>BSBM01000655.1:320000-2943274 GCA_027924585.1 Larix kaempferi | reverse complement strand
TTTGGGGTCGAATAGGTATCCAATAGAACTCAGGGAATTTACTAGTAATTTTGAGGCTCAAACCCCCAAGGTAGATGGCTCCAAATAGCTCCAAATGATGTAAAATTGTACCAGAAGGTGTATGGATGATGTTAAAAAATAATAAGTGTGTTTATAGGTTCCTTCCAACCTTCAAATGACTTATGCAACTCACTTTGGTAATCTGGTCAATGTAGGGAGTTTTACTAGCAAATTGTGGTTCAAATCCCCTTAGGGTAAATGACAAGTTGGCTCTCCAAATGAAATAGAACCCTCTCTAAATTATGAAAAGAGGATGGTGAAATATAATGAAATAAATGGGATTTAATATTAATCATCATTTAGCTTATAATATCTGCTACAACTCTCTCAAATCAGATATAGAATTGCTAGTTTCAACATAGGGGGAAATGGTAGGCAATCTTCAGTAAATGTTATGGAACTCAACAAATGCCTCCAAATTCTTGTATAATGAAACTAAAACTATTTTAACACATAAATTACAGTCCATTTATCATTAATACATCATTCATTCACTTAACCATTCGAATTTATCAACATATCATTAACTTGCAACAAGGTAGTGGGTAAAATGGCACTGTTTGTTCATTATGAGCAATTTTGCATAGTAATTCTTGGAATATCGACTTGTGGATCTTATTAACATGAAATAAAGAGAATATAAATCAGTTTACAAAATAATTGGGCATCAGAAGCTCCCCCAAATAGAATAGTATCTCACCAAAGGCGCAATTCCTCAAGGATCAAGAATATGCATAGAAAACTTGAAATGGTTGAAGAAGAAAGTTGAACTAGAAGTGACCATGATTTGCCCTGTATATTACACCTGCAAAAAATGACTCCATTGAAGCTCCAAATGAAAGTTCTGAATGGCCTTTCCAATTACCAACTAGGATGGGAATCTTTCACCCTTGAAATTGGTGCTAAGGCAAGTAGAGTAGCACTCCACTAGCTCTTCTCTTCAAAAGGCAAGTGCAAATTCTAAAAATGATCAAAATCTATTCTTCTTCCTCGTGACATCCTTTTATTAACTTCATGGGGCCTCCTAAGGTCGAATTTCCCTTCATGGGCTTCCTCCAACTCATCTTTGTGTTTTAGTAACTCATATGACACTTGTCTTGCCTCCTCATGCTCAAAATATTTCCCCAAGTAGAATGGTTGCCTCTAAATCCCTAATGCGCCCTCTTTGTGGATATATTTAGCCCTGACATGTCAGATTTTTTCATAGTCTGCAATCAGGTCTGAATATGTCATAGAATATTTATCATTGGTTGTCATAGAATATAGGGAATCTCCTTCCAAGTGGCACACATTGTCTTCCTAACCTCTTCCTCTCCCCATGGGAGTTACTCCTCTTCACCAATTAGAATTCCTTAGCTCATGAGCTTCCATATGACACCTCACCATCCTCCAAATATGTTTCCTTACCCATAGATTCGAATTGGATGATGTGCATGCCAAGTGTGTGGAGGGAATCTAGCCACCTAAGGACTCCATAAGCCTCCAATTGTATTCATGACCAAATGTCACATTATTTTCTCAACATTTATTATTTATGTGACCCATTTTAATGTGAATATGGTAAACCAAATTTATTTTGGGTCATATAGCTCCTTCACTCCAACTTTTAATGCTTCCACCCCAACCTAGGAAACTAGTAATTTTCCTCCTTGGCAATTATTTGACCCTTGACATCAATTTGACAAACTCTCATGAATATGGCCAATGGGCTTAGGACATTGTGACCCAATGAAACATTTGGGACATGACAAATCCTCCCTTCCCAATATTGCTTGTCCTCAAGCAATTTCAAACATGGGTGTTGAAGAACCTGCTTTCTGTATGATTCTTTGAAGTTGCCACTGAGTTTCTCAACTTCGAGTCTTTGAGATCCATGAATATTTTAGAGAGGAACCACCATGATTGTTGCTGCACTACTCTAATTAAAATCACTTTATTAAGTGGGGAATCCATCCCCCATACTACTTGTTTCCCCAAAAAATTGAAACCAATGAGACTAAGAATTATCCCAGGGTCCCATTGCTTGTATTGCACTCCAACAATTAGGAGTGCTCTCCAACTCATACCATCAGGTAAGAGAGCTCCTAGATCCCATTTTCTTGTATGAATTCTTCCAAACATCATGAGTACAAAATATATATCATCAAAGTACATAACAACATAATGAAAATGTACATCAAGAAGATGCTTCGTCAAAGAATCATGAAAGTGCTTATACCTCCAAGCAAGTAGACCACCATTTTCCAAGTGCATACAAGCATCAATTAACCCATCAAATCTGATCCAATGACATAGTTGAGCATCCCATGTCCTATAATTTTTCTCCAAAAGGATGTGATATGCATCAAAATATTCAGCCATGTATTCTTTCATCTAAGAAGTGAATGAAGAATCTCCACTAAAATCTGAACCAAATAATGAGCAAAAAAACGAGACTTCAAATGACTCAAAGAAGTCTCACCCATACATCCATGAGTGTGAGAATGATAAATATATAATAAATTATGTGGATGCCAACAAAAATGTTCTCCAATCATAAATATATTCACCCCAGTGTTGGATGAAGTTCCTCCAACATCAAATGAACCAAGTGTTGAGCAAGAAAAACCATGAGTATTCAAGTGACTCGAATGCATATCATAGGTGCATCCATGTAGATGTGCATCATCATAAAGTAACAAAGGATGCTGCTCCAAATTTGAATAAGAATGTGCTCCAACCATGTCATCATAAAAATTAAATCCAGGAGTTCCATACTCCTCATGTGGCACCATCAAAAAGAACCCTTTCACACATACTTCATGGAGACTAATGTTGCAAAACATGGAATTGTAGGATGTAGGGAAATGAAATAACTCACCCAAATGATCAAAAAGTGCAGAAGTTTCATCATGGGAAGGATCCATATGTGTAGTATCATGCAGCTCCTTCAAAATTGTGAAACCTTTGTCGTATATTGGTTCCAATGTAGAGGAATCATGCTCTTCTTTAAAAATTGAATAACCTTCATCAAGAGACAATTCAAGTTCCTCTTCCACCACATCAAGTGTTTGGATCTCTTCAAGTTCATATTCAAACACATCAAGAACATTCAAATTTTCACATTTCTCATGATCCACCATGTCATGAGAATCCTCCAAACAATCTACCATTTGACAATCTAAAACATAGGAGGAAAAACAAGTATCTTGCAACTTTTCAAGAAGTTGCTCATTTTGAATTGTGAGCTTATGATTATCCTCATTATTCTTCAAGTATGCATCATGTAACAATTCATTAAGCTCAAAAAAATGGTTTCTATCAAAAAGAAAATACATGAAATTACCTTTGATGTGGCACATTGCTCTTTGAATCTTCTCCATGTCTTCAACGAAGGATGTTTCCTCCAATGAAGTAGCTCTCCAACAAGAATTTGACACCAATGCTTGAGTGTCATCGAGAATGCTAAGGGACTCTTGGATATTCTTTTCATTCATCTCTAAGGACCCTTCAAGAAAATGAGGTTCTTGCAAATGAACCTCCTCATCTTCTTCCTTCTTACTTGGACCAACTTCATGAAGCTCAAGTGGTGATGGGGAAGTTGATCTTGTTTCTTCTTCAACTGCTACAAGGTCTTCATTTTCATGCTTAAGGGAATTTTGGCTTGCAGCAATACTGTCAAAAGTGATCTCTATGTCACCAACATAGAGGTGTGAGCACCCATCAGTAGGTACTCCTTCATAGTTCAAGCATCCATCAGTAGATGCTCCTTGATTCATGTCCAAGTTAGAATGTGTCTCGACATTATCTTCAATATTTTCAATAGGATTTTCTTCAAGTTCGTGGGATGTATCTTCATCTTTCTCCTTCAAGAAATTTGATGTACTTTTCCCTTTGGTTTCCATAATATCAATACATTTGGAATCTCTTTTTGAAGAGTACCCAAGAAGTATCTTCAAGAGGGAAATACTTGCATTCCCTGCAGCTTCATATTTTTCATTGCTCTTTCCACTCACACACATATGATTTTCTCTCCAAGGTATTTTACAAGAAGGGCATAAACCTTTCTTCACTAACTCCACATCTTCATTTTTGGGCCTATTTGCAAACACCCAATTAGAAAAGTATTTGAAAGGAGGGGGATTATATGTGCTTTTCTTATACAAATCAAGATATGCTTGATATTGTTGGGGCAAGGTTTTATATGTTGCTCTCCATCTTTGTAACTCATTCATAGAATTATCCTTCGGTGGTGTGACATAATCATATTTATCATACATAGGTTCATACTAATAATCTTCATTCCTCCTGAAATTGTAAGAAGTGTTTCATGATGGCACCTCTTCCTCATACCATTCACATTCTCCTTCATATTGTTCACAATCATCTGCATATTCCTCATAAGAATTGTACTCATAGGATTCATTATAATAGTAAGACATAGATGAAAATTATTCTTAAATGTATGATATTAAATCACAGGTGCAAGGACCATGCTATGATACCACTGTAATTTCCCTTCTTAATAAAATTTCCCAATGTGCTCAAATTCACCAAATTTCAACTCTAGGTATATGTATACAACCGATTCCAAACTCCTCCAAATAATTTCAAACTTTGTGAGGAAGTTCATGAGGGGTCATGGGACACATTAAAACATATATAAAACATATAATAAACTTCTATACCCAACCATTCTCTTCAATTTAAAAGGGAAGAAGTTTCGGGACAAGACTAGTCAACTTGGGAAGTGGAAATCCCCCCTAGGTCTTGGAACAAAGCTCTTCCAAACACTGTACAACCTTAACTAATGATGGGTATGAGAATTGTATCTATTATTATACATTAATTAAAGTACATTTTCAGCATTATATGTGGTTTTGGGTTCGAATAGGTATCCAAGAGAACTCAGGGAATTTACTAGTAATTTTGAGGCTCAAACCCCCAAGGGTAGATGGATCCAAATAGCTCCAAATGATCTCAAATTGTACCATAATTTGTATGTATGGTTTTAAAACATAATAAGGGTTTTTATAGGTTCCTTCCAACCTTCAAATTACTTCTACAACTCACTTTGGTAATCTGTTCAATGTAGGACATTTTACTAGCAAATTGTGGTTCAAATCCCCTTAGGGTAAATGACAAGTTGGCTCTCCAACTGAAATAGAACCCTCTCGAAATTATGAACAGAGGATAGTGAAATATAAATTAAATAAATTTTATCTCATATGAATCATCATTCAGCTTATAATATCTTCTACAACTCTCGCAAATCAGATATAGAATTGCTAGTTTCAACATAAGGGGAAATGGTAGGAAATCTTCACTAAATGTTATGAAACTCAACCAAATGCCTCCAAATTCTTGTATAATGAGCATGAAAATATTTTAAAACATAATTCCATTTATCATTAATCCACCATTCATTCACTTAACCATTTGAATTTATCAACATATCATTAACTTGCAACAAGGTAGTGGGGAAAATGGCACTGTTTGTTCATTAATGAGCAATTTCGCATAGTATTTCTTGGAATATCGACTTGTGGATCTTATGAACATGAAATATATAGAATATAAATCATATTAAAAAATAATGGGGCATCATAATCTCCCCCAAAGATAATAGTATCTCACCAAAGGCGCAATTCCTCAAGGATCAAGAATATGCATAGAAAACTTGAAATGGTTGAAGAAGCAAGTTGAACTAGAACTGACCATGATATTCCATGTAGATTATGCCTGCAACAAATGACTCCATTTAAGCTCCAAATTAAATTTTTGAATGACCTTTCCAATTACCAACGAGGATGGGAAACTTTCACCCTCGAAATTGGTGCTAAGGCAAGTAGAGTAGCACTCCACTAGCTCTTCTCTCCAAATGCAATTGCAAATTATAAAAAT
Organism: Larix kaempferi; assembly: GCA_027924585.1. Lineage (NCBI taxonomy): Eukaryota > Viridiplantae > Streptophyta > Pinopsida > Pinales > Pinaceae > Larix > Larix kaempferi. The sequence goes on along the minus strand of BSBM01000655.1, from coordinate 2,937,331 downwards.
GATCAAAATATATTCTTCTTCCTCATTAAATCCGTTTATTAACTTCATGGGGCCTCCTAAGGTCACATTTCCCTTCATGGGATTCCTCCAACTCATCTTTGTGGTTTAGTAACTAATATACACGTGTATTGCCTCCTCATGCTCCAAATCTTTCCCCAAGTAGAATGGTTGCCTCTGTTAAATTTTCAGAATTTACTTCAATCTGATCTAGGATCTTAACTGAGAGAACAACATGTACAGCATATCAATCATGGAGACAATAATGCAAGCACACAAGAGACACAAAGATTTACTTGGGGAAAACCATAAAGGTGAAAAACCCCAATAACTTCCTCAGAGATAAATAGAGCAATGATACAACCAACCAAGAGAGATAGCCATAACCTAGCAGCAGATCCTCCTCCTCCATAAGTGCGCCACTCCTCCTTGAGTGCATGTGTGAGAAGTGAGTGAGTAAATAGAGTGCCTCCCGCACTCTATTTATACTTGACTTGACTTGCCTTTTTACCTAACTCATGTAGGCTCGAACTTAACCACATAACATAATGCTGAGTGGGCCGACCCCCAATAGGGTGGTATAATAACCCTTTGACCCACATGGTCGACCCCCAATAGGGTGGTCTAATAACCCTTTGACCCACATGACTTATATAGGGCCGACCCCAAACAAGGTGGTCTAATAACCCATCAAGTATAAGTTACGACACTTACAATATAAATGACGACACTTCCTTATAGAGGAATAATACCATCTCTATAGGAATACAATATACATATATGTGAAATACATTCCGAAGTTACATATACATCAACACTCCCTCTTAACTAGGAAGGTATTTCTCAGCACAGTTCTTCTAGCACAAGTCATCTTCTCTGGATCATCATCATCGATGCATCGTCATCATCATCGTCACTGTTGCTACTATCTCAACCAATCTCTGTCTCTACTCGTCATAGGAAGTTCTACAGAGCCAGTCCTTTTTCATACTGGATGTAGGCCCACCACCTGCAGGTCTTCGTCATCACTGGCCATACTGTGGAATCCTCAGGACTTTTACGTGCATCACAAAACCTCGAAAGAGCATCCCAGGCTGTTACGAGCACACAACTCTACCTATAGGATCTCCCAGGGCAACGAATTACATGTTACCTCACCACAAAACCTCGCAAGAGCATCCCAGGCTGTTACGAGCACACAACTCTACCTATAGGATCTCCCAGGGCAACGAATTACATGTGGTCATGGAAAAACCTCGCAAGAGCATCCCAGGACTGATTACGGGCACACAGCACAACCTATCGGATCTCCCAGGGAAACGAATTACATGCCATAGGAAAAAACCTTGCAAGAGCATCTGCCAGATATCCCAGGGCGCTATTATATGCCATAGGAAAAACCTCGAAAGACTATCTGCAGATCTCCCAGGGCAACGAATTACATGTCCTCCCAGAGCAAAACCTCGAAAGAGCATTTGCCAGATGTCCCAGGGCACCGAATTACATGCCATAGGAAAAACCTCGAAAGACCATCTGCAAATCTCCCAGGGCAACAAATTACATGCTCATCTGCACAACCTGATCCACGGCCATAGAGTATCAACCTGATACTCACCATACATCATCCTGATGTATCCATGATCATCCTGATCATCATCACTGCAACGTCCCTGCTGCATGTCATCTGGAGCAACATCCTGAAGCTCGTCATCTATGATCATCCTGATCATCACTGCAACATCCTGCTGCATGATCCACCTGATCATCAATGCATCTTCCTGATGCATACCAAGTATCATACATGATCTTCCTGATCATCAATGTATCCACCTGATACAAATACATGATACATATCATCATACATGATCCTCCTGATCATCAATGCATCTACCTGATGCATACCAAGTATCTACCTGATACATATCATCATACATGATCCTCCTGATCATCAATGTATCCACCTGATACAAATACAAATACATGATACATATCACCATACATGATCCACCTGATCATACAATGTATCCACCTGATACATATACAGATACATGGTCCAAGCATCCAACATGATGCATACATACATACATAAAATGATCCAACTAATCATATCCAGCATCCACATGATGCGTACATACATACATAAAATGATCCAACTGATCATATCCAGCATCCACATGATGCGTACATACATACATAAAATGATCCAACTGATCATATCCAGCATCCACATGATGCGTACATACATACATAAAATGATCCAACTGATCATATCCAAGTAGAAACCAGAACATCATCCTGATGCTCATCATCCAGCGCTTACATCCACATCCATGTGAAGGATCCTCCTTCCAACATGCTTGGAATGGCTTCAGCAAATGTGTCCATCACTTCTTCCTTGAAGTATCCTCGATCTGAAGCACGCCAAGCCTCTCTCTGAAGTACTCGAACTTCACCCTGGCTAGTGGCTTCGTCAGCACATATGCAATATGCTCGTCCGTCGCAACATACAGGAGCTTCACAGCTCCTCTCTGCACCATATCCCTGATATAGTGATATTTGATCTCTATGTGTTTCGACCTGTCATGAAACACTGGGTTCTCGGACAGCTTCACACAACTCTGGTTATCACAGAAGATACCAGTAGCCTCCAACGGGAGATCAAATAACTCAGACAGTAGCTTCCGTAGCCATACTGCATCACAACTAGCTGAACAGGCTGCAACATACTCTGCCTCAGCTGTACTTAGTGCTACGCAGGACTGCTTCCTGCTAAACCAAGAGATCACACCTGATCCCATATTGAAGCAACACCCAGATGTGCTCTTCCTGTCTGCAGCACTGCCAGCCCAGTCTGAATCAACATAACCCTGCAGGTTAAACTTTTGATTCGCCTCATACCTGAGCCCATAATCCATTGTACCCTTTAGGTACCTCAGAACATGCTTTACAGCAACCAGGTGAACACTTCTTGGATCTGTCAGGAACTGGCTCAATGTGTTCACAGCAAATCAAATGTCTGGTCTCGTGTTCGTCAGGTACATCAAGGACCCAATCATCTGACGATACAAAGAGACATCAACCGGCTCAGATGAAGCATCACATAGAAGCTTCAGATTTGATGCCATAGGTGTGGCCATATCCTTGCAATCCATCATCCCGAACCTCTTCAGGATCTCTACTACATACTTCCCTTGTCCAAGGAAGATTCCATCTGCACTCTGCCACACCTCCATGCCAAAAACAAATAGTGCATCATCCCCAAGTTCTTCATCTCGAACTTGGCAGCAAGCTTCCGCTGCGTGTCGGCAATCAATCTATCTTCACCTGTAACAAACAGGTTATCCTCATACAAAGGTAGTATCACTGGATTGCCTTCCTCAACCTTGTAGAAAAGGTTGGAACCCGCTTAACTCTTGGTAAAGACCAAACTGGATAGAAAGTTGTCTATCCTACCATACCAAGTTCTGCACACATATATGACTACACCATGCTATCTTGAAATCCATCTGGTGTATCTTCTAATTCATCATTTTTATATTTCTCAATGTTGCCATCTGCAACATGCCTGATCTGATAGTTCTATTTGGAAGTCATAACAAACTTCCCTTCACGTCTTGGGACTACATCCCAAACATCATTCTTCATGATCGACGGATCATGGCATTCCATTTCTTCATCCCAGATCCTGGGAACTTCAATATCTTCAATAAATATCTTTGTTGCTGGAACAAATGTTGTAGTTCTTCTTTTGTAGGAGATGGCATACGATCTTTCCTACACAACAAGTTAAATTGCATGATTAGAAAACATCTCATAGTTTTCAGAACAAATTCTTACACATAAAGAAATATGCCATACAGTCATGCAATTATCTTAGCCAATGCTTCAATACAACATTTATCCATATTCCGTAACTTTCTAGATGCCTTCCAATCTCTACCAGAACATTGTTAAGAGTGTGCACAACTCCCAACATGTCAGCAAAGAGGTTTCATTCTAGATAAGTAGCAATGGAATGTTGTACAGTGCCATAGGCCACTTACCCATTCATATTAGGAGTATACTGTTCATTAATGCAATTATTCTAATATGCATAATACACAACCTAATTCTAGGAACATCAGTATATACATTATTGAACAGTATTATTTAAGAAATGACAATTCAAATACTTATCTTTGTTTGTTCGTTGGGTGGACTCCCTCTGAGTCTTTGCTTCCTTGCAGGAGCTGCTGGAGTCTTAATCTGAAGTAGCTTCTTCTACACCTTTCTGTTGTGGGATGTAGAGAGATGATCAACTCCCTATGAATATCTGCATCCTTGCATAAACCACTGGAGTGTACTCCCTCTTGATCTTTGCTTCCTGGATTACCTGTTCTTGAATCTCATATTCATCCTTAGTCCCTATGTATGCTTATTAGTATCATGAATGTGTTATCCTTGTGATCTCATATAAAATCGTACATTCATTAGTATACTATTAAAACACAATAATCTCAAGCATGCATAGTCATGATCATTTCAAACAGAAATAATAAGCATTAGCATTCAAGGTTTATGTAGGATCTTATGGTTATTCAAATCATAAGAAACATAACATGTCTAAACCTGTAATTACTCAAACCTATGACTCTTCAGGTTAGTTGAATCATCAATTATGGTAAGAAACATAATATGCATACAATCATGATTATTCAAACCTATGACTTCATGAATAATCATTATCAACAACAGTATAAGATCCTAACACAAGGTAGGATTCTATCTTGATATAGGAAAAACATACCTGGATTAGCATGCTAGCTATTTATGTCTAACATACTCACATGATGTCTTCTTGTTCTTCTTCAATGACTTGTGCTAGTAACCTGTATATCTCATAGGTTAACTATTACAAAACCAAGTTATACATACCTCGTAAATGGATCTTCTATGAGATCCATGACAATGGATGAATCTTTGTCCTCATGTTATCATGATCATATGTTCTTGGACCAGAACATGATTTGTCTTTCTTGGTGTACCTTTCATGTTAGTAGACAACATAAACCTCATACAACACCATAATGCATTAGTACAATCATAAGTGTCAACACCCTAACCAATGAATATCTTCTATCATGCATTCATAATTTTGTTAAGGTGATACGACAAATCTAAAATCAAAATTGTACTAACCGTAATAACATGAAGACAAACATACCATAAACCATAAACTTAATCATGGACAAATATCGAAACATACCTCGATGATTCATACCTGTCGAGATCGCTTGTAATCTTCTTATGTAAGGCCTTAGCCTCATCTCCCTCTGAAACAGGAACTTCTTCACTCATGCAGATGATCAATCCATCTTCTTCTAGGATTAACCCAATCCACTTGATTTGCAAGAACTAGACTTGGAGCTGGATATGGGTTTGTCAGAGAAACCCCAAAAATTCAAACTTTGAATTTCAAACTTCCGAAAGGATAGAAATATGCACCTTGATGAGCTGATCAAACTGGTATATTCAGAATTTGAAAACTGCAAAGTTTCACTCCTCAATTTTGCCTTTGAAATTTTCGGATTCACTGGACGTGACCCTGAACTGGGGTTTGATGAAGCCCACTCTTTTTCCCCATCAAAAGGTTTGATCCAAAGCTCTAAGCTTCTATTTTTCTGAGGAGCTTCCAGCCGTGGTCACAGATTGCAAAAATTCCCATTTTTACAGAAGCCCTAATTTTCCACTTTTCTGATCAAAGTCCCGAACTAGGGTCTAATCAAGCCCGGCCTTCTGCCCAACCAAAAATTCTGATCTTGGTCTCTAAATTTCTATTTTGATGAGTAGCATCCAGCCGTGGTATCCGATTACAAAAATTCCAACTTTCTCCAAAGCCCTAAATTCCGGAAGCCATGAATGAAGGTACCAAAAAATAATTCTGTTTTAACAGAAATATGTACCTGATTGTTTCTGGTGTAACTCCGAAATTTTTGATCCACAGGGTCTGAAAAAGTTTCCTGAGATATCCTGACCTGTTATCTTTCCATCCTGACAGGTCTGACCTCAATTGGATTCTCTGAGAGAGAGTTATGCCAAATGTCGCAACGTGACCTGTTTTGGGATAAAACAGGAGAGCGAACTTGTACGGCGTGCCACGTGTCACTGTTTTAACTTCGGCCTCTGAAAACGTTTTCTGAGATAGCTAGGCCTGTTACCTTTCCATCCTGACAGGTCTGACCTCAATTGGACTCTCTGAGAGAGATTTATTCCAAATGTCGCAACGTGACCTTTTTATGGGATAATACAGGAGAGCGAACTTGTACGGCGTGCCACGTGTCACTGGTTCAACTTCGGCCTCTGAAAAAGTTTTTTGAGATAGTACAGACTGTGTAATACCTGTCACTTTTTACGAAATTTCATTTGGAGCTTCCTAGCCCAAGATATGACCTTTTTCCCAAGGTCACCTGATTTTGAATCAGATCTGGAAGAGGCAGAAACCCTATATTGTACAGATCATAAATCACAAAGTACAACGAATTAGAGGTTTTCCTTTGGACACAAGGTACCTGGAGATCTTAGCTTCGGCCTGTAACAATTTCAGATCCGAAAACTTCGCAAAAACGGATTTATAGCGAAAGTGCTACGATGACTGGTTTTTGCTATATCAAGCCCTAGCATCGTAAGTGCAACAAGTGTCATACATGCCATATCATGCCTTCTTTCAGGCTAGCTCTGATACCATGTTAAATTTTCAGAATTTACTTCAATCTGATCTAGGATCTTAACTGAGAGAACAACATGTACAGCATATCTACAGCATATCAATCATGGAGACAATAATGCAAGCACACAAGAGACACAAAGATTTACTTGGGGAAAACCATAAAGGTGAAAAACCCCAATAACTTCCTCAGAGATAGATAGAGCAATGATACAACCAACCAAGAGAGATAGCCATAACCTAGCAGCAGATCCTCCTCCTCCATAAGTGCGCCACTCCTCCTTGAGTGCATGTGTGAGAAGTGAGTGAGTAAATAGAGTGCCTCCCGCACTCTATTTATACTTGACTTGACTTGCCTTTTTTACCTAACTCATGTAGGCTCGAACTTAACCACATAACATAATGCTGAGTGGGCCGACCCCCAATAGGGTGGTCTAATAACCCTTTGACCCACATGGCCGACCCCCAATAGGGTGGTCTAATAACCCTTTGACCCACATGGCCGACCCCCAATAGGGTGGTCTAATAACCCTTTGACCCACATGACTTATATAGGGCCGACCCCAAACAAGGTGGTCTAATAACCCATCAAGTATAAGTTACGACACTTATAATATAAATGACGACACTTCCTTATAGAGGAATAATACCATCTCTATAGGAATACAATATACATATATGTGAAATACATTCCGAATTTACATATACATCAACAGCCTCTAAATCCCTAATGCACCCTCTTTGTGGCTATATTTATCCCTGACATGTCATATTTTTCATATTCTGCAATCAGGTATGAATATGTCATAGAATCTTTATCATTGGTTGTCATAGAGTATAGGGAATCTCCTTCCAAGTGGCACACATTGTCTTCCTAACCTCTTCCTCTCCCCATGGGAGTTACTCCTCTTCACCAATTCGACTTCCTTAGCTCATGAAATGCCATATGACACCTCACCATCCTCCAAATATGTTTCCTTACCCATATATTCGAGTTGGATGATGTGCATGCCAAGTGTGTGGAGGGAATCTAGCCACCTAAGGACTCCATAAGCCTCCAATTGTCTTAATGACCAAATGTCACATTATTTTCTCAACATTTATTATTTATGTGACCCATTTTAATGTGAATATGGTAAACCAAAGTTATTTTGGGTCCTATAGCTCCTTCACTCCAACTTTTAATGCTTCCACCCCCAACCTAGGAAACTAGTAATTTTCCTCCTTGGCAATTATTTGACTCTTAACATCAATTTGACAAACTCTCATGAATATGGCCAATGGGAATAGGCCATTGTGACCCAATACAAAATTTAGTACATGACACTCTCTCTATCACTCTCTCTCTCAAGTTATCTCTCTCTGCCATCCCTCTCTCTCTCTCAATCAATCTCTCTATCACTATCTCTATCTTCCCTCCCTTGCTAACCCGTCCCCTTCTTTCTCTACCTCTCTCTCTCTTTTTCCCACCCTCCCTCCTTATACATCTGTCTCCTTCTCTCTCTCTCTTTCTCTCTCTCTCTCTCTCTCTCTCTCTCTCTCTCTCTCTCTCAATATCCCTATCACTATATCTCTCTCCCCCCTCCCTCTCCCTCTTTGACTCTCCCCCCTCCCCCACACTCTCTCTCTCACTATCTCTCTCCCCTTCTATCTCTATATTCCCTCTCTCTCTCAATCACTGTCTCTATCATTGTCTATATCCCCTTCTATCACTCTCTCTCAAGTTAAATCACTCTCCCCATTCTATATTCTCTCACTCTCTCTCAATATTTTCCCATCCCTTCCACACTCCCTCTCTCACCCTCCTTCACTCACTCATTCTCTCCCACAACCACTTCCTTCACTCACTATCTCTCTTTCCCCTCCCTCTCTCTCTCTCTCATTCAATCTCTCTATAATTATATCTCTCTTCCCTCTCTCTCTCTCAATCACTCTATCTATCACTATCTCTATCCCCCTCTATCACTCTCTCTCTCCCCCTCTATCACTCTCTCTCTCAAGTTCTCTCTCTCTCTCTCTCTCTCTCTCTCTCTCTCTCTCTCTCTCTCTCTCTCTCTCTCTCTCTCTTCCCATCCCTTCCACACTCCCTCCCTCCACCTCATTCACTAACTCATTATCTCCCACAACCACTCCCTTTCTACCCCCTCCCCTTCTTTCACTACCTCTCTCGCGTTGTGTCCCACCCTCCCTCCTAACCCTCATGTCCCATCTCTCTCACTATATCTCTCTCCACTCTCTCGCTCTTCCTCATCCACTCTTACTACTCACTATCTCTCTCTCAATCACTCTCTCTCTCACTATCTCTCTCTTCTTGTGTATCACTCTCTCTCTCTCTCTCTCTCTCTCTCTCTCTCTCTCTCTCTCTCTCTCTTGTTATCTCTCTCCCCCTTGCCACCCCCTCCCTTCTTTCCCTCCCTCTCCCTCCCTCTCTCCCTGCTTCTATCTTCCTCTCCACCCGCACCTATCTATATCCCCTCTATCTCCAGCTATATATCTACTTCCCTTTCTTTCCATGCCCTATATCTTTATCTTTCTCTACCCCTCTCTCTCCCTAACCCCCTAATTTCCCCCACTCTCTCTCTCATCCCCCCGAACACCCCCACTCTCTCTCTCTATCTCAACATCCATAATCTATTTCGCTCTCTCTCTCATCATCCATGACACATGGATCTAGGTATCCATTTGCATTATGAATTCCTAGCTCTCAATAATGCATACATGTTATAACGTATTTACGTTATGGAGGCATATGCATCCTTAGTGAAATACAATGCTTATGCATGGATTTATGTTATGGATGTTATAACGCATATGCATTATAATGCATATGTGTTATTGCATTCGTAGTGTATTAATGCATACAGCTCCATAACGTATATGTGTCATAACGTATATATGTTATAACAAATATGTGTTATGGAGCTCTATGTATACCCCCATTATTGAATTAGATATGCATTTAATATAATAACTGTTTGAAATTAGTTTTTTTAAACCCATGTACATTATAATGTTAGTGTGTTTTAATGTATACGTGTTTTATAGGTCTATCCATATGGCGTATTATGGAATTAGATATGCATTTAATGTATTAATCGTTAATTTAGGTTTTTCATAACACATTTGCGTTTTAACGCATATGCATTTTGTTAAAATAACAAATCGTGGGCTGAGATCTCTATTTGCATTCCATAACAGCGAAATACACTCACACAAACTTTGTTTTCTCTATTCGAGCTCAACATTCCTCTTATCTTGTTCTTTATAAAATTCAAAGCCAATCAATAATCAATCATATTTTTTGATGAGGAATTTACGTAGTAGAAGCCGAAAATATTCAAGGAAGATGATTACACCAAAAGAAATGGAAGAACAAAGAGAGAAGGCACGTGAACACACAAGGAATCGTAGACTTCAACTGGTGAGAGAGAAATTCCCACCCCTCCTCCATAATTAAATTCAACCAATGAGAGAGTAATTCCCACCCCTCCTCCACAATTGAATATAACCGGTGAGAGAGAAATTCCCACATCTCGTCCACAACTAAATTCAACTGGTGAGAGACCAATTCCCACCCCCCCCCTCCACAATTGAAGTGAAGGAATTCAACAAGGGATATAATGGACTATAGATCACTAAATTAGTCAAAGAGGCTGAATTTTAGAGTAGAAAATATGATTTCACCATCAATTCCCATTGGTTAACCGATTATGGCATCTAACCATGATCCACCAATCCATAATTCATTCCCGAGTTCATCACAATTTGATGATAGAGATGGTCAGGAAGACAATAATTTGTTATTTGCAGCCAGTTATGGGGAGGGTACCAGCACTAATACATCATTTTTTGAACATCTTGGTGAAGAGATTAATGATTTTGTTCCTGATGTTGCTTTCCAACAACCATCCCAGTTGGTACAATCTCCAAATCAAACTATCTAACCTGCAGTAGATGTCAATGCCACTCCACCTGTTGAAAAACAACTGAACCTTTCTTGTTGGCGAAAAAAAACTCCAAAACGCATACAAGTGGATGAGAGTGCATTGTATTCAATGGAAGATAAGTTACCAATACGCACTATCAATTGACATTGTTCACAAATTTTACAACAGTATTTGAACCTAAATCTGATGTTGGTAAATGTCAATTATTTTATCTTTGCTAAAATCTAGGAGATTGGAAATAGTTAGAAGAAAATTAGGAATAAAAGCACTGGAAAATACATAATCAAGTAATCAAATTGTAAAATCACTTGTTGATGCATTCAGTTCCATTGGTAAAAAAAAATCACGTGATAAGAATGCGGCTCGTCGTGTATTGGTTGAATCAATCGTAACTAGAAGCATAAGACAACATCGTTTACTTAAATGTGTTGATGATTGTGTAACTTTGGAAGATATTCTTATTGTACTTCCTTCGGGAAATATTCATATTGTATTTGATCATGTAAAAGTACTAAAAGAATAAATGTAAACCCCTCATGCAAAGTCGGCTTAGAAGAATCCATAACAATATTAAATAAGTATTATTTAATATACCCACAAGTGAAGTCGGCCCAGTAAGGTTGAGAAGTCGTCCCCATAAGGAAAAGGGTCACTAACAGATTAGTATAAATAGGAGAGGTGCACTTCTCATTTGGACACACTGAACAAGCATTCAAGCAAGTTCACTAGAGAGAGAAGAAGAGCAAGTTTACTGGGGAAGAAGAAGAATTTGTATTGTGAAGACATCTTATTCTTGGGTTTTCTATCTTATCTTATTCTCGGGATCTTTGTGTAAGAGCCTTTAGATCTTGATGTACTAGATTGGCATTGTACTTGTGACGAATCTATACTTAAGAAGATTTGCTGGGTTTTTCCCGTGAGAGGGTTTTCCCGAGGTAAATCTTTGTGTACTCTTTTTTATGTTGTGTTTGTCTATCTTTCAATGATCCTATTGCACATGGTTATTTTGATAATATATAAATTGTTTGAATATCTAACATAACCATCCTTGAAGTATTAAAATTCTAACAAAATGCACATCAGAAATTGTTAGAATGCATCCAAAAAATCTAAAAATATATTCCATCAAAAGAGATAGTCTTGACACAGAGGAAGAAACAAATAAATTATGGGCATTAAGTGGTCGGTTTCCACATAAAGACATGAATTTAGTTGAATCAGTGAAGGGACTAGTGCATGCATTTTGGCATGATAACACTAAGCCTTCTTCAAACACAAAGGATGTGTTAAAACGTTGTAGGGGTTCCAGGGATCATGAACCCCACATTAAACACTATCTTGACATGATGCAAACTCAACTTAATGAGATGTTTAAAGCCACCCATGCAAATTTGAGGCTTGTTCAACGATCTTTTGGAAAATGAAAACATTGGTATGTTAGGATCAACACCATATGTAACCCATGTTGTAGATATCACATATAATTTGATTATTATTATAATACTTTTGTACATTTACATCATTTTTTGTAATCTAACTATGCATGTGAATGCTCAAGTACAATACCGCCAATGTCATCTAGAGATTCCATCCATACCATCATGTGTCAGAGGCAAGATGGACAGACATATTATGCAAAATCTTGTGTAGATGGTACTTGCAACAATTGCGGTGGAATAGCACTATGGACTGAGTGCATCCATGAGAGTGAAGATCATCCATTTGGGCATACAATTATTGAGAAACATGTCTTCCAATACGAAACCTATCAGTTACATGATGGGAAATAAATTTGGAATATTAAATTAGTGAATTCATAGGTAACAATGTCTTTGTGAAATTTTGGTTAAAATTGGCTTATTGTATTTCTAATTATTCTATGTAGTTATGTAATTCCTGATTTTTATTTCCCCAACAGGTGCAAGTATGCGATTTTATTCTAGAGTTATGTGGAAAGATTCAACATTACATTCAACATGTCGATATGGCTCGATGTCAAGATGAAAAATTTAGAATATGTAGAGATACATCCCCCCTCAGGACAATATTTTCAGTGGTTTATTTCATTGAAAACTACACCCTACAGCCACAAAATGAGATACAAAGTCAATATTATCATTCAGATCAAGTGATTATAATAGTACATATCACTTACAGGAATGGGCCAGATAGTAGTGAAGAGAAGCGGGTGATATTGAAAGAAATTCACTTGTATATAAGTGATGACCAGAGCCATAACATCCATTATGTGCAACACTGCTTCCAATTGTTCTATGATCAATTGATCGCTAGGGATATACCATTTTGTCGACATTGGATATGGTTAGATGGTTGTGCAGGGTTGTTCAAAAATGCACGTGTATTTCAATGGATGTCTTTGTTGCACATAAAATACAAGTTTCCGCATATATGGAACTATTTTGAGACTGGACATGGAAAAGGAGAGCACGATGGTGTCGGTGCATGCATAAAAAACGCTCTTCGAAGAGAAGAGATGAAGTTTACAGCTTCTCACCTTCAAGATGTTGTGTACATAATTGATTGGTGTACAAGTGTGATGGGAGAGCAATCAACAAGGAAAATCCAAGTGCGGAGAATTTTTTGGGAGGTGAGAGATGTTGATCGATCACACACATATTGGGTAAACACGGTGCATGGAACTCAAAGATTTCATTCTATTAGAAGCTCAAACAACTCGTCCCTTGAAATATGAACAAGAAATGAGGCTAAATTTCATTCACACTCGTTCCTCTTCCAAATGGGACGAGTGTGAATTTGCAGAGTTGGTTGATACTTGGGACCGAGTTGCGCTTGGTGGCGACATGCATGTCTTGAATGAAATAATCCCTTTGGAAGAGGATGAAATGTTAACTTCTACAGATTATGATCAAATATTGGATCTTCTACAAGCAGGTTTAATAATATGTTACATTGAGGAATTCATTATACCTTTAATCTATATGATTTTCAAGTTTGAGTTTTATTATGTACATACTCCTCTTTTTTTAAAAGAGTTCATGTGTACATTTTGTTCCATTTTGTACATCACATATATGCATTGGTCACCCAAAAAAAATGAATGGTATTATGATTATTGGTTAGCACGTTGCTTAGAAGGAAAGCAAACTCTTCTTGAACCTGTTACAAATGATGAAAATAATGATTTTTCGATTGGCTCAATGGTTGTTAAAAGTGAATACTTGACTCTAGCATCACAACAAAACAAGAAGAATGGCTATGTGTATCAATATTATATACCGGGAAATGTTGTATACCACTACACCAACTTAATAGTCAATGTAAACATCAAGTTACATACGCTTTCCCACAAAAACAGGTCACGGGTATGATACTTTCTACCTCATCTCGAGCATGAGAAGTTGATGGAAACCATTGGTAGCAAAGATGATCCAAACGGCCTCCATGAGTGAGTGACGCAGGGAACCTGTTGTTATGACAAGGTGAGTGTTCTAAAATTCATGTTTTATAGTCTCATTAAGTGATTATCTATTTTATTAAGAAAGGTTTTAACATTTAGCCTTTTATGACAATTGTAAGCGTTAATTATACTAATGCTTCAATTCCTTATGGAAGCAACTACTTTACAGTTGGTAGTTTTTCCCGAGGTAAATGACTACAGGGTGGAGGGATTTGACAACTTTAATCTTGGTGTCTCATAGTACATCAGTTTGTGGCATCTTGAAACCAACCCCTTGGAATGCTAAGTGAGGAAAATAGTTAATATGTTTCCCCAAAACAAATTCTACATAGATTTACCTCAAGAAGCATATTGAGATTTCTCTATTGTTATGACATGGCACATTGAATGCATTCATTCCACAAATTTGTTGTCTTCAAGTTTCTATTTTACCAGGCATACAATAATGCAATATTTTGTAAAAGGATATAAACTATGGGAGGTCTTGAATGTAAAAATAAACAAATTGAGAGAATGTGCTATGGTTTTATATCATGGATTTGGCACCAATTATTCAATGTTACAAAGAGGTCCTATTTCTCGATTCAAATAATCATTGTTTGCCTTATATTCCTAAAATATTCCTTAATTACCTAAGGCCCACTATTCTTGCTTCTAGGGCCTTGCAACCCATTACTGATGCTCAAAACCTCTTACTAGAATCAATATCTACACCTTGAGGATAAGGATACCCTTGAGAGGCAAAGTGTGGTGGTTTGATGCATTTTTCATGGATATATAAGCCTAGAAGCTTCATTTAGGGCCTAAGGCCCAGGTTTCCTCCTCTAATAATTTACAGGACCCCAACATTCATAGTTATTGCTCAAAACTTCCTAACGTCATCACTATACTCACTTAGACAATAAAGATAAAAGCAAGAGGTCCATTATGTAGGTTTTAGTTGTTGTTCTTGGCCTCAAATTCCTAGAAGCATCCATTAGGGCCTAAGCCCCATGGTTCTTCCCTCCAGGCTATGATACCCATAACTAGTGATCACATTGTTATAGCCCAAATTGGCACTTCTCCATCAGTGACGACACTTTCACGATGATGCTCACATGATCACACTTTCATGATGACACTTGCATGACAACTCTATTTTTCACACAAACGGACATTATGGATGGAAGAGCCCTAATTTGATGCTTGATGTTATGGCCTTAACTTATCTAGTGATTATGTAGCAATTAGAAGCTCTGTAGCTAAGTTTGGAGACAAAAACACCCATAAAGAGATGTCAAAATAGATTTATTCCTCAAACACGCATGTTTCCTTTGTCCCACCCACGTGTTACATGCACCTTTCCTTTGTCCCACCAGCTTTTTTGGCCTAAATGCTCAAAAAATTAATAAAATTTCGAATTTTGGGGCAATTTGGGTGGTTTTGGAAAGCTCCCTTTATTTATAACTTCCCCCAACCCGAAGGTAACCATCTCCACTTCGTATAAAAGCAAGGGAGATGAGCCATGAAGGAGGATTTTTGGCCTAAGTGTTGTTATGTTGGAGGAATTGCTACTCTCTATCCCTTGTTTTCCATTCCCTATGTCTTGAAGTTGTTTCCCTATTCAGTTTCAAACCCTTATGCATTGGAGCTTTGGTTGGGATTCCTGGAGAAGAAAAACAGGAGACACAGAGTTAAGGTTTCTAATGAAATTTCCATGATATTTATGGACTTTTTGCAGGATCTCGGCAACAAGACTTTATGATGAGAGAAGAACTTGTAGAATTAGTAAGATATCCACTTGTAGGAGCATCCAGACATAACCCTAACCATAGATTAAACTGTCAAATGGGGTATGTTTTTGTACCGAAAATAGGAAGCAAATGCAAGAAGTTGTATCCAGATGGATTAGTTGTATGTTGACAGTTTGGTGACTCCAAGCTATAAGGTGAGGTTCTTCCATGAGAAGAAGAGATTGCATAATGTGGAAGATCCATACAAATTGGACAATGAAACCTTGTATCCTACAGTGTCCGAACTTGAAATGGGCACATATGTGGTAATGGATGAGCCTGAGGAACCAATTGTACCACCTAATTATATAGATGAGAGTTCCCCTGGTGTTTTGTGGAGTATGCACTATGATGGTGCACGATCTATATCTAGAGCTAGCACTAGCACGAGGGTTGTTTTCACATCTCCTTCCAGTAACATATTTCCATTTTTGTTCCACTTGGAATTTGACTGCACTACAATATGGATAAGTATGAGGCTTTCTTGTTAAGTCTTTAATTGGAATGAAAATTGGGGATAAATATTTTGAAGGTAATCACAGATTCTGAGCTAGTGGTCAACCAGGTAAGGGGTTTGTGTGAACCAAAGAGCCCAAGGATTAACAGTATTGGGATGTAGTGTGGGATGAGATAAACTATTTTTGGGAAAAAAAATTATCACTACAACCCCAAGGTTCCGAAACCAACTTGCAAACTCCATGACATCATATGTTGCTCGCTTTTAGCCATGCATGCCTATTTTTGACACTTGGTATTTGGTTGAGGCGATATTTCAACCATTTATTCCTAATACCATTGGTTTTGGGCAAGTATTTGAGGACAGAAGGCGTGTATTTAATTTTCTCAATTTTATCAATAAATTTTCATTCCATTTAGTAGATAAAGTACTGGAGGGAGAGTCCTTGCTATTCCAATTGCAATCTAATAGGATTCCTAAGGGTCTAGTTCCTTTAGAGAAATTGTTTGATAAATCCAACATTTATAAAAGGACTAACAGAGTTGATTTGGATGAACAAGTTATCAAAATGAATTTTGGCTCCAGGGAGTCTCCTACAATCATCAAAGTTTCCAAGTGGTGCACTTGTTAGGAAAGAGGAAATTGGAGGCCTTGGTGCGGGAATACAAAGATGTATTTGCATGGTGTTATGACAAGATGAAGGCGTAATATCCTAAGGTAATAAAACATGTAATTCCATTGAATATTCCTATCCCTTTAGACAACATCAAAGAAACATGAATCCCATGGTAGGGTTATACAATGAGAGTTGGAGAATCTCGTGGAGGCCCACATCATCACTCTTATTAGGTATTTGAATTGGTTTATGATGTTCCAATTAGGAAAAAGAATAGAGAGATCTACATTTGCATTGATGTTAGGAACTTCAACCTTACAACTTTCAAAAATAACTACCCTCTCCTGAGCATCAAGCATATGTTGCGAACTATGATAGGATCAAGGATGACATCTATATTAGATGGATTCTCTAGCTACAGCCAGATATTACTATCTAGCCATGACAATATTGTTTTTACTACCCCTTGGAGGACTAATGATTATATATGAATGCCTTTTGGACTCATGTACACTAGAGATACTTTTCAACATGCTATGGACTTCTCTTTTTTAATTTTTGGTACAAGTTCATAGTAGTGTACTAAAATGACACCACCGTTTTTTCCAAAAATGGAAGTGATCATGTTGGACACTTATGTATGATTTTTTACAGGTGCAAAGCATTGGGCATATCATTGAGTCCTAAGAAGTCTATCTTGGGGTATTTGAATGCAAGTTCTTGGGACATATTGTCTCAAAAGGAGTAAGAATTTATCCCAAAAGGGTTAAGGGTATTTAGGAAGTCTCTTTACCCAAAACTAATCAAATTATTTTATCTTTTTTTTTGTCGCACAAATGTTATTAGGCATTTTATATATAATTTTATAGAGATTGCAAGGCTTATATTTGACATGATGAAAAAAGACCATGACATGAACTAGAGTGAAGAAACGGAATATATATATATATATATATATATATATATATATATATATATATATATATATATATATATATAAGCTTTGGCTCAAGCTCTAGTTCTAGTTATCCCAAACTACGCTAAAGAATTTTAATTGTTTTCTTTCACTTCTGACTTTACCAAGGTTGTTTTATTACAGAAAAACCAACAAGGGAGTGAGTAGTGGATCTACTTCATGATCACAAAGTTGGCTTACTCCTCCATATATATATATATATAAAGCAAGCTATGTGTCAAACTCTAGTTCTAGTTATCCTAAACTATGGTAAAGAATTTTAATTGTTTTCTTTCACTTCTAACTTTACCAAGGTTGTTTTATTACCAGGGTTAATCTTTTAGCCATTCCTTCATGGATAGTAATTGGCTAAAAGATATAATGTGATGCCATTCTGGTCCAAGCAAATACTAATGTGATGAAATACTAGGTACTTCCATGTTTTTCTTCATGAAAGTATCTAGTATTTCCAGTCAACATTAAATTGAGATATATATTAACCATTAATTGTTACATACAAATCCTTAATTTCATTTTCATTATCAAAAATGTATTGTTTAATATTATACCTGACTTGAAATCCTTGATACAAGTATCCTTAGTTTCATATTCATTACTAAAAATGTATTTTTCGATATTATACCTGACTTGAAATCCTTGATACAAACTTATATATCCTTGATGCAAACTTATATATCATACTTGATGCAAACTTATGGATAGTAATTTCATATTCATTACTAAAAATGTATTTTTTGATATTATATCTGACTTGAAATCCTTGATACAAACTTATATATCCTTGATGCAAACTTATCTCTTTCTTGATATACCTCTAAACTTACAATAAAATAATATATTCTTTGAGCTTTTATATTTTGGGTAAACCTTTAATTTGCAAGAGAATGTGACATGTCAACACAGTTTTAAATAGTTCTTGCCCACGATAGTACTATAATAAAAATAACTTCTGATAAAACTTTAATGTATTAATCATTTTTAATATGGCGATTCCCTCTCGCTCAATTAGTCCTTTTACGCCTAGATTTTAGATTTTGTGGTTAAGATTATTCAAATGTTGCATCTCAATTAAATTACTTCAACGACGTTCAACCCTCAAGGTAGAAGTGATTGGTGGCGGTTCAAATTCACCAGATTCATGATAGACCTCTACATGTTCGTACCTTCCTCGAGAAGGTTTAGTTCAACATTCAAAAGCAAGTTACCGGAAGACAGTCTGCACGATTATGCTGAGTAGTTGGTTGGATTTCGAGATTCTTTTAATTTTAAATTTGGTAAATTTGGTAAACTAAATGTAATGGCAAGATTAGGAAAATTTATTGATTTAATTGTACTGAATGAAACCAGGTGTTCTACAACTAAGTATGGGGAGATGTTGTAACGTGTATGTGTAGTATTACATTGTAGCGTTACATTGTGATGTTGGCTCATAAAATAAAAAATTAAATTATGGAAAGTATTTAAAAATATCCATGTTGATTCATAAAATAAAATATTATGAAAAGTAATTAAAAAATAGATGTTCGTTTATAAAATAAAAACTTAAAACTTAAATCCCGATCTATCAATCAAGAGAGTTTAAATTTAAAAAAAGAAATACACTTCAAGAAATTGGATCCCTCTCAATACTTGATAGATACCGGTTTAAGATGAATGTATGCTGGTTTGATTGAGCAATTAACTCTTTATTGAAATCAATCTAAAATTTATATTTAACTTCTACCTTTCTAAAATTCCATTTAATTTGATAAAATTTAATTAAAGTGGATCTAAATTTCACATTTTTTTAATAGGTGACATGGGTTTACCTTATGGGTGCCTTTATTGCGGTATGTTGTTGATATATTATAATAGATTTTGGTCAAATTTTTTTAAGTCTAAATTAATTATAATGTTTAAATATAATATTTTTTAAATTAAATTGTTAAAAAATAAAAAATAATTTTATTAAAAGTTATAAATTTTTTTATTGATATTTAGATTTAAATTTAAAAATTTTATTTAGTTTATAATATATTTATCACAAAATTAAAATTAATTTAAAAAAATGTTTAGATTATCGTATACTTTTAAAAAAATTATTATATTAATAGGTGTTTATATTTTAGAATTTGGGGTGGATTAGTGTTTGTTTTTTGTAGATTGCACGAGGATGAGACAAGTGTACTGTCCAAATTAATGCACTTAACTTGTGACTTATTGTGTTCACCAACCACAAGTTAAGTGATTGTACTAGTATATTAATGTAATGATTATATTTGTTAATTAATTCATTACCAAAAATCTAGTTTTGACTGTAGTCCACTTGTAGCTATGAATTGTAGCTATGAAAACCTTGGGACATGATCAGGTTACAACATATGAAGAATTTGTTAACAGGGTATTGGAAATATTTGAGTAAAAAGACCCAGAAATGCCTTTCAAAGAACTAGCACAGTTGAAGCAAAATGGAACACCGTGTTGTTTTCAATTTTTTGATTAATTTGATAATAATCTAAAAATAGATTTTAATGAAATTATTTTGTTTATTTTAAACATGAAATTGTTTTTATTATTTTGACGTTGAACTCCATTAGCACTTGTTACTGGACAAAGACTACAACCTATATAGGAATCTTGACATCGAAATAGGGTTTTGTTGTCGAAGGCTCCCAATCCCACTTTGTACACATCCAATACTTCCAAGTTACAACTTATACATCCTTCCAACATTCTTGCTACTAAAAGCTTTTAATGCATGTCATTCACATTCCACAATTATTTATTTGATTTATGTTAAAACTTAATAACAATTTATGATTCTTGTAGTTTTAGTAATTGATTGAAACAACGTGGTCTCTTCCTATCCACTTATAGACAAGTGAAAGTGAATGGCCCAAAGAAGAAAGTAACAGGGGTGGTCCTAATTTTGGTGATAATAAAATTGAACCTCATGGTTGTCAATTTTATCATTTTTAGAGTACATGCTCAACTAAAAACATGAGCAAATGAGTCTATTGTTATCTTTTAATTGCAAATTAAACTCTTTAATAAGAAAATCATGTTATCTCTTTTAATTAGAAATTAAACTCGTTAATAAAAACATCATTAATTGCCCATGGGAGGCAGCTCAAGTGGTAAAGATGTGAAGTTGTAAATAGAAGATCATGTATTCAAATCCCCCCAATCTTACCACTGCGCCATGGTTTGGGCCCTTAATGAAGGGTATTTTTTTAAATAAAACTTCATTGTTGAAGGGTTATTTTTTTACTAAAACGGTTTTTGACGGGGAAGATAAAGATTCAAAACATCAAAAAAAATTAGTTTGAAGAGCAAAGATAAAACTAAATTCCAACACTGGGTGGACTAGTGGCTCAATCTGCAGAGGCTTTGTGTTTCCACTGTTAATTAGCGGCTTCCAACTATTTTTTTCTCTGATATTTCTTCCACCTGTAACGGAATGCTCTTCTTTTAACAGAAATTCTGAACTTTATTGGCCAAAAGCCAGAGGCTGGTCGAAGCACTAGTTCAGAAAACCTCTGAAATAATAATTTGGCCAAAAGCCGGTTTAGACAAATTCTAGAAGTCGTGGCCAAGGGCCCGACCACACTTAGTTCTGATATCAAATGAAACAAACAGAATTTGTTTCTCAATTACCAACATAGTTCAGTTATATGGATATCCATTAAAAAAGACAATAGGTGTATATCCATAAAGGACCAGTATATGTAATAAACTGTATATTGAATAAAAAAATGTGAGACTGATAAACTGTAATGCAATGCCATGTACTGGTCAACATGGATTAATATACATACCTTTCCATTAGGTCATGTATTTTCATTAACTAATTAATTATTTATTTATTATATTATTATCATTATTATTTATTATTGACTGATGCTTATTAAGATCTATTTACCTATATTACAGGGGAAAGGATGGAAGTGGCTGAATGACATCAAATCCTCCTACTAACATGCACCTCCCTTCAAAACAGATCTATCAGTATGTTGCGTTGATTAGACAATGAAAATTTGTTGCGAATGAAGATTTTCAGATTACTCACCCTACCCCACCCATAACAAATCCAAAGCAAAGGAAAAACATAATCCACCTACTAACATGCACCTCCCTTCAAAACAGATCTATCAGTATGTTGCGTTGATTAGACAATGAAAATTTGTTGCGAATGAAGATTTTCAGATTACTCCACACCCTACCCCACCCATAACAAATCCAAGCAAAGGAAAAACATAAACAACAACGTTGAACAGATCTTTCGTTCTAATTTGTAATTTTGTATTCTTAA
This sequence comes from Larix kaempferi, assembly GCA_027924585.1. Classification (NCBI taxonomy): domain Eukaryota; kingdom Viridiplantae; phylum Streptophyta; class Pinopsida; order Pinales; family Pinaceae; genus Larix; species Larix kaempferi. The sequence continues at coordinate 2,915,133 of BSBM01000655.1, read as the reverse complement.
ATTTAGCTTGAAGATATCTTAAACACACCCTTGAGATATTATATATTAGGTGTTTAACAGTCCTGCTGACTAGCTTCTGGACAATATGATACAATCTCTTTGTTTCAATTTTCCTTTTACAACAGAAAACAGGGAGATGTAGAGAGACAATAGTTATGGAATTTATAATTAATCTTTACAGCATCTCAGAGATGTTCCCCTCATCTTTTGTTTTAGAACCTACTTGTCAAGCATCACCAAAAACAACAGTTTCAGGCATTTTAGCTTTTTATATTTCAAAAAAATAGAAGTTAACCATTTTCATAGATAGGTGAACAGTTTCTATAGTATTTTATCTATACTTCAGCAAGTGTTCTTCTAATTTTGAACAACACAGCCATTAACATTGCCAGCACTGAAAACTTAGGGATGCTCTCAAGTTTCTTACTGATGTAACAAGTCTATTTTTGGAAAAAGCATTTGATTTAAGCTTCCATATCATGAATGAATGACTGGCATGGTTTGTAGTCTCAAGGTTGAAGAACAATAATCTATTTGTTAGAATGTTCAGTTGAAGAGCACTCCTTATGGCATACATGTCTACAAGCATTGCAGGAAAAAAAACCATGACCAAAAAGAACAGCCCTCCATTTTCCCCACAAAAGGAAAAATACAAGAGCTTCATATTACAAAGGTACTTAAAAAGCAAACTACAAAAAGGTTATAATCTGGGAATCTCTCCGTATATTCAGTTGAAAGAATGAGATTTTTTAATCTGGGAATCTCTCAGTATATTCAGTGTAATCGAGAAGAATACACAAAGAAGACAAATGGTAAAGTACGGTATTCCACTCTCTGACAAGTGAACCCGCAAGAATACAATAAAAAATACAATGGAGGATTTAATGCTCCGAGACAAATCCTCTAGGAACCATGGACCATCACTAGAGTGATCCTACCTTCATATATGATCAAATGTTTACAATCTGTTGGCCGCATGCAGTGCTTTCTCAAACATTTCCGAGACAGCCCTGTAAACCACTATTATGGTCCATGGATCTGGGAATCAAAACTCACCTATGCTCACTTAAGCAACTTAATGTTGAAATCTCGAATTCTTCAGCAGGCCAACTTTCCTTCTTGTGGAATGTCACTGTCTGTGTGAATATTTTCCTTTCCCTCAAAAAACTATGCTGCTCAAGGAATTTGGGTAGACAGATCTGTAAAGAGCATCAAACTCAATACTTCACTTTAACTGGCAACTAGCATTCATTATAATAACCCATTAACAGTAAAGATCCTAGTCAGCATATGAATATAATGTCATACATTGGGAAGATTAATAGCACAAGTACTTTTTGGCTAAGGTATCTGATGACTTAAAAGCTGCTACCTGGAGCCAAAATTCACTTTCTTCTGTGTATCCTTTATTAATAACCAGGAAGCCATACATGTCTTAACCAAGTGACAGAAATATAACAAGCATTATGGCCAAAGCTCATGTACATCTTCATGCCTTGTAACCCCATGCTCACTTATGCTACCCCCTGCCAGACCCCTGATTCCATACCAGGATTTTTTACTTTTATTTGTTCTCAGGGGACCAGAACTGCTGTGCCTCCTAAATGATCCTGAAAATTGCCTCGTCAAGCTTCCAGAAGTAGACAGCAATGCAGATGCTGAAAGGGGTCTTTCAGTCTCTAGTCCCTGTGTTTGGAGGGGACCTGAATCATAATCAATTGTTACAAAGGAGCTATCATCAGGTACATACTGAATACTCTGGGGCCATTGTTGACTAGAGCCATCCTTTACCTCTGTATAATGAGCATTAGACTCCCCCCCTTGACTAAAATGACCAGATCCACCTCCATTGCTTGTATCTGAATCATTGCAAACAAGTTTCAAAGCTTGTACAACCTCACCCATAAATGGCCGGTGTGAAACTTCAGGCTGAACACACATGGAAGCAATAGCTGCAACTCTTGCAATGTTGTCAAAGGGGAGATTGCTACCCAATGCAGGGTCCACCAATGCTTCCAAACCCTCTTTGCTTGTAAGCAGAGGCCGAGCCCATGTAACCAGGTTCTCCTGCCCAGGTGGTTGTGACATGTCAACTGGTTTCCTTCCAGTAAGTAATTCCAGTAACACTACACCATAACTATACACATCACTCTTCACAAGCAAATGCCCAGTCATTGCATATTCAGGAGCAACATACCTGCATAAATATATAATGAATAGTTAGCCCAACTTCATGTGAGAATTAAGATGGACCATCTTCTTTGGAAAAAAAAAAGTAGACCAACCAATATTTGCACAGATTTTGAAAATTACTGGAGCTTCCTGCAAATTATACCAAAATGTTTGCAACTACTATACCAGATCATTAAATCATTTAACGATATATGGGAATGAGTAAATTAATAACAATAGGAATATCAAAAAGATACTTTAAACATTTAAAGATCTTGGAAAAACAGAAAGATATCAAGAGAATAACATCAAAACAGAAACCATTCCATAATTTAACATTTGCCCTCTGCTGTAGGGTTGACCAGTCATCCCAGCAGATGCGGATTGCTGGATTAATGCATGGTATTCCCTCTTAGCCAACCATTAACACCATCGTTGGAAGCAGATACTTTGCAGCTGCTGATCCCCAAATCCATTATGTTTGAAAAAGACAGGATTTGATCAGTGATTGTAAAGATCATGTGTATTAGAGAGCAGCTTTCAAAGAACAATTAGGATGAGGATACCATATTCATTGATTCAGGGGATGATTAAACATGCAAAACGCCTCTCGGATTCCCAACCTTCAGGAATTGATGAACAAAGGCATAGATATGTGTGAGGATTTATATCGCTTAGACTCACTGTATGCCAATATGGAAGACTCCAGTGTTTTCAATCTTCCCTTCTAGCTTAATCAGGTCCCTTCCTTTACCGAAAGGAAGCAGGCATTGCAGAAAAGAGGTGTTACCCTATTCTGGTCTTGGGTGTCACTACCTATCACATATTTGACTCAAAGCAGGCTTCCTGCATTGTTCTGATCCAGGGCGTTTGGAATATAGCTGGCTCCATCGTTTATGCCCAATCCTGGAGTGAAGAATCCACTCCTTCAAACTTCAATCAAGCCAGATTTTATTTATGGATTAAGTTGACAACATGCTGGATCAGGCTAAGACATGTGTGAAGCCAATAGCAAGGAGGTTTGGACGGCTCTTATTTGTGTCATCTACTAGTGTTCCAACTCCTAAACAAACCTCCACACTCAGCTCAATCTTCCTCTAAAACAGACATGTACCCAATCTCCAATACAATACAATACCGTCATCAAGGAACATCCACACATCGAGCAAGTCCTCGGGTGTATTGGGCAGTCAATGACAAAACCGTTGCCCCAGTCTATTAAGCTTATTGACAGTGCTTGAACTTTTACTCGACGACTGAGATATCTGAACTTTCCAAATTCTTGATTTGCATGTCATGTGCCAGATCATTATGTGAAGGACTGCCCTCATAGAAGGGTGTCCAAATCTGATCAGACTATCACTGAAATTTCTTCAGAAAAGGTGGCTGAAAAATCCCATGGAGAACTTATGTAGACCCAAAGGAAGGAAAGATGGAAGTTTTGAAGACTAGTGCCAGCACAGAATCAGTCTAAATCTGCTGACAATCATGATGGCCATAAGGTGCAAAACAATGGTAAAAGGAAAAGTTCCAGCAATGTAGAAAAAAAGCATCAATCGTCCTCCCAAATATTCAAAGGGGATAGTGAAGAATACTCCCAACAAGGATGCAATAACCACAAATTGTCAAGGAGGTGCCAATGAGCTGTTGATCAGCAATAGAGGCATTGGATAGGGAAAGCAGTGTTGCTAGATGAATCTTATTCTTTGCTCCAGAATGTGAGGGGTATCCTCCCCTCCAAAAAGGCTCTAATTGAGGATTCCATGTCAAGACAAAGACTTGATGTGTTGAGTTTGCAGGAGATCAAGACTTCTGGCTTTGGCCTCAATCATTGATCGCTTTCTGGCATGATTCCTTCTAGGCCACTAACCATGAACAGGACTCTATTCATACTATTCTTGAAGTAGCACCTTGATTGAGTTCAGCAGTCGTCCCTCATGGTATGGACCTGAATAATAAGTGTGTCATCCCTCATGCTTGCAGGTTTTCCAGGTGGGTGAATGGTTTTTGTCCCATTTTGCTGTCTCTCTTGCAGTAGATTGTAGCCAATTGTTGGATTTCATTGATAATTCACTACCGGATGCTGTATGGGTTCTCTTAAGTGACATTAATATGGTAGAAAGGGAGGGAGTCTGGGACAACAGCTTATTGTTTGTCCTCTCTGGAGGAGAAAACAAATCCTGGTCAAGGTGTAAATCCAGATCTTTAATCTTTGATGTGAACTGGAGAAAAAACATCTGGATTTTGACGGCTTATTTCACTTTGTCTAACAGGAGGAGAGCTATGGATAGAGTGCAGGCTAGATTAGATAGGATCTATGCTGCAAAAGATGAAATAAACTTTTATCACCCTACTGGTCAGAGAGTGGGTGTGGTCTTCCACTGCACTGAATTAGACCATTTTCTTGTTTTATCCATGACTTTAGGAAAGAGTGCAGAACTTCCAACCTCTCTTCCTTTCAAGTTGAATATATCTCATCTTGCCTCTAAACAGTATTGTACATTGATCAAAAATGTCTGCAATATGGTCCCAGACCACAAGGCAATGATGGGCCGATCTTATGGTGGGAGGCAGCTATTTGAAGAAGGATGGTTGCTGGATTGAAGAGGAGACATGACAAAAAGGCACAGCAGAAATTCTTTGAGGTGTGGACACTTCTTGAGGAGGTTATTCATAATGTAATGGTCACGCTACAGGAAGAGGTGACTAAGGAGGAATGTATGCTCAGATGCATGGAAGAGTATAGAGCCAAGGGGGGCAGAGTTGAGGTGCATTTACACTGGGTGAAGGAGGATGATGTACCCTCCAAATATTTCTCAAGCACAAAAATGCTTCAGAAAGAATCGTGGGGCTCAAAATTCAGGAGATTCTGATTGAGAACATTGCAGGAGTCAGAGATACGTTAGGATTCCACTTTCAAAATAGTTATGCAAAATACCCCTTGACGGATAAAGTCAGTGAGGCTCAGCCCTCCAGAGACAATGAGGAGGTTTATGCCGTCTAAGGTGTGAAGTACTGACAAAATATGCTTGGGGCACATATTATTGAAGAGAATTTCCTCCAAGTGGAGTCTAAGGTGTGAATTACTGAACAAAATATGCTTAGGGCACATATTATTGAAGAGAATTTCCTCCTAATGCTGAATAGGACGAAAGATGAGAAGTCCCCATGTATAGATGGCTTCCCCGTGATTTTTTCAAGATGTGGAGGTTTATTATAATGACATGTTCTGTATGGCTTAGGAACTGTTTAGATTCTAGAATAGACAGAATGGAGAATTGCAAAATCAGGAACTCGTCGAGCTAATCCCAAAAGATTCATCTACATACACCATTAGCTCCTAGCTCTTAGACCAATTGCTTTGCTTAAAGTCTCATACAAGATTCTGGCCAAAGTCTTACCCATGATGCTTCAACAGGTTTCATCTTGTATTGTTCACCCAGAACAAACAGGCATTATTTAGGGGAAGTTTATTTTGGATACAGTGCTCACTTCATTGGAGAGTGTAGAATGGGCAAAGGAATCCATGCAGTGGATTCTTCCCTTGAAAATAGCATTTGAAAAAACATATGCCGAAGTAGATTGGTCATTTATACTGATGCTTTCCTGGTTAAGGTTTGGTACACAGTTTCTGTCAATGGTGAAGACAATGTTCTCTAATGCATCAGTTTGTTTTCAGTTAATGGTGCATTGCCAGATAAGATTGTCCTTTATAATTCAATCCAGTAGAGCTGCCTCTTGGTCCCTCTTTGTATGTCCTGGTTGTGAATGCCCTAGGGCTATGCTATTGGGAGCGAGAAGTGGAAGTGGGAGCGGGAGTGGATCGAAAAGCGAAATTTTCAAAAGCTCCCGTTTTGGGAGCGTTCCGGGAGCCTTTTTTATATAGTATATGTTTTGATATAATTTGATGGATTTCTATCTAAAAAACATGTGAGATGTTGAATTAGCTATTGAAAACATGGATTAAACCATATAACATCAATTATCTAGTAGTTATAAAATATCATCAAATGATCAACCATAACTACTTTTAAATGAGCTTGGCAATGAAGGGAGGTACCATAATATTGTCATCAAATGACCAACCTAGTATAGGAGCTTTTAGTATAGGAGAGGTAGGGAACGCCTCGAGAGCGCCTTGGGAGTTGTTGCCTACTAAGTCTTACTTGGTTGGATTTCAAGTGAGCCAGCAAAGACTTGAACAATTTAATTGTTCATCATCAGAGTTCTGAGGTCCATCAAGCCTTCTAGGCCCTATTTTATTTTTGTACCACATGTTCATACCCCCTCGGGGAATTTTGTAATAATGTGCTAGCATGGTACCTTGTTTGTAAAAGACTTGGCTTCTAGGACTTAAACGTTAATTCGACTAGCTCAGAGTGTTTTTTTCCTTGGAAATTATTGGTTTTTGAATAAACGACTAATAATTTTTGAGTTTTTCACTCAAATCTTCCAAAGTTGGGGTGGTTGGCGTAATTTTTAAGCCTTAGGAATTTATTAGAGTTTATGTGTCAATGTATTAAACCATGCTAGGCATAGTTTTTGAGTCGTATGAACATGTCTTAGGTCCCCCTAGTTTTTTTTTTAAGTTCCGACGAAAAATTATTTTTCCGTAAAAAATAAAAACAAGCCATTTTTTTAATGGTTTGGCCAAAAAAAATTAAAAAGTGATAAAATCATGGTCTAGGGGTTGTTTTGGCCATGGGGGTGCTCGTTTTCTAACCCAGAGCACCCACATTACCCCTAAACCCACTTTCCATAGTCATTAGACACCTTATTTTTCATCTTTTTGCAAAAATCCAAAAAAAAAATCAAAAAGTGAAAAAAAATGCAAAAATGAGAAAATTAAAAATTTCCAAAATTGATGGGATTTTGGACCAGCTATATTTTTTGGATGTGTAAGAGGCATTTAGAAACCTTTTTGGGCAGCTTGGAAAGTGGGATTGACTCCCTAAATAGGTGGGCGCATTCCCCCATGAGGGGGCGCATTTCCCAAGAGGGGAGTCCCACAAATTAAGGAATGTGGCAGCCTATTATTTGGCTGCCATGTAGCACATTTGGGGCTGATTTTGGCAGCCCGTTAAGAGGAAAGGTGCAGCCCCATTCACTCCACCATTTCACCCACTCTCCCTCAACTAATGCGCCCTCCCTCATTGCCCATTCTATATATTTGAGGCACCTCTCTCATTCCAAACTAGTTAGAGTTGGATTGAGAGGAGGTTTGCCATATTGTAATCGCTCTATTGTTCATTTTGCTAATAAAAGAAGCTTTGGAAGCTAGATGTGGGGTACTTCTATCTGTGGATCTACATTGTCTTGAGCAAATGAGGTAACCTGTGTCATTTCAATTTCTTGCTATCTACTTGATGTATTTGGGTTCCTTAATTGTTTAAGGCAGAGTAATTTAAGTAAGCTTACTTTCTTGTTCTACTTTGATAAATATCTTAGAGATCTAGATCTAACTTGTTTCATAAGTTTATGTGCATGTTGTTTTAGTCTCTATTCATATGCTATTATCAGATCTCATGGTCTTTTGCAAGTTGATTGATTGATTTCAAGTTACAAGGCTTGGAGGAGTTGTGGTTACAAGGCTTGGAGGAGTTGTGGATCAAGTTTGACTCCACCACATTTCCAAAAACATCTAGACATTGTCCCTCGGTACCCCATAGAAGAGCTCCTTGGTTGATCTTTTGGCAACAAATTTCCTCATCCTTGCTCTTTCTCTCTTATATAAAAAATTTCTTCTTGGTTACTTTGGTTTGGATAACTTTTAGATATGATCTGCTTGATTGTCTTATAAAAAATCGGATCTCAAAATTATTTGCATAGATCTAACATGCTTTAAAGTTTCATTTCATAAGTTTGGGTCTTGCTTAAAAGAGGTCATTAGATAATTTTTTACAAGTCAAAATTCTCAAATTTGTTTAATGATTTCTTTTATCAAAAGTTTAAAAGTTCATATCAAGCATTTTAGTGCCTCATTGGCTTCCTTTTAAAGGCTGTCCAAGATCCTAAGTGGGTGGCTTTTTAGCCATTCCATCTTAGTTCATTTTCTTGTACTTAGCTAGTTTTTTTTTAACTTAGTTTTTTCTAGAATTTTGTTGTTGCCCAAAAACACTTTTAAAGTGATTTTGGGCACTTTTTGGACTAATAATGTTTGCTGGTTTTTGTACTATGACAGCAGGTAAAGGGATCTGAAGCACTTCTTTCAACCATTTGGGATGATCCAAAACCTCCTTTGAACCGCACCTTTCTGCCGCTACTTTGCTTCTATCTATGTAACCTCTTCTCTCTAAATCTGTAAGGAGAAAGAGGAGTTCTTTACTTTCAGCATTAAGCATTGTAATTGGTAATAAACTTATTCTTGAAGTAAACTCACAGAGCTTGCCTTCATCCCCCAGGGGGGATTGGTGTAGGTTCGGAATTTTTGTGTTTGTTGTCAATTTTTGCAAACATAAGCGAATTTTAACATTAGATTAGATTAACTTAAAATTAACCAAGTAGATTAAAATCTAACGTCTTGGTCCAATCCAAATATTGGGCCATTGACACACTCGGGACGTAGGAACAGTTTGTTTTATTTTTGCAGACCGTATACTTTTTTTGCTACAATATTGTTTATCTTTTGCAAAGAAGTAATTCGGATACTAACCCACTCCCTTGGTAGTGTAGGTAATTAGAAAACATTTACTTTTCAGACATTTACAATTCAAAACACCCCCTTGCTTTCCCGAAGTAGGGTTTCAAGATAAGGGCTTGCCCGAGTACTGGCCCGAAAAGAGACTCTTGGGGCATTAAAAAGTAAAATTTTGTGTTCAAAAATCTTTTAAAATAAACAAGGTCTTCTCCCGTATGCTATGTGGCCAACTTGCAGCTTAGTCTGGACGTGTGTGAAAATCCGGCACAAAGCGAACATTCTTCTGTTGTGGGCAAATTTTTCAAAGGGCTTGGGATAACACTGGGTAGTGACCTCTTCGAAACCGTTAGGCTTGCCCTCGTTGGTATAGCATCTGAACACCTCCTTGAGACTCCGATCCAGCCCAAGTCTGAGTGAGAAACCACATAGTTGAATTCCGGACATATTTCTTTTCAGCATTACAAGCAACATTACAATTTTGACTCCATTCTTCAGCACTGGTCTCTTTATTTATCATTGCAAATTATTTTCAATTCTTATCATGTGTTGAATGATTTGTTAATCATGTTCAATTTATATGTTGTTTAGATCTTTATGCTGCTATACTTCAAGTTATATTGCAAATCTCTTATGTCAGTTTTATCATTATTAAAAAACTCCTAAAAAACTAATTCATCCACTTAACTAGCTTAGCTCAACCAGCCTTAGCAACTTTAGGGTCCACCCCCCTTGGCTTCGTTAGGAGTTTGCCTAAACAGAGGAGTCAAGATTCAAGTGACGGTACTTGACTCGACGCTTGCCCCTAAGGACACACTTTGTGGCTTGAAAATTCCTGCCACACATTCTCAGGTGTGTTTTCCGGTGGCAACAGGAGCGTGCTCCCAAAACCCAGAGCATTTTGGGAGCGAGCTTCAGGAGTGGGAGCAAGGGGGTGGGGTCACTCTTCTTGATGCAGCTAGAATGCAGGGATAGGTAAGAGGGAAATCCATACTTGGAGGGGAGGTATTGAATAATCACTTTACTAATGATTCCCTTCGTATTCCAATTTTTCAGGATTCTATTGATGGGTCCCTTGAATGCCTGGACATGTTTTCCTCAATGGCATGAGCTAAGTGATCATACATCAAACTCCTGGCCAATTGGGACAAAGGATACAGTGGATTGGTTGGTTCAACCATGGCATCAGAGGAGTGATGAGGGCATTCTTAGATATCTTGGTGATCCATTTGGTGTCCATGTATAGCTCGGTTCCATGCAACATTGGTCTCTCCAACAAATGCTAATGCGAAATTCAATGCTAGAAGTACAAGGATCATCTATTTGTTAGCAAACTTACAGTGATTAGGCAAGTTAAGTCCACTGTGCTTCTTGTCGGTTTCCTTTGGCCAACCGATTTGTCCACTTAGAGAAACTTTTGAGGGGAATTTTGTAGTCCAAACATAGAGTATGGTGGTGAGAGATCCCTTCTCGTGGTCCCTTTGATTGCATGTTCCTTCTCCAAGCACAATGGGGGAATTGAGCTTGATCAATCGCAGTCTACAAGATGTTATTTTGTCAGCTAAATTGATTGTTTGTTGTCTCTTTGGTGATGAGCCATGGAAGTGTTGATCAGGTATCGAATCATCCACAAGAGACACAAAGTTGGGATTTAAGGGCCATTCAAAATAGTGATGTGATTATTAAACCATATGACTTTGTGATTGTTAGTTCTCCAATTGTTAAAAGGATATGGAAAGCTTTGGTTGTTGGTTCTCCCATTTTTAAAAGGATATGATTGTGGGAAGCTCGGAAAAAAATTGTACCATGTCTTTCATGGCAACGGGTGGACTTTTGTGCTCCAATCGGCTAGCAATTCAAATTTCAAATGCCACAACAGTTCATTCCAACTAATGAAATAAACAACACTTTGGATCCCATTTGGTGACACTAAGTGTGGTTCTATGATAAATCCCATTTGGCTTTTTAAACCCCACAAATTGTACCAAGAGTTATGTCCAAGACATGCATTTAAAGAAACCCTCAGCAAGATACAGGGCTTTATAGACGAAGAAGCAAAATGGGCCAATTGCCTAGTTGCAAAGAAACCACTTCCTAGAGATTGGGAACTTGTTCCCATCGTTTTTCTAGTTTCAACAGCTTTGGGGCTTGTAGGAAACGTCCCAAAAGCATGTGGAATGATTCCAAGAGCTTTGGCGGCTTGACAAGAGGTTTTGGGAGAGGAACGCACCACTCCCAATGTTGTTGCCTAACGTTTCACATATTCCCAACCGCATAGTACCCAAATTAACTATGTTTTGATGTGTTTTTTTGCTAGGTTACAATGCCAAATCAACCGAACTAGGCCCACAAACTGTCCAACTATGATGGATGTACCCTTATGCATCTGTGTAGTTGTGGGGTTTCCACTTTTCAAATCATAGTTGAGTCATTTATTTTCCAATTTAATGATTATTGTTTTGTTTTCCAAAGGTTTTCAAACTTTGAAGTCCTTCATTTCAATGACTATCACATCTTAAGCCTATTGAATATCTTTGTTATTAATCTTTTCATTTTGATTCGTTGTCAATGACCCCATGTCAATTTACAATTTCAAAGAGTCTAGGGAAATTTCCAAATTCTTCTAAGTACTGGATTAATCAAAACATTCATTGTCAACCTAATCAAAATTCAAACCCTTAAATATATTGAGAGCTCTTATAAGTGAAGGAAAAAACTAAAAAAGACACTTACATTACTCTAGTAGAGTCCAAGAGGAATTTGGTTTATATGACATCATTTCCTCCCCCTCTTTTTCAGGCCTCTAGGTCACTTCTTTTTATGAGTATTTGGTCAACTCAAAAATTTGTGGTTCCTTTGGTTCAATCGCAGTAAATCATGTTGGTATTTAGCTTGTCGATCGATATGGAGTTAGCATGAATAGGGGGTGTTTGTGGCAAACAAGCCTCATTTTCAAGCACACAATCTGAGTCAAAAGGGTATATTTTGGTGTTTTTTGTGGAATCTTGGTTCTCGTTCTTGGGAAGAGTGGAGACCTCATTCCTAAGAGTTTGGTCTCCTTGCTTGTAATTGTTTGTCGACCATGAAGTTGCACACTCTCACTCGGGAGATGGATTTGTTTAAGATGAACATTGGTATGCCTAGGTCATTCTGGAGGGACTAGTGGTGGATTTTTGGTTTCCTATTGCTCCAATATGTTTCCTGCCATCTATATTCAACTCTCCATCAATGTCACCCCCTCTAGTCGGTCCTCAATGTGAGGTGGGCTTCGTAAGGTTGAGAGGACCATTGCGTATCTCGACTTCATAGTGTAATGTCGATGCAACTCTCTTATAAGTTGCAGGTTCTTGCTTGGCTGGTCAGTTATCAAGGAATACCATCTAAAGCCAAGGTGGCTAAGAGTGGCCTCTCTAATGGCCTTTACCTACTATGTTAGCAGCCAGAGACTGTCGAGCATAATTTCTAGTAGTATCGATTCGCTAAGTGATGTTAGAGATTCTTCAAGGATCAGCATACAACATCGTGTCATGGTAGGATAGATTGGAGCGTCACTTTGTTTGGGGATGATCGCTTTCTTGTGAAAGATTCCTCTAGTCTTTGACATTGTCTATGGATCTCAATTTTTTTTGCGCTTTGGAAGCTCATGTGTAAGTTTGTCTTCGCCATTTGGATCTTGTCGAATATTCTGATTTTATTCTTGTTTTAATTATTTCTTGCAAACTTGGGCGAAACTTATAGACATTCAAGGCAACATGTACAATGTAAATAGACAATCAACTCCACGTATAGTGCAATATTTCAGACTTCCTTATCAACTAAGGTTTTCTAATTATCATTGATCTATTAGGGACTACCCTAAGGAAAAATTGTTGAATAATGGGTTCACTGATGCTTCAAGCTCACACTGGGATGGTAGAAACTATGGCCACATTTTTTGGAACTACAAGTGTTCCAAAGAATGGTAGGATTTTGTATGGGCTACTTAGTAACATATATCGCATAAGAAGTTATATTGGAATGCTGCAATTTTGGGGGACATTGATTTCATGGCTCCTACTCACTTCTGAGTGTAGCATTGCAATGTAGCACGAGAACCGCTCCCGGCTTTTAGGAAACTCATTCCCGAAGTTCCAATGTTCCAAGTAACTTGGAAACTTGTAGGGAACTCTCTAAATCCAGCTGGAACTATTTCGGATGGTTGGGAACTTACTGAGAACTTTTACCCTCTAAAATCGAGAACTTGGGGACCTTTTCTTGCACGTTTCCTTCAAGGGGAGCTTCCACACATTCATGATCGCCACATGAGTTGTAAACAACATTCCTATTTCCTCGCTACCATACATATACTTGGTTGACTCAGAATATTTTCTCTAGAAAACTAGCTTGCCGTAAAAGTCTATTTCGTGCTACCTTGTTGAGTTGGTGCACTGATCTCTATCTACCGCCCATGCTAGAGTATTCACTCGTCCCTATGCTGAATTGCAGTTATCGCTAATCAATAATAAATGTAAATCTATTTTGACTTTTTATATATTAAATAAAAGAAAGTAAATTTATATATTTTACTATTTACTTTATGAATAAAAAAATAAACTTTTAACTAATTGGAAATAGTTTTAAATCTTACTTTGAAACTAAATTCATATTTATATTTAAATAAAGATCATCTTGTTTTGTATTTTATAATAATTTAAATTTGATTATTTATATACCTTTGCAAATGCCCTAGCATAGAATGTCTAGTAAACATATAATATTCTAAAACATTTTAATCATGGTTGACACAAAACTGAAAACTTACTCTATACATATAAGCACAAATATAGGGACTATAACTTCTAAAAGTGCTCACTTTAGAAAGAATCTACCTTATATAATCAATGACGTCAACGGTAATCTTGATTCTATTGCCATTTCCATCTGCTAAGAGGTTCTAGTTACAACTGTAATATAAGGGATAAGCTAAGTCATCTGGTTTTTGTTAATGTTTCTTTTCTTCTCTATGTTTCTTCTCTTCTCCTGTTTTTTTAATTATTTTATTTTTATATTTTTTTAATATATTTTTTTGTCGTTCCTAACCTGTCGTTTCTTGCAAATGGGGGAAACTTCTAGACGTATCTAACACTCATACCCATGTTCCCATGCTCCGGAAACTTGTGCAACATAGTAGCATTGTGATAGAACCATTATGTAATTTGGAAGTTTAGATGAGATGCAGTTTTTAGTGGGTCCATGTTGTCTATTGTTTTATTTTGAGAACATATTTTTGATGAGTTGGATGTCCAGTTCAAAGGCAAAGGCACTCTTGTCAGGAGATATGTCAAAGATTTTGATCCAAGGCTCAATCCCTTCTAAGGGTATTCTCACTATTCATTAGGTAGAAATAAGTGCTTTCTTGTACATATCAATTTTTATTTGAACAGACTCCTTATATTACAATGTGGCAAGCATGCACCTCTCCAATCTAGGAATATTTTCAATGAAGGTAGGCTAGCTTACAACATTCAACTTGGAATCCTTCAGCTAAGAAGTTGTAGGTGCAGGATATTTAATACGCCAAATTTGCTCAAGGCTTGCACCTAGCCACAGCCACAACCAATGTTTTAAAAATGGTTAGCTTGAAAAACTCGGACTAGGACTCGACCAAGTTGACCAAGTCAACCCCAAACACTACCAACTCGACCTCTTAATTGGATCGGGGATCGATTTGGTACCAAATTGGTCGAGCTAGTGTACGACTCAAGCAATTTCATACCAAACCAATCCAACTCGACAGAGACCATACCTACTCAGCCAAGTTGATATGATTTGGCATCCTACAATCCACAACGCACAATGAGGGAAAATAGAAAGTTTTTTTTTTTAATTTACACCTAAAACCTAAATTCTCTCAACCTAAACCCTAAAAGCACATTATAGAAAGACACCCCACATTGTTTGCCTCACACCTCTCTCATTAAGAATTTATGAGCATTTGGAGTATGAAATCTTTAAAAATATTTTTCATTAAAATTTTAATATTTTATGTGTTTTTAATACCGAGTCATAAAATTCAAACCGGTCTGAAATCCAAGTCCAAGTTGAGTCTGAGTCGGCCTTCAGCTGATTCCAAGGCTGAGTCCAAGTATTAAAACATTGGCCACAATAAATAGCAATGTTCCACCAAGTTTTCAGGACACGGGGGAACGGGAGCGGGGAAACGCACATTGGGGACGTGTAGAGACACCCCCAAATTTTGGGGAAATTTTGGGGGCGGGGGGTGGGGGGGCGTCGGGGTCCCTAACATAGGGGGGCATGTCTCTAAAATTATTAAAAAAATAAAAAATATGAATCCCAACATATTAACATATCAATTCCCCATCCCATCACCATTTACATACTAAATTGAAATTCATTAGTGTGCAATGTAAATATGATATTCAATTCATAATGGCTATTTAATTTTTTAATACATGCATGTCTTTCATTATAACTTTGAAATTTGAATCATAGACATAAACAGTAGATAAATTTAAAATGATAAATCATAAATTTGAATCATAGACATGTCACATAAACACCTACAAATAATGAGTGATGAGTCAAAGACTCAATCTGAGTTCATCAATGACAGTAAATCAAACTAAAAGTAGCAAAAAGAAATCATCAAAAGAGCATCAAGGAGATAGTTCCATGGACTGGTCCTCTTGATGCATCTGCTGCATGAAGTCACCATCTATGGGAGTATCACCATCTAAGTTAGAGTCACTCTCAGTCCCAGCCTCAAGAATGATTTATATTTTAGGTTTTTTTTGGTTTTTCATAAAAAAATTAAAAATTCAGGAGGGGGAGCACCTGGGCATCCCCCATTTTCGGGAGGGGGCGTCTACAAGCTCCCCTCTGCAGGAAACTACTCCTAGTGCATCTCCCCACGTTTCTCAGAAAAGGGGACGCTGGGAAACATTTCCCGTGGAGCCTCCCAGCCCCCGGGGCGTGGGAAACGCAGGGGGCAAGTCACTGACCCTGGGGCACACGTCCCTGTGGAAGTTGGAACACTGATAAATAGCCCAGTGCAACAACCACAATAAACTGCCTGCTTTTTTGGGCACACCAACCCATGAGGGTCAAACATGTCATCATGGTAATTGAACCTTGATGGGGATAAATAGCAACTCCCCTGCTTTACCAACCAACCAACCCCCTGTTAACAGCAATTTCTCACTGTATTATGTTTTCTCGTATTTTATTATGAGGAGAATTTTGCCAAAAAAAATAGTGTTTCCCCTCTAGAGATGGTAAATCGCTCTCAATGCAACCATATACCAAAAATAAATAGCATAATTGTTAAAGAAAGAGAAGTACACACATATTTCTGTTGAAATGTAAAAACATCAAGAAATAGCTTGGATCAAATTCTTGATAGTTCAAGTATCAAAGTACATACCCAAATGTTCCCATCACTCTGGTTGAGATATGTCTGCTCACTTCCTCAGAGGCTGATTTTGCCAGCCCGAAATCAGAAACTTTAGGGGTAAAATCGTCCTCCAGCAAAATATTGCTTGCCTTAAAGTCACGATGTATAACACGAGGACTGGAATCCTCATGGAGATAAGCAAGCCCTCTAGCTGCACCAAGTGCAATTTTTATACGGGCATCCCAGTCAAGAGGAGCTCTTTCTTTATCCAGACCTGAAATATTGAAGCACGAGTTAGCTAGAAAAATTATATTGCAATATGTCAGAAATGAAACAGTAGGTATATAATTGAGATAAGAACTGAGAGAAAATATATGCCAAGAGATATCTTGGTGGAACTTGAACACTTTCTCAGACATGGAATATTCAAACATTTGACGGATCTATAAAGAAATAGTTCCTCAGAAATGCCATACCATGGAGATGAGATTCCACGCTTCCATTAGGAATAAGCTCATATACCAAGGAACGGTTATGCTCTTCAGTACAAATACCAATCAACTTAACCAGGTTCCGATGATGCAAGCGACTTAGCATCTCAACTTCCGCTATAAACTCGCGGCCTCCTTGTTGGTCATCTCTGGTAAGAACCTTCACGGCCACTTTTGTCCCATCTTCCAAAACACCACGATAAACACGTCCAAATCCCCCCTCTCCAAGTATGTTTTGAGAACTGAATCTATCTGTAGCCCTTTCAAGCTCTGCTATTGTGATTGTTTTAGCAGATCCTGTATAGGGAGCCATGCTGGAAGCAAATGACAATGATGTTGAGCTCTCCATGCTGCCTGATAGGACAGAACCACCACATCCTCCTTCCCAAAAGCATAAGGAAAAAAATCATAAGAAACATGTGACCCCACATATAAAGACAACTGCTGACCAAAAATTCATAAGAAACATGTGATCCCACATATAAACTTTAAAGACAACAGCTGCTGACATCTTATTTTAATGACTCTCAGACAATGTTTCACCAAGTTTCCGGGACATGGGGACATGGAAGCAGGGAAACACAGGAGTAGCCTATATAGAAGTTTCCCTCAAATTTTAGGAAACGTCAAAGGGGATGTCAGGGTCTTCAACATAGGGGAATCCACCAGAAAAATTTATATTAGAATACATAAAAATTGAAAGTTGGAGCATAAGTCATGAAAGTCTTTAATTTTATAATCTAAATATTAATACAAGTTTACAACATACATCAAGTGAATAAAATGAAATACAACCATACCTAAGCTATAACTGATAAAACAAAATCAGAAATACAACGTAATGAAAATGAGGCTAGAGAGAAGGGAAATAGTGGACAGTGTATCCCTTTAGCGTTTTCTTTTGGTCAAAAACAGTCAAAGGAAACATGGGGATGCCATTTATAGGCAGGAAAAGTTTCTTTTTTCCAAGAAACGTCCCCTTTTGTGTTTCCTTGAGTTTCCTTCAAATGGGGATGTGGGGGGACGTCTCCAATGGAGTTTCCAAGTTTCCAGGATGTGCAGGGGTGTGAAAATGCATTTTCTAACCTTGGGGACATGTCCCCATGTAACATTGCTCTCAGAGGCTAAGATTGATGAAAATCCTTCGATTCCCTTTCAGCAACAACTGAGAACAAAGTTTGATCGAATATATACCTGATCTTTTCATGGCAGATGATCCAAGGGTGGGCTCGACAACAACTGAGACTGGCCTGCTCCTGTTCTTGCATTTCAGAAGAGTTATCAAAACTGCTCCAACACAAATAACTGCACCAATAGCTGATGACAAGGCAACAACGGCAATGATCCCAGCTCCCATTTTCTTGCTCCGTTTATTGATATCAACTCCAAGAGGCTCATGTTTGCTAGGGCCACTGCTATTTGTAGGCTCTCCATTGATATTTGCATTTGAAAATGCAGAAGGCGGGGGTGGGGGAAGCCCTAAAAACCAAAATAGATATAAATAATAATCCCATCATAAAGAATGTATGCATTGATATGAGAATAAAATTTCCAACAATTTACATCATCTTGCCAAATTCTGGAAAAGGGTCATGTACCTGGGTAAGAGACAGAGATTACCCAATAGTCGCTAAAAAGGGTCTCATTAATGATAACCTTCTTTTGCCAAAATCTCTCAAAAATCAAGAATGCAGTTGTATTGTCAAATTTTTCTCCAAGTGGTACCAAATCAAGAATCACAATTGTCTTTTCCTGATCTTGGGTATCTGCATTTGCTCCCATTATCCTCACTTGGCTTTGCTTCAAGAAAGTTCCTGCTGCTATCTCTGCAGCCAGCTCTGAAACCAATGGGAAAAAAGCATAAAGTGCCACCCCAAGCTCAAGCTCCACTTGCATTGGATATACACAGCCACATGGTGCACCAGGGGGAGTAGAAGTCAATGGTTGAGTGCAAACTATTGAACTGCAATCTGTACAAAGAATGCATCAAGTTAGTCACACGTAATGTATCTTGATTCTTTATACAAAGGAATAAGGCGAAATCTAATCAGACTGATCTTATATGCATGGAGTAAATTTATTTGCAAATTTAAAATGATGACAGTTACAGAGAAATTCAACTCATGATAATAGAATGAATGTTCAAAGAAAAACAAAATATATTATGTACTTTCCATACCTTGAGAAGGTGGAGGGGGAGGAAATACCAATGGCGGTGGCGCCAAAGGTATTCTCCGTGTCATATGAGGTGATTCAGAAGGTGCAATGTTTGCAGGAGAAGCAGAAGGTCCTAACAATGCAATAAACAGACCGTGCTTAGTAAATTTTGCTACTATTATATTCAAAGAATACATATCAAAGATCTGATAAAAGAAATGAAGTGTATACCTTTCACATGTTGATGATTTGGAGGGGAAGGAAACATGATTGATGGTGAGACTGCTGGAGGACTCAAGTTTCCTGAGGGTGATACAAGGGGACAGTTAGCTGGTGAATAAACAGGCCCTTTAAAAGCAATCAACAATCCAATAACTTAAGAGTGTAACCTTCACCAAGTATAAATTTTGAATATCAAAATAGAACAAAAAGAAAGGAGTATACCTTTCACATGCCGATGATGTGGAGGGGAACGAAACCCAATTGATGGTGAGATTGTTGGAGGTCTCAAGTTTCCAGAGGGTGATAGAAGGGGATGGTTAACTGATGAATAAACGGGCCCTTTAAAAACAATAAACAATCCAATAACTTAGAGTGTAACATTAACCAAGTATTAATTGACATATCAAAATAGAACAACGAACGGACCTTCACCCATGGTCGGGCTTGCAACTGGTGTATGCTTCGATGAGCTTTTAAATTTATTTGTAAATTTAAAATGATGACAGTTACAGAGAAATTCAACTCATGATAATAGAATGAATGTTCAAAGAAAAACAAAATATATTATGTACTTTCCATACCTTGAGAAGGTGGAGGGGGAGGAAATACCAATGGCGATGGCGCCAAAGGTAATCTCTGTGTCATATGAGGTGATTCAGAAGGTGCAATGTTTGCAGGAGAAGCAGAAGGTCCTAACAATGCAATAAACAGACCGTGCTTAGTAAATTTTGCTACTATTATACTCAAAGAATACATATCAAAGATCTGATAAAAGAAATGAAGTGTATACCTTTCACATGTTGATGATTTGGAGGGGAAGGAAACATGATTGATGGTGAGACTGCTGGAGGACTCAAGTTTCCTGAGGGTGATACAAAGGGACAGTTAGCTGGTGAATAAACAGGCTCTTTAAAAGCAATCAACAATCCAATAACTTAAGAGTGTAACCTTCACCAAGTATAAATTTTGAATATCAAAATAGAACAAAAAGAAAGGAGTATACCTTTCACATGTCGATGATGTGGAGGGGAACGAAACCCAATTGATGGTGAGATTGTTGGAGGTCTCAAGTTTCCAGAGGGTGATAGAAGGGGATGGTTAACTGATGAATAAACGGGCCCTTTAAAAACAATAAACAATCCAATAACTTAGAGTGTAACATTAACCAAGTATTAATTGACATATCAAAATAGAACAACGAACGGACCTTCACCCATGGTCGGGCTTGCAACTGGTGTATGCTTCGATGAGCTTTTAAATTTATTTGCAAATTTAAAATGATGACAGTTACAGAGAAATTCAACTCATGATAATAGAATGAATGTTCAAAGAAAAACAAAATATATTATGTACTTTCCATACCTTGAGAAGGTGGAGGGGGAGGAAATACCAATGGCGGTGGCGCCAAAGGTATTCTCCATGTCATATGAGGTGATTCAGAAGGTGCAATGTTTGCAGGAGAAGCAGAGGGTCCTAACAATGCAATAAACAGACCGTGCTTAGTAAGTTTTGCTACTATTATACTCAAAGAATACATATCAAAGATCTGATAAAAGAAATGAAGTGTATACCTTTCACATGTTGATGATTTGGAGGGGAAGGAAACATGATTGATGGTGAGACTGCTGGAGGACTCAAGTTTCCTGAGGGTGATACAAGGGGACAGTTAGCTGGTGAATAAACAGGCCCTTTAAAAGCAATCAACAATCCAATAACTTAAGAGTGTAACCTTCACCAAGTATAAATTTTGAATATCAAAATAGAACAAAAAGAAAGGAGTATACCTTTCACATGTCGATGATGTGGAGGGGAACGAAACCCAATTGATGGTGAGATTGTTGGAGGTCTCAAGTTTCCAGAGGGTGATAGAAGGGGATGGTTAACTGATGAATAAACGGGCCCTTTAAAAACAATAAACAATCCAATAACGTAGAGTGTAACATTAACCAAGTATTAATTGACATATCAAAATAGAACAACGAACGGACCTTCACCCATGGTCGGGCTTGCAACTGGTGTATGCTTCGATGAGCTTTTGCTTGGTGGTGCTGCCATTGGTATGCTTGGTTTCTTTTGGGGTGGTGCAGATGGAATCATCTTGGGTGTAGATGCAACAGGCCCTAAGATAACATAGCACGGAATTTAGAATTGCTGAAATTTCAGAGTACTTCCCTCCAATGAAAGAGAAAAGAATATCACCTTTAGTGCCCCAATAATGATGAGGAGTAGGAGATATTCTTGATGGTTCAGGTGCAGAAGAAACAGAGGGCCCTAACAATGCAATAAACAGATTATCCTTAGTGAATTTTGCTATTGCAGTCCAAGAATACATCTCAAAGATCTGAGAAAAGAAGGCAAGCATACCTTTCACATGTCGATGATGTGGAGGAGAATGAAACCCAATTGATGGTGAGACTGCTGGTGGTCTAAGGTTTCCAGAGGGTGATAGAAGGGGACGGTTAACTGGTGAATAAATAGGCCCTGCAAAAACAATCAACTATCCAATAACTTAGAGTGTAACATTAACCAAGTATTAATAGCAATATCGAAATAGAACAAGGAACAGACCTTCACCCATGGTAGGGCTTGAAACTGGTGCATGCTTCGATGAGCTTTTGCCTGGTGGTGCTTCCATTGGTATGCTTGGTTTCTTTTGGGGTGGTGCAGAATCTGCAGATGGAACCATCCTGGGTGTAGATGCAACAGGTCCTAAGATAACACAGCACAGAATTTAGAATTGCTGAAATTTCAGAGTACTTCCCTCCAATGAAAGAGAAAAGGATATCACCTTTCATGCCCCAATAATGATGAGGAGTAGGAGATATTTTTGATGGTGCAGGTGCAGAAGAAGCAGAGGACCCTAACAATGCAATAAACAGATTATCCTTCGTGAATTTTGCTATTGCAGTCCAAGAATACATCTGAAAGATCCAAGGAAAGAAAGCAAGTATACCTTTCACATGTCGATGATATGTAGGGGAACGAAACCGAATTGATGGTGAGACTGCTGGAGGTCTCAAGTTTCCTGAGGGTGATGGAAGGGGACGGTTAACTGGTGAATAAACAGGCCCTGCAAAAACAATCAACAATCCAATAACTTAGATTGTAACATTAACAAAGTATAATTTTGCATATCAAAATAGAACAAGGAAGAGACCTTCAGCCATCAGTGGGCTTGCAACTGGTGCATGCTCCAATGACCTTTTGCTTGGCGGTGCTGCCATTGGTATGCTTGGTTTCTTTTGGGGTGGTGCAGAATCTGCAGATGGAACCATCCTGGGTGTAGATGCAAAAGGCCCTAAGATAACACAGCACAGAATTTAGAATTGCTGAAATTTCAGAGTACTTCCCTCCAATGCAAGAGAAAAGGATATCACCTTTCATGCCCCAATAATGATGAGTAGGAGATATTTTTGATGGTGCAGGTGCAGAAGAAGCAGAGGGCCCTAACAAAGCAATAAACAGATTATCCTTTGTGAATTTTTCTATTGCAGTCCAAGAATACATCTGAAAGATCTAAGGAAAGAAAGCAAGTATACCTTTCACATGTCGATGATATGTAGGGGAACGAAACCGAATTGATGGTGAGACTGCTGGAGGTCTCAACTTTCCTGAGGGTGATGGAAGGGGACGGTTAACTGGTGAATAAACAGGCCCTGCAAAAACAATCAACAATCCAATAACTTAAATTGTAACATTAACAAAGTATAATTTTGCATATCAAAATAGAACAATGAAGAGACCTTCAGCCATCAGTGGGCTTGCAACTGGTGCATGCTCCGATGACCTTTTGCTTGGCGGTGCTGCCACTTGTACGGTCGGTTTCTGTTGAGCTGGCACAGATGGAAACATCATGGGTGCAGATGCAACAGGCCCTATGACAATAAAACAAAGAATTTAAAATCACTGAAATTTCATACTACTTCCCTCCAATTAAAGAGAAGAATATCACCTTTCATGCCCCAGTAATGATGAGTAGCAGGTGCACGACGTCTTGTGTTTTCTCTGGGAGACTCAAGTGGAATAATAATTGGACTAGAAACAGGCCCCTTAAAAAGTTTTCAAAAACAAGTTTAACATCTTCTAAATAAACAGAGGTTGGATGGACATCAGGATGCCAAGAGTGACTAGCACTAGGAGATATTCTTAATGGTGCAGGTGCAAGACATCTTGTGTTTCCTCTGGGAGACTCAAATGGAATAATAATTGGACTACAAACAGGCCCCTTAAAAAGTTTTCAAAAACAAGTTTAACATCTTCTAAATAAACAGAGGTTGCATGGACATCAGGATGCCAAGAGTGAAACTTCTAAGAGACCTTGATTAATAGGTGGAATCGCACTTGGTGCATGACTCCAGGATCTTTTACTAGGTGGTGCTGCCAAAGGTACATTTGGTGTCTTCTTGGGTGCTTTAGAAGAAGCAATGCTTGTTGGAGCAGAAACAGGCCCTAAAATATAAAACAAACAGTCCAAAATTACTTAGTATTGATAACTCTCCCATCCTGAATGAAATTCTTGAGAACTCAAAAAAGATGAATATATACCTTCCATTCTTTGATGATATGGAGGGGATGGGAATGTTATTGATGGAGGGAATGGAGGAACTCCTGAGTATCTTCTGTAATGCTCATGTGGAGGAGAAGAAGGACCTGCAAAAAATGTAAACCACTTCAATAACTTGTGGATAAATTCAAGAATGGTTATACTTCTCAAATTAAGAATGATAGGAATCAAAGACCTTGACTTGTGGGTGGTATCACTGCTGGTGCATGCGACCATGACCTTATCCTTGGTGGTGGAGCTACAGGTGTTCTCAATTTCTTCTGGGGTGGTTCAGAAGGAGAATTGCCTGGAGGAGTAAGATGCCCTAAAATATAATAAACAATAGAATCTTAGAAAACCTTGATAATAATAACCTTCAATAAAAACCAGATCAGAACTGAAGAGGAACAGCATGTCTACCTTTCACTCTTGGATAATGAGATGGGGACGGAAATACGATGGATGGAGCAATTATAGTTCTGGAATTGGGTTGTTCTGGTGGAGGGGTAATCAAAGGAGAAGAAACAGACCCTGACAAGTCAGTTCAGGCAACTGATTAGTAGGGAAACATAGATGATGCGGTACTAGTTCCAGATATGTAGAAAGAAACAATTCATATACCTTGGATAATAGGCGCAGTTATTGCTGGTGAATGTCTCCATGATCCTTTTCTCGGTTGATTTGCCACAGGTATTATTGATCTCGGCCGGTGTGATATAGAAGGAGAAAGCCTTGGAGGAGAAGCAGGACCTAGTATAGTAAATATTCCATTAACAAATTTTAATAGTCGCCTTCATAAAATTATCCTCAAGATAAAGGAGGAGAAATATATACCTTTCCCAGTCCGATTACGAGGGGGGAAGTGAAATCTTATTAATGGGGCTTCCTCAGGTGTCCCCGGATACTCAACAGGGGCTTTTGAGGGTAAACTGATTGGAGTAACAGGCACTGCAAAATTAACAACAGAAAGCAATGACTTTATAGAAACATAAACATAATTCTGCTTTCCAAGAGAAGAAACGTCTCTGAAACCTTGATTCTTAGGTGCCAATGCAACTGGATTTCTGTTCCTTGGCTGTGCTGCAACAGGTATACTTGGTTTCTTCTGACGTGGTACAGAGGGAAAAATACTTGGAGAAGAGGCAACCGGTCCTACATAAAAAACCAATCACTCAGCCATAGCCAAATCTCAGCTATACTTTTTCATGATGAAAGTTTACAATTACTTAAATCTGGAAAGAAACATTTATCTACCCTGCACATTTTCATCTCGACTGTATTGAGGGGAGTTAAATGCTATGGATGGGGCTGACTCAGGTCTTCCTGGGTACTCCATGGGGGATCTGGAGGGTTGTCTGACTGGAGGAATAACATGCCCTGCAAAATGTAAAACAGAGAGTAATGAATTGATAGAAACATAATCAATTTTCCTGTATTCTAAGAAATAGAAAGTTTCAGACCTTGAATCTTAGGTGCGAGAGCCACTGGTGCTTGTCCCTTTGAAATGTTCTTTGGCCATGCTGCAAAAGGTATACTTGGTTTCTTCAAAAGTGGTTCAGAAGGAAAAATGCTTGGAGAAGAAACAAATGATGCTACAAAATAGAAACATAACCCAATGTTGGTTACATTCTTTCAGTATGAAAATTTAAAAATCTCAGAACATATTTCTACCTCGCATATTATGATGGTGTTCATGGGATGGAAATATAATTGATGGTGCTGCTTCAGGTGGTTCAGATGGAAGGCTAGTTGGCGAGGAAATAGTCCCTGCAAAGAATGACAACAACTCAGAGACAACCAATCATATATGGAATTGAATCAGGTTCATTTCTTTGGTACATGAAAGGGACTATCATTCTCAAAGAAGATATATGCCTCTTAAATACATCATTATATGCTAGTCTGTCTTCTGCAAATAATAAAGCTTCCATAATCATTAATATAGCATATCTGTTCTTTAGGCACCAGAGACAGACAAGGTAAGGAGAGGGAATAATCATAGGTGAAGATTCAGACACTCCTCTTGAATTTCAGACAGTTTCTAAGGCCTCATGCAGGAACCACAGACAAAGAATCACATTTAAATGATGGAACTGCATAAGAAGAATCTGTCAGGGCATCCAAAGTCATTAACTCAGGTTATCATTGCTAGATAAGCATGCAACCAGAATTATCAACATGCAAAAGGTACATGGATTTGTCCACATACACACCTTGAACTTCAAATACATCAGATAAGTCTGCTCATATAATTACTTCACTCAAATGACAATGGAAGTTGGTTTCTTTGACAGAAAAGATAAATTGGTAAAAAGATCATTCCACCCACTATCGCACAGAGTCGCAGACCACGATTTTGTAAAACCGGTTTCTATGTATCCTATGCCTATTTAAAGGAAATTAATGGAGTATAAAGCAACGTACAATTCAGGACTTCTCTTGAGTTCTCTTGCAATTTGTTGTATTTTGTTTTTCTTCTCTTTGGTTTTCTGTCTTTCACGTGTGTGCTCTTATCAGTTGATTTCTTAGCCTGACTATCAAACCTCTTATGTAACTTTATGTTTCTTATTTTTTGGCTTGACAGATCAATCAAGACCTAGTGTTCCACTCTCTAATCATTTCAAGATTTGTTTATCTCTACCTAGAGATTCTCAGTTTTGCACGCAAGGATCTGGGTTTTGCTTTCAAGGGCTCTCCTGGTTTATCCCCTCAACCTAGATCTCTCTTATAACAAGGACCAACAGTTCATTCCTTTGGCTTCTTTAAATTTGGTTTTCTGTTTTCTGTAAGAGTCATTTAATTAATCTAAAATAAACATAATAGTAAATAGTCTTCTGTTGCTAGTCTGCCACTATGGAAAACAGTCCAGAAACAAAAAAAAGAGCAACTTCTGTTTGGAGTCACTCTTCTACCCCAACCTCAGATTTCCTTGCTAGGCAAACATTTCTTATTCATGTTTTAGTTTCTATAATTCCCGCCTAGAACTTACTCTTTGAAGGAAGTTCAGCTCCCAAAGGAAGGATTCTGGTAACATTTAGGGATTTCAGCTCCCACCCAGAATCTCACTTTGTATACAGTTTTTGGCATCAACCTGTGACTCCAGGTTACATATCTTGCAGTTGTCTCTGCTACCTCCCAAACCTGCACTTCAAATGTTACAAAATATTTTAACAAAGTGCATCCCTAGGGGCACTTGGGAAGGTTGTCCATTGTCACCTCGGCAACTCTTACACTCACTTTAAGCCGGTTCTTTTCCAGCGCAAGGGGGGAACCCTAGAAAAGATTGTTTTTGATGTTTTCTTTAGAATAAGATGCATGGTGAAATTTACTAAGACCAATGCCTATCCAAATGGGTTCTGGAGCCAAGACCAATGAACAAGGGGGTTTCAATGTGATGAAGAGGCATAGTTAGGCTGTTAACAAAATATTTCAGATAACCACATAGTTCTTTTCAATATGCAGATAATTAATAGGAGGGAGTCAGGATGTTCCAAAGATGCACCTCACAATTACAAAACAGCCAAATATAACATGCAACCATGAACAAGAAATGAGACAGCAACAGCTTCTCAGTATACAGAAAAGACAGCAGCAATACCCATTAAATGAACAATGATTAAAGCAAGAAGGAGGGTTACACCTCAGCCTTGTCTCCTTATTGGAGCAAAATTGCCCTTCTTCAAGGATTACACCAGCAGTTCGTAAGAGTAATTACAGCCATCAAATCATCCTTTGAAAAGTAGAAAAAAAAGATGAAAAACCCCAACTTGAACTCATCCTTCTTCCAATCCTCCTAAAAATAGTCATTTAAGTGCTTGGAGGGGAATTTCATATCCTCCAACCCTGCCTTCTGCAAAATGAAAATGCATCCGCTTCTATAGCCTTCCTTTCAACAACTTCTCCCATAAAATATATTATTTCTTTCAGAAGGCACTAGAATCCTCCTCGAGTGGAGCACTCCCTTCCGTCCTTTGAGTGAATAAAATAGGACCATATTGCCACTTGTCACCTCCATAAGAAAACATATTTCCTTTGAGGGTTTCATCATATCAACAATGCCACATGACATCTCCTTATCCAAAGAGCTTGGCTCCAAACATGTTGAAAAGGCCTCAAACAATGTGTCCTTACCCTCAAATATGTTGAAAAGGCCTCAAACAACGTGTCCTTATCTTTCAATCTTAAATATGTATTTAAATTCCACCATGTTAATGTTTTTCCCTGTTGATTTATGCATGGTTTCTTGCCTACTTTTGTATTTATTGATGCTTTTGTTACTTTATATGTTTAAAATTTTGAAAAAAAATGAATATATTTTGCATTTTTAATGTTTATCACAGTTTTCCAATTTTTCCCAATTTTTTCGCCGATGTTGCCGAGAAGTTGTATTCCGAACCCTTGCCAATTTTTAGTCGACGCCGACGTTATCGACTATGCTTGAAACCTAACTCTCAAATCTCAATATGGCTGACTTAGACACAAGTGAGGAGTATATTGCAAGTTCTAAAAACCTAAATGCTAGCATTATTCAAGTAGGATGTAAAGGCAAATCAATTCCGAAACTTGTAAGTATTGTTCTAGATAATCTCTCTCCAACATCCAAATATTTTCCTATTATATTCTACAATATTCCTTTATTCATCAAGGATCCTGTAACTCTTCTTGAGGAGGTTTCCTTTAATCTCATTCAGCATCTAATATTTTAAGGAATATGGGTGAATTACCCCACCCCCCTGTGATCAAGCCCATCCAAGGTTGTCTCAACCCCCCTTAACTCTGTCTCTGAATGTGGTGAAGGGGAATACTTGAAATCCTCCAAGAAGAAAAGAGTCATATGAGGCTACTGTCATGAGGAGGGCCCTCCCTTCAAGTCCCACCTTGTTTGTCTTGAAATAACGAAAGAGCTTGCAAGATCTATCGTAAGTAGCACAAACCTTTTTAATGGGAATGTTGGTTCTTCTCATAGTGCAAATTTGGCATTACACTACACTTTGGTCCTCTTCTTCTCAGCAAGAGTGGATTGTTGATTGTAGAGCCACCCAACACGTGACCAAACATGAACACCTTCTCTCTAATTATAGGCAATAGCACATTGGAGAGAGTGGTTATTGGTGAACAATTCAGCCATAAAGAGTGCAGGTTGTGGTGATGTCATAATTGATAGAACTAAGTTTGGAGATATTCTTCATGTTCTAGGTGTTGGACCAAATATTCTTTCTATCTACCACATCGATGGGTTGTAAAGGACATGAATGATGATTTCAAAGTGGTTGCCTCCAAATATTGTGACAAATCCAACCATATCTACAAGCTAGGGAAGACTCCTTCCTCACAAAGAAAAGGGTTTGTTACTATGGTGGCCAAAATCAATGACACTAATATGTTATGGCAGCAGCATCGCGATCATACCAACTTTGGTTCTTTGTGACATATGAGCCGTCTTCTTATGGTTGATGACCTTCCATAAATTGAACCAACCTCTGGTGTTTGTGAAGGGTGTATAAAGGGGATGCATCATCAAGAGCCCTTTCGTAAGGACAAAGCAGTGAGATATATTCACTAATTCATGGTGATATATGTGGGCCTATGGCTACATATTCTATTGGGGAAGCTAAGTACTTTCTCACCTTCATCGATGATTTTCCCGCTTTCTTTGGGCAGACACCATTAAATCAAAGGATGAATTGTTTGGAAAGTTTCAAGGATTCATATCTCTTGTGAAAAATAAAAGCAACACAAAGATAAAATGTCTCAGCACTAAGGGTGAAGGTGAATATATTAGGAATACTTTCAAGTGATTTCTCATATCTTAGAACATCTCTTGGCGAAGAATCATTCCTTACACTCCACAAAAAAAGGAGTAGCATCATCAAAGATTAGGGTATGGAGATGGCTCATTGCATGCTTCATTTCGAGAACATGAAGCCTTCATTCTGGGGATGGCGGTTGTTTGCTCAACCATAAAGGCCACAAATTGAACCACCCTCTAGTGTTTGTGAAGGGTGTATAAAGGGGATGCATCATCAAGAGACCTTTCCTAAGGACAAAGCAGTGAGATGTATTCACTAATTCGTGGTGATATATGTGAGCCTATGGCTACATATTCTATTGGGGAAGCTAAGTGCTTTCTCACCTTCATCGATGATTTTCCCGCTTTCTTTGGGCAGACACCATTAAATCGAAGGATGAATTGTTTGGAAAGTTTCAAGGATTCAAATCTCTTGTGAAAAATAAAAGCACCACAAAGATCAAATGTCTCAGCACTAAGGGTGAAGGTAAATATATTAGCAATACTTTCAAGTGATTTCTCATATCTTAGCGCATCTCTTGGCGAAGAATCATTCCTTACACTCCACAAAAAAAGGAGTAGCATCATCAAAGATTAGGGTATGGAGATAGCTCATTGCATGCTTCATTCCGAGAACATGAAGCCTTCATTCTGGGGATGGCGGTTGTTTGCTCAACCCATATCATCAATAGAATACCTACTCGTGTTGTCACAGGTATGACTCCTTATGATAATTGGTATGGTAACAAACCTTCTAATTCATAATTCATAATTTTTGGATCTAATTCATGGGTCAGTGCTCCTAATGAAAGGAGCATATACTCCTACAACACTCTGGTTGGCTACAATTTAACTTTTCAAGGATGTCGCCTTTATGATCCCACCACTCACAAAATAGTTGAATATAGAGAAGATGTTTTTGACAAGGTTCCCACTTACAGACTGCCAGGATCTCTCCCATTACTTTAAAAGATTCTTCAAATGGATCTCAACATGCTTCCATGGATGATGCTTCTTCTCATCACCGTGCAGATACTCCTCTAGATGAACCATGTCGTGCTTTAAGCGACCCTTCTCCATCACAGTCTGACATTGGTCCTCTCTCCTCTTCTATGTCCGCTCTCTCAAGTACTGCTTCTGCAGGGCAGAGTCCTATGGCTAGTGTGGACCCTATCAATGACATTCAATCTTATTATCGCAAATATCTCTTCACTTTTCAGGATACTCTCATCAGTGGCTCATCCAGTCCTCATGTTGCCAATGATGATGATCGCATTAGTAGCTCATCCAGTTCTCATGTCGGAAATGCTCCTAATAATTCAACTCCATTATTCGGTGATGATGGCAACAGTAAACACCCTAAGTCACCTAGTTCTTGTTCGTGTTCAAATTCAACAACAATGAAATTCCGTAAAAATTCACCATGCTAAAACATCCAATAAAATTTGCCATTAAATTTGAATACACACATTTACATATACACATAGAAACATACGTCATATGTGTGTGTATGCATATATGCATGTGTATATATATGTGTGTGTATACATGTATGTGTATATATAAATGTGTATGTGTGTGTGTCTATGTGTCTATGTGTATGTATACATCAAACCTTTAATTATATAACTGATATCAAAATATTGTTAAAAAATTTAATTATACATCTGATATGCAAATATTGTTAAATTATATAATTCACATTTTCTAATATAAAAATAATAAATATATTACATATTGAATTTATAATATATATAGATAGATACACACACATACCCCCTGGGGCTTCTTCAACAGAGGAAGCCAGGGGCACCCCCCAGATGTGGGAGAGGAGTGGTTCTATACTTAAACGATTCTCAATACTTCTATGTGAGATATGCACCTGGGAATGACTCAAACATAAGAGCTGAGTTCACGGCTCTTTGGATGCTGTTGTACTTCGCTAACTCTCATGGGGTGACGAAGCTACAGGTCTTGGGAGAGATTCAAAGGTCATAATCGACTGGGCCAACGGAAAAAACAAGGTAGAGGCCATGCATCTTCAGTCCCTGTTGCAGCAGAGTGACAACTCTATTAAGGACTTTGAATGGACGTCCTTTTCTCACATCTACAGAGAATTAAACAAGAAAGCTGATGAGCTATCAAAGGAGTCCAATAGCCAGGAGATCGATAAACTTTTATGAATTGTTCGATGGCCAGGAGATCGAGACCATGGAATCCCTCTTCTAAATATAATTGCTGTGTTTTTTTCTAGTGGTTAAGTTCTGGTATTTTGGGTCAATGATCAATGTTTTCTGGGAACCAGCTTTGTTTTTATGTATGATCGGGAGCAATTATTGAGTCTATAATTTTGAAAGTCGGGAGATGGATATCTGATGGCCATATGAATGTAAATATGTCAGGATGGTCCGGTCTTTGGTGTGCGCATTCAGTACAGTACAGCATTAGTCTGTTTTGGTTTTTTGGAACAGTCCCAGGCAGACAGAATAATATTTATGTATATTCTCCTTGTTGAATATAAAGATTTTTTCCTCCAGAAAAAAAATACACATCAGAATTTTAATTATATAACTGATATGAAAGTATTGTTTTTATGTTATAACTTTATAAGTTATGACTATGATATAAAATCAAAATCAACTTAGTAATTTCATCCATGGCTAACTACGCCGTAAGGTTTTATGTAGGTGGGCAAACTCATTCCCTGAACCCGTGAATCACACCAAGACAATTGGCAACCAAATCAAGCCATTTGTCCCTTCACTAGTGGGAAGAGGCATCCTAGGAAGTTCGCAGCCGTTCCAACACATTCAGTCCCATGGGCATCCTGGTAGTGGCAACCATGCCAACCAGTTCGGTCCGCAAATCATATTTTGAACAGGCATCTGAACTTTGAAGGCATACGCAAACGGTTAGAACATTTGTGGCATCTTGGTAAGCAATGGTTCTTAAAAACCAAGATAAAATTATTACTAAACAGCGGCTCTGTTTAATGGCAAATTAATTGGCCAAACTTTATCGAACTTGTGCGGTCACTAATTAAATGCACTAAATTTCAAACTTGATCCTTGAAATCTTGTGAACACGATGATTTAAGCAACACCTTGCATGATTCACATGCACCAATTACTCTTCCTTCGAATAGGTCAAGGCCTATACCTAAGTGGGCTATCTCAACTCTTGTTGATGCAACAGAGTTTCTTGTTTGTCCATCCACATGCTATCAAGAGGAATCTCCTCTACCTCGAGCACTTCTTGCTCAGATCACTATTTGTTTTCAAGACAAATATGATGTAGCTTAGTTTCTTGCTAGTCCATTTGAGCACTATCAAGAGGAAACTTCTGCACCATGGGCAATTACTCAATGTTTGAATCTCCTACCAAACTACAACATCTCTCACCTAAATCTCTTTGGAGCTCAATGTCAATCATTGATATCTTGACAGTTTTATGAAGGAACAATGTGGAGTTCAAGAGGGGTGATCTTGCCCTCTACTCAACATTAAGGGGGGAAGTAAATTTTGTAATCTTGATTGTAATGAGTTCTCTCCATGGCCCCATTATTCAGCTCAAGGTCAGGTGTTGGAATTATTGGTGCATGTGGCCATAGGTCATTCATTTGTATCATTATATATAACTATGGTTAAGGCCGTATTTTATTTCTTTATTGTATACTATGTTTATGGTTAACACCAACCTGGTCAAACTTGATATGTCTGCTCAATAACCCTCATGGGATATGTGCCCTTGTTTTGTGGGCCTAAAACCGCCTGTTGAAGAGACACCTCACTTGAATTGTGTATAGATACACAACTCAAAATCTCATTTATATAATCTCTTCTCGTTATCTGAAATACCAACTGTCATAAGACTAAGGGCACTTAATTTTTATTTTTCTCTTGTGTTTGGCAGTTTTCTCTTATACAGACCTGTGTATTTCTGTCTTCAGCACTTGTTCTTGGCATTTGCATTTTCTCTCGAAGGCACTAGACCTATATCTCTCTAGCGCACTTGTGAGGAGGCTATTTCAGAAATTGGGTGAGCTTTGGTTCCATCAATTTTTCTGTTGACCCTTATAAATCTCAACAGAGTGCAAAGACGACTGTCTGATACAGTCATGAGGGGTTCTCTAATTTTTCTACCACTTATCAGTGCCTAGCATTTGGTGCCATGAAATATTTGTTTGGGGGTTTCTAAGTACTAAACCTACCTAGCAAATCCTAAAGCAAACCTCCCTAGCAAGTACGAAACAATGAATTGTAAGCAAAAGGAAATAACAATCAAGTAAAAATCATATGAGTGAAGAGAATATCTACCTGTTGATGATGAATGATAACTTGATAAGGGCAAAGAAATACCTTTAAATGGTGGTGTGAAAGCAGGAGTTCCTGCATTTCCGGGCGGTGATTCAAATGGAGGACTGGCATGTGGAGAAGAAACAGATCCTGCTAAGACAACGACCCAGGAGAATAGCTTACAGAAAAGCATAGCTTAAGTACGGTTACACAGACCAATAAATAAAATATCCAAAGCCCTTGAATTGTGTATACTATAAACTGATAAATGCCCCTGTGATATTTCCAAGTGGGAGTCACCACAGGTATTGTTGAATTCTTCTATAGCAATTCAGTATGGAAAATAATTGAGTGAGAAACAACAGACCCTAATAGGAAAAATACACCTACATTGTTGAGTTTTAGCTAACCTTCCACAGAAATGCCTTAATGATAACATTAGAGGAATATGTACCTCTTAGACCTTGCTGATATGGGGGAGAAACAAATTTTATAGAAGGCGCTAACTCAGCTGTTCTTGGGTTCTTCGGTAGGGGTTGAGATGGAATGCTAGCTGGAGGAGAAGAAAATGGCTCTGCAAAATCAACAACACAAACCATTGAGACACTGACACATGATTGTCATTACTTTTGCAAACTCGGAATGAAGACTCAGAAACCTTGGTTATTATATGGTGCTGCAATCGGTGCCTGTCTCCTTGATCTTGTCCTTGGCAGTGCTCTGATGGGCATACTTGATTCCTTCCTAGATGTTTCATTAGGTAAAATTCTTGGAGGAGAGGCAACAGGCCCTACAAAATCCATCAATCACCCAAACATCATTAAATTTCTGTTACATTCTTTCAAAATGAAATCTTAGAAATCTAAAAAGTAGTGCATACATAACAGTAATTGTGCTTTTCTAGATGGGAAGGATATATAATCAGTGGTGCTTTCAAAGGCATGTTTTTGTCTCCCCTTCAGGATGGTTCAGATGGCAGAGTAGTCAATGAAGGAGAAACAAGTGCTGAAAAGAATGAAATCCATTTCTCAACAATTATTGTAGTTGGCAGTAAAACTTCCTTGCTTCCATGAATTAAGCAATACAAGACACTGGATCTAGGCACCAGTGTCACAGACAAGGTCAGGCATTAACATAGATAAATATTCAACCAATATTCCTGGAATTGCTGCAACCACTGTCAAGAACCTTGTCACTAGAACTAGAAAGACAAAATTTCTCAGAACTGGCAAAATCACCAGAATGAAAAAGAAAAAAATCTGGTGTAGGTAATCACTAAACTGCATTACAATCAACTGTATAGTCACTACTTGGGAAGGTGGAAGACCAACACTCCATGTACCATTCCAACGATTACTTGGAAGCATAGTTAACACAAGAACTGCTTCCAAGGTGGGGGAACTCGTTTCCGTGACTCCAACATTCCAACGATCTTTGAAGCTAGAACGAAATATTCTAAAACACCTGGAGTGCCCCAAATATTCCAGGATCTCCCTGATCAAAGCCCGCACCGTTCCCGCAGGTGCTCCCTGCGCATTCCAAGCTGTCACGAGCATCCAGGGGTTTCTCGACTGTTGGAACACTTTGAACAATGTCGTTGGGAAGACAAAACAACAATGCTAGGAGCTTGTAGCAGTGTAGTCAGTGAGAGAAACTAATACTGAAGGGAGAAATGATGAGAGGATAGTTGGCAGCAGATGCCTCGGATAAAAATTGCAGGTTTATGCCATATGTATGGTCTCCACAAATAGTTGTTGGGAATAAGTTAAAACTTTTATAAAGGTTGTATTTTACTAAACATTTAATAAAGGTTTTATAAATTATATGGTTAAATTTAATATCATTCACAGCAGATAGCACGTAGATCATGGGCATTAGGTTAAAACAAAAGTGTGACATCTGAATGGTTTGGTGTTAGAGATAATGTTCATATTTAAAACTTGAAAGTATAATAATGTCTCACTAACAAAGTGATGTAATAATGAGGCATTTAATATTTTAGGAGTTATATGGGAGTTATGTAACATACTCCTCTTCTCCTACTATACAATATCATCTAATGAATGAATGAATCCAGTCTTTCACATTATAATGTATTCTTGTCCATGCTTGTGTGTGTAAAAACAGCACAATATGAGAGCCACGTTATGGAAAAGTCAAGGAAGTGCATGAAGGAGCCAAGGCACTGTTATGATCAGAGAAGGCACCACAGGACTGCTCACACACAAGTTCAGAATTGTGGAGTTGAAGGACTCTTTAAAGGTGCTCTGTAGTAAAGAACCCTCAGATGGTGATTTGAAGTAGGCCACTGGATGATTGGATTAGTGTGTCCATTGCAAGCCAAGAAGACAAGCCACAAGGTCATGGATGTGAAGATGTCATATACTGAAAAATTGAGTGGCCAAAATCATTGTCCCGAGGCAGCAGTCAAAGAATAAAGAAAGAGCTGCCACCATAAAGGTGATACCCCTGTCATAGATCTATAGGCACTGCACAATGGAAAAGACGTGGGGTTGCAACCCCATGAATAGTGAGCCACTAAGCTGTTGGGCAAAGGAAAAGTGATAAGAGCAAGTTGCCAAGCCACCAAATAGAAGGCATAGCCATCATCGGAGATAAGGGTGTCCACTGCAACCCATCACTAGAGGATCGAAGTCATTGCAGAAGATGTCATTTGTGGGCTTATGAAATTGAACTACCATACCTTGGCGCAGTGATCTATGGTAAAGGTGAGGACGTATTAGTTATTAGTTATTACATATGTTAGTTTTTACTTGTTTAGCATATAACATTAAACAATTTATCACTGAAAGAAGAACAAGCACAGCAAGAACATAATGAACATAGTATTTCTCTCAAGGAAACCACAAGGGAGAAAACCCCGGCAAAATCTTCCTCAATATAGAATTCACAAAGTACAACGATAAAAACCCCAAGAAAAATCAGCTACTCCTCCACTTGTGCGAACTTCTCTCTCTCTCCTATGCGAACTTGTGAGAGTGAATGAGTGAATATAAATGAGGAACTCATCCTCTATTTATATTCTTCCATTGGGGTGACTTTTCCCCAACTGGGCCGACTTCTCTTGACTAACTAGGCCGACATGTCAAATACATAATATAATAATATTTTATGGGTTCTTCTAGGCCAACATTAGACCTAGGGTTTACATTGACTCTTTCAATGACTCTTACATTATTAAATACATCAATGACATCTCCCGAAGGAGGAATACAATAATACAATAGACAAATGTAATTAGAATATATTCCGCCGTTACATTCTTTTAACACTCCCTCTTAACTAGGAAGGTATTCTACGGGTAACATCAACAATTGCACAACTGACTTGTGAATTTCTATATGTCGTAGGAAGATTTTGGATCATCATACGTCTAGGGTATCATCTGTTGGAGTAGCATCATCGTCTGTTGGAATGTCATCAGCAGCAGCATTATCATCATCAACAATATCCTCTGCTGGAACATCTTCTGCTAGATAGCAACGTCATCAGCTGGAACATCTTCTGCTAGATAGCAACGTCGTCAGCTGGAACATCATCTGCTGGAACATCCTCTGCTGGATCAGCAACATCATCAGCTGGAACATCATCTGCTAGAACATCCTCATCAGCAACACCATCAGTTGGAACATCCTTTGCTGGAACATCCTCGTCAGCAACATCAACAACTAGAACATCCTCTACTAGTACATCCTCGTCAGCAACATCATCAGTTGGAACACTATCAATCAGCAAGTACTGATCTTCTGTCCCCAGGACAGGCATCTATCTCTACAAATTGGAACTCTATCAGTTAGCTAGTACTGATCTTCTGCCCGCAGGACAGGCATCTATCCTTGCGGATAGGAACTCTATTAGTCAGCCAATACTGATCTTCTGCCCCCAGGACAGGCATCTATCCTTGCGGATAGGAACTCTATCAAACAGCCAGTACTGATCTTCTGCCCCCAGGACAGGCATCTATCCTTGCGGATAGGAACTCTATCAGTCAGCCAGTACTGATCTCCTGCCCCCAGGACAGGCATCTATCCTTGCGGATAGGAACTCTATCAATCAGCCAGTACTGATCTCCTGCCCCCAGGACAGGCATCTATCCTTGCAGATAAGAACTCTATCAGTCAGCCAGTACTGATCTTCTGCCCCCAGGACAGGCATCTATTCTTGTGGATAGGAACTCTATCAGTCAGCCAGTACTGATCTTCTGCCCCCAGGACAGGCATCTATCCTTGCGGATAGGAACTCTGTCAGTCATCCAGTACTGATCTTCTGTCCCCGGGACAGGCATCAATTCGTAAGCACTGGAACTTTCATTCTCTCTTTTGAGAGAGGTCCCTCTGGACCACACCAAGCTTGTCTCGAAAGTATTCAAACTTTATGCGAGACAGAGGCTTAGTTAGCACATCAACAACTTGTTCTTCTGTAGGAACATACTCAAGCTTCACCGCTCCCTTCTGCACCATATCCCGGATATAGTGGAACTTGATCTCGATGTGCTTCGATCTATCATGGAACTCAAGATTCTCTGTCATCTTGATGCAACTCTGGTTGTCACAGAGTATAGCCGTAGCATCCATCTCTGCATCGAACAATCCTGCCAACATCTTGCGAAGCCACACTGCTTCGCTACAAGCTGAACAAGCTGCTATATATTCAGCTTCTGCTGTACTGAGTGCAACACAGGGCTGCTTTCTATTGAGCCATGAGATCATACCTGATCCCAAACTAAAGCAACATCCTGAAGTGCTTTTTCTATCTTCGGCACTTCCATCCCAATCTGAGTCTGTGTACCCGTACAACTTGAACTCACTTTCTGAAGTATATCTGAGTCCATAATCCAATGTACCGTTTAGGTAACTCATCACATGTTTTGTTGCAATCAGGTGAACACCCCTGGGCTCCACCATATACTGGCTCAATGTGTTCACAGCAAAACATATATCTGGTCGAGTATTGGTCAAGTATATCAATGACCCAATAATCTGTCTATACATAGTGACATCTACTATCTCTGATGAACCATCATTCAGAAGCTTCAAGTTTGTCACCATCGGAGTAGTCATGGCCTTACAATCCAACATCCCAAACCTCTTTAGTATCTCTACTGTGTATTTTCCTTGACTCTGGAAAATCTCATCTGGAAATTGCCATTCTTCAAGACCTAGAAAGTAATGCATCATACCAAGGTCTTTCATCTCAAATTCTGCTGCAAGCCTTCTCTTACATTCGGTGATGGGTTTGTCTTCTCCTGTCAGGAACAAATCATCTAAATACAGTATTAGTATCATAGGTTCATCATTCATAATCTTATAATAAAGATTAGAATCTGCTTTACTCTTGGTAAAGCCCAAACTCATCAGGAAACTGTCAATTCTTCCATCCCATGCTCTGGGTGCTTGCTTCAACCCGTACAATGCTTTCTTCAGTCTGCATACATGTGACTTTCTATCTTCTGTTTCAAATCTTTTTGGTTGCTCGATATATACTTCTTCTTCTATTTTCCCATTCAGGAACGTCGTCTTTATATCCATCTGATGTAACTTCCATTTCATCTTGGCTGCCAAGGCAAGAATGGTTCTAATTGAAGTATATCTGGCCACAGGAGCAAAAGTCTCCTCATAGTTAATTCCTTCCTTTTGCGAGAATCCTCAAGCTACAAATCTTGCCTTGTACTTTTCAATACTTCTGTCTGCTAAGTGTTTTGTTTTGAAGATCCATTTTAACGATACAACTGATTTATTCTTCGGTCTTGGTACCACATCTCAAACATCATTCTTGATGATGAATTGGTATTCTTCATTCATAGCATCCAACCATTCCTTCTTCTTCATTGCATCTTCAAAACAAGTTGGTTCCTCTTCAACAAGGTTACACATCAAGGCTACATAACTGGAGTATGTCTTGGTCTCTTGCTCTCTCTATTGGTTCCTTCTGGGGCACCATACCTTCCTACATCTTGAATTAATTCTTGTGCCCAGGATGATCTTCTCTTCCGAGAAATCTCCTCATGAGGTGTCTCCTCAGGTCTCTGAGGTTCTGCCATGTCATGATCCAAAAGAATAGGATCTTCTTCAATATTTCTGTCTGGTACTTTGTTTTTTTCTTTAACTCTAGGAGCTTCTTGCCCTCTTTGTCCTCATGAGTCTTCTTGGATTTGTTGAAAGTTGTGTCTTCATCAAATGTAACATCTCGACTAAGTTCAATCTGGCGGAATCCTGGAATGTAGATACGGTAAGCCTTTGATTGCTCACTATAGCCCACAAATACTCCCTTCTTCCCTGGAGGTTCTAATTTCGATCTCTTCTCCTTTGGAACGTGAATAAACACCGGACATCCAAATATCTTCAGGTGACTAACTTCAAGATTCTTACCGGTGAACATCTCTTCTGGGGTCTTGTTGCCAAGTGCACTGTGAGAGATTTTGTTCTATACATATACTGCAATTTTGGTTGCTTCTGCCCATAGATGCATGGGTAAGTCTTGATCATGGATTTGTTGAAAGTTGTGTCTTCATCAAATGTAACATCTCGGCTGAGTTCAATCTAGTGGAATCCTGGGATGTAGATACGGTAAGCCTTTGATTGCTCACTATAGCCCACAAATACTCCCTTCTTCCCTGGAGGTTCTAATTTCGATCTCTTCTCCTTTGGAACCTGAATAAACACTGGACATCCAAATATCTTCAGGTGACTAACTTCAAGATTCTTACCGGTGAACTTCTCTTCTGGGGTCTTGTTGCCAAGTGCACTGTGAGAGATTTTGTTCTATACATATACTGCAATTTTGGTTGCTTCTGCCCATAGATGCATGGGTAAGTCTTGATCATGGATCATAGCCTTCACTGCTTCTATGATCATTCTATTCTTCCTTCCGGCTACACCGTTCTGTTGTGGATTATAGGGAATAGTAAGCTCCCTCTTAATCCCTGCTTGTTTACAGAAGTCTTTGAAATTGCCTGAAGTATATTCCCCTCCATTATCTGACCTTAGAATCTTTATCTTCTTCTCAGAGAGGTTTTCTACAAGAGCCTTGAACTCTTTAAACTTTTCAAAGACTTCATTCTTATTCTTCAGAAAATAGATCCATGTTTTGCGGGAGTAATCATCAATAAAGGAAGCATAGTATACATACCCGCTTAGAGAAGTGGTGGACATTGGTCCACAGATATCTGAGTGAATAATATCCAGAATACCTTTCGCTTTGTTGTCGCTACTTGGAAATGGGTTCTTCGTACTCTTCCCTTGAGCACATCCTTTGCATACTCCTTCATGATCAACCTGGATTTCTGGTAGTCCAATCACCACCTTACTTACTATTGGTAAGGCTTTGTAGTGTACATGAGCTAGTCTTCTATTGCATAGCTCACAAGGGCTCATGGTGTTGGCCATTAATGTTGTATCCGCATGACCCTTCAATTTGTAAAGTCCTCCTTCTTCTACTCCAATGACTACTGCATCATCAATAGTCTTCCCCTTTGGCCACATAAGAACTTCTCCATCTATGAATGCAATCCGAAGGCCTTTCTTATCTAATGTAGAAATAGATAGAAGGTTCTTCTTCAAACCTGGTACATAAAGTACGTCTTTCATATTCATGGACTTTCCAGAGTCCAATTTATAAGAGGTTTCTCCCATTCCTTTGATGGGGCATTGATAATCATCTCTAAGTTTTACCTTGTGTGGAGATTCCTTCTGAATGAGATGTGAGAGGGATTCTTTGTATCCCATCATGTGCTTTGAAGCTCGACTATCCACTAGCCAAGTATCACTCCCATGAGATACTAAACCAGTGAGTGCTGAGATTAGAACATATTCTTCACTAGAGTCTTCATTATCTTTGGTTTTGTCTCCGTCATCATACTCACTATCTTCTGCTGCATGAGCATGAAACCTCTCTTCTTTTGCTTCTTATGATGTCTAGATTTGGATGGACAATTTCTTGCTAGATGTCACGTCTTGTGACAAGAGTAACACTCAACGGAGGAGAGGTCTCTTTTGAACTTCTTCTTGTTCTTTTGATGTCCTTGAGATCTTTTGGGAGAGTGGGTAAGTGAATCACTCTTCCGTTTCCTTCCACCTTTGGCATGAGTTGCCAAAGCTTGATCTTCATTGTCGTTTAGCTTCTCCTCTCTTACTGCTATCCTTTCTTCCTCTTGCACACACTCTTCCCATAGCTGTCTGAACTGGATCAATTTCTTTCTAGCACAAATGCCACGAACAAATGGTTCGCAATCTTTGGGAAGACCATTCAAGGTGGTCATCACAACTTCTGCATCCTCTATCATGTCTCCAATAGATTCTAGTTGTTCTTTTATCTGGGACACTCTGGAGAAGTATGACTGCATGGACTCAGACTTCAAGTTCTTCACACCCTTGAGTTTATTTCTCAAGGTCATCTTCCTATTGATATTCTTTCCTTCAAACAGGCTGGTCAAAGCATCAAACATTTCTTTTGGGGTCTTCTTGGAAGACACATGGGGGATCAAGTGATCCTTGATGGAATCAGCAATGATCCTCTTTTCCTTGACCATATTCTTCTTGTGCCTTGCTTTAGCTTCATCTCCCTCTAGTTCTGTAAGTCCTTCCTTTACAAAGTTGTCTAGGTCATGTTCTT
This sequence comes from Larix kaempferi, assembly GCA_027924585.1. Lineage (NCBI taxonomy): Eukaryota > Viridiplantae > Streptophyta > Pinopsida > Pinales > Pinaceae > Larix > Larix kaempferi. The sequence continues at coordinate 2,872,807 of BSBM01000655.1, read as the reverse complement.
CAAGAATGAGCATGACTCTATATTTCCATGCCCTGAAGTTCTCAGCTCCTTCAAGCTTCTCATCAAGCTTGGTATTGCTCGTCATCTTGATATAATGAGTACTTTAAATGGAAATATAATATATTTGAGACTTACCAAAAAAGTTGTCCTTCTGAAAACTGCTTCTTCCTTGACCTAGGGTCTGTTAGAGAAACCCTAATTTTCCAACTTCGGGATTTTGGAAATATGATTGGATGAGCAAATTCACCTCATCAAGGCGAGTTGAGCAAAGTACTCCTTTCAATTCTGTGAGCAGATGATCCAAAAACTTGATGCCCTAGTTCTCCCGGGCTGTAGTGGGGGACCCAAAAATGAAAATCTGCTTCGACAGAAAGATGCACCCTAGTGAGGCGAGTTAGATGCACTATCTTTTTCAGCTTATCTGTGGAGGGAGCTCCCCGATCAAGAAACCCTGGCTTCTGCAGTTGCGGAGGCTGCACAATGTTTTCTTTCAGGCCAGCTCTGATGCCATGTTAGTTTTTACTTGTTTAGCATATAACATTAAACAATTTATCACTGAAAGAAGAACAAGAATGGCAAGAACACAATGAACACAGTATTTCTCTCGGGGAAACCACAAGGGAGAAAACCCCGGCAAAATCTTCCTCAATATAGAATTCACAAAGTACAAAGATAAAAACCGCAAGACAAATCAGCTACTCCTCCACTTGTGCGAACTTCTCTCTCTCTCCTATGCGAACTTGTGAGAGTGAATGAGTGAATATAAATGAGGAACTGATCCTCTATTTATATTCTTCCGTTGGGGTGACTTTTCCCCAACTGGGCCGACTTCTCTTGAGTGACTAGGCCGACATGTCAAATACATAATATAATAATCTTTTTTGGATTCTTCTAGGCTGACATAAGACCTAGGGTTTACATTGACTCTTTCAATGACTTACATTATTAGATACATCAATGACATCTCCCGAAGGAGGAATACAATAATACAATAAACAAATGTAAATAGAATATCTTTCGTAGTTACATTCATTTAACAACATAAGCCACCAAGGGTAAGTTGCAAGCACAAAGATTGTTGGCTAGGGTGAACTGCCAAAGGAGAGAGCCGTTGTGAGAATCAACAATTACAAAAAAGTGAAGCCGCCACCAATGGTCGAATAGGAGAAGCACTATCATGGGGAAAAGAATACTCTTCTATTGTGGGAATCAAAAGGCAATTCGAAGAGATTGAAGGAGACACCTATATTAGAACAGTATAAAGATCAAACTGTATAAAGGAATTTGTGATCATAGAGAGATTCTACCCACTTGAGAATTGACAGATCCATACAATATTGATTGGTAATTTATTTGAGTTACCTACGATTTGCAATGATTTTCTTTTGGAAAACTATTTTTTGGGTACCTTTTAAAGATTCTAAGTTTATTAATTTTCACAATTAGAAATAGATCTGAAAGTTCAGAAAGCAAATTTATTTACAATAAGTTTGTAATCAGAACCAAATTGATTATCATGTGAAACGATTTCCATTGAGTCATAGCAGTAAATTCACAATCTATTTGGTGTGTTTAAAACCTCAAGGATGTCCAGTTTGGACCATATAATGTTAGGCGAAAAGAAACGTTTAGTGGTCAGAATTTTAAATCATGGAAACATAAAATGCTTGCCATATCTAACTACAGTCATTTGGACAAACATGTATTGGGAAAAGAAGTGCAAAGAAAGACTATTATGGATGCCCAAGCAGAGTATGATGCAAAGAATCGAGAGGTTGATCTTGATCAAGCTCTCAGTAATGAATGAGATGCTTCCTGAAGTTCAAGATGGTAATAATGCATTTGTCATGTGGGGAACCTATGGAAGATGCATGAAACCTCAAACAACAGTAGCGAGTTTTTCCTTTAAAATATGTTATTCACGATTAAAATGGAATCAAACTCCTTGCAGGATCATTTCTTAAAAATCAAGGATATTAGAGATCAATTGAAAGGGCAGTGGAAGAAGACTTTGGAAAGTTTGCCTTCTTCCTATGCAAATTTTAGTGAGACCTTGAACATTACTTATGAAGATCTGACATCTGATTAGTTGGGCACTAAGCTTTTGCATCAAGACAGGTGGAAAAAGCAGTTTTGACGGATTTGTTAAGGAAACGGAATTCATGATCTTTAGGATCAGATATTTACTACAGGAGTGGGTTCCTGAAAACTAGGAAGATAGATTAAGATGAATAAATTCGTAGATAGGGATTGCCGATCTGTTTTTTTCTGTTTCAGTTGATTTAGGGATTAATCTAAGAATAGATTTATGTTTCCCTCATCTGAGGAAGAGGGTTAAACCCTATTGTATAAAGCTAAAATTCGTAACAGTAGTCTGGTTAGACCAGAGAGTATTAGATTCAAAGATTTTAGAATTGTATGTTCAGTTTCAGAGACTAATAGTAAGAGTTATTGGTTCAAAGTGATCATCTTCTGTATCCTTGTGAATTTAATGGAGTATTCCGTGTCTCAAATCTCTTGGAAGAAGATCACGGGTTCTGGATAGTTTTGTAATTGAACTTCGAAATCGTGGTTAACCTGCTATTTCGTGAAGTTTTTGATAAAGGTTAAATAGCAGAAATCTCTGTTGAGATCTACGTTCCAGAACCTTGTGGAAATACAATTAACCCGGGAGTTAATTTCCCATAGATCTCTGCGTGGGTAAAACTTGGAGGGAAAAGTTAGTAGTTTCATGATATTTGGGGAAAGTGCTAACTTTAGCACTAACTAAATCAGCCAGCAAGTGAAGTATTGATAAATACAAATAAGAGAATTAAAGAATCTGACGTGGCTTTCAAAAACTCCAGCAGCTCGGCATCATTTGGTATCAGAGCATACAGTTTGACCTGGTAAGTGACACTTCTGCAAAAATCTTGAATTTCATATTTTCTTGAAAATTGTGAAGTCAAATTCTTGTTTAAAAAAAAAAAAAAAAATCAAGAAATGGCTGTAAGGATGAGAGGAGGAAGAGCAGGTTGAAGGGGTAGACCTATTGCAAATGCTGAGCTAGTAGAGCAGATGAGAGTCATGCAGGCTAGAATGGAGGCCATGGACTTGGGTAGACACCGAGAACTAGACCTAGGGGATGTGAGTGACCCTGAAGAAGCAGGGAATGAATGAGAAGAAGTAGCCCCTGAGAGTGCTGAGATGAGAATGCTGAGGTCTCTGTTAGGTTCCAGCTCTAGACCAAAACCTTCCTTGTCCACCTACAATGGAAAGCTATCCGCAGAAGGTTTGATAGACTGGATAGGAGAACTGGACAGATACTTTGACTATGAAGAGACTGAGGAGGACAAGAAAGTAAAGTTGGTTGTTACCAAACTAAAAGGCCATGCAGCCTTATGGTGGGATAGTGTACAGTCAGAGAGGAAGAAGAAGAACAAGGCAGTAATAAAGAGTTGGGACAGAATGGTTGCCAAGATGAGAGGCAAATTCTTACCGAAAGATTATCAGCTAGGTCTTTATAGGCAGATGCAGAACCTCAGACAAAGGTTGCTGACTGTGAGAGAGTATACAGAAGAATTCTATAAGGTGAACCTGAGAGCAGGCTACATAGAAGATACTTTTGAGAAGACAGCTAGATACATCAATGGGTTGAGAATGGACATTCAAGAGGAGATGAGTATGTTATCTCCTAGTGCCATGGAAGAAGCTTATCAATATGCTCTCAGAGCAGAAGAGAAGATAAGCAGGAAGCAAAATTTTGGAAAAGGAAAAGGAGCTGCCAAAGGAAGAGGACAGAGCACTGGAAGAGGAAAAGCTCCAATGCACAAAGATGAAGATGGTAGTTTCAATCAGCCGGATCAAGCAGGGAAAGGATATGAACCTAGAGGCGGAAGACCCTACCAGAGAGGTAGAGGTAGAGGTAGAGGTAGAGAGTCAGTTTACCGATGTTACACTTGTAACAAACTCGGTCATAGATCCTATGAGTGCCCTGACAATGATAATGCAGGACAAAGAGGTAATTATGTTGCCCAAGGAGAGCAAACAGAAACACAAGCACTTGAGGTGAATAATGTGCCTGAGGTTGGGAAAAACCTTCTCGTGAACAAAGTGTTGTTGAAGCCAAAGAAGGAAGCTGTGAATTTCTCACAGAGAAAAGCTTTGTTTCGAATTGCATGTAGAGTGCAGGGGAAATGCTGCAAGGTGGTAATTGATAGTGGAAGCACCGATAACTTAGTGTCCACTGAAATGGTGGAAAAGCTGAACCTTAAAAAGGTTAAGCACCCAACACTCTACAAGGTGTCATGGCTGCATAAGGGACATCAACTGCTGGTCACAGAACAGAGTGAAGTTGACTTTAAGATTGGTAGTTATAAGGATAAAGTGACTTGTGACATCATGCCTATGGATGTATGTCATGTGTTGCTTGGAAGACCGTGGCAATTTGATAGGAAAGTGATTCATGATGGAAGCAGAAACTGTTACAAGTTTGAAATGGGAGGTATCCACCATACCTTATTACCTTTGCAGGAAGGAAATGGAGCTACAACAAGTGAACCAAAAGCTCTGCTACTTGGAGGAAAAGAATTCTTGCAGCAGATGACGGAAGAGGAGGTAAGTTATGCTATCATTTGCAAACCAATAGTTAAATCTGTTGGTACTGTTATTACAGATCTGCCCACAGAGATCAAGGATATGTTGGGAGATTATCAAGACATCGTGGTTGATGACTTGCCAGATGCCTTACCCCCTAAGAGAAGTATCAGTCATCACATAGACTTGATACCTGGAGCAAGCCTACCAAACAAAGCAGCTTATAGAATGACTCCAAGAGAGAATGAAGAAATCAGAAATCAGGTTCAGAAATTGTTAGACCAGGGCCTGATTAAAGAGAATTTAAGCCCATGCGCTGTTCCAACAGTGCTGAGCCCAAAGAAGGATGGCGAGTGGAGGATGTGTACTGATTCTAGGGCCATCAATAAGATCACCATCAGGTATAGGTTTCCTTTGCCTAGGATGGATGATCTAATGGATTGTCTTAGTGGAGCAAAATATTTCACTAAGATTGATTTGAAGAGTGGTTACCATCAAATTAGAATCCGGGAAGGTGATGAATGGAAACAGCCTTCAAGACTAATAATGGGTTGTATGAATGGCTAGTCATGCCATTTGGGTTGGCAAATGCCCCGAGTACTTTCATGAGGCTCATGAATGAGGTACTTAAATATTTTGTAGGAAAGTTTGTCATTGTTTACTTAGATGACATTTTGATTTTCAGTCAAACCAAAGAAGAACATCTGAGGCATCTCAAGTATGTCTTAGACAGGCTGAAAAAGGAAACGCTATTGATAAATATGAAGAAATGCACCTTTAGGCAGAAGGAGTTGGTATACCTAGGGTTTATCATCTCTGATGAAGGACTGAAGATGGATCCAGAGAAGGTGCAAGCAATCTTAGATTGGCCAACACCTCGGAATACCTTTGAAGTTAGAAGTTTCCATGGGTTGGCAAGTTTCTACAGGAAGTTTATTAGGAACTTCAGTGGTATTTGTGCATCAATTATTGAGACTCTTAAGAAAGATAATCAGCCTTTCTGTTGGACAGAAGCAGCTGAGAAAAGTTTCAATTTGTTGAAGAAGAAAGTGACAGAGAAGCCTGTGTTAAAGTTGCCAGACTTTGACAATCTCTTACAAGTGAGATGTGATGCAAGTGGTACACCCATAGGAGCTGTGTTGAGTCAAAAAGATAAGCCAGTGGCTTATTTCAGTGAGAAGTTGAATGAGGCTAGGCAGAAGTACTCTTCTTATGAGAAAGAGTTCTATGCTATAGTCCAATCTTTGAAGCATTGGAGGCATTATCTAATGCCTAAGGAGTTCATATTGTTTTTTGACAACCATGCATTACAGTTTACAATGCAGCAACCCAAGCTAAATCAGAAACATGTGAAATGGGTTGAATTTCTACAAGGATTCACTTTTGTCATCAAGCACATAAGTGGAAAAGCAAACAAGGTAGCAGATGCCTTGAGCAGGAAGAATTTGATGGTACAAGAAAGTCAAATTCAAGTGTTGGGATTTGATTTTCTTAAGGAATTGTACAAATCTGATCTTGATTTTAAAGAAGCTTATGAAGTAAGCTTAAGTCCTGCTCAAAGAGATAGAGGACAGTGGAACGACTATACCCTACAGGATGGACTGTTGTTCAAAGACGGCAAACTTTGTATTCCACAGTGTTCAATGAGAGAAAACTTGATTCAAGAGAAGCACAATGGAGGACTGGCTGGACATTTTGGCATTGACAAAACAGTGGGACAGCTAAGCCATTATTACTTTTGGCCTAGGATGAGGTCAGAGGTGGAGAGGTTTGTGAAGAAATGTAGGATATGCCAACATGCAAAAGGAAGGAGTCAAAACACAGGGCTGTACACTCCTTTGCACAGACCATGGGATTCAGTCAGCATGGATTTCATATTGGGTTTGCCAAAGACACAAAGCGGTAAGGATTCGATCTTTGTGGTAGTGGATAGGTTTAGTAAAATGGCACATTTCATTCCTTGTCAAAAGACTAGTGATGCAACACATGTAGCCAACTTATTCTTTGGTGAAATTGTTAGATTACATGGCTTGCCAAGAAGCATTGTTTCAAATAGGGATACCAGATTTACAGGTCACTTCTGGAGGACCTTATGGAAGAAGATGGGTACTAAGCTGACTTTCAGCTCAGCTTATCATCCACAGACAGACGGACAGACTGAGGTAGTGAACAGAAGCCTGGGTAATATCCTGAGAAGTTTGACAAGTGAACAACCAAGGCAGTGGGATCATGCGCTAGCTCAAACTGAGTTTGCATACAATGATTCACCAAATCGAAGTACAGGGTTAAGTCCATTCCAGATTATGTATGGAATGCATCCTAGAGGTGTACATGAACTCAAAAATTTGGGAAATCTGGAACATAGGAGTGCTGAAGGTGATAGTTTTGCTACAGCAATCAGCGAAATGCATGAACAAGTCAAGCAAAGGTTACAGGACAGCAATAGCAAGTACAAGCTAAGAGCAGATGTAAAAAGAAGAGAAGTGAACTTTGAAGAAGGAGACTTGGTTCTAGCTCATCTCAGAAAGGAGAGGTTTCCAAGAGGGCAGTATAACAAGCTGAAACTCAAGAAGATAGGACCATGCAAGATCCTTCAAAAGTTTTCTGCGAATGCCTATGAGCTAGAGTTGCCTACAGGTATTGGCATCTCTCCAATATTTAATATAGCTGATCTGTATCCTTATACAGTTGATAATACAGGGCAAGCTGAAGAGGATAGTGATCCTACAGTACCAGAAGAGGTAGATTGGTTAAAACGAATGCCACCAGCAAGGCCTACAGAAGCAGAGGCTATCCTGGAGCAAAAGGTTGCAATGAAAACTAGAGGCAAAGAGTACTGGGAGTACTTGGTGAAATGGCAAGGACTTCCTGAAGAAGATGCTACTTGGATGAGTGCAGCAGACTTGGAGATTAAGGGCCATAATGTAGAAGATCTGATGAGCAGGAGCTCATAAACTTTTGACCCTTGGGAGTCTGATGCAGGGGCATCAAGCTAGCTGGACGGATTTGTTAAGGAAACGGAATTCCTGATCTTTAGAATCAGATATTTACTACAGGAGTGGGTTCCTGAAAACTAGGAAGATAGATTAAGATGAATAAATTCGTAGATAGGGATTGCCGATCTGTTTTTTTCTGTTTCAATTGATTTAGGGATTAATCTAAGAATAGATTTATGTTTCCCTCATCTGAGGAAGAGGGTCAAACCCTATTGTATAAAGCTATAATTCGTAACAGTAGTCTGGTTAGACCAGAGAGTATTAGATTCAAAGATTTTAGAATTGTATGTTCAGTTTCAGAGACTAATAGTAAGAGTTATTGGTTCAAAGTGATCATCTTCTGTATCCTTGTGAATTTAATGGAGTATTCTGTGTCTCAAATCTCTTGGAAGAAGATCACGGGTTCTGGATAGTTTTGTAATTGAACTTCGAAATCGTGGTTAACCTGCTATTTCGTGAAGTTTTTGATAAAGGTTAAATAGCAGAAATCTCTGTTGAGATCTACGTTCCAGAACCTTGTGGAAATACAATTAACCCGGGAGTTAATTTCCCATAGATCTCTGCGTGGGTAAAACTTGGAGGGAAAAGTTAGTAGTTTCATGATATTTGGGGAAAGTGCTAACTTTAGCACTAACTAAATCAGCCAGCAAGTGAAGTATTGATAAATACGAATAAGAGAATTAAAGAATCTGACGTGGCTTTCAAAAACTCCAGCAGCTCGGCATCAAGTTTGGGTAAAGCAGTGAAAATGAGCCTTCTGCAGTAGCACTTGGAGCAAAGTTTAAGAGCAAGGGCAGTCAAAATATCAAATAGACATTAAATGCTTTTAAGTTATATTGTAGCAAGTTAGTGCAAACCCAGGTCATTTTTCCAATGATCAATCCAAAAAAAACATGCTAATGTCACTAAACACAAGGATGAGAGTTCTATGTGTTCATGGATAAAAACAAGAATTCAAAGAGCGGTAAGGATGATTGGTATGTTGATTCAGAAGCATCTAAACATTTCACTAACCGTATTGATTGGTTTGCTGAATTTGTAGAGGATCAATTTCAATCTGGTTTTGTTGTGTTGAGTGGCAGAGAAGAACAAGGGATTAGACGAAAGGGAAAGGTCCTACTTCAACTAAGAGATAAGAAGGTAATGATTAAAGATGTCTATTACGTTCCTTGTTGGGAGAAAAATATACCTCTGATAACAGTGATAAGTAGTATAATGAGGCATAGCCCACACTTAGACATAAATTTCAGCAATAATAGGTGTTTTATTGTTGATAAGAATAGCAAAAGACGGCTGCTATGGGTGAGGAAGAACAGGGTTTATTTTGATTGATAGAAGTTGAGAATGCAGGATTAGTCCAGCAGAAAAATGGCTGTAATTTCACCAAAAGCTCAGCCATAATGCCCAGGCCAGAGAAGTGTCCGGTGAGACAAAACATGAGAAATGAAGACCTAGAAGATGTTGCTGAAACAAGCCCAAGTCAGCAAAGGAAAGAAGGCAAACAGCAGCTATATTATGTATTATCTTCTCTAATTCATAAGAAGAAAAATGGTGAAGATGAAGTTATAAAATGAGATGGTGCTTCGTCAAAGAAACAACCACAAAATTTTGATATGTTGGACCACCAAGATGTGGAGGAGAGGAGCTTAATGAACAAGCCAAGCTCTATGTCAATGGTGGAAAGGCTTACTATTCAACCAACATTGGCTCTCACCCAGCCGGTGAGTCAATGGTCAAACAGAAGGATAAAATTCACTTCCAGTCACTATTTTGAAGATATTATCTGGTGGACTGCAAACATCTTACTTGTCCAAAGCTTTTGTCTTTTAGCATTTTGGACAAGCATGTGAAATGACCATTATGGGAGGGTGCTAGAGATAATGGTCATATTTAGAGCTTAGAAGTATAATAAAGTGACATAATAATGAGGCATTTAATATAATAATTAATGTAGTTGTTATTAGTTAGGTATTTGGAAGTTACATAACGTACTCTTCTCCTACTATGTAATGAGCTATTGTATCATCTAACGAATGAATAAATCCACTCTTCATTATTATTAACTTATTAAGTGTATTCATGTCCATGCTTTTATGTGTAAAAACTAAAAACAACATTTGGGTCATGTCTAAACAGACAAACACGTCACACCGGCCATCTAAATTGACGACAGCAGTAGAGAAGTCTATAGCATATATGATTGAATAGATTTCAATTTTCATGTTGCAGCCGATTATAATGTTAACTGCAGGATTAAAACGGGATTATGGGAGACATTAAAAGCAGATTAAACATGAGTTCGACATCAGATTGCAGCAGGCATACAAGAGGCAAAAAAACAGGTAGACATGTGAAGAGCAGCAGATAAATATAAATGAGGACATGTTAACAACAGAAGATACTTTATTAATTTCAGTGAGGGAACGTGACTGCGGCAGTAGACTCAAACAATCATTTGAAGTTGGACCTGTAGTGTTTGGAATCTGGATGAAACAATGGAAAGCTTGCAGATCCATAGCAGTATATGTTTAAACACTGTAGTATATGTTTGAAAACAGTTATCATTGATCAATATGATGATAAACATTTAAACTATATGGAATCATGAATTGTATTACTACAGTTCAACATTTTTTTGGATTTGGAAATCATGAATGGTATTAGTATATTTTAAATCATTTTTAGATTTTTTGTAGCTTTTAATCTATATTATTACTGCTCCCAGCCCAAGGGGTTAGCACTTAGCTCAACAAGTTATTGCCAATGTTGCTGGGCATTTGGCCAGTTCCATGCCAGTGCATGCCGAATTCAAATCCTGTAGGGTTGGCAACTTGACATACTAGTCTATGCCGATAGGTTTACTAGGGATGCCATTCACAAATGTGGGGCAACATCCCTTGAGTTTCCCCACAAGGATTTCCTTGGAAAAGAAAAAATAGTATTGTTGCTCCCAACCCACCATTTCCTACAAATTTGAGTGAAGCTTCTAGCCATTCCAGAATCCCATACCCATGTTCCCAGTGTTCCTGCATTCTAGAAACCTGTATGACATAGATTGGGAAAGATGGCCACTAGGGATTTTATGTTGCTTAGGATCCCCTCAGCATAAGTATCCAATGTTCCCCCAAGTTTCTGGGACATGGGAGCCGGAAAGCACACATTGGGGACGTGTAGAGGCCACCCCCAAATTTTAGGGAAATTCGGATGGGACAGGGGGTCGTCAAGGTCAAAAAATTATAAAAAATATATAAAAGTTATAAAACAATAACAATTCATCCCGTGTAAATACAGTTTAAAGTTTAAACTGCTCCCTGTAAAGCCTCACTTGTTGAGGATTAGGCAAAGTGATCACAACATAAGATATGTCCATCTCTATGGATCCACCCACCATAGCAGCCCATTCACGTGGCAACAATATGCCCCAAGCCTCTGGTACATTAGCAACCATAACATCCATAACCATGGATGTTTTTGGAAAAGTAGCAAAACTTAATTCTAAGTCTTCAATGATTCAACACACTTCAACATTGTGTGAATGCATGGCCTAGATGTTCTAATGGGGAAATGTGACATGAGGACACTATTTCTTCATGATTCCAAAGGGCATCACATTATTTGAGGCTTTGAAGTCCAACATACAATTATGCAAGAGTGAACTATTAATCCTCACAGTAATATAAAAGGGGCAAACACCCTTTTCAATTTCAACATGTTCAAAATCAATGCATAAATATATTTGAGGGTTGTCCTCTATTAAACCAATTGCATCATTCACATCTAAAGCTTGTAAAAAAACCCTCTCCTAGTACTCTATAACTTTAATCAATTATGTTAAGTGCACCAATATTTTAACCTTAAAATATTGGTTAGCCCGATCAAAACCGATCAAATGAGTAGAAGTGCTCTAGGACAGCATATTCCCTGATTCATGCTTCTTTTGAGTTCTATCTGGTGTCCAAGGGCCCCTCATTTTTTAGGAGTGCCTAGGCACCCCCCCTTCATCAGTGCACGCTTCAAAACAAGGAGACAAGCTCCCCTCTGCATTTCCTCAAGATTAGCCAAATTGGGGACAAGGAAAAACATTACGCCAAGAGCCCGCAAGTCCCTGTGGCACGGGGAGCACACCCCTAACCCTTGGGAATGCGTCCCCGTGTAACACTCTGTTTTACATATTTGAAGAAGAACCCCATTACAAGCAAAGATGCCATGTGGCATGGTTGACATGGTCCAAGCCATTAGACAAAGAAAAAAGCATACTCTAAAGAAATGGAAGATGGTAAGTGTGAAGTGGACCTATGCAAAGAGGAAAGCAATCCCAAGCAAATTTGGACCTATAAGCTAAATGAAGATCAAATGGAACATAACATTCACTAAAGAGGAGGTGTGCTAGGGTTAGAAGACTCTACAAGAGGTGCACTAGAGTTAAAGGGGCCCTAAAACACCTAAGAGAGGGCCAAGGGAGGTGTACCCTACGTAAGAGGACAAGTTTCATGGATTAAAATATTATTTTCTCCTCTCTAAACCCTACAAAGGGTGAAACCCTGATTTGGGATGTACAAAGGGAGGCAGCTTACAAATAGAGGAGGATTCCACTTACTAGAGGCATGGTTGGAAGATCAGGAGTTCCTTTGGGAGGATTGGAAAGGATGGGTTCGATGCGAATTTTTTCATCTCTCTATTCTTTTCATGGATGATTAGTGTTCTTGCTAGAATTGCCATTGTTTTTGCTTCTAAAATAATCCTTGGAGAAGGGAAAGTTTGTGGCATAAGAAGATATTAGAGTTGAGGTTGTTAAACCCTCCCTAAACCTTGATGCAACCTTGAGTTATTAAAAAAAAATTGTTGTTGTAAGTTCTTAGTTAGGGTTATTTTACTTCATTTTGTGGGCTATATTGTTGTGTGATATATTGTTTGCTGTTAATTCAATAAGAAAGTTGTCCTACTTTGTCTACTTCATCTACCATTTCATATTATGGTTGTTTTACTTCTTTGTTTATTGGTTGCACATTATTCTTGGATGTAATTTCATGGTCATGATGATGCATCTTGTATAAGGACTCTCACTTATTCTTGCATAATCTAAAAATATGTTTTGGACTTATTTTGGGACATCAATGAATGGCTTATTTACGTCTTCTTTATCATATTCAAGCCCTCTTGCTCTTTGATCTTGACTCCACCCAATTGGGTGGAGACCGGTCTTGCTAATCCATCATCCCTTTATTTCTAAATAATATCATATAACAGTCTTTTCTAGGGTTTCCTCCTTTGTGTTGGAAAAAGAATTGACCTAAAGTGAGAGGAAGAGTTGACAATAGGCAAGCTTCCTAAGTGCTCCTAGGGTTGCACTTTGATCAAGGACATGAATAGTGCAGGTGTAGGAGGTAACAAAGCCTATCAGTGGTTACTTAGCCCACAAAGTAGGCTAGAGCTAGGATAGATGATCTTAGCCCATGGAACAAGCAACTATGTTATGTTGATGTAATTAATTCTTTGATTGATGAAAAAGCATGCTTCATAAACTAGTGATTGGAGTTTAGAATATTTGTTATATCAATAATTAGTTAGGCACCTTTTTAGCTAAGAATTGTGCAAATTGTAGCAAATGCAAGCATCCTTTCTGCATAAAGATTCATAGACCATCAAATCCATATAGCTAGAGGACATCTGAAGTCCTAAAATCTAGTCAAGCAAGGCCCATGATCATAATTGTAGATTGTGAATACTCAAACGCAAGGTCACTCAAATGCAATCCCAAGGGATTGATTCAATAAAAGGAGGAACATTATCAAATAAGTGAGGAGGAAACAACCAGCTCACATTAACAATCCAATATGGATCATTTAGAATCTAAGGTGTCAAAGAATTGGCTAGTCCCTATACGAGTACTCAATGTGGCAATAAACACCTTATTAACTCTAATTAGTAGCATAAGTGTGATTGAGTGAGTGCAAGAAGCCCAATTTCAATAATTAGTAGGGCATTTTTATTTGAGCACTACGCCAAAAATTGTAGACACAAACACTCCTTTTTGTCTAGAGACATGGAGCCCATCTAATCTATAGAGTTGGAAGAAAGGTCAAGTCCTAGAATCTATGCTTGCAAAGACCATAATCATAGTCACAAGCTCTAAAACATGTGGCCAAACAAACCACTTGAGTACAATCCCAAGGACTAGACTTGTTGAAGAGGACAAACATTGTTGAACAAGGGATCAAACAATAGGCACAACTCACACCAATAATCAATATGGATCATTTAGAATCCAATGTATCAAAGAGCTAGTTGATCACAATATGAGCACTGGAAGTGGCAATGAATGTAATAATGAATTTAGTCAATAGCATAAGTGATCTTCCCACAGGTGTGGAAGATCAAATGGAATCACAAAAAATAGTATAGATGAGTTCTCGCATTTCAAAGCCAATGAGTAGGAGGAGGATAAAGAGTATCAAAGTGAAGGCAACTGGTTTAATCCTGTACCACGTGGCTTCATAGCCTTAGAAAACATTTTCGATAAACAGGATAGAAGGAAGAACAGCATTGATTAGATGAAACCAGGGGATTATATTGAAATAAACATTGGGTTGGAAAATGAGCCTAAAATGATAAAAATTGGAAAAGGAACTTCTGAAAAGGAGAGGAATGACTTAATCAACCTAGTAAAAGATTATAAGGATGTGTTTGCTTTTACCTACGATGAATTGAAAGCATATCGGGAAGATGTCTTCCAGCACACCATCCCTCTCAAGCCTAAATGTCAAAAAGTCAAACCTTTTCGCCAAAAACTAAGGCAAATAAATCCTAAGTTGGCCCCTATCGTGAAGAAGGAGTTAGAGAAAATGTTAGCAGCAGGAATCATAGCTCCTACAAGACATTCAACGTGGAGTTCCAACTTAGTAAGGGTCAGAAAAAAGAATGGGAGTTTGAGGATATGCATAGATTTAAGAAATCTCAACACAGCTTGTCAGAAGGACAACTATCCTCTTCCCAACATGGAGACCCTCCTCCAATGAGTCACTGGATCTAATATGATGTCCATGCTTGATGGTTTTTTGGGATACAACTAGGTTGTTATTCAGGAAGAGGACAAACATAAAACCACATTCAAAACCCCATGGGGTACTTTCGAATACCTGAGAATGCCTTTTGGTCTTCTAAATGCTGGGGCTACCTTTCAAAGGGCCATGGACTATGCCTTCAAAGAATTGATAGGTAAGATCATTGAAATTTATCAAGATGACCTAACAGTTTTCTAAAAAGAAAAATCCAACCATGTTAATCACCTTAGGCAGGTTTTTGAACGATGTAGGAAATATGGTATTTCCTTAAATCCGACCAAGTTTGTCCTAGGCATCGATGAAGGGAAACTCCTAGAACATATTATCTCCAAGGATGGGGTCAAAATTGACCCTGAAAGAATAGAAGCCATACAAAAGATACCTCTTCCGAGAAATGTGAAGGCCCTCCAGTCTTTCAATGGACATATCAACTTCAATCTGAAGATTCATCCCTAATTTAGCTGAATTAATGAAACCCATGCAAGCACTACTTAAGAAAGATGGCAAGTTTGTATGGACGAATGAGGGAAAGGATGCTTTTGCCACCATAAAGGATGTTATCACTAGGTCACCTGTTTTGGTCAGCCTGGATTATACTAAAGACTTTATGATATTTTCCTTTGCATCGGAGGATACAATTGCCGGGGTGTTGCTCCAAAAGAACTTCGAAGGGTTCGAGCAACCTATTACTTTCATGAGTAGAGCTTTATAGAATTTAGAGTTAAAATACACTCTTATGGAAAAGCAAGCCTATGCCTTGGTGAAATCTCTAAAGCATTTTAGAACATACATTGGCTATTCAAAGGTCATAGGGTATGTCCCCCATGCTGCAGTAAAAGACATCTTGTCTCAACAAGATTGCTTAGGAATTAGAGGCACATGGGTTTCAAAAATTCAAGAGTATGACTTAGAGATTAAGCCAACCAAATTGATAAAAGGACAAGGCCTTGCCAAGATGTTGACTCAGAAAAATGAAGAGGCAATAGATCTGGTTTGTGAAAACAATAGACCTGAACCAGCTATGACACCAGCTTTGCAAGAACTTGACAACCATTGGTACTTCGACAACATATATTTCCTACTCCATTTCACTTGTCCTGACCACCTCAAAGGTCATAAACGAAGGGCACTAAGACTAAAAACTGCTAGGTATTGCCTTACCCAAGAAGGCCTGGGTTGGAGGAACCCAGATGGCGTAATACTTAGATGTGTTCATGAACAAGATTCCAAGAAAATCTTGACCGAGTTTCACTCAAGATTTTGTTGGGCCCACTATGCAACAAATACAACTGCCCACAAAATCCTTCGAGCTGGTTACTATTGGCCAACCATCTTTGCAGATGTGCATAAACATGTTAAGTGTTGCCAAGAGTGTCAACTCTTTACTGGAAAGCAACAGTTGGCTGCTCTTCCCCTTACACCTGTAGTAGTCCTTGCCCCCTTTCAGCAATGGGAGCTTGATTTCATAGGCAAATTCAAGGACAATTCTAGCAATGGATTTTGTTGGATTCTCACTACTACGGACTACTTCACCAAGTGGGTAGAGGCCATACCCACCAAGACAACCACGGAGAAAGTTGTTATGGACTTCATTGAGGATAAAATCATCACACGATTTGGTATCCCTCTCAAGATAACAACTGATAATGCCAAGGCTTTCAACTTAGACGAGATGAATTCTTTTTGTTTTAAGTATGGCATTATCCTATCCCATTCTTCTGATTATTACCCATGAGGAAATGGACTTGTTGAGTCCACGAATAAAAACCTGATGACCATCCTTAATAAAACTGTGGGCAACAACAAAAAAGCTTGGGATAGAAAGATTAAGTATGCTCTATGGGCAAATAGGATCACCAAAAAGAATTCTACCGGGAAGTCTCCTTTCGAGTTAGTGTATGGTCTTATAGCTACACTACATGTTAGCATGCAGATACTAATATTCAGAATGATAGGTGAGTATGGGACAGAAAGGTTAGAAATGGAACAGAGGATAAATTAGATTATAGAATTGGACGAGAGCAAAAGGGCAGCCTTCGATCAAGTCTTAAGGCATCATGAGAGTGTGAAGGGAACCTTTGACAAATCAGCTAAGCCTAGACCTTTCAAAGTTGGAGACACAGTCCTTTTATGGGACAAAAGGAAGGAGAAACCGGGCAAGCATGGAAAGTTTGACAGCCTCTGGAGAGGCCCCTTTATTATATGCGACCTTGCTGGAATGAACTCTTTCATACTCAATACTATGGAAGGAGAGAGGTTACCCCTACCTATGAATGGACAGAATTTGAACCCTCTCTTATTGTATTTTTATGTATTTTTATATTTGCATCATATTGTTGTACCATACATACTTGTACTTTATTTTTGTATTATATCGCTTGTATATTATGCCTTGTATAAATAGATTTTATTTTTCATATAAAATGTTGTATACTAACACTTAGACTAGGTTTCATTTTATGTTGGTATTTATGTTTGGCATTTTATCATGTATACATGGGACTAAGACACTTTTGTTTCCATGCAGGAAACAGACATTCTAGAGTTCTCAAGCACTCTATTTGATCCATGAATCAAACGAGTACTTGTCCCGCAATTGGAGCCAGATGTTGCCAACTATTTTGTACAATAGTTGAACCTCCATTGAGCCGCCAATGTTTGAACATGATCAATGTTCACTTCCAGAGTATCAGGGGTTCAGTTTGTGGTGATTAGCCAATTTTGGCTAGCCAGTTTTGTTTTTCTATTGAAATGACCATGCCCCGTGGGGTCTTTGTAATAAGTGTGCTAGTAGGGTTTTGAGTGGCTCGGTTCCCCAAGACTTGACTATCAACTAAGGTATTCCAGGGAGTTTTTTGCCCTTATCAATTATGCTTTGCCTATGGCTGAGCAATAATCGACGAGGTTTTCTCCCACTTCCTCCAAAGCTGGAATGCCCGATTTTGAAAGTTTGGGCCTTGGGGGTTATTAGAGGCCAACTGATGTATATGAACCTACTAGACACTATTTGTGTGTTAGATAGTCATTTCCTAGGTCCCTTGTTGAGTTAAAACGTTATACGAAAAAAATTTACCAGACGCGTTGGATATTTTTATTTTTTATTATTTTATTATTAAATTTTTCAATTATTTAATTGAAAATTTTCCAAATGTAATAATTAAGTGGTTTGGGGGTGAATTTAAAAGATTGGAGGCTCAATTCCTAAGCCAAAAATCTTAGTTAAACCCCAAACCCACTTATCCTAAGTTTCAGACAGTCATTCAGCCTCGTAATTAATATTTTCTCAAAAAAATCAATAAAAGAGAAATATTAATTAAAATAATCAAAAAATATTAAATTGGAGATAATCCAAATCTCTCCAAAATAATCCAATTGGATTAAATAAATAGGATAAATGACATGGCATGAGGCATTTATGAAGATTCCAATCATGTCCAAGTGCATTCAGTTAACTATCCAGTCACCCTCAGTCATCTTCAATCAAGGAAATTGCCCTCTTTTGGATGGCCCGCGAATTGGTTTATGTGGCAAGTATGGAGTGGGTTGTTGGGTGTGCATTGATTAAATGGTGGGCGCCTTCCTCAAATTGGGGCCACATCACAAGCTCTTAACTCCTCAAGCTCGAGTTAACAACTCCATCAAGCTTCAAGCTTCATCTTGATTAGGATTCACGCCCTCCTTCATGGCTCACGACTTCATGACATGGAGGATGCGAATTGGAGGGGTGATAAGAACAAGGAGTGAGTGGGGGGCACCTTGCCCAGGTGGAGGCCACCTCCCCACTCACAACAACCACAAGCTCGAGTTAACTAATCAATCAACACTACAAGTTCAGTATTGATTGGAATTCGCCCTCCTTTAGCTCTCAGTTGATTGGAATTCGACATCATCTCATGCCAAGTTCGAATTAGGTTTTAGGTGGTCTCTTTTTGTATAAAAGCAGAGCCTTGCACCATTGTTTTCTCATGGAGAATATGCAAGAGAACTCTGCCAAAATTGTAATGCTCACATTTGTTTAAATTGGAATAAAAGCGACTTTGGAGGTCAATGCATGGTTTCTTAGTGTTGTGATTTCATCTTGTATGAGGTGATATCTCTCTCAACCCTACTCTCTCTTTTGCAAGTATATGTTCATTGCTAGCTTTAGAAGGCTATAAATCTAGCACATAAGGTTAATCATTTAATGTCTTTAAGTTGATTATCTATGCGAGGTCTTTCAAATATCTAGATCGAACAGGACGTAATCAGTTATACCAATGTTTTTTGGATATTTGTTTGATTTAGTATTCTAGCACTTGATCTTGTTTGTTTCTTGAGTGTTGTGTTTTCAGGGATCGCCAAAGGTGGAGAAAAGGTTGAAGTTCAACTTCTTCTTCACAAAACAAGAGCTTTTATCATCTAACACTTTCATCTTGTAGGATCTACAAAGCTTCTACCTCCAAATCAAGAAACTTCGCCAAAAGGGCTCTCTCCTCATCCATCACTATTTAAAATCAAAACAACTTTGGTTATTGGTTACTCCATAAGAAGCCCTAAGTCCTAAAGTTTTACCCATTGGCTTCTTCCCTCCTTTCCTTGTTTGGCTCTTCTTCTACTTGATCTTCTCGTTTTTCCTTGTTTTGCTTCTTCCTTCCATTCATCTTTGCCTTCTTTCCTTTCGTTTTTATTGAACTCCTCTCTATTCGTCTTCCTACCTTTTCCTCACTTCATCCTTTCGTTTTCTCTTTGATCCACTTCTTCATCACTTCTTTCTCTCTTTTCCTTTCACTGATTTGATTTGCTCGTCTTTCAGTCTCTGTTTGGTTTCTCTTTTTCACTTCTTTTACCTTCTTGAAGTCTGATTTTTTCTCTTTCTTAGCTTGTCAAAAGGCTCTCATTTTCTGTCTCTCTCTCGACCACCATCTTTCCTCTCATTTGCTCATAATTTCAGCTCACTGTTTTAGCTCACTTAGCTTACTGTTTTGGCTCACTGTTTTAGCTTACTTTTGCAGCCACCTCTTGTCTTCTTGCTGCCCTCTCTACACTCCCCAAAGTCTTTGTTTTTTTACCTTCTTACCTTCTTCTCCTCTACGTTTACTTTCATCTCCATTCATTTTCTCTTTGGCTTGTTTTCTCCTTCTCCCTTCATTTCATTCAAGTAGATTAGTTTCATTTTGGTTTGCATCTTAGCTAGTTTCCTTAAAAAAGTTTGCATCTTAGATCTAGGATTGCATTTGCATTTCAAAATTTCATTTAAAAAAGTTAGTTTTAGTTAGTTTCATTTTTAGATCTTAAATCTTAATTTAGTTTCATTTAAAAGTTAGCATTGTTCTTAGTCTTAGATTTAATTAGATCTTAGATTAACTTTGATTTTGTTAACAAATAATGGGTGCTCGAGTTGTTATTTGTGTTTTAGGTGCATAAAGAAGAAGTAAACACTCCCAAAAACAAGTCCCAAGACTTGGAAATTTGAAGAGGAAGATTAAACAGGAGGTTTTTCCAAACAAGAAGTACAAAACCAAGAGAACAAAACCAATCTCCTTTTGTAAAAGCCTTAATAGCTTCATAACCTTTTTCCATTTTTCAAGTTTTCAAGGGTTAAAATCCCAAAGCATTGTAATCTCATAATAAAAAGAGCAAGTGGGATTTAAGGCTCCCACAACCCACTTCCCCATTTGGGGAAGTTTGTAGTGTCTTCTTTCTTTATTTGCTTCATTCTTAGATTAGATTCTCATTTTTGCAAAGTAGAACACTAATTGCTAAATTAGCCTTCCATTTTTGCATTTGATTAACTAGTTTGCTAGATTTCCCATTGTGCATTCTAGAACACTAATTGTTAGATTAGATCTTTTATCATTTCATTTGATTCACTTGTTGTGTATCTTGTTTTTATTGTCTAATCATAAAAAGAACACAAAGTCTCTTGAACTCGTCATAAGACAAGTCAAGAGCGCTCTCCATCGGAGAGCATTGTTGCATCTTGCATTTTCATACTAGATTAGATAAGACTCTTGAATCTCACCATAAGGTAGATCAAGAGCACTCTCTGTCGGAGAGCTTTGTTTTTGTGCTCTAATAAAATATTCACAACTCACCATCTCCCCTAAAATTGGAATTAACCATTTTCCATACCGCATATGCTCTACCCATCCCTAGGAGGTTGGGATACACAAAAACGGTATTGGCTTTTTAATTTCTCATATTAATTCCAACTTCAACCATAATAAAATTCACCACCCCATAACCAACGAACCGGCGTTGATCGTAAAATACTCGAAAGTGGGCAAATTCCAAGTGGGGGTGCTGGGTAGCTATACCTCGTTTTCAATGGCTGGTTAGTTATTGAACGCCTCACTAGAAACTTGGGTGGTCCAACATGTCCTCGAACGGAGCCACTTAGAGTATTCCCGGATAGATTTCCAGTACCTTTGAGTATCGCTTGGAAATTCCCCTCACCTTTAATAATCAAGATCACCCCAAAATTTACAATAAAATTTACCAAGAACAATTGCAAAACAATTCTCAATCACCTGAACTCTTGTATCAAGCAACCCAAGCACTTAAGACATTTGACTCCATAAGGCACTGGTCCTTGACATCATTTTATTTGCTTATTATCCATCTGAAGCATCTATCTCGTTTTCCAATTTCATATCATATTGTGGATGTCTTGTATTTGAAATATCAAGTGGTTGTGCGTCATCTTAATATCTTGCAAATGTTATCTTTGATTATATAATTTGTTATTGTAAATCTGTGATCACACAAAAACTCCTAAACAACACCCATCTGCATCGCATCACCATAAAAACATTTAAAACCAAGAGCCTTAGACAACTCTTTGTTAGGGACTACCCCCCTTGGCTTCGTTAGGAGTTTGCTTAAACAAAGGAGCTGGGATCAGGTGACAGCACCTGGCTCTTTGCTTGCCCCCAAGGCCACACCTTTCCCACTTTCAGTGAGGAAACAGCTTTCGAAAGGTTTCTGCTGCTGGTGTGCATCTCGGCGGGCAACACCTCCAACAAAAAGCTCAAGTTCAATCAAAACAAATATGTATGTCATAAATGACACATACATCATGAGATGGACCAACTACTGAAGTTGTTACTCAACATTTCAATTTGTAGCAAGGGATTCTAATCTATTCTTAGTCTTTATCTCTTATTCAACATTGCCCTTTATTCTTCCACGGCCCAATGGATCAAGACTTGTGGGTTATTCTCCAATAATAGAACAAAGGTTCCTCATTAAGAGCATTATATTGTTTTACAACATTGTGTCTCTCAAGTCCTAAAATGGGCTTCAACTATAATCTAGTAGTAAACAAATGAATTGATTCTCCAATCAAGTTATGCAATACATAGTCAACACTCACATCAACTAATAAAATTAAAAGATAGCTTATGCAAAAGACAAAGAAAACTACAAAATATGAAATTGCATACTATGAATTATGAATTATAGATCTTTGGTTCCTCAACCAAGCATTTGAACTCTTGTAGTAGCAATCAAATCTATGGAACAAGAATCCTTTTCTCTTCCATCTCCTGTTTGACTTCCATGTCCCTATAGTGCAAAAGCCAACACCAAATTTTAAAGCTTTGGTTCCCTTAACCAAGGATTCATCTTCTCAAAGTAAAAATCAAATCTTTGTAGCAAGGATTGATGTCCCTTCTATCTCAATACTCACATTAACCAATAAAATTTAAGAGATAGCTTATGCAAAAGACAAAGAAAACTACAAATGAACTACAAATTATACAGCTTTGGTTCCATCAACCAGGCATTCAACTTGTCTCTTCCATTTCCTTACTTTAGTACAACATGGATTCTTGTCCCTTCCATCTCCTATCTCACTCCCATGTCCCTAAATGATTCTAACAATTTCTCTCTAATTTTAAAAGCTTCATTTGGCTTACAAGCTTTACATTTATACATATGCAAATTCAATTTCAAATACATTAGTTCCACCTCTATGATGGATTGTTTCACCTTCTTTATCAACTTCAATTGTTGCTAACAACACTAGTCCTTAATGTTGTAACTCATAGTCCTTCGTGATTAAGCAACTATGAGTCCCCCCAAAGTGAGTAGCCATGGTAGCACTCTAGCTACTAAGACACCCCACACGGCATCTCTTTATAGCACCTTGCATCTAAATGCATCATGCATCCATCCAAGCCTTCAACCCTCCTACAACAATCACTCTCCTCTATCCCAAGCCTGGTTGTGGATTTTCCAAAGCCTCCATCTCCCTCTGCCACCTCCATGGCACCTAACCCTACACACTTAACCCTTCTCCCTCACCCACAATCATCCCCCTCTCATTTCCCCAAGGTGCAAGCCCTTCTCCCAGAGCCACAACCTCCCCACCTCCTCTCTCCATGACTCCCTAGCCACTATCTGTCCCTCCTTCTACCTGAAGGACTATCAACCCGATCCCCTTCACTTCACCCTTACACATGGATTTGCTCAAAAAAGGTCGGCACATTAGTTTGCCCATGCCCACCAACCTTCAACTCACGACCCCATAGCAATCACCCTCTATGTTTTGATGTAACCCAGTACCACACAAACAAAAAACAAGTACAACAACCAAGAGGTCAATCCCCCAAAAAATTGGGTAGCACATTTCGTGGAATTGTTAAGGCTGAAGGAGCAAGTAGAGTTGTAGAACCTTCAATTAGAAGAATTACATAGCCTTACCACCAAGGCTTCATAGGTAGAATCTAGAAAACTTAATTGTTAAACAATTGGCCAATGATACCAAAACACAAGAAACTCTATATCCCTCAACAATTCCCCACACGCTGAAATTCTAGGCCTTACAAACAAGCAAGAGGAGATTCATTCTTAACGGGTACTATTCAAACAAGAAACTAGGACTCGTCTCAATTTTTGGGCATATGTTGTTTAGAGGAGGTACAAGGTCCCCCCTTGTTGCAATAAAGGAGGTATGGTAGGCCAAGCTCATAGAGGCTCGTACTAGGTGTGTTAGTGAGTTGAACTTGAAGGTGAGGGGAATCCCAACCTCCCAAACCCTATGCAGGAAAAAGCCTCTTTTCACCAACATGACTTAGACCTTCCAAATATTGGCCTTGAGAGGACCTAGTTCAAAGTAGAATCCATGTTATTCCTCAACTTAAAGTCTTTGAGAGATCGGCTACGATCCCTTCGAGCTAAGCAGAGGTAGGTCGTGCAAGAAAAAGTTGCAACAGGCTAACAGCACGACACGTTAACAAATGGAGCACCATCAAGGACCTTAAAGAAGTTATTTGAGATTTCCTACCAGGGTGGACCCATGTTGGACTTACCAAATCACGATCCCACCGGGGAGGGAATGGTGTCTCAGGGATTTTAGTTGGTTTAAGAATTGTAATGGAGCTTTCTGGTCTTCTCTAGGCTTTCTTTACGATGCATTGAGAGTAGCAAATATCCTCTTCTTGATCGAGACCCACACAAGTCCCATTAAAAGTATATTGAAGTATTCAAGCCATCATTTCTTATCAATATGTAAACAAGATACTTAGAGCTCCAATAGTGTTCTAGGTTCAAGAGGCATTGCTTGATTGGTTCAGAATTCTCTCCAAGGCCAAGTTACCTTGATTGGTTCAAATGAGTTTGCTAGATTTCATGTAGGTCCAGATTAGTGGCATGTCCCAACTTCAATGAGTCATCTTCATTGCATTTTGTTATTTTCCCCCTACTTCCTCTAGATTTGTCCTCAATGGGGACTCAAACAAAAAACCATACTAGGATTTGTATGTCAATATCGTTCAATGCTTTGCTCTAGTGGATGTCATTCTCCTGGAGGATTTCAATGACCATACCAAATCTCATCAAATTTCACCTCATGATTGGTTCAAGGATGTTCTTTGTCTTGGTGATACAGCCCAACTTTAGTCAATATTCACAAGGTATTGGTTGATGCAACGGGACCTCTCACACTTATAACAAGCACCTTTGCAACTTTCTAAGTCCCATGAGTTGTTGCCCTTGCAAGGCCTTCCTCGCGTCTCAAATTCCTGAAGGTTCACAACGTTTCCTCGCAATGGGGGGCTAATGTGGTGGACTATGTCTTGTCCAACCAAGGTATGCTAGCTTATATCCGCTAATTCTCAGTATCATGAACCCTCTCGCTGACCATGCCCTCCTCTCCTTTTCCCTTCAAGTTGATCCTCCCCCCCCTTTCCAACCCAACCCCCCTCGAGGCCCCCTCAAACCACTATTGTGTTCGATGATGGAAACCTAGATGCCTACTCTTCCCACCTTTGCCAACTAATCCCTTCCATTTCCTAGTTCTTGTCCCTTGAGTTGGCCTCCTCCAAATACACTCATCTCTCTTCAACTATTTGGGAAGTGGGACTTAGTTCGTATGCCCATATTACTAGTTCATCCTCTCACACTCCAAAGTTAGGATTTGTCCTTATGAATCAATGGTAGGCTGAAGATTTCAAAGCACATCACAAATGGCTTTGTCACGCCTTCTTCCATAATCCCTCCTCTTACCCACATTTCCAAAATCCTATCAATATCTCGTTCGCCACAAGAAATGCCTCTTCATCTCACAAGGGGGACATGAATTGTGTGCCTCTCTTAGTCATTCCCCAAAACCTTTTGGCACACCCTCTTCCCCTACAATTCTATCTTCCCTATAGAACTTGGCTCCCAATCCATGTTCACCCAAACAATCACCTTCTACAATGTACCCAACCTCTTATTTTAGTCCCCCCCATCATCAAGTCACTTGTTCTACCACACCGATATCCTGTAGGCAACTTGGGAAATGAACACTAGCAAAGCGACAGAGGAGGAGTTTTAAGCCAAGTTCTTCAAACAAGGTACACATTCTCTTCTTAATTACATTGTTGATTTATTTCACCATGTTGCTTGCTCGAGGTTTCCACAAAAATGGTCCCACCATACTATTCACCCAATTCACAATCAAAGTCTAGTGCTTATCCAAACAATTACTGGACGAGCATGATAAGCTACACATTCTCTAAGATCTACGCTACTACCCTTCACCTACACTTTTCAAAGGAGCTTGAGAGAAAACATCTTCAAGCCAGAGGACAAGCAAGTTTTCGACTTGAGCAACAAATGATTGATAATATCTACTCCCTCTAAACCATCATTCAAGAGGCAAGACATCACTCTTCAACGTCCTCTATTGCTTTGTTGACTTTCAAAAATTCATTTAATCCAATCCAAGGGAGACCCTATTCCACAAGCTTAAAGACATTGACATCTTGAAGACCCTTACCATGAATATTATTATGCATCTCTTTGAGTTTGTTCTTGGATGCCTTTGCACAATATAAGTGTTAGATTTTATCAAAAGCACGACTGGGGTGAGGTTGGGGTGCCCTCGTTCCCTTACATTATTTGAGATCTATATAGGTGAGTTGGAGTATTTCCTACATAAGCATATCCAAGTTGATGATGGTTGTCTCCTCCACCATGTCATAATCTCCTCTTTGTGGACATGGACTTCTTGGCCTACACCCTAGGAGGGTGACAAAGAAAGTTTAATGCCTTATCTAGCTTCTATGATCTTCGACAACTGGCAGTCAACCTGGGTAAAAGTAAGGTTATGATCTTCAATAGGTTGAAGAATGTCCTCTCAAAATACCACTTATACTTCCAAAAGGTGGAGATCTAGGTCAACACAACTTACACATACTTGCATTCTTGGGGGGTTCAATTCTCAAAGCATAGATTTGATTTGAAAAAAGTTATTTAGCCCTAGATCAACAACGGTTGTGGCTCCCTCACTTATCAAGAGATAGTTCTTTCAAAACCATTTTCAAGAACTCATGGACAACAATGTTAGGACCAAGGTTTGGGGACCTAGTCTGCTACAATCAAACTAGGGCATGACAAAAAGATTTCACGTCTTAATGCTTTGTTGCATTAACAAAAGTAAGAGGATAGTCACCCAATACATCGTACAAGCAAAATTTGTGGACAACTTTTTCGGATTGAATCCATTTTTGGATTGGTTTCTCTTCCACAATGTGAAAGAAGATTTCCTAACTCGATCGTTAGTGTGGATCAATACCCTTATCTTGAATATTGCTCCCCGAAGGTCATCACATCAACCAGTCTTCCCCAACAAGTTCAATGTTTGTTTATAGAGGCCACAAGTCTACTATAATGAGTTGGTATCTCGATGGACCGCCTCCCCCTATTTAGATATTCCCTTCATGTCCCCCCCCCCATCAACTACCATCGACTCAACAGCAGTTGAATAGAATTATTTAAGAGGACATTTACAAGAGTACATTCAAGTTACTTGGATCACCCCCATAGGGGAGCTAAATCCCAAGATGGCCTTCTATGAAGAGCACTCCATGGGGTTGAGGAACAGCCTTAGTGTTCAACCACTTTGTCATCGAAAGCATGCTCTTAACATTCCAATGGGCCAGTTCCAAGTTAGCTCACATCAAGTTTGGATCGAAGTCAATCATCATATCACATAAGCGGATAAGATATAACAACTCTGCCATCTTCAGATATCGAAAAGGAAGCACACTTCAACTTTCTCTACCACATATATTGCAAGGTCTGTGGTCGATGTTTTTTCTTTTCGGGAAGTCCCAAAACTCCCTCCACCTTCTGTTCTCTAAACTAGCAATGCTTGGCCTTGTTCATAGGGGAGGCCCTTGAACTCCAACCTCACTTACTTCAATCACCCCCTGGACTAGAAACTACTAGGGTGATTACATCTTTCCTTTCAATGCACTAAGAGGATAGGAGCACCAAGTGGCAAGCAACCAACAAAACCATATATTAGCCACCAAATCTAAGACCCCAGGAAGCAATAAATGATCTACCAACAAGACCCTTGTGGAGATGTCATCTCAGATTCCATAACAAATTACATAACACTAATAGACAATCAACTGCCTCCAAATCTCTGTAGCAAGATGCATCGTCTAGACAACAAGACACACCACAAACTAGCTCTTCCAAGTCTTGTAGCCAATGATCTATTAGAAGTCCCTTTTCTGCAACCTTAAATGTTAGGACAAATACAAATATTGATTCTTAAGATTCCTAAATCGAGGGAGGAAAGGTCTCCCTCCTCTTCATTCTTATGTGACAACGTCAAAGAGCATTAAGGCTCCCTTCTGAGTACCCCCATGCAAGGCATTCTTCCTAGAGTTTGGCTTTCAACAATGCCAACACTTTTGTCACTACACTTCTACTTTGTATTCTACTCTTTGATTTTAGACACTAGATCTTATATCTTATAGGTTAGATCTTCTTTTATCTTGCTTTTGTCAGAGCAACCTTTGTGCTCCTTCACTATAAGGAAGGACCTTGTTATACATAGCAATACCATTGAACTATTTGTGGTCATTTGTTGGACATTAATAAAAAATTATTATCTTATCTTACCTATAGTAGATTACTATGATAGGTTTGCAGCTTGGTGTTGCAAGTCTTTACATTTTTGCAAGCTACACTCGTGTTTGATGGTGTGGTAATGAAGATATGGCATTGACCTATGTAGTAGGTTCTCAATGGAGAGGTTTGGGAGCTAGCTATATAACTTTCCACAATAATATAGGACTATTCACTATGTAGGCATTGCATTAACTTAGTGATCATAGTCCTTGTAATTAACTAAGTTGTTATGCACTATGTGTTAAATCTCATAAATATATGTTCTATATTTTTTGTGTTCCAACTTCCAAGTATCAAGAATTGATCCTCCAATTAAGAAGCATTTGATATGAGAGATCATATCTTATTGAGGATAAAGCAAAAGAAGAATTTTTGAAATGGGCAAATGTGAGAAGTTGACAATACATTTTTGTGGGTCATTTGAAATCTTGGGTAAGTAGAGTTAGTTGCATGTAAACTGATATTTACCACCTATCGTAAAGGGCATAATAGCATATTTCGTGTCTTTGGAGAAAAGGTATGTACATGATCCTAATCACATGCTTAATTGGCCTTTGATTCAAGTGTTACTGAAAGTAAATTTCCAATTCAAGCCATTCAAATCTTGGATTTAGAAACCAATGTTATGGGACTAAACCATCATGGAAGTAAAAGACCAAGGGAAACATCTTGGTATTAAAGAGGCAGCATAAGAACTGAAGGATGTAGTGAAGTGATAGCATTCATTGTAGCATTTATGATAGTAATTCAATTAATGGGAGATGTAAGAACCCACTTTTGGCCTAAGTAGGAAGTTTAAGGGGGTGATGAAAAAATTGGTATATCATGTACCTTTTCTAGATTCCCTGATTCTTAAATGAGCCATTAGATGTCATTGCACCCACTCATGTTGTAAATATTTTTATATTGCTCAATGTTGTGATATGGTAGAAACATTGAACCCATCATCTATGGATTTTGTAATACCAAAAAAAACAGATGCAGACAAATTGTTCATCCAATTAGGAGGATGGGATACGGAAGTGGGTAGATTAAAATGTGAGGAAAACCAAGTTTACTTTAAATATGAAAGAGTGCCTTCTATATCAAACCATAAGAAATAGTTGAAAAGGTGTTGAAGTAAGGTCTATGCATTGACATGACCTCATCCAACGATAAAGATAACTATTTAATTGAGACCATAACAAATTTCAATCCTCTTACCCACCTAGATCCACTTTTGCTTGAGATATATTTTTGGAATATTATTCTTCATTGGCTTCCTATTCTCATGTGCACCTTGGAGAGGAAGTATACAACAATTACTCGAATGATTCCTTTATCATGGTCTTGGAGAGTTTCCACTACCCATTCAACAAATAGCTCCTTGCCTTGATCTAGTAGTAGTCAACAAGTGTGTGTCTTATATGTTTATTTGTTCCTTTGACCCTGTGGTAGTGACAAGGAGGTCGTCATAGCCTAGTATGGCCAGTATGTGCTAATGAAATACAGAGGATTGAGAAGAAACAAATTCTCCCCTTGATTTAGCAGTTGCTAGCAAGTAATCAATGTATCAATAGTGGCTGGTAAAAAAGCGCCTATTGCAAAGGTAAATGCTCCTCACTATGTTTCAATAGGTGCAACTTTAATATTGTTTATAAAAAGAAATCCCTTGGATTGGATTTCAAAGTTTATTGGTCAACTTACAGTCCCAAGTTCAAATTCTAGATCTAGGGCTGCCATTTTGTAATTAGCTAGGTGGTTGCTCAAGTGGAGAGCAATATTTTTAGCAATGTTGTGCAAACTTTTATCAGCAAATAAGTTTTCGACAATAGCCTGTTTGATTGTATTCCCTTGCTTGTGACATAGTTATATTGGAACGCCTATGTGTGAATGGTTTATTTTTATCATGCATTGTCAAATGCCATTGTATGTTTTCAATTGCACATGGTTTATTTGAGTTGTTGTTAGCACACTAAGTGGTGTATCAATTTATTGCCAACAATATCAAAGTTGATACATTCCATAGTAGCATGTGAAAAGAATAATTACATCCAACTAATGGTACAATTCCTAATAGAATCCTTGATAGATTTCACCCCTAGTGAGCAGACATTTTAATTACACAAGAGATCTACACAACTTTCATGTATTGCTTTGAAGGGGAAAACCCACTCTCACCTAATTTGGAGTAGATAAAGAAAAGCTAATTAGAGTATTGCTATGATCTCCTAAGAGATTAAGGTTTCTCCCTCCAACAATTCCTTCTCAAAATACTAGTGTTTTTTGATAGATTAGCCTATGGATATTGTTTCATGCTTACCTTCCATTTATCACAATGCAACTAGCTCACCTAACTCCACATAGGAGTAAGTGCAACCAACAACATTCCAATTGGAATCCTTTAGCTAAGAGGCCACAAGTGAGGGGTATCTATTCAACCAAAGACACCCATCATTTTCCTATAGACCCAATTACTATCGCAAGTACTAGTGTACAAGTAACACGAGCACAAGCATGACCATGTTGTTGGAGAGACTTGAACCCTAATGGGGAAATTAACAACACTACACTTTCATCAACCCAACAAACCACCATTGACAATCTTGTGGATATTCACTAATTCTTACCATAAGAAAAAAAGTTGTTGTCAACTAGCAACAAGAATCATGCATGTAAATGATATGAACAAGATAGGAAGGGGATAATCCTTCTAACTACAAGATAGAACTAGTGAATTGTTTATACGAGACTAGAGATATGAACAACATGAGAAGAAGAAATCTTCTAACTGCAAAAGATTAGCAATACATGGTCATAATTGTAGAGAAGAAATATCTTACAAAATATCGCTTATAAAGAAAATTGATGAGTCATGGAGAAAAGTGAAAAGGCGCACACTTTCTTAATTGTTTGACTAAAGCATGAGTTGCTCACTTGGTAAGGATCACACTTGAGAGATTCAAACCTCTAGATGGACTTAAGACTCCAACTTTTATGATAATACGTGGAATAGTGATGATACTTTCATAGGAGAAAGGTTCATCTAAAATAACTAATACAAATAAGATGGAATTGCCTAAGATTAATTCAAACAAAGAGACTTTTAACCATTCACATGTCCACCTCATTTAATATTTTATCCTAAAAGACCGGAGACACCTTATTTTGTGTGTGTCTCGTGTGCCCCAAGGATAGATCAAGGCACGTGACAGACATGGGACATGCAACATTACAATATATATATGTGTGTGTGTGTGTGTGTGAATTAGTATTTGAACTTTGGTCATCTTCACAACAACCACTCCAAGTTGCCACTAGACCACAACCTCGACAAACATAGACACACATATCTCTCTCTATATATATATAATTAAACAATAATATATATATATATATAGAGAGAGAGAGAGAGAGATCTCTATATATAATTAAACAATAATATATATATATATATATTATTGTTTAATTAAACAAATATATATATATATATATATATATTGTTTAATTAAACAATAATATATATATATATATATATATATTGTTTAATTAAACAATAATATATATATATATATATTATTGTTTAATTATATCTCTCTATATATATATTATTGTTTAATTATATAGAGAGAGAGAGAGATATGTGTGTCTATGTTTGTCGAGGTTGTGGTCTAGTGGAAACTTGGAGTGGTTGTTGTAAAGATGATCGAAGTTCAAATACTAATTGACATACTCCTCCATGCATGGTATTTGCTAGTTGTGGCTGTTGCAGCCTAGCCAGATTTCTTGGGGCTCGTGCCTTCTTGGGCCATTTGACAATTGTAATTAAGGATTGGCATTGTACCAACACCCTCATCCTTATTAAAAAGTTGTAGAATGAGATCAATTTGTTTTGTATTTTTCAGCTCAATGGGTTGTTTTGTGTATATATATATATTTCCAAGGAAAACCTCACAGGATCCCACCACTTTCTCGGAATCCCTGGATGGAAAGCAACTCAACCACCAGCCACAATAGCAGCTAGTAACCCAACAAGACTCTGCTAGTAGAGGATCCCCCCACTTCCTAGGAATCCCTGGATGGAAAGCAGCCCAAGCACCAGCCACAATAGCAGCTAGTAGTCCAGCAAGACTCTGCAAGATTAAAACTTGAGACCTCACAATGAACTCCACCTTAAAACAACCTGCTCAAACCAATTGAGCCAACCCACAATGCTATATATATATGTGTGTGTGTGTGTGTGTCGTGAACTCGGGTGCACCTTGAAGGTCTTCCTCCTCACTTTGTTTGTGAAAAGGTTCTGCAATTTGTTGGTGATGAGATTAGGGATTATCAACACACTACCCAAGAAACCCTAGCACATGATGGAGTTCCTCAGATTCTGGTGTTGATAGATATAAGTGAGGGACTTCCTGATTGTATCTCTTTGGTGTGTGGAGGGTCTCGGGTGACTGGCAATCTAGATTATGAGAAAATTCCATTTAGGTGCCAGTTCTACCACGCGACTGGACATATTCTTCGGGATTTCCCTAGACGAGGTTTTACTTACAAGAAGTGAAAGAAGTTGCAGACCACCTTCCCTTAGTCTGAGGCGTGACTCCTCTCCTCCGAGTTCTAGGACTCGCGGGGCACAGAGGAGATTTGCAACTTCTCATAAGTAATCCCTCCTATGGAGGGACTGTTTTTTGCTCGTCTACAGATCCGTGACGACTGATGGATTTTTCTGAGTATGAAGCTTTATGGCTTGGTTCTTTGATGTCACCTCTGTAATGATGTTTCCATTGTAAAGATCCCTCTAGAGGATCTGGTATATTCCAGATTCAGATTTTCTGGGGAATTCCATCTACTCTCTGAAGATATGTAAGCACTCTAGTGCAAGATTTTTCCATTGATGAATAGGAAAAACATGACATTTTTTCTGCGGAAAAAAATATATATATATGTTGAACTCCACCTTTAAACAACCTGTTCAAACCAATTGAGGCTAACACACTAGGCCAACAATATATATATATATATAGAGAGAGAGAGAGAGAGAGAGAGATAGATATATATTGTGTCCCACTGAAAGGGTGGGCTACACACACTGTGTCCAATACTCGTGCCCCCATGTCAAGTAAGTTCGTAACTTAGGCTTTATCTAACATGTATAAGGACCCCTACTTAACACATGATAAATAAGAATTATGCTGGCAGCTGAATACTAGGTGAGCACACAACGATCTAGATAATGACAGGACATGTTTGATGCATGGCAACATGGTGCTCATCAGTAATGTATACAACATCATGTACAGTCCTAATTTTTGTAAACAACAATGAAAGGAAAAATCTGCCATAAGCAGCCGAATATGGATGAGCATAACTTACGTACAACATGCTGATAAATGTAAACCTGACCTAGAATTTAGGATAAGTTAAATAAGGCAAATAGAAAGATACTATAGACGAGTAGACTGAAAAGAATGATTGGTTACACGCCATACACTTAATCTAGTACTTCTGAACTATTACAGCTTGACAATAATAAACAATTCATATTTGCAACACACTGATAACAATTAACAATTAAAACTTGTAAAAATTCCAATAAAAGGCTTAGAAGCTGTCAGATATGAACGAAAGAGAATGCTACTTGTTTATTGAAGATAGATTACAAAATCATGTAATTGGTGTCATATTGCATCCAACAGAACACTATTGGTTTATTCAAAGTAGTTGACAACGTCATGGAACTCTTCCTCAAACTAACTGTGAAGATTATGGCAAGCAGCCTCATGAAGAGAGAGACATATGTAATAATCAAAAAGTAAAATCTCACCAGATGGAGAAACTGAAGTCCTTGTATGTTCTACTGGAGGCTGTAATTGAGATGGAGTACCAAGGACTCTGGGAGAAAGCCATTTTGTATGGTTTGAAGGATTTGGCATGACAGGATGAAATGCAGATGGGTGCATCTGATACTGCTCAGCATCAGGAGAAAGCAAATGTGGGGAGGTGACCGTTGGAGGCCCTAGGGATGCTAACGTTGGTGGCAGAGCTTTTGGAGGCTGGTTCTCATTCAAAAATGGACCTCGTGCTGGCTCTCCATCTGATGCAACAGGAGACAATGCTTTCAAAGGCCAACCATTTGATGGAGGCAGTAATCTGACAGAAGGTTGGTTCTCTGGAGCCTGAACCCTTTGAGATGGTGGATCTTGAGGCTGCCCATAATGCATTGGAACTAAAGATGGGGCAAAAACTGGCAGAGCATAGGAGGGCAGTACAGATCGCGTATATTTTCCAAAGCGTAGGCTTTCTTGAGATTGCCTATAATGTGTGAGAGGTAATGAAGCTCCTGATCTAACTGAATCATATGCTGAGAAAGCAGCTTCAATAGGTTTCATTTTTCCTGTTGTTAGGGAGCTAGGAGAAATAAGAAAATATGGAGCACCATTGTGATTTGCTTCTTGGTGAGAACTTCTAAATGGTGGAACATTATGAACATGTGCACGACGTATAAGACTTCTTGAGTTGATTCCTTGAAGAAACACAGGAGGAACACAATATTTGGGAGTTCCAAGGTGTGACATATGATCCAATACCAGTTTTGAAAAAAAATGTTTGAGCGTGGGGGGATGCACTGAAGGTTGAACAGCTAAAGATGGTGGTGAGAGTGAACAAAATTGTGGAGTGTTAATTGCCCATGACAAAGGCCAATTAGAGCCTTTATTTTGCAAGTTCCCAGAGAAAACAGATGGAGACTCAACCACTGAAGCTGATCTGTTTGCAGAGGATGCTAACTTGGAATTTTTGAGCATATTTTGTGCTGGAGACAAGATGATAGTTGATGGCAAAGTCCTGCTTTGGGAATATGAAACGGAAGGGAATAATACTCCACGAGAAGCAGCTCCGTTTAAATCTGCCATCAGAAGCAGTCTTGAAGTTTGAATCTCACTTCCAATGGTTGAGCCATTGGAATTATATGGGTCCCCTTTCCTGGAGCATCAAAAGCAAGCTGTGTTATAAGTAAAATGTTAAAGTCCGGGTAGATTATTTTGGCCACCTATAAAACTCAATGTAAAAAAAATTAAAAATTAAAAATAGAAACTAATCTATGCAACTTGATCAAGGTTTATCATTCAATGCACAGAAAATGCCTAGCTGATAGAAGGCAAACATACTTATGGCCAATTAGATATATGACTTGCCTGTAACAAGAAGGTTCTCCGCCACAGTCCAATGAAGAACCGTCCTGTAATTCATCCTCTGCTAATACAAGCTGCTTGCCATCTGTATTGAAAAAAAAAACTTCAGAACCATGCAGCTTGAGCAGGTTGTCCTCTGAAAATAGATTATGCAACCATAACGGTTTTACACATCCACTTGAGGTTTCATCATATATTACAACAGCAGTTAAAATGCACTGCCAAACTAACTAGACACAAATAGAAACTTTAACAGCTATGTCAAGAACCTAAATCTGATAGTTTCAATTTATTTTTTGCTACTAATAATAGGGGCTTCATAGTCCCCAAATGTATTAGAGATCAGACAGAACTATGCTCAGTCGAATTTGACTCAGGCTATGAGCAGCTTTCTGGCCAATTTAAAGTTTCAAACTTACTGTTAAGGTTTCAAACACTTAAAAGACACAAATTACAATATATATTAGTCTAATAGACCTATTCTCAACAGCTGACCAATGTAATCAAGCCCAAATTTGGGAAAATGCATTGTGAGCAATTGTATTATCTTCCATTTTTTATACCAGCTCTTCTTTAGGGTCATCAACCTGGGGAAATGTTTATCGACTCAACAACTGCTTATCACCAAATGGCAACATTTTGACTCTTTTCTTATAGCCAATTAGCTAGCTTCCTCTTAAACAAAAGCCTATAGTCTACATAATAATTGTCTAATTTTACTTTTTTAAATGGTAGGGTTATATTCTATCAAGTCAAAATCTGTTGCTTTACCCAACCAGCATAGATCCATCTTAAACCTGTATCTATCAAGCACCGAGAGGGATCCAATTTCTTGAGGTGTATTTCTTTTTTTAAATTTAAACTCAAGAAATTTGATCTCTCTTGATTGATAGATCCGGGTTTAAGTTTTAAGTTTTTATTTTATAAACGAACATCTATTTTTTAATTACTTTTCATAATATTTTATTTTATGAACCAACATGGATTTTTTTTAAATACTTTCCATAATTTTTTATTTTATGAGCCAAGATGAATTTTTTTAATTATTTTGTTAGTAACAAACGTTACAACATCTCCCCCATACTGGGCTGTAGAGCACCTTGTTTTTCTCGGTGCAATTAGAGGAAGGTGCATAGAATTCATAATGGTGTCCTTTGTCGAGGGAGATTCCCCCGCTCTTATTGGGTAGAGGGATTTCCAGTCAATAGTTCTGCTTTTTCTACTCGGATTTCTTTCTTTTCATGGTTTACAAGAATAGATTCTAATAAATTTACAATGTAGCAGAATACAAGAGCAATACATACTAAGATAAACTCCGATTGCGGTGTCACATCATATAGGTCGATGTCTGATGGGGATGTTTGCTTTATTTCTTCTTAGACACTTTTGTACATTCTTCCTGCTGGTTTTGAAATGGTGTCTCTGAATCTTGCAACTCCCCTTCTTCTAATTATGTTAAGAGTATTTGTCTTTCTCTTCCAGGGGGGCTTGCATGCAGTCTTTTGATTTTGTAGCCTCATCCTCTTCCTCAATTGCTTCAGCCAAGCATCCTCATCTCTTTTCCAATGCTGTGATCACAAATGGAGTATGAGGGGAGAGCAACACCTTGTGTTCTTAGGCAAGGGCAGGAACAAGTCGACCTGCCTCTTTTGTTGCTTGTTGCTTTTATGGATCCGGTTTTGCTCATGGGTCTTGGGATGGAGCCAATGACTCAACTGTTTGATCCTTGGTTTTGCAAGGTGGGACTAGAGGCATTGTTTCTTCTGCTCGTGAATTGTTCTACAATCCCTCCTAAGGAGGAGGATCATTTTATGGCTTTCAAATCCAGATCTAGCTCAGCAACGTTTGGGGGTTACTTGATTACGACGTGGTGCTCCTCCATAGCCCTAATCCATCATGTGAATTTTCATGGGTTCTTCTAGAGCATCCTTCCTTTTTGTTCTTAGCAAGTGGGCAACCAATGTCCACTCTTGAAGCAAGCCCTACATCAAAAGGCTACCTGCTCATAGTCGAGAGGTGTCTAGGTTTAGTCTTTTGCTACTACTGTACTCTCTATCCATAACCCTTTGTTGAAGTCCATATCCACACAAATGCAAGCATATGTAGTTTGGTGCATCCTTTGCGTCTTTACACTCATGAAGTGGAATTTGTCCAAGGCGTTCCCGATCTACTTCAATGAGTCATATCCCCAAAACTACAAAGACTGGGCATTCTTGCCGAAGCTGGATCGAAGGAGAGTGAGTCCTTGCATGGGTAGAATGATGGGGTCCATGGCTTCATGCATAGCCATGTTTCAACCCAAAACCATGGGCAAGAGTTGAGAATTAGATCTCCATCTTCTACCATATCAAATTCAACTATGAAAAACCCTTTCGCACACAATTAGATAAAAGCTACTTCCTTCACTTTTGTTTTCCACATTGATGTGATCCAAATGTGTAGATCCAATAGTTTTGGCCGAAGACCATTGAATTGGTAAATGAGGCCATTTTCCTAGAAGAACTAGGAATGTTCTATTGCATCTGCAACCACTAGGATGGATGGAGTTGGTGATAGGGCTTCATTTGTCGTTCTTACTCATTAGGTCTGAGTAGCTATCATCGAGGTCCCTATCGGATATATTTTCATAAGTGCATCTTTGAAAGAGAACCATGGATCTATCAAGCGAGGAGGTGCAGAGCTAGATTGAACAATGCAAGAGGCACAAAGCTAGATGGACTAGAACCAAAGGGGTTCAACCGTTCAAGGGTCCATGTGCAAGGGAACCCACCATTCTATCTTTATATCAAAGGCAAGCAAGGGAGGGGTTCCCAACAACTATGATATATGTAGAGGTTCCAAAGCCTGACAATGCAAGAGAAGCAGGCTGCATCTTTCAATCAACATGAAGAAGGGATCGAGATCTCCATTGGATGGATGGGGCACTTTGTGGTGGGGCTAAGGAGGCAACCATAGAAGCAATAACAAAAATGGTGATGTGGCTACGGTAAAACTCTAGCCGCCTCTCACACAGCTCCAACCTTGCCTTTCGTATTTCAATATTTCTAATTTTACCTCATAAATTTTTGTATGTACTTAATAATAAACTACATATTTTTATTTGAATATTTATCTACAATGCAAAAATTTCTTCTTGTATTAACTAAAACGATTGAA
This sequence comes from Larix kaempferi, assembly GCA_027924585.1. Classification (NCBI taxonomy): domain Eukaryota; kingdom Viridiplantae; phylum Streptophyta; class Pinopsida; order Pinales; family Pinaceae; genus Larix; species Larix kaempferi. The sequence continues at coordinate 2,834,458 of BSBM01000655.1, read as the reverse complement.
CACCTATAATATATGCATGTAAATATTTTTAAGTCCTTAAAGTCCTCCTTGAATTACACATATAATCTGATTATGATAAGATTTAGAAGTGAACTTTCATATAAATGAAACCTATCATCAAGCCCAAAGGGTAAGGTCCAGTAATTGTCACCAACTTTATTGGGCATTTGGCTAGTTCCATGCCAGCAGGTGTCCAGTTAGAATCCCCCTTGGTTAGGCGAACTAGTCTACACCGACGATTTTATTACCGATGCATCCCTTGGGTTTTCCCGCAAGGTTTTCCTAGGGAAAAAGAATGAAAAAAGTCATTAGACTCTATGGTGGTCCTTTAGGGCATTAAACCGTCTAGCCTTCATGAATATGGGAATCGGAATATGGTCATCGGAATATTATCACCGTAGGGTGATAATATTCAAACCAAAGGTAATTGCTCTAATGCAAAGGCTAGTTGGGATTCAATTTTCATATATCCACAACGAATTCTTGAAAGAAATCTCAAGCTCCGCAGATAGCTTTCTAATCAGGAGTAACTAACTAGATTTCAGTGACTAAAGAAAGACAGTTGAAGATAATGTGCACTGATGGATTTCAAAACCTAAGCATATGTGTCTACTGATAGTCATCTCATGAAGCAAACCTCGTGTCCTATATCATGGCAGGCATGACCAATAATTAGGATGCCTATAAAATTAAAATTCTTGCTGAGTGACGTTCCAAGGGTTTAGTTAATTTCCTCATCATGACCAAACAGAATGTATGTTCCATGCCACATGCTCCAGCTCCCCCCCACAAATAAAGTTCCAATACCATCAACTAGGAGAGCATGGAACATTACCATATCCGAGACATGCTCATATTGGACAAAAAGAAATAAATATTGCGTAATAGTTGATAAAATAATTTACAATTGGTGAGTATGAGGCAGTCAAGAAAACTCTCATATATAGAATACAAGGGTTGGGTCACAAAGAAAGGACATTCCAACTGACAAGTAATAATCTATTAAACAAATCTAAAGCATTATATTACAAAGTATTAAGTATAAATTTCAGATGCCAATACACAACACTGCACTAGCCAATTTAGAGCTGTACCTAGCTCTAATTTGTCACCTGCTGCAGCCATGAGTCCCTTTTCTCAAAACTTCTTTGTGGTCATGATTAGGTCATTCACGTAAATGGTCAGGAAATTTGACAAAGCAAATATATGAATTTCAATAGCCATTCTAAATAAGTAGTGAGTCTTACTTATTTAGCCACTTAAAATCCCTTTGCGGTGAATAGACGCAGAAAACCCATGTTTAATGCCCTTTAATTACATTTAGATTCCAACATCATCCACTGTGGAAGGCACACTTGCTAATGTTTAGCTCTAACTATTGTAGAGCAATAATGAATGTCACAGATGCTCAAGTATCATCACATAGTTACATGTTGCAGTTCATTAGGGCAATACCAAGTTTTGAACTATAATTAAAGTTCCAACAAAGAAAGTAACTTCACAAGTTACAAAACCCAATCCCGCTTTCTTGCATAATCAATACTGGAATTACAAATAGAAAAACCTGAGGATACCCATGCACATCCAATTACAAAGTTTCCATACTTTTCTGCAGATCAATGTCCAGGAATTATTGCCCCAAAGGAATAGTCCAAATTGGCAAAGGTTCAAAATTCTTGGATTACTGACATCAGACATGTCTATGGATTAATCATATTCCAATGATCAATCACTGGTGTTGAAGACAAAAATAGAGCAATTTCCAGAATGTTTACGACATTGGTATTTTGGGACTTGTACGCCCCACTGACTTTACCTTATCAGAACATGATATCCCACTACTTTTGAAACTAAATCCCCAAAACAGCACCCATAAGCAAAACTCAATTTTCCAATGTTATACAGAAGCGCATGTACAACCTTGTGAACATGCTCCCACATGCTCCCCGAGCATGAGAGCATTGTTGGGAATATTCCCCACCATCCCCAGTACACCAGAGACGGCAGGGGACATGGGTGGGAATGTTACCTGATCAGAGGGAAATGTTCACTGACCATAAGGGATGTCCCCAGTACTTGGAGGTAACATTCCCAAGTATCAGAAATACCCCAATACCAGGGGGTATTCCTGGGTGCTCCCTTCCAAAAAGTGTGGCCTGCAACTTCAAGAAACAAAAGAAAAAAAAATAGTAAGACATTAAAATTTAAATTACCTCTGGGAAAATCCATTCATACAACAACAGGGGACACCGCCAAATCCCAAGCATCCTGAGCACTCAAACTGCCAAGCAGAGATAACCTGCGAAGCTGCCCACACCCTCTTAATCCTCCAATTATGTCACACAACTGAAAAGTACCTTTTTACCCTGAATGTGCTGAGCCAGCATAATCCAGCAAGGGTTGGTTGTCAAGCATAGACTTCATAAACTTGGTGTGACAGATGCTGCTTGTGTTCTGTGGCAAGAATGAAACAGTGGACATGTTTTCTGGAGATGTCGGGCTGCCAAGGCATTATGGTTATGGTTTCAGGTTCATTGTCACTTCTTCTTCACTACCCCGCTTTGTGGAAAGGTCCCCTTATGGGAGACTCTTGGCTGATTAGAGACAATTGCAAACCCTTGTGGCACTTAGTTTTTTTGCTTGCTCTTGGCTTTATTTGGAAGCATCGATGTAAAATTACCTTTCATGAGGATAGTTCCCTTTTAGCTTGGGGGATCTGCAGAGTTTTAAGCAGAAGTTGGCTTTGCCTTTGGCTTTTTAAGGGTAGGAATTTGCCAGTGATGTGACTACCTATTTGTTCCATAAAGTAATATAAGAGCTTTTCAACCAAGACAAAACATTCATAGTTTCATACATACATGGACAAGATCACTAACATTCAGAAAATGACTTCTTCCTGTCCAATATTGTTTCACTTCTTTGGAATCATACAGACATATCGTTTGCCACATATAAATGTCTAAAGATTTTTCAAATTCTAAATCAGAAGGATGATTGCTATCAGAAGCTGTAATAGATATCTATGATTCAATGATTCTGGATAAATGATTCTGGATGCATGCCTGACTCTTGCTTGACCAGATCCCGACAGACAGCTTTGCACAGAATATATCTTCCATATAACAAGAGCATGGCTGTCTAGTATTTTACTATTTACAAATGGCATATGATTATTTTCTTTGGTGTGACGATAACTACAGTTCCTACTCCCCTCCAACCTGAGTTCTCTTTGACACATAAATTTGACACAGATATTTAATCCTTTAACGGAATTTTGAATCCTGAATGCGCTTATACCGAAATAGTAATTCCAAGCATAAGTGCATCCAGCAGACACAAACTGCAATAGCTAAACAACGAAATGTAGCCCAATACATCCTATAGGGAAACACCCTATAAATCGAATCTGAATACTTCAAATAAAATAAAGTTCACCAGTCCAAAGAATGACTACCAATTCATAGCAACCATCTGAATATTTAAAACAAAATAAAGTTCACCAGTCCTAAGAATGACTACCAATTCATAACAACCATCTGAATACTTTAAATAAAATAAAATCACCAGTCGAAAGAATGACTACGAGTTCACACTAATCATCTATTTTGTCTAAAGACGATACATGAAAGTAAAAACATTTTCACTCATCAAATTAAGATTTTTGATATATAACTCTATCAGACACTTGAAAAAACTTCTGATAAAGAGTGCTGTCAATAATTATTGCATGGTGATTGATTGCTTAATACAATTGTTATAGGTTTTTTTTTATCATTTTAATCTTTTATTTTTCATATATTTAATATTTGGGGCGAGGTCCCCTGTGTGAGTCACTCCGATGTATCTATGAGTTCCCTAAATTTTGAGGGTATCTCCACGTGTCCCCCGAGCAAATTTCTCATGTCCTGACATCCCAGAAACTTTGTAGAACATTGCAATTTTCAGTTATGATACCACTGAAATAAATTCGAACACCCTCGACTACGAGAGGCACACTTGATAACTTTTAGCTCTAGCTATTGTGGAGTAATAATGTAGGTCATGGTTGCATGTTGCGGTCCTTTAGGGCAATGCCATGTTTTGAACTATTACCGAAACTCCAATCGCTGAAAGTGCCTTGACAAATTAGGAAACCCAGTCCTGCTTGCCTTCGTAATCAATACTGAAATCGAGAATAGAAAATCCAGAGGATACCCATGCACATCCAAGAACCAAGGCTTGCATAATTCACTGCAGATCGATGTCCACCCACTCTACAATCCAGATTGGTGAAGGTTCTAAATTCATGGCAAACATCTAGCACTTGCTGACGTGGCAATTGTACTCCATTCATTGATCTTCAAGACAAAAATGGAGTAATTACCAGAATGTTTATGGTGTGGTTAATATGGACTTTTTATGATGCGGCGATTTGGGAATTGTTTATGATGCGGGTAATTAAGACTTGTACATAAACCCCTATTATTGCAAATAAGCATCCATTTTACCCATTAGGAATATGGTATCTCTGCTTTTGAGTTCAATACACCTCGCTGATCTTGCCTTTGCAGGCCTATGTACTTCAATATTTTAACTGGCTCCCCAAAATTCAAGTCCCGCAAACAATTTTTTGCTTTCATTCAGATAAGACACTGACCTAAAATAAATGTGGTGAACTTACTTACGGAAATGAGAACACATACCATGACTGGAGCTGAGAGAAAACAGAAGTAACAGCAGGAAACAAACACTCCGCAGCATTATAATCTATAAACCTCTCTCAGACCTAGATCAGACTGCATCACACCAGTATAGACCAGGCTTCATGAGTTCAGCAAAGCTCCTCCCCTATGTAACTCCTAACGAAGCTTTCCCACGGTTTAATCCAGGGATTAGCATCTGTAGCCCAACTGAGATCTGTTTACACTGATAACCCACTGAGCGTAACTCCAGGAAATAGAATGCCCAGCTCGAGCACAGTTAGAGGAGCCATTGCTGCTGACAGAAGATGTTAAAATTTTAAGATAAATCAACAGAAAATGCTCGCAGGGTTCTGAACAGTGCTACGGACTGTTATGTTAGGTAAAATTGGTGCGATGGGATTGAGTCAAAATATAATAATAACTTTGAGAGTGGAAGTGGGATTTTCGGAGAAAATTTAGGGATAACAACAAGGAGCGAGATGCGAGACCATTATTAAATTAAATTAAATGGCAATTAAAAAATTAAAAGTGTAATATTTATGTGAGGTTAGGGTGGAATGGTTATGTATTTGAAAATGATATAAGGTATAAATTCTGATGGTTATAGAGTCGTGATTATATTAGAAAAAGAGAATTTATAATGGTAAAAGTAATTTGAAGAAGAGGTTATAAGATAGGTGTATTTATTATTAATGTTTCACGGATTGATTCATTTATTTTTAAAGTTAAAAAGTAGGAAATTTTAATTTTAATTTTAGAATTTGTTTTAATTCAATAGGAATATTGTTGAAAGTTAGGGTTACTATTAATTGATGGGATTTTGATTATAAAATTTGTCTTTAATTTTTTAAACCTATTTTAAGAGAGCTTAGATCATTTGAATTTCAAAGAAAATTAAACCTATTTTAAGAGAGCTTAGATCATTTGAATTTCAAAGAAAAATAGTGGATCAAAGTGGATTTTGCATTGTTAAAAAGAAATGGAGTCATGAGAAAGGGTATGGGATAAGGGGCATTCATTTCACCCCTTTTTTAGATGCCCTTTCTAGCAAGAAAACCACCAAAATCGACTACTCAATCCAAATCTACAATTTCATGCATCCTAAATTGCAATTCCAAACAAAAAGGGGTGTTTTGAATTTACCTAGATGAACAAAATCGTTATTTGAACAACCAAATTCAATGATTTCAACAATTATTTATTTGTGGAGATTACTAAATATGGGGCAGTATGAGTGCCCCATGTCATATACCATGAAAATGGTTGAGTTTGTCCACTTATTAACGTGTTTCTGCTATTCCACACACATGAAGCCACACAAAATGCCTTTGGAAATGATAGAGGGTGTGACACATGTCCATGTCATGAAATCATTATGACATATCACAAGGTAGGAGGGGAAGGTCAAACAATAAGCATGCTCACAATGAGACCAATCAATCATTATGTGAGTAGGAGACATGACTTTCTTGTAATTATTCCCATTAATATGAGAATCATGGTATGATGGGACTAATAAGTTGTAAAAAAACAATGCTCACAATCAATGTAAAATAACATACGAGAGGAAAATAGATTTTTGGAACTTTGATTTCCTTTTTTATCATGGATAATTATCTTGAGATGCAAACCCAAGCACTTCTCCTCATTTTGAGGATGGTACCCAAGGTAAACCCTAAATTTAACTTAAATGGGGGGATAACACTCCAACCCATAACCACTCCCCCTCCTTTTGAGAATGATAGCTAGGGTAAACCCTAAATTCAACATAAATGGGGAGATAACACTCCGACCCACAAAACTTTACCTAGATTGAACCTAAATGGGGAGATAACACTCCATCCCACAAAACACTCACGCTAGACTTAATTGACTTGACTTTGATTTCTTGTATAAATTATCGTGATAATAATTTGAAGATTTAAATTTTGAAGGGTATAGAATTTCAATTATATATATGAATTGTTACCATAATAATTCCAATTATAAATTTGAAAAATTAAAAAATTGTCCTACTATTCAAGAAGAATCAAGGAATCCTTGGTTGCATATTGGTTATATAACATGTCACATAATGAGATTTGAACCCGAGTAGAGAGTATAACAATGTTCCTCCCAACCACCCAATCTACACTCAATTAACAAAAAAATTGTAGTGGTTTTATATATGAGAACTTATTACCCTAGTGTTTATAATATTAAAATTATTAAATTCCCCATGGCGGGTGGTCGACATGAGGAAATTCGATGGCTTAGTCACACGCCAGGACACAACCCTCGAAACAATAGATGGCAGGAGCACCATGACGGGCTATTCTCATGATCATGTAGGAGTACGGAGTAGGATGGGTTCATTCCACTTCGTGAATGCTGGATAATGTCACAGGTGGTGCAAGATCCAGGGCTCGTACACAAGAGTTATACAGTCGCAACAAAGTGATGATGAACATGAGTTGGGAGGGGTACGACAATAGCCTATTCATTATGAACTATAACAACGACAGGGCCCATGGAAGAAGGTGGTGCATTCGAGCAAGTATGGCTCAACAACTATTTCTCCTATTCAATTGCCATCTCAGAAAGCATTGCGACCCGAACAAGCAGCTGCACATCTTCCATTGTGGAACGTCTTGGCTACGAAACCATCACTTTGATTTCGCCACTCGGTTTAGGAGAGTGACCATGGGTAGGAGAGACAAGCGTAAGGGGAAGGCCCTCGTGACCAATCCCAAACCTGCAAAGGATTTCAAGAGGGAAACTGAAGCTACTCTACTTTACCAACATAACACTCTCGCCCACATCAAGAGAGAAATTTAGGAAGTTGAGAGTTTAATTCGGGCCAGGCAGGATGAGATGCAAACGGAGGAGAACATGATGAAGCTGGTAGAATGGGTTATGGATCTTGGTGACACCCGATCGCACATGGCCCTCTACCATCGTTCCCTTTTCCTCTATTGGTTGGTGAAATCTCTTATGGGTTCCATGATCACAGATCGAGACAACACCATTACTGGCCTTCAGAAGGAGCTTGCACCACTAAAAAAGATGAAGGTGGACATTCATTTGTTGCATGCCAAGTTCAACATTATGGCGCCGAGGCAAGGGGTCAGTTCCGGGTATGCAGTTCAACTCCAAGCGCCCCCACTTCAGCCCCTCAAGCAACCATCAACTTGGACAACGAGGCTGCCAAGGTCACCAAGGTTCCTCCCCCTCCACCCTTTGGTTATGGCTCAGCCTCAAAAATTTTGGATAATGTGACGACCTATTAGTTCTTCTCTCAATCTCTGTTTAGCTATAGTTATGTTTATCATAGTTCAAGTGTTGGCAATTATAGTTACTCTTTATAGTAATCCAGTTAAGTTTACAAACATAGTTCTAGAAATGTTTTGTTTTCGACAATGAACACGATTCAAACTCTACCATGAGATTATGGTTGAGCAATCAGGCTTGAAAGCTCAAGAAGGCTTTGTTTTCCACCCTATGGAGGATCCCCATGAGTTCACAATTGTACCATTTTGTATATTAATTAATCAAAAGTTATTCTCTCTTACTTACAAAACAAACATTAAAATTATTAAACATAAAATATTATAAACACTAAAAAAAATAACATTCTTTTTTCTTAATTATCTAAATTAACTTAATTAACAAAAACAAATAAATATTTTTAAATGTTAAACTATTTTCTTTTAAAAAGATGAAATAAAATAAATACTATCACATCTACTTTAATACTTTACCAAAGCAAACTTGAAATGTATACAAATTTTAATATAAATTAAATTATCTATATTACAATTTTTTTTTAATAAATTCCATGTCACGATCAAGAAAATATTTTAGTTAGACTCAAGAATATTATTATTATTATTATATATTACACACCACATATTTATTGCAAAGTTTTATAACTCCCAAATACATGTCACCATCAAGAAAATATGTTAGTGGCCATTCGTTTCGATTGCTTTTGAGGTCTTTGTCCTTAGAAAAGAAGTTGACCGCAACTTCTTTTGTGTTCTATTTGGTCTTCCTCTCTAACTTGATTTTTAACTTTTTCAAGTATTATCATTATATATTTTTGTATTTATTTATTTTCTTTCATTAAAATAATATTATTTTATTGACAATATTCCACAATACCTATTTCATATATATTACTATAAAATGTCCTTTTACTAAATTAGATATACTCAAAATATGTATGCTTTGGAATTCTTTCAGATGTATTACTATAAAATGTCCTTTTATTAAATTAGACATGCTTAAAATATGTATGCTCCTTTATATGACATAAATATGTTATGATGTTATTTCTCCTTAGTAATGCTAATTTTTAGAGGTGTTGTTTGGGTTTAAGTACCAAATGTTGGAAATTGGTCTTCTATCATTTAAAATAAGGTTTATTAAACTAAAATAAGGTTTATCAAATTATAGTTGAATATACCAATTATAAGAAATAATGTTTGAACATAAAAACATAATTAAACAATTATTGATACTATGTCAATATTTAAAAGCACTATGATCATTTGCATTGGCGTCCAACCCATGGCGAGAAGTTAATTCTTGACACTATTGGTCCCTAGACATTATTAGTTGATTCAAGAGGCTTGGTACCTTAAAAGATAGACAAGGAAAGCATTGAGAATTTTTTATTTTTTTTATAATGCTTCCTTATTAAACTACAATGGTAAAGCATCCACATCTATCGAGAGGTGGGACTCTACTTACACTGTCAAGTGTCCATCTGATGTAACTTAAATAACTATGATAATACAATAATACAACACCCCCTTATAGGAGCACACAACTACTTTTTGAAGGATTTGAACCCTAGTGGGGGTTGTCACATCTCACTTTCATCAACTTTTCTTACTTCATGTGACGATAAATTTGTTATTTTGCATCAATGAAGGAGGCTAATTGTGTTTACGTTCTCACCTCTCATGAACCTATCAGCATATCGTGTGCCATCACACTGAAATAGAAGCATTATTCATTTGAGTCCCTCTGAACAAAGTTAGGTGTTTGTCTACTACTATGTGGGTTATTTACAAGAGACATGAAAATAATTCATAAATGCTAGAAACCAATTATTTATTTGAGTGGACATGTTGACTTAATAGTCAACAATGTGTATTAAATAGCAATTTTGATGTATTTGTATGGAGAAAAGGAAAGAAGAATGAAAAATATGTGTTGTATTTTTTAATAAAATTATTCAACTAAAATTAAAAAATAATCATAAAAATTAATGTTTAATGTAAATAAAGCGTCATATTGAAGTTAAGGATACGGTGGTCTGTTGGTGGGGTTAGATGGATTTCTTTCCATCCACCCGGGTTCAATTTCATTGAGACATCTTCTGGCTTGGATTACCGGCTGACGGTTTGCTCGACCTACCATCCACGATATGTGAGGAAATTTGTTGAGATTTCACGTGCGTTGTTAGCTATCCTTGATTCCTTCGGAATAGCAGGAAGGTGAATTTTCCGCTGAAAAAAAAAAGCGTTATATTGAAATAATGATAGAAAATAAATTTAACATTGCATTTGGATTTTTTTTATATGTCAATTTTTTTTAATGTAATAAATTTGAAGTTAAGATGAATTTATACTGATTATTATTTTGTTTTTGTAATTTATAAAATCTCTTTATTAATTTTAACTCCTACATATTTAACATTTCAAAAGATAAATATTTCGAGGTGAATATTTTTTCTTCATACAATTATTATTGAAATATATCATTTTTTAAAGTAAAATGCTGATGTGACATCAACATTATATTTACTCTCACCCATAACACTTCTACTACATATTAAACTATAAAATACACCTCTAAGCATAATTAATGGTGGTAGTCTAAATGTTTTATGAATTTCTCTTTTGTTGATCACTCAAAATAATGTGAAGGAAAACTTGTTATTTTAATTTTAAGATTTAATAAGAATCATTTTGGATTGATGGATTTGTCAATGCTAAATGTTAACATTGCATAATTTGATTGAATATAAGTATCTAAAAGTGTTGAATCCATTTATACATTCAAAACAATAATTTTATTAAATCCAAAATTAAAGTTTTGATAAAAAAATATATGGCCAAATTTTGATAATAACAAAACGTAAAAGTTCAAATGTTTAACCTCTTCCAATTAATACACTGCTACAACTTAAATTTAAGATGAAAAGTAAATAACTTAGACCTAAATAAAAAAATAACTTCAAGTTGTAAATATATATATATATATCATCCCTTCTTTGTAATTTATAAGCAACTTAATTGATAGCCACACAACGACTTCCTACTCCTTGTGGATCATAGAAATCTATAAATAAAGAGTGTTCTATTCCTTTTCCCATGCTTTTCATGTGATGCTTACTTGAATTAGGTTGTTCTTCATCCCTTCTCTTATACTTTCCATGTGACCTTATCTGATATTTGTTGTTGTTCATCTGAATGTGACAAAATGGAGAGAGCATATCTTATCTAGGAGGGCATTGTTCTTGTTTGTATGTGGCTTCAAGGGACCAGGACCTTGTGGCTTTTGACCTTTTGAGATTTAGAACTTGCATCATCACTAGGTTCAAGTTCCCATATTGCCATATATGCTAAAAAGTCACATCAGGGAGCCACTTTATCTTTAGAGTTTGTTGGCAAAATCAAAACATGACAAATCGATAATAATAAAATCTTGCAACCTCTCTACTTTAAAACGTCAAAGTCTACTTTTGGGTTGCATGTAGAATAGTACTTTCGAGTTGCATGCTTGACATTAAGTTATTACAAGCATTTTAGTGATTTAGTTTCATTAATTATTATAGCGATGGATTGGTATGTATGTGAGGATGAAAATATGGTAGTGTTATATATATGTTTCACATTGAGTTATTTCAAACATCCGTGAGGATGAAAACATGGTAGTGTTATATGTATGTTTCACATTGAGTTATTTCAAAAATTTTAGTAATTTAGTTTTATGAATTATAGTAATGAATTAGTATATGAGTATGAAAACATGGGAGTGTTTTATTTCTGTTTAAGATGTTTTTTTGGAAATGGTTGATGTGTTTTTGTAAGGAAGTTTTTGATAAGTGATGTGTTGATATGGTTGTTAAATTAGGTTGGATAATCATATGTTAAATAATGTTAGTAATGTTTCATTTTTTTTTTATAGATAGTGCATGTTAGAGTTATAATAAAAAATGAGAAATGAAGCTTTCTCGAGTTTTTATTATAATAAAAAAAATTACTAGGGCTTGGTAAAGCAAAGCATTGTTGTTTCTTATATTAAGATTTGTATTTCTTTATAGATATGTTTGGTTTTATGGATCAACGCACTTAAATAAGAAATTTCTTTATTGCATCGAGAGTAGAGAGGTGTTTATAACCCAATATGGGGGAGATGTGTAACGTTATGTAACGATGTCACGTTATATACCAAATATAAAAAGTAATTAAAAAAATTTATGTCAACTCATAAAATAAAAAATGAAAATCAAATAAAAATAAATAAAAAAATCCATATCCGCTCATAAAATAAAAATTCAAAACCAAATAAAAAGTCATTCAAAAAATAGCACCTCAAGAAATTGGATGCCTCTTGATGCTTGATAGATCCGCATTTAGGATGGATCTATACTGGTTAATAATATAATTCAATCCTAAATTTTGACATAACATTTATCATTATTCAATTAGTATAACTTCCATATTAATTTATTTTCCAAAAAGAATGAATAAAAACGGTTATTTATTTAACTATTACTATATTCAACAATCAAACCATAATTATAATTAAAAGTTAATTAATGTTTCTTTATTAATTAATGAATATTATTTTAAACTCCAATTATATTTATCTAATGACGACCACATTCAACAATAAACCTTGATTTATAATTTAAACTTTAATTAATATTTATTTATTAATTTAAAAATATTCTTTTAAACTCAAATTATATTTTATCTAATGATGACCACAATCAATAATAAACCTTAATTATAATTAAACCTTGATTAATATTAATTAATTAATACTCTTTTAAGCCAGTATTATCAACCTCCTATCGTAATTACTTAGTCATTCATTAATTAACTTTAGGTGATGCATAAATTCATAATCAATAAGTAGTCATTTATTTCTAACTAATCATAATGTAAGTATTCACAATCACAATGCATCATCGACCAATTCAAATAGTTGAATAGTAATTCATACAAGCATATATAGAGATTTATGTAAGCGTAGCAACTGCTTAAATACTTCGTGTAGGTACTAGTAGTACTTAATCTCACGTAACACATAATCTATTGATGCATACTTAAACCATAATTTGCAATGCTTAACAATTCATTAACTTAAATCATAATAACTTATGAAAACAACACTGTTGTTCGGGAATTCTACCCTGTAGCGAGGAGAGGGACACTACCAACTTCTGGGGTGACAGGTAAATACATTAATCATATCATATAGGCTTCTACAAAAGGAAAGAGATCAAGGTTCTTGAAGGCATACCTTATTAATGAAGTTCGATCCTAGCTTTCGCTTGCTCCTTCGATCGATCCTCCACTTGATCTTCCATTCGATGAACCTGCAATACAAAGATACCTTCCTCAGCATATCTTGAATGATATAACAATGATGAAATTGAAATACAATTTAGACATAAAATACAATCAAGCATTAAACCAAACAAATATGCAATCCATTAGACATTTGATTGGGACAAGAAGGGCATTTCAACCTTTATTGTCAAAAGCAAATAATCAGTACAAGTATACCTGATCATTCAGAGTGCTTGTGAAACCAGATCCTGGGCTCTTGCTCTTCACACTAACTTTGGAATTCCTCCAGCGTAACAACCCTTAATGCATAGTTTCTCCTCCTCTCTCTCATCTATCCCCCTTGTATTTATGGGACAAGGTAGGCAGTTTGGATCGAGAGGTAGTTTGATTGCGAAGTTGCAAAACCAACTTCAACTAATCCCAATTCGTCAAATTAATATATTTTTGATTACTTTTTAAGATGTGCATGAGTATTTCACAGTAAAGTAGCGCACAATATGCAGCTTCATTGCTTTACAACTAGCATTTGCATGATTTTTTAAGGTGTGCGCTAGTTTGCTTAAGCAAAGTAGGGCATACTAGCAAGTGTGCTCTACTGTTATGCTTGTGGAGTAGGGAACATTCCAAGAAATGCGCTACTATGATGCCTGTGGGGTAGCGCACACGTCAAAAGGTAGGGTAAAATAGGGTTTTGTCAGCTGCTGAGGGGTAAGCCAAGTCCATGTATCATCTAGGGCAATCTTGCTCTTCAATCCAAGTTGTCCTCTTGTGTGATCGACAGCTTAATGTGATCATGGACGGAGAAGTGCAGATTTGACCTATAGCAGATGCCCCCTGATGTGTGAGGTCAGAGGGAAACGATGGCCGAAATACATTATAATTCCAAGTCAGCGGAGGAGCAAGAAACCACAGAACCAAGTCACAACAGTACCTGAAATAACGATCAAGGTCAGCGAGCAATTACAATCTTGACATCATATAGATGTGTAGCATGATACAACATGATCTCCGCTACATAACTGGGAGATGTATATATAGCATGGCCACTGAAATACAAGCGTGGATCCATGTCAAAATGAGAGATCATAGCCATAACAACAAACTGGATCTATGTCTCATGGAGAGCCAAAATGAGGGAGGCTCAGTCTTGTGCAGCTTGAGTGATAACATAATGAGGTAATGCTATCAAAATCTCAAGGTCTTCATCCAAACAACCCAAGGTAGAAACCCTAACCATGTGAATAAATGAGTTGAAAGTCGAACACGGGGGGAATCATTTGATTACCGATCATTGATGTATACCGTTAACAAACGCGGGGGCTTCCACCGATAATGATAATGGGGCCCAAGGTACCTAGTATGATCCAACAAGTGTGAATAAGAGGACTTGAAGTCGAACACCTGAGGAACCTGTCAAATCAGAGACATTGATGTATTCTCATAATTCGACAGCGAGGGAAATTGCCACTGGTGACTACAATCCCAAACGTACTAACCGAAACTCTAAACTTCATTCCCAGAGCAAAAATGAGTTGATGTCAATGGGAAGAAGTCCGTTGAAATGGAGGCCTTAAGGCATACTCCATCATCCAACACGAGGAACACTCAAAGGTATGAGTTGATGTGAAGTAGGACATGTAACAATACTGACACTAGGATGGCCGACACATGAGGTCAAGGTAAACTACAGAATGTCCGACACAGGTTATATCCTTGAACAGTGAGCACGACACAAAGTGACTTAGGCAGTGTTCAACATGATGGGGAAGTGATATAAGCCTACGATGTAGGAGACATTAGCATACCCTCCATATGGTTGGAAGAATAACCAACTAGGGGAGTAAACAACTCAGAGATCAGGTTCACCCTAAGGTCAAAAACTAAACCCAGCTGAAATGATAGACTCAAGTAGGTGTTGTGTTCAAGGATAGGACTAACTGAACTGCCTTTGAAACTGAAAAGATATGATATACCCTTCTTATCCCTTATTCTTTTTAGATAAAATAATAACTTTCTTGTTGTTTTAATGAGTCCAAGAAAGAATGAAAACTCAGTAGATCCAACCATGTAAAAAGTTTAATGAGCCCATGAGAGGAAGACTCAGGGCCTTCTTCATTGTTTATAGAGTTCGAAGAAGAGATAGAAGAATACTCTAAAATACTGATCTCTGGAATTTAATATCGAGCCGAGATTTGTTCTTGCTCGCCGGTGTTTTCAGTTTTAAGGAGTATGAAAAACTTAAACAATAACTCCATACACTTACTCGTGGATTTTAATATCGAGCCCAAGTAGGTTAATGCTCGCCGGTGTTTTCCTGTTTATAGAGTCTGAAAAACTTAAACAATCCTCTTTTTACCCTCTCGTGGATTTCACATCGAGCCTGAGTAGGTGAGTGCTCGCTTGGTGTTTTCATGTTTCGAGAGCTTGAAAACCCTAAAGAAGGCTCCAAAAGGTCAATTTTCGTAAAGTTAGTCTCCTCCCCCGAAAAAGTGTAAAACAATGGAAGAAGAACTCTTCTAGCCACGGGTGACTAGAGTATTCCTTTTTCGTAAGTAATCCGCAAAAGTCCAGAAAAGGGTTAAACTTATACTTAAGCAGATGGGCCTTCAGTTCCTTTAACGAGCTTGAAGAGGACAAGTTTGCTCGGCAATCTTGTTTAGGTTTCAATAGTCCAAACACGAGCTTAAAATGACTTAAATGACAGCTTCTAGGATCATGACTCATGACCTGCCAAAGACTAGGATCTCAACAAACAAGTTAGTATTAATGACAAAAAATATTCAATGACATGAAATTTCAACCATAGAGTACTTAACATGGTCCGTCAATAAAGAAATTAAGTCATAATAGATTCATGCTACGAAAATCTAGTAAAAATTTGAGAGATATAGGTTGAAACCATTCTACCAACATTTGTAGGTATTTAATGATTAAATAGATCATTTTTTATGCAATTTGACACTATAGACTTTTCACAAAAGTGGGTAAAAAATCAAATTCAAATTTATATATGTAATTTCAACTTAAAAACTCAAATATCACATTTGGAAATTGTAGGGGCAAGTTTTTGGAGCAAACCCTTGATCTTCATCCATTCGTAGCGATCAAATTGGGCAACCAATCGACCTCTTTCCTCCACCAAGTAAGTTCTTTTCATCCCAACTTGCATTTTGATGTTTTATTTATCAGTTTTTATGCTTAAAAGTCAATTCCTAGGCATGCTCAACTCGTGAAGTGCGTGTGCGCTACTGTGTAAGAGGGAAAGTAGGGCATACTGGAGGTGTGCGCTATACTCTTCCTCAAGGACAATAGCGCCCAAACGTGACTGTGTACCTTAAGGAGTAGCACACACCGCTGAACATGGAGAAAAACATGTCGAGAGCTAAAAATTTGACTTTCTTGTGGCAGGATGGTACTTGTTTGGAGGGAGAGGGAGCATGAAGAGATGGATAGGGTGGCTATGCAAGACTCGGAAACTCTACATGCACTCTGAAGGTGTGGTTTGCTAAAATTCTATAGAACCGTCAACATGAGGGCACTTAATCGATTGCTTCAGAGGCTCATTCAGTATTGGGATGCAGATTCCAATATGTTTACTGTCTGGGGAGAGACCCTAGACCTCACCATTGATGACATATACTTTATTACAGGACTCTCTAGAAGGGGAGATCTTGTAAACCTGAAAGGTTCCTCACACAATGCAGGTGCCATGTCCGTACAAGAATATGTGAATGCATACTGTGTGGCGGGTACTGAGAAATCAAGAAGTCGGATTCTTATTTCTACTATTGATAGCCTCCCTTTGAAATTTATTGTAAGTATGTTGAACCGAATGGGAGGGAGTGACACACAACACTTAGCCTCAAGGAACTATATGCATATTGGTATCAAATGCTTGCAAGGTCATGTGTATGATTGGTGCACTAGTCTGTTGGCAAACATGAAGCTTCAACTCTCCGGGTGTAAGACCAAGGGGATGAAGAACTTTGGATATGGCAGCATCCTTTGTACCTTCTTCTTCGAGAGGGTACCTGCTCTTAGTTTGGGCATGACTTTGCCCCCTGTCATTCCTCGTGAGCCGAGATTGGGCAGTTGGGGTGACATTTTTCTCCGCTAGGGTGGTGGTGAAAGCCACTTTTGCTATCACACCGATGATTTCTAGGGATGGTGGGAGAGACAGGTGCCAACATTTGAGCAGTTTTCGTATGCTGGTTTAGATTTCCGTCATGATCTAGAGCTTGTACTTCCTCCAGGTGGTTCCTAGGGAGAGATAGGTATGTTTATGTTTTTTGAAAAATATTTAATTTTTTCAATTTAAAGTATATTATTTTTATGATGAGTTTGAAAATACTAAAACAAAGTGTCATGTGCAGATGTTGGACCAGTTCGTCCAGATGGACATCCTACTATTTTCGTGAGGCCCATTGATGTGGGTGCAGCTGATGCTACGCCAGGGCTATAGAGAGGAAGATGAGTCGTTTGACTCATGATATTCCCATAGATCACATTGAGCGGATGCCCGTTGACACGTAGGAGGATGTAGTTGGTGTGCCCCCAGCTTGGATTAGATTGCTGTGGAAAGTAGCCAGGCTGGTCATATGTTACCGAGAGGCAGTGGATGCTGATGAGGCCCCACCTTCTCCATAGGAGAAGGATATTTTATGTATTTTGAGGCCATCGAGCCCAATTTTGTATCTTATGACTTGAATTTGTGATAGACTTATGTTCCAAACTCATATTATTTTTTGATATAGTATCGAATATATATACAATATCGGTTTATATTTACATGTGTGTGTTTTAACTTTATGTGCAATGCTTATTTATGGAAGTGTATGATACAAATGCCAATCTAAAACATGATTTGCAAATGAATCAGCAAATGCATTCAAATTTCTTGGAATATGTTGATATATGATGGAATCAAACTGTCTTTCCAATAATTTAACTCGCAAAAACTGTCGTAGCAAAACAAGATCTCTGATCTGATAAACACCTATCAATTAAAATACAACTAGTTGTGAATCATGT
Source organism: Larix kaempferi (assembly GCA_027924585.1). NCBI lineage: Eukaryota > Viridiplantae > Streptophyta > Pinopsida > Pinales > Pinaceae > Larix > Larix kaempferi. Next base: position 2,816,169 of record BSBM01000655.1, on the reverse strand, counting down.
CTTACCTCCAAATGTGAAATGCCCTGGACGAGAGCATCCCGGAGAAGTTCTATGACTGCACTGTATTCAACTACGTTATTCGTCGTGGGAACCAAACAACCCCCCCCCGAAGAAACCAGTTGGCCAGTCGGTGAGTAATTGACCCAAGCTGCTGAAGCCAACTGTCGGGTGTGGCGACTGGCGCCATCTGAAACACGAAGCGAGAAAACACACATAAGGTCAACTAACAATCATGAGCAAAAACTAGTTCTACAAAATGTACAACTATAATACATGAAAAAACACAAATTCCTAAGTGTGGTACTTCTTTAGGTAGAGCCCATTTCTAGGCTCGGGCAGCTTATTACCCTCGTAGTCCGTTAGCTCATAAGCTCCTTCTTCAGTACTTTCGAGATTATGTAAGGACTGAGCCATATGGACTTGAACTTGCCAGCCCCTAAAGGTTCCTTGTCCTAATCCCAAAGCAGAACGAGGTCTCCTTCAAGAAAAACCCTAGGTCTGACAGACTTATCGTACTGTCCTTTGACTCGTTTCTTATGGACTTCGTTTGCTGTGAAAGCATTGCGGCGCTGCTCGTCTAGATGTTCTAAATGTAGCAAACGTTCTTCTAGTACTGAAGTTTTTGGTAACAATTGGACAACCAACTTTAATGAGGGAATTTCGCATTCAATTGGAATGACTGCTTTTATCCCATGCACAAGTTGGAAGGGAGAGAACCCGGTAGCAGTCTTTATGTTTGCTCGGTAAGCCCAAAGAGCAGGATACAACATGATGTGCCAATTATTTCTCCTGACATTAATGGTTCTTTGTAGAATAGTCTTCAAAGTTTTGTTAATCGCTTCGACCTGACCATTTGCCTGTGGATAGAATGAAGACGAATGCTCCTGATGAAAACCTAGCATGGTATAAAGCTCAGTCATCATGCTGTTCTGAAAATAGCGACCGTCATCTGTCACGATCACTTTGGGTATGCCGAACCTTGCGATAATCTGATTGAATACGAAATAAGCGGTGGTTTCTCCATCCTCCTTAACAGTAGGCATTGCCTCGGCCCACTTGGTGAAGTAGTCGACGACAATGATAATATAACGATGGCCTCCAGCCGAAACTGGATTACAAGTCATATAATCAACCCCCCTTTTGGTGAAGGGACCTGCTATGATAACAGGATGAAGAGGAGCTGGATGTGCTCTCATTTTTCTGGTGAAAAACTGACATGGACGGGCAACGTTTCACAGCTTCCACACAATCTTTAAAGATTGTAGGCCAAAAATACCCAGCATGCAGTATTTTCTGAGTTGTTGCCAACCCAGAAAGATGACCCCCACAAGCTCCACTATGAGCATCATTCAATAATGACTCTGCTTCTTCTAAAGTCAAACAACGTCGTAAGATGGAGTCTATCCCACTTCTGTACAAAGTGTCAGGAATAATGAGATAGTTTTTCGCATGACTTTTCAGTTTGCGTCGTTCCTCTCTAAAAAAAGTGGTAGGACACCTCAAAGTCTGGAGATGTACTAAAATATCCCCGTACCACGGGTCAGAGGAGGAAATAAGGAAGATATGTTCATCCGGGAATGATGACTCTTCCTCAATATGCACTAAGTCACTCGAAAATTTTGAAATTAATTCAGCGAACACTAGTGATTTCTTCGACTTGGCAGACTGAAAAACCAAATCAAACTCTTGCAGGATTACAATACATTTATTGTATTTCTCACCAATGATACGTCGAGTGAGAACATATTGGAAAGGATTGACCTCCGCAATCACAGTAGTGGTCCGTAAAAGGATATAGTGATGAAGCCTCTGCACCGCATAGACCGCAGCTAGTGCTAACTTCTCAACGTGTGAATACTTAATCTTAGGAGCTATCAATGCGCGCGAGAGATAATAAACGACATGTTCTTGGAGCGTGTCGTCCTCCTGAACTAGTACTATGCCAATTGTGTATACGGACGCCGCCAGATATAAGAGGAAATATTTTGTATAATCAGGCGAGCTTAATAAGGGGGCTAAAAGTAATGCCTTTTTCAAGGCCTCAACGATGCTTGAGCAGCCTCATCCCACAAGAAGTAGGTATCTTGTTTAAGTAGTCTCATGAAACCTTTTGTAATTTTAGCATAGTTTATGATAAAGCGTCGCAAGAAGTTAGACATGCCTTGCAGACTTTAAGTTGTCACAAGGTGCGAGGAGGAGACAAATTTACAATCGCCTCGACTTTTAACGGGTCGACCATTATGCCGTGACTGGATACAATAAAATCCAGTAAACGTCTCGATTCGACACAGAATACGCACTTATTAGGATTCAATCGAATCTTGTATTGTCTGCACCGTTCAAACACAAGTCTCAAATGAGCTAGATGATCTTGTCTCTTGCGAGATCGCGCCGGGAGGTCATCCAAGTAGGGTTCAACTATGTGCTTGATATCATGAAAAGCGAAATTCATTGCTCGCTGGAAAGTAGCTCCAACATTCTTTAAACCAAACGGCATCTTCCGATAGGCAAAGGTTCCCCACGAGAAAATAAAAGTTGTTTTGTGTTGATCTTCAGGTTTGATTTGAATTTGATTATATCCCGAAATCCATCCATGAAAGAAAATATCTCGTGTCCCACGCACACATCTATGATCTGGTCAATAAATGGTGTGGGGTAGTTATCTTTTGGACAAGCTTTGTTCAGGTCTCGGAAGTCAGTATAGACTCGAATGGTACCTTGCTTTTTATCAACCGGAACAGGATTCGAAATCCATTCCGTCATGTCGATCGGATAGATAGATCTGACTTTAAGTAATTTTTCAACCTCCGCCTTAATGGCGGCCGCTTTTCAAGGATTCACAAGACGAAGATTTTGTCTCATAGGTTTTGCGTTAGGGTACGTTGTGATGACATGCTCAACAATGGCTGGATCGATGCCTGACATCTCCTCATAAGACTAGGCAAAAATATTGCGAAATTCTTTAAAAAGTTTGGTATACAGAGTGATCTCCTCCGGAGAACAATCTGCTCCAATAAAAATGTTTTCCACGACCCCAGGTTTGGTGGAAATGTTGATCAGGATAGTTCTCGATATATTAGCCATATTCCCTTCAGCGTAAACAACACTTGAAGTGGAAGAGGACAAATGAACATTCCCACCAGGTCTCATCGAAAACTCTCCTCTCTCTATCCTGTCTAGATTTGGAAGCAGATAGGACCTGTGGTGCATGTGTTCCCAAGGCTGGTCCAGGCTCATCATGGCTTCCAAAATGGCTTCATTAGAAGGCAAAACTATGTCTAAACAATCAAAAGAGTGGATGGAGTTTACTGACCATGTAGGAGCATAGTCTATATCCGACTCAGCAGAGACTAGCGGAGTCATGATATGTTCCGTTGCAGCATGCTGTGCTTCCACGTATGCTACTTCTGCAACGGATAAGGGCACTGATGGTTCTAATATAGTAGGAAGGATCCATGGATTAGTCCTTAAACCGACCGTGAAAATTTTAGTAGATGTACCTTCATCAGAACGCATGAAAAGAACGAGAGTAGGTAGGTCAAAAGTGCCCATTAATGACCCATAAAGCCCTGCTCCTAAACTCTCGCTTGTTGGGGAAGATTGATCAACCAAAGGAACTATGGATTCAGATGAAGTCTGGTTGTTTCGCTGAGAGAACGAAAGTTGATCGATCGTGATGATCTTTCCTTCGTGGGGGAACATTACAACTCGGAAAACTGCTGATGCAATAGCTCGCATGGCATATGTCCAGCTCCTGCCTAACAACATATTGTTATCAAGGGGAGCGTCTAGAACTTCAATCTCTACAGCAATTGTCTTATCGGTAAGTGTGACGTCAAATGATGGCAAGACTCTGTGTGGACGGAAGGTTCTGCCATCAAATGCAGTAAGCAGTGTGTTAGAGGGGGCTAACTCGGGAGAACCCAAGGATTTCCAACAAGAAATTGACATTACGCACATAGATGCGCCCTCATCTACGACAGCTCGTCCAATGGTCATAGGACCATGAACTACCTCTATCTGAAGAGCGACATGGTACGGCAACCGGTACTTGATATCAGACATATCAAAACGTGCAGTCATGTTGGACGATTCCATACTTTCAATCACTGCCAGAAGTGCATTTCGTTGTAATGGACAACTTTGCAAAACTTCTAAGGTGGACATAGCACAAGGGGTCTGGGATAGATCCTCAACCACATTGTAGTTGGCAGCAGCCCGTGCGTTGGGATTGTGCAAAGCTCGTTTCAAGACACCTTTCGGGATCTTGGGCAGTGAATCCACAGGTATGTGGAGAGGAGTGGAAGATTCAGGAATATCTTTATCCTTATTCTGCGAATCCGGGGTATAATTTATTGCCCGCGTTTGTAAAAGAGCGTCTGAGTTAACCATATTAATAAAATTTTGATCAACTGAAGCATGGGTGGTGCCCCTAGCATTGGAGGTGCCAGAAGCTGAGCCTTGCCCTTTGGGAAATGGATCTTTAAGGACGACAGGTTTCTTTTCTTGAAGCAGCTTCCGGGCTTCTTTGATTAGAGGGAATTGGTGAGTGAGGTGGTCCTGCTTGCAAAGCTTGCAAGGGAACTTAACCTTCTTCTTTTCTTTGTTACCCTCCTCGACATTTTCTTTGTTTTTGGGCTTTTGTTGGTTCCCCTCTCCTTTCTTGCCCTTGTTTTTTTTGTTGGGCTGCCGAGGACCCTTTTGATTAGTCTGAACATGTTGTACAGATTAAAAAGTAAAAGGAGAGGTTGTGACGGGAGTCACTTATGCAGTTTATTGTTTGACCGATAAGGCATGAACCTGTTTAGTCAATGCTTTTAAAGCTACAAAATCAACTGAACCTACAATGCCATCAGCATGTGGTCCAGGTTTTGGTCTACCTAGATCAATGTTTGATCGCAGTGCATCAGGTATAATCTCATAAAGGAGCCCATACTAAGCATACACCAGGTCTAGTTGTTGGGTCCTTAAAATGGCTTCTTCCTCTGATGACACCCCAAAAGTAGCTACTTCCTTAGAAACGTAAGGAAGGAGTGATTTTAGATACCACTCTAATAAGAACTCTAGGGGGATATTGGCCTTAATGAGCTTCTTCCGTCTTCGCCACTCCTGAATATGATCAGATAAATGGGTGGCTTTGTTTTGTCTAAAGGTAGACAAAAGATCTGTCCTGGCATCGTATCGAACAGGAAGATGGAAGTGGTTCAGAAAGACTATGGCAAGATCCTAAAAGTTATAAAAGGTGGCTGCAGGTAACTCAATGTCTCATTTGGTTGCAGCACCGGTCAAGGTTCTTTGAAAAAGTCTCAACCTAACGGAATCTTCGTTCAACGAGTTCGAAGAACACCAGAGATGAAAAGTGGTAACATGATCACCAGGATCCTCACCATTTTTACCTTTGAATTTTGGAATGTCCGAAGGTAGCTTAGTGGGAACTGATGGCCACGTAACGTTATGGCACACCGGATCATTCGTTAACTTGGAAAGATATGGCAAATTCATATTTGCAAGAAATGGTAAACAAGGTTTACAAGATGGCATTTGATAAGCTGGAGTCATGAAGGGGGAACCTCCCATAGTTTGACCCGTAAAATGCTGGTTAGGGTTTCCCCCAGCCATTTGCTGGTAGGGATTGCCCCCAGCCATCTGCAGGTAGGGGTTGCCTCCAACCATCTGCTGGTAGGGATTTCCCCTAGCCATCTGTTGGTAGGGGTTGCCCCCAGCCATCTGTTGTTGTGTGAAAGTGTTGTTGAAATTCCCCCACCCAAATGAAAGTGGGTTGGTAACCTGTGGGTTTGTCCACTGTGGATGGGTGTTAGCCCCGCCATACTGTTGGTTAAATATATTACCCCCTCCTCCAAAAAACAAAGAAAAGGGGATATTTCCTATAGGTATATTACTTTGATTCATATTCTTACCTGCAAAGGCGTTAAAACCAGGGGTAGTCGAGGTGGACGACACAGTCATGGTACTCATGACAGGCATAGTTGCAGAGGGATTTGTCCCAACATTGGGTGTGGAAATCCAAGTACTAGGTATATGGTATGACTGTTGAGTTGCAGGAGGTTGAGTGAAATTCATTGCATTGTTGGGTCCAAAAGTAGGGGTGGTAACTGAGGTAGATGTCAAAGCTGCTGAGCTTGGCATGCCTAATGTACCAGCATTAAAACTGAAGTACAGAGTTGAAGCAGAAACTGTCTGCGACGAACTCGGTGTAGCAGTGGAAGAAGGATTCACAATCCTTGTATTCATACCCATTGTGGGAGTCTGTGGAACTCTCTGTTCATCTCCTGGATTAGTCATAATAAGACCAGGTGTGAAAAGATATGCACTATACTCGGGTTGCTGGAAACCTACAGGTACCAGAAGCGGATTGTTAGGTCCAGTAAGAGGAGGGTTGAAAGGAGTGTTAAACTCACCATAAGTAATATCCTTAACCTCAACAGTATTAAGGACTTATCGATCCGGGGTTCTGGGTTGCGGTTCACCAAGAACCTATATTTCACCAGTAAGTTCAAAAAGACCACTGGAGTCTGTCCTCCGTCGTGGTGGTGGCGGTAGTGGCTCCAAAATGAGTGGGGGAAGGTTTTGCAACCTCCGAGACCTACGAAGCTGTTGGTCTTCCACAATTATATAAAAATAGACTAAGTAAAAACCTAGTGGCCACTAAGACTAAGGGGCAAACAACATACCACTAAAAAATCCTAAGTAATCAAACCAATCAAACGGATAGCAAAATACTCTCGGAAGCAAGTTTGGGATGATTAGGGCCCATAACAGACCAACAGAGTATCGATGGTCAATTTCGTGGCGTCCACTGGAGGTCCACTAGGTGTAAGCGCTTGAATCACCAAACCGCTTTCCCGGGAGTACTCCCAAAGGGTTACCTTCCACGCCTGTCTGAGGTGAAGTGGGAATAATCGCCCACTCTACATGTGTAGAATCCTAAAGGTCTAATACTAAGGCTACCATAAATACGAAATAACCTGGGGGGGACAGTCATCAGCCTAGTCAAAACACATGGGCAGGGTAGCAAAGCCCGAAGTCCGAAAGGACCCTCGTACGCGAATCGACTCTGGTTTATGGTCAAAAGGAAAGTGAGGGGATATCCTCAACAATTCTAGTCTCCCACGGCCTCGTGCTTAACTCTGGTTTGAGTAGAGCATCCCAGGACTATTTGATATATATGGATTTACCTAAGTGAAAGTCGTACTATAATTGTTGCGTAATGAAGCTAGTTCCGAGAAGTTTAAGGTGATTTAAGCTCGAAACTCTAGCCTAAGTTAGTTGATGTCGTGTATACCTAAAAAGAAAAATGTTTCTAATTGATTTTATTAAAATTTCTTTTTAAGGCAACTTTCTACTCAACAGGGTAGTGCATTGTGTGGAAATGGTTTGAGGAAGTAAAGTGCAAAAGAAATAACTTTCAAAGCAACAAAAGACTCTTTTTCTTTTTCTTTTTTCATTTATGCTCTTTCCAAGAATGAAAAACTAAGCAAACCAAAACAAATCTCTTTTTTATTTTCTTTTCAAATTCAAAACAAAGTAAACTATGCTACTTCGAAATGATTACAAGTCTTACTACTTTAAACTACCAAACTCATTTTTTGCTTTTTCTGATATACGTAAAAGAAAAAGAACTCAAAAATGGAAGCAAGTAAGACCTACAAAAAGCAATGAAAGTAAGGAAAAGCTACTCTAAAGCTCACAACAATCAAATCGATGATTTGACGAAGACTTGTCCTACAAAGTTTTTTAAAGGAAAAACTTTGGGCTTGGAGAACAAAGTGAAAAGAAAACAGGGATAAGAGACGCTTAAAATGGAAAGGCAAACCTCAAAGGTTCCTCCAAAGCACCAAGAACCCTAAGAAAGCACTAAGCCAAGCAAAAGGTAGGCAAGTGAACCAAAGATGACCTTACAATCACAAAGACTCGAATGGAAGCAAACTAAAAAACTTCAACTTACTTGGACTAAAACTAACAAAGCAATCAGGAAGTGTTTAGACTCAAAAAGTTTTTGAAAACACCCTAAGGACTCCAACTTGGGGTCAAACCCTAAATCAAAGGCCAAGACACCGTCGAAGTGTGCTTAGTGTTGCCACAAACAACATATGTTATAAATCAAAGGTTTGTATACCTGCAACAAGCATCTAGGGTACAAGAGTGCAGCTATGTCCAACAAGGAACAATAAGCGGTCTTCAAAAAGAGTCACAAACAAACAAGACACCTCAAAAGTACTCAAGCAAGGAAAAGATGACCTAAGGGACTTGGGAGAGGCAAACAAGACTCAACAAGGGCAAAAAGACCTCAAGGTTCAGTTAAGAAGACAAAGCAAGAGACTGGAAATCAAACCAAACAAGTGGAAATCAAAGCCCCACAGCAAACAGAGAGTTACAGGATTATGCCCTACTGTGTAGTGCATAGACCAGCGCACACTAGGAGATGTGCCCTACTGTACAATGGTGAAAGCAGCGCTCATCATCAGGTATGCGCTACTGTGTATAAGGTGGACTAGCGCACATGCTAGAGGAGGTAAAAAACAGGCCTTGCAATGTCAGATTGGGATGAGTCAAGCAATGGAAACAGGCTACAGTAACCTACAGAGCCTCTCAAAGGGTCAAAAAATATCAAAAGTATTGGAAGAAAAACTAACTATGTCTCCTAAAGCAGAAAACAACCGGTCCCCAGCGGAATCGCCAGTCTGTTGTTCGAGAATTCTACCCTATAGCGAGGAGAGGGACACTACCAACTTCTGGGGTGACAGGTAAATACATTAATCATATCATATAGGCTTCTACAAAAGGAAAGAGATCAAGGTTCTTGAAGGCATACCTTATTAACGAAGTTCGATCCTAGCGTTCGCTTGCTCCTTCGATCGATCCTACACTTGATCTTCCGTTCGATGAACCTGCAATACAAAGATACCTTCCTCAGCGTATCTTGACTGATATAACAATGATGAAATTGAAATACAATTTAGACATCAAATACAATCAAGCATTAAACCAAACAAATATGCAATCCATTAGACATTTGATTGGGACAGGAAGGTCATTTCAGCATTTATTGTCAAAAGCAAATAATCAGTACAAGTATACCTGATCATTCAGAGTGCTTGTGAAACCGGATCCTGGGCTCCTGCTCTTCACACTAACTTTGGAATTCCTCCAGTGTAACAACCCTTAATGCATAGTTTCTCCTCCTCTCTCTCATCTATCCCCCTTGTATTTATGGGACAAGGTAGGTAGTTTGCATCGAGAGGTAGTTTGATTGCGAAGTTGGGGAAGTTGCAAAACCAACTTCAACTAATCCCAATTCGTTAAATTAATATATTTTTGATTACTTTTTAAGATGTGCGCGAGTATTTCACAGCAGAGTAGCGCATAATATGCAACTTCACTGCTTTACAACCATCGTTTGCATGATTTTTTAAGGTGTGCGCTAGTTTGCTTAAGCAAAGTAGGACATACTAGCAGGTGTGCACTACTGTTATGCTTGTGGAGTAGGGCACATTCTAAGAAATGCGCTACTATGATGCCTGTGGGGTAGCGCACATGTCAAAAGGTAGGGTAAAATATGGTTTTTTCAGCTGCTGAGGGGTAATCCAAGTCCATGCATCATCTAGGGAAATCTTGCTCTTCAATCCAAGTTGTCCTTTTGTGTGATCGACAACTTAATGTGATCACGGACGGAGAAGTGCAGATTTTACCTATAACAAACACACTGTACTTAGTTACCATTCAGGATTTCAACAAAGGTTTTCAACACATAGATATAATTAATTAAGTTTATCTCCATAACTTCGATGGCATTTCTAACTACCTACTTCATTCTATCTAATTCACAAATAACTTCTCCATCCTATCCTTCCTCTGCTGGACTATCCTGGAGAGTCAACTATATTGACCTCACTCTAGATAGAACTCGTAAGAGGAAGTGTCGAATACATCGACCAAGCTTTCCAAGCTTCCCCAACAAGCACCCACTAGTCGTCATCACACACCTTGGGGAGCGCACTGTAGCACAACCCTCCCATGACTCCAGGTTTCGGAGGATAAACAATGGGTAATGCCTCCACCCCTCCTATGTAACAAGGATCAATGCCTACATCGGCATAGAACTGCGTTGCTATGTTACTCTCATGCTTTGTCATTGAATAAACAATTTGGGTAGTTGAATTTCTTGAAACCCTACACCTTCCCACACATCATGATAATAAACCAATAATCATACAAAACACTAATGCTTCACTCGCATACCATTTCTCTTTTGGAATTCATGTCACTAATGTACTTCCATTTCGTATGATCCAACTATCAATTAGCTCTTTTAAACATGTAGGTTAGTCTCCCAACACAAGATTGTGCAATTCCGTGCAATCATTGACATGTATACGTATTTCATTACTAAGAAACAACAATGTAACCATTTTCTATGTACCATGCACCTGGTATCACATTCATTTATTCGACATATAACTTTAAATTGGTATCCACATACCCAACATCTTTTAATTTTGCATGCTAGAGACAGAATTAAAGTACAACCATCATTCATAATATTAACATCACACATATCTATAACTTCCACAAAATAATAAGTCCATATGTCAATATACTGACAAAGTTCCACAAAAATAAGATAATACAAACATCTAGTGGTAGTTCATATGGTAAAGTCAAAGCATGGCATTACAAGAATGATCCATATCAAACAAATACTCTTTGGAGGAGTTCTCACTTTCCAGAGCTTCCCTCACCACCAATCATTTTCAAGATGTTCACATCCTACAAAGCTTCATATCCTTTCAACACCTCATAGATAGCCCCATCACCTTTCCATGACCAAACCAATCAATCATGATAATATACAAGTCTAATATGACCTTTGTGCATCTCTTCAATAAACTAGTGCCAAAAAATCGAAAGCTTTTCATTTAGACCAATATCACGAGCATTCAACCAACCTTGGTGCCAGAGAGTTAACTTTTTAGCCTAACCGATCTTGTTTAAAGTACATAGACCATGAGCTCGTAATATCTCTAATAGTTCCAGCGGGAGAAAAATATCCAACCCACAACCAAGAATGGCATAGACACCAACACGCACCTGAGAACTGCAGCCAACTTTCCACGACAAATGATTTCCAAGGACCAGGAAGGAGGCAAGTAATGCTTTCCAATGATTCAAGGAACATGAGTTTTTCTTGTTTTGAGTTTGGATGCAATCCAAAATACTCCCAAGAGTAATGTATTTGGTAGTGATAATTCAACCCCAATATACACTGGCCTTTGTAATGAGATGCTATAAAGATTTAGTTGTCATAGATTTTCCAAAAGATATAAGATCTGTAATCCCTAGCCATCGTATTTTTTGGATCTAGCGACCAAGCCCCACCTCACCCAATGCATTCCTTTGTACTCCAAGCATCCCATCCATAGGTAATTTGCACATATTTGTTTGATATTTATATAGAATTTCTTTTGGGATTGAATCTAGAGTATGGAAATATACTAACATAGCTTCAATAACAAATTTTTTCAACACTAAGTGCCCACCCCGCGAGATCCATCGATTAAATCGATAATTAACTCAGGATTCAATTTTTGCAATTAGCCAGTTCCAATCCCCTTTCTTATAGTTGTTATGCTTAATGATAAAGCCTAAGTATTTTATATGTCCATTGGATGTAGCTTGGGTGGTTGGGAGGAATGATTGTTACCCTCCCCACCTAGGTTCAATTCTTGTAAGTGACATGATGCTCTTGTTGAGCCCCTATGTATTGACTAGATTTCCTTGATTCCTTCGGAATAGCAGGGAGGTGATTTTTTCCGCTGAAAAAAGAAAAAGCCTAAGTATTTTATACCCAACTTCCAATCCTGTAAAGGAGCATTTAGAAACCTTTCTAACCTTCCATATAGACCATCGGCCAAGCCAAAGGAGTATAAAACCAAATTTTCTAGATTGATGATCATTCCAATTGTTGAAGTAAAAATATGCAGAATATTTAAGAAAGAATTCCCTTCAACCACCATTCCCAAACCAAAGAGAATTATATCATTGACAAATAGGAGGTGTGAAATAGTAACTTTTCCTGCAATCTTTACCCCTGTCAGATGCCCTTGACTCCCTGCCTAGTGAATTAAACTTCTAAGGGCTTCTGCTACCAATAAGAAGAGGTAGGGAGACAGAGGATCTCCCTATCTCAACCCTCGAGAAGCTTGGAAGAACTCTGATGTTGAACCATTAATTAAAACATAAAAACTTGTAGAAGAAACACAACATAAAATCCAACGTACCAAGTCCATGGAGAAGCCCATATGTAACAGCAAAAGCCTTTAAAAATTCTAGGACACACGGTCATCCACATTAAAAAGATCCAGCTTGAGCATAAAAGATTAAATAGAATGAGTCTTCATCAAATGTAAATCCTCTTGAGTAGAAAACACCTTATGGATGAGACGACCTTCCAAGAAGCCAAACTGTTCTAAAGCAATGTATCTAGAGAGAATCAGTTTTAGTCTCATTACCAGGATTTTTGAGACAATTATTAAACACAATTGCATAATTCTTTGGGCCTGAAATCACCAAAGGAGTTTGGATTATCCAATTTTGGGATAAGGGCAAACAAGTAGCATTTAAGCTTTTCAAAATCATGCCCTTCCGTCGAACCTCTTCAACCAACTAAAGGAGATCAACTTCAAAATATCATAAAAATCCAAGTAGAATTTGATCAACCTACCATCTGACCCTAATATCCACTCCTTTTGAAAGGAAGACATAACCAATTTCAATTCATAACTTGAAATCTCTTTAAATAAATCCTCATTGCAACATTATCAACCATCCTCGGGTATGAATATATATCCTTGAGAATGCCATCCATCTTCTCATGGGGAGGCACTTTAAGGATATCCAAAAAATGTGAAACCGCTAACCTAGAAAGCTCTTGGAAACCAGACACTCTATTTCCTACCTCATTTCGGAGGTCCCAGATAGATTTACACTTTTTCCTGAAATCGGCACAATGATGGAAGAAGCTCGTATTCTAGTCACTCGACATGAACCATGTAGCTCGAATTTTCAAACGCCAATCATTCTCATGGTCCAAAAGAAATTTACTTCGTTTGAGTTCAAGCTCTTTTATAGCAAAGATAGATTCCATCAGAACTAAGGCCTCCTGATGTCCTTCATATAGTTCTTCCAAATTGACTTCAACTTCATTCAACTCTCAATCCCTTAATATTAATATTTCATGTGCCCAAACAATAACCTTCTCCTTCACATCCTTTAAAGCATGAAGAAACTGAAAGCAGATCGACTCCTCCTTTGTCAGATCAACCACTTTCCATTTATCTTGTACTGGAATTTTAAAATCCTCCCCCTTTTCCCACTTATGGTTATATTTGAAAGGGGCATGTCGTTTTCCTTCTCCATGACTCAATTCCAAAACCATAGGAATATGATTTGAGAATTGAGAATTTTCAACCCAAGACCAAATATTGCCTAAAGAATCCATCAATGCAGTGTGCGTAAAAATGTATCCAATCTCTTTGCTATACCTTTTGAGCCTCCACGATTATTTACCAAGGTGGGATTTAGAAAAAGAGGTTCATTGTCGATAAGATCCATTTCCTCAAACCTGTTGAGAAAGGAACTTGCAAGTCGGTATGCTCACGCAACCATAACCCAAATTTCAGCCCCGTTTAAAGTAAAATTCAAATTTCCACCAAGAATCAATATTTCACGATGATCCATTTGTAATTCAACAAGGAGTACCCAAAAACTTCCCTAGCAGAGTACGACCCATTTACGTTCAGGATTTGGAGACACTTGCCCACCTCTTTGCATTACATCATTGTACATAGAGCTGAAACAATAACATAAGAATTTATTAGCTCAATAGAGGAGTTCCACCCAGTGACCAAACCTCCAGATAACCCAAAAGAATCAAGATAAACGAAGTCCCACGAGACAAAAATATTTTTGAGAATATTGATCGTTATCTCCCCAGTAGTCATGGTTTCCCAGAGAAGCATTACATCTGGCCTCAAAGATGAAACCATTTATTTGAGGGTCGATTGTTTGGCTCCCCCCCAAGCCACAAGCATCACAGAAATAATTTTCATGGGAAACCATCCATAGGGGGGTTTTGTGCTATAAGGAACCCTTTCATAACGATCTGTCTCCCTTGATTAACTTCCCTCACAACCATGTCTTGTGTCAATTTTAAAGTTGATATGCAGCCTACCTTTGCCTTTCTTTCATCTTTGATCACATCATACCCTAAACCCCCAGATTGAAAACTACCTTGTGATATGGACATTGTTTGAGATTGAATATGGTAATGGTCCTTCCAATCTAGGGAAGTATCACCCACATTCTCATTTGAGCAAGGAATCCAACCAGACAAATCTTGTAGATCACTATTAGAATCTTTTACAATATTTACAATAGGCACCCCCCTCAAGTGGGATACCAAAGGGAGGAAGATAAATAATTGAGGACAGGTCCATAGGGAAAGATATTTTATTCGGCCCCAAAAACTCACCTAACGGGTAATTAACCAAAGGATTAGAAGCAACTTGTTGAACAATGTTGAAGGAAGGAAGTAAAAGCTTTTCTTTTGGAATATCCAAATGATTTCCACTTTTTAACCCCATTTCTTCAAGTCTTTATTGTTGTGAATAAGAGAGATCCAAAAAAACATCATCCCTAGGTGAGGGAGGATGCATACCATCCAAAGGCACAGACAGGGATCCAACAACCATACCTTGCTTTGAGGGCTCTTCTCTCCCTATAATGAGTCGTATAGAATCATCCTCACTTGAGGATCTATCTAAAATGGGTTTTTTACTAATGGAAGGGAGAACGCCATTTAGATTCAATCCCGATGAAGAAGTAAGACTCTTCTACTCTTCGGCTCTCCAAACCTCCTTTAAAAAAGGCTTCTCGCATTCCCTCACTAAGTTCCCATAAATAACATCTGATACATCTGAAAGGAAAATTTGTGTAATCAAGTATTTAAGTTCGTTTGATAGGACCTACTTCGAGCTCCATGGATTCAAATAATTCTACGCTCGCATCAATTTCTGCTAATATTCTAGCCATCGACTGACTTGCATCAAAATTATAAGTATCATCAACAATAATGAACCTACTGAGCTTATTTCCAATTTCCTTTAAAGAAACTATCAAACAAAAGCTCCATCAGGAGGTGGGAGAGCATAACCCAAATATGGGTAGCTCACAAATTTCTCCTGTGCAACAAACTTTGGGTGCCAGGGTTTTATGGAAAGGTAGGATTGATCGATAAACTAGAGGTTCCTCAAAATTATTTTCACATCCTTTCCTTTGAAAATGAAACCAATACATCCTTTATCGAGTAGATGGAAAATAGGGCCATAGGAAAATATCGGAACCCAAGACCTTTGCATCCAGTCATTCAACCCTTCCAAACTCATCTTACACCTTGAACAATTTCCAATGAGGGTTTTTCCCAACATCAAACCTACTTAGGTTGCCTGAATGTCCTACCTACAACCAAGGATACCCTATGGCCCTTTGACTTGATAACGTTTTTCCTCTTCAAAACTCTAGAAGGAGAAGACTTGATATCCCTTGCACCTCAGGCTAGCAAGTTCAAAAGA
Source organism: Larix kaempferi (assembly GCA_027924585.1). Lineage (NCBI taxonomy): Eukaryota > Viridiplantae > Streptophyta > Pinopsida > Pinales > Pinaceae > Larix > Larix kaempferi. The sequence continues at coordinate 2,800,519 of BSBM01000655.1, read as the reverse complement.
GATGGATTTATGTGGTCCAATCTTTGTAATTTTCTAAGTCATCGACCAAAAACAAGCATGAAGAGATACTTGAAATGATTATGGAAACTATTCTTGGTTATTCACTGCAGAGACTTAATTGAAATTATATCAACTTGGAAAATGATTTCATAGTTAACACATTCTTGTTATCTAATACAACATTTTATTTAAATTGATACTTGTTTTTGGTAATTATATATGCATACTTGAATATTCGAAGCCAATTTTATTTCTTATCTTTCATATTAATGGTGTTCTTCTTAATGCAATGCACAAAAGTGAGATGATAATAAAGAGCCAAGAATTAGAAGAGTAAGAGGAATTATTGTTGCAATTTTTACAATATACGAGTTTTGAAATTAAAGTGACTTTTATTGTTCTATGCACAAGAAGACTAAGATGCATTAGACCTTTGGTGGATTTTTGAAATGCTGACCTTTTTACAGGTTTACAATTCAAGAACCTAACTTTAATTATCGACCAGGGATTGTACAACTTCTGAGGTACTCTGCACTATATGTGCACTGCTAAGAGAATACTAACCTAAAAAGATAGAATTTTGGGGATGTAAAAGGGGAGTATATGAATCTTTTGTTTTATGAAAACATAAGCCTATTTTAATGAAAGAATACATCTAGTTACTGAAAGCATAAATCTATTTTTAAGGGAAACTATTAAATCAGACATCTACTCTACGAAAACATACATCTATTTACTGAAAGCATAAATCTGTTTTAAGGGAAACTATTTAATTAGACATCTACTCTACGAAAGCATACATCTATTTACCGAAAGCATAAATCTATTCTAATGAAATCAAAACGCTTACTCTACGAAATCATAAATATATTTAATGAAATGATTTGGAAAACTTGACATGAGAAAAATAACTATTGATGCAAACAGAAATATGCTAATCTATAAATTCCCATGAGAAATTGATATGATTCAAACCTAAAGTGTAGATATTATAAAAATTATTTAGTGCATAAGAATGTGAATCTGTAAAACTTCCTTTGCGGAATGCTCCTACAGGACTACAAAGTTCATATATCAAAACTACAGACACCATTGTACAGAGCTACGGATGAAACAATCATTTCCAGAAATGAATCCTATTTAGTATATGATGCTCTGAATAATTCACGATTACTTGTTTGATCATAAATAACAAAATGCGTAAAACATAATGTAAATACAACACATAACTCTTGTTCTAGCCAATGAGGGGGCCCTCCTCAAAGCGTATTACAGGAGCTAAATTAGACTTATAAACTCATAGATGATGTAAAACATTGTTTCTTCATTAAGCTGGTATAAAATCCATATCAACCGTAATACAAAAACTTGAGTGTTGTGAAGATGAAAAATGTCTGAGAACATAAAATAATAAAATGCATAAGATGGATTCATGCTATGCATGCGCTTCTTTTTATTACAGAGTTTCAACAATGTCTCTTCATTGGGAATCACGAGATTAATCTACTTTAGATTTGTCCCTGGAAATCATGAAAGAATGATAGAGTGACATCGAGTTCTTCTTCTACTTATTTATGATATTAACTAGAATTGACTCGCCAATCTTCATAGTTGTCTTTAAACCTGCACTTATTCGCACATGGTGCTCATCCACTTGGTTAGCTTATTTAAAACATGCTACACAAGAAAATATTACTACTTAACCAACATCATTCCATAGTCAATCAAATCATATCCTAGCCTATAGAAAGGGGTGATTTTGGCTTAGTTTCTTACTCCCTAATAGTAAAAATGAATGCACTTGATACCTATATTATGACCCCATCATTTCCACCAAACTTGAAGATGTTACACATCCTTGTGTAACCTATCCTGTTGTTCAACGACTTCTCTGATGTCCCATGCAACGAACCGAGGTGCCCCCGTCTGCCAGTAATATCCTTGAATTTGTTCTTCTTTAGTCCAAGCCATGCTTTCTTCTTCCTCATCAATGCTTTCCTTGATTAATAAGGGAAGGAAGAATGGTGGGCTCAACTTCAAGCTTATTCTTCAGCAAAGATTCTTTGTACATTTTTTCCCTTATTAGAGCGACATCCAACCTATGGGGGGAATGTGGCTCTATCCTTTTCAGGTCTCCTGAAATTCTTTTCCATCTATCCCTTATGACCTCTTGTACTTCCCCAAGGGTGATCTGTACGATTTTGTCAAAGTGCTCAATGGCTTCCTATTACTTCTCCTCAAGGATAGGAATTAAGTCCTCATCGACGGTTATGGTATTATGATCTTGGATCACTTTCTATGGATGCGTGGCTTTTGCTCTCACCCATAATGCATTTACTCATTCCTCTAACCGGTATAGATGAGCATCTTGTGATATTTCGATTTCATGGTTCATACAGGAGCAGAGTGCCCTTGGCTAGAAATCACCAATATTGGTGATGAGTTAGGTGAATGGGGCACGACCAAGTTGTGGAGGAAAAATTCACATAGCTAGTACTTTTCAAGTTTTGTGCTATCTAGTGAAGTGTCCACAAAATATTTTGGGGTGGCTATTTCCAATGGTAAATTATTTTTCAATCTATGCATCTGAAATCAACACCATTTTTCTCTGAGATACATGGTATAAATCCTGGATGGGGGTCTATACCCGATGATTTCTTCAAAACGTTTAGCAGTGGTGTCCATGGTAGTTTCCAATTGTAGGATCTATTGGTCTTTTTGCACCAACCTCTCTTGATATTTGCTCAATTTTTCCTATAGTGCTTGGTTCTGTTGTTCCAAGTGCGTCTGTTGGCCAACATGCTGCATTTTTTAAATTTGAATTTTCTCATGCATGATTGGGGATGTTGTCGATGCAGCAGCCTGGGTTACAGGGGACTGTGCCACTATCTTCAGTGTTGCCAATTCTTCCCTAACCCTTGATAATTCATACAATGCCTCTGATAGACGAGAATCCTCTTTGATTTGCATCTCTTCTTTGGGTAATAACTGTCTTTGAGTGGCATTTCTTCTTCTGTTGACAAAAAGGGGTCTCCTTGTTCCATTTCAAAGTCCCCAGACTCTTGCTGATTTAGGGGTGTTTTTCCTAACTCCTCTTCATCTTTTTCTTCCTCTTTTCTCTCCCTCTCTTCCATGATTTTTTACTCCTTTTTAAGCCTCCTACTTTGTCGCCTAAATTACGTGTGTCGACAAGTCTACCTGTCCAAGTGCATATGTCGCAAAAGTGTCCAATGAGAGTGCATGAATGCATTTGGTCAAGTCCATCAAAGGTAATGCTTCACCAACTAAGGGAATGCTCATATCCATTGGGTTTGCATGTCTAGTCTGTGTACCCAAGGCACTCCCCAAGCCATAGGAAAGGCAACATGAATGGTTCACCACTCCATTTATCTATATGCTAATTTACCTATGGTATTACAATCTTTCTTGATGACCCTCTGTGCCTGCCTGACAATGATCCTACTGTTAGTCATAGGCAAAGGTCTTACAACAAGGTTATGTCAATTGAGTGTAGTTTGAGTGATTGCGAGGAAAAGTTGCTACCCACTCCATTTGTTTTTTAATCTCACCATGTGATGTGTTTACTCTTAGTCAATCGATCATTTATTATCTGTATATGATATGTTCATGAGTTGTTGACCTACCTCATGATATGAATAATTTAAGATTTACCCTAGCCACCATCCTTAAAATTAAGGAATGTACTATGTCTCATGAAAACTGTGTGACATGAAGTTTATTACTCATTAAAAAATACAAAATATTTACTAATAAAAAAATCAAATAAATTATAAAAAAATTCACAATAATAATATAGTTTTTATTGAATACTTACAAACTAAAAATGAAAACATAAATAAATTATTTTACCACATAACGAAATCCAAATGTTAACACACATGCACAAACACACACAATGTCATGCATATATTTATTTAATTATTTTATTTTTATTTTTTGTGACCAGTGGAATCAATAATAGGGTCGAGCTTGTACTCACGTGACACAAGGTTGATTCTGGTCCACTGCCACTATAACCTCCAGGTGTACCAACACTACCCCACACATGGTACATAGGGCTACAAGGTTTGAACCAACAATGTCGCAAGGAGTGCCTTAATAATGTACCCTGTCACCAATTGATTTATGCCCCGTGGGAAAATGTTTACATATATTAATACAAATGTGATTTAAGTTTGCATATGAGATTAACATAATTTTTTTCCTAAGGAAAAAAACCATATTTCCTATTCATAGAAAAATGGAAAATACATTGTTAAAGTGCAAGGTGCACAACACATCTTGATCTTTCAGAACAATGAAAACATCATACTAGGGTAGATATATAATTATCAATGTAAAAACCTCCAAGTGAAAAAAATCCCAGAGATCATAAGATTTGCATGAATGAAAACATTGACTTTCCAATTGAAAAAACAATAAGGTCGAAGACTATTTAGATAAAAACATATCGTATATAGGCTTTTAGGCAAGTTAAAAATAGAAAGTATTCTAGATACAACACCCTCTAAAAGCGTCTTAGAGGAACATATCTAGTTTATATATCCCAAGTAAAGTCACAATAAATTTTTTCACTAGTCTCCTTGATATAAATAGACTTGGTGCCTTAAGAATGATCGAGATTTTTTTATTGGTTTCTAGGGTTTCAATTATTTCACTATAAACTCCCATGCCTTCCATTAGGAGGTAGTGGGGCTCCCCCCTAATGCGATGTAGTTGTATCGAAGTCTTTTTCTGCAAAACAACCATTTCCCACTTCGGAGGAAGCTACCAGTTCACCTAAGAAGACTCTTTCTAAAGCCTCCTCATCCTTGGGCCCTGTTGTTGCTACAACAACCCCCCAAATTTTTTTTTGAAAAAATATGTCGGGGGCCCTCCTTTACTTTTAGGCAAAATTTTGCCTAGAAAGCTGAGGCCATCAAGAGTTTTTTCTTTCTTAGTCTTTCTAAAGATAGGTCCTTTGCTTGCTCCCTTTGAGTCCGTTCTCACTAACTTTGCCTAAGTAAAACGCGAGTTTATGGGCCTCCGTGGCGGAACCTTTAAGACAACTTTTTCGAAACGGCGGAGAATTTTGGTTAACCTTGCCGAAACCCTGCGGAATAAACTCGTAAGATTTTTCCGCAATGGCGGAGAAACTCAACTATTTTTTCCGCAACGACAAAATCCTTTTCGACTAAGTAAATGACAGAGGAATTCGCCAAAGTCCTCTGCAACGGTGGAGTAACTCACGTAAGTTTTCCGCAACGACAGAGTAACTCATGTAACTCTCCTACAACGACGAAGCAACTCGATCAAGTGTTCCATTTCGCCACTTCGCACCTTTATTTTGCGGATGAACTTTGATAATTTTCCCACAACGATCAGAAAGGTTGGCCAAGTGTCTCCGGTTTTGGCGATCACACTTAATGCCGAATGTGCCGATTTGACCCCATTCGTACACCCATTAACCTCGTTTAAATTTTCACACCTACTCCATTAATGGCTCGTACGTGTTTAAACATTATATAAAGGGTTTAAACCTCGTTGAATTTCATTGTTTCAACTATTTGAAGGCCTGCTTCCGTTCCGTTTTACTCCAAGCTCACCATCTCCCCAAGCGATGCTACTACGAACCAGGCGGAATTCACCAGGTTGGTACCCCCCAAGCCTCATATCCTGATCTGAAGAAGTTATTTCTTTGCCTTTCAAGTTTAAAAGGGCCATGATCGTAGTTCATTGATCCAAGCTGTTTGATTTCTGCGTTTTATTTTCATTCATGGTCTTATGTTTAGCTGAAACTAGAATCATGCTCCTATCCTGCTAAAACACAGCCAAGCCTAGCTTCATAAGGGTTCACAGTTGCTCGGGCCATAATCATCTACATGCAAATTGTTAGCAAGTCCTATGATCCATCATTGTCTAGTTTCAGAATTCAGTAACGTCATAGAATTGAAACCAACCCTGTCCATCCTTACCCGAACCATGTTGGTATTCCTACCCCGCCATGAAGTTTCATGCCACTTTCGTACTTTGGAACATGTTATTACCATGTCAAGCCTCATGCCATAAAACATAGTATACTCAGAATTGCTGAGATACATGACCCTTATATTTCATAGTTGCAATAGAGTGGCCTACAAAAATAATCAATTTTACAGAGGATTAGGAAATAACATGTGAAATAAATGTTTAAATTGAAAATAGAGGAGCTATAACATTTTGGAATTTGCAAATCAATGGTGAAATAAGCATAGCTAGAAGGATTCTGTCAGCGTTTAAGCCTCAATAGTATGAGTAGGATGATAGTTTGAATTGCTGACATTGCGCCGTATGCCTACAGGATTTTCAAAATGACTAAAGGTGGCAGGAGAAGGTCAAAGGTGACCTGCCTAGAATCAGTCGATGACAACGCAAGGGTGGAAACTACATTCCAAGATACTAAGTGCACTACAGGCGTGCCCCCAGAAGTAAAATGGGAAGACGTATACCGTATGATAAGAGACCAGGACTTCCCTGAAGCTCTTCTTGAAGAAGAATGTCTATACTGGAACATTAGAAACTCCTATATATCCAGAGCAGCCACACGTCCAGAGCTCTTCTCCTGCTCATAAGTAATTGGATGGATTCTGCGGCATGCAAATACCGAGACAAGAGTTATTTCGGATAGCAAAGGAAAATATTTTGATTCATTTCACCCATCCTATATCTCAACGGCTTATAAGTTTCCCAAGCTCGAGCAGCGGCTTGATGATGTATGGCTGGAAGAAATCAAGATGGATAATCTGGAGATGGCTAGGAAGATGATAATCTCGGGCAAACAAATCAGAAAAAAAGGATAGTGAGGAGTACGAGGTTCATAATCCGAGGCCCCCTTTTAGATTGATCACTCTCATGCTAAGCAAAATATTTGGGAGGCCGGATGGGACGATGTTTATGCTACAATGGGTTCCCATCATCCACTATGTGGCGTTCCAAGGAACAATTTTTAATTGGGCTGATATTCTCTTAGACAGCTTGTCATCAGCTATAAGTGTTGCACAAGAAGGGTTAGTGGAGAAAAGGGCAGAATGTTATATGGCATCCTACTTGATAGATTGTATTGTGGAGAAATGTCCCTTTCCCAAGCTGGGATGCATATGGAACTCGGCTGATACCTCAGTATTCATTGCTTACAAAATATTTTGGGCTCAGAATTACAAAAGGCATTACAAACTCATTTGTGAGGAGTTTATCATACCTCTATACGAATTAATGGTCAATGAGGAACCCAACTGCTTATCTAAGAACGCCATGGAAGTCCTGGAGAATTATGGTGATTTCTATTTTTTGTCAGGAGGCACCTACATAAGAATGTACGGAGGCTCTAAACCCCCGTATATCTTACCTAGGTATGCTACTGACTATGTAGTCCACAAGGAGGCAATGAGACAGGTTTTCATTGATGGAGTTGGTAGTACCTTGAACAAGGCAAAGAAGGCTTCCTTCCCACCTTTACCCTTTTATGTTGGGGCTTACAAGTTTTCAAAAATCGCGACAATATAAGATTTTGTTGCAGAGCTGAAAGGCTTTCATTTTGGAGAAAAGATTGTTCACAGGAACGATCGACGAGGCAAAGTTGCACAACATTGCAAAGAGATTTCTGCTACCTTTGAATATGCTAACCATTATGATGAAGATGAGGAAGTGTATAGGGGGGTTAGCAATATGACTGAGTTACGGATTTTCCAAATTGGCAAAGGAGGAGCCAGCTCGAGCTCTAATATTGTGGAAGAAATAGAACATCAGCAAGAAAAGGGAACCTCGGGAACTGTTGAATATTTCTCTAAAGAAGAACAAAGGCTTAAGGAACAAGCTAAGAAGATCCAAGAGGAAATTGAGAAAATAATCAATAAAGCAAAAGAGGATAAAATTCGAGAAGAAGAAACTTTAAGAGCCCAAGCAGCTGAAGATGAAGCTCGAAGAATCCAATAAGGAGAAAGGACCAGATTGGAGGGAATTGCAAAACAGGAAGAAGATGACAAACTGAGAAGGGAACAGGAGGAAGATGACACACTGAGAAGGGAACAGGAGGAAGAAGCGCAAAGAAAAGAGGAAGAAGAAAATAAATCCAAAGAAGATGCTGACCCTAAAAGCCCAAATATACAAGACTTGAATATGAACTCTCCCATAAGAGACCTCCGACTTGTCCCTTTTACACCATCCAAGAGTAGTACGGTGTTCCAATGGGATAATTTTACTTATAACAAGAAAAGGAAATCCATTGTCAAAGAAATGGTGACTAGAATGAAGAGGCCTTTTCAACCAGATATTGTCACCAGGCATGAAATCACAGTCATGCAAGGTACCCAACATGCGCACAAACTCATGGCATCTATTTATGTGGCCTCTGTTCTAGCAATCGCTGACAATGTCGACATATTAGCAGACAAGTTAGAATCAGAGAAGGAGAGAGCCCACCATCTGCAGGAAACTCTGGTCAAAGAGCAGAATTATTCAAATTTGATGGTTGAGAAATGTGACACCCTTGTGTTAGAGAAGGGAGAACTTAACAGGAGATTTCAACATCTAGAAGCTGAAAAGAGAGCTTTGGTGATACAAATGAGAACTCTGGAGACAAAGAAGAGAGATATAGAAAGCCGCAACCTATAGTTGGAGTCCGAGAAGTTTGATACTGCTCAACAGATCAATGACCTAAAGGAGAACGTTGAGAAGCTGGAAGAAAAGGAAGAATTGCTAGAACAACAATTACAACTCACAACCAGCAAGGTTGGCGACTTGGGACCCTTTCATGAGAAGGCTTGTGAAATTATGAAAAGGACACACGAGATTCAAGAGCTCATAATAGAGGAAATTTGCAAGTTAAAGGAAGTGGTGGCCATAATCAAAGAAATAAATGCTGAGGCCACTAGGCGTAGGAGAAAATATGTATGTATTAGTGAGGACATTAGGAGGCAAATGGAATGGAGAGAAGGAAGGTCAGGATTCCCAAAAAGACTACCTCTTAAGTCCATCGTCGGTTTCAAAGCAGATATCGACCTCTTGGGGTTTTGCCAGAATTATGGAGTGAAGTTGAATGAAGTGGCCATGGTTACGCTTGAATAGTGTGGGAATTTGTATTTGAAAATACGAGCCACCCAAGAAAATTGCCAGGTGAAAATGCCCCAAACTATAGAGGAGTTTCCGGACAAAGCCCAACGTTTGTCTGATCTAAGGGATGGGTTGAATGCTGAAATGGATTATGTAAGGAAGGTAGATGCTTTGACCACAAAAGAATTTCATGATTGGATTAGCCAAGCTACAATTCGCGCACATCTCCTAAATGAAAGTCTCCAAGTTACAACAGTAGAAATCGCTAATCTTGAAGAAGAGCTGGCCAAGCATGAAGTTTCTCTGAAAACCATGCTTCCCATTGATGCAAACAATATCATAAAAGAAACCAGTCTCTGGGTGAAGCATATAGCAAAAGCAGACAGGGTACTAATAGCAGGAACACATCAAGTAACAACACGAGGAGCAGAGGCATCAGTTTCAGTGGAATTACTAGCAGCACCAATGGCACAAGCCCCAAAAGGAGTATCGGATTTAGCAGAAACGCCCAAGTCAGCAAAGGCGTCAACTCATAAATAATCCACCTTTTGTCTTATTTTTTGATTTGCAACCAACGTGTCTTCCTTCAGCCTTCATATGTGTTAATGATTAAAATGACATTTGGACCTCTGTCACGTTCATTTTGTAATATTTCTGGGCTTTTATTCTTTTTGTGACATGGACACTACAAGACAAATTAGAGGAATGTGGACGGTTAGGGTATAGGTGGCAGCTCTTGGAGTATTTTGTAAAGCTATATATAGCTGAGTAGAAGAGAATGAAAGGGGCTTTTGGCATATAGAAGAATTTCTTTTGGTGTATGAGAACTACTTCAACTACATGAATGGAGAAACGATTTGGACCTGTGAAAGCTAGTGCATTGTTTGCTTTGAGTTGTAATGGATGATTGCCAAACTATTTCAACAGTATCTATATACATTCAGTGAGATCTTTCCTGGCTTATGTGAATTAATTCTACGCTGTGAATGATTTTACTTCTTCGCAAAATTACTGTACCTTATGAGTGATGGAATGTTTTAATATAATCAAAGCTATCTTTGATATCATTTATATTATGCTAAAAATGCATTTATGGGATTAAATGGTTATCTGTTTCAATCTTTAAAGGTTACTTTTAGTTATTGCTCATAATTTAAAGTTCTGCTCCTTGCAAGGATAGGTTAATTTAGATTTAAATAAGCAGATTTGTTTAACACATGCATTTAATCTAGGGCATATGCATATCATCTTAAATATAAAATATATAAACGGTGGCTCGGGCCACAATCGATAAAAATAAACAAATCTTTAAAACTCACACGGTAGCCAGACCGTTAACCGGACAAATTCCCTACACCAAACGGTGGGAGATCTAATTGGGATCGCTTACTGGGGAGAATCCCTTGCTGATTGATGCTACGATTTTCGAGGCATCAACAGGCCCGAATTATCCCTCTGAAGCTGAAGAAGCTTAGAATCAAAACAAAACCTCGCTACATGTTAAGCCTGCATCGCGAGGCTTGTCACCTACCCAAATTCTGAAAATAATAATTTAATTGCAAAAATACTTTATGTTAAATTTTAATTTCAAAGTTTTGAAATTATGGCCAAGTTTGGTCAAGGATGAATGTAATTACTCAATTATTATTATTAAATAAATTAAAGTAGGAGACAAACACCCAAGGGAACTGTTAAATGAGTGTTCACTGACCCACTAGGAGGAATGGAAGCTGTTAGAAGGCATGGGGCAGATGGCATCAATTGCACTTCACCACTAGCTGTTGGTTATGGGACAACTACCCCTAAAAATGTGACATTATCCCCCAGGTTGTGGGAGTGGGCAGGTAACTCATTTAATGACCCAGTAACAACTGAAAAGGCCTAGGCAGCCTACATAAGGCAAATTCGAATTGAGCAGGCAGCTCTTACACAATATTTTCTGCAAAAGTATTTCCTCATGTGCATCAGGTGATCACTAAGAGATTCGAATAGGGAGGCTAGTTGTGAGTGAAATCATAAGTCTGCATACTATTTTCACAAGAGAACCAGAGGAGCTGGTGCAGGTCCTTGGATTGCTAGTTTGAAAGATTGGATAATTATTGCTACTGCAAGTGGAGATCCTAAGCTTCTAAGTTTCTTCCTCTTGGTGGTTCAGTGAACAGGCTCGGGGGTCCTAAGGCAAGTAACTTGGCTTTCTTTAGGAATTGGTTGGGTGGAATAGGCTCCTTGGGCTGTTTGTTTCCCTACAGTTAATCAAGTTTTGTTGTTTCCTATTTTGTTTACAGTTTAATAATTCTGTTTAGTGAAATCATGAAACTCTGTTTTGTATATGAATTTATTTCTGATCTTTGTTTAACTCTAAATGATAAACTTGTTTAAAATCTTATTAGAAAATCAACTCTATATTTTTCCACATGCTGTTATTTGCATCGTACTCCAGTATAGAGAAGCAAATTAAATAATAGATTAGAGATGGGCATATTTCCATTTGATTGGATAAATAATTGTAGTAAGTGATTTGTTTGCCATTCTGACCTGTATCTAAATAGAGTAAGAATTTATTGTATAACTATAGATAATGTTATAGGATTCTTTTGTTATCTCAAAAATATAAATCTAGTTAAATTTCTGTACAACCATGTATTATCCTCATATCTCTATTCTATTCAAATAGCAAATAAATGCATTTAGTATTAAAGATTTCAAATTTTCATAGTACAGGTATTTTGCATAAATATAACAGCTGCAAATTCATTCCATACAAATTTGGTTATGAGTAAATACTTTTCATTTTGGTCATAGAGCATTTCCATTGTAACTATAATCGTTTTAATAATTAGTTTCATACCAGTCTAATATAAGCATTCATGTTTTATTTCTGCTTCATAAAGATTTATTCTAATAGTAGCCAAATACACATTTTACATACTCTTGTATAAACTGTAGCTCACACCATAACATTTTAGCAATTACACTATCGAGATTTCTCTCTTCACAACGAATAAGTCTGGGTTATAAACCCTAGCTTAAAAACTCTTTCATATTTGGATATTACAGTTATAGTTCTTTTTATTTCAAAAACTAGAACGCAGAGGCTAAAACCCTCTCGACACTTTGTTTATATGATCAAAACTACTATATTGATTTTTCAAAAATTGGTACCAATAACGAAATCAAAACACAAGCTTACAGTCTGGCTTCTGTAAACCCTCGGGTAGAAGGCAAGCATTATGGCTCGGCAAACTCAACAATCTTTTATTAAAAGAAAAATGACTATAGTTCGTGGTTACAGAAGTGAACCCTCAAATCTTGACTCACATTCATAAATGGAAATAAAAATTTCACCATGTTTTGGTCACGGTTTCATGGCATTCAAGAGTTTCCATCATCAACTGTAAACATAGTTCAGAATAAATAAAAATTGAAGACGATACCGGGTTTGCACCCTTAACATTATAGTAAGTAACGAAAGTTTGAAGTCTCCATTGCCGAGCACAACCAGGCATCAAATAGCCTTTAATAACCCATTTGACCGAGAAATTTTATCCTTGGTTTAAGCCAAAAGAAAAGAAAAACAAGACAAGTTTAAGACTTCGCTTGTGGCCATTACTTCTATAGGTAGACGAATTCCACCCCTCGGCACATATAGAGACACATCAAGGAACCTACGAGGCATGTAAGAATCTCTGGAGCTTACCAGGAAGCCGTTGATGCATTCCTTTTATTTTGTAATACAGGAAACCCTCCAACGAAGAGAAGACCTGCCAAAACACCAAGTAGTTGGTTAAACGGGTGAAACTTTACCGAATGCCAATGAACGTCTTTAACTTGCAGTGAATACTTAATACATTACCTGGAGAGTGTTTTTCCAACTGTTGAAGATGAAAAGTAGCAGTCGACTGAAATCCTTCTTACTCGTAGGAGAAATCAAACAGGCGTTATCACTTTTCGAAAGAGCCAAAGAACTAACGTTGGAGTACTCTCAACAGTTGATATTAACCTATCCTTCATACCACAACCTTATGGCCTTCTGGCTTGAGGCCATCGCCTGCAACATTCAAATGTTGGCTCGCATAAGTCACAGGTTCGAAACCCTGGAAAAAAACCCTTCTATCACCTTAAAATTTGGCAGCCTGTCGGCCTCATTACCACGAAACAATGAAAGACCAAAACACTTGTCATCAATACAAACAACCCAGTTTAGGGTTACTCAAACCGATGATCGAGATCTGGAGTGATCAACGGTAGGGAAGAGCCAACAATACATAGTGGGAAGCCGAGCAAAAACTCACATTAATATCTCATTAATTACCAACACCTACCAAGTTGCCAACCTTACAGTTCAAAGAACGATACAGTGTACAGTGTGGAAGAAGAGACAATGGAGTTCCTTGCCAGCTATAACTCTCTACTTCTTTATCACCTAAGGTTCATAAGGTTAGACTACGTGGAATTGTTGTCACCCTTTCCACGTTGAATGCATTGATTTCAAACAACTGTAACTCTGTCAACCTGCAAACACAATTTATTAACCGTCATATCATCACTCTATCGTCGAGATGTGGGTAGTTATAGGTATTAGTTCATACTTAGGACATAGTTTCAAACTATCACTCAAGCCACGACCTCGTTTAAGTCATTATAATCCTTTAGTGGATGTTATAGGATGATACCCTATGGTGTCAACTATATGTATGATTTCATTTGTATTACATATTAATACTTTTGTTTTAATAGTTTGAAATAGAAAAATCATTTCATATCAAATAACAATATGTAATGCATATTTTTATATATTTCAAAGTTTTGTTGGTGTCACCTATTAATGTAATATACTATGCTATATGTAAATAAATGACAAGTTACCTAGTTATTGCATTTAGTTAGGGTGGATCGAAATGCCAAATACAGTACATAGAATAAGTCTAATATCTTGCAAGACGCCATTGTTAATGATAGTTCGAAAGTGTAAAATTCTACAAATCTTGAATTTGCACACGTAAATAAATAATAGTATTGATTTCATCAATATCGCCAACAGTGACCTCTTGACGATAATTGTAACAGTACAATAGAAAGATGGTCGATTTGGGTTGATAACATCAAGGAGCTTTGTAAAACATTGCCAAGCTAGGAAGAGAATTTCTTGTATCCATACCTTCAGTTTTTAATGTCGCAAGGAAGCACTTAACATTTTACATTGATGACGTTATGAAAATACAAGTACTCTAATTTTTATGCTGTCATGAAGATTTCTTACCTACGGTCTGCACATGGAAACAAGTTCAATTGCCTTAGCTAAACATAGCTAAGCAAGCTCCAGGGTGCCTCATAGGACCCCTTTTATCAACAAACAAACTATCAGCAATACATCAAGGATTTAAAATCAGTACAAACTGTAAAAGCATGCATATTTAATCAAGAACCTAAACAAAATCATGAACTGTACTGGTTTTTCATAAACATACAAAGATATCTCGTTAAGAAGTTAACAACCGCTAATATCTGAAGTAGAAATTTTAATTAATTGAGGTTGATGACGTGTCATTATGTTTATCTTACCTTAATTAAGTGTTCAATTAGTTATCTCATTCCGCATTAGATATTTCTGATAAATATTGCTATTGTAATTTTTTTTTTTTGTCGGTTTGGGATGTTACATGTGGTATCAGAGCTCATGTTCGAACTCTAGGCCTGAAAAAGGTCCAAGAACAAATTTTATACAGCAGAAAATTTTACTAATTTAAATTTTAATTATGATATTGTTCAGAAATTATTTTAAGCTACAAGTATGGAGAATTCAGCTGATCATGTAGAAGACAAATTTCAACCAAACGGCCACAGCTCGGGACAACACTATGCAAAAGAAGGTCACGGTGAACTAAATAATAGTTCGTCATAATTCTTACGTGCTTTTCATGAATTAAAGGCAGAAATCAGATCTGTGAAACAAGACAATGAAAGAATTCTGCAAGCACAAGAACAATTAAACCAAGTGTTGTTTGAACAGTGCCCAACTGAGGAGCAAGAGAGAGATAATGAAGATATCTCCATAGTTGAGGATCTGCCTCATGCTAATAAAAATAAGAAAATGAAAAAAAGTGAGGCGAACAATAGTTCAACCTCATCAGGGGATGCTATTGAAGTGCTTAAAAAGAAACGTAACTACACCAGTGATAGCAGCGAAGGAGATTTCAAACCCAGAAGGAAAAATCATAAGGAGTATAAGCAGATTTCTAGGGAGTTCAAAAATATTAGACCTCCAACTTTCAATGGAGAAACTGAGAAGGGCGAGACAACTGAAGCTTGGCTGTCCGGTATGAAGAAATACTTCCAGATTTATAACTATTCAGAGTCCTTGAAGGCAAAAATGGCTATATATAACCTGACCGGAAAAGTGGATATTTGGTGGCAGGACATCAAAAGGGTAAAGGGCATCAAAGATAAAGATGTAAGTTGGAGTACTTTTAAACGATACTTTAAAAAGAAGTATTTATCTGAACAGTACTGCGAAGAAAAATACAAAGAGTTCTACGATTTGAAGCTGGGAGGTATGAACATGAAGGAAATGAACACTAAATTTCTGAACTTACTAAGATATGTGCCATAACCCATAGAAGAAAAACCGAAAATTCAAAGATACTTGAGCTGCCTACCTTTCAATATTAAGGACATAATCGAATATGACAGTCCTAAAACCTTGGAAGAGGCTATGAGAAAGGCAGTTTTCTGTTATGACACAAATAAGAAAAGAGAAGGAATGTCGAACTGGAAGAATCATAAGCCCAACAATTTTGAGCTGAAAAAAAATATTTCAGGTTCAGTGGAAATTCCGGTTTCCAAAAGAAAAAATTTCAGAATCAGATTTTTCAAGGGAATAACTTCAGAAACAGTCAACATCAGAATTCTACAGCACCCAGAAATGCACCTAATAATACCAGGATCAATGAGCGAAATGCACCTATCAAATGTTTTGAATGTCAAGGTCCCCATTATGCATCAGAATGTCCCTTGAGGAAGCGAAAAACTAACAACATCAACTCTATTCAGACTGAACCTACTATTGGATGCGTGGCGAGGGAAATGCCTAGAATCAATGCAGCACTCGACAACAGGCAAGCAGATCATCAAATCTCCATGGTAGAGATTGAAGGTATGCTACAAAACCATCCCGTTACTGTTTTAATTGACCTAGGTGCTAGCTTAAGTTATATATCACCAGATATTGTGGAAAGTCTTAAATTGAAAACAAAAAAGTTTAGTAAATTTTGGTTAGTTAGACTAGCAACTGGAACAAAGAGGAAAGTATCAGATTTTATCGAAAGTTGTGCTTTATCCATGAATTAATTACAGACACAAATTAAGTTGAATATTTTACCTTTAGGATCTTACGATATTATAATCGGAATGGACTGGTTAGAATCCCATCATGTCATTCTGGACTGTTACGGAAGTTTTTTTACATGTTTAAATGACGAAGGAAAAACTGTAGAAATAAAAGGTATCCCAAGAAAGGTGACCCTTAGACAAATTTCAGCCATGCAAGTTAAGAGGGAAGTTAGGAAAGGATGTCAGTTGTTTGCAGTAAATGTAGTAAACGGTGAGTTTATCTGTAAAGAGGACAAACTGAAATTAGAAGACATATCTGTCCTAAGGTATTTTAAGGATGTATTTCCTGAGGAGATTCCATGATTACCTCCTAAAAGAGATTTAGATTTTACCATAGAGTTAATACCAGGAGCAGTACCAAATTCTAAAGCTCCATACATAATGAATATACTGGAATTAAACGAATTAAAATCATAGTTGAAGGAACTGATTGATAAGAACTATATAAGACCCAGCATGTCTCCTTGGGGAGCCCCTGTCATGTTTGTTAAGAATAAAGATGGAACCTTAAGACTGTGCATAGATTATTGCCAGCTTAATAAGATGACAATCAAGAATCGGTATCCGTTGTCCCACATAGATGATCTATTTGATCAGCTGCGTGGAGCAACGATATTTCCAAAGATTGATCTAATATCAGGATATCATCAAGTACAGGTTAAGGATGAAGATATTTTCAAGACAACTTTCAGAACTTGGTATGGACTTTACGAGTTCGTAGTCATGCTATTTGGATTGACTAATGCCTCGACTGTATGTATGTGTTTGATGAATAATATTTTGCACAAATACTTAGACAAGTTTGCTGTTGTGTTTATAGATGACATTTTAGTGTATTCTAAAAGTAAAGAAGAGCATGATGAATATTTACGGATTATCTTACAAGTTCTGAGAGATCATCAACTATACGCTAAGTTTAGTAAGTGTGACTTCCACAAAGACAAAATTCAGTATCTAGGACATATAATTTCTAAAGAAGGAATCTCGGTTGACCCCGACAAGATAAGAGCCATTAATGACTGGCCAGTTCCTAAGGATGTGTCGGATGTAAGATCATTTATGGGCATTACTGGATATTACAGAAAATTTATAGAAGGATTTTCGAGGATTGCCAAGCCCATAACTTCTTTGCAAAAGAAAGGGAAGAAATTTGTGTGGGATCAGAAATGTTTTGACAGTTTCAAGAAGTTAAAGGAATTATTGACTACAGCACCTATCTTGAGGATAACAGATCCTAACAAGGATTTTATAGTTTGTACAGACGCATGCAATGACGGACTCGGTGGAGTCCTAACACAAGAAGGGCATGCGGTGGCATACGAATCAAGAAAGTTGAAAGTACATGAAAATAATTACTCCACTTACGATTTAGAATTATTAGCTGTAATTCATGCCTTAAAAATGTGGCGTCATCACCTTATTGGCAGAAAATTCACATTGATGACAGATAATATGGGTCTGAAATATTTATTAGATCAGACAAATCTGAACGCTAGACAAGCTAGATGGTTGACCTTCTTATGTGAGTATGATTTCGAAATTCAACATATAAAAGGGAAATAGAACAAGGTTGCAGATGCCTTGAGTCGTAAGGCAAAACTGAATTTTATTTCAGCCATCAGCACTTACTCCACAGATTTGGAAAATCAGATTCTTGAAAAGAGTGAGACAGATGAAGAATACAGAAAAATAAAAGAAAGAACAACAAACGATAGTTCTGAAAATTTTATGACAAATTTCAGTATGAAAGAAAATGGGTTATTACTGTATAGAAACAGATTGTATGTACCAGACATACAAGAAATAAAAATTCTGATTTTAAATGAGATGCATAAAAGTCATTATTCTGGTCATCCAGGTTATCAAAAGACCATTACTATGCTAAGGAAAGAATATTATTAGCCTAGAATGAAGTATGAAGTAGCAGAGTACATAGCTAAATGTTTGGATTGTCAAAAAGTGAAGGTTGAACACCAACATCCTGCTGGATTGTTGCAACCGTTACCTATACCTAGTTGGAAATGGGAAGTGATAAGCATAGACTTTATTACTGGATTACCTAAAAATCAGAAACAAAATGACTCTATCATGGTGGTAGTGGACAAACTCAGCAAAGCAACACATTTTATACCTGTGAAGACTACTCATAAAGCTCCAGACATTGCAGAAATCTTTATGAAACAGATTTTTCGACTACATGGGATACCGAAAGTAATAATTTCAGATCGTGACTCTAAGTTTACCGGAAACTTTTGGAGGTCACTGTTTAAGGGGTTGAATATAACCTTAAATTTCAGCACAACATTTCATCCACAAACGGATGGCAGACAGAAAGGGTAAATCAAGTTTTAGAAGATTTATTAAGAATGTATGTTAAGGATCAGCCTGGTAAGTGGGAAGACTACTTGCACTTAGCAGAATTTGCTTATAATAATCATTATCATGCATAAGCCAGACTTAGTCCTTTTGAAATTCTTTATGGTAGGAAATGTGATACATCTGTTTCGTGGAATGATCTAGTAAATAGAGTTATTTTAGGACCTAAATTATTGCAAGAGTTAGAACTAATTGTGAAACAGGTACAAGAAAACTTGAAAGCTGCCCAAGATAGGCAGAAAAGTCAAGCAGATTTAAAAAGGACTCATAAAGAGTTCCAGGTTGGTGAACATGTATTTCTCAAGGTAAGACCGAAAAAGAGTTTATTGAAATTGGGAAGTTGTGCCAAGTTGGCACCCAGGTATTGTGGTCCTTTTGAAATATTGTCCAAGGTTGGACCAGTGGCATACCAATTGGCCTTGCCACCAAATTTAAAAATACTTAATTTTTTTCATATATCATTTTTAAAGAAGTATGTACACCATGCTACTCATGTTGTAAACTGGAATGATGTATAGGTGGGACAAGACAAAGATTTTCAGGTGGAACCGGACTGTATCCTTGAAAGAAGGGAAACTCTGCTCTGGAATTGCACCATTGGGAAAGTGAAGGTGTAATGGAAGCACCTTAGCCCGGAAGAGGCAACCTGAGAGTTGGAGAGTAGTATGCATGCAACATACCCAACTCTGTTTCAGGAACACTCAAGGAGTGATTAACCAACATCGAGGACAATGTTGAGACTTAAGGGGGGGTGTATGTCACCTACCCAAATTCTGAAAATAATAATTTACTTGCAAAAGTACTTTATGTTAAATTTTAATTTCAAAATTTTGAAATTATGACCAAGTTTGGTCAAGGATGAATGTAATTACTGAATTATTATTATTAAATAAATTAAAGTAGGAGACAAACACCCAAGGGAACTGTTAAATGAGTGTTCACTGACCCACTAGGAGGAATGGAAGTTGTTAGAAGGCATGGGATAGATGGCAGCAATTGCACTTCACCACTAACAGTTGGTTATGGGACAACTACCCCTAAAAATGTGGCATTATCCCCCAAGTGGTGGGAGTGGGCAGGCAGCTCATTTAATGACCCAATAACAACTGAAAAGGCCTAAGCATCCTACATAAGGCAAATTCGAATTGAGCAGGCAACTCTTATACAATATTTTATGTAGAAGTATTTCCTCATGTGCATCAGGTGATCACTGAGAGATTCGAATAGGGAGGCTAGTTGTGAGTGCAATCATAAGTCTGCATACTATTTTGATAAGAGAACCAGAGGAGCTGGTGCAGGTCCTTGGACTGCTAGTTTGAAAGATTGGATAACTATCGCTACTGCAAGTGGAGATTCTAAGCTTCTAAGTTTCTTCCTCCTGGTGGTTCAGTGAACAGGCTCGGGGGTCCTAAGGCAAGTAACTTGGTTGTCTTCAGGAATTGGTTGGGTGGAACAGGCTCCTTGGGATGTTTGTTTCCCTACAATTAATCAGGTTTTGTTGTTTTCTATTTTGTTTACAGTTTAATAATTCTATTTAGTGAAATCATCAAACTCTGTTTTGTAAATGAATTTATTTCTGATCTTTGTTTAAGTCTGAATGATAAACTTGGTTAAAATCTGATTAGAAAATCAACTCTATACTTTTCCACATGCTGTTATTTGCATCGTACTCCAGTATAGAGAAGCAAATTAAATAATAGATTAGAGATGGGCATATTTCCATTTGATTGGATAAATAATTGTAGTAAGTGATTTGTTTGCCATTCTGTCCTGTATCTAAATAGAGTAAGAATTTACTGTATAACTATAGATAATGTTATAGGATTCTTCTGTTATCTCAAAAATATAAATATAGTTAAATTTCTGTACAACCATGTATTCTCCTCGTATCTCTATTCTATTCAAATATCAAACAAATGCATTTAGTATTAAACATTCCAAATTTTCATTGTATAGGTATTTTGCATAAATATAACAGCTGCAAATTCATTCCATACAAATTTGGTTATGAGTAAATACTTTTCATTTTGGTCATAGAGCATTTCCATTGTAACTATAATCGTTTTGATAATTAGTTTCATACCAGTCTAATATAAGCATTCATGTTTTATTTCCGCTTCATAAAGATTTATTCTAACAGTAGCCAAATACACATTTTACATACTCTTGTATAAACTGCAGCTCACACCATAACATTTTAGCAATTACACTATCGAGATTTCTCTCTTCACAACGAATAAGTCTGGGTTATAAACCCTAGCTTAAAAACTCTTTCATATTTGGATATTATAGTTATAGTTCTTTTTATTTCAAAAACTAGAACGCAGAGGCTAAAACCCTCTCGACACTTTGTTTATACGATCAAAACTAATATATTGATTTTTCAAAAATTGGTACCAATAACGAAATCAAAACACAAACTTACAGTCTGGCTTCTGTAAACCCTCGGGTATAAGGCAACCATTATGGCTCGGCAAACTCAACAATCTTTTATTAAAAGCAAAATGACTATAGTTCGTGGTTACATAAGTGAACCCTCAAATCTCGACTCGCATTCATAATTGGAAATAAAACTTTCACCATGTTTTGGTCACGGTTTCATAACATTCAAGAGTTTCCATCATCAACTGTAAACATAGTTCAGAATAAATAAAAATTGAAGATGATACCAGGTTTTCACCCTTAACATTATAGTAAGTAACGAAAGTTTGAAGTCTCCATTGCCGAGCACAACCAGGCATCAAATAGCCTTTGATAACCCATTTGACCGAGAAAGTTTATCCTCGGTTTAATCCAAAAGAAAACAAAACAAGACAAGTTTAAGACTTCGCTTGTGTCCATTACTTCTACAGGTAGACGAATTCCACCCCTCGGCACATATAGAGACACATCAAGGAACCTACGAGGCATGTAAGAATCTCCGGAGCTTACCAGGGAGCCGTTGATGCATTCCTTTTATTTTGTAATTCAGGAAACCCTCCAACGAAGAGGAGACCTGCCAAAACACCAAGTAGTTGGTTAAACGGGTGAAACTTTACCGAATGCCAATGAACGTCTTTAACTTGCAGTGAATACTTAATACATTACCTGGAGAGTGTTTTTCCAATTATTGAAGATGAAAAGTAGCAGTTGGCCGAAATCCTTCTTACTCGTAGGAGAAATCAAACAGGTGTTATCACTTTTCGAAAGAGCCAAAGAACTAACGTTGAAGTACTCTCAACAGTTGATATTAACCTATCCTTCATACCACAACCTTACGGACTTCTGGCTTGAGGCCAGCACTTGCAACATTCAAATGTTGGCTCGCATAAGTCACAGGTTTGAAACCTTGGAAGAAAACCCTCCTATCACCCTAAAATTTAGTAGCCCGTCGGCCTCATTACCACGAAACAATGAAAGACCAAAACACTTGCCATCAATACAAACAACCCGGTTTAGGGTTACTCAAACCGACGATCGAGATCTGGAGTGATCAACGGTAGGGAAGAGCCAACAGTACATAGTGGGAAGCCGAGAAAAAACTCACATTAATATCTCATTAATTACCAACACCTGCCAAGTTGCCAACCTTACAGTTCAAAGATGATACAGTGTACAACGTGGAAGAAGAGACAACGAAGTTCCTTGCCAGCTATAACTCTCTACTTCTTTATCACCTAAGGTTCATAAGGTTAGACTACGTGGAATTGTTGTCACCCTTTCCACGTTGAATGCATTGGTTTCATACAACTGTAACTCTGTCAACCTGCAAACACAATTTATTAACCGTCATATCATCACTCTATCGTCGAGATGTGGGTAGTTATAGGTATTAGTTCATACTTAGGACATAGTTTCAAACTATCACTCAAGCCACGACCTCGTTTAAGTCATTATAATCCTTTAGTGGATGTTATAGGATGATACCCTATGGTGTCAACTATATGTATGATTTCATTTGTATTACATATTAATACTTTTGTTTTAATAGTTTGAAATAGAAAAATCATTTCATATCAAATAACAATATGTAATGCATATTTTTATATATTTCAAAGTTTTATTGGTGTCACCTATTAATGTAATATACTATGCTATATGTAAAGAAATGACAAGTTACCTAGTTATTGCATTTAGTTAGGGTGGATTGAAATGCCAAATACAGTACGTAGAATAAGTCTAATATCTTGCAAGACGCCATTGTTAATGATAGTTCGAAAGTGTAAAATTCTACAAATCTCGAATTTGCACACGTAAATAAATAATAGTATTGATTGTATCAATATCGCCGACAGTGACCTCTTGACAATAATTGTAACAGTACAATAGAAAGATGGTTGATTTGGGTTGATAACATCAAGGAGATTTGTAAAACATTGCCAAGCTAGGAATAGAATTTCTTGTATCCATACCTTCAGTTTTTAATGTCGCAAGGAAGCACTCAACATTTTACATTGACGATATGAAACTACAAGTACTCTAATTTTTATGTTGTCATGAAGATTTCTTACATGCGGTCTGCACATGGAAACAAGTTCAATTGCCTTAGCTAAACATAGCTAAGTAAGCTCTAGGGTGCCTCATAGGACCCCTTTTATCAACAAACAAACTGTCAGCAATACATCAAGGATTTAAAAGCAGTACAAACTGTAGAAGCATACATATTTAATCAAGAACCTAAACAAAATCATGAACTGTACTGGTTTTTCGTAAACATACAAAGATATCTCGTTAAGAAGTTTACAACCGTTAATATCTGAAGTAGAAATTTTAATGAATTGAGGTTGATGACATGTCATTATGTTTATCTTACCTTAATTAAGTGTTCAATTAGTTATCTCATTTCGCATTAGATATTTCTGATAAATATTGCTATTGTAAATTTTTTTTTAATTTTTTTAATTTTGGTATTTTCGGGATGTTACAAGGCTGCTTCCCGAAAGTAGACTTGATCCCATGTCTAGAAGTCACTTCTTCGAAACTGAGTGAATATCGACAACATAAGCAGGATCATGCCCTAATATGTGAAAAACATGAATGGATAAAATATGACAGAAATGACAAAAGTGTTAATCAATTGTATTCACACAATTTGTACCATTATATAGTACAAAGAAGAATGCCACCTCATGGAGAGATTTTCTCTAGGCAATCTTATCCATATCATCTAGTCATCATTTAGGATAAACGACTAATATCCTAAATAATAAATACAAGTAAAGGTGACGTATAAACTATGTGATTGTTAGGTTAAGCGATAAGGCTAACATTCCTCCCCTCAATCACAAGTTCATGTATCTATATCAACTAAGCAATAAACACTAATGCTGAAGTTAATATGGTGGATCTTTCAGAAGCCTTCATATGTTCTTCAATGAAAATATGTCTGAAAAACCGTGAAATTGGATGTTGAATGTTTCATTTGAAATGAACTAGAAGAGAGTTGAAATTATGGAGTGAACAATTGCCATGTCTGAACATTCTTTGTCTGCTTGACAATTCCATCATTTTCTAAGTGATTTAGCTAGAATAGGTTCGTATCTTCCGCTAATTGGTGAACATATAGTATCACCATTCTACAATAAATGATTTAATGAATTGCTCTTTGAATATTTCAACACTGTTATGTGTCGATAAAAATCCTAATGCATCATGTGTTTGAGTCTGCCATCTTCAAAATTTTGTTTCCCATTTGGTAATTTGGAGTCTGCCATCTACAGAATTTTGTCCATCTTCATAGTATTGTATCAGAGTTTGCCATCTATAGAATTTTTTCCATATTCAGAGCTTTGTTTCAGAGTCTGCCATCTACAAACTTTTGTCTGTTCGATTTAAGTACTCCCCCCTTAACTTGAAAGAGATTTTTTTTAATGTAACCCCCCTTAAGATGTAAGAGAGTACCATTTAGATTTCAACTGAAAGTGGGCATATGGAAACAACCACATGTTATCTCATCCCATGAGGTCCATGCTCGAAAGCTACGCCATAAGGGGACCACTGGAGTTATATTCTATCAGGTACAAAAAAGATTATGTGTTGCAATATGAGTCTTTACTCGAGATTGTACTCTTCGGTAAGACCGATGTAATTTAGTTGTTGATGTCCATTGCCAAGGATTGATCCACCCATAGTGAATCTTTAATCTTGCAGGCTTATTTCTCTTGGAACATTTTTATGACGCATGGTTACACTTGCCACAATGCTAACATGGATGGAGATCAAAACACTTTGTCTCCAAATTACCAACTTGATGACAATGTTGGCAGTCAAGAATTTCTTCCATGTGTTTTTTATTAACTTTCGGAGCCTTCAAGTTTTCATGTATGAATCCCGCACTCACAAACTGAATTGGTTTGGAGTAGTCTGGAATATGAAAACTCACATCCTTTTCATATCCAAGTCATGTTTTGTACTTGTTGTTGTTGATTTCTTCCCAAGGTATGATGTTGGGATTGGAAAGAGCATTTTGAACTGGTTGCTTCATAATTTGGGAAGGTTGATTGACTACATATTATTGCACTGTTGAAAGGTTTTCCTCATTGAACTCAAAAGAAAATACCTTAATTATAGGTTCATATATAGATTCATCTTCACTGGATACTGCTTTTGGATTTGGCCCATTGAATTCCTTTTGCACTCTTTGTTGATCTTAAACATCATCATCATCATTACCATAATAGAGAGGGTTGTTCTGAACAAAAACTAGTTCAGAATGTTGTCGATGTTGGAGATTATCGAAATCACCATCTTCAAAACTATTTATCAAGGATTCCTTCTCATATCTAGATAATGTATCATCAATCATAATCTCTTTTTCACCAAGTTGTACTAGGTCATCTATATCACAAGTAGCATCAACCTTTTGAAGTAGATTAAATCTATGACAACTTGCATCAACCTAGTGAATTAGATCACTTATGTCACAAGATTCATCAATCATTTCCTTTCTAAGGAATTTTAGTTGAAGAAAAATAATCACTTGCTCCTTCAATCCAATTTTCTCTTGAAGGTCAACAATTTGATTTTCAAAAATTTCTAAGGCTTCTTGAAGTTCTTTGATCTCTTGATTAGCATTTTGTAATCGTTTTCCACCTTTACCCATTCTCACGCTCACTTGAACTTTCTCACTTGCACTTGCTTGTTTTCACACTCACTTGCATTTATGTCATGCTCGCTTGCTTATATCTCAAATTTAGGGTGCCAGGCACAACCGATCATGCAACCCAAAATGTGATTTTACAATGATTTGACACTTTCAAATTCTTGCAACAATCTTAATTTAGACTCAAATATTGGACGGTGTCGGGTTCAACCGAAAATGCACCCAATTACAACAACTTGATTTGATACCTGATAGAATATAACTCCGGTGGCCCCTTATGGCGTAGCTTTTTAGCATGCACATAATATTTTTTGTACCTAATAGAATATAACTCCAGTGGTCCCCTTATGGCGCAGCTTTCGTGCATGGCCATCACAGGATGAGATAACATGTGGTTGTTTCCACATGCCCACTTTGAGTTGAAATCTAAATGGTACTCTCTTGTATCTTAAGGGGGGTTACATTAAAACAAATCTCTTTCAATTTAAGGGGCGGGTACTTAAATCAAATGGAAAAAAGTCTGTAGATGGCAGACTTTGAAACAAAACTCTAAATATGGACAAAATTCTGTAGATGGCAGACTTTGAAACAAAAGTCTAAATATGGACAAAAGTCTATAGATGGTAGACTCCGATACAATACTATGAAGATGGACAAAATTCTATAGATGGCAGGCTTTGATACCAAATGAAAAACATGAATGGGTAAAATATGACGAAAAAGGAAAAAGCCTTGATCAATTGTATTCACACAATTTGTACCATGATATAGTACAAAGAAGAATGCCACCTCATGGAGAGATTTTCTCTAGGCAATCTTATCCATATCATCTAGTCATCATTTAGGATAAATGACTAATATCCTAAATAAGAAATACAAATAAAGGTGACATATAAACTATTTGATTGTTAGGTTAAGCCATAAGGCTAACAATATGCAAATTTCTAGGATTTTGGACCAACAAGAAAGAACTAATGGGATGGATCGCTCATAAATGGGGACTGAAAGGAGAGATAGATCTAAAACTGGGATTGAAGGGTTTTTTCACAGCCATTTTCTCCAACACAAAGGATCGAGAGAGAAAGTGGTGGATCAAGGGTTGTATTTCTTCAACAATTCAAGTCTTTTCATGCACTATTAGAAATAAAATTTAGTCGAGAGCAAGAATATTTCTCTGAAGTTCTAGTCTGGGTTAGAGTCTATTCTTTTCCCCATGAATATTGGGAAGAAGAAACCCTCATTGGTATTGGAAACACACTGCGCAAATTCGCCAAAATATTAGAGGCCACCAAACGAGGTAGATACACTTCTTTTTCCCGAATTTGTGTAAACATGAACGTCTTGAATCCCCTCCCAAAATCTATCTGTCTTAGCTTTCAAGACTCCAAGTGGACCCAAACCTTGGATTATGAGCACATACCTTTTAGGTGTGTGAAATTCCATGAGCACGGCCATCTCTATAGTGATTGTCCCTTGGTGAAACTTGCCCAATCCTCCCCTCATCCCTTCAAATCCAACCCTAATGGAACATCCATCATTTCTTCTAGGAAAAAAGGCACTCAAAATCCTAACCCTCCTTTGCCTTCAAATTCCTTGTTCCCCCATAATGGGTTTGAAGCCCCAAAAGATTCATATATGACCCTGACAAATAATACATCTCGAGATCTAGTGAAGCCCCGGAAGATTCAGATATGACTCCGACAAATAATACATCTCCAAATCTAGCAAGATCAAGCCCCATCCAATATAACTCCCCTACAGATCAGGTAAAAAGAAGGAAAATATATCCTTCAAAGAACTACACCATGGTGGAAGACAATCATATGGTAATAGAGGAAGAAGAAGAATAGGATATTAATTATAATTCCCTACAGAATATTATAGATGCTAGCAAAAGAGGAGATCTACATTCCATCCCACCCTCTTAGAACATAATAGTTAAAAAATCACTTCAAGAAGCTTCATCCACTTAAGTCAACCCTCTAAATCCTTGTGTTGGAGCATAGGCCGCAGCTACGGTAAAGCTGCCAAGTTTTGGGAAAAAGCACTAAGTTTGAAGGAAAAGTGCTAATTTTGAGGAAAAGCACCATTTTTGGCGGAAATGAACAACACGGGGTACGACGCTAGATGGACGAGCTCACCGCAGAGTGCGGGCCAAAAATCGCGGAGCTTGCGCGCACAAGCCAAAGAAGAGTAAATGTGGCCGAGTAGAAAGCTCAACCACCACAATAAATGAAGCGGCAGAATAGAGGGCTCAACTACCCTCATTAAGGCAAAGTACATGAGTTATGGTTGCTCGGACCAAGGAAGAGCAACGGGATGAATCATTGAAGGAAAAGGACAAGGAACAAAGAACGATGAAGCGGCGCCCATACCCGTGATCTGCGCCGAAAATCGCGGAGTTTGCAGGAAGCTGCGATGGGACTGCAAGAGGCGCCTAAAGTACACCTAGCCATGTCAGTGGTTAGGGTTTTGGGGGATCACTGTTGGGGAAAGGCCCACAGTTTTGTAAAGGTGCGGCCCTCAGGGCCACCTATATATATGTGTAATTGTAAAGGGAAAAGGGTTAGAAGGGTTAAGGAGTTAGAGAATTGGATAGCTGGAGAGCTAGTCACTGAGTTTACAGACAGTCTAAGTTGATGTCTGAGTCATTGTAATATCTGTAGGAGAAGAGAATAGATCTAAGAGAAGGGCTCCCAGCTGTGTGCGTGGAGTTTCCCAGAAATATCTAAGGCTGCAGCTGTGTGCGCAGCGAAACTGTGTAATTGCCATCTCAAGATAATATAAAATACAGTTCTCGTGGACATGATTCCCCCGTGGAGGCGGACCACATAATTCTTGTTGTTATGGTGATGTTTTACGTATTTACATGTCTATGTTTTACTATTTATGTTTACATGAATGTTTCGCTATCTTTATGAATGAGTATGTAAAGTAAGTCCTTGAAGCTCCCTTAGAAGTTATACTCATGCAGTGTCGAAGGAGCCTGTAAGAACGCTATCTCCACAGTGCTTAAGGAGTGTGTTACTGCGCCGTGGCTCAAGGCCAGAGACGATACATAGTGTATCGGCGTAGCGGGTAAAATCCTTGTGCGTAGGTGCGGGGCTACCGCGCATCTAGGCTGAGAAGAGTGAGCTCCAGCGCTGTGAGACTTGTGAAAGAGTAAGACGCTCTGTTCAGGGGTTACCTGCAAGAAGGTAAAAGAGAGAGCTATATACTCCACACCGCCTCGGTTAAGGAAACCTGATTCCTTAGCCCCCCATAGCCACTTTGAGTGAGACTTCGGGCTACTGCGCAGCTCGTCGCCGAAAGGGCTAGTGCGCCAAAGGGGTGTTTGTTGCTGCGCCTCCTGAAAACCCAGGTTTGTCCAGAAAGAAACCAACAAATGGTTCCGTTTCCTTGAGACTTGTTATGCTGGCGATGTACGAGATTGATGCGAAACCTAGAGAAAAAGGGAGCCAACAAATGGTTCCGTTGCTTTGAGACTTGTTATGCCGGCGATGTACGAGATTGATGCAAAACCTAGAGAAAAAGGGAGCCAACAAATGGTTCCATTGCCGGCTTTAACCCTATTATTTTGAAGGCAATGTGGTGCTGGAATCCTACAGCTAAAGAAATTCAAGAATGGTTTGATTCAAAGGCTAAAGAGTTCGCTGAACGTGAAAATAGAAGCTCTAGGCTTCAGACAGAAGATTGGTTGAAGAAGCATATTTATACTGACCTTCACGAAATATTCTTTGTAACATTTGCACTCGAGTTGCATGAGTGGGTATCCAAGCTAGCAGATACTGAACCCACTGTGCATGTTGATCAACCTATGATTTGGATGCCTGAGCTAGTTAGCATTGTGAAGCGGGTAGATAATCCTGTATCCCGTGCAGTAGACTTTTGGTTGAACAGTCTGCTGGAAGGCTTCATCACCGAGTTTGCAGTAGATATGAGAAAAAGCTTCAGCGAGGCTGAGAGGAGCTTCTTCAAAGCATACAGGGGTAAGTTATTAAATTCTCTGAACTTGTGGATTAAAATGCTCTTATATGAAAAAGGAAAACTATGCATAGCTTCCGATGAATAGCATAGACAAGTAATGTTCGCAAATTCTGATAGTGATCTTGAAGTTATTGGTTGCACTCGTAGTGGAAAACGGTATAAAGTAGGCCTCGACCAACATTCTTGTGAGTCTAGCCCAGAAGATAGTCGAGCTCATAGAGCAAGCCATATAGAGAGACAAGGGAGTGCTCATATCCCTTATCACCCTTTTACACCGCAAAATCCAGATGGGGCTCAGCATAACCCCGCAGTAACACCCTCTAGTAGCCCACATGGTACTTCTAGTACCTCAGCCCCACCTTTGTTTAACCATCCCGGAGGTAGTGCCACAGCACCTCCACGTCAACCTAGCGTAAGAAGGATGGGTGATGACATGAAGCTACCAACCTTTAGAGGAACAGGGCTAGAAGACCCTGAGCAGCACTGGTTTCTATGTGAAGCCATTTGGACGATTAAGCAAATTAATGATGATGATGTTAAGCTAGTTCAGTTAGCAACCACACTAAGAGAGAGAGCCTTAACCTGGTTTATGAAATACTCAGCAGCACAGAATAGGACGCTTGCTGACGTAAGAAGTGCTATGATTAAAGAATTTAAGAAACCTAAATCAGATCACAGTGCATAACAAAACTCAAAGACATAAAACAGTTACCTACAGAATCAGTATGGGACTTTGACCAGAAGTTCAAAGCCTTGATAGATCAAGTAAGCTTTGAGTTTGCACCGCAGCGGCATAAGGAATGGTTCATTGCTGTGCTGCTTCCTCATGTTAGACTTCCTCTTATGCAACAGAATCTCACTACTCAAGAACAAGCTCTAGAGATGGCTATGAAACTAGAAGCTTCACCAATTGCTGGAACAAGCAACGATGTTGCGCAGTTGCAGAACCAAATAGCAAACCTAACCTTGCAAGTGCATGATATTAAGAAAGGAAAGGATGTTAAAGAAGAAATTTGGTGTACAAAGTGTAGAGCACAAGGACATTCAAAGGACCATTGTCCTGTTTTCATAGATTATATTTCAACTGGAGCACCTAACCCTTTACCATAGGCTCAGGGGCCTTGGTGTGAAATCTGTAGAACTAGAGGCCACAGACCACAAGAGTGTCACTTGTTACAAAAATATGTACAAACTCCAAAGAATCTATATTGCAATTTCTTTAAATTAGTAGGCCACGATGAGAACAATTACAGAGCATATGACCTTATGATAGAAAGAAAACATGATGTTTATAGAGTACAGTCAGAACCACAGGGACCCACAGCAGGTCCGCAGTATGACCCAGCTCGTGAAGGCCGAGGAGGAAATTACGGGGGCCACGGACGCGCAACAGGTTTTGGTCGTGGAAGAGGACAGATCACTTGTTATAACTGCGGAGCTCAAGGCCATTATGCAAGGGATTGCCAAAACCCTACAACCATCTGCAGATATTGTAAATCTTATGATCACGTCATTGAGGAATGCCCTCAGTTGATGGCCAAGATGCAAGAAAAGAATCCACAGGTTAACCAAAATATTCAGTTGATTGCAGCAGAAAAAAGAGAACCAGATCCTACAGTTAATATAGTGACGCGCAGTGGAGCAACCACTGGTGCGCCAGAGTCGGGAACTGGAAAGCCAGCGACACAATGGGTGTGCCGCGCTAATATTAAACCATCCTTGCTGGACCTACAGAAGAAAAAAGAAGCATTCAAGCAAGCTCAAGAGTATTTCTCAGATCCGCGAGCTTCAAGCTCTGTCGCAATTCCGCATAATGATATCAGACCGCATGTGCCACGTCAAGAGAACTTGGTACAAGAGCAGGCCACTACATCTGGAAGGCCTGATGAGGAGGATGCGCTAGGCAGTGTTCATGCTTTCCTAAGAAGCTGCTTAAAGCTATTGCGCAATGAAAAAGCAACTATGGAACTCCAACACCTGTTGGATCAGTGTCAACAATCGGCTTCGATGAATACACCGCAATGTGCTGTTCATCAGATCAGAAGTCATACTAGAACCGGAAGAGAGATGAGACTCACAGCGCAAATTGGAGCATTTGAAATGGACGAAGTTATTTTGGATTTAGGCTTAGAAGTTAGTGTTCTCACCATGTAGAAATGGGAACAGATGGGTAGCCCTCAGCTTACCAGATTTCCTATCCAGCTAAGACTTGCAAATCAGCAACGAGTTTCTCCATTGGGCAGATTACCCAATGTACCCATTGATATTGAGGGAGTAAGAAGTTCTGCAAACTTCGAAGTAATCAAAATTCTGGATGACAGTAGACCTTACTCGGCACTTTTAGGCATAGACTGGGCATTTGATAATTTGGCTGTCATTAATTTGAAGAAAAGACAGATGACCTTTGAAGATGAGCAGACTAGGGTCATTGCACCGCTTGATCCCCTTCAAGGACCACGGTATATTGAACCCATTCGAGCAGAAGAAGAAGTGCGCCACATGGTAAGTTTGTATCAGATGACTGCTAGTCATAATGATTATGTCAATCCCACAGCGGATGGCCATATCAGCTGGCGATGCGATAGCTCGTGCCAGATTCAGAAGCAGGACTGGAAAACTGGCAGAATTGCTTACATGAGGTTTCTGCAAGACGTTGCGCCATGATGACTAAATCCATTCGATGGATTGGCACAGAATTGAATAGCACTCCAATATTTGATGGTTTAGCTGGAGTAAGTGAATTCATACATGCATATGAACAAGAAATCCCAGATGAGCAACGCATACAAGCATTGGATGTAGCACTGCATGCTACGCCCGCAAGATGGTGGGGTGCGCATAAAAAAAATATCGACACATGGCAAGACTGTCGCAGGTTGATACTGCGCAGATTTCAGGAGACTACAACAGGAGTTTTGTGCAAATATAATGGACAAAGTGACCCCAGGTCACACGTTGAAGCATGTATTCAACAATGGTCAGATATTCCAGAGGATGAGTGGGTTCACCTATTCATCCACACGTTGGATATAGTTCCAAGGAACTGGTACACTGAAACAGAATTGCGCAGAGGCACCATCACTTGGCCTCTCATGATTGAAAGTTTTCAACTCACTTTCAGCTTTGAGTCAGAACATCCAAGCATCGATCAGGATTTAAAGTGTATTAGAAAAACAGTATTTGGACAATGTCCTTTACCAGAGTATTCATTTCCAGATTGGGATGTCCAGGTGGAACATGCCCTGGAATGCTATAATTTTGCCACTGGAGAAGAGGATGACGATCCTCGCAACATCAATATTCCAGAGTCAGAAGGGACGCGCAAGGTCGAAGGCCCTCAGCTTGATATCCCTACCATTACAGAACACATCAAGCTCAAGAAGATTAACATTGGTACAGAAGCCGAACCCAAGGTTGCCTCTATAGGATATTATTGGGATGACGAAACTGTTGGCCATATTGCAGATTTACTACATGAGTACCAGGATATCTTCCTACCAAGTTTACAGAAATGAAAGGCATCCTAGGAGATTTAGGAGTTATGCGCATACCTTTGAAACCCGACGCTAAGCCAGTAAAACAACGCTCGTATAGGTTGAACCCGCGATATAAAGAAAAGGTTAGAGAAGAAATTGATAAGATGATCGTAGCTGGTATCATTGAGCCAGTAGAGGAAATTGATTGGATCAGTCCTATGGTGGTACAAGAGAAAAAGACAAAAGGTGAAATAAGAATCTGCGTGGACCTGCGCAAGATCAACGACGCATGAACGCATGATCCATTTCCTACGCCCTTTACAGACGAAGTGCTTGACAATGTTGGAGGACAAGAGGCTTACTCCTTCACTGATGGATTTTCAGGATACCATCAGATCAAAATCCATCCAGAGGACCGCCATAAGACCACTTTTGCGACTGAATGGGGCTCATTCCAATATACGGTAATGCCCTTTGGTCTTAAAAACGCTCCTGCTATCTTCTCTAGAGTCGTCGTTGCTGTTTTCAAAGAATTCATTCATAAGTTTCTAGAAGTCTATTTTGATGACTGGACTGTCTTTGGTTTACTAAAGAACCATATAGGGAATCTAAGGATGATGTTAGAAAAATGTAGACAGTATCATATCTCCCTTAACTTGAAAAAATGTATCTTCTGTGCTCCTTTTGGTATTTTGTTGGGTCACATTGTGTGTAGACAAGGACTCATGATGGATCCTGCGAAGGTTTCCATCATTGCTAACTTGCTTGCGCCCAACTCAGTCAAACAATTGCACACTACATTGGGATATACAGGATACTACAGGAAATTTATCAAGGGTTATGCAAAGATCACTGCGCCTATGGAAAGACTGCTGAAAAAGGATTCGAAATTCCAATGGACAGAAGAATGCCAACAGAGCTTGGACACACTTAAAGAAAAAATGATCACAGCGCCTATTCTAGTTTTCCCAGACTGGAGAAAACACTTTCATGTTCATGTAGATGCTTCTTCCATAGCATTGGGGGTTGTACTCACACAACCGGGAGAAGGAGGTATTGACCACCCCATTGCTTACTCCAGCAGAAAGCTGTCTACAGCTGAGAAGAACTACACCACTACAGAAAGAGAAGGACTAGCTATGGTGTATGCCTTACAGAAGTTCAGACACTATCTATTGGGTGCTCATTTTAAAATGTATACTGACCATTCTGCTTTGAAGTACTTGGTCAATAAGCCAGTGTTAGGGGGAAGAATTTGCAGATGGCTACTCCTCTTCCAGGAGTATGATTTTGAGATTATTGTGAAGCCAGGTAGATTGAATGCAAGACCTGACCATTTATCTAGGATAGAGTCAGGGGAGGAACCTACAAATTTGGAGGACAATCTTCCTGGTGCGCAGCTATTTTCTATTCAAGCAGCAGATGGATATTATTCCAATATTCTCGAGTTTCTCACTACAGGGAAAGCGCCAGTTGAGTTCACAATACAGCAGAAGAAACAACTTGTTGTCAAAGCCGAAGTCTTCACTTTGATAGCAGGCCAGCTCTATAAGTTGGGCCCTGATGAATTTTTGCGCAGATGCATTTTACCGCATGAGAAGAACTCCATAATCGCAGAAGCGCACTCAGGAACCGCAGGAGGCCATTTCACAGGAAAGCCGACTACGCAGAAGATCTTAGCCGCAGGTCTTTGGTGGCCAACATTGCACAAGGATACTAAGGAATTCTGCAAGTGTTGCAATGTGTGCCAGCGAATAGGAAAACCTTCAAGAAGAGACGAAATGCCGCTAAGACCCCAGATAACAGTGCATGCTTTTGATAAGTGGGCCATTGATTTTGTGGGACCTATTAACCCACTAGGAAAGAGAACCGATGCAAGATACATAATCACAACTATTGAATACCTCACCAGATGGGCTGAGGCGAAGCCAGTTAAGAATTGCGACGCTGTCACTGCCGCGCAGTTCATTTTTGAGAATATTATCACTAGATTTGGATGTCCATTGATTCTAATGAGTGATCAGGGCACACACTTCCTGAACGAGACTATAGAGGCCCTTACTGAAGAATTCCACATTAATCACCATAAGAGTACACCCTACCACCCTCAAGCTAATGGTACAGTGGAGGCATTCAATAAGATTCTGGAGAATGCCCTGACCAAGATCTGTAATCAATAAAGATATGATTGGGACCTTAGAGTCACAGCTGTGTTATGGGCTTACAGAACCACATGCAAAAAATTAACAGGTCACACACCTTTCAGTTTGGTGTATGGACAAGAAGTAGTTATGCCCATGGAATACATTGTTCCCAGTCTCAGATTTGCTCAAATTACACAAATGGTAGATACTGATACTATGAGTGAAAGACTGTCACAATTGGTTGCCTTAGAAGAAGACAGGCTTTTAGTTGGATTCCATCAACAAGTGGAGAAGGCGAGATAGAAGGCTTGGCATGACAGGCATATTAAGAATAAAGTCTTTCAGGAAGGAGACTTGGTACTCCTCTATGATAGTAAATTCATCAAGTTTCCAGGCAAGTTTCGTGTACATTGGTTAGGCCCTTTTCAAGTAATGAAGATAACCGAAGGTGGAGCAGTTAAGCTTGCGAAACTTAATGGAGAGTTGCTGCCCACAATGATCAACGGGAGTCGGCTCAAGCTTTATCGCGACGACCACTCCGCCCTGTCGACCTAGTCAGTTGCTAAAAGTCGTGTAGATGTCCAGTGTAGTTGAAGAGGCATCGCACTTATCAGTCTACACGGAAGTCGCGAGACATTTTCAGTCTCTGGCTTCCCGTGCAGTTCCTCGAAGCATCCGCGCAATTAATAAAGCCTGTTCTGAGAAAGTCTATTTTCACTCTTGCGGAGTCCCCCGGCTTGTCGAACTTTTGCTCTTGCGGAGTTCCCTATTATCTATTTTTCGCTCTTGCGGAGTTCTCCTCGCCATGGAGTCCTCTATATGCACAGTTACCCATGCTGAAGTTACCCACCAAAAATTTGAATTGCGGTAGTCCTGTAGCCGCGTCTAAGTCTTAATGAAGGACGAGACCGCCATTTAATTCTATTCACTCTGACAGATTCGGCTTGATTTCCCTAAGATCCGCATTTAATTAAGGAGCCGAAGGCCTTAGCTTATCTCCCGAAAGGCTGTCAGAGCCCATCCATCGCATTTAATGCACCACATAGGTGCGGGGGTAGGGGGTTTTCAACTCATTCGTTTAGGCGCCAACGGTTATTAGTGCCACTTGTCCGCATCTACTACCGCCTTTAACTATAAATACCCCTCATTCGTATATGTTTGGGTTACTTTTCCTTGCTAGTGCGTTGTATAGTTATCCTGCTTGAGAGTCTAAGTCATTGTTTTCAGAGCCGTGTCGTGCAGACTGCTTTCCCATTTTTAGAGTTCGCATCCTACGCTATTCCGCCCTTCTGTTCAGTGTTTGTCGTGTATGTAAGTTCATGACGGAGAACTTGTCAACTGAAGAATTCGTCCGTCAATTCCGACGCAGAGGATTAGATTTCGGTATGGGTACCCCGATCAAGATCGTCGAGCTTCCTGATCCCAGACAGTCGCCAGGCACAAGGGCGTCTCAACAGCAGCAGCCGGAGGAACCCGTTCCATAGCCCTTGACCACTCTAGTTAACTACATCCCTCCGCGCCCAGATGATGCACCCGAGGTGCGTATTCCCAAGAATGCCAAGTATTCGATTCCGCTGCCACCAATGGCGGAAATCGTGCAGGAAGAAGGATCCCTGCTTGGACATCTCCTGCTGGTTAAGTTTTCTGACTATAACTTGGGAGATTATAGAATGTATCCGCAGTTCGCGCCGGATCACTATCTGAGAGTGGTCCATAACGCTATTAAGAAAGTTGACGAATTCGTCCCACAGGAATTTGCAGTAAATCTAAAGAGGCCTGGATTGTCGAACCTGTTGAAGCTACCACACTGCGGGCGTAGCAATGAAGTTAATGCCGTTGTCAAGGTCCCGTTATCCTGTGTTCATGGTGGTTATCTTTGGCTAGGAAGGCCAATTGATTTAAATGTGGACCTGATTCATCGAATTACCGGCCTATCTAAGGTTGGTAAGGACCCCAACGTCCATTTTGTTGGTAAAGACAAGGATCGAAAGCTGGCTGCACAGGTGGTGTAGAAATACAAATTGTCGAGAGGAGGTCGGGCTTATGACCTCACCGCAGTTGAAGATGAAGCACTCAGATTCACAGGCAGTCTGCTCGCAGGCAGACTTTTAACGAAGTGCCGACCTAAAGAAGTTCCTGGAGCTGTTGTAGAGCTCACATTTGCAGCTGCGGAGGGAGAGCAGTATAACTGGTCTCTCTTCCTCCTGAATACATTCTTGGATGACTGCCGCAACGTTCAGGACACTGCCAATCAGCTGTTCCATTTCTCTTGGCTCCTGATCTTGTGTGCCTTTTTTGGGTGGAAGGAACTGCCCAACACTCAGTTTCTTCCGCGCCGTTTAGGAGAGGTTACAGGGATGCGCTATGTTAACCTCTGGGATTCTAATAATCCCGTGAAGCGCAAGATGAACCGCGCAGTGTTTTTCGAGTATTACCATCTCCTCAGGGATACCATCCTGCAGATGCCGAGGCTTACTGAGGAGACGGCAGAACTCTATGGAACGAAGTTGGTCTTTTCTGCCAACTTGCATGAAATATATTTCCGCCCTCACGGAATTCAGTCGAAAGAATGGGCCGTAGGGCTCTACCGAATGACTACCCAGGACGTGGAGGATACTATGAAGTCCTGGCTAGATGAATGGAAGCAGGCCGCTGACATCGCTGCCACGATGCCACACCCTGACGCGCTAGAGAAAGATAAAGGAAAGGAAAAAGTCGCGCAAAAGAATGATGAAGGTCCGTCAGGACCGGCTACAAACAAGTAGAAGCTGTCGCACCCCGCAGAAGCGACTGGAGATCCCTTTGAGACCCTTGCCGCGGGGCTCAGCCAGTACTTGAAGGAGTAATTTCGTGAGCTGCGTACCTCTCAAGCCAATATCAGAAGTGCTCTGGACCTGCAGCTCGTGGAGTTGAAAGGTCTGGCAGGACGAGTTGCGCAGACCCATGTGCCAGCATCCGGCTCGCAGGCGCCGCAAGCATCTACAAGCACTGAGCGGGTTGAAGTACCTACAGAGAGGCACACTGTCGTCCACATCCTGCTTGCAACCATGACACTCCCGGATCCTTTGGCTGCACTGCAGGTAAGCGCGGTTGGCCCTGTTGAAATAAATTTGTCACTTATTCCGTTGGAAACTCTCCATTTGGTTAAGGAGCAGGTTTCTACTGAGCTGAGAGCTAGGGAGATCTCCACATTCCATGCCAATCAAAGATTGCAGACGCAGGAAATAGAGCTAAGGGTAGGCTATAAGGAGATCTCTGCGCAGCTTGAACTTCACGAATCGCAAGACACTGGGCTAAGGAATGCCATTGATGAAATCGCCCAGGAGCTGCCAGCCTGCCAGATTCAACAAGACCTTTCTTTAGTTGAGAAAGTGCAACGCATTGGCAGAAGGGCGCAAGCCCTCAAACAGTAAGTAGTTGCTATGGCTGAGGACCATAGAAAGAAGCTCACCGAGTTGGAAGCTCGTGTCACAGTGCCTCCCGTAGATGAGGCGCAAGAACGACTTGAAGCACTGCGCATAGCTTCTACCCAAATGAAGAACATAACAGAGGAAGCCCCACAGTTAATGACGCAAGCTATGGAGGCTTGGGCGGAGCTCGAGAAAATCCCTTCTAAAGTTTCCCTTGTGGAACAGGTGGAAGCAGCAGAACAGTCCCTAATTGTTCTGAGTGAAGAAGCTAAGTCCTTGGAAGGCTTAGCCAAAATGAGAAAGATGAGCGAAGTCCGCAAAGTCCAGCAAGAACTGCACAGGCTCAGAAACAAAGATGCTACTCTCGCCAACATCATTCAGCCATTTATGGATGAGTATGCTGAACTTGCTGCCCAAGAAGAGGCCAAGGTCAAAGCATTTGCTGAGTCTCAAGAGTTGGTCGATGCTGTAGAAGGAGAAGAAGCCACCTCAGACCTGGTGCAGACAACCATGGAATGCGTGCAAGACATGGACACCGCTATTGCGCAGTGGAAGCAAGCCTTCGCTGCAACCCAAGCCAAGTCAGATGCATAACTAAAACGACCGCAAGTTAGTGCGAGTGGTTCGGGGACGAGCCACAAGTAAGTGTTAGGGGCCTGTTGGAGCATAGGCCGCAGCTACGGTAAAGCTGCCAAGTTTTGGGAAAAAGCACTAAGTTTGAAGGAAAAGTGCTAATTTTGAGGAAAAGCACCATTTTTGGCGGAAATGAACAGTGCACGGTACGACGCTAGATGGACGAGCTCACCGCAGAGTGCGGGCTGGAAATCGCGGAGCTCGTGCGCACAAGCCAAAGAAGAGTAATTGTAGCCGAGTAGAAAGCTCAACCACCACAATAAATGAAGCGGCGGAATAGAGGGCTCAGCTACCCTCATTAAGGCAAAGTACAGGAGTTATGGTTGCTCGGACCAAGGAAGAGCAACGGGAAGAAGCATTGAAGGCAAAGGACAAGGAACAAAGAACGATGAAGCGGCGCCCATACCCGCGATCTGCGCCGAAAATCGTGGAGTCTGTAGGAAGCTGTGACGGGACTGCAAGAGGCGCCTAAAGTACACCTAGCCGTGTCAGTGGTTAGGGTTTTTGGGGATCACTGTTGGGGAAAGGCCCACAGTTTTGTAAAGGTGCGACCCTCAGGGCCACCTATATATATGTGTAATTGTAAAGGGAAAAGGGTTAGAAGGGTTAAGGAGTTAGAGAATTGGATAGCTGGAGAGCTAGTCACTGAGTTTACAGACAGTCTAAGTTGATGTCTGAGTCATTGTAATATCTGTAGGAGAAGAGAATAGATTTAAGAGAAGGGATCCCAGCTGTGTGCGTGGAGTTTCCCAGAAAGATCTAAGGCTGCAGCTGTGTGCGCAGTGGAACTGTGTAATTCCCATCTCAAGATAATATAAAATACAGTTCCCGTGGACGTGATTCCCCCGTGGAGGTGGACCACATAATTCTTGTTGTTATGGTGATGTTTTATGTATTTACATGTCTATGTTTTACTATTTATGTTTACATGAATGTTTCGCTATCTTTATGAATGAGTATGTAAAGTAAGTCCTTGAAGCTCCCTTAGAAGTTATACTCATGCAGTGTCGAAGGAGCCTGTAAGAACGCTATCGCCGCAGCGCTTAAGGAGTGTGTTACTGCGCTGTGGCTCAAGGCCAGAGACGATACATAGTGTATCGGCGTAGCGGGTAAAAGCCTTGTGCGTAGGTGCGGGGTTACCGCGCAGCTAGGCTCAGAAGAGTGAGCTTCAGCGCCGTAGCGCTGTGAGAATTGTGAAAGAGTAAGACGCTCTGTTCAGGGGTTACCTGCAAGAAGGTAAAAGAGAGAGATGTAGACTCCACACCGCCTCGGTTAAGGAAACCTGATTCCTTAGCCCCCCATAGCCACTTTGGGTGAGACTTCGGGCTGCTGCGTAGCTCATCGCCGAAAGGGCCAGTGCGCCGAAGGGGTGTTTGTTGCTGCGCCTCCTGAAAACCCGGGTCTGTCCATAAAGCAGCCAACACCTTGAAAAAATCCCCTAGGAATCCGATTAGGCATAACACTCCATCCCCCATTGGGAAGCAAGAAATATTCAAAACGGGGTCCTAAATATAATCAACAAAACTTGGCAGAATTAGGGGAGCATCTCATGGCCTTAGGTAATCATCAATATAATTTGGAATGGATTCAGTCCATTTCTCCTTCTTAATAAAATTTTCCATGAAGATCATCTCCTGGAATGTCATAGGTTTAGGTGGGAAGAGTAAACAACGTACTCTTCGATCAAAGATCAAACAAGAATCTCCTTTAGTGGTAATGCTTCAAGAGACTAAATGCACAACAAATTTCATCTCTAGTGTTGCTTGCTTTTGTTGGTGAGGTAGTCAACATATAGCTTTAGATGCAAGAGGCCTAATCGGTGGGCTAGCCATATTTTGGAATCCAAACCTTATTTAGCTTTCAAACAAATTTCCCCCTGCCTTTTCCCTCTCAACCTCCTTCCAATTTCTACGTGTCGATGCTTCCGACATTCTAACAAATGTCTATGGTCTTTCCTTACTAGATGGTAAGACTAAATTCCTTGACTTGCTCCATCTTATCCATGACATATCTTAGCACCCCCAATGGATTTTGGGTGTATATTTTAATATGATAACGTCCCCTGTGGAAAAATAAGGCAGAATCCAATGTCTCAATTCCGCAAGCAAAGCTTCATCTCTCTTATTACTTCCATTGGATTGGTTGACATTGAGCCCATTAATGTCAAGCACACCTAGAAAAATAAGCACAAAGAATCCCACCATATAGCTTCCCACTTGGATAGATTCATGGTTTCTTCCCCTATGGTGTCCTCAATTCTTTCCATTGACTTGAGCATTCTTCCAGGGGCTGGCTTCGACGAATGGACCATTAGCCTCAATATAGATCTCGTAGATAACCCTCGGAACAGGTCTTTTCATTTAGAGAAATTTTGGTTGGATCATCTATAGTTCATGGACTCGATGACCCATTGGTGGGAGGAAGCTACTCATCACTTTGGTTCCAAAATGTATCAGTTGCAACAATGTTTAAAATTCATCAAGGGTAAGCTCAAGAAATGGAACAAAGAAGTCTTTGGAAACATCTTCGAACCCTACAGATAACTAGAGGAAGAAATGAATCTTCTTCAATAAGAATATATAGATCAAGGCCTCATGAAATATATTCTCAGAAAGGAAAAGTAACTGCAAGATAACATCAATCAAAGAATGGCTCAAGCATAAACCCTTTGGAGGAAAAAGTTGTGAATTAGATGACTCAAAGAAGGAGAAGAAAACTCCAAATTTTTCCATGACTCAATGATTCAACATCAACATCACAACATAATTTCTCTTCTTCAAACAGAGCAGGGTCAAAACCTCACTAAGCATGAGGACATCAAAGTCGAATTAATCTCCTTTTATTGTTTCCTTCTTTATGAGGACAATTCCAATAGAGAAGAAGCTATGAACAAAATAATGCAAAACATCCCCTCTCTAGTTTATGAGGAACCAAATGAGATCCTTCTCAGTCCAATCTCTCTGGAAGAAGTAGAAGCTGCTATAATTATCATGACGTTTGGAAAATCCCCAGACTCAGATGGATTTACTACCGATTTCTCTCACCATTGTTGGAAAATTGCGCAACGTGACATTTGGGAAGCGGTTGAGGAGTCCAGAACTAGGCTAGATGTTTTGCCTCCGTTCAATGCTACCTTCCTTTCTCTCATTCCTAAATAGGAGAATGCTTCTAACCCAAGTAAATTCTGTCCCATATCCCTTTGCAATGTTATTTTCAAAATCATTACCAAAATCATTGCAAATAGGCTCAAGCCAATTATTCCCTTCATAATATAGGAAGAACAAATGGGTTATGTGGAACACTGCTAGATTCTTGATGGTATCATTGTAGTGCATGAAACCATCCACACCCTCAAGACCTCTAAGAAGGCAAGCACGCTTATCAAGCTAGACCTCTCCAAGGGCTTTGACAAAATCTCTTAGCACTTCATCTTCTAACTTTTGGTTTC
Organism: Larix kaempferi; assembly: GCA_027924585.1. Taxonomy (NCBI): domain Eukaryota; kingdom Viridiplantae; phylum Streptophyta; class Pinopsida; order Pinales; family Pinaceae; genus Larix; species Larix kaempferi. Next base: position 2,757,488 of record BSBM01000655.1, on the reverse strand, counting down.
TACCTCCTTTGGGTTCGTTGGATTTTAGCAGTCACCTCCTCCGCTTTTTTCTCTCTCTTAATTAATGGATATCCTTCTTCAACCTTCTCTCCCTCCAGAGGTCTCAGGCAAGGACATTCCCTATCTCCTTTCCTTTTTATCCTTATGCCTGAGGGCTTGGGTAGAGCGCTCAATGCTACAATTCAGGATGGAAGTCTCTATGGTCTTCATCTAGCCAATGATGATATGGTGGCCTCTCACCTTCATTTTGTGGTGGATACGCTGATTCTCACCTCCTCCTCCACCAGGGAATTCGAAACCATCAAGTTCATCCTCCATATCTTCCTCAAAGCCTCGAGGCTTGCTTTGAACTTGGACAAATCTAAAATTTTCTTTTTCAACACTCCTCTCATTCTTTAGATCCGAATTTATTTCCTTCTCCATTTTGATCGTAGCTCCCTTCCGTCCAAATATCTAGGTTCACCTCTCATTGCTTTTTCCATATGCCATCCATCCTGGGCCAATCTTCTTACAAAATTGAATAAAAGTCTTTCTGGATGGGATTTTAGGTCTCTAAATCTTGCTGGTCATCTTACCCCTTTAAAGTCAATCCTTCGCAGCATGAGCACCTTTCTCTTCTTTATTTTTCAATTCCCCAAATATATTCTCAATGATATTCAAAGCCTCTAACACTCTTTTCTTTGGGACAAATCAAATGGGAAAAGCAGAAAATGGGCTCTGGTTGGTTGGCACAAAGTTTATTTGCCAAAAAAAAAGGAGGCCTTGGCACTTGAGATCCTGAAATTAAAAACAAATCCTAGACAATAAAAATCTAGGGGAGATTGCTCACTACTCCCTATGCCTTGTGGGATTAAATCTGATCTAGGAAATATGTTCCCAATTCATATTATAAAGATCTCATTCAACTCTAGGGAAACATTCCTATATTTATCATTTGAAATGTGGTCTGGGAAAATAGATCTTTGATTCAACAACACACTTTTTGGGAAATTCGGAATGGGAAAACAAATTTCTTTTGGGAAGATACTTGGAAACACCGCCCCAAACTCATTAGTTATCCCCAAAGTGATCTATTTAGTCTGAAAAATCTCAACTCTAATGGGAAAATGGTCTCTTAGTTCTAGGCTCCTTCATAGAATAATTTTCAGTGCCGCACCTAGGTGGACAAATCTCTCTGGCCCAACCCTCCCCCAGATTCCCCTTAGGAATATTTTTTGGTGGACCTTAAAAATTGAAGAATTTCATTTCATCCTAGGAAAGACATTCTTCATTGGGGCTACAAGAATCAAATCACTTTCAATCTCAAAGAAACCTACTCCATTTTATCTAATCACAACTCTGATTTGGTGGATCAAATACGGGATCAAATATCGACTTAGAACTTATTGCCTAAGGTTTCCACTTTTCTATGGTTAGTGGCTTGGGGTAAGATCCTCACATTGGATCGACTTACCCATCATGGATTTGAGGGGTACTCAATGTGTGTCCTCTGTGGAAACTCTTCAGAAGACCTCAAACACCTCTTGAACATGTGTAGTTTCACCAATTCTCTATGGGAAAGGGCGCTATCACCTTTAGATAGTCAAATCGAAATAAAAGTAGTATAAGAGAGACCATTGCCAGTTGGGGAACCCAAATCTTAGACAACAACATTGTCAAACACAATTGGCATCTCTTCCTAGGATTCTTAACATGGGAAACTTAGAAGGTGAGGAATAGGAGAATCTTCAAAGAGGCCTCTATTCAATATTCTCAAGTCTAGAGAAAGATTGCTTCTAACATATGGGAATCGGTTCTCCTCAAGACATGGAAAGTGGAGGAATGGCAAGGAAAGCATGAAGATAATATCATCATTTGAGCTTGGGGACTTTCTCTCCCTTTGAGTGCATCTGCTTGCACAGTTCCTATGCTTCCCTCCTTAAACCCTTCCTCTTGGTATCTCCTTGATTAGGGTTCCATCAAGCTTAACTTCGATGGAGCAAGCAAAGGGAACCCAAAACTGACAAGTTATGGCAGTGTTTTCCGAAATCACCTGGGACTCATTCTTCATATATTTGTAGGATCTCTAGGGATGGATAGTAATAATGCTACTAAACTCTACGCCATGGTAAGAGGAATCCAAATAGCTGAACGAGAGGGATACAATAAGCTCGTTGTGGGAGGAGACTCAAAACTCATGATCCATCTTCTCTCTAGACTCATCAATGCATCTGCGGTTTGTAAGATTTCCCCTAGTTGGTGTTGATGTATTTGTAACTTCGGAAGATATTCACTTGTATATTGTATGTATTACACTTGTACTTTATTTGTATCCCCAACGGAGATGTATTATTCCTCCGATTGGAAGTGTTGTCATTTGTATTTGCAAGTTTCGCAAGTATTATTGTAAGTGTTGCAACTTATATTTGATGGGTTATTAGACCACCTTAGAGGGGTCGACCCAGTGTGGGTTAAAGGGTTATTAGACCACCCTAGTGGGGTCTACCTAGCGACAAGTGGTAATTGGGTTATTAGACTCTCCTAAGGGAGGTCGTCCTAGTTAGAGTAAAAGGCAAGTCAAGTCATTGTATAAATATAGAGTGTGTGTCTCTCATTCTATTCATTCACTCACTCACTCACTTCGCATTAGTGAGAGAGAGGAGGAGAAGCTGCTGGGAGACTATCTCTTGTTTTGGGGTTTGATCTTTGTGATCTTTGTATTGGTGCTCATTCTATCTTGGAGGAAGTTGCGGGGTTTTTCACCTTCTTGGTTTTCCCCGATGAAATGCTTTGTCTCTTGTTCTCTCAGTTAAGATCCTAGATAATATTGAATTAAATGTTGAAAAACTAACATGGTATCAGATCTATCCTGAAGGAAGGCATTGTATGGCATTTACGACACTTGTTGCACTTCTGACAAATTGGAAGCTAGGGCTTGGTATAGTAAACATCAGTCATCGTGGAACTTTCGCTATAAATCAGTTTTGGTGAAGGTTCAAGATCTGAAACTTTTATAGGTCAAAGATGAAATGTCCATGTACCTTGTGTCTGAAGGAAAACCTCATATTCATTGTACTTTGTGAGATATGATCCGTACAAGTTAGGGTTTCTGCCTCTTCCAGAATGTAGTCCTAAACAGGTGACCTAGGAAAAAAAGGTCATATCTCAAGCTAGGAAGCTCCAAATGGAATTCCGTAAAAAGTGACAGATAGGGAACGAACTGTAGTTTCATAAGTCCATGTTTCAGAGGCCAAAGTTGAAACAATGACATGTGGAACTCCATACAAGTTCGCTATACGGTTTCATCCCATAAACATGTCACGTTGCCACACTTGGCATATCTCTCTCTCAGAGAATCCATTAAAGCTCGGATCTGTGGGATTGGAAAGATGATAGGTCAGTCTACCATAGGACGAATTTTCAGACCTTGAGGATCCAAAATTTTAGAGATACATCAGAAACAATATGGTATATATTTCTGTCCAAACATAGTTGGATTCTGAGCACTTTCATTTTTGGATCATCACTACTGCGGAAAATTAGGGTTTCTACAAAAGTTAGAATTTTTGGAATCTGAGACCACGGTGGATGTTCCTCCTCGAAATCAAAATTAAGAGACCAAGATCAAAGTTTTTGGTTCGGTAGAACCCCAGGCTCCATCAAACCCTAGTTCGGGATTTTGACCAGAAAACTAGAAAAACCAGAATTTGACAGAAGCTGTAGATCCGAAACTCGCAGGTCAATTTTGAGGGGTCAATTTTTGGAGTTTTCAAAATCTGAGCACACCAGCTTTCTCACCTCAGTCATCTGCATCTCCCCATCTAGACAGAAGTTTGAAATTCCAAATTTGGATTTTTAGGGTTTCTCTGACAAACCCTAGCCAGCTCCAGATCCAGATTCTGCAAGTCAAGTGGTAAGACCTAATTTTTATTATTATTTCCATTTGAGTTTCTAATTAAGATGTCTCACCACACCAAGCTTGAGGAAAATCTTGAAGGGGTTGATAACTTCCAAGCATGGAAGTATAGGATTGGGTTAATCCTATAAGAGAATGAATTGGACACCTACATAAGTGAAGAGGTTCCAGTTCCAGAGGGAGATGAGGCTAAGGCCTTATATAAGAAGAACTTGGTCAAGTCCAAGAGAATCATTGCAGATTCTATCAAAGAATATCTCATATCTCATGTGTCTTCTCTAAAGACACCCAAGGAGATGTTTGATTCATTGACCAAGCTGCTTGAAGGAAAGAACATAAATCAGGTATGACTTGAGGAGATACAGGTATGTGTTGAAATTTGTTTAATTTATCTGATGATTAAGTTCATGATATGTTTGTCTTCATATTATTGAGGTTAGTACAATCTTGATTAATTTTAGATTGACTGATCACCTTAGTAAAAGTATGAATGCATGTGAATTATATAATACATTCATTGATTAGGGGTATGACACTTATGATTGTACTAATGCAATGTGGTGTTGTATGAGGATGATGTCCGCTAACATGAAAGGTACATCAAATCAAGTTCTATATCAAGAACATATGACCATGGTGACATGAAGACAAAGACTCATCCATAGCCATTAATCACATAGAAGCTCTACTTACGAGCTATGTATAATCTGGTTCTACAATGCTTAACTTATGAGATATACAGGTTACTAGTACAAGGTTGAAGAGAACAAGAAGACATTGTTTGGGTATGTTAGACAAGCATGATAATCCAGGTATGTTTTTCTATATCGAGTTAGAACCCTACTTTGTGTTAGGATCTTAGATAAGTATACTTTTGTATGATTGACAATGATTATTCATGAAGTTATAAGTTTGAGTAATCATGGGTTTATGCATATTATGCTTCTTAGTTTGATTAATGATATGAAAAACTAGAAGAGTCCTATGGTCAAATAGGAATATGCATGAGTAAAAGAAGTACTCCCTGAAACCTTGAATACCAATGCTTGTGATAAATTACCTGTATATGAAATAATCATGACCTTACATGTTTAAGATTATTTAGAATCACAATGTTTTGATGGTATTGAGATTATACTAATGCATGTATGATTATGTATGAGATCTTGAGGATGACACAATGATGACACTTGTGAACACTTAAGCATGCATAGTGGTCGAGAATGGATATAAGTTCAAAGACAGATAATCCAAGAAGCAAAGATCAAGAGGGAGAACACTCCAGTAGTTCTTGCAAGGAAGCAAAGATCAAGAGGGAGCACACTCTAGTAGTTCCTGCAAGGAGGCAAAGATTGAGAGGGAGTCCACCCAACAAGCAAACAAAGATAAGTATTTGAATTGTTATTTCCTGTATGTATGATTACTTAAATTATGTTGTCCAGTCATGTACATACTTATGTTCCTAGATTTAGGATGTATATTATGCATTTTAGAAAAGTTGCATTAATGAACAAGATACTACTAATATAGTAATGGGTAAGTGGCCTATGGTACTGTACAACATTCCATTGCTACTTATCTAGAATGAAACCTCTTTGCTGACATGTTGGGAGTTGTGCACACTCTTAACAATGTTCTTGTAGAGATGGAAGGCATCTAGAAAGTTACGGGATATGGATGAATGTTGTATTGAAGCATTGGATAAGATAATTGCACGACTGTATGGCATATGTCCTTATGTGTAAGAATTTGTTCTGAAATCTATGAGATGTTTCTAATCATGCAATTGAACTTGTTTTGTAGGAAATACCATGTACCATCACCTAAAAGAGAGACTTGCTTCGAAGAACAAGCGACGAAGACTCAACAAAATCCAGAAAAATACCTGTTGAAGATATTGAAGAATCAGAAGTTCCCAGGATCCGGGATGCAATAATGGAAGGATGCCATGATCAAGGAGTACCAGTCGATCATGAAGAATGCTAAATGGGATGTGGTCCCGAGACCAGAAGGGAAGTCTGTTGTGACTTCCAAGTGGATCTACAAGATCAAACATACTGTAGATGGCAACATAGAGAAATACAAGGAAAGGTTTGTGGCTCGTGGATTCTCCCAGAAAGAGGGGATAGATTATGAAGAGACTTTTGCACCCGTAGCCAGATACATTTCCATCAGAACAATACTTGCTTTGGCTACAGTAATGAAGTGGAAGATACATTAGATGGATGTCAAGACAACTTTCTTGAATGGTGTAGTTGAAGAGGAAGTGTATGTGGAGCAGCCACTCGGTTTTGAGACACATGATAGGGAGTCATATGTGTGCAAGTTAAATAAAGTCTTGTATGGCTTGAAGCAAGCACCCAGGACATGGTACGACAGGATAGACAGCTTCCTGTCCAGTTTGGGATTTACCAAGAGTAAAGCGAATTCCAACCTTTACTACAAGTTTGAGGAAGGCAGTCTAGTGATACTCCTATTGTATGTGGATGACCTATTTGTGAAAGGTGAAGAGGAAGCTTGCTGCCGAGTTCGAGATGAAGGACTTGGGTATGATGCATTACTTTCTAGGTATGGAGGTGTGGCAGAGTGTAGATGGAATCTTCCTTGGACAAGAGAAGCTTGCCGACATGAAGAGGAAGCTTGCTGCCGAGTTCGAGATGAAGGACTTGGGTATGATGCATTACTTTCTAGGTATGGAGGTGTGGCAGAGTGTAGATGGAATCTTCCTTGGACAAGAGAAGTTTCCAGTAGAGATCTTGAAGCGGTTCGGGATGATGGACTGCAAGGCCATGGCCACACCTATGGAATCGAACATGAAGCTATTGAGTGATGCTTCATCAGAGTTGGTTGATGCCACGATGTATCATCAGATGATTGGGTCCTTGATGTACTTGACAAACACGAGACCAGATATTTGCTTTGCTGTGAACACCTTGAGCCAGTTCCTAATGGATCCTAGACATGTTCACTTGATTGTTGTAAAGCATATTCTGAGGTACCTGAAGGGTATGGTTTATTATGGGCTCAAGTATGATGCGAATGAAAAGTTTAACCTGGAGGGTTATGTTGATTCAGATTGGGCAGGCAGTACTGCAGATAGGAAGAGCACTTCGGGGTGTTGCTTCAGTATGGGATCAGGTGTGATCTCTTGGTTTAGAAAGAAGCAGTCCTGCGTAGCACTGAGTATAGCCGAAACAGAGCATGTCGTAGCTTGTTCGGCTAGTTGTGAGGTAGTATGGCTAAGGAAGTTACTGTCTGATTTATTTGATCTCTAGTTGGATGTTACTTGTATCTATTGTGACAACCAGAGTTGTAACGTCCCCAGCTTAACCCTATTGCATTAATATTGTAAATGATGTAAATATTGTCATTTAGTCATGGTGAGGGCTCAAGGACAAGGCCCCGCCATTGATTTATCGTTCTATGTATCGGCAATTAGGATGGATGCATAGAGTTCATGTGCTAGTAGTGCACAATGTAAAAATGGACATCATGTAAATATGCAATTTTTAATGAAAAACCCACAACCAGCTACGCAATGCAACAAAGAGATGGGGGCATGATCTTTACAAGGAATAGGGGGGGAAATAACCAAACCCTTGAGCCATGGTGTTAAGCCATTACATTGAGGAAACCCATGAACTCTCAACTACCCATTTGGTCTCATGCACCCAATCTTTTAATTCTTCCAAGAATTGGTTGAGGAATTAATGCCTTGGGATGGGAGAGGTATGGCTGTCAATTTTCGTGTATGGGAAAGACAGCAACCTGGGAAATCGAGTTTTGGCTTGCTGGGCAAGAAAACCCCCACGAAATTGGCCCAAAAGCCATTCTTCACCCATGGCATTCTTCTTCTCACGCAGGCTGAGCCTGTTGGGGTATTAACCTTCACGTTTTTTCACCATTTCCTACGTTTTTCCATGCCCAGAAACTCGTTTTGGTGTTTTGCAGCAGCTGGGGAAGGAGGGGCGCGATTTTGGACTAAGGGAGGTCGTTTTTGCCCTTGGGGGCGTTTTCCTGAAATGGGTTGCTCTCCCAGTCGATTTTTCCTAGTTGCCATTTCGCTTTGAGTCTACCCACGTTTTTCTGGAACTGGTAGAAACCCACTGTTGGGAATTCCAATATATAGGCATTTTTCTCCTGCCCAACACTTATGCTTTTGATGATACCTGCACCCATCTCTTAACAGCCTGAGAAACCCAATTGCTGATTGGATTGGCTGATTGTGATATACCTTTGGCTATGTGAGAGCCTGTTTTCCCCTTTTCCTTGTGGAGATCATGCCCAGCTCGGGGGTGGCAGCGGTGCTGAGAGATTAAGGAGCACACTGGCCTACGGTTGGGTGGAACGTTGCAGAAGCGTAGCTGGTTGTTTGGGACTACTTCATTAAGATAAGTATTCTCTTGTGTTATCTTTCAATTGATTAATTGATGAATATCTTGAATGTATGATGGATGTGTTAATGAATTTACTTCCGCTGTGTATTCAAATGATCATTCAATTGCATATGTTCATCTTATTCTTAAATTGAATGTTTAATGACTGAATTATGGGGCTAGATGCCCGGTTTAACCTCACGATCCTCTCCATCTAGCTGATAGGATGGGAGGGGACGTGACAAGAGTTGTGTGAAGTTTTCAGAGAACCTGGTGTTCCATGACAAGTCGAAGCATATTGAGATCAAATATCACTATATCAGGGATATGGTGCAGAGAGTAGCAGTGAAGCTCCAGTATGTTGCAACAGATGAGCAGATTGCAGATGTGTTGACCAAAACACTGGCTAGAGTGAAGTTTGAGTACTTCAGAGAGAGGCTTGGTTTTCCTCAGATAGAGGATACTTCGAGGAGGAAGTGATGGGACACATTTGAAAGAGCCATTCCAAGCATGGTGGTAGGAGGATCCTTCCCATGGCTGTGGATATAAGTGCTATGTGATGAGCATCGGGACGATGAGCAGGATGATCATGTGCATCCAGATGATATATTGTATGATGATGATCGGTATGATCATGAGTATCAGGATGATACTCCGTGGCCGTGGACAGGTTGTGCAGGTGCATGTAATCAGTCTTGGAGATCCAGACAGGTTATGCTAGGCACGTAAAAGATCCTGGGATGCTCTTTAGAGATCTTGCAGGTTGCAAGACACTCTTTTAAGGTTTTGCAAGAATCGCATGTAATCAGTCCTAGAGATCCGGACAGGTTGTGCTAGGCACGTAAAAGATCCTGGGATGCTCTTCAGAGATCTTGCAGCTCACAAGACACTCTTTTAAGGTTTTGTGAAGGTCACATGTAAAATATCCTAGGAGATCCAATAGGTTGAGCAGTAAGCTCGTAAAAGTCCTGGGATGCTCTTTCGAGGTTTTGTTGATGCACATAATTAGCCCCGAGGATTCCACAGGATATCCAGATATGATGAAGACCTACAGGAGGCTAGGCCTACAACCAACATGAAAAAGGGTTGGCTCTGTAGAACTTCCTATGATGAGAAGAATTGAGAGATAGCACTAGTGATCGAGATGACGAGTAAAACAGTAGTGACGATGATGCTCCAATGATCCAGTGACGATGATCCAGCTCCAGTATTGAAGACTTGTGTCAAGAGAATACCTTCCTAGTTAAGAGGGAGTGTTGATGTATTTGTAACTTCGAAAAATATTCACTTGTATATTGTATGTATTACACTTGTACTTTATTTGTATCCCCAATGGAGATGTATTATTCCTCCGATTGGAAGTGTCGTCATTTGTATTTGCAAGTGTCACAAGTATTATTGTAAGTGTTGCAACTTATATTTGATGGGTTATTAGATCACCTTAGAGGGGTCGGCCCAATGTGGGTTAAAGGGTTATTAGACCACCCTAGTGGGGTCGGCCCAATGACAAGTGGTAATTGGGTTATTAAACTCTCCTAAGGGAGGTCGGCCCAGTTAGAGTAAAAGGCAGGTCAAGTCATTGTATAAATAGAGAGTGTGTGTCTCTCATTCTATTCATTCACTCACTCACTCACTTCGCATTAGCGAGAGAGAGGAGGAGAGTGCACAAGTGGAGGAGGAGAAGCTGCTGGGATACTATCTCTTGTTTTGGGGTTTGGATCTTTGTGATCTTTGTATTGGTGCTCATTCTATCTCTGAGGAAGTTGCGGGGTTTTTCACCTTCTTGGTTTTCCCCGGTGAAATGCTTTGTGTCTCTTGTCTCTTATGTTTGATATGCTGTACATGTTGTTCTCTCAGTTAAGATCCTAGATCATATTGAATTAAATGTTGAAAAACTAACAGTTGGAGGCTTGCCTCTAAGTTGGAGGGATTCTCAACAACCCTAAAAAAGAATATGGCCATTCTCCTGCATCATGTCAAAAGGGATGTGAACAAGCTATCTTATCAAATATCCAATGCAAGAGTGGACATTCATCATACCGACCTTAACAACAACTACTTCCAATTTCCAGGCCTAAAGTAAGTTTGTGTGCAAATTAATCAACCAGATATGCTCCCCCACATTGAGTGTTGTAAAGACCTTGTTACATGAAATTTTCGTCAGTAGCACCAAATCCTATGACCTCATGTTGCCATAATCCCTGAAGTAACTTTCTTAGTGGATGGTCCTTGATTTCATTGTCCTGCAGCTTGACTTGTTTTGTTGCCTCAACGCTCTTTGTTGTACTAGCAACATGCGTCGAAACCCCCTTGACGCAGTATGTCTCACTGTAACACGCGTCGATGGTGCATCTTGCCTTTAGAGAAACCCGCGTCGATGGTGCATCTTGCCTTTAGAGAAACCTGCGTCTATCGATACTAGCACATCTTGTTCCATTGCAAACCACGTCGACCTCTGTATGGGAAGAAAATTAGGTCTTCGAGAAGCTTCCAGAGTGAAATCTCATTGGATAACCTTTACTTCCTATTTATATGGATCTATCTCGAGCTCCAAAACTATTGGGATCATATCTCATCCACTTTCCTTAATCTTCTCACCTCTCTCTTATCCTTATGGTCCTATAAATGAAACCTTTGGGCATGGGTGTGAGGAGGAGGAATTGATAGCAAGTAAGTGTTGGAGAAATTTTCCCAGATCATTCGGCTCTTGATGTGCTTCCTTTCAAGACAAATGTGACATGTTGGAATAGGACGAATCTACCAGAAGGAGACTACATCGCCAAGGCTCAGGGTTGTATTTCTTGCTATTATCTTTAATAGAACGATGTACTTCCTTCCCATACTTGATTGTTATTGTCATGTATAAAAAATCTCCTTGGCCATTTGTTTAGATCATTTGTATTATTTCTAGTTCAATCCACTTGCTACTTGTTTTTGTTGGATCTATAACAGGTTCTCTCATACACAAAGTTGGATTGCAGCAGTCTGAAGGTAGCGAGGACAAACTTCATATAAGAGGTAATATTTCTCTACTTTGTCTCTTCTATTCAATTGATCTGGGTGAAGGTGTGCACGTATTGTCTCGCTTTGTTCTAGTTTTGGCTCATTCGAACTAGGGAGGTTCACTCGTGTCCACATGTGAGAACTAATCCTTCAACAGACCTTTGATCCGTGGTGAATTAATGAAGTGTACATGTGCCTGCTGCTTTGTTCTTCCACCTAGGTTACAAATTATAAGCTTGTATAAAGTCGACATTAGCCTGATCATGTTGGTAATTATGGATCGAATTGGTAAGCTTGCCCCACTCATGTGAACAATTTGCTCCATGATGATCCATCCTTTGTATTCCTTAGCTATTACTCCTATTCTCATGGCTTTCGTACCCTCCTCATGTCATCGTACTACTTTTGACTTGGAAAGGATTTGACTCTTTGTTTTGGTCAACAAAATAAATGGCATAAGAAATTCCCGCATTCGTCACCTCTTGTGTTGTCTCCCTCCTCTGTTCACTCTAGCTTACTTTCCTACTCCTTGCTTTCTTTCGTCTCATAGTTTTGCTATTCACTCTCACCCTGCGCCCAACATGGTTCGATCCAAGCACATGAAGTGTTAAACCTAGGCGGGTCCTTGTTGATCTCACATGCCCCGTCCCTTGCACGATTTGGAGAAATCCCATGCGGGCTATGTTGGTTTGGTTCATCTAGAAGCTCAAAAAAACATTTATGGAATGGAATCTTGAATTTGGGCACGATCTTATAACTCGTGTCCATAACAACTCAATGCATAATTGGGGAATTTGGTAGAGGATGTGGGCTCCACCTGCACCAGGGAGATCAGACATACCAAAACTCTTGGACTATTCCAGTACACCAAGACTCTTCTAGGTCAAGCAATCTCCGACTATGTTAATGGCCAATTCTATAACAACCCCCAAGGAATGGGTTTGGATGCTTGTATGGAAATGATGGAGGCTTGGATTTGGCATCTTACTCAAGCTTAGATGGATTCAGATGCATGCCTTAATGCCAAGATTAATGCTTTGGCCCGTGAGTTGACCGACAAATCCTTTAGCCAGGCTCTACAAAAGAGTGAAGCTTCCTAGATGATTTTTCGTCATCAACCACTTCCTCATTAGACTGGCGAACACTCGGGTGTCAAGAAGGAACCTCACTCTCTAGTTGCTACCTATTTCGATTTCTCCCCCATCTTTATTCCAGGTGATGAATCACCATGAATGGAACTCTCTATTGTCATTTTTTCTCTATCCGAGAAAGTTTTCTTTCAGTCTTATTTTGGATTTTGTGGTCATAAACCCCGGCTTGTGGGGGATCTCTATGGTTGTCTGGCTTAAAATTTTATCTGGCCTTGACTGTTTATGGCTGTATGGACTGCTAGTTTTTTTTGGTTTGAAGGGAGCCCCACAATACCTATAGACTTTAGGCTTCAACTTCCTGCTTGAGAGTGCTCTATGTACAGTTTCCTTTGGTTTTAATAGAATTCAAATTAAAAAAAAACACTTGGTGCCTTGGCCAAGCCCTCCTTAGATAGTGTGTTAGTAGTCATATTCAACTCCATATATATGCGTGAATGTGATTTTGGAGAATTGCAAAGAAACCATTGGTAATTGAGCCACTAAAGATGAGAGAGAGATATCCAAGATGTCATGCTCACTTAATTCTTTTATTTAACCACGAGAAAAATTGCAATACACATGTAGATGAGAATATTCTTATTCATAACCAACCTCAAAAGAGCTTTGAGGGCTAAAAAATCAACACCATTGTTTGTGCCTTGACCTACATTGGTAGAGAAATGAAAGTAATGTTGGTCTTGAATATATAGAACCCCAACAATTCCATAGATGTAATCCATCCTTGACATGCACCAAAAAAAATTCCTAGTGAAAAGTCTTTTCCACAACTAACTTCCCACTGACTCGTGACTTTGAAAATCCCCCCCCCCAAGTTTTATTGAATTGTAAAATAAAACATACCTGAGATGGAATCTTAAAAGTTGGGGACAATCTATCCTAAAAAATACTGGAATTGCGAGCTAACTAGATTCCCCAAATAGTGATATGAGAGATATCTCAGAAACCTTTCAAGTCTTGGGGATGTAACCAAATTCTAAAACCTTCTTCCAATGAATCACCTTGCCAAACATTATTTATACCAATTCACCTTCCAATATCCTTCCAAACTTGTAAATCGTAAGGACAATGAGAAAAAAAAATGGGAAACATTTTTGTTCTCATTTCTACACAAGCAACATATGCTCAAACTATGCTTATGCTTCTTTTGTAATAAACCCCAAGTTGGAGTCATGTTCATTACAGAAAGCCACAAAAAATCCTGTCTTTTTGGGTGCTTATAATCTTCCAAAGCATAGATCACCACCAACTTTGTACCTATCATACTTCCGATGTGATCAACAACTTATACCTAAGTTTTGTAGTGTAAAAAACACCCATCTTATTCCTAACCCAGATTAAAACATCGACATCCTCACTTAATCTTATGTGACCAAGAAAAAAGATCCCAGTATCAACATTTTCATCCGCTAAGCTCAATTCTTCAACACTATAACATCCCCAACTATCAAATATTGGTATTGTCCCTCAAAAACCAATTGTTTTCTAATGTAAAAAGGCCTTATCTGTGCAGCAATTGAACCATTTCATATGGCCTAAAAATATTGTACTACACCCCCATTATGGCATCCACCCCCACTTTAATGTGAGCACTATCCCCAACTCACCAAGCTAAAGGAGAGCCAATGATCGGAAAGGTCGACACCAAGTCTTTCTAGTAATTTGAAGCATTTTTGAAACACTTGGTCAGATTATGAATCCAATCTAACACTAATGCAAGAGCCAAGTATTTATGAACTTGTAGTCTTTTCCAAAGTCCATCTTTGAAAATCATAATTCCATAAACTTTTTAATAAGATTACGATAACCTAAAATCAACAACGCATTCGAGACTCCACGTTTCAGCATACGACAGAGCTACAGACGCAGCCCAGACCAGACATAAATATAGTATGCAGAACCAGGCCAGACATTAATATCTCTTTAGGTATTCGACGACTACTAAATCATCAGTCAACGGCACAACGACGACTACTAAATCATCAGTCAACGGCACAACGACGACATAAAAATTCAGAATAATATTCAGAACTCCTGAGAATGATCTCTACAACAAACCCATCCAGAAATCAGTGGCAGACATTACTATAATTCTGTATGACAGATTGCAGTGGCAGACGACACAAACATTATTATAATTCTGAATCACAGGTTGCAGTGATAGACAACGCCAATTATTATTGTAATTCTGAATGACAGGTTGCAGTGATCGACACTCCCGAGGAAAAAGTGGAATAGAAAAATTTGAAATAAAAGAGAGTGAAGGTTAGCTCTCATATATCTCTTTGTAATTATACTTTCAAAATGATTTCCTCTTTTTAATAGAGGAGGAAGTATAAGAATTATGAGTTACATTTTAACCGTATATTTTAGAAATGAGAATTGTTTATTGTTTGTTTTTGATTTGTGGGGTTAGTTTGTAGTCTAAGAAACTGTGATATACAGACATTTTAGTATGGTTGAATTTGAAGTGTTTCTTCTCAATCAGGTCTATCAAAACCAACTGTTTTAGTTAGATTTGATATTTCCACAATGAGAATTGAAAAACATTAAATGCTGGTTTTCATAATTAGATTTTCATGTCAAATCGCTGTATTCATATGTGATTGTTTACTATGTTTATTGTTGTAGATTTTATTTATATGAATTAGTTGTCATTGTGTTTAATTATAACAACTAGTAAAATGAATTAGTTGTCATTATATTTAATTATAATAATTAGTATATTTAGATGACTTTGTCAAGTATTTAAAGGGATCAGATTTATTGAGATACAATCATTTTATCTTAAACATTTTACATATAAAGTTCAAAACTTCCAAAATTTCAAAATTATAAAGTAACACAAATAATCAAAATAAAGATTTCAATTTCTTTATCATTAATCAATCTTTATATCTTTATATGTTACATTACAAAGATTTTATTTCTAAATAATACTTCATTCAATTATTTATTACACTGATGTAGAAATGAGTCTGCATCTAAGCACTTGGTTGTTAAAAGAGGACTAGTTGTATTTTAGTTTAATGAATTAAAATAACCAAGTTTTTGGTGTATAAATTAAAGTGCTCTAATAATACTTTACTACTACCATGTTTGTGTATAAATATATGTACTTATGAGTAAAGAAAATAATAAATTTTATTATGAATCATTATTCTTTAATGTGTTACATTTTCTTATTATTTGATGAACAAGAGTTTGGACAAACGAGAAATGAGGGGCAAATTGATGTAGATAACACAACAAACCAAAATTTCATCTTACACTCACCCCTAATTTCAATCCACGTGGAAGGATTCATTGATTACGATGAAAAATGTAGTGGAGCATCTATTTTGGAATCAACGTTATGGAATGAGGGATAAACCATATTTTTGTAACAATGATGAATTAAGTTTTTCTGTATGAAATGTGCCAACAAAATTTTGGAAGTAACCCAAAAAAACAAACATAGGAGTTAAACAATATACAATTTTAATAATAAGAAACGCTGAACTTTTGCTTTCTTCAAAAGAGATTCTTCTTGCAAAATATTTGACATGCATAATAAATAGGAAAAAGTACCTTTCAGGTATGAAAAGCTGGCAAAAGCTGGCAATATGCATTAAAATCATATGCAACCATGAAATATAGGCAATGACAAAATCATAGGATATGGATTAAAATTATTATTGGTATTTTGATAAAATCTTAAAATATAGATTAAAATGATTGCTGGCATGGTAATCAATTAGTGGTAGGGAGAAAACATCAAGGAAATAAGGAATAATAAAGGGTACAAACTTAGTTTAGTGGATTTAAAGAAATATATATTAGCAATTGCTTTAATGGGGTAAAAGGAATGTTTAGAGGAAAAGTGTATAGTGAAGGAAAAATAATTTGGTTAGATTTTAGGTAATAAGTTACATTGTCATTATCGAAACAGGAAACACAATCACAATTGAAGCATGCATCTTTGACTAACTAATAGAATGAAGTAAAGTAAATCCCAGAAGTAAAGTAAATACTCAAGCTTGGTAGATACTTCCAATCCTACCTCCCAAGTATCTCTTTTTCTCAATACCTATCTATACCATAAGGAGGACAAAAAGTGGTTTAACAACAACCAATACGAACATATGGCAATTTGGGTATAGACTAGGATACATACAAATACATGTGTCAAATGTATCAATAGGTTACAAGAAGATACTAAACTGATCTATGTTTCATGTTTCTTACACATCGCTTTGCATCTCTTGTTCATGTCCTATATGTAAAGTATATGCTTAGATGTTGCATATTTCAACAGTAAATACAGGCAAGAGAGAATAATAACATTCAAAAGTTCCATTGTACTTAGGGCGAGTCCTTGATATAAAAGGCTTGTTTATCACATAAATTAGTACTTTGCTTTGATCAACCTTCCTTGATAGGAAAAACTGTTTTGTGAGGAATAGCCTCAGGTAGTAAGTTAAAGTGAATCTTAGTACGAAAGATTGATTGATTACAAACATGTTATTTAATCGCAAAGGATGTGGGCATTAACCCAAAGTCCACTACTATATGGCTAAGTGTCTTTATGACTTTTTTTTTCTTCCCTTGGGTGCTTTTCTAAATTGAAAGCATTTACAAGTAACATGAGCACTCATTTGCTGGTAAAACACTCAAAGCTTCTTCCTAGAAGATATATTATTCACACTAATAACTGCTCCTTCTCTATGTATACTATTTAAGGAAATTTGTTTACAAGGCAACGGTTTTTCCATTTTCCAAATAAATAGCCCTCTCCAAAATCTGGTGATGCAATTTTTGCCAAAAATTCATCATCAAATCCAATGATATTGCACATAGATTTATAACCGTCGAGTCGTTACCACACCCGAATTATGTAATCTATTCATCTGATATATCCACTTTCATCAAACGAAAACATTATGTTCAAGTTCCCATCATTTTTTCACCAGTTTAACCTCCTCCCGTTGTTTTTGTCAGTTTGAAAAGAGGGAGAACAGTAGCCATTATCCTTTGCCCAATTTATGCATTCTACATAATCATAATTTATGTTCCTTTCATCTAATAACAAAGGAAAATTGCTCCCGTCTATGTAAATAATATATACATCCTACATAATCAAATTTTATGTTCCTCAATATTAATAACAAGAAAAACACATATGAACTAGAATTTAACCATGGTTGGCCCACACCCTAGATGCAAGAAACTTTCAGTTTTCTTCTACCAGGTTTACACACTGGTTGTTCAAATAACTGTCACTTGGAAAATTCCATCAACTAACCTCTCAACAAGTACAATTCAATAGGCATAAGTACTCCACCATTGTGCAACACAAAGCTTGTGTATTATGCAAAAGGTATTCTTCAAATCCTAATTGACTGAGTGGTCCAGACAATGTCATAAATAAATCATTCTATTGGATGTTAGGAACTCATGTCAACCCTTCTCTTTACTTTGTTAGTATATTGTTGTTGGACGCATATGCTTTGTAAGTGGTCCCGTAGTATTTGTTGATCCATAGTTTGTATTAGCCCATGGTATTGACCCATAGTATTGGACGCATACGCTTTGTAAGTAGTCCCGTAGTATTATATGTTCCATGGTATTGACCCATAGTATTGGGCATCGACTTAGTATATAAGTGCGTGTTAAGGCCAATGAAGGCAACATGAAGTTAGTTGTATTGAGCTTGCTCAAAGGAGGTTTCCCCCTCGAAGTGGCCTGCGATCAACAAAAATATTCTGTGATTCGATATATTGTGTATTTCATCAATTAATTGTTGCAGGTTCCTCTCATCTGGTATCAGAGCACTTTCTGGGCTCACTAGGTGGAATTTCTGCCAAATTGTTTTTCGCAAGTGTTGCAAGTTTAGATATGAGAATAATCCCTATCTGCTTAACTGTGGGAAGTACTTGGGCATAAGCCCTAAAAATCATTGTGAGGAGTACCACAGGAACCCTGAAGTAGCTAGCCCATTGAGAGGACCTGCCAGCGAAAATGGCAACGACCCCTTCCTGATTGACTAGTTCCTACCCATGAGGTAAACCAAGAGCTGTCATTTTTGGCAAAGCGATTATCAGTTTTACCTGAGCCGTGGAGTGAGGGGTACTGCCCCAATACACAAGCTGTCAGATATCATTGGTGGCCGAGTGAATCCCCTGAACCGTTAGGAATCCGAGCATACCTGGGGTTTATATCTATTTTCAGCTGCTAAATCGCAGATTACATCTGTCTAGACTTGTTTCCGATCACTTCCGCACCATTGCAGATCCATTTGTTGTCTATCACTTCCGCGCCATTGCAGATCCATCTGTTGCCGTTGTAGATCCATTTTGTTGCCATTGAAGATCCATCTATTGCCGTTGCAGATCCATATCTCCTTTGTTTTAACTCTGTTTCCCTTGAAACTTCACTGACATCCCTGCAATCCCATTTTGCATATTTCATTCCTGAGGACCCTATCCCAAATCCACTTCCCAAAGCTAGAAATCCCACATTTGTCTATTTTTAGGGTTTTCCATAACTTCTTCGATTGTCACCCAATCGCCTTCAAATTTTGCCACCATGTTCATTTCCTATTTCTGCTTCTTTGTCCCTCTCTGACAAATTTTCCCATTCTTTCACCCCGCTTCTGAAATCTTCATTTTTTGCTTCCCTGTCCATTCGAAAGTGTCCAAAACCTAGTCTAACCCCAATTACCCATCAGAGTTTTTCCCAAGTCCAAATTTCCCTTTACTAAATAAGCTTATGTTTGTGTTTTTCTACTCATTCACAAAAAAAAACTCATGGTTATGGTTGTCACCCGCGTAGGAGCACAAATCATGGAGGAAGAACTTGCAGCCCTCAAAACCAAACTCCAATATTTGGATGAAAAATTTCTCAGCCTCCATCTTCAGCATTCAACCATGAACACCGGGTTCTCTTCTTCCAGCAATTTTCGTGGGCCGAAGCTTGATTTTCCTCGCTTCAATGGTAATGATCCAACTAGATGGATATACCAGGCAGAACATTATTTCAGTCTGCATAATACTTTTGATGTCCAAAAATTTCCACTTGCATCCTTTCATTTGGAACAGTAAGCCCTTCAATGGTATCATTGGTACATCAAGGCTCATGACGAGCCAAAATGGACAGATTTTTGCCAACTCCTTTTGCAACGATTTGGTCCTAGTGCTTTTGATGACTTCAAAGGAGCACTCACTAAACTTCGCCAAATTGGCATTGTGAGAGAAATTTGAGAAACTAGCCAATCAGATAGAGGGATTGTCTGATGAATTCTACAGGAGTCGTTTTATCAGTGGTCTTAAGGATGAAATCCGCTCAGAGGTTAAAATGTTTTGTTCCAACACAATCATGGAAGTCCTAGGGTTGGCTAAGTTGGCGGAGGACAAGATCATAGCCCAACAACGCTCCAAATCCACTTTTGTTCCATTCAGAAATATGGTTTCCCAACGACCTCCCATCAGGCCAGCTCCTCACACAACTCCTATCAAGCATTTGTCTGAAGCAGATATGCGGGCACGTAGAGAAAAAGGGCTTTGTTATAATTGTGATGAGAAATTCACTCAGGGACATAGATGTGTTGAGCAACAACTCTATCTCTTGGATGTGGATTCTTCACTTGCCTATGAACTTGGTGAAGAAGCTCCAAATACACTAAATGATCAGGACGACGTTCAACAGCCGCCTGTTGACCCTCCGTCTCCGGACGACAACCCAGAGATATCTCTCCATGCTTTAGCCGGAGTCACCACCCCACAAACAATGCGGGTCAGGGGTTACTTCAAGAAGCTTCCTCTTACAATACTCATTGATTCTGGTAGCACTCATAACTTCATTGACCTCGGATCGCCAAACAAGTTGATTGTTTTGTCCATCCTTGCTCCAACTTTGAAGTCATGATTGCCAGTGGGGGCACCTTACCTTGCAAGGGGAAGTGTCACAATATGCGTATCTCTATGGAAGATTATAACATGCGCTCTGAAATGTTTGCCTTGTCCTTAAGCGGATGTGATGTGGTTTTGGATGCTCAATGGTTACGCACACTTGGCCCCATCTCATGGGATTTTGCTGAACTATGGATGCAGTTTTCAGTCAATGGGAAACAACTCACATTTACGGGCTTACAACCAGGGTCTCTCTGCATCATCAGTTCAAATCGCCTGGAAAATATCCTTAAGAAGAATTCACATGGTATCATCGCTCAACTCCATTCCATTCAGATGCACCCATCAATGGTCTCCACTACTCCCTTGGTTAGATATGCAGGTGTCTTTGCTGAACCAGTGGGCTTGCCGCCTTCAAGAGACCTTTCTGATAAGAATTTAGCCGAATCTACATCTGAGAAGGAAATGATGGCTATTTTGCATGCAGTACAGAAGTGGCATCCATACCTATTAGGGAATTATTTCTGCATCAAGACTGATCACCAGAGTCTGAAAATTTTCCTGGAACAACGAGTCTCCTCCCCAACACACCTGAAATGGGTTAGCCAACTCATAGGTTAGGCCTATGAGATCACTTACAAAAATGGTAAGGACAATCTGGTGGTGGATGCTCCTTCTCGCACATTTGATGACCCAGTTTCTCTTTCAGCTATTTCTATGCTTGTTCCAAATTGGTTGCAATCTGTTCAACATGGCTATGTATTCTATGAACTCCATGCTTATCCATCAGCAGGGCACTCTGGGTTCCTCAAAACGTATGACCAAGAACAGTGTAACTTCTTTTGGCAGGAACTGGAAATGACAATTCAACAGATGGTGGTTGAATGTGATACTTTCTAGGTCAACAAGGGTGAAACAACACTCCTTCCGCGATTGCTCGAACCCTTGGCTATCCTTACACAGATTTGGACAAATATTTCTATGGATTTCCTCGAAGCGCTCCGGTGGTACAATACCACATCTAAAATGACTCCATATGAAGCAATCTATGGATAGGCACCGCCAGTTCTTCTTCCATACACCCTCAACAGTTCCCCAGTTCAGGAAATTGACTTGGTTCTTCGAAACCGTGACCAAATTCTTCTCATTTTGCAGGACAATCTTCACATGGCAAGAATTCAAATGAAACAACAAGCCGATCAACACCGTTCTGAGTGCAGTTTTTGCAATACCCCCATTTTGACCCTTAGGATATTTTGGGCTATAATGTAAATATTGTATGCATATTATGTATAATTCCTATTGTGGAGCTCAAGGCCAAGGCCCTGCTAGTGAACACTCGATCTTGAAGAAGCAAATATTTAGTATTACGTTACCCATGTGCTAGTGAGCCATGGAAATTGTAAATATGCATTTTAATAGAAATGCCCACAACTAGCTATGCAATGCAACAAGAGATGGGGGCATGATATTTACAAGGAATTGGGAGGGAAATATTCAAACCATTGAGCCAATCAGGTCAAGCCAAGTGTCAATGAGAGAACCCATCAACCCTCAACTACCCATGTTGACTTTTGTGCCTAATCATTCATTTCTCCCAAGAGTTGGTTGAGGTAGTTAATGCCTTGGGAATGGAGAGGTATGGTTGTCCAAATTCGGGTATGGGAAAGCCACCCTCCATAGAAATTCGTGTTTGGATTCTTGGGCAAGAAGGGAACCACGGAATTTCTCCCCAAGCCATTATTCACTCATCAGTTTTGCTCTCTCACGAGTTGGGAGCTTCCTGGGCGTTTGCCTCCATGGTTTTGTTGTTTTTTGCTCCATTTTCCTAGCTGGGAAGGGCATTTTTGTTTTGGTTAACAGTGGGGAAGAGAATAAATCGATTTTGGGGTTTTATAGAGGCCGTTTTGGCCCACTGTATGCTCATATATTGTGGGAGAAATCGACTTTCTTCCCTGGGGTTGATTTCCTCTTCCCACAATTCGTTTTTGGGTGTGCCACGATTTGGGGAAAACCCATAGACCCTATTATGTAAATCCCATTGTTGAAAATGTGTATCCATGCCAATATTTGAGTTGCTGTGTGTAAGAGAATGTTGGTGTTGAGATGGGTATCCATTGTTTTGGATTGTGCTGAGCTTGAGAGTCCCTTTTCCTTGTAGATATCATTCCCAGCTCGGGGGTGGTCTCTGAGTGCTGAAATAATACAGGATGGGAAGAGATCTACGGTTGGGTGGAACGTTGCAGTGACACAACTAGTTGCTTGGGACAATTGCACAATGACGATAAGTATTCTCTTTATGTGTTTACTTCTACAAATGTTTTAAATTAGCGCATGTTCATCCATATGCTGGGAATTGCATGCTATATGTGTGTGTAGAATATTACTTCTGCCATGTTAAATTGAATGGCATATGCACACATTTGTTTTATTGCTGTGAATTTGATGAATGGGGATGAGTATTGTGTAAAATCCCTGATCTTAGTGTCATGATCCCTTCCTTGCGTTGGATCTACGGGAGGGGACGTGACACTTTTGAAGTAGGTGATATGGTTCTTCTTCATCTACAGCCTTCCAAGCAATCCTCCCTGAAACCCAAAAGGCGTCAGATTCTCTCTCAATTTATCATAGAGGTATTAATTCAGTGTCACGGAATGCAACCAGAGGATGCTACAGGGTAACCACTCCTTCAAATTCCGCATCAATTTCCACATCTAAAGCTTTGATCAATTTCCACATCTAAAGCTTTGAGGACAAAGCTTTTTCTAAGGGAGAGGGGATGTTAGGAACCCATGTCAACCCTTCTCTTTACTTTGTTAGTATATTGTTGTTGGACGCATATGCTTTGTAAGTCGTCCCGTAGTATTTGTTGATCCATAGTTTGTATTAGCCCATGGTATTGACCCATAGTGTTGGATGCATATGCTTTGTAAGTCATCCCGTAGTATTATATGTTTCATGGTATTGACCCATAGTATTTGGCATAGACTTAGTATAAAAGTGCGTGTTGAGGCCAATGAAGGCACCATGAATTTGTTTGTATTGAGCTTGCTCAAAGGAGGTTGCCCCCTCGAAGTGGCCCACAATCAATAAAAATATTCTGTGATCCGATATATTGTGTATTTCATCAATTAATTGTTGCAGGTTCCTCTCATTGGAAAACACTCTCCCACAGAAACTAGCATCATTTGAAACCATATAGATAATCTCTGAAATTATCTCGAAAAAGGTTGACATCTATATAGTATAAACAAATCATTCAAATCAAATACATTGATGTTTTATTTGTTGCTTGGTACTAATTCAAGACTAGTGGGAAATGCAATGAATTTACCATAATAGGAACCAAAGAGGGACTATAATCATGTAATTGATTAACTAGATAAGAAAACTTACAATAGAGATTACTAATATGATTCCCACATCCAAAATTGACGACGAGAGACCCAACCTTTTTAATCCAAATGGGAAAAGCTTACACAAACCAACTTGCACATGTTCTAACTTAGTCTTCATTCATATTTAATATAGTCTGACATAAGATGCATACATAGATGTGCATTGTAATGTCTTGGGCTTTAGGTTGCAAGCTGCCTAGGACATTTGAACTAAATCCCAAAACAGAGCCTAAAATATTTTGTTGCATATTTTGAAGTATGAATTATGGGTTTCATTGCAAGAAAGGTTGAAACACTCCAAAATCCAACATAGTCAACATAATCAAACCATAAAACTAAGAAGAATGAAACATTGAGCAAATCCATTCCATATTCCAAAATATTATGTCAAAAATCACTGATACAACATGACACACATAATATTGAACCTCAACACAAGCATGCTCTCTTCTCAAGCAAGCAATTGAAATGTGTATGCATCACTAAATTGCCCTCTTGTCAATCTTTACAATACCTTAAGACCCTGCTTATAAGAAATTATTGTTGTCCTTGCAACCCTTCCCAAATATATAGACACCTATGTATCTAAAATTTAACTGACTCAACTTATGATCAACAACATTCTAAAACATGAACATGTGGTATGGGTGCCTAATTCCACAACTCTAGCTGCAAAAAACAAGTATGCCTTTTAGATGCATTGCATTTTTACTTCAATTAAGGATCTAAGTTCAAGAAGTTAAATCATGTCAGGAAATCCAACTACTGAAGGGTGCATTCCTCATCTGTTTATACGAGAAAGATCTTGACCCTTCACTAATGAAATGATATAGCCTTAATTTGTATCAAATCAAACAAATTCCAAACATTTTATTCAAGACAAACATGATGTTAAATCCATTTGCAGTCTAATCTTGTCCAAGCATATGTCCTTCACACTCTGTTCTATGTACATAAGTCCATTAGGGCTAAAGTCTGCATCATGAATGCACAAACATTAAGTTAAACAATATTTTGAAATTCAAATGATCATTCAAATCCAACATATGATTATACAATAAAAGAATTCAAAGATCTTGGAGACCAAGATTACTTGAAACCTACTTATTTTACCTTTGGGATAGAAAGCTGTAATCGGAACTTGGGGCCATCACAATAATGCAATACAAGCCTAAAATACTCCTCCTCCAATGGTTTGAACAACTTTCGGACTCGAATCCGAACTTGGAGGCTGGCATGTTGAAACTAACACTAATAACAATAGTGTTTTGATTTCCTGTTAAGTTTATGATGTTGAAAGAGATGTCTGTCATTTGGAATTCCTGCTACACATGCAAACGACCATTTAACTATAATATGTTTGGATCTTCTCAATGCCACATGTTCTGTTAGAACTACATAGGCTCAAGCTAGGCACACATGTAAATATTGTATATCTAATTAAAATATGTTCAAAATAATTTGTTACACAGAAAGACCAACAAAAATTGCACTTTAGTTTTGTTTTGGTTTGATGGGTACATGAGTTTTCTTTGTTTTTTCAATGGAATTCATTCAATAGGATTAATATCCCCCTCTCTTTTGCCTAGAAGTCTAAATTCCCCTTCAATTTTATGTCTTATGGCATTTACCTTCATCCCATCCACCATCAAGCTTCCATTTTCTATTATCTTTGGCGTGTTTGAAAAAAAAACATAGAAAACTTGGGACTTAATCCTATCTTATGATAGACAAGATTTTAGAAGTTAAAATAAAGGTTTCATTTATAAGCTTCACTCATATATTCAGAAAGTACAACATCTAGGTTGATGTTTTTATCTAAAGGAGCTCTCTGCGCTGATAGAACAATAAGTCAAGGAGGAGGGTCCTCTTCTTGAATCTATTATCTCGATATTTTGACCTCGATTTAAAATTTATGTTTCTATGTACTTTCAGAAGAATATGAATTTATAAGACAAATTTTTTATTTTTGTATATTTTGGTTCAGAAAAGCATAAAAAAGGACAAAAAAGGCCCATGGATGATTTTATATAAACAACTGTATTATGTACTTTTGAGGCCTTTAAAGATAGGAGGAAGCAAAGATTTTTTATTTTGATATTGTCTTCAAACAAAAGGATGTATATTCTAATTTCTTACTTGAAATGATGAATATAATGCCTTTTTAATGTAAAAAAAAGACTAGCAAATGAAGAAAACCATCCACTGTCCCTACTTATGCATTAATTTGTATATAATGTTTTCTTTAATGGAAAAAAAGACCAGTAGAGGAATAAAACCATCCACTATCACTTTTTATACATAATTTAAACATAATGCCTTTTTAATGCAAAAAAGACTCGCAAAGGAAGAAAACCATCCACTTTCCCTACCTATGCATACATTTAGAGGTAAAGTTATCTTCAATATCATATGATGAAAGTCATTGTGAAACTGTAAATTAACGACACCATTTATGTCATGAATGCCTCAAGATGATACTCAAATGAGTGAATATCTTCCTATAGGGGAACAAATGGAAACATGTTTTTTCTAAGAAAACTGGTAGAATATTTCATTCAAAAAGAGAAATGGATTGGAGGGTTGTCATATTATTACTTTCATTGAATATCGCAGCTTACAAAACAAATCATGCTTTCTCTTGTCATTAGCATCTTTAATAGATGCTTTAATGCTCACTCTTGTGCAATTGCTTTTCCAAGACTTCAACAGCTACAACCAAAATCCAACTTCGTTTGAACTCGTCATGGGAATTGGTGAGAATGTTTGAACTGGAGGACGTTGCTCATCAGACAATCAAAATTAGTGATAATTTATAAAGCTGGACAACAATAGCTTTGTTTTATTTATGGTTTACTTCAGAGGCTTAAAAGAAGTAAAATGTAACCGACATAGCTGGTACTCTTGAGAGATGAATATAAGAGAAGTTATTCACTGAAATTTATTAAACACCACCATTTTGGTCTTTTTTTTGGAGCGAAATGCCTTTGTAAGAGTTCTAAAAAATAGCATTCCCAAATAGAAATTTGCGCTTTGAATTTTTGGAAAGAACACTTAATATTCCTCTCAGAATTATTTTCAAAGATAATCCCTTTTCGATTGGAGCGAATGATGACAATATGAAGAAAATAATATAATGGAATTCATAATAAAAACTAAGATTTTATTGAGTTTGTCTATGCCCAACAAATATTATATTAATAATACTGCTACATTGCAAGGACAACCAACCATGGAAAACTGTGTGTGCGATTAGAGGCATAAAGCAATATAGTAGAGAAAGGGAAAACCTTATGCACCCCAGAGATGCTTTTTGATAGGTGTAGTAAGTAAATTTGTCCTACGGATAGTTAGATTTACCCTTAGATCAAACTGAGATTAACTAAGCCTAATCTAAGACAACTAACAAACAAATGATACCTTAAGATCCTAGATCTAACAATGCATACAAATCCTAAATATATCCAGAGAAAGAACCGATGTAACTCACCTTGAACTAGATGTTTGTCTTGCTTCCAGCTCCCGTCTCGAATCTCGCAAGCAAAACCTGTTTGAATCAAGCAAACAACAAGCAAAGCAAATCTCCAAATACCTTGTATACTAGTTCAGATCTAAATCATATTAGAAACATTCCATGCCAATGATTGAAACATAACACGTGAAATGGGAAAATAAGACAAGTTATATTGATGAAAACTAGGAGAAACTTACAAAGTCATCCCTTGATGTCCAAGCAAACCTTCAACTCCAAAGCCTCCTTCCTTTCTACTTCTGCAAAAATCCTAAGACCATAGCTTTGATGCCTCAAATGCTCTCTCCCTAGCTTATGGATGGATTCCTTCTTATAGGGTTTGGGAGGCCAACCACTAGGAGATAATAATGGATCTCAAGGAGTAGAAGGTGGATCAAGGAGACGATTTACAACAAGGAAGAAGGAAGAGATGGGATTCGAGAGGAACCATCACCCTAAAGTTTCTCCATCAAATCCAAGATCCCAACTTCAAGGAGTAAGGTGGTTGATGGGATTTTCACTCCCCCAACACTGAGCAGAACACAATGAAGTTGTGATTTTCGCACCCCAGCAGGTATGCAAGACGCGAAAAAGTGGAATTTTCGTGCCTTGCACCACTAGCAGGGCTGCGCTCAATTCTTGCTTGGTGTTATCTGATTCCTGCCTTAACTGATTGATGTCTTCAGTTAACTGCGCACATTTATCATATGAGGCGAGGCCTCTCTCATGAATTTCTTCTGCAACTCTGATGTGCAACCTGTTTAGGTCCTCCAGGGGCAGGGCCCCAATATTTAGGTCGAGGCGCCCAGTCTTTAATGCTTCATTAACCGTTTCATTTGGATATATAAGGTATCCCGGTTCAAGGTTCAAGACGCGCGGATACTTACTTTCAGTAACAGGTGGTCTTCTTGGAACACTCAGCTCTCCTGATTTCCCATCAAGATATGATCCTAACTGCCCCAATCCCATATGGGCTACCAATGTCTTGACCTCCTCCATAGCTTGGATTATGGTCAACTGCAGTTGTTCTTGTTTGGCTTCTTTCTCCGTGCAGGTCTCTTCCCATACTTTCTGCACTTTGGTTGCAATGGTCTCGCAATCATGTGGATGTAGTTGTGGCCCGAACTTGGGTTTTTCAGCCTTCCTCTTTGTGCGTCGGCTTTGTGATTGCGAGGGGCCTTCAGTGGCCTTTATCTTTCCTGTTGATGTGGCTGTATTTTGACTCTACGCGTCAGCCTTTTCTTCCTCAATAGGCGTTCCATATGGTAGTCCGCCCTTCTTTCCCTTCTTTGCTGGTGTTTCCCCCTTGTATTCCTGATTTGTTTCGGTATCTTCTTCATCGGTGTCCTTTACTTCGATCTTCTCTCGGAGAGGTTCTACGTTCTGCTCGTAGTCTGATGCATCATCAGTTGAAGCGGGAACTTTCCATTTTGGTTCCCATCGCTCCATCATTGTCATGTCCCAAATTTGGCATTGGGTCACAATGGCCTAATCACATTGGCCCTATTCATTAGAGTTTGTCAAATTGATGCTAAAGGTCAAATAATTGCCAAGGAGGAAAATTACTAGTTTCCTAGGTTTGGGGTGTAAGCTTTGGGATTTGGAATAATGGGGATAATAAATGATGTTTGAACATTAGAATGGCATAAATATTTAATAAAGGAGCTAAACAAATATATACAAGTGAAAATCAAAGTGGCATTTGATCATGAAGACACATGGAGGAAGTGGGACCCACATATGGCTAGATTTCCCCACTACAGTTGGCATCATTCTCTCACCAATTCGAATTCAAGGTGAATGGTAACATACTTGGGGGATTCCAAAAGGTATTATTCATTGCATGACTCATCCAAGGTCAAAATATAGAGGAAGAGTAACTCCCATGGAAGAGGAAGAGGCAATTTGGAGCTAGTGAGACACTTGGGCTAGATTCCCTAGCTCTATGACAACAATGATGAAGATGCTATGACACCTATGACACAAATCAGACCTGAAGGCTGAAATATGACATATATGACATGTTAGGGCTAAAAATAGACTCCAAGAGGGCGCTCAAGGGTGTTAGGGCAGCTAAGATGCTTCCACATGTGATTTGGTGGAAGTGGGAGACTAGGAATTGTTGTACAAGTGGTGTTCTTTGGAATCTCTTCCCAACTTGAGTTGGCATGAGTCTCTTGGAAGGAATTCGACCCATGGAGGACATTAGAAGTTTATAAATGTTAATAACAAAGAATGAAACCAGATTTTGATCATTTGTAGAATTTGCAATTGCATTTGTGAAGAGGGAGAGCTAGTGGATGACTAGTTTCTTGCCTTGGCCAATTTCGAGGGTGAAATAGTGCCATTTCCCCAAGGGTCGAATTGGGGATTTTTGCAGTTGAATGAGAGAGGGTGAGTGTTAACACCTAAAAAGTGCTCACTAGCTCATTCCCTTACTCACATGACCCATTTGTCCACTTTTCCACCATCTGAGCCTCTGAAACCAACAAAAGGTCACCAAAAGACCTTAGTACACCCCTTTTTCCATTAAAAAAGATTATTTTTCCAAGAAAATCATAAAAAACCCTCAAAAAGGGTCCAAATTCCCAAAAATATTAAAAAGGGAATTAAAATATTATTTTTATTCAAAAAAGGAAAAAGGAGGGAAAAGTACCTAAACCATGTTGGTCAATACCATTTGGTTTCCACAAAACCACAAATGGTATTCCTCACCACCAAAACCTATAAAAGGGTGGTAGGGGCTCCTCATTTCACATCCATCCATTATCTCATCCTTATGCTGCTGAAATCTCCCCTGAGCACTTTTAGCCATTGAAGTAACCTTGGAGAAGGAGACCTCTTGGAGTTTGGAGCTACTCATCTTGGGAGTTGCTCAACATCAACCTTCACCATTGAAGGTAATATCGCAAGCACTTGCTTGCCCCCCATTTTTCAATACAAAAAATTATTTCTTATGTTTCTTGTTCTTGATTTTGAAATGTTTACATTATTTGCTTAGATTCTTGCTTAGATCCATGAATAGTATTGTTTATTTAGTTTATTGTTTTTATTTCTATTGAAACTGCTGCTACTAGTTAGCAGGTGCCCATAGCACTAAGCCTGGTTGCAAAACCGGGCCAACAGTTTTTGGCGACTCCGCTTTGGTTTGAACTATAGATCTCTAGTTTTGCCTTTAAATCTTAGTTTTTATGAGTTTTTAACCTTTAGATCCATAGATCTGCCATCTTAGACAGCAGATCCATTGCTGTTCTGAGATTTGGCCCCATTAACAGCCCAAAATTTTCAATTTTCGGGTTCGTTTCTCGGTTTCCGTGCACGGCTCCCGCCTCGCGGCTTTTTTCCAGACAGTCGCGCGGTCCATCGCGACTTTTCTGCCTTTTTCCGCGCGGTCCATCGCGGATTTTTTACAGACAGTCGTGCGGTCCATCGCGACTTTTCTGCATTTTTCCGCGCTGCTCATCGCGACTGTGCGGCCAAAACCCGCGCGGTCCATCGCGACTGTGCAGCCAAAACCCGCGCGGTCCATCGCGACTGTGCGGCCAAAACCCGCGCGGTCCATCGCGACTGTGCGGCGAAAACCCGCGCGGCCCATCGCGGCTGTTCGTCCAAAACCCGCGCGGCTGCATTTTTCATTCGGCCATCCTGATTTTGAAAAATATTTTTTACTGTACTTTCTGCCCATAGCACATTTTTTACAGTATTAAATTCTGCATAGTTTACAGCTTTGAAATTTTTTTTTACTATTTAAAAGTGCATATCTAGAAATCTTTTTAAAAATTTTCAAGAAAGTGAAAGAAAGACTCATTTTGCATTTTCATCTAGATTCAAATTTTTTCTTGTTTTAGAATCTTGCCCTTAGCAATTTTTCTTGAAACGAAGAAATCCATTTATTTCTTTTAAAAAGGAGTTTATTATTTGCTTTCATAAATCCAAGAAATCCTTTATTTTTTGAGTTATTCTTTGAAAAGCATATTAATTCCTTTTAGTGAAAAAAGTCTTAAATATTTGCTTTTTATTTTCGAAAAATCCTTTATTTTTTGAAAATTTCCTTTAAAGCATTTAATTTTTTCAAGTTCAGTTTACAACACCTCACGTGCACTCACACGATCACTTAATTGAACTAAGCCTTAAAACGTACCCTAATTTGAACACACTCTTAACCCCACTTGGGGAACACTAAAAGAATTCTTGTAGCTAGGTAGTATTGGGGGGATAGGTGTTCCAATAACACCCCTCAGTTCATACATCTGAGACATAGAAGTTGTCCAATTAGGGAGCTAAAATCTCTTAGTACTTTTTGGCGCGGTCACAACCGGTTTGTGGGAAGGCCTCTCCCCTAGGAGGGTTGAAGTCGCGAGGATGGTTCCGGAAGCCTGAGTGGGATACCGAAACCCATTCAGGAACCGAAGGGCTACCATTCGCAGTTCTCGGGATATCCCTGTATTGGGATATTGCGATCAAAGGACCAAACGGCAGATTTACCTTTTCTCGACGCGTCATGAACGGAGTATCCTAGTAGCCTGTCTTTTTAGGATTGATTACCCGGTCCCGGTAGGGGGATATCTAGCCGTTGTCTCAACATTCATATTGTCTGACTTGGATTTCATCACCTTGCAGAGGATATCGTCTGTTTGAGTCACAATACTTTTAGATTAGGTGTTTGCATGATCTTTACCACCTTTTGAGTCCAGTTACACCTATTTTTTCTAGGAGCCGCTTGCATGTTGGTATTCTGACCAGTTGTTGCATTCCTCCACTTATTGTAGCACAGCTGCTAGAATAAGTGCATTTTTTTAGGATTGATTTTTTGGCCTGTGAGCCTTCTTTTTTCACTCCCCTTCTTGCACCCTTGGTTGCATTAGGGTTTTGAGTCTTTTAAATACATATCACCACCTGATACTTAAAACAAATTTTTACATAAAAAACATATTCTCACCATTGAGAATTCTAGACGTTCTCGTCGTCTACAGGGCGAACTCCCAGAGTTTAGTCCACTTGGCTCTCCACGTCACGGACGCAGAGCATTATCCCTTGATTCGACACATCGTCAATCAATTAGACGGTCATCCGATTCTGACATACCCCACTTCACCTTTGATTTGGAGGTAGAATCCGAAAACCCCACCGAGTTACCACCAACCACAAGTATGTCTGGAACACCAGTTGATCCACTATTTACATTAACCATAGGTCAGACATCCGCAGACCCTTCTGCGGTAGTACCATCCACGGCAACAACCACCCCCTTGGGTATGCCCAATATGGGTAACACTCCACATTCAGGAATGCCTAGCACAGGACCACCACCTGTCATGGGCATGCCCAACATGGGGGTCATACCCCCTTCGGTTTCCACAAACCCTATCCCAGGAATCCCTAGTGCGATTCCTAACCCAAATGTAACTCCTGTTGCACTTGGGAGTGCTATCCCAGGAATCCCTAGTGCGATTCCTAACCCAAGTGTAACTCATGTTGCACTTGGCAGTGCTATACCAGGAATCCCTAGTGCGATTCCTAACCCAAGTGTAACCCAAGTTGCACTTGGGAGCGCTAACCCATATCAGGCCACACCTTTTGGAGGGCACATACCCTCCATACCTAGCATACCTATAGGCGCTACTGGACCCCTACACCATACCACAATGGCTAGGCAGGTCCCGGTTCCGGTCACCACATCCGCTAGTCTACCATACATGGCAAGTCTCAACCTGCCAGATTTAGCTAGGCTCACAAATGACCCCATCAGACATGATCCTGCTTGGCCCCATATGCCCACTAAGCTTCCCTCTGACATCCCTAAGTTTGAGGGAAAGGCTGGAGAAGACCCCCAAAATCACATCATGTCCTTCCATTTATGGTGTTCCTCCAACTCCATAGTGGATGACTCAATCCGCCTACGGCTTTTACAATGCACCTTCACTGGCTCCGCAGCCAAATGGTATATCGAGCAACCCCATGGGACGCATTCCACATTTACCTCCCTTGCCTCGACCTTCCTACAGTTCTTTCAACTACCGGTCCGCTATGATGCGGGCGTCGAAATCCTACTGTCTTGCAGACAGAACACGGCCACGCATATCACTGACCATATCCATGATTGGCGTCGGCGTCGAAGCCTATGCAAGATCAAATTAGACGACCGAATCTTTTTAGACTGGTTCCTTAAATCCCTCCTTCCTCTCATTGCGAAGGATGTAGCGTCTGAAAGACCCCAGTCTGAGGAAGAGGCCATCCTTAAGGCCCAACAGTTTGATCTCATCTACGCCCAGTCGGGTTACTTATACACGATCATCCCGGACGCCCCACGAGGTGACTCTGCACGCGGTGACACACCGGGGGCATCACATGCCGCTGATGGCATTATTGGCCAAATTACACCGCAAGCAAAACCTTTCAGTATGGTGAGCACCATGCCCGCCCCAGACCTTTCTAGGGCTACATCTAGTTCCGGAGCGACAACTTCTTATGCTCCAACAAACCAGACCCATCACGTTCATGGACCCTCTTGTCCACAACATTGTTATGGTCAAGCGCCATCAGCATATGTACCCCCTACATACTATGCTCAACCTACGGTACAACAGCCCATGCATTACCCACAACCGGTTGCACCAGCTAACCTCACACCTCCACCAGCTCAGGGGTACCAACAACCCCAGCAGGTAACTGGACCACCTCCAGCTCCACCTACATACTATCCACCGCAACCTGCTCCCGCACCTGCGGCTCCTCAGAATCCCCCCAATGCTCAAGGGCATGTGTACGCACAACAACATCAGCCCCAATACCAAAATAACCAACGCAACCAGTGTGGGCAACCAAACCGCGGAAGAGGACGCAACCGTGGAAACAATCAAAACCGTAACCAAGCTCCACAACCTACCCATCCTCCGCAAGACAATAACGCGGCGCCTGCTCATCAGAATCCTGATCGGCCACCTAAGCAACCCAAAAATGCTAATTTACGAACAAACCATCCTTGTTCCATTTGCGGTGTCTATGGCCACTACACCCACGCTTGCCCACATCTGGAGCGAGCTCGACAACTATGGACAAATGACGCCCATCGTCAAGGGCAGGCGGCACCTCAGCCACCACCCAACCCCCCACCACCCCCACAACAACCTTTGGTCCTCCAAAACCCTTTTCCAACACAAGGAGTGGTGAACACTCAGCCGTTAGCCCCCCAACAGGGCAACGTGCAACCACAACAAATTACTTACGCAGCTCCTGACCAACCCATGTTTGATTCAGGCACCCACCACTTATTGATGATGTCCACCGCAGACGTCAATATCCAAACCCGTCGGAATCAATACGGACCGACTACTGAAGCCCCCCCCGCCGAAAAGGATACTAATGCTAATCCCACTGATCAAACATTGCGTATACCTCAGGTTCCACTCGATGGCGCTTCGAAAGCACCTCGCTTCCCCCTTCGCCGAATCAACAACAACCCCAATGCACGGGCTGCGTCCAATTACAACATCGTAGATGACCTAGCTCAATCTCCCGCAGCCATGTCTGCGTTAGAAGTCTTAAAAACCTGCCCTACTCAGCGCAAGACTTTACTTTCCGCCATTGGGGCGATTGACCCAAATGATTCGAAATTGATGACCTTTGATTTAGACCAATCTGAACCACGGCTGCCTTCTACCATAGCAGTCCAAGTTTCCGTTTCTATTCGGAATCTTGTCATCCATCGATGTATCATCGACGAGGGTGCCTCCACATGCGTCATGTCCACTTTTGTTTGGCAGAAGTTGGGATCCCCTGCTCTCCAGCAATCCACCACTGCATTTCGGGCCTACGACGGCCGGTCAGCTCAACCTCAAGGTTTATTACCCAAGGTACCCGTCCAATTAGGTGGGAAACTGCTCATCGACATATAGGTCATTAACGCCCAGCTCGACTATAACCTTTTACTTGGCCGCAGTTACATGTACGCCATGAAAGCGGTTGCCTCCTCCGTCTTCCGCACCATGATGTTCCCCCACGAGGGACGCGTGGTCAAAATTGACCAACTCACCTACTATGATCCCAACGCCCCTGCAGCACCGGAGAATGTTCTTCCCATGATTGAACAACCCGCTTCTAGTGCAGTTACCTCCTTTGTGTCTTCTGTGGCACCCGGACTTTATTCGGATACACCAATGACCTCTACATTCCAGGCCATTCCACCACCGTCACCGGAGACCCAAGTCGCAAACCTCTGTACTCTTTCGCAGAATACGCAAACGTCCGGTGGTCAACCACCATTGATCCCCAGTCACATTGGTGTTACACCCATCCACACCATCCCCTTCCTATTTCCTCCTTCGGGTGTAGTAAGCGCCCCGGTTATGGCTACCCTTAGCCTACCCGGGCTAACATTGGGATTACCCGTGTGGTATATTCCGCCTCCCGTTCGACCACCGACACCAGACGTCATCCTCCAACCAGTACAACCTATTGTTACCACAAATCAGCCTCCTCCTGGTGTCGCAATCCCTTCGTCGTCAACGACACCTCCTCCTAACCTCAATATCCCTTCGTCGTCAATGAAACCTCCTCCTGGTCTCACGATTGCTTCGACGTCAAAGGATCCCCCTCTTCTTGCTAAGCCCACTGGGGGCAGAGGTCCACAACCATACACTGCTATACCACCTCGTAAGGAAGTCAAACCCCCACCGGTGTTTCGAGCTCCCCCCAAATGTTCATTATGCGATGAAATTGGCCATCCAACTCATCAATGCCCACATTTACCGGCACTCCAAGAGCATATGAATATGTTGGACGATGACATCGGCATCCCAGTAGTCAGATTAGAGCCACCTCTACAGCCTCGCGACAAATCACTGTGCACTAACCATCCTTGTGCTATATGCAGTGTTTACGGCCACTACTCTCACCATTGCCCTGATCTACCTGACTATAGAGCAGCGTTGTACGAGTTAAACAATGCCGACTTAGAGATATCTCCTCCCCTCATCGAGGAGATCCACCCCCCACCATCATCCTCGTCAGAAGAAGTCAATACGATATATATGATTTCAACAACCTTCAAACCAGAACCCCTTGATTTATGGTCTGACTACTTCAATACTGACGAGCAAATTTTGGAGACACTCACTGCACCCGACTACCCTTGGGATGATATGCATCATCGCTCGTACTTCCTCCCGGAAGCATCTACCTCCACCGCATCCAACCAGCTATCGATCGAGTCGAAAGACTTCATACCCACCAAAGTCGATTGGTTAAAGGACCCCATCCCAGCACCGGATGCCTTTGAAGAAGGGAATATGTCAAACATTTCCCCCACTATACAGATAGACATTTCCACAACACCAGGGAAACCTGAGCTCATCTCGCTGGGCGCATCTTGCACTCAAGCAGAAACTCAGGCGTACAAAAAGCTCTTTCAAGAGTTCCGTGATGTCTTTGCCTGGTCCTATACCGAGATGCCTGGTCTCGACCCCGCCATTATTGAACACCACATCGATACATGGCCGGAAGTACCCCCTGTTCGTCAGAAACAACGACCTATTCACCCTGCCAAGCTCCCCGCTGTTAAGGCTGAAGTCGAGAAACTTAGAAAAGCAGGGTTCATCTACCCTATTCCGTACACCACCTGGGTGTCGAACCCCGTTCCTGTCAACAAAAAGCAAGGCACCCTTAGAGTATGCACTGAATTCCGCGATCTAAACCACGCTTGTCCGAAAGACAATTTCCCCACGCCGTTCATTGACCAACTCATTGATGAGTGTGCAGGCCATGAGGTCCTATCCTTCATGGATGGGTTTTCCGGATATAACCAGATTCACATCCGCAAGGAGGATCAGTACAAGACTGCCTTTACCACCCCATGGGGCACCTTTGCCTATCGCGTCATGCCATTTGGCCTTAAAAATGCTGGTGCCACTTTCCAGCGAGCCATGACCTATTGCTTTCACGACTTGGTCCATATCTTGCGAGTCTATCTCGACGACCTCACAGCTCGTTCCCGAAAACGATCAGACCACCTTAACGACCTCCGGCAAGTTTTCCTGCGTTGTCGCAAGTATAAAATCCGCTTGAACCCACACAAGTGTGTCTTTTGCGTCCCGGCGGGCCGGTTGTTGGGTTTCATTGTTTCCCAAGACGGAATCACTGTCGATCCCCTGAAAGTCAAAGCCATCTTAGAACTTCCCCCCCCTCGCACGCTTCGGCAGCTTCAGAGCTTGCAAGGGCGGTCCAATTTTCTTAGGCGCTTTGTTCCTGATTACGCCACCAAAGTCCATGGATTCTTACGCTTACTTCGTACCCACATACCCTTTGTTTGGGATGAACAAGCAGGCACGACATTCGAAGCCCTCAAGAAAGCTCTCACACAAGCCCCCTTGATATCCCCACCGGATTTCTCTCAAAACTTCACCCTTTACGTCTCGGCATCTGAACATGCCGTGTCCGTAGTTTTGGTCCAAGAAGATGCTTCCCACAAAGAGCATGTGATTTATTACGTCAGCCAGACCTTGTCCGGCCCACCTCTACGTTACCCATACGAGGAAAGATTAGCCCTAGCTGTAGTCTTTTCCGTACAAAAACTGCGACACTATATTTTGCTTAGTCATACCACGGTTGTCGCCGACTCCAACCCCATGGTCTACCTCCTCACCCGACGGCTCCTACAAGGTCGTGTTGCTAAATGGGTCATTATCCTCCAGGAATATGACCTCACTTTCAAAACTCCCAAAATCACCAAAGCCCTCGCGCTAGCTCACCTCATCACGGACCTCCCATCCTCCTCAACATCACCCGTGATCCAAACGGACCTGATTGACGAGCAGATCTTCATTATTTCGTCTGACGACCCTTGGTATGGAGACATATTGACTTACCTTCGTACGCAAAAATTCCGACCACACATCGATCGTGATGGCCGCCGTCGCATATGACACCACGCCCCCCGATACCTACTGATTGGGGATGTACTTTACCGACGCGGCATTGATACTATCTTACGCCGCTGCCTATCCCATAGTGAGGCAGAACAAGTCCTTAATGATTGTCATAGCGGTGCCTGTGGAGGCCATTTCTCCGGTATGGCTACCGCCCAGAAAATCATTCGGGCAGGTTATTTTTGGCCATCATTGTTTACTGATTGCATCACCGCAGTCAAGCATTTCCAGAACTGCCAGCTATTTGCCCCCAAAGCAAGAACCCCCCCTGCCCCCCTTCATCCAGTCATCACTGTTGGACCATTCTGCAAATGGGCCATCGACTTCCTCGACTGCAACCCCCCGTCAGCCGGCGGTCAAAAACACATCATTGTGGCTGTGGATTATTTCACCAAGTGGGCAGAAGCCATGCCGACCTACAATTGCAAAGCCGACACTGCAGCACGGTTTTTCTTCAACCATGTTATCACTCGTTTCGGAGTACCCAAGCAACTAGTCTCTGACCACGGCTCTCACTTCGAAGATGCCGTCTGGAAGGAATTATCAACCATGTTGAAATTTGAACACCATTTCTCTTCCGCTTACTATCCCCAAGGAAACGGCCAAGTCGAAGCGATCAATAAAATTTTGAAGACCATTCTCCAACGCACTGTAGACAAGCACAAATCCAATTGGCATCACATGCTTTTCCCGGCACTATGGGCCTACCGCACCTCAACCAAAACCGCCACCGGTTTTACCCCTTTCCATTTAGTTCACGGCGTCGAATCTGTCCTCCCTATTGAGTGCCAGATCCCAGCCTTACATATCGCCGTTGAGCTCCTACCGGATACTTCCCCGATCGAGCAACGTTTACTGCTCCTAGAGCAGGCCGATGAAGATCGGCGCACAGCCATTCAAAACATGGAAGCTGCTAAACAACGATCGAAACTAAGTTACGACAAACGCGTCCACCCAAGAACCTTTTCGGAGGGAGACCTTGTCCTCGCTTACGATCAAGCTCATGATAAAACCGGAAAAGGAAAATTCGTGTCTATGTGGCAAGGCCCCTACATCATACACACCTGCCTCGGGCAGGGGGCATACATTCTGACCGATTCAGAAGGCAACACCCTACGCAACCCACGCAACGGGTTGTACCTTAAACGATTTTACCCATAGAAAATCTGATGGACACCATCGTCCATTTTAGTATAGGCATACATTTTTCGTTCACAAAAAATTTCAAAAAAAAAAAAAAAAAAAAACCTAAATATTTGTTTTTCTCTGCATGACCACAGATGGAGCCTCTTCCACTCTGCCATGTCGGTTTCGCTGATGGTGCAAGCCGTTGGTCTCCCAATCTCGCCTCCGCAGCTTGGGTAATATACTCCCCTTCACATGAGTTAATTCACATTGATGGAGTATGTTTAGGTGCCGCCACCAATAATCAAGCTGAATACGATGCCGTGACCGGTCTCCTGGCCGCTGCTCTCCAGATGAGCATACGTCACCTCAACGTTTTCTTGGACTCACAGCTCCTAGTTTCCCAGCTCAACAATGATTACCAGGTACGCGATCCCTGTCTTTTCAGAAAATTCCTGCGCACTAAACAAATGGTT
The DNA here is from genome assembly GCA_027924585.1 of Larix kaempferi. NCBI lineage: Eukaryota > Viridiplantae > Streptophyta > Pinopsida > Pinales > Pinaceae > Larix > Larix kaempferi. The sequence goes on along the minus strand of BSBM01000655.1, from coordinate 2,717,745 downwards.
AGACAGTTTGAATCCATTACATTCACACATGTCCCAAGACACCTCAATAGTGTAGCAGATAATATGGCCAACAGTGTCCTCGACTGGCACACCAATCACATCATGTCATATCCATAAACGAAAAGTGCATCCATGTGCAAAACATGTGCCTCCACGGGCATATACAAAAAACCAATATTGCATCCACGTGCATAACATGTGCCTCCACGGGCATAAAACAAACAAAACAAATAATGCATCCATGTGCATAACAGGTGCCTCCACGGGCATACATAAATCAACAAACACACTGCATCCACGTGCATAACATGTGCCTCCACGGGCATATACAAAAGACAAATGTGCATCCACGTGCATACACGACAATATATCTAAAATATATATCCACATATATATACAAATCAAATAGTCAACATGTCATAAGTGCCCTCAGCACCCGATATACAAAAATACTCCCGGCATACAAAAATATGCTCCCCCATATGCTCATGAGCATTTGGGGGCAAGTACAATGTCATCTACTCATCTGGATCCTCTGGCTCCTCCACCGGCCCCTCCACCGCCGGCACCGCCGGGTCAGGACGACCCCGAACTCGCCGCTCTGCTGGCCCTGCTGGATCATCCCTCAAACGTATCCTCCCCTGGGCCGGCCCTGCCGGAGCATCTCCTCTACCACCCCCGTGCCTCGCCGCAAGCACCGCTGTCCTCAACAGGAGCGACTGCCACTCAGGTGGCGCACCAAGACATCCCTGCAAAACATCCCGATCCAGATCCCTCCAACCATCCTCGGGGAACCTAGCTAGAATCCGGGCAAAGGTACGTCGGACACCATCTATGGCGTCACCATCAGGGCCAACCCCTCGCCCACGAGCTGCATATCCTCCACCACGCGGAGGAGGTACAGGTACAGGGAGACGAGCGACCACCATCGCCCGCCCCTGCCGAGCCACATAGTCAGGTGGTGGCACTGGACCCACATCTGCACAAAGCAAGTAAACCATTAGATACTATATAACAAAATCATCATGATAAACCAAACAACATATGATACAACATCAAATAAAACACAAAACATACCGTCCAAACCCCAGGCCTGTCCTGGGGCACGAGGCATCTCTGTGTCACCTCGGTAATCCATGCCGGCGTAGGGATAGTCCTCAATCACCAGGGGCATCTGCTCCCACTGCTGATAGAAATCCTCTGTGAAGTAGCCACGGACACCACCCCCGGCACGGGGCATCATCTGCCCCCACCTCATCATACGAGGCTCACTAGGAAGACCAGCACGAACGGGTACATGTGGCCGCAAGGTCGGCACCCGCTCGAAGAAAAAACAGCATAAAAAAGAGGCGTAACAAAACTCGCCTCCCTCTCTCACGGCCTTGTCCAGATCTCTCCGGACACCGGCCAAGAACATCTGCGCCCAGGCGTAATAAGTACCCCGTAGAACGGAATCCACCATCATCGTCTGCCCCCCAGACATACGATGTGGTGCAGCAGCACCCAAAACCCTCAGAACACAGGCACCAACAGCCCGCATATCCCACTCACGTAGGAACTTCAGACTAATAGAGCTGTTTACCAAAACATCGTCATCCACACAGAAGGTCTGTAAGAGGTCCTCCATATCCACACCCGGAGGCAACCTAGGAGAAATATCACCCACCTCACCCAAGCGAGGCAAACCGGTCAAAAAATATACATCAGTGAGAGTAATCTCTAACCTCTCACCACCAATAATGAAGGCACCCTCTGCCGGCACCCACCACTGCACGAGCTTGTTCAGGAGTCGCCTCACTGAACGTATAGGAGGAATCTGAGCGAACTTCAAGAGTCCGCTCATGGCTAGGGTCTGTCTCACCCCTCCATCAGTCTCAATCCTCAACATAAGCTCACCATCAATCTCTCTCTCCCGCCACACGGACTGAGCTCTCCGCAACATCCTGCCAAGCAAACACAGGAAATTTTTAGCCCCAGCACAAAAAAATTTTAGAAAAATCCCATCGCGGCTTTTACACAAAAAGCCGCGATGGCCATCGCGGCTTTTCCACAAAAAACCGCGATGGCCATCGCGGGATCCATGAAAAAACCCGCGATGAACATCGCGGGTTTTGGCCGGACAGTCGCGATGAACATCGCGACTGTCCCCCATGAACTCGCGATGAACATCGCGGGTTCCGACCTCACAGTCGCGATGAACATCGCGACTGTGAGCCTAAAACCCGCGCGGTTCATCGCGGGTTCAGCCCCGAAACCCGCGCGGTTCCACGTTGGAGAGTCAACGTGGAGTTTCGCGGCCTTCGGGGGCCCGCCGCCAAACAAAAAAGACATAATTGACTAGGCTAAGGCGAATAGAGTTACCTGCAACTCGCTAAATCGAAAACCAACGGTGAAATCTCCCGGAAATCGAGAAATAGCTCTGACAGCTCTATCAAACTCGCACGTAACAATGACAAGTCATATTGGGCCCCACGTCCTATTTATAGAAATTCCACAAATTTCAAACAACCATTGCGGTAGCATACGAAGTCCATTTCTCAAACCGTTGGTACCGTTGGGATCAGCACAGCGAGAACTTCATAGAGGTTCCTTCCGTTTCCCGTTTTCACGGGGTCCATTTTTTTGACCATTTTTTAGCCCCTCTCGTCGCCTCGGTTTGCGTGCCACATCGGCCGTTCTCCGTTTTCGATGTGTCTTATATCGCCGGATTCAGTTTTCCGCGCTCGTGATGATGCTTGAGACCATTTCTCGCTCTCACCTTTAGATTTTTCGGGCATTTTTTCCACGCCCCCTCGTCGCCTCGGTTTGCGTGCCACATCGGCCGTTCTCCGTTTTCGATGTGTCTTATATCGCCGGATTCAGTTTTCCGCGCTCGTGATGATGCTTGAGATCATTTCTCGCTCTCACCTCTAGATTTTTTGGGCATTTTGTCCACGCCCCCTCATCACCTCGGTTTGCGTGCCACATCGGCCGTTCTCCGTTTTCGACAATCCTTATATCGCCGGATTCAGTTTTCCGCGCTCGTGATGATACTTGAGATCATTTCTCGCTCTCACCTCTAGATTTTTCGGGCATTTTTTCCACGCCCCCTCGTCACCTCGGTTTGCGTGCCACATCGGCCGTTCTCCGTTTTCGACAATCCTTATGTCACCGGATCCAGTTTTCCGCACAGATGACGATGCTTGAGACCTTTTCTCGCCCTCATCAATCCATTTTTGTTCGGTATAATTTTATCCCTTTTTCGGGCCGAGCAACCCCTTTTTACGAAAAAGGCACTTAGGGAGTTTCTGTTAAGCTCTTTTCTGACTCCTAAAACAATGAAAAGATCGCCGAGCAATCTTGCTTCCTTTCATGCTCGATAAATGTATTTGAAAGGGCGTCTACCTGGTATAAGTTTACCCCTTTTCCGGACCTCGTAGACTAATTACGAAAAAGGTATACTCTAGTCACATCGGCTAGAAGAGTTCTCCATCCGCATCATTTTATGCTTTTTCGGGCCTTGGAGACTAAACTTACGAAAAAGAAACACCAATAGAGTCCACTTACCGTTTTCAGACTCTCTAAACATGAAAGCAACCATGAGCATGCGCCGTCCTGGGCTCATAAAATCCACAGGACCGTACCATTTCAGAGCATACTTTTATCCCTTCTTGGAGCTCATTAAAAACCACGAAGAAGGAATCAATGGTGCCTCTTGGCGCCACAACACAACATGTCTACTCACAGAGCAGCTTCCCCATTTTGGTCGCCTTTGTTCAGAGTATTCTGCAGTATGTCACCCTGAAACAACTACCATCAGCTGCACCCGCCCAGAGTCAGTACATACCCTTCAGTCCCTAAAAAATGATCCCCACACCTACAAGTTAGTTCCCTACGCTGCCAGGCCAACCATGTCATCATACTCTGAACAAAGGAAGTTTGAGTCTACCATTTTTTGACCCAGTTATTTCCCATCCCCACAAGTATGTCAGTCCTACCAGCAATACTACATCACTTCAGTTCTACACCTCGTGCTCCTATCAAGGAAACATCATTGCCTTGTTAGTTGCTGGTCTCCCTCTGTCGACGACAACCATATTGATTCCAGAGGGTAGACCTAGAGGTCCCTGTGTCTTGGACTCATTACCATTTATGATGAGTGCCTACGAATCATTTCGAGAGGAATCCTCAGTGCCTCTCCGAATGATTGTTTCTCACATGCTCGACTTCAACACCTTGATCGCATCGTTGAGACTCGCACAGGGTATTGGTCCGTTCAGTTATTAGTCGAAGACCCCGGATACCACCTGACTCCTCCACATTTGAGAGTCTACCTATGGATACAACCAGTTACATTTTTTCTATACATATCCGGGTTGCGTATGGCGACAGTATTCAGATGTACCCCAGTTTTATACTCCCTTGAGTATACAGATACAAATACTTCCCAGAGATGGCTCACAGTCATTAAGTCCATACAGATGTTGAACACCTTCAGTTTCAGCAGTTCAACAGTTATTCCAGTGTATCAGTTATTGAGATCAACCAGGATCATGAGTATATCCCACTATAGTGTCCCCTCTGGATCATTATGATGTACCACTATATTTCTTTACGTATTAGATCCCCCTTCTTGGGACTAATTGTTTTGTATATGTCTTGATACGAGCATGGGAATGCCCGCCTCGTCCTTTATCAGAGATTATACCTCATTCATATTGAGGCCATGTAATATTTTTTGATTTTGCAGCTTCCAAGGGCCGTGGCTCCAGTCTCCAACCGGTCTCTTCTCTCCCCTAAATCCCAGAAAAAAAAGGACAAAAGAACTATGATGTCTATCGGCCATACGATGAGCTCCTGCCCTCACACATCAGGGGGCAATCTGTTAACACCTAAAAAGTGCTCACTAGCTCATTCCCTTACTCACATGACCCATTTGTCCACTTTTCCACCATCTGAGCCTCTAAAACCAACAAAAGGTCACCAAAAGACCTTAGTACACCCCTTTTTCCATTAAAAAAGATTATTTTTCCAAGAAAATCATAAAAAACCCTCAAAAAGGGTCCAAATTCCCAAAAATATTAAAAAGGGAATTAAAATATTATTTTTATTCAAAAAAGGAAAAAGGAGGGAAAAGTACCTAAACCATGTTGGTCAATACCATTTGGTTTCCACAAAACCACAAATGGTATTCCTCACCACCAAAACCTATAAAAAGGTGGTAGGGGCTCCTCATTTCACATCCATCCATTATCTCATCCTTATGCTGCTGAAATCTCCCCTGAGCACTTTTAGCCATTGAAGCAACCTTGGAGAAGGAGACCTCTTGGAGTTTGGAGCTACTCATCTTGGGAGTTGCTCAACATCAACCTTCACCATTGAAGGTAATATCGCAAGCACTTGCTTGCCCCCCATTTTTCAATACAAAAAATTATTTCTTATGTTTCTTGTTCTTGATTTTGAAATGTTTACATTATTTGCTTAGATTCTTGCTTAGATCCATGAATAGTATTGTTTATTTAGTTTATTGTTTTTATTTCTATTGAAACTGCTGCTACTAGTTAGCAGGTGCCCATAGCACTAAGCCTGGTTGCAAAACCGGGCCAACAGTGAGAACAGTTGTAATAATCCATTAATGGTGCATATGAGACTTTAATAACATACTTAACACCTTACATACCTCTGTTCATAAATTTGAGTGGGTTTGGAGGCATTTGGGAAGCCATTTTCAGTACTTACCCCATGGGGATTTGAACCCCAAATTACTAGTAAAATTGCATGATTGGTCCAGAATCTTAAGAGAGTTTGAAAAGGTATTTTGGTGGCCATATGTCATCCATAAACATCATATTCAAGTTCTAATATCATTCATACACCTTCCTTGAATATTTGAAGGCATTTGGAGTCAATTTGAGACGTAGAGACCAATACTAGTCAAAGGGAAATCACTAGTAAAGTTACCTACATTGATCAGAATTGAAAGAGGATTTGCAGAAGTATTTTAAAGGTCCAAAGGCATCCCTGAAACACATATTTATGTTCTAATATCATTCATATACCTTCTCAGAAGATTTGGGATCATTTGGGGCAAATTTGGGACCTAGAGATCAAAACTAGTCAAAGGTCAAACTAGGGAAAAAAGTGAAAAATTGCCATTTTAATAAAATTCCTAAGAAGGGACATTACAATCATTCCCTCGATCGCCTGCTCATCCAGTCAGTAAAACCTTGGATACCATAACTCCTTCGCATCTCTGTCAGCCCTTGGCTGAATGAAGGATTGATGCCTTTTCGCGCTAAACCTCATGATGCAGGTGTATTCATCAGTTAGCGGTTTGGAAATGTGCGGTGTTGTCAAAATTACTTCGCGCAACTGGGGATAGTAAACATAAAATATTTCAGCCAGGTACCGCTGCCTAGACGTCTCTGGGTTCTCCCATAGATTGGCAAAGAGCGTTCCTTGGCCTTATCCGGCTAAAGTGGCAGCTCCCTGATATCCCTCTGGTTCCCTCCAGCCTACAAGGGCTATCAACACTAGCAACCAACTAAAATGGAACGATGTTCCATCATCTTGGGTATCTTGAACATCCGCCAGAAACTCGTTCAATAAGAACTGGCACCAATTGTAAGCTTTTCCATGTAATACATTAGCAGCTGCCCTGATTGCGACCGCAGGTACTTCAAGTGGTATACACTTGCGTAACAACTTGCCTGCAAGTAGCTGGGTCGTAAACTGTGTTGCGCGGTCATTGATGTTGACCATTGGGAACCCTCGTCCCTTGCGCACTACGCCAAACTCTTTTGTTATTTCGACGCTAAGGGCTTTATCGTTCACCTTCTTTATGATGAGGTTAGCAGGGTCCTCTCCTCGCTTGTTTAGTCTAGTGATATGATGGACCAGGTCGATACTGATGTCAATGCACGTGTCCAACCATAGGAATCCTTCATGCACACATGTGACCATCGTTCGCGCGACCGCAAAAAACTCAGGACTCTTCGTAAAGTGCGGCATTTGTAGTAAATTTAACAGGCCTGATGGCCGGATGGCCCTTAGCCATTCTTGAACTTCCATCCTGCCGGTGCCGGTCTATGCATCCTTGAACCAATTGATATAGGCATCCGGTCGAAATTGTGGGTAATTTTTCGGCATTACCAGCGTATTCTCCAATAAGTCTTCGTCATCCAACTTGTAACCTGGTACGCCACCCATCAAATTCTCCTCAATCTTCACCCTGGTAGAGATAGTGGGTAGCGGGATTTCGTATCTGTAGTTCTTTTCTATGTTGACTGGTGGGGCGTCTAGCTTCCTTGGGGGAATGTAGTCGGGCACAGGATAAAATGGAGAGACTTGAGCTAAGGCTTTTTGCTGTAATGGAACTTCGGAGCCCCCCTGCTCTGAAGCTGTTTCTTTTCCCTTGCTGCTTCCTGCAGCATGTCGTGCTGAACTTCCAGATGCACCTGGTTTCATCATGGTCATTGCTGCTGGAATCCCTGCCTACTCAAATAACCAGGAAATATCTGCTAGCTCAACCGGTTCGCTCATATAATGCTCTGGTCGCTCAACTCTCGACTAGTTCAAACACTTCGTAAAAATGGTTAAGTGGCTGAGCGAGGGCTATTTATAGCCGTTGCTGCTCTGCTACGTGGCCTTCCACAGTTGCCGGAACCCTTAAATCCATATTGATTTCCAATTCGTGTGTATTATCTCGAGCCTGTCAGCCAATCCTTCGCATGATGCGAATGTTGTTTCCTTAATTGCCAAAAGGGTGCCTGCCAAGCCAGCTTGTCAACTCTGTTGGATCCGCGTTAATGGCTTAGCCTGCCAGCCGGATTTCAATGCTAATTGGTCACGTTCGTCTTTAATGGGTTCCAAAATGTCACATCCGCCCTTAATATTTAGAGTTTCCAAGTGCCGCCACTTTGTTTAACGACCCACTAACCGGCCGACAAATGTCGCGGTAACGGTTTCTGTCGTAATGTGCTGGTGGTCTAACAAATTGTTTGCTTAGGGATGCACGCTTGGTGTCCCATCTTTTCTGCGTGATTAGTGGTTGTACTTGCTCTGCGCCACTGCTCTTCTCTTTTTTTTTTGCGCGCAACTTCGATAGTGTTGCACGGTACACTTCCCCGAATCATCCAGAACTGTGCGCAGCCAAGCCAATGCATCTTAAAATTTCCAGGAAATTTCATGAATTTGCTATCATACAGGAGGACAAGATCACCTACCTGGAAGCTCTTATTCTTTATGTGGCGATCATGCCATGCTTTTTTGCGCTCTTTCTGTACTTGTTGGTGGAAGCCTACGACAAAGCGATCTTCCTTGAGCCCAACCAAATGTACGAACCTTTCTTCGAGTGCCGCGCAATCTGCCATGCCCGTAAATGTTGCGATTCTCAAGCTAGGAACAATGTATTCCATCGACATTATTTCTTCTTGCCCATAGGCCAACCTGAAAGGTGTATGGCCAGTTAGCTTCTTGCAGGTAGTCCTATATTCCCATAGCACAGATGGAATGCGCAAGTCCCAATCGTCCTGATTGACGTTGCATATCTTGGTTAGCGCATTCTCCAATACTTTGTTAAATGCTTCGATAGTGCCATTGGCCTGTGGATGATAAGGCGTGCTGCACTGATGATGAACGTGGAACTCTTCGGTCAAAGCCTCAATTGTCTTATTCAGAAAATGAGTGCCTTGATCACTCATCAATATATTTGGGCATCCAAAACTTGTGAGGATATTTTCATATATAAACTCCGCAGCTGTAGCTGCGCTACAATATTTTACTGGCTTTTCTTCTGCCCATCTGGTGAGGTAATCAGTAGCAGTAATGATATACCTTGCACCCGTTCTTTTCCCTGGTGGGTTAATAGGACCCATAAAATCAATAGCCCACTTCTCAAAGGCCTGCAATGTCAGCTATGGATTTAAAGGAATTTTGTCCCTACGCGATGGTTTCGCTGTCCTCTGACAGACATCGCAACTTTGGCAGTGTTCCTTCGAGTCTTTATGAATTGTAGGCCACCATAACCCTGCGCGCAGTATCTTCTGCGCAGTAACTCTTCCTGGGTAGTGGACTCCTGCGACTCTTGAGTGCGCATTAGCTAGTATGAAAGGTTTCTCGTGATCAAGCACACACCTGCGCAGTACCTCATCCTGTCCCAGCTTGTATAGCTGACTTGCAATTATAGTGAAGTCTGCTGCATGCACTACTAGCTGCTTCTTCTGCTGCGTAGTGAACTCTGTGGGTGAGAACCCAGTGGTCAAGAAATCAATGATGTCCAGATAATAATCGTCAGCAACCTATATGGCGAACAACTGCGCATCAGGCAGATTGTCCTCCAGATTCGTAGGCTCTTCTCCTGACTCGATTCTTGACAGATGGTCAGGTCCCAAATTCAATCTGCCTGGTTTAACAACAATCTCAAAGTCGTACTCCTGAAAGAGTAGTAACCATCTGCATATGCACTCCCCTAACACTGGCTTATTGACCAGGTATTTCAAGGCAGAATGATCAGTGAACATGGAGAAATGCGCACCAAGCAAGTAATGTCTGAATTTCTGCAGTGCGTAGACCATAGCGAGTCCTTCTCTTTCAGTAGTGGTGTAGTTCTTCTCAGCGGATGATAACTTTCTATTGGAAAAGGCAATGGGATGGTCAATACCTCCCTCTCCTGGTTGCGTAAGAACAATGCCCAATGTTATGCATGAGGCGTCGACATGGACGTGAAATGGATTTTCCCAGTCTGGGAAAACTAGGATTGGCGCAGTGACCATTTTCTCTTTCAATATGTTGAAGCCTTTCTCACAATCTGCATTCCAAATGAATGGTACATCTTTCTTCAGTAGATTTTCCATAGTTGCAGTTATCTGCGCATACCCTTTTATGAACTTCCTGTAATAATCGGTATGCCCCAGTGTAGTGTGCAGCTGATTAACTGAGTTGGGTGTAGGCAAGTTTACAATTACTCCGATCTTAGCAGGGTCTACCATCAAACCCTGTTTGCAAACAATGTGTCCCAACAAGACTCCATAGGGAACACAGAAAATACACTTCTTCAAGTTTAATGAAATCTGATGCAAACTGCACTTTTCCAGCATCATTTGGAGGTTCGTGACATGGTTCTTCAATAACCCAAAAATGGTCCAATCATCAAAGTAAACCTCTAAAAACTTATGTATAAAATCTTTAAATGCTGCGATGACCACTCTAGAGAATATGGCGGGTGCATTCTTCAAACCAAAGGGCATCACTGTGTATTGGAATGACCCCCATTCTGTAGCAAAAGTCGTCTTGTGCCTATCTACGCAATCAATCCTAATCTGATGGTAACCAGAGAATCCATCAGTAAAGGAATAGGCCTCATCCCCTCCAACATTATCTAGGACTTCATCTGTAAAAGGTGTAGGAAATGGGTCATGCATTGAAGCATCGTTCAGTTTTCTGAGATCCACACAGATTCTGATTTCTCCCTTTGTTTTCTTGTCCTAGATAACCATCGGGCTTATCCATTCAGATTCTTCGACTGGCTCAATGATACCTACATCGATCATCTTATCGAGTTCTGCCTTAACTCGTTCTTTATAGCGCGGGTTCAGTCTGTATGGTCTTTGTTTCACAGGCTTCGCGCCAGGATTAAGAGGAATTTTCATCACTCCTAAGTCTCCTAAGATACCTTTCATCTCTGTGAACTTGGTCGGGAATAGTTCTTGATATTCTTGCAATATACCCGCGACTTCCTCAACTGTATCTTCATCCCAATAATCTCCAATAGTTGCGAACTTTGGCTCTTCACTGGTGCTAATGTTCACTTTCCTTGTTTTCACAGGTCCACTCATATCTGAAATTTCCAGTGGAGCTCCTTCTACCTTGTGCGATCCCTCTGACTCAGGTATCTGTATATTGCGTGGGTCCAACTCATCACTATCTGCTTTTTCCTTGGTTTCGCCATCGATGTGATAATAGTCCAGGGCATGCTCTAGCTGCTCATCCCATTCGGGTTGTAGGCGCAGAGGTATGCTTTATGCGCCAAAGAATTCTTCCAGTGTCAGGTTTCCTTGTGTACAATCTGGACTGAATATTTTTTTCTTAATGACTTGCAGTGCGTCATTGATACTTGGATGCTCATCTTTGAAACTGAAATCCTGTTGGAAGGTCGCAGTCAGGTCGGACTAGTCCACTGTGCCTCTGCGCAACTCCAGGTCTAGGTACCACTTCTTCGGAATCAGTTCTTCTAACGTGTGTACAAACAAATGCACCCATTCTGTCCGTGGCCTCTCCTTCCATGCTTCAGAACAAACTCGAATATGCTCTCGTGGATTTGTCTGTCCATTATATTTCTCAAAGGATAGGGTAACCTTATCAGCAATCCTAATTTGCATCTTAATTCTACACTGATCCCATGTTGTCAATGCCTTCTTATGCGCAACCCACCATCTGGCAGGTGTATCGCGCAGCGCCACATCTAATGCTGGTAATCGATGTTCGTCTACAATTGCTGCAATATATTCATTGATAAAAGAATAAACATTAGAGAAACCATCGTAGCCAGGGATTGGACTTACCTCCTTTCCGATCCAACGAAATGACTTCGTGATCCGTGCACATTTCCTGGCAGATACTTCATGTAATATGCTTTTCCAGTTTTCCAGTCCTGCATCAGAATCTGAAATGCAAGAGCTGTCACAGTGCCAATTGCTGGATTAATATAGTCAGCAGTATTGGTTGTCATCTTGTAAATACGGTCCAAGTCTTGAGCTCTAGATTCCTCTTGAATGGGTTCGACATATCGCTCGCCTTGCGAAGGGTCCAATGGCGCGATGACCCTGATATCATTGCCTTCAAATATCATTTTCATAGTCTTTAAGTCAATAATGGTAGAGTTAGTCATTGCTCAATCGATATCCAACAGTGCCGGATAAGTATGGCTGTCATCCACTATTTCAATTACTTCAAAATTGGCATAGCTTTGCACCATATCAATGTCAACAATGGTGTTGGGTAATCTCCCCTAAGGTATAACTATCCCTTGATTATCCATTCTCAACTGTAGAGGTGACCACTGTAACTTGGGTTTACCCATATGATGCCATGTCTGCTTGGTCAAGACATTTACTTTGGATCCAAGATCAAGGATGATCTCATCCATCTCATAGTCCCCAATCTGCGCAGTGAGTCTCATTTCCCTTCCTGTTCTTTTAGGACTCCTAATATTGTGGACTGCGCCACTGGCAGCCCCCTTGTCACTATTTGGCTCATACTTTCTTAGTAGATTTTCAAATTCCGTAAATGCATCTTCGCTCTTTAGTAATTTCATGCAGCTGCGTAAGAACTGCGCAACAAAGGTTGTTGTATATGTTGCGGAATTTGTCTGATCTTGTGTCATTGGCATGTTTTGTCTTTGTGGTACTTCACTGTGTAACTGTGTTCTTGGAGAGCCAGGTGGCGGTGCTCTGAACATCTCCCGCGCTTCCTCAAATGCTCCCTTATTTTTCTGTAAATCCAGAACCGACGCTTTCCTAGGAGCTTTCCTAATCCAGATCGACTCTCCCGGATTCTGCCTAAGGTCGCGCGTTCCGGAGGGCGAAGCTTCTGTGCCTCCGTCCCTTCTTGTATCAACACCACTGCGCATTACCACGTTTACACTTGGATCCGCATTTCTACTCTCTGTTGCAATCAACTGAATATTGGGATTCGGTGGTTCTGTCCTTCTTCTTTTCTGCATTTCTACCTCAAGTACATGATAGTCTTCAATAACATGCTCAAATGATTGACAGTAATTGCACGTAGTCCATGGGTTGGTACAATCTCTAGAAACATGACCTAGCTGGCCACAGTTGTAACAGATTACCTGGCCACGGCCTCTTCCTTGTGCCGGACTTGCATTTCTTCCTCTCCCGTGGTATCCACCACCGCGACCTCTATATCCTCCTTGATCATAGTGGGTGTTTTCTTGCTTTGGCTGATTTTCCTCTTGGACGCGATACATCCCAACACCTCGCATTGCTTCCATGTCGCGCTTTCTTTCATTCATGAGCTCATATGCGGGACAGTTGGATTCGTCATGTCCCACTGATTTACAGAAATTACAATACAAGCTCTTAGGTGTTCTTACATATTTATGTATTAGGTAACAGTCTTCAGGCCTGTGTCCTCTGGTTCTGCAGATTTCACACAACGGTGCCTGATTGTGATTCATATTAATTGGGTTTGGTACGCCACTTTCAAGATAATCTTGAAATAGAGGGCAATGTTCTCTGGTATGGCCTTCTCCTTTACATCCGGTGCACCAAACTTCACGTTTGTGTTCGTATCTTTATTCTTTTCCGTTCTTCATACTTTGTAATTCTAACGTCAGGGTAGTCAATTGGTTCTGAATCTGTGACATCCCAGTACTACTCTCACCAATCGGTGAAGCCTCCAACTTCATTGCAATCTCTAAGGCCTCTTCCTGCGACGCAACCTTCTGTTGCATCAATGGTTGTTTGATGTGAGACAACAACGCAGCGATCAACCATTCCTTGTGTTGTTGCAGAGCTATCACAAAGTTCACTTGATCTAACAATGTTTTAAATTTTTGGTCAAATTCCTAGACTAATTCAGTAGGCTTTTGCTTGATTTCCCTTAATTCCGTTATGCACTGCAATTTTGACGTTGGCTTCTTAAACTCTGTGACAAGTGCAGCCTGAATTTCTGTTAGGGTTCTCGGTTGTGCCTGAGAATATTTCATAAACCAATGCAACGCGCAGTCTCTGAAAGTAGTGATGAGCTGCGCTCTCTTCACAGCATCATCCTGGATTTACTTTAAACTCCATATGGCTTCACATAGAAACCAGTGTTGATCAGGGTCTTCTAGACCCGTTCCTTTGAATATCGACAGTTTTATATCATTATCTGTCATTCTCCTTCCTGGATGTGCACTGCTCTGAGTAGTGTTGACTATCTACACAGAGAAAATAAAGGGAATATTCAGACTACTGGGATTCTGCAGAATGGGCTGCGCGACACTCACAGCGAGTGGGTTCTAAACTAAGGGTGGTGCGGTTTCTGCAACCGACAGATTCTGAGGTGTAGTAGGGTGGATAGTAGCTGATAACATCGCAGTCTGATTATTAAGGTCACATGGGATTTCGATATCAACACGGAGTCCAGGTCCTCCGGGATGCTTTTCCTTATTAAACTTATATCTCTTTCCACTTCTTAGATTATGGGTTTCTTCGTCAGAATCACTAAAAATGCTATTGACCATGACAAAATCAAAATATTACTGCATTCTTAGGATGCCTTGTTCAACTAAAAGAATTTTAATGTATAGACTGAGATCGTTCGGGAACTTACCTCTGAATCCTTCAAAAAAATACGCTTCAGCTTGACTATAGGACTTCAGTGTGTCGACAACAAACTCGGTCACAAATCCCTCAAGTATGCTATTAACCCAGAAGTTGACTGCTCGTGCCAATGGGCTGTCTATTGCTTTGAGCTGCACTGTGAGCTCTGTAGTCCACTCTGTAGGTACTCCTCCTTGAAAGCAGGTTTTCTTTTCTGCGAGTTGCGATATCCACACGTGTAGCTCGTTCGGAAACGTAGCCTAGAAGATCTCGTGAATCTCTCTCCACGAGTATCTGTTCAACCACTCTATGTCAGATAGACGAAGGTGTTTGTTCTCTTTTCTTGCAAAATCTCTTTCAATCTTGTCACACCAATCCCAGATCTCTTTCTTTTCGGGATGCCAATTGTCTGAACCCAATGGGAACTGGTATTCTTCTTCACACATTACTTTCCAACACTCTATCACATCACTGGTCTTAGCCGAGCAACAAAACCATTTGTTGGCTATAAATAACCTTCTGGAGGTTTTCAATCTTAGACTCAGGTACTTCGCGGTTCAAGGAACTAACAAAACCCCTATTCACCGGCCCTTTCGGCAACAGCTTGCGCGCAGCCCGAGGACTCACCCGAGGCGAAGCTAAGGGGGTGGTTGCGGAATCAATTTTCCACAACCGAGTGATGCATTGAGGGGAAAGGTTGATAAGTAGCGCAACACCTTGTGGGTTGCACGGACAGATGACTACATGAACCTTCTGTCCGGCGTTGGGTACTTCGGCACGCAATTGCGCTTGCGCACTTGCACCTCTAATGACTATGCAATACATGATACCTTTGCGTTACGACAGTAAGCTATCAACAACTTACCTCGTAGCAACCTTCAATGACTCGGCACATCAACGAGACTGCGCGTCCCTCCCAGGATGTCTAGTTCTAAACAATCTACTCAGTACTCCTTATCCCTTCATCCGTTCCAGTTCTTATCATTAAGTTGCAGAAGATTGAATAAACATATAATTACTGCGCGCTCCAATGCTGCGCTTAAATTCAATGTTCAACTTATGTGGTAACTTGCAGATTCATACATTCATAGACTTGTACTTGGTAAATACGTAACATTCATCCATACACGTATCACTTAACATATTATTCCCATTTCTCTGCGGTGAATACATACAAAAGCAATCACATAACAGATAGCTGCAGTATCAACATTCATACCAAGCAAATGAAAAATCACACACACACATTAATCACATAACACAGAATTTAACGTGGTTCACCCCCCGGATGGAGGCTACGTCTACAAGAATGGTTGTTAATATAACTCTTTATGGGAAGGGTACAACCGCTCTTAGTCTGCGCACTCAGCTATAGACTCTCTTCTCTCTCAGATAGGTATCTGCGCACTCAGCTGCAGAGCCTTTACAATGGCTTTCAAGCTTAAGATTCTACAATGATCAATTCTTAACCAAAATGAAGAGTAAACTTCCCTTACAAAGTTGTGCCTTATTTATAGATCATGCCCGTAGGTCATGTATTTACAATCATTAGGCCGAAACCCTAAGGTTTCCAAAAATGGCGTGGCTAACTGCCACCCTAGCTGTCGCCGTTGACAACCTTCTTCGCCTGCTCCAGCTGGGCCACTCGTGGCTCACACGCTCTTCTGACAACCGCAATCCTCAAAACTGTTACAACTGCATCATGGCCTGTCCCTTTCCACTCCTTCACCTGCCTGTCACCATCGATGTCGTGGCCTAGCTTCTCAACTCCTTGTCACCACAAGCTCGAACAAGTCGCTTTCATCTGCCTTCCACCTGTTCCTTACCAAAAATAGGTCATGTCCTTGTCTGACCTTTACCCATGTTTTGAACCAAAAATAGCACATGCGCTACCTTGCACATCATCCTACTGCGCGACTGTGCCTTTAGCCATTGCCATCGCACGACATGCACAATTTTTCAAAACTGCCTGTAGCTTGTCGCTGCGCGCAATGCGCTTTCAACAAAACTGCTTCCTCTTCCTGCCGCAGCATGCAATGCGCAATTATCAAAATAGCATTTTCTTCCTGCTGAAGTGCGCTACGTGCAATTTTCCATACTTTTATATTTTTCCAACCCACTTGGGCCCATCCCAACAGGCCCTTAACACTCACCTGTGGCTCGTCCCAAGCCATTTTCACTTGCGGAAACTGGTGCCGCATCTTCCATCGTCCCAAGCTTTAATGTAAAGCTTTGCAAAGTTCCTGCTAACTCTACAACTATTTCCTTGGATTTTCGTTCGAACCCTTGAAGCGTCTCCAGAGTAGCCTGTGAGACCTTCTCCCGAGCCACTTGTTCCTGCATGGTTCCTTCTGCCGTCTGAAGTTCTACGAACTTCGCGTCGAATTGCTACATTAATTCGAGCCCTTCTTGCTCAATAGGTTGCATCCTGACCGATGTGGCAGCCTCTTTCCTCCTTAGTGTTTCCAACTCTTTCTGTAGGTCCTTGACCTCATTAAATATTTGCACTTTCTCTCTGGCCGATGCATTCCTCATCTGGACACTTGCGGTATCCACCTGCTGCTGCTTCTGTTCTACTTTTTACCTTACTTTATGTAGCGCAGGATCCTCACTTAACCCGGTTACTACTGTAGTTATCCGCTCAAGTAAATCTTGGCATTTCGTCACTTCCGCCGAAATGCCATCCATGGTTGCCTTGATGTCCTCAGCTGGAGCTGGGCACTGATATGATGGAATAACAGGGTGCCTAGCCTCCAGCTCTGTGATTTTCCCTTTATAAGAGGCTTCCATTTCTATTTTCTCAAAGGTAAGGGACTGTACCTTGGCCCCAATTTTCTTTATTGTGTCCTCCATATCATCTTCTTCTTCGCATTCTTCTATGTTTGCGCATACAGCTGACATGGTTTCCTATCAGCTTCTGGCCCTTTTCCTTGGTTGCGCTCAATTATTGCTTGGTGTTATCTGATTCCTGCCTTAACTGATTGATGTCCTCATTTAACTGCACACATTTATCATATGAGGCAAGGCCTCTCTCATGAATTTCTTCTGCAACTCGTTCAGGTCCTCCAGGGGCAGGGCCCCAATATTTAGGTTGACGCACCCAGTCTTTAATGCTTCCTTAACCGTTTAATTTGGATAGATAAGGTAGCCCGGTTCAAGGTTCAAGACGCGCGGATACTTACTTTCAGTAACAGGTGGTATTCTTGGCACACTCGACTCTCCTGATTTCCTGTCAAGACCTGATCCTGACTGCCCCAATCCTATATGGGAAGTATCAACATTCATACCAAGCAAATGAACAATCACACACACACATTAATCACATAACACAGAATTTAACGTGGTTCACCTCCCGGATGGAGTCTACGTCCACAAGAACGGTTGTTAATATTGCTCTTTATGGGAAGGGTACAACCGCTCTTAGTCCGCGCACTCAGCTGCAGACTCTCTTCTCTCTTAGATAGCTCTCTGCGCACTTAGATGCAGAGCCTTTACAATGGCTTTCAAGCTTAAGATTCTACAAGGATCAATTCTTAACCAAAATGAAGAGTAACCCTTCCCTTACAAAGTTGTGCCTTATTTATAGATCATGCCCGTAGGTCATGTCTTTAAAATCATTAGGCCGAAACCCTAAGGATTCCAAAACTGGTGTGGCTAACTGCCACCCTAGCTGTCGCCATCGACAACCTTCTTCGCCTGCTCTAGCTGGGCCATTCGTGGCTCACACGCTCTTTTGACAGCCGCAGTCCTCAAAACTGTTACAACTGCATCATGGCCTGTCCCTTTCCACTCCTTTTCCTGCCTGTCGCCATCAGCGTCATGGCCTAGCTTCTCAATTGCTTGCCGCCACACGCTCGAACAGGTCACTTTCATCTGCCTCCCACTTGTTCCTTATCCAAAACAGGTCATGTCCTTGTCTGACCTTTACCCATGTTCTGAACCAAAAATAGCTCATGCGCTACCTTGCGCATCGTCCTACTGCGTGACCGTGCCTTTAGCCATTTCCGTCACGCGGCATGCGCAATTTCTCAAAAATGCCTATAGCTTGTCGATATGCGCAATGCGCTTTCAACAAAACTACTTCCTCTTCCTGCCGCAACGCGCAATGCGCAATTATCAAAATAGCCTTTTCTTCCTGCTGCAACGCGCTGCGCGCGATTTTCCATACTTGTATATTTTTCCAACCCACTTGGGCCCAACCCAATAGACCCCTAACACTCACTTGTGGCTTGTCCCGAGCCATATTCACTTGCAAAAATTGGTGCCGCATCTTCCATCGTCCCAAGCTTTAATGTAAAAATTTGTAGAGTTCCTGCTAACTCTGCAACTATTTCCTTGGATTTTCGTTCGAACCCTTGAAGCGTCTCCAGAGTAGCCTGCGAGACCTTCTCTCGAGCCACTTGTTCCTACATGGTTCCTTCTGCCATCTGAAGTTCTACAAACTTCGCATCGAATTGCTGCATTAATTCGAGGCCTTCTTGCTCAATAGGTTGCAGCCTAACCGATGTGGCAGCCTCTTTCTCCCTTAGTGTTTCCAACTCTTTCTGTAGGTCCTTGACCTCATTAAATATTTGCACTTTCTCTCTGGCCGACGCATTCCTCATCTAGACACTTGCAACATCCACCTGCTGCTGCTTCTGTTCTACTTCTGCCCTTACCTGCTGTAGCGCAGGATCCTCACTCAACCCGGTTACTACTGTAGTTATCCGCTCAAGTAAATCTTGGCATTTTGTCACTTCCGCCAAAATGCCATCCATGGTTGCCTTGATGTCCTCAGTTGGAGTTGGGCACTGATATGATGGAATAACAGGGTGCCTAGCCTCCAGCTCTGTGATTTTCCCTTTATAAGAGGCTTCCATTTCTATTTTCTCAGAGGTAAGGGACTGTACCTTGGCCCCAATTTTCTTTATTGTGTCCTCCATATCATCTTCTTCTTCGCATTCTTCTATGTTTGCGCATACAGCTAACATGGTTTCCTTCAGCTTCTGGCCCTTTTCCTTGGTTGCACTCAATTATTGCTTGGCGTTATCTGATTCCTGCCTTAACATATTGATGTCTTCATTTAATTGCGCACATTTATCATATGAGGCGAGGCCTCTCTCATGAATTTCTTCTGCAACTCGTTCAGGTCCTCCAGGGGCAGGGCCCCAATATTTAGGTCGATGCGCCCAGTCTTTAATGCTTCCTTAACCGTTTCATTTGGATAGATAAGGTAGCCTGGTTCAAGGTTCAAGATACGCGGATACTTACTTTTAGTAACAGTTGGTCTTCTTGGCACACTCAACTCTCCTAATTTCCCATCAAGACCTGATCCTGACTGCCCCAATCCCATATGGGAAGTATCAACATTCATACCAAGCAAATGAACAATCATACACACACATTAATCACATAACACAGAATTTAACGTGGTTCACCCCCCAGATGGAGGCTACGTCCACAAGAATGGTTGTTAATATTTCTCTTTATGGGAAGGGTACAACCGCTCTTAGTCTACGCACTCAGCTGCAGACTCTCTTCTCTCTCAAATAGGTCTCTCTGCACTCAGCTGCAGATCCTTTACAATGGATTTCAAGCTTAAGATTCTACAATGATAAATTCTTAACCAAATGAAGAGTAACCCTTCCCTTACAAAGTTGTGCCTTATTTATAGATCATGCCCGTAGGTCATATCTTTACAATCATTAGGCCGAAACCCTAAGGTTTCCAAAACTGGCGTGGCTAACTGCCACCCTAGCTGTCGCCGTCGACAACCTTCTTCGCCTTCTCCAGCTGGGCCACTCGTGGCTCACACGCTCTTTTGACAACCGCAGTCCTCAAAACTGTTACAACTGCATCATGGCCTGTCCCTTTCCACTCCTTCGCCTGCCTGTCGCCATCGGCGTCGTGGCCTAGATTCTAAACTGCTTTTCGCCACATGCTCAAACAAGTCGCTTTCATCTACCTTCCACATGTTCCTTACCCAAAATAGGTCATGTCCTTTTCTGACCTTTACCCATGTTTTGAACCAAAAATAGCTCATGCGCTACCTTGCGCATCGTCCTACTGCGCGACCATGCCTTTAGCCATTGCCGTCGCGCGACATGTGCAATTTCTCAAAACTGCATGTAGCTTGTCATTGCACACAATGCGCTTTCAACAAAACTGCTTCCTCTTCCTGCTGCAACGCGCTATACGCAATTATCAAAATAGCCTTTTCTTCCTGCTGCAACGCGCTACGCGCGATTTTCCATACTTGTATATTTTTCCAACCCACTTTGGCCCAACCCAACAACCTATACCACTCCATATTCACAACTCCCAATACTTTTCTATATTTTAACTAGGCCCATGATCCATAGATGGCGAGTAAATGGAGGCACACTTGCTAGAGATAGTAACGAATGCTTATGCTAAACATATTACATTATCCTCCACAAGATGTCATGAGGAATTGCAAACAACAATATATAGTCTCACAATTCTAGTGTAAATAGGAGAAAGGGAATATGAGGCACCAACCAAGATGTCTGCCACTAAAAATATCAAAAGACAACACCCCAAGCAAAACCATATCCCTACTTCTGGCAAGAAAGCACATTCATTACCAAGTCGAGCCATCTTAAAATTGAAACACCTTAGGGATAATGAGGAGAATCATTGAGAATGATACTGCAAGCTTATACACCTCTACCACTCCATCTTCACTTCTCTGCGGTTCACTATTGTACACCAAACACCCCTTCACCCACGAGCCATAGTTGGCAGGGAAATGGAGGAACACCTGCTAAGGATAGTAATGACTGCTTCTTCTAGATAGACTAAATGATCCTCCAAAATATTTCATGAGGAATTACAAACACCAATGTCCAATCTCACAATTCTATTGTAGATAGGACTAAAGGAGTATGAGGAACCAACCAAGATGAATTTCACTAGAAATAACAAAAGACAACACCCATTTAGCCATCTTAACATTGAAATACCTTAGGGCCAATGAAGAAAATCATTGAGAATGTAGAGAATTAATAAACCATAAATCTCTAACCCAACAAGCTCATGTGAAAATACAACTACATATTCCTCTCATGACAATGGTTAATTGTGAATATTGATCGCGGTAGGGGAGAGAAGAAGGCCCCCCCCTTTTATTCTTACTATAAACCTTTATGTATGGCCACTTCGACATTAGACAAATGATTAATAACACCATTAAATGAGTGTAAGTCTTTGAAAAAATCAAGTGCTACTAAGGCTTTAACATCAACTTTAATATGTGAAATAATGTGAGATAGATGTGGATTCTAAGATGGCACTTGATGGTGGATAAGTTGGATTATTATGGATGAATTTCCCACTACTACTACTTGCCTCACTCCATTCTCCTTGAGTATATGTAATACTTTACATACAATGAATGTCGTTGCCCCATTATTGGAGGGGATTCCCAGTCCCTATGTGAATTTTTCTTCCACATTTCCTTTGGAATCAATATGATCTCCTTGCACCTACTGCCCCTATTTTATTAACTTATTAAAAGAGTCGAGAAATGTACAAGACGACTCTTAAAAAGAGGGAAAAGCAAGGGTTTTTTTCATTCCTACATTTCACATGAGAGAAAAGAAAGTGGAGGTGTTTCTATAAGAGCATGAAATACAAATAGCAATGGATGCAGGGAATGGTGAAGAGTATAATTTGTAAACTATCTTTAATATTCCACTAGAATAGTTCATCACAACAAATATTAAAATATTTAATAATTTATTTATTATGCAATATTTTTACTTTAGATTCAAATTTAATATTACTAACATAATACACAAAAACATAGAAATGAGATGTAAATGAAATTAAGAAGTAAAGAAAATAACAAACCATCCACACAATGAATACAATATGTACATTGAGAAAACACAATACATGAAAAACTCAACTAGAAGGTGAGGCATGTGCATTGCTATTTTTTTCTTAATTATGGAATGAAAATACAAAGAAAGTGCACTCACTATAGAGTTGTCATGGACACTGTTCCCTATATTGCTACTACATGATCTTCTACTTCCTATGTTCTACTTCAATATCCCACTCCCAATGCTCCACTCTAATAGGGAACAATGCTCAATACGATAAGAATGACACCCCTTCCTATCCTAGTAGCCTAACATTTAAAAATGCCTTGGTAGTTATCTAGTGTTAGGGTTTTTAAAAGCCTAAACTTTTGCCTTGGAGTTATGGTTTTTACAAGACTCGATTATCGATTAGGGTTATGGATTTGGACCCTTAGATTCTTCTTAAAAATACACATGTGACTAGCTCCACAAATGGAAATTGATGTGTTATCCACCCAATATAATAATTTTCAATAGGATATGTTAACTTGCATGAGGCATAACTTCTATTGATTCCCTTTAAGAGTAAACATGGCAATTTTTACAAAGGGTTGTGGTCAACCAACACAAAACCCTTAGATGGTTTTTACCAGCACCCTTAAAGGCCTGAAAATACATATATTGTGAATGTATCGCAGATACCACCTAGGGATACCAGTGGAGTCCTCCTAGTGTGCATATGATTAAAGAGAAATTTGGACCTATATAATGATGTATTATTCGATTTTAGTGTGTGACATGGACATTGATCTTTATGTTGACTATGAGCCAATTTGCTAGACACAAACACTAGATGAATGGTTTGGATTGCTTTCAAGGCAATACTGGATGTTAACGATACCTAAAAATGATAAGGTCATAGCTCAAATGATGACAGGTTTATCTATGTTCTATAATCTTCAGATTAGCACATGCTGAATGTCATCTTGTTCATATCACAGTTGATATTACTTATGTAAGATGTACAGGTTCACCGAGTTGTCATCGTCATACAAATAATCTGGATTGTTTCACTAATCGTCCTTGCTCAAGATTTATTGGAAATAATTTTGAGGTCTAAAATGGGCCTCCTAAGATATATAATAAAATATTATGAATTTTTCATTTTGCGGGGAAGGTATATTTACAACTCACCTCTTGCACTACAATCCATGTAACTCTAGTTGAGTTAAATTGAAAAGATATCTAGACATAAAATTAATTAAAAAACCCTATTTGACATGACCAGAGAAAATAGTACTTTTAAGTACATAAATCTAACAAATTACTCATAAAAATAAGATATATAGAAACAAAATTAATTAAAAAATCCTATTTGACATGACTAGAGAAAAGAGTACTTTTAAGTACATAACTGTAGCAAATTACTTATAAAATAAATAAAGTAATTTTTACTTTTATTTTTGAAATATAAACATAATTAATTTTATATAAATTAATTGACATTAATAATTATTTAATTTAAAATAATTATTTATTTACTATATCTAATATATAAATAAGTTTACAAAATATCTTAACAAAAAATAATCCACATTATATAAAACAATTTTATTAAAATATTTATATAACATATTACACATTATTTAAGTATTTAAATTACAACGTATTACACATTAAGTAATGTGAAAAAAATTATATAAAACAATTTTATTACTAGCAATTGCCCCATAAGGTGCAATGGGATGCCGAAAGGAAAAAAAATTGGGAAGTGAAGTAGATGTGATGAAGTGAAAAAGAGAGTATCTTTCTTTTGTGACTAGTCACTAGTATAGGTTGGGATCCAACCCCATGATGATCTTCCACCCAATGTCATGCAACTTGATGACTCTTTGTTTATGCTTGGGACTAAGACCATTATGTTTGTTTTATCATGGACTTCAATTATATTTTTGGGTTGGGTTAAACATATGAGCACTTTGGTAGATGGTCCACCCAATTTTGAGCTTGGGGTTATTTTGACAAAAAGTGGAGCATGAAGATTAATATTTATAAGGGGGGAGTACCTTATTTGTTTTACAATAAATGGGAGTGGGATCTAACAATAACGGTGTATTATGTACACTTTGGTTATTGCTGAAAATTCAAATGGAAATAGGTTTAAACATCACATGATAAGTAATAAGAGACCCTAAATTCACTGTGGAGTGGGCAGACTTCAAGCTGAATAATATATTGCATGTCCTTCTAATGGATAGAATCAAAGAGGGTAGAGCTCATTTCATTGTTCTCACCTTCCTACATGTGTAATGAAAACATTACCGTAATGAGGCTCTTAGCTAAAACCCTCCATCCACCTATAAGCTAAAACCCTCCCGCAACTTTACCCTTAGTCATTCAGACTCTGTAAGACCTTCCTAAACAAGACTTTGTAATGGCCAACTTTAACTTAAGCAATGAAATTCTCTACTTTAACTTTAGCTATAAGACCTTCTCAAAGAAGACCTTGTAATGACCAACTTTAACTTAAGCAATGAAGTTCTCTACTTAACTTTAGCTATGTTGCCTTCATAAAAGAACTTCATAAATAAAATCTTTTAATGAAATTATGAAAAATATGAATCATACAACATATTATATATATATGTTTCATCTAGCCCAAATTTTTTATTGTATTATATTATAATTTTTATCATACTTGTCATTATATTATCATTTTTATCTTATTTGTCACCACACCAAATGTTGTATTGATTATAATATTGATGTTTTTTATTATATTATATTATAATGGACCAAAGGTAAAGATTAAATGCCCTCATCCTAATTTTATACAAATAGACATATTTAATACCCTGGTATATATATGATAAAATGACTATGGTTAAGTACAGTTTAAAAAATATGATTAAAAAAGTTATATGACAATTATTAAAATTTAAAATTTTTAATCATTATTAAATAACTTGTAAATTAATAGATATAATATTGATTAACCTTTTTCTTGGAAAAACAATTATTATATGTTTATTTCTTATTTTCATAATGCATCAAGGTGAGTGGATCCATGCCCGCATGATTAAATTGAGGTGAATGTTGAAATTGTGAACAAAATCCAGCAAGGAAGGGAAAGTGTGGGGCCTGTCGTGTATTGGATGTCTAGATACTAGAGGTTAAGAGACAACTGGGCTCTCTCGTATGCAGTTGAGCAGGCTATTAACATGAATACTTCAATATGGTTGATAATTTTTTGGAAGCTAGATCTCGCCATTTTGGTTTCATGCTCAGGCGATGAGTCATGGAACTCAATCTCAAGTCTATGGGGATTCCATTCTTTTTGTTTCAAGATAGATTATCTATGTTTATGTTTACTTTTTAACGTCATCTTTGACTATCTCGGTGGCTTTTTCTGCTTTTTTTTTATAGGTAAAATAAATAAAAAAATGAGTTTCAATAGAGTTAGGATTTATTATTCAATATTTGTTTGGAAGGTAACTCATTTTCCATCATTTTCCATTCTTACAGTTACTGTGTTTAACATTTGCTACTTTGAAGGTAACTCATTTTTTATTCTTAAAGTTACTGTGTTTAACATTTGCTACTTTTTCATGGATTTTATCCTTTATGATCATATTTTAAATTTATATATATATTATTCATATATATTCGCATATATTTTATTTAATTACTGCATAAAAAACAAATTTTAATATTCATCAGAGCAACAACTGCAACAAAACATCGATCAGTCCCATTTTAATACTCATCAGAGCAACAACTACAACAAAGCTCACAACAAAACAGTCTGAGAAAACACACCCATCAAATCTCAGTAGAGAAATCTCCAGAGAACCCTTATGGATATACATCTAATGTGTTATACCTACCTTCTAAGTTTACACCACTTGGGAAGAGTGCTGCAAAGGTGGTACTCATACCCATAACTGTCATGATACAAAACATACCCAACAACCTCCCCTTATGCACTGCAGATCTCGTATACCAAGACCAACACATTCTCATTCATAGTTGCAGAGGCACAATGAACGATAGGCATGAAGAAGAAGAGCAAGCGATTTTGGATATATGTCTTGGGCACCGGACAACAACAGTCCTCATTAGCACGAATACAACAGTCTTCAAACTAGGAATACATTATGCGCATTCATCACCATCACTCTACCATATATTATTTCAATTTCTATTGGGAGTTTGCCTTTCAAATCCCAACCCAGCCAACATTCTCTTCCTGCTATGTTTTTGCAACATTTCTGCAAATTCCTAATATAGATATTCCCCTTGTGATATCCCAACCCCTTCCACTCCATGGCCCTCTATGATTCTCACAACTGAGATTCCATTCCATGGGTATTTTCAATCTCATCGAGACACACACAAACATTATGAGCAAACAGGGACCCCCTTGGAGTAGGTCACTTTGAGATGTGAGGCCACATGCTTCTCATCTTCCTTCCTATCAACCCCCAATCTTTGTTGTGCTTATTTTATTCCCCACCTCTTTCTTTTTCTTGTTGGTTCTGATTTCCTCAATCCTTATCTCCGTGCCATCTCACCTCCTTCACATGCAGCACATGTCCTGAACAAATACACATCCACAGTGCAAAACAAAAACTTTACAGAAATATTTCAGAAACCAACCCATATATATATATGAACAGTCCAGTACAAACCTCACAATCTACATGGTTACATTATTCTTTTAAAACGTATAGTTGGTGTTAATGTTAAAACTTCCCTACCCAACGCAACCCATGGAAGAGGAAGGCAATGTGAACAAATAAAAACTATAAAAAAAACACAAATTTTCAGTGTAAAACAACAAAGTTGGTCTATGTTTTGTTGCATGGAAAGGGCTGAAAAAGCAAAAGTTGGTGCTGGTTCTGATCCAGGTCCAGGTCCAGGTCCTTTTCTAACCCCAGGAAAGAATGTGTTTGGGGACACCATCGTGGCTATCCCTTTGGGATCAAGACGCCCTTGTCTTTCCATACTTGTACTTTTTTACTTTAAAAACAAACGGATTAATCTTTAGTTGTTGATCAAAGGTGAGGACAACAACATATGACATTCCATCCAATTTTTTTAACTGCCTTGCACTACTGTTTACGTAGAACTTTATGCATTTTGCTTGCCCCATCACATAGGAGGGATATCGTTATTTGACCATATTATCCTATTCATGTATGGTCACACATGTATGTTGTAAATATGTATGATCAAAATGTGTAATCCATGTATTAAAAACGACTAACTTGCATTTTCCACATGATAGCTTTGACAGATGACTGCTTAGCTCGCTTTATTTCTCATTGCCGGCTTCTAAAAAAATGACATAGACTATTGTTTTGTTTTGTTTATATGGAATTGGGATAGACATGTTTTCGACAGAGAGATTTGTGGAGATAATATGTAGCTTCAAATCATTGAAGAATCTTGAGATCCATGTTCAAAAGCCTCTTCCTCTTCTCAGCTCAGCTTATTGGAGGGACTTCCTAAACCTGGAAAGTTTACATATGAGTCAAATGTTTTTCCTGATAAAAAAGAATTTTTATAATATTTTACAATCATTATTATAATCATGTGTACTTGAAGTTCTGCATATTATTTGAAATGTATATTTCAGTGGCTAAATGCCTTAATTGCTTCCACTGACTATGGGGATGAGTGCTAACCCTCCAAGCGGATTGCCCAACCCAACAGCTTTTCCATCCCATGTTTATGTTGCACCTGGCAGTTTAGGTGAATAGTTTCTTTGTGTTTATTGTGCATGATGATATGTGTGCACAGATATGATTCTTGCTGCAATAAACCAATTATTTTTTGCTCTTGTTGGAAATGGTTTTTTTTTGGGCAGAGAGATGATAGGTCAGAATAGCCCTAACAGGAATTATTGTGATCTTATCTTTAAAATAGTTAATTTAGTCCATCTAAACATAATTTATTTTAAATTGAAACGATTAACTTGATTATCATATTTTATAAACATAATTTATTTTAAATTGAAACGATTAACTTGATTATCATATTTTATAAACATAATTTATTTTAAATTGAAACGATTAACTTGATTATCATATTTTAAATTGAAATGATTAACTTGATTATCATATTTTTAATTGTTGTATTTTTTTTAAATTAGTCAAATAATTCAAAATATGATATAATATACTTTTTACTACCTTAATTATATTAAACTTTTTAGTTTTTTAATTTTTTTTTCCTTAAAAAAAATAATAATCTTTTATTTAACATAAGAGTTACATTTTTCATGATTCATCACAAAATCTGAAGCCTTCAAACTTTACATTCTCATTTTTATTTATTCTTTTGCTACTCTAAGCATTAAAGCCTATCCGAAACATATATAAAAGCAAAATATACCAATTCAACATTAATTCATACCATTAAAAAACCATGGCTAATATAACATTACAATTTTCATAACTACATCTTCTTTGTACGATTCCATAGACTTTAACAGCAAATCCCTATCATCTCACATCACAACTGTTTCAGCAATCTGATTAATACAAAACCAAAACATTCTTTTACAAAACGTTCCTTCAATGCGTATGCTATTACTGTAGCATTACAAAAGCAACATCCACATATAAGTTCTATTTGTTATCCCGTCCATCCAACATAAACTGTCTGAAAACAACACTTATAAAAGCCTGTAAGCATATACATAAAATATCATACCATATACCTATACCTTTCCTCGACTTAATAATGTCAACCTTTTCAACATTCAATGAATGATTAATTTGGAATATCTTTTTCCATCAGAATTAATTTAAAATATCATGGACTAGCTACCTTTGGGTTAAAAGGCCATTACACAAGGGCTATAATTAGCTTTGACTTGCTATAGGGAAGAACTATGGTTGCATGGAAATCGTAAACATCTTGAAGAGGTTTGAAAAGGGTGGGGCGAAGAGCCTAAGTCATGTACACAACTCTTATGTTGATCCACTATCTTAGTAATTGATGACAATAGAACTATATGGATTCTTTGCAAATTGAGAGTGTTTCTCCAAGTCTATAAACACCACACCAAATTAAAAAAAGTAAGGGTTAGCTCAATCGGTTGAACCATCTACCAAAGGCATGTTACTAAGTGGTAGACCATAGGTCATAGGTACAATTTTCATTGACTCCCTCAAGGTTGAAGGGAGAAACAACATTTATCAACATTGGCACCAATGACTTTATTGCAAATTATTTTCTGGAACCAATTCGTCCATTGCACTTTACTGTTTCCCATTACATAGATTTTTTATTGCACATATTTTCTACATATATTGAGGTTCAAATATTTTCATTCAAATCTATGTAATCCAAAGAATTGTAAACAAATATTCAATACTATTTTTTTGGAGTAATTGTTGTAGGAGCTGTGCAGATTGGATGTGCGTAGGATTGGAATAATACCACAGCCTCTTACTGGAATTGAATTTACAAGTATGGAATTTATACATCTAAGTGCCCTTCTAAACAATGATTGACTTGCCACAATGATTTTATTTTCTTTTTTTGGTTCCTCATAGTCATAAGCATATTTATAGAAAATATTTTGCAAGCATGAATCATGCATTTAGATATAGAACCAAAGACTCTGGTTCAAGCATTAATAAAATTATCTTATGTTAGATTTTATATAATTATCATGTGCATCCATCCCTAAGTGGGAAAAAATGACAATATGTGTTGGTAGCTTCAAAAATAAGGGAAAATTATGGAATATAAAATCAAAGAGGGTTGACAAGACAAAAGGTTCGAATGAAAATTCCTATATGGATTGAAAATATATAGATATCAAATATACTTCTTAGTAAGTAATTATGGATCTAAGTGAACCCACAGAAATAAAAGGATGTCAAATGTTCCCACATTAGGTTTTACTGCATCCAATACCCTTTTCCAAAAGAGTTTATTGACCTCATTACACTTTTTACTTTGTACATAGCCCATCATCATAAAATTCCATTAGACTATGCCTCTTTGATACATGCCCTCAAACATAATAAGATAAAGAGTTACAACGAAAGTCGTAAAGTTGTTACTAATTTACTTCAATGCCACTTTTTTCAAAACAAAATATTTCCTCTCACAATTGTACAAACACTTCTAGGTCGGCTTACACCTTACCGAGATATTGTTTTTCAACATATAAGTGTTTTCCTTAGGTTGGTTTGTCACTTGTCATCTATTCTAAGATGAGATTTGATGTCCAATTCAATTTATGTATCTATTCAATTTTTTCTTCGGCATTCTATTGCACCTTTTGGGGCAATTTCTAGTTTATTGTACAAAAATATTTTACCTACTTATACTTAATATCTTCCTTAAAATTGGGTTGGGCTATATGGTCGGGTGGCTGGGGCGGTCGGCTGTGGCCGTCCCCACCCAGGATCGACCCCCAGACCTCTCCTCTTCGACGTCTTCCCCTTGTATAAGCGCGCTGGCTATTCTCATACGGTTAAAAAAATAATATATATATATCTTCCTTAAAATTCTTTGTACATTCATTCCCACATGATTTACAATTATATTTATTGTTGTCAAGAGAAAATCACTTACAGTTTTTTGTTTTAATCTCTTTCGTGTACTCCTTTATGCTTTCAACTCCATTTATCCCTTGATGTTAGACTATTACACTCGTAACTATTAATATTTTAAAATCAAAATTAAACTATTTATATTATTAATCTCTAAACTCCAAAAAGAACCAAAATATTTAAGTATTTCTTGACCCATGATACTATTAAAATCCTTAAAATTTATTAGAAAAACCATGTATTATTTTGGCTTATAACATTTATTGACTTGACAAAAAACATTTATACAATTATCATTTAGTATATATTTATACATAGTTTTATTAAGACCAATTTTTTAAATAAAAATCTAAATATCTTGACCGCACTTTAAAATTAAAATCATGAAAAAGACTCCATACTTTTTTTCTTTTATGTAAGTCGCATTTGTCACTTCTTCAATAAATTAAGGGAGTGGGTATTAGCTCTCCAATCAATTAAGGGAGTTGACTTGAGATAAAACATTTATACAATTATCATTTAGTATATATTTATATGTAGTTTTATTAAGATCAATTTGGGTTTTACCTCTTCAATAAATTAAGGGAGTGGGTTTTAGTGTTTACACAACAACCACTTTTTCATTTTTATTTCAAAACATAATGTCGAAGTAGGTTTTATGCAAAAGCATTAGTCAAAGTAGGTTTTATGCAAAACAATTTTTGCTATGAAGCAATAACATTAGGCGAATCAATATTTGGAAGATACTCCATATATTTATTATAAAAAACGTTAACAACCAGCAAACAATTACACCAATAATGCCAGGTGTTGAACCTTATCCACAATCCATTGCCACAGTGAAACGAATAACACACAAATATAGACACCTTCTCATTTCCAAACATATATCAGTGGAAACTGTTTGAGCAACAATATTGATGAAAATATATAAACAAGCAATGAAACTAAAATGAAAACCAAGCATTGAAAAACATTAAAATTTTACCACCAAAGGAAATGGTATTTTACGGTCAAACTACACGGTATGAATATTACATCTACATAATATTTCCTAGTAACAAAACACTCTCACATACACCCTTAAGACCGACAGACCAACGGATATAAAGAATTATATCAAATACGACTAGTCACAAAACACTCACACATATAGTGTTAAAACCAACGGATATAAAGAACTATATCAAACAGGATTCAAAATATTCCATGTTTGGAACAATAGCTATCATCAATCTATCTGAAAAGAGAAGAGTGACAATCAAGAGAGAGGGAAAATGTACAAATCCTCTATCGAACTCAAAGGTCTCCAAATAGAAGGCTACAAAATTTAAACTGTAATTTTTTTTCGCTTGTATTCCTAATTTCAAATTACGAGGTGGCAAGAGTCAAAGAAAGCATGTTACACAAAATGCACAGCCCTAAACGTAAGCCTAGGCTTGGTCTTGGGCCTCGAGAGAAGCCTTAATGGGTGCAACAAGACTCCATACGAAACCAAAGGGATCCTTGACCTTTCCAAAGTGTTGGCCCCATGACAGCATCCACTACTTGCTTGAATGCCACATCCACATCATCCGTCTCCAAATGGAGGATCAATGAAGTACCCTTCAGAGGCACCGGCGATTTCATCCAGCCATACATAGAGGGATCGAATAAGAGTATAGAAACCCTACCATCAAATAGGAAAAGAGCCCTACCATAGTCTGCATCATTGTAAGAGTAGGTAGTATCAAACATTTCACAACCAATGACTTTGTTTTAAAGAAACACTTCCAACTCTATAAAAGCCTTGTATAAAATTAAATATTACAAAAATAACGACCCAAATATACAAAATCATTTATTGAAAGACAATTTTAAAGTTGAGAGTTGCATCATTGTAAGTAGGTAGTCTCAAACATTTCACAACCAACGACTTTGTTTTAAAGAAACACTTCCAACTCTATAAAAGCCTTGTATAAAATTAAAGATTACAAAAATAATGACCCAAACATACAAAATCATTTCTTGAAAGACAATTTTAAAGTTGAGAGTTGAAAGAAACCGATATTTTCGTAGAGCCAGGTTTCTTTCTGGTAGCATGGATTGAAAACCCTGTTTGATGAAGCTATTCTTGTTCTACTCTCCTCCTCCGAAAGACCCCAGTCCTTCCGCAGAACAGTCTGGATGAACTCAGTTGCTCCTGCACTGAATTCTTTTTCTGGGCAGAACATGTTTGCGTACTGGAACACAGCCTTGATCCACTCATCACTGCCTGCGCCATTTTCCCTTAAAGTAGAGCTCTGTTAGTAAAAGACCAACTAATGCGTTTACACAAACTAATCCCTAGAGCAGAGGAGATGTATTGACGATCCAGGCTTGTCTCAGCGGAGTCTACGAAGTTAATAATGCTATGAAGTACCGCAACGCAGCAGAGGTTAACTTTGTTAGCACACCAGGAAGTTAACTGTGTGAACACGCCAGGAAGAACCACGACACACGAAGAACCATGTCGCAGCATTTTATTGGAAGCATAGACAAAGAATCCTGCTACAGGAGCATGGATTGTCTCTCCCAAAAAGAACGCCTTCAGCTTAAAAATATTTATATACCATATTACACATTACTTAAGTATTTAAATTACAATGTATTACACATTACATAATGTGAAAAAGGTTATCCATTAGTAAACAAACATGTATTACATTTAGTGATAAAGTATTACACATATTTCACAACTTACAAGGTATTAAACATTAAACGTTATAACACGATAATATGAAGGATAAGAGTTATATATAGTAAATAAATGTGCCTTCACCCTTATACATTATAAGGCTTCATAAAACACACATGATAACATAAGGGTTATATGTTAAATATAGTAAATAAATAAGTAAGAACGCCTTTCATTTTTTGAATTTTGAGTTTAATTTTGAGTATTAATAATATATTTTATTTCTAAACATTTAAGGAAAGTATTTTTGTTTATTGTACAGAAAAGTGTTTTACTTTGTAAGTAATTTGAAAGTGATATATATATATATATATCACTTTCAAATTACTTACAAAGTGATATATATATATTCAAAAGTGATTTATGAGTACTTTTTCCATTTTGAGTATGGTTAACTATGAATTTTTATCCACCATTTAGAATATGACAAGTAAGCAACCTTAACTTAACCAATGCCACCTCAACTATAATAGATGATGTCATTTTCTAGAATGTGATTGGTTCTTATAAATTTGATTTTGTTAGTACATTTTTTTTTGTTTTGAGGCCCATTTTTTAGCTCAAAATTCCCCTAATGATCAGTGTACAACAACAATTTATACTTAGTAGCAAGAAAAAAATAATTGCTTGATTGACACATCAAGGTGCCTCGAGGCAAGGTAAGAAAACTATATTTGGAAAGAAGTTAACCCTACTTGAAAAGGTGACTCAAGTAGCAAATATAGGTTGGTTATGTGTTAAACCAAGTGGGTAATGGTTATGCCCATCCATTGTTACAATGTCCAATGTACTAGTGTAAATCAGGGGGGGTGCAATGTTTGATATCATGCTTTTTTATACTATGGTTAAGACCATACCTTCATATGTAAAATGTGATGGTAAAGGTGGATTGTTGATTTCTTAGCCTATAGTGGTGGATGTGGGAGGGAAAAGCCTTAGTCTATGCCCTTTTCTCCATTTCATTTTTTCCTGCAAATCATTTTTTCTACCTATTTTTGGATATCATTTGATGTAGATAGCAGAGGCCATCCTCCTTGCTATATTTGGGGCCTTCCATAGACAATATTTCAGCCTACCTTTTGCATATATTTACAAGTCATTTCTTCCACAGCTTCGACCTCACACCCTTATAAATTAAGCCCACCTCTTGCACAGAGATATAGCCCAATTTTTGCATAGATATATAAGCTATGTCATGCATTTTTTCAACCTCATATCATTGCAAATTTGGATCACCTCTTTCATAGATATACATCGCACCTTTTGCAAATATTAATGAGCTAACTTGTCCAATGTTTCGACCTCATGTCCTTGTAAACTCAAATCCACTTCTTGCACATATTTATAAGCCATCTTTTGCATAGATCCAAAAGCCATTTCTTGCACAGTTTTGACCTTATACCCTTGTCGATTTGAAGCAAGACTCTTTCATATATTTGACCCATCAATAGAAAGGATTTCAACCCATGGTTTCTTGGCCCCAAAAAGTTTTAAGGGTGGCTTGATTATGGCAACCCAACTCATAAATTCATGGAGGATATATAAGGTTTTGGGCATATTCAATTGGAAGACTTCTTGGCATTGGGTTGGGACACTATTTAAACCATTGACTTCAACTCATCGTGGTTTCCTTTGGAAGCCTAGAAATTTAGAGGGCTGGTCTCAAGGGATTAAAGATAATCTTGTAGTTGCTGGAATTGAAGTAGAGGAAAAACGACTAGCCGATTTTGCAAGCAAAGGGATGAAGAAACCAACTTAGGACAAGGTAGGCTCCCAACTCTGATGAAGGCCCTAGTTTCATTTATCATTAGTGAATGTTTGCATAAGGATTTGTTGATGTTGGGTGAAATTCCTCCCTTGTTTATCGCTTGATTCATACCTTTATTACTATTCTAAGTAGGGACATACATATGTGTGTAAATAACCATAAATATGATTGTCCATCTTTGCATATGTCTAAAATTTTAATAGTAACAATATTGTAGGCATAGATACACCTTCCATAAGGATATATCCTGTGAAGAATTTCCCACCCATTACGTAAACACAAGTGGTTTGTTGAATGATATGTCAAACCTATCATCTATTCAAACCCTTGACTAAAAATACCGCAATTGTTACCTAGTATCAACCTCTGTTATGCATGTTGTTGGTCATTGGATAAATCTACATATGATTGTGAGTAAGTAGTTTTTCATGTACAAATTCACCCATAAGGAGTAAGTCCTTAAATGGGCGTGTTCAAAATCATATCATGGCGGAGCTTGGATTTATGGCTTTTAGTTGCAATCCATGATGGGGCACACCATGAGCTTGTAAGCCAGTCGGAAAAGGTCAAATGTATGTTGGTGTTGTTTCCATAGAATTACAGTCAACCCTTTTTCAAGAGACGTTTGAAGTTATTAATTGCAAGGGAATAGTAATTTATTTACCATGGCTTACGAGTAAATTGGGAAAGGGTTTTTGCTTATTTTTTATACTAGTAGCTTGGGATGAAACACCACATGAACAAGTGCATAGGGAATCTAAACCTAGTGCCAACACATACATCCTAGCCTTCAATTGGCCAAAGAATCGCAACCACCTTGTAAATGAATGTTTTAACACAAGGCCAAGACTGCATTATGCCCAGACATGTTCATCCATTTTCATCCCGTTGGATGGAAACACCAAGTTCTATAGCTTGTCTTCATCTTATGGGTAATTAGAACATTGATCTAGAATATATAATTAGGCCATGGCAACTTACAAAATTACTTCACTTTGGGTGTCATATTGAGGCTAAGGAACAATCTTGTCACTACATGTTTGTCTTTTAATCTACCAACTACATAAAACACCCTTCTTTACTTTCCATAATATTTTTATGTGGCCACATTGCAACCCAATCACCCAATTGTATTCAACCTATGCATATTCATGATTGGTTGATTTGAATGTACGGATTTTGTGTTGATGCATGTGATGGATGGAGTTTCGATATGCATGGGTTGAGAAATCTAAGACCATAAACACCTACAATCTCAACAGGCCCACTAGGTATGGTGCCAATAAAGTATGTGAGTTTTTTTTCCATCTTTTGATCAAGGTCTCCCCAAGTGGGCATTGATCTCTCAACCCAATAGGAAATTTCTATGGACTTAACAACATTAACCTGATAGTTGTTGGTTTCTATGTGCCAGATGATGTTGTAGTGATTATCATAGATTGAGATGTTTGTGGATTTATGGCAGATCTATAGATAGTTTGTTTGATTTATGCACTTATGCACCATATAGTTTGATGGGTGGAGTTGGATATATAGAATTTCTATTTATAAAAATAAGCAGCGACAGTTGTTGGTTCGGAGTTATGGCACAATAGAATATATATTTATATATTTTCCAATTGAAATGAGCATAGTTATGTCTTGAAAATAAATGTTTTCATGGGTTTATCTCTTATAAATTCAAAATATGGTAAATGAGTTGTCTCATAAAATATAAATCAGTTGCATAATGACAAATAAAACCAGGAAATGCACACTAGTTGATTAGACACCTAGTGTAGCCTAGGTATTTGATTAATTGACCCAAAAGCCTTGAGATTCATGCCTAGTTAAATTAAAACTAATTTCTCTCCAAAAATTATTTTTTGGAGGAAATTCAAAGGATGGGTAAATTATCACCTGCCCTACCATTCTCCTATAAAAAAAAGAATAAGAAGGTTGAAAGGGGGGATAGAGCTGTAAAATTCAAGCACAACGGGTCTAGAAAACAAGAACAACAATTACACTAGATGCATGCGGATCTTTACAACAAATTGAGTGTTGAAACACTGGTGCAAAAGGTTTGCAACAATAAATTCATTATCATTAACTCAAAATATGTTTACAATGTAAAACAATGGCAATAATAGCCAAACAAATTGAATCCTAGAGAGGTCATTCGAGTTGAATGCATCAGAGTGGATTACTGGTTAGTTAACACCACTCAACACATCAATTAACCACTTAACTGCAATGTAATTGAATCTAACGGACTGTGAAACAACTAAGCTCAGTCTAACTAAGTATGAAACTCAACTGAATGCCCAAAAATAGGAGAGGGCGCCTTTCTGACTTCAGTTAACTGATTTCTAGGTGAAATTAGGTCAAATCTGGTAGGAGGGCGCCTTTCTGACTCTGGCAGTTAGTTGATTTTTAGGTGCAAAGCTCCCGATTGGAATGAGTAGGGTGCTTTAATCATGCAAATCACCTCATTTGGCTCCCTGAATGAAGGAGGAGGCCCAGTTAACTCAAATTGATGATATGTTGATGATGTAAGCACATATTTGAGTCAAAATACTTAGGATAAGTGGTAAATTAGGCTGTTAAGCCCAAATAAATGATGTGTAGTTGTAAAATTACTCCAACACCCCCCATTAAGCTAATCACATGTGGATGAGTAAAATAAAATAATAAAAGGACCATGTTAACAAAGGCCATAGGTCACCCGGTACAGAAATAATCCAAAAAAATGCTCAAAAAATCTAAGTGAGGAAAGAGGGAAAAACCCACTGGGAAAGAAACCCCCCCTCAAAGTGAACACTGAAGGATCTAATATGTCCTCACCATAGTAGAACTCACCCCCAACAATGAAAGAAGGTAAGAGAACTTCTTCTCAGTGAAGCTCTTGGTGAAGATGTTTGCAATTTTCTCTTCTGTAGGGCAATATTGCAGTACAATGGTTCTGTCATGCACGAGCTATCAGATGTAGTGCATGTGGATATCGATATGCTTGGTCCTCTGTCTTTGAACCGGATCTGTCGATATCTTGATATCACTCTGATTATCACAGAAAATGACAATAGAAGTGGTTCTACCAATGTTAAACTCAGCTAGAATACCCTGCAACCAAACTGCTTGAATGCAAGCATTGACTACTCCTCGATACTCTGCCTCTGCTGAAGATAAGCTGACTGCTTTTTTCTTGACCATAAAATAGGCCCTGTGCCAATCATGAAAATATATACAGAAGTGGACTTCCGATCAATGCTATCACCTACCCAATCTGAATCAATGAATCCAACCAAGTCAAGATCGGAATCTGCAGCATAGTGAATGCCAAAATGTCTCGTACCTTGCACATAATGCAAGATCCTTTTGGATGCCTTCCAGTGAAGATCATGGGGATGCTGTATGTACCTTGACACAACACTCATGGCATAAGAAATATCATTCCTAGAGTGTGTTAGATACAATATACTACCAATCAATTACCGATAGAGTGTAGAATCCACTAACAGTGTAGAATCACCATCCTCAAGACTGATTCCTGAGAGGAATGGGAATGGTGCAGCTTTACATTCTGCCATATTGAACTTCTTTAGCAGGTCCAAATCATATTTTGATTGATAAATCATGATCCCATCAAAATTTTGAGTGATTTCGAGACCAAGAAATTGCTTCAGCAGGACTAAATCACTCATATCAAATGCTTGGTGTAAAGTGTAAAGCGGTTTTTATTGTGTCGATCGAAGCAAGACTGCTTCCTGTAATCAATAAGTCATCAAAATAAAGTACAATAATCAGAAAATTACCTTCATTTTTCTATATATATACATTCGGATCTGATTTGCATCTCGCAAATTTTTGCGACAGAAGAAAGGAATCCATCTTTGCATACCATGCTCTTGGGGCCTGTTTTAAACCATACAAAGATTTCCTTAATCTGCAAACAAGTGTCGTATATGATATGTAACCTTTGGTATGCTTGATGTAGATATATTCCTGAATATCCCCATGAATAAAATCACTCTTCACATCCATGTGGTGCACCTCCCAGTGCTTGGATGCGGAAATTGCCAAAACTAGCTGGATTGAGTTCATTTTTGCAACCGATGCAAATGTTTTTGTGTAGTCCACACCTTGGATTTGTGAGAAACCTTTTTCCACCAAAATTTCTTTGTATTTTCAGGTTGACCCATCAGCAACAACCTTGGTTTAGTAGACCCATTTGCATTGAACCAATTTCCCCCTAGGTGGAAGTGAAACTATCTCCCATGTTGCATTTTTTTGAAGAGAATTGTACTCCATCCATGGCGGTTTTCCATCTCGGATCATGGTGGGCATGGTAGTATGATTTTGGATCTGAACCAACCATCAAAAAACACTTTTTGGACAGCAATGTATCAACATATGAAAGATCCATACCTACTCTTTGAAAGTCTGCTCGGGTTCTTCTTGGATCGACAAGATTTCCAATGTTGGAACCGACAAATGTGAGAGTATTTTCTACCCACTTTGGAAACTAAGGGGGCTCATATGGATTTGAATCCGAACCTGATTCTTCATTTTAATTAATATTAGACATAATATCAGAAATATCATAACATAAACTTTCAGTATCATCTCCCGAATCTTCTTCCGGAAGAGGAAGCAATTTGGCAGTTTCTTCCTCCACTAGTTGTAGATCATGAAGCGGTTCTTCAAATTGAACACTTCTCTTGATGAATACTCTTTTGGATCTGATATCCATGAGTTTGTATCCTTTGGATTCTTTATCAAATCCAATGAGGATGCACTCAGTACTTTGTGGTTCCAGATATCTTCTCTTCTCAAGTGGAATTCTATCCCATGTAGTAGACCCAAAAACCCTGAGATGTGACACATCAGGCTTGTGACCAATGTAGGATTTGAAAAGAGTTTTACCTTTGATGGATGAGTGTGGAACTCTATTATGAATGTATACAACATAATTCATGGAATCAGCCCAAATATTTGAATCCAAACCTTTCGAATCAAGCATACAAGTAGCCATCTCTTTCAATGCTCGATTTTTCCTCTCTGCTACACCATTCTACTGAGGTGTGTAGGGGACTATGCGCTGGATTTGGATTCCATTTTCCGCAAAAAGTTGTAGAAACTCAGTTTTTATATATTATCCATAATTATCATATCTAAGATCTTTTATCTTGCTCCTAGTGGCAGTTTCAACAGAAGCCTTGAAATTCTTGAACCTTTCTAACACTTTCGATTTGTTCTTGAGAAAGCATATTCATGTGAACCTGCAAAAGTCATCAATGAATGTGAGAAGATACCTTGATACATTCATGGAGGGATTTGGTAATGGACCACTAATATCACTGTGAATCAGCCCCAAAATACAAGAATCCCTGCTAGCTTTTCCTTGATCGAACTTGTGCTCAGGATGCTTGCCAATAATGCAACCTTTGCATATCCCTTTTGAGGATTTAATGTTCGGAAGGCCTTCAACCATGGAATTATTTTGTAGCAGATGAAAATACTTGTAATTAAGGTGTCCAAACGTATTGTGCCATAGCCGATTAACTTCATTTCCATGAGTCAGAAGGGCACTTGGCTTTGAATATGGAAAAAATTTGGGAAAACTCATATGTTTTTGCATCATGATTTGCCTTTCCTATTGCAATGAGTTTTCCAGTGGTAATCTCATAAATTTCAACATCATTAGGGATGAATACAACCTTCTTGGGAAAACCAATATATGTCATTTAATACACAGAAAGCAGGTTTGAAGCTAGAGAAGGGACATACAAAACATTTTGAAAACTGCCATGTTCTAAGTGAAATGTACCTTTTCCTTTCGATGAAATTTATGAATCATATCCCATGTGTATGGAGATGTAGCTGTAGGAGTTCAATGATGAGAAATATTATTTGCTTACAACCATGTGATTCCAAGCTCCTGAATCTATGAGAAGAGATTTTGAATTCGAAACACTTTCCATGAGTGCATGACCTCTTTCTGGATGATCATTCCGATCTCCATTGTCCTTCTTCCTTGCGCCATCTAGAAGAGTGATATTGTTCTTATCCAAGAGAAGAACCATCTAATCAATAGTATTCTTCATGCATGAGCTTTCAGGATGAAAGCCCCTGCCACGGTAAAAACACTTTGTCTTCTCCTTTCCCTTTTGCTTGTCTTTTCTTGAGCCCGAGGGCTCATCTAACTGCCTTGTCTTCTCCTTCTGCTTAGGATGATCAAACTTGGTATTCTTCTTCTGCTTTTGCTTTCCTTTAGCATTCGTAGCCTTAGGTCCTCTAGCAAATAGAGATTGATCCTTGGAGGATATCATGGACCCAATCTAAACAAGCTTGTCATGCTCTTTGGTTAAGGACTCAATGAATGCATTCAAGGATGAAATCTTCCAATTCAAAATGGTGAGTTTTCCCGAATGAAAGGTAGAGACAAACATTGAATAATATGCTCCCAGTTTTGAAAGGATTGAGAGAATCAACTAATCCTCCTTCTTCTCGACACCACATTTCTTCAACGGAAGCACCAAATGCTTGAACTTGGTGAAAAACTCATTAATAGTTTTGAAATTTTCAGGATTTAGGGAAATCAATTCATTCTCTAACTGATAAGCCCTTATTTCATCCCGGTTGTTGAAGAGTGTGGCAAGTTGTTCCCATACTTCTTTTGGAGTCTTCAATCCACTGAGATGGAAGAGAAGGTATTTCGAAATATTAAGACATAAGAAACCATAAGCTTCATCAAGCTTATTTAATAACTTGGAATTCTCTATAGCTACATTAGGCTCTGGTTCTGTTCCCATTGTGACTCTGTAGAGTCCCTTGGATCGCAATATGATCTCTATATCATCCTTACATTGATGATAATTGAAAGGAGTAAGAAGATTCTTTGAAGAAGAGTCCATCTTGAGCTATAACAAATGCAGTAGGAGGATTTTGAGACACCTGCAGTAAAAAAAAAACAATTTTAGGTCGACAACCTGCACTTTTGAAGTTGCATCACTCCTGGCATAGCCTATCAAGCAAGATTGATAAACCAGATGCACAATTATCCAGGATTTATGTGGAAAACTTTCCTCTTTTGGTGCAGTGTTGGAATAATTTTGAGCAATCTTGCTCAAGCTTCATCTTTGATCCATGTACAACTCTATAGAAGAGTTTCCTTGTACTGCAATAGCCTCTGATACCATGTAAAATTCAAGCACAACAGATCTAGAAAACAAGAACAACAGTTACAAGAGATGCATGCGGATCTTTACAGCAAGTTGAGTGTCGAAACACTGGTGCAAAAGGTTTGTAGCACTAAATTCATTATCATTAACTCAGAAGATGTTTACAATGTAAAAAAATGGCAATAATAGCCAAACAATTTGAATCCTATAGAGGTAATTCGAATTGAATGCATGAGAGTGGATTACTGGTTAGTTAACACCACTCGACACATCAGTTAACCACTTAACTGCAATGTAATTGAATCTAACGGACCGTGAAAGAGATAAGCTCAGTCTAACTAAGTATGAAACTCAATTGAATTCCCAAAAATAGGAAAGGGCACCTTTTTTACTTCATTTAACTGATTTCTTGTAGTGTCTCTTTTAATGAATTTGTAAAAACTAGGAAAAATTGCAAATTTTGGCCAATTCAACCCTTAGACTAGTATTGACCCAAATGGCTCCAAATGCTTCAGAATTGGTTCTGAATGTGTTTGGAAGGTATTAAGACATAAAAATTAGGCTGATGGATGCTTGGACACTCTCAAAAGACTTATGAAACATTCAATTACAATCAGGGAAATATAGGGCAAGTTACTAGTCAAATCGAGGTTCAAATGCCCCAAGGGTAGTGGTCAAAGATGGATCTCCAAATATTGTACGAACTTCCCAAATTTCAGAACAGATACATGTTACCGTTAAAGGACTTCAATGGGCTCCCAAATACATCATCAATCAGTTTCTAAAGGCTTATGCAACTCCCATAAATCAGAGGTTTGTGGGCATGTCTTCACATAGGGGGAAATGTTAGTAAACTTCACCACTTGCTATGAAATTCGAGATTTATGTTCCAAGGGATTATGAAATGTATATGAAACTTATTCCTGACATTTATAAATCTCCATACACCATAAAAATCACAGATATGAACTGACACAAGTCGAAATAAAGCAACTTCAAGCTTTCATAACAAGATGTGGGGAAAATGGCACCATTTATGCATTGTTTGGTATTTTTACATAGTTCCACTTGGTATTTCAACTTGAGAGCCTTCTGAGCATTAAAGAAAAAGTATATATATCAGAATACAAATAAATGGGGCCACAAGATCTCCCCCAAAGAGAACATAATCTCACCAAGTGCGCCCTTCCTCCAAGAGCCAAAATATGAAGAGAAAAGTGAGAAAGGTGTGGAAGCAAGTTGAGGATGAGAATGTTATGAGCTGCTATGTAGCTTCAACCTGCAACAAATGAATCCATTGTATCTCCAAATGAAATTTCTGAATGGCCTCTCCAATTTCCAATTAGGATGGGAATCTTTCACCCTCAAAATTGGTACTAAGGCAAGTAGAGTAAACACTCCATAAGCATGGACAAGCTATGCTCTCCAATATGCAAAATGATAAATGATCAAAAGCCACTCTCCTTATTTGTGATTGTATTTTATAAACTTCTCAAGTCCTCCATGGGTCGAATTCCTTCCAAAATCCTCATGCCAACTCAATTTGGGAAGAGATTCCAATGTGTGCCACTTGTCCAACAATTCCTAGTCTCCATCTTCCCTCAATTTGAATGGGTGTCTCTTTGGCTTCCCTAACTCCCTTGTGCGCCTTATTGGAGGCTATTTTTAGCCCTAACATGTCATATATGTCAGATGTCAACATTCAGGTCTAATTTGTGTCATAAGTGTCATAGCATCTTCATCATTGTTGTCATAGAAGCTAGGGAATCTAGCCCAAGTGTCTCAATATCTCTCAAATGCCTATTCCTCTTCCATGGGAGTTACTCTTCCAATCCAATTCAACCTTCATTGAGTCATTCCAAGTATATTGAACTTCCAACTCCCCAAGATCATTAGAATCCACCTTGGATTCAAATGGGTGAGAATAGAATTCCATGTGGCACGAGGAATCTAGCTTTGTGTGGGTCCCACACCACCAATGTGTCTCCATGACCAAGTGCCACCTTATTTTCCTATCATAAATATTTATTTAACCCCTTTTAATATATTTATTTCATTCTAATGTCCATTCGAGTTT
This sequence comes from Larix kaempferi, assembly GCA_027924585.1. Taxonomy (NCBI): domain Eukaryota; kingdom Viridiplantae; phylum Streptophyta; class Pinopsida; order Pinales; family Pinaceae; genus Larix; species Larix kaempferi. The sequence goes on along the minus strand of BSBM01000655.1, from coordinate 2,673,334 downwards.
TTATAGTCTCCTTATTCCAAATCTAACGTTTCCACCCCAACCTAGGAAACTAGTGGATTGGTGGAATTTTCTCTTTTGAGATTTATTTGAATGGGGACATTACATTTCTAAGTGAAATTAGGTCAAATCTGGTAGGAGGGCGCTTTTCTGACTCCAGTTAGATGATTGTTAAGTGAAAAGATCCTAGTTGGACTGAGTAGGGCGCTTTAATCATGCAAATCACCTCAGTTGGCTCCCCGAATGAAGGAGGAGGCCCAATTAACTCAAATTGATGATATGTTGATGATGTAAGCACATATTTGAGTCTAAATACTTAGGATAAGTGGTAAATTAGGTTGTTAAACCCAAATAAATGATGTGTAGTTGGAAAATGACTCCAAAAAGAGCGAGCATGTATAACTTGTGCTTTACATCCACATTATTTAATTTTCATTCTTAATCCTCCCACACTGCCTAATAGTGATAGCAATGGTAGGAAGGCTACATTTTGTGGTCCAACATTAAGGGTGAAAGATGGTGTGCTTTCCTTAGGAGTTACAATCTAGTTTATCTGTTTCATATTATCATTTACCTCCAATCAATTTTTTAGAGTTAACTGTGTTATGAATGCAATTTCCTTCATACAACCTATTTGTTAGATTGTAAGTAGCCTCTACATTGTCTGAGGCTTCAACCTATCTAAATAATTAAATATTGACAAAAACATATGGTTTTGGAAACATCTTGTTCTCAAGAGTCCTAACCAATTGCTAGCACATTGTTGTATCTGGTTGTTTGAAACATTTTTTCAATAAAGTTGGGTTGTTGTTGCATTGTATTATTTTTTTTAGCTTTGTCCTACTTAAGGTCTATACCCTTTTATTTTTTAATAAGATTATGTACATCCTATGTTTGCTTTTTTTCCCCTTAACAACTGTTGGTTTTGTGCTATAAATATTCTATGATAATGTATATATAATATTACTTTCTTTGATTAATTAGCAACAATTTTATGAGAATTTATGCACTTATTTCAATTAGAATATCAATTGTTTACTTGCATTTTTCTTCATTAATAGAGTTGTTAGCTTAAGTTCTTTTCCTTGCTTTAGATCTCAATTGCATATATTACTGCCCATTAGGTATTATTACTACATTAGCTCTTAATTGTATATATTACTTCCCATTAGGTCTTAATTGCATATATTACTGTGCATTAGGTCTTATTACTACATTAGGTCTTAATTGCATATATTAGCGGCCCATTGGGTCTTATTTCATATTAAACTTTGTTGATTATTAACCCTTTTGAATTTTTTCTAGCGACTAACCCTATGAACTCCTTGACCAAGGGTAATGCATTGTTGGTGAGTGGAACTGTTGTTCCTTTGCTTCAAAGGCCTGTCATTGCACCAATGAGTGAATCTGTGATAGGGATGGCCTCATCTATCCAGATTTTTCCATTGAGGTATCTGCTGACAATGAATTTTACAATGGTTTCCTTTAAGCTATCAAATGGTTCTAATACAGGTGCATTCAGGTATCCTCGAATTGTTGTTGTGTTGATATTCTAAGTAGTTTTTATCCATTTCTTGTCTTGAATTTCCCATGTCTTAAATTCTACGTAGTACTTTCCCCAATTATGTTCGTTGAGCTTTGCTTTTTTAATTTTGTGTATTCTAGCTTCCAGAGGGGTCATGGCGGCTTCTTCTTGCAACATTTTGGATTTCAGTTATGTTGCTTTGGAATTGTTTCCTACAAAGGCTTTCTTCGGTGGCATGGTTGTTTCTTCGGCAGGAAACGTTAGTAGAAAATTTGTGACTCGGGGAATCACTTGCTTATGTTCGAATTATGAGGTGAAATGCAAACATGAGTCTTCAAGTGAATTTATAGGCACGACAATTTGTAGTGCTTTGGAGCGAGTAGGTGAGATCATTAAATTCGAATTTTGTGGGTTACAACTCACTTGGATTCTTGGTGAAACTTCCAGGGGAAATTTTCTCCGCACATTGATCAACGTGCTTGGTTGTATCTCTTGAAATTCTCGTTGGGATTTCGGTCTATGTCTCCTATCATCTGTCTTTGGTTGCCTCGGTGATAGCTTGGTCGATCATTTCCATAAATGTTTCTGTGAACCTTTGTTCTTTGAGTCGTAACTATACACAAGTTGGCTACTTCTTGACTGGTGTCCCTTTTCATTTCCTTGCCCTGTCTCTTTTTCCCAATTAACTCCCATGCTTGTTGACTTGCACCCACTCTGCCAAAGAAATCCATGTCTCGGTGTTTTCTTTTTATACATTTTTGTAAGTTAGTTATGTAACTACTTTTTAGATATAGTTAAGCTTAATTATCTTTCCCTAATTATACCAAACCTGGGTCACAACGTTCGATTAATGATGAGATGGTCACTAGTCGATGTCATGCCTTCTTCAAAGTCAGTAACGTTTTAGTTGTGCCCCATTCACAACCTTTTTGAAGACAAGACCTTGAAGGGTTTTTAGTCTAACTGACCCATTTCTATTGAGTTCTTCAACTATATACGGTTCTAACCATCTGGTCTTCGACTGTTCTATAATAGTACTAAGTCTCCAATGGAGATGTCTTTGCTTTTAATATTTCGGTCGTGCCAAGCTTTTTATGGCATCTTCTAAACTTCCTGATGGCGTATAGCAATTATTTTTTCTTCTTCCATCTTTTGTAAATTGAAAATTCTATCTTGAGTCACTTGAAGGGAATCAAGGTGCAAAACTTGAGCAATCACGGGTGCTTGTTGTTTGAAATGTAAAGGTACGACTGCTTCTCGACCATATACTAGCTTAAATGGTGTTTGACTCATTGATATTTTTTATGTTGTTCTATATGTCCATAGTACTGCATGGATTTTGTCATCCCAATCGTCTTTGTCAATGTTGCAAATATTTGTTAATCCTTTGGTCAATATTTTATTGAACGAATCGACTAATCCATTCAAATACAGATGGTAGCTTGCACTTTTGTGATGATCTATCATGAGTTCTTTGGTTAACACATCGATAGTTTTATTTATAAAATGCGTGCCTCTATCACTAATGAGTGTTAGTGGGCACCCAAATCATGTAATGATATTTGCATATATAAATCGGGTTGCGACTTCACTGGTGCAGGATTTGACTGGTTCCACCGCGGCCCATTCTACTACAGTAATAATGTATCACTCTCATGTCCAGTGATCAGGATCTAGAAACGGTCCGACGAAATCATTTGCCCAGATTTTGAATGTAAGGCTGGGGTTTATAGATATTAGTGGCATCTCGTGTTGTCTCAACGGTCGACCCATTCTTTGACGTTTATTGCATTTATTTGCAAATGCTTTATAGTCCTTATGGAGTGATGGCCACCGTAGTCACATATTCTACTGCAGTAATAATGTATCACTCTGATGTCCGGTGACCAGGCTCTGGAAACGGTCCGACGAAATCAATTGCCCATATTTCAAATGTAAGGCTGGGGTTTACAGATATTAGTGGAATCTCGTGTTGTCTCAGCGGTCGACCCATTCTTTGACATTTATTGCACTTATTTGCAAATGCTTTATAGTCCTTATGGAGTGATGGCCACAATAGTCCAGATTGTAAGATTTTTCTGGTGGTTGTGTCGGCGTGGAAATGGATTCTTGCTGGCCTTGAGTGTACTTCTTCTATGATGCCTTGTCGTTCATGCTCAAGTGTACACCAACTAAATATGTCGTTAGGTCTAAGCTTGTATAAGTATCCGTTGATTAATGTGCATGGTACTGCTTTCATTGCTAGGATCTTTTTCTTTTTCTTTGTTGTTCCTTTAGGGGCCTAACCTTCTTGTAGGAATTATGCAATATCTGCTAATTCTTTTGGTATATCTTCCACACTGAAAATATGTGTGTCGGGCAATTTGTAATCTATGACGACTGATCCTTCTCCTGTTTCAATACGTGACAAGTGGTCAGGGTCGACATTCGACTTACCTAGCTGGACTAGAATTTCAAATTCAAATTCTCGAAATAGTAGGATCCAACGACATATACGACCATGGTGGAAAGGTTTATTCACTAAATATTTGAGAGCTTGATGATTTGTATAGAATACAAATGGGTTAGCCAATAAATATTGCCGATATTTTTACAATGCAAATATCATTCCCAGTCCTTCATGTCCAGTCGTTGAATAATTTCTTTAAACTTTATTAAAATTTCGACTTGCGTATGCACTTGGGTAGTCAAGTCCTTCGTCTCTAGGTTGTGTTAGTATTACATTGACTGTGATGCCTAAGACATCTATGTGGACATTGAAATTTTTCGACCAGTCGGGAAATTTAAGTATTGGGGCTTTGATTAGTTTTCTTTTAAGAAATTTGAAGGATTCTTCACATTTCGGAGTCCATAAGAATTCAACCTGTAGTCTGAGTAACTCTTCTAGGGTAAACGTAATGTCGAAATAGCGTCGGATAAACTTTCTCCAATATCTCATATGCTCAAGCAAAATTCTAACTTGCTTGAATTTACTGGAGGTTTTAAGTCAAGGATGACTTTAATTTTAGCTAGATCAACTTTTATGGCATCTTTGCACAACATGTCCCAATAATACTCGTATTGGTGTGGAAAATATACATTTCTTTATATTTAAGGATAAATGTATTTGTTTGCATCTTTCTAGCATTAGGCTAAGCCACTATACGTGATCTTTGAGCATTGAATAGATAGTCCAATCATCAAAGTAGACAACCATTGTTTCATACAAAAATTCTTGGAAAGCTTTTATAACTATTATGGAGAAGACAATTGGGGCGTTCTTTAAGCCAAACGACATGACCTTGTAGGTGAACGATTCAAATTTGCAAACAAATGTAGTTTTATGCTGGTTTTCTTTTGCTATGGGGACTTGGTTATAACCAGAAAATCCATCGGTGAATGAGTAAAATTCATGTCCAACAACTTCAGTAATGATTTCATCGGTGAAAGGAGTCGGGAATGGTTCTATGAGAGTAAATTTATTAAGACAATTGAAGTTGACACAAACATAGAGTCTCTTTGGGTTTTGCTTCTTTGGCTGGATGACCATTGGGTTGCCCATTCTGACTGATCTACTAGATATATTATTCATCCATTTAACATACTCTCAATTTATTTCATGACTATCTCTTTATATTTATGTGCCAAATTGTATGGTCGTTTCTTGGCAGGTTTGGCATCGAACAATATGTTGATCTTCATCTCTCCCATTTCTTGTACGAGTCCTTTTAAATATTTATAGTCACGTGCGAAGACATCTTGATATTATTTAGGAAAATTGGCTATTTTTTGTAGTATATTGTTTCGACCAATAGTCGCCTATTTTTTTCATTTTTGGTCTTTCGTCCGCAGATATGTTGACTTATTTTGTCTTAATTTCGGGGTCCATCCATTCTAGCGCTTTTGCTTCCTCAATCAATCATTCTCCTTCTTTGAATTCTGTAAAATCCTGGGGAAACTTCTTGCGATCATTGTCGTTCTCTTTTTCTTTAGTGGATATTTTCAAAACGGTTTTTACTGGTTGAATTATTCTTGGGTGATTTATTTGCCATCATAAGCGTTTCCCATTGGTATGTTCATTTTCCATGTCCAGTGGAGTTATCAATTGGTCCATTGTTTCTGTTTAACAGAAATTACTTTACAATTTGAGACTGGTCAGCTACTTCGACCACCTTCTTGCTTTGACGTTTAATGAATTTATGTAGTTCTTTCACTGCTTCTTAGAGTCATTCTTCTGTAGGTGAAAATGAGATCAAGTCTTTGATGAATTTCTCCTTAAGAGTTTTCCAATTAAAATTCTCCCCTCTTACTTCTTCCATTTTATACCATTTGTTAGGCAAGTCATCTAACATATTTGGGAACAAATGTGGTCCGATTATCTCATCTCGAGATCCTTCTTTTTTCCATTCTTTTTCACAATTCTCAGTATGCATGACATGATCTAGACCTTGGAATTTTTTTTTAATTTCTACCTGAGATGCTAGCTTTTTTCCTCCAAACCATTCAATAAAGTATGTTGAGGCGGTTGTCCATGTTTATAGTCTTGACTGATGGATATCCCATCATCGAGCTACTTGGCAGGTAAATGTTTCGACTAGGATTTGCAATCGACCTTGCTCACCAATGGTTTTAGATACTTGTTCTACAAGAACTACTGGTGACTCACATTCCTTGAACCTTTAAGGGTCAAGGTCGTCGTTTCACTTCTCATTGGTATAAGAGTTGGGTATTCTTTTGTCCTTTTTTCAAAAATCTTGGGTATCATGGTTATTGCAAAACATTTTCGTGCTGGTCGTCAGGGGATAACTTCAATTGTACAACATTCTCTTGCATGCTTTTCATAATTTTCTATTTGCAAGTCGTATAATTCTAAATCAAAGTTTTTCCCAAGTGACATAGGAGAACCCAAGTGAATTTCTCCAAATTCATTTGGTTCTACTGAATCTTCATTATCTTGCATAACTCGATATAGTTTCCTTATATCTCCTTCATTATAAACTGGTTCTACATTAGTAACTAAAGTGGAATATGACCCATGGTAATTCTCTTGAACCAAGGTTGAATCCTTGCTTAAACTCGTTCATGATCATAATGGTTAGAGAACTTTATCGATTTGGACAATTGATTGAAACAACAAATTCAAAGGTAACATCCAATCAATTCGATATCAACTGACATTTCATTTTTTTTTTGAATGAGCCATTGAAACTTGAGATAAGACTTGATTATCTCCATAGATAATATTGGAATAGTTTAGCAAATGGTCTTTGATAAAAGGCCTAGAATGACCTTATATCCACAAATACCCACCATAATGCTTTCAAACCAGGGGTGCAAGTTTGAGCCATTGTAATGATTTCCAAATTGAACTAGGGATGGCATCTAAAACTATGCCCTCTCCCTATTTCTCTCGACTTTCAAAGTGTTGCGGTTTTCCATGTCAAAATATTATTATTTCGAATTAAGACCACATACCAATATATAGTTAATACATTGTACATTGGCGAGTGGTAAAATTCGACAAAAAGAGGAGATGCCTAGTGGGTGGGAATATGATCGAAGTTTAGTGACATGAGGGTGTAACTTGCACACTGGTGAGTGGAAACATGCTTGAAGTCTAGCTATAGGAGGAGGTTCTCTTACAAGGGATGTTCATAGGGATGACACATTAGTAAAATTGCATCATGTGACGAACAACCATAATACCTATAGAAAATAGTGATTGATAAGCATATGCAAGGAAAGCAATGTTAACATATTCTTAGAAAAATACAAAGAATATAATCACATACATAATACACAAGAGGTTTATTCTGGAAACCCTTAAACCGAGAAAACCAACAAACTTAAACTTGCACCATTTCCTCATTGTATTAACAAAACAATGCATGATATAATATTTAGGTACTCTGTAGCATCATTCAACCCTAATACACTAACCAAGATTATAATATAATGGGTATAAACCATGGGCCAAAAACCACCCATAAACTACCTAAAATAACTGTTGTAAGGGCACAATGCCCCCCCTACACCCACCAAGCTAGGACACCGTGGCCCTCAAACCCCATGATTGTGTTGGGCTGTACAATATACTCCATGAAAATAATACAACATATATCAAACATTTTCCTATTTGTTGAACACTTTGCACAGGGGTTCGAACATATATAAATCCATTACTAGGGGAATCTATGCGCATTGATTTCCTACACAAAGAAAAAAAATTAGTAGTCACATACATCATCAATGAGTTTGAAACATTCTTCAAGGTATCAACCTTCTCCAACAATGTCTTATTTTCTTCAATCATGTCTCTAACAAAATGATACTAAACATCATGATAAGCAGGGTTCATTGCCAAAAAATTGCACTTTGATTATCGCAATCTATCATTATAGCTTGATAAGACATCAACATTTGAACACAATAATTGTAACCATATATCTTCCTTACTCGCATGAGTGGTTTCCATGTACTCAAATTCTATAGTCAAGACTACAATTACAACCTTCCTCCATCTCATCCAATTGACTACTCCTCCAAATAGTTTAAACCCATAATGACTTATAGATCAATGAAACCTTGCACATCCAATCCTTTGTTTGATCTAGGTATTCCTTGGTAATAGATTGCATAATTTGAAGTGCCATGCAAATATATGAAGAGCCACTTTACAAAAAACTAATGTTCCTTCCCTAGGTTTGACATATATCTACCTAGAACTTCTACTTCTTGGGTAACGTATGGTCTAGTATTAACCATGACATACATCAAACTTCAAACAACATTTCCATAAGGAACTTAAGGCATGTCCTCCATATCGACTTGTGTATTGGGACATTGTTCTATAAATTACTTTAAGCCTATAGGAATAGGAGTATTAACAGGTTTGCATTCCTACATTGTGAACCTCTACAATATCATCTGAACATATTTCCTCTAATTTAACCAAAGTTTCATGTTTAAATGGCCACTTTTAATTTCCACGCCCAAAACAAAACTTGCACACTGTTGACACAGTTCTATCGATAGGGGTTCACTTTGCACCGTCGTCAACAAATACCAACCAAACACCCTTAAGCACCGGCCCAGAAAGGTTTTACCCTTTCCAGCAACACCCGCGAAGCGAGTGAGGTCTCACTCGAGATGATTAAGGGGGCTGCAGCAACCAAGTTTCCACAATGGAGAAAGGACATGCAACTACTTCAACTCTATCGCACCAGAAACCAGAGATTCACATTCACATACATTCATGCATTGACCATTCGCACACTAACCATGTATTCACCATTCGCATATTCAATACATAATGGACATTCGCATTAATAGGGAAATACTAGAGATCGCATCAATGAAACCTTACAGAAAAGACAACAGACATCATAACACAACATCCATTATTCGACATAAACAAAGACAAAAGGACAGATCCGAACATCTTCATGCATTAACTCATCAAAACCTGCGGTATAACCCTCACAGAAACAATTCATAACATCTTATCACGGATCCTTACAAAACTATGAAAATAGAGCAAATTAAAATCCAACTGCATAATCACAATGCTAATGATTATAGGATGCCCTTAGGATTACATTCATATTCTTATTTATAACCAACTATGGCGGTTACAAAATGGTCCAAATGACCCTTTCTAACAAACTAAACTAATCTTGCGCTTCCTCGTTCTCCGCGAATGACCTTTTCTTCCACGGATGGTCCTTCTTTGGAGTTGTCAGCTTCCACACTTCATACGGATTAATCCCGTTCCAACAGGCCCCCAACACAAACTTGTGGCTCACCCTCAAGCCACCTCAGCTGGACACCTATGGTGCATTTACCTGCTGCTTGAAATCATCGTACGCATCCTTGATTTGGTTGACCACTTCCTTCTCCGATGCTCCGAGTTGTTTGCATTCTTCCACTTGCAGGTCTGTTGGGTGTTCACAGCTTTTCTGTTGGACCTCCTCTAGTTGTTGCTTGACCTGTTGCAATGCTTCCATTACCCGTACTGCAAGGACTTCGGCTTTTGTTTGGAGCTCGTCCAAATGTGTGGCCCTTCTTTGCTGCCTTTCGCGTGCCTTCGTGACTCGCTGCTGAATACTTTTTAGTTCTACTTCCTTCGTCATCCGTATCAGTGAGGGAATCGCTTTGATCGATCCCTTGAATGATTCTAGCTGTGCTTTCGCTTCGCTGAGTTGTTCCTTTAGCACGGTTAGCTAGTCGTCCTGGACTACACTTCCCCAAAACTCCATGACTCCCTCTGCAATTGCTTGGGCTGTATTTTCCATCTCCGTGATCTCCGTCATGTTTGGGTACACAAGGTACTACCAAAGGATCGAACACCAAGAGCAACCACTTCACACAAACAGATCACAGATCAACACACCGATGTTTTGACGTGGTTTAAACCCTCTTGAGGGAAACACTCCATGGCCTCGGCCAAATAGCTTCTACGGGACAATTTATTATGCAATGAAAGAAAGTTCAAATGAGCTTCTCATAATCGATCAACTAAACAATGACTCTCCATGCTCTTTAAATAGAGATCATGGACCAATGGGGTGTTAAGCCACAGATCAAGGTTAGGTTTTATCGAAGAGAAGTTGAGCCGTCGGATCACTCTATGTCGGGAACATATCATGACCATCGGATTAAGTATTTACAAATGCATACTAAAGAAACACACTATCCCTAACGGATATATTACACAAGTTGATCTTAACTAACTCCCAAGTGTCTAAATATCCTAACATCCCCCCTTAAGAACAACTTGGGATATGATTGAAGGATTTACAAAAGTGACACTATTAGGAGAAGGAAGGAGGCATTAGAGCCTATCCCCCCTTAATGACAAGTTCCTGAACTCCTAACATAGATCGAAGTTTAGAAAACTTCGCTTCTGTAAGAGACTTGGTGAAGATGTCTACAACTTGATCATCTATAGGACAAAAGAGCACTTCAAGAACACGATCATGAATAAGATTTCTAATGAAGTGCATATGTAGCTCAATATGTTTGCTGCGTTGATGTAGAACTGGATCTTAGGAAAGCTTGATGGCACTTTGAATGTCGCACCAAAGTGGAGTAGGCTGTTGCTGCTCGAATCCAAACTCTGAAAGGATCTATCGAAGCCATAAAGCTTCCTGACTGGCATTAACTGCTCCTCGATATTATGCCTCTGCTGAAGAAAGAGCAAGAGCTTGTTGTTTCTTACAAGCCCAAGTAATAGGTCCAGATCCTAGACTGAAAACATAACCTGCAGTAGACTTTCGATCATCAGGATTGCCAGCCCAATCTGAATCAGTGAAACCAACCAACAAAGGTCCCCCCCTGTACTGTAATGAATCCCAAACTGAACTGTACCTCGAATATATCGAAGTATTCTTTTAGCTGCTTTCCAATGACTTTCATGAGGTGTCTGAATATAACGGGCAACACAACCAACGGCAAAGGAAAGGTCAGGACGGGAATGAGTCAAGTATAAGAGACTACCAACAAGCTAACGATATAAGGTGGCATCGAATTCAGGTGAAGTACAAGTGGCATACATTTTGACTCCATACTAGAAGGGAGAAGGGGCTGGTGTACAATCTTCCATGTGAAAGCGACGAAGAAGGTCACAAGCATACTTAGACTGAGAAAGAAATATTCCTTCTTTGGTTTGCAGGACATGGAGACCAAGAAAATAATGCAAATGTCCTAAGTCTCACATTTCAAAATTTTGTTTAAGACTGGATTTCACATGGGTTATAAGCTTAGGGTCACTACCAGTAAGAATAAGGTCATCAACATATAGAACAAGTATGATGAGATGGTTTCCTACTTTCTTGGTATAGACATTGGGGTCAGAATGGCATCTAGAAAAACCAGTGTCAAGAAGAAAGTTATCCATTTTGGCATACCAAGCTCTAGGAGCTTGCTTAAGGCCATATAAGGATTTCTTAAGGCGGCAGACAAGGTTAGAGTTATTCTGAACATAGCTAGGAGGTTGTTCCATGTAAATTTCCTCCTGTAAATCACCATGTAAGAAGGCAGACTTGACATCCATTTGATGGACTTCCCAGTTGTGTAAGGCTGCAAGGGAAAGAACAAGGCGGATGGAGTTCATTTTTGCGACGGGAGCAAAGGTTTCATTGTAGTCAATCCCTTCAACTTGGGAAAGACCTTTGGCAACTAACCTTGCCTTAAGTCTTTCAACACTTCCATCTGATGCATACTTAGTTCTGTAGACCCATTTACATCTGACAAGTTTTCTTCCTTTTGGAAGAGGTACAAGATCCCAAGTATCGTTCGCCATTAAGGAACGATATTCTTCATCCATGGCTGCATCCCAATCTAGATTCCCTGAAGCTTCTGCAAAAGTTTCTGGATCATGATTCTCGGAAACTTGATCCAAAAGAGAAGAGGCTCGCTGAAACTGAGAACGTGCTCGACGTTGATCTCTAGGATTACCGACAAGATCACCAGCTGCTTCACATGTTGAATGGACCCATCGAGGAAGCACTTGTGCTGGTGCAACTGGAGGAACATGAGCAGACGGAGGTGGATTTTCATCCTCACTGTCATCATCAGAAACTGGAGTTGGAAACCTGTCAAGGAAGTTGGAAGAAGAAGAAGAAGGCACAAACGTCGAATCAGGTTCGCAGGCTGAAGATGGCACAATCGCCGAGTTAGGCTCGCAGGCCAAGAGATTTTCATCAAATTTAACATCTCTTCTAATGATTATATCATGAGAATGTGGTTGAACAAGTCTATAACCTTTTACATCTTCAAAATATCCAACAAATATGCACTTTTCACTTTTAGGCTGCAATGCTTTCCGTTTTTCATCCGGAATGTGAGCCCATGCTTCACTACCAAACACACGGAAGTGACTTACATCAGGTTTAGTTTTACTCCATGCTTCTTCCGATGTTATACCTTGTAATGCTTTAGTGGGGGTGCGATTAACTATGTAATTTGCACAATTAATGGCTTCAACCCAAAATTGAAGACTTAGTCCCTTAGATTGGATCATAAAATTAACTATTTCTTTTAAAGTGCGGTTCTTCTGCTTAGTTACACCATTTTGTTGTGGTGTATATGGAACATTGTGCTGTTGTTGGATGCCTTGTTTAGTGCAGAAAGTAGTGAACTTATTGTTAACATATTCTCCTCCATTGTCAGATCTTAACTTAATAATTTGATGATCAGATTGTTTTTCCACAAGGGCCTTGTAGGCCAAGAACATGTTAAATACTTCGCTCTTAAGTTTTAGGAAATAAACCCAAGTGCGTCTGGTGTAATCATCAATGAAAGTTAAGAAATATTTGAAACCAGAAAAGGAAGCAGATGGAAGAGGACCACACAAGTCACTATGCACAAGTTCCAAGGGAACCGAGGTGTGCCAAGAGGCACGTTTGTCAAAACTGTCCCGATGATGTTTTTCGAGTACACAACTGGAGCAAACACCATCCCTGCAAGATACCATCGGAAGACCTGTCACCATATTTTCTTTACATAGTTGTTGCAATGAGCGATAATTTAAGTGACCAAATCGCTCATGCCAAAGTTTGCTCAAGTTATCACTACGAGCAACAAAAACTGAAGGGAAAGGTGATGACTCAAAGTTGTTAAACTTGTACAACCTGGTAATATCATCAACAATTCCGGTAGCTAGGACCTGTTGAGGATCTTTAAAATCCTTGATTACAACTTGGTGAGGTGTAAAGGTCACAGTTTTACCTTCACCAAAATGAGTGATCTAATAGACTGATAACAAATTGCAGGAAATTCTTGGAACACATAGTACATCACTAAAATGACTATTATCTACTGGAACTGTTCCAGCTCCTACAACACTTAGAGATCTATCATCACCAACAAATATTTGTTTGGTGTTACATTCATGCATAGTAGAAAAGATGGCTTGATCCTTAGCCATATGATAAGATGCTCTAGAATCAATGAGCCATTCATTTGAAGTAGAAGAAGAAGATGCATTATAAGAATAACCAGAAGCACAAAGTGCATGTCCATGAGAGACAGATTCTGAAGACGAATCTAGGCTGATGTGGTGCTTCTTCATTGCTGCTTCCAAGGCTGCCATCTTCTTGAAACACTTAGATTCATCATGATTATCTTTCCTGGAATAGTTGCAATGACGCTCAGTCTTCTTGCCTTTTGGCTTGGATCCTTTGTCATTTTTTAAAGAATGAGCTGACTAAGAGGGTTTAGGACCCTTGTTTGACTTATTATTGCGAAAATTTTGTTTCGTGGGAGGCTTGGACTTTTCTTTCTGTTGGGACAATAAGGCTTTCCCAGATGTATCTGCATTGTTGATTATTCCAAAATGAATGAGTTTATTTTGTTCTCTAATCAAGGAATTACAAAAGGATTCAAGATTATGATCTTGATAGCTAGCTGCATTCAAGGATGCTTTCATGGATTAAAATGTAGATACAAAAACAGAATATGCAAGTCCAAGTTTGGAAAGAATATGATAAATGCATTGTTTGTCTTCCCTCTAAATCTTACATTCTGCACATAAGAGTTTAAGAGTTTTGTACTTAGATAAATAATCTTGAATGCATGAAAAGTCACTTGGATTTAAAGAAATCAACTCATTTTTGAGTTGGTGACCTCAAATTTCATTGTGTTTACCAAACACAGATTCCAACTTGTCCCAAGCAGCATTAGGTTCATCAATTCCAGATATGTGGAATCGCAAATCAGTAGAGATTGACATCTCAATCAATCCACGAGCTTCATCACATCTATTTGCCCATTTTATTTTCTTATCATCATTAGTGGGTTCTGTTTCTTTCTCTGAGGTAATTCTGAAAAGTCCTTTACTTCGTAGAACATCCTCCATACGAGATTTTCATGAGAAATAGTTGGAACTGTTAAGTAGAATATCACAAGTGGCGGCCATATTTGTAAATTAATGGCTACAAAAGTAGAAACCAATAGTCTGGATGTGAAGAGCTTGAAAAAATAGGCGGTTTAAAAAAAAACGGCACTGAAAACTAACTCTGTATGATGAAGTTACGCTTGAACAAAGAAACTGTTGAAGATGTCCCTAATAGTGATGTGGCAGCTAGAGAATGTCCAGCCAAAAAAAGAAACCCCCTCTTCCCAAGATGAACCTTTTGACAATCACTTTACAAGAAAGTTGTTTTAAGTGAACACTTTTGTAAAATAAGTGATTTCACTTTTACAATGATATTACTTTTAAATAGTGCAACAAATAAAAAAACTTAAGTGACTCACTTGTATTTTTATTTTTTATTATTTAAGTGAAATGCACTTTTACAATAAAATAACTTGAAAATAGAAATTGCATGCACTTTTTTATTTTAAAAGTAACTTCCTAAGACTTGAACTCAAAACCTATTAAGGAATAAAACAACTTTGAACCAAGTGAGCTAGATTAAAAGGTATGTAAAATATGAGAATGAGGAAGGGAGTTTTTTTTTTTTTTTACTCTTCTTGCTCGGTTTGCATGCTTGCCATTTTTCTTGCAAAACACACCACAAATCAAAACAAAAAAAAACTTTTCCACATTTGTGGAGTTATATCTTGTTAGCTTGCCCAGAAAGTTTACGTTTTCTCTTTGTTTCTGATTTGCCAAGATCGCACAAGGTGCACGGCAAAAAGCATACGCAGCCGAGAAAAACCCTTTCCCTTTTTGTTTATGATTTGCCGAGATCGCTCAAGATGCACGGCAAAGAGCATACGCAGACGGGAAAGCAACAATCCGAACCCAAAAAAAAATCTAACAGTAAAAAATAATAAAATATGAGATTTTTTCCTTTTAAAAAAAGAAAATAAAAAAAATACGTCACTGTAACATTATACCTTCAAATATGATGAAATACGCATTTCTGGAGCAACCGGGAACCGTTTTTTATCAAACGAAAACAGTTTCCCAATGAAAACGACGCTCCGGACGCAATAGAACACCTCCCATAGTCTAGAAATGCACAGAAATACCATAACTAGAAACCTTTTCAATTTTCGGCAACAACAGTTCAAGATCTAGATCATAACCGGAAGCGGCACTTCATAAAAGCTCTGATACCATGTTCAGGTACATAGGGTACTAGCAAAGGACCGAACACCAAGAGCAACCACTTCACACAAATAGATCACAGATCAACAGACCGATGTTTTGACGTGGTTTAAACCCTCTTGAGGGAAACACTCCACGGCCCTGACCAAATAGCTTCTACGAGACAATTTATTATGCAAAGAAAGAAAGTTACAAATGAGATTCTCGTAATCAATCAACTAAACAATGACCCTCCATGCTCTTTAAATAGGGATCATGGACCAATCGGGTGTTAAGCCACGGATCAAGGTTAGGTTTGATCTAAGAGAAGTTGAGCCGTCGGATCACTCTATGTCGGGAACATATCGTGACTGTCGGATTAAGTATTTACAAATGCATATTAAAGAAACACACTATCCCTAACGGATATATTACACAAGTTGATCTTAACTAACTCCTAAGTGTCTAAATATCCTAACACGTCACGGCTTCCTCATTCGCATTATGTCTTCCCTGAATTTGTTCCGGTGGTGTGATTGGTACCACCCTTGCTTGCAACTCTGCATTCTCCTTCCGCAAATTAGTGATAAGTACTCCTAACAAAATTTCCTTCGCCTTTGGTAGTATATCTTGATCTACCTCAAGAGTTTTCTCGCATACTATGGATAGTGCTTCTTCCAACCACTTTCTATCCTCTAGGACCTTCTCTTTTTCCGCTAATGTTTGGGCCTTTTCTGCCTAGAGACGTTGTTCCTATGTCTCACCGATGTGCGCCTGCTGCTTGTACCGCGCCATCTTGTCATGCATTACGGCCTTGTGGTCGTTGAGTTCTTTTGTTGCTGTGATTTGGATTCTCATACATGTCAATAGTGGTAGTATATTGAAATCTACTACGACTGAGTCGTACTTCTTTATTTCCGCATCCAGCTCTTCGTTTCCTATCGTCATTGCATTTGAAAAAAATTGAACTAACCTTGGGGTTGTGCCAACCTCCACTTCAACCTTGCTTGTCGACGCATTTGGTCGAACTTCCCCATGTGGTACACTAGACTCTACAACTGCATTCGATAGTTTTGATAACAGTTTGGTTACCTGATGGAAGTATTCGCTTCAGTGTTCTGTGACTCTCGCACTGTTTTCCTCTATGACCTTGGTTAATTTCTCCAGGAGCCTATTAACCTGCTCCTCCGGAAGACCACCACTTGTGCTTCCTTCACCACGGTCCATCCTATGATTTGTCTTTCTTTCGTCGTACTGTGCATCTAGGGCAGAATATGTCAGGGTAGCTGTTGAGGCTCCATCATGGCTGGATGCCTTCGACTATTCTTTTGTAGGGTCGTCTCCTCCTGCGCCTTCCTGCCAACTAGCTGAGCCTTTGTCTTGTTCGGTCGGGTTTAGTCGAGTTGTTTCCTGCCCATTTTCTAGGTTCGATAGATCCTTCCCGTCAGCTGGAACTTTCCACTCTGCTGGCCATCTTTCAATGATGGAATCCAGCTCTTCCTCAGTGAGCTTATACTACGTTGGTAGCCATTGTCGCAATGTATCCGCTCAGGCTTGAAGGTAAATTGTCTGGGACTCAACCGATAGCCTTGCGATCAGTCGATACTTCCTTGCTTCTTGCGTAGTGATCTGTGGTATTGCTTGCGCATCTATCCGCATCCTCTCTAAGAATAAGTAAAATTGTAGAACGCTGTCTGCCTGCCGCTTTTTATTAGTTGTTGCCCATAAATTCTGGTACCGCGCCCCTTTGTGTACTCGAGATTCTACTGTGTACATGCCCTGATAGTGCTCAGTCTCCCTCCAACCTGCTAATGCGACCAACATTATGAGCCATGAGTATGTAAATTCCATTCCTTTCTCCTATGCGTCGTATACATCTTCGACCAATTGGTGTAGCAGGAATTTTGACCAATTCATCCACACTCCTGCGACACATAGTTCCACGAAGGCAATGATGCCCGAAGTGCATTCCTTGGGCTTGTTCTTCCGTGCCATCTTAACTGCTAATATCTTTACCCCGATCCTGACGACCTGGTTCTTAATTGTGTAGATTAGGTATCCTCTGGAATTTTTCTCCACGCCGTACTTCGTCTTCAGCCTTTTTGTGAGCTTCTTATCATTGTCCTTCCCTTGGAAAAATTGGTAAGGATCGTCTCCATCTTTAGGTAGCCTGGCGATTCTTGCGATCAAGTCAAATATGACTGGAATCTTCTCATGCATCCATAAGTACCCACCATGAAAACAAGCCAGCAATTGCTTGATGCATGCATTGACCTGCGCTAACCGCCCGAAGTGTGGTATTTGGGTGAGGCCTAACAACCCTGAACGCTCCAATCCCAATGCCCATCCTGCTGGTTCCTTCGTGGTTGGGAATCCTTCACCATGGCTGACATCAACATATACTTCTGTGCTCTCCGGGAAATTCGCACGGTTGTGGTTAGTATACTGTAGTTTCTGCAAATTTTTCACAATGTTCTCGGCTTGAGGAACTTCTTGTGGTATTGGCGGCATCACAATAGTATATCGTTCGTTCTTATTTATCTGCACCACTGGCACCCCTTTCTGGCATGGTGGAACATACCCTAGTATCGTTGGGCCATGGTGCCCCTCCTGTGGTGCTGTTGTCTGCTAGGAAACACCTGAAGTGCCTGCGTCTTCTTCGGTGAACCATGCTGAAATCCAGGTTCCTTTCTTCAGCGTTTGACCGGTGTCTGGAGGCCGATTGGCGCCCCTCTTCTTCCTGATTTCTATTTCAGACATGACTTCTAGCTACTCCTGCGTAATTGGCGTGGGTTCTGGCCGTTCGGTACTTGTGCTCGAATTATACACTTCCATGCGCTTCTTTACAGGTTCTTGTTGAATACACAATGCATCGACCTGCTCCATTGCCCCATATTTATAGTGTGGCTTGGCTGCGTCCTTCTGATTTTGGGCAATAATGACCAAATCCAGCACTAATTTCCCAAATCTGTCTCATGCGTCGGGCATTAATTGTACCGTTGTTTCATTTTTGTCACTAGTTATCGACGTTTAACGGTTTCATTTATGGATGGATTTGACCCTTTTCACATCGTGGCAGCTTCCGACTCACCGAAGCGTGCCGCATCATGGTGGAACTTGAGACAATTTTTTTTTACTTCGACAACAGTCCTTCGCTGAAGTTGCACCCGTTCATGTCTTTTGTGCTCTTGGGGAAACTGATATGGTTGCGACGTTCTTAGATCAACACAGATCCTGGAATCACTAGTTTTCTTATCTTGGAACACCATCGGGATGATCCACTCCGATTCCTCTACTAGTTCTATAATGCTTGCTTCCAGCATTCTCTCAATCTCAGCCTTCACCCTTTCCTTATACCATGGATTCAGCCTATAAGGTCGTTGCTTGACCGGCTTCGCATCAAGTTTAAGTGGGGTCTTCATCTCGCCTAGGTGCCCTGAAATTCCTTTCACCTCCGAGAATTTCGTCGGAAACAAGTCCTGAAACTCGTGCAATAGGTCCATCATCTTCACAATAGTCGAGTCATCCCAGTAGTCTCCAATGCTCACGAACTTGGGATTTTCTTCTAACCCAATGTTCACCTTCTTGATTCGGGGCGACTGCTGAAACTTGTCAGACGACATATCTGGTGCCTCCACGCTACGAATTCCTTCTAACTCTGGGATATACGTAGCCCTCGGATCATCCTCATCATCCAGTTCTCCTGTTATGTTGTAACATTCCATCAACATTTGGGGTGTCACAGTCCACCGAAGTCCCATAGGTTTCTCTATTGGTACTGCGTTGAGTACTTTCTCCCGGAACTCCTGTAATGCATTATGGATGAAGTGGTTTTTGTTGGATAAATTGAACGTTTGGCTAAATCCATTTGTTAGCTGTTCCCATGAGATTATTCCGCATCTTAGTTTTGCTGCGATATACCAACTTTGTAGTACTTCATACAGTGTGTGAATAAACGCATGGACCCATTCCTATTTCGCTCGTGGTCCCCATTGGCTTTCACATTCATTCAAATGCTCCTTTGGATCTCCTTTTCCATCATACTTCCTACTGCAGTATCCTGCAGTGTCGTCGAACCTAACCATCATTAGGTGTCGACATAGTGGCCAGTTAGTTATGGTGGACTTGTGCGTAGCCCACCATCACGCTGGTGTATCCTTCAGGGCTTCCTCCAAGTCCAAGAGTCGTTGTGGTTCTGCCACTTTCTCTTCAAA
This sequence comes from Larix kaempferi, assembly GCA_027924585.1. NCBI lineage: Eukaryota > Viridiplantae > Streptophyta > Pinopsida > Pinales > Pinaceae > Larix > Larix kaempferi. The sequence continues at coordinate 2,653,581 of BSBM01000655.1, read as the reverse complement.
TTCAATGAGAAATGTAGCCAAATTGGGCAATCCATCATACGTCGGTAGCTCGCACTCTTATGTGGCTACCCTTCGCAACGACCGGGTGATCCACGCACACCTCCTAAATGACACTTCATGCAGTCGGTTCTCCCAATTTTCAAGTTCTTCGTCCGAATATGATGACGTCGAACTGCTACTGCACCACCCTAATTCTCCATCTGCAGTAGGGTTGATGTAATCTTTGAAAATGTTGTAGATATTGTCCCATCCCTTGGTGAATTCATCCCTTGTTGGTTCAACATACCTGTGCCCTTCCGCGGGATCAAGAGGTGCGACTAACCTTATCTCGCGGTTCTCGAACGACATAGTTCTCTTCTTGAAGTTGATAATAGCCTAGTTCTCCATCGCCCAGTCTATCCCTAGCAACACTGGGTAGGGGCTTGTATTGTCCACAATTTCGATCACATCAAAATCTGTGTATGTCTTGAGTCCCTCAATCTCAACAGGGACCTGGCATAGTCGACCGATCGGGGTGACCTTACTCTGTTTTGCTAGTCGCAGTTGCACTGGGGACCAAGCCAACTGTGGTTTCCCCATTGTTTCCCAGGTCTGTTTTGTCAGGATGTTTACGTCTGACCCCAAGTCCAAGATAATGGAGTCGACATCGAACACTCCAACTTGCACAGACATCCGCATCTCTTGTCCTGTCTTTCTCTTATGTATGCGATTGACCGTCCGCTCCTGTTGTGCACCCTCCCATCGATGCAGCAGGTTGGATATCTCCGCTAATGCATCTTGATATTTTGCTAGCTCCAAGAAAGTTCGCAAGGTGTTCGCCTTTCTCTACGAATTCGTTGTGTCAAATATTGACAGCATGTCGTACGTAACTTCCTTTTGGTGAAGAGGTGGTTGTCGCAACTGCCTCATTGCCTCCCGCGCTTTCAAAAAAAATCCCTTTCTACTTCTACATCAAATGTGACTTGTTTCCTTGTTGTCGGTCAACGCTAGCCTGTGACCTGTCAGCCCTTGTCACAGCTCCTCCTCGGGTCACTATTCCGACAGTCGCATTTTGACTTCACACCTCTGTCGTTATCTTCTGTACCGTTGGTGAATTATGGTTATGATTCTGATTTTGTGGAGGTGGGGGTAGGTTCTTAGTTTGCCACTTCGCAATGAGCTAAGGACAATCTTCAACATCATGGTCCACATTGTTGTAGTAAGTGCACTGTGGTGTTGAATTCGGGCAATCCCTCTGATAATACCCCTGCTGAACACAATTGTAACATATGATGGGTCCTTGACCTCGTCCAACAACTCCTCCTTGGCCGGCACCGGTACCTCGGCCTCCACGGAACCCCCCTCTAAATCCTCCTCGCAGTGACCCGTATGGAGGGTACTGCGGTTGACCATACTGTGGCTGCGGATATGGCGGTTGACCGTACTGCGGTTGTTGAAATTGCAGTTGAGGATATGTCGGTTGGCCATAATTTGACTAACTATACTACGACTGATCATACTGTGGTTGTTGAAATTGCGGTTGATTATACTGTTGTTGTTGCTGTACCAGTGGTTGCTCCTCCCCTTTCATGAAGAAAGTGTCCGCGGTCCTTTCTTGAAGTATGTCATAAGCCCTGCGGTCTTTCTCGTCGTGGCCAATTGATCGACAGAACTTGCAATACAAGTTCACTGGTTTCAACACCATCTTTTGTAGGTACACACATTCTTTTGGTCGATGTCCTCTCGTGTGACAGACACGACACCAAGGCAACCCTCCCTGACTGAGGGGATTCGGTGCACTTGATTGCAAATATTCTTGAAATTTTGGGCACTGATCCTTATAATGTCTGTTGGCAGGAGGTTTGGTGAGTCATCATCACAGCATCGCGAATGCAGTGCGCAAGGAGACAAGTACTTTTTGTAGGTTTTGGGTCGTTAGACCATATTATGTCGGTTTTGAGTCATTTGACTGCATTATGTGGGATTTTGGGTTAGTTTTTGTAGAAGTTTGTTGAGAAGTAGTTAGGCGGTTGCCTAAGTGGACCACAAATGTAAAGGCGTAAGCCTATAAATAGATGTAGGTTTGTAAGGATTAGATATCAGATCTGGGCATTGATCTATCTTCGAGAGATCGTATTGGTGAAGAACTTGAATGTAACCTGGGTTTGTGCGAAGATAATATGATGTGACAGAGTTTTTGAGCAGAATCCTTGTGTCTTTCTTGTTTATTTGTGGTAATGCATTGTGCGATATGAATATATGAATGATGCGATGTTTCCTTGCTGCAATTAATGCGTTACTATTTTATCTGTTGCAATAATGGTTCTGTTCTTGTTGAATGATGTTGCGATTATGATTAATGCTTGATTTGAATGCTTAGATCTATTTATGACATGTTGCAATGAGTTAGTCAATTAATGCACAACATCCTCCTTCATTTGGCGAAAACATGGTTCCGTCAACTCTCCCTTGAACATCTCGGGTGAGACCTCATCTTCTCTACAGGTGTTGCTGGATGGGATAAAACTTGTCTGGGCAGGTACTCAGGGATATCGCGGTGGTTGGGTGTCGACAGTGTCGGTACGTTGTGGCTTAGGGTCCACCCTTCTACAGCTTCTGGGGTAGCATGTTCACTCTCTTCTTCATCGTAATAAGGTCGCTTCGTCCCTTCTGGTCCTGTTTTGCAGTCTTCCGTTCTGGTCCCCTCAGGAGACTCTCTCTCAGTCCTCCTCTTCTTCTCGGGACGCCGGAATATCACCCCACTCCTCAAGGTACCACACTCTTCGTCAGCTTCCCTTAAAAATTCGTCGTTGCTCATGTCCATCTACCCCGCATCTTTCTACCAAACCTGCATTCACGCGGTACCCACAACTTCCGCACACTGATCTTCTACTCGTCGGAGTTCATCCTCAGTATGCCCTTTTCACAAATAAGCATCTTAGTCCATAGCTCAACGACAACATGAATCTCCCCCTTGGTCCTTCGAAAAATTTCCTTTTTGCGTCTCTGTATGATTTGATCGTGTCCACACCAAACTTAGTGATGTATCCTTCTAAGATACTATCTACCCAGAAGTCAACAACCCGTGATACCTTATTGTCCACCCGTTTTAGCTGTTGGATCAGTTATGGAGTTCAGTGGTCAAGCTCACTCTTTTGGCAATGGTTCTTCTAAAACGTCAGGTGCGCTAACCACTCATGCAGCAATGCTGGGAATTCGCAGAAAAATATCTCATGGATATCAGAATAAATATTCTTGTCCAATCAACTGCTTGTTGTCTTCCCGGGGTTCCGTTTTTCTTCTTCCGTGAATTCTTCTGCTTTCTTGTCAAACCAGTCCTGAATCTCTGGTTTCATCGGGTGCCACAGCATGTCCTTGTCTTTCTTCTTCACCATTTGTTGACACAGTTTTGTCGACAGGGGTTCACTTCGCACTGTCGTCAACAAATACCAACCAAATACCCTTAAGCATCGACCCATAAAGGTTTTACTCTTTCCAGCAACACCCGCAAAGCGAGTGAGGTTTCACCCGAGATGATTAAGGGGGCTGCAACAACCAAGTTTCCGCAGTGGGGAAAGGACATGCAACTACTTCAACTCTATCGCAGCAGAAACCAGAGATTCACATTCGCACACTAACCATGTATTCACCATTCGCATATTCAATACATAATGGACATTCACATTAACAGGGAAATACTAGAGATCGCATCAATGAAACCTTACAAAAAAGACAACAAACATCATAACACAACATCCATTATTCGACATAAATAGAGACAAAAGGACAGATCCGAGCATCTTCATGCATTAACTCATCAAAACCTGCGGTATAACCCTCGCAGAAACAATTCATAACATCTTCTCGCAGATCCTTACAAAACTACGAAAACAGAGAAAATTACAATCGAACCGCATATTCACAATGATAATGATTCTAGGATGCCCTTAGGCTTACATTCATATTCTTATTTATATCCAACTATGGTGGTTATAAAATGGTCCAAATGACCCTTTCTAACAAACTAAACTAATCTTGCGCTTCCTTGTTCTCCTTGAATGACCCTTTCTTCCACGGATGGTCCTTCTTCGCAGCTGTCGGCTTCCGCACTTCATGCGTACTAATCTCGTGCCAACACAGTACACCAAGATATTCCCTATCAAATTGAGATGACAACAGAGACTTAACCTTCTTGTTGGTTTCCTTGTCATTTCCAAGTAACAACATATCATCAACAAATATAAAATATCAGAATATTTTATGCTTCTTCCTCTTCTAGTTCTTCTTCCTACTTTGAAGGATGTTTTACCTCTCTAAAGATTGCATCGTGAATAAAAACAATCTTCTTTGTTTTTGGGTTCCAAATCTAGTAGCATTTTACACCACTTCTATACCTAATGAAGATACACTTAACTACTTTATGGTTTAGTTTACTATTTTTTTTCTTTGCAGCATGCACATAAGCATCACAAACTCTAAGTTGTTCATGAGAATCTTTCTCACCAGTCGATGCCTTATAAAAGGTTTTACCAACAATAACTTATGTGGGTCACTGATTGATTAGGTAAACTGCAATTCCCACTACATCTACTAAGAATTTATACTCCAAGCTTGCAGTACTGAGCATACTTCTTGCTTTTTCCACCAACATCATGTTCATTCTATTCGCAACTCCATTTTATTGAGGTGTGTATGGAATCATCCTTTGCCTTACTATTTTGCATCGCTTATAAAAACCCTCAAATTCATTTGAGAAAACCTCTCCACCATTATCTATTCTCAACACTTTTATCTTCTTCTCTATTTGGTTTTCCATGAAAAACTTAAAACTCAGTGAATTTATAGAAAACCTCATAGTTTTGTTGAAATAAATATATCCATGTTTTCCTCATGACATGGATGGAAACATGGTACAAATAATTTATGAGAGATGGGGCAAGAACAAGAACAAACACATCACTATGCATTAACAAAAAAACCCATATGCTCTCGATGCCTCATAAAAGGTTTTACCAACAATAACTTATGTGGGTCACTGATTGATTAGGTAAATTGCAATTCCCACTACATCTACTAAGAATTTATACTCCAAGCTTGCACTACTGAGCATACTTCTTGCTTTTTCCACCAACATCATGCTCATTCTATTCGCAACTCCATTTTATTGAGGTGTGTATGGAATCATCCTTTGCCTTACTATTTTTCATCGCTTATAAAAACCCTCAAATTCATTTGAGAAAACCTCTCCACCATTATCTATTCTCAACACTTTTATCTTCTTCTCTATTTGGTTTTCCATGCAAAACTTAAAACTCAGTGAATTTATAGAAAACCTCATAGTTTTGTTGAAATAAATATATCCATGTTTTCCTCATGACATGGATGGAAACATGGTACAAATAATTTATGAGAGATGGGGAAAGAACAAGAACAAACACATCACTATGCATTAACAAAAAAACCCATATGCTCTTGTAGCACTATATGGAAACTTTACCTAATTATGTTTACCATATACATTATGTCCATAGCAATCAAAATCTAAAGAACAAATAGAAACTCCTCGAGTCGTACCTTTAGTGTGCAAATATTGAAGCCCTTTCTCTCCAACATGTCCCCATGTTTGATGCCAAAACATTGTCTTCTTTTTAGGAAATATAGGGGTTCTTCTTGTTGCATTACACATATTAGGAACAATAAGACCACTACTTTCGTTCACAGTACTTTCCTTGATCTTGTACAACATTCTAATCCAAACTCCTCTTTCCAATGCCATTGCTCCTAAAACCATATTGCATATATCATTTTCAAATATCACTTATACACCTACATCACTCATCTTACTTATAGATACCAGGTTTCTAGCCAAACTTGGAATATGCAAAACCCCATGAAGGGTTTTAACCCTTCCATATTAAAGCATCAACTTGACCCTTTGACATCCCATGATCTTAATTGTTGATTCATCTACTAGGAAGACAACACCTCCCTCATACTTTTTCACATTTGCAAACTCTTTGTGGGGAGTCATATGAAAAGAAGAACATGAGTTGATTGACTATGCATCATGATCTGTGTATGTACTTGAAGATGCCAAGTATACATCTCCTCCTTCTTTTGTGGAAGCATTCATTTATGTGGAAGTGGCATCTTCATATGCCTTGCCTTTCAACATTCTTAGATATACAATGTTTCTTTAAATGACTAGCTTTATCGTATCCCAAGGGGTTAACTCAACCAATTATTGTCAATGTTGTTGGGCATTTGGCTAGTTCCATGTCAATTGGTGCTCGGTTCGAATCCCCTTAGGTGAGGCACTCTAGGCTATGCCAACATGTTTACCCCTTAATCCACCCCTAACATATTTATTTTTATTCCTCTCTTAGAGACAACCTCCCACATACAAGTTAGCTTTAGTTAGACCCTCCATAAATTTTTGCCTTATTTCTTCTGATAACAAGGATGCGACTACACCATCAATTTTTTATTTAAATACATTGGTACTACCAATAGCCACAACAAGATTATCTCATGAATCTTGCAAAGAAATAACATAATAATACACTTATTTTTTCAAAAACATTGATATGCTCTATCACAAAGTAGCCATTACTTATCGTAAAAAGGTACATAAATACAAGTATTTATAAGAACTTTGATTGATATAAAGTTTCTAACTTATCCCATAACTCCTTTAACATTAGCTTCTTGAATTGTATATTTCACCTTCCTATCCATCTTCTCGCAATGTTCTTTTTCCATACCTATGGAATTTCATCTCAACATTGATCTCTCTCAACAAGAAGATGTCCCATTTTAAAATTCCGTAACTTAACTTTCTCTGACATAAAGCCAATAACCTTGCTTGAATACTAGATGTTAAAAATAGTCACATATTCTTCCCAAATAGTACAAGAAAAGCACATATACACCAATAGCAAGTGGGTTCACCCACATTAATAAACCCTTACTAGGAATAGAAACCTTACTTTTTTTTTGCAGTTTCTGCATATAGGTGGTCATGATTATCCAATTACCCATAGATATTTCTACCCAATGGATATTATGGGTAATTGTATCCATTACATTCTTGAAAATGTCTCTTCAACAATATTCGGTGTCCAATTTTACAATGCCATCTTTACACTCGTACACCGTTTTATCACAGTACCAATTGTGCTCTAATGGCAATGACACTCGTGCGAATCTTCATGCATTCACTAGGAGTAGGAAGGCTCAACTAAATCAATAAAAGCTATTAGCATTTATTCATCTTCAAGTCCATTAAAGAGCGATATGGGTTTGACCTCCTTCCATATGAGTGAGGGGAAAACAAGTCGACGAAACTTCAGTCTTTATGGCAAAAGATTTCTACGTGATTTATTGATTCACCCGAAATCATACGTCGACTCATAATTTTATACTTCCACCTGAATCATAGTTTTACTCATAATTTCACCCTGCTCCAACTGGTTTTGTGAGTTTGTGAAGCGACTCGAACCATGAAATTATTTTGGAATACTCCGGCTAAGGCTGCCGGAAATGGAGCGTTTTATGATTTTATCGGTTGTGAAGTTGGTTGGAAACCTAAACCATCAATGCCAACACTGTATTAAATATAACCCAATGGGTTTTCACTTGGTTGAACGATAATAAAACTTTTATAACAGTACACTGATACGTAATAGTAAATTCTCCAGAGATTTTATTATTGAAACGACTTTGCTTTCATGGTGTCAGATACATGAACACAGAATTCTGTTCAATGAAGTGTGCTACACTGATACGTAATAGTAATTCTCCAGAGATTTTATTATTGAAACGACTTTCCTTTCATGGCTGTCAGACATATGAACACAGAATTCTGTTCAAGGATGCTACAGATAATTAATTAAGTGGGTTGTCATTATAATTACTTACTTTAAAGCTGGGTTCTACCAACTTTAATGTGGATCACCTATAGATGGGCCCAGCTGTTATTACGAGGAGCTGTTGCTCTGCTATTATTTATTGTCAGTACCGCAGAAGGATTCAAGTTAATGAATGAAAGTATTAATTTTCTTCGACCTTTGTTTCTCAAATTCTACGAATGACAGATACAGGGGGTATGGATACAGCTGTACTTCTTGTTGGCTTCGTCCGGAAGCTTTTAGAAAAATAACGAGGTTACAGTCTTAAAATTCTGGACCAGAACTAGGGTTTCGATATTATGATATTTATAGATTTCATGGAGAAAATAGAAGCGGGAGAAGAAAATTGGACGTGTGAAAGAGATTTGAGGTGTGATGGCAAAGGAGTTCAAGGCTCTGTTCTGTTCAATCCCTTGGAGGCAGCTTTGTATGTTGGGTTTGGTTTTTGTTCTCTCTCGACCTGTGTGCAACTGCTTGGCTGCTGAGAATAATATTACTATGAAACATAGCAGGAGAATTTCTATGATCCACGAACGTTTGAGGGCTATTAACAAGCCCGCCATTAAAAGCATACAGGTGCAACACAATATTCTCTTTATTCATATTACAGAAGTCTGACGGCCCATATAGAGATGGCTGAATATAAGTTATCTGAATTCCTGTTCGTTGCAGAGCTCGGATGGAGATATTATCGACTGTGTTCATCGTCATCAGCAGCCCGGTTTGGACCATTTCTTGCTTAAAAATTACAAGATTCAGGTTCTATTTTTGGTTGTAAATCATGGATATTGTAAATTGTGGCTGGGAGGAAATCTCAGGGCGATTTTATGATGTTTTATTTGGTTTGCGTACTGTTTATTAATGTAGGATTTCCCCACAAAGCCTAATTCTGCAACTGGAGCCATGGCCAACAGAAGTTACGCTGGTTCGCATGCTTTTCAAACATGGCACCTCAGTGGAATAAGTTGCCCAAAAGGAACAATCCCGGTTAGGAGGACCACTGTGAATGACTTAATGCGCGTTGATTCCCTCGCACAATTTGGCAGAAAACCTAAATATTCGAACTTATCAGGCTCTCAGAAACCTAACGTTATTAATGGAAATGGACACGAGGTAGGGTAATATTCAAACACTCTAATAGACATATAAAGCCGAATGGGTTTACTTGCATTCAAGTTTGCGAGGTCTTTTTAAGCATTGTACAATTTACTACCCTACCAGCTATCTCCCCTGTAGAGACCTCCATTTCTCTTGGTGCAACTAATAAATTACTGGGTTGAGTTTTAATTTATATGGTTTCTTTCTCTGTGCAGCATGCCTGGTTAATTCGTGTAGGTATTTTCTTTGTGCAGCATGCAATAGGCTTTCTGAAAGGAGGAGAATATTATGGTGCAAAAGCGACTATGAACGTGTGGGATCCTTACATAGAAAGTCCAAACGAATTCAGTCTGTCTCAGATGTGGGTTCTCTCGGGATCATTTGATGGTTCTGATCTTAATAGCATTGAAGCAGGCTGGCAGGTGCTTCTTGCTTAAAACTTTTATTTTATTTCTGGGATATTCTTTGAAGTTGCTGATTATTAAGTTGTTGTTATTGTACTGATCGCCAGGTGAGCCCAGAGTTGTATGGAGATCATAGACCTCGGCTCTTTACTTATTGGACGGTTTGTTCTAGTACTTCTGCTAGATAATCAAATTAAAAAGAATTACTCTACACCGCTCAGTCGCTTGAAATCTTTTTATTGAAAACTTCTTAGTCAGTGTGTTAATGGAATGAGAATGAATTGTTTCATACCTCCTTTGCTCTTAGACTGTAATTTAAACTTGGATTTATTTTAAATCTAAGAGGAATCATAGACTTTAAGTTCAAATCAAAATGTCTGCAAATGTTTTTGAAGCTGTAAAAGCGTCACTTGCTCTTAGTCTGTATTGAAAACTTCAAAATACTACAATGGATTTATTTTATATCTAAGAGGAATCATAGATTTCAGTTCAAGTCAAAATGTCTGCAAATGTTTTTGAAGCTGTAAAAGCGTTGAAGTTTGAGAGTCAGGTTTTTTAATATCCTTGGGTTAAATGGATTTATGGGTTATGTTTCGATGATATAGAACATTGAAATTTGGAATTTGAAAGAATTTCATATACTTTATTAAAATAGGTTAAGTTAAATTTATGTCAAAATGTCTGCAAATTGAAGCTGTAAAAGCGCTGAAGTTTGGGTGTCAAGGTTTTTTAAATGTCCTTGTGATTGATTATGGGAAGTCAATTCTACTTGATCTATTAAAACTTTTCTTTCCACAATTTTATTTATTAAAACTTTAATATTCTTTAAAAACTTAATTAATAAAAAGAATGGACTCATCATGCTTTGCAGTGTTGCTGCCCTGAACTTATCTTCTCTTCTGTTGAAAATTTATTTTTTACATTAAATTAATGTTATTTTGAATGCCACTTTCAATGCTTGTTTATTCAAGTTGGTCACTGGTTGGTTCTTTGCAGTCTCTTGTTTACATCATTGTAAAATTTTCAGGGTTTCAGTTGATTTTCCATCTACATTTCAACCAAACTGGAAATACAATGTTTTGCAGAGCGATTCCTACCAGGAGACGGGATGCTACAATCTGTTATGTTCAGGTTTTATTCAAACAAATGACCGAATAGCCATTGGTGCTGCCATTACTCCCATTTCTTCAGTCAATGGTCCCCAGTATGACATTACTATACTGATATGGAAGGTCAGGAACTTCATCACCCATCATTTTCATTTGTTCAATGAAGTAAGCTGCAGCTATATGTTCATTGCAATAGAAGAAAACACTAAATTCAAAGCCAGAAATAAAGGAAAAAAAAACTAATATATAGTTTTTCTTTTTTACATGTACTACATTTTTTTTCTGTTGTCTTCAGGATCCTAAAGAGGGCAACTGGTGGATGGAGTTTGCAGACAATGAATTGGTGGGATATTGGCCTGCACATCTCTTCACCCACTTAGCAGATCATGCAAATATGGTTGAATGGGGTGGTGAGATTGTAAACATGGAGCCAGGCGGAGATCACACCTCCACACAAATGGGAAGTGGTCATTTTGCAAATGAAGGATTTGGCAGAGCCAGCTATTTTCGTAATTTACAGGTAGTAGATGCTGAAAACAGCTTACAATCCACAGATTCAGTCTCCATTTTAGCAGAGCACACTACCTGTTATGACATCCATAGTGTTTACAATGATGACTGGGGTAATCATTTCTATTTTGGAGGGCCGGGGCAGAATCAACAGTGCCCATGACGTTCCACTAAAACACTCCAGAGAGATTTTTGCAAGTTATGTATGTATATTATTTACTAATTCTTGAACAAACTGAATTAGTAAATAATATATACTGTCCAGTTAGGTCACAGGATTATTTTGTAGATTGGTCTTATTCGCCAAACTGGTTGATGACCTAATAGAGTCGCAGACGTGGCTAGTTATTTTAGTGTAGACGTGGCCCTTAACTTAATATGTTTGAAGTTGAACTTTCAAATATAAATTAAGTTTCAAAGTTACAGCGTTTTAAAATTATTTTTCTAATTGCTTTTGAGCAAATGCTGAATACTCTTACATTTAAAATGTTAAAGAAGTTCAGAGTAGAATGTGGTTGATATGCAGTATCTCGCAAGTGAGATTTTCCAGGGTTGTTTTTCCAAACATACAATTTATTTTATTTTTTGGTTTTTTTAAGAAATTGTGATGGCTTTTAAGCTTGTTACAATTTTGGGACAAGATTAATTCAATACAAAGACTTTGATACAATGATTGATCATTGAAAACTCTATGCACTTATAATTGCATGGAGTGAAACGAGTTGCTCTACAGTTCAGTATGGGAGAGATCCTCTAATGTGATATAACTTTATAATGAGGTGCTCTACAGTCCAGTATGGGAGAGATCCTCTAACGTGACATAACGTTATAATGTTAGTAACAAAATAATTAAAAAAATTTATGTCTATTCATAAAATAAAAAATTATGGAAAATATTTTAAAAAAAATCCATGTTGGTTCATAAACTAAAATATTATGAAAAGTAATTAAAAAATAGATGTTCGTTTATAAAATAAAAACTTAAAATTTAAATCCGGATCTATCAATCAAGAAAGATCAAATTTATTTGAATTTAAATTTAAAAAAAGAAATATACCTCAAGAAATTGGATCCCCCTCTCGGTGCTTGATAGATATGAGTTTAAAATGGAGTTATGTTGGTTTATTGCACCGAGTGGGTGCTCTACAGCTATGGGGGAGATGTTGTAATGTGATATAACGTTTATAACAAAATAACGTTTGTAACAAACTAATTAAAAAAGTTCATGTCGACTCATAAAATAAAAAAATTATGAAAAGTATTTAAAAAAATCCATCTTGGTTCATAAAATAAAATATTATGAAAAGTAATTAAAAAATAGATGTTTATTTATAAAATAAAAATTTAAAATTTAAATCCATCTATCAATCAAGAGAGATCAAATTTCTTGAGTTTAAATTAAAAAAAATAAATATACTTCAAGAAATTGGATCCTTCTCGGTACTTGATAGATACGAATTTAAGATGGTAGATCTATGTTGATTTATTTTTAAATTTTGAATATTACATTATTATAAAAAATCCAACATAAAAATAATTATAATCTTTTTGAAATTGTGATAAGCTTAATTAGATATTCATATCAATGTTACACTTTTGATTTAAAGTATGGATGTATTGTGTCACGGTTCATAAACTAAATTACCATGTCCCAAGGGGATTTTTGTATTCCTTACAATCTACTCCAACTTCAACCTCCTCCAAGATTGAGTTAGTGAAGCACGGGTCTGATCAGGTTCAATGTTCCAGGTAAAAGCTATTCATAATGTGTCTAACCACTTGATGGTTTCTAGATCTAGTAATATGGAAATTATTCAGTTCAATCATATGCAAAATGACTATCAATAACCATTTTTTCCTTAAATTTAAATGTGTTTTGGTTAATGCTAGATTATATGAAAGAGCATAATAAACCATTGAGATAAAGTGCAAGAGGATATCCATGGAGATAAGGTGCAAAGAGGGCATACCTATCTAACCTATTTATACAAATTGATTTAGGAGAAAATACAACATCAGTGGACACGGTGTCCAAAAACATTAAAAAATAAGATGTGCAATATATCTCAATGTATAAAATGAAGTGAAGCTAAGCTAAATCAATGCATCAAGGATAACTTCATTTCCTTGATCATTGATTCTAGATCCAATTATATGCAAAGTGGTTATTAAAATCACATTTCTTTGATCATTGATTCTAGATCTAATTATATGTAAAGTGGTTATTAAAATCACATTTTCATAGAATCCAAGCACAATGAATCATTTACTACGTTATTAGTTGATTGTAGATTATATTTCAAAGAATTAATGGTTAACTCATGGAGACAAGGTGCAAGAACATCTTTGGTTGATTGTACAATATATTTCAAAGAATTAATATGACAACTCATGGAGATTAGGTGCAAGAAGGAATCTAATGCATAAACATTAAAGAATAACACGTTTTATATCTTGAAATATGGAATTGAAACAAAGAGAAATCAATGTATCAGGCTATTGTATTCAAGGTTAAATGATGTAGAGGTTTTGTTATAATACTTAATCACTATTAAATTAACTATTTTATAAAGTGTTAGAAGGTTCAACAAATTGGGGTATGGAAGTGGAACGTGAGTGAGAATTGCGCAATTAAATCAAGCATATGTCACGTTAATAACATTGAGAGGGTTGAGAGACCTCCCTTGGTTTTCGGGACAAAACAAATAAAACTAGGAAAGGGGAAATGGATGAGAAAAGAGAGTATGCCATTGAAGTATAAATGAAGCTCACCAATTTAATCAAGGGATTAATTATGTTCAATAATCTATAACTAGGGTGGGGTATTTAAGGTTGGTATGTGAATTAGGTAAGGTTTTTCCTTTTAAGGCTCGTATCCAAGGAGTTTTGATTCTCGAACTGGTGATTGTTCATCGTCTATTCCACATCCCATTGGTGTGAATTGGGTAAGGTTAATTAATGGTAGTGAATAAATTAAGCTATAACTTGGGTGGAGTATTTAAGGTTGGTATGTAAATTGGGTAAGGTTAATTAGTAGTAATGAATAAGTTAAGTTATCAAAGAGAGTGCAAAAGAAATTAATTTAATTTCATCCTTGAAAACAAATTTGAAAATGGATGGAATGCATAGTGCAACTAATACCTTAACCTAATACAAATAGGCAAACAACATACATAAGGAACTAACCTAGTTCCTTTTGTGATGAAACAAATTGGAAAGATATATTATGGTTAAATTCCTAACTAGATTTAACTTAAACTTAACCTCAACTAATCTAGTTCCTTTTGTGATGGAACAAATTGGAAAGAGATCCTATGGTGAAATTCCTAACTAGATTTAACTTAAACTTAACCTCATCTAACCTAGTTCCTTTTGTGATGGAATAAATTGGAAAGAGATCCTATGGTTAAATTCCTAAGTAGATTTAACTTAAACTTAACCTTAGGGAGTTATTTAGGATTGATCAAGAGAATGATAGATATGCAACAATGAAGAGTTAGAGCCTAACATGCATACACAAGGTGTAAACATCCTCAAGGAGTTATTTAGGATTGATCAAGAGAATGATAGATATGCAACAATGAAGAGTTAGAGCCTAACATGCATACACAAGGTGTAAACATCCTCAAGGAGTTATTTAGGATTGATAAAGAGAATGATAGACATGCAACAATGAAGAGTTAGAGCCTAACATGCATACACAAGGTGTAGACCTCCTCACTTAACCTTGTCTAAACTAACTCGAGCTATTTGGGATGGGAGAAGGTAACAAATAACATGCAACAATGAAGAGTTAGGGAAATGAATGCAACATTGAAAAGCTAGAGTCTTAACATACATCCTAACGTAAGAGATCTATTTGGGATTGGAGAAGGGAATGAATAACATGCAACAGTGAAAATCTACATCTGTAGAGTTGTGTTGAAATTTGTTTGCTCATGAACCATTTGAATTTTTTATCGTTTGTCTTGATAAGAAATTTGTCTGATAACAACAAAGAATTAAATTTCTCTATTGATTTGACCATGTCCAAGATTTATCTTTTTGCTAGCCAGTAATCTACTTTGTTTGGATTGAATTGGCCACTATAATACATTGAAATTTATTTTGTAACGTTTCTTTGGACAAACAAAATATCACCCCAGATTTTTGCTGATGCATCTGTTTGTAATATAAATGATCCATTCAAGTAGGGAGTTAATGCAGGACGGATGATGGCATACTTCTTTCAATGCTTGGACTTTTTGACTTGCTTGTTAGGACTATTTAAATGGTCAAGACTTCATGCATGCTTTGATACACTTGGTTTTTTGAGAAACATGAGCAATAAATTTATGTACATAGGTTATGCAACCAACAACTCTCTGAATTTGCTCTACCGAAGACAATGTAGATGGAAATTGGATTATCTTTTCCAAAACATGCAGTTACATTAGAATTTTTGGAATAAAAACTTAAACTTGTGAGGATCTCTTGATAAATCGATTCCATGATGTTGTACAAGTTCTGCAAACTTCCTCAAATGTTTGACATGTTCTAAAGCTGCTTCAGAAAATACTAAAAAGTCATCAAAGTAGTTTGCAATGAAATCAATATAATTTGCAAAAACTTTATCCATCCTCATTTGAAATTAAGCTAGTGCATTTTTAAAGCCAAATGGCAATACTAGCCATTCATAAAGTCCTGCAGGTGTACTAAATTATGTTTTATGGATATCCTCTTCTTTTATTCTAACTTGACGATAGCCACTTTTGTAGTTAGGTTTAGAAAATATTTTCCTTGTGGTTACTCGTTACGTCAATGGGCGTTTATATATTAGAATTTGGGGTGGACTGCAACCTATGCTTTTCCAAGATTGCACAAGGATGAAACAAGTGTACTGTCTAGATCAATCCTATGGTAGTCGTTCGAAATTCGAAATAAAAAAGTAACTTGTAGTTGATGAATGGATAGCTGGTAGTGGATGCATGGAAAGCTCGTAGCTAATGAATGGATAACTAGCAGTTCATGGCCAATAATGAAAGAAAGTAACATGTAGATAAGCATGGATAAATAGCACTTGAACCTGTTTAATATGGCAAATTCGAAATAAACAATTATAAAAAATAAGTGGTAGCTCACAAATGGATAATTGGTAGTTGATGCATGGATAACCCATAGAGTTTGTGGTGGACAATCTGTTTAACTAGAAGAAGCTAGTGATAATAGCTATTTGAAGCATGGAACAACTACACATCGATAACAACTAACGTATAACACTTAGGTTTTGGGTGGATTTGAGCCTATTTAAATAAAACCCACATAGTTAAACCAAGAATCCGCAAGCACCTCTGAATATTTCTATTGAGGTTGCATTAAGGTTGTTTTGGGTTAGGTTGACTGAGGTTGCATTAGGGTTGTGAGGGCCCGCTATGGCTATTTGCAAGTTTGTGTTAGGGTTGCGAGGGTTGGCAGCTATGTCTATTTACAAGTGCCAATGATTGTTTCCAAGAAGAAGCAATGAAAACTGTTATAGAAACCCCTTCTTTTGCTTGGAGGTGCTGGCAGCTATGGCTAAGAAGCGACAACCCAGCCCACCCCATCCCACACCACCCTTTTTTTTGGCAAGTGGATCGCGACAAAGAATCTCCAACCAACATGACTATGGAAATGTTTTTTTTGCTTGCATGTGGCTATGACTATGGCCAAGAAACGTTGGTAAGTATTAGTTGTTTCTTTCTAATTAAATATGGTGTTTGGCACAGGTTTTCTCAAGGATTTTGTGTCAACATTAAATATTCTGAATGAGTATGAAAACTGACCATCTTTGAGAGTGAATATCCTTACCCCTTTCGATTAGATGCACGACAATGTTGAGAGGGTTTCAACCCGACATTGATAAGATGCATCGGGCATCGTATCAAACGGGATTTGTGTTTTTTTCTTGATGCAATACAACATCTCTTTGATTCTTGCATCAATGAGTATCAACTCATTGATTCACGCCGACACAAATAAAAAATAGGAGGAATCGATTTCCTTGTATGTGGGTTGGGGAGCAATTCAACCACCCACTAGTAGTAATTCATTAACAAGAGCATGAAGCTCCGGGCCCCATGGAAGATTACAACCTCAATTATTAACCAATTTTGTTTATAGCTTCTTGTGTCCTCTATGCATTTTTTTATTAATATCCCCATCGGCGTTTCCATCTGCATCTTTTGCAAATGTGCTAGTTGTATCAATTCCTCTCTATTAAGTAAAGGCCATTTCATATCTATAGTAACAACATTCAAAGGAATATAATTGATAACCATTCTAGCTTTTCCCTATTGATTTCTGCATGATTCCTTACTATGAATATTGAGAATAAGAGGGTCTAACCAAACATATATTAGATAGCTCGTTAACCTATTTTTTGCTACAACTTCTTTATCATCCTCATCATTTCAAATTATATTTTTACTTTGTACTGGCTTATTATGCAAAGTAGGGATTTTCTGCAAAGAAATAATCATTTTCCCATTTTTCCAATGGATTCTCAACACAACATGCTTCTAATAACTATTTCAAATTTGTAAGCTCAATCGGATTTTGATATAATAACTGATCTTGAAATTCAAGAACCCATTTGTGTATTTTTTGTGTCCACCTTTTCTTTGCAGCATTAATGACCAAATTTGCAATAGAAGGGTTAGTTTTCCGCCATTTACTTCATCTTTCCACATCTACACCATACTCTTAATCCTTGGTATTGCCACATTTTTATTATCAATAGAAAAAACTATGCAAGAAGTTGCAATTGTACAAGGACCCAATCGATCTAACAAAGGACTACTAAGTCCTATATCATAACCAGTATTATCTTGTTGAGCAAAAGTAGTATGTAATACTTCTAATCCTATACTCCTGAGCATCGATGACCAAATTTGCAATGGAAGGGTTAATTTTCTGTCATTTTACTTCATCTTTCTACGTCTACACCATACTATCAATCCTGGTATTGCCACATTTTTATTATTCATAGAAAAAACTAAGCAAGAACTTGCCATTGTACAATGACCCAATCGATTTAACAAAGTACCACCATGTCCTATTTCATAACTAGTATCATCTTGCTAAACAAAAATAATATGTAATACTTTTGATCCTATAACAATAAGAATTTTCACAGCAAAATATTTTAGATATTTGGTGCCATTCATTGTTTTCATGAGATATGCTTTCTTTGATTCAATCCAATTGTATACCAAATGAGTTTCTACCCAAATTAGACTTGCTCCAGTGTGAGAGAATGCATTAATCTTTATAAATTTTTGTTTGCCATCTTGAGCTAGCATAATAGAAATAATTAAATTTGGCTTAGTAATGATAAATTTTATTATTATTTCTAATTGATAAATTTTAGAAGCTAATGGATAGAAAGAAACCTATGGGTTGTATTGAAAAGATTTTATCTACTTCTGGTAAGGCGTTAAAGATTTTGGATCTTTTGAAGCATCGTACCTTGTAATCTTAACTTCGTTATTTTCTTCAATATTAGAATATGTATAGCATGATTTTGCATTCAAGTCAGAATTTTGAAGAGCAATGTCGTCAGAAGATTGAGTTGTCGTACCGTCATATGCCCAATCTGTACAAATTGTATCTTCTATATATGAATCTTGATATTATTCTGTCAACAGTTCTTTTGTATCATAGGCTTGGTTCATAAAAATATTCAAAAGCAAATCTACTTTCTATTGATTAACTTCTTCGTTTTCATCTATTTCAAACTATGTAGATGATGGAAAATTCTCTACATCTTGTGTCAAAATCATCTTAAAAACAATTATATACAATTGTTGATGATTTAGGACACTTATGTGCATAATGGCCTTTCTTTTTACAAGAATAACAATAGACATCTACACGATTTTACTTAAGTGGTGCCCTTATTTTTCTAAAACCTCTGAAATGTCTAAACCTTCTTGATTTAGTTCTTTGAAATCTACATTTATGCCTCACCCTTGTTTTCCTCTTTTGTTGGTAACATCCATATGTATTAGCTCCATCAATTTCTTTGCAGAGATTACGTGAGATTAAGAAATTTTTTGTTGTACATTCATATGTAAACATGTTCTTCTAATTTTTTTGCCATGCTTTGTACATTCATATGTAAACATGTTCTTCTAATTTTTTTGCCATGCTTTGTACATTCATATGTAAACATGTTCTTCTAATTTTTTTGCCATGCTAGATTGATTAAACCTATAAAATACAAAGTTTCTATATCCAAGCCTGCTTGAAAAATCTTATCCAAAACCAACTATCCTATTCTTAAAGGAAGATAATTTAACAATTGAATTTTGACAAACTCTTCTTGTGAAAGACCCAACTTGTAGACTTGTTGCTGGTAATAGCCACAATATTCTTCAAATTGTAAAAGATGACAAAGTTTGAGATTGGGAAATGCTAATTGATCATCTTTCTTTTTAGTATTGTCTAAGAGTGAAAACTTTGTAAGTATAGTTGTTCTTAGTTCAAATAATCCATTTTGATATATATCGGCTTTTGCTTCACTAGAACCATTTCTCCACCAATCTAATACTATACCAACTATATGTCTAACAATTGATCCTACTACTATCATATTAGTCCAACCCTGCATTTGCTGCATGGTATAATAATGATTGATCCACAATTGTTTGGTATGACTTGGATCTTAATTTTTATCAATGTTTAAAAATAAAAATCCTTTAAAATAAGTATTCCAAAGATCCCTAGTTTGTGCATTAATACCAAAATATTCACCAGCCATTGATTTAAGCATTCATTTTTTTGCAACTTCCTTTTCTTGTGACTTATGTTTTTCTAATAAAGGTCTTTCTGGCCTTTAACAACGTTTTCAAGCAAAATAGAAGAATTAGAAGTAAGAAAAGGAAATGGTTCATAGAATCTAGGTATGTCAATAGAACTATATTTTGAGAACCTTGCTTGCTTCTCTACAACTTTCTTTTCCTTTTATTTTTCTTTCTTTTTATGTTCTTCAAATTCTTGTATTGTTTTTAAATTATTTTGTATCTCATCTACTTGATTAGGTAGATTAGCAAGACCATTTATATTGGTATCATGCAACTGATCTATCTTATCTGATAATTAATCTACATTTGCTTCAACATAGCTTGTCTAGTTTAAAAGATAGTTCAATTGTCTAATCTGGTCTTTTTTATCTCTATCTAATGCAACATAATGCTCCACAACATATGAATTTTTTTTGTGGTAGAGGGCTCTTCATCTTTTGATGTGGTCAAAGAAAACATTGATTTTGGTAACAATTTTCCTCCTATCACAAATGTTTTGTCATGATGCTTACAGTGTATGGAAGTAGAAGAACTAGGGTGAGATATGAACATATGTAGTTGTCCATAGTATTTTTCTATTTTTGGTTCTAGATCAGTATTATTAATGACTAAACTATACATTTATGGAGGAAAGCCTCTTTTACTTATATCTCTATTACGAGACTTAGACTTTCTTTCTCTTGTAAAGAGCTAGAAGAAACTAGTAGGCAATGGAGGTTGTAATGTTCTTCTTATAGGAGGCATATTATTAGCAGGTGGCAATGGATTCATGTCAATACTTGCTACTCTTTTTCCTGTCAAACTTAAATTGGTTGTTCTGATAGAGTGTTTATGAAATTGTTGGCTTTCAAGATATTCTGATATGCAAGGATAACCCTATTGATATCAAGTAGAATCAATAAACCTTCCTACTTCATCCAAATTTCTTAACCCTAAGGAGAAATTTAACATCATATCCCATTTTTATTCGTGCAAATATTGTAGTTAGTAACCTGAAAATGCATGGAGCTCCAATTGTGCAATACATTGATCCTGGGATTAAATTAACTCCATGAATATCTAGGCATAGTAAAAATGCATTTGTAATGTGTTCATCGGGGTATTTTTTAAGGATTCTAATATGATACTTACGTATAGTATTATAGGCGATTATTTTGGATTCAAAAAATCATATATACAGATAGGTAGGCAAATATTAAATATGAAACATACAATTTACTATGGAAACTTGTAAATTTTGGCGAATATTATGCTAAAAAAACAGATTTTATGTAAATATAGGAGATATTAGAGACTAAAAATGACCAAATAGCGATTTTATTTTTTGAGAAAAAACACCAAAAATAGCCAATTGGAGAAATTTTGCCCCTAAAAATTACCCCGATGTTCATCATCCAAACTCAAGGTGAAACTTGGTTGAACATAACATTTTGCATCTTTAAATAGAGTTTTATTCGTAAACTTCTGTGGATATTCCACTGGATCGATTCATCACAATGGATCTTACAACTTAGTTCATTGTGTTGATTTAATTTCATAAAATACAGAATACAAAGGAATTGAAAGAGAAACTAGAGAAAATAAGTACACAATCCACATAATAACACAAGATATACCATGGGAAAACCCACTATGGGGAAAAAACTATCCACAAATGAGGAATATGCCTTACTCTTTACATCAAAATGAAAATACAAAGGAAATGGTACTCTCTATGGAGTTACCTATGACTATGCGGCCATAATGGCTACTACAGGATCTCCTATCTCCTCTACGTTGCACTAAAATCCACTCTCGTGCTATTTCTCAACTATGGAACAATACAATACATCAAAAGAATGAAACCCCTTCTTCTTTTAGTGGTTCAGTATTTGACATGGCCCGATAGTCGTCTAGAGTTCATTTAAGGATTTTTGCATGCCTCAATTTTTGATTAGGGTTAAAGGGTTTTGGTCCTTCTATAATGTTCTTGAAGGTCCACACATTAGTAGGTCCACATGTGTGAAAAATGCGAGTTGATGTGGAATCCACTTGGTACCATGGTGGTCAACTAGATAAGTCAACTTGCGGGAGGCATAACTTTTGCATACGGACTCCAATTGAGGCAATCTTTGGACCATTGGAAAGGTATTGAAGTGTAGAATTACCTCATGGACCATGGTGCTATTCATTGTTTTTTTTACTCCAAAAAATGTCATTTTTATCCTTAAACAATCCCTGGAAGGTTTTGGACCCCAAATATGCAAAATGAGTCCTACCCATAAAATGGGCCCTATAAGTCAATTCATCCAAATTTTCAACCCAGAAAGATCCAAGTAGGTGAAAAATTATATATTGATCCATTTCGGATTAGTTCTCTCTGAATTGAGTAATTATTTCATTATTCCAATCCCTGTGTCTAGCATCTTCCATAGTAGCTAGATATCGAGCTCCTATATCATAGTTAAGCTGCAATTGTACCACAATATCAATTTCAAAAATATGCACATGAAAATATTGTTTCTCTTTCCTTTTTTCCATTTCATTAGGAAACATGAAAGGTAAAAACACTGGTAGATAAAAACACTGGCCTTATACCTCCACCTTTCACTTGTAATAACCCAAAATATGATTTCATAGGATATTATCTCACATCCAAAAATTAAAACAAGAATTTGCAAGACTGAAACTAGTTATCAAAACTAGTTTCAGACACTGATTAACCCACCCAGAGCTTGATAGGAGAACACTTTTGGATCTGAAAAATGTACTAGGGAGTGTGCAGAAACAATGACAACAACATCAAGGACAACTTCTAAGTTCTATGCACAAGGTACGGGGGCCATTTATGTTTTGAACATCAGCCAGGTTGAAGTCTAGTCCAAGGCTTCCTAGGCACACCAACATATGCATACTAATTAAATTACACTTGACATCAAACAAAGGTGTTAAACAACTTAATCAACCCCTAAATTGATGATGGAAAAGAGTTCTTGAGGTTTAGGGAAGGTTTGACCGAGTTTGGGGGTAAAATGAGAAAGTGCGATATGATGGACTGCTCCACTAGCTTTCTTCCAGGCTTTTCCAAACATGCAGAGAAGGCCATGAATTCTCATTCTAATGGTGGGATCAGTGTTGGAATTTCATTTTATCTTTGCCCTTCACACAAATTTTTTTTGACGTCTTGAACTTTTATCTTCCCGTCGCATAACGTTTTGTTAAAAAAGGTACCCTTCATGGAATTCTTTCATTAATAAAAAATTATTAAAAAATATAACTACTAATAATTTATTGTATTTTTTATCATATACTTTGAAAAAAAAAAATTAACAAAGTTACTTTTCCTATCAAAAATGACAAAAACTACTAAAAGTGACACCCACAAACATTATGCAATATAACAAATTTTAAAGCGTGCAATATACCACCAAAAATGACAGAGACTACTAAAAGTGGCACCCACAAACATTATGCAATATACCAAATTTTAAAGCATGCAATATACAAAAGTTTATAGTGTGCAACATACCAAACACTAAATTTCATAGGCTATGTTGAGTATAATTGAAAAGATAGATATAATATGCCTTGAGTGGAAGTTGTTTATAAAAAAAAACACATTTGAATTTTTGAACAAAATTGTAACAGGAAGCTCTCTTTGCATTTGTTAAAAAAAAGTTAAGAATGATGTTTTTTTTAGATATGTACTACTTTGGATTTATCAGTTCCATTATTACGTAAGAATTTGTACATATGGAAAAGCAATGTTGAAAGAAATCTTTTAGATAACTGGAATTGTCTATGTATTATTCAAGTTGAACTTTGATGTGCACTTCTTCCTTCAAAATAAGCAAGGAATATTCATTCCATCATAGATCTAAGTCTTCCCTAAATATTCTTCATTTTTATATAATTAATATTCATATTTTATTTAACAATTTGGAATCTTATATAAATTTGAATTTGTTATAATTAATAATTTTGTAACCTTTATAAAATTAGTGCAAAACCTACATCTTCAACACCTACAAAATACTCAATATAAGACACATAATTCTGATTAGTATTAGAATTTAGAGAAATTAATAAAAATAATAAAACTAACCATTTATTTATATATATATATATATATATAATTTAAAATTTAATAAACTATATTTATTTTATATACTTGTTATATAAATATATAACATTTTAAATCATAAAAATTGATATAACAAAGGAGAAGTCATCCAATCTAATTACTACAGTGACTTATATTTATTTATACATTTATACACCAGATATATCCAAAGCAATATTCAGATTTAGATATTTAAAAGTTTCATATTAACAAAATTAAGAGAATGTTAACAAACTTAAGAGAACAAATAAATATTAAATATTTACTTAATTTTAAAAATTTTGATTAAATAAATAAAATAAAACTTAATTTAAAAAGAAAAATCCATTATATATAAAATAAAACTTAATTTAAAAAAAAAAAAATCCATGATATATAAAATAAAACTTAATTTAAAAAAAAATCCATGATATAATATAGATGAATGAATAAAATGAAATTACCATTCATAAAAAAATATTGGTTAAATATGGCATGAGGCTCGTACGGAACACCTAGCCCATAAAAATAGAAAGTAAAAGAGTCGAAATGGCAATATAAATTCAAAACATTGCTTACCCGGAAATATATAATTTCAACCTAAAAAACTACGTCCAACGTTTCAGTAAAAACGGTTTTATGCCCCCGGCCCCCCGGAAATGAAAGTGGCCATAGAAAAGGTTGATTCCCGTTACGTCACGTTATCCCGTTATCCGGAACCAGAAAGGGCCTTCCTGTTTCTGGTAATATATAAATTTATGACGGTTTAGAAAAATAATCGAACGTCAAAAATACGTGCAGGCAATTTGTTTGCCCATCAGATAAGACGGTTTATTAAATATTTTACCGGTATTTAACGTGCAAAATGGCCTGTGACGGGCATTTTGCCCGTCAAATTCCAACCCTGGGTGGGATCATATTCATAAATTTATCACGGACCCAACATGACTGAAAAAACTGAAATTGATCATATAGAAACTTTTTAATTAAACAAACTGCAAAACTAGTCAAATAGAAGTGCTTAATGAGCTAGTATTCAGAAATAGGAATACAAGCAGTCCTAAAGGTTCACGAATATATGATTTATGAGTTGGGATGGTTTATTAAGAAAAATTACCACCTACAGAAACTTACATAAATGAAAATGAATTTACATAACACAGTATATTGCAAATTTCTGGAAACTAGTCAATAAAATTGCACAGAGAGCTAGTCTTGTGAAAGGTGAGCACAATCAGCCTCTAAGGCTCTCCGATTATCCTTCTGATGGAAGATATGTCTCAGATACATATAAAAGAACATAAGCATACTATATTAGATAATACTTGAGCAACAAATGAATATATTTTGATCTCAGACTTTACAGAGAATCTCTAACCATGGAATTCTTACAATACTGAGTGTAGAAGGAGTCTGAGAAGAGAAGAAGAAGCGCGATCTTCTATGGATATGAAATAGAGGTGAAAATAGAGAATATGTATGCTCATGGGAGGCACACCAAGACTTAGGATATTCTCAGGGGCACATTCACCAAACCATACAGAAAAGCAAGGGTGCTTTCATCATAGCTAGAACCCTAGATCTAGTGAAATGGCCATAACTTGCTCATCCAGACACCTTTTTTGATGAGAAAAAAAGTGTTTCCTACTATAAATGGTGCTATGGAAACAGTAGAATATGTCTCAATGTCCATAAATGATCAGAAAGGTCGGACCCAGAACCTCTATTTCGGCCCTTCAACACCATTTCCACCTAATGAGAAGAATGCTTCAGAAGATAGAAAGAAGAGATGATGTAATCACAGAGCTGGATTAGATCTGCAAATTGATCATCATTAGTTGCACTGGATCATGTGCATAATAATGCAATAGGAATTATGGGGCACATCTCCCACATGTGGCTAAGGGTGCATCACCAAAGCTTAGAGAAGCTTGAGCTTACTCACATACAAACAATAAACTGTCAAAAGATGTGAAATGGAGTTCTCCTCCTTCTTTTATAGACTTTTCTCCTCATGGTTGAGCTTATAATCTTAGAAATTCGAATTTGAGGAGGCATGGATGTTTCCTTGATTATTTGGATTGGGTTTGGACCCACTTAGCCTCATGGATGCGTCCTCACTTGCTAAACTTGGGCCATGCAGATTTCTTGGATGTTTCTAATCCTTCCCTAGTTGCACAAATAAAGAAACTTCTTTCTTTTTTGCTTTTGATAACTTTCCTACTTTTCAAGATTGGCTGCTTTTCTGCAATTTCCTTCTTTGTGCACTTTCCTGCTTTATGCACTGCTTTTGTCAGTTTCCTTATTTTTTCTGACACCTTGCTTTGTGCATGCTTTCTTCCATTCTTTCTTCTTTTATTTCACTTTCCTCTTTGGTGTGACAACTAATAAGGCTAACCTTATCTCCTTATGCACCCTTTTCATCATCACATGTAATTAATAATTAAATACAAAAATAATAATTACACCTCCTTCAATTTTCTTAATTAAAACAACTATAAGCTAAATTATTCCTAGTTAATAATTTAATTGCCTAAGTAATGTTACCCCCTTATTAATTAATTAATTGAATTTCAATAGGATCCATGGGGTTTTGATGTGACATTGGATTCTTCTTGGTACTGGAAAAATGGGAACATGACAGTCCTCCCCTCCCAAGCTTGCTTGTCCTCAAGCAAGAAACCAACTCCAATTCCAACCAAAAGTACACCATGTTTCTGCTGCACCACTTTGATTATAGCCATTCTCCCAATGAATAACTCTTTTTCAACAAAATTTTCAACCCAACTAAGACAACTTAGAAGAATGCTCGGATCTCACTATTTGTGATGCATGTCTCCCAGTGGCACTGCTACTTGTGGAAAACTGCCATTCCAAAGAATTCTAGGGTCCCACTGTCTTAGCTGCATCCTTCCAAACATCAGAATCAACATGAAGAATACATCATCATGGAGGATGTCTAGATCACTCCACCAAACCGGAATTTCATCACTCTCAATTCCAAACCAAACCTCAGTGAGTCCCTCCAACCAAGTATGAAACTCCTTATGTTCCATGTGCAAACTAACACAGAGACTCTCATCAATGTTATCCAATTGACATAGGTGACAATCCCATGTCTTCAAGGAATCACATAGCAGCCATAGATGCTCATACAACTTCTCACAAAGATGTATGACGTGTCCAAAAAATTTCCATTGATGCAAACAACAAACTCACCCTTGGGAGTGCTTAGCTCCAATATGTATCCATTCACCCAATCATCCCTATGTGTGATGATTGCCATATGTATGTGGGTGGAGGAAAGTGAACCAACTCTTGGAAACAATTATCCATCAATCTTGTGGTTGGCTCAACCAAAATGAAATCATGTGCCTCCCCCAAAACTGTGCAACTCCCTCCTTGAGGCAACTTATAATTTTTCTGGCAATGAACATGTGCTTGGCCTTCATCTTGCTTAACTCCAAACTCTCCAAGCACATGCAAATAAAATTGTACTTCATGTGCCCAATGCACACAAGTACCAAGGGTAAAAAAAAATGTTCTCCAATGACATAGGTGAGGATACCATGTCCCGCGATGCTACTCCAAAAGAATGTAAAAGGCTTCAAAATAATCATCCACATGTTCTTCCATCCAAGAGGCTAATGAAGAACCTCCTCCAAAATCTGAACCAAGTGAGGAGTAAAGAAGACAATGAGCCTTCAAGGGGATCAAAGGAGTAATATATATGCATCCATGAAGATGTGTAGCATCATAGGGTAACCAAGGATGCTGCTGCAAATGTAAGGAAGAAGGTGATATAGACACGCCATCATCAAACAGAGAAATATGAGTTTCATATTCCTTAGGTGGCACCATAAAAAAGAAACCTTTCACCCAAACTTTCTCCTCAAGTGACATGGAATCAATAGAAGGAAATAATGTATGATCATGGACCAAAATTTTATCATTTCAAACCTCATCCATCAAGCTAATGGATGCATCAAATCCATCATAATTTAGTCCATCAAACTTGATCTCTTCTGATTCCTCAATGGAGGAATGACTCACTCTGGGAAGAAGCTCAGTTTCGCTCTGGGGAACTGCATGTGCTTGAAACTCTTCATCTGCATGTAAAAAATCCTCAAGCACATGTATGTTATCATGTAACTCATGAACCACCATCTCATGAGGTTCCACCATAAAATTCTGAGTATAACCAACCATAAGAGACTAGCTGACTGGTATGTGTGATCTTTGCAACTTTTGGTGAAGTTGCACTATCTCCATCTTGGACTCTTGGAGGGAACTTTGAGTGCTTCTCAAATAATTTTGGGTGGCCATCAATTCATAATTGAGCTTGTTGATCTCTTCATCATTCCTCAAGGATGCTCCATGAAACATATGAACAAGCTCATGCAAATGATCTCTCTCAGAAATCATATTTGAAAATTTACCTTGGATTGTAGACATGGCTTTCTGAATCTTCTCCATGGCTTCAAGTAACGATGAATCTTTCAATGAAGCAGGTATCCAACATGACTATGACACTGAAACATGTGTGTCATGGATAATTTTCAAGGCCTCCTTGATATTCCTCTCACTCATCTTAAAGGGCCATGCAAGGAAATGAGGTTCTTGAGAATGAACCTCTTCTTCTTCTTCGGTGAGGTCAACTTCACAATGTGGTTCAAGTGATGGCTTAAAAGTTGACTCCGGAATAACTTTTGCTAGTACAAGATATTTGTCTTCATGCTCAAGGGAACTTATGCTTGCATCAACCTCATCAACTGGTATCTCTATGTCACCAACATAGAGATATGGACATTCATCAGTAGATGTCTCCTCAAAACTTAGGCACCCATCAGTAGGTACCTAATCACAACATACATCAGTAGATGCTTCTTCAGTACTTGAGAAACCATTTAGTAGATGCCTCTTCTTGGAACCCATTAGTAGCTAATATCTGATCCATAATTTGTTGATCCTTAGCAGAACTGGAGGTGTATTCTTCATGATTACAACCTTTGGAAGATCTGCTTGAAGAAAACCCAAAGAATCTCATGATGCTAGAAGATGCAGTTGGCTGATTTTTTCTTCCTTCTTCTTTACCTATAGAGGCAAAACAACTTGGTTCCTCCATGGGTGGTTTTTTGCTCTCTATTCAATCCAAATATTCATCCTTTATCTCAAATCCAAATCTACAATAAAATTAATCTTTGAAATAAATGGCCTTATCAATCTCTTCTCCCAAATCTAGATACTCCTAGTAGTGGTGGGGCAAATTTCTACTTGCAGATATCCTCTTTGCTAAATCCTTCTTAGGATTAGCCATCGGTGGTTCATCCCATTGATATATGTACATATGGTCACAAATGTAACCATCCTCATCTCTTGGTAATCCTCCATCAATGTAAATTATCTCCTCTTCCTCATACGACTCAAAGCCTTCATCTTCCATGTCAGCCACTAGTTCCACAATTGCAACTTGAAAACAATTTTGAGATATCTTCCATTGAAAGTTAATTTCTAAAGGATGAGCCAAGGAAAGAGATCTGGTACCACTGTAATATCCCCAAATATTATTTCAGAGGATATTATCTCAAATCCAAAAATTAAAACAGGAATTTGCAAGACTGAAACTAGTTATCAAAACTAGTCATGAAGAAACTAGTTTCAGACACTGATTAACCCACCCAGAGCTTGATAGGAGAACAATTTTGGATCTGAAAAATGTACTGGGGAGTGTGAAATAGTGAGGAAAATATCATCAAGTATATCTTCTAAGTTCTATTCACAAGGTACTTGGGCCATTTATGTTTCAAACATCAGCCAAGCTGAAGTCTACTCCAAAGCTTCTTGGGCACACCAACATATGCATACTAAACTCATTAACTTACACTTGAAATAAAAAAAGAGGTGTAAAAAAAGTCAATAAAACCCTAAATGGATGATGGAAAATATTTCCTAAGTTTTAGGGAATGTTTGACTGAGTTGGGGGCAAAATGAGAAAGTGCGCTATGGTGGATTGCTCCACTACCTTTCTTCCAGGCTTTTCCAAACATGCAGAGAAGGCCACGAATTCTCATTCTAATGGTGGGATAGTATTCATAAATGTATCAGGGACCCAACATGACTGAAAAAACCAAAATTGAGCATACAAATATTTTTTAATTAAACAAACTACAAAACTAGTCAAATAGAAGTGCTCAATGAGCTAGTCTTCAAAAATAGGAATACAAGCAGTCCTAAAGGGTCACAAATATATGATTTATGAGTTGGGATGGATTATTAGACAAATTACCACCTAAAAAAACTTACATAAAGGAAAATTAATTTACATAACTCAGTATATTGCAAATTTCTCGAAATTAGTCAATAGAATTGCACATAGAGCTAGTCTTGTGAAAGGTGAGCACAATCAACCTCTAAGGATCTCGAATTATACTTATGATGAAAAATATGCCTCATATACATATAAAATAATAGAAGCATACTATGTTATAGAATACTGATCATCAAATGAATATATTTTGATCTCAGACTTCACAGAGAATCCCTAACCATGGAATTCTTACAATATTGAGTGTA
Organism: Larix kaempferi; assembly: GCA_027924585.1. NCBI lineage: Eukaryota > Viridiplantae > Streptophyta > Pinopsida > Pinales > Pinaceae > Larix > Larix kaempferi. The sequence goes on along the minus strand of BSBM01000655.1, from coordinate 2,623,095 downwards.
GAAAGAGTTTGTGAAGAGAAGAAGAAGTAGGATATTCTATGGATCTGCAATAGAGGTGAAAAAAGAGCGTATGTATGATCATGGGAGGCACACCAAGTCTCAGGAGATGCTTAGGGGCGCATTCTCCAAATCATACATAAAAGCAAGGGTGCGTTCTTCACAACTAGAACCCCCAGATCTAGTAAAATGGCCATAACTTGCTCATCCGACACCTTTTTTGATGAGAGAAAAAGTGTTTCCCACTGGAAATTATGCTACAGACTCAATTGAATAGGTCTCAATGTCCAGAAATGCTCAAAAAGGTTTGACCCAGAACCTCCATTTCGACCTTTCAACATTATTTCCACCGAATGAGAAGAATGCTTCAGAAGATAGAAAGAATAGATGATGTAATCACAGAGCTGGATCAGATATGCAAATTGGTCAACACTGTCTGCACTGGATCGTGTGCAGAATAATGTAAGAGGAACTATGGGGCACATCTCCCACATATGGCTAAGGGTGCATCACCAAATCCTAGAGACGCTTGAGTTTACTCACATACAAATAGTAGACTGTCAAAATATGTGAAATGGAGTTATCCTCCTTCTTTTATAGACTTTTCTCCTCATGGTTGAGCTTATCAACTTAGAAATTCGAATTTGAGGAGGAATGGATGTTTCCTTGATTAGTTGGATTGGGTTTGGACCCCTTAGCCTCGTGGATGCGTCCTCACTTGCTAAACTTGGGCCCTGTAGCTTTTTTGGATGTTTCTAATCCTTCTTGAGTTGCACAAATCAAGAAACTTCTTTCTTTTTTGCTTTTGATAACTTTCCTACTTTTCAAGACTAGTTTCTTTTCTGCACTTGCCTTCTTTGTACACTTTCCTGCTTTAAGCACTGCTTTTGTCAGTTTCTTTCTTTTTTCCGAAACCTTGTTTTGTGCATGCTTTCTTCCAGTTTGCTTTTTGCTTTGCTCTTCTTTTCTTTCACTTTCCTCTTTGGCGTGACAACTTATAAGGCTAACCTTATCTCGTTATGTGCCATTGTCATCATCCAACTCATCATCACATGTAATTAATAATTAAAAACAAAAATAATAATTACACCTCCTTCAATTTACTTAATTAAAACAACTATAAGCTAAATTATTCCTAGTTAATAATTTAATTGCCTAAGTAATATCAGCCCCTTATTAATTAATTAATTTACTTTCACTAGGATCCATGGGGTTTTGACGTGACATTGGATGCTGCTTGGTACTGGCAAAATGGGAACATGACATCACTTGTATATTTACTTTGGCTTGCCTAATTGCTGTAATTAGTTGAGCTTCAAATTTATTTTCTTTATAAAATGTTTGTCTTCAATATTTCTTGATATTGAAATTCTCCCTTATCATTCACAAAGATTTATTTTTCTAATAAAAATTTGTGAATCAAGGAACATTTTCATTCAAAGCACTAACTGGTTCACTTCATTTCATGACAGAGTCCATTTCCAAATTATTCTACGCAATAAGGCTCTCATAACAGATGGGGGGCATAGTAAGTGTAGAGAGTAGATTATATTAGATGCACCTAATATGGAGGATGAAGGGCATGATAGATATTTATATGGTGCCATATTCTCAACATGTGACAAATAATTGTGTATCCCACTCTTGACGATGGGGTGATATCCTTTCTCCTGCAACTTAGCTTGAAGCAATGCTAGACTGATGTCCATAAAAACTACAGAAATATCAAAGGCTCTAAGTAAAAATTGCTAGAATTTTATTACTTAAAAAAAGAGATATAAAGCGATCGCTCTCAAATGTTCTCAAAGAGCTTACAAGATTTCGCGATTCCCAAATGAGAGGATTGGCATATTTTTATAGCTCTCGGAGTTGAGGCAGTGAAGGATGTGAGAGGTCCTTCTAGATATTTCGGCCCCATGGCATGCTCTAGAGGTGTATATATCAATTCTTCATTATATTTAATAGTCACTTGAAATGAAAAAAAGTGAGCTAGAGTGTAATATATTTACAACTTTACATCTTTCGGGGAGGTTCTAAATATTCTAGAGACATTATCCTGTATCGAAAAAGTACCTATGTTGTTTACACATGCCACATGGATCATTCATGCAATTTATGCATTCATGGAATTGATCCATTCAATTATCTATTTGTTATTGACATTTTGTTTTTTTGATCGAGTCTGGTTCAAATTGGATGCCCAATAATAACATTTCTTCATCAATAAAAAAATTAATTAAAGGATAATTTGTATAATTAATCTAAATAATTTCCCTACTCAGATACTTTTCCCATAGATCATCTACAATATAATCTCTAGCAAATTGCTCCCATACATATTTCATCTGAAATGATTTTCTAAGAAAAATAATATCATCTAATTTATTTTTTGCTAACACATGTAAAATTAAACTAGTAGTAGCTACAAACCATTTTAAATTATTTACAAGAACATTTATTCTTATTGTTGAATTATAAAGAAAATCTATAGGAGGATATAGAGAATAGTATAATCGAACATTGTAGCAGTATTCTTGACATTATTCATGGGTCTGCAACTGAAAATTTTTATAGTCTCGTTGTCTTGGTGGAATTGAGCTGCTTGAAGTGCCTTCATCTTGTTTCAAATATGCCTTGTACATTTTCATTTCACCCATTTCTCTTGTAAAGGAATCTAGAAGGAGGTGTTAACCATAGGAGCAAGTAAGGATAATATATTTTCAAAATCAAAGAAAAATAAAACAAGCAAGTTACCTACATAAAATATCTCTGTGTAAAATGCACGGATGTGGCCTTTAGCGAAGAATTTTATGCCCTCACTCACTAGTCAACATTGAATGATAAATCTTCCTATGAGGATAGGATGAAGGTTGATCGAAGTGAAAGTAATTGCATATCATTTTTAGTTTTATTTTAAATCTTTGATTAATGATTTTTCACTAATAAAAATTCCTATTTATATTTAACAATGAGCCAATGAGAAAATGCCCAACATCGATTCAGTCACATCTTTCACAAAGAATTTCCTTTCCTATGACTTGCAACATGTGTTGATAATATGTACAATTAACTATTTTTTTCAATTCAATTCATATGCCACTACACATTCAAATAGAGCTTGGGGACCATTCACCTTCAAATTAAGTACATTGAATCTTCTCTTGGTTGATTCTAGAATATATGAAAGAGAATCAATGAGCCAATTCATGTAGATAAGGTGCAAGAGGCATGGCACTGAGTTCAACTTGTTCTCATGTAACTTCATCATGAGAATTGATAATTGGGAAGAAGACCACGAGGGAGTTTTTTTTCAGCTTCTAGGGTTTGCAGAGATTAGTGTTTACAATGAAAGGTGTCAGTTTTCCATCTGTTGGCAGGTGGTTTGGTAAGGAAGAATCGCAGCATCGACGATGTTGCGACACGTCAGAAGAAGTCACGGAAGGAAGAAGGGATGCATTATTTTATGTATTTTTGAGTCAATTGTACTGCAGAATGCGGTTTTTTGGGTCATTGGACCATATGATATGTAATTTTGGGCTAATTGTACCGCATTAGGCAGGTTTTTGGGTCATTTGGACTGCATCAGTTATATTTTGGGTCATTTTTCCAAGTGTCGGTTAGGAGGTTTTTAGCAAGTGGACAAGCATTGTAAAGGCGAAAGCCTATATATAGACATGAGTTGTAAGTGTTGGATTATCTTATCTTTGTACGACTTTTGGATGTTGATTGTGCGCATCTTTGAGTCTGTATGTGAGATAAAGAGATATTGCTGAGATCTGGTTTTGCAGAGATGTTGTATCAGGATTTTTGCTGAAGTAATATGACATGACAGAACTGTTTGGTGAAATTCCTGTGTACCTATTATGTTAATGCATGTTGCGATGGTCTCTTGCTACAGTTAATACTTTAATGTTATACTTGTCGTGATGAATGTTTCTGTTGAATGATGCTATGAATATGAATGATGTTAATATTGAATGCATAGATCTATCTTGAATGCCGTGATAAGTTAAGTAATTGTTGCCGCAATCATCCTCCTTCATTCGGTGGAAACATGGTTCCGTCCACTCTCCCTTGATTGCCTCGGGTGAGACCTCATTTGCTCTATAGGTGTTGCCGGACAGGGTAAAACTTGTTTGGGACCATTTGTTGACTCAAACCCAGTCGACAGGGATTCCCATCACTGTCGACACCAACCCATCGCGATCTCCCTAAGCACCGGCCCAGACAGGTTTTACCCTGTCCGGCAACACCTGCAGAGCAGATGAGGTCTCACCCGAGGTGATCAAGGGAGAGTGGACAGAACCATGTTTCCTCCGAATGAAGGAGGATGATTGCGGCAACAATTACTTAACTTATCGTAGCATTCAATATTAACATCATTCATATTCATAGCATCATTCAACAGAAACATTCATCGCGACAAGTATAACATTAAAGTATTAATTGCAGCAAGAGACCATCGTAACATGCATTAACATAAAAGGTACACAGGGAATTGCACAAGAAACTATTGCAGAGTTGACAACACGGGCCGCTGCAGCATGACAGGTTGTGGATGAGCTTGAGGAAGACATCAAGAAGGAGCGAGCTGAGAAGGCTCGTGAGATTGAAGAGCTGAAGAAAGAACATGACCACCTCATCGTGGAGAAGGCCCATATGTGGAATGACAGTGTGCGGGTAGAGCGGGCCATTATGGAAGCTTATCAGCATGTGCCGGAGCCCACTGAAGGGTTGTATATGCTTTAGCGTACATAGCAACTGGGGGTTGCTATTGTCCAGTTGCGGCACGAGAATCAGGAGTTGCGAGTTCAGGTGAATCCCAGAACACCACAAGCAGAAGTGGACGACCGCAAACGAGCAATTGGGGAGATAGAATCACAGCTGGCGGAGCTGGAAACCGCAGTGACGAAGCTCACAGCTGACATAGTGCAGTTTTGGGGCCGGATCGTTTAGGATGAACAGGTTGAATAGCTGATGAAGGTTCGGCAGGAAGCAGAGGGGCAGTTGGAGACACTCAAAGAGGCGATGCGCGTGATGCCACCTATGGAGCAGGTTGCCAAGTCTATGGATTTGAAGGATCTGCAGCAGCGCGTCGCTAAGGCAGATGAGCGATAGAAGAAGCGTGCTGCGCAGCTGGAGGAGTTCCAAGATGTTGGTGGCCAATTCATGATGAAGGCTGGCAAAGTTCTCCAAGTAGTGCAGATACATCGTCAACAAGTGGTCGCGAAGCTGATCGAGCACCCATTGCCCCAGGACGTTGTCGACAGTCAGGAGGCGGCGACGACAACATAGGAGATGGTTACGACCATCGAGCAGCAATACAATGACTTCATAGTGAAGACCACAGAATACACCATGTCTAGTTGACGTGTCTTGAGGGTGAGCCACAAGATTGTGTTAGGGGCCTGTTGGCAGGCGGTTTGGTAAGGAAGAATCGCAACATCAACGATGATGCGACACGTTAGAAGAAGTCACGGAAGGAAGAAGGGATGCATTATTTTATGTATTTTTGAGTCGATTGTACCGCATAATGCGGGTTTTTGGGTCATTGGACCATATGATATGTAATTTTGGGCTAATTGTACCACAGTAGGCGGGTTTTTGGGTCATTTGGACCGCGTTAGTTATATTTTGGGTCATTTATCCAAGTGTCGGTTAGGAGGTTGTTAGCAAGTGGACAAGCATTGTAAATGCGGAAGCCTATATATAGACATGAGTTGTAAGTGTTGGATTATCTAATCTTGGTACGACTTTTGGATGTTGATTGTGCGCATCTTTGAGTCTGTATGTGAGATCAAGAAATATTGCCGAGATCTGGTTTTGCAGAGATGTTGTATCAGGGTTTTCGCTAAAGTAATATGACATGAAGGAACTGTTTGGTGAAATTCCCCGTGTACCTTTTATGTTAATGCATGTTGCGATGGTCTCTTGCTGCAGTTAATACTTTAATGTTATACTTGTCGCGATGAATGTTTCTGTTGAATGATGCTATGAATATGAATGATGTTAATCTTGAATGCATAGATATGTCTTGAATGCTGCGATAAGTTAAGTAATTGTTTCCGCAATCATCCTCCTTCATTCGGCGGAAACATGGTTCTGTCCACTCTCCCTTGATTGCCTCGGGTGAGACCTCATATACTCTGCAGGTGTTGCCAGATAGGGTAAAACCTGTCTGGGCTTGTGCTCAGGGAGATCGCGGTGGGTTGGTGTCGATAGTGATGGGAACCCCTGTCGACTGGGTTTGAGTCAACACCATCCCTATGTGTTCGGAGGGATGAAGAGTTGGTTTCATGGCCTTCTCATGTCCTAGAAGAGACTCCTACAAGTGGAATCTTCTTCTCAGATGATGAAAACTGACAGATTCAACAAGGGTAGGTTCCCAAAGATTTAGTGGCATCAATGGTGACAGTCACGGCCTCCATGTCAGGAAGTGTTGGCACACTTTTACTTTGACTAGGGTTCAAACATTCAACAAAACACCAACATACACCACCACATATATTGGCCCAAAAGGGATTTTAATCCCTTTCGACAACAACACCTGCAAAGTAGATTAAGTCTCACTCGAAGTACCTATGGAAGCTGCAAGAACTAGATTTATGCAGCGCAAAAGGGGAATAGATCGACAGACAAATCATTTCTTAAACAACCCATTACATTAATGATTCTATAACGTCAACAGATCCAGATATTCGACACATCAGTCACTTCACAATAACCCATAACATAGCCAGGTTCATATAACTTATATTATATTCCATATTCATAATATTCGTAATGATCACACATGAGCTCTTATAAATCATTAACAGAGGAAATAAATACATATCACATCACACAAGAACACCATATTAAAATGTGGAAACCCATCATGGGAAAAACCACGAAAGTGCTTTGTCTTTTTATTATGAGTCGCAGCCAAATAATAAGCATTTCATGTTTATGACTTACAAATTTCTTCTTGACTTACAAAGGATTTGTGCACATATCCTGTAGATTAGCGACTCAACTCTTCAAAAATAGCTTCAACATACATATCATAATGCTTTGTTACAGACCCAAAATGAGCTCCAACAACATGCTCTCTAATCAACTGATAATAGTAGCAACAACCCCAAAATTTCCCTCTTATTACATATTTATAGGACGCACTAAACTTGCCCCACTCCCGCTAACCCACTAACTAATTAACCAACCCATTACTACAAGTGGAAAAATATAACTAATTGAATCAACTCCGCCCTTTTGACTTGATCAACATAACCGCTTTTCCTTATTTCTCGGTTGCTTCGTCGGAGTTGACTGCTTCGTCAAACCACTTTCGCTTTTCCTTTGTCCACACCAAAACTATCTCTGCAAAAAATGGTACCCACAATAAGCTAGGCCAAACAATCCCCCAACACTCACATGTGGCTCGTCTCGAGCCACTTAAGGATTGTGATACATGTTCCTGTAACTTTGACAAAAAAATCCTGGTAAGCGTTCCCGGTGTCTTCGACCAACTGTTGGACTTCATCATTTTTTTGATTAACAATTTCGATCAACTCAACAGTAATGTGTGCAGTACTCACCTCGATGGCCTCAATAACTATCGACTGGATGGAAACGTGCTGACTCACAATAAATTCTGATATGCGCTTAGCCTATGATTGAAGCGCTTGTACTCTTTCTATCCGTTGCCTATGTTGCATCCTCAGCTGGTTGATTTCATGATGCAACTCTTTATTCTCAGCCACTCTCCTCATCCTCTGGACTGGTTGTAGATTTTTCAATTGATCCCATAGGTTGTTCATCTTTTCTTCAGTGGCCCCAAACTTTGTGGTGACCTCTTTTAAATCAACATCCTCAAACAACGCAACCCAAGACTGTGACACTTCCTCGTACATTTTCATGCATTGAGCATCTATTGCCTGAAGGCTCTAAACGACCTATTGAACCTCTACATGTCACTGCTCTGTCACTTCAGGTGGGGTGCTAGGCATGAGTTTAGCTTCCAAATCTTGCACCTTTTTTCGATACCCCACAATGAGAGCTTCTAGGTGCTGTAGCTTCTCTTTCGACATCATTTCTTGCAATTTATGTAACATATAAAGTGGTAATGTAGACACTTAAGGTCCACATACCCCAACTTTGGAATTTATACACTGGTTCCCGACTCATCAAAACTCAATGCTCTAGGAAAAATTTTAACCACTCCTTCCATCGAAGGAATTGGGGTTGTGTGGTCCTGGCCTTCTTCTTCCTACACAGCTTCAATCCGCGGTGGAGCTGAAATGCGAATATTCTCTACTTCCCAGGACATATGTGATTCTACTGAATAGCTACGTCATTATGTATTTCACAATATTCCTATTTTATTTAGAAAATCCTGTCATCCTGTTGAACATGATGTTGATATCATCATCTATTAAGGCTTGGACAATGTCGGACTTATGTGCTTTTTTCTTTTTCTTTCCTCCTTGTGTTGATGTACCATCCTTGCACTTATCCCTCGGACCCGGATCAGTGGGTGTCTGACTTGATTCTTGATCCTCCTGCTCAGACTGTGGTGGGTTTCCTTCATCACCCCAGGCGCCTGTGTTATGTGTGTTTTGGCTTGTATTTTGTTGCTGACCCAAAGTTCCCTCCTGTCGCTGATCTTGCTGTGACGGGTATGGAGATATGTTTTCTGGTTCAATAGGTACTTTCCATTCTATGGGCCACTCATGGATCATTGCATAAAATTCTTATGGGGCCCCGCTTTAAACCTCACCACACCCTTATACTTCGACATAGTAGCCTTGTCAATGCGCAATATCTACACCACATAATAACGCATGGCCTCCAATTTCATATACAATGTGATATTAGTTTGCTATTGTATGCTATGTATATTAGAGTGCCATAAATTCATGTATCGAGAGCCCTGTCATGGCCCAACTAGCTGCATACCTCGATATTTTTATGGCTCTTCCCACCTTACAAATGAAATCAATAACAACAACCAAGAATAGATGAAAGTGGTACCATTTTCTTGTGCATCTGCACAATCATCAAGGAATTCATTGAGTAAGAATGTTTCCCAATTCATCTATACTCCTTGAGCACATTACTCTGACACAACAATGACAGAAGCAATGACTTGGTTCGGTGGCACCTTCCTTAGAAGATTGGTGGTCAATAGCTTTGCAGCGAAGTGCACTGCCTAGTTGCTGATGGAGGCCACGTCGAACCCCCTATTGATCTTTGACAAATTCTACTTTTCCTTCATCCTGGTTGCTAATTCTTGGTCTTATTCCTTACCCACAAAATATTGAGAAGGGTCCAACCCATCCTTAGGAAACCCTTTGATTTTCGTGATTAATTCAGTATCCAATGACACCTTGATCTCTAGCCATAGACATTCTCCATGGAAACACACCAACAACTGTTTTACACACGCATTTTCCTCCGCAGTGCGACCAAAATGTGGGAGATGCAACAATGATAAAAGGCTTGCCATCTTCAACCCAATATCCCATTGCATTGGTTCTAGTTCCAATGGTGCACCTTAAGCGGTAGAAATAGGTCGCATGTAATTCGTGTAATTGAATTCAGAGAATTTTATGGTATCATGGTTTGCATAGGACAATTTGTAAATATTTCTCATAATGTTTCCTTCAACATTGACGACCTTCAGAACCAAAACTATCACCAAGGGATACAGAGCATTCTTTGGTAGCTTGAAAGGTTGCACATTCTTCTGTCGTGGTAGAACATACTCTAGGAACATAGCGCAGATCCAGATGCGAACGCTCCAGTATCATGACTCACCTTTGCTCTTGTTTCTGGGTTGGGTTTGTTTTCTTTTCACGTCTTCCTCGGAACATTCACAGGAATATGTGGGGAGATGAATTTCGGCTGCTCAGGATTGATTGAGATAGAACCCCGCATAGGGAATTCTTCGACGGAGCCCCGAACCTCACTAGTTGCTGATAAATCTACCTGCATTGTACCGTTTTGCAACTCTGAAATCTCTCTCAGCGTACTATGCTTGGGATCTGGTGTGCTCAATACGATGCAACACTCAAGTAACAATGAGTACCAATAGAGAGAGGAGCGGGCCTTTTAACTTCAATCCTCTCGTGTGATCCTTCTGTCATTCCCAAGGCGAATTGAATGTACTCAATCTTTCAATCATGATGTGGCAGCGACAAATCTATTCACACACTTTAGTATTTTCAATAATTATTGCAAAAAGCGCACTAATGCCACCACTAAACCCATCATAAAAGAAACAATAAATTCTCATCAACTACAACTTCGATAGATCGACACTTTTTGAAAAAATCGAAAGAGAGGACTACGACAGACCACCAAATCCTTCCAATGATACATCCCTTCGACACAAGAGAAGTTGGGGTTTCCAAATGACAAAATAGAACTTCGATAGAAAGAGCCCCGACATAACAACTTTGACAAAAAAATAACTTGGGGTTTCCACAAAGCTCTGACACAACTGTACATCGACGCGGACACTTCGACACAACTAACTACAACATAAAATAAACTTGTGGTTTCTAAGAGACATCTACGAACACAATTTTTATTTTTTATTTTTTTTATGTACAAGCATTGAGTCAAAATTATTTACTCCAACGAGCCAAAACTATCCTTGTAGGGCTTAAGGCGGATCCCATTCACCAAACCATTGAGGAGTTCACCATCTAATTTCTGTAGTTGCACTGTGCCTCCCTCCATCTCAAATTTAATTACATATGGACCTAGATAATGCATTCGTAACTTGTTAGGATGTTTAAGAAACTTACTATCATAGAGAAGAACTAAGTCTCCTTACTGGAAATGCTTCTTAGTGATGTGGCGATCATGCCATTCCTTTTCCCGATCTTTTTGCACCCGCTGATGAAATCCTGCAATGAATCTGTCTTCTTCCAACTGGAGTAACTGCAAAAATCGTTCTTCGACAGCAACAGTATCAGACATACCGGTGAAAGCAACAATTCTTAAACTGGGCACAATATACTCCATAGGAATCACAGCCTCTTGTCCATACACCAATTTGAAGGGTGTCTGACTGGTCAATTTTTACATGTCGTTCTATAAACCCACAAAATTGAATAAACTCTCAATTCCTAGACATCGCGATTCATATTTCAAACTTTTGTTAATGCATGCTCCAGGATCTTATTGAACGAACGCTATGACAGCCCTGTTTTCCTGTGGATGGTACAGAGTACTGTTTCTATGGTAGACTTGAAATTCTTGTGTAAGAGACTCTATAGTCTTATTGACAAAATGTGGACCATGATCACTTAATAAAACTCAAGGACAACCAAACCTGGTAATAACATTATCGAATGGAAACCTTGCAGCATTCATAGTAGTACAATCTCGTACAAGAGCAGCCTCAACCCATTTGGTAAGATAATCAGTTGATGTAATAATATACCTTGCACCAGTTCTTTTTCCTGTAGGGTTGATGGGTCCCACGAAATCAATAGGCCACTTGTCGAAATCCTGCAACGTAACTTGGGGTACAAAGGGAATTTCATCTCTCCTTGACAGGTTTCCAATTCTTTGACATACATCGCAGTTATGAAAATATTCATTAGCATCTTTGTGAAGGGTAGGCCACCACAATCTGACTCTTAAGATATTCTGCATAGTAGCTTTACCTCCATAATGACCTCCCATGAATCCATCGTGAGATTCAACTAAGATTATTGGTCACTTCTGCTCCAAAACATAGCAACGCAAGACCTCATCTGGTCCTAACTTGTACAACTGATCGGTAATCAATTGGTAATCCGCATATTTAACAACCAACTGCTTCTTCTACACAGTCGTATATCCTTCAAGCGTCGCACCTGTAGATAAAAATGTTACAATATGTTGAAAGTACTCATCAACGATTGTTACAGAAAAGAGCTGCGTGTCTGGAAGGTTATCTTCTAAACTAGTTGGTTCTCTTCCCATCTCCAACCTCGATATATGGTCGGGGCTTGCATTCAACCTCCCTAGTTAAACAATTCAAAATCATATTTTCCAGAAATAGTAGTAACCACTAACATATATCCCCCCCAACACCAGCTTATTGACCAGGTACTTCAAAGCAGAATGGTCTGTAAACATCTTAAAGTGACCTCCTAGTAAGTAATGCCTGAACTTTTGCAAGGCATAAAACATGGCGAGCTCTTCTCTCTCTGTCGTAGTATAATTTCTCTCGGTTGTGGAGAACTTTCTACTGGAAAATGTAATAGGATGGTCAATAGAAACCTCACCTAGATGAGAAAGCACCACACCCAGAGAGATAGATGAGGCATCAACATTGACATTAAACTCTTTTCTCCAGCTGGGAAATGCTAGAATAAATGTTGTGACCATTTTCTCCTTCAATGTGTCAAGGCTCTGCTTACATTCCTCATTCCAGTGGAACTTCACATATTTTTTAACAACTTCTCCATAGGAATTGTGATTTGGGCATAACCCTTAATAAACTTCCTGTAATATCTTGTTTGAACAAGAGTTGTTCTCAACTGTCGAATTGAAGTAGGCGGAGGTAGATCAACTATAATGGAAATCTTGGCATGATCCACCAATAATCCCTGCTTGCAGACTACATGTCCCAATAATATGCCAAATCAGGCGCAGAATATGCATTTGTTTAGATTCAAATAAATTTGATATTGTCTACAACGCTCTAACATCAACCTTAAATTTTCAATATGATTCTTGAGCAACCCATATATTGTCCAGTCATCAAAGTAAACTTCCATGAACTTATGAATGCATTCTTTAAATGCTGCAACAACTACCCTTGAAAAAATTGCAGGAGCATTCTTTAAGCCAAAGGGAATTACTATATACTGGAAGCAACCCCATTCTATCGCAAATGTGGTTTTGTGTCAATCCTCCTTGGAAATCTTGATTTTGTGAGATCTTGAGAAACCATCCATAAAGGAGTACACTTCTTGACCTCCGATGCTTTCTAACACTTCATTTGTAAATGGAGTGGGAAAATGATCATGTAGACGAGCATCATTAAACTTTTGTAAGTTGATGCAAATCCAAATCTCCCCAGTCTTCTTGTCTTGAACTACCATAGGATTGTTCCACTCTGACTCTTCAATAGGTTCAATGATCCCTGCATCAAGCATTCTACCTATCTCAAATTTGAATTTTTTCTTATACCATGGGTTCAATCTGTACGACCTTTTCTTGATTGGCTTGGCGCTTGGCTTCAACGGGATTTTCATTTCTCCCAGGTTACCAGTGATTCCCTTCATTTCTAAAAACTTAGTGGGAAACAGATCTTGAAATTCATGTCACAGGTCAGTAATCTTTCCCACCTTTTCATCATCCTAGTAATCTCCTATATTTGCAAACTTAGGATTTTTAGAAGAGCCGATATTTACCTTTTTAATCTTCAATGGCTTCAGGAATTTGTCAGATGAAATATCTGGTCCCTTCAGATCAAGAATTCCTTCAGTTTCTAGAATATGAATATCTCTTGTATCATCATCCTCTAGTCCTTCGATGACGTTGTAGCACTCCATTTTTTCCATTGTCGTGGTCCACTGCGACAAACTAGACATTGGTCCCGAGATTTCTTCAAAAATATTTTCCTTGATAATCTGCAGAGATGCATCCTCATAGTTAAATTTCTGCTTGAAAATTATAGCCAAACTGTTCCATTCTGCTCTCTAAATATCTTTTGCACTGCGAGCAACCGATTATAGACGGCTTATGAACATCCCACCACCTCGTCGGTGTTTCTTTCAAGGACACATCCAAATCTAATAATCTATGTTGTTCTGGTACCTTAATTTCAAATTCATCAATGAACTTATCCAAGTTAGGTAAAACTTTATACATAGGCAGATCACATACCTCTTTGCAAACCCAACGTAGTGATTTTGTAACGTGATCACATATTCACATTGAAACTTCATGTAACATGTTCTGACAGTTCTTCAGAGCTTCGCCAGTATCAGATGAACAAGATCTAATGCTCTTCCAACTGAGCGTACCATCTGTCGTAGGATTGATATAGTCATTTATCCTAGAAGATATATTGTAAATGTTATCTAAGTCATGAGCATCATAATCATCTTTAATAGGTTTGACATACCTCTGTCCTTCCAACAAATCTAGAGGTGCAATAATTCCGATTTCATCATTCTCAACTGTTAGAAGTCTCTTTTTAAAATTTATAATGGTCTAATTCTAAATTTCCCAATCAATTCCCAACAGTGTAGGGTATGGATTAGTGTCATCGACAATTTCTATAACCTCGAAGTCTGAAAAAGTACGTAGTCCTTCTACTTTGATGGGAACACCAACCATTCTTCCAAATGGTATAACTTTATGTTGATTGGCCAACCGGAATTGAATAGGTGATCATACTAACTTTGACTTCCCCATATTCTCCCATGTCTGTTTGGTCAGAATGTTGACATCTAAGCCCATATCTAAAATAAAAAAATCCATTTCATAGTCACCAATCTACGCATTAAGTCGCAAATTCTGAACAGTCTTTACTCTTTTCTGAATATGGTTGACAACTCTTTCTGGTCTCATTTCTTCCTTAGATTCCCCAATTAACTTGTGCAATTCCCTTAATGCATTCTCATCTTTAATTAGAGTCAAATAACTTTTTAGAAAATTATGGAGAGCACTTACATTTCCTAGAGTCTTCTTTGGTACATACCTATCGAAATGAGATTGCATGTCATACACAGGTCCTTCTTCGACAATGGGCGATGGGGAGGATGTTGATGCACCCTTCATAAATTCATCACGAGCTTCGAATAATATACCTTTCTCCTTCTGAACATCAAATTGTGGTGGTTTCTGGGCTACTGGCCTCTCTCTCGGATCTCAGTGATTTCTATAATTACCTTTATCTCCACTCATTGTGGCTCCACCCCTTGTTACCACAACAATAGTATGTTGATTTGGTTGTGGTTCACCTGAAATATTATGTACATTTTGATTCTGGTTCTAGTTCTGGTTCTGCTTCTCGTGCCACTTCGTTATGAGTTGCAGACAATATTTTATGGTATGGTCTAATGCCCTACAATACGTGTAGGTCGAAGTAGGATTCAAACATTCTCTAGCATAATTTCCACGAGTTACACAATTATAGCATATAACTTGTCCTCTTCCTCGGCCAAATACTCTTCGTCCACTGCCTCTGAATCCACCTCGACGTTGATTGAATTGTGTGTTTCTTATTTTGGCTTGATCCTGTCACTTCATAAGGAACGTTTATGCAGTACACTCATTGAGCAACTGGTATGCTAAAAAAATCTTCTCATCATGTTCGACAGACCAACATAACTGACACCACAAGTTTTGAGGAGTACTTACCATTTTTTTTACAAGTAGCATTCTTTTGATCTATGTCCTTAGTCTAACAAATTATACACCATACACCTGTCCCAGGGTTTAGCGGACTAGGATTACCAGCATTAATATAATCATGAAATGCGGTACATTGGTCTTTAGAATGACCCTCATCCTTGCATCTAGTGCACCAAACATTTTCTCGATTTTCTTTACCTTTCTTGATATCTTGAATCTGAATAGATAATTTTTTTAACTGCAACTAGATTTGAGCCATACCAGCTCCAGTATTTTCGGTAGGTAATGCTTCCAACTTCATAGCCACTCCAAGGCTTCTTTCTGGGTAAGAATATTCTTTTGCATAAGTGAAACTCTGATATGAGGCAATAACGCAGCTATAAACCACTCCTTATGTTGTAGGTCATTCATCGGAAAACTTGCACGAGCCATCAAGGTTTTAAACCTTTGTTCGAAGTCCCAAAAAGACTCATTCGATGCTTGCTTAATCTCCTTCAATTCGGTAATACATTTTGATTCAAACTTTGGATTATTAAATTTAGCTTTCAATCCCTCCTTGACTTATTCTAAAGTTTATGTTGGTTGAGTACTGGTAACTTCAGAAAATTTCATAAACCAGTCTAAAGCACAACCCCTGAAGATCGTGATTAATTGCGCTAATTTGACGTTGTCCTCTTGTACTTGTTTTACAGTCCATACTGCATTGCATAAAAACCAGTGCTGTTATGGGTCCTCTGACCCATTTCCATTGAAAATAGGTAACTTCATGTCGTCCCCATCCATTCTAGGCCTCTAGGGATTCGACTTTCTTACTATTAATGGACCACTACTTGATGTTTTCCCACTCTGTGAATTATTATTCTGACTATTGGCACTACTCTGACTAGATTGGAAATTTTTTAAAGAATTACTTTGTCTTACCTCAGATCCTGTGGATGTACGCGGGGTCCTGGGTGTGTCGCAGTCTTGGTTCTAGGACGAATATGCAAATTCTTCTTCCTCGGCAATGAGCTACTACTTTTCTTCCTCATCGCAAGAATCTTCGTCGAGCTGTGGTACTAGTTCGTAGTCTCTTCTTTCAGTCGCACTGCAACCCTCTCTCTCTATCGCAATTATCCTCCTCTTGTTCAACTGAAATATTCACCCACTTTGCAAGAACCCACAGTCTTCGTCAATCTCACTTTCTTCTCCCCTTATCATTTCAACTCATTGTAGGTATTCTCCCATACCTTCCTCCATTCAATACACATTCCCACCGTGCACAATCGCTCTACTCGTAAGATTCCATTCGCAACACCCTTTTTTCACAAAGTAGCTTCTTGATCGACAAATTTAATGATTTAAGGTAGTTACCGCATGGACCTTCATAGAAATCTCGTTTCACTGCACTAGATGACTTGATAGTGTCAACAACAAATTCGGTAATGTACCCTTCAAGTATGTTGTCCAACTAGTAATCCACTGCACGTGAAATCTTGTTATCCACGCCTTTCAGTCACTGTACTAATTCAAGCGTCGAGCTTCTAGGATCACCTCCTTGGAAATTTGTCTTTTGCTCAGTTAATATTGCTAACCATTCATGCAATTACACCGGAAAATCACCAAAGAAAGATTCATGAATATCAGTAAAGATATGGTTTCCTAACCAACCTTCGTCGTACAACCGGGGATGCTTATTCTGTTCCTTCGCAAATTCCTTCAGCTGCTGATCTACCCAATCCTAGATCTCTGGCTTATTTAGATGCCACAACATTCCCCTTCATCACAAATCTCGTCCTAGCAACGACACCATTTGTTGGCACACTTTTACTTCGACCAGGGTTCAAACATTCAACACAACACCAACAAACACCACCATAGATACTAACTCAAAAGGGAGTTTAGTCCCTTTTGGAAACAAATGCAAAGTAGATGAGGTCTCACATGAAGTACCTATAGAAGCTGCAGGAACCAGAAGTCTGCAACGCAGAAGGGGGATAGCTCAATCGACAAATCATTTCTTAAATATCCCATTACATTAACGATTCCATAACATCGACAGATGCAAATATTTGACACATCAGTCACTTCGACATAACCCATAACATCGCCGGGTTCATATAACTTATTTTATATTCCATATTCATAACATTCTTAATTATCACACATGAGCTCATATAAATCATTACCAAAGGAAAGAAACACATCATGGTAAAAACCACACAAGCGTTGTGTTTTTTTATTATGAGTCGCAACCAAATAATAAGCACTTCATGTTTATGACTTGCAGATTTATTCTTGACTTACAAAGGATCTACGCACACAGCTTACAGATCAATGATTCAGTTCTTCAAAAATAGCTTCAACATACATATCATAATGTTTTGTTACAGACCCAAAACGAGCTTCGATAATAGTAGCAACAACCTCACATTTTCCCTCTTATTACATATTTATAGGGTGCACTTAGCTTTCCCTGCTCCCAGTAACCCACTAATTGACTAACCAACTGATTAATACAAGTGGACAAAATCTAACTAAATGAATCAACTCCGCCCTTTGGACTTGATCAACATAACCATTTTTCCTTATTTCTTGGTCGCTTTGTTGGAGTTGACCGCTTCGTCGAACCACTTTCGCTTTGCCTTTTTCCACACCAAAACTATCTCCGCCAAAAATGGTACCCACAGTAAACTAGGCCCACCAGTAAGTAGGCTCCATGCTCGTGAAAAAACCTGACTAGTAAAGGACAAAGTGTTGAGTGAGCACAAGGTATATTCTAGTTCGGGACTTAATCCCAAATAACGTTTTTCCTCATACGTTCAGACTTCGATGGTATCTCTGGAGGTCGGAAACTAGTTATCGATTTTTTCATTGGTGGGTGAGGTAAATCTTGGTGGTAAGGTCTTCGTTGGAAGAGTTTGTCTCCTAGAGAACAATGTTGCTTCTGATAAGGATAAGGGTGGAGACATAAAGGTGGAGATAGAAGCAAAATATCTGGGAGAAGGGAAAAGTCCTGGTGCTAACATAAGTTGTATAAGATCTTGGGTGAAAGAATCCACATGACTGTGGGTAGGGAGATCACGATGGACCGAGTGGCTCGCTGGTCTATCCTCTAGTTCTTTAATCAATAGACTAGAATATATGAAGATGAATAGGTTGGAATTCCTTGAGTGGATTCGACAAAATTGGAAACCCCTGGTTAACTACTCCCATAAATTAAGTATTCTTGTCAACGACTGGTTTTGCTTCCACTTCCTCTCAGCTGAGAATTGCACGAGGATTCTGTCGATGCCATGGATTATTGATAAGGGATTTCCTGTTTTGATTCGGTGTCATCCTGCCTTCAACTCTTTGAAGGAGCGAGTGGTAAAGCCTCATCTCTGGTGTCTTCTACCGGTATTTCCTCTTTAGTTGTGGTCTGTGGCCGTATTTAAAGATTTGGAAAATAAGATAGGCATATTTATTCATGTTGAGGATGATATGTTGTATGGGGTGGATAAAAGGATAGCAACAATTCTGGTTGAGATGGATGTCACTCGAGGGATTCTACCAAAAGTTGAGATTAGCTGGGAAGATGATAGGTTTTTCCAAAAGCTTGACTACAAGAAAATTCCCTCCATTGTCACCTCTGCTATGAAACGGGTCATTTGAGGAATAACTCAGTGTATGGGAAAAGCAAGGAACCCCTACGATTTGGACGAAGAAAATATGGTTATGCCAATGTCAAAGCCTTCGAGGGCTTTGTTTGTTGAAGCGAGGTCTTCACTAGATCGTCCTTTGGATTCTTTGGAATATTTGGGTCTCAACTCTCCATCACTCTTGCCCCTACTTTTCTCAACTCCCTTACTGATGTAGAAAAATATATTATTCTTGCTATTGAATCTTATTGGGAAAATGATTCTGGAACATCTTTCCATATTCCCTTAAACGATTTGTCCAGTGGGAGGTCTGGCTGTTTAGACTCGGGGGTGTCCTTGGACAAGGGTATGATTCCTCCTAATACTTTTTCAATGAATCCTTCCTTACAAAACTGCTTGAACAAAGATATTGATGTGTTGGTCCTAACTGGTGAGGGGTTTTGGGAGGGATTTCTTTCTTCTCCCTAGAATCATTTTGGTTCTTTAATAGCTATTAAGGATCCTGATAAGGAGGCTGCCATCACTATGGTGGATGTTAATGAGTTCTTTTCCATCTCTATTCACCTATCCAGGAAGAAGTGTTCTAAGAGGAATGAGGGCATACTTGTTCTCAGTCCTTCAATCTGAGAACCTTTGTTGGAAGATATTGAGCTTTTTGGGAATGGGTAGAGAATAGTGCCTGCTCTCTCTTCGGTGGCTATTACCATTGAGAACAACGTTCTCAATGATGGTGATGGGGTGGTGGATAAGCATGTTTTTGGGGAGAATATTTTAGTGAACCTTCTACCTCCCAATTATGATATTTTATTAAAAACCCTCTGCCAACCTATTCGAACATGTATACAAAGGAGGGGTTCAATCCCATCAACCCCGTCCATTTTCAAAATCTCACTGTCCGTAAGAAGAAATCTAAGAGAGTCAATGTGTCTGGAATTTTTGCCGAGGGTGAGTTAGATGACCTTTCCTATGTTCCTATCTCTGTTCGTCTACAAGCAACAACTGATATCTCTTCTAATTCCAATTATTTCTGGCCCCTTAGAGTTGAGTAGCTCTCTACTAAGGTTGAATAATATTAAGTTTTTTCCTTCAAGATCAGGGGTGTTGGGGGCCCATCCAAATATCAAGGCCTCAAAATAATTTTTGAACAACTTAATAGAGATATGGTTATGATACAAGAAACCTTATTTTAGGTGGATAAATACTGCAACCTTTTTCTAAAGTTGTTTCCTGGTTGAGAGTGTTGTGCATAGGATGCAACTGGACACTCTGGGGGTATTTTTTCCTCTTGGAACCCCGTAGACATTCTGTGTGAAGGAAAATCAAAGGTGTGGAGGAGAATTTTTCTTGTCTCAATTGTTATGGGTTGTACATGGGAAGACAAGTTTTTTGGGAGGTTGTGGGAAGAAGTGGTATTTTGAACTCCCTATTTCTTCTTTTGGGAGGAGATTTAAATCTAAATTTAAATTCCAATGAAATTTGGGGCCCTTCTACGTGACTATATCCTCTTTCAGACTACTTTGGCCTATTTTTCTAGGATTTTGGACTCATTAATGTGGCTCCTTCTCCCCTTCTTCCTACCTAGAGGAATGGCAGAGTGGGGGACTCTGCAATTCCCAAGAGACTTAACAGGTTCTTTATTTCAGATGCTATGAATGATCATTTCCCTAGAATTAGATCTTGGACTCATAGCTCAGGAATCTTTGATAATGTTCCTATATGCATTCAACTTGAGGTGGATCCCCTAAGGGTACACTATCCTTTTAAATTCAATCATATATGGCTGGAAAATGATAGCTTTATTAAGTTGGTTAGAGAGTTTTGGCTAAATACTGAATCTGATCCAATTGATTCTGCCATGTATAGTGTGGTTAAGAAGCTGCAATTGCTCAAGAAGGCTGTTAAAAGATGGGGAAAAGCAAAGAAATCTAGGCTCAAGGAAGAATTGTTTTCAGTGGAAGATTAGATTAGGATTCTATTCATTGAGAACCCCTCTAGTTGTTTCACTAGGGAAGAGATGGACTCATTGTTTCTATTGGAGTCTAGGAAAAACAAAATTTTCTCTATCGAAGCTGAAACTTGGAGACAAAAGAGCAGGGTCACTTGGTTAAAGTAGGGGGCTGTAATTCAATTTTTTTTCATAAATTTGGTAGTAATAATAGAGCTATGAATGTCATTTGGGAGCTAAAATATTCTAATGGATATGTGATAAACTCACAATCAGAATTAGAGGCAAAATCGGTACTCCATTTTGGCAATATATTCAAGAATCCCGAAGAGGGATAATATTGAAGCTTAGCTTGAAGTCATTCAACAATTCCCTATATTCTTTTCAGTTGAAGAAGGATTGAAGGTGGGAAGTGCAGTTACCCTCAGCAAGGTTGAGGATGTTATTAAGTGCCTTGTGAGGGATAAAATTCTAGGCCTAGATGGCTAGAATGTAGAGTTTTTCTCACACTTCTTTGGCCTTATTGGGAAAGACATCCTAGCAATGGTTGAGGAGTCCAGGGTTAAAGAAAATGTCTCTGGCGCCTTGAACTCTACTTTTTTATCCTTGATCCCTAAATGCTCCAAGATCGAGTCCTTCAACAACTTTAGTCCCATTTCACTAGGAAATCTGGTATACAAAATCATCACGGAGATTTTAGCAAACATGATCAAGCCTTTTGTTTCAAAATTCATTTCTAAAGAGCAATTTGGTTTCCTATCAAACAGACAAATCATGGATGCCATAAGAGTTGCACAAGAGTGATTACACTTGATCAAAGTGAAAAATTTGAAAGCTCTGACATTGAAGATTGACTTAATTAAATCCTATGTTAGAGTAGACTGGGTGTTATTGAGGTTGATTCTCTTGCAAATTGGTCTCCCTCTGCATGCCACTGATTGGATAATTCCTTGTATTAGCTCTGCTCAATTTGTTGTCCTAATCAATGGTTCCCCCACAAAATTATTCAATTTCTCTAGAGGGTTAAGACAAGGCTGCCCCCTTTCTCCTCTGATCTTTTTATTAGTGATTGAAGGTCTCAATAGACCCATATTAAAATCCAGGTGAAATAACAAACTAAAATGTATCAAGGTTTCTTGAACCCACTCCAATTCTCTTTTATTGTTCGTAGATGATTTCCTTTTGTTTGGTGATGGTTCGGTAGAGGAATGGAAATGTTTCAATGGTATCATTAATATTTGAGCGAGAGGAATTAGAAAAAATCCTGGGCCTCTTCCCCCCTGCAGATTGATAACATTGACAAAGGTTTGAAGTATTTAGGCTATTTCATGAATCCAAACTACTATTACACCAAAGAATGGATTTAGCTCCTTAAAAAAGTGGAGAAGAGGATCAATTGTTGGTGTTTTAAATGGATATCCTTGGGTGGTAGATTAATCTTAGTTAAATTTGTCCTAGAAAGTGTCCCTGTTTATTGGATGTATATGGCTAGGATCCTTATGTCTATCTTGCAATCTATCATAAAAAAGATAATGAACTTTATTTGGCGAGGTCAGGGGGATAAAAGCAAATTTCATTTGGACAAGTGGGAGTATATTTGCTTACCTAAAGTTTTGGGAGTATGGGGAATAAAGAACCTACAATGGTTCAATCATGTTCTATGCCTTAAGAGTCTTTGGCGTGGGATGTTTGGATCAGGTTTGTGGAGTGGGGTGTTAGATATAAGTATCTCAAGAAGTCTTCAGTGGAATACTGGATTAGAAGGATGATAAGTCAATATCTCAAGCCTCAAAACATATGGTATGGTTTCACTAGAACCTTTCCCCGGTTAGGGTTCTGGATTTCATGGAATATTGGAAATGGTGAAAAGGTGGTCCTGGGTATTGACTATTTTGTTTGGGGTGATACTTTATATAAGCTTTATGATATTAATCATTTGGGAATCAGAATTAACAGGGAGACAGATTCTCTTGTATGGGTTTGGAATTCTAAGTCTGGACAAATCACTGCTAAAGAATCCTATGAAGAAAACTCAACCTCCTCAATTGGAACAGTCCCTTTTTGGTAGATGATAAATATTTTCTTCATTTATTTTACAATGAATGCAGTCATTTGGTCCCGAGAAACCTTTCTTCATCGGATTACCGTAAGTTAGGATCTTTTTCTCCAAGCACATGATAGAGAATATATTGTGAGTCATAGCACATGAATCACAATCAAATTCAAGATTTCATAAAAATATTAGAAGGTTCAACAAAATAGAGTTTGGGAGATTCATAATGTGGTTCATTAAGTTCCATGACAAGGTGAAGATTTTCAAGGTTGAAAATTTACCAAGTGTTGAGGTGATTTGGAACTTCAACAAAATGAGGTTTGATGGGAGGAAGTTGGGCATTCATCAGTGAGTGATCGTTCAAGTAGAATTCACTAAAACTAAAAGTAGTATTAAGTGTTGATACTTAAGAAAATCGAGGTTTGGAAGTGGAACAAGTGAGAATTGTATAACCAAATCAAGCGTTGTCAAGTTAACATTGGTTAGGTTAAGAGAATCCCCTTGGGTTTTGGGAGAAAACAAAAGAAACCAGGAGAGAGGAAAGGGCCTAAGAAAAGGGAGTAGGCCACTAAGGTATAAATGAATATCACTAGGCTAATTAAGGGATTAATTTTGTTCAATAATCTTCAACTAGATTATTTAAGGTTGGTATGTGAATTGGATTAGATTAATTAGTAGTAGCGAATAAATTAAATTATGAAAGAGAGAGTGCAAAAGAAAATAACTTCATTACAGCTTTCTACTCGAGCAAATTTGAAAGTGGATGGAATGTGTAGTGAAACCAATCCTTGACCTAATGCAAATAGCCAAACAACATGCATTAAGGAATTAACCCAGTTCCTTTGTAATCAAACAAATTGGGAAGATACCCTAAGGTCAATTTCTCTCCTAAGTGCATGAAAATGATTAACTAGATTTGAATTAAACTTAACCTAGTCTAAACTATCCCAAGGGAGTTATTTAGGATTGGTGAAGAGAACAAATAACATGGAAGAGCCCCAATGGGTAGCTCAATTGGTTGGATTCCGAGTCCAAAGACCGTTTGATATTGAGGTTGGAGGTTCAAATCTCATGAATCCAACTCTCTAGGTCCTTCGGGCTTAGGCTCCCAAAACTAGAGCCAATGGGGAGAGGTCCCTTCAGGTGGCCCCCCTAGAATTATTATTGTGGATGTAGTGAGCCCATGACATTAATGCTGAGGCTGTGAACAATACAAAAAAACACAAATAACATGGAACAATAAGAGTTAGAGCCTAACATGCATCCCTAAAGTGAAAACCTAGATACTTAACCTAGTCTAAACTAACTTAAGGGAACTAATTGGGATTGGATAAGGGAACAAACAACATGTGAAAATGAAGTGTTAATCTCTCATCGGATCAATCAAAGATAATTTATTCTCAAAATTCAAAGCAAAAGAAAACAAGCAAGTCATATGCGTGAAAGATTTCCCTATAAAATGTAGGTATGTGGCCTTTAGAAAATAAGTTTACATCCCCACTCACTAGTCAAGATTGAATCTTCCTTTGAGGTGAGGCTGAAGGTTTATTGAAGTGTAAGCACTCATGTATCATTGGTTTTTTGTTTTATTTTAAATATATGATAAATGATTTTTGCAACTGAAAATTCCTATTTATATGTAACAATGAGCCAATTGGAAATTGCCTATCGATTGAGTCACATGTTCCATAAAATGGTTCCATACCTATGACTTGTAACATGTGTTGATAATCTACACAATTTACCATTTTTTTGAAATCGATTGATATTCCATTGCACATTCTAATAGAGCCCGGGGAAAATTCACCTTCATGAAACTATTTTGAAATGTTATCAGAATTAGTTTCCAAATTGCCTCCTCTACTACTGCATTTTAGAGTAATGGGATGGAGTACACTTGAGGTGGTTCAAATTGCCACTATGGAGGTTGATTCTCGACATTATTACATTTATCGAGTTGAATCGATACTTGAAGAATCAAAATCATAGTGTTTTTATTTCTCTAGTTTATTTTGTGCTCAAGAACTCTTATGGAATCAAAATTGTTGGGTTTTTATTTCTCTAGTTTATTTTGTGATCAATAACTCTTGTGAATTTCTGTGTTCACAAAAAAAAGATAAAGGTCTTTTAGAAGCCCTAATGCCTTAAAAAATTCCATAGAATGTTACAAAAAAAACCAAGGCAAGTGTATGCAAAGTGATTAGTTATATCGGCCCCCGGTGTGTAGACCAGTTGGCAATAGGGTGCACTATTAAGGTACTCCTTGTGACATCATGGGTTCAAAACTTGATCAATCCCCGTGTGTCGCGCATGGGGTGATGTCGGTACACCTAGAGGTATAGTGGTATCAAATAAAAATGAACGATATGTCATGTGAGTATGAGCTTGGACCTAGTTGTTGATTCCCCTAGTGAGAAAAAAAGTTGATTAGTTATGTCAAAGTATGGACATAAAACACATGATCTTGTTAATGTTGTGCATTCTACACAAATTAATGGGAAGAAAGGTTATAAATAGGATAATTTAAAGTTACGCAAAGGTTTGTGTCCAGGATTGTAGACCATGCAATGGGAAGGAATGAGGAAAAGTGCATGATACACTCCACAAAGACTATGCGGAGGCCAGATGCATGTTCCTCGATGGAGGTCTCACCTCCATGCTCCACATCCCACATAAGTGTGATAAGGAAATTTTTTAAGGTACACAGTGATTTGTAAACAAAAAGGAAAGAAATGAGTCAGAGGGGCCATACCATTGCATGCCACACTCATGAAAACTAAGCTCTATGTAGTGAAAAAAAACAAAAAAGGGTTAAGAAGAGTTAAACACATGACAACCAATGTTGTGTATAATAGTACACACAGGGGACCAAGACTATAGGTTTTTTTCTTGCTTGCATGAAACTTGGCCACCTAGGGCACTAAACCATGCCCTTTTTGACCAATGATAGGGTGCCACATGGTAGTTAAAAAAAACAAATTCAATAAGGGACCATTAGTGTGGCTTGGGGAAATGGTTGTGGGCGCCATTGGCCCTTTGCATACATTTGAGAAATAATCATGAAAGGGTGGTTGTAAATGGATGAAGAATGCAACCATTGGGAGGAGGAGGAGGTGGGATTGGAGGTTTTCCTTGCAATAAAGAAGATCATTGAATGAACATAGGTTGGGTTGACACTAGGATTGAACAATGTGCATAGGTTGGAGAGATCAACTTGGCCATGGGTTGATTCATTGCTTCATGGTTGTTGATCTCTTATTTCAATGAGTGAATTTTTCACTGTAAATTGTATTTCCTTTGTTTGAATACAAACTACGTAAACTCTATTTATAATATAAACTAGAACAAGATCACTATTTTGAAGCTATAGTTTTTCCCAAGATGTGCTTCTCCAAGTAGTTTTTGTGTCTTTGTGTATGTGCGGTTCCTTCACTATTTCTATTAGAATAGGCTTATTAAAGGAATTACAATCAATGTTATATTGCACACCATGATATTAAAAGTGTTTTTCATTCTACATTAAGAGATGTGTTGGTAAATAATTTGGCCATAATTCATTTGACTACATATCATATTAGTACCAGAGTGTAGTTCTTGACCTTAAGGGGGAGTTACTCGTTAATGCTAACTACATTGAGAATGTTGAAAGAAGGTTGAGAGTTAGTTCCCGTAAACCTTGAAATTTATATTAAATGAGACAAATAACCAAATCAAGACTATATTGTGGGTGTTGAAACAAATACAAATGATACACAATGTATGTTAACCAATTTGCATAATCAGAGGATGTTGAGAATCATTAGGTTAAAAATGATGTCGTTGACTTGGTTTCCACTTTGGCACAAGACAAGAAGAAAATGGAGCCTCAAGAGATGACATGAGATTCAAACAAAGAAGATGGAGGTTAGAAAATACCTAAGTTGAAGAACTTAAAGAAGGAGACAAGGGTATTAAGCAAGACTCAAACACCATTCAAAGTAGAGGCAAATATTGACATCAAGCCAATGCATGGATATATGTCTTGAAATTCAATCAATGGTTGCAATGGCTAGAATTTTAATTTAGTGTGCACAAGTTTAGTGGAGGACAAATACTATATTTTTCTCCTTTGAAATTATAAGGTTGTGATTTGACATAGTGGGAAAGTAATGCCATGTCTAGAATACTAGGCAATGAACCACATGTGATAGATGGGGAAGTGTTTAAGGACATTCTTTAGTCACATTGTTATCCTATTGTTTATGAGGAGAAACAAAAAATAAGTTGGATTTATACTAGAGAGAGATAAAGATAGACAATGCCAAAATTCACCACTAAATTTAGAAACAAAACAATCCAGTAAGATATATCCCTTAACAACCCTAAATTTCTTATCAAGTACTTAGTACTTTTGCAAAATAATCTTAGGAGACAAGTGATGCTTTTCAAACCTAATACCATTGGTGAAGATTGTTTGTAGGGGAAATGTATTGGAGGAGATACGAAGAAAATAGAGTTTATTGGGCCAAAAGAGAGAACACTACAAGAACCCCCAAAAGGTGGAAAGAAGGGAATAAATAAAGGCAATAAGATCGTTGCGATGGCAACACAATTCAAAACCCTAAAAAGCATTGTAAGCACTATAATTTTGATGGCCACATAAAGCAAAGTCACTAGTAACCACATCTTGTGTTACCCCATTCATCCAAATAACAACAAAATAAGACAAACACTTGGTTGTAGAGGGAGATAGAAGGGCTGACAACAACTCATATGATCGACAACAACTCACACATTGATGGTAGGGTGACCTTTACTTTATTTCAAAGAGGGGTAGATTTGACTCAATGTGGTGTTCTTAACCCTAAAAATTAGAACCATTCACAAGATAGACATATATAAATGATGCGAAATACTAAAAATTATAATGCAAATTAACTTAATCGAAGGAAATGGATAAGAAAGATGAGGTGGATTTAACGCTTGTATTATAAAAATCATTTTAGGAAACAATGTTCACTAGCCTCTTAAGGTTGGGTAATCTTTCATTTTAGTAAATCTCCAATACAACAATTCTTGAAAAAACAATCCATAGCCTCTAAACTCCTTAAATATGTTTTCATTAGAAAAAACCATAACTACTTAGTGGGCCTTAATTAACATATAGAGCATTTTTATATTAATTATTAAATTACTAACTATTTGGTCTTATTCAAAGGAAATTATTGCATACATTACCTGACTAACTCATGTGCAGTTTAAAGTAAGGTGGGTTAGGGTAGGACCCTAGCATGCCCTCCCCCTTCAAGAGTTGTCTTGTCCTCAAGGATGAAGGTGGAGAAATTGTTGTGGAATCCCTTATGGTTCCCATGTGGCATATTTTGGTTGCAAATGTTTCCACTAAATCAATACTTCTTTGATTATATGTCTATGCAATTAACGTTCATTGGTATCCATTACTGCTTTCACCTGGGTCGAAATGGAGCCTTCCTCATCAAGTTTTGGTAACTCAGTTTTCACTTTACAATTGGATCCCACCACTCTTTTACGACAATATACATGAAATACCAGGTAAATCTTGGGTAGATATGGCAAAGCTCGCTTGTAATGCACATTTCCAATACGTTGTATGATCTTGTAAGGTCCATAGAACTTTAGGTCCAATTTCTAAGGGAGGTGATTTTTGAGTGATGTCTCTTTATAAGTTTGAAGGCAAAGAAACACATGACCCCCTTTTACAAATGAACACCTGAAGTGATGTTGATCCATCTATTATTTTATTCTATTCCAGACCATGGCCAAATTGTATTTAAGTGTGTGGAGAATCATTTCTCTGGTGCAAAGTGTGATATCTAGTGCATGGACCACGAAGGTTCCCAATAAATAATAAACCACATATAAGGGGTTTTGGCCATACACTGCTTCATATGGGTCATTTTTGTATCTCCATGATAAGTACTAGTATACCACCATTCTAAAAGAGGAATCCATTGCACCCACTGGTGTGGCCTTTCTAATGTGATGCATCTTAAATACGTTAGGCTAAGAACTTATTAACCACTTATGTTTGGAAATTTGTTTGGAGATGATAGGTTGTGTTGAGTTTCAACTAGGTACCCTGAAGTTTAAATAACTCCGACCAAAAGTTGCTCGTGAATGTAGGGTCATGATAAGAAACAATGGAAATGGGCATACCTTGTAACTTATAAATATAATCCATGAATAACTGGGCCACGATGGTTGGTGTAAAAGGATGTGCTAATGCACAAAAGTGAGTTTATTTGAGAGAGTGATCTACTACCACCATGGTGATTGATTCATTACCATCACTAGGAAGCCCCACTATAAAATTCATAGAGATATCAGTCCATATATGGGTGGGAATCGAAAGTGATTGCAGGGCTCTTTATGACTTCATCATCTGGCCCTTATGTCATTGACAAGTGTCACAGGTCGTGACAAAGTTTTGGATATTTGTTTTCATGCCTTACTAAAAAAAGGAGCACTTGATTCTTTCATAGGTTTTATGAAAACTTGAATGGCCTATTGTGGGGGGTGAATGTAACTCCTCTAAGATGTATTGCTTTAAGAATGAATTAAGTGCGCCTAAACAAATGTGCATATTATACCTTAATGTATCTTGGTGACATATATACCCAAGTGAATGGTTTGGGTTGTCGCGGAGCCTATGGGTGAGGGTCCTTATGGTTTCATTCATCATCCATTCTTGACACACTGTAAGGAAAATGAAAATAGGGATCCCTCCTCCTCCTCAAATTGCCCAGACAATGCATTGACCACCACATTTTCGATACCCTTCTCGTATATAACCTCATAGTCATACCTTGATATCTTAGTAACTCACTTATGCTACTCTGGTGAGGGAAACCTTTGTTCCATGATATATTTTAAACTATGATGACCAGTCTTGATTTGGAAATGTCTCCCTATTAAATATGGGTGTCATGTCTCCACTATGTTAAGGATTGCGATCATGCCTTTTTCATATGTGGATTTTCCCAAATTCTAATCACATATTTGTTTACCGGTTAAGGCTAAAGCGTGTTCATCTTGCATCAATAGTATTGCTCCAAGGCCTCGTCTAGACACATCACATTCTAAGTCAAAATTCTTAGTGGAATTAGGAATTGCTAGTACTAGAGTAGTGCAAATGACATCCTTTAAGGATGATAATACTTGCTTAGCTTCATCGCTCTAGCGAAAGACATTCTTTTTTAGCAAGGATGTGAGAAAAGCAACAATTTTACCATAAAATTTGACAAACTTTATGTGGTAGTTGGTAATTCCTAGAAACCCACACAAGATATTGAGGGTCTTGGGGTGTGGCTGATATTGCATAGCTGACACTTTCTTGGGGTCCACATGTACTCCAAATTGACTCATAATACGGTGATCCCTTAATAATTGCAAGGCACAATCAACATACTCCAAGTGGCCTTCCATGTGGTGTTGTACACCAATATATCATCAAATAAAACCAACATAAAATGGAAAAAGAGGGGTCAAAAGATCTTGTTTGTGGGGATTTGAAAGGTGGATGGATCATAACAAAGGCCAAATGGCATGAATAAGAGCTCACAATGACCCTCATGGGCACATAAATTTTTCTTGGGGATGTCAACTTATTTTATTTGGATTTGGTGGTAGCCATTTGAGGTCTAGTTTAATGAAGAATTGGAATCCATGAATCTCATCCAAGAGATCATCAATGACTGGAATAGAAAATTCATATTTGAGAGTTAACTTATTGAGGGCCCAAAAATCTGGACACATGCCCCAAATGCCTTCCTTTTTTAATACCATAACCACTGGTGATGAATAAGGGCTTGTGCTGGGATGAATGATACTAGCCTCCAATAGGTCTTGGATGATCTTTCATATTTCATTCTTTTGGGAAAAAGAGTGTCAATAAGGGCTAGTAGTGTAATTAAAGTAATACCATGGTTGTGCTACCCTCGGGCTAGTGGTAAATTGTTGGGTGTGTCAAAAACTTGTTTATATTTAGAGATAACTAATTGCAATTCAGGGTGAATGTGTAATGGGGGTGTTTCCGTGACCTGGATGGCATTGAATTGAGTAATGATACCTCAATGGAATTTCTTTAATAACTTATCCATACTGTGGGAGGTGATAATTTATGGAGAAATTGAAGTAATCCCGTTAAGATGATGTGTTTTCCCTTCCTTGATGAAGTTTATATATAGGATCTTGAAATCCATGCTAACCAGTACCAAAGTGCTTAGGCATTCTACCCCCAATACTACATCACAACCACCCATTTCAACAATGAACATGTGGGTTTTGAGAGGGTAATCACTTATTTGTAGCTTTCAATTTTCACATTGACCCCCACATTTCATGATACCACCATTTTCTATCATAATTTGGAAATTTGCTATAGTCCTAATATAATAATGGGTTTCTTATGCCATTCTCTGATGAATAAATTTATGGATATTTCCACTACCAATTAATACAATTATTTTGTGATGCTTGATGCATCCTATCAACTTCAATGTCTGGGGTGTTGAAAAAATCGATAAGGCATGCAGAGAAATTTGGGGTTCCTCCCTAGGAGGTTGCAAGGTTGGGTATTATGCCATGGGTGAAAGAGTCTCATACCCTTTTGGTTCTTGAGTTCCATCCAAGGTGATGAATTTTGGGTGTTCATGTGGGGATATGTTTATTTGGTGTTAGGAATAATATAATACAAAATAAGCAAGCACACACAATGAAGAAGAATATTTTTACCTTGGAAACCCAAACTGAGAAAACCATCAACAATAGATCTATTACCCTTTACCACTCCGGCCAAGGCACGTCCAATCCAACCATCATTTGCCACTCTCAAGCACCTTACAATGGAATTTATCAAGCCTTTAAGTAGGATTCATCACAGTCCATACCATATGACACCCAAAAACCATGGGACCATAAACCACCAATGGTAAACCCATCTTTGACACTTTAACCGAGTTAAGATTAACCTAACATTCCCCCCTTTAAACTTGAATTGGGGTAAAGACCAATCCCCCTCAATTTTTTAACCGAATATTGGGGAATACAATATGCCCCCCCCCTCTTGATTCTACCTAAATCTACATGTAGAATTTTTATTGGTGACCCAATAAACCAAGGGTATGCATGCCTAAATGGGTCTTATAGGCATATCCATTTACATTGTGATTAAAACCAAACTCCATAAAAAAATTCTTATAGTACAATGAGCTAATTACATCTTCCTCTATCTTCCATGTGCTTCTTATGTTAATGCTTCATATAGATCCATGCCATGCATTTTTTCCATGTTCTATTATGACTGTATGTTCTTTCCTCGCTAGAGAGTTCATCCCAAACACTCTCTCCATGGATCCAAGCATCAGACCACTCTTTCCATCTCTGATACCAATTGCTAGGAATAATATAACACGTAATTAGCAAGCACAGACAATGAAGAAGAATATTTTTAACCTGAAAACTCAAAGGAGGAAAACCAACAACAATAGATCAATTACCCTTGACCACTCTACCCAAGGCATGGTATATCCAACCATCAATGACTAATATCAGGAACCTTACAATGGAGTTACTCAAGCCTTTAAGTAGGGTTCATCACATTCAATACCATGGGAAAATACCACGGGACACCCAAAAACCATGGGCCCATAAGCCACCAACGGTAAACCCATCTTTGACTCTTTAACCAAGTGAAGATTAACCTAACATTTGAAATAATTTTATTCTTTGCATTTATGCTCTCAAAAATATTTTCATCACATTTATATCAAAGTATGTGGCATTGAAATTCATCCATTGCATTGGGATATAACATTTTCATTCTTAATGGTGGCACATTGAAAGTGTCGAAAGTATGAGCCATGGGAGTGTTGGAATTAGTGTGAATCAGAAAGGAAGGTCTTTTGGGTTGGGCGTTGATCACCATTTCAGCTTCTCAAGCTCGATCACAAACGTCTAACATGGATAAGGGTTGTTGCATAATGGCATGTGCTAGAATTTCCTCCTCGAGGCCATTAATGAAGCATTCCCCCAAAAAAAATACAGAGTCCAAATATGCGGATAATTTGGTCCATAACTATGTTTCTATGGCATAATTTGGTAAATTTACCTAGGTAGTGACTGTCACATTCAAAGCAGTCATGAAGGATCTTCACAAATTGAATCCAAGGGACATGATGACGATGGTATTTCTTGTTCATTACCACCATTGACACCAATGTCAATGTTCAGAGTATAAATATAAAACCCTAATTTTTAACTTTTGGAGATCATCCTTAATGTCATGGAGAGTAAAATAGTGTTTCATTTGGGTAACCCAAATCAAGGGATCTGAGCCATCAAATGTGTGCATTTTGACCTTCGGAAATCTATGCCATGAATTTTTATCCTCAAATGGTAGAGGTTGAATTTCCAGAAAGAGAGTGTGAGATCCTTGTTCTTCATTAACAAATGTTTCATCTGTGGGATCCTCTATTTTAGGTGTTAGGCCCATGTGTTGAGCAATAACATCAATCGTGTGTTGCTAGTTAGCCATATTGATGTTGAATTGGTTAAGTACTTGTTGCAATTGTGTAAACATTGATGCCATATCTTTAGTGTTCTAAGGTGGATCCTTGGTAGTTCCTCCATGTTTATCTAGTTGTGGGTGTGTATCATGGGACAACTTATGATAGAAAATAGATTAACACCAACTTATCTCAAAATGACCATGGGATAAAGAGGAGTCTTTTGAGATGTATCATGAAATGAGATATTGGCTAGGCCACCCAAAAAGGGTTGTTAGATATGTATAACAACACAATCAACACAATGCAAGTATTACTTTGAGATAGGTAACCAACAAGGGTGTTACTAAATCCCAATTTTTTTTTACATTGAAGGAGTATTACTCCCTGTAGAATATTACTACACTAGCATAATTTCCAAAGTCCTTTTGGATGCAAAGATGTAGGAATTTTGTTGGCTGGTGACAGGGGCTAGGGTTTCCATGGTCCTAAGGATAAGGGATTGTCAAGTGCTATAGCTCTCTGATATACTTGTAGGGTCCAATAGTAGTAATCAGCCCAATCTCTCAGGGAACTAACTAAGGAGGATCCACTATGCCCTTAGACATACTGCCCAACTATATTCGCATGTGTTATGTTCAGTGCCACTATAGCAACAAGATGATAAATTGGATTATCTACAACTGGTTTCAGGTTTCCTAGGGAACTTCCTATATACCCAAGGGTACATGGAAGAGAGAATTCATATACAACTGTTATCAGATGTAGTACTACTCGAAGGAGTACCAACAAATATTACAACAATGTCCAAACAATGTGACTTAATACCAATTTTATTTTCTGTGTATGCTTCCCCAACTATAGTTTTACCTGCTAAACGATAGATTTATGTGTTATTTAAAGACATAAGAACACTTTTGTAGCCTAAAAAAAATCTATGAAAATTCTAAAGGTGTGTTGGCTCAAGAAAGTGCTTTGATACCACTTGTGGTGGTCATAACCTTGAAACTTAGAACCATTCACAAGAACGACACAAATAAATGATGTGAAATAACATCAATTATAATGTAGATTAACTTAATCAAGGGAAATAGATAAGAAATATGGGGCATAATTAACTCTTGTATTATGAAAATAATTTCAGGAAACATTGTTCACTCGCCTCTTAAGCTTGGGCGACCTTTCATTTGAGTAGAGCTCCAATACAACAATTCTCAACAAAACAATCCATAGCCTTCGAACTCCTTAAATAGGATTTCAATAGCCAAATCCCTAACTACTTAGTGGACCTTAATTAACACATAGACCATTTTTTACACTAATTATTCCATTGATTAAGTACTTGGCCTTATTCAAAGGAAATAGATATATACATTACTTGACTAAATCGTACGTAGTCTAACATAAGGTGGGTTAGGGTAGGGCCCTAATAGTCAAAGAGCATTGTAAGTGCATATTTGTTATTAGTGAAAGCTTCATTGATGAAGTAGAAGCATATGTCACTTCATTGGATACATGTGGAGTAATCTTGGTGAATTCTTGTCTCTATGTCTAGGATGTCATATTTAAAATAAGGGATAACCAATATAAACTTGTGAAATATGGGAAGTCTCACATTGTCCATACATATAAGACAAAATCAAGGCTCTCTTTGATACATGAACACTAGGATAGGAGATTGAGTAATACAAATAAGAAGTTTGTATTGTTGTTTGTGAAAGGAGAAGCAACAATTTGAGTAGTACAAACAAGACATTTGCATTGTTCTTTGTGAGAGAATAGAAACAACAAGGAGAAGGTAAGATGGAAATTAGTGTATCCATATAGGGATGTGAAAGCATGCACAAGCACCAATGAGAAAAATTGCTAGGGTCCTACAAGGATGTTTTTCAATAACGTAAGGGTTTACCACCTAAGAGGAAAATTAAACATGATATTTTATTGTTATAAAAATCTCCAGTACCTAACATTGGGTTATATAGACAATCCATTTCAAAGTCAAATGAAGTGAAAAAAAAAACTCCACAGTTATTGGAGCAGGAAGTCATAAATCCTAGTACTTCACTTTGTGGGTCACCCATGATTAAAATGTCTAAGTATGGAAGTTGTAGAATGTATATTGACTGCAAATATTTAAACAAGGTGATCATCAAGAACATGTAACATTTGCTATCGATTAATAACTTGGTGGATCAAATGCAACACGTGAAGTTCTTCATAACATTCGACAAATCATGCTAAAAATGTTTTTTAGTAAAAAGTGAAGATCACACATTCAAGGCAAGGCACGGTTTGTATGAATGGTTAGTTATTCCTTTTGGTTTGTGTAACACACATGCAACTTTTATGTGTTTAATGAATGATGGTATACATCCATTTATAGATTCTTTTGTAATTGTATATTTGGATGACATGTTGATCTTCATTGTTACTTGGAAATATGTTATTTCACATCTAAAATGGATATTGGACACATTTAAGAAAGTACCATTGATTGTTAAATCTCAATAAGTGTGAATTTGGGAAATATTGCTTGGTGTACCATAAACATGGGATTGGTTACAGAGGAAAGGTTGATCCAACAAAGATTGAAGCCATCAATAAATTACCTAACCATACTTGTGTGACAGAGTTAATAAGTCTCATGGTAGAAGCTCAATATAAGAGGAAGTTCATTTCAACATTTTCAATAGTGCTTGCACAATGGCATGCCATTAATGTAAGAGAAGAATTTTCATTTTGGGAAACATCAATAGAGATATCCTGAAAAACTATAGAGAAAAATACAAACACACTATTGTTTTCCTTTCCTAATTTTCAACAAACTTTTGAGGCTTAAACAAATGCAAGTGGGTATTCCATGAGGGAAATCCTCATGGAATGAAGAATCAATTTAATACCATTCATATTTTTTAACTATCCTACTTATGATAAGGATCTCGTTGTGCCGGTGCAAGCAATGGAGAAATGGAGACAATATATTTTAGGGAAGGAAACCATAAATGCAATGAATACCAACGGTTTCAATACTTGGAGAGTCAAAGAAAAATTTAGCAAGAAAGCATATATAAGGAATGTGTGACAAACAAGCAAACAAATATGTTATCAAGGTCACCCATACAAAACATTGCAACTAGGGGAGTGGTTATACAACCTTATACCTTCACACATGAATTGTTGAGTGAAGAATACAAGCAGGACAATTCTTTTGGAGATGTCTTTCAACAATGAAAGGAGAAAATAATGGTTGATCAAAAGAGAAATTAATATCATCTACAAGATAGGTTACTCTGTATAGCCACCCAGGGATTTGACCCCGATACCTTCTACTCACAACTTACAACACTCAACCACTTGAGCTAGCACACCGGGATTTTAGTTTATATATATATATATATATATATATATATATATATATATATATATATATATGCAGAATATTTAGAATTTTAACACCACTTTAATTGCAAGGAAAGTGGATAACTCTTTTAAAAATAAACATATGAATTAGCTTTTATTAATAGTATTTTTAATAATAACTAAGTAACAAAAATAATATCGTATATACTTAAAAAACTATAAACATATAAATCATATCTTAACTATAAAAATAATCTTAAGGCAGGGACTAGCTACTTTGCAACTATTTCTCTTGTTATACATGTGACCATATTAGATTACACTAACTCCATGATTTTTTCCCTAACTTGACACATCATTCCATATCGTCATTTACTAAATTTTCAAATCTATCCTATGACTTACCCATTTAACCATATTCCCATCACTTCACATTAATAACTCTAACTTTGGTTTAATTAAAATTGATTGGTATTGACTCAATGTACTAGGTGACGTGGTGACCTTCAATCCTTGGTTAATTCAAGAATGCAACTCAATCTCTGATTCTTCCACCTGGAATTCTCTATGAACTTTAACTATTATAGAAAGCTCCTTTAGAAAACAAAGGTGGTGCCCAAGTTTTTATTATTATAGAAATATAAGCTTAAAGTTTCGCAATAAAAGATATCAACCTCCAACTAAACTAAATTCAAGACTCTCTCAACCACTTGGTTGAATCTTCTTTGACTCAACAAAACTGAACTCATTGACACATACATATGGTTGATCTTTATTGACTTGACTATACTAAAATATAAATAAAATTAGTTTACAATATTCCTCTAGTAGGAGTGGGCAGCTTAATTGATGGAGGGATGAAGAGTTTCAAGTGGGTTCCATTCACCCACCCTCCTAGAGTGTACCATCTATATGGATAGCTAAATAGTTTCTAATTCATGGATTTCTATGACTAGGATAGGTCCTAGCCAATGTATCTTCAATTTCCCATAATGATTCAAGTATTTGATGTTTTAGGGTAATACCAAATTGTCTTTTTTGAAAGTCTTATTTTAATATGATGATCGTGCCATGCCTTCTCAATTTTCTAATGGTACTATGCTAATAATTACTCATTTTCCAATCCCATGAGTTTTATAATGCAACTCTGAATGGAATATTCTCTAGACATTTTGGTGGCTTGTGCAATGAACATGCTATGTATTACAAACATTGTAGGCACTACTCCTTTCCTACCATAAACTAGAGTGAAGGACACATGCTTGGTTAATTTATTTGGTGTTGTTCCATATGCCCATCAAGGCCCCAAAGCACACTTGGTATTCTTTAATCGTAGTCTTCATTGTTGACAATGCAAACTTTACTTAAGCCTCATTCCAAAATTTTATTGAACACTCAACCATCTCATTTTCGTGCGAGTGATATGGTATACTAATGTGATGTTGTATCATGAATTCTTAGGTAAGGGTCTTCATGTTGGAGTTCATGAAGATGATAAAACACCTCATGGGTAGTGACAGCTATAGGTTATTGGACAACAATCCCAATGACAAAACCCTAATTCTTGTAACAAAGGTTATTAAGGAATAATCTCTTATTGATAATACAAAGAGAAGACTTACTCTGCATAGCTCTCTGATAGCTCGCATTTATGGCTCTCCAAAAATCCATAAGGAAGGTGCTCCAATAAGACCTACTGTAAACACTATTGGGTCCCCAACATATTATTTGGCCAAGTTTCTTGCGTAAATGACTTAAACAATTTATTGGGAAAACTCTTTCTTCCTTATATAAAGAACTCAACCCATCTTGTCAACAAACTAAAGAATCTGAAAACGGAGGAAGAAGACATTCTTTTCATCTTCGAAATGGTTTCCTTGCTCACAAAAATTCCAGTAAGACAAGCCATAAAATTTGTAAAGGACATCACCAATCATGAAAAAATGAATCTAGTTGAGCTATATCTAAACTCCACCTATTTGAGTTTTATATGGAGAATCTATGAAAAAATTGAAGGTATTCTAATGGGATCTCCTCTCTCCCCAGTAATTTCCAATATTTACATGGAGTATTTTGGGAAAGAGGCCCTTTGATAATTTTCGTTGCAACCAAAATGGTGGTTGATATTTGTGGACGACACCAATGTGAATTGGCTACATTGTAGGGAAATCCTAAATAAATTTTTAGGCCACCTTAACAACATACCTGAGCATATAAAATTCACGATGGAGGTATAAGAGGAAAAATATATTCCATTTCTAGATGTTCTCATCAAAAGGAACAATTATGGCTCATTAGGTCACTAGGTTTATAAAAAAAAAGGCACACATAGAAATATATCTACATGTGGACTCCCACCACTACTCAACTCAAAAATTGGTGTAGTTACTAATTTAATAACTCGTGCATTTAGATTATCTAACTAAGAGCATATTGAAGGAGAATTGGACCATCTATTCAATGTTTTTTAAATAAATGGATATAAGGATAGAAAAATTATACATATTATCCAAAAGGTTCAAAGAGGTCCAGGAAGGAGAGGAAGTGATGAAGAAGAGATGGAGAATATCACCCTGCCATACATCAAGGGAACCACAGAAAAAATAACACGGATATTGGGGAAAAATAATATTAACGTGACATTCTTCCCCCCCACAACACCATCAATAAATCTTTGGACCAAGCAAAAGACCAGGTGGATCCTAATAAAAATATGAGTCTATGTTGTTCCCTGCTCATGCGAAAATAGATATATATGTGAAACAAGGAGGGCTATTGGGGTCAATATTAAAGAACATTGCACTGACATTTGACACAACCGCATAAATAAGTCTACCCTTGTTGACCACTCATAAAAAATTGGATATCAAATCTACATTGAAAAATCTAGAATCATCGCATGTGAGGAGCATCACATAAGAAGAAAAAATAGGGAAACATTGGAAATTTAAAAACACAAGAATATCTTAAATCAAGACGTAGGTGTTGAATTAAGTGATAATTGGTATTCAATTATTAATATTATCAAAAATATGATAAGTCCAATCTATTCACCCAGGCTGACCTAACTCTCACTCTTTTCCGCATTAAAGGGCATTCATTATAAATGACATGTTGTTTTCTCACTCTTTAATCAGCGTTGAGCTCCTGATGATGAGCCCAACCTGCAGCTCGAAACATTGAGCATTGAAATAATTATTCATTCAATCTACATGTCCTATTTTATTTATTATGAAACTTTTGGGATATCCAAACTTGTAAATAATATTTTCAAATACGAACCTTGCAGTCACATGAATGGCACAATCCTTTGTTTATGTTGCATCTTTCCATCGAGTGAGGTAATCAATTGTAATAATGACGTTGCAAGCACAAGAGTGTCCAACAAGGGGGTTGATAGGCTTGATGAAATTAACCACCATTTTTCAAATGGATGCAATGCAATGTCAATGTATAGGGTTAGATCATCTTGCATGGAAGGTCTCCTAATTTTTTTGACATATGTCACAATATTTAGCATAATCTTTAGCATTATTTAACATTGAGGTCCATCACAATGTAACTTATAATATGTCATGGGTTGCCTCTTTTCCCCCATAGTGGCCTCCCACAAACTAATGTGGCATTTGCATAATATTCTTAGCATTTATGATCCATGATGTAGTGGCTGATAATACCATCAATGCTCAATTTGTATAGTTATCCATTGATCAATTGATAGTTTGCATCCCTAAAAACCCCTTGCTTCTTCAATACTATTGTATATTCCAGTGGTGCAAGTCTCATTATCAGGAATACAACAATAAATTCCAACTGATCTGATGTGACTTCTACCTAGAACAAATCAGAGTTCAATATATGATTGTCGAGGAATCCTCTAGATTCCACAGTCTCAATTTGTGACAAGTAGTGTGGTGTGAGATTTCTCACACACTTGTACACAATGAACCTAATAAGGAATTGTTTAATCCTTAGAAGCATATCAAATGGGTGAAACTAAAACTAAAGTAAATTAAACCTGTTATCTATCATGCATGGAAGAAAAATTTATAAAATTAGTCATAAAACAAAGAGTGAGCATGTAAAGAATGGTATATTTTATTAACATAAAAAATGGGGTTACAAAGACACACCTTGGTACCATTTTTCGATGGTATAGGACCTCTGCATCTGATCCAAGGGGGGTTCTTTGATGTCCAACCCAAATCTCTAACGTAGTGATTGGTTGAGAATCCCACAGTGGTGAAAGAAGAAGGAAAATGGTTATCTTACTTTCTAGTGGAATTTTGGTAGCATAACGGTACTGTATGAATGTGTATGGATTGATATCTAAAATGGTGACCATGGATTGACAATGACCATGAATGTGCATGGATTGATCTGGTTACAATGTGAATCTTCTCCATTTCATTGATGACTTAGTGGAGAGTTTAGGGTTTGGAAGACAAAATCAATAGTTAGTTTTGACCTTAACGGTTATGTGTTGTCTGCTTTTAGCCATGACTTTCCTTTGGAAAGCACACAATAATGAATGAAAAACCGAAAATTGAATTTATGGACCAGGTCATATGGTTTGAGGAAAATGGTGTGACCTAGGTCACATGTTTCAAAGGAAAATTTGTG
This sequence comes from Larix kaempferi, assembly GCA_027924585.1. NCBI lineage: Eukaryota > Viridiplantae > Streptophyta > Pinopsida > Pinales > Pinaceae > Larix > Larix kaempferi. The sequence continues at coordinate 2,581,623 of BSBM01000655.1, read as the reverse complement.
AGTTATTTCGTATTGTCAAATTTTGACTTGTCTTTCGGTTTTTGTTCATTTTCCCAAGGCATATGGATGGATGAGATGGAAATGGGGCTAATATCTCCAATCATGATGTGTGATGATATGAAACTAATGAAAATGTAGGCGAGACAAATTAGTTTGTTAACAAATTGTTCCCTGATGTGCGAGGTCAAGAGCTCATCGTATGGATGAAATACATCATAAGTATTCCTTTCTTTCTATAGGGAAATCATGAGCATGCCTTATCGGGAGAAAGATCCCCCCCCCAAAAGGGGACTATAGAGGCCATACTTGTAGACAAACCTATAAAATAGGTGAGGTACATATAATATCAAATATAAACAAGTTGGGCATCCCCATGCTCGTACCAATGTGTCAATACAATCTGAGATCAAGACAGAAAGGGGTTTGATCAATACACCTGAATAACTATTGGGTATAATACATCATGCGGGTCAAAGAGGGACCTAATCCAAGTATATAAATATGGTCCAACCATTGTTTATTTGAAGCACATGGGTATGAACAATGGCATCCCAATGATGATGGAAAATCATAGTAACTGAAGCCATGCTGAAACTAGAGGTGCCTAAGAATTAGAAGGAGTAAAAGTGAGACAACTCCTCACAAGTGGCTCAAACTTCTAAAATACCGAGCAAAATAGCTCTAGGGAATTGTAATTGAAACTGGATCTCTATCCCCAAAGAAACCCAAACATCATATGAAGTGTAGACATGAAGGAATTCCAAGATAGACTCAAGAATTGGAGGGAGTCATGAATGTCCAAGGTCTTCGACCAAATTGGATAAGGGAACCACCATACTATATGATTCTCAAGTGTGCAATGATGAGCTAAATTCGAGCATGTGAGAACCAACCAATCAAATGGGAAATAAGGTCTCCCCTTAGTTGGTCCAAGGTTACCCATCAATGATGGTAATGAGGGCCAAGGTACATAATGTCTCTGGGTCTATCCTCTAGAATACATGGGTTAAAGTTGATAGAGGGAGACTCGTTGAAAACAAAGAAATGAGGGCTCTTTGTTTAACAACATGAGGTATGATTGGATGGTGTGAATAGTGACCATAAATGCCACACAACACACACGAGTGATTAGTATGTAATGCCTTATTTTGTTTCCTAGCAACATTGGGAAGAGTAATGTGAACAACAAGGGTATTTGCATCAATCTTCTCATCCTAAGCATGGATATGACTATGCAAAATGTGCAAGTTTAGACACTAATGGGTGGTGTGATCGAGGACATTGCACATGACATAGGGTGTCAGGGCCATGGGAGGTGCAGGAGAAGGGGGATTCACAACCATGTTTTGGGTAGGTTGGGTTGTCATGTTTTTGTTTTTTCCCCTAGCCCTCTTTTTGGAAGAAGGTTGAGTGGAGGTGGTGACCTCATTCATAACCACAAGTGGTGGGGCATTAGAAGTACCAACTAGTGGAGGGGGTTTAAGATGACTTAAGGGGTAGGTAGACGGTTTTATGGGGTTAGGTACCAAATGTGGAGGCCTAGAGTCAATCCTGGGAGGTTAAGGGTAGCAATGAAATGGGTTACAACAATCCCAAGAGGAAAGAGGAATAGTACTTGATGTACAAGAACTCTCGCCCACAGGGGGTGATGTGGACATAGAAGGGGTTGGAGGAGGTCTAACTAAAGGAATAAATGTAAAAAATGGAAATCATTCCTTTAGATGATGAGTTAGGTGGAGTTACCTCTTCGATAATAGTGACTTGAGACTCATGGGATCTGCAATGGAGGTCAACCAAGGTGGCATGAAACTTTTCGAGATAGGTGCAATAGTGAAAATAGTGACCATAGATACCACATAATGCACATGGGTGGTTAATATGAAATGAATTATTTTGTTGCTTAGCAACGTTGGGAAGAGTAATGTTAACAATCGAGGTATTTGCATTAGTATTCTCGTCCTAAGTGTGGATATACAAAATAGGAAACTCTAGACACTAACGGGTGGTATGATTGAAGACATTGCACATGACACATGGCATGGGGGCCTTGGGAGGTGCAAGAGAAGGGTGTTTCATGGTCATGTCCAGTGAAGGCTAGGTTGTCATGTTTTTTTTTCCCATCCCTCTTTCTGGAAAAATTCTTAGTGGAGGCAATGACCTCCTTTGTAACCATGGTGGTAGGGAATTAGAAGAACCAATCGACTAGAGGAGGGCCAAGACAACCTGAGGGGTAGACAGAGGATTCGATGGGATCAGGTACCAAGGAAGGAGGCATAGAGTCATCCATGTGAGGTTAAGGCAGCCATCACAGGGGTTCCAACATTCCCAAGAGGAGGAAAGAGGAACAATGCTTGATGTACAGATGCTCCCACCCATGGGTTTCCTTTCAAGGGTGTAGTACTAGGAGGAGGTTGTAGTTGAGTAGGATATTTCTTGGAAGTGATGGTACATAAGTCTGAGACCTCCTCTTTTAGGGTAAGAGGAGGGAGGATTGAAAAGGTTCTAAGAAGAAAGGCATCTTTGAAAACTCCAGGACTCACCCTAGTGAATGAAGGCGTGGAAATACTTTCCTCAACCATTGGTAGGACATGGTCTGGGAAATCCATCCCCTTAGGATCATAGCAGATGAGTTGATCAAGCATGATGATTTTTGAATCATGGGGTAACTTCATGAGTCAAAACACCATTGAGGCGATCGATTTCATAGCGTACATGTAGCTACGATCAAGAAGGATATTGTAATCTAATTGGTTGTCTACAACCTCAATATCAATCAAGAATACCTTACCAACAAGTTGAACGAGAATGTTATGGAGAATACCTTGCAGTTGAAAAGGTTGAACATCATATGTGTGTAATTTCATAAGGGGAGTGACTAACTTGAAGGAATTGAGCTTCTTCCAAACATGGGTGGACCATGAAACTAGTAGAAACACTTGCATCAATGATGCATTGATGAATGAGGAAATTCTTACCAGTGCTAGGAAATTGGAAAGAGACCAAAGAGGGAATGTAGGGTTCATTTTGATCTAAATTGAAGGTCATTAGATGAGTGTTGGAAGGATAAATCGCACCTAAAGTAGACAATAGATCTTTGTGTTTCACTGGACAGTTTTGGAGAACTTCTATTATAGACATAATGACAGGGGACTGGGCCAAGTCATCCATTACACTATAGTTAGGAGCAAGTTTAGCATTGGGGTTGTGGGTTGTGCAATGCAAATGGATCTTAGGGACTTCTAGGGAGGTTCCATATTATGGGGTGGTAGATATAAGGGTCCTTTCGAAAAAGGTGTATCCTTGTCCTTATCGAGATGGGTTGGTTCAACTGGTGTGTCATATTGATTATGTTGTGTCTACAAGTTGACATTGGTGGAGGTCATGTGAACGTTCTAGAAGGAAGGATCATTGGGGTGATATAACATAGTGGACTGAGGAGGATAAGGTATCATTGGCTATGTTGTGACCACCCCTTGATATGGGAATGGGTTTTGCAGTACCATTGGTTGAGGTGTGGTAGAATGAGGGGGTGGAGCACCATTTTGACCTTGAGAGGCATTGACTGCTTCACATTTATTGGCCTCATCCCACAATTAGTGATCCTTAGAAAGATGTGAACAATGGTGAGTGTAGTGTCCATAAACTCCAGTAAGGAACATATATGATTAGTCTGTAACTAAGGGTTCTTTCCTTGCTTGGGGGGTTTATTAGGATCTTGATTTATGAGGTGGGGATACCTCAAGTATTACCAGGAGGACCGGGGGGCGACCTCCACCCTCTTAAATTTGTTTGTTTCCTTTATCCTTCCACTTGTTTTCTTCTTATTGTTGTTGGGGTGTCCTTGTTGGTTATTGGGAGTAGGTGGGGCAAGTATGTTTTGTTGAGCAAAAACTTGCTTGTGAGGAAAAGGGAGAGCTACAGGGTGTGGATGAACTATAGGACTTAGTGAAGGGTTGAGGAATGGGTAATAAGGGTTAATGGCTGGAGGATCCACATATATGGAAAAAACACAACCACCCATAGCACCACTACATGAAGGACCATAAACTTGGGGAGTTGGAGCAAGATTCAAGTAGGAGGTATTCGTATCTAACATGGGAGGATGAGCGCAAAGGGTTAGGGGGATAGTAGGACATTGAAGGGGTTCGTAGGTTGGAACACTCAACACCCTCAGAGAACTACCATATGAATAGTTTGTCGTGGCGGGAGGCAAGTGATTGTATGGGTTTGGGTTGGATTCCATGACACCAATCACACCATCCATTGAATGGGATGCCCCCAATTGATCTCATCGTGTAGAGTCACTATGCGGAGTGTCAAGGATGAAAGTGTATAAGTAAGGGAATTGAGCATAGATAAGATCATACTACTAAGCCTTCAAAATTCCTTCCTCTTTAGTTTGACAATGCTAGAAGCAACATCCTTATCTATGGCAGGGAGGAAAATTTCCAAGAACTAGTATAAGAAGATGCAAACATCGAGCTTAATATTACAAAGACTTATTCATCATCTCCACTCATGGATGTGGTCCATAATATAGGTGGATGATGTCTGAAGACGTGATGAAAGAATATATACTCCCTCGTCGTAGTGGACAAGTGACTAGAATAAGGTCATAAAAGTGGAAGCTAAGGATACAAAATTATGATCTATTGCAGATGTCTACTCAATATACCACTTAGTGGCCACTACAATAAGGGTCATTTGGAATAAAAACAAATGAATGAAATCATCGACGATGTTGTTAGAGGAGCACCGTAGATGGAAGGACATGATGTGGTTTTTGGGGTCCTCGCTGTAGCTAGGGTTTTCACCCCAGCTTGTGCAAATGAGCACCTACTAAGGAGAAGGGACTCCTTAGTAGCAGTTCAAAAAAACATTAAATGAAAGACAATACATTAAAATGGAAATTATTCTAAACATGTGCATAAAACAGAAAAAAACAAGATAATAAAAAGGGTTTTTGTATTGATTATACCTCCAATGTGAAGGTTGGTGGAGCTCTTGTAGCAGTCCAGGAGGGTTGTTTCCAAGCTTCCAGCTTTGCTCCTTTCTCTTTCTCCAAAGGGTTGGAAATGGGCCAAAGGGGCACTCAAGGGTGAAAGTAGCTCAAGGGTGAGCTAGGGTTTCAAGAGTGATTTTGGCAGAGTAAGGGTGTATTTGACTGTGGATATGAAATTAGGGGCCTCCATCACCTATTTATAGGTTTTTAGTGGTGGAGTGCTGGCCCATGGTTTTGGGAACCATATGATTTAGGTCAACTATATAGGGCTTTTTCCTCCTTTTTCCCTCTTTTTCCTCTTTTTTTTTAATATTTTTTATTCCCTTTTTAGAGGGTTTTTGCTATTTTGGAGGAATTTTGGATTATTTTGGGGGGAAAAGGGGTTTTTTGGCCTTTTGGAGGCTTTTTTAATGGTTTTGTGGCCTTTTGGAGGCTAAATATGGTAGGAAATATGGACAAACGAGTCATGTAATGGGGTTGATGAGGTAGTGAGCACTTTTTGGGTGTTAACAGATTGCCCCCTGATGTGTGAGGGCAGGAGCTCCTCGTATGGCCGATAGACATCATAAGTCTTGTATGGTTTTCCTGGGGTGTGGAGAAGAGAAGAAACAAACTAGAACCCGGAACAATGGTCCCGAACAAACTACAAAAACTGAAAGTACATGACCTCAATAATGAATGAGGAATAATCTAATCATATGGACGAGGCGGGCATTCCCATGCTCGTATCAAGATATAGAACAATAATAACAATGGGTCCAAAATATGGGGACCTGACATATACATGGCCTCAAATAATGAATGAGGAAGAATCTCAATATATGGATGAGGCGGGCATACCCATGCTCGTATCAAGATACATAAAAAATAACTGTGAGGCCCGAAAAGGGGGACCTGTAGGATACATAGAGAACCACTGTGTACATAATAAGGGTCCAGAGGGGACACAAATCTAGGACATATTGCTAGGATGACCATGTCGGAGCTGAAGAATTGACACACTGGAATAACAATAGTGCTACTGAGTGGGGTACCAGAGGAACTGATGAGCTGCTAGAGCATAGTGATGGGGAGTCATATCCTCAATGGTATACTGGATTGGAACTAAACTGGGTACTCAAGGAAGCATATAACTGGATGGCTTCCGAATATAATCTCCAACGCAACCCGGACATCCACGGGAACATATGACTGGGCATTCCGAAGGGACTCACCAATGTGCTAGAGTCGGGGGAAATCCGGGGTCTTCGACCAATAACTGAAGGGATATAAACCCTGCGCGATTCTCAACGATGCGATCAAGGTGTTGAAGTTGAGCATGTGAGAAACAACCACTCAGAGAGGAAATGATGACTCCTCTCAAAATGGTCCGTAGGCACTCACCACAGATGGTGATGGGTCCAAGGCGCAGGGACCTCTGGGTCTATCCTCTGGAATAGAGGGGCTGTCGTCGACAGAGGGAGACCTGCAACTATCAAGGCAATGATGTTTCCTTGATAGGAGCGCGAGGTGGAGAATTGAAGTGTGAGAGTACTGATGGTAGGACTGACATACTGTGGGGGATAATTGGGCAAGTAGAGTGGGTAGACTCAAACTTCCTTTGTTCAGAGTATGATGGCGGGGACGATCGGGCAGCATATGAAACTGACTGGTGGGAAAGGGATCATAGTTGTACTGGATCAAGGATAGTGACTGAGGTGAGTGAGACTCAAGCGGGTGTAAAATGGCAGGAGACTGCAAACTACTCTGAACAAAGGTGACCTGATTGGGGGTGCTGCCGAGATGATTGATCATAGTGCCGAGAGGCACGGGGGAACTTCTTCATGGGTTAAGGAACTAGAAGAAGTGTGTGTAAAATGGTACTGTCGTGTGGATGGATACAAGCCCAGGACAGTTCATGCTCGTGATTGCTTTCAATTTTAAGGAGTCTGAAAGCGATAAGAAGACTTTGAAATAATGGAATGGTACTGTCGTGTGGATTTGTACGAGCCCAAGACAGTTCATGCTCATGGTTGCTTTCAATTTTAAAGAGTCTGAAAGCGATAAGAAGACTCCAGGGGGTTGCTTTTTCGTGTGTTAGTCTCCAAGGCCCGAAGAAGCATAAAAGGATGCAATGAAGAACACTTCTAGCCAGTGTGACTAGAGTATGCCTTTTTCGTAATTAGTCTACCAGGTCTGGAAAAGGGTTAAACTTATACCAGATAGACGCCCTTTCAGGTACTTTAACGAGCATGAAAGGAAGCAATATTGCTCGGTGATCTTTTCATTGTTTTAGGAGTCAGAAGAGAGCTTAACAGAAACTCCCTAAGTGCCTTTTTCGTAAAGGACTTGTCCGGCCTGAAAAAGGGGTAAAATTATACCGAACAAAAGGAATGGTCAAGCAAGGAGGAAGTGCTCAATCAAGGAACATTAATGATGACCAAGAACGAGGGGAGGGGGGAACACTAGTGGGCCTCCTTGCGGGATAATGAATGGTGGAAAAATAACGAAATAATTGCAGTATGACGGGAGTGAATGGCTCATGTAACAATGTGGAACAATTCGATGGCAGCCGATGTGGTGAGCAAACTGAGGCAGCAAGGTGTCGGGACACAATGTTGAAACTGTACCAAGTGAGAGCGAGAAATGATCTCAAGCATCATCACGAGCTCGGAAAAAGGAATCCGGCGATATAAAAAGTGTCAAAAATGGATAATGGTCGATGTGGCATGCAAACCGAGGTGACGGGGGGCGTTTTGGAAAAATACCCAAAAAATATGGGGGTAAGAGCGAGAAATGATCTCAAGCATCATCACGGGCTCAAAAAAATGAATTCGATGATATGAAATATATCAAAAACGGAGAGCATCCGAAGTGGCACGCAAACCAAGGTGACTAGTGGTGTCTAAAAATGCTCAAAAAATGATGTGGAAAAAATAAGAGAACAAGTTGACCATCATGATGGGCTCGTCGTGCTGATTCCAGTGGTGGAAACGGTTCGAAAAATGGACTCTGTATGGGTTCAGAATGGCCAAAACAAGAAAAAGTCAACGGACTATAAATAGTGAGTGGGTCCAACATGACAAGTGTCATTTGGACTTGTTGACTTTGACTAGTGATCAGAGTGGACCAGGGCTGAGTTGGTGTTTTTGGACGATCCGACCGGTCGTTTTCAGATCCGGGAGTTACAGGTATTCCGACAAACTCATACCTTCATTTTCATTGGGTTTGGGGGGGGGTAGTGGGTCCCAGGGGATTTTTTGTATAGTCCACGTGGGGTGGACCGCGGGTTTGTGGGATGGAACTGCGGTCGGGGACCACAGGTTCCAGGGTGGATCACGCGGATGGGGACCGCGAGGCTCGGGTCGGAATACGCAGTCTGGTACCGCGCGTTCCGAGGCTGGACACGTGGTTCAGGACCGTGAGTTCGGCTCCTACAGGCGCGGTTTTGGACCGCGACTGTAGCCTTGATAGCCGCGGTCGGAAACAGCGACAAGGGGCCCTAAATCCGCGATGGGGATCGAGCTGTTAGGGTTTCCCAGGGGGGGAGGCAGGGTTACTTCTTTGACATGAGTCTGATGAGTTTGCCTTGTGTGATTGACAGGATGCCGTTGGTGTTTTGGCGAGAGTGGGAGGTCCCGGATGAGATAGTGGATGTCATCCAGAGGGATCGACATGTGCGATCAACGTTGGGATTGTGCGGACTGCTGAAGTTTGCACAGGTGCCTATGATGCGTTCAGCAGCGCTGCTGCTGAACCGATTAGTGAGCTTTTGGGAGTCGGACATTCAGGCATTCAGGGTGCAGGGGGAGAGGGTGGATCTCACCCTCGTAGATGTATACTTCCTGACAGGGTTGCCATGTCTGGCTAGAGTGGCAGATACGCATCCATGAGTATCCGCAGATGTGGATATGGAGGATATGCTGGAGCGGTACTGTGTTCCAGAGGCTAGGGTACAGAGGAATGCACTCCGGGTGGTGGACCTGCAGGAGCCAGCAGTACAGGCTATTGTGGCATGCGTGGTTCGAGTTTTGGGGTCCCAATAACTTGAGAAGGTGTCCGGGGGCCAGATGCAGCTAATGGAGCGGGTACTGGATGGTGTCTATTATGCGTGGGGCCAGATGTTCCTCACTTGTGTTTAGCGACAGCTGACATCGGTGAAGGAATCTGGTAAGGGATTCTGTTATGGATCCTTTCTATGTGCTTTCTTCATGGAGCGGGTACCTACACTGCGGCCGTGGGTGTCGGTCAGGGCAGGAGGACTGAGGGAGCCGCGCATGGTGCGGTGGGGAGAGATGATGCATCGCTTGGGTGGCGGTGAGGTGGGGAGATACTTTACTTAGGAGCTTTACTTTCAGTGGCTGTAGATGCCGCTGACACTGGATGATTATCCATACAGGGATATGGACTACACCGGGGATCCAGAGGCACCACGGCCGCCAGGGCAGGCGTGGGGACCAGATGGTGCGTATTGATTTGCTTGCATGTGATGGATGTCAAGACTTTGTGTATGGTATGTTTTTTTATATACTATTACTGACTGATGTGTGATCTACAAATGTTGTCCCGAGACCACCACCAGGACATGTAGCACGTAGGGGGCATGTGGCGGTACCAGCCCTGCCAGGCCGAGGGGAGGTGCGTCGATGGGACCCTGAGGGGACTCTAGAGTCCATACGGATGCTTCTTGATCAGTTGCTAGTTGGAGTGACTGATGATGGGTGGTGGGATGTGGATCTGGAGGTGATTCAGGACTGTCTGAGGGCGCCATGGGAGTTCTGATCGATCGCGATCCAGGTGGCTATCTTGGCGGATAGGGGTCGGGCATAGGAGCCCGCAGGGGATGAGGAGCTGTCGGAGGAGGAGCGAGGTGAGGACTCGGAGGCAGCTGATGCAGGAAGTGACGCAGGGTATGACTCTCATTAGGGAGTGCAGGGGACTCCCCCCCGATTTTGTAGTTATGGCATGTATTCTATGAGGCGTAGGGATGTATAGATATTTTTTTTATAGCTGAGTACGGGGGTACTTAGAACATGTGTAGCATATGGACATGTATTTTTTGATATATATATATGCACATGGATGCACCTTTTTGCGATGATGATTTAGTGTACGCACGTGGATGCGCTTATGGTTTGTTATATGTTTGTACCGCACATGGATGCAAGTAGTGTAGGATGATGGGCACATGGATGCCCTTTGTATAGTAATGTGGTTTTATTTGTATTGCACGTGGATGCAAATGTTTATGTGCTGATAGGCATGTGGATTCCCCTTGTAATCTTTTTTTTGGGTTTTTATATATTGTTGATGAGATGTTATGGGATGATGATGCATGATGGAGGTTTTACATGGTGTGATTGATGTGCCAATCTAGGATGGTGTTAGCCATTTGATCTGCGACACTATTTTGAGCTCTTGGGACATGGGTGAATGTTATGGATTCAAATTGTCAGCTGAGTTGTTTTTTGCGCGGGAATTTTCTAAAGAGGCAGGGATCACGCACCTGGTAGTAGTTGTTGAGCTGGGAGACAAGTAGATGGGAGTCAAGGAACACATGAAGGTGACATTTTCCCATCTGGAGGGCAGCAGTCAAGAGACTAATCCCAACATCATACTCTGCCTGGTTATTGGTAGCAGCGCCTATACATATTCCGTCAAGGTGAATCAATTCATGTGAAGGGAAATATAAGACCCATGTTGCAGAAGCCAAGTTGGGAGACCAGCGGCTTGCTCCATCGGCGAAGCCAATGTAATGAGGTGGAAGATGGTCCATCTGTGGTCATGCAAAAATGATGAATGTAATATTGCGGTAAAAAAGGTGAAAAACAAAAATAGAGCAAACTGTACAATACGGACCAATGAGGCCGCGGGTTTATTTAGGGATAAAAGCGTTTAAGATACAACCCATTACGGGGGTTGTGCAAAGGGTGACCTTCTGAGTCAGTTAAAATGTATGCCCCATTGTCGAGGCAGGTCTGCACGATGTAAGGGCCTTGCCACATGGATTCAAACTTTCCTTTACCAGTTTTGTCGTGGGCTTGGTCATAGGCGAGGACAAGGTCCCCTTCATGGAATGTTCGAGGGTGTACAAGTTTGTCGTAACCAGCTTGGGAGCGGGTCTTGGCAGCTTCAATGGTCTGGAGTGTGGCACGACGGTCTTCATCTGCTTGTTCTAGTGATAGCAGACGTTGCTCGAGTTTGGAGGTGTCTGGGAGAAGCTCGACGGCGATGTGTAAGGCAGGTATCTGACACTCGATGGGGAAGACAGACTCTACACCGCGAACTAAATGAAACGGGGTAAAACCAGTGGCAGTTTTGGTGGATGTACGGTAAGCCCACAAGGCAGGGAACAACATGTGGTGCCAATTGGACTTATGCCAGTCAACAGTGCATTGGAGGATGGTTTTGAGAATTTTGTTAATGGCCTCTACTTGTCTGTTCCCTTGGGGGTAGTAAGCAGAGGAATACTGATGTTCGAACTTTAGAAGGGTGGATAACTCACGCCAAAGGGAATCTTCGAAGTGTGAACCATGGTCTGAGACCAACTGTTTGGGGACCCCGAATCGAGTGATAACGTGGTTAAAAAATAAACGGGCAGCGGTGTCAGCTATACAATTGAAGGTGGGCATGGCTTCAGCCCATTTGGTGAATTAATCGACAGCGACAATGATGTACCTATGGGCGTTGGTGGATGGGGGTTTACTTTCCATGAAGTCGATGGCCCACTTACAAAAGGGACCAACGGTGACGACTAGGTGTAACGGAGCGGGTGGTGTCCGGGCCTTGGGGGAAAAAAGTTGGCAATTATGGCAATGTTTGACAGTTGTAATGCAGTCGGTAAAGAGTGTGGACCAGAAGTATCCGGCGCGGACGACCTTTTGGGTGGTGGCCATCCCAGAGAAATGGCCGCCGCAGGCACCGCTATGACAATCATTGAGGACGTGTTCGGCTTCCTCGTGTGTAAGGCAACGAAGGAGAATCATGTCAACCCCTCGCCGGTAGAGGACATCGCCTAAGAGGAGATATCGAGAGGCCTGGTGACGGATACGACGCCGTCCATCATGATTGATGTTGGGTCTGAACTTCTGCGTGTGAAGGTATAACAAAATATCACCGTACCATGGATCATCAGACGAGATGATGAACAAGTGATTGTTGGGTAACTCATCGGATATTTGTGGGGACGGCAGAAGGGAGGGGAGATCGGTGATGAGCTGGGAAAGCGCGAGGGCTTTAGTGCTCTTAGGGGTTCGAAAAGTGAGGTCATATTCCTGGAGAATAATTACCCATTTAGCAACACGACCTTGCAGGAGCCGCCGGTTTAAGAGATAGACCATGGGGTTGGAGTCGGTGACAACTGTGGTATGACTGAGCAAAATGTAGTGTCACAATTTTTGGACGAAAAAGACCACAGCTAGGGCTAGTCTCTCCTCATATGGGTAATGTAAGGGTGGTCCAGACAAGGTCTAGCTGATGTAATAAATGACATGCTCTTGGCGAGCGGCGTCTTCTTGAATAAGGACTCCAGACACGACATAATTGGATGCCAAGACGTAAAGGATGAAGTCCTGAGAGAAATCCGGAGGGGAGATCAAAGGGGCTTGTGTGAGAGCTTTCTTGAGGGCTTCGAATGCAGCTTCTGCTTGCTCATCCCAAACAAAGGGTATGTGGGTACGAAGCAGGCATAAGAAACCATGAACGGTAGTGGCATAATCAGGAATGAAGCGACGAAGGAAATTGGATCTCCCTTGCAGACTCTGGAGCTACCGGAGCATGCGAGGAGAGGGGAGGTCTAAGATGGCTTGGACTTTCAGGGGATCAACAACAATTCCTTTCTGGGAAACAATGAAACCCAACAACCGGCCTGCCGGAACGCAAAAGACACACTTGTGTGGGTTCAAGCGGATTTGATATTTGCGACAATGCAGAAAAACTTGCTGGAGGTCGTTAAGGTGGTCTGATCATTTTCGGGAACGAGCTGTAAGTTCGTTAAGATAGACTAGCAGGATATGGACCAAGTCATGAAAACAATAGGTCATGGCCCACTGGAAGGTGGCACCAGCATTTTTGAGGCCGAAAGGCATGACGCGATAGGAAAAGGTGCCCCATGGGGTGGTAAAGGCAGTCTTGTACTGATCCTCCTTACGGATCTGAATCTGGTTGTATCCAGAAAAACCATCCATGAAAGATAGGACTTCATGCCCCGCACACGCATCAATGAGTTGGTCAATAAATGGCATGGGGAAGTTGTCTTTGGGACAGGCTCGGTTTAAATCGCGGAAGTCAGTACATACTCTAATGGTGACTTGTTTTTTGTTAACAGGAACGGGGTTTGAAACCCAGGTGGTATATGCAATAGGATAAATGAATCCTACTTTGCGAAGTTTCTCAACCTCTGCTTTAACAGCGGGGAGCTTTGAAGGATGAATGGGGTGTTTCTGGTGAACGGGGTACATCAGGCCATGTGTCAATGTGGTGCTCTATAATAGCAGGGTCGAGACCAGGCATTTCGGTATAGGTCCAGGCAAAGACAATACGGAACTCTTGAAAAAGTTTTTTGTACTCTCTGATCTCATGCTCACTACAGGAGGCTCCTAAGGTAATGATTTCAAGAGCACCAGGTGGGTCAGAGATATCGATGTGGATGACGGGTGATATGTTGGCCATGTTACCTTCCTCAAAAGCATCAGGAGTGGGAATAGGATCTTTAAACCAGTCGACTTTGGTGGGAAGGAAGTCTTTGGACTCAACCACAAATTGGGTGGCTATGGTAGAGGAGGAGTCTTCTGGGAGGAAAAAGGAACGATGGTGCATGTCATCCCAGGGATAATCCGGGGTAGTGAGAGCCTCTAGAATCTCCTCATCATTGCGAAAACTTTGAGTTGTCAAATCGATTGACGAGGGATTTGTAGTTGAAGAGATCATATAAATGGTGTTAATCTCTCCGGAGGGGGGTGATACGGGAGGGTGGATCTCCTCAATTGTGGGGGGTGCCCTCTCAAGGTCCAAATTATTCATCTCGTAGAGAGATTCTCTGTAATATGGGAGATCAGGACAGTGATGTGAGTAATGGCCATAAATACCGCATATTGCACAAGGGTGGTTGGTACGCAGTGATTTATCACGAGGCTTAGGGGTTGGATCGAGTTCGACAACCGGGATGTTGGGATCGTCGTCAAGCATTTGCATGTATTCCTGTAATGCAGGTAATTGTGGACATTGATGAGTCGGATGGCCTAACTCATCATACAACAAGCATTTAGGAGGAGCACGAAACATGGGGGGGGTTTAACTGTTTTGGGTGAGGGTACAGTAGTGTGTGGTTGTGGGCCTCTGCCCCCAGTGGGCTTGATAAGAGGAGGGGGATTCGTAGATGATGAAGGGGTAGGGACACCAGGAGGTGGTTGACTAGTAGTGGCAATGGGTTGCACTGGTTGGAGGACGACATTTGGTGTCGGCGGGGGAACGGGAGGAAAAATATACCACATGGGTAATCCCAAGGTTAACCCGAGGAGGCTAAGAGTAGCCATAACCGGGGCGCTTACTATGCCCAAGGGAGGGAATAGGAAGGGGATTGTGTGGATGGGTGTAACACCAATGTGACTAGGTACCAATGGTGGTTTGGGTAACAAGGGCGGTTGATTGTTGGGTGTTTGTGTATTGTGGGAAAGGGTACATAGGTCAGATACTTCGGTCGCGGGTGACGGGGGTGGAATGGATTGGAATGTGGAATTCATCGGTGTATCTGAGTAATGTCCGGGTCCCACGGAGGAAACAAACGAGGTAGTTGCACCACAAACAGGTTGTTCAACCATGGGGAGAACATTTTCGGGTGCAGTGGGGGCATTGGGATCGTAATAGGTGAGTTGGTCGACCTTGACCACGTGTCCGTCATGGGGGAACATCATGGTACAAAAAAGCGGTGAGGTAACTGCCCACATGGCATACATGTAGCTGCGCCCAAGTAAGAGGTTATAATCAAGTTGGGCATTGATGACCTCTATGTCAATGAGCACGGTTTTTCCAGCCAACTGGACGGGGACATTAGCTAAGAGACCTTGAGGTTGAGCCGAACGACCGTCGTAGGCTCGCAACCTAGTGGTGGACTGCTGGAGAGTAGGGGATCCCAACTTCTGCCAAACGAATGTGGACATAATGCATGTAGAGGCACCTTCATCGATGATGCACTAATGGATGACAAGATTCCGAATGGAAACAGAAACTTGGAACGCTAAAGTGGAAGGCAGGCATGGTTCGGACTGGTCCAAATCGAAGGCCATCAGTTGTGAATCATTGGGGTCAATAGCACCAATGGAGGAGAGCAAAGTCTTGCGCTGTGAAGGACAGTTTTTGAAGACTTCTAACGCAGACATGCTTGCGGGAGACTGGGCTAAGTCATCTACAATGTTGTAATTTGACGCAGCGCGAGCATTGGGGTTATTGTTGATACGACGAAGTGGGAAACGAGGTGCTTTAGAGGCACCATCGAGTGGAGCCGGAGGTATGCGTAACGTTTGATCAGTGGGATGAGCGTTGGTGTTTTTGTCGGTGGGAGAGGCTTCAGGGGTGGATCCATATTGGTTCCGATGGGTTTGGAGGTTGACATCAGCGGATGACATCATTAACAAGTGGTGGGTACCTGAGTCTAACATGGGTTGATCAGGAGCGGCATAAGTGATCTGTTGTTGTGGTGGCGCGTTGCCTTGAGGGGGAGCCAACGACTGAGTGTTCACTACGCCTTGGGTTGGTAAGGGGTTTTGTAGCACCAAAGGTTGATGCTGAGGTGGTGGGGGGTTGGGTGGCGCCTGAGGAGCCACTTGCCCTTGGCGATGGGCATCATCAGTCTAGAGTTGTCGAGCTTGCTCCAAATGTGGGAAAGCATGTGTGTAGTGGCCATAGACCCCGCAAATAGAACAAGGATGGTTTGTTCGAAAATTAGGATTTTTGGCCTGCTTGGGTGGTTGATCAGGGTTCTGGTTGGAAGGTGCCGCGTTATTGTTGTTTGGGGGATTGGGAGGTTGACCGGCTTGGTCTGGAGGGGGGTTGTTCCCACGGTTACGGCCTTTGCCACAGTTTTGCTAGCCCTGTTGGTGCTGGTTATTTTGGTTCTGTTGTGGATTCTATTGGGTGTATACTTTCCCTTGGGGAGCAGGTGGGTTCTGGGGTTGTGCAGGTGCAGGAGCAGGCTGCGGTGGATAATAAGTAGGGGGAGGCTGTGCAGGTGCTGAACCGTGTGGGGGTTGTTGATACGTTTGCGGAACGGGTTGTGGGTTTTCCGTAGGGGCTGCCTGTGGTGGGTAATAAGCAGGTTGGGCTTGAGAGGACACAGGGGTTGGTGCAGCCTGTGGGTGGTAATAAGGCTGAGGTGCGACCGGGGGGGCGTAAGCGGGGGATGCATGACCAAAGCACTAAGGTGGACAGGAGGGTTCGTGGGAATGGTGGTGATGTGTCATGGGAGCATACAAATTGGTTGCTCCGGATTGAGATGTAGCCCGCGAAAGGTCGGGGCCATGGCTAGGACGTGCTATGGAAAATGGTTGGGGATGTGAGGCAACACGACCAATGATGTCGTTTGCGGCATGGGATGCCCTCGGTGCATCGTGTTGGGAGGAATTGCCATGAGGGGCGTTAGGTATGATGGTATATAGATAACCCGACTGGGCGTAAATGAGGTCAAATTGCTGGGCTTTGAGGATGGCCTCTTCTTCGGACTGGGGTCGTTCGGATGCCACATCCTTGGCAATGACAGGAACGAGGGATTTGAGAAACCAATCTAAGAAGATACGGTCGTCTAACTTGATTTTGCAGAGGCTGCGGCATTGACGCCACTCATGAATGTGGTCAGTGATGTGGGTAGCCGTGTTCTGTTTGCAAGACAGTAGGATCTCAACTCCCGCGTCATAGCGGATAGGTAACTGAAAGAACTGTAGGAAAGTCGAGGCAAGGGAAGTAAAGGTAGCATGGGTCCCATGGGGTTGCTCGATGTACCACTTAGTTGTAGAGCCAGTGAGGGTGCACTATAACAGACGGAGGCGGACGGAGTCGTCCACTATGGAGTTGGAGGAACACCATAGATGGAAGGACATAATATGGTTCTGGGGGTCCTCACCTGCCTTGCCCTCAAACTTGGGGATGTCGGAGGGGAGCTTGGTGGGCATGTGAGGCCACGCAGGGTCGTGTCTGATGGGATCGTTAGTTAGTCTAGCTAGGTCAGGAAGGTTGAGGCTAGCCATGAATGGCAAACTAGTAGAAGGATGTGACACACTAGAGGGTTGGACCATGTTGGGGCCAATGCCCCCAAGTGTAGGGGCAGGGTTTGGGATGTTTCCCCCAAGTGGAGGAACGAAAGTGGTATGGGACGGTCCTGAACCGCCAAGGGTAGTGTGAGTCACCGATGGAGTGGGAATAGGTATGCCAGCTACTGGAATGGGTGCAGTGATCAGAATGGTAGATGTGGGCCCCATCGAGGGCATACCCAAAGCAGGGGTGGTAGCTGGTGTGGTGGTGGATGCTCCACCAATGGTCCCTACGAAGAAAGGGGTGGAAGTCACGCCAGCCATGGGGCTAGTTGGTGCAGTGTAAATGGGGTTCTCGGAATTTGCCTCAGAATCAGAGGTAAAATAAGGGGCGTCTAGCTCGGGTGACGAGGTTCTATGTCGTTGACGAGTGGATTCAAGTGACAAGGCTCGAGATCTATGATGAGTGGTATCAAGTGATGAAGATCTATGTCTATGATGGGTGGTGTCAAGTGAACCGTGTTGTGGGGGCTCACCCCGGAGGTGCCGAGAATGTCTCAGGGACTCAATGGTGACAGATGGTGTCAAGTATCTGGGGGTTGTGTTGAGTGAAAAATAGCTCAAAAACCCTAATGCAACTGAGTGTGCAGAAGGAGAGCTCAAAAAATATGGCACTCAGGCCAACAACCAACTCAAAACACTTACTGTAACAGTTGTGCTACAATAAATGGAGTATCAACAAAAATGGTCAGAATACCAACAAGCAGCAGGTTTCCTAAAAAATAAAAATAGTGGACTCACTAGACCAAAAGGAGGGAAGGGAGCATGCAAACACCTAGCTAAATAGTATTTTGACTCAACTAGACATATTCTCTGCAAGGTGATGAAACCCAAGTCAGACAATATGGATAGTAGAGCCAAGTGGCTAAAGATATCCCCCTACCGGGAGGGACACCCGGTAGTCAATCCTAGAAGAAAGGAAACTAAGATACCCTGTTCATGACACGTCCAGAAAATGTGAATTTTCCATTTGGTTCTATCGCTGCGGTATCCCCATACGGGTGATACCCCGATAACTGCGAAAGGTAGCCTTCGGTTACTGAATGGAGTGTGGTATTCCACTCAGGCCTCCGGAACCAGTCTGGCGACTTCAACCCTCCTGGGGGAGAGGCCCTCTGATAAACTGGTTATGACCGTGCCAAAAAATACTAGGGGATTTTGGTTCCCTAATGGACAACAACTATGTCTCAAGTGTAAGCAACCGAGGGGTGTTATTTGGATGCCTATCCGCCCGATCCTACCTAACTACAAAAATTCTTATGTGTTCCCCAAGTGGGGTTAGAATGTTGGTTGTGTTAAGTAGTATTTTAGGGCTCACTTGAATTAGGTGACAGAGTGTGTGCGTGTGAGATGATGAACCCAAGTAAAAGTGCCACGGGGTGGGCAACTTTCTAACTAAAAATAACAATACAGAATTTAAACTTTGATAAATGCAAAATTTTCTCTTTTTTAATTAAAATGCTGAAATTTAAAAATATTCTGTAAATGGAAGAAATAATACTGCAGAAAAGGCTGTAGGGAAGGATGGCTACAGGTAGGACAGATGGTTGTACACGTGTAGAAAATATTGCAGCAAAGTGCTGGGTTCAAAACGGGAAAAAAGTGCAGAAAACAGACCGCGGGTCTGTGGCAAATCTGGGCGGTCGGACCACGGGAAACAGCTCAATAGTTGCGGACAGGTTGCGGGATTTTGGTCGAAAGACGCAGTCGGACCGCGGGAAACAAGTCGAAAGTCGCAGGCGGGTCGCGGGAAAAAGGTCGACAGACGCAGGCGGGTTGCAGAAAAATGGCTGAAAGCCGCAGTCGAGATGTGGGAAAAAGGCCGACAGACGCAGGTGGGTTGCAGAAAAATGGCTAAAAGCCGCAAGCGGGCCGTAGGAAAAGGGTTAACAACCGTTGTCGGACCGCACAAAACAAGCTAATAGCCGCGGTCGGATCGCAGGTAAATGCCTGAGAATTGCAGTCGAAACACAACTGCGGGGTGCAGAAGACGCGGTTTACGGCAGCCGAAAGGAAAAAACAGGAAAATATTGAAGAAAATTAAAAATATTTAAAACTAGAACCAGAAATTCAAAGGAACACAAGGGGAGTCGCCAAAACTGTAGCTAGGGTTTTCACCCCAGCTTTTGCAAATGAGCACTTACTAAGGAGAAGGGACTCCTTAGTAGCAGTTCAAAAAAACATTAAATGAAAGACAATACATTAAAATGGCAATTATTTTAAACATGTGCATAAAACAGAAAAAACAAGATAATAAAAAGGGTTTTTGTATTGATTATACCTCCAATGTGAAGGTTGGTGGAGCTCTTGCAGCAGTCCAAGAGGGTTGCTTCCAAGCTTCCAGCTCTGCTCCTTTCTCTTTCTCCAAAGGGTTGGAAATGGGCCAAAGGGGCACTCAAGGGTGAAAGTATCTCAAGGGTGAGCTACGGTTTCAAGAGTGATTTTGGCAGAGTAAGGGTGTATTTGACTGTGGATATGAAATTAGGGGCCTCCATCACCTATTTATAGGTTTTTAGTGGTGGAGTGTTGGCCCATGGTTTTGGGAACCATATGGTTTAGGTCAGTTGTATAGGGTTTTTTCCTCATTTTTCCCTCTTTTTCCTCTTTTTTTATATTTTTTATTCCCTTTTTAGAGGGCTTTTGCTATTTTGGAGGAATTTTGGATTATTTTGGGGGGAAAAGGGGTTTTTTGGCCTTTTGGAGGCTTTTAATGGTTTTGTGGCCTTTTGGAGGCTAAATATGGTAGGAAATATGGAAAAATGAGTCATATAATGGGGTAGATGAGGTAGTGAGCACTTTTTGGGTGTTAACACTCGCCTACTTTACCTTCGAACTTTGAGATGTTTGAAGGAATAATTTGGTGGGAATTTGAGTCCATATGGGGTGATTTCAAATGGGATCATTGGTTAGTCTAGCCAAGTCAGGGAAGTTTAGACTAGCCATGAATAAAAGGCTCGTAGTAGGCATGGTGGAAGAGGTATTCCCACCAGCATTCGGGTTGGTGGTTTTCCTAGAGGGATGTCCTCCAAAGGGAGCAATAGGGCGAGGGGGAGGGGAAACAAACATACTGGAATTTGTATTTTCAAATAAACTAGTAGCGCTAGGAGAAGGTGGTGATCTAGGTTATGAGGAGCTTAAATCCGATGATCTTGAAGGGGAACCATGAGGGGAGGAAGATTATTTGGTTATGACACTCTAAGGTATAATAATGGTTCGACTATAAATATTGTACAAAGGGGGTCGTCCTTTAAGTCTACAAGAGTACCTTGGAGGATCAATGGTGGCACATAAAAGACCGTAGTCTCAACAAATAACTCAAAATAAGACTAATGAAAGAAAGGTTCAAATCTATAGCACTAAATATAAACATGATGCTCAATTAAATAAACAGTGAAAAGTGGGTAGAAAAAGTGATATAAATAAGTAAATATTAAATGTAAAACAAATGAACACCTTAGAAATAGAAAATACTCACTAGTCTTAAAAGGATAACTATAAAAAATAAATAATGTGAAAATTAAAACTCTCCCAATTCTTCCCCAAAAAATGGTAATAACATCCATCGTTGAAAAAGAAGTAGAAAGTTGAATAAGGGCCTTCCAAACACTTAACTTGTTGGGATCTCAACTCCACGAAGCAAGTGAGTGAAGGTGTGAATTAGACAGTTATAAAGCAAGGCACCGGAGGCAACTTCAGTGAGCTTAATGCTATCTACCTTAGGTTCCCTCCCACCTATGACAACCACCTTTGGGTAAGATACGCAGTATAAATGCCACTGGGATATCATCTTCACACAATGTACCTTCAACTAAAATCCATGATTCAGAATATTTTCGGTGCTGAAAGGGAAAGGTGTCCCAATCAAACCTCCAATCCTAGTCGTGGCACATACCACCTTGAAAGGATGGGATTACTAGCAAGTTGGTCTTGATTGTGTCCATTACAAAAGGATTTTCATTCCCTATAAGGACAAACTCTATGTCTTATATGTAAGATGACTAAGGAAATTATTTGAATGCTTATCCCCATAGTCCTAACATAACTACAATATTCCTTTTTGTCCCGAAGTGAGGAATTTTAGTGAGCTGAATTGGGGATTTCTTGTATGCTCCACTTTGGGTCATGAACGCAGTGATGTTTGAAAAGGTGTGGAGATGTGTGCACCAATGGTGTGTACAACATAAAATGGAAATGCTAGAAACTGTAAATGCTTGAAAATAAAGATAGGAAAAGAAAGGTAGATGATAATCAATACTAGAACAAGCGCTATTCTTTCTTGAACTAATAACTATAAATTTATTTTAAAAAGTAATGGACCATTACTAAACTTTCAAGCAGGAGACAATATAAATCAAAGATAAGCAATGCACATGTAAGAAGTACTAGCAGTCAATACTAAGGAAACAAAGAGGGATCCCTTTCTCAATGACTTTCTCTCAAGTAATAAAGGAAAAAAGAGACTAATCCCTAACCAAATGTTAATTCAAAAAAGAAAAAAAATGTTCAAACAAAAACAAAGGATGAAAATAAATTCACAATGGACCCTAAATGAAACAAGTACTAATATTTTTTAGAATCTTTTCCCTACCTACATCGTAAAAAATGAAACAATTATCAACCCAATGCAACAAATAGAAGGCTATAAACATAAATCTAGAACCGGATGCAAGCCAAAAACTGCCAAAAACAGTGATCCAAATCAAACTAGAAGGAAGAGTAATTAGAATCAACTTGATCCGCTAGAAGAAAAAAAACATGTTTTTTCACCAAATCGTACGTTTCAAAGAGAAGGACACGCTTGTTCTGCAAAAGTTCATGACATGAAGCCGAAAACCAAAAAAAAAGATGCTCATAGTCGCAGTGAAAAACTGAGGGTTTCACCCATAATGCCTACCAAAAAGAAAATGACAACTAACAACAAGCAAAAACAACAAAATAATACCCTAATAACCTATGAATGAAGTTGAAAAAAGTGGTATCAACATAACCAAGGATGAAAATGGTTCACCCCCAGTGGTGTTTCCAAATATGTGGTGTGTGATTTCTCACACATGTGTGCACAATGCACCTACTAAGGGGTTGTATAATACTTAGTAGTATATCAAATGGATGAAACTAAAATTAAACTAAATTAAACCCATTATCAATCATGCATGAAAAAAAATATAAAACTATCCATAAAATAAAGAGAAAGCATGTAAAGAATGGGGTTACAAAGACATACCTTGGTACTAGTTGTGGATGATAGGGGATCTCCGCAACTAATATAGGGGGGGTTCTTCAATATCCTTTTCATCCCAAATCTCTATCCTAGTGATTAGTTGACAATCCCACATCAATGAAAGAAGAAGGAAAATGGTTCTCTTACTTTCTGGTTGAATTTTGGCAGCATAAAAGTATTGTATGAATGTGTATGGATTGATATCTAAAATGGTGACCATGAGAGCTATATTTATAGGAACTATGGTGGACACAATTGAGATCTGGTTCCAATAAGAATCTTTTTCATTTCACTGATGACTTAGTGGAGAGGTTAGGGTTTAGAAGACCAAATCAATAGTTAGCTTGGATCTTAACAGTTACGTGTTGTCCACTTTTAGCCACTATTTTCATTTTTAAAGTGTGCAATGATGAATGACAACTAAAAATTGATTTTTTGTACTAGCTCACGGTTTTAGGAAAAAGACATGACCCAAGTTGCAGATTTCAAAAGAAAATCTGCAACCTATTTTATATGGTAAAATTTTGGCTTGTCTTTCAATTTATGGTAATTTTTCTAAGGTCATATGGATGGATGAGATGGAAATGGGGCTAATAATGCCATTGATGATGTATGATGGTAATGAAACTCATGATAAAGTAGGTGAAGTAAATTAGATTGTTAACAAGTAGTCTCGTTGAACATTATTCCTCATTGGTTTTGCATTCACTTTGAAATAGAACCCTTGTAACAACAGAAGCCATCGACAGACACAACCCTCCAAAATTGGTTTATTACCAAGTATTTCCATATCGAATAATCTATGAAAATATTAAATACTTGAGGCATCTCCCTTTACATGAAATTCTAGAGCCCAATTCAAAAAAACAAGGATTAGGGAACTTACCAGTCTTTTCTTGAGGATGTCCAAAGAGGCTTGGCAATCTTTATTCTAGGAAAACTCCTTTGAATTATTCAACAATCATTCCATTGGGATGGTTATTACAATGCACCCTTTGATAAACCTGTTATAATACTCGTTGTGACCAAGGGTTGGTCGTAACATATGGGAATTAGTCGGGAACTTCGTATTGAAGATGGATTCAGCCTTATCCAGATCCACTAGAACACCATCCTTGTAGACAACATGACCAGACAATGTACCAAAAGGCATGCAAAAGCTGCATTTTGTTAAGTTCAAGAATAATTGTAGTTGGTGGATGATAAGCTTCGGAATTGACCTATTTTGCTCATCTTTTATGGGCAATATTTTCTTTCCCAAAAACCTTGAACATTGCCACTTTTAAGCTTAATACCTATTACACTTACCATTTTTGTAGACTTTAAACTATTCATTGATTAATTTTTGAAAATTATGGTTATTTTGATAGTATTTTATGCATTTTTGTGCTGAAAATGTTTGAGTTTTCTTGTACATTGATGACTATAAAATAATGGTAAGGGATAAATACAGTAATGATAGAAATAATAATGCCCTGGATGCTGGTGCCGACGCAGAGAGGAATGATGAGGATGGAGGGCCACGTGGGGAGCTCCAGCCGATACGTGTTGAGTAGCATGGGTATTGTAGCACGAGGTGGAATCCAATCTTCCTTTGAGGTGCTCATCATGAGGAAATCTTTCCCAAGGAAGGGACGTACGAGCCCGGAGGAAGGTTTTAAGTGACAAGAAGGTGAATCATATAGTTCATATGTGGGATCATCCAAAATAATGGTGGAAATTATGGTGAAATCGACAATGGGTACGAAGCCGATGGGGGAGGTTAGGATTATGATTAAGAGGAATTTACTTCGCCTTTAACTAGAGGTTGTGTGCTCCCTCATCTCCAGTTATTATCATCATCAAGGGTCTTGGGAGAGAGTTCTGAAAGGTGGTGAACCTGTGTCATTCGCTGAAGCCCTTCTTTATGGTTTTTTGACTAGTGTTCAATTGAAACTGATGGAATCGAGTGGGGAGGAAGCTGAGTCTACGGTGAAAGGGAATAAGAGGGCCAACAGGGAGCAGTTGTGGGTGGACCAAGTGGCTTGGTTATAAAGGCATCCATCCTGTTGTTCGATCGAAAATTAAGGCTATGGAGCAGTACCTCCGATAATAATTGGACGAGACTCAGCCCCAAAAAGAGTTATCTTCCCTTGAGATGTGGATTGAGGACCCTGGACATTGAGAGCTAGGCAATATTTGTTTGAGAGGATAGTATCCCTCTATTGGATTATGAAGGGTCTCCTTGGTTGCATGTTGCTAGAGCACACGGAAAAAGACAAAGGTGATGATGTTCATGTCTAGTTTTGGAAGGAACTATATGCTGACACTAGGTTGATGCATATGAAAATTGATGTCATTGTCAAAGAATTGGGAATTTCTTTCCTTCCACGGTTGGGAGTGGTGGTTCTTTGGTCGATGCAGTGTAGGCTCACAAGAAGTGTGAGGTGAAGAGCATACTTGGAATGAAAGAGCTTTTAGGTCCCTTAGTGTGTGCTAGTGATGCAAACACATGTGAGGTAAGTAAATTGATTGTTGCAAATTAACTAGAAGAGTATAAACAAAATGGAGATTTAAATTTTAGTAATAAAATATGCTAATGGTGCTTTGCAAAAAAATAAAGTGCTAATGAATTAAAACCATGCAATGGAGGTATTTCACACTTCTCACCCCTTTTTGATTCACCAAGCTCACAAGAAGTGCGAGGTGAAGAGCATGATTGGGGAGATAAGAGTATTGAGGTCCTTCATTGTGTGCAAAAATTGGATTCTACACTACTTTATCCTAAAAACATGCCAAGTAAACAAAGAACATGATATGTCTTGAATACTAGTGAGAACAATGAGGCTCGTTGAAAGCTTCGAGGTTGGTTACCTAAGTAGATTTCAAGATAGAAGGACACTTTACTCCCTAATCTTAGTATAAGTGAGCCAATTACTATAGAAACATGTAACTATTGCAATTTAAATAGTTCTAGTTCATTAGTGAGTGGCCGTTGGGGCTGCAAAATTGTGAAAAACTAATAAAAAGTAAAGAAAATGAACAATAGAACATAAAAACAAAGACAAGTGCACGGTAGCGCGGAAAACACTCATTGGTGCATAGTAGCGTGATTACAATGTGAAAATAGCATGCGGTCAATGAGAGACAGAATTGCACGGTAAGATGTCTATTAAACTACCCAGATAACACAAATGTCGAAGGTTTAAGTGTGCAGACTTTGCGGTCGGGATGTCGGGATCCATGTGACTTTTGAAATAGCAATTACGACCAAGAGGAGGCCGAATTTCTAGAATGAAGGGTATGGACCTCTTCACCTGCAAAGGAAAATATACCATAAATTAGCTACCTAACAAATAACAACCTATTTAAGAGAAAAGGAACAAAAATGAAGTGGAGTCGCCATAAATACTATTGTGGGAATTTCTCCCACTTTGGGTGAAAGCCTTTGAGGTTGTTGACTAGGCCCAGTATTTAGAAACAGAAAGGAAATGTTATAAACTCAAAGAAGATCATGCAAGGATTTGTTAGTCAAATAAAACAAAAACATAAATAACTAAAAATTATGAAAGGGAAGAAGAGGGTGCAAACCACAACAAAGAACCAATGCATGAACCACTTTAGATTTCCCAATGGTCAAACAAATACATGTACTATTCAAAGGGAATCCAACAATATCCCTTAGGGAGGCCTATTTTGTTCACACTAAATGTTAGATAGATAAAAGAACCAATGTAGAGAAGCACTTGCCCCTTGAAGGAAGGAGGTAAAGGAGCTTGGAGAATGACAAACTATGAAAGAGATGGGCTATGAGGAATCTCCAATCCAATTTCTGCAGCATAACCTTGATCTTGGTTTCTATTCTAAGATGCATGCCCATGAATTCCTTTTATAGTCCAAGAGGTGGCCAAGAAACAACTAGATCCAAGTGTGAACCCATTAACTCCATGATTTGGCTCCAAAGTACACAAAGGGGGACCATTCAATGAACCCAAATACGTAGGGAGACCAAATTCAAATTTTTGGAGGTGATGGGGCTTTGATGAGCCTTCAGTGTGTCACGGGTGGTTTTGGTCCCACTATTTTGACAGTTGTGTGGATATCGAAGGGAAATCTGCGCAGGAGTCACGCGGGCGCAGAACTGATGATATGCGCAGTAGCACACCTAAAGAGAAATAAGGCGGTAGGGTCCTATCCTTTGACTGTTCTTTGGCATTTCTGGACTCATGTTGCTTCTTGGATCTAATGAGGATGTCTTTGATCGGATGCATGATATATGTTGATGATGCCTTACTGTGTTAATTGCAAAAATGTCCCATGTCTGTGAGATTTATGCGTTAATAGATGCCCCTTGATGTATTGGGTCGGGAGGGTACTGTAGGGTCGATAATGCATCATCGTTTCTTTTGTGCTCTCTGGTGTTCATGAAATTTGTGAAGCATGTGTGGACAAATAGAGTCCTCCAATGGGGAAGGTTGCTAGTGAATCCAAAACAAAGAACAATGTTTTATACAAAGGAGGCAGGCATACCCATGCTCATGAAATTATGTCAAGAGGACTACAATAAGAGAAGATAGAGGGATCAACTAAATACATTTCTAGCAAATGGATGAAGGAAACTTCAATCCATGCAAGAGTAACTGAACCTGGAAATGCTATTACAGGTGTTGAATAAGCTGTATTGTTGATAATCATGATAAGCCCAAGGGGGTGGGCGATCAGAATGCTAGTGAGGATGTTGAGTGTAGGATCTCATTAAACTGTTGCTGCCTGCCATGATTTATAAATGTGAACACTGCTACCTTCAAAATGCACGACTCTCCTTGATGCGATAGATGTGTTGACATTGAGCATGGGAGAGACTAATAATTTAGGAATCACTGAGTTCTCTCTCCAATTAGTTTGAGGCGATCCCTTATAGTGATTAACAAGGACCCCAAGGTACAACTGCAACTATTGTAACTCTTGAAATATAGTGATTTGATGTCAATGAGAGATGAAGTACATGATAAGACGAGGGTCTTATTCTGAGAACCAAGATCATTTTGTAACCAACTGTTGGATTGACAAACCTGACACAAGACTGGTTGGTAAGCTTGAGGCTCATGAATTCCTTTGATCGATGTCAACTTGGGGAGTAATGGATGTCAACATTCTTCAAATAAATTTACAGAGTGTAACGGGGGGGAAACATACTGTTGATGAAGGGCCTTGCAGAGGAAACAACATTGAGGGTGAAAGTGAATAACGAATCTCATAATGTTGGGTATAGGGAAACTCGACGACATTGATCAAAGGTGGCCAGGGGTTGTTTCCAAAAGAATAGCTATGTTCCCAGGGTTTTGAACGGATTGGGGAACAATTTGTACATAAAGAATAAGCGGCGGGGCCCCCACGGTTTTGGGGGTGTCGGGGTACCAATTTGATGATGGCTAGGATTCTTGTGGTTTTGATTGAATCGGGGAACCATTTCCATAATGATGTGAGGGTTGTTTTGCAAATGCAAAGACGAGTGCCCCATGAATCAATGCCATGCATATTGTTCCAGCGGGAATAAATTAATAGAATTGGTTGCTTCTGAGGGTGGGGGGCCCATATGTGTCTTGGTGGAGGTGGTGGTACGAAGAATATTGCAGATGGAAAAGTGTTCATGGAGGCATGAGTGAACAATTGTGTTTCTTTATCATAACATGTGTCGAGGAATGTGATGGAATTGACTGCTGAAGGTGGGGGAGTGAATGCACAACTATACAAATATGAACTATGGGTTGATTATTTCAATATTTATCAAATTCCTCGGGCTTGTGGGGGGTCGACATCATGGGTGTCAAGTGATGACTGGTTGCAATGGTGCGCTCACCCATGGAGGGAAGATGCTACCTGCATTGGTGATATTGATGGCATATCATTACTGGGGATGGGGACCTAATGGTTATCAACGGGAATATCTGGTATGTGCAATGCAAATAGAGGGAAGGTGTTTCCTATATGCCAATGTTGAAGTGATACCTATGATAGAAGTCCGACGCCATTGTTGAGGGTGGAGTATTGTCCTTATAATGGAAAAAAAGGAGGTAGTCGAGTCTTGGTCGTTATCCTACACATACGATGCAAATACCCAAGTGTAGTAAAGAACATGAAAAATGTATTGACGGTTGAAAACCAAAACATAGCGCACTTGTGGTTTGGACTAGAAAAATAGGTGTCGAATGGAAGTGTCTGGTTCAGGGAGCGAGAAGTGCCACATTGTATATATCGTCTTGCTGATGGTGGTGGTGTGGATGGTTCGTCAAACAGAGCTACAATTCCATCATGGCTAAGGTTTGAAGATTGGTTCAAATCACTATTCTGGGGACCGACCAACTAGGGCCTTTGGGATAGATGTGAGTGCTAGGCACTCTGTTTGTTTTTAAGGGTTGGTCCCTATGTGTTTTTGTATAGATGTATCTTATGGGAGGCCGATGTTTTGTGTATCCCCCACAAGGCAACTGATTCTTTTTGTATATGGTCTATGAGGCCACATTTTGTACATGACACACATTAGTTTTTGGCGATATATATATATAATTTTGATAGCACATGTATGGTATCATGTATGTATATGATTTGTTGATGTTGATGTATGCGATGATGACAAGTATATGTATGTTCTGATATGCTCTATGTGTAGTTGTAGGTACTTGCACATTATTTGTATAATGAGCGACACACATATATACATGCTTGGTTTGTGTATGCAGGGGTCAGAGAGATGGTTGGTGTATCAGATGCCAATCCAACACATGGTTTGCGACGTGGTCAGCAAATGCATTGATGTTCCTAGGGAAATATTTGAAGGAGATGGTTTCAAACTGTCATGATAGGAGGCGCACCCGTAAAAATTTATGAAAGAGGAGTGGACTAAGGACCTAGAAAACCTGGTTGAGTTTAGAGACAACTAGTTGGGAATCTAGGTATACATGCATATGGTGGATTCCAATGTGGGTGGCATCACTTAATATACCAATGATGACATCGCATCCTTCTTGGATGTTGGTAAGTTCCCCTAGACAAACTCCTCCAGTGTGGTAGACAACTTGGGAAGGGGTGTAAATAGCCCAAGCAGTTGATGCGAGATTCTTGGACCATCAACTTGCATGATCTGTGAAGCCGATATAGATGTCTGCTCATGAGTACATCTGCATAAACAAAAGATGGTTTTATTCTCAATCAAAGGGATCGAAAATACTAAAATAGAAAATGATACATTGCACAAACATGAGACGAATGGAAAGAGATGTGCTCTCCCTTCGGGTGATGGGGACCTTTCAAATTTTGGAAATTAGGGTGGTGTTGAGGTGGCATCATACTCGTTGGGAACCAATGAGTATCCAACATGTGAAGGGATATCCATTAGTGTTGTTTAGACACTTGGAAATGGTTGTGGATGTCATGTCCCCTCAACAGTGAACATTGGATCAATATCCTAACCCAACCAATCTCTTGGGTTGAGGAGACAACTTCAGTATCATGGGGTTAAATTTTGTATTCCAAGAAATTAATTAATTAGGAGTGTGCATTTAATTTTATCCAAAGTTTGTTATCCATTGGGAATAATTATATATGATGCATTTAATATTTTGTTATGTTGAATAAATGGATATAATGCTCCACTAAGGTGCATTAGTGGACAAGGTTGGAAGAGAGATACTTAAGGAAAAATTCAAAGGAAAGCACATGAATTCAAAAAATCAGGAAAAAGAAAGAAAAGAATAATAAATCAGGAAAAGCAGCATAAATCAGGAAAAGCAGGAAAGTTCAGAAAATAAGGAAAGTTCGAGAAAAGAAGAAAAAGAAGGAAATCCAAAGCAAAGCAATTAGAAAAGGAAAAAGGAGGAAAGCAAAGCAAAAATGAAAGCAAGATTTCCTCATCCACACAAGGAGGGTGCATTCACCATGAATACTTTCTCCACAAGTAATCTAGAATCTATAAATAATCCGGTGTGCACCACATTCACATCTTTTGTTAGTTTGAGAATTTGTATGAGTGCAATTTTGCCTCAGAGACTTGAGAGATGTGCCACTAGTCAAGTTTGGGAGATGTTCCCCAGCTTTCTGTGAGAGGATGATGGAATCCATACATTTTCATTTATTTTATTTGCAGGTCCTGTAGTTGATCAAGTCGAATTTGAAGTTCAGAAGCATCATCATCTAGTTCAGAGTTCGAATCTTCAAGCTTTCTATGAGTTTCTGGACCTAGTTTCTAATGTAGAAGAAGAGATTATCTTTCCATATTGTTTTGAGAGGAATATTGGCCTATTTATGATTTAATTACAGTGGATTTAATATTCTGATATAATTCATATCAATAAAAATTACATAACTCTGATTTCTTCTCCTATTTCTCCACCCGTTCAAGATTTAGCTAGAATTTGACTAGTTTCCGGTGTGTACTTCATAAATGAATGAGTATGAATCCAAATGAAGTAATTCTTGTTCCCGGAGTTGAGTAACATGTCATATGTCATGATACAAGTATTATTTCATAAATTCATGGTCCTTTGAATACTTTTTGGGAGCCCAAAAATCACACTAGTTGAGTAGTCCTGGAAGGAAATTTTATTAGTAATACTATGAGACTTGCTCAGATCTTTATGAAACTTTATGGAATGCTATTTTATGATTAAATTACTATAAATGAATTATATTTGGCCTCTATGATGTCTGAAACACCCATCCCCGTCCTCCAATCAAGTTTCCTCCCATACTAGTATGCATATGCTAAGGGGCCCAGGAGCATTGGAGTAAATTGTAGCCTTGCTGCTCTTGAAACATAAAAGGTATCAGCACTTTGTGCAGAGGTATAATTCCATATCATAGCCTTCCATCCTTTAATATATTTTTATCTAGTCCATCCTCGGTCCACTTAGCTTCCATAAACATTGTTTCAGTCAATTTTGAGAAGTATAGAGTTTTTGTATCACAATCCTAAGTTGGTACATTACAGTGGTATCAGAGCATGGTCCTCTGAACCTTCTCTTGAATGATTTCTATGAGTCCAAGAATATATTCAAATTACAAGAAGAAAGACCCCTTGTCAGAAGGAGAAGATGAAGAAGAAATTAACTCGACTGAAGGGAAACTACAGGAAGAATCAGACATGTTTCACAATGAAAACAAGGAGTTCAAACTCTTGGTTCAAACCATGATGAAAGGGCTACAAGATATGTCACTCAGTGTTTCTCAATCTGGAAAGGATACTAGAGAGTTCTTAGCCCAGCAGCTAGGGTTCCATCTAGGAGAAAGGAGCAGCAATGGTACCCCACATGGCGAGAGGAGGAGCAGTGGTGGCCATATTTTCTCAAAGACTGGGCCTCACAATCACCCTGAGGATTTCAAGATTGGAACACCATCATACTCCAGGCATACTATGCCCAATTTTACTAAAGAACAAAGAGAAGAACCTGAGGTTCGAAATGGAGGTCTTGCTTCATTGGAGGACAAGTATATTGAGTACCTTACATTGAATTAAGATGGCAGAAATTCCTTACCATTCAAAGACTTTTGTGATCTGTAGTACAAGTCCAACCAAAGAGGAGGATTCAGAATGCAAAATTAGAACTATGAACTTAGAAATTCCATTGGTAAGATTACTTTACCCTATTTTGATGGTTCACAGAAATGTACTGCTAACTCTTGGATTAAGAAACTTGACACATATTTTCAGTTGAATCCTATGGCTGAAAGAGATGCCATCAAGATGGCTACTATACACTTATATGGAGAAGCAAATGACTGGTGGTTTCATGGCCTAAAGACTCTTGGGCATGACCAAGTGACCACGTATGAAGAGTTCACAAGAATATCGGTTGAAAGGTTTGAGAGAAGAGATCTCGAGATCACCTTCAGAGAACTAGCACATGTGAAGCAAACTGGAACTCCTGAAGATTACATCTCCGAGTTCCAAAAATTAGTTGTGATGGTCTTTGACATTTTAGAAGCAAGGATGATATTATTGTTCATTGAAGGGTTATTAGAACCTTTGAAAGGCTTTGTTAAAGCTTACAGACCCCCTACCTTGCAAGATGCACTAAGTCAAACTAGATATTTGCAAGACTCTGTTCCAAGAACCAGATTTCCTCCAAGGAGTGTTGGTCCTAATCAGTTCAAGAATCAAATACCACCAATGAAGAGTCCTACTGGAAATTTCTGAAAGGGTAGCTATGCTAAGTACCGAGATGAGCTAAGAAGAAAGAAGATGTGCTCACCTGTAAGGAGCCATGGGTTTCAGAACATAGATGTGCTAAGGGAAAGGCAAACTACATTGAAGTCTACTTTAGAGAGCGAAGTTGAGGAAGAAGAAGAAGAGGCCCCAATAGATGCAGAAGTGGCCTATGAGTCTGCGTAAGAAGGACCTACCCCCAAGGTGGGAAAGATTGCAGTACTCTCAGGAGTACCTCGATACCATACACTCAGATTCAAAGGAGTTGTTCAAGGACAATCAATCACTGTGTTGGTGGATGGAGGAGCTACACACAACTTCATTGATTCAAGAAAGGAGCCTTCCATTGGTCGGAAGAGTATGAACAAGTGTTCAATAGAATGAAGGAGGTAATGAGCAGTTGTCTTGTTCTTTCACTTCTAGATTTTTCTCAACCTTTTGTTCTTGAGTGTGATGCTTCAGGGAATGGTATTGGAGTTGTCTTGATGCAAAATAAGCATCCTTTGGAATTTGAGAGCATAAAATTGCAGCCACATGAAAGGTTGTATTTATTTTATGACAAAGATATGCTAGCCATCATGCATGCACTAGTCAAGTTCAGACAATATTTGGTGGGAGGTAATTTTATCATCAAGACTGACCACAACAGTTTGAGGCACTTCTTAACCCAAAAGGAGTTGAATTATAGACAACAAAAGTGGTTAAGAAAGGTCCAAGCATTTGATTTTGATATTGAGTATAATAAGGGTAAGATGAACATTGTAGCTAATGCACTTTCTAGAAAACCCACACTTGCATTGCTGAAATTTCAAGATGATTGGAAAATGCAACTTGGGGTAGAATACACCAAGAATCAGTTTGCTTGTGATTTATTTGATGGATTGATTCATGATGATTCTTATAAGATTCTTAATGATGTCATTTATTATAAGGATAGGATCTTTGTAGTTCGAGAATCCATACTAAAGAAGAATATTCTTGAAGCTGCCCATGATGTGCCTTTAGTAGGACATCCGGGGTTTGTGAAGACTTGGAGGAAAGTCAGGGAAAGGTTCACATGGAAGCGGATGAAGAAAGAAGTGTTGGAATATGTCAGATCATGTGTGGCATGTCAAAAAAAAAAAGTGGAGCATACTCATTCAGCAGGGATCCTACAACCACTCCCCATTCCTGAGCAAAAATAGGAGAGTATATCAATGGATTTCATCACGGGGCTTCCCAAAAGCCAAGGTAAAGACAATATTTTTGTTGTGGTTGATAGGTTGACTAAATATGCACATTTATTTTCTGTCACAACTAATATTGCAGCCATCCAAGTGGCTGAATTTTTCATCAAAGAAGTCTTCAAACTTCATGGCATACCCAAGTCCATCATCAGTGACAGGGACAGTAAGTTTACTAGCAATTTTTGGCAAGAACTATTCAAGCTAGTAGGGACAAGTTTGGGCATGAGAACTAGCTATCATCCACATAATGATGGCCAAATATAGATAGTAAACCAATGGCTGGAAGGGTACTTAGGAAACTATGTCACTATTCAACAAAATTCATGGACCACTTGGCTCCATTTGGGAGAATTTTGTTACAACACTACTTTTCATATTTCGATTGGTATGTCTCCTTTCAAAGCTCTTTAGGGATATGATGCACTTACTTTTGCTGATATGATAATTGGTGATTGTAAGACATATAAATCAAAATATTGGCTCCAAGGGATTCAATACATACTCAGGACTCTCAAGGACAACTTACAGGTAGCACATAATCGACAGAAAGTATATGCAAACAAGCATAGATTTGAGCGAGCTTTCCAAGTTGGAGATCTGGTATATTTGAGGTTGCATCCCTATAGAAAATCATAATTGAAGTCTAAAGGGGATGAGAAGTTGCATCCAAGGTTCTATGGCCCCTAACAAGTTTTGAGAAAGATCAAGGAAGTGGCTTATGATCTAGAGTTGCCTCCGGGCAGCCGGATTCATAATGTTTTCCATGTGTCATGTTTGAAGAAAGCAGTAGGGCAGCAAGTCAAAGTTTCACAAGAATTTCCACCCCTTGATGATGAAGGGAATTTGGTGTTGATCCCTGAGAGTATTTTGGAAGTCAGAGAAAAGAAGCTAAGGAGCAGAATCCTTAAGGAATTTTTGGTGCAGTGGGAAGGGCTACCTAGTGAAGATGCTACTTGGGAAGGTGAACATATCTTACAACATCCCAGTTTGAATTTGTTTGAGGAAAAGCAATCTTGGGAGGGGAGGAATATCATGTCCCCTCAACTATGAACATTGGATCAAGATCCTAACCCAACCAATCCCTTGGGTTGAGGAGACAACTTCAGTATCAAGGGGTTAAATTTTGTATTCCAGGCAATTAATTAATTAGGAGTGTGCATTTAATTTGATCTAAAGTTTGTTATCCACTTGGAATAATTATTTATGATGCATTTAATATTTTGTTATGTTGAATAAATGGAGATAATGCTCCCCTAAGGCGCATTAGTGGATAAGCTTGGAAGAGAGAGACTTGAGGAAAAAGTCAAAGGAAAGCACATGAATTCAGAAAATCAAGAAAAATAAAGAAAAGAAGAATAAATCGGGAAAAGGAGCATAAATCAGGAAAAGCGAGAAAGTCAGAAAGTAGGAAAGTTCAGGAAATGAAGAAAAAGAAGGAAAGCCAAAGCAAAGCAATCAGAAAAGGAAAAAGGAGGAAAGCAAAGCAAAAAGGGAAAGAAGGAAAGCAAGCTTTCCTCGTCCACTCAAGGAGGGCGCATTCACCATGAAGACTTGCTCCACAAGTCATCCAGAATATATAAATAATCCAATGTGCACCACATTCACATCTTTTGTCAGTTTGAGAATTTGTATGAGTGCAATTTTGCCTCGGAGACTTGGGAGATGTGCCCCTAGTCAAGTTTGGGATATGTGCCCCAGCTTTATATGAGAGGATGATGGAATTCAGCCATTGTCATTGATTTTATGTGAATTTCATGTATCTGATCAAGTCGAATATGAATTTCAGAAGCATCATCATCTAGTTCAGAGTTCAAATCTTCGAGCTTTCTATGAGTTTATGGAGCTAGTTTCTTATGTAGAAGAAGAGAGAGATATTTCCATATTGTTTTGAGAGGAATATTGGAATATTTCTGATGTACTTATAGTGTATGTAATATTCTAATATCATTCATATCAATAAAAATGATAGAACTCTGATTTCTTCTCCTATTTCTCCACCCCTTCTAGATTTAGCTAGAATTTGACTAGTTTCCAATGTGTACTTCATAAATGAATGAGTATGAATCCAAATGAAGTCATTATTGTTTCTGGAGTTGAGTAACATGTCATATTTAATGATCCAAGTATTAGTTCAGAAATTCATGGTCCTTTGAATACTATTTGGGAGCCCATAAATCACACTAGTTGAGTAGTCTTAGAAGACAATTTTATTAGTAATACTGTGAGACTTGCTCAGATATTTATGAAACTTTATGGAATGATATTTTATGATGAAATGACTGTAAATGAATGATATTTATCCTCTCTGATGTCTGAAGCACCCATCCCCATCCTCCAATCAAGTTTCCTCCCATATTAGTATGCATATGCTGAGGGGCCCAGGAGCATTGGAGTAAATTGAAGCCTTTATACTCTTGAAACATAAAATGTCTCAGTAATTTGTGTAGAGGTATAATTCCATATCATATCCTTCCATCCTCCCATATATTTTGATCTAGTCCATCCTCAGTCCACCTAACTTCCACAAACATTGTTTCAGTCAATTTTGAGAAGTTTAGAGTTTTTGTATCACAATCCTAAGTTGGTACATTATAGTGGAGGGTCCAAGTCTTTGTAGGAATATTAGGAGTCATCAATAGTGAGTAAACTGGCCAACGATGAGGCGATATCAATGGTATTTGGTAGAGGGGGAACAACTTTGTCGGCGGGTAAGCCATGAGGGATTATGCTAAGGTCGAAGAGTTGAAATTGGAGCTTGATTAGTTCGAGGCGGGATTCTCATTCGGCACATAAAATGGGACATTGGAATGAAAAGTGAGAAGTGTCACCACAGGATCGGCATGGGCGTGGTAATCGGGCACATAGAGGTATATGTGTCGCTATGATGACCCTAGAGGAGATCATGTGAGTATGATGCCCATAGGAAGAGAATCCATCATGGTTTTATATCATTGTAAGATCCGTTAGTGGGTGATATTGCGGCGTATGAGGCTCAACGGGAACTGTCGTAATGGCTAGTTCTGAGATAGGCACAACTGTTTTTGTCGCTGATGCAGTGACCTCATTGATGGAAGCTCTTTCCTGGGTTTGACGGGGAAGGATTCCTGACCAAAGGTTGAGTGAGGTGAATGGCCACCAAAGAGTCCTGAAATCGAGGGAGGTCGGGACAATGGTGGGTGTAATTCCCAAATTGGGAACACCTTGAACATGCATGACTGGTATGCAATGATTTGTACTTAGGTGGGGGCAAAGATGAGGTGTCCCTTGCTACTATCAGTGGAGCACGGGTCACATTAACAAGGGTGTTGAGAAAATTCTTAAGCTTCGGCAAGGTGGGACATAAGTTGGTCGGTTGGCATTGTTGCTCGCAAAAATCGCATGGTGGAGTGACTCCCTGAGTGGGAGTATTGGTAATTACTAGGGATTTTAACTATTGTTGGTTGATGCCCCTTTCTTTATGATTGGAGACCCCCGGTGATTTGGGAGAAAGGTTAGGTAGGAGGGAGCCTTTCAATTTAGGTTGTTTCATGCCTCCGGTGGTGGTTTTAGTGATTACAAGTGGTGGTTTATGTAACATCCCGAATTTTCATAAAAATTTAAAACTTTTGAAAACGTCATTAAATACAAAAATTATAATTGCGGAATAATATTTGTTGATTACAACAGCATTAATTAAAAAGTTGTTAGTACTAAACATAATTTAATTTATGTTTAGCAGCAATGTGATAGTGACAACTTTAACACATAATTAGCAAACATGATTATGGTAACAAATGAACTAACAGGTCAGAAATATGATGCGACACTTTTTCTTTTGCAACGATACTGACAGTTTGACTTTTGATGAATAAGGGTGTCCTACGAGGTACCCTGGAGTTTACTTAGCTGCAACGTTAAAGCATTTGAATGTTCTATGTGCGGACGACAGGTAAGAAGTTCCATGATTGTGTAAATTCAAAGTACGTGTATAGTTCAAGTTCAACGTCATAATTAAATAGAATATTAGAACGCTATTGTGAACTATGAAAGTAACGCAGGTATGAATTACATGGTTATAATTTTTGTTTTCAAATGTTGTCTTACAACTCAGCATAAGTTGACGACAAAGACGTCTAGAAAGTCTACATGCTTATTTAAGTTTGATGCCGTAAACATAAGACGTTGCCATAGTTTGGCTTTAGTCGATGTCTTAAAGTAATTAATACTTGTAAAGTAGTAACGTCGTAAATGTATCGCTAACCGTCAGATGCATTGCATTAAGAGTTAGGGTATGAAATACATGGCAAGGGCATGGTTTTTTTTTATGCTAAACACTTGTTGAAAATAAAAAATGCATACTCTTATCTTTTTAATAGTTGCAATAATGAAAACTATGAATAACATGCTAACCATATAATTCCTAGAGATTGCTATCCTATGCAATAGTTCTACATTTGCAAACTATTTACTGTGATGTACCTGCAATAATTAATTAATGCAAATACACGAGATATCAGAAATAACAGAATCACTTTTATATTGATCACGGGCCACTTCGAGGGGGCAACCTCCTTTGAGCAAGCTCAATACAATTAACTTCACGGTGCCTTCAATGACCTCAACACACACTTATATACTAAGTCTATGCCCAATACTATGAGTCAAAACCATGGGACATATAATACTACGGGACGACTTACAAAGCATATGCGTCCAATACTATGAGTCAATACTATGGGCTAATATAAACTATGGATCAACAAATACTACGGGACGACTTACAAAGCATATGCGTCCAACAACAATATACTAACATAGTAAAGAGAAGGGTTGACATAGGTTCCTAACATCCCCTCTCCCTTAGAAAAAGCTTGTCCTCAAAGCTTTGGTTGGAGAAATTGCTGCAGAATCTGAAGGAGTGGTTCCCCGGTAGCATCCTCGGTTTGCATTTCGGGCCACTGACGCCTTTGGAGTGTCAAGGAGGATTGCTTGGAAGGATGTAGATGAAGAAGAACCCTGTCAGCTGCGTGGAAGATGCGCTCGGAACGGTGCTGATCGGCTTGTTGTTTCAGGCGAATTCTGGACATGTGAAGATTGTCCTGCAAAATGAGAAGAATCTGATCGCGGTTTCGAAGAACCGAGTCAATTTCCTGAACTGGGGAGCTGCTGAGGGTGTATGGAAGAAGAAATGGCGGTGTTTTTCCATAGACTGCTTCATATGGTGTCCTTTGAGATGTGGTATTGTACCACCAGAGCACTTCTAGGAAATCCATAGAAATAGTTTGCCAAAGCTGTGTAGGGATGGGCAAGGGTTGGAGCAATCCCGAAAGGAGTGTCGTTTCCCCCTCGTTGACTTGGAAAGTATCATCGTCAGCCACCATCTGTTGAATTGTCATTTTTAGTCCCGGCCAAAAGAAGTTACATTGTTCCCGGTCATACATTTTGCAGAACCCAGAGTGTCCTGTTGATGGAGAAGCATGGAGTTCATAGAAGAGATAGCCCTGTTGAACATATTGGAACCAATTTGGAACAAGCAGAGAAAGAGCTGTAAGAGAAACTGGGTCATCAATTGTGCGAGAAAGAGCATCTTCCACCATATTGTCCTTACCCTTCTTGTAAGTGATCACATAGGGATAACTCATGAGTTGGATAACCCATTGCAGGTGTGTTGGGGAGGAGACCCATTGTTCCAGAAAATTTTCCAGACTCGGGAAATCCGTCTTGATGCAGAAATAATTTCCTAATAGGGATGGCTGCCACTTCTGTACTGCATGCAAAATAGTCATCATTGCCTGCTGAGAGGTAGATGGGGCTACATTCTTACCGGAAAGGTCTCTTGAAGGCAGCAAGCGCATTGGTTCAGCAAAGATACCTGCATATCTATCCAAGGAAGTAGTGGAGACTGTTGATGGTTGCATCTGAATGGAATGGAGCTGAACGATGACACCATGTGAATTCTTCTTAAGGATTTTTTCCAGGCGATGTGAACTGATGATGCAGAGAGACCCTGGTTGTAAGCCCATAAATTTGTGTTGTGCCCCATTGATTTTAAACTGCATCCAAAGTTCAGCAAAACCCCATAAGATGGGGCCAAGTGTGCGTAACCATTGAATGCCCAAAACCACATCACATCCGCCTAAGGACAAGGCAAACATGTCAGAGCGTAGGTTATAATATTCCATAGAGATACGCACATTGTGACACTTCCCCTTGCAAGGTAAGGTGCCCCCATTGGCAACCATGACTTCAAAGTTGGAGCAAGGATGGACAAAACAATCAGCCTGTTTGGCAATCCGAGGGTCAATGAAGTTATGAGTGCTACCAGAATCAATGAGTATGGTAAGAGGGAGCTTCTTGAAGTATCCCCTGACCCGCATTGTTTGTGGGGTGGTGACGCCGGTTACAGCATGGAGAGAGATCTCGGGTGGGTCGTCCTGAGATGGGGTGTCAACAGGTGGGTGTTGCATGTCGACCAGATCATCTACTGTATTTGTAGCTTCTTCACCAAGTTCTAAGGCAGGCGGAGAATCCACATCCAAGATATAGAGCTTTTGTTGAACACATCTATGTCCCCGAGTGAATTTCTCATCACAATTATAGCAAAGCCCTTTTTCTCGGCGTGCCTGCATTTCTATTTCAGACAAATGCTTGATAGGAGTTGGTTGAGGAGCAGGCGTGATGGGAGGTCGTTGGGAACCCATGTTTCTGAAGGGAACAAAGGTGGGTTTGGAGCATTGTTGAGCTGCGATCTTATCCTCGGCCAACTTAGCCAACCCTAGGACTTCCATCATTGTGTTGGGACAAAACATTTTGACCTCTGAGCGGATTTCATCCTTGAGACCACTGATAAAACAACCTTCTGTGTGATTGGCTAGTTTCTCAAATTCCATCTGATACTCTCTCACTGTGCCAGTTTGGTGAAGTTTAGTGAGTGCTCCTGTGAAGTCGTCAAAAGCACTAGGACCAAATCGTGGCAAAATGAGTTGGCAAAAATCTGTCCAGTTTGGCTCGGGATGAGCTTTGATGTACCAACGGTACCATTGAAGGGCTTCCTGTTCCAAATGAAAGGATGCAAGTGGAACTTTATGAACATCAAAAGTATTATGCAGACTGAAATATTGTTCTGCTTGGTATATCCATCCATTCGGATCAGTACCATTGAAGCGAGGAAAATCAAGCTTCGGCCCACGTAAATTGTTGGAAGAAGAGAACCCGACGGCTGCAAAAGATTCTGGCTGTCTGGTATTGTTCATGGCTGAATGCTGAAGATGGAGGCTGAGAAATTTTTCATCCAGATCTTGGAGTTTTGTTTGGATGGCTGCAAGTGCTTCCTCCATGGAGGCTGAGAATTTTTTATTTTTATTTTTTATTTTTATTTTTTATTTATTTATTTATTTATTTTTTTTTTATTTTTTTTTTTTTTTTTTTTTTTTTTTTTCAGTTCAGACTAGAGCGGCTACGGCGCAGAAGGAATCTGGAACAACGCCGAATGGCTGGATCTGGAATGGCTTGCAAAATGGATCTGAAACGGTGCAGCAGTGATCGACAATAGTTCAGCTGAAAGTAGATATGGACCCCAGGTATGTGCGGCTTCCTAACATTTCAGGGTTTTCACTCGGCCACCAATGCTATCTAACGGCTTGCGTATTGGGGCAGTACCCCTCACTCCACGGCTCAGGTAAAACTGATAACCGCTTTGCCACAAACGACAGCTCTTGGTTTACCTCACGGGTGGGAACTAGTCAATCAGGTAGGGGTCGTTGCCCTTTTCGCTTGGCAGGTCCTCTCAATGGCCAGCTACTTCGGGGTTCCTGTGGTACTCCTCACAATGAGTTTTAGGGCTTATGCCCAAGTACTTCCCACAGTTAAGCGGATAGGGATTATTCCCAGATCCGAACCTGCAACAGAAAAAAATTTGGGCAGAAATTCCACCCAATGTTCCAAAACCGGATCTATATTGCTCAGAATCACTATTATAGCATGTTTCCGGAACTGGAACAACCACTCTGCTTCTACCTATGAAAGCGGAATAGAAATCTGGGCACTCGGTGAAAATATTTTCTTGCCACAATTTCTGCGGCCGTCACCGAAATTCTGAAAAATTGCTGATTTTAAATCCACGATATCTCCACTTTTAGAACTCCAAATGAGATGATTTTTTTTTTGAAACTGCGTATTTTTGAAAGAGGAATTCAGATATGAAATCAGTTTCTTCTGATTTTGTGCAAAAAGTTTCAGAAATTGATCTGAAAGTCGCCGCCCAAAAAAAGAAAAAAAAAATTTCCCACTTGTGCCAAGGAAAGTGCTCTGATACCAGATGTGATGTACCTGCAATAATTAATTAATGCAAATACACGAGATATCAGAAATAACAGAATCACTTTTATATTGATCACGGGCCACTTCGAGGGGGCAACCTCCTTTGAGCAAGCTCAATACAATTAACTTCACGGTGCCTTCAATGACCTCAACACACACTTATATACTAAGTCTATGCCCAATACTATGAGTCAAAACCATGGGACATATAATACTACGGGACGACTTACAAAGCATATGCGTCCAATACTATGAGTCAATACTATGGGCTAATATAAACTATGGATCAACAAATACTACGGGACGACTTACAAAGCATATGCGTCCAACAACAATATACTAACATAGTAAAGAGAAGGGTGGACATAGGTTCCTAACATTTACAATATATATGAGAGTTCAAAATATTAATTTTATGTGAAATTGGAAATTAATGCATGGCTGAACTTAAACCTTAATATCGAAATATTGTAACACTAAGTCGAAATCGTAAATATAGTGTTAGAGCTATTGTCCACTAAACGATTATAACAATAAAGTTTTTAAATTTCTAATATCCAATTGTAAATTATATCGTTTGTTTTTATGGCACTGACATGCATTTATGTCGACAAGGTGGGCGAGTTGATGGTCATTAAAATGACATAAACCTCGAGCTATCATGGATATCGTAACTCGATCTTGCATTAAATACTCGATTCACAACTCCAGTTGACAGGGATTGTTACCAATCCACGTAGTATAAAATCGATGTAATATCAACTGCGACAACCACTGTGTAATGGTCTCTATATTGAGCTCCTCCGAGCTGGCTGTTGATCGATCCTCTATGTGCCAAAGTGGCATTGCCATGCTTGTACTAATAAATGGGGCATTAAATGCATAATTTGTTTGTCCCAATGCCATCTCGTTGGCACTCTTATGATCATCGATAGTGATGAATTTGGATCGTCAGATGCAACCCTAAATTTTGTCGTCGTTTTGGTTAATGAGATTTGAATGTCGTTCATTGTTCTATTATTTTGGTCTGTGTGGCCGACAAGATGCTGAAATATAGGGTTAGAAAGCTTGTAAGAGGTTTCAACCTCGAGACCTGTAGATTAGGGTTGAAGTTGCAGGTTCTTTCTCACTGTAATGGCGTTGTGCTAAAATGTTAGGTCTCTGGTTTGAAGTGTTATTGAGTCGATAGTTTTAAGCTTTTCGTTTTAGAGTTTGAATGAAACACACAATGCTATAAAATGATAGAGGTATCCTGGTCTTGTCTACAGCAAAGAGCTCGTCGTGTTACTGGTGAATGTAAAGAACTTGGCCGCTTGTTGAGAAGGTAAGTGTTCTCGAAAATTAATATTGATTCTTTTGTTGAACTTCAACTTTCAGTTTAAAAATATAATAGTTGTCTAATTCTAAGCTGTTGTTCTGTCAGTTGTAGGGTTCGAAGAACGTCTTGAGCAAGGGTTTGGAAAGGAAAGGCGTGCTTCCATTCCTGGTAAGCTCCGGGTCTCAAACCCTCGTAGGTGCCTTTCGACTTTGGTTGATG
Organism: Larix kaempferi; assembly: GCA_027924585.1. Taxonomy (NCBI): domain Eukaryota; kingdom Viridiplantae; phylum Streptophyta; class Pinopsida; order Pinales; family Pinaceae; genus Larix; species Larix kaempferi. The sequence goes on along the minus strand of BSBM01000655.1, from coordinate 2,537,881 downwards.
TGGCTTCAAAAGGATGAGTAACCAGGTTTTTGCCTTGCCTCAGCGTTGTCTGTCAGTTGAAAAACTTTGAAGAACCCTTTGTTATTCAAATGATGTATGTACAGGGATGTGACCTTCGTTTGTTTGTATGATACTCGGTCTTATACTTTGATGCCTAGATTCGTCGAACTGGGAGTTATAATACTTGTCAATACTTAGGGTTTTTGGACTTGTTTTAAAATGTTTAAACTTGGGAATAAACCCTATGCAATTTTCGTTTGGAAACATGTTGTAATTTGTTTTGTTTCTGAGAACATTGAATTCCCTTCTTGAAGTTGGAACTTGTATTGGTTTAAAACTTTGAGCCACGACCTTTTGGTTTATGTTATGAGAAGTGAGAAAAAAAGAGCCGAGGCTCGTCTACTGTGGATACAACGCTTTTCTTCTCGGCAATGAAAAATATGTTATTTCATTCTGTGATATTCGTCTGTGTTATGTGTTTGAGTACTGTAGGTAAATAATGTGTTTATCGAGCTATGAAAGGATCTACATGCTTTGTCGTGGATGATAAACTCTGTAATATGTAATGCCGAAATGGATTTCCTTTCGTTTGTAATGGAAAAGAATAGGGCCACGCCCAAATTCTAGTTTTGTCTTCGAAATGAAGGATATTATTTATATGTAACTTCAGAATATCCCTTAGGTTGTATCTAGGGTTTGTACTGTAATTTAAATGTGGATATAATATGTGTTTTATGTTACCGTGAATAATGATAATGAAAACCTTAAAACAAATACAAACTAGGGTTTTACAGTTGATACAATTCAATGTTTTTAGTACTATATGCAGTTCATAATATAATAGAAATTACGACACTCAGATTGAATAATACATATGGTTGATAATGTAAAATGATAAGTGTAAACAATATAGGTTTTACATTTCCTTTGTTTACAGTTTTGATAATACAGATACGATTATAGGAAAATATTCTATCAGTAAATTTGTGATGAAGACCATAGTGTGTGTGTGAAAATATATATTGACTGTAATTTGTAACTTATATTCCTAGTTAACACATTTATTTATTTGTAGCAATACTATTCATAATGCAGACATGATGTATGTAAATTTGAATTCCGTCTACTTCCAATGTACATAATAGAGATAAGAAAATAAATACAAAGTGTCTGTACAGAAAATAATCAATATTTGTCTTTCTTGAAACCATGAAGTATTCTATAATATTTTTAAATACTATACTGTAATTATTACTGTTATTAACTATAGGGCAGAAAATGAAACACAACTCATTCACTATACTTTATTTATCGAATCAATGGCAGTTTGCCTATCTTTCATCTATACTTAATTTACTTCTCTACACTAGAGTACGATGCACAAAACAACATGTGGAAAAATGTAGAGATTGGTTTATCAATTCCAGATCATCATTTAAACTTAACATTCAGACTTTAAACAAACTTAGAAATAAATTATTCTTCCAAACAGAAAAACAGAGATTACTAATTTTACTAAACAGGACTAATAACTTAAAAAAAATAGGAAACAATAAAACCTGGATGAATATGTAGGGAAACAAATAGCCCAAGAAGACTGTTCCACCCAACCAATTCCTGAAGACAATCAAGTACTTGCCTTAGGACCCTCAAGCCTGTTCACCGAACCACTAGGAGGAAGAAACTTAGGAATTTAGGATCTCTTCTTGCAGTAGTAAATAACTGTGGAATCTTCAAGAGCTAGCAGTCCAAGGGACCTCCTCCAGCACCTCTGGTTCTCCTTAATAAATATAGTATGCAGACTTATGATTGCACTCACAGCTAGCCTCCCTATTCGAATCTCTCAGTGATCACCTGATGCACATGAGGAAATATTCCTACAGAAATATTGTGTAAGAGCTGCCTGCTCCATTCGAATTTGCCTTATGTAGGCTGCCTAGGCCTTTTCAGTTGTTACTTGGTCATTAAATGAGCTTCCTGCCCACTCCCACCACCTGGGGGTAATGCCACATTTTTAGGGGTAGTTGTCCCATAACCAATAGCTAGTGGTGTGGTGCAATTGCTGCCATCTGTCCCATACCTTCCAACAACTTCCATTCCTCCTAGTGGGTCAGTGAACACTCATTTAACAGTCCCCTTGGGTGTTTGTCTCCTAATTAATTTATTTAAATAATAATAATCAGTAATTACATTCATCCTTGATCAAAACTGATCATAATTACAAAACTTTGTAATTAAATTTAACATAAAGTATTTTGCTAATAAAATAATAATTTCTTAAATTTGGGTAGGTGACAGTTTAGTTGTGGATGTCATAGGTTTGACTAGCAGTACAAATGTTGTAACCATCTTAGAAGGCGCAACAACTAAGACATGGACAAACTCATAATGGGTGGCTGGATTTGAATCCACCTCTGGGTATGGTGGCATAAGGTACCACACAGGTATTGCCAAGGTTAAACCAGGTAGAGTCAACTGAGCCATCATGGGTGTCCCTTGCACTCTCGTGGCGGGGTACAAGAATGGTATTTGAAAAATAGGAGGGACCGAGGACATAATGTTTGCTCAACACCATTGCTCATCGAAGGTGCAGATTACGTTGCTGAGGGAGAGGTGAGCACATGCTCAACAATGAAATTTGTGCACATAAGGCCATCGGTTGATGTAGGGATATTTGGTGGTGGACCGGAGTACACCCCGAGTAAGTTAGATTCCTTGTACATCTCTAGGCTAATATCAACATAAGGGATCTGACTTGTCCCAATGAAAGTGGGTAGGACATTTTCTGGATCTGTGTTGGTATTGGGGTCATAGTAGTAGAGTTGTTCGAGGGTGACAATATTTCCATTAAAGGAAAACATCATGATACAAAAAACCGAGAAGGAGACCACCTTCATGGTGTACATGTAACTATGCCCCAAGAGGATGTTATAGTTGTGTTTAGCATCGACTACCTTGATATTGATCATGACCATCTTGTCCCCCAACTTGATAGGGACAGTTTGCTACAATCATCTCGATTGGGATGGCCTCCCATCATATGTTCGAAGAGCGATAGATGAGAGGACTAGCTCAGGTGATCCCAATCGCTTCCATACATTGGAGGACAGGATGCATGCGGATTTGCCTTCATCGATGAATCATAATCTTTTTTATTGTGACAGGGACCTGGAATGTGACTGAAGAGGGTAGTTGCGGTTCACCTTTATCGAGATCAAAGGTCATGAGGTGCCTTGTCGGAAGGGTCAACAGCACCAAGGGAATTAAGTAATTCTTTCTTTGATTTGGGAAATATTGTAGCACCTATAATGTGGGCATCGCAGTGGGAAACTGAGCCAAGTCATCTACAATATTGTAATTATGGGTGGCTTTCATATGAGGGTTATCAGGGGTTTGTTATAGTGGGACCTTAGGAATTTGAGGGATCTTTTCACTATTTGGGCATGGTATCTGGAAAGGGATCTTGAGGGGATAGGTATGTCTTCCTCTTGGGGGGCTTCAGGTCGGTCATAACATTTGGATCGAGTCTGGAGGTTGACATCCAGTGTGTAGATGTTTTGGAAGGATCCATCATAGGAGGGGTGGGGTTCTTGCTGTCGAGTAATGACCACTTGATTGGCAAAGGGTTGTTGTAGTACAACAGTTTGGGGTTGTGTAGGGTTAGGGACCCGAGGGGGGTTTACCGTTGTCTTCTTCTTGGCCTCCACCAACTGTTGGCAGTTAGGGATAAGAGGGCAATGGTGAGTGTAGTGACCATATTCTCTACAAATGGAACAAGAGTAATCGGTTCTCTGGTTTGTGTTCTTCCCTTGCTTGGGAGGGTTATTAGCCCCGACATTTGGGTTTCCCTAGTTCTAATTCAACTAGGGAGGAAGTTTCCCCCTTGCCCCTACGGTTGGTTCTGTTTGTTCTTCCCCTTCTTCTTCCCCTGATTTTGAGGGTTCTGGGGATTTGCTACGTTAAATTGCTCAAATTGTTGGGCTTGTTGTGTTAAATAGGGTTGAACTAGATTTACCCCCATATGAGGTGTGGGGGCAGAACCAGTACAACATTGAAACAGGTAGTAGGGGCTATATTGATGGTGGGATAAATGTAGGTTGTGCTCCATAGGATGTAAATGTAGGAGTGACTTGTGCCATTTTTGGTGGAGGTATCGCTACAGCTTGGCTAACATTATGATAAGTAGGAATATAGGGTCTCTACTGTAATTGACCAAGTGGAGGAGTTGGTACAGGAGCAGGGGGTGCCAACATGGTAGGAATGGGTGGGTACTGTGGGGCCAAATTGAATGGTGCGGGAGTAGGAGGAGGAACCTTCCCTTTGTGGGAAATGGATCCAATAATCCCATCCGCTGAGCACGATGAACCTGTAGATGTAGTATCCAACGACCAATTTCAAGGGGCATCAGGAAGGATGGTGTATAAATACCTGGATTCTACATAGATAATATTTAAATGTTGTGCCTTAAGAATGGCCTCTTCCTCATTCCGTGACATGGATGTGGAGACATATTTTGTAATGGCTAGTTTGAGTGATTTATTGAACCAATCTAGCAGGAATGGGGGTTGATCTCTATTTTACACAATGTGCGGCAGCTACGCCACTCATGGATATGTTCTGCGATGTGTGTAGATGTGTTTTGATGAAACTCAGTGAGAATTTTGAGTTTGAGTTCATGGAAAATAGGAAGCTGAAAGTATGTGAGAAATGAGGTGGCTAATGTCACAAAGCTGGCATGGGTCAATCTTGGTAAATTCACATACCAGTTGGTTGTTGTCTTGGTGAGAGTGCGCTGAAAGAGGTGAAGCCTCACCGAGTCTTCAATTGTGCTATTGGAGGAACACCATAAGTTAAAGGACATGACGTGGTTGATGGGGTCGTCCCCTTTTTTCCCTTTGAATTTAGGAATATCCAAGGGGATCCTATTTGGCCTAGCTGGCCATGTTTGATCATGTGCAATGGGGTCATTAATCAATTTGTCCAAATATAGGATATTAAGGCTAGCCATGAAAGGTAAGGTGGGAGTTGGTCCTGCCATTGTGTGTTGTGTGTAGTTTCCATGAGGGGGAGATCGAGGTGGTGTTTAAAATAATGAATGACCTCCTACAAGAGAGGAGGGGTCAAAATGGTCTGAAGGATCTTTGAGGGGAGAATACAAAGGAGGGCCTCTTCTGAGAGGAGGGGAGGCAAAGGGATCTAAATTCTCTTCGAGGGGAGAAAATGAAGGAGATCCTCTTCCCACGAAGGATGAGGTGAAAGGATCTACACCTTCTCCCAGAGGATAAAATGAGTCAATCAAGGAGTGGCCTCGCTCTAATGATCCTATCAATGTGGCTTGGGAGCAACCTCAACTAGAGTATCTCCCACGTGTACCATGGGGAGAAAGTGGGTAAACACCCCGAGAGAGAGAGAGAGAGGATAGGCCTTGGAGTCTTCGAGACTACCTTGGGTGATTATTTTGTTCCTCAATGATGAAATCTTAATGTCAAGTGAGAGTGATGGTGGACATAAACACAATTTGAACAAATGTAAAAATATGCCAACCACAATAGATGCAATATGGTGCAACAAGTGAGTGATATGTGCAATGTCGGTTTAGTGCAAGAGTCCCCACATGTATGTTCTTTTTAATTACGACTTAATGAACTTGTATTTAAAAAGAAAGTAAGTGTAAATTCACTAAAAGACCTAATTTCCTTCCTCTCAAATGTAACTGGGCTTTCCAAAAGCACAATTGATGGTGACAATGGGGTCCACACACCAATTGACTAGTGAAGGTAACAAAGATCCAGTTCTACTGACGATGGGGATAATGTTCCAATCAATAAGACTTAGCAACACTTCCCAATGGTAATAGTTGACTTGAGGAGTCAATTGCACACAATTTATCCTTGGCGATGTCCTAAGTTTGGCCACTAAGATACCTTGCTACAAGTGTGGATAAGATGTTCTGCTTGGGTGATATAGTGTTGCCTCCACAAAAATATGAGTGGATCTTTGGAGACGGAAGGGAACTATACCTCGGCTTTGACCTCCTTGGGCACGACTCACTACTTATCCGTTTTTTCTTTTAACACTTGCTGATAGGAGGATTTTGATAGTACCCTATAAGTCAACATAGTTATATTTCAAACACCTAATGAAACAAGATTGGTAGGAATTAATGGATGCCTATCCCAATCAATCCTACCTAACTAAAATGTTGTTTTGTGACCTCCTGTGGAGGATTTTAATTGGTTGGAAATTTACAAAATTGATTTTAATGATCTAGAATCACTTAATGAGTGTAAGGGAAGTATTTCACACTTCCCTTCCTTTTTTATTCACCAAGCTCACAAGAAGTGTGAGGTGAAGAGCATACTTGGAATGAAAGAGCTTTTAGGTCCCTTAGTGTGTGCTAGTGAGGCAAAAACATGTGAGGTAAGCAAATTGATTGTTTCAAATTAACCAGAAGAGTATAAAGTAAATGGAGATTTAACTTTTAACTCTAAAAGATGTTAATGGTGCTTTGCCAAAATAAAGCTCTAATGAATTAAAAGTGTGCAATGGAGGTATTTCACACTTCTCACCCCTTTATGATTCACCAAGATCACAATAAGTGCGAGGTGAAGAGCATACTTGGGGAGATAAGAGTCTTTAGGTCCTTGCTTGTGTGCAAAAAGTGGATTTTACACTACTTTAGCCTAAAAAAATGCCAAGTAAACAAAGAACATGAGATGTCTTGAATACTAGCGACAATAATGAGGCCCATTGAAAGCCTCAAGGTTGGTTACCTAAGTAGATTTCAAGAGAGAATGACTCTTTACTCCCTAATCTTAGTCTAAATGAGCTAATTACTATAGAAACATGTAACTTTTGCAAGTTAATTAGTTCTAGTTCATTAGTGAGAAGCCATTGGGGCTGCAAAATTGTGAAACACCAATAAAAAGCAAAGAAAATGAGCAGCATCGTAGAAAAATCAAAGAGAGGTGCGTGCTAGCACGGAGAAAACAGTCACAGGTGCGCAGTAGCACGATTACAACATGAAAGGATCGCGCTGCCAATGAGAGATGTAATTACATGGGCAGACATCTGTTAAACTAAGCAGATAGCGCGACTGTCGAAGGTTTAAATGCATAGACTACGCGGCTAGGACGTCGAGATCCACACAACTATTGAAATAGAAATTACGGCCAACAGGAGGTTGTTGATGCCCCAATTTTGTCACAATTTTGGATCTATAATCATGCCATGGCTATAAAATTTTGTTGTTTTTAATACATCAAGCTCATATTTCTCACCATTCTGATACCATTATCGACTAAGGTATCTATCTTTGAAATCCATGTAATTTTCCTATGGTTTTTCATTCATTATCATTTTAAGTGGCGAATTAACATCAAATTAACATTGTTAAATCCTTTGGGCATATAGTTTTGATGCCACAGGCTATGGTTCTCATGCAGACGGCCATTTAGACCTTCATTCGCATACGGATGTTCATTCGACCCATCGTTCGTACCCAAAAAATCGTTGGTTTGCCTACTTCCGAATCTCCACGCTGGAAGCTGGAAGGTGGGTTTTGAAGAGGGCATCTTCAACATGGATTTTTATCGATCAGATCTCATCTAGAACCGTTCAGATGTGAGCAGTTTGCAATTCAAAAATTCTGTCAAAAACATGTTTTTAACGGACAACAAATTTATGGCTGGATTTGCGGGAAAACAGAGGCGAAATTTAAAATTCCAGCACATGGGTTTTGCGCAAAATATGTCTATTTAGGTCCATCGCGAGAAGTTTGTGGAAATTCAATGCTATTTGAGAGAAGTTCATGATTCTTCAAAACGGATTTCCTAGAAAACGTAAATGGTCGTTTTTTAAAATATAGAAATTAGTTTTAATAGTCCAGGGATTTGGGGATTCGGTTCTATCCTTCCCCACTGGCTTTTTCATGTATAAATTCGACCTCAGAGGTCTTGAGGAGGGATAGAGGTGGTAGTTATTGTCATTGTTGTTGTAGCTCACATTTTTATGAGAACTCTGTAATTTCGAATTTATCTGCAATAGAAGTTGGTTTTCTTTGTTATGTTCATCTGAAGAAGTAGAATAGGTTGAAGCTGTGACTCTGGGGGGCCCACCAGAGATTGCACGTTGTCTGTGTGTGTGATCCGGATCAAATACTGTTCGTCTCTGTTTATACTATCAGATAAGTAGTTATGTTTTCTGCATTTGAATTCATCAATTTCAATTCAGTAGATGCTTAGTTGCTTGTGATTTCAGTAGATTAATTCATGCTTGGTAGATTAGTCATTTTTCTCTAGATTACAGAGCTCTGCCCCTCCATTTCTCTTTTTCACATTTTTCTGCTCACCGTATTTGCAATTGTGTTTTCTCCTTTCAGGTTGTTGAGTACTGAACTGTGTTTTCTCTTTCCCTGCGTGTATAAATTGCAACCACAAATTCATTGTTGTAGCCTGAACTTAGAACTCTATTTTGCCTTCCATGTTCAGTCCACACACATTTCCATAATTGCCTCTTTTTCCTTTGCGTTTTTCCTTCGCATTTTGCCTTTGCCATCATGTCTTTTGATTGTTGTAGGGTTTTAGTTTAAATTCCAGAATTGCGTTCTTGCTGTACGTAGATTCCTGAATTGCATTGTTTCTTTGTTGTTTATTGCGTTTTCTCTCATTCTTTTAGCTGCCTTAGGACCTACACTTGATTTTTTAGAATTCCATTAGTTGACAAAAATAGAATTAGGACTTACAGCTTGAGTATTTAAAATGTTTTTGCTTTGTCTTGTTTGTCGTAGATAGGAAATAGGATTGCTTTTACTATCTTTACACTTTTGCTTTCATTTCTCGTATCATAGGGTTTGCTTGCTTCGAATTTTCATTAATAGAAGATAGGTTTTTGAATTCTGTAGCCGTAGACATCCGTTAAAGAATAGTTCTTTGTTCTAGATAGCATTTGAATTATGTCTCGTAGATTAGTTTTACTTTTTGTAACAATAGAAAGCATTTCAATTTGTTAAATATGAATGAAATAGTTTGCTTACAATTAATTTACTGTTTTAAAAGCATTAGTTGCCAGTTCATGCTTGGTCTTTAGAGTAGCATTTCATCTTGCTTTTGTGAATTCGTAGTTAACTGTTGGACTGAATTTCATAGGTTAATTAGTTCACTTGCTTTCTTAGAGGACTATAGTTTTCTGCTTTTGAATAATTAGTTTGCAATTGAATTCGTTACATAGTTTAGATATTTAATTTCGCACAAGTAAAATAGCTTTTCAATTCATACAATACGTCAAATAGTGTGCTTAAAGATTGAATAATATTTTTGCTTCCATTAAGTTAGTTTGCTTTCAGACCAAGCATTGCTTTCTAGATTAGTGATTCATTTCCACAGCAATTTCAATTCCTATTCTTAGATTAGAGTAGCATAGTGTTAGATTAGATTTGTATTTGAATTCGCATCGCAATCTTTTCAAGTTATTAGTTTAGGTTCTTGTTTTCGCAAGTAGATTGAATTTCCAGCATTAGGATAATGAATGAATTTTGCATATAGGACCAACAGATATATTAATGACCTCACTCGTGAGATATGCTCACCCTATGACGGGCTTCTTTCTTAGGTACTGAGCTAGTCCGATGTGTTTGTCTTGCTTTTAGCTGTGTTACTATCCTTATATTAGATTACCCTAGATTAGTTCAAGCCTTCAATCCTACACATATTGTGCCGACATCTCTAAGCTTACGAGCCCCGGGTTGACAATTAAGCGTTGAATTAGATAGGGCATATTTTACTCGACAGAGGTCGAATTTATGGAATGAAGGATATGGACCTCTTCACCTACAAATGAAAATATACCAAAAATTAGCTACCTAACAAATAACAACCTAGCTAAGAGAAAATGAACAAAAATGAAGTGGATTCGTCACAAATACATGTTGTGGGAAATTATCCCACTTTGGATGAAAGCCTTTGAGGTTGTTGACGAGGCCCAGCATTTAGAAATAGAAAGCAACTATGATAACTCCTAAGTAGATCCTGCAAACATTTGTTAGTGAAAAAAAAAACTAAAAATGATGAAAGAGAACAACGGGGTGAAAACCACAACAAAGAACCAATGCATGAACCACATTAGATTGCCCAATGGTTAAACAAATACATGTAGTGTCACTTAGAAGGTGAAGGATTCAAAGGGAAGCCAACAATATCCATTTTGGAGGCTTATTTTGTTCACACTAAATGCTAGATAGCTAAAAGAACCAATGGAGAGAATAACTTTCCCCTTGAAGGAAGGAGGCAAAGGAGCCTGGAGAATGTCAAACTATCAAAGAGATGGGCTATGAGGAAGCTCCAATACAATTTCTGCAGCATAACCTTGCTCTTGGTTTCTCTTCTAAAATGCATGCCCATGGCTTCCTTTTCTAGGCCAAGTGGTGGCCAAGAAATAACTAAATCCAAGTGTGAACCCATTAACTCCATGATTTGGTTCCAAAGTACATGTAATGTCCCCATTCAAATAAATCTCAATTAGGGAAAATTCCACCAACCTACTAGTTTCCTAGGTTGGGGTGGAGACATTAAAATTGGAATTAGGAGACTAATAAACCCAAATGGACTTTGGTTTGAGCATAATATATTAATAGGGAAAAATAAATATTTATGGTGAGAAAATAAGATGGCACTTGGTCATGGAGACACATTGGTGGTGTGGGACCCCCAAAAAGCTAGATTCCCCATGCCACATGGCATTCCACTCTCACCCATTCGAATCCAAGTTGGAGTCCACTATTATTGGGATAGTTGGAAGGTCATATTACTTGTCATGAATCAATTAGGTCGAATTGTAGAGGAAGAGTAACTCTCATGGGAGAGGAAGAGGCATTTTGGAGCTAGTGGGACACTTGGGCTAGATTCCCTAGCTTCTATGACACCAATGATGAAGATGCCTATGACACTTATGAAAAATTCAGATATGATGGCTGACATATGACATATATGACATGGCAGGGCTAAAAATATCCTCCAATAGGGCGCTCAAGGGAGTTAGGGAAGCCAAAGAGACACCTATTCGAATTTGGTGGAGGAGGAGGCTAGAATTGGAGGGACACGTGGCACACATTGGAATCTCTTCCCAACTTGAGTTGACATGAAGCTCTTGGAAGGAATTCGACCCATGGAGGACCTTAGAATTTTATACAAGACAATAACAAAGAAGGATGGTGGCTTTTGATCATTTTACATTTTGAATTTTGCATTTGGAGAGAAGAGCTAGTAGAGAGCTAGTCTACTTTCCTTAGCACCAATTTCGAGGGTGAAAGATTCCCATCCTAATTGGAAATTGGAGAGAGAATTCATAAATTTCATTTGGAGCTACAATGGAGTGTTTAGTTACAGGTTGAATCTATAGGGAAGCTCGTGGTTCATTCAGCTACAACTCATTCTTCCATCTCTTTCACATTTTATTGCATATTTGGGCCCCTTGAGGAATTGCGCCCTTGGTGAGATGCTGATCTCTTTGTGAGAGTCCATGAATATCCATTTATTTGTATTCTAATATATATACTCTGTATTTACTTCTCATAAGACTCTCAGGTCGAAATACCAAGTGAAGTTGTGTAAAAATACCAAACAATGCATTAATGATGCCATTTTCCCTAGATCTTGTTGTTGGAGCTTGAAGAGACATTATTTCGAATTGTATAAGTCATTCTATGTGATTTTGTTGATGTAAGGAGTGTTATTAATGTTTTGAAGAATTTTAATTAACAGTGCACAAGTCTTTGGCACCTAAAATTTGAATTTCATAACATATGGTGAAAATTACTAGCTTTCCCCCCTATGTGAAGTATTGCACATAAACATATGATTTAAGTGAATTGCAGAAGACCATAGAAACTAATTACTGATACATTGGGGAGATAATTAAGGCCATTTATCAGTGCCATACCTTTGTTCAGAAATTTGGAAGTGTTTAACAGCATTTGGAGAGTTATCTTTGTCCACTACCCTTGGGGGTTTTGAAGCTCGATTTGACTATAATTATTCCCTACCTTGTCCAGATTGTAACTGAATGTTGCAGAAGTGTTTTAAGGGTTTTTAAGCATCCATCAGCCTCAGTTATATGTTTTAATACCTTTAAAATACCCTTGGACCCAATTTGGAAGCATTTGGAGTCATTTGGAAGCAGTAGTGACAATACTAGTCTAAGGGTCAAATTGGTCAAAATTGACAATTTTTCCTAATTTGTGCAAATTCTTAAAAAGGGACACTACAAGTGGTATCATAACATGGTCCTTGAACCTGATATGGGTGACCATTTATGAATACAAGAATTCAAAAGAATAAGTCCCCACCCTTAGAAACTAAAACTGAAGGTATTGTTGTTGAAGAGGAAGAAATAGGAAAATAAGTGCATTTTGCTGAAACTATGGCTAAGGATGAGAAGAAGACCTCAGAGGATAAGGAAGAATTTACTAAATTCATGAAACCATTATTTGAATATATGACAAAACAGATCATGAAAGGGTTCAAATTATTGGCCAGTCAACTTGGGAGCAAAGGAGCCTTATGAGGAAAAGAAGGCAATGGGTGAGCATATTTTCTCAAGCACGGGACCCCATAATAGACCTAATGAATTTCACAGAACACCAAGGCCTACTAGACCTAAATTTCTTGAGGTCAAATAATAGCCTAGCACCCAATTTGATATGCAGGAAGTGGTGACAGAATGGGAAAAGTTGAGTGAAGATTGTAGAAGAACTCTACCATTTGACCAATTCTTTAATGTATAAAGCAAACTCAAAATGAGGGAAGGTAATAGGACTCCATTTCAGAATAAAGAATTAAATTGTGCCATTGGTAAAATTCCACTTCCCACTTTTGATGGCTCACCCCAAAGTTCTGCAAATACTTGGGTACAAAAACTATATGTTTATTTTCAGCTGAATCCTATGGTGGAAAACGATGCTTTAAAAATGGCTATTTTGCATCTAGAAGGAGATGCCAATGATTGGTGGTTCCATGGTCTGAAAAATTTGGGTCATGATCAGGTTACAACCTATGGAGAATTTGTTGACAGGGTATTATAAATATTTGAGCAAAAATATCCAGAATTGCCTTTCAAAGAACTAGCCCAATTGAAGCAAGTTGGAACCCCTGCTGAGTATATGATGGAATTCCAAAAATTATCAGTCAAGTTGGATGATATATCTATGGTAAGATTAGTATTTTTGTTCACTGAAGGTTTGGTTGAACCCTTAAAAGGTTTAGTTAAGGCCCACAAACCCAATTCATTGAAGGATACTATGAGTTTGACAAGAGATCTACAAAATGTGCTACCTAGGACAAAGTTTCATCCCAAGCCCAACTTCCCTTCCCAATTCAGATATGAAAATAAGCCATGGCAAGAAGATGAATGTGGAAAGGATAAGAAAGAGGAACTAAGCAGGGAAGAACTCAGAAGGAAGAAACTGTGTTACCCATGCTTCCAACCATGGGTACCAGGACATAAATGTGCTAAGGGAAAGGCCCAATTCATTAAAGTATTTTGTGATGATGAGTATGAAGGGGGCATGGAGGAAGGAGGACATATTTCATCCCAAGAAGAGGGATATGCTACAACAAAAGAAGGAGAGAAAAAAGAATATCATCCATTACCTGACAGATCAAGACTAACAGTGCTTTCAGGAGTGCCTCGTTTCCACACTATTCGATGCCAAGGAGTTGTACAGGGACAAAGGGTTTCAGTATTGGTAGATGGAGGAGCCACACATAACTTCATTGATGCATCCATGTTGGAGAGGATAAATCTACCTGCTAAACCATTTGAGGTCTTCATAGTCATCATTCCAGGTCACCATACTATGGAGTGCAAAACATGGATTCTAAAGCTACAACTCACCATAGGTTATTACACATTTTTTGATAGCTTTTATGTGGTTGATGTTGCTGATACTAATGTGGTCTTGGGAGTGCAATGGATGTACTCTATAGGAGAAAATACACTGAACTATCAAATCCCTGAAATGAGATTCAAATATTCAGAGGGAAAACAAAGAGTATTGAGAGGAATGCACACCTATCCGAATAAGGTGGTGTCCTCCCACAGTATGAAACACAAGAATGAAAAGGTTTTGGGAGACATTCCTCATGGTATGCCACCTGATAGAGGAGGAACAAGTTTGCAGCATGATAAATTGATATTGCTTGAGGTCAAGCAATCTTGGGTGGGGAGGACTGTAATGTCCCCATTCAAATAAATCTCAAGTAGGGAAAATTCCACCAACCTACTAGTTTCCTAGGTTGGGGTGGAGACATTAAAATTGGAATAAGGAGACTAATAAACCCAAATGGACTTTGGTTTGGGCATAAATATATTAATAGGGGAAAAATAAATATTTATGGTGAGAAAATAAGATGGCACTTGGTTATGGAGACACATTGGTGGTGTGGGACCCAAAAAAAGCTAGATTCCCCATACCACATGGCATTCCACTCTCACCCATTCAAATCCAAGGTGGAGTCCACTATTAGTGGGATAGTTGGAAGGTCATATTACTTGGCATGAATCAATGAGGTCGAATTGTAGAGGAAGAGTAACTCCCATGAGAGAGGAAGAGGCATTTTGGAGCTAGTGGGACACTTGGGCTAGATTCCCTAGCTTCTTTGACACCAATGATGAAGATTCCTATGACACTTATGAAAAAATCAGACCTGATGGCTGAAATATGACATATATGACATGTCAGGGCTAAAAATATCCTCCAAGAGGGAACTCAAGGGAGTTAGGGAAGCCAAAGAGACACCTATTCGAATTTGGTGGAGGAGGAGGCTAGAATTGGAGGGACAAGTGGCACACATTGGAATCTCTTCCCAACTTGAGTTGGCATGAAGCTCTTGGAAGGAATTTGACCCATGGAGGACCTTAGAATTTTATACAAGACAATAACAAATAAGGATGGTGGATTTTGATCATTTTACATTTTGCATTTTGCATTTGGAGAGAAGAGCTAGTAGAGAGCTAGTCCACTTGCCTTAGCACCAATTTCGAGGGTGAAAGATACCCATACTAATTGGAAATTGGAGAGGCCATTTAGACCTTTAATTTGGATCTACAATGGAGTGTTTAGTTACAGGTTGAAGCTATAGGGAATCTCGTGGTTCATTCAGCTACAACTCATTCTTCCATCTCTTTCACATTTTATTGCATATTTGGGCCCCTTGAGGAATTGCGCCCTTGGTGAGATGCTGATCTCTTTGTGAGAGTCCATGAATATCCATTTATTTGTATTCTGATATATATAATCTGTATTTACTGCTCATAATACTCTCAGGTCGAAATACCAAGTGAATTTGTGTAAAAATACCAAACAATGCATTAATGATGCCATTTTCCCTATATCTTGTTATTGGAGCTTGAAGAGACATTATTTCAAATTTTATCTGTCATTCTCTATGATTTTGTTCATGTATGGAGTGTCATTAATGTTCTGAAGAAGTTTCATTAATAGTGCACAAGTCTTTGGCACCTAAAATTCGAATTTCATAACATATGGTGAAAATTACTAACTTTCCCCCCTATGTGAAGTATTGCACATAAACATTTGATTTCAATGAGTTGCAGAAAACCATAGGAACTGATTAATGAGACATTGGGGATATCATTAAGTCCATTCATCAGTACCATACCCATGTTCAGAAATTTGGAAGTTTTTAACAGCATTTGGAGAGTTATTTTTGTCCACTGCCCTTAGGGGTTTTGAAGCTCGATTTGACTAGAATTATTCCCTACCTTGTCCAGATTGTAGATGAATGTTGAAGAAGTGTTTTAAGGGTTTTTAAGCATCCATCATCCTGATTTATATGTTTTAATACCTTTCAAATACCCATAGACCCAAGTTGGAAGCATTCGGAGTCATTTGGAAGCAGTAGTGACAATACTAGTCTAAGGGTTGAATTGGTCAAAATTGACAACTTTTCCTAATTTGTGCAAATTCTTAAAAAGGGACACTACAGTACACAAAGGGGGGGAACTCAATGAACCCACGTACATACGGGCACCAAATTCAAATTTTTGGAGGTGATAGGACTTTGATGAGCCTTCAATGCATTATGGGTGGTTGTGGTCCCACCATTTTGACAGTCGCATGGATATCCAAGGGAAATACGTGTAGGAGTCGCCAGAACTGATAATATGCGTAGTAGCACACCTAAAAATAAATATGGTTGCACGGTCCTATCCTTTGATTGTTCTTTGGAAATTCTAGACTCATGTTGCTTCTTGATCTGATGAGGATGTCTTTGGTGGGCGCTACATGCTATATGTTGATGATGCCTTATTGTATGAATTGAAAAATAGTCGCATGTATTCGAGATTTATGTGTTAACAACCATGCTTTTCGTTTCCGAAGCCAAAGCATTCATATTCTCATCCATTTCCACCTACCCATGAGCAATCAATCTGAGGATCACTTGAATTTTTTGTATATGCTCTTGAATTCATCATCGTATAGCAGGATGGCTTTATTTTCCTCCTCTTGTTCCATTATGGCCTTTTCTAGCAAGGTCTTGAGTTTCTAGTACAGGGTAATGTTTTTAGTGTATTTGATGTCCTTGGTTTTGGAAGAACCAACATCTTCTACCATGGAGCTGATATCATCTTGAATAGTCGCAAGGTTGGTAACATTATGCTCAGATTCAACCCATTCCTCCATTCATTCAATTTGGTCTTGAACATGCCCTGAAATTGACTTTCCATAGTTTGTTTTGGCTATGCAATAATCTTGAATCAATCTTACCATATGTGTAGGGCATTGTTGTCTATGGATGGTGTGTTTTCCCCTTACCATTCTTTCCATTTGAAAGAGAACCTACATCAGAGGAGGCTCGAAGTCTCTCAAACTAGAGAAAATCCCTAGAGGGTGGGACCAAACGACGAGGAGAAGAAGCCAAAGATCTTGTATATCCCATAGACTACTGACCACTAAGAAACACTTCGACCCATGAAGACCAGAATTCCAGAATTCTTTCCTGAGTGACCGAGGACCTTTTAAACTAATACAACTAGTCCTCCCCCCTTTGTGGCTGCTTCTCAAGGATATCCCATACTTCAAACATGCGACCAAAGGAAATGCTAAACTGAAGCCAAAAACAAACCAGTGGGAGACATAAGTAGAGAAAATTGGAGAGACTGTGGACTTTACCAACAATCGTCACCAATCCATAGTAAGCTCACCTCCCTAAACAATGATGACCACATTCCAACATGATCTAGACATAATTCCACTCTAACCAAACCTCATGTCATTCTCTAAAATTTCGTCGGTGCTAAACAAAGGGACACCAATTCTCATCATGATCCTTTTCCTAAACCGTTGATTCTGATTACCATACCAAGTCATCATCACACATTAAAATTTCCCTATGCCACCCTACCAGATAGCCCAGATGGAATTGTAGTTTCTATGTGCATGGCTTGCCCACGATTAGACACTTGGCATGGGGGTGGAGATATTTTCTACCAGTTGATCACAAGCAGTCTTAATATCTAATGACTAAAGGTTTTCCTAGGTTGAGTCTAAAGTATCATTAGCATAGAGCATCCCCTCATTAGCTAGCTTTCATGGAACTTTATTGCATGTCTAACATGCATGGAAACAAGCATATTGGTTTGAGTGACAATAGAATGCATCCATTCGAGTTTTCTTTCAAAACACCAGCTATGGGCGAGTTTGGAGAGAGGGGTACCATTACCAAGTTTCTTGAGCAAGTTTATCGTTATCAAGAAGTCCCCTTCACTGATTAGCTGGGAAAAGTGTTCACGATGCACAATGAAAATACCATAAGCAAGAGCATGAAGCTTTGCAACATTGTTATTGTCTTCACCTAAGGACCCAACAAAGACATGGATTATTTTTTCTTGTGAATTCAAAAAAACACCCCCAAAGCTACCAGGGCCTAGGTTACCTTTGTTAGCGCCATCAAAATTGAATTTAAGGAAGTTTCTTGGTGGTGGTTTCTAGTAACATGGGCTGGAGACCTTTTGATGATGTCTTTTTTCGAATCTATTTTTTCAATGTTATCAAGACCCCAGGCTTACATGATTTGTCGTTTCATCAATGAACTTGTCCAATCCTCTTCTTCCCAGTGTGATCCTTAGATAGTTTCCCTGATATTTGCCTCAATTTTATACCAAACATATATTTCACTCCATGATTGTTCCTTGAAGATTCGTTTGTTCCTCTCCTTCCAAGTTTCCCACAGAAGGAATCCAAGAAAAATATGGCACGCACAATTTAAAAGATTGCTCTTAAAGACCATTTTCCTCCAATTATCTATGGTCGCTTTTATGTCATCCCTCCACCTGTTAGTCCCATTAAAGAAAACAATACATATATCCCATAAAGTCGAGATAAATATACAATAGTTTAGAAGATGCTCTAAAGTTTTTTATTCCTCTTGGCACAAGGCACATCTAGGTGGTTCTTCAAATCCCCTATGCATGATTTGGTTCCAGGTTAGGAATTTTTCCCTTGTGACTAGCCAAAGAAACGTTGACACCTTAGGCCATAAGTTATGCTTCCATATTTCCACCTATATCCCTTATCCTCCTTGATCCATGGTGCTGGTGAGAATTCCATAGGCTTCCCTGAGAGAAAAAATTCCACTTCTTTTATTTCCCCAACGCAGAATGTCTGGGCCATAGTGGATAGGAATTTTCCTCTGTTGAAGCTCCTGCTCGATTCCTTCCCCATCAAAACCCGTTGGAGGATGTGGCCACTACTCCGGAGGCTTCCATCATCTCTATCGATCATAGTTTTTTTCTAGAAGTCCAAAAGTGTTTCACTAGTGAGTGATTATGCTCTTTTAGAAGATCATGATAGGCTTCACCTTGTTATTGGTCAACGAATTTGGGATTCTATTGCCAAGCATCCTCCCAAAAAATAGCAGAGTTTCCATGCCTGGATTCCCCAAAATAGTTCTCTTGAATTAATTTACGATTTTGCCTCATTGAGTTCCAGATGCGGGATCCTTTGTGTTCCTCTTCCATTCTTATCAAGTCACATTTCTCAATTTCAAGAGCATCTTTTATTTTCCATATCTTGCTCCATAAGGCCAATCCTCCTTTCAGCCACTACCACCATGTTTTGGCCCCTAGTGCTTCAAATTCAATCTCTGGGTCTCTAATACTTAAACCTCCTAATCACTTTGATCGGCATACCACAAACCAAGCAACAATTGCCCATTTTATGGTTGTCTTAGTTCACCCTATAGAAAGGTGCACTAGAAAGTGTAGATAGCTTTTAAAATGTATTTGTGAGTAGCTAATATCGAGAAAAGGTAGGTATGCATTCTATGTAAGATTGATTTTAAAAGGCTAATCTTTCTGCCAAGTTGAGAGATCGAAATGTCCAACTAGAGAGATTTTTCTCCATTTTTTCCAATAGAGTTTCCCACGACTGGTGCCTAAAGTCATTGTAGATTAAAAGGGGGGGTAGATATTTGGAAGGAAGGGAGATTCGTTAGAAGCCTAAAATTCTAGAGATATTGTATTGAACAACCAAAGGAGTATTAAAAAGGAAGATTTGGGACTTACTGTGATTAATAGAAGTACCTAAAGCTTGCTTGAAGTCGTTATATTGATTGAATAGCTTTTGCTTCTTTCACAGTTGGATTTCCCATCAGCATGGTGTCATCCACAAATAAGAGGTGGGAGGATACAAGATCATTCCCATGGATGCAAATACTTGTAATTTTCCTTTCAGCCACTACTGATTTTAATGAGCAGCCTAAGCCTTATGCCATTAAGATGAAGAGAAACAAATATAGAGGATATCCATGTCTGATGCCTCTTGAAGGAGAGAAAGTTTTGGAGGGGGAACCGTTTATCAGGATGGAGAAGAAAGTTGAGGAGCTTAATGCTATAATACATTTTTTCCATTTTCCAAAAAATCCAAAAGCTATGAGTATTATGTAAGTATAAGGTTAGTTGATTTTGTCAAATGCTTTGGACATGTCAAGCTTTACCATCATTCTAGTTTTTTTTATATGTTCAGAGAGTGGATAGTTTCGTGGGAAAGAATTATCCCATCCAATACCCTCATGCCTTCAACATATCCACTTTGTTCCTATGAGATAATGGTGGGCATAAGTGGTTTTAGCCTATTGGCTATGACCTTGGTGATAATTTTGTATTTAACAATGTAGAGGGATATAGGATGAAATTTGCTCAACTGATTGGCCCCAATTTCTTTGGGAATGAGGGTAAGGAAGGTAGAGCTTAAGGCTAGAAGGATAAATAGTCGACTTTGAGATTCCTCCAAAACTTCACAGACTTATTGTTTAATAATTGACCAACATGAGTGGAAAAATTCTATTGTAAAGCCATCCATACTGTGGGATTTTATTTGGTTCATTTCCATGGTAGCTTGTTCGTAAACCTCCATGATCATTTCTTGGAGTAAATTGAGATTCTATTCATCGGTAACAAGAGCAGGGATCTTCCTAGTGATTTTGGAAATAGCTTCTTCCACGTTTCCCCATGTCTCCTCTAGTAGATCACTATAGAAGCTAATGAGTGTCTATTTTATATCCATATGATTTAGGAGGGTGTTACCTTGTTCATCCAAAATAGAGGTAATTATGTTGTGGATCATGTGTTGCAACATTGAGTTGTGGAAGAATTTGGAGTTTTTCGCCCCATCCATAAGCCACCTTATTTGAGATTTTTGTTTCCATAATATTTCCTCTTGTTGGAGTCTGAGATTTAGTTTGCTTTAAATTTATTTTCCCTCCTTAAAATCTTGATCAGAGTATCCCTCCTATATAATTTTCCTGTTCAGCTCTTCCAATTGTATTTCAATCTGCGTTTTATCTTCAAATATGTTGGCAAATACTTCTTTGTTCCACATTTTGATTTTTTCTTTTAGACCTTTCAATCTTTGCTAGAACTAGTACATTTTAGAACCATAATCTATTTTTGATTCCTCCCACCATCGATTTATGTTTTCATGAAAGTCTATCTATGCTAACCAGAATTTTTTGTATTGGGAAGGTCTATTTCTTGGCCTGTCATCCAAATCAAGCTCAAGGAAAATAGGGCAGTGATAAGACCCTCCTCCTGGTAGAGTGGAATTTTCGATAATCAATCCTTGAGTGATTATTGACTTCGAGAGAAGAAATCTATCTAGTCTAGAAGCAATTTGGTGTAGGTGAGAAGAATAACCTACCTTTCATATGCCTCTCTCCTCAGCGGAACTGGTCTCATTACAATTCTCTACCGTAATGATGGATTCCCTTCCTTTTCTAATCCTTGGGATCTCTCTTAAAGACGACCATTCCAAGTTACAGTACACTTAATCTCTACCACAAGCTCTAACTACTTTATGGTTGGAACCAAACATAAATGTTACAAGAATTTATATTCTTGTGGTTGTAACTCAAAATGTTACGGGAAACTTACATTCTTGTAATTGTTTCCATAGATCGCTACAAGCGAATTTAGTAATCTCTCTTGGGTACCGTGTTTGTCAATTAACGAGCACACGTTTGGTTTCTTTGGTTCACACTCCCTTATCATCGATTTTAAAATCAATTGGGAATTCTTATTTCACCAATTTAATTCTCCCACCAGAACACATCAAACATTTAATTGTTTGTCACTTAACGGAAATCTGCGACATATATCAATGCTTAATAAATATCTAAATCCTACTATCGATTTTGCAAGTAATCGAACCTCTAAATTCATATTTCATCATATCTATAAACAAACTAATATTCTAGTGGATGAAGCACTAATTACATGATGAATGCTTGGTTTCTCTTTACCAGAATAGTGAGAAAATCGAAATCGACCCCATTCAAACCTTGGTGTGAATTAAAACAAACTACCATAATATAACTTGTTCTAGAATGGGTTTTACTTAGAAATCATACCATTTAAATGCCAGACACAAAAACCCAAAGAATAGAGTATCTGGAAAGAGGAGGATATACATGAACCAAAAATCAAAACTTTTTCATTCGTTCCATTGTATGTCGCTCCCAATTCACTTGATTACAAGGATCGACTGTGTTTATATGCATAATGAAATGGGATGATCCATATCCACGAAGGGTGGTTAGATCATCTATTATTGACCAAAATCAAATCTACCCTCAAACTTATAACTTCTTCAACGAATAGCTATTGCATGTCAAGGTGGAAAATTGAGTTCCATTATTTAAGAACTAATCCTATCCATTTAAAACAAAAATTATGATATTTAGGTAACCAAATCCCTTGATAAATTTCTTTGCCCTTCTAGAGATCAAAAGTTATCCTTGAGCAATGCTCTTGCATCGAAATCCCAAGGAACAAATGGTTCACGGACTCTTGTCCATGAGATCTTCAAAATTACTGTCTTTTTTTTGTATGGTTGTAGCAGTCATCCATGTAACATCTTCTTCTAATTGATTCTTCCATTTAACCAAATATTCATAGTATTATTTATCCCTTGTCTTCTTGACCATATTCTTGTCCAGAATTTTCTTAATTTGTAAGGAATCTGTTGTACGTAATTGTTTTAGCCACTAGATTGCTTTATCCTTCTCAGTGTCAAGTGCATTTGCTGATTACTTTGTTTCATCTTCCTTATAATGGTATAGGTCTGCAACATTGAAAATAGGCGAGATTATAATGTTGGGTGGAAGTTCAATCTCATATGCATTACCTGAAAATTTCCTTAAAATACTACAAGGTCCAATCTTCTTTAGTTTCAACTTGTTGTATTCCCTTTTTTGAAATAGTTCCTTCCTTAAATGAGCCAATACTAAATCTCCAACCTCAAAATTTAATTCCTTTCTCTTCAAATCAACTTTATGTTTGTATCTATGACTACTTTCATGTAGTTGATTCTTAACCTATTCATGCAATGACTGCATGGTTGTAGCAAAGTCTTTAGCATAAAAAATCCTTAACTTTACTTTCCCTTGATTTCCAATCTCATAAATTTCTCTTGGTTGCATTCCATACACAACCTAGAATGGACTCAATCCTATACTTTTGTTAGGTGAGTCATTGTATGCAAACTCATCATGTGGAAGGGCTTGATACCACTACTTTGGGTGCTCAATTACCAAACATTTTAAATTAATGTTTCATAAGCTGATGTTGGTGACTTCAATCCGCTCATCTGTTTGAGGATGATAGGATGAGATGAAACTGAGATTAGTTCCTAGATTTTTCCATAATGTCCTCCAAACATGGTATCCTTGTCTAAAACTATGCTCTTAGGAAGTCCATGTAGTCTCACATATTCTTCAAAAAACAAATTTTCATTATGGGTTGCATCACTTGTTTTAAAACAAGGTACAAAGTGTGTCATCTTAGAAACTCTATCAACAATGATAAAATGGAATCATTACTTCTTTGAGTTCTAGACAATCCCAATACAAAATCCATACTTACAACATCCCATGGTCTGTATGGTATTGGAAATGGCTTATACAAACCCCTGTTCTGATTTTCCCCTTTTGCAAACTGACAAATTTGACATTTCTCTACAAACCTTTTAACATCAAATCTCATACCCAGCTAAAAATAAAATGAACTCAACTGATCATAGGTCTTATCATGTTCAAAATGTCCAACCAATCCTCCACTATGCTTCTCTTGCAACAATTTTTCCCTCATTGAGCACTTTGGGATACATAATTGATTGCCTTTAAACAACAATCCCTCCTGCAACATATACTCTATCCAAGGACTTCTATCTATGCTTATTGGGTTCTCACATGCTTCATAAGCCTCCTTGAAATTTGAATCATCTTTATAAATTTCCTTGAGATGTTCAAATCCCAAAATAGATACTTGGCACTCCTGCAAATCCAAACTTCTTCTGCTCAAAGCATCTGCAACTTTGTTAGTATGTACATTGATATGCTTAAGAACAAATGTAAAATCCTACATAAATTCTACCCATTTGGCATATTTATGATTTAGCTTTTATTGTCTAGTGATAAACTACAAAGAATGATTGTGAGTATATAAAACAAATTCTTTGGGCATGAGATAATTTCTCCACTTCTTCAGAGCTTGTATAATTGCATAGAATTCCATATCATAGGAATAGTATTTTTGTTTGGGTTCATTCAACTTTTCACTGAAATAGGCAATAGGATTTTCATCTTGACTAAGAACAACACCAATGGCCATTCCACTAGCATCACACTTAACTTGAAATGGCTTATGAAAGTTCGGAAGATCTAAAACTAGTTTTTCAGTTATCGTTTCTTTTAATAATTTTAATCCTCTTTTAGTTGTTCTTGTCCGTTTGAATGGATATGGTTCCTTTTTAGTGGTTTCAATCATCCAAGCACATATTCCACTGCAATTTCAAATGATTTTTCTGTAAAGACTTGCCACCCATGAAAGCTTCTTACCTTAGAGATATTTATTAGAGAAGGCCATTCTATAATAGTTGTAACCTTCTCAGGATCCATCTCCAATCCCTCTTGAGATATTTCAAAACCTAGATATATCAGTTCTTTCTTCATGAAGGAACACTTTTTCAGATTTATCAAAAGTTTCTCCTGTTGTAATTTTTTTAATACTAGTCTCAAATGCCCAAGATGTTCTTCCTCTGTTTGACTGAAAATAAGGATATCATCTAAATACACAATCGCAAATTTTCCAATAAAGTCTTTGAGAACTTCATTCATGAGTCTCATGAATGTGTTGGGTGCATTTGTCAAGCCAAAAGGCATGACCAACCATTCATACAGTCCATAATTTGTTTTGAAAGTTGTCTTCAATTAATCTCCCTCTCTTGTCTTAATCTGGTGATACCCACTTTTAAGTCTATTTTTGAAAAATATTTGGCACCAGTCAAACAATCCATTAAATCATCTATTCGTGGTAAAGGAAAACAATACCTAATTGTGATCTTGTTTATTGCTCTAGAATCAATGTACATTCTCCATCAACCATATTTCTTTGGGCTCAACATTGTAGGTACAACACATGGACTTAAACTCTCTTTGATTATCCCTTTGTCCAACAACTCCTATACTTGCTTCCTAATTTCTTCATTTTGTTGTGGGGTCATTATATAGGTTACTTTATTTGGTAAACTTGCTCTAGGAATTAAATCGATGTGATGACTTATCCCTCTTACCAGTGGTAATTCATTTGGTAAGTCATCTACACTTATATTAGCATGCTCATCCAACAATTTCTGAATTTCCATAGGTAAATCATCTAGTTTTGTATTTTTCACAACTTACCAATCAAAGCAAAGTTTACCTCATCATCTTGGATTTGGTGCATAAATTTCGTACCACTCACCATTAGCACTTTTGGATTGTCCTACTCTATTTTCTCATCCTTCAATGGTATAATGGTATGTTTCCTCCCATTCTTCTCAAAAGTGTGAGTGTTATTTCTCCCATCATATGTTACATCCCTATCAAATTGCCAATGTCTGCCCAATAGAACATGACAAACATCCACGGGCATAATGTCATGCAATACTCGGCCTCTGTATGTTCCAATCTGGAATTCTACTTGGCACTATTTATTCACCAATACTTGATGTCCTTTCTGCAACTAGGACATTTTAAACACATTATACAACTTGACCGGAATTTTATACTCGAAATGAGAACTCTTGCCATAAAAACTCATATTTGTTGTGTCAAAAACATAAAATTCAACCCCTGAATAAAAAACTGGTGCTACCAGTAGCACCCCTTTTTTTTCGGGGATAAAATTATGACTTTTTGGAAACCCCAACCAATGTCAGTGCAATCAAAACCCTAAATCAACCCCCTAATCGAAAAGTGGTGCTATTAGTGGCACCCTTTTTTGGACCAAAATTACGACTTTCTTAAAACTCCAGTTGATGTCAATACAACCAAAACACTAAATCAACCACTGAATCAAAAAGTGGTGCTACCGGTAGCACCCATTTTTTTCGAGGCTAAAATTATGACTTTTTGGAAACCTTGACGGGTGTTGGTGCAATCAAAACCCTAAATCAACCTCAAATCGAAAAGTGGTGCCACTTGTGGCACCCATTTTTTCCGTCGGGTTACCATTCCATTCATTGAATCAAAACTATGCATGGCATAAGAAAACATTTAATTGTTTCTTCTTCTTTTAAAGCACTTTAAAAATAAGAAAAGAGCTGAATTTTAATTGAAAATAATAATTTTCTCTAAAATATAGAAAAAATATTAAATAATTTTGAAAAAAAAACATTTAAAAAAATTAAAATGCCCATTTTTAAAAACAAATTTGAAATAAAATTAAAAAAAAGACATGAATATGTAAAACATTAAAAAAGTCAATTCCCGCTAGCTCACTCGGTTAAGGTGTGGGTCTCGTTCGTAAGGCGACCCGGGTTCAATTCCCCTTAGGGGTGATTTAGTTGGGAGATGACACCCAAAAACCCAATCAAGTTGAGGCCAGTGCAGGCTAGGCCGGGTGTAACCCCCGGGTGATTTTGACAGCTTAGATGCCCTTGGGTCGTGGTTTCTCAGACCACAAGCCCCTCCCGCAAATCAAGAAGATTTGAGCAAACAAAAAAATATAAAAAAATTAAAATATATATATTAAAAACTAATTTTTCAATACATAAATGAAAAAAAAAACTAAAACTAAAACTAAAAAAATACAACAATTTAAAAAAAAATAAAAAACACAAGAAAAAACATTAAAATAATAAAAAATAAAAACAAAAACTTAAAAAAAATTCAAAAAAAAACTTAATTAATTAAAATAACAAATAAAACTTTAAAAATTAAAAAATTAAAAAAAAAAGTAAAAGAAAAGAAAAATAAATTTAAATAAAAATAAAAGTAAAAGAAAAGAAAAATAAATTTAAATAAAAATTAAAAAAACAAAAATTTAAATTTAGAAAACAAAAAAAATAATGGAAGGGAGCAGGCTCGATTCCAAGAATCGAGCCGCCTCCTCATCAACTCTCTTCCTCCCCATCCCTCTCCCTCTCTCCCTCTCTTCCCTCCTTCTCCCATCCCTCACCCTCACCTCCCCACCTACCCACCCCTCCCGACGCCCCCTATATCCTCCCCTCTCCCTCTGCTCCCCACCCCCCCACTCCCCTATCCCCTCCTCTTCGTTGCCTCACCTCTCCCCTCCATACCATTTCTCCACTTGGGGAGCACACCATGAGGAATGGGAGAGGGGAGGCGTCGAAGGGGATAGGGGAGCCAAGGTGATGGGGGAGTAGAGGGAGAGGGGGAGGGCAAAGGGGAGCATGGGGAAAGGGAGAGGCAGGGGGGAGGGACAAGGGAGCATAGGGAGAGGGCGGGTGCGATGGGGAGGGAGAGGGCCGATTCTCAAAATAGAGGCCACCCCATTGCATTCTTTTTTTTGTTATTTTTAATTAATTTATTTTTATTTTTATTTTTTATTTGTTATTTTTAAAGTTTAAATTTTAATTCCTTTACTTTTTTCAAGAAGGAAAAAAGTCGTACTTTTGTTATTTCATTCAAGATCAAAAAGTATAAAACATAACTGTATAAATAACGTCCTGATAACTTTACTTTAACCTGGACTATCAGTTCATGCTTACAGACATAGTTCATGACATAATTACAGAAAAATACTCAAAATAGAAGTCAACTGACCCTGCACATCAAAAAACAAAATCTAGGCTTCAAAACAGTTGAAGTCTAAAACACGTCTGCAAAGAAAAAAATGGAACCAGAATGAGTAATAGTATCTTCAACCCATTCTTCCCAATATAGAACACTGACATCCCCATCAAGGGCTTCTTTAGGCAATGCATCTGTTGCATCGTTGTTTTCCTTGTAAATGTGATTGATGGATAGATCATAAAACCAAGACATCATCTTAGAAATTTTGTCACACCAATGTTTGAGTTGTATGATGTTCAACTGATATAACTTATTTTCCCAGTTCACAACAATCATGGAGTCTCCGAAAATTCCGATAGAGCCTAAACCACAACAGATTGCCACTTTTAAAATTCCCCACAGACCAAGAAGTTCAGCCTTTGTATTTGAACCTTGACCACAAGTAAGACGAAAATTGTAAGAGAGATCATCTCCACAATTGATGAGAAAACCAGCTCCACATTTCATTTCTGCTGATGCCCCATCAAAAAAACCATAACCAGAACTAGAAGAGTCAAAACTCAGTTTAATATCTCTTTTAGGATTTTGACTAATGAGTTGGGCATTTTTGTATAGATGATACAGATTCCAGAATCTATATAAAGCATGTTTAATAGAAGGATTAGAATTCTGAAAGATGGCATGATTACGAGTATTCCAAATAGACCAAGCCACTAATCCTGGAATATTTTTTAAATTCCGGTGCTTCTGAAGCCAAACCTAGTAAGCCACTTCAAATCCCATGTTAGGCCACTCATCAACTATATTAAGAGCCAAACAGACTTTCTTCCACATCCCTCTAGAGAAACTACAATGCACAAATAGATGATCCACTGTTCACAATTATTCTTACATAGAATGCATATGTTCGGGCCCTGTTTGCCTCAACATTTCAAGTTTTCCCAGGTTAAGATTTTATCATTAAATGTCAGCCATAAAAAACATTTAATTTTAAGTGGATGTTTCCAATTCCAAAGAGCGCCATACCACCATTTCCTATAGCCATCAAAATGACTCTCAACAATCACCTAATAAGCAGTGCTTACGGTAACCTGGCCTAAAGTGGGGTTCTTTGACCAAGAAAGGCGATCTTTGTCTTCAGTGAGACAAATGCCAGCAAGATTCAAATGTTGAAGATACCGGTTCCATTCATTTGCCCAATTGCCTGCTAGTCTGAGGTCTGATGAAGTGAGCCAGTATGAGGGATTCGAAATGAGTCTGCTAGATCTTTTGAATTGATTTAGAGTATTTAGACCATAATCTGTGAAAATATTTCGGAGTTCCAGAGACAATTTATATTATGATTCAATCCCCAGAATGGGATCAATTCCAACCATCACCACTTTGCCATCTCCCACCTGCCAAGACATAAAGTTACTGATCCAAGGGAATATTTTCATAAAACCTTTCCAAAAATAAGAATCATTCCAAAAGTCTCTAGTAGGTCTTCTAATCCAACTAATAAGATCCTTTTTAATATATTTGACATGCAAAAGTTCAGACCAAAGATTATCTCCGAGGAGACCCCGCCAAAGACTTTTCAAGGACAATGCAATGTTAAACCAGAAAATAGATTTTATGTTCCAACCTCCATATTTCTTTGGCAAGGATAAAACTTCCCATTTTGCTAAACGAAAGGGACTTCCCTCCTTATTCCCTAACCAAAGAAATCTGAACATTAAAATTTTAAGCTTATGCAGAATAGTAAGTGGAATTTGAGCCATCGACGCCCAATAAACAAGTAAACTACTTAATACTGACTTCAAGAGAATAAGTCGGCCTCCCAAAGACAGATATTTTAGGCACCATAAATTTATTCTTTTTTCAAACCTCCGGACCAACCACCTCCATTCGTGCAAACCATAACAATTTGGTTTGATAAAAAACCCCAAATACTTGACACCTTCATCCAGATTTGTGCACTTAAAAGGAAGTAAATTTATGGTCTATTGCATCACATAAACTTCCTCAATATTACTAACAAAAATAGATTTGCTTTAACTGACTTGCATGCTCGAGGCTTTGCAAAATAACTCAATGATGTTTGCATATGCCAACCACTCCTCAGTAGCATCTGTTCCAAACAGGACCACATCGTCCACGAAAAGCAAATGCGTAATGGAGAAAATCTTAGAGAAATAAATTCCTTTAACTTTACCTTCGCTTCTAGTAGCAACAATCAACCTACTCAAACCTTCTATAACCAATAAGAACAACAGAGGAGATAGGGGACAACCCTGTCGGAATCCCCTATAGCTTTTGAAGAAAGTGGTGGGATTACCATTGATCAGAACAGAGTAATTAGTTGACATAACACATGCCATAATACAGTTGATGACTAACCGAGGAAGACCAATCTGAAGAAGCATAAGCCTTAGAAAATCCCAATTTACCTAGTCATAAGCTTTTACCAGATCAATTTTAAGAATCATAGCATTTTGTTTTTTGACTTTGACTGAATGAAAAAATTCTTGAGTGATTCCCACAACATCGACGATTTGTTTATTGGAAAGGAAACCAAATTGTTCTTTTGTCATCCACTCAGATAACTTAAGTTTGATTATGTTCGCTATAATCTTGGAGATTAATTTATAAACCAAGTTACAAAGGGATATATGTCTGAACTCATCGAATGACACAAGTTTATTGCTTTTGGGGATAAGAGTAAAAAATTTCGACTTCAGCCTCCAACAATCCATCCTTCTACTCTTGAAAATTCAATCATCTATAGGAGATCAGAGCCCATAATATCAAAGAAAGACACAAAACGGTCCACTGACCACCCATCGGGCCCTGGGCTCTTGTCTTTTTTGAAGTCCTTTAAACTTTTTCAATCTCCTCCAAAGTCACAGGACTGCCAACCTCAGCTCCTTCCTCCGCTGAGAAGAATGAAGGATAGTGTTTTAAGACATTGAGTTGTGCATCAATATTGGATGACCCCGGATCTTTAAAATGATATTTGTAATGATTAAGCGCAATATCCTCAATATTCTTGTGTTCACTGACCTCATTACCTTGAATGTCATTTATGGCCCAAATAGAGTTCAAATTCCTCCTATGAGAGGCATAATTGTGAAAAAACCTGGTGTTATCATCCCCTAATTCAACCAAGATAGCGCAACTCTTTAACCTCCAAGTGTTTTCCCCAGTCTTCAGAATTTCATCAAGTATATCCTGAAGAGACTGCAAATAAATTCTATCCTCCTCTGAAAAAATACCATTCATATTGAGACAATGAAGCTGCTTTATCTGGTTTTTTATAGTAATCGAATCATTCTGGTTCTGAGCTTTTTTATTCTTTTCCCAAGCTTTAGTCTTTACCTTTAAGCCTTTTTATTTGTAGATCAATTCATACAACGGATTAAGTCTCGGAGGAACCACGACCTAGGACCAATAGCCTCTTACCAAATCATAGAAATATGCGTCCTTCAACCATGTACTATTAAATCTAAAAGGTCTGTGTTCCCTGTAAGACAGGTCCTCAAATTGCAAGATAATCGCTTGATGGTCTGATATGTTGGAATGTTCAATCCACGACCTAAATATGTGGAACTTTGAGGCCACAGATTCAACAATAAGGAAACGATCAAGGCGCTTGCTAATACACTAACTACCTTCATGTTTGTTACTCCAAGTAGCACCCAATTTCCTGGGCATAACATCAATCAAATGAGTTCTCTGAAATAAATCCTTGAAGAATTCAACCAACTCATCAACTATAACCGACGGACCCCACACTTCAGTTTATGATAAAGTAAGGTTTAGGTCACCTACAACAATAATATTTCGATTATTAAGAAGACCCGAGGCTTCTAAAGCAGTCCAATAGATCTCCCTGTCCTTATATGGACCATACATATCAAGAATAGCAAGGTCAAAATCATTGGAAAGAAACCGACTTTCCATTAAAATTACCCCCATTGTCTTATAATTTTTTAAGGCAGTGGTCGAAGGGTTCCAACCAGACAGCAGACCACCAGAATGACCACAAGAATCAATAGCACTGAAATACCAGTCTGGCATATGCTTTGAAAAAACCTCCACAGCCTGGGCCTCCAAACACATAGTTTCCTGGATAAGTATTTTTTAAAACTTCTTGTGACCATTGCCTTCAAACCTCAAGCCATTTATGTGCCTAGCAACTCTCTCAGAAGTATCTTCTACATGTCCTATTTACTTTGTAGAATTTTTCAATGTATTCTTTTAATAGTCATTAATCTTTGTTTTAAATTTTGAATCTTCCTAAATAAAGACAACGGATAATCTTTGGGTAGGAACTTACCTTTAAGTTTAATTATCATTCTGCTCTAGCTCTTGATCTTTGACTTTCCTTGAATTTTTATTTATGCCTGCACTCCATCCCACTAGACATATGCATGTCCTCTAAGCTTTGTGACAACGGATTTCACTCGCTTTTTTTCATCAACTTCTTCATAATCAAAATATTTATCTAGAGCATTGATCCACGCAATCAATTCTTCAATAGGTTGGGATTATATGTTGGCACCTTTGTCCTTGGCCTTGAGATGGCTCCTAAGACTGATATCAATAGTCTAATCTCCATAGCTTTCTCAGCATGCTCTTCTCCTTCTGTTGGAGACTCTTCTTCTTGTTCATTGAAATATGTTGTTTCAGGGTCATGTTGTTGGGTTGTTTCAATGGCCTCTAATCTTGTTTGCAAATTCCTTATCTCCTCCAAAACTTTTGCATTCAGACTAGGTTGTCCCATTCAACCTTAGCCTACACCTTTGATTCTAAACGTCATGGCTTGACATGATAAATCACTCCTATTACCTGTGAAACCTAACTCACTTTCAGGTTCTGGCTTTCATACCAAAAATGGTGCAAGTGAGAAGAATAACCTACCGTTCATACACCTTTCTCTTCGACTGAATTGGCCTCATTACAATTCTCTACAGTAATGATGGATTCCCTTCCTTTTCTTGGATAACCCTTGGTATCTCTCTTGAAGTAAACCATTCCAATTACAATACATTTAATCTCTACCACAAAATCCAACCACTTTATGACTGGAGCTAAACATAAATGTTACATGAATTTATATTCTTGTAGTTGTAACTAAACAAATGTTACATGAATTTATATTCTTGTAGTTGTAACTAAACAAATGTTACGAGAAACTTACATTCATGTAACTGTTTCCATAGTCACTAAAAGCGAATTTAATAACCTCTCTCGGGTCTTGGTTCTGTCAATTAACGAGCACAAGTGCATTTTCTTCAGTTCACACTCCTTTGTCATCAATTTTTAGATCAAACGGGTGTTCTTATTTCATCAATTTAACTCTCCTACTAGAACACATCAAACATTTAATTGCCTATCACTTAACATAAATTTGTGGTAGATATCAATGCTTAATAGATATCTAAATCATGCTTTTCGATTTTGCAAGGAATCAAACCTTTAAATTCGTCTTTCATCATATCTTGAAACAAACTAATCTTCTAGTGGTTGAAGCACTAATTACGAGATGAACGCTTAGTTCCTCTTTACCAGAACAATGAGAAAATAGAAATCGAACCTATTCAAACCTTGGTGTGAATTAAAACAAACATCCAATCAAATAGTGATGCAGGAGCATCGGGACCTAGGCAGAGCGGTTGAAGATGATCGAAATAAAGGAAGGCCAACCAGAGGGAACGCCAATGACCACTGGTGTGGAAGAGCAGATTGGTTGTCGAAGTCAATAAGTCATGCAGGAGCAGTCGATATGCGATCGAAAAAAGTGCGGAAGGTCGACAGACAACAGGGTTGCAGCAGAGACGTCGAGGGTCGACATGTTGTCAAATTGCGACTCCGACAGGTTTGGGTATGGGCCAAGCGAGGAGGAAGGGGTGGACTGGCGAAGCCTGAAAGTGAGAAGGGAAGCCGACAGGTATGTCGAAGGTTGGCGGAAGACAGTATTGTCGAGGCATTGATAAGACCGACTACTATAGCAGTTTCAAAAGGATGCGTGGAAGTCAAGAAGGGTACTTGGCAGCCGTTTGGGGTTGCTAAGGAAGTTATTAGCAGTTATTGCAGGTGGTTGGGATCGTGACAGATGTCGCCACAGGTATGTTAAGATTATTCTAATTTGACTAGCAAGATCACTGAAAGAAACATAATCACAAGATAGACAAAGATATTACCCTGGGAAACCCTCATGGGGTAGAAAACCCAGCAAAGCTTTCCTTAATAAGATGATCAACCAAAATACAATATGTGCTCCAAGACTTGACCTCCTTCTTCTCTACCTCCTATGTAGACCTCTCAAACACAAGTGCGCTACTTTATGAGTTGAGCAAGTGTGTCAAATGAGGAGCTCTCCTCCTCTACTTATACTGATTCTCCACTGACCAAAATCCCTAATGGGGCCGACCTCTCCTAGTGAAGTCTAATAAACCCTAAATAATAAACTCGGGGCCGACCCCCACATGGTGGGTCTAATAACCCTGGTTACCACAAGTCATCGGAGGAATAAACATCTCCGGATACATAATAGAATCACCTCGGAGGGATGAAACATCTCTGGAATAATAAAGTACAAATATAATATTCTTAGAAGTTACAATATTCAACACTAACGAGAAGGATATTATAACAACATCTGCAGGAGAAACGAGTCATCGACTACATCATACATGATACATCTGTAAATCATCATAAGCTTTCTTCAATACATCATCATCAGTAACTCAACCAGTTACTGGAACATCAACATCATCGTCATCGTCATCGCATGATCATCAACATCGTCATCACACGATCATCAACATCGTCTTCACATGATCATCAGCATCGTCATCACACGATCATCAGCATTGATCATCACACAATCTTACAGGATGATCAATCCTGATCTCTTTAGGAGATAGGTCCATGGATGATACAATCCAAACCATTCATTTAGGACTATGTTTAAGGATGATTTAATCCACACCATTCATTTAGGACTATGTCCAAGGATGATTTAATCCCCACCATACATTTCGGACTATGTACAAGGATGATTTAATCCCCACCGTACATTTCGGACTATGTCCAAGGATGATTTAATCCCCACCGTACATTTAGGACTATGTCCAAGGATGACTTAATTCACACCGTACATTTAGGACTGTGTCCAAGGATTATTTAATCCCCACCGTACACTTAGGACTATGTCCAAGGATGACTTAATCCCCACCATACATTTAGGACTATGTCCAAGGATGACTTAATCCACACCATTCATTTAGTACTATGTCCAAGGATGATTTAATCCCCACCATACATTTAGGACTATGTCCAAGGATGATTTAATCCCCACCGTACATTTAGGACTATGTCCAAGGATGACTTAATCCACACCATTCATTTAGGACTATGTCCAAGGATGATTTAATCCCCACCGTACATTTAGGACTATGTCCAAGGATGAATTAATCCCCACCGTACATTTAGGACTATGTCCAAGGATGACTTAATCCCCACATGTCCATCAAGGACTTCATTCTCGAAGACCATACGTCTATGGATCAATTCAAGGGACCGAAGTCTGGGGACGATACAATCCCCACTTGTCCACTAAGGACTTCATTCTCGGAGACATATATCTACAGCTCACTTTAGGACTGAAGTCCAGGG
Source organism: Larix kaempferi (assembly GCA_027924585.1). Classification (NCBI taxonomy): domain Eukaryota; kingdom Viridiplantae; phylum Streptophyta; class Pinopsida; order Pinales; family Pinaceae; genus Larix; species Larix kaempferi. The sequence goes on along the minus strand of BSBM01000655.1, from coordinate 2,502,626 downwards.
ATGATCCAATCCCCACTTGTCCACTAAGGACTTCATTCTCGGAGACATATGTCTACGGCTCACTTTAGGACTGAAGTCCAGGGATGATCCAATCCCCACTTGTCCACTAAGGACTTCATTCTCGGAGACATATGTCTACGGCTCACTTTAGGACTGAAGTCCAGGGATGATCCAATCCCCATATGTATCCTCGTCAATACAGATATCGTTAGTACATCAATAGTACAAGTACATACAGGTATCCTCATCAATATATGTATACATATGTATCCTCATCAATACATCAATAAAAACAAGTATCCTCATCAATACATCAATATAAGAACAAGTATCCTCATCAATACATGTACACATATGTATCCTCATCAATACATCAATATAAGAACATATATCATCATCATTAAAGCATGTATTCTCATCAATACATATATCATCAAAACAAGTATCCTCATCAATACATCAATATATAAAAACAAGTAGCGTAAGTATTCTAAGTATAAGTGTCTTAAATCTAAGTAATCTAAGCATACATAAATATCTAGGTGTAGTAAACAGGTATCCTCATCATCGACTTGGCTGTCGATGAGGGCAATCTCATCATCAGTGACTATATCAGTCCCCCTTTCGAGGAGGGTCCTTTTGAACTACACCAAGCTTGTCTCGGAAATATTCAAATTTTACTCGAGACAGAGGTTTGGTCAATATATCAGCAATTTGTTCCTCAGTGCTCACATACTCGAGCTTAATAGCTCCTCTCTACACCATATCTCGAATGTAGAAATATCGGATCTCTATGTGTTTTGACTTATCGTGGAAAACTGGATTTTCTGTCATCTTAATACAACTTTGATTGTCACACATGATCACAGTAGGATCCATTTCTAAGTCAAACACTCCAGATAATAATTTCCGAAGCCATACTGCTTCACAACTACCAGAGCACGCAACTATATATTCTGCTTCGGCAGTACTAAGAGCCACACTAGATTGTTTCTTGCTGAACCATGAGATCATTGCAGATCTAAGACCATAACATCCACCTGATGTAATATTTCTGTCTGAAACACTTCCTGCCCAATCAGAATCTGAGTAACCATGTAATCTGAGTTCATGATTTCCAAGACAGTATAGACCAAAATCTAATGTACCCTTTAGATACCTCATTACATGCTTTGTAGCTATTAAGTGAACCTTTCTAGGTTCTACTAGATACTGACTTAGGGTATTTACAGCAAAGCATATATTTGGTCTGGTATTTGTTAAATACATCAATGACCCAATGATTTGTCTATATAGAGTTACATCCACTAATTCTGATGAGTCATTAACTAATAACTTCGAGTTGGATTCCATGGGAGTGGCCATGGCTTTACACTCCAACATATCAAATCTTTTCAGAATCCCTATAGCATACTTACCTTGATTTAAAAAGATTCATTTTGGTTCTTGCCATACTTCTAGACCTAAGAAGTAATGCATTAATCTGAGATCTTTCATCTCGAATTCTGAAGAAAGCTTCTTCTTACATTCGACAATTTGATTCTCATTTCCTGTTAGAAATAGATCATCTACATACAACAGTAATATAACAGGTTTATCATCCATGATCTTGAGGTAAAGATTTGGATCAGCTTTACTCTTTAAGAAACTGTCAATCCTTCCGTACCAAGCTCTGGGAGCTTGCTTTAATCCATACAAAGCCTTTTTCATCTTGCATACATGTGTTCTTCCATCTTTAACCTCAAATCCTTGAGGTTGTTCTATGTACACTTCTTCTTCAATCACACCATTCAGGAAGGCTGTCTTAACATCCATTTGGTGTAATTTCCACTTCATCATAGATGCAAATGCCATGATAGTTCTAATTGAAGTGTACCTAGCAACTGGTGCAAATGTTTCTTCATAGTCAATTCCCTCCTTTTGACAGAATCCTCTGGCTACAAATATTGCCTTATATTTTAAATGCTACCATTTGCAGCATGTTTTATTTTGAATATCCATTTGGAAGAAACCACACTTTTATCTTTTGGTTTGGGAACTATATCCCAAACATCATTTTTCATTATTGACTGATATTCTTCTGTCATTGCTTCTACCCACTCTTTCTTTTGAGCTGCCTCTTCATAGCTAGTAGGTTGTTGATCCACAAGATCACACATCAAGGCCACATAGTTGGATACTAGCTTTGGTTTCTTTCTTTCTCTAGTGGAGCCTTCAGGAGCTCCATATTTTTCAACTCCTTGAATAATGTCTCTAGCCCATGCTAGCCTTCTTTTCTTAGATAAGTTTGTAATCGGGGGTTCTTGTGGTTCCAACATGTCATGATACTCTAGTGTATCATCTTCAGGGATGGGCATAGCTTCTGTGATTCTAGGAGGCGTATCTTCTTCATAGATTTCTTCAATTTGGCACTTCCTAGATTTCTTGAGAGCTGCTTCTTCATCAAATGTTACATCTCTACTTATTTCCATATGATGAAAACCAGGTATGTAAATTCTGAAAGCTTTGGATGATTCACAATATCCAACAGATATTCCCTTCTTACCAAAGGGATCCAACTTGGTTCTCTTTTCTTTTGGAATGTGAATGTACACAGGACATCCAAATATTTTGAGATGACTTACCTCGGGCTTCTTTCCTGTGAACACTTCTTTTGGAGTTTTGAATTCAAGAGCACTATGGGAAAGTCTATTTTGTACATAGACTGTTGTCCTAGATGCTTCAACCCATAGATACATGGGTAGATCTTGGTCATGTATCATAGTCCTTACAACTTCCATGATAGTACTAGTCTTTCTTTCAGCAACCCCATTTTGTTGGGGATTGTAGGGAGTGGTTAGTTCCCTCTTGATTCCAGCTTCCTTACAAAAATATTTAAATTCCTTTGAAGTATATTCTCCGCCATTATCTGTTCTGAGAATCTTTATTTTCTTTTCTGAGAGATTTTCTGTTAGGGCCTTGAACTCTTTGAATTTTCCAAAGACTTCATTCTTACCTTTTAGAAAGTATATCCAAGTCTTCCTTGAATAGTCATCAATGAAAGAGCGATAGTATTCAAACCCACTTAGGGATGTGGTGGGCATTGGTCCACATACATCTTAGTGTATTTACTCCAAAATGTTCTTAGCGTTTGTTTCACTCTTTGGAAAAGGGTTCTTGACATTCTTCCCTTTTTCACATCCTTTGCATGAGCCATTATGGTCAATCTTTAAGTCTGGTAATCCTATGACCACCTTGCTCACATAGGGTAGGGATTTGTAGTTAATGTGAGCAAGCCTTCTATGTCGTAGCTCACTGGGGCTAGAGGTTTCACGGACAAGGGCAGCTTCTAGGTGACCCTTGATTTTGTAAAGACCTCATTCTTCTTCACCAATGACAATTGCATCCTCAATTGATTTTCCTTTTGGCCACATAAGTACTTGACCATCAATAAATGCAATTCTAAATCCTTTCTTATCTAGTGCTGAGATAGAAAGTAGGTTCTTCTTCAAACTTGGAACATATAAAACTTATTTCATCTTCAAGGGTGTTCCGGAATCAAGCTTGTAGCTTGCTTCACTAATTCCCTTGATGGGATATTGATAATCATCTCCTAGAGATACCTTTTGTGGAGAAGAATTTTCTTCAAGTCTTGAGAGAGTTTTCTTTTGACTTGTCATGTGCTTTGAAGCACCACTATCAATGATCCATGTATCTTATCCAGGAGACACGGATCTAGAGAGTGCAGAAAATAGAACATACTCTTCTGCATCTTCTTCTTCATTCCTTCTAGATCTTTTCCTAGGGAGAGGCCTTTCTTCTTATTCTTCATTTCTTTTGGATCTTTTCCTATGAGGCCCTACTTCCTCTTCTTCTTATTCTTCACTATCATCTTTTGCAAGATGTGCTTGATGTATTTTATAGTGAAGATTTTTCTTCTTGATTGAAGGAAAAAAATCTAGCAATGTGTCCTTCTTTATGACAGTTGAAACATTGGAAGGAAGAGAACTTTCCTTTTTCTTTCTTCTGAAATCTTTGTGGAGATTGAGACTCCTTGTGCTTGTCCTTCTTGAAGTAAGATTGATTCTTCCTTCTCTTAGTGTGTGTAGCCAAGGCTTGGTCATCCTCCTTGAGAAGGGCTTCTCTGTTGGCTACCCTAGCTTCTTCTTGAACACAATCCTTCCATACTACATCAAACTTCATACTTTCTTTTCTGGCACACATGGTTTGTATGAATGACTCCCAAGGTCTAGTGAGACCATTTAGAGCATTCATCACAAGTTCATCTTCATCAAGAGTATCACCAATGGCATCTAGTTGCTCCTTGATTTGGGAGACCCTTGAGAAGTAGTCTTGAATGGATTCTCCTTTGTGCATCTTGGTACTCTTCAACTGAGTTCTTAGATTCATCTTCCTATTGATGTTCTTTCCTTCATACATTCTTCCTAGGGAATCATACATTTCCTTTGGAGTCTTCTTGGATGCCACTTGGGGAATCAAGTGGTCTTTAATGGAATCAGCAATGATTCTCTTTGCCCTAACCAAATCGTTTCTATGCTTCTCTTTGGCTTCATCTCCTTCAGGTTCTGCAACTTCATCCTTGATATATTGAGCAAGATCATTCTCTTCGAGAGTGAGACCAATTATGTATTTCCATGCCCGTAAATTCTCTATACCTTCAAGATTGTCTTCAAGCTTAGTGCTTGGAGCCATCTTCTCTTGGGGGAGTCCAAGAGATAAATGATAGAGTAGGAAACTTTACCTTTTCACTTTTCCGAATCTGCAACATAAATTATGGTTTATTGCACTTTTGGTAAAACTAGGGTTTGACTTTCCCAGAGTTCTACCCAACCAAAAACCTTGATCCAAAGCTTAAAAGATAGATCTTTAGAATGGCTATTCATCCATGCAACCAGAATCCAAAAATACTAACTTTTGCAGAAACCCTAATTTTGTGTGAGAGAGAGAAATATAATTTCACCTTGTGAAAGATGTTCTATCCAGGCTAGCTATGATACCATGTTAAGATTATTCTAATTTGACTAGCAAGATCACTGAAAGAAACATAATCACAAGATATACAAAGATATTACCCTGGGAAACTCTCATGGGGTAGAAAACCTAGCAAAGCTTTCCTCAATAAGATGATCAACCAAAATACAAGATGTGCTCCAAGACTTGACCTCCTTCTTCTCTACCTCCTATGCAGACCTCTCAAACACAAGTGCGCTACTTTCTGAGTTGAGCAAGTGTGTCAAATGAGGAGCTCTCCTCCTCTACTTATACTGATTCCCGATTGACCAAAATCCCTAATGGGGCCGACCTCTCCTAGTGAAGTCTAATAACCCCTAAATAATAAACTCAGGGCCGACCCCCACATGGTGGGTCTAATAACCCTGGTTACCACAATTCATCGGAGGAATAAACATATCCGGATACATAATAGAATCACCTCGGAGGGATGAAACATCTCCGGAATAATAAAGTACAAATATAATATTATTAGAAGTTACAATATTCAACAAGGTAGAGATTGTGCATCATGGCAGAGGCGCTGACAGTTGCAGGTCTGCAGGATCAGGGAGATCAGCAGACAGAGGAAGAGTGTTTCGGGAGTCGGAGTAGACCTCGGGATGCACAGCAGCAGAGTATAAGGCCAGAGAGATTGGATCAGTTGGATAACTTGGTAGAGTTCAGTCAACAGAGAGATTTGGCACAGAGCAGAGCTCAAGGGAAGGCTTTGTAGATTGGATACGGGAGTCACACATCGACAGAGCACAGAAAAGATCGAGCCATAGCTCCAAGTTCTGCAGTGAGCCAGGAGAGGGTGAAGATCGACACACTGAGATAACACACAGTAACTTATGTATTGTAATAGGCTAATGGCGACAATAGTTAGTTGTTTACATTCCTTACATTTCGCATTGTAACCGTTTTCGGTAGAAGTAATATAAGATAGCTTTTGGCATCCTGTTTACATCTTGTTTATGTGAACGTGTGTGTTGTGTGTAATTGTTAAGCAAGAACCCTTGTCAGGGTGACCTTGTGTCAAGTGGTATCATAGTGGAAGAATCCTGTGAAGAGACAAGCGGTGATATCAACCTGACTAGGTCAAGTGGTATCAGCATTGGAGGTGAATCCAATGAGCAATTGCGTTGAACAGCTCCAGCCGCAGTTGGGTAAAGTTGTGCACGACTTGTGGAAGTCCGGTTGTGATTAGACGAGTGGGAGTTTCAGCCGAGGTTGAAAATGGCTCACAGAGGCGTTAATGTCCGAGGAGTTCGACGAAGAGCGCGTGGCGTAGCAATCATAGTTGATCGTGAGATGTTCAACGAGTGTGTTCGAACAATGCGAACTTTGACAAATGAAATCGCATCTGTTAGACCACAGCAACGAGGAGGTCGAAGAAGTGGAAGCATGAGAAGCCGCAGGAGAAGGACCAAAATACAAACTCATCAAGCTTCTGACGGATATGAGAGGTCGAACAAAGATAGATGTACGTACCTACTTAGGAAGTCTGGATCCAGAAAAATTGATCGACTAGTTTAGAGAAATGGAGAAATACTTCGACATAGAGTGGATCGAGGATCCTAAACGGGTTAAGACTGCATGTCTGAGGTTGAAGGGTCATGCCTCATTGTGGTGGGACAATGTGCAGGATGACAGAGTCAAGAAAGGCAAGGATAAAATCAAGTCTTGGGATAGGATGGTCACCAAGCTGAAAGGGAAGTTCTTGTTGAATGACTATGTGATTTCCTTGTTCCAAAAATTGCAGAACTTTCGACAAAAAGAGATGACCCGTGAAGGAGTACACGGAAGAGTTCTACAGATTGTCGATAAGGTCACAAGATATGTCAACGACTAGAAATATTCCATTCAAGACGAGTTGAGCATGTGAAGATTCAGAGCAGTTGGTGAATCCTACCAGTTAGCTCCGAAGGCAGAAGAGAAATTGTCGACGAAATTCGCATCGACTAGAGGTAGGATGACTGGTCGGGGTGTGAAGACTATTTCCGCGAAAGGCCAAAGCAGCGGATACAGGAAATAAGCCGTCAAAGACAACCAACGTGCGAAAGGGACATCGACAAGAGAGAAAGCGTAGGAAAATCGACGCAATGCTCGAGAAACACATAGCCGAGGTGCGTATGGTTGAAGTGGTCCATCCGACAGAAAAGGAGCTGACAGACCATCCATAATCTGTTACAAGTGTCGAGGAGTCGGACAGAAGGCATATGAATTCCCAGAGAACCTACATGTTGCAGAGGAGTCGAAACCCGAACGTCGAAGAGATGAGCAAATCAATGATAGGGCAGAGTCGGTATCCGACAACAGCGAGGATGGCAAGAAGAAAAGTCGAAACCTGGCGGTCAGGCGAACATTGGTCCAGGAAGACCGACGTGACAAGAAAGGGCCGACACAATGAAAGGCTATCTTTCGAACCAAAGTGTGAATCGACGAATGGCGTTGTAAGACCATAGTTGATGGTGGAAGCATTGATAATATTTTGTCAAGAGAGGTCATCGAAAGAATAGGGTTGAAGTGTTGAGAAAATCCACACCCTTACAAGATCTCATGGTTGCAGAAAGGACACCATGTGAAGGTGACCAGACAGTGCCTAATTAAATTCAAGGTCGGGAAGCTTGAAGATAGTGTACTGTGCGACATAATCCCAATGGAAGCGTGCCATCTGTTGTTAGGGAGACCATGGCAATATGATTGGAAAATGATCGATGATGGTCAAGCCAACATAGTAACAGTGTGGAAGAATGGCATGCGAAGGGCTCTGAAGCCAAAACAGGAGCAGCAAGCCGACTGTAGCAGGGCGAGAGCAGAAGCGAGTGTTGATGTGTTCAACGAAAGAATTCCTCGCGGAGGAGGAAAAGCAGTCGGGATGTTTTTCTATCATTCCGAAAGGGCCATGTGTCGAGAGGTCGATAATGGAGAAGATTTCGGTCAAATTCGAAAAGATGCTTGACGAATTTCAAAGCATAGTAGTCGACGAGGCACCGACGGGATTGCCACCAACGAGAAGCATACCCCATCAGATCGACTTGATTACAGGGTCGAGTCTTCCAAAAAAGGCACCACATAGGATGAGTCCGACAGAAGGTCAAGAACTCAATCGACAGGTCTAGGAGTTGTTGGACAGGGGATTGATCAGAAAAGTCTAAGTTCGTGCGCGGTACCAGCGGTATTAGCGTCAAAGAAAGGTGGAGAATGGAGGATGTGTACAAACTCCAAAGCCATCAACAAGATCACGATCAAGTACCACTTGCCATTGCCGAGAATGGACGACTTGATGGATTGCTTGAGTGGAGCGAAGTACTTCACGAAGATAGACCTGAAGAGCGGTTATCACCAGATTCGGGTTAGAGAAGGAGATGAATGGAAAACAACATTCAAGACGAAAGAAGGGTTTTATGAGTGGTTAGTCATGCCATTCGGATTGACTAATGCACCCAGTACATTCATGTGGTTGATGAATGAGGCACTGAAGCCATTCTTGGGTAAGTTCATCATAGTGTACCTAGACGACATCCTGATATTTAGTCGAACCAGGATAGAGCACTTGGGGCACATACGACAATATTGCAGAAGTTGTAGGAAGAGAAGCTGATGGTGAACCTGCAAAAGTGTTTCTTCATGAAGGAAGAACTGGTGTACTTGGGATTTGTAATCTTAGGTAAAGGGTTAGTGATGGACCCAGAGAAGGTGAAGGCAATATTGGATTGGCCGGAACCGACAAGTACGACTGGAGTAAGTAGTTTCCATGGACTTTCCAGTTTCTATAGGAAGTTCATTTAGGGATTCAGTCGGATTTGTGCACCTTTGGCAGAGTGCATGAGGAAAGGGGAGTTCAAGTGGACGGAAGCTGCCCAACGAGTTTTTAACAAGTTGAAGGAAAAGGTCACTGAGAGCCCAGTGTTAGCGCTCCCAAATTTCGACAAATTTTTCCAGGTCGATTACAACGCAAGTGGAATGGCAATTGGAGCAGTGTTGAGCTAGGAGGGCCGACCAATTTCATTCTTTAGTGAGAAGTTGGATGTTGCAAAGCGGAAATATTCGATCTATGAGGAATTTTATGCTATTGTCCAAGCGTTGAAGAAGTGGAAGCATTATTTGTTTCCCAAGGAATTTGTGTTGTACACAGATCACCAAGCACTGAGGTATTTGAATAGTTAGTCGAAGTTGAATCAGCGGCACATGAAATGGGTCGAGTTCCTGCAGAGATATACTTTCATGTTGCGACATAAGTCGGGAAAGTCGAACAAGGTTGCTGACATGCTGACTCGAAGAGTTGCATTGTTGAACACAGCGACAGTTCAGGCAACGGGAATAGAGTTGGTGAAGGCAGAGTATGCGACCAACGAAGATTTTGCGAAAGCATGGGAAGCTTGTCGTGAACTGTGGAGTGTCGACAGGACTCCATACTTGGATTATTTTATCCAAGAGGGATACCTATTCAAGGAACAACAGTTGTGTATTCCCAGAGGATCCATAAGAGAGAACCTAATCCGAGAGTTGCATAGTGGCAGATTAGCAGTTCATTTTGGCATCGACAAGACCAAGGCATTGGTCGAAGAAAAGTATTATTGGCCAAGAATGACGACAGATGTCGGGAAGTGGGTACGACAGTGTCGATTTTTCTAGTTGGCGAAAGGGAGAAGTCAGAACACGGGGTTGTATACACCGTTACCTGTACCGAATACTCCATGGGAGCACCTAAACATGGATTTTGTGCTAGGATTGTCGAAGACACATCAAGGGAGTGACTCAATCTTTGTTGTAGTCGACAGATTTTTGAAGATGGCACATTTTATTCCGTGTCAGAAGAAAGTGATGCCACAAGCATTGTTATACTATTCTTCAAGGAGGTAGTCAGATTGCATGGGTTTCCAAGGAGTATCACATCAGATAGAGATACCAAGTTTATGGGACATTTCTGGAGAACCCTATGGAAGAAACTGGACACGATGTTGCAGTTTAGCTCGGCATATCATCGCAGACAGACAGACAGACTGAGGTGGTGAATAGAAGTTTGGGAAACCTTCTAAGGTGTTTGACGACCGACAAACCCAAGCAGTGGGAGAACGTGTTGGTGCAAGCGGAGTTAGCATACAACAATTCTGTGAATCGGTCGACATGGTCGAGCCCATTCCAGATTGTTTAGGGAAGAATCCCACATGGAGTGGTGAATTTGGTCGAGTTACTGATAGAAATCAGGAAAAGCGCAGATGCAGAATCATTCGCAGAGCATATGAAATAAGTGCATGAAGATGTGCGAAAGCGCATAGAAAAGAGTAACGTGACATACAAGTTGAGAGTCGACAGGAAGAATAGGCTACAGTCATTCAACGAAGGAGAATTAGTCTATGCACATTTGCGGAAGAAGAGATTTCCAACAGGAACATATAACAAGCTGAAACTGAAGAAGATTGGACCATGTAAGATTCTGAAGAAGATTTCAGACAATGCTTATGTGTTGGAGCTGCCGAAGGACTTGAGCATTTCACCAACGTTCAATGTCTCAAATCTGTACAAGTTTAAAGAGGGTTCAAGCAGCGGAAGCGCGAAGGTGTCAAACATCGACTGGACAGTGCAGATTCCAGATTGACACAAAGAGGAAATCACAGAAGTAATAGAGGAGCGCGAAGTCGGGCATACACGCAGTTCGTGAAAGAAAGAATACTTGGTGCGATGGAAAGATGATGAGTTGCAGGAGGCGACAAGGATTTTCGAAGAAGAGTTCAGGAGACTGACGGAGCAGTCGAGTTCTTTTTCACCTGGGGAGTCTGATGCAGGAGCATCGGGGCCTAGGAAGAGCAGTCGAAGATGATCGAAATAAAGGAAGGCCAACCAGAGGGAGCGCCGACGACCACTGGTGCAGAAGAGCAGATTGGTTGTCGAAGTCAATAAGTCATGTAGGAGCAGTTGATATGCGATCGAAAGAAGTGCGGAAGGTCGAGAGTCGACATGTTGAAGGTCAACATACGACAAGGTTGAAGCAGTGATGTCAAGGGTCGACATGTTGTTGAACCGTGACTCCGACAGGTTTGGGTATGAGCCAAGCGAAGAGGAAGGGGCAGACTGGTGAAGCTTGAAAGTGAGAAAGGAAGCCGATGGGTATGTCGAAGGCTGACAGAAGACAGTATGGTTAAGGCAGTGATAAGATCGACTACTGTAGCAGTGTCAGAAGGACATGTGGAAGTCAAGAAGGGTACTTGGCAGCCGTTTAGGTTGCTAAGGAAGTTATTAGCAGTTATTGCAGGTGGTTGGGATCGTGAAAGATGTCACCACAGGTAGAGATTGTGCAGCATGACAGAGGCGCTGACAATTGTAGGTCTGCAGGATCAAGGAGATCAACGGAAAGAGGAAGAGTGTTTTGGGAGTCGGAGTAGACCTCAGGATGCACAAGAGCAGAGTAGAAGGCCAGAGAGATTGGATCAATTGGATAACTTGGCAGAGTTCAGTTAGCAGAGAGAGTTGGCACAGAGCAGAGCTCAAGAGAAGGTTTTGTAGATTGGATAGGGGAGTCACACATCGACAGAGCGCATAAAATTTTGAGCCATAGCTCCGAGTTCCATAGTGAACCAGGAGAGGGTGAAGATCGACACACTGAGATAGCACACAGTTACTTCTGTATTGTAATAGGCTAATGCCAACAATAGTTAGTCGTTTACATTCCTTGCATTTCACATAGTAACTGTTTTCGGTAGAAGTAATATAAGCCAGCTTCTGGCATCCTGTTTACATCTTGTTTATGTGAATGCGTGTGTTGTGTGTAATTGTTAAGCAAGAACTCTTGTCGGGGTGGCCTTGTGTCAAATAGTGTGCGCCTAAACAGATCAATAATATAACTTATTACAAAATAGGTTTTTCTCAACAATCATACCATTTAAATGCCATACACAGAAAACCCAAGAACAAAGTATCTGGAAAGAGGAGGATATAAATGAACTGACTGAAAAAAATAAATAAATAAATAAAAAATAAAAAAATTCTTCATTCGTTCCATTGTAGGTCACTCCCACTTCACTTGATTACAAGGCTTGACTGTGTTGATATGCACAATGAAATTGGTTGATCCAGATCCATGAATAACTATTACATGTCAACGATGGGAAAACAAGTCCCTTATTTTAAGAAAAAATCTTATCCATTTAAAACAAATTTTTTGAGATTTACGGAACCAACTTCCTTGGTAAATTTGTTTGAACTTCTAGAGGTCAAAAGATATCCTTGAGCGATGGTCCTGCATCACAACTTGATGAGCCCCTCCTCTTTTTTTGTTCCATGTTTGCTTGTTGTTCATGGGTTCCACATCAGCAAGCTTTAGAGTTGCAGAGTTTCTTTGAAAGTTATGCATGTTGAATCCAATCTCTGGGTTCCTCCTTTTTTCTCTAAAAGAGAAGTGATCATATTGAAATCACCCCAATCATCCAGGGGTGATTTTGATTATTGTCCCTTATTTTTTGCAAAGAGAGAAGATAATTTAATTTGTCCTCAATAGTAAGATGGGCGTAGACATTAGTTAGAAAGCCCTTATGATCAATGGCTATTAAATTGAAATTGATTGTGATGGTCTGTTGGGTGGAAAAGAAATTTGTCAATAATATTGTCTGGGGATTCCATAGAATGGCCAAGACTCTTGTTGCACCCTTGAAGTTCAACGCTATTGATTTCCAACCTCACCAACACCAATTTGCAATTTTCCCTAAAACTCCTCCATAACATTTCGTCTCTTAAATCATGATCACCATTGGATTTTCCTTGTTGATATTATTTTGAAGAGCTCTCTGTTTGCTCTTCCCATTGAAACTCTAATATTCAAAGAGACTATCTTCATTGTTAATGAGAAAGGTGGAGCGGGAACAACTTACTTGAAGTAGAAGGATACTTACTTGTGCTAATAAGGCGATCTCTTGACTCAATAAGAAGTTGTATGTTGAACTTTCTTCCTTTCTTGCGATCTTCTTAGAGGATTTTTCCCCTTTCCTTAGGAGGAATGGTTTGCACCCCCAATGCGCTCTATGAGTTGTCTTTATGCGGATCCCCTCTAAGCTCGTTGAGTTTTAGTTTTTGTAGAGATTCTTTTAAGAGGATCATTTGCTACTCCTGAATGTATTGTGTGTTCTCCATATTGCAAGCCTCCAATATGCCTTGCAGATACAAATCCCCATTGTCCATATCTACCCTACTTCGAAATCCATCATTTCATCGTCTTTTACTAAGATTTCCTCGACATATCCATAAACATTTCCTAGGTTTGTCTCCTTAATCCTCCTTCGTTTGGCTTGATTGGGTGCTTGTTTCCCTATGGCTTTAGGTCGTGTTAAAGGGTCTTCATCTTCCATTCCTTTTTCCTCACCTTACTAGGAATCATCGACGTCTTCACTAAGAGCAACACAGCGATTGTTGGGTATGTTTTTTGCAGTGAGATTAGGTATATTGGGCTTCCTACCACCCTTTTTCCTTCCTGCAATAGTGGTAATTTTTTCCAAATCAAAGGGTTCTTTTTCCTTTTCGGATTTTGGAGGGCTATTAAGTGGGCAGTTTCGGAAGAGATGCCCATGTTAATGGCATTGCATATAGTGAAATGGAATATGCTTGTAGTTTATCGATGGAGTCCATAATAGCTTTTGATATGTTCATATACACATAGATTCACACAAAAGAGGTGTGCCTAGATCTTCTGGTAGCTTTTGACATCTTGACATATTTTACTAGGGTATTCCCTATGTCGGCAAGGGTTTCCTCTTCCCAGTATTCTTGAGGCAAGGAGTACAATCTGATCCATATAGGGGCCTCCGTAAAATATTCTAAATTTGGTGTGAAATTAATAGTAAAAAATCGAATGTAGAGACTAACTATATTGAAAAAGTATGGGCCATTCTAAAAAATCTCGTCCTTGTCTTCCATGCTAGAGAAAATGGTTGTGAAAAAAACCTTTGCTCCAAGTTTTAGGTCTATTTCCCCCTTTGATTTCCATTTATTGCGATCCTCCATAACATGGATTTTTCTATCGGCTAGTAGCCTATGAACTTGCCTATGATCACATGATCTTGCATGTATTGCCTACAAGCAACTATCTTTTCTAAAGTAACTTCATATCTCAAAATCGAAGTTGGTTTTGGAATACAACCTTTGCTAGCTTTTGCATATGGAGATGGGTTCTTAGATATGGACTCATGGTACTGGTTTTTTGCCTCCTGGGAGGACTTCCCTACTTCCCTTGTTCCCGAATGATTTCTTATTTCTCTTGCTTTACCTTTTTCCTTTATCAGCATTGAACTGCTGCTTGTCTTTTAGAGATGAAAGAATGTCTATGGCTGCAGAGTCCCCCCAAAGGTCCCATAGGAACCACCAAGGTGAAACAAAATTGAATCCCTAGGCAAATCTAATGTTCTTAGAGTGATGGATCTTCCTCGAGTTCAAAATTCATTTATCGAACCAAATCTAGAATGTGGTTATACTTAGTAGTAATGGTGACATTAATGATTATGTTGATTAATTTTAATTAATATTATTATTTTATCACTTTAAAAAATATTTGGCATAGCCTCTTCTAAGTCTATTACCTTACCGTTTCTCTTATATTATCTCAAAATATCTATGTTATCATCCACTAATAAATTTATGTGATTTTATTTTTTCTAATTAAGCTGGACTCCCCCCTTATATCATTCATGAATTGTTTTAAACAATTATGATCTTATTAATTTAATTAACTTATTATTCATCAATATCTTTAGTATAAAACTATATTTTCACCTTTACCCCATAAATGTTTCACGTGTGCTCTCTCTTTTCAGTAATTTTCAAAGTTATTTTCCTATTGATAATGGGTGAAGTGTCCACTCAAACTCTTGAGACATTTCTAAACACCCATACAATGAAATTCCATTAATTCTTAACACAATTATGACTTGTTGTGAAAACCTTAATGCTCAAATATATAAATAATATTTCCTATAATGATATCGTCTTGTAGTTTATCAACCCATCAATTAAACACAATGCCTGTGCTCATGTAATTTTTTGTGAAAACATCTTTCCAGATGATGAAAATTGTTGGTGTTGGTGCACACATTGCATGCTGATGTCTATTTTAATGCACATGTTGTTTTCATCAACACTTTCATTCACATGCAATGAGTTAAAATTACTTCTAAGCTTTTCTTGGATTGCTTTCCCTTGCTTTATGGAGAGATTTGTGGCATGCACAACTCCCGTTGATGTTTCCCAAATCCATAAAAAAAAGCTCATTGTATTTTATATTCCATCCATTTTATTTTCTAATGTAGTAGAAGTTAATGAGATAAAGGCATTCTTATTACAACAATTTGGTTTTACTTCTTTTTTTGTTTGTGTTCTTTCCTTTAGACTACTTGGGTGGTTTTGTAACCAAATGCATGGCAATCATGTACCCAAATGAAACATGATTCTACAACTTTGTCGCACAACCAAATATCACATGGTACTGAAGTTTAAGACTATATAAAGGAAAGTTCAATTGCGAAAGCTTTTCTCACACATCAAGTACGCTCTTCTCTTACATTGAGTATTTTGATATTTCTACCAGTGATTTTGTTTGCGAATCCAAGAGGTTGAGGGCATTTTGTAGTCACGCCAAAGGTGCCCCAACTCATGGCAGGGGGCACACTTGAAAGGTCATTCGCCAATAGCCTAGTTTATGAGAGAATGAGTGCATGTCCCAAACAATGTCAATTTTGGTCGGGAGGCCTCTTTACAAGTCCATCTCCACCAAGACCTTGGCCATTCTTTTGTCCTTGTAGGGTGAGGGGTCTTCCTCAAAAGCAACAAATCTTCCTTGCAATAGCCTTAGGGGCTTGTTTGCACCACAATTCCAATGAAAAATTAGGGAGTAGGAGCAACAGGTGTTGGGTAACCAATGGTTCTCGACTTGCATCAACACCTGCATGCTAAGCCTTAAGGGCTAGGCTTGAGGGGCCCCAAAGCCAAGACTTCGACATAGTCAAATCAACATCCTTTTTGCTTCCAAATTCCAAGCAAAGCCAAACATGAACTAACACATGAAATAAATGAGAATACCTAAGGAGAGGCTTACCGTTTGACTAAAGCAATAGTTGAAGGGAGGATTCCGACATTGTCTTTCCAATAAGTCTACTAGAGCCAATTTTGATAGACATTCCACCTTTTCTAAGTCTATATGATGTCCCAGAACCATTTTCAATCATTCAGGTCACTGCTTAATAGGTTTGAGTTTATGTCTAGGTTTTATGGAGATAAGACTAGGCAAAGCACTTGCTTTATGCTACTCATCACAAAGGGAAAGATCTGGAGAAGAAGTGCCTGATGCGAGTAAAACCTCTTGAGAAACCACCCCATTAATTGAGACGAGAGGTAGTAAATGATGATTTAAGTGCACATGTGCAGGAGGCATAAGGGCATGTGCCTTTTTGTGAACTAAAGAATTGATTAGATATGGAGGAGCGCCATTTGGAGGGGTGATGATCATATTTTCTAGACGGGGGCTCTTCATGACCTCATCATTGAGTACTCAAGCGCTGTGCCACACTTATAGTAATTCTTCTTACATATAGAAGATTGTCTGTAGACTTGCCTTGTCCTCTTCGCCATAATCAACTAGTTTTAGCTTAACTTCCATTAAACTCCAAGTGTGAAGACACCGCCTCAAATCCTAAGGCTTGAGGATGTGATCCAGTAAAAATCCTAATACTTACTGCCACTCATGCCAACATTATATATATAATTTAATTTTTATATATAATTGAAATTTATAATTTTTATTATTTATAATTTATTTTTAAAAAAAATGGTAAAATAAAACCTACCCCCAAAAATAAAGAAAGTCAAATCTATAACCTTCCCACCTTCCCTCCTATAAGTCTATTTTTAAACAACTATCAAATTTATTAAAAAAAACCATCCAAACAAACTCCCATCTTTTAATCAACGCAACCACTCAAATTCACTTCGTTACTTTTCATTTCCTCTAATTCAAAGTAATCTACACTTGCGCTATAAAAGGTAAGGATGAAATTATATATAAATATTATATTGCGATAAAGATAAGGTGAAAATAAAGTTTCACATTTAAAATGTATTGACATAACTAAATAACCGTAGTCCACGTGTAATCCACATTGTAAGGATAAGCACCAAGGGAAATAATTGAGAAAACTGCCAAGCTGTCATTTTCTATTGACGTTTCTATTCCACTTACAATGAAATGACATAGCGAAATAAGAGTGGGGGAATTTGGCCTATAATAAGTCAAGGAGGGCATTTGAGATGGAGAGGAGAGGAGGGGTGGGGAAAGAGGGAATATTATTTTTCTCTGGGGGTTAGCTGAAGAGGGAGAAGATGGTGATGCTGATCCGAGAAAGGGAGAGGGAGAGGAAAAGACTAATCGAGAAGGGATTGAGTTTTGCCTCCCAACAAGACAATGCAAATAATCTGACTGGATTTGAAGATGAAGAAGATGATGAAGGGGATCAGGGCCATGAAGAAGGTGGGGAGCTATTTGCCCTTCTGAGAGAGCTAGCAGGCTTGCAGGTTAGGTTAGCTTCCTTGATGGAGAAGATGGGTTCACTTCCTCTGGATCTTATCAGGGACATGAGGCAAGAAGTTGTGGAAGTCACTGACCAGCTGAGGAACATCAACAGGTCTCACAGGCGTTGATTTCATACCTTTTGCAAATGATTGCTAATTCATGTATTTAGATCTATATATACATTAGGTCTACACATATCTATATCTGATTAGGGCTCCTGTTGCTGTTTATGATTGGATCTGTGTCTTCCTGAGATTTTCTTCTTGGTTTTATGCCCGGAAATATTTTATCTCTGTATTGAGTAACTTGATATTGTTCTTATTGAAATCAAATGCCATTCCTCCGGGATGCAGATGGTGTAAATGTATGTTGATTGGTACACATACTCCTTACCCTTGCCTTCCTTATTTCGAAGTTTGGTTTACTTGAGTTTTGAGCATATTTTTAATCATGGGATAAAAAATGATTCAGAATGTATCTATAAATTGGCCTAGATCTGCAGAGATCACTATGGGCTCATTACCTCTTTTTATGAAATTCTGAGATCTTATTTTGTTAGCAGGTTTCCCTTTGTGAGGAGCCTAGATATTTGACAGATTCACGAGGGTTTAGTTCCATTTCTTATGAAATTGCCAGTATGAATTTTTGTTAACGTGTTTCAATATGTGGGTACTTGCGATTATTTGTTTATTTATTTTATTTTAAGAAAGGTTTCCTGAATGCTGTTAGTATGGTTTTTGTTTCTAATGCTAGTAAAATTGCTTACATTTGATTTGTAAGCAGGTTTCGATTTACTGGTATCTGTGATTAGGACATGGGCACCCTTTAAGAATATGGTTTTCTTCCTTCATGCGTGTATTTGCATCTGGGTCGATTTTATAGTGGAGGTAAGTGTAATTATGTGGGTCCTTGTATTAAGATGCATTGGTTCAGTTATGATAGGACTTTTTCTTTCTGTTATTATCGTTGCCATAGAAATTGTAAACTTTCATGTTGAACATGGTTGTGCATATGAGGTGTGAAATATGGGCATCTGCTTTAGTTTAGTCTGTGATGTGATATCCATGCTATTTTCGTCAGATGTAAAAATTGTAGATGAGATACTTTTAGAATATAACTATGCAATGCCAAAACAGATACAATTTTTATTTTTAAATAAAAATTCTGCTATTTTTTTCTTCTTGTCACAGTACAGTCCATCCGTGTATGTTTTGCTTATATTTCCTTGCTTTTTCATTTTCTAAATGGATTTTTCTTGGAATGGGTTTTAGCTTTTGGTGTTTTGGGCCTTGGCATAGTGATTCTAATATGCAGGGTGGGCATGGTTCATGTTTTTATTATTACCACATATTTGTTTTTGAAACAAGTTCAATTCAATTGTTTGAGTAATAGTGCTAAAGGACATTTTGGCAGGTTGTTTATAAATGTGAAATGAGTTTTAAGTTTAACATCCTTGAAGGCCAAATGATTATATATTCATTTGTGAAGAGTATTGATGTACATTGTTATTTTTCAAAAGTTGTTTTGCTAGAGTATATTGTAAATATTTTCCATTTCTTCTAGTGTTTCTGACATTTCTATCTCTAACTCCCTTTGTTCCTTCCTAGCAGAGTAATAAAGGATCAACAGATTTATACTCTCCTCACCATACTGTAATTAATTAGATTGATATATTGAATTATCTTTCTGTTCCTTTTTGAAACTATCACAGGATTCAGTGGCACCATATATTATTTTGTTCCTTTTTGATACTATTATCGCGTTCCAATTGATTGAATAATTCAGTGGCACTATATATTGTTAAGCTCCAATTGATGGAACAATTCAGTAGCTCTGCACATTGCCATCAAGTGTTTCCAGATTTATGGAATTAATATTATTTTTGTGATCTCATCATTAACGTAAAATAAATAATTTAGAATTGTTATTCTTGTTGAAAACCTTGTACATTTTAAATGTCTTAGCACCTTTTACTTGCAAAACATACAATATCAACTTTCTCAACCTAAGCGATTGTTGTGTTTTCTCAAGCTTAAGCGATATGACGCAATATTTCTTGTAGTCTGTGATTTCATACTTAGTTTTTTGCTCATCCAGGGATCTATTGTGGGAATCCTCATATTCAACAGTAAATTTGGGTCGAGAAGTCAGGTGTAAATTTCCAAGTAAACTAACTTAAATATTTCAAATTTCCAAGTAAACATCAGTTAAACCCTTGAAGTATTTTGTTTGGTTAAAAAGATATATTTTTATTTATCAGATTCCTTTTTTGATGCATCCAGTTGCAGATTTTTTAAGCATTGAGATAGCCTTTAGTTTATTCATAGGATCTGTTCTCCCTGTCACTGTCTTCTATGATTGTTGTACCTTACCCAATGGTCAGCAACTCGTGAAAGCTTCCCTCTGCTAAAAGAGATCAACAAAAAGCATAAACATAGAGTTTGACAACTATCTTCAGGCTAATTAAACTTGTTCAGCTTCAGTTTAAACTGATTAAAGTTTCTTGCTGAGATTCAGTTGGACACCACTAGGACTGTCCAGCTTTGTTCTCTAACCTGCACCATCTGGGATCTTTGCCATATGAGGCTGAGAGGTCCCAGGAGGAGCAGAACAACCTGGGAGAGCTGTCCATCTTTGCAGAAGCACATTACTAGTTTCTTCTCTTCTACACGGGGAGTTCATTGCCCTTGGATGTTAGGAGTCGTCCTCTCTGTTTCCATTTTGGGGTGAGTTAGAATCTAGATGCCACCTAGGATTGCTCCCTAGTGCCCTGTAAACCCAGGCCACCCACTTTCCTGAGAACCTTATCTGGCAGGTCCTGTGTATTGACATCTGCATTATTGTTTCAGAGGATGAATAGGGGGTAGTTCCCTCCTCTCCTAGTTTCAGCTGCACTTCTGTCTGATCATTGTTTCCTTTCCAGCTCTCCTTCACTTTAATGGGTTTTCTCCCTCTTGGATAACCAATTTGTACACTCAGTTTATCTTTCATTTTTTGTTGCTGTATTCATTTCGTCAGTTCATTTTCTCATTAGGGGGGCTCTTGTACATCCCCTGTTTTTGTATGGGCTTCTCACGATGGATGCAATCTCTAGTCCCTTTGACATAGTTTGGTGACTTTGGTCACTAGTGAACATTAATATACGCTTCAATTTATATTGTTTTATATCCATACACGTGTGCAATTATTTTGGGTTCTAGCATTTAGCATATTTCTTTCTTTTACAATGACAATGGCATTGAGAGAAGCATGGTGCACACTACAGCCTGGGTTGGAAGCGATGTTTTGCATGTTGCACTTGGTTTTTTTTATCCCTTTCAATGCTTAATAGATCCAGTGTTAAGATGGGTCTATGTTAGTGATGATCAATATAGAATTCATGTGGTTGGTCTCTACATCACTGTTCAAGATCTTCTGTAGAGGTTCTGGTACCACACTGCCATTTCCTTGGTTTAAAAGGTTTCATCCTTGTGGACATGTATCTGCACTTTCACCCACACCCAAGATTAGCTTTTGTTTTCAAGTAAATAATTCTCTTATAAGGCCACCTAGCTTGTCGTCGAGGTCTTAGCTTGTGTTTTCAAGTAAATAATTTTCTTATAAGACCACCTAGCTTGTCATCGAGGTCTTATAGGCCACCTAGTTTATTCAAATAACAACTTATGCTCTTAGTGATTGACAAGGTGCTCCTCTCCTATTGATTGTTGGAAGAAGGTTCTTTCTATGGGATTCTTGAAAGTAGACGTTGGACATATATTGCCAGGAGTTGTGATCTAACCTGTTTTCTTCATAACTAGTCAGAGTTAAAAGCACTAGGCTAGAGGAATTTATTCTTTACATGATACTTGAGAGTAGATTCTTATCATGCAATCTTTTTAGAAAGGCTTTTAGACAGGGAGTATTGTGGCTAAGGATATTGTTGGAGATTAGGTCTTCATCTTCTCTTCTTCCTCGTTAATGGAGAAAGTATTAAGTTTGTGTTTGGCACTCTAGCCAATATTAGGGCCACTTAAGTAATTAGCAGGCTGGCCTACTGTGTATATAGGTGACCCTTGATATTGGCTAGATTGCCATAACTGTTTATCGACACTCTTAGCCAATATTAGGGGTTACTTGTATAAGTAAATAGCAGGCCGACCCCTGATATTGGCTTGAGTGCTATTAACGGTTTGGCATGTTGGTTGGAGCTGCATTTGTCTGCTCTTCTATAAGAGACACCTCGATTAGTATCTTATAAGGAATGAGTGGAAAGCTCGTGGAAAGCTCATAAATTTCTGGTGAAAGAAAATGTTGGGTCCTATCTCTACCCTTGTGAACAAAAGTAGCTTGCACCAGTGACATTTGTTGTCTTTTAGTATTTTTGGTTGCATTTCCAAGATCACCCTTGTGAGTTGCTACCACCCATTTTTAACCGTCAGATAAATACCTCGAGTCTTAATTTGGCCCATGTTTCCTCATTACTGGGCATTTTTGGTCAGACGATTTGATCATTGGCACCTGAAAACTTCCTGTTAATATATTCATTTAGAAAATAGGACATGTCAAACAGTACTTGACATATTATATTGGATTATGAATTCTTTTGCTCTATGCAGGTTGAGTTCAAGAAAAACATGTTTGGCTTCCAGTGTTCATATGGACCAAATGTGTTATTAGGCTATACCTGTGATATTCAAATCCATTATTTTATGGGGAGTTATTCAAATCCCTGAGTTGTTAGCGCCCATTTTTAACTGTTGCATAAATACAAGTCTTAATTTGGGTTATGTTTCCTCATGATTGGGCATTTTATGTTCACGCCATTTGATCGTTGGCAGCTGAAGTTGCTGTTAATATATCAAATTGGATCATGAATTTTTTTGCTCTATGCGGGCTGGCTTCAAAACAAACATGTTTGGCTTCCAGTTTTCCTATGGACCAAATGTGTTATATTAGGCTATACCTGTGATATTCAAATCCATTGTTTTATGGGGAGTTGTTCAATATGACCACTGGACTTTGAATATATTTTAGTTTTATTAACGTCTATTTAACAATTTGATTGTTTTCAACTGTTGTATAATTCGACCCTGGAATACTAATTTTTTATTTTAAAAAAATAATCTCTTTGTAATTCCCATTCCTTCGTCCCTTAGAAATTGAGGTACTTCCAACTTGTCTTCAATTCTGCCTCCTGTCCCATTTCATTGAAACTTGTGCATTATAGGGAAGGCTTGGCATGTTGTATGATACTCGTGTTTTCCTCCTAGAAGGTCACATATTTAAATCGAGATGGGAGCTATGCACACATCTGTAAACTTCAACAGGGGGTTCTCATACATCGACATCGGTTTGGTGTCTGGCTAGGTTGTGACATTAAAATGAAATTATTATTATTATTATTATCTTATGATTCATATGACTTGTTTACCACTGCTATTTTTCATCAAATGTATTAGCCAAGTTAAAATAATTATTGCTACTTGTCATCAAAAGAACTAGCCAAGCTAAAATAATTATTGGTGTGCATAGACATTAACCATATTTCAATTAATATTTGTAAAAAAAACAGTTGGCTAAACATAGTTGAATGTAGCCCATAGTTGGCTAAACATAGTTGAAACTTGAGATATGCAGGGTGAATTTGTTAACGAACAAATTTTTAACTTGGCGCTGACCAAGGTTGTGTTTTGAGAAATAATATTAAATGGACAATGCAAAAATACTGTAACTTCTATGTGATGAGGATGCTTTTCATCTTTCGTCTTTCATCCAGTTAAACACATTTCTATAGAAGACAGGATTTGATCACCTATAGTTTTAAACATTTGTGGTGAGTTTGGCCCAATGAAGTAAACCTTTGACTTGTACATTCCAATTTGCATACCATCTCTTGCAGAAAACACAATAATCATACTATGAATTCTACACAAATGAGTATCAAACATATTTGGTCTTTCTATATAGGTTTTTCAGCAACTTGCAGGGTCTTTGAGATTATGCTGTACATCATAATAGATCTGTACTTCACAAATGAGAACCAAACAGATCTGTACTTCACATATGGCTAATTCAGCAACTTGCAGGGCTTTCCAAGGTTATCTGTTTGGTTCTCCTGTATAGAAGACAGGATTTGATCACCTATAGTTTTATTGACATTTGTGATGATTTTGTCCCAATGAAGTAAACATTTGACTTGTGCATTCCAATTTGCATACCATCTCTCGCGGAAAACACAATAATCATACTATTAATTCTACACAAATGAGTACCAAACAGCTCTGGTCTTTATAAATAGGTTTTTCAGCAACTTGCAGGGTCTTTGAGATTATGCTGTACCATTGCATTGCCATCGCTGATGGATTCGTTGATCTTTTACGTTTATGTAGTGTTAAAAAACAATAAGCATAATACTACGAATTCTACACATATGAGAACCAAAGAGATCTGTACTTCACATATGGCTAATTCAGCAACTTGCAGGGCTTTTCAAGGTTATCTGTTTGGTTATCCTGTATAGAAGACACGATTTGATTACCTATACCTATAGTTTTATTGACATTTGTGATGAGTTTGGCCCAATGAAGTAAACGTTTGACTTGTGCATTCCAATTTGCATACCATCTCTTGCGGAAAACACAATAATCATACTATGAATTCTACACAAATGAGTACCAAACAGCTCTGGTCTTTATATATAGGTTTTTCAGCAACTTGCAGGGTTTTTGAGATTATGCTGTACCATTGCATTGCCATCGCTGATGGATTCGTTGATCTTTTACGTTTATTAGTGCTAAAAACAAATAAGCAATAATCATATATCATCTGAGAATTCTACACATATGAGAACCAAATAGACCTGTACTTCATATATAGCTATTTCAGAAACTTGCAGGGCTTTTAAGATAATCTGTACCATTTCATTGCCATTGCTAATGGATTCATTGATCTTTTATGTTTATATAGTGCTATTGAATTGCCCTGGCCCATGAATTCATTTATCTCATAAGATTATGTAGTGCCATTGCATTGCCATGGCTGACGAATATACATTGATTGTCCAATATGGTGATCTTGATGCGTAGTGGTTTGGCTCATTTTGATTTGGTATCGTAACTAGTTTTGCTTTCATATTGTGAGGTATGGGGTCGTTATAGAAAACTGTGTATTGGAATGGGAATTAGTGCCCATAATTCTTATCTCTGCTTGTCTGCTCTAATGTCTGCTTCATTTGTGGGTCATTACTTGTATATGTGGTTTCCTTTATGTCATGCTTTGTTGCCCCAAAGCTTCATTGAGTGTCACAGGTGTAATTATTTTCATAATAGAATGAACTCATGGAATCAGCCCATCTATAAACTAATCTCTGATTAAAGTATTGGAAGGTGCTACTTGAAGCTTTTGCTATTATGGCCTTCAGCCTTCTATAATAGACTTGCACTGAACCTATGAAATATTTTTCTTATTTGTTTTTTGGGATATGACATTGCATTATGTTTCAATACTCTTTGATGGTTTAAATCGTGTCCAGTATCACTTTTGAAAACTTGTGCTTAATAATACGAAGTGGTGTATTTTTTCCTTGGATGTTTGAGGAAATTTAAGATAAATGTGAAACTATTTATAATGAACAAATTCAATTCAAAACTTTTAATAATCAACAAATTCAATTTATTTATTAATAAATGGATTCGATTTAAAAGATGGAACATGATAGTCTTTAAAATTAAAATTTGTCACAATTCTCGCCTTCAAATATTGTTATGGTTTTAAAATTTTGAAACTAAAATAAATAGTTCAAAAATCTTTAACAATGGGTGATTTGATTTGAAACTAAGGTGTACCTTACTAGTTATTAAAATCAGTATTAAAAAAAAACATAGTTCCTACTTTAAAACATTGAAACATAAATAACATCATTGCTAGTTAAACAACATGTAGTTCCTTTTAATCTATAATTCTACCTAGTAGAAATCCTAACATCGACCATGATATTGTGTTAACATGTGGAGATGGAAAATGTGGTCTATTCTTATTATGAAATATTGGGTGAGATGATAGAGTTGGCTTTAATCATCATACATGAAGGATGGTAAATGTAGAAACAACATAATATAAAGAGTACAAATGAGATTTAGATGAGTAAAGAAAGTGAAAGGAAGTAGTGGGCGTGCCTATATAGAAGTAGTGGATGCAAGGCATGTTTTACTTGATAAGTTAGTTGGATAACAACATTATATTATTTTCATTGATTAGGTGATTGTTGTAGATGTTGTTGTTTTTTAGTATCCCATTCATAAAGAGTTGGTTTCACCTTGTGAGTTTTAACATGATTAGAATGGTACAATATGCATGCAATGAAAGGACCAGGTTGAATTTAGACAAAAATGTAAGAAAATGATGTCTTCGAAGACATTAATATATAATACAATTTAATAGTAGAAATAAGAAGTATAATGTTAGTAACCTAGCCACTTCATCCTTGTTAGGTATTTGACTATATTTTTATAAATTATTTTGTATATGTTCATGATTTAAGAGTAATTAATTCTTATTACTGGATATATTTTCTTATGGTTTTTGTCACTATTGGTATAAATAGGGGTTTCTATTTTATTAGATGCACTTAATCTTCAAGAAGAAAAGGAAGGGCTAAATCCCAATGGAATAGTAGGAACTACTCTTGATATGATTGAGCACAAAGAACAAACATAGACCTAAATTCAGCTTTTAGATAGAGTCCCACTATATTAATATGGTTTCTTTAAAACCAAAATAACACCATTGCTCTCATATTTGAAAGAATTTGCCTCGAGATTGTAAAGTTTGAATTAATTCATCCAGATGTATGTAGTTTTCCATTTAGTATCACTTGTGCTCTAGGCAAATTGTGGCAATGCCATATTATTTGAGAGGACAAAGGAGCTCCATTGCTATTAGATGAATACAAGAAGTGAAAGGAAGTGGTGGGTGTGCATGAATTAGTTATAAAAGTAGTGGATGTAGGACACATTTTACTTTATGTTTGTTGGATACAAAATGTGTTCATATTTCTGGTGTGGAAATAAAATACAATTCTCAAAGGTTCCCAAAATGATCGCCCATATTAGGGTCTGCCGTGCAATTGATCAAGCATCCTAGTCCCACTAACTAATAACCATAATTGGAGTCCCATTACAAAGTATTGAATAATCAACTATTGGATAACTACATTATATTGTCATTAACCTATTGATTGTTGTATAAAGGGATTTGGTGTTCTTTTTTCTCCCAATCCTATTCATAAAGAGTTGGTGCCACCTTGTGAATTTAAATATGACTAGAATGATACAATATACATGCAATGTAAGGACTAAGTGTCAAGCAAAATTGTAAGAAAATGAAAACTTTGGACACAATAAGATGAAATACAATTTAGTAATACAAATACAAAACATGAAGATCCTCAACAAATGATGACTTTTTTCACCTAATCGCTCAATTCATTGTATGCATTTCACTTGAATTATTTTTAAGTTCACGACCAAGCCAAACACCAAATTGGTCTATGAGACTCCCTTGTTTGTGGGACAAGGTGTTGGGAATTAGAGTAGCCAACACAATATTCATACTTAACATTAGATCATGATAATGAAATATGTTGCAAACCTCACATTGGATGAATCTGCATAACTATCTCCAACAATATCTTTTTAATTATCTTAAGTGATCTTCATGAGATTCTCATCCCTAACTTTTTTCCTTGTCCTCATTTTTGAATCATAAGTAGGTTTTGTGCATTATATGCATTATTGCATTTAATATTATCACCACTAAATATCACAAGTATGGAATATTTCTTCATACTCAATACTTGTTATTCAATGTAGATGTTTGAGTTGTCTTTACCTTTAGTCTTCTTTATCTTCATCCACATCTTCAGTTGTTGTTGCCTTTCTATATTGTGGATGAGCTACTCTAGCCTGGATCTTGAGTATCTAGATTGTTTCATCTTCATATCAAGGTTTTCTTTGGTAGACCCTAAACCCATCTTATGGGTTTTCTTAGGCTTACCTTCAACAAATACTTCATATCCATGGGTTTCTTAGGCTTATCCTTAACCATTCCAACATATCCATGATTTTCTTTGACTCACCATTAACCATTACAAGTAGTTTTTGGATTACCACAAACCATTACGAGAAAGAATTACTCATGATATGGTTTACTCAAAGAAATGATTCAACTAGAATAGGTTGGTAGCTATTTCGTGAGCTTGTAACGCTTTGGAATTTTGCTTAATAAAAACTACTTTTGAAGACCAACTCATGGACCTTTTTATTATGTTAGAGATATTGTATATTAGAAAATTTTGAATTGTAGAATCTTTTCGACTTAGTAACTTTTTGCCATTCTTGCACATCCATCCAACCACACTGTGCTTGTATATGAGGCTTTGATATTTCTTTGTTCCAACATATGTGATGATCATGATTGGTAAAACCACAAATATTGGAAGGATGCTAGTTCCAAGATTTTGCTTGTACATGTTTTGTTCTTCCAAAGTGATTGCAACATTGTTTTTGTTTTTTCTCTTGGTTCATTACACTACTACTTGTAGATAATTCACTTGATGTTGATGTTTCTGCTTATACAAATTTGGTATTACCATTGCATGTGTGGCTTTCATAACCAAGGCCTTTGTTTATTGTCTTTATACATATCTCTATGGGTTTCTAGATGCCTTGCCCATTCTTGTCTAAAATTTTGCCAGCAAAATCCATTTTATGCACGAGTTTGGATCCAATTCCCTTTATATGCCTTTGAAAACAACCAATTTAATCATGTTCATTATGAAGTTCATTTTAAAAAATATCATCATAACGATTATCTTTAACATGAGTTCACCTTCAGAGATATCACTAGAATCGTCATCTCGTGTATGAGTTTTACCTTCAGAGATATCAGTAGATCATTTTTGAGTCATAGCACGATAGAGATCCATGTACACCATCGTTATCAACATCAACCAATTATTGCTATCACATGAATTATCAAGCTTTTGAAGCAAATCACTTGTATCACAAATTGCATCACATTGTTTTTTCTTTGTTCAAAATTTTCACTTTATTTTCCAGTGCCAACAACACATTTTCCTTTGTCAATAACTCTTGCTACAATGATCATAATTTCATCTTTCTTATCATGAAGTTTTAAGAGCTCATTTACCCATTGGTCTAGGGATGTTGACTTTTTTTAAGAATTCACTTATGTGTTTTCTAGTGCAATCAACAAATTCTTGAAATAATTTGCCCTTTATTGAATTGTCTTCTTTATTTTGTTTATGCAATCTATCAATTTCATGGAGAGCATTATTAAGATCCCATTGAAGAACAATTTCATGGTTAGCATGTTGTAGCCTTTTTTCTTCTTTACCCATTTTTTGCAAATGTTGAATGATTACACTCGCTTGTAAATGATTCAACACAACAAATACAAGGTGTCAGGTACAGTCTATCATGTTCCATTAAATTAGCAAAATACGATTAGGGGCATCAAGTACCATCGAGCATGCACCCCAAGTGTTCTACGACCGCAACATATGAAATGTTGTCCTCAAATAAGAGCTCAACTTCCACCAAATTTTTTATGAATTTGAATACAAAAAAAGTGTCATGTAATTCCAAATTACAAGCACACCTCTTTTCAATATTAAGTGAAGGGTAATAGTAAACCAATATTTTTCATACCTCGCACTCAAATTTGATATCGAAGACTTTGGATGGCACTTGATTCTAAAGTACCACAATGGTCTATATAGGTACATCCAAACATAGATGAAGTTCTTGAACATCTATCTGGAATCCACTTATTGATATGTTGTCAAAATCGAGCAAAAAAATAAGTGGAAGAATAAATGCAAGGTTGGTCTATAAATTCACCATAATAGAAGCATGGTAAAGGCAGTGTTAACTTACAGAGAAAATCATAGAGCAAGGATAACCAACCTTAGGACAACTAGTGCAAGCCAAATGCAAATAAGGGTAATGTAAGTCAAAGGACACTAGAAAGTAGTATGAGTTCCACAAAAGCCCTTGGCACAATGATGATGAATGTTGTTCATAGTATTCATTGTTGGTCAAACTGAAAGTCTTATGGCCAGACTTTGATTTAAAGCCAAATAAGAGAAAACAAATTATTAACACAAAATCTAGTGCTACCATCACAATTGTAAAGGTCCAACTAGAAGAACTAGATGAGTCCGACAAAAGTGAGTGCTCTTGCATTCATAGATGTGGGTGAAGGGCATTCCACTATATATTATGGAAATTTGAGGTTTAAAATGAGCCTCCTAACGAAAATAATAAAATAATAGTCAAACTGATAAAATAAGAGTTATCGATTTTGGAGTGGAAAAAAAAACAGTCCCCCCCTTGTATTTTCAACTTATCTTTTTACAGGTTTACACAAATTTGAAATGTAGGTGCTCATTAGATACAAAATTTAAATTTAATTTCACATTTAATGATTTTCTACATTTGAAATTTGAGTAAATCTATAAGAAGATAAATTGAAAATATGAGCGCGCACACACACACACACATATATATACAAGAAATATTGTTGATCGACATGGATGTCTCATCCTTGCCTAGTCAATCAATGTTGTATGGCTAGGGATGTGGTGTTGTCGATAACTTCAAACTCCTAATGACCTTGGTTGAGATTGGGTTCTTTTGGCTACCACTATAAAAAATGAAACATTAGAGAAATTTTGAGGTAAAAAATGTGCTATCAACATCAACTTTAAAAGAACCATTAGGATTCAAGATGATGATGTCAACCATAAGGATAAATAATGTCGGAGGGAACTTGATATGTCAAGGAAATATTGATGAAAAGAAAGGTCAACCTTGGACTGTAAGGAATGGTGCCATCCTCTTTAAAAATTGCATCTACTTTCAGCCTAAATATCGTTGTTGATGTAGCTACGTGAGGCATCCTCACTAGCCCAACTGACCTACAAAACAAAATAAACAATAAAATGTATTTTTATATTTCAGAATGACAAGTCATCCCAGTTAGGAATTTACCAAAAATTAATGTATAAATAAGAGGGATGCTCCCCTCATTTACACACTCATCTCAAGTGAAGAAGTTCGACTTTTTGGGTAGCAGAAGACATTTGGAGCTGATTTCTTTGGGCATCTATTCTTCTTGTACTTTTATCTTTATTGTACTCAATCTCTGAGTAGGAAAGGCTTGCTGGGTTTTTCCCGAGTTTGGGTTTTCCCAAGATAAAATCTTGTGTCTATTGTTTCTATGCATAGTTGTTCTTTTAGTGATCCTATATTGTTTATAAGTTGAAAGAGATGAAAATTATACTGCTATAATTAAAATTCTAAGATGTTTTCATAGCAGTACCAAAGGAGACTGTTGCCAGAACTAGGTTTTGCTAATTCTTCAGTTTTCATCCGCTAAATTGGTTCTCCCCTAACATCATTAAGCTCGCCCTAGGAAGGTGAACCTTCTTTTACAAACAAAATTCCATTATGAAGATTTTCAAATTTTGACCTAATTACTGCATTAAGTCAAGAATTAGGGTTTGTTGGTTCTCAGTATTCTGGCCACATACCAGGAAGAAAAGGAGGATAATTCAACTCGCCTTAGGAGGGAAAATTCATCCGTGGAAGTGGTTTTCCAAGAATCCAAAGTTCAATTTTGACCTAGCTCCTACTAGGGTTTCTGATCCAGACTACAGTTTTGCTTCTCCGTCAAAATGTCAAGCATCGAAGTTGAAGATAGGCTTAATGGAGCCTCAAATTTCCATTCATGGAACTCTAGAGTGCTTATTGCTCTATAAGAAAATGATCTACTAAATTTTGTTGTGAATGGAGTGTTTGAACCTAAAGAAGAAGCGGAGAAGACTTAGTGGAAGAAGAATGATGCCAAGACAAGGAGGATCCTAATAGATTCAGTCAAGGATCATTTGATTCCTCCGATTTCTCAAAAGAAGATGGAAAAGGCAATGTTTGACACCTTGAAGAAGTTGTTTGAGAACACAAATATTAATAGGGCTTTTGCCCCGAGGCAACAACTCTCAAACATCAAGATGTCTAGATCCGATACTATCGCATCATATTTCATGAAGATCACAGAGATCAAGGATCAATTCGGTACTATTGGTGAGATTATTGCAGATAGGGAATTAGTCACAATGACTATGAATGTCCTCCCTCAATCTTGGGAACCATTCATTCAAACCATGACAAGAATATCTAAGGACTCTAGTGATCCCTGGAAGGAGGCAGAGATCAAGAGGGAGCCCACACAAAATAATAAAAGATAAGTACCTGTATTTGGTTTATCATTTGTCATTATTTCTCTTGTAGATCAGATCTGAATGTTCATAACAATTGTATGCATATCTGTATTCTTCGAATCAGGAAGTGTGTTATGCATGTTTATATGACTGAGATTGACTAGCAGTAGGCTCATATTGTGCATGTGTTGAGTAAGCATCCTGTAGTGCTGCACACCATTCCATGAACCCTAGATGGAACTAGTCTAGGATGAAACCTCTTTGCTGACATATTGGAGCAGTGCACACTCTTGACAGTATGTTCTGGTGGAGATGGAAGGCATCTAGATAGTTACCAAGTATGTTTGGGATATGGATGGATGTTGTGCTGGAGCATTGGCTAAGATGCTTACATGACCGTGTGAACTATTGTCATTGAAATAAGATTTAATCTTTGTGATTATGCAAGGTTGTTGACTATTTGACAAAATCTAACTTGTAGGGAAAGAGCATATGACTATGGCCTACAAGAGAAGGATGATGTGACTTGTCCAGAAGAACAAGTGATGGATGTGTAGTCAACCAGTTTAAGATCCCACTAATATTCAGTATTTGAGAGGGATCAGGATGCTCAAAATTGGCTCTCAAGATTAGATAGCAGGATGTTGTTAGGAACCCGTGTCAACCCTTCTTTTTACTTTGTTAGTATATTATTGTTGGACGCATATGCTTTGTAAGTCATCTTATATTATTGTTGGACGCATATGCTTTGTAAGTCATCTTGTGAGTATATTATATTATCCCACATTGTTAGTTTATTGTTGTTGGACGCATATGCTTTGTAAGTCGTCCCGTGAGTATATTGTATTATCCCACATTCATGGGGAGTAATAGTTGTTTAGCTTAGACTTAGTATATAAGTACATGTTGAGGCCAATGAAGGCATCCACGAGTTATTTGTATTGAGCTTGCTCAAAGGAGGTTGCCCCCTCGAAGTGGTCTGCGATCAATAAATCCCTTCTATGTTCTGTTATTTATGATATCTCATGCATTTTCATCATTTAATTGCTGTAGGTTCCCCACA
The DNA here is from genome assembly GCA_027924585.1 of Larix kaempferi. NCBI lineage: Eukaryota > Viridiplantae > Streptophyta > Pinopsida > Pinales > Pinaceae > Larix > Larix kaempferi. Next base: position 2,469,743 of record BSBM01000655.1, on the reverse strand, counting down.
TATGGTATTAGAGCACTTTCTTGGGATCGATGGGTGGAATTTCTGCCAAATTTTGTCTTTTTTCGTAGTGGCTTCCAGGCGCTGTGATTATTGCAATAGTTATTTTTCTTTGCATTTGTATTTTTTTTTTCCTCGAAAAAAAAGCGTAATTTCATTTCATCAAAAGAGTACGAAATTACATTGATCATCTCACTCATGTAGAGTGGAATATAGTACTGCAGAGACTATTGTCCAGTAATGTGCCAAAAATAAACTGTGATGATCTCTCTGTGTGAGAAGATACAACTTTTACAAAACTCTGAGAGTAGGCTTTTAAGGTGCCATATATACAGGTACAGGGATTTTCCAATCCTATTACAAAACAGAAATCAAAACATTACGTTCAGATCTTCTTCCACATGGGAATAACTCAAAAAAAAGAAAAACAGTAAACGGTGCCAGTGACCAAGGATCCTCACCCCATTCATTCAATGAATGGGCGATGATAGTAAACCTGCACATGCCCGTTCAGTGATTCAGAAATTTTCCAAATTCCATCCCCCAAGGTAAGACCCTCCTTGGAGGCCTCGTCCGCCTCTGCGTTGTTCTCACGATAAACGTGCCTGCAAGTAAAAGTATCCAGAGTAAGAGTGGCATTCTGAATTTGAACCAAAACAGAGGCTATCCTCCGGTTGTTGCAGTTAAAGGTTCCATTAACCCAATTAACCACATTTAATGAATCCCCAAAGACGTTCAAATGCAGTAAGGAACGTTCCAAAGCAAAAGAGAGCAGCAGCTTGAGACTGAGTATTTCAGCCCAGTTGTTGGTTCCTCTACCAAAACCAAAGGCCATCACAAAGAAATGCACAGGGGATAAGAAAAGAACTGCTCCTCCCCCACAGATGTCATTTTGGCAGGCCCCGTCGAAGAAGCCCCAGGGTTGAGATCTATCAATATCTACAGGGAGAATAGTTCGGGAAGAGGATGGCTGCCGGACCCGATGGAGTGCTAGATAAATCCCGCAGCTCTGAAGTGCCACTTGTGCCGGAGAACCCAGTTTGTCTTTAAACAGTCCATTATTAGGCATGAGCCAAATTCCCCAGTTTATCACCGGAGGGAGAGCTTTGAAAGGTTTCAACGCTGCATTGTTGGTCCAAATCCTCCATGCTTCAACAAAAGAGTTCCCAGTCCAAGGAAGCAATGTTTTAAGAATGCGAGCAGAAATATTCCAGACCTCCTTGGTGAAGTGGCACTGGAGGAACAGATGTGGAGTCGTTTCCTCAAATTGTTTGCACAAAATACAGCGACTAGGCCCATGGAAGCTGCGTTTCTGCAGGATTTCCCACGTTGGAATCCGATTGGCTAGGGTGCACCACAGGAAGAGTCTGGCCTTCGGAGGGCAATGGAGCTTCCAAACCGTCTTCCACCACCATTCCAAATCGCGTGGCTCAAGGTATTCAGAAATCCACAGATAGCCACTTTTAGGGGTGTAAAGTCCCGAAGGGTCACCATCCCATATTAACGAATCTTCACCATCGTTCAGAAAAACCTGATCCCTACAGAGAGCTCTACAGTAAATCCTCAATTCCTCTACTAGCTCCGCTCTTAAGCCAAGTGAGTCCGGCCTCCTCCATAGAGGTCTGCCCATCCAGAGGTTTCCCAAGTTTGCTAAATGGCATAGGGATATGATGCCTCGTTGTCTCAGAGCATCAATGAGATCCACCGACAGGATATGCTGATCGTTGCAGCCGACCCAAGGGTCCCGTCCAATCCTAACCCTTTGTCCATTTCCAACCTCCCAGGCAAGATTGTGCTCGATGACATCAAAAGATTTAACCAGTGCTTTCCAAATGACAGAGCCACCATGATGCCCTTTGTTAGGGGATCTAATCCAGTCCTCCACCGAATCAGGTTCCACATATTTCCGCAGCATGACCTTGGCCCAGAATCCTTCCGACTTGATAAACCGCTAGCCACATTTGGCTGCCAGAGCCTTAGAGAAATGAAAAATATTTTTGAGGCCCCAACCCCCCAGCGCTTTAGGAGCAGCAATTCTATCCCACCTTACCCACGGGGTGACATGAGCATCGTCCTTCCCGTTCCACAAAAAATTGAAGCAAATCTTCCTAGCTGCTTCCAGAATCCCTTTAGGAATCCAAGCAAGTGACATCCAGTAGACCGGGATGGCCTCCAGCACCGACTTAACAAGAACAAGCCTCCCAGCACGCGAGAGCCACCTAAAGCTCCAGCACTTCAACCTCTTTTCCAGTTTGTCCAACAACCAGGTCCAATCTTTTTTCAAGTAGTCATTTGGCTTTAAGTTGAAACCCAGGTATTTAAGCCCATCCGAAAGATCAAGTGTTCTGAAGGGAAAACATGAAGTATAAAAAGTGAGATCCTCCTCCTGCAGAAGCGAGACAGAAAGTGTGGATTTTCCATCATTAATCTCCATACCCGTAGCAGCTGAGAATAGTTGCAAAATCTCTTTAAGCTTAGCAGCGTCTAAAAATGAGCCCGAGCAGAAGATCAGGATATCATCCACAAATAGCAAGTGAGTTAGTGATAGCCCAGGAGCTACCAGAATCCCAATGAAATCGCCAGACCTTTTGGCTCCCAAGATAGCTCTACTCAAGCTTTCCGCCACCAGCAGGAATAACAGAGGAGAGAGAGGACATCCCTGTCTTAATCCACGACCTGAGTGAAAGAACTGGGAAGCGGCTCCATTCAGTAAGACAGAGAAAGAGACGGTGGTTATACAGCTCATAACCCAGCGAACAAATCCGATCTCAAAACCAAGGTGGGTAAGCATGAGTCTGATATAAAGCCAGCTCACCTTATCAAAAGCTTTGGATAGATCAATTTTGAGAATAGCACCCTTCAGTTTTTTAGTCTTGATGCTATGCATCCCTTCCTGAGCTATGCCAATAGCCTCGTGAATTTGGCGCCCCTCCAGAAACCCGAACTGTTCTTCAGAGATGTGAGATGAGAGAATAGGCTTGAGTCTGCTAGCAATTATCTTAGTAACAATCTTGTACACACAGTTACACAATGAAATAGGCCGAAAGTCGTTTAAAGTAGAAGGAGTATCCACCTTGGGGATAAGTGCAATGAAGGTGGAATTGATGCTAGCTGGCACCCTACCAGATCTTCTCGAGTCTTCCACAAGTTCAAGCAGATCATTTCCAATAAGATCAAAGAGAGCGATAAAAAATTCGATCGTCCAACCGTCGGGCCCAGGGCTTTTGTCCTTTTGAAAACTAGCCATAACCTTTTTTAATTCCTCCTCTGTGATGGGAGCCATCAAGTTCCTGTTATCCTCGTCCTCCACAAACCGGGGAAAGAGCTGGGCAACCTGGATTATTTCTCCAATATTTACTCTCTCACTGGCTTTGAAGAGGTCCTTGAAATGAGAAATCCCAACCGAGGCCATACCTTCAAAAGATGACCAGGAGTTACCTTCAGAATCATCCAGACTCCAAATGGTATTGGCTGATCTACGTCCCTTGGCATAGGCGTGGAAGAATTTGGAGTTCTCATCCCCACTCTCCAACCAAATAGCACGGCTTTTGAGTCTCCAAGTTTCTTCTAACTGAAGAAGCATACGGTTCCGCATATTCTCCAGATGTACCGAGCGATCCTTTGACTGCTGAGAACTGAAGCCTCCTCCCCCTTCCTCTGCAAAGGTGGCTAGTTCCTCTTCAATGTCCCTAAGAGTCTTGTCATCCTTCCTCCTTTTCTCTGCTGCCCAGGCTTTGATGGGTTCCTTAAGAGTCCTAAGGTTTTCAGCAAAATGAAAGGCAGCAGAATGGATCGAATCAGAATGATAGGGTACCCAATGATGTTGAATCAGATCCAAAAAAGTCGGGTCTTCCAGCCAGACTTTATTGAATTTTAGAGGAGCCGGAGGTTTGTTGGGACCATCTTTCAACTCCAGAAAAATAGGTTCATGATCAGAGTTGCCCCCTGAACCAATCCATTGTCGTACGAAGAAGGTTGACTCCACAAGATGCTTAGGGAGTAGAAACCGATCTAATCTCTTGGCCACATAGTCCTGACCAATTCTCTTATTCCTCCAAGTTGGCTTGAGCAAAACAGGTTCCACATCAATCCAGTTACCCTCCGTAAGCTTCCGAATAAAGAAGTTGGTAAGGGGATCCACATTGGCATTTGGCCCCCAAACCTCAGCATGGCCCAATGAAAAATTTAGGTCCCCCCCCAAAATCACAGAGTCCCCCCTGAGCTGGTTTCTCCTCAGAAGTGAATTCCAAAACAACTCCCTCTCACAGTAAGGTCCATAAATGTTGACAATGGTAAAGGTGCGAGCCAACTCGAAGAATTTACAGGAGATTCCCAGAACCGACTGCATCCCCCAGCTGGAAGTAACACAAACCCTAGCTTCATTCCAGCCGATTGCCACTCCACCAGAGCGGCCCCTAGCATCCAGAGCTTCAAAACACCATCCAGGAAACCAGGCCTTAAGCCTAGCAATAGCCTCAGAACCACCACACATAGTTTCTTGTAAAAGAAGAACATCCGGATGCTCCAGTTGCAGCATTCGTCGCAACGCTGGTCTTTTGGAGGGACCAGCCAGACCTCGACAGTTAAAAGACATAAGCTTCATCACAACCCCACCAAGTGGGCGTTCGATGCTCTAAGTGCCCTTTCAATTGAAAGTTGAGTACCATTCCGAAGATCCGACCGAGCCCTGGATTTGGCCTGTGAGATGAAAGACTTCCGTCCCCGGGCTTTGGATCTTTTCGGATTTTCCATCCCTAAACCTCCTCCCTTAGCTTTGTTCATGGAGCGCAAGTAGTACCCAGACTCCGAGGATCCAGAATTAGAGGGGGGTTCCATCACTTGAACTAAGACGGGAGAGTCCTCAATCATGCCAGAGGGAGGACAAGGAACCCGAATGATTTCCGTCACAGAAGTGGAGCCAACATCACACGATATAGGGGGAAGAATGGCTAAGGGCTTAGCTGAAATGTTTAAGTTCTTAATGCCTTCCACCCAATCGAAACTAGAATGAACAAAGTTATTAAAGAAAAGACTGAAAGAAGGGTTAAAGGAGGGGGCGGAGGAAGTACCAGCAGCCGAGACGGGGGTGATCGCCAGAGCCAGCGGGGAGGCTTCCTGAGCCGGGCCAGATGTAAGAACCTGTTCAGACACTGCTCCGTCCGATGTTAAAACCTGATCAGACACAGCTCCGCCAGGAGGAATGTCCAGCTCTGGAACAATGCTGTCCGTCTCCTGAGTGCTCACCACTTCCAGGTCCTTCTCCAGGGTGTTCACAACCTGCTCAGCGGAGGTGGGAGTCTCTTCATCAGTGCGTCCCAGGTCTTTCCCATCTTGCTCAGCGATGTGCCCTAAATCCCCTACCTCCTCCCCAGCAGGCCTCCTCTTCAAATTCTTTCCTAACCTCATACGAACAGGCAGAGAGCAGTCAACAGCCGGGTGTCCATACGCATGACATCTTCTGCACCGGAACGACACATTTTCATAGTCTAGGGTTTGAGTGAAACAGTAAGGTCCCCAGTTCAAATTAATACACTCGAATAGCCCATCTCGAACATTAATGCTAACCAATATCCGAGCCACCTTCTGAACAGCAGTTGATTGGAACGAGAGGTCAGCTTCCAAGTACGTCCCCAGAATGTTTCCAATGCTCTTGAAGTGGTCTTCAGTCCAGTAATGCAAGGGTAAACCAGGAAGCCTAACCCAGAGTGGGATTGTATCCAATCTCTCCCGGCTAGCATCAAAAAGCGGGTTCCAAGGCTTGAGAAGAAGTGGCGCTTTGAAAATAGACCAATTCAGGCTGAGCGCCCATGCTGCATGCGCTTCCGAATTGAAGTGAAATGCAAACCAACCTCCGGAGAGTCCAACAATCCTTGGAACGTAACCACAGTGTTCCATCCAGACCTTTGAGGCCCACTGAATCACCGAGTGGAGACTCACGGCCCTTCCATAGACCCTACCCACCAAAACAGAATTAACCATTTCTAAAATCTGTTGGAAACCGATGTCCTCCCCCAAGGCGTAATTAGGAGCTCTACCAGAGTTCTTAAGCCACTTCCTGCGCGGCTTAGCCCGAGGGCTCAAAGTACCCGCTGAATCAACACCAGAGCCTGGAGCCTTTCCAAACAAAGCACTGCCCGGACTAGAGAAGCCTCTGTGTTCAGCCCAGTCCAGCGTCGTAGGGCAAACACCACCTTGCAGAACCCCAAACGCGTTCAGATCCTGAGTATCTGTAATGAAAGTCGGTACCCCACAGCAACCCCGCACCGAAGAGTCAAAAGAACCCTCTGAGGAGAGCAGGAACTCAGGGAGATCACTAAAACCTTCGCTAACCGGATCCGGGGATGGCTGTAGCGGGACCGAAACTCCCCAAATGGAGGCTGCCCTGTTCGTCGCAGCAGAGACTTCACCTTTACCCCCCCAAAAAGGAGAGTCCAAAGCCGAATGTGCCAGAGAGTAAACCAGTGGAGATGGTTCGGCGGAGGTAAACAAGCCGACGTTCAGAGGAGAATCCGCTGAACAACCCCCGACGAAACCACCAGAACATTTCGAAAACCGGGCTTCGCCAAGTGGCGAGCTCCAAATATCGCTGGGGTGCACCGTGTCGCTACTGTAGTCCACTAAATCAAGTGGTTCCATCTCCGCAAGGTTCAAGAGGCAGTCACCGAGGAAGGTAAGAGTAAACAGTAAAGAAAAAACTAACCAGTGGTAAAAAACGCCTAACCGCGACCAGGGAGCGAGGCTAAGCGTCCAAGGGGAACCGTGCCCACCCCTGCCAACTCTGACAACTTGCAGACGTCCGCCGAGGGCCTGGCTGACGCCATAGTGGCGATCAGTCCACAGCCGCCATGCCGTCAAACCCTAGTCCGCCGCAGAGCCCCCTCTTCCGCTCCGATTTAGAGTTTGATTATTGTTACAACTCATCTTTGCATTTGTATTATTCCTTTCAATTGTAGGTTCAGATCTAGGAATAATCCCTATCCGCTTAACTGTGGGAAGTACTTGGGCATAGCCCTAAAAATCATTGTGAGGAGTACCACATGAACCTGGAAGTAGCTGGCCCATTGAGCGGACCTGCCAGTGAAAAGGGAAATGACCCCTACCTGATTGACTGGTTCCCACCCGTGAGGTAAACTAAGAGCTATTGTTTGTGGCAAAGCGGTTATCAGTTTTACTTGAGCTGTGGAGTGAGGGGTATTGCCCCAATACGCAAGCCGTTAGACAACATTGGTAGCCGAGTGAATCTTCTTAACCAATTGGAAGCCGAGCATACCTGGGTCCATATCTATTTCCAGCTCATAAATAACATATTACATATGTCCAGAGCCATTGCAGATCAATTCCGAGCCATTGTAGACCAATTCCGAAAAAAAAGAAAAAAGAAAAAAAAATACAAATTTATGTTTTTTTGTCATATCTTCTTTGCTTTAGTTTTGTTTCCCTTGAAAATTCACTGGAACCCCTGCACTTCCATTCTGCATATTTCCTTCCTGAGGACCCTATCCCAAATTCCACTTCCTAAAGCTAGAAATCCCACATCTGTCTATTTTTAGGGTTTGCCATAACTTCTTCAGTTTTCACCCAATCGCCTTCAAATTTTGCCACAGTGTTCATTTCCTATTTCTGCTTCTTTTTCCCTCTTGGAGAAATTTTCTCATTCTTTCACCCCGCTTTTGAAATCCCAATTTTTTGCTTCCCTGTCCATTAGAAAGTGTCCAAATCTAGTCAAACCCCAATTACCCATCAAAGTTTTTCCCAAATCCAAATTTTCCTTTACTAAAGAAGTTTTTGTTTTTGTTTTTCTACCCATTCAAAAAAAAATCCTGGTTATGGTTGTCACCTGCTTATGTGCAAAAAACATGGAGGAAAAACTTGCAGCCCTCAAAACCAAACTCCAATATCTGGATGAAAAAATTCTCGGCATCCATCTTGTTAGTTTTTCACAATTTAATTCAATATGATCTAGGATCTTATTTGAGAGAACAACATGCACAACAAATCAAACACAAGAGACAAGAGACACAAAGCATTTCACCGGGGAAACCATAAAGGAGAAAACCCTGCAACTTCCTCAGAGATAGAATGAGCAATAATACAAAACCCCAAAACAAAGAGATGGTCTCCAACAGTTTCCTCCTCCTCCACTTGTGCGAACTTCTCTCTCTCTCACTTATGCGAATGAGTGAGTGAGTGAATGGATAAATATAGAGGTGCTCCTCTCTATTTATACTTTACTTTCACTTTCCTTTTACCCTAACTGGGTTGACTTCTCCTAGGAGAGTCTAATAACCCATTACAACTTAATTTTGGGCCGACCCCACTAGGGGAGTCTAATAACCCTATCAAATACAATAATAGCTTTCCCGATCGGAGGAATGAAACCTCTCCGTTGGAAGTACAATGCCATATGCATACAATATAAAATATACAAGTGGAATATCTTCCGAAGTTACAAATACATCAACACTCCCTCTTAACTAGGAAGGTATTCTCTTGACACAGTTCATCAGCACAAGTCTTCAAAGCTGGATCATCATCGTCACTGCTGCTTCTATCTCGACCATCAATCTCCAATCTACTCGTCATAGGAAGTTCTACAGAGCCAACCATTTTTTACGCTGGATGTAGGCCTAGCCTCCATGTAGGTCTTCATAATCTCTGCGAGCAAGCCATTAAGTAGGTACATCTCAGGACTTATTATATGCCTCTGCAAAACTTGCAAGATCTCCCAGGATTGATTATATGCCACTGCAAAACCTGAAGGAGCATCCCGATACTGATTATATGCCTCTGCAAAACCTATGTACCCTACTGTCACCTCATCATCTTCAGATCATCTCATCGTCAACGGAGCACAATACAGATGCACATAACACAACACTTACTTCAATCGGCATGGGAGGACCGACCTACCACCATTCTGGAAAGGCTCAACAAATACATCAACGAACATGGGAGGACCAACCTACCACCATGTCGGAAAAGCTCAGCAATTACATCAACGACCATGGGAGGACCAACCTACCACCATGTCGAAAAATCTCGACAATTACATCAACGACCATGGGAGGACCAACCTACCACCATGTCGGAAAAGCCCTGGAAATTACATCAATGACCATGGGAGGACCAACCTACAACCATGTCGGAAAATCCTTGGAAATTACATCAACGACCATGGGAGGACCAAACTACAACCATGTCGAAAAATCCCATGTGCATCTGCGTCTTCCGGACTCATCACTTCCCCTTGGAAGGAACCTTGATCTGAAGTACACCAAGCTTCTCTCTGAAGTATTCAAACTTCACTCTGGCCAGTGGCTTGGTTAATACATCGGCTATCTGTTCGTCTATTGCAACATACTGGATCTTCATTGCTCCTCTCTGCACCATATCCCTGATATAGTTGTACTTGATATCAATGTGCTTCGACTTGTCATGGAACACTGGGTTCTCAGACAAGTTCACACAACTTTGGTTGTTGCAATATATACAAGTCGCGTTCAACTAGAGATCAAACAAATCAGACAGTAGCTTCCTTAGCCATACTGCCTCACAATTAGTCGAACAAGCTGCGACATACTCTACTTTGATTGTACTTAGTGCCACGCAGGACTGCTTCCTGCTAAACCAAGAGATCACACCTGATCCCACACTGAAGCAACACCCCGAAGTGCTCTTCCTATCAATGGAACTGCCTGCCCAATCCGAATCAACATAACCCTCCAGGTTAATATTTTGATTCGCATCATACTTGAGCCCATAATCAACCGCACCTTTTAGGTACCTTAGAATATGCCTTGCAACAATCAAGTGAACATGTCTCGAATCCGCCAGGAACTGGCTCATTGTGTTCACAACAAAGCAAATATCTGGTCTCGTGTTCATTAGGTACATCAAGGACCCAATCATCTGACGCTACATCGTGGCATCAACCGACTCTGATGCAGCATCACTCAATAAATTCAGGTTCAATGCCATAGGTGTGGCCATGTCCTTGCAGTCCATCATCCCGAACCTCTTCAGGATCTCTACTGCATACTTCCCTTGTCCAAGGAAGATTCCATCCGCACTTTGCCACACCTCCATGCCTAGAAAATAGTGCATCATACCCAAGTCCTTCATATCGAACTCGACAACAAGATTCCTCTTTATGTTAGCAATCGACCCATCCTCATTTGTCACAAACAGGTCCTCTACATATAGTAGGAGTATCACTGTGTTCCCTTCCTCAACCTTGTAGTAAAGGTTTGCATCCGCTTTACTCTTGGTAAAGCCCAAACTGGTCAGGAAGCTGTCTATCCTGCCGTACCTGTTTCAAACCTTACAAGGCTTTATTCAGTTTGCACACATGAGTTTCCCTGTCATGTGTCTCAAACCCAAGTGGCTTCTCCACATACACTTCCTCTTCCACTACACCATTCAAGAATGTTGTCTTGACATCCATCTGGTGTAACTTCCATTTCATCACTGTAGCCAGAGCAAGTACTGTTGTGATGGAAGTGTATTTGGCTACAGGTGCAAATGTCTCATAGTCTATCCCTTCTTTTTGGGAGAAGCCACGTGCCACAAATCTTTCCTTGTATTTCTCTATGCTACCATTTGCAGCATGCTTGATCTTGTAGATCCACTTGGAAGTCACCACAGATTTCCCTTCTGGTCTCAGGACCACATCCCATACATCATTCTTCATGATCGACTGGTACTCCTCGATCATGGAATCCTTCCATTCCTTCCTTTCTTCCACTTCTTCATAGTTGGCAGGTTCTTTGTCAATGATGTCACATAGCAGGGCTATATAACTGGTGTAAGGCCTCGATCTCTTGCTTTCTCTGTGCATTCCTTCTGAAGCACCATATCTTTCTACATCTTGAATTACCTCTCGTAGCCATGCTAGTTTCCTTTTGTGAGAATTCTTCTCACGGGGTGGATTTGTAGGTTCCTGTGGATCTTCCATCTCACGGTATCATTAGAGAGATTTTGAGGTCAAAAAAGGGCCTCCTAAGAGATGTACTACAAAAATATGAGATATATTAAAATATCATGAATTGGGGGTTTTATGGGGTAGGTATATATGACAAGTCACCTCCCACACTATTTTCTATGCACAATATAAATAACCATGGTTGAGTTACTTTTCAAAATTCACTAGAAATAAAATTAATAAAATAAGTCTACATTGATGTGACTAAGATTCATTGTAAATTCCCAAAAATGTATTGTCCTTTAACATTTATTTGTCTTGAACTTGCAAATGAAATTAAATAATAAAAAACATTTTTAAGAGCTTTTTTTAAAATTTTATGTTGACTTTTTATATTTAGTACTTTTCTCATGAATTTAATAATGTAATTTAATTGAGAATTTATTTACATGTAAAATGTCAATAATATTATTATAATCCACATTGCATTATTATTATTATTATTATTATTTATTAAATCTATTATTATTCTTTATTAGTTTGACATTATGTTATTAAATAGAATGGAGTGAATATATAATTTAAAATTAAAAACATAAAAATGATAATATATTATTTTATAAAAAAATGTGAAAGGACTTTCTTTATGAATTAAGAGTACTTCACTTGAAAATGACAATAATATTATTTTATGTGAAAGTGTGAAAAGACATTCATTATGAGTACTTTACTTGAAAATGACAATAGTATTATTTTATGAAAATACTATCATTATGAGTACTTTACTTTATGACTTAAAAGTACTTACACCACTACCTTGGTTAACTATTTGTTTTCATCCACCATAGAAAATTTGACAAATAAGCATTCTTAACTCATGCAATGCCACCTCACCAAGGGGGATGATGCCATCTACTAGAATGTGATTGGTTGTATTTATAGTACATTTTCTTTGTTTTGAGACCCTTTTTTGACCTCAAAATTTCTCTAATGTCTTCTGGATTTACTTCATTCATTGTTGTATCTTGGATCCTGGGTGCTTCTGGTTCTTCAATGTATTCAACAGATAGTTTTCTGGATTTGTTGTATGCTGAGTCTTCGTTGAATGTTACATCCCTGCTAATGTCGATCTTCTTGAATCCTGGGAAATATATTCTATGAGCCTTCGAGTTTTCACTATATCCCACAAATATACCCTTCTTTCCTAAATGATCTAACTTCATCCTATTCTCTTTCGAAATGTGTATGTACACTGGGAAACCAAACATTCTGAGATGGCTGGCTTCTGGTTTCTTGCCGGAGAAGGCTACTTTTGGTGTCTTGTTGTCAAGTACTCTATGTGGAGTACGATTCTGTACATACATGGCTATCCTTGCAGCTTCTGCCCATAGATGCATAGGAAGATCATGGTCATGAAGCATTTCCCTTGCTACTTCCATAATTTTTCTATTCTTCCTTTCTGCAAGTCCATTCTGTTGTGGATTATATGGAGTGGTCAACTCCCTCTTAATACCTTAATATTTGCATAATTTCTTGAAGTCTTTTGATGTGAACTCTCCGCCATTGTCTGACATAAAAGTCTTGATTCTTTTCTCTATGTGGTTCTCGATCAAGGATTTGAATTCTTTGAACTTACTGAATACTTCATCTTTGCTCTTCAAGAAATATATCCATGTCTTCCTAGAAAAATCATCAATGAAAGAAACATAATATACATACCCACTCAAAGAACTGGATGACATCGGACTGCATACATCAGAGTGGATGATTTCCAAGATTCCTTTTGCCTTGCTTTCGCTACTTGGAAATGTCTTCTTTGTGTTCTTTCCTTTCGTACATCCTTTGCAAACGCCTAAATGCTTTTCTTGAATTTATGGAAGACCTTCAACAAATTTGCTTGAAAGAGGTAGTGCTCTATAGTGCACATGTGCAAGCCTTCTATGCCATAGTTCACTAGGCTCCATGGATTCATGGACCAAAGCTTGTTCTGGTTGGCCCTTCAGTTTGTATAACCCTCCTTCTCACTCTCCAATCACTACTGCATCATCTATAGTCTTTCCTTTTGGCCACATAAGAACTTGGTCATCACTATTTATCCATTTTCTATGTCTTCTCCTACAACTTCAAGTTGTTCTTTTATCTGGGAGATCCTTGTAAAGTAAGACTGCATGGCCTCTGTATTTTTTATCTTCACATTTTTCAATTGGTTCCACAATGTCATCTTCCAATTTATATTCTTCCCTTCAAACAGCTTGGTCAAGGAATCAAACATATCCTTGGGTGTCTTTAGAGATGACACATGTGGTATGAGATGGTCCTTGATAGAATCTGCAATGATCTTCTTGGCCTTGACTAAGTTCTTCTTATGTAAGGCCTTAGCCTCATCTCCCTCTGGAACTGGAACCTCTTCACTTATGTAGGTGTCCAATTCATTCTCTTCTAGGATTAACCCAATCCTATACTTTCATTCTCGGAAGTTATCAGCCCCTTCAAGCTTATCCTCAAGCTTGGTGTGGTGATACATCTTAATGAGTACTTAAAATGGAAATAGAAAAGTTTTAGGTCTTACCACTTCATTGTTGAAACTGGATCTGGATTTGGTTAGGGTTTGACAAAGAAACCCTAAAAATTCAAACTTGGAATTTGAAACTTATGTCTGGACAAGAAGATGTAATTGACTGAGGTGAGCAAGCTGGTGTGCTTATATTTTGAAAACTCCAAAAATTGACCCCTCCAAAGTGACCTGCGAATTTTGGATCTGCAGTTACTGTCAATTTCTGGTTTTCTGGTCCAAAAGTCAAACTAGGGTTTGACAAATCCCAGGGTTCTACCCAACCAAAAACTTTGATCTTGGTTTCTAAATTTCGATTTTGCTGAGGAGAACAATCCTATGCTGAGAGCACTCCAAAATTCCACTTCTGTCAAAAGCCCTATTTTCCCACAGCAATGACATGCCAAAAACTGAAAAATGCTCGGAATCAAATTCTGTTTTGAAAGAAAGATGCGCCTTCCTTAGGATAGTTATCCTATCCTCCTGCCTTTGATGATCCATGGAAAGAGACCCACAAATTAAGAAGCCCTAGCTTCCGCAGTTGCACAATGTCTTCTTCTCAGGTTAGCTCTGATACCATGTTAGTTTTTCACAATTTAATTCAATATGATATAGGATCTTATCTGAGAGAACAACATGCACAACAAGTCAAACACAAGAGATAAGAGACACAAAGCATTTCACCGGGGAAACCATAAAGGAGAAAATCCTGCAACTTCCTCAGAGATAAAATGAGCAATAATACAAAACCCCAAAACAAAGAGATGGTCTCTAGCAGTTTCCTCCTCCTCCACTTATGCGAACTTCTCTCTCTCTCTCTCTCTCTCTCTCTCTCTCTCACTTATGTGAATGAGTGAGTGAGTGAGTGAATGGATAAATAAAGAGGTGCTCCTCTCTATTTATACTTTACTTTCACTTGCCTTTTACCCTAACTGGGCCGACTTCTCCCAGGAGAGTCTAATAACCCATTACAACTTAAATCTGGGTCGACCCCACTAGGGGAGTCTAATAACCCTATCAAATACAATAATAGCTTTCCCGATCGGAGGAATGAAACCTCTTTGTTGGAAGTACAATGCCATATGAATACAATATAAAATATACAAGTGGAATATCTTCCGAAGTTACAAATACGTCAACACATATTTAACATTTATCACAATAGACGACAGCCATAGTCTTATGCAGACACTGGGTTCTATTCTTCCAACAATTTTCGTAGACCGAAGCTTGATTTTCCTCGCTTCAATGGTGATGATCCGATTGGATGGATATATCGGGAAGAACAATATTTTAGTCTACATAATACTTTTGATGTCAACAAAGTTCCACTTGCATGCTTTCATTTGGAACATGAAGCCCTTCAATGGTACCATTGGTACATCAAGGTTCATGAAGAGCCAAAATGGACAGATTTTTTCCAACTCCTTTTGCAACGATTTAGTCCTAGTGTTTTTGATGACTTCACAGGAGCACTCACTAAACTTTGCCAAATTGGCACTGTGAGAGACTATCAGATAGAATTTAAGAAATTGGCCAATCACACAGAAGGATTGCTCGATGAATTCTACAAGAGTTGTTTTGTTAGTGGTTTGAAGGATGCAATCCGATCTGAGGGTAAAATTTTCTGTCCCAACACAATGATGGAAGCCATAGGGTTGGATAAGTTGTCAGAGGACAAGATCACAACCCAACAATGCTCCAAATCCACTTTTTTTCCATTCAGAAATATGGTTTCCCAACAACCTCCCATCACACCAACTCCTAGAGCAAATCCTATCAAGCATTTGTTTGAAGCAGAGATGCGGGCATGTAGAGAAAAATGGCTTTGTTATAACCGTGATGAGAAATTCACTCGGGGACATAGATGTGTTGAGCAAATCTCTATCTCTTGGATGTGGATTCTCCGCCTGCAACTGAAATTGGTGAAGAAGCTCAAGATTCAATAGATGATCAGGTCGACATTCAACAACCGCCTATTGACCCTCCTTCTCAGGAAAACCACCCAGAGATACCTCTCCATGCTTTAGCTGGATTCACCACCCCACAAACAATGCAGGTCAAGGGTTACTTCAAGAAGCTCCCTCTTACAATACTCATTGATTTTGGTAGCACTCATAACTTCATTGACCCTCAGATTGCCAAACAGGTTGATTGTTTTGTCCATCCTTGCTCCAACTTTGAAGTCACGTTTGCCAATGTGGGCACCTTACCTTGCGAGGGAAAGTGTCGCAATGTGCGTATATCTATTGGATATTATAACCTGCACTCCGACATGTTTGCCTTTCCCTTAGGCGGATGTGATGTGGTTTTGGGCGCTCAATGGTTACGCACACTTGGTCGAATCTTATGGGGTTTTTCTGAACTTTGGATGCAATTTTCAGTCAATGGAAAAAAACACACATTGAAGGGCTTACAACCAGGGCCTCTCAACATCATCAGTTCACATCGCATGGAAAATCTCCTTAAGAAGAATTCACATGGTGTCATCACTCAACTCCATTCCATTCAGATGCACCCATCAGTGGTCTCCACTTCTCCTTTGGATCTACAACAAATTTTGGATAGATATGCATGTGTCTTTGCTGAACCAGTGGGATTGTCGCCTTCAAGACCAGAGGACCATCATATTCAACTCCTTTCTGGAAGCGTTCCTCTCAACATCAGGCCCTATCGCTACCCATTGCACTAAAAACAGAGATTGAGATGCTCGTTTGGGACTTACTGAAGCAAGGTATTATTCACCCTAGTACCAATTCCTTTTCTTCACCAGTTCTTCTTGTCCGAAAAAAAGATGGGTCATGGCGCCTCTACATTGACTTCTGAGCACTTAATCACCTCACAATCAAGGATAAGTTTCCAATTCCTATTGTTGATGAGCTTCTTGATGAGCTCCATGGTGCTCATTTTTTCTCCAAATTGGATCTTTGTTCTGGGTATCATCAAATTCGAGTTCATGAGGATGATATCCCTAAAACATCTTTTCGCACACATGATGGCCACTATGAGTTTTTGGTCATGCCCTTTGACCTCACTAATGTTCCTTCCACATTTCAGGCATTGATGAATAAAATATTTCGGCCCTAATTGCGAAAATTCATTCTGGTCTTCTTTGATGATGTCCTCATCTATAGTAAAACATGGGATGAGCATCTCCATCATCTGGGTCTTGTATTGCAACTTTTCTCTAATCATCATCTCCATGCCAAACAATCTAGAGTATCTCGGGCATACTATTTCCGCATACTATTTCGACACAAGGGGTTTGTGTGGATCCTGCCAAAATAGATGCCATGAAAAATTGGCCGCATCCTCAGACACTCAAGAGCCTTCGTGGTTTTTTGGGATTGACTGGATACTACCGCAAGTTTGTCAAGGATTACAGGAAGGTTGCAGCTCCATTAAATGCTCTATTGAAAAATGATGCTTTTACATGGACACATACTGAGTGTGCATTTGATAAATTGGAACAAGTTATGTGTACTACACCTATTCTAGCTATGCCCGATTTTTCCAAGCCCTTCACTAATGAGAGTGATGCTTGCGACAATGGACTTGGTGTTGTTCTCCTTCAAGATACATCCCATTGCTTTCACCAGCAAAGCCCTTTCCGGTAAGAATTTAGTCGCCTCTACATATTAGAAGGAAATGATGGCTATTTTGCAGTTATTACAGAAGTGGCGGCCATACCTATTAGAGAATCATTTTTGCATCAAGACTGATCACCAGAGTCTGAAATATTTCCTGGAACAACGGATATCCTCCCCAACACAACAAAAATAGGTTAGAAAACTCATGGGTTATGACTATGAGATCACATACAAGAAGGGTAAGGACAATCTTGTGGCGGATGCTCTTTCTCTCACATTTGATGACCAAGTTTCTCTTTTATCTATTCTATGCCTATTCCAAATTGGTTGCAATTTGTTCAACAGGGCTATGTCAATGCCTCCTCATTATCTCAAATCATCAAACGGTTGGCCAACAACCCTTTTTCTGTACCACATTACTCTTGGGATGTTTCTTCCTTGAGATATAAGGGTCGTCTTGTGTTTCCCCAGAGCATAGATATTCAACAGGATGTCTTCTATGAACTCCATGCTTCTCCATCAACAAGGCACTCTGGGTTCCTCAAAACATATGAGTGGGAACGACTGTTGGCTCGGTTTTGCAACCAAGCTTAGGGCTATGGGCACCTACTAACTAGTAGTAGCAGTTTCAATAGAAATAAAAACAATAAACTAAATAAACAATACTTTTCATGGATCTAAACAAGAATCTAAGCAAATAATGTAAATATTTCAAAATCAAGAACAAGAAACATAATAAATAATTTTTTGTATTGAAAAGTGGGGGGCAAGCAAGTGCTTGCGATATTACCTTCAATGGTGAAGGTTAATGTTGAGCAACTCCCAAGATGAGTAGCTCCAAACTCCAATAGGTCTCTTTCTCCAAGGTTGCTTCAATGGCTAAAAGTGCTCAGGGGAGATTTCAGCAGCATAAGGATGAGATAATGGAAGGATGTGAAATGAGGAGCCCCTACCACCTTTTTATAGGTTTTGGTGGTGGGAAATACCATTTGTGGTTTTGTGGAAACCAAATGGTATTGACCAACATGGTTTAGGTACTTTTCCCTCCTTTTTCCTTTTTTGAATAAAAATAATATTTTAATTCCCTTTTTAATATTTTTGGGAATTTGGACCCTTTTTGAGGGTTTTTTATGATTTTCTTGGAAAAATAATCTTTTTTAATGGAAAAAGGGGTGTACTAAGGTCTTTGGTGACCTTTTGTTGGTTTCGGAGGCTCAGATGGTGAAAAAGTGGACAAATGGGTCATGTGAATAGGGAAATGAGCTAGTGAGCACTTTTTGGGTGTTAACAGATTGCCCCCTGATGTGTGAGGGCAGGAGCTCATCGTATGGCCGATAGACATCATAGTTCTTTTGTCCTTTTTCTGGGGTTTAGGGGAGAGAAGAGACCGGTTGGAGACTGGAGCCACGGCCCTTGGAAGCTGCAAAAAACAAAAAATATTACATTGCCTCAATATGAATGAGGTATAATCTCTGATAAAGGACGAGGCGGGCATTCCCATGCTCGTATCAAGACATATACAAAACAATTAGTCCCAAGAAGGGGGATCTAATACGTAAAGAAATATACTGGTACATAATAATGGTCCAGAGGGGACATGATTGTGGGATATACTCATGATCATGACTGATCTCAATAACTGATACACTGGAATAACTGTGGAACTGCTGAAACTGAAGGTGTCCAACATCTGTAGGGACTCAAAGACTGTGAGCCATCTCTAGGGAGTATTTGTATATGTATACTCGAGGGAGTATAAAACTGGGGTACATCTGAATACTGTTGTCATACGCAACCCGGATATCTATAGAAAAAATGTAACTGGTTGTATCCATAGGTAGACTCTCAAATGTGGAGGAGTCAGGTGGTATCCGGGGTCTTCGACTCATAACTGAACGTACCAATACCCTGTGCGAGTCTCAACGATGCGATCAAGATGTTGAAGTCGAGCATGTGAGAAACAACCATTCGGAGAGGCACTGAGGATTCCTCTCGAAATGATTCGTAGGCACTCATCATAGATGGTAATGAGTCCAAGACACAGGGACCTCTAGGTCGATCCTCTGGAATCAATGTGGTTGTCGTCGACAGAGGGGGACCAGCAACTAACAAGGCAATGATGTTTCCTTGATAGGAGAATGAGGTGTAGAACTGAAGTGATGTAGTACTGCTGGTAGGACTGACATACTTGTGTGGATGGGAAATAACTGGGTCAAAAAATGGGTAGACTCAAACTTCCTTTGTTCAGAGTATGATGACATGGTTGGCCTGGCAGCGTAGGGAACTAACTTGGAGGTGTGGGGATCATCTTTTAGGGACTGAAGGGTATGTACTGACTCTGGGGGGGTGCAGCTAATGGTAGCTGTCGAGGGAGTTTCAGGGTGACATACTGCAGAATACTCTGAACAAAGGCGACCAAAATGGGGAAGCTGCTGTGTGAGTAGACATGATGTGTTGTAGCGCCAAGAGGCACCATTGATTCCTTCTTCATAGTTTTAATGAGCTCCAAGAAGGGATAAAAGTGTGCTCTAAAATGGTACGGTCCTGTGGATTTTGTGAGCCCAGGACGGCGCATGCTCATGGTTGCTTTCATTGTTAGAGAGTCTGAAAGCAGTAAGTGGACTCTATTGGTGTTCTTTTTCGTAGTTTAGTCTCCAAGGCCCGAAAAAGCATAAAATGATGCGGATGGAGAACTCTTCTAGCCGATGTGACTAGAGTATACCTTTTTCGTAATTAGTCTACGAGGTCCGGAAAAGGGGTAAACTTATACCAGGTAGATGCCCTTTCGAATACGTTTATCGAGCATGAAAGGAAGCAAGATTGCTCGGCGATCTTTTCATTGTTTTAGGAGTCAGAAAAGAGCTTAACAGAAACTCCCTAAGTGCCTTTTTCGTAAAAGGGGTTGCTCGACCCGAAAAAGGGATAAAATTATACCGAACAAAAAATGGATTGATGAGGGCGAGAAAAGGTTTCAAGCACCGTCATCTGTGCGGAAAACTGGATCCGGTGACATAAGGATTGTCGAAAACGGAGAACGGCCGATGTGGCACGCTAACCGAGGTGACGAGGGGGGCGTGGAAAAGATGCCCGAAAAATATAAAGGTGAGAGCGAGAAATGATCTCTAGCATCATCACGAGCGCAGAAAACTGAATCCAGCGATATAAGGCAAGTCGAAAATGGAGAACGGCCGATGTGGCACGCTAACCGAGGTGACGAGGGGGGCGTGGAAAAGATGCCCGAAAAATATAAAGGTGAGAGCGAGAAATGATCTCTAGCATCATCACGAGCGCGGAAAACTGAATCCGGCGATATAAGGCACATCGAAAACGAAGAACGGGCGATGTGGCACGCAAACCGAGGTGACGAGGGGGGCGTGGAAAAGATGCCCGAAAAATCTAAAGGTGAGAGCGAGAAATGATCTCAAGCATCATCACGGGCACGGAAATATGAATCCGGCAGTGCAAATGGTGCGAAAAACGGAGGTCATAAGGATTCCGGAATGGTTAAAGGAAAGAACTAGGTTAAAAAATGGCTACAAATAAAGGTGATCCCACCAAGCGAAGGATGCAGTGGTGGGGAGAAATGATGACCCGTGGGGGAAAAATACTAGGTGTATCAAATCAACTGAAATATACAAGTGACACATGACCTCAAAAATGGTTGAGATCACGAATATGAAAAAGTGAGCAGGGTTAATGACCTGCCCCCATGCTATGTGCATGGGGTTTGTGATTGTGGATCACATATGTGTTGGTTTGAACGATGGGCTCATTGAGGTGTTGAGATAGAGATGATGGGGAAGGTTCAAAATGATTGATCATGCCCCCTATCCCGGGGTCGAGGTAATCTATTATGCCCCCTAACTCAGAGGTGTCAATGTGGTGCAGATGTTGTCTCATAGAGAGATCAATAGGGCATTGAGCAACTGCTGGCGGGGTGTTATACCATGAGGCTGTGGGTCATGGTGGCATACTGAAGTGATGATATGATGATGGGGGATTCCCTTTGTGGGGTGGATGCCCCCAGTATCTCCGACGAGGATCACGGTGATGATGAGTAGGCAAGGTTTTGGGCATGCCCCCATGTTGTGGACATGTGGTTTCCTGGTTGATTTGAAAGGGTTCAACCTGTGTGTCAAAGGGATTAATGGAAGGGGCCGACCGGACAGAGGGGTATCCAGTGGAGATCATATAAATGGCGGGGTCAAGGCCAGGCATTTCGGTATCTGACCAAGTAAAGACATCAGTGAATTCTTGGAACAGTTGTTGGTATTCTCCGATCTCATGCTCACTGTGGGAGGTTCCTAATGTGATGGTATGAAGGGCACCAAGTGGGTCAGAGATGTCAATGTGGATGACGGGAGAAATATCGGCCATGGGATCCGTTAACCAGTCGATTTTAGTAGGAAGGAAATCCTTGGACTCAACCGCGGATTGGGTAGCGGTGGTGGATGAAGTCTCTTCTAGGAGGAAGTATGGACGATGGTGCATGTCTTCCCCGGGATAATCAAAGGTAGTAGGAGTCTCGAGAACCTCTTCATCATTGCGGGACCTTTGAGTGGTCAAATCGAGTGATGAGGTAGTGGTAGTCGAAGAGATCATATAGATGGTGTTAATCTCTCCGGATGAGGATGATGCGGGAGGGTAGATCTCCTCGATAGTAGAGGGTGCCGTCTCTAGGTCCAAATTGTTCATCTCGTAGAGAGCTGCTCTGTAGTCTGGGATGTCAGGACAGTTATGCGAGTAGTGGCCATAAATACCGCATATCGCACATGGGTGGTTGGTACACAGTGATTTATCACGAGGCATAGGGTTTGGATCTAGTTTGACCACCGGGATGTTGGGGTCGTCGTCCAACATTTGCATGTGTTCCTGCAATGCAGGTAACTGTGGGCACTGATGGGTTGGATGGCCTAACTCATCACACAGCGAGCATTTTGGAGGAGCACGAAATATGGGGGGAGGTTTAACTGCCTTGGGTGGGGGAACCGCAGTGTATGGTTGTGGGCCTCTGCCCCCAGTGGGCCTGACGAATGGAGGGGGATTCGTCGACGACGAAGGAGTCGTGATACCGGGAGGTGGTTGGGTAGAAGTAACAATGGGTTGCACCGGTTGTAGGATGACATTTGGTGTCGGTGGAGGAACGGGAGGCGTAATATACCACACGGGTAATCCTAATGTTAACCCGGGGAGACTAAGGGTGGCCATAAACGGGGCGCTTACTACACCCGAAGGAGGAAATAGAAAGGGGATTGTGTGGATAGGTGTAACACCGATGTGACTAGGGACCAATGGTGGTTTGGGTAACAAGGAGGGTTGATTACCGGGTGTTTGTGAAAGAGTGCAGAGGTTAGCGACCTGGGTCTCCGGTGACGGTGGTGGAATGGCCTGGAATGTAGAGGTTATCGACGCCTCGGAGTAAAGTCTGGGTCCTACTGAGGAAATGAATGAGGTAGTTGCACCACAAACAGGTTGTTCAACCATGGTGAGACCATTTTCAGGTGTGGTAGGGGCCTTGGGATCGTAATAGGTGAGCTGGTCGACCTTGACCACGCGTCCCTCATGGGGGAACATCATGGTACGAAAAACGGATGAGGCAACCGCTTTCATGGCGTACATGTAGTTGCGACCAAGTAAAAGGTTATATTCTAGTGGGGCATTGATGACCTCAATGTCAATGAGCACGGTTTTACCCGCCAGCTGGACAGGGACATTGGCTAACAGACCTAGGGGTTGAGCCGAACGGCCGTCATAAGCTCGTAATGCAGTGGTGGACTGCTGGAGAGTAGGGGATCCCAACTTCTTCCAAACAAATGTGGACATGACGCATGTGGATGCCCCTTCATCGATAATGCACCGATGGATGACAAGATTCCGAACAGAAACGGAAACTTGGAATGCTAAAGAGGAAGGCAGGCGGGGTTCAGACTGGTCTGAATCGAATGCGATCAACTGTGAATCATTGGGGTCAATGGCGCCAATGGCAGAGAGCAAAGTTTTGCGCTGCGAAGGACAGTTTTGCAAAACTTCTAAAGCAGACATGGCTGAAGGAGACTGGGCTAAGTCGTCTAGGATGTTGTAATTCGACGCAGCGCGAGCATTGGGATTACTGTTGATGCGACAAAGTGGGAAGCGAGGTGCTTTGGAAGCGCCATCAAGTGAAGCCGGAGGTATACGTAACGTTTGATCTGTGGGATTAACGTTAGTGTTCTTGTCGGCGGGAGGGGCTTTAGAGGTGGAGCCATATTGGTTCCAACGAGTTTGGAGGTTAGCATCGGCAGTCGACATCATCAACAAATGGTGAGTACCTGAATCGAACATGGGTTGATCAGGGGCTGCATAAGTGATCTGCTGTGGTGGCACGTTTCCCTGAGGGGGGGATAACGGCTGAGTGTTCACTACACCCTGGTTTGGAAAGGGGTTTTGCAGCACCAAAGGTTGATGTTGAGGTGGTGGAGGGTTGGGTGGTGGCTGAGGAACCGCTTGCCCTTGACGATGGGCATCGTTGGTCCAGAGTTGCCGAGCTCTCTCCAAATGTGGGCAAGAATGCGTGTAATGACCATAGACCCCGCAAATAGAACAAGGGTGGTTTGTTCTGAGGTTATTATTTCTAGGCTGCTTAGGATTCCGATTCGGATTGCGGTTGGGAGGAGCAGCATTGTTATTTTGCGGAGGATTGGGAGGTGGAGGACCTTGCTGATGTTGTTGGTTATTACCATGGTTATGACCTCTACCACGGTTCTGTTGCGCACCTTGGTTGCGCTGGTTGTTTTGGTATTGGGGCTGATGTTGTTGTGCGTACACGTGCCCTTGAGCATTGGGGGGATTTTGGGGAGCCGCAGGTGCGGGAGCAGGTTGCGGTAGATAGTATGCAGGTGGAGCTGGAGGTGGTCCAGTTGCCTGTTGGGGTTGTTGGTACCCCTGAGCTGGTGGAGGTGTGAGGTTAGCCGGTGCAACCGGTTGTGGGTAATGCATGGGCTGTTGTGGAAACTGCATGGGGTTTTGTACCGTAGGTTGAGCATAGTATGTAGGAGGTACATATGCTGATGGCGCTTGGCCATAACAATGTTGTGGACAAGAGGGTCCATGAACATGATGGGTCTGGTTTGTTGGAGCATAAGAAGTTGTCGCTCCGGAACTGGATGTAGCCCTAGAAAGGTCTGGGGCGGGCATGGTGCTCACCATACTGAAAGGTTTTGCTTGCGGTGTAATTTGGCCAATAATGCCATCAGCGGCATGTGATGCCCCCGGTGTGTCACCGCGTGCAGAGTCACCTCGTGGGGCGTCAGGTATGATGGTGTATAGGTAACCTGACTGGGCATAGATAAGATCAAACTGTTGGGCCTTAAGGATGGCCTCCTCTTCAGACTGGGGTCTTTCAGACGCTACATCCTTCGCAATGAGAGGAAGGAGGGATTTAAGGAACCAGTCTAAAAAGATTCGGTCGTCTAATTTGATCTTGCATAGGCTCCGGCGCCGACGCCAATCATGAATATGGTCAGTGATATGCGTGGCCGTGTTCTGTCTGCAAGACAGTAGGATCTCGACGCCCGCATCGTAGCGGACAGGTAGCTGGAAGAATTGTAGAAAAGTCGAGGCAAGGGAGGTAAATGTGGCATGCGTCCCATGGGGCTGCTCGATATACCATTTGGCTGCGGAGCCAGTGAAGGTGCGTTGTAAAAGCCGTAGGTGGATTGAGTCATCCACTATGGAGTTGGAGGAACACCATAAATGGAAGGACATGATGTGATTTTGGGGGTCTTCTCCGGCCTTTCCCTCAAACTTAGGGATGTCAGAGGGAAGCTTAGTGGGCATATGGGGCCAAGCAGGATCATGCCTGATGGGGTCATTTGTGAGCCTAGCTAAATCTGGCAGGTTGAGACTTGCCATGTATGGTAGACTGGCGGATGTGGTGACCGGGACCGGGACCTGCCTAGCCATTGTGGTATGGTGTAGGGGTCCAGTAGCGCCTATAGGTATGCTAGGTATGGAGGGTATGTGCCCTCCAAAAGGTGTGGCCTGATATGGGTTAGCACTCCCAAGTGCAACTTGGGTTACACTTGGGTTAGGAATCGCACTAGGGATTCCTGGTATAGCACTACCGAGTGCAACATGGGTTACACTCGGGTTAGGAATCGCACTAGGGATTCCTGGGATAGCACTCCCAAGTGCAACAGGAGTTACACTTGGGTTAGGAATCGCACTAGGGATTCCTGGGATAGGGTTTGTGGAAACCGAAGGGGGTATGACCCCCATGTTGGGCATGCCCATGACAGGTGATGGTCCTGTGCTAGGCATTCCTGAATGTGGAGTGTTACCCATATTGGGCATACCCAAGGGGGTGGCTGTTGCCGTTGATGGTACTCCCGCAGAAGGGTTTGCGGATGTCTGACCTATGGTTAATGTAAATTGTGGATCATCTGGTGTTCCAGACATAATTGTGGTTGGTGGTAACTCTGTGGGGTTTTCGGATTCTACCTCCAAATCAAAGGTGAAGTGGGGTATGTCAGAATCGGATGACCGTCTAAATGATCGACGATGTGTCGAATCAAGGGATAATGCTCTGCGTCCGTGACGTGGAGAGCCAAGTGGACTAAACTCTGGGAGTTCGCCCCATAGACGACGAGAACGTCTAGAATTCTCAATGGTGAGAAAATGTTTTTTATGTAAAAATTTGT
The DNA here is from genome assembly GCA_027924585.1 of Larix kaempferi. Taxonomy (NCBI): domain Eukaryota; kingdom Viridiplantae; phylum Streptophyta; class Pinopsida; order Pinales; family Pinaceae; genus Larix; species Larix kaempferi. The sequence goes on along the minus strand of BSBM01000655.1, from coordinate 2,444,006 downwards.
TTTAAGTATCAGGTGGTGATATATATGTAAAAGACTCAAAACCCTAATGCAACCAAGGGTGCAAGAAGGGGAGTGAAAAAAGAAGGCTCACAGGCCAAAAAATCAATCCTCAAAAAATGCACTTATTCTAGCAGTTGTGCTACAATAAGTGGAGGAATGCAACAACCGGTCAGAATACCAACATGCAAGCGGCTCCTAGAAAAAATAGGTGTAACTAGACTCAAAAGGTGGTAAAGATCATGCAAACACCTAATCTAAAAGTATTGTGACTCAAACAGACGATATCCCCTGCAAGGTGATGAAATCCAAGTCAGACAATATGAATGTAGAGACAACGGCTAGATATCCCCCTACCGGGAGGGACACCGGGTAATCAATCCTAAAAAGACAGGCTACTAGGATACTCCGTTCATGACGCGTCGAGAAAAGGTAAATCTGCCGTTTGGTCCTTTGATCGCAATATCCCAATACAGGGATATCCCGAGAACTGCGAATGGTAGCCCTTCGGTTACTGAATGGGTTTCGGTATCCCACTCAGGCTTCCGGAACCATCCTCGCGACTTCAACCCTCCTAGGGGAGAGGCCTTCCCACAAACCGGTTGTGACCGCGCCAAAAAGTACTAAGAGATTTTAGCTCCCTAATTGGACAACTTCTATGTCTCAGATGTATGAACTGAGGGGTGTTATTGGAACACCTATCCCCCCAATACTACCTAGCTACAAGAATTCTTTTCGTGTTCCCCAAGTGGGGTTAAAAGTGTGTTCAAATTAGGGTAAGTTTTAAGTCTTAGTTCAATTAAGTGATCGTGTGAGTGCACGTGAGGGGTTGTAAACTGAACTTGAAAAAATTAAATGCTTTTAAGGGAAATTTTTCAAAAAATAAAGGACTTTTCGAAAAAATAACAAGCAAATATTTAAGACTTTTTTCACTAAAAGAAATTAATTTGCTTTTTCAAAAATAACTCAAAAATAATGGATTTTTTGGATTTATGAAAGCAAATAATAAACTTCTAAAAGAAATAAATGGATTTCTTCGTTTCAATAAAATTTGCTAAGGGCAAGATTCTAAAGAAGTAACCAAGAAAAAATTTGAATCTAGATAAAGAATGCAAAATGAATCTTTCTTTCACTTTCTTGAAAATTTTTAAAAAGATTTCTAGGTATGCACTTTTAAATAGTAAAAATTTTTTCTAAATCTGGAAAATATGCAGAATTTGATACTGTAAAAAATGTGCTATGGGCAGAAAATACAGTAAAAAATATTTTTCAAAATCGGGATGGCCGAATGAAAAAAATTCAGCCGCGCGGGTTTTGGACGAACAGCCGCGATGGGCCGCGCGGGTTTTGGCCGCACAGTCGCGATGGACCGCGCGGGTTTTGGCCGCACAGTCGCGATGGACCGCGCGGGTTTTGGACGCACAGTCGCGATGAGCCGCGCAGGTTTTGGGCGCACAGCCGCGATGAGCAGCGCGGAAAAATGCAGAAAAGTCGCGATGGACCGCGCGACTGTCTGGAAAAAGGCCGCGATGGACCGCGCGGAAAAATGCAGAAAAGCCGCGATGGACCGCGCGACTGTCTGGCAAAAAGCCGCGAGGCGGAAGCCGTGCACGGAAACCGAGAAACGAACCCGAAAAATGAATTTTTAGGGCTGTTTTTTGGGGCCAAATCTCAGATCAGCAATGGATCTGCTGTCTAAGATGGCAGATCTATGGATCTAAAGGTTAAAAACTCATAAAAACTAAGATTTAATGGCAAAGCTAGAGATCTAAAGTTCAAACCAAAGCGGAGTCGCCAAAAACTGTTGGCTCGGTTTTGCAACCAAGCTTAGGGCTATGGGCACCTACTAACTAGTAGTAGCAGTTTCAATAGAAATAAAAACAATAAACTAAATAAACAATACTTTTCATGGATCTAAACAAGAATCTAAGCAAATAATGTAAATATTTCAAAATCAAGAACAAGAAACATAATAAATAATTTTTTGTATTGAAAAGTGGGGGGCAAGCAAGTGCTTGCGATATTACCTTCAATGGTGAAGGTTAATGTTGAGCAACTCCCAAGATGAGTAGCTCCAAACTCCAATAGGTCTCTTTCTCCAAGGTTGCTTCAATGGCTAAAAGTGCTCAGGGGAGATTTCAGCAGCATAAGGATGAGATAATGGAAGGATGTGAAATGAGGAGCCCCTACCACCTTTTTATAGGTTTTGGTGGTGGGAAATACCATTTGTGGTTTTGTGGAAACCAAATGGTATTGACCAACATGGTTTAGGTACTTTTCCCTCCTTTTTCCTTTTTTGAATAAAAATAATATTTTAATTCCCTTTTTAATATTTTTGGGAATTTGGACCCTTTTTGAGGGTTTTTTATGATTTTCTTGGAAAAATAATCTTTTTTAATGGAAAAAGGGGTGTACTAAGGTCTTTGGTGACCTTTTGTTGGTTTCGGAGGCTCAGATGGTGAAAAAGTGGACAAATGGGTCATGTGAATAGGGAAATGAGCTAGTGAGCACTTTTTGGGTGTTAACAACGACGTGACTTCTTTTGGAAGGGAATGAAAAGGACAATTCAACAGATGGTGGCTGAATGTGATACCTTCCAGTGCAACAAGGGTGAAACGACACTCCTTCCAAGATTGTTTGAACCCTTTCCCATCCCTACATGTATTTGGACATAGATTTCTATGGATTTCATTGAAGGGCTCCCTAAATCTGGAGGGAAGACAATGATTTTGATTGTGGTTGATTGCCTCTCCAAATATAGTCATTTTTGTGCCCTCAGCCATCATTATACCACCTCCTTAGTTGCAAAAATTTTACTGGACCAGATCTTCCATCTTCATGGAATCCCTTCTTCCATTGTCTCATATCGTGATGCAAATTTCACCAGTCAATTTTGGATAGAACTATTTCGCCACATTGGCACCAAACTCAAGATTATTTCAAGGTATCACCCATAAATAGATGGTTAGACTAAAATTATCAACAAATGTTTGGAAACTTATCTTCGTTGCTTCACCTCCAAACAACAACATCAGTGGGAAAAGTGGCTCCCTATCGCTGAATGGTGGTACAATACCTCCTACCACACTGCATCTAAAATGACTCCATATGAAATAGTCTATGGTCAAGAACCACCAGTGCTTCTTCCATACACCCCTAATAGTTCAGGCAGTTGACACGGTTCTTCGAACTTGCAACTAGATTCTTCGCAGTTTGCAGGACAATCTTCACATGGAAAGAAATCGAATGAAACAACAAGCCGATCAACACCGTTCTGAGCGCACTTTTCAAGTAGGTGTTATGGTTTTTCTTCGTCTACAACCTTACAAGCAATCCTCCCTGAAAATCAAAGGGCATCATAAGCTTTCTCCAAAGTTCTATGGGCCATATAAGGTTCTTCAGAAGATTGGGTCTATTGCTTATAAATTGGAACTTCCTCCTCCTTCCCATATTCATCCAGTATTTCATGTCTCTTGTCTAAAGAAAGTTCTTAGCACCAACATCAGAGCACAAACTGTTTTACCGGAACTGGATAATGAATGATCCATCATTTTGGAGCTAGAGACCATCCTCAATAGGCACACTTGTCAGCTTCGCTCTCGATCCATCACAGCGGTATTAATTCAGTGGCATAGAATGCAACCAAATGATGCTACATGGGAACCACTCCTTCAGATTCAACAACAATTTCCACATCTAAAGCTTTGAGGACAAAGCTTTTTCTAAGGGGGAGGGGATGTTAGGAACCCATGTCAACCCTTCTCTTTACTTGGTTAGTATATTGTTGTTGGACGCATATGATTTGTAATTAGTCCCGTGAGTATATTGTATTATCCCACATTGTTAGTATATTGTTGTTGGACGCATATGCTTTGTAAGTCGTCCCGTGAGTATATTGTATTATCCCACATTCATGGGGAGTAATAGTTGTCTAGCTTAGACTTAGTATATAAGTACGCGTTGAGGTCAATGAAGGTATCCATGAGTTATTTGTATCGAGCTTGCTCAAAGGAGGTTTCCCCCTCGAAGTGGCCTGCGATCAATAAATCCCTTCTGTGTTATGCTATTATGATATATCGTGCATTTTCATCATTTAATTGCTGGAAGTTCCCCACAGAGATCATTAGATGTAAAAATATAGACGTCAGACAAGGGAACCAATACATATATGATCGACATTGGTAGTAAAAAATATTGTTATATTGAAAATTTATCAACCTATAAGTCACCAAAAGTATCAAAAGACGAAGGCTCCAAAAGCATGACACAAAATACCAAAATTCCTTATCGTCATCCTAATTACACAAGTCATCAATGAACTAACTGAGGACAAAATTAATATTCAGAGCTAAGTAAATATTCTACTATATTTAAGAGAAATTCAAGTGTGGAATCTTATCATTTTCCAAATCATTGAAATCATTGTCACATAGTTTTGCAAAAAAATGAATTAGGGTGGTGATTTGACCCATTCACAGTGAAACAATTCTTCTCAATGATTCACAATTCATATTATCTTGTATTTTCAACTATCAAAGCTACTAGAATATAGGATCAAGAGAGGGTATTATGAGCATGAACAAAATATAATCATTTTCCATAAATATGCTTTATGGAGAAAACATTTCTAAAGGGGAAGGCATTGTAAGACATAAATATATATATAAATAAACATCAATTAATAAATAATAATAATACTTAATGAAGTGTCACATCCTAATGAAGGGACATGAATATTCATCCATGGTGACCAGTCAATGCTTATATAAGTATACCATCCCATGACATTGTAATAATAATAATAATAACCTAAGGGTCATAACCATTCATGAATAGTCAACAAGGTGCTCCTTAGACTGACTATGGTTCAAATCGACATTCCATGGGGTGTGATTAAATGGATTATGGCATGCATCTCGTCGGTCAACTATTCTATACTGATCAATGGTTGTCCACCAGACTTTATTTCCTGTTCGCATGGGCTTCGTCAGGGGTGTCCCCTTTCTCCACTCCTCTTCTTGATTGTGATAAAAGGAATCAACAGATTGATCCACAAAGCAAAAGATTATTTATTGTTATCTGGGATTCAGGTATTGCCACACATCACTATTACTCATCAATTCTTTGTTGACGATGTAATGTTATTCAGGCTTGCAGATGCTCTGGAATGGGGCCATATGTGGCGTATACTTCAAAGATTTTGTAAATCTTCAAGTATGTTTATTAATGAGAGGAAATCTAAGTTATTGAAACACAATCTGGAGGGGGTGGGTTTGCTGGAAATCACTACTCTAGTACCATTTACAGTTGCTAATATGAATGATGGCACCAATTATCTTGGTTATTGCCTCAAACCAAATGACTATAGGATTGCGGATTGGCAGTGGTTACTAAAGAAGTTTGATAAATTCATTTTTCATTGGAGGTGGAGATGGCTATCTAGCGGTGGCCGACTTGTTCTTGCAAAATCAATGCTTCAAAACCTGGGGGTGTATTGGTTCTCCTTATGCAAGATTCCTAAAGCAATATTATCCTGCATTCGACAAAAAATCCATCGTTTCATATGGTCTGGTAATGGTATCCAAAAGATCCATTTGGAGGATTGGCACAAGTTGGCTCGGCCTTATGCACTCGAGGGATGGGGTCTTAAGAAAATCTACTATTTTTCCACAGCTCTGTTGGCCAAAAGTCTGTGGCGTGCCTTATCTGGAAATTGTGTCTAGGGTAGTATTATAAAAGATAAATATTTTGGTAAGATGTCGACTATGCAATGGATTAGATCTGGGTGTAAATCTTCAAAGGGTGTTTCAATCATTTGGGTTGGTCTCCTTACAGCCCTCCCGATTGTGGCTGATTGGCTGGCATGGTATCCGGGTGATGGAAGACACATCTTGATTGGGGAATATCCGATGGTTGGTGGACCTATCATATATAAATTGTCACCCTTGCTGTTACTACATCTCCGCAGCAGGGGCTATTACTGTCTCAGCCATATTCTGGTTAAACACAGGTCGACTGGTTCTTTCAATATTTGGTTGAATGCCTCACAACTTGGTTTGGTGGGATCATTGGATGATGAATGGAATACATACATTTGGGATATGTATCATGCAAATTTTAAAATTATTGATGATGATGACCGCCTTCTTTGGTCATGGAATACGATTGATGGATCTATATCTGCAAAACTGGCATATTCGATGATCGTATCTACTACTCCCAGGTCTGGAAAGTGGTGGCATGTTGTATGTTGGAACTGGCGCATCCCTCCCAAAGTAAAGATATTCATTTGGCTTGTATTGGAGGAGAATATATTACTTTGGTGTAATTTACAAAAAAGGGGATTTTTGGGGCCGGATATTTTCCCTCTCTGTAGGCAGGATGCTGAATCTTTTCTGCATTTCTTTATATTTTGTCCCTTCACGATGAAAGTTTGGGATTTTCTAGGCGATCCATTATCCTCTATACATGTTGGCAGGGATTTTACTATTCAACAGTGGTTCAAGTGTATCTTTTTACATAATAAACAGTTGGGGTTTTTGTCTTGTTTGGTTTCATGGGAGATTTGGAAGTCTCGGAACCGTTTTCTTTTTGACAATACAGTCTCTGAGGCCAGTCGTGTTGCTGTTTTGGCTCTGTCCACTGCTAAATATTTTGGTATTTCCATTATTAGGGAACCTCCGATCGCTGCTCATGATCTTAGTTCTTCTCATCTTCTTCGTTCAGGGAACCGTGCACGTTTTGATGGTGCTGCCCAGGTCTCATCTGGATTTTGTGGGGATGGTGCATTCATTGAGCTGTCTAATGGCGACCAGATTAAGATTTGGATGCATGGAGGTGTGGGTAAAAATTCTAAAGGTGAGCTCCTGGCACTTTGGCTGGCTCTTTTCTTCGCGAATAAAGCAAATATTATACTGGATCAGGTTACGGGAGAGTCATTGTCTATTGTGAACTGGGCAAACTCCGCTGCGTCGATGAATGCTTTGGCTCTGTTTGCATGGATGGAATAGACTAACTATCTTCTCAGTCTTTGTACTCAGGCATCCATCATTCGTGTATATAGGGCTCATAATTCTATGGAGGACTCCCTCTCACGCCGTGGTTTGGTTGCGGATGCGGGCAAGATATTCTACGAGATTCTGGATGGATCCCAGCTACCCTCCCAGGGTTACTGGAACATTCTTGCTGTTTAGTTATTCATTGTTTTTTATTAGTTTAGGTGTTTACTATTTGCACTCCATTTTGGGCTGGACCGATTATTACTATTTTGATCTCAATTTGGACTGGAACGGTTCTATTACCTGTTTTTTAATTATTGTAATTGGGCGACTTCGGCTTCTTCTTGGGATTGGTATATCCTGTATATCACTATTGTCTATGTATTTGTCGATTTGGGAGACTGTGACTTGTCTCGGTCCGGTGCCTTTCTGGATTTGGGTTTCATCCTGGCTGTAGCTACTGGTTATATCAGGTATTTGGATTGTAAAACTTTCATACTTTTAATACATGTATTGGTATTTTTTTATGTTAAAAAAAAATATATACGCCCCCCCTCATTGTAATCTAACATCTATCTCATCTTTATTCTTATTCATTATATATATTATATCCTTTATGAATTATTGTAGTTTGTCCTATATACATTGGATGTTTATTTAGTAAGCAAACTTTTGTTCGTTTCAATAATCCTACCATAATCTATCATCTATTCATTACTCAATTATTATATATTTTTCCCTTTTATGAATTTTAACATGTTATCCTTCTTATATTGGATATTCGGTAAATGAGCTATGTTCATATTTCTTTAAATAAACTTTGTCTTGTTCTACTACTTCTCCAGGCCTTATATCTTTTTTTTTATGACAATTCTTCTTCTTTAGATTATGAGCATGCAATGGAGACTTCAGGTTATCCTTCTACAATCATACTCTAATTATTAGGCACATCTAGTTGCTTCACATCCAAAATGGGTCTAGAATACAAGGGAAGCTACTGTTACTCAAACTAGTGATCCCATTGATACACACATGACTCGCTCTTAGTGTTACCAAGTTGTTTAGCTCTTATGGATCAACACATATAGATTGAAGATCCCCAACCTTATAGAGAAGCAAGTGGTTTTCTTGAATCAAAAGAAGCGATGAATGCATAAATTCACTCCTTGTTGAAAAATGACACTTGAGATCTTGTTCCTCTCCCCAAAGGTCACAGGATTGTTCATTCCTAATGGGTCTAGATAACCAAATTTTTAGCAGATGGAAGCGTGAGAATTTTTATACTCTACATTTTGGCCAAAGGTTTCTCTTATGGTGAAGGTATTAAAAACAATTCCCATGCTGCAAATATTGATTCAATCCAGCTTGTTCTTTCACTTCTCTCTTCTCAAGGTTGGAAATTACATCATATGGACATCAAAGCACCTTTCTACATGGGAAATTGAATGAATAAATCTACATGAAAAAACATCTAGGTTTTTCTTAGGATGACTCCTCCTTTATTTTTGATTTAGTCACTTTATAGTCTCAAGCAAGACCCACAAGATTGGTATGAACAATTTCCTTTGTTGTTGGTTTAGTCTCTTGCTTCATGTTGGATCCTCATAAGAGTCATTAGAGGGCATCAAAGTGTATCCTTTAGTATATCAATGGTATTTATTAGTTTGGCATTGAGTATATTAAAGGGGGATTTTCTTCCTTGGTGGGATTTACAAATTCAGATTGGGCAGGTGATGATGATTGAAAGTCTACTTCTAGTTACATTTTCAACCTTGGTTTAGGTCTAGCAAAAATTAGCATGCAATTCCTCTTCTATAAAGGCATATTACCAAGGTGATGTTAATGTCCTGGATCAACCTACAACTCTTTGGTGCGACAATTAAACTTCCATCCATACAATCTATTTAAGCACCAATGCACAAAACACATTGAGGTCCATATGCACTACATACAATAGCTCCTTCATGATGAGTTTGTATACATTGAATAAATAAATCACACATAATAGAAATCTTTATAATTCTCAATAAGCACTAGAGTTATTAAGATAACATTTATCTTGACCTATCTATGCATTGATATATCCCAAGTTCATATAAGCTTAACTGGGATAATCTTCTAGTTATGGCTTAGTGAACTAAAAATAAATGAGTGGATTGCATGCAAACATTTTCTATGTAAATAAGGGACCTAGGTCCTCATTGTAATGAATAGTTGATTGATAAATAATTAAGCTTCCTACTCCATGGCTGTCTCTTTCAATGGTTTTACAACATATGTCCAATGTTATTTGTGGTTTTGATGTTGTGCTATGATCACTATGACCATGCAATTTTAAACACTTGTTTCATAAAAATATGTAGCATTGCATTACAATATGTAGAGTGGGTGAGTTAGCACTTAAGGGCGCATAAAAACATGTGTAGATGGCAAGTTAACACTTTTGGGCATGTGCCTACCTACTTGGCACATCTAGAGTACTCCACTTGTGGACCTACTTTCCATTTGTTGGCCCAATTTAGGGTTAGGGTTTTTCCATGCTTGTATGCCACTTCTCTTACTCTATAAAAGGAAGTAGCAATGCATCACTTCATTATATTATTGGCTTGCTAGATGAGAGCAAGAGAATGTCATGTAGAAAAGAACAATTGCTACACATTAGCACAAGTTTGTAATCCCTAGGGTTTTGGCTATTAGTTTGTTTTGCACCACGAGATTGCAAGAAAAAGTTAGTTTTGCATTGTAAACTTGGGTGAAGTTGATTTGATGTTTTATATTTGCATTTTCAACTTGAGATAAACTAAATTGTTGTAATGTAATCATCTTTTAGTGCTAAGCAAAGTTAATTTTCCAATTTAATTTTTGCATTAAATCTAGCAATAGGTACTACTAAAATGATCTAACCGTTTGACTTGTAGGGTCTATCCTCTTGAATGTTTCCCTATTGGTTTTGTTAATTGTAGATATAAAAGTGAAACAATTATTTCTAGAATAATTTGACTCAACAATAGGGTTGAATCTTCTATGGCGCAACGCCAAGGCCTTATGAGGCAAGAATTTTAACATGTTTTCTGATTGGTGCCACTAAAATTTTCTATCCATTGCATGGAGAATTTTGCTACACGTGAGAGGTAGGTAAGATAAAAGGAATTTGGTTGGTGTGATTCCTAGAAAGATCTAGTAATTAGTGCTAATCCATGCTAGTGAGAAGCACCAAGACCTATGAGGGTTTTGTAAATGTGATGCCCTAATAGCATTAGTGACTGGAGTGTTTTCTTCTCCCTAGGAGGGATGATATGATCCTATGAGAAGTTGTTGATTAGTTAAACTTGCTTAGTCTTAAAGATTCTAACCCATTGGAGGGATCTTCTAACTTAATTCCTTCGAAGTCTTGTGCCCCATGTGAGATTTCTTGTGTTGGATCTTGAGGATCTATACTCTTTGAATTGAAACTTAATGGTGGAGAAAATATTAATAATGATTTTGAGCCTTTGTACTCACATGGCATCGCTTCCTACTGCACCATACGATGCACTTCTCAACAAAATGGCATTGCTGAAGAATCGTTTCACAGGTTTTAGGTATTGGAAGAATGTTATGTTTCAAGATATCTTTTTTTTTTCAAATTTGGTCAGGATTACATAATCCACTCAATCATTACATAGTCAATAGACAGGGGTTCAACAAGAGCACCATGTCACTTACAAGAATTAAACCTAGGTGAGGATGGTAACAATCATTCCTTCCAACCACCCGAACTACATCCAATAGAGAATTGATATAACTAGTTACTTTATTGTAATTTGCTTTGTGAATATAAAAAAATGATGCTTTCATTTTTACTATGTTTTAAATTTTATAAAATTATATTTAGTTTTTGACATTAAAAAAAATTACACCAAAATAAATATAAATATTTATTAATTTTATAAAAATAATAATTACAATTTAAAAAAAAGATAAAAAATAATACCATACATTTATTATTTTAAAAATGACCCCACAAAAAACATATGTTACCATTCTAATGTCATTATATAATTAACCTATAAAGACTAATCTTCAAAATCTTCATAATCTTAAAAATACATGTTTTTACCATTCTAATATCATTAATTAACCTAAAAAGACGAATCTTCAAATTCTTCATGATCTTACAAATACATGTTTTGAGGATATTTAAATTTTATTTATTATTTTGAAAATTGCTCCCAAAAAACATATGTTGCTATTCTAATATCATTATAATTAACCTTAAAAACGAATCTTCAAAATATTCATGATCTTACAAATAGAGGATATTTAAATTTCATGGGTTATATTTAACTTTTAGTTTAATTTAAATAGCATAAAAAATAAAAAAATTTAAAATCTAAAAAAAAATAAAATTATTTACTAATTTCAAAAAATATTAGAAGTTTATTCCTTAAATAATGGTGATAGCTTTCCATTGCCATTTTTACCATTAGGTAATGTTATCTTCAAATTCTTTTATTTATAATTAAAAAAAATTATTTATGATTTTAAAACTAAATAAAAAGGTTATACAAAATTGGATTCGGAAAAAGATTAAAATTACTTGGGAATGGCTCATCTAAAACATATTAATCATCAAAAACCAAAAAATCTAGTAATTATGGAAGTATATTTTTTTCAATAAGAAAAAAAACACAACTTACTATTCAAAATAAAAATCAAAAGTTATACATCTAAAATGCAAAGACTAAACAAAATCAGCAAACACTAACAACAGGAGGGTCTAATTCTGAGAAGACTATCTGAAGACTTTCCCAATAGAACGTGTCCATGATGAAAACAAATACAACAAGTCGTCTACCCTCTTACAACAAGTTATTTTTATTTCAATTAATCAATAATCGTTATGCTCACTAACAGTGTAACAACTAAGCTATAAATATAAAAAAAACAAAAATTATATTTGTATAAGTATTATAAAAAATTGCCATCTTGAATAATGTGATACCATTGATATTTACAATTAAGCCAAAAACATAATCTTTAAAATCCCCGTGCATGATACAAATAAGTTTGAATCCTTTCAAAATTTTCATGCTTCATACAAATAAGTTTGAATCCTTTCAAAATTTTCATGCTTCATACAAATTTACTGTTGCTGATGGTTTGCATTTGGAGGGGTATTGCATCATACAAATAAGTTTGAATACTTTCAAATTTTTCATGCTTCATACTAATTTAGAATTGCTGATGGTTTGCATTTACAAATAAGTTTGAATCCTTTCAAATTTTTCATGCTTCATATAAATAAGTTTGAATCCTTTCAATTTTTTCATGCTTCATACAAATTTACTGTTGCTGATGGTTTGCAGTTGGAGGGGTATTGCATCATACAAATAAGTTTGAATCCTTTCAAACTTTTCATGCTTCATACTAATTTAGTATTGCTGATGGTTTGCATTTACAAATGAGTTTGAATCCTTTCAAATTTTTCATGCTTCATATAAATGAGTTTGAATCCTTTCAAATTTTTCATGCTTCATATAAATAAGTTTGAATCCTTTCAAATTTTTCATGCTTCATACAAATTTACTGTTGCTGATGGTTTGCAGTTGGAGGGGTATTGCATCATACAAATAAGTTTGAATCCTTTCAAATTTTTCATGCTTCATACTAATTTAGTATTGCTGATGGTTTGCATTTGGAGGGGTATACCTTACATATTTGGATCTTCAGGTGGTATGTCATAACCATAACCATCATTGTATCATTGTATATCATGATCATAATATCCATGGTTTGGATCTGGCTGTGGGGTTTGTACCAACCGTGCAGGTTTGTTTGAGGGATTTCCTGCCCAAGAAAGCCTAATTCGTCGTTCACCAAAAAATGTGCCATCTAACATTTGCAATGCTCTCTCTGCAGATGCCCTGTTGCTAAACCGGACAAATCCATAACGATTACTCACAGGTATTTTGACATGCACAAGCTCACCGAATTGACCAAATACATGTGTCAGCATTTTGGTTGTCACAGTGGAGTCTAAGCCACCAACAAAGAGCGTTGCATTTCTTGAAGCAATATCTGATTGCTGATAAACTTTAGTTTTCTTTCTTGTGTCAGGACCTATTCGCATAGGTCTGGAGGAACAAAGCATTCCATTCATCTCTGTCATAGCCCGAATTTGCTCATTCTCATCCCCAAACCTTACAAACCCATATCCTTTTGAACGGCCTCTAGTCCTATCAATAACAACCTCGGCTCCTTTCACAGATGAATACCTTCTGAAGTTTTCTTGCAACAAGTAGTCTGTGACATCATATGCTAAATCTCCCACGAATATAGTATAATCCTTGGGACGCTGTTCTCCAACGTCAAATGTTGCCCAATTTAGCCAATAAAATTGTCCAGCGTAGGGCATCTGTAGGCCATTGTAATTTTGGAGAGCCATCTGGGCTGCTGCATGGCTTACAAACTCTAGAAAACCATAACCCTCGGAAAGTTTAGTCTGCCTATTGCGAATAATATTAATAGAAATAAGGCTTTTTGTATAAGGAGCAAAGCATCGATACAGATAATTCTCATCCATCCAATTCTGCAAACCTCCGATCCAGAGGGTCCTAATCTCGTTAGCGAAGCTCACTTGTTGCGTGTATTGTTGTTGGTGTTGGAATTGTTGGTGGTATTGCTGCACCATATGCTGGGGTTGTTGGAGTTGGAACTGTTGGGGGTATTGCTGGACCATATGCTGGGTTTGTTGGGGGGTTTGTTGCATCATAAGCTGGGTTTGTTGGAGTTGGAATTGGGGTTGCTGGGGCCAAAACCCAGCTTGAGGAGGCCGCTGCATCATCATCCACTGCTGCTGCTGGGGATCAATCGCGGGAGTGGGCTGCATCATTCTGAAATATTTAGAAGGGGAAAAATATCCTCAAAATACAGTTATAAAAACCTGCGAAACGGCGAGATGCAGGAAATCTATGGAAGTTCAATGGAAACACTAAAATTGTATAAAACCGGGCAGATTTTGAACGAGACTCCAGAGAGCTACGGCTTTTCTTTAATCTTCTGCGGTAGTTGAGGAGGCGCTGAGACTTGGTTCTTATGCAGGGGTAATAATGATATGTTACAGTTCTGCATTTTACTCATTTCCTATGACCCGTTACACACCGACTTAAGATTCTAAGTGTACACGTGGCAGTTTCTGTGTAACTCAAAATTGTGGGAAGAAGTTTATTTTGTTGGAAAAAAATCTAAATCAACTTTAGATTCATCTTAAATGGGGATCTATTACGTATATTACGTATGGATAGAGACTAAAGAGCTTTTTATCTTTGTGAAGGTAGAAGGCACATGCATGGTGGCAGGATGTCATGGAGATATATTCAGAACCTATAATGGCTTCAGTGATTGATTCCAGATTTGCAGCTGATGGGAATATTGTAGAGTATAAAGAAAATGTTATGGATTCTCTCAAACAGAAGGAGTTTCTCTTGTATTTTATAATAAAAAAGGAGTTTATCTTAGATAGAGGGAGTTGCCCATGAATTATCTTAGATAGAGGAAGTTGACCATGATGTTACTCTTACTTTAGGATTCCCTCGAGATGAAATCGTTGACCTAGTTTGTAATTTTTAGTTGCTGGAGATCCAATTTTGTAAGGTGTAATTTTTTTTACTATTCTAAATGTATTTAAAGATTTTTTAAAAGTTCTAGATTTATTTACTACTTAAAAACTTAGATATTCCAAGAATTATATTCTTGTAATTTTATTTTTCAAATTTGTTACAATTTTATTTGAAAAATGGTTGTTTTAAAAAGTTTATATCTTACATCATATGTATTATCTTATACTTTCATGGGTAGCTGAATTGATTCTCCCATTACTAACGCTCATGCTAAAAAGGGTTTATTGTTCAATACTTTATCAACAAGAATTCCTCAAGGTTTTGGGTCTACTTTTTGCCAAAGTTCTATAGAGGTATTCACGAGTCTTACCTCTCATCTCCATTCCTATGTATTTTGATGGTTAAAGTGCTAAGTAGAAAGCTCAACAAGGAAAGGGAGAAAGGATGCTGGATGAGATCCTCATTTCTAGAGGGACCAAGCCAATAAACTATGCACAATTTGTCAATGATACACTTTTTCTAAGGAACGCCTCTATTGCCAATACATATATGTTTAAATAGGTTTTAATCATTTGTGGAATCCTCAAGAGGATAGGTTAATATTAGGAAAATCAAGGTTTTTTAAGTGGAACATCTCCCAAGGTTTTCTCTAACAAATCTTAAGAATATTTGGTTTTTTTCTGGAAAATATAGGTGGGCTTCCTTTCCCTACTTAGGGACTCTATCATTCAAAAGACATAAAGAGTAGTAGACTGGGCACATGTTTTGCTAAATATAAAAAAGAAAATATAGTCATTGGGAGCAAAGTGGTTGAATCTGATATAGGTAAAATAGTTTTGATCAAATTAATTTTGTCTTCCCTTCCAATATCTTAGTGCTCATTGTTTTTAGATCCAAATTATGTCGTGAACGCCATTGGGAAAGAAATACATAACTTTGGTAGGGGCCATATCAAATCATAACAAATTCCATCTTGTTAAATGGAAAAATGTAGGATCTTCTTTGGAAAAGGTTGGTATCGGCCAAAGAGACCTCAAGATGATGAATTTGTCCCTTGGGGCAAAACAATTATGGAGGATTGTGAATAAGGAAAATAAATAGTAGAAAGAGGCCTTCAAAAAGAAATATTTGAGTGGATCAGACCTCAAGATGATGAATTTGGCCCTAGGGGCAAAAAATTATGGAGGCTTGTGACTGGGGAAAATGAATGGTAGAAAGAGGCCTTCAAAAAGAAATATTTTAGTGGATCAAGGCAGTGATGTTTAGACTCAAGTACTTGAGACACCAGTATTTGGCATTTATGTAAGGAAACCAAATTATGTTATTCTCTTGGATAATTTGTATTGGATCCTAGACAATGGGAATACAATTGAACTATGGAAGGACAAGATTACAGGACATGCTACTTTAGGATCAAAACCAACATTGGCGAAGCTTAGAGAATGGTGTGAAAATGAAGGAATAACCTCCTTATTTGATATCTCAAAATGGCATCGGTATGAACAATTGAAAGGCTGGAAGTAGCTCGAGGTAATGTCTCACTTGCAATTTCATTACTCTACTCTTCAATCCATATTACAAGGTGCAACTCCTTTGAGTTCGAAAACTAGTGATAGGCATGGGTGGGGGGATGATGGTGTTTATTTGGTCAAAAAAGGATATTTTTATCTTCTTGCTCAAGTGAATCAACCTACAACATCTAAAATGTGGAAAAAGATATGGCATATTGACTGTCTACCTAAAATAATTGCCTTTTGCTGGGCTTTGTCCCATTGGAAACTGTTAATTGCTGAGAATATAAGGAAATGCAAAATTTATGGTCCTTCAAGGTGTGCTTTTCCTAGAGGAAGAAGGGACAACTCATAATTTATTTCTAGAATGTGGCTATTCATTAAAAGAGTAGAGAGTTCTTCTTTATGAGTTGGGGGTTAATCTAATCCTGCCCTCTCATTGGAGCAATCTATTCTTAAATTGGATGAATTTCTAGCTAGGAACACTAAAACAAAACAAGTATTCTTAATATTATTGGATGTCCCTTTCTAAGTATGTGCGTTGGAAAACATGGCTCACTCGAAATAGGGATTTTTTTCTTCAATTCAATTGACACCTCAACGAAATGCACATAAAGCCAAATCCTTGTTAATTGAGTCATTAAGATCATAGGAAGTTCAAGGTCTTGTTCTAGAATATGTGATAGTTCAAGAATGTCTTTGGGTAAAAGATATTGTCGCATGGATCTCCCCTCAGTCCAAACAAGTATCTAATCATCAAACTTGATCACACTTGGCAACTGGATCTTCCATAGTTGGAGTTAAAAGCTTGGCTTGACTCACAAGTCTGTTTTACATTAGTTTTTTATGAAACCTCTAAAGGAAACCCTCAAGTGGCAGGAGAAGGAGGGGTGTTCATTATCCCTAATGGAAATAAATAAGTAAGCTTCTCCCAGGGGAGTGGGATTACCACAAACAACAAAGCAAAATTGTATACTCTTTATCTTGAATTGATTCTATTGTAGGATTTCCAGATATGAAAGTAGTAATTCTAGGGGATTCTCTATTTGTTATACAACAGATGTGCAAAAGGATGGATAGGGAGGGCACCTTGCCTCAAAGAATAATGTAGAATATCAAGCAGATCAATGAAGCTAAGCTCTATCATGTGAAGCAAAGTCATAATCAAATGGAAAGTGAACAAACTAATGCAACTGTGTACTTGGAAAAGGGGATCCCCCTCTCTAAGGATATGGATCCATTAATCTATGTTTCACAACTTCATGGATTATCCAAATGTTTTACTTCAAGTCTTAGAATTGCATGGATTTAACACTTGACACACTAGCCAAGCTATGATAATGGAGGGACTCATTGGTATTAATGGATCGCATGAGGGATGAGCCAATGCCCTCAATTCACTCTCTTGCGTATGCATTCATTTGATGGAAAATTATGAAGGTTGTATGTTAAGCATTGTTAGTGAAGGTGGGACATTCTAGAAGGGGAGATTTGTAATTGCAATGCATATGGATGGAGACCTAGGCATATTTTTAGGGATTTTCAAGCAATGAAGGTTTGATGCGGCTTTAGGCAAGTGTTTTCTCATATTGTGTGTGGTGAATTTCCTCTCAACTTTGAACTAAGTGAAGGTATGCAACCACCCTTATACATGGCACCTCTATTTTGGAAGGTCTCCTCCAATTCGATTTGAGTAATTTTTACCTCTGAATATTTTAGTGTGTTGGGTAAACTCTTGGTGAAGCAAATAGGAGTAGATGCTTGGTGAGATTTTGGTGACTTTGTTATCCCTGCATATGTTCTAGGTTATAATGAAACTATGCTATGGAATGATACAACTCAATATATATATATATATTTATATATATATTTGTCCTAGGAGAATCGACAATTGGGATGGGGTTGGTACTCGTGTGACATGGGGTCCAGGGGTCCAATCCCGTCCGCTACCACTATACCCCTAGGTGCAACCACCACCACAATGGAGCACGAGTAATCCGGGGTTTGAACCCGTGACCTCTTACAAGGCTTACACGGGATTTGTCGGTTGGTTTACACCCTGATGGGCATGCTACAACTCAATTTCTTCAGATTTAGAGATCAAACGTTTTTTAGAAACATGGTTTTTCTTGTTTTATTTTAATATTTTCAGATGTACGGGACACAATTTGTAGATGCATATGAGATATTCAACTTTAGAGGCATTTTTCAAGTCTATATTCAAGAATTTATATTGAAGATGGTGAATGGAGAAATTTGTGGAAACAAAATAAAATATAGTGCAAGATATCCTCATGAATAAATCTTGCAATTCATGGTGAAAGAACAACCTACTATGTAATAAAGAATTCAACAATTCTAATAAAAGTAATTTAAATATTGGTGAAACTCATGGAAATGGTAGCTAGAACATTCATGTATTAAACAGTAATGAAACCTTCATTAATAGAACATTCATGGAGAAATATGGTCATAAAAATGAAATAATCATTCCTCATTTGATACTCATCACAGTCAACACATGTATATGATGGAATAACATGTTGCTCAAACTTTATTAATGATCAAGAAGTATTACATAGTTTGGAATAGGATTTGAATTAACATAAGAGAAATATAATAACAGAAGGAGGTTTATACAGACTGGTATAAGCATGAGATTTGAATCTCATGGATCTTCTTTCTAGTCAGAATCTTCCCTACCATAGTAATCATGTGATCCTTCAAACTTTGAGAAATTCCCTCTCCCAAAAAATGCTTGATCCCGATGAAGAGATTTGGGTTCTCTATTTATAGCTTCCTTTCCTTTCTAATTGATTCTTGAAACTTCCCCCTTTCTTTTAAAACTTCAAAAATATACACTCTATGAATCCCAAAATAACTAAACATTGCAAGATGAATCTAGATTAATCTCCGTGACCTCTGTGTTTTATATCTAGATTAAACTTGATCACACTTCGCAAAAAGGAAGAGGGACAACTTCATTCTCTGTCCCTATTACACTTAAAATTGCATCCCTCAATCCATGTACTCCCCTTACCAAATGAAAATACCAATGTTGCTTGCCAATGTAATTAGAGTCAAATTTGATAACTCTAGTTATATTACATACGTATACTTTCTCTTATGAAAAATTAATGAACATTTCATTTTACTTGCCATCGATTACATTGGTTTCTATTTATTGTGCGGATTGTTATTTATTGCTTATTAGCATTTGCACTATACCTCCCATAGATTCACTATACTTGCTTTCAACACATAAACTTACATTATCTACATACACACAACTTTCTTTCATTTTAAACATACCGAAGTTCTTTTCAACATTTTATTTCCTCATCTCCCCCTATTCAGGGGTATGCTAGATAATGAAGTGTCACATCCTAATGAAGGGACATGACCTTCCATCCATGGTGACCAATCAATGCAAATATAAGTAAACCATCCAATGGAATTGTAATAATCCTATCATATTCAATCATCTATTCATTACTCAATTATTATAATTTTTTCCTTTATGATTTTAAGATGTTATCCTTCTTATATTGGATATTCAATAAATGAACTATGTAAAATGAGAGATGATTGGTGTAACTAGTTATTTTGTTGTAATTTGATTTGTGAATATAGAAAATTGAATTTTATAAAAATATTAATTACTATTTTAAAAATAGAAAATTGTTATAAAAAATAATACTCATTTATGAGTTTAAAAATAACCAAAACAATGTGTTACCATTCTAATATCAATACAGTTAACCTAAAAAGATAAATATTCAAAGTCTTTATTTTCATTCAAATAAATGTTTTTGAGATTGGATAAAAAAGTTAAAAAAATTTGGTCATGAAGTAAGATCTAAAAGTGCTTTTGATTGGCTAAGAGTGCCTTGTCTAAACAATTTAATAGTCTTCCCTCTTACGACTAGTTAATAAAAAACTTTAAAAAATATATTATTTTAAGGTTGAATAAGAAAATTACAAAAAAAAATATCTAAAATTGCTCTTGATTGGCTAAGAACTTGTCTAAACAAGTTAATAGCCAAAAACCCAAAAAATTCTAGTAGTTGTAATTACCATTGCTAAGGCTGAGGATATGATTGTTGATAAACTCTAGTCTTTTTTCTTGTTGCTGGAATTATTTGCATACCTCTCGATGAACAAAGCATTCCATTAATCTCTTTCATAGCCCGAATTTGCTCATTCTCATCCCCAAACATTACAAATCCATATCCTTTTGAACGTCTTTTAGTCCTATCAGTAACAAACTTGGCTCCTTTTATAGATGGGTATATAAATCTGAAGGTCTCTTGCAACAAGTAGTCTTTGACATCAAGTGCCAAATCTCCCACGAATATAGTATAATCCTTGGGACGTTTTTCTCCAACGCTAAATTTTTCCCAATTGAGCCTGTAAAACTTTGCAGAGCCATCTGGGCTCTGCATTGCTTACAAACTCTAGGAAACCATAACCCTCTGATTGCCCAATCTACTTATTATGAATAATCTTAAGAGAAATAAAACCTTCGGTAGTAGAAAAAAATTATGCAAATAATTCTCATCCATCCAATGTTGTAAACCTCTGATCCAGAGGGTCCTAATCCCGTTAGCGGAGCTCACTTGTTGCGAGTATTGAAACCGTTGATGCCTAGTTTTTAGGCATGATGGACACTCGGTGTTGTGTGTCATCAAAATAAATTTGTCACTTGTCATAAAACTTCTGCTACGTTTTTTTTAACTTTGTCTGCTGCAAGAGCCATCCAATTCTATTTATTCTATGTTCCATCCTCGTTTATGTATTGTTGTTGCTTGTATTGAGAGAAGAGAAGTGAAAGCGTTGAGAGTTGTAGGTGTTGTTTTTTGTTTTTAAGAAAAAAAGGATACTTTGTTTTTTCTTCTCTTTGAAATAAAGTTGTTATTATTTTTTGTTTTTTCAGAAGAAGATTGATTTTTAGTGCTGGGTGATATCAAAATTATGGTTAATCTTATTTTGATGTAGTCATTTTTTATATTTTGAAGTTTTGGATATGTATTTTTGGGGGTGTATGACTACAATGAACACTTAATTCCTTTTATTCAGATTCATCATTTTGTATCAGAGCATTGGTTTGTGGTTGATTGCAATTTCGAGGAGAAGGATACAATTGCCCAAAATAATAGTTCAATCCAGTATCAAATTCCTTTTTTTTGTGGAGAAAACTATGAGTATTGGAGTGTTAAGATGAGAACTCTTTTCATTTCTCAAGATTTATGGATTCTTGCTTTTGTAGGTTACAAAGAGCCAACTGATAAAGCTGCATATAATGCACTATCTGCTGGTCAAAAGACAGAGTTGAAAGATATCAAAAAAAGGGATGCCATAGCTCTATTTATTCTTCAAACAGGAGTTGGCATTACAATATTTCCAAAGATTGTAGAATGTAAAAGGTATCATGATGCTTGGGAAAGATTGGAAAAATCCTACAAAGGATTTGTTCAGGTAAAAGTTGTCAAACTCCAAATGCTTAGAAGAGATTTTGACTCTATGTTTATGAAAGAAAATGAAAGTGTTGAATTTTTTATTACTAGAGTACAAAATATTGTGAATTATATTCATGCTTATGGTGAATCACTTGAAGATAGGATGATTGTTGAAAAGGTTTTAAGAAGTCTTCCTAAAACGTTTGATCCCATCACTATTTCCATGAAGAATCAAGGGATCATCTCAGCTAACTCTTGCTGATCTGTTTGGAAGTCTACAAGTTCATGAAGACAGGTTGAAAAAGAATGAGAAAGCTCTTGATCAAGCTTTCCAAAGTAAGTTGAAGGTTGATGAGGGAAAGAAACAGTCTTTCACTGCCATGAATGATGCTTCTACTTCTTTATCATCATATAGAGGAGGTAGAGACCATGGAATAGAAAGAAGCAGTCATCCTGGAAGAGGACACTTTCATTACAACTATTGTGATAAATATGGACATCTTGAAAGTTATTGTTTTAAGAAGAAAAAAGACACCTCTAAAGAAAATTTTAGTAAGGATGAAGGTTAGAGCTCTCATACTTTGTTTCTCACATGCAATAGTTTTGAATCCAAAGACAATTTTGAATGGTATTTAGACAGTGGCTGCTCAAATCACGACTGGAAATACAAATTTGTTTGTAAATTTAGATGAGAGTGTAAAAGGGAAAGTTAATTTTGTCAATGATAATGAAGTTGATATAATGGGAAAATTCATGAATGGACACTTGCCATAAAATTCATGAATGGACACATCAAGTATGTACAAGACACTCTATATGTTCCAAGTTTAAGGTATAACTTGATTAGCATAGGGAAGTTAAACTCTAAAAACTACAAGACTGTTTTTGAGGAAAAGCTTTGTAATATTTTTAACCACAATGCTTTAGTTGATAAAGTCCCTATGACAAAAAATACGATGCTTTTGTTAAAAATGGAATCAAATGTAACTTGCTTGAAAGAATCAAGTGATTAGTCTTGGCTATGGCACAAAATATTTGGACACCTTAATTTTAGATCTCTCTCTTCCATGCAAAAGAAGAATATGGTAAGAGGTCTTTCTTCCTTTATAGAGACAGATAACAAGATATGTGAAGGTTATGCAATTGGGAAAAAAACACAGAGAAAAATTGCCTATTCATCATTTTAGAGCAGATGAGCCATTGGCCTTAGTACATACATATATATGTTGGTCCATGCAAACTTTGTCTATTGGGAAGAATGGGTATTTTTTCTCTTAGTCGACGATTTTTCAAGAATGTCTTGGGTCTATTTCTTAAGTGAAAAGTCTCAAGCTTTTAGTTGTTTAAAAAAAATTAAAGCTCTTGTTGAAAAAGAATCATGATACTATTTGAGAGTCTTGAGAATTGATCGAGGTGTAGAATTCACCTCCAATGAATTCGCGGAATTTTGTAACTCACATGGAATAATGAAGGAGTTAACCACAACTTATACTCCAAAACAAAATGGAATAACAGAAAGGAAAAATAGAACAATTGTAGAAATGACCAAGTGTATGTTGAAAGAAATGTATTTTCCAAACATGTATTGGGTAGATGCAGTACATTCAACTATATATATTCTCAACATAATTCCTACAATGATGGTAAAAAAATGTACTCCTTATGAAGCTTGGTTTGGTAAAAACACAAGCGTTTCTCATCTTAAAATGTTTGGGTCTACATGCTTTGTTCGTATTCCTCTTCAACAAAGAAAAAAATTAGATGAAAAGTCAGTGAGATGTATTTTCATTGGATATTCAGAAGAAAGTAAGGCTTATAGATGTTATGATCCTCTTACTAGTAAGCTTTATGTTAGTAGAGATGTGATCTTTCATGAAGGGGGAGTTTATTTCAAGAATGAAGAAGAAGATAAAGTGATCAATCCACATGTTGAAGATTTAATCCTTAATAATAATGACTAGTCTTTGCATCCCTCTACAGTGACAAATAGAGGTTCACCTACAAGAAGTTCTCCATCAAAGGCTATTACTCCAACAAGATCTCAAGATGATGCACAAGTAACACCTCCATCTAGTCCTCCTAGAAAAACAAGAAGTTTGAAGGAAATATATGAGTCATCCAAGTATGTTAATGATAATTTCTCTTCTTTCCTCTGCACATATTGAACCATTCAATTTCAATGAAGGTTGTTTTGATGAACCATGGATGCAAGCCACGGAGGATGAGATATCACAGATTCAAAAAAATGACAGTTGGGAGTTAGTTGACCTCCCTCACGAAAAATCCACCATTGGATTAAAGTGGATTTACAAGATAAAATTTAATATGGATGGAAGCATTTCAAAATATAAAGCACGTTTCGTTGCAAAAGGACATGTACAACAAGAAGGCATTGAATATGAGGAGACGTTTGCTCTGGTAGCAAGAATGGAAACTGTAAGAACTTTTCTTTCCATTGCATCTCAGTTAAAGTTAATAGTTTATCATATGGATGTTAAATATGCTTTCTTAAATGGATATTTAAAGGAAGAACTTTATGTTGAACAACCTCAAGGTTTCATTGCTGAAGGAAAACAAGATAAGTTTTATAGGCTTAAGAAGGCACTTTATGGTCTTAAACAAGCTCCTAGAGCTTGGTACTCTAGAATAGATAACTATCTTCAAGATCAAGGTTTTGTTAAATGTTCTTTAAAGAGTGTTGTCTACAAAAAGGTTGTTGGATTAGATTTCATTATTGTTTGCTTATATGTAGATGATCTAATATTTATGAGCACCTCATCCTCACTTGAGAAGGAGTTCAAAGAATAAATGTAATCTGAATTTGAGATATCTGATTTGGGAGAAATGCAATATTTTTTGGGCATGCAAATCAAACAAAGTGATGCAGGTATATCTATTTTCCAATCCAAATATGTGGAATACATGTTGAAAAGGTTTACCATGCAAAGATGTAAACCTGTGAGCACTCCCATAGTTGTTGGGAGTAAATTGATAAAGGAAGATGGAACTCCTCTTTGTAATGCCACAATTTATAGATCTCTGATTGGTATCCTTATGTATTTGACAACAACAAGACCAAACATTATGTTTGTTGTCAGTCTATTTGCTAGATTCATGCATCAACCACATGAGTCTCATTGGAAGGCAGCCAGAATAATTCTTAGATATGTAAGTGGTACCAATTTTTTTGGATTGTTTTATAATGCTACTAATAATTCCAATATTGTAGCATACACATATGCAGATTGGGCAGGTAACTTGGATGATCAAAAGAGTACTTCATGATATGCTTTTTTCTTTAAAGCAAATCTTGTTTCTTGGAGTAGCAAAAAGTATCCCACTGTTGCTTTATCCACAGTTGAAGCATAATATATAGAAGCAACATCAACCAACACACAAGCAATCTGGATGGAAAGGCTATTTGAATATTTTGGAATGCAAATTTGTAAACCCACCAAAATTTATTGTGACAATCAAACTACATTCTCCATGAAAAAGAATCCAATCTTCCAAAGCAAAAGCAAACATATTGATATTCGACATCATTTCATTCGATATCTTGCACAAAAACCATTTCTCTCCTTCAAATTTTGTCGAACTGAAGATCAACTTGCAGACATTTTTACTAAGGATCTTCCAAAAGACAAATTGGAGAAATTTAGATTGATGTTAGGAATTCAAAAACTTGACATCAAGGGGGAGATTGAAACCGTTGATGCCTAGTTTTTAGGCATGATGGACACTCGATGTTGTGCATCATCAAAATAGATATGACACTTGTCATAAAAATTTTGCCATGTTTTTTTTAAACTTTGTCTGCTGCAAGAGCCATCCAATTCTATTTATTCAATGTTCCGTTCTCATTTCTGTATTGCTGTTATTTGTATTGTGAGAAGAGAAATGAAAACATTGAGAGCTATAGGTGTTGTTTTTTATTTTTAAGAAAACATAGGATACTCTGTTTTTTCTTCTCTTTGAATTAAAGTTGTTACTGTTTTTTGTTTTTTTCATAAGAAGATTGACTTTTAGTGTTGTGTGATATCAAAATTATGGTTAATCTTATTTTGATGCAGTCATTTTTTTTATATTTTGAAGTTTTGCATCTGTATTTTTTGGGGTGTGTGACTAGAGTGAACACTTAAGTCCTTTTATTCCTCTTTAATGTTGTCTTATTGATTTTGTTATTTTTAACATGTTTTCTAAGTGGCATTGCTAAAATTTTCCATAAATTGCATGGAGATTTTTGCTACATTTAAGAGGGAGTTAGGAGCAAAGGATTCATCCATTCCTAGAAATATCTAGTGATTCTAGTGCTAATGCATGCTCTTGAGAATCACCAAGCCTTGTGCGCGTTTTGTAAGTATGATGCCCTTGTAGCATTAGTGATTGGAGTGTGTTCTTATCCCTTAGTGGGATGATATGAACCTATGAGAAGTTGTTGATTAGTTGAACTTGTTTAGTCTTAAAATTTTTGACCCACTAGTGGGATCTTCTAACTTTACCCCTTAGAAGTGCACTTCTCAAGAAAATGGCATCTATGAAATGAAGAATCATAAACAACTATCAGAGCACATTCGTTCGTGGCATATGAAACAATACCCCTAATTTAACTAAATATTGGAAAATACCTTCCAAAATCGTTTTTTTTTAACCTCCTCCCAATATGCCTTCCCAATTAAAAAAACCCCTACTTTCACTAGATATTGTATGTATCAATTTTTTCATTAACATTTTTTATTCCCCTTTACATTTCTACCTAGTATATAGATATGATACCCCTCTTATGACCCCACATGCATTCTACAATGCACCTTGCTTCTTTCGATGTATATCGTGGATGCACATTACTTCACCCACAATGCAATTACTCAACTACATATCATTATGATTTGCAACATCTAATGGTCTAATGAAGAGATAGGAGATCACTTTTTGTATGTCACTAGAGCCAATGCACATAGTACAACATTTAGATTGCATTTTGCAGTTCCCCAATTGCTGACTAAGCATGTTGTGGGCTAGGTATCGAAGCCCCGAGGGCCTGTAAAAAGCTCTAGGAGGCTGACTAAACCTCCCAAGGCCTGTAATATGCACGAGTGGTTGGATATTCAAGCCCCCAAGTCCTATCGAGGGCCTATAACAGGCCCTGGAGGCTTAGAGCCTCCCAAGGATATTGGTAACAACTGGCTGAGTGCTATTGGTAACAATTGG
Organism: Larix kaempferi; assembly: GCA_027924585.1. NCBI lineage: Eukaryota > Viridiplantae > Streptophyta > Pinopsida > Pinales > Pinaceae > Larix > Larix kaempferi. Next base: position 2,417,229 of record BSBM01000655.1, on the reverse strand, counting down.
TTGTCAATGACCACTGTCTCTCGACTATGATTGACTGGAAACCCACTTCACCACGAAACCCCTGGCCTCAAGCATGCCTCAAGACGCGATTTCCCTGCGTACTGGTAAGCCCGAGCCTTGCTTCAACCAAATTTCTCATCCGGCCATGATCCCGCCATCTCCATTAGACGGATATTTGTGAGCCCGCCCATATAAAAAATACCCCAAAGTATTTTTGTATTGTTAGATTAAATTAAAAAACCCTTTGCCCATATAAGCAATATAATTTTTAGGTTTTCGTGAATATTTAATACCACAATATGAATGAACATGATATTTTATTGCCTTCTAGTGAAGCAATTTCTTATGTATAAGGAATATAAAGGAATATAAGGAATGCAACTATTAGAAAAGCCATAGCCCCAAGAGTTAGCTCAATCGGTCGAGCACCCGTAGTTAGGGACCGGTACATGAACCACATTGAAAAAAAAAAAAAAAAAAAAAACTCTTAGAAAAGCCTAAAGTGACAAGGAACTAATTGTTTCTCATTCCATGTTTTACAAATTTGTCCTATCTATAGCTTTTAATGTAAAATGAGAAATGATTGGTGTAACTAGTTATTTTGTTGCAATTTTCTTTGTGAATATAGAAAATTGATGAGATTATAAAATAATATTTCTTAATCTTATAAAACTAATAATTACTATTTTAAAAATAAAAAAATATTATAAAAAATAATATTCATTTATGAGTTTTGAAAATAACTAAAAGAAGAATGTGTTATTATTCTAATATCAATATACTTAACCAAAAAAATAAATATTCAAAGTCTTTATTTTCATTTAAATAAATGTTTTGAGACATGATAAGAAAGTTATAAAACAAACTGGCCATGAAGTAAGATCTAAAACGATTTTTGATTTGCTAAGAGTACTACTTTATTTTTTATTTATGTTAAACATAGCCAAAAACCCAAAGGCTTCAATTAGTTATAAGATTCTGTCCTCTCACCACACGTTAGTAAAAAGCTTGAAAAATTATTATTTACTATTTTAAGACTGTGTAAGAAAGTTGAACAAATTGGTTCTGGATATAAAATTGTTTTTATTCACTAAGAGCTTGTCTAAACAACTTACTAGCCAAATTACCATTACCGAGACTGAGGATACGATTGCTGAGGCTGAGGATACGATTGCCCAGTCTTTTTTCTTCTGACCGGACGTATTCGCATTATTCGCATAGGTCTCGATGAACAAAGCTTTCCATTCATCTCTGTCATAGCCCGAATTTGCTCATTCTCATCCCCGAACATTACAAATCCGTATCCTTCTGAACGTCCTGTAATGCTATCAATAACAACCTTGGCTCCTTTTACTGATGGGTATATAACTTGGAAGGTCTCTTGCAACAGGTAGTCTGTGACATCAGATGCCAAATCTCCCACGAATATACTATAATCCTTGGGAGGTTTTTCTCCAACGCCAAATGCAGCCCAAAACCCAGCTTGAGGAGGCGGCTGCATCATCATCACCCGCTGCTGCTGCTGGGGATCGATCACGCGTGGGGCCACGGGAGTTGGCTGCATCATCATCCATTGCTGCTGCTGCTGGTGGGAATCGATCGTGGGTGTGGCCACGGGAGTCTGCTGCATCATCATCATCAGCTGCTGCTGCTGGGGATATGGGGTGTGGGCCCCGGAAGTCGGCTGCATCATTCTGAAATATTTAAAAGGATTAAAACCCTCAAAATACAGTTAAACAAACCTGCGAAAGAGCGAGGCACAGGTGACAGGATATCTATGGAAGTTCGACGGAAACGCTGAATTTGTACTCTTCTGCGCAAGCTTATAATCACGGATAATAGAAATGAGACTTGGTGCATATAATAATGAAATGTTTTAATATATATATATATATATATATTCGTTTTTAGTCAGTTCCTATGTATACCCGTTACACGCCGACTTACTAGGAAATTTATATGTTTTATATCCAACAGCCCGCAAGTCAGGGAAGTTTATATGTTACTCAACATTGCTGGAAAAACGGAATGGTGTGACCCACAACTTGTTGGGTAGAACATGGTTAGAAATATGGCCACTTTCGATAATTTTGATCCTATGCCATTTATATGACCTTATCTCTTTGAGGAAAGTTGAATTGGTTTTCTTTCAAGTGACATCCAAGCTAAACAAGGTTCATGACTTAATATTTGATAGTGAGTTTTATAATGAGTATGTTATTTGGCTATAGACCTATCCACAAGGCACACCAGAGACATGACATGCATCCTTGCTTAAAGGTTTGGTGCACCTCAAACATTGGCAGCTCGCATTAGTTGGACAGACCAAGAGAATCTTAGTGTGAACTTAACGAGACACAACCTCATCCACAGGCATGTACTATGCATGATAGTTGAAGTGGCGGGAAGAACTGATTGGCTTAAATGTGACTTGGATAGAGTCGATTGGGCACACATTAACTAGGTAGACTAAGTGGGTGAGCTTGGTTGGATGCACATAATCTAGGAGCACTTGGGCACACATCACATGGATGGATGTTGGCTTTGTACCCTTGCAATGAGCATACCTAAGGTTGTGGATGGATGCATGTCAAACTATTGAATGAATTTGGTGGAGTAGGAATTAGTTGCATTTGATGGTTTGTAGTCTAAGGTGAAATTATGGGAAAACCTTAAGTGAAGAGATGTAGTCTTGTTGTAGTAGGTGCAGGTGCAGGCTGGCCAAGCCCTTCAGTTGAGGAAAGGTAGTGCCACACGACCTTAAGTGCTGAAGGGATGTTTGAAAAACCATAGTTTCAAAGAAAAAAATTCGGGCAAACGGTAAGTCCATGACAATATGGGTAACATGGATAGACATGGTACATGATGTGGCACTATAAGACATTAATGGTGCCATGCTGTAAAATTGAATTTCATGTGTGGTGCTAACGTTTTGACATGTGCCACTTGTTGGGTGGTGTTACCTATTGACATAAAACACGCTATCGATTACTCGATTCTAAACATACTTGGATTCACTTTCAATGATGGCTATTATCTAGCACATTATATTCCTATTAGGGTTAATTCATGCATTACATATCATAATAAAGTTCGTTTTGTAGGGTAATCTAGATTAGTATATTCTCCTATTAAGATTATCACAAACTCTTCATGTCGATATTTCAAGATACCAAATCAAATTCCATCATTAGGGAAATAAATCTCTATATTCCATAAACTGATATTCCAAATGAAACACACTAGAGAAATCCTAAAACCTAAATTGGTATAATTATTGATAAATTTGTTAGTTTTTCAGAATTTACTTCAATATGATCTAGGATCTTAACTGAGAGAATAACATGTACATCATATCTACAGCATATCAATCAAGAACACAATAATACAAGCACACAAGAGACACATAGTTTCATCGGGGAAAACCAAGAAGGTGAAAAACCCCGCAACTTTCTCAGAGTTAGATAGAGCAATAATACAACTCAAGTACAAGAGATAGTCCTCCTAGCAACAGCTTCTCCTCCTCCACAAGTGCACCACTCTCCAATGAGAGTATGAGTGAGAAAGTGAATGATCAAATAGAGTGCCTCCCACACTCTATTTATACTTGACTTGACTTGCCTAATAACCTTTACTAGGTCGGCCTCAACTTAACCACATAATATAATGCTGACAAGGCCGACCCCCAATAGGGTGGTCTAATAACCCTTTAACCCACATGACTTATACAGGGCCGACCCCAACAAGGTGGTCTAATAACCCATCAAGTATAAGTTACAACACTTACAATATAAATGACGACACTTCCGTATAGAGGAATAATAACATATCTATAGGAATACAATATACATATATGAAATACATTCCGAAGTTACAAATACATCAACACTCCTTCTTAACTAGGAAGGTATTTCTCGACACATGTATTTTAGCACAAGTCTTCTTCTCTGGATCATCATCATTGATCATCGTCATCGAATCATCGTCATCATCACTGCTGCTGCTATCTCAATCAATCTCTCATCTACTCATCATAGGAAGTTCTACAGAGCCAACCCTTTTTCATGCTGGATGTAGGCCCACCACCTGTAGGTATTCATCATCACTGGCCATACTGTGGAATCCTCAGGATTTATTACGTGAGTCAATAAAACCTCAAAAGAGCATCCCAGGACTGATTACGAGCACACAGCTCAACCTATCGGATCTCCCAGGACCTTTTACATGCCACTGTACAACCTGTCCATGGCCACAGAGTATCATCCCGATACTCATGATCATACTGATCATGTCATCTCAGCGAGCAAGCCATCATGTAGGTACACCTCAGGATTGATTACATTGCCTCTGCAAAACCTGCAAGATCTCCCAGGACTGATTACACTGCCTCTGCAAAACTTGCAAGAGCATCTCAGGACTGATTACATGCCTCTGCAAAACCTGTGTACCCTACTGTCACATCATCGTCTTTAGATCACCCCATAGTCCCACGTCCACAGAGCACAACCCAGATGTACACACACAACACTTATATACACCGACATGGGAGGACCTACCTACCACCATCCGGGAATGGCTCAGCACTTACATCACGACCATGGGAGGACTCTCCTATCACCATGTCACCATGGAAGGAACTACCTGCCACCATGTCGAAAAGGCACAACACTTACATCATGACCATGAGAGGACTTACCTACCACCATGTCACCATGGGAGGACCTACCTACCATCATGTCGGAAAGGCACGACAATTACATCAACGACCGTGAGAGGACTTACCTACCACCATGTCACCATGGGAGGACCTACCTACCATCATGTCAGAATAGCCCGACAATTACATCAACGACCATGAGAGGACTCTCCTACCACCATGTCACCATGGGAGGAACTACCTACCATCATGTCGGAAAATCCCAACATCCCTTACATCTCACCATGGGAGGACCTACCTACCACCATGTGAGAATGGACCCAACCCTTACATCTGCACCATAGGAGGACCTACCTACCACTATGTGAGAATGGCTCATGTGCATCTGTGTCTTCGGACTCATCACTTCCCCTTGGAAGACATCTTGATTTGAAGTACACCAAGTCTCCCTCTGAAGTATTCAAACTTCACTCTGGTTAGCGGCTTGGTCAACACATCGGCTATCTGCTCGTCCGTCGCAAAATACAGGAGCTTCACTGCTCCTCTCTGCACCATATCCCTGATATAGTGGAACTTGATCTCAATGTGCTTTGACTTGTCATGGAACACTGGGTTCTCTGACAACTTCACACAACTCTGGTTGTTGCAATATATACAAGTAGCACTCAACTGGAGATCAAACAAATCAGACAGTAGCATCCTAAACCATATTGCCTCACAACTAGCTGAACAAGCTGTGACATACTTTGCTTTGGCTATACTCAGTGCCACACAAGACTGCTTCCTGCTAAACCAAGAGATCATACCGGATCCCATACTGAAGCAACACCCCAAAGTGCTGTAATATCCCGTTTTTGACCCTATTGCATTAAAATTGTAAATGATGTAAATATCGTTATTTAATCATGGTGAGGAGCTCAAGGGCAAGGTCCCGCCATCGATTTAGCTTTGTATGTATCGACAATTTAAAAATAGATGCTTATGGTTCTTGTGCTGGACATGCATAATGTAAATTAATACATCATGTAAATACAAATTTTAATGAAATACCCACAACTAGCTATGCAATGCAACAAAGAGATGGGGCATGATTTTTATAAGGAATAGGGAGGGAAATTATTCAAACCCTTGAGTCAATGGTGCTAATCCATGTGTCAATGAGGAAACCCATAAACCACCAACTACCCATTTTGGGTTATGCACCCAATCATTTAATTCTTCCAAGAGTTGGTTGAGGCAGTTAATGCCTTGGGAATGGAGAGGCATGGCAGTCAATTTTCGTGTATGGGCAAGCCATCAATCTGGAAAATCGTATTTTTGCTTCTTGGGCAAGAAAACACCCACGAAATGGTGCCCAAAGCCATTCTGAACCAATAGCCTTTTCCCTCTCACGCAGTTTGAGCTAGCTGGGCTTTCCCCATCATGTTTTTTCACCATTTTTCCTGCATTTTCCATGCCTGGGAGCTCGTTTTTGCATTGTATAGCAGCTGGGAGAGGAGGGCCACGATTTGGGATTGTGATGGAGGTCGTTTTTGCCCCAAAATGCCCATAGGCATTTTTCTGAAAACGGTTTTTCTCTCCAGGGTTAAATCCCGAATTTCCATTTTCGTTTTTGGGATTTCCCACATTTTTCTGAAATTGGTAGAAACCCCATTTTGGGCATCCCACTGTAAAAACGTTTTTCTACATGCCCAACACTTATACTTTTGTTGTTATGTGCATTCCCTGTTTTGGTTTGAACCTGTGAGCAAGATATTTGGAGTGGTAGTGGACATAATTGGCTTGATAAACCTAGTGGGGGAAAATAACCTCTCAAGAAGATCAAGAGGAATGGCTACTCTTCTATGCACACCTTGGACACTCTAGATTGGAAGGTATGGCTTGAGGGACTGTGCATTGGTGAAGGGAATACTTCCTTGAGGGGGGTGTGTAGGCATTGTGGGTGCCAAGCTAGATAGTTCTTGTAGAGGTATCCATGGCTCTATGCTTGAGCTCACTAGCTTAGCAATTCTTCTTTTCCATCTCCTAACAGCCTGATAAACCCAATTGTATATTGGCTTGGCTCATTTTGGTGTATGTTGGGCTATGTGTGAGTCTGCTGTTCCCTGGTTCCTTGTAGAAATCATGCCCAGCTCGGGGGTGGAAGTTGCATCAAGAGATTGATAAGCACAACAGGCCTATGGTTAGGAGGAATGTTGCAGTTGAATAGCTGGTTGCTCAGGGACTACTCTGTTTCAAGATAAGTACTCTCATGTGTTAATTCTGTATTGTTTCAATGGATGAATGACATGAATGTCTTGAATGTATGATGGATGTGTAACATAACTTAATTCTGCTGTGTGTTCAAATACTTATGTATTTCCATATTTCCATCTTCTCTCTATATGCATGTTTGTATACTATATATGTGGCTAGATGTCCCCGAATCAGAGTCATGTTCTCTCCCATGTTGGTATGATGGGTGGGTATGTGACAAGTGCTCTTCCGATCAATGGAACTGTCTGACCAATCCGAATCAACATAGCCCTCTAGGTTAAACTTTTGATTCGCCTCATACTTGATCCCATAGTCAACTGTACCCTTTAGGCACCTCTAAATATGCTTTGCAGTTATCAGGTGAACATGTCTCGGATCTGTCAAATACTTGCTCAAGGTGTTCACCGCAAAGAAGATATCTGGTCTCGTATTCATCAGGTACATCAAGTACCTAATCATCTGACGATACATCATCACATGATCATCTTGATCATCATCACAGCATCATCCTGATGCATATCATCTGGAGGAACACCCTGAAGCTCATCATCCATGATCATCTTGATCATACAATGCGTCCTCTTAATGCATACAAAGTATCTACCTGATACATGTTATCATACATGATCCACCTGATCATACAATGTATTCACTTGATACATATACAAGTACATGATCCACCTGATGCATATACAAATACATGATCCAACTGATCATATCCAGCATCCAACATGATGCATATACAAATCAGTAATTGGAGCATCATCCTGATGCTCATCACACAACGCTTACATCCACGGCCATGGGAAGGATCCTCCTCTCACCATGCTTCGAATGGCTCCTACAAATGTGTCCCATCACTTCTTCCTTGAAGTATCATCAATCTGAAGAACACCAAGCAAGATAGCTGTCTTGACATCCATCTGGTGTATCTTCCATTTCATCACTTGCTTTGTATTTCTCTATGTTGCCTTCTGTAGCATGCTTGATCTTATAGATCCACTTGGAAGTCACAACAGACTTCCCTTCAGGTCTTGGGACCACATCCCAAACATCATTCTTCATGATCGATGGATCATGGATTCTTCCTGGATCCTGGGAACTTCAATATATTCAATATCTTCAATAGATAACTTTGCTGTTGGAACAAATGTTGTAGTCCTTCTTTTGTAGGTGCTCGTATACGATCTTTCCTACAAAACAAGTTAAATTGCATGATTACAAACTTCTCATAGTTTTCAAAACAAATTCTTACACATAAATAAATATGTCATACAGTCATGCAATTATTTTAGCCAATGCTTCAATACAACATTTATCCCTATCCCGTAACTTTCTAGATGCCTTCCAATCTCTACCAGAACATTGTTAAGAGTTTGCACTACTCCCAACATGTCAGCAAAGAGGTTTCATTCTAGATAAGTAGCAATGGAATGTTGTACAGTTCCATAGGACACTTACCCATCACATGCATATTAGTAGTATACTGTTCATTAATGCAGTTATTCTAATATGCATAATACACACTTTGAGTCTAGGAACATAAGCATATACATCATTTGAACAATATTATTTAAACAATCAAATATGCAAGAAATGACAATTCAAATACTTATCTTTGTTTGGTTTGTAGGGTGGACTCCCTCTCAATATTTGCTTCCTTGCAGGAACTATTGGAGTGTGCTCCCTCTTGATCTTTGCTTCCTCGATTACCTGTCCTTGAACTTATATCCATCCTCGATCACTTATGCATACTTACTAGTATCATCATTGTGCTATCCTCAAGGTATCATACATACATTCATTAGTATAATCTCAATACTATCAAAACACAATAATCTTAAACATGTATAGTCATGATCATTTCAAACACAGATAATAAACATTAGTATTCAAGGTTTCAGGGAATACTTCTTTTACTCATGCATATTCTTATTTGACCAAAGGACTTTTCTGGTTAGTCATATCATCAATCAAGGTAAGAGACATAATATGCATAAACCCTTGATTACTTACATTTCTAAATTCATGAATAATTATTATCAATCATACAACAGTATAAAATCCTAACACAAGGTAGGATTCTAACTTGATATAGGAAAAACATACATGGATTAGCATGCTAGCTAGTTATGTCTAACATACCCACATAATGTCTTCTTGTTCTCTTTAATGATTTGTGCTAGTAACCTGCATATCTCATAGGTTAACCATTATAGAACCAAGTTATACATACCTTGTAAGTAGATCTTCTATGTGATCCATGACAATGGATGAATCTTTGTCTTCATGTCAACATGGTCATATGTTCTTGAACTAGAACATGATTTGTTTTTCTTGATGTACCTTTCATGTTAGCGGACAACATCAACCTCATACAACACCTCAATGCATTAGTACAATCATAAGTATCAAAACCCTAATCAATGAATATCTACATTCATAATTTTATTAAGTTGATACGACAAGTGTAAAGTTAATCAAGATTGTAATAAACTTAATGAAGACAAACATACCATAAACTTAATCATGAATAGATCTCGAAACATACCTGGATAAGTCATACCTATCGAGATTGCTTGTAATCTTCTTATGTAAGGCCTTAGCCTCATCTCCCTCTGAAACTGGAACTTCTTCACTTATGCAGGTGACCAATCCATTCTCTTTTAGGATTAACCCAATCCACTTGATTTGCAGAAACTAGATCTGGAGCTAGATTAGGGTTTGTCAAGGAAACCCTAAAAATTCAAAATTTGAATTTCAAACTTCTGAAAGGATAGAAAGATGTGCCTTGACGAGCTGATCAAGCTGGTATACTCAGAATTTGAAAACTGCAAAGTTTCACCCCTCAAAATTTCCTTTGAAACTTCCAGATCTTCTAGACAGGATCCTGATCTAGGGTTTGATAAAGCCCACCCTTCTTCCCAACCAAAAGGTTCGATCCAAAGCTCTAAACTTCAATTTTTCTGAGGAGCTTCCAGGCGTGGTCACAGACTTCAAAAATTCCAAGTTTTGCAGAAGCCCTAATTTTCCACCTTTCCGATCAAAATCCTGAACTAGGGTTTGATCGAGCCTGACCTTCTGCCCAACCAAAAAATTCGATCTTGGTCTCTAAATTTCGATTTTGATGAGGAGCATTCATCCGTGGTCTCCGATACAAAAATTCCAACATTCTTCGAAACCCTAAATTCCTGGAGCCAAGAATGAAGGTGCTCAAAATCCAATTCTGTTTTGACAGAAATATGCACCTGATTGTTTCTGGTGTAACTCCAAAATTTCAGATCTATAGGGTCTGAAAATTATTCCTGTGGTAGCCTGACCTGTTATCTTTCCAACCCCACAGGTCTTATCTCAATTGGATTCTTTGAGAGAGAGTTATGCCAAGTGTCGCAACGTGACCTGTTTATGAGATAAAACAAGAGAGCGAACTTGTATGACGTGCCACATGTCACGGGTTCAGTTTCTGCCTCTAAAAAACTTACCTAAGAAAGTACAGTCCGTGCCCTACCTGTCACTTTTTACTAGATTTCATTTGGAGCTTCCTATCCCAACTTGTGACCTTTTTTCCTAGGTAACTTGTTTATGACTGAGATCTGGAAGAGGCAGAAACCCTAGATTGTACTGATCATAAATCATGAAGTACAACGAATCAAAAGTTGTTCTTCGGACATAAAGTATATGGGGATGTTATCTACGAGCTGTAAAGGTTTCATATCCTGAAACTTCGCCAAAATGTATTTATAGCGAAAGTGTTGCGATGACTGGTTTTTGCTATATCAAGCCCTAGCTTCGCAAGTGCAACAAGTGTCATACATGCCATACCATGCCTTCTTTCAGGCTAGCTCTAATACCATGTTAGTTTTTCATAATTTACTTCAATTTGATCTAGGATCTTAACTGAGAGAATAACATGTACAACATATCTACAACATATCAATCATGGACACAATAATACAAGCACACAAGAGACACAGAATTTCACTGGGGAAAACCAAGAAGGTGAAAAACCCCACAACTTTCTTAGAGATAGATAGAGCAATGATACAACCCAAGTACAAGAGATAGTACTCCTAGCATTAGCTTCTCCTCCTCCACAAGTGCACCACTCTCCAATGATAGCATGAGTGAGAAAGTGAATGATCAAATAGAGTGCCTCTCGCACTCTATTTATACTTGACTTGACTTGCCTAATAACCATTACTAGGTCGGCCTCAACTTAACCACATAACATAATGCTGACAGGGACGACCCCCCTTAGGGTGGTCTAATAACCCTTTAACCCACATGACTTATACAGGGCCGACCCCAACAAGGTGGTCTAATAACCCATCAAGTATAAGTTACGACACTTACAATATAAATGACGACACTTCTGTATAGAGGAATAATAACATCTCTATAGGAATACAATATACATATATGAAATACATTCGGAAGTTACAAATACATCAACAAAATATATGATCACCCATACATAGGGTATCTAACACGTGCCACAATATTGAATGTGTGTTTATACAGACGAGTTGTGACATTTTATGATTCGTCAAGTTCTATTTTAGCAACATTGGCTGTTGGGAGAGTATCAAAGAAGAATCCCAAAGTTTCTCCCAATTTTTTTAAGCCTAGTTCTCTTAGACTTGGACTTTTCCACGTGGACATTGTTAGAAAATATATTGTCTTGTTCTATGTGGTCCATGACTCTATAGAGGCATTTCAGTAGTCGTCTTCTTCTACCTCCACATGTCTCTCTAATACATGTGAAAGGTGTAGAGGCATTTCCTTTTAGTATGTAGCCTTCTAATGATGTGTAGATTTTTATCTTGTTATTTTCAGTGTATATGTTTTTTTTGCTTACTTCTCATCATGAGTAGTTTAACTTCTTTTAGCTTATGCTTTACCTTTTACCGTGTAGCTTGTAGGAGTTTCTATTGTACTTCTACAATTTATCATTATTGTTTGTACTTTTGAATCCCATTTTGGTCCTTTGTAGACAATTATAACAATATCTTATCTAATTGTATCATTGATCATCCTTCATCTTTTATGTATCTTCAGTAATGCTTTGACGTTGTAAAGAAATGGCAAGGGTTTAAAATTCTATGTTTAGATTTAGACAATTTTGTTGTGGGAACTCTAAAATTATCCATTGCATTTCAAGTGGAATACATTCTAGGATGTGGAGCAAAGTATGAAAAAATTGTTTTGTAGGATTGATTCTACATAGATGAATTTGTTAAAAAAAAGTGGTGCCATTCTTCAAAAGATATAATATCCATGCCAAATCTCAAACTCCATCGTGATGTACCTTGTCACACTTACAATTCAAAACCATGTGCACGTCCACAATGATTTTACTCTCGTTTGTGAGCTAGATTCCAAATTTGTTAACCCTTTTCCATTTGTTTGTTTCCAAAACACACCTAAAGTGCACCACCTCTATAGAAACTCTTATCCTTGAAGCCTACTTACAAACCCTTTGTCTCTTTAGTTCTTGCATCCATAACCTTTTCTTTTCCCGTGTCATTATTCCAATTCCATGACCTATAATTACTCATCTTGTTCCGCATTCCCTAACTTCCACTTACCCAAGTTTCATGTTTTAATTTGTGCACCCCCACTATGCAGAAATCATGTCTTCTTACCACATCCCTAGTGCTACTCACAAATTAATCTAAACCAAGCCAAATACATGTAGCTATACCTAACTTATGTTCCAAAACCAATCTAGTTTAGTTTTCCCATGCTCTATGATTTCCGTTTTAGGGATATCTACAACCTTTTATTACAAAAATTCATTTACCTATGAAATTCATCTTGTTTGAACCTCAATCATCATAATCTACATATTTTTTTTACCAATCCCATCAAACCAATCATGTTGTGGTAACTCTAAATCCAAGTTAAGAAAACTTAACTATTGACACGTTACCTCATAAACTTTCAAACCCCTTATTTGTTACACCAACATTAAGAATTGTGTTGTGGATTCATAGGGTGGAATAGTGAAATTTTAGAATAGATAAATAAGGAATTCAATATTTTAAGAAATGGTAAGATGTTAATCTCGACAAGTTCAATGGAATTGAATATCAAAGTAATTGAAGGTGTTGATCAACACTGAATTAAATGAAAAAGTCCACCAATGTCTAAAGGATGATATGAATATGTTGCCTTGAATAAAAAAAATAGATAATTGCATGCAATAAATCCTAAATAGATGGTAATAAGAAGCTCGTCTCCAACAAGGGAGTTTAAATCAAGGAAATATTTCAACATCCGAACATATCATATGGAATGTTTAGTTCATGACCATTTCTTCCCAAATTGAAGTTAGAGTTTTAAATTTGATGGGAAGAATGTCAAGCTAAGTGTTGTATTATTTCCATGCATAAATTGCTAGGTGTTGTATGTGTTGTATTCTTTTCAGGCATAAATAGTACATTCTAACACATTTTTGTGGGGCCCAAGTTCATAACTTGGAGATTTTTTATGGTTAATTTAGTACAATAAGAAAAAGGTGCAACTATGAGTTTGTTGATTTTTTTGGTTAAGGGTTTCCAAGATAAATCTTTGTATATGTGTCATTGTTTCTATTTTTTGTTTTAAGATTCTATTAGCACTGTCATTCTTGAGTAGATTTATCATAATATTTTCTAATTACCACATCAATAAACAAATTTGAAAGATATTTTAAGGTCATCCCCACTCAAAGTGAAGATGGCAATATCTCAATAGCATCAATATACCTAGAAGGTGTCTCCTACCACAAGTTTATATGGTGGAACAACAAAACCAAAGCCCCATATTTGAAGTGAGACATGTTTAAATCAACATTTGTGAAAATATTTCATGACGAGGAAAAATAATGCATCTTCACCAAACTAAGTCACCTTCAATAGAGAGAATTTGTTTGGGTATATACTTATGAATTGGAGATATTGGCTGCTATAATCTAAGACTTGGGCAAAGATAAACAACTAAAAATATGTGTTGAAGGATTAACACGATAAGTATAACAAAACAAAACATATATGTCGAACATATCAACTGCCAAATAATCTCAACCCAAAGCTAAGATGATAGAAAATGAGCTCCCTAACAAAAACAAACAATCCTTCCCTATGAAAGATAAACCTAATATATATTCCATTGCATACACATGATGAAAAACAAAGACCAAATTCAATATCCAAGAAAAAACTACAAAATAAGTACTACAATGCAAGGATAATTGGATCCTAGGGTGCAATTACAAGTCCAAGGAAATATATCACTACAAAATCATGAATGATGAGGAACTGGGAATATTTACCTCCAAATTAGATGAAGTAGACAAAGAATAAAACACTAATGGTATCATATTAGAATCAAGTTAAGGGGAAACGATGCCTAAAAATATCAATGATATTCATAATAGTCATGACTCAAACGTTGAATCACAAAAAGTATGATGAAGACAACTTGCTCAATAACTTACCAGCAACTATGACATCAATCCCATAAACTTAAGTCTTGATTCTCAAAGGATTAGTGAAAACACTAATGTAATTGTACTTGTGGAATCAAGAAGTACATATAGCTTCATCGATATCAATATTGTAAATATATTGAATCTATTTTCATATCCAATGAAAGATATTAGAGTTGAAATGGTAATGAAAAAAATATTACAAAAATAGGCATGCCAATAGGATTGGAAATAGTATTTAGCGTCGATTCATTGATGATATTAGGTACATACACTACCAATCTACAAGAGTAACTCATTAATTAATTCATATGTTAAGGAAAATGTACAAGTTGTACAGTGATATTTCAGAACCACTGCTTGAGTGACTCCAAATTGATCCTACAAGGTTCTTGTTAGCAAAATAAAACAAAATAAAACAAAAAATTGGAAATGACTTGAAACAAAGCAAAGGGGGTGAAGATGTGCAAACCATAATAAGAAGAAAATGTTAGAACCAATTTAGATTGCCCAATGGTTAATCTTGTTACATGTAGTGTCACCTAGGAGGTGTGGGATTCAAGGGAAGCCAAAAATCTCCCTTACTGAGGTTGTTTTTCTCCACACTAAATGCTAAATAACTTGAAAGAACAAATGGGAGAAACACTTTCCCCTTGGAGGGAGGTGGCAAGGGATATTGAAGGATGCTAGTAGGTATGGGAAGAGGTGGAATAAGTTCGAACACAATTCCAGTAGCATAACCTTTCTCTTGATTTCTCTCTAAGATGCATTCCCTTGGCTTCCTTGTGGCCAAGAAACATATAGATCCAAGTGTGAACCCCATCACCTCATGAACTAACTTCAAGGTACAAAAAGGGGGCTATTCAATGATCCTTTTAGGGACCATTCTAAGTCCTTAATAACTATTTAGTGAACTAGAGTTTTATCACCTCTTGTTCCATTTATGTTGATGCAGTATAACAATTTTTTAGTTACACATTTCTTCAATATATATGTTCTATTTAATTATGTTATGAGCTAACAATTATTCAAATTGTTTTATGAGGCATGTCTACCAAATTTTGAAATACAACTAAATTCAACACGTATGAGATATCATGTTCAATCTTAAAGCCTTTAAATTTTTTTACATAAATATTTGTATCTATAACTTTGAAAAACATGATAATGAACAAATAAGAAGAATACATGTAGGATAACAGTTTGTCCCTGTAGATAAATAGGATACTAGTTTTCCCCTTTAACAAGAAACTCAACCACCAAATGTATTTACCACCCAGCTGTTAGGATATTCCTATACTCCATCCTAGTCCCACCAGTATTTTGATCATTTACATTTTCAGTCATGCATGCACCTTTAGGGTTTGCATGCATTCTAGGGTTTGCATGCATTTTGCATGCATCCCAGTCATCAGTCTAGCACCTATCCCTCAGTTAGCCAGCCCCCAGGAGCTTCTCACTATTCAGTTTTAGCCCTCCAGTTGCTTAATGCGCCCTTCTTCCTTTATTTTAGGGAGCAACTCGCCCTTCTTCACCTACCAGTCCAGTTGTCACTCGGTTACACTCAGTTACACTCAATTATAGTCAGTTACACTTAGTTACATTGAGTTACACTCAGTTACACCTACCAGAGTTAGTTTGACTGATGGTTGATATTTACTTGAGCATTGATGACTCCACTGATGATGATGAAGACTTCCAGTTGCGCTCCGATGATCATGAGGACACCTAGCTGTGCTCCGATGACACTCTATTGATCTTATGATCACTCTAAAAGGCTAATTCGAATTGCCACCTTAGGCATTCGAATCCTCTCTACCATTGTACTATTTATTTGTCCATATTGTGATTAATTAATTAGTGTGTGTGAAGTATTATTGCTTCTATCTGAGTTCTATTGTATCATATTATTATGTTTCTCATTATACTGTATTGTTCACTCTTCTTCTATTTTCCTGCTTAATCATAATTACTTTTATGAGTTATACATCATCTCTTAGATCTGCTGTGAGGATTTTCACACCAACCTGCTAGGGACAACCTCGTTGCCTCTTGAGCTAGAAGAAACCCATAGGTTTCTTGGCCCTGTTAGTTTTTCATCATTTAATTCAATAGATCTAGGATCTTAACTGAAAGAAAAACATGTACAACATATCAAGCATAAGAGACAAGAGACAAGAGACACAAAACATTTCATCGGGGAAAACCAAGAAGGTGAAAAACTCTGCAACTTCCTCAGAGATAGAATAAGCACCAATACAAAGATCACAAGGATCAAAACCAAGAGATAGATGACTGGAGCAACTACTCCTCCTCCACTAGTGTGCACTCCTCCTCTCTCTCACTAATGCGAAGTGAGTGAATGAGAGAATGTGTAAAATGAGAGAGACACACTCTCTATTTATACACTACTTCACTTGTCTTTTAACTTTAGCTAGTTCAACCCCAACTTAACCACTTAACATAATGTTGACTAAGATGGCCCCCACTAGGGTGGTCTAATAACCCTTTAACCCACATGACTCATACAGGGCCGACCCCATCAAGGTGGTCTAATAACCCATCAAATATAAGTTGCGACACTTACAATAATACTTGCGACACTTGCAAATACAAATGACAACACTTCCAATCGGAGGAATAATACATATCCGTTGGGGATACAATAAAGTACAAATGTAATACATAGAAGAATAACTTACGAAGTTACAAATACATCAACACTCCCTCTTAACTAGGAAGGTATTCTCTAAACACAAGTCATCAATACATATAGGCACAAGTCTTCAATTCTGGAGCTGGATCATCATCATTGGATCACGGAGCATCATCATCATCACTACTGCTATACTGGATATCTCAATCACTATGCTATCTCATAATTCTTCTCATCATAGGAATTTCTACAGAGCCATCCCTTTTTCATGCTGGATGTAGGCCCACCACCTGTAAGTCTTCATCAACACTGGCCATACTGTGGAATCATCAGGACTTATTACATGCATCACAATGCCTCAAAAGAATATCCTAGGATCCTTTATGTGCCAAAGCACGACCGACAAGATCTCCCGGGTCAACTTACATGTGACCCCCACCACAAAACCTCGACAGAGTATCCCAGGATCCTTTATGTGCTGAAGCACGACCAACAAGATCTCCCAGGGCAATATTACATGTGGTCACCACAAAAAATCGAAAGAGTATCCTAGGATCTTTTATGTGCCGAAGAACGACCGATAAGATATCCTAGGGAAATATTACACGTGGTCATGGAAAAACCTCGAAAGATCATCCCAGGACTGATTATGAGCACACAGCTCAACCTATCGGATCTCCCAGGGCAATATTATATGCCATAGGACAAAACCTCGAAAGAGTATCCCAAGATCCTTTATGTGCCGCAGCACGACCGACAAGACCTCCCAGGGAAATATTACATGTCCCCCAGAGAAAAACCTCGAAAGAGTATCCTAGGATCCTTTATGTGCCGAAGCACAACCGACAAGATCTCACAGGTCAATTTACATGCTCATCTGCACAACCTGTCCACGACCACCGAGTATCAACCTGATACTCACCATACATCATCCTGATGTACATCATCACATGATCATCCTGATCATCATCATAGCATCGTCCTAATGCATATCATCTAGAGTATCATCCTGATACTGATCACACATGATCATCCTGATCATCATCATAGCATCGTCCTGATGCATATCATCCAGAGTATCATCCTGATACTCATCACACATGATCATCCTGATCATCGTCACTGCATCGTCCTAATGCATATCATCTAGAGTATCATCTCGATACTCATCACACACGATCATCCTGATCATCGTCACTGCATCGTCTTGATGCATATCATCCAGAGTATTATACTGATACTCATCACACATGATCATCCTGATCATCGTCACTGCATCATCCTGATGCATATCATCTGGAGCATCTTCCTGATTCTCATCACACAACGCTTAAATACACAGCCATGGGAAGGATCCTCCTACCACCATGCTTGGAATGGCTCCTGCAAATGTGTCCCATCACTTCTTCCTCAAAGTATCTTCTATCTGAAGAATACCAATTCTCTCTTTGAAGTACTCAAACTTCACTCTGGCTAGTGGTTGGTCAACACATTTGCAATCTACTCATCAGTCGCAACATACAGGAGAATCACTACTCCTCTCTGCACCATATCCCTGATATAGTGATATTTGATCTCGATGTGTTTCGACCTGTCATGGAACACCGGGTTCTCTGACAACTTCACACAACTCTGGTTGTCATAGAAGATACAGGTAGCATCCAACGGGACATCAAATAACCCAGATAGTAGCTTCCTTAGCCATACCGACTCACAACTAGCCGAACAAGCTATGACATACTCTGCTTCGGCTATACTTAGTGCTGCGTAGGATTGCTTCCTGCTAAACCAAGAGATCACACCTGATCCCATACTGAAGCAACACCTCGAAGTGCTCTTCCTATCTGCATCACTCCTGCCCAATATGAATTAACACAACCCTCCAGGTTAAACTTTTGATTCACATCATACTTGATACCATAATCAATTATACCCTTCAGGTACCTCAAAATATGCTTTACAACAATCAAGTGAACATGTCTAGGATCTGTCAGAAACTGGCTCAAGGTGTTCACCGCAAAACAAATATATGGTCTCATGTTCACCAGGTACATCAATGACCCAATCATCTAACGATACACCGTGATATCAACCATCTCAGATGAAGCATCACTTAATAACTTCAGGTTTGATGCCATAGGTGTGGCCATGGCCTTGCATTCCATCATCCCGAACTGCTTCAGGATCTCTACTACATACTTCCCTTGTCCAAGGAATATTCCATCTACACTCTGCCACACTTCCATACCTAGAAAGTAATGCATCATGCCCAAGTCCTTCATCTCGAACTCGGAAGCAAGCTTCCTCTTTGTATCGAAAATCAATCTATCCTCACCTGTAACAAACAGGTCATCCACATATAGTAGTAGTATCACAGGATTGCCTTCCTCATCCTTGTAGTAAAGGTTGGAATCTGTTTTACTCTTAGTAAAGCTCAAGCTGGATAGAAATTTGTGTATCCTACCATATCAAGTCCTAGGAGCTTGCTTCAAGCCATATAAGGCTTTCTTCAACCTGCACACATATGACCCCTTGTCATGTGTCTAAAAAACGAGTGGTTGATCCACATACACTTCCTCTTCGACTACACCATTCAAGAAAGATGTCTTGACATCCATCTGGTGTATCTTCCACATCATCACTGCAGCCAGGGAAAGTACTGTTCTGATGGAAGTGTATTTGGCTACAGGAGCAAAAGTCTCTTCATAATCTATCCCCTCTTTCTGGGAGAAGCCATGAGCCACAAACCTCGCCTTGTATTTCTCTATGCTACCATCTACAGCATTCTTGATCTTATAGATCCATTTGGAAGTCACAACAGACTTCCCTTCAGGTCTTGGGACCACATCCCAAACATCATTCTTCATGATCGATTGGTATTCGTCGATCATGGCATTCTTCCATTACTGCATCCTGGATACTGGGAACTTCAGATTCTTCAATATCTTCAATAGATAGTTTTCTTTGAACTTCATTGCTGGAACAAATGTTGTTGCCCTTCTTTTGTAGGTGATTGTACATGATCTTTCCTACAAGTCAAATTCAATTGCATGATTAGCAACTTCTCATAGTTTTCAGAACAAAATCTTACACATAAGAATATATGTCATACAGTCATGCAATTATCCTAGCCAATGCTTCAATTCAACATTTATCCATACCCCGTAACTTTCTAGATGCCTTCCATCTCTACCAGAATATTTGTTAAGAGTGTGCACAACTCCCAACATGTTAGGAAAGAGGTTTCATTCTATATAAGTAGCAATGGAATGTTGTACAGTACCATAGGCCACTTACCCATTACTTGTATATTAGTAGTATCTTGTTCATTAATGCAACTTTTCTAATATGCATAATATACATCCTAAATCTAGGAACATAAGCATGTACATGAATGGACAACATCATTTAAGAAATCATATATACAAGAAATGACAATTCAAATACTTATCTTTGTTTAGTTGTTGGGTGGACTCCCTCTTGATCTTTGCTTCCTGGATTACCTATCCTTGAACTTATATCCATCCTGAACCACTATGCATGCATAAGTGTGCACTAGTGTCATTATTGTGTTATCCTCAAGATCTCATACATAACCATACATACATTAGTATAATATCAATACTATCAAAACATTATGATCCTAAATAATCTTAACATGTATGTTCAGGATCATTTCACACACAGGTAATTTATCACAAGCATTAGTATTCAAGGTTTCATGGAAGACTTCTGGTTAGTCATATAATCAATCAAAGTAAGAAACATAATATGCATAAACCCTTAATTACTTAAACTTCTAACTTTCATTATCATTCATACAAAAGTATAATATCCTAACACAAGGTAGGATTCTAACTTGATATAGGAAAAACATACCTGGAATATCATGTTAGCTAGTTATGTCTAACATACCCAAACAATGTCTTCTTGTTCTCTTCAATTACTTGTGCTTAGTAACTTGCATAACTCATAAGTTAACCATTGTAGAACCAAATTATACATACCTTGTAAGTGGAGCTTCTATGTGATCCATGAGTCTTTGTCTTCATGTCACCATGGTCATATGTTCTTGATCTAGAACTTGATTTGTACTTTCTTGATGTACCTTTCATGTTAGCGGACAACATCAACCTCATAGAACACCACAGTGCATTAGTGCAATCATAAGTGTCATAACCCGAATCAATGAATGTCTTCTATCTTTCACATGCATTCATACTTTTACTAGGGTGATAAGACAAGTCTAAAATTAATCAATATTGTACTAACCTCAATAATATGAAGACAAACATATCATAACCTTAATCATGAATAGATTTCAAAAAACATACCTGTATCTCCTCAAGTCATACCTGTTGATGTTGCTTCTAGTCTTCTTATGTAAGGCCTTAGCCTCATCTCCCTCTGGAACTGGAACTTATTCACTTATGCAGGTGTCCAATTCATTCTCTTCTAGAATTAACCCAATCCACTTTGATTTGCTGTGATTGGATCTAGAGCTGGATTAGGGTTTGTCAAAGAAACCCTAAAAATTCAAACTTTGAATTTCAAACTTCTGATTGGATGAAAAGGTGCGCCTTGCTAAGCTGATCAAGCTGGTATATTTCAATTTTGAAAACTACAAAATTTGACCCTCAAAATTGCCTTTGAAACTTCGGATCTTCTGGTCAAAATCCCGAACTAGGGTTTCATAATGCCCGAGGTTCTTCCCAGCCAAAAGGTTTGATATTGTGCTCTAAACTTCTATTTTTCTGAGGAGCATCCAGCCGTGGTCATAGATTTAAAAAATTCCAACTTTTGCAGAAACCCTAATTTTCCACCTTTTTGATCAAAATCCTGAACTAGGGTTTGATGGAGCCCAGGGTTTTGCCCAACCAAAAAATTCGATCTTGGTCTCTAAATTTCGATTTTCTTGAGGAGAGAAATCCTATGCTGAGATCACTCCAAAATTCCACTTTTTTCAAAAACCCTAATTTCCCGCAGTAGTGACAAGCCAAAAATGAGAATGCTTAGAATCCAATTATATTTCACAGAAATATGTGCCTTATTGTTTCTGGTGCATCTCTGAAGTTTTGGATCCACAGGGTCTGAAATTTCAGCCTATGTTAGCCTGACCTGTCATCTTTCCAACCCCATGGGTTTGACCTAAAATGGATTCTCTGAGAGAGAGATATGCCAAATGTTGCAACGTGACTTGTTTATGGGATAAAACAAGATAGCGAACTTGTACGGAGTTCCACATGTCACTGGTTCAACTTCGGCCTCTGAAAAGCGGACTTGTGAAACTAGAGTCCGTGCCCTTATTGTTACTTTTAACAAAATTTCATTTGGATATTCCTATCCCAAGTTGTGACCTTTTTCCCCAGGTCACCTGTTTATGACTAAGATATGGAAGAGGTAGAAACCCTAGATTGTATGGATCATAAAACAGAAAGTACAACGAATTAGATGCTGTGCTTCGGACACAAGGTACATGGGGATGTTATCTACGATCTGTAAAATTCTCAGATCCTGAACCTTCGCCAAAATTGATTTATAGCGAAAGTTCTACGATGACTGGGTTTTTCTATATCAAGCCCTAGCTTCCAATTTGTCGCAAGTGCAACAAATCTCATAAATGCCATACCATGCCTTCCTTCAGGCTAGCTCTGATACCATGTTAGTTTTTCATCATTTAATTCAATAGATCTAGGATCTTAACTGAAAGAACAACATGTACAACATATCGAGCATAAGAGACAAGAGACAAGAGACAAAACATTTCACCGGGGAAAACCGAGAAGGTGAAAAACCCCGCAACTTCCTCGGAGATAGAATAAGCACCAATACAAATATCACAAGGATCAAACCCAAGAGATCGATGAATGGAGAAGCTACTCCTCATCCACCAGTGCACACTCCTCCTCTCTCTCACTAATGTGAGGTGAGTGAATGAGAGAATGTGTAAAATGAGAGAGACACACTGTCTATTTATACACTACTTCACTTGTCTTTTAACTTTAGCTAGGTCTTCCCCAACTTAACCACTTAACATAATGTTGACTGGGCTGACCGCCACTAGGGTGTTCTAATAACCCTTTAACCCACATGAATCATACAAGGCCGACCCCATTAAGGTGTTCTAGTAACCCATCAAATATAAGTTGCGACACTTACAATAATACTTGCGACACTTGTAAATACAAATGACGACACTTCCAATCAGAGGAATAATACATCTCCATTGGGGATACAATAAAGTACAAATGTAATACATAGAATAATATCTTCCGAAGTTACAAATACATCAATAGGCCCTCCATGCTCGAAGTCCACAAGAACAACAACAACTGTAATATTCATAAGTAGGTCTTGATATCCAACTCCCTTTCAATTCAAATATCCTTCTACTTTCCCCCGCGGGTTCCCAACTTCAAATTCCTTTCTCAACTCTTTGTAATTTTTCCCTCTTATGGTTCTACAATTTTTTTTCCCAAAAGGGAAACCCCAAAAATATATAGTCCCCCCCTTCATCTTTTATCCCCCCTTTTAAGTCCTTCCCACCACCTCTTTCTTTGGGAGGAGTGCTACACTACCCTCTAGAATTTTTTTTAAAATAGTAATGTTCATATCCATACATTTACATTTTAGATAACAACTCAAGTCAAGTTGAATAATAATTTCAACTGCACCATTTTCAAAAATAAAATAAAATAAAATAATTACTTTGAAAGCACAACCATATCAATTCCTATTGACTTTTACGCAACACTGAAATCAAATCCAATAACTTTAACTGCACCATTTCCTGAAAAGGATTAAAATATTCACCTTGAAAATACAACCATATCCATTCATTTAGTTTCAATTGAGATCTACCTAGCAATCCAATCAAATTAAATTGAATAACTTCAACCTTCCTTAAACGTTACCTTGCTAAAACACATGAATAACATCTTACAATCTCGATCCCAATAAATATTAAAATTAAATGCATCTAAATAGGCAAAAATGAATAGTAAATAAAATACATTTTTCAATTAGAAAATAATCTATAGTTAACCCAATAACTTCATTACAAATAATCATAATACAATTAATCATGTGATTAAATAATAAATCTATATTTGAATAATACTAGCGTATGCACCATCTTTTTTTTAGCGGAAGAAGACAAACATAGAGAGAGCGCACGAGCTGTGAGGTCGTGAGAGAGCGCACGAGCTGCTAGGGTTCTTGTTGAACGGCTGCCATGGCTGCTCCAGGGGGAGGGGAGGTCCCTCCCTCTTCTCAGTTTTCGCCTGCGGAAGCCTTCAATAGGCTCATTGGCTCCTCCGGGAAGAGAAAAGCTGCTTCTGAGATCCTGAAATTTATTAAGAAGCTGGATGAAATACCTGAAATAGATCTGCCAGAAGAGCAGCCCATCAAAATTGCTCTGGCCTTGGCAGATCGTGGTCTAGTTGGACAGTTCATGGGGCTATGGCCATCAGCCAAAACCACTGATGACTGGATTCAAAGGAACTGGAGGCCCCATTTGAAACACAGCGTGACATGCTATCCTGTGGGACGAGGCTTCTATATCTTCGAGTTCATAGAAAAAGAAGACTGGGACCTCATTTTCAGAAACGGACCTTACTTCATGGGTTCCCAGGGTCTGTATCTCAATCGTTGGACCCCTGATTTTGACCCATCTGTAATTGCCCCAAAAGAGGTACCGGTCTGGGTCCGTCTGCCGAATCTGCCTGCACATTGCTTGAACCCTCATTTGCTTGAAAAGATTGGCAACAAACTTGGTCGTTACATTGACAAAGCAGACCCAAAAGGGCAGTACACCTTTGCCAGGGTCTGCGTTGAAGTGGATTTAGAAGCTGGACTACCTGAAGCAATCAAGATCAAAGTAGGTACCTGGTAGCACTATCAAAAATTGGATTATGTGAAGTTGCCATTCAAGTGCAGGCACTGTCACGAACACGGCCATTTCCAGAAGAACTGCCCCAAAGCTCAGCAACCAGAGGAAAATGATGGATGGAAAACAATCAAGAAAGGGAAAGCAACTCCTAAAGCCCAAGAAAAAAGAGCTCCAAACAATACGAAGAGGCAAGATTCAATCGCAGCCAACCAAGGAAATCCAGCAGCACCAACCAAGGAAATCCAGCAGCAGCAAAGAATACAACAGAAGAACAGAACAAGACAAATGGTCCCCATATGGCAAATTCTTCGCAAGGCCCAGTAGTTGAAATTATAGACTTGGACAAGATCCAATCCCCTGAGGCTAGAATCCCCCTGGAGCCTGGTGAAATCCCTCATATTGACAGCTTGAAAGAGACGACCCCTAGACCTGAGCCAGGAATTACCCCGAGTTCAGATCCGAATAGAATCCCAGATGCCGATTTGGAGCCTGCAAAATCGAAAGATCTGGATGAAGACCCCTCCAATTTTGAAACTGATCAAGGCGGATACTCTGATGAAGATGACTGGGAATCAAGTAGCTCGATTGCAGTCCTATCCCGTTCCATGAGAGGCCGCAAACCAAAGAAGCAACACAGGGAAGAGAAATACCATCGAGATATTGTTAAAGGGGTTCAAAAAACTCTACCAACAATGATGGGAACTAGATCAAAGCAAGGCCAGACCCCTAAAGGGGCCTCCCCTCCCAAAAAGGTTTAGAATGCGATACGTCTCCTGGAATTGCAGAGGCTTAGGCTCCAAATCAAAAGAAGAAGCTCTGAAAGATATCATAAGAATAAATAAGCCTGACATCCTACTGATTCAGGAGACGAAAATGGAGGATACTATCCTCTACCAAGCTGGTATCTCGTTCTGGAAAAAAGGGAAAGGGAAGGCTATAAGCTCAAGGGGAGCCTCAGGAGGATTAGCAACCTTCTGGGATACATCCAAATTTGAGCTTCTCAATGAAGAATGCAGCATGCATTGGATCTACACCAATCTCCACCAAATTGAATCAGGCACTCAAGTAAGTCTCTTTAATTTATATGTTCCTAATTTCTTGCATGAAAAGAAAAACTGCTGGGAATCTGTGCAGGCCTTCCTCAATCTGCACAACCCTAGAAACATCATCTTAGCAGGGGATCTAAACATTACACTGGCAGCGGATGAAAAAAAAGGAGGCTCCCCAATAAGAGACCAAGCCAGAGAATGGGTGGAGGACATCATTCTTGGATGGGACCTTCTTGATATAAAACCCTCAGTAGGGAATTTCACTTGGACAAATAAAAGGTGGGGCCCGGGTCACATCGCGGCCCGCCTTGATAGATTCCTTATTCATTCATACTTTCTTTCATTCGGAATGATGGCCTCATCCAAAATCCTCCCCAACTGTATCTCTGATCACAAACCCATCCTTCTGGAGCTCTCCTCAGAACCTAACCTGGGTCCTATCCCCTTCAAATTCAGCCCCCTCTGGATCCGTCAAGTTGATTTTCAGCAAATTTTCACTGATTCCTGGTCCACCCCTCTTCCTGGTTCCCCCTCCTTCTCTTGGGAGCAGAAACTTAAAAGGCTCAAAAGGGACCTTAAAGATTGGGCCAAGCACCTGAAATCCCCAACCTCCAGCAGAATTGAGGCCCAAAACGCCCTTGAAAAACACCAACATTTAATGGATACCATCCCTATTACCCATAGCATTCAATCCAAAGAAACTGAACTTCAAAACGCCTACTTCCAAGAATGCAGAGTAGAAGAGGAGTTCTGGAGACAAAAGTCAAGAAGCATGTGGCTGGAAAGTGGGGACAAAAATACCACTTATTTTCACAAGCAGGCAGAGGCCAGGAAAAACTATAAAGCTATCTCTGAAATCTACTATCAAGGGACTCTGGTAAAAGACTTCGAAGATATTAAAAATGCAGCCTACAACACCTTTAAAGATCTGTTCTCTGCCCCTGCTGATGAACCTTTAAACCCTTCAAGCCATCCTTTTGAGCTGATCCCCAATCTGGTCCAAGATGTAGATAATCTCTTGTTAACAGCCCCGATCTCCATGAAGGAACTTAAGGCTGCCCTCTTTCGAATGAAGCCTGACAGTGCTCCTGGTCCTGATGGTTTCACTGCTAGATTCTTTACC
This sequence comes from Larix kaempferi, assembly GCA_027924585.1. NCBI lineage: Eukaryota > Viridiplantae > Streptophyta > Pinopsida > Pinales > Pinaceae > Larix > Larix kaempferi. Next base: position 2,390,126 of record BSBM01000655.1, on the reverse strand, counting down.
ACATGCTGGGACACGATCAAGCTTGACCTTCTCAGAATGGTTAGATTCACCCACTCTACAAATAAACTAGGAGGAAGTACAAATTCTGCTTTCCTTACCCTGATCCCCAAAGAAAAAGGAGCAGTCCACTTCACCAGATTCAGACCTATCTCTCTGTGCAACCTGAGTTACAAAATTGTGACCAAAATAAGTGCTAACAGACTCAAAAAAATCCTCCCCAAAATTATCCCGATGAACCAAGGGGGCTTCATCAAAGGTCGGAAGATTTAGGATAATATCCTCCTGGTCCAAGAAGCCATTCACTCAAGCATCCTGAACAAAGAGGAAGGGATGGTCATAAAACTTGACCTGGCCAATGCCTTTGACAGGGTCAGACATGATTTCCTTTTCCTTGTTATGAAGAAGCTCGGGTTCGCCTCCACCTTTGTAAATTGGGTCCAAGGTTGCATTAGCTCGCCCTAGATTTCCCCCTTGGTTAATGGCAGACCTACTGAATTTTTTCAAGACTCCAGGGGTCTAAGACAGGGATGCCCCCTCTCCCCTCCTCTTTATGCCATCCAGGCTTCAGTGCTAAGCTTCCAACTTCTTCATAGTCAGCAACGAAACTTGCTTCCTAGTATCCGCATTGTTGAAAGAATCAAAGAAATAAACCATGCCCAGTTTGCGGACGACACTCTATTATTAGGAGGAGCCAGCCTCCCCACTGAAAGACACTTCAAGCAAGATTTCGAAACCTATAAGCAAATCTCAGGCAGCAAGATTAACTTCCAAAAGAGCAAGATTTATGGCTGGAACTGTTCAGTCCGGGAACTCGGAGAGATTGCAAGAGTTTTAGGAATGGAAGTAGTTCATGATTGGGACTTCTTCATTTATTTGGGGGTTCCTATCTCAAAAAGTGGCCCAAAAGCAAACCATTGGTCCTCCAATATTGAGAAGTTCAAAAAACGAATTCAAAACTGGGGATCCAATTGGCTAAATATTGCAGGGAAGGCTGTTCTGCTGAAATCTGTTCTAATGAGTATTCCTATTTACCAAAACTCCATTCTGCTAGCTCCAGCCTCTGTTATTGGAAACCTGGAAAAGTTTATAAGGAAATTTCTTTGGGAAGGAGGGAGAGGAAACCTGCATAGGCCCCACTTGGTCAGCTGGGACAAAATTCAAAAGCCCTTTAAGGAAGGGGGTCTGCAAATCAGGAACCTTGCTAAACAAAATATGGCAATGGGAGCAAAAATATTATGGCATCTCGTCTCTGGAAGTGATAGCTGGAGCAAGAAATCTCTAAGGAAAAAATACTTCCCAGGACCAAGACTTCGTTGCTTAGATAAGCCCCCTCCTCGCAAAAAAGGCTCTCCAATCTACAAACTCTGTCTCAAAGTTGTAGAGCATTTCAGTCCCCATCTTTTCTGGATTCCGGGGAATGGTAAGCACATCAAACTGTGGGAGGACTCCATTATGGGAGAACAACCCTTGGGGCAGTTCCCAGCTCTGAGAAACTTAAAAAATTGGATGACAGAAAATAACTTGGAGACCCTTTGGGATATATCCAGCTGGGACGATGAAGGGGACTGTGTGTGGAAGGACTGGAATCTAGGCAATTGCCCCTCCGCTCTAAAAGAGGAAGCGGACCTTCTGCTAAATATGCTGCAAGGGAAAGCTCCTGTTACAAAGCACTCCAAAGATAAAAGAGGATGGGGTCAGCTCTCTGGATCATACACTGCTGCTGAAGGGTACAGAACATTCCAAGCAATGCATTATGTTGCCCCTGACCCAGCGAATTGGAACTTCATTTGGTCTTACCCCTTTGTCCCTAAGATAGACCATTTTTGCTGGACTGTTGCTCATAACAGCATTCTCACATGTGATAATCTCAAAAGGAGGGGGCTGGAAGGACCTTCCAGATTCCCCCTTTGTAAATCTGAGGAGGAATCAATAAACCATTTGCTCTTAACCTGCCCCTTTGCAAAGGAAGTCTGGGAGATTGCCCTTAATCTAAATCCCTACCCTGTTGCCATCCCGGAAAATATCTCTGATTTGTTCTCTGCTTGGCCCAAGCTCTCTCCTTTCGACCTTCATAAAAAATCTCTCCTCAAATCCACCTGGCTTTGGATCCCAAAAGTCATTTGTTGGAAACTATGGCTTGAACGAAACAGACGTATCTTTAGAGAGGAAGAGAGATCTAGCCCCTCGGTGGCCTCTATTTGCAAAGCTCTCCTGGCTAAAGTGATGGATTCCAAAAACTTGATCAAGAACTCAAGAGATCTGAGCCGTAGTGAATACAAATGGCTGTCACACTACTCAACTAGAGCTGCAGACTGCCCTGCTAGTAAGGTCAGAATAGAGAAATGGGAAATCCGGCTGGATGAACAAGCGTTCCTCACCTGGCACTCATCTCTAAATGAAAGTTGTCTGTTCTTTGATGGGGCTTCTAAAGGAAACCTGGGGCATGCTGGAGGAGGAGGGGTCCTCTTCTCGGACAATAACTCAATTCTGTCAACTTTCGCCTGGGGACTAGGCATGGAAACTAATAACAAAGCTGAAGCCTTAGCATTGTGGCAAGGTCTAAAGCAAGCCCGTGCAAAGAATATTGACAAGATATCAGTTTTTGGAGACTCGAGACTTATCATCCAAGCTCTGAATCTAAATAAGTTCCCTACTCAACTCCAAATCTCAAGGATCCTCCACAAAATCTCATTGTTAGCCTCCAAATTCCAAAAAATCAGTTACTATCATGTGCTGAGGGGACTCAACGGTCTTGCAGATGATGAAGCAAATAAAGCGGTCCCCCTGGGCAGGGGCATCATTACTGTAGATGGCAGAGAATCCATTTGTAACTTCGTTTAATTTCGTTCTGCAAGTTCTGGCGTTTATTAGCTTAGATTTCTCCTCTATTATCAGCTCAGAAATCTCCTTTTACCATCTCAGAAATCTCCACTATCCTGAAATCGTGGTTCTGCAAGTCGATTACCAAGGAAAGCGAGGGGCCCATATTCTTTCATCTAAGAATGGGATGGATCTTAGGGAGTCCTGTGATGCCCTTTCTCTCAAGACAATTACGCATCAGAATCCAATGAAGACTGGAATGGACCTCTACAGCCTTTTAACGTGCTTTCACAATTCGTGGCAAAGACCCGCTGCTCACACTTTCTCTTATTTCTGTCTCCTTGCTCTTCTCTGCTGGAAATTCTGGAATTTTTGGTATTTTCGTTGTAATGTGGCTACTATAAGAAAATACTGCTACTCTAGGGAGCTTTGGATACTTGCCAGATCCAAGAATCTTGTCTGTCCAAGACTTTCTCTTGATGTATTGAAGTACCTGGTAGCTTTTTTACCGGACACTAATTAATCTACCCCATGTTTTGGTCAAAAAAAAAATACTAGCGTATGCACACAAGGTATGTAAGTGTAGATAGTACTTACATAGCATGTGCATGTACTAATAATAACATGATGAACCTCTAATGTAGAGCTCCTATTTATCACAAGCAAGCATGCAAGGAAACAATTAAGTAATCACATCATCTAACAATGATTACTAACTAGTCACTATAACACAACATCATCTACATGGTATACTAAGTTTATCACATAGGAGTAAAGAAATAGTAATTTTGACACACATTCAAACAACCAAGATGTTTTAATAACTCCCACAATCATTCTTAACTACCTGATTCTTCTTCAAATCACAACTACTTTCCACATACTATCCTTCCTCTGCTGGACTACCCTGGAGCATCAACGACATGACCTAACTCCAGTTAAAATATGTAAGCGGAAGTGTCGAATACATCGACCAAGCTTCCCCAACAGGAAACCACTAGTCATCGTCTCACACCTTGGGGAGTGTGTCGCAGCGCAACCCTCCCATGACTCTGGGTTTCGAAGGATAAACGGTGGGTAATGCGTCCACCCCTCCTATGGAACAAGGGTCAACACCCTTCATAGGCATATTGCATTGCTAATGTTTTTCTTAGGGCTTCGCCATTGAATAACTAGTTTGGACAGTTGAGTTTGCTGAAACCCTACTCCTACCCACTCATCATGATAATAAACCAATAATCATACATAACAATAATGCTTCACTCAGATACCATTTCTCTTTTGGAATTCATGTCACCGATGTACTTCCATTTTGTAGGACCCAACTATCAGTTAGTTCTTTTAACCCTGTAGGTTAGTTTCCCAGCACAAGATCATGCAATATCCTACAATCATTGACATGTATACATATTTCATTACTAATAAAAAACAATGTAACCAGTTTTGATGTACCATGCACCTGATATTGGATTCATTTATTAAATGCTTATATTAAACTGGTATCCACGTACCAAATCATTTCATTTAAATTTGCATGCTAGACTAAAATTAAAGCACAACCATCATTAATAATATTAAATATACTCATATATATATAACTTCCACAAAGTATGAGGTCCATATGTCCACAGTGTCGTCATATTGATGGAGTTCCAAAAATAATAAGAAAATACAAATTATAGGCAATGGTAGTTCAAATGGTAAAGTCAAAATGGGGCATTACATACACCCACCCTTCAGGAAACTTTGTCCCGAAGTTATAATCAAAATAGTCTGGGAAAGTCACGACGCATAGTCTCTACATCCTCCCAGGTAGCGGAACCTGGGATACACTTGTCCCACTGGATTTTAACCTAATCCATGTGTTTGATAGAATCCCCTCATTTTACTTCTATAATGTTGTACAACAATTTACTACATATTTATTGGTAAAGTTTTAGTAATATGCCACGCTTTCTATAGTATGCAGTTTAATTGTTAGCTTGCATGCTTGTCATGTCATTTTCTATAATGAGATCTAAATAGCATTTATACATTCAACTCTTTTACTCTAATTAGGATTGAAATACTTCATCCTTTTTGTACCTCTCTTTCTATCACTAACATTCATATGGAAACATGTGTCATCAAACATACTATTTTAATCCTACTTTACTTTATGCTCACTTTATTTGTCACATATATTTACCTATTGATATCATTATCACTTCGAACTCTTTTAATCCCTACCAATTTGCATGTCTAACCATTATATTGCACTACTACTCTTCAAAATGTATCATCAATACTTGTAATGTTTTCATTATTTTGCATATTATCTCACACACTATTCATTTCCTAATTCTGCATGCGCAATTTATAACTCCTAAACATCTTCACCATATATATGTGTATATCCTTGGTATGCCCATAGGTTCCCTTCTATATCTATAATATTCTACATTATTTATTTTTATGATTAGATATCTTTAATATGCATCCCTTAATTCCATACACTTCCTCTTTAATATCCCCTTTGATATATTTTCTCTGCACATATTGTTTGTTTGATTCCTATTTATATCACCCTCTTTTGTTAATATCATAATGATTTGTGTTTCCCCCTTTTCATCGTATACCCTCTTATCCTCATTATGCATAATTTGCCTCTTATTATCTAACAACCCTTACCATACCTTCTCATTGTTAATCTTTCTTATATGCCACTTTACTTTAAAATTTAAGCCCCGACAACAATAACACCTTTGAAAGGAATTAAGATCTTGTTTAAATAAAATATATAACCCTTTTCTCAAGATATTCCCCTTGATCTTAGTAATGTATGTTACTTTGATTTTCCGTGACAAATCAATAATTGTTACCACAATCTTGTCAAAATTCAGCATTTTGATAATATTTCACATTTAATCTTTTTATCACTTCTATGCCAAATTACTATTCTTCTGAGAATAAAATTTTACAAGCATGGAGCTTATCAATTATTATTATTATTTCTAATTACAAAATCTTATCTTTACACAAGGAATGATCCATTTTCATGGTGTTCGAAAAATGGATCATGTTAAAATCACAATTAAACAAAAGGAGTTTTATGGTTGACTATTTAATTTATGTTATGGGATCGAAATGAAATAATATCCGTGAATAATCTATCCAGATCGACGATTATAACACATTCATAGATTTGTGTATAATCCACTTTGAGGAATGATTTTCATCCATACGATGTCATATAAGTCAACGATCTATAACTGAATGCAATCTCTCATCACACATCATGATACATTAAGTCTTAATGTCACGAGTCACAGGTAAGACAATATGTCTCAGAAAAAATGTAGGCTATCGCATCCTCCTCGTGGCTTAGGTAGTCGTCTATGACCACACCTACTGCGGGGTTACACTTGTCGTGATTCCCTGGCGCATGAACCCTCTTATGTCACTCAAATTAATTTTGAGTCAACGTCTAATCCTATAACCAATTTCGAATTAACTTTACAATTGAACCCTATACAATTTATTATAAGAATTAATTTAGAAAGTTAATTAATTAATTAATTAATTAGCTTTATTAACGCCAACACAAAATTTCAACCTTAATCTTAGCATATAGTTGAACAAAATCATACTTAAATAATTTAGTTTTAAAATATAACAAATTTAAATGATTCAAATTTAAGTACATACACAAATGTAAATTTTTAAATTCAATTTTAAATTTTTTTTAATTTAATAAATTAAAAAATAAATTAAAACGGATTATATATATTAAAAAAATTATAATTTAAATTAAATATTTTAAGCAAAAAGCAAATAATTTAATTTAAATAACCAAAAATTTAAATAATTTACTAATTCAAATGAAATACATTAAACACAATTATTTAATATAATTTAAATAATTTGGTGCACTTCTATATAGTTTTTAACATTAATTAAAATTACTTAAACCCTAACCCTAACATCAATGGGGTCACTCACATCCTTGCATGAGGGCCACATGTCTCACCTGGGAAGACCACTCAAAATAAAGAGAGCATGGGGTAAAGCCTCCCCCATTTCCTCCACCAAATTTTGATGAGCTCGCTCTGCAACTCTATCACTCTACCAGCTTCATGGCTTTCGCCACAACCCCCCTCTTGCGTCAATTCATGATTACTATTCTCTCCACTAAGCTAAGCTTTGCAACTCATCTTGGATCCAACAGAATCTACTCAACATCTCCACATAGGTCCTTGGCGAAGGTCTGCTCTTACTCCTGACTATTTTCTTCGTTATGTTTTTTAAGGTTTTCACTGATTCCTGGGCTCTCTGTTGGGCCTGGCCCAACAGGACCATTTTTGGGGACATTTTTGATGATAAATGGACCAGAGCTGTGCGCAGCTCAGGAAAATATCGAATTTTGACTAAGTATAGGGAGTGTTGCGAAGATGTGCACAGTACCAACTTTTGAAGGATGCCGCGAGGATCAGCGCTACACAGCTTCAGTGCTGCGAAGGTAGTAGTCCACGTGGAACTAGTAAAGTTGTGTACTGGACGGAGGATGGCCAGATATAGCGCATAGACCAACGGTGGTCTACTTTTGGTGAGATTGCTGAAAATATGCCGAGTTGCCGGCATAAGCAGATCAGGAAGGCGACCGACTGTACGAGTCCGTTAAGCAGAGGACGGGTCAGGAAAGTGACTGTTTGGCGTGCAGCAGGGTACGTGACCGTTAAAAGGAAAATGACGGATGGAAAGTGACTGGGAGCTGAGCCAGTTGTATGTGGCCGATAAGGGACATACGACACGTAGAGAAAGCGACTGGGAGCTGAGCCAGTCGCACGAGTCCGCTAGTGGAAGGGCGGCTCGAAGTGGATGACCTGTTGGTGTGCGCGCAACAGGAAGGCTGAAAGCGACGGATCTAAGGCGTGGAGGACTGCCACGACAGCAGAATCACTATCAGAAGCCGGCATGATGGTTCAGAGGGACCGTAGTGGTTTGGAAACCCTAAGGGTTTCGGTCTTCAATGTTGTAAAGACATGACCTTCGGGCGTGATCTATTGAAGAAGACCATTTTTGTATAGGAAAGGTTGGTCGTTGTTGGTGATCATATTGTATTGTAATATCTTTTGAATCAAGAATAGATGGTAAAGGCTCTGCAGTTGAGTGCACAGAGACCTATCTGAGCAAGAAGAGAGCCGCAGCTGAGTGCGCGGCTAAGAACTGTGAACCCTTCCTTTAAAGACATATCAAACACAGTTCTTGTGGACATAGCTTTCCATCCGGGGAAGTGAACCACGTTAAATAGTGTGTTGTGTGACTGAATGCTTATATGTGTGTTTATATTTATTTGTTTTGTAGTTGAATGTCTGGATATTTGCTTACAGTCTATTATGAGAAGGATTTTATATGCATTCGCCATCGAGAGAGTATGGAATGATATGTTAAGTCTGCATGAATGGATGTATGGTTAATATTAGCTTTGCTTCTAGGGACAGTAAATCTATCATTTGCTTGAGCATGGGGAAAGTTGTTCACATATTTGAATGGTTGCAGTCGACGAATGTATAACAGTTAGTCCGCACCTGAGGGTTATGCTTAAAATAGTAACAGTCTAAGTGTGTGAGTGAGCATTAAGTAGTAAGTTAGTTAAGTGTATGACTGAATGGATGAGTGATATTCAGCTCATTGCTTTAAGCATTTTGCAAATAGTCCAAGTGTAGGAAGTCAAGCAGCAGTGTTCGCAGAATAGTATTAAGCCCCGCAGTAAGGAAGAAGGTAGTGGTGTGGACTGTGGCGTTGACCATTGTCGCGCAGTCCGACCTTCGCAACACTCAGCTAGTGTGCTGCCGCGAACATCGTCACAGTCATCAAATCATCACTCACTGTGGACATTTGAGTCTGCAGTGCCCCATTAGACACACCTCGGGTGAGACATCATCCTGCTCGCAGGCTGTTGCTGAAAGGGCCGGTGCGAAGGGGTTTTGTTGGTTTAAGGTAACCGTGCAGAACCTGGGTCTTCATAAAACCTCTGGTCAGCATTTGATAGCCAACACTCTCCTTACGGTTATCTAGGGTTTCATCTGATTTAGGGTTGTATAATTATCCCTCTTTTTTTCTTTAAGCTTTGGAGTGGCAAAATTTTCGCACCCTATCCATTTCTCCACCTGTCCATGACTCATTGAGTGTGAGGCGATCTGCTGCCCGCATGGCAATGGCCATGCATCTATTCCCCGTAGCTTTCCCACTCCAACATTTACCAATGCTGTCTCATGACCTCTAACATAACTCAGGTGCAAGAGATGCCAAGTATGGAAACATAGGTATATATAGACAGGCCTATAAACCTAGTGTATCTATCGAATGAGTGCTACAGAATGAGTGCTATAGGCTTCCTCCCAAGGGTGTACCTCTCTCTCTCGATGTTTGAAATATTATGTTTATTTGATGCAGAGAGTCATGGCTCCAGGGCCGTCAAAGGGTGTATCCCTCCACTGATTTATTGTTTTTCTTTCGAAGCTGTCATCTCTTATGTTTTGTTTTCATACATGCCTGTGTGTTTAAGGGGAGTTCATAGTTGGACTGCATTGACATCTTTGTCTATTATTGACATGATATCTATGGTTGTATTCTTGTTGCTAACTCAAATCTGTTGTAGAATCTTGTTGATATGCACATATTTCCCCACACAACCAATCCCATGCACGAGTCCAGGGGTGTGAGGAACCCGAATCTATGCTTGTGTTTGTGGACTCGATTCCATAATAGGTAACATGGTGACTTAGAAAAGGAGATTGGTTTCTTGTCTGAAATTACATTTTTTTTTTGCGGTACCCCGGTTTGCAGGATTCCAGCTCCCCCTTCTCCCTTATATGGAGCGGCATCCTTACCCTCCCTTTCTTCCTCTCGATGTGAAATGACCTGGGCGTAGATTCCATCCTTTTGGTGGACGAGGTACGAAGTATGGAAACATTGGTATCTTTGGATTTCTCCTGTAGATGAAGGGAATCTGTGGGACGCTCACTACGGGAAGTCTCCCATGAGCATATTCTCCCTGGATGCAGGGAGCTATCGCTCCAAATATTCCCATGGGAACAACCATCCCCCTTTTTGAAGGTAGTGTGCCATTACACTCCAACTGTTCAATGTGTGGGTGATTTTATTGGTCTTGTAGCCTTACCACTCGGAAAACTCACTTAATAAAAAAATAAAGCAAGCGTGTTGCTCGATGAGGGTGTTCAATTGTTTAATTCTCTAAATTTGTTTGACACCCATTGAGAAAGAAGGAAAGATTATCCTTGTAGCTGGGGTTTTCACACCAACTCGTGCTAAAGAGCACATACTAAGGATTCAGGAACCCTTAGTAGTAGTTCAAAATAATAAGTAAAAAATAGATATTAAAAGAGTGACATGTGCAAGTGATAACATAAAAATAAACCTAACAATAATAGTAAAAATAAACAATCATGAGGAACTCATTAATGGAATTTGAATTTTTTTGTATTAGTGGGAAAACAAAGGTTTGCATTGGTGTTTACCTCAAATGGTGATTTTGTTGGAGTCCTTGCAGCTACATGAAGAGTATTGCATCGGATCTCCAGAGTTCCTTTCCCTTCTCCAAATGACCAATAGGTGGCCAAGACTCAATTGAAATGGTGAAACAAAGCTGAAGGTGATAGGCTAGAGTTCGACAAGAATTTTGGCAGCATAAGGGTATGAAGAGTGATTGATGGATGTGAAATGGGGTCCTCCATTACCTTTTTATAGTGATTTGGGTGGTGGAGTACTGACCCATGGTTTTGGGCAACCATTAGTATTGGCTAATGGTATGGTTTTTCCTTCTTTTTTGAATTTACTTTTGAATTTTTTCCCTTTTTTCTTGTATTTTGCGGATTTTGGACCCTTTTTTGTGGTTTTTGAACTTTTTTGAAGGAATTTCATTAATTGAGGAGGGAAATAATGATTTTTTTCCCTTTTGGTTACAATTTGAGGGTTTTTTATGGTTTTGGAGGCCAAGAATGTAGGAGAAGTGGACAAATGGGTTATGTGACTAGGGAGATGAGATAGTGAACAATTTTTGGGTGTTAATAGATTTCCCCCTAATGTGTGAGGGCAGGATATCATCGTATGGCCGATAGACATCATAGGTTCTGTCATTTTCCAGGTGTATGAGCATTGTGACGGAGGAGAGTAGAAACTGGTTGGAGACCAGAACACATGCTCCATACAAAATGCAAAGGTTACAACTGAAAATACATGACCTCAATAATGGATGAGGAATAATCTCAAATATATGGACGCAGTGGGCATACCCATGCTTGTATCAAGATATACAAATAATAATGAGGTCCAAAAGGGGACCTAAACAATACATAGAGAACTACTGTGTACATCATAATGGTCTAGAGGAGACAAAAATCTGGGATATACTCATGGTCCAACCATGACTGATCTGAAGGACTGATACATGGAAACAATGGCATCCAAACTGAATGTGGTACCACAACAATTGATGCTCTTCTGGATCTGAAGGTGTCCAATAACTGTATGGACTCAACGACTGAGAGTCAGAATCTCAAAGGTACATTGGACTGCATTTGAACTGGATACTCGAGGAAGCATACAACTGGGTGGCTTCCGAACACTGTCGCCAACGCATCCTGGATATCCATGGGAACATATAACAGGGGGGTTCCAAATTGAATCACCAATGTGCTAGAGTCAGGGGCCATCTGGGGTCTTTGACCAATAACTGAAGGGACCGATACCCTGTACGAATCTCAACGGTGAGATGAGGGAGTTGGAGTCAAGCAGGTGAGAAACAACCATTACAAGAGGCACTAAGGACTCCTCTGAAATGATCCGTAGGCACTGACCACTGATGGAGATGATTCCAAGGTACATGGGCCTCTAGGTCTATCCTCTGGAATAGATGTGCTGGCATCGACATACGGAGACCTGCAAATACCAAGGCAATGTTGTTTCCTTGATAGAAGCGCAGGGTGTGCAACCAAGAGGTGATAGTATTGAATGTGAGACTGACATACGGTGGGGGGGGACAACTAAGGTCGCACAGTGGGGGGGGGGCACTCAAAATTCCTTTGTTCAGAGTATGATGACAGGGTTGACCAGGTAGCATATGAAACTGACTTCGGGGAAGGGGATCATAGCTTAAGGGATCAAGGACTGTGGCTGCAATGGGGGAGACTCGGGGGGGGGACTTGTTAACACCCAAAAAGTGGTCACTAGATCATTCCCTTATTCACATGACCCATTTGTCCACTTTTTCCGCCATTTGAGCCTCTAAAACCATTAAAAGGTCACCAAAAAGACCATAATACACCTTTTCCCCCTCAAAATATGTATTTTTCCTCAAAAAACACAAAAAACCCTAAAAAATGGTCCAAAATTCCCAAAAAATATTAAAAGGGAATAAAAATATTAAAAATATTCAAAAAAGGAAAAAGAGGGAAAAAGAGACCTAAACCATGTTGGTTAATACCATTGGTTTCCTTAAAACCATAATGGTATTCCCATCACCAAAAACTATAAAAAGGTGATAGGGGCTCCTAACTTTTCATCCATATTTCATCCTATCCTCATGCTGCCGAAATCCATCTTGAGCTTTTCCCAACCATGGAAGCATTGGAGAAGAAGAGACCATTGGACATTGGATCACCTCAACCTTGGAGCTGCCCAAAACTCACCATCCTCACCATTTGAGGTAATACAAAAGTTTTAATTTTTATTTACATGCTTATGAATCGATTTTGTTTATTGTTATCAATCTAGAATTCTTTATTTTACTATTTATTGCCATCAATCTATAGTTTATATTTGCTTATTTACATTGCTTTATTTGAGACTGCTGCTACTAGTTAGCAGGTGCATCCTTGCACATGCTTGGTTGAAAAACCAATCAACAGTTTTTGGCAACTTCGCTGGTTTTTTGAACTTTCAATATTTGCTTTAGATATTTATTTTAGTCGTTTTTCCCATTTAAAACTGTAGATATGCCATACTAGTCAGCTTCTTGATAGCTGCCCTAGCCATTGGCCCTTTCTGCAGCTCGAAACAACCCAAAATTTCAATTTTTGGGTTCATTTTTTGTCGGCCGATTTCTGTCCGTACATCGCGACTTTTGGCACCCATAGTCGTGTGGTCCATCGTGGTTGTGCACCTTTTTTCCGTGTAGCCCATCGCGGTTGTTCGGCCTTTTCCCGCGCGGTCCATCGCGGCTTTTTGGCCTTTTTCTGCGCGGCGCATCACGACTTTTGCCCTGTTTTCTGTGTTGCACATCGCGGCTTTTCACCTTTTTTCCGTGCTGCACATTGCCGCAATTCACATCGCGGCTTTTAGCCCAAAACCCGCGATATCGCGACTTTTAGCTCGAAACTCGCGATGTAATTTGCTAGTAGCGCAACTCAACTTTCAAACGGACATATCTCCCTCTCTCGATCTCCGTTTGAGGTGATTTATTTTTTCAAATTGGGTGTTTTCGAATAAGGATTCCAAATATCCTATTATATTTAAGAATTTTTTCATAGAAGCTTCTCTAATTTTTTATTTATTTTAGTGTTATTTATCATTTCAGTTCACCCATTTCGGCCCATTTCTTCCAGCCATCTTTCTTGCATTTTTTGGACAACCCATTGTTTAATTTTGCAGCATTAAAAATCCATAAATTTATTTTCTGTTATATGCTTTACTAATCTTTTTGAAAATTTTCAGTTAAGTGAGAAAGATTTGTTAAGTATTTTTCCGGTTGTACGTTTCATACATTGCAAGGTTAGAACCATATTTCTAAAATTGCTCAATATTTTTCCCAAGAAAGATTTTAGAAATACATTTATTTTTACATATATTATTTGCTTTACCTTACAAAACTTTTTAAAGAATCATATTTTTTGAAAAGATTATTAAAGCATTTACATTTGAAACGTCTTTCATTTTTTTGCAAATTGGAACCCTTATTTTAGTTTGTGATTAAATCACCCATGCGAGGTAAACTGATTTGGTATACAACCACACCAGCACACAACCTGTCACAATAATTACAAGTGAGCCTTAAAATCCTCTTAATTAAACAAACATTCTAAACCCCACTTGGGGAACATCAAAAGAATTTTGTAGCTACGTAGGATTGAGGGGATAAGTATCCAAATAACACCTCTCACTCATTTTTCATGTTGAGACATAGTGGTTGAAATTTAGGGTACCAAAATCCCTTATTATTTGTTGACACGGTTTAACTCCAATTCATCGAGAAGGCCTCTCCCTTAGGAGGGTTGAAGTAGCTAGACTGGTTCCGGAAGCTTGAGTGGAATACCGCAATCCATTCAATAACCAAATGATAGCTTTCGTAGTTCTTGTTGTACCACCCTCATGGGAGTACAACGGTGATAGAACAAAACTGCAGATTCACCCAACCGAACGTGTCATGAACGGGATATCTTAGTGGCCCAACTTATAGGATTGTCTACCCGATGTCCCTCCCAGTAGGGGGTATCTAGCCTTTGATTCTACAATTTATATTGTCTGACTTGGATTTCATCACCTTGCAAAGGATATACCTTGCTGAGTCATAATACTTTTTAGTTAGGTGTTTGCATGCTCCATTACCTCCCTTTGGTCAGTGAGTACACCTTTTTCTATTTTTAGGAACCGTTTGCATGTTGGTTTTTTGACCACATTTTTTGATTGCTCCACTTACTATAGCACAACTGTTATAGTAAGTGTTTTGAGTTAGGTCGTTGGCCTGCGTGCCATTATTTTTTTCGCTCCCCTCTTGCACACACGGTTGCATTAGGGCTTTTGATCTTTCCACCCATCACCACCTAGTAGATTTAATTCACAACTGCCACCATTGAGTCCCCGAGACGTTCTCGACGTTTCTGGGGTGAACCCCCACAATACGGTTCACTTGACACCACTCATCATAGACGAAGAGCATTGTCACTCGACTCTACACGTCATCGTCGTAGAGCTCTGTCATCCGATTTTGACGCACCTCATTTCACATCTGACTCTAAGGAAGAATCTGAAAACCCCATTTACGCTGCACCCACTAGCCACATGGATGGTACAACTTCAGACCCCTTTTTTGGAGGGACTGTTGGCGGAACATCAAGCACCCCTGCCACTACAATGACCACTACGGTAGCCACAACTACTACACCTCCTCTTGGTATTCCCAACACGGGACCCACACCCACTTTTGGTATGCCCAACACGGAACCCACACCCACATTTGGTATGCCCAATATGGGACCCACCCTTATCATTAGTGCCACTACTCAGATCCCACTAATTATTGGAACCATTCCAAACCCATCTGTGACTCACGTTACACTTGGGGGCATTAGCCCCTCTCACACATCTTTGGGTGGAGGACACATCCCTTTTTCAACTAATATCCTCCTTGGGGGCCGTGGCCTAGTACATAACGCCACCACCAACACTTATGCCCCCATGAAAACATCGTACCCTTCCACCAGTTTGCCATTTATGGCTAACCTTCACTTACCAGACTTGGCTAGGCTAACAAATGATCCCATCCGGCATGACCCTACTTGGATCCCCATGCCCACAAAGCTCCCGTTAGACATCGCAAAGTTTGAAGGAAAGGCTGGGGAAGACCCCCAAAACCATATCATGTCGTTTCACCTATGGTGTTCCTAAAACTCCATAGTCGATGATTCTATTCAAATTCGACTTTTATAAAGAACTTTCACTGGCTCTGCAACCAAATGGTATATTGAGCAGCCACATGGGACGCACCCCACGTTTACATCCATCGCCTCAACTTTCCTTCAGTTCTTTCAACTACCTATACGCTATGATGCAGGAGTGGAAATAATACTATCTTGTACACAGAACACTGCTACACACATCACTGATCATATCCATGAGTGGCGTAAGCACCGTAATCTCTGCAAGATAAAGCTTGACGACCGTATCTTCTTGGATTGGTTCCTGAAAGCACTCCTCCCTCTCATAGATAAGGATGTAGCTTCTGAATGACCCCAATCAGAAGAAGAAGCCATCTTAAAAGCTCAGCAGTTCGATCTCATATATGCTCAGTTTGGATATTTATGCACCATATTACCAGACACCTCGCGCGGTGATCCATCCTGGAGCGACGCGCTAGGGGCATGCCACGGCGTCGACGGCATCATTGGACAAGTTGCGTCCCACAACCAACCCTTTTCCATTTTGCACAATAATACCGATCTCGATCTTTCGCAGGCCACATCTCACTCTGGAGCTACAACTTCGTATGCTCCCATGGCCCACCCCCACCACACTCATGGACCCTCATGTCCACCACAATGTTATGGTCATGCACCTTCAGCCTATCCACCTCTGGTTGCAACCCCTATGTATTACCATCAGCAGGCCACACATGCTCATGTTCATTCACAAGCCCCAATGGCTTATTACCCACCACAGGAAGTGCTTGCTGCACCACAACCTCTAGTAGCTCATATTTATCCTCCAAACAACAACAACGCTGCCCCCGCCAACCAAAACCCTGATTGACCACCGAAACTGGGTAAGAACCCCAATTTACGAACAAACCACCCATGTTCCATATGCAGGGTATACGACCATCACACACACACTTGCCCCCATTTGGAGCGAGCGCGCCAGCTGTGGTCTGATGACTCCCAACGCGAAGGGCATGCGGCACAACCAGCACCACCTCCTCAACCACAACCCATGGTGCTGCAGAATCCTTTTCCCACACAAGGAGTGGCAAACACTCGTCTGTTGGATCCTCCTCAAGGAACCATAACACCACAAAATCAAATCACATACGCTGCACACACAAACAAACCGATGGATTCAAGTACTCATCATATCCTTATGATGTCATCATCCGACATGAATCTCCAAATGTGTCGAAACCAATACGCCCCAGCTGCACCTAAAAATGTTCTCCCTATGATTGGACAACCAGTTCAGAATGCACCTACATCATTTGTCTCCACAGTCAGACCCGGATTATACTCGAAATCACCTACGACTTCCACATTCCAATCCATCCCACCCCCTTTGAAGATAACTGAGATATCTGATTTTTGCACCCTCTCGCACAACACACAAGTACCAAACCAACAACCCCCTTTACTCCCGCAACCACTCTCAGTTCCAACTCACGTAGGAGCCACACCAATTCATACTATCCCATTTTTATTTCCCCCTTCAGGCGCCATCAATACACAAGTCATGGATACACTTAATCTCCCAGGATTAACATTAGGACTACCTGTGTGGTACCTACCTACCCCAACCCCTCCCCCGACACCGAATGTCATTTTACAACTGGTGCAACCCATCAATACTTCTAACCGTCCACCCCCTGGTGTAGTAAACATCCAGAACCGGCCACCTCCAACTGGGACCACTGCATCAACATCTATTAATGCTCCCCATCAACTCCACTACAATGGGGGTAGAGGACTGCAAACCTACACCACTAGACCCACCACCCACACCCCACCAACAACTCCAAAGTTGGCGGAGAATCCCCCAAAAATCCGTGTTCCCCCTAAGTGCTCTTTGTGCGACGATATCGACCATGCTACCCATCAATGTCCACAATTACCGACACTTCAAGAGCATATGCAAATGTTGGATGATGACACTAACATTCCATTTTTCAAACTCGAGCTTCCCCCTCAGCCTCGTGATAAATCTTTGCGTACTAACCACCCTTGTGCGATATGCGGCATCTATGGCCATTATTCACATCACTGCCCGATCTCCTAGATTATAGAGCAGCACTATACGAATTGAATAATGTCGACCTAGAGATATCCTCTCCTCTCATTGAGGAAATTCATCCCCCACCATATTCCTCCTCATAAGCTATTAAAACCATTTACATGGTTTCCAATGGAGACCCCTCTCTCTGGTCGACCCCTTCCATTGATCCCTCCAACCCACATATTCAACCTTTTCAAATCAAAGAAGAAACCACATGTCCACAACATGGGGGCAGGCATGATACCTTGCCTACTCATCATCATCATCATTCTCGTCAACGATACTAGGGGAATCCACCCCACAAGGGGAATCCCCCATCATCATATCATCACTTCAGTATGCCACCACGACCCATAGCCTCATGGTATACCCCCCGCCACTAGTTTCTCAATGCCCTATTGATCCCTCTCTGAGACAACATCCGCACCACATTGACACCTCTGAGTTAGGGGGCATAATAGATTACGTCGACCCTGGGATAGGGGGCATGATCAATCATTTTGAACCTTCCCCATCACATCTATCTTAGTATTTCAATGACCCCATTGTTCAAACCAACACATATGTGATCCACAATCATAAACCCCATGCACATAGCATGGGGGCAGGTCATTAACCCTGCTCACTTTTTCACATGCGTGATCTCAACCATTTTTGAGGTCACATATCACTTGTATATTTGATTTGATTTGATACACCTAGTATTCTTCCTCCGCGGGTCATCATTTCTCCCGACCACTACATCCTTGGCTTGGTGGGCTCAACTTTATTTGTAGCCATTTTTTAACCTAGTTATTTCCTTTTACCATTCTGGAGTTCTTATGACCTCCATTTTTCGCACCATTTGCACCGCTGGATTCATATTTCCGTGCCCGTGATGATGCTTGAGATCATTTTTCACTCTCACCAAAAAATTTCAGGCATTTTTTCCATGCCCCACGGCACCTCGATTTGCATGCCACATCGGTTGTTGTCAGTTTATTGATGATTTTTATACCATCGGATTCAGTTTTCCGAACTTGTGATGATGCTTGAGATCATTTCTCTCTCTCACCACCATATTTTTAAGACATTTTTTCCATGCCCCTCATTGCCTCAGTTTGCGTGCCACATCGGCCGTTGCCCATTTTTGATGAGTTTTATATTGCCGGATTTTGTTTTCCATGGTCATGACGATGCTTGAGATCACTTCTCGCTCTCACCAATACCCTTTTTTGTTCGGTATAATTTTATCCCTTTTTCGGGCCGAGTAACTCTTTTACGAAAAAGGCACTTAGGGATTTTCTGTTAAGCTCTTTTCCGACTCCTAAAACAATGAAAAGATCGTCGAGCAATCTTGCTTCCCTTCATGCTCGCTAAAAGTATCTGAAAGGGAATCTACCTGGTATAAGTTTACCCCTTTTCCGGACCTTGTAGACTAATTACGAAAAAGGAATACTCTAGTCACATCAGCTAGAAGAGCTCTCCATTTGCATCATTTTATGCTTTTTCGGGCCTTGGAGACTAACATATGAAAAAGAACACCAATGGATTCTACTTACTGCTTTCAGACTCTCTAAAATTGAAAGCAACCACGAGCAATCACTGTCTTGGGCTCGTATAAATCCATAGGACAGTACTCCTCCACCAATTCAGAGTCTTCTTATCATTTTCAGACTCGTTAAAAATGAAAGCACTCACGAGCATGAACAGTCCTGGACTTGCATAAATCCACAGGATAGTACTCCACCACCAATTCAGAGTCTTCTTATCATTTTCAGAATCCTTAAAAATGAAAGCACTCACGAGCATGAACAGTCCTGGGCTCGCATAAATCCACAGGACAATACCATTTTAGAGCAAACTTTTATCCCTTCTTGGATCTCATTAAAATTACGAAGAAGGACCCAACGATGTTTTTTCGGTGCCACAACAGATCATGTTCACTCACATGGCAGCTTCTCCATTATGGTCTCCCTTGTTCATATTATTCTGCAGTATGTCACCCTGAGAGCCTCCCAATAGCATCCATCAGCTTGTCCCCCAGAGTCACTCCAGTATGCATGACCCTACTTGGATCCCCATGCCCCCCAGAGTCAGTCCATCAGCTTGTCCCCCAGAGTCACTCCATCAGCTTGTCCCCCAGAGTCACTCCATCAGCTAACAAATGATCCCATCCGGCATGACCCTACTTGGATCCCCATGCCCACAAAGCTCCCGTTAGACATCCCAAAGTTTGAAGGAAAGGCTGGGGAAGACCCCCAAAACCATATCATGTCGTTTCACCTATGGTGTTCCTAAAACTCCATAGTCGATGATTCTATTCAACTTCAACTTTTATAAAGAACTTTCACTGGCTCTGCAACCAAATGGTATATTGAGCTGCCACATGGGACGCACCCCACGTTTACATCCATCGCCTCAACTTTCCTTCAGTTCTTTCAACTACCTATACGCTATGATGCAGGAGTGGAAATAATACTATCTTGTACACAGAACACTGCTACACACATCACTGATCATATCCATGAGTGGCGTAAGCACCGTAATCTCTGCAAGATAAAGCTTGACGACCGTATCTTCTTGGATTGGTTCCTGAAAGCACTCCTCCCTCTCATAGCTAAGGATGTAGCTTCTGAATGACCCCAATCAGAAGAAGAAGCCATCTTAAAAGCTCAGCAGTTCGATCTCATATATGCTCAGTTTGGATATTTATGCACCATATTACCAGACACCTCGCGCGGTGATCCATCCTGGAGCGACGCGCTAGGGGCATGCCACGGCATCGACGGCATCATTGGACAAGTTGCGTCCCACAACCAACCCTTTTCCATTTTGCACAATAATACCAATCTCGATCTTTCGCAGGCCACATCTCACTCTGGAGCTACAACTTCGTATGCTCCCATGGCCCACCCCCACCACACTCATGGACCCTCATGTCCACCACAATGTTATGGTCATGCACCTTCAGCCTATCCACCTCTGGTTGCACCCCCTATGTATTACCATCAGCAGGCCACACATGCTCATGTTCATTCACAAGCCCCAATGGCTTATTACCCACCACAGGAAGTGCTTGCTGCACCACAACCTCTAGTAGCTCATATTTATCCTCCAAACAACAACAACGCTGCCCCCGCCAACCAAAACCCTGATTGACCACCGAAACTGGGTAAGAACCCCAATTTATGAACAAACCACCCATGTTCCATATGCAGGGTATACGACCATCACACACACACTTGCCCCCATTTGGAGCGAGCGCGCCAGCTGTGGTCTGATGACTCCCAACGCGAAGGGCATGCGGCACAACCAGCACCACCTCCTCAACCACAACCCATGGTGCTGCAGAATCCTTTTCCCACACAAGGAGTGGCAAACACTCGTCTGTTGGATCCTCCTCAAGGAACCATAACACCACAAAATCAAATCACATACGCTGCACACACAAACAAACCGATGGATTCAAGTACTCATCATATCCTTATGATGTCATCATCCGACATGAATCTCCAAATGTGTCGAAACCAATACGCCCCAGCTGCACCTAAAAATGTTCTCCCTATGATTGGACAACCAGTTCAGAATGCACCTACATCATTTGTCTCCACAGTCAGACCCGGATTATACTCGAAATCACCTACGACTTCCACATTCCAATCCATCCCACCCCCTTTGAAGATAACTGAGATATCTGATTTTTGCACCCTCTCGCACAACACACAAGTACCAAACAACCAACCCCCTTTACTCCCGCAACCACTCTCAGTTCCAACTCACGTAGGAGCCACACCAATTCATACTATCCCATTTTTATTTCACCCTTCAGGCGCCATCAACACACAAGTCATGGATACACTTAATCTCCCAGGATTAACATTAGGACTACCTGTGTGGTACCTACCTACCCCAACCCCTCCCCCGACACCGAATGTCATTTTACAACTGGTGCAACCCATCAATACTTCTAACCGTCCACCCCCTGGTGTAGTAAACATCTAGAACCGGCCACCTCCAACTGGGACCACTGCATCAACATCTATTAATGCTCCCCATCAACTCCACTACAATGGGGGGTAGAGGACTGCAAACCTACACCACTAGACCCACCACCCACACCCCACCAACAACTCCAAAGTTGGCGGAGAATCCCCCAAAAATCCGTGTTCCCCCTAAGTGCTCTTTGTGCGACGATATCGACCATGCTACCCATCAATGTCCACAATTACCGGCACTTCAAGAGCATATGCAAATGTTGGATGATGACACTAACATTCCATTTTTCAAAATCGAGCTTCCCCCTCAGCCTCGTGATAAATCTTTGCGTACTAGCCACCCTTGTGCGATATGCGGCATCTATGGCCATTATTCACATCACTGCCCGATCTCCTAGATTATAGAGAAGCACTATACGAATTGAATAATGTCGACCTAGAGATATCCTCTCCTCTCATTGAGGAAATTCATCCCCCACCATATTCCTCCTCATAAGCTATTAAAACCATTTACATGGTTTCCAATGGAGACCCCTCTCTCTGGTCGACGCCTTCCATTGATCCCTCCGACCCACATATTCAACCTTTTCAAATCAAAGAAGAAACCACATGTCCACAACATGGGGGCAGACATGATACCTTGCCTACTCATCATCATCATCATTCTCGTCAACGATACTGGGGGAATCCACCCCACAAGGGGAATCCCCCATCATCATATCATCACTTCAGTATGCCACCACGACCCATAGCCTCATGGTATACCCCCCGCCACTAGTTTCTCAATGCCCTATTGATCCCTCTCTGAGACAACATCCGCACCACATTGACACCTCTGAGTTAGGGGGCATAATAGATTACGTCGACCCTGGGATAGGGGGCATGATCAATCATTTTGAACCTTCCCCATCACATCTATCTTAGTATTTCAATGACCCCATTGGTCAAACCAACACATATGTGATCCACAATCATAAAACCCATGCACATAGCATGGGGGCAGGTCATTAACCCTGCTCACTTTTTCACATGCGTGATCTCAACCATTTTTGAGGTCACATATCACTTGTATATTTGATTTGATTTGATACACCTAGTATTCTTCCTCCGCGGGTCATCATTTCTCCCGACCACTACATCCTTGGCTTGGTGGGCTCACCTTTATTTGTAGCCATTTTTTAACCTAGTTATTTCCTTTGACCATTCTGGAGTTCTTATGACCTCCATTTTTCGCACCATTTGCACCGCTGGATTCATATTTCCGTGCCCGTGATGATGCTTGAGATCATTTTTCACTCTCACCAAAAAATTTCAGGCATTTTTTCCATGCCCCACGGCACCTCGATTTGCATGCCACATCGGTTGTTGTCAGTTTATTGATGATTTTTATACCATCGGATTCAGTTTTCCGAACTTGTGATGATGCTTGAGATCATTTCTCTCTCTCACCACCATATTTTTAAGACATTTTTTCCATGCCCCTCATTGCCTCAGTTTGCGTGCCACATCGGCCGTTGCCCATTTTTGATGAGTTTTATATTGCCGGATTTTGTTTTCCATGGTCATGACGATGCTTGAGATCACTTCTCGCTCTCACCAATACCCTTTTTTGTTCGGTATAATTTTATCCCTTTTTCGGGCCGAGTAACTCTTTTACGAAAAAGGCACTTAGGGATTTTCTGTTAAGCTCTTTTCCGACTCCTAAAACAATGAAAAGATCGTCGAGCAATCTTGCTTCCCTTCATGCTCGCTAAAATTATCTGAAAGGGAATCTACCTGGTATAAGTTTACCCCTTTTCCGGACCTTGTATACTAATTACGAAAAAGGAATACTCTAGTCACATCAGCTAGAAGAGCTCTCCATTTGCATCATTTTATGCTTTTTCGGGCCTTGGAGACTAACATACGAAAAAGAACACCAATGGATTCTACTTACTGCTTTCAGACTCTCTAAAATTGAAAGAAACCACGAGCAATCACTGTCTTGGTCTCGTATAAATCCATAGGACAGTACTCCTCCACCAATTCAGAGTCTTCTTATCGTTTTCAGACTCGTTAAAAATGAAAGCACTCACGAGCATGAACAGTCCCGGACTTGCATAAATCCACAGGATAGTACTCCACCACCAATTCAGAGTCTTCTTATCATTTTCAGACTCCTTAAAAATGAAAGCACTCACGAGCATGAACAGTCCTGGGCTCGCATAAATCCACAGGACAATACCATTTTAGAGCAAACTTTTATCCCTTCTTGGATCTCATTAAAATTACGAAGAAGGACCCAACGATTTTTTTTTCGGTGCCACAACAGATCATGTTCACTCACATGGCAGCTTCTCCATTATGGTCTCCCTTGTTCATATTATTCTGCAGTATGTCACCCAGAGAGCCTCCCAATAGCATCCATCAGCTTGTCCCCCAGAGTCACTCCAGTATGCATGACCCTACTTGGATCCCCATGCCCCCCAGAGTCACTCCATCAGCTTGTCCCCCAGAGTCACTCCATCAGCTTGTCCCGCAGAGTCACTCCATCAGCTAACAAATGATCCCATCCGGCATGACCCTACTTGGATCCCCATGCCCACAAAGCTCCCGTTAGACATCCCAAAGTTTGAAGGAAAGGCTGGGGAAGACCCCCAAAACCATATCATGTCGTTTCACCTATGGTGTTCCTAAAACTCCATAGTCGATGATTCTATTCAACTTCGACTTTTATAAAGAACTTTCACTGGCTCTTCAACCAAATGGTATATTGAGCAGCCACATGGGACGCACCCCACGTTTACATCCATCGCCTCAACTTTCCTTCAGTTCTTTCAACTACCTATACGCTATGATGCAGGAGTGGAAATAATACTATCTTGTACACAGAACACTGCTACACACATCACTGATCATATCCATGAGTGGCGTAAGCACCGTAATCTCTGCAAGATAAAGCTTGACGACCGTATCTTCTTGGATTGGTTCCTGAAAGCACTCCTCCCTCTCATAGCTAAGGATGTAGCTTCTGAATGACCCCAATCAGAAGAAGAAGCCATCTTAAAAGCTCAGCAGTTCGATCTCATATATCCTCAGTTTGGATATTTATGCACCATATTACCAGACACCTCGCGCGGTGATCCATCCTGGAGCGACGCGCTAGGGGCATGCCACGGCATCGACGGCATCATTGGACAAGTTGCATCCCACAACCAACCCTTTTCCATTTTGCACAATAATACCGATCTCGATCTTTCGCAGGCCACATCTCACTCTGGAGCTACAACTTCGTATGCTCCCATGGGCCACCCCCACCACACTCATGGACCCTCATGTCCACCACAATGTTATGGTCATGCACCTTCAGCCTATCCACCTCTAGTTGCACCCCCTATGTATTACCATCAGCAGGCCACACATGCTCATGTTCATTCACAAGCCCCAATGGCTTATTACCCACCACAGGAAGTGCTTGCTGCACCACAACCTCTAGTAGCTCATATTTATCCTCCAAACAACAACAACGCTGCCCCCGCCAACCAAAACCCTGATTGACCACCGAAACTGGGTAAGAACCCCAATTTACGAACAAACCACCCATGTTCCATATGCAGGGTATACGACCATCACACACACACTTGCCCCCATTTGGAGCGAGCGCGCCAGCTGTGGTCTGATGACTCCCAACGCCAAGGGCATGCGGCACAACCAGCACCACCTCCTCAACCACAACCCATGGTGCTGCAGAATCGTTTTCCCACACAAGGAGTGGCGAACACTCGTCTGTTGGATCCTCCTCAAGGAACCATAACACCACAAAAGAAAATCACATACGCTGCACACACAAACAAACCGATGGATTCAAGTACTCATCATATCCTTATGATGTCATCATCCGACATGAATCTCCAAATGTGTCGAAACCAATACGCCCCAGCTGCACCTAAAAATGTTCTCCCTATGATTGAACAACCAGTTCAGAATGCACCTACATCATTTGTCTCCACAGTCAGACCCGGATTATACTCGAAATCACCTACGACTTCCACATTCCAATCCATCCCACCCCCTTTGAAGATAACTGAGATATCTGATTTTTGCACCCTCTCGCACAACACACAAGTACCAAACCAACAACCCCCTTTACTCCCGCAACCACTCTCAGTTCCAACTCACGTAGGAGCCACACCAATTCATACTATCCCATTTTTATTTCCCCCTTCAGGTGCGATCAACACACAAGTCATGGATACACTTAATCTCCCAGGATTAACATTAGGACTACCTGTGTGGTAACTACCTACCCCAACCCCTCCCCCGACACCGAATGTCATTTTACAACTGCTGCAACCCATCAATACTTCTAACCGTCCACCCCCTGGTGTAGTAAACATCCAGAACCGGCCACCTCCAATTGGGACCACTGCATCAACATCTATTAATGCTCCCCATCAACTCCACTACAATGGGGGTAGAGGAATGCAAACCTACACCACTAGACCCACCACCCACACCCCACCAACAACTCCAAAGTTGGCGGAGAATCCCCCAACAATCCGTGTTCCCCCTAAGTGCTCTTTGTGAGACGATATCGACCATGCTACCCATCAATGTCCACAATTACCGGCACTTCAAGAGCATATGCAAATGTTGGATGATGACACTAACATTCCATTTTTCAAACTCGAGCTTCCCCCTCAGCCTCGTGATAAATCTTTGCGTACTAACCACCCTTGTGCGATATGCGGCATCTATGGCCATTATTCACATCACTGCCCGATCTCCTAGATTATAGAGCAGCACTATACGAATTGAATAATGTCGACCTAGAGATATCCTCTCCTCTCATTGAGGAAATTCATCCCCCACCATATTCCTCCTCATAAGCTATTAAAACCATTTACATGGTTTCCAATGGAGACCCCTCTCTCTGGTCTACCCCTTCCATTGATCCCTCCGACCCACATATTCAACCTTTTCAAATCAAAGAAGAAACCACATGTCCACAACATGGGGGCAGGCATGATACCTTGCCTACTCATCATCATCATCATTCTCGTCAACGATACTGGGGGAATCCACCCCACAAGGGGTATCCCCCATCATCATATCATCACTTCAGTATGCCACCACGACCCATAGCCTCATGGTATACCCCCCGCCACTAGTTTCTCAATGCCCTATTGATCCCTCTCTGAGACAACATCCGCACCACATTGACACCTCTGAGTTAGGGGGCATAATAGATTACGTCGACCCTGGGATAGGGGGCATGATCAATCATTTTGAACCTTCCGCATCACATCTATC
This sequence comes from Larix kaempferi, assembly GCA_027924585.1. NCBI lineage: Eukaryota > Viridiplantae > Streptophyta > Pinopsida > Pinales > Pinaceae > Larix > Larix kaempferi. Next base: position 2,363,283 of record BSBM01000655.1, on the reverse strand, counting down.
TTAGTATTTCAATGACCCCATTGTTCAAACCAACACATATGTGATCCACAATCATAAACCCCATGCACATAGCATGGGGGCAGGTCATTAACCCTGCTCACTTTTTCACATGCGTGATCTCAACCATTTTTGAGGTCACATATCACTTGTATATTTGATTTGATTTGATACACCTAGTATTCTTCCTCCGCGGGTCATCATTTCTCCCGACCACTACATCCTTGGATTGGTGGGCTCACCTTTATTTGTAGCCATTTTTTAACCTAGTTATTTCCTTTGACCATTCTGGAGTTCTTATGACCTCCATTTTTCGCACCATTTGCACCGCTGGATTCATATTTCCGTGCCCGTGATGATGCTTGAGATCATTTTTCACTCTCACCAAAAAATTTCAGGCATTTTTTCCATGCCCCACGGCACCTCGATTTGCATGCCACATCGGTTGTTGTCAGTTTATTGATGATTTTTATACCATCGGATTCAGTTTTCCGAACTTGTGATGATGCTTGAGATCATTTCTCTCTCTCTCACCACCATATTTTTAAGACATTTTTTCCATGCCCCTCATTGCCTCAGTTTGCGTGCCACATCGGCCGTTGCCCATTTTTGATGAGTTTTATATTGCCGGATTTTGTTTTCCATGGTCATGACGATGCTTGAGATCACTTCTCGCTCTCACCAATACCCTTTTTTGTTCGGTATAATTTTATCCCTTTTTCGGGCCGAGTAACTCTTTTACGAAAAAGGCACTTAGGGATTTTCTGTTAAGCTCTTTTCCGACTCCTAAAACAATGAAAAGATCGTCGAGCAATCTTGCTTCCCTTCATGCTCGCTAAAAGTATCTGAAAGGGAATCTACCTGGTATAAGTTTACCCCTTTTCCGGACCTTGTAGACTAATTACGAAAAAGGAATACTCTAGTCACATCAGCTAGAAGAGCTCTCCATTTGCATCATTTTATGCTTTTTCGGGCCTTGGAGACTAACATATGAAAAAGAACACCAATGGATTCTACTTACTGCTTTCAGACTCTCTAAAATTGAAAGCAACCACGAGCAATCACTGTCTTGGGCTCGTATAAATCCATAGGACATTACTCCTCCACCAATTCAGAGTCTTCTTATCATTTTCAGACTCGTTAAAAATGAAAGCACTCACGAGCATGAACAGTCCTGGACTTGCATAAATCCACAGGATAGTACTCCACCACCAATTCAGAGTCTTCTTATCATTTTCAGACTCCTTAAAAATGAAAGCACTCACGAGCATGAACAGTCCTGGGCTCGCATAAATCCACAGGACAATACCATTTTAGAGCAAACTTTTATCCCTTCTTGGATCTCATTAAAATTACGAAGAAGGACCCAACGATGTTTTTTCGGTGCCACAACAGATCATGTTCACTCACATGGCAGCTTCTCCATTATGGTCTCCCTTGTTCATATTATTCTGCAGTATGTCACCCTGAGAGCCTCCCAATAGCATCCATCAACTTGTCCCCCAGAGTCACTCCAGTATGCATGACCCTACTTGGATCCCCATGCCACCCAGAGTCACTCCATCAGCTTGTCCCCTAGAGTCACTCCATCAGCTTGTCCCCCAGAGTCACTCCATCAGCTAACAAATGATCCCATCCGGCATGACCCTACTTGGATCCCCATGCCCACAAAGCTCCCGTTAGACATCCCAAAGTTTGAAGGAAAGGCTGGGGAAGACCCCCAAAACCATATCATGTCGTTTCACCTATGGTGTTCCTAAAACTCCATAGTCGATGATTCTATTCAACTTCGACTTTTATAAAGAACTTTCGCTGGCTCTGCAACCAAATGGTATATTGAGCTGCCACATGGGACGCACCCCACGTTTACATCCATCGCCTCAACTTTCCTTCAGTTCTTTCAACTAAATATACGCTATGATGCAGGAGTGGAAATAATACTATCTTGTACACAGAACACTGCTACACACATCACTAATCATATCCATGAGTGGCGTAAGCACCGTAATCTCTGCAAGATAAAGCTTGACGACCGTATCTTCTTGGATTGGTTCCTGAAAGCACTCCTCCCTCTCATAGCTAAGGATGTAGCTTCTGAATGACCCCAATCAGAAGAAGAAGCCATCTTAAAAGCTCAGCAGTTCGATCTCATATATGCTCAGTTTGGATATTTATGCACCATATTACCAGACACCTCGCGCGGTGATCCATCCTGGAGCGACGCACTAGGGGCATGCCACGGCATCGACGACATCATTGGACAAGTTGCGTCCCACAACCAACCCTTTTCCATTTTGCACAATAATACCGATCTCGATCTTTCGCAGGCCACATCTCACTCTGGAGCTACAACTTCGTATGCTCCCATGGCCCACCCCCACCACACTCATGGACCCTCATGTCCACCACAATGTTATGGTCATGCACCTTCAGCCTATCCACCTCTGGTTGCACCCCCTATGTATTACCATCAGCAGGCCACACATGCTCATGTTCATTCACAAGCCCCAATGGCTTATTACCCACCACAGGAAGTGCTTGCTGCACCACAACCTCTATTAGCTCATATTTATCCTCCAAACAACAACAACGCTGCCCCCGCCAACCAAAACCCTGATTGACCACCGAAACTGGGTAAGAACCCCAATTTACGAACAAACCACCCATGTTCCATATGCAGGGTATACGACCATCACACACACACTTGCCCCCATTTGGAGCGAGCGCGCCAGCTGTGGTCTGATGACTCCCAACGCCAAGGGCATGCGGCACAACCAGCACCACCTCCTCAACCACAACCCATGGTGCTGCAGAATCCTTTTCCCACAGAAGGAGTGGCGAACACTCGTCTGTTGGATCCTCCTCAAGGAACCATAACACCACAAAATCAAATCACATATGCTGCACAGACAAACAAACCGATGGATTCAAGTACTCATCATATCCTTATGATGTCATCATCCGACATGAATATCCAAATGTGTTGAAACCAATACGCCCCAGCTGCACCTAAAAATGTTCTCCCTATGATTGAACAACCAGTTCAGAATGCACCTACATCATTTGTCTCCACAGTCAGACCCGGATTATACTCGAAATCACCTACGACTTCCACATTCCAATCCATCCCACCCCCTTTGAAGATAACTGAGATATCTGATTTTTGCACCCTCTCGCACAACACACAAGTACCAAACCAACAACCCCCTTTACTCCCGCAACCACTCTCAGTTCCAACTCACGTAGGAGCCACACCAATTCATACTATCCCATTTTTATTTCCCCCTTCAGGCGCCATCAACACACAAGTCATGGATACACTTAATCTCCCAGGATTAACATTAGGACTACCTGTGTGGTACCTACCTACCCCAACCCCTCCCCCGACACCGAATGTCATTTTACAACTGGTGCAACCCATCAATACTTCTAACCGTCCACCCCCTGGTGTAGTAAACATCCAGAACCGGCCACCTCCAACTGGGACCACTGCATCAACATCTATTAATGCTCCCCATCAACTCCACTACAATGGGGGTAGAGGACTGCAAACCTACACCACTAGACCCACCACCCACACCCCACCAACAACTCCAAAGTTGGCGGAGAATCCCCCAACAATCCGTGTTCCCCCTAAGTGCTCTTTGTGCGACGATATCGAGCATGCTACCCATCAATGTCCACAATTACCGGCACTTCAAGAGCATATGTAAATGTTGGATGATGACACTAACATTCCATTTTTCAAACTCGAGCTTCCCCCTCAGCCTCGTGATAAATCTTTGCGTACTAACCACCCTTGTGCGATATGCGGCATCTATGGCCATTATTCACATCACTGCTCGATCTCCTAGATTATAGAGCAGCACTATACGAATTGAATAATGTCGACCTAGAGATATCCTCTCCTCTCATTGAGGAAATTCATCCCCCACCATATTCCTCCTCATAAGCTATTAAAACCATTTACATGGTTTCCAATGGAGACCCCTCTCTCTGGTCGACCCCTTCCATTGATCCCTCCGACCCACATATTCAACCTTTTCAAATCAAAGAAGAAACCACATGTCCACAACATGGGGGCAGGCATGATACCTTGCCTACTCATCATCATCATCATCATTCTCGTAAACGATACTGGGGGAATCCACCCCACAAGGGTAATCCCCCATCATCATATCATCACTTCAGTATGCCACCACGACCCATAGCCTCATGGTATACCCCCCGCCACTAGTTTCTCAATGCCCTATTGATCCCTCTCTGAGACAACATCCGCACCACATTGACACCTCTGAGTTAGGGGGCATAATAGATTACGTCGACCCTGGGATAGGGGGCATGATCAATCATTTTGAACCATCCCCATCACATCTATCTTAGTATTTCAATGACCCCATTGTTCAAACCAACACATATGTGATCCACAATCATAAACCCCATGCACATAGCATGGGGGCAGGTCATTAACCCTGCTCACTTTTTCACATGCGTGATCTCAACCATTTTTGAGGTCACATATCACTTGTATATTTGATTTGATTTGATACACCTAGTATTCTTCCTCCGCGGGTCATCATTTCTCCCGACCACTACATCCTTGGCTTGGTGGGCTCACCTTTATTTGTAGCCATTTTTTAACCTAGTTATTTCCTTTGACCATTCTGGAGTTCTTATGACCTCCATTTTTCGCACCATTTGCACCGCTGGATTCATATTTCCGTGCCCGTGATGATGCTTGAGATCATTTTTCACTCTCACCAAAAAATTTCAGGCATTTTTTCCATGCCCCACGGCACCTCGATTTTCATGCCACATCGGTTGTTGTCAGTTTATTGATGATTTTTATACCATCGGATTCAGTTTTCCAAACTTGTGATGATGCTTGAGATCATTTCTCTCTCTCACCACCATATTTTTAAGACATTTTTTCCATGCCCCTCATTGCCTCAGTTTGCGTGCCACATCGGCCGTTGCCCATTTTTGATGAGTTTTATATTGCCGGATTTTGTTTTCCATGGTCATGACGATGCTTGAGATCACTTCTCGCTCTCACCAATACCCTTTTTTGTTCGGTATAATTTTATCCCTTTTTCGGGCCGAGTAACTCTTTTACGAAAAAGGCACTTAGGGATTTTCTGTTAAGCTCTTTTCCGACTCCTAAAACAATGAAAAGATCGTCGAGCAATCTTGCTTCCCTTCATGCTCGCTAAAAGTATCTGAAAGGGAATCTACTTGGTATAAGTTTACCCCTTTTCCGGACCTTGTAGACTAATTACGAAAAAGGAATACTCTAGTCACATCAGCTAGAAGAGCTCTCCATTTGCATCATTTTATGCTTTTTCGGGCCTTGGAGACTAACATACGAAAAAGAACACCAATGGATTCTACTTACTGCTTTCAGACTCTCTAAAATTGAAAGCAACCACGAGCAATCACTGTCTTGGGCTCGTATAAATCCACAGGACAGTACTCCTCCACCAATTCAGAGTCTTCTTATCGTTTTCAGACTCGTTAAAAATGAAAGCACTCACGAGCATGAACAGTCCTGGACTTGCATAAATCCACAGGATAGTACTCCACCACCAATTCAGAGTCTTCTTATCATTTTCAGACTCCTTAAAAATGAAAGCACTCACGAGCATGAACAGTCCTGGGCTCGCATAAATCCACAGGACAATACCATTTTAGAGCAAACTTTTATCCCTTCTTGGATCTCATTAAAATTACGAAGAAGGACCCAACGATGTTTTTTCGGTGCCACAACAGATCATGTTCACTCACATGGCAGCTTCTCCATTATGGTCTCCCTTGTTCATATTATTCTGCAGTATGTCACCCTGAGAGCCTCCCAATAGCATCCATCAGCTTGTCCCCCAGAGTCACTCCAGTATGCAATACATACCCCTGATCCCTTAAGCTATGATCCTCACACCTAAAAGTCAGTTTCCTATGTTGCTAGGTCAACCATGACATCATGCTCTGAACATATGAATTTTGAGCCCACCCACTCTATGACCCAGTTATTTCCCATCCCCACAGTATGTCAGTCCTACCATTAGTACTATCACACTTCAGTTGTACACCTCGCTCTCCTATCAAGGAAATATCATTGCCTTGGTAGTCGCCAGTCTCCCTCTGTCGACACCAACTAAATCTATTCCATAGGATAGACCCAGAGGTCCCTGTGCCTTGGACTCACCATTACTGATGAGTGCCTATGGGTCATTTTGAAAGGAGCCCTCAGTACCTCTCCAAATGATTGTTTCTCACATGCTCGAATTCAACACCTTGATCGCATCATTGAGACTTGTATAGGGTATCGGTTCTTTCAATTATTTGTTGAAGACCCCGGATATCACCTGACTCTACCACATTTGAGATTCTAATTGAGGAAAAAACCAGTTACATATTCCTATGGATATTCGGGTTGCGCTTGGCGACAATTTTCAGATGTACCGCAGTTTTATACTCCCTCGAGTATACAATTACATATACTCCTCAGAAGTTGACTCATTTACTGACTCTACCACATTTGAGAGTCTAATTGAGTCCCTACAGATGTTGGACACCTTCAGCTCCAGCAGTTCATCAACCCTTTTGAAACCTTATTCAGAATGGTTGTTGCTCTTTTCCAGTGTATTAGTTATTGAGATCAGTCATGGTATGACCATGAGTATGTCCCAACATTATGTCCCCTCTAGACCATTATGATGTACCAACAGATTTTTATGTATTATTCAGGCCCCCCCTTCTTGGGCCTAATTGTTATGTATATGTCTTGATACGAGCATCGGTATGCCCACCTCGTCCATAATCAGAGATTATTCCTCATTCATTTTGAGGCCATGTATTTTTTTCAGTTTTTGCAACTTCCAAGGGGCTGTTGTTCCAGTCTCCAATCATCCTCTTCTCTTCTCCAAAGCCCAGGAAAAAGACAAAAGAACTATGATGTCTATCGTCCATATGATGAGCTCCCGCCCTCACACATCAGGGGGCAATCTGTTAACACCCAAAAAGTGCTCACTAGCTCATTCCCTTATTCATATGACCTGTTTGTCCACTTTTTCCACCATTTGAGCCTCTAAAACCATCAAAAGGTCACCAAAAAGACCATAATACACCTTTTCCCCCTCAAAATATGTATTTTTCCTCAAAAAACACAAAAAACCCTAAAAAAGGGTCCAAAATTCCCCAAAAATATTAAAAGGGAATAAAAATATTCAAAATATTCAAAAAAGAAAAAAGAGGGAAAAAGAGACCTAAACCATGTTGGTTAATACCACTGGTTTCCTTAAAACCATAATGGTATTCGCCATCACCAAAAACTATAAAAAGGTGATAGGGGCTCCTCACTTTTCATCCATATTTCATCTCAACCTTGGAGCTGCCAAAAACTCACCATCCTCACCATTTGAGGTAATACAAAAGTTTTAATTTTTATTTACATGCTTATGAATCGATTTTGTTTATTGTTATCAATCTAGAATTCTTTATTTTACTGTTTACTGCCATCAATCTATAGCTTATATTTGCTTATTTACATTGTTTTATTTGAGACTGCTGCTACTAGTTAGCAGGTGCATCCTTGCACATGCTTGGTTGAAAAACCAAGCAACAGGACTGATGGATGATATCAGGAGGCTCAAAAGGTGACACATCATAGAATACTATGAACAAAGGCGACCATATTGGGGGTGCTACCATAATGTGGGGACAAGATATGATCTGTTGTGGTGCCGAGAGGCACCATTTGGGCCTTCTTCATGGTTTAAGGATCTTGAAGAAGAGATAAATGCATGCTTAAAATGGTACTGTCGTGTGGATTTGTATGAGCCCAGGACAGTTCATGCTCGTGGTTGCTTTCAATTTTAAGGAGTCTGAAAGCGATAAGAAGAATTTGAAATGGTGAAAAGGTACCGTCGTGTGGATTTATACAAGCCTGGGATGGTGAATGCTCATGGTTGCTTTCAATTTTAGAGAGTCTAAAAGCAATAAGAAGACTCCAAGAGGGTTCTTTTTTGTGTGTTAGCCTCCAAGGGCTGAAACAACATAAAAGTATGCAATGAAGAACTCTTCTATCCGATGTGACTAGAGTATTCATTTTTCATAATTAGTCTATCGAGTCCAAAAAAATGGTTAAACTTATACCAGATAGATGCCCTTTTAGGTACTTTAACGAGCATGAAAGGAAGCAAGATTGCTCGGTGATCTTTTCATTGTTTAAGGAGTCAGAAAAAATCTTAACAGAAACTCCCTAAGTGCCTTTTTTGTAAAGGAATTGCTCGTATTGAAAAATGGATAAAATTATATCGAAAAAATATAATGGCCAAGCAAGGAGGAAGTGTTCAATCAAGGGACAATTATGAGAACCAAGAATGACAACAAGGGGGGAACACTAATGGGGCCTCCTTGCGGGGTGATGAATGGTGTAAAAATAATGCAATGAATGCCGTATGGATGGAGTGGAGGGCTCATGGATAGGATGCGATTCAAAAATGAAAAAAAAATGACTGCGGCCTGTGTGGAACGCAAATCGAGGTGACAAGGGGCATGAAAAAAATGGCCGAAAAAACTTGTAGTGAGAGAGAGAAATGATCTCAAGCATCATCATGGGCACAAAAATATGAATCCAACGGTGCAAATGGTGAGAGAAATGGAGGTCAAATGACTCCAAAATGGTCAAAGAAAAAACTAGGTTAAAAAATGGCTACACATAAAGGCGAGCCAACCAAGCCAAGGATGCAGTGGTGGGGAGAAATGATGACCCGCAGGGGAAACATACTAGGCGTATCAAATCAAATCAAATATACAAGTGACACATGACCTAAAAAATTGATGATATCATGCATGTGAAAAAGTGAGCAAGGAAAATAACTTGCCCCCATGCTATGTACATGGGGTTTGTGATTGTGGATCACATATGTGTTGGTTTGAACGATGGGATCATTACAATACTGAGATAGATGTGATGGGTCAGGGTCAAAACAATTGAGTAGGCATCCTATTCTAAGGTTGAGGTAATCTATTATGCCCCTGAACTTAGAGGTGTCAATGCGGTGCAGATGCTGTCTTAGAGAGGGATCAACAGGGCATTGACCAACTAATAGAAGGGGGGTGTATTGTGAGGTTATTAGCCATGGTGGTACACTAAATTGATGGTATGATGATGGGGAATTCCTCTTTTGGGGTATATTCCCCTAGTATCATTGACAAGAATGATGACGATGATGAGTAGGAATTTTTTTGGGCCTTCCCCCATGCTATAGACATGTGATTTCCTCTTCAATTTGAAAAGGTTGAACATGTGGGTCAAAGGGATCAGTGGAAGGGGCCGACAGGACAGGGGGGTCGTAAGAGGAAACCATATAAATAGTGTTAACTTTTGCCGAGGAGGAGGATTTAGGGGGGTGATATCCTCGATGGTAGTAATGGATGATTCTAAAGAACACTGATTCATTTCATGGAGAACCAGTCGATACTCAGGTAAGTCGGGACAATGATGGGAATAATGGTCGTAGACTCTGCATTTGCGAAGGAGTGGTTGGTTCCCTATGATTTGTTACGTGGTTTAGGGGTGGTGTCTAGCTTGACAACTGGAATATTGGTGTCATCGTCCAACGTTTTCATGTGCTCTTGAAGGTTTGGCAATTGTGGACAATTGTTAACACCCAAAAAGTGCTCACTACCTCATCTCCCTCATTACATGACTCATTCGTCCATATTTCTTACCATATTTGCCTCCAAAACCTTAAAAACCCATTAAAAAGCCTCCAAAAGGCCAAAAACCCCATTTTCCCCCCAAAATAATGTAAATTCCTCCAAAAATAGCAAAAACCCTCTAAAAAGGGAATAAAAAATACAAAAAAGAGGAAAAAGAAGGAAAAAAAGGAAGCAAAACCCCTATACAGCTGACCTAAACCATATGGTGCCCAAAACCATGGGTCAGCACTCCACCACTAAAAACCTATAAATAGGTGATGGAGGCTCCCCATTTTTCATCCATAATCATCCATATCCTTACTCTGCCAAAATCACTCCTGAAACCCTAGCTCATCCTTTTGAGCTATTTTCACATTTGAGTGCCCCTTTGGCCCATTTCCAAAACCCTTTGGAGAAGGAGAAAGGAACAACACTGGAGCTTGGAAGAAACCCTCTTGGACTACTGCAAAGGCTCCACCAACCTCTACATCTGAGGTAACTTTTAATCCAAAAAGAGAAATCTTTTGCCATATTTTCATGTTTTATTATTTATGTCAATGCTCATGCTAGGTTAAATTTCATACTGTTTTACTGCTTTTATTTACTATTTTTTGAACTGCTACTAAGGAGTCCCTTATCCTTAGTAGGTGCTCATTTGCACAAGATAGGGTGAAAACCCTAGCTACAACAATTATGGGTAGCATGGCCCAAATCATCGCATACAGAGAAATTAGGGGGTGCATGAACTAGAGTGGGAGGTTTCAGTGCACGAATTAGAGGGAGAGGTTTCACAGGTTTCGTCACTGATGGGGTGGTATAAGTTTGCGGGCCTCTACCCCAAGTATTCTTAGGTGGTGGAGGGGCAGGGTGAGATGAACATGTGGTCGCCACACCGGGAGGTGGGTGGGTAGAAATGGTAATCAGTTGGATCGGTTGTAGGGTGACTTGTGGTGTCGGAGTGGGATTAGGAGCATGAAGACACCATACGGGAAGTCTTAACGTCAACCATGGAAGATTCAGTGTGGCCATTACATGCATTATTACTACTCCAGATGGTGGGAATAAGAACGAGATTGTATGGATTGGGGTGATGCCAACGTGGCTGGGCACCGATGGCGGTTGAGGAAACAATGGTGGTTTCTAGTTAGGTATCGAATGATTTGAGGAAATAGTGCACAATTTAGAAATATCAACGGTCGACGAAGGAGGTGGTAATGAATGAAAAGTGGAGGCCATTGGAGTCTCTGAAATAAAGTCCGCAGTCGACGGTGCACCAAAAATGGATTGTTCAACCATGGGGAGAACATTCTCAGGTGTAGTGGGCGCATTCGGGTTGTAAAATGTGACTTGGTTGACTTTAACAACCCATACCTCATGGTGGAACATCATAATGTGGAACACAGATAAAGCAACGACCTTCATGGCGTACATGTAACTCCGTCCTAGAAGTAGGTTGTAGTTGAGTTGGGCATTGATGACTTCTATGTCAATCAGGACGGTTTTACTAGCTAGTTGGAATGGGAAATTGGCCAGGAGGCCTTGTGGTTGGGATGAACGACCATCATAAGCTCATAAAGCAGTCATGGATGGTTGTAGGTTAGAGGATCTGAGCTTCTGCCACACGAATGTAGACATAATGCATGTAGAGGCACACTCATCGATGATGCACCGATGGATAACAAGATTCCAGAATGAAACCGAAACTTGGAATGCTAATGTGGAAGGCATGCGTGGTTCAGATTGGTCTAAATCGAATGCCATCATCCGTGAGTCGGAAGGGTCTATTGCACCTATGGCGGACAATAGTGTTTTGCGCTGCATTGGGCAGTTCTTCAAAAATTCTAGGGCTGACATAGCAGTAGGGGACTGGGATAAGTCATCCACGTTATTATAATTGGAGGCCGCATGAGCGTTCGTATTGTTATTGATTCGTCACAGAGGAAAACGAGAAGCTTTTGGGGGCTCCTTCGAGTGGTGCTGGCGTTATGCATAACGACTAATATGTGGGAAGAGTGTTAGCATCCTTGTTCGTAGTAATGGTTTATGTGGCGGAACCATACTGGTTACGACATGTTTGAAGGTTGACATCAACATAAGCCATCATTAAAAGGTGATGGGTACTTGATTCAATGGGTTGACTAGCGGGAGCAGCGTAAGTAAATTGTTGTTGTTATGCAGGGGAACCTTGATGGGGAGCCAAAGGTTGGGTGGCTACGATCCCTTGTGTGGGATGGGGATTTTGCAACACCATGGGTTGTGCATTAGGTTGTGGTGGGTTTGGTGGTGCGGGAGGGGCATCATGTGCTTTTCGTTGGGCATCATCATTCCAAAGTTGGCGAGCTTGCTCTAGGTGGGAACAATTGTGTGTGTAATGGCCATATACCTCGCAGATAGAACATGGGTGGTTCGTGCGTAGGTTGGGATTTTTACCTTGTTTAGGTGGTCGATTAGGATTTTGGTTAGCCAAGGCGACACCATTATTATCGGGAGGGTTCGGTAGTGGATCGCCTCTACCAGGAGGTTGGTTGTTGCCACGGTTACAACCATGTCCCCGATTTTGTTTTTGTTAGGAACCCATGTCTTTACTTTGTTAGTATATTGTTGTTGGACGCATAGCTTTGTAAGTCGTCCCATAGTATTTCTTGATCCATAGTTTGTGTTATTGTTGTTGGGCGCATATGCTTTGTAAGTCACCCGTAGTAATTGTTGATCCATAGTTTGTATTGTCCCATGGTTTTGACCCATAGTATTGGCGCCTAGACTTAGTATATAAGTGTGTGTTGAGGCCAAGGAAGGCACCATGAAGTTATTTGTATTGAGCTTGCTCAAAGGAGGTTTCCCCCTCGAAGTGGCCTGCTATCAATAAAGCAATTATGAGTTCTGTTATTTCTGTTATCTCATGTATTTTCATTAATTAATTGTTGCAGGTTCCTTACATCTGGTATCAGAGCACTTCTTGGGCTCGTTGGGTGAAATTTATGCCAAATTTGTTTTTTGCATCTGTTGCAGATTCGGATCTGGGAATAATCCATATCTGCTTAATTGTGGGAATTACTTGGGCATAAGCCCTAAAACTAATTGTGAGGAGTACCACAAGAACCCTAAAGTAGTTGACCCATTGAGAGGACCTTCCATCAAAAAGGGCAACGACCCCTACCTAATTGACTAGTTCCCACCCGTGAGGTAAACCAAGAGCTGTCGTTTGTGGCAAAGCGGTCATCAGTTTTACCTGAGCCGTGGAGTGAGGGGTACTTCCCCAATACACAAGCCGTTAGATAACATTGGTGGACGAGTGAATCCCCTGAACCATTAGGAAGCCGAGCATACGGGGTCCATATCTATTTTCAGCTGATAAATCACAGATTTCCTCTGTCCAGAACTGTTGCTGATCACTTCCGCGCCGTTTCAGATCCATCTATTGCTAATCCCTTCTGCGTTGTTGCAGATCCATCTGTTGTCGATACCTTCTGTGCCGTTTCAGATCCATCTGTTGTCGATCCCTTCCACGTTGTTGCAGATCCATCTATTTCTGATCCCTTCCGCATCGTTGCAGATCCATTTCTGGAAAAAAAATCTGTTTTTTCACCATATCTCCCTTGTTTTAACTCTGTTTCCCTTTAAACTTCCTTGACACCCCTGCAATCTCATTCTGCATATTTCATTCTTGAGGACCCTATCCGAAATTCCTCTTCCCAAAGCTGAAAATCTCACATTTGTCTAATTTTAGGGTTTGCCATAACTTCTTCGATTTTCACCCACTCGCCTTCAAATTTCACCACATTGTTCATTTCCTATTTTTGTTTCTTTGTCCATCTCTACCAAATTTTCTCATTCTTTCACCCCGCTTCTGAAATTCCCTGTTTTTGCTTCCCCGTCCATTAGAAAGTGTCCAAAACATAGTCAACCCCAAATTACCCATCCGATTTTTTCCCAAATCCAAATTTTCCTTTACTAAAACAGTCTTTGTTTTTGTTTTTCTACCCATTCAAAAAAAAAAAACTCTTGGTTATGGTTGTCACCGTGCAGGAGCAAAAATCATGGAGGAAGAAATTACAGCCCTTAAAACCAAACTACAAGATCTAGATGAAAAATTTCTTAGCCTCCATCTTCAGCATTCAACCATGAACAATAACCGACATCCAGAATATTCTGTAGCCATTGGGTTCTCTTCTTCCAGCAATTTTCGTGGGACGAAGCTTGAATTTTCTCGCTTCAATGGTACTGATCCGACTGGATGGATATACCGGGAAGACCAATACATTAGTCTGCATAATACTTTTGATGTCCACAAAGTTCCACTTGCATCCTTTCATTTGGAATAGGAAGCCCTTCAATGGTACCATTGGTACATCAGAGCTCATCACGAGCCCAATTGGACAGATCTTTGCCAACTCCTTTTGCAATGATTTGGTCCTAGTGCTTTTGATGACTTCACAGGATCACCCACTAAACTTATCCAAACTTGCATTGTGAGAGAGTATCAGACAAAATTTGAGAAAATGGCCAATCAAAGAGAATGATTGTCTGATGAATTCTACAGGAGTTGTTTTATCAGTGGTCTCAAGGATGAAATCTACTCAGAGGTTAAAATGTTCTGTCCTAACACAATGATGGAAGTCCTAGGGTTGGCTAAGTTGGCAAAGGACAAGATCGCATCCCAACAATGCTTCCAACCCACCTTTGCTCCCTTCAAAATATGGGTTCCCAATGACTTCCCATCACGCCAGCTCCTCGACCAACTCCTATCAAGCATTTGTTTGAAGCCGAGATGCGAGCACGTCGAGAAAAAGGGATTTGTTATAATTGTGATGAGAAATTCACTCGGCGACATAGATGTGTTGAGCAAAAGCTCTATCTCTTGGATGTGGATTCTTCGCCTGCCTCTGAACTTGGTGAAGAAGCTCCAGATACAATAGATGACCAGTTTGACATTCAACATCCGCTTGTTGACCCCCCATCTCAGGATGTCCAACCAGAGATATCTCTCCATGCTGTAACCGGCGTCACCACCCCACAAACAATGTGGGTCAGGGGTTAGTTCAAGAATCTCCCTCTTACCATACTCATTGTTTGGTATTATTTATGTCTATTAAATACTCCAAATATTAGTTATCAACTAGGGTTTGTACACTTCGAGTTGTCACAAAATATATGCTGAGGTAGAAGGGAAACTAAGATATTGGCTCGGCAGACCTTAGAAATGTTTAATAATGAAAAGATTTAAAGATATTTCAAAATGAAAAACCGAGTCAAACTTGAAAATATAACTATCAAATTGATTAGACCTAACCTAACAAACAAATCAGAATATTATCAAACTATACTATACTCTATTGACAAGAATTTAAATTACAATATATAAAGAAAGTACTAGTCTAGGAAGCAAGAATTAATAAAAAACAAGCTACTCTATGAAAGTGAAAAACTACTAAACAATCACTCTAATCCTATTCTAGGAATGGAAAGACTATTCAAACTCTAACTAGGAAACAAATTCAGAAACCTAACTATAGAACAATTTAATTTGTAAACTGACTATGTAAAAACAAGAAACTATGTTACTTTGAACAAGATGACAACTACCTAATAAATCTAATCCAATAGTTAAACTACTCATGCATTTGACAACTATTACTTCAAACAATGAATGAATCAAGACTTATCTAAGCTACCTAATTCCACTCTCCTTGAGGAGTTATATCAAAATGACTTTCAAATGATATAGAGAAACAAAAATGAACTAAATCTAATTTAACTTCTAGAAAAAGATGCAAGTCAAGAATGGACCAATTGCAAGTGACTTTGAACATTGTAAACTACTTTTTATCCATAAGCAAATGACATTTAAAAACTAGCTACAATACTTAGAATGAAATACTACTTCAACAAAAGTACAAATCCTAAGTTGTTTGATCTCGAATAACTACTTGAAATTAAAATATGAAATGCTTACCTAACTCATGCAAATGCCTATCAACATCAAATTCTATCTATCAATACTTCAAACTACTTCATGAAACATTAACTACAAAGGATCAAACTAAACTAGAAGTACAAGCAGACCTGAGTACAAAGAAAGAATTCAATGACTTGTAAGCAATCTTTAACTTGTGAACAAAACCTACGGCAGAAACAAAGTGTTCCTATGCTATCTGTACTGCAACTAAAACTAAAGTATCTTACTCAATTATGAAAGTGCAATGCAAATAATCTAGACTGAAAAGTAAACCTATACTAAATTGAACTATGTGAGCTATCAGAATCAAACCTTAAAACACTGAAAACTAATGCATCTCTGAAATCAACATGAGACTATTTAAGTTTGAACTTGAAATTGATTTCTAGTCTATTATACCTACTAAAATGAAATGGTTAAACTAATCAATGGAATTAGCAAAGTCTAAACAATACATGCCATGTAAAAGAAAATGAAAGACTGATTATAAATTTGAATGAGAACTGAAAGTGAAATACTGAACCTATTTCAGAAATGAAACAAACTGATATTTAGTAAAGTCTATGATAACCTATTAAACAAGCTTAAGCTATTCTAGAGAGAATCATAAACTACCTAAATCATAATCAAGAAGCAACTATACTGCTGCTACTTAAACCAGAACTACTTCTCATTTGCACAGAAAAATAAATATTAAATGTAAATGGATTGCATCATAATTAAAAACTGAAATAATTAATCTATGTGTGAATATGAAATGAAATATAAAGTGCTGAAGATGGATTCGAATCCCAACTAGCTATAGAACATCATGAAATGTTGAAAAGTTAAGCTATACCCTAGCTAACTATTTCTACATAAACGAAATTATGGAAATTCTAGAAAATGAACTAAAATTCTGTCTAAGTGCGAATGAAAGGCTGAAAGATAGTCTGAACAAAGGTGCGAATGGCCGGCTGTATGAATTTTGAAGATACAAATCACATGTAAATAAAAGGAAACTGTATTTTATGAACAACAAAACATCATCTACAGGAAAACGAAATATATACACATGAAAACGAAATCACTTATCTGCAAAAATGAAAGGAAAGTACTGAATATGCACAAATGGAACCTCTGGTTGTTGAGGGGCCCTTCCCAAGAAACAGGGGTTTATTCCTAAGCTATATCAGTCACCAACCAGTAACAAAAAACGAAAAATAACGATCAACAACTGAAACAGAGCTTTTATATTAAACTGAAGCAGAGCTTATACAATGTTTTTCTCTCCCTTCTTCTCAAACCTGGGTGTATTTAAATAACATTTACAAAAGGAGAGCAGGTCGACCCTTTCAGTGGTCAACCTCTCTAAAAATAGAAGGTCTTAATCACTAAAGAAACAACTCATTAAAATGCACAGGCCGTTTTCCTCATTTTGTGCAGCATGGTTCCTTTGAATTGAGCAGCAAATGCTTTGGTAGCCTGGGCTAGTGAGGACACGAATCTTCACCAATGGAAGCTCAAGATCCATAAGGGCCATGTGGACAACATAACACATGTTGTGGTTTCCACCTTCAATGCTCCAGAATATGCTAACAAACGACTTTGGTGGTATGAACGAAGGTCTAAATGGATGTCCGAATGCGGATGTGCATTTGTATGCGAATGAGCGTCCGGATGGATGTCCGTATGGAAACCATAACCTGAAAAATGAAAACTATGTGCCCAACAGGTCTAGAAGTGTTGATTTGACATTAATAAACCATAAAAAGATGGTAATCAATTGATATTCATGAGATATTTAAATATGTTCATACCTGAGTACGAATGGTGGTTTGAATGGCAAGAAATATGACTTAACATACCAAAAATGGCAAAAACAATATCAGCATAACATATTTAGTGATCAAAAGTGATGGAAAAATTGGACATCAACACTCCCCCAAACCGGAGATATGCCAGGTCCCACTGAGCAAAGAGGAAAGGAAATCATGAAGAAGGCTGAGCTGTGATAGCAGCTGCCTTCGACTTAGAAGAAGAAGTGGATTTGGGCTTAAACTTCCTAGCTTGGGCCTTCAAGGTATCATGGCTTATCCAGAGAGAGTCATGAGAGGACGTTATGGCTTTGTTCAGGTCTTCGACACGCTTCACTTGAAGTCGCAGTTCCTTATTCTCTTGGCGAAGCTTAGTGATTATTTCAACATATTTTTGATTCTGGCTTGTTAATCGTGCTACGCCCTGGGTCAATTTTTCCACTATCTGATGTCTTGGAGTGGATGATTCTACAGGGTAATCAGAATTCTTGTGAGGAACCAACTCTCTTGGAAGTGTTTCGAGGTCAACAGAGGTGGTTTTTTTTTCAGGAGCCTTGCCTTGAGTGAGTGCATGGGTACGTTCGAGGACAGATACCTCAAGCAAGAGAGTAGAGACACCAACTAATGCAAGAAGGGACGTATCGGGGTTAGGTTCGTTCGACTGGGCGTCAGGGCTATCTGAATGAACCGGCTGAATGAAGGGCTGAATGACAGATTGGACAACATACTGAACGCGATTCGTCCTTCTAGTTTTAGTGGGTATCTGCGAAAATAGTGGGGGATTCTTTGTCACGTCCTCATGTACAGGCTCAATGTCTCTCTCTACTTGGGCAGAGGTCTCGGTAGGTTCACCAACATGAGTTTGAAATCGATGGCGCTTTCGAGAAGCAGAAACTTTGGCAATGGGCTTCTCAGCCAAATGGGGGTTCAACACTTCAAACAAAAAACTTTCCCATGTCTGCGCCTTTTCCCTTAGTTGATGAATAATAAATATTTTAATGAGGTAGTGGTGGTACAAACTACCTGTGGGGTTATCTATGTTTTTCCTCACCTAGTTTGACATTTTGTCAAGGCTCTTCAGAAAATAAAATGGAAAATTGAGAGCTTGGTTATTAACAAAATGTGCCAATAACCTGAAGTGGCAGGATTTAAAGATGGTAAACTTACCCTCACAGGTTATGAGGCGGACGATGATAGCTAAGGGATTGAGGTACTCTGACCTGACCCACTCCCGGTGGAACCCCTTCGTTCCTGCAATGTGCTGGTAATTGGATCTAAAAGCAAAATTGTGAGCCATTCGAGGGAGGAAGAGATGGTTTTTCCAACGGGCACCCTCATGTGGAAGCTTTGTGGCCACCACAATGGATTCCTCCATCACAGGAAAAGTAAGGTGGCCAACCCTAGCCATCTTGCCGTCGAATCCCTTGGGAAATAGCAGTGAGATTTCATCACACTACAAGAAAAAAGGTCATTGGTTAGGGTCCAAAAATGTCACCATAAGCTCATTTGGTGATGGTCAAGAGGGGTCCCGTCACCAAAACCTGAACGTCGCCAAGGGCACCGTCACCTTAAGTGGGGGTATGTGGTGACATTCAAGGCCCACCACCAATAATTATGATTATTTCAGGTTGTGACCGTCACCAATCGTTATGAAGTGTTGGTGACGAACCTACTTTGACCCTCACCATTTGATGCATATATGGTGACGGCTAATGACCGATCATTGGTGAGGGTTGAGACATGTCACCATAATCGCATCGGTGATGGTGAAGAAGGAGGACGTCACCAAAATGTGAATGTCACCAACGGCTGTGTCCCCAAAAGTAGAGGTGGTGCGGTGACATTCAATGTTCGACACTAATAAGGATTATTAGTGACAAATAGTGACCCTCACCAATTTATATGAAGTTTTGGTGATGGACCTAAGGGCCTCCATCACCAAAAAACTATACGTCACCAATGACATATGATGATGGCCTTATAATGACCCTCACTATTGAGGATATTTCCATTAACATATCAATAGTTACAACTGCTATGAGATTGTCACCGCTTTTCATTTTGAAAATCTTTTAATGATGCAACATAAAGGACCATTGCCATTTCAATTAAAATTGTAAAAAAATAATTATAATGGTCCTTAAAGGATAATGGTTCAACATCACCATTGCTTTCCACAATGGTGACAATGGTGACAAACAATTGCTTAGAAGAGAAGTATGTCCAATCATTGTTGATAGAGCACCTTCCTTGTTGTTCTGGGCGTCTTTTCAATTCAGCCTACATAGATTTGAAGGGATAGTTTTATGTTGTGTTGACTGTACCTTACAAAGGCATATTTCTGAGTTTGTTGGTTGTAGTTTACAGGGGCAATTTTCTGAGTTGTTGGTTGTACTTGGAAGGGGCAGATTTCTGTTCTTGTTGGTTGTACTTTACAATCATAGGAATTGTTACCTTGCATGGATTAGTTTCAGCAGGCCTATAAACTTGCTTGCAAAAAATAATGCAGTAGGCCTATAAATATTTAAACACTAAACTATGGTAATTAAAAAGGTTCTCTAACTACGATTGCATCATGCCTATTAAAATTCCTGGATCATAATTCTCTTGGCCATCATTATTTACGATTTGAGCAAATCCTAGGGACATAAAAATTTACTATCTAAACTTAGTTTCACATGTTCCTTCAAAAGAGAATTTTGGAGAATGGATTCAATATGTTGGAACTCATTCCAGTATATTGATTAAAAAACATGCTTGTAACTGCTATATAATTTCATGTTGCCTAACCTGCCAGTATTAAAGGCCTCTTTGCAACAAATCAATCTGAACATAATTTTCTTCATTTTGGATTTTATATGACATCTGAGGTACATATGCCCCAAACTAAATGGTGTGGACCTCCCAAGCTGGTCAATGCAAACCCGCTAAGCCACAGTGAAAATGTGGGGACATAAAAAAGCAGAGAGACACATTTTAACCCTAAGATTTGCCAACAAATAATCAAAAAAAATTATGTGAGTCCAAGATATGTAATAAATTAAATGGTTTAGTAAAGGAGGCTATGCAAAAGATAGAGCCTCCAACATTAATTTGTATTTTTTTCTCATTGTAATACTTGATAATTTTCTGTTTATAATTGTCATGTTCCAGAATCCAAGCATTAGTTTCAGCAGGTATATAAATGTGCTTGAATAAACAACAAAGTAGTATATCCTGTGAATTATCGATGTTATCTCAACTTACATGCATTTTTTAATTCTCATATATAACATTAATGTAGAGCACCTATAAAAGTGCAAAATTCCTAAGATTCATATTGGTGTGAAATTACACATTTTTTTTTGGAAATGCTTTAAGAAACTTCCTCTGATGGATTACATAGGGTAGACTTTCTTTGCTTACCTGCCCAATATGAGGTGTAGCTATACCCATCAAAATTGCTTGGGACTAGTACCCGGCCTCATCCCTTTTAAACTCATGTTAGTCAAGTGGAGTAGGTCACAAGCAGAATGTAACCCTAGTAGATGGTGATGACCAATGGCCTCCTGGAATAAATTGAACATTTGGTTATTATTATTATAACATTTTACTAATTTGAAAAAGAAAAAATATCACATTGTTATAAGTAAAGTAAATAGAACTGATTCACTAACTTGTTTACACAATAACTAAAATAGATATCTAAGCTTTTTTAAGCATATGGTAACAAGATAGCAAAATATGCTATAAAATGTTGTAACAACAGTTTCATAACGTATATCTACAGACTTGGCCTAAGCCTGTAAGATGAGTTGTTTTTTACGCTTACAGATGCACAAATGGAAATTAGACATATGGGACTTCTTTGGAATCATGTCACCCAGCTCATCCTCCTGTTTGTTCCTCCAAGTTCGTTCTAATGTTAACTGAGGAGCGGATTTATTGTAGACTGGTCACAGAACAAATGAAGGATAGTTTATGCTTCCGTTGTGATGAAATGTTAATGAAGGTTAATGGAAACTAAACAAGCACTATGAATCAACACTATTGACAACAACAAAAGCACAAAAACTATTCAAAAAGCTATTCAAACAACTTTTTTGAACTCCAGTGAAAAGCATGAACCATACCTCAGTCATTATTTCTGCCAGCTGCTTGACAGTGACCTCATTATTAGGATTTCCAACATTGAAAACGTGACTGTTTTCCCTGGAAGGAATTTCTTGAAAAATGAAATAGGTAAGTACTATAAATATATAAGCACCATACAAGATTAGTGTAAATCTACCAAGGATTGTTGTCACTTACAATCATCAAGAGAACAAGTCAGCTAGCATATTGTGTCCCATATGTTTAAAGACTGTTTATACAATTCCAAGCATGCAAAAGCAACACATAACAACAATAATTTTTTTCTTAAAGAAATCTATTGTGGAATAGCTCCAAGTTAATGATTTAAAAATAAAAAACAAATGCAAAACACAACAAAAAATACACCACTGTAAAATGATATAATTCCATACTCAAGTTAACACATCTAGAAAGTCAATATGAAGCAATTACAACCACATAGCAGTCCACTTACTTTCCAAGAGCATAATCAAACATAGAGATTACTAGACCGATAAGTATAAGTGAACCAATTATAAAATATGGCATGCATCCATATAACACATAAATGGAGAGAAAAATCGAGGCATTTATTTACAATTAATCCTCCTTACAATGACGACAAAGAATAAGTATCCCACAAGGGGTGTCCAATCTCGAATCAAATAAAATACATCTACCTTCCTTTTATACACTCTTTAACTTTAGCTAAAATATCAAATTGATGCAATAATCTGTGCTAATAGGTTACCCATTTTGTTACATCACAAGAAAGTTTCAAGTTTCATTATTAGAAACTTTTTATATTCCAAAAAAATTAATGGTATTGCTACTTTACACGATGAAGACAACAAATAATAAACAGGATGCAAGTTCAAGACACAAGAGACACCATGAAAGTGCACATTAGACATAAGAAAGTCTTAATTTAGACACACAAAATGTCAATCAAACACAAAAAATAATACTGAAGAATGAAACATTGTCACACACATCAATAAAAAGACTAACCTTACACGCAAGGAATACACAACGGAGATGCACTGAAGACGCAAATGAAATTCATATATGAGACAAAGAAGATGTAAGGCCACATAAGAGACATGTTGTACACAAATTTCAGGAATAGATGAGACACAAAACAAGATACACAAAGGATGCCAATTAGATGAAAAATAAAAACAATGCATGATCAATACACTATAATAGAAAAGACACAAATAAAACACCAAAACAGATACCACCTAAATTGTCCTACATTGCAAGAAAGTTTCATGTTTCATTATAAGATACTTTCCATATTTCACCAAATTTAATGGCATTGCTATTTCTAATAGTGTATGCAACAAATAATAAACATAATGTGAAGTCGATGCATAAGGGATGCCATTGGTATCAACATTAGACATGCAAAAGGATCAATTTAGACATAAAGATGTTAATAAGATAGAAAAAATTATCTTTAGGAAAGCAACACCATCATAAACATCAATAAAAAGACAAAACTTAAGTACAAAGAAAACACAATCAATATGCACCAAAGATGTCAATGAGATGCATATGATAGAAAAAGAACACATGAGAAAGTTTGAGATGTACATAGAATACAAAAAGAAGGCATGAGCAGGTGACAAAAGAGACAATGTAAACAAATTTCAAACACAAATGAGACAATGACGCAAAAAGGTAACCAAACAATGATGATATAGAAACACAAAACGTATTCATTCTGTCATGCATATGGGATAATATTGTTTGGAGCACGAAAATGATCACTCCATGGACAACTACAACGACATTTCCTAGTTTCCATTTATCTTCAATAGAGAATAATCTTGTAAAGTAGGATGTAATGTGGAAGAGAGTCACAATAAAGACAACACTGCTCTCAAATGTCAAAGGAAGACTCTTGCACTTGTCAAGACTGTGGAGGGAAGATCTATTTGCTTATGTGCCTCTTTGATTCTATTTTTTAGGTAGGGTCTCTCATGATATTAAAAGACATTGTTTATGCTAAGTATTGGACACTCAAATGAATTATACACACAAAATCCATATCTCGGGTTAAAATCCCAAGTGTTAATTCAAAATCCAATGGAGATGTCAGCTGTCAATGTTTTAGCGTTTTATACAGATGCCATTTTTTGAACACTTTCAGTCCCAACGGAGAGAAGTCAAGTGCCAAATGTAACTATCCAAATGCAAATGTCAAAAATTTAGTGTTTTATGCAGATGCCATTTTCTAAACACTTTCAGTCCCAACGGAGAGAAGTCAAGTGCCAAATGTAACTAACCAAATGCAGATGTCAAATTTTTAGCGTTTTATGCAGATGCCATTTTCTGAACACTTTCAGTCTGGTTACAGTGTTTCGATCATGTTATCTCTACAATGCTTGATTATCAAAAGAAGGCATACTTCCTTCACCAAATTGAGATTGTTATTCGTTGGGCGAGTTCACTGCACTAAGGTAGATTGCCAATGTGATTGAAGGAGTAAATCCACAGTCACAACATGAGGAAAGAAGCTGCCGAGAACACTTCACTTACTTACTCAATTGCTTAGGATATTATTTTAACCTCCAATGATTTTTTCCGGATTCTAACCAGCTTAAGTCCATCATTTCCCATGTTCTATTTCTACCAATGCTTTGCACATATTTAGTTGTTCAATTTAAGGGATGTAATGATAGTCGTGATTGCATGGAGTATTTATGGATATTTTGGACACATAAATAAAGACAAAGGATGATGGTTAAGAGGGTTAGTTGGATCAGAAGTTTATTTATGAAGGATTGATGCATAACTCCCCATAAATATGGGTGACTGCCGAAGGAAATTACAAAATCATTGCTAAATGGTGAAAATAAATATTATTCAAATAGTCATGTGTATGATAATATGATAGAATGGATCTGAACTGAATAAGTGTTTAGTTCTAATACTAAGAGTTACAATCATGTAATTAATAGGCTCTATATGATAGGAAGAATCTAAATGATTCACTAGGTTTTAAGGATATGTTATCATCATATATATATATTATTCTTTTCTAAAATCATTGTGTTTATATAGATATAGTAGAGACCATGGTATTTCTTGATGAAGTGTAGTGATAGAGCTGATGATCTAAATTTAATATATTCAAGATATTCATCAAGAATTTTTATATATTTATAAGAGTTTTGAAAAGGATTTTTGGCATTGTGAATAGAGTATGGATTCAAGGAATATGACAACTCATATCTAGGGGTCGAAGAGCATCTAAATATAGGAATCATTCCCATCTTCCCAAGGCATGAAATCGAGCATTTTTAGGTAGTCATTTTACTAGGTGGCAGTTAAAACAGGGACAAATAACAGAGTATCGGATGGCAGAGCATTTCAAGGATATTTTATGATGCCTTTCAGAAGATGTGCAGAATTACATCATCCTGTCTAGGAAATATCCTATGCTTATGAAATCTGTAAGCCATAGGCATTCATCCGTTCACCATAATACTGGCTGAATTCCATCTTAAATCACTGTATCTTATTGTAATCACCGGGGCAATTTTTAGAAAAGATGTTGGCATATGTTTATAGTTCAATTTTCCCAATTTGTTTTCCACTTGTGATGTAACTAGCTAGTATTTCAATGTTGTTAATGTTAGTGCTATTTAACCGTAGTTAGTGACTTATGGAAATGGATATCACATGAATTTTTCCAATCTATGATTGCTGTATTTTTTTCCAATTTATTCTCTGTCACCTATTCCATACATCAAGGATAAAGGTTATGTTAGTAATCTAACATTCAAGAGTTTCAGTGAAGGAAAATTGAGGCGAAAGTTTCCCATTGAACTAAATTTGAGGTCCTAAAACTAAGTGGGAAAATTCTTTACACTGAGATATTCTAAACTTTAGTCCAAAAAGTCACCACCTTCTCCATGCAAAACTACAATAACCATTTTCCCAAAGCTTGTTGAAACTGTCATATCCTTTCACAAGCATAGGACAATCAAACTCTTACCCAATAACAATATCTCATAAATATTTCTTGATCATGAATGTGGGTTTTTCTCAATCTCAAGTATCAAATGTCATTGAAATTAGGGCAGTGTTGTTCAAATTAAAATATTCCCAAACATTGCAAGAAGCAGTGCAACTACTGAGAGAATCAAGAGTCAACAAATATTAGGTATGGAAGATCATTGCTAAAAAATAGCACGTTCTTTCTCCCAAAGATGATCAATAGTTGAAGCCCAAGATTGAGTTTCTAAATGCATTGGGTCTCACTGGAAAGGATAGGGAAATGTCATATGAAGAAACCCCATATATCTTGACAGTAATATAGACAAAACTGTGACCCCTAACATCCAATATCTTCAAATCCTGTTTGGGTCAAGGGATAAGGGATGGATTTTTCTTAGAAAAGATGGATATGTAAAAAAACATCCTCCTCTAGTTCCAGTTGAGAATCTTATTCTAAAATATTGAAGCAACATAAATTTATCCAGAGAGAAGAAATGAGGCCGTAGGCAGAGTAGAACAAGGTTTTTCATATGCATGTACATGTTTTTAATTGAATGAATATAGACTCATTTATATAATGTGGTTTTTTGTCTCTTTTACAATGGGACAGTGATGTAATCGAGTAATGGTGATGAATATTAGTTAGCTGAGTAACTAGTTAACTAGATGCATGTGATTCTATTGAGTAGAAGTAATCGCTTTTTTGTAGGGATTTGGGATTTGTAGCGTAATCCCTTTTCTAAATGAAGCTGGAAGCTATTGATAGATTATGGTGTTACTCTAGAGCTGGATGGAATTACTATGTGTGATTCCAATTCATATTGGGCTTGAGCACAACCTATGAGAAGTTTTATTCGCTACAGAGAGTTAGAGAAGATGTATTTAGTGGTTGGCTGTGTATTAGTCAAATAATGATGCCAGTGGTCGAAGGAAAGCTAACATAAAAGTTTTGAGTATAGAGAAGTTAGAACGGTGGTGAATCAAAGTATTATTGTCTTCTGTAGGGTTACCCGACTATAATCATCAACATAAAATTAGTGGGCGGAAAAGAAGGCAAGGGCTGATAAGTGCACAACGATCAATGAAGGTCGAAACAATGGAAGACGATGGTAATGGTCGAATTGGATGGACGAGGAATAGTCTTGAGTTCAATGAAAGTGTCTGTGCAGAGAAGGATGCGCATGAGGGGTGGTAAATGGAGGTCTTGTGCAGAGAGGATAGTGGGACGAGTTGAAGAGGGAGATTTGGGAAAACAGCTCTGTGTGAAGGCGTTAAATGTTGCCTGGATTACTCATCCATGTTTGATGAATCTCTTTACAGACTTGTTATTAATATAAATAGAGACTGTGTGTGTTCCTTATTGATTGCAGGCACAGAGTAACAAGTAGGTTGCTGCACGGTGGTGATTACAGCATTGTGGAGGAGTCCACGATCCATGGCCTCCATTGAAAATTGCAGTCATGCAATGCATGAGACCAACAGGCCCGTGAAGTACCCTGACGATGAATGGTTTTCCAGTTGGGTCAGAATCCCATTGGATATTACCGCCCCGTAGTCCGAACGCCCATTCAATATTTGGTGAATGCGATAAGGTCGTGGCTCTTAGTCCGTAGGCGTGTGCTGGAAGAGAACGCTTTATGGGAAGGGTGGAATGTCTGTTAGTTAGTGTTTGGATCGAATATTAGAAGCCAGGGTTTTAGTTTGAGGAGAAGTAGGGCCGGGTGCGTTTGAGAGTTACAATTTGTGAGCTTCAATCAGTGGAGGCCAACGCACAGTCTTCTGCCATCACTTTTCTAGTTATTAGGGCCGGAATAGTAGTTATGAAAAGAATAGGAGTTCATGACGGGGTTTTTCCCTGAGAACTTGTACTTGCTCTTCAGATCGAATGTGATGAGAACAAATCCAACAGTATGAGATGATCCTTGAACCTATGATTCGAATCAGCTGAGGTAAGATCAAATCTGTGAAAGTGCATATAGTCTTTTGTCTTCTCTTTCGAACCACCATGGGTGAGATTATGCCAAAACTAACTATTACATGTTTGCTTGAAATCAAAATCAGATTTAAGACTTAAAAAATAGTTTCTTGAGATCTCCTTTGAACCAGTAGGGGTGAGATAAAACTATCATATGCATGAGAAATTATCCCAAGCAGTAATTGCTTAGAACCCAATTTAGATACAAGAATTGAATCATGGTTTCTTGAGATCTCCTTTGGACCATGAGAGGTGAGATCAAAACCAGTAGATGCATGAGAAATATTCCCAAGCAAATGGCAATGGCCATATTCTTCAATGACCTTCTGAAAGCATGGAATTATGATCATATAGTAGTATAAAAGAGGAGATAGCTGGAGAGGAGCGAATGCATTACCTTCAATAGTTGTTTTGACCTCCAAAATAATCATGTGATCATGATGCAAACCAACAGACTCTGGTGCAAGAGAGGATTTAGGACCTTCTACAATATCTAGATGTTAAATTTTCAGAATTTACTTCAATCTAATCTAGGATCTTAACTGAGAGAACAACATGTACAACAAATCTACAACACATCAATCATGGACACAATAATGCAAGCACACAAGAGACACAGAGTTTACTTGGGGAAAACCATAAAGGTGAAAAACCCCAATAACTTCCTTAGAGATAGATAGAGCAATGATACAACCGGAATACAAGAGATAGTCTTCTCCTAGCAGCAGAGCCTCCTCCTCACAAGTGCACCACTTTCCAAATGAAAGAAGTGTGTGAATGAATGAATCAAATAGAGATCTCCTGATCTCTATTTATACTTGTCCTGTCCTGCCCAATAAACTAATGGGGCCTACATGTCTAGCTTAACCCATGGTTAACTTAATCCGGGCCGACCCCACACTTGGTGGTCTAATAACCCTTTGACCCACATGGCCGACCTCCATTAGGGTGGTCTAATAACCATTCAACGCACATGACTTATACAGGGCCGACCCCAACAAGGTGGTCTAATAACCCATCAAGTATAAGCTACGACACTTACAATATAAATGACGACACTTCCGTATAGAGGAATAATAACATCTCTATAGGAATACAAACACTTCCGCATAGAGGAATAATACCATCTCTATAGGAGTACAAAATACATATATGAAATACATGGGTGAAATACATTTCGAAGTTACATATACATCAACACTCCCTCTTAACTAGGAAGGTATTTCTCGACACAGGTCTTCTAGTACAAGTCTTCTTCTCTGGATCATCATCAGCGAATCATCATCCTCGAATCATCGTCATCGTTACTGCTGCTACTATCTCAATCAATCTCTTAGTCTACTCGTCATAGGAAGTTCTACAAAGCCAGTCCTTTTTCATACTGGATGTAGGCCCACCACCTGCAGGTCTTCATCATCTGTGCAAACGGTCTGATAGAGGTGGTCTCTCAGGACTAATTTTATGTGCGGATGCAATACCGGAAAGAGCATCCCAGGAACATTTATGTGCCTAAGCATGACCGACAAGATCTCCCAGGACTGATTACATGCATCTCCTTCACAATACCTTTAAAGAGCATACCAGGAACATTTATGTGCCGTATCACGACCGACAAGATCTCTAAAGAGAATCCCAGGACTTATTACAAGCACATAGCTCAACCTCTCGGATCTCCAGGACTGATTACATGTCTCCGTAGTAATACCTCATCCCAGGACTGATTACGAGTACACGGCTCAACCTATCGGATCTCTGAGGACTTATTACATACTACATAGCAATACCTCATCCCAGGACTGATTACGAGCACACAGCTCAACCTATCGGATATATGAGGATTGATTACATGCTATTTGCACAACCTGCCACATATCATCTCTGACCTCCAAGTATCAACCCGATACTCATGATCCAATGGATCATCATCGCACGAAGCATCATCCTGATGCTCATGATCATACTGATCATCATCACTGTACCGTACTGGTACATATCATCTGGAGAAACATCCTGAAGCTCATGATCATGATCATCCTGATAATACAATGCATCCACCTGATGCATACCAAGTATCTACCTGATACATATCATCATACATGATCCACCTGATCATACAATGTATCAACCTGATACAAATACAAATACATGATCCACCTGATCATACCTGATACATATCACATACATGATCTGCCTGATCATACAATGTATCCACCTGATACATATATAGATACATGGTCCAAGCATCCAACGTGATGCATATACAAAATACATACAAATGATCCAACTGATCATATGCAGCATCCAACATGATGCGTTCATACATATACATATAAATGATCCAACTGATCATATCCAGCATCCAACATGATGCGTACATACATATACATATAAATGATCTAACTGATCATATCCAACATCATCCTGATGCATATACAGAGTAGTAACTGGAGCATTGTCCTGATGCTCATCATCCATGATCCTCCTGATCATCACAACATCGTCCTCTTCAGATCATCTCATCGTCCATGAAGTACAACCAAGATGCACATCATCCAACACTTGCACCACCGACATGGGAGATCACATCTACCACCATTCGGGGAAGGCTCCAGCCCTTACTTTTTCACCATGGGAGAACACATCTACCACCGTGTGAAAAATGGCTCAGCAATTACATCACGACCATGGGAGAACACATCGACCATGTTAGAAAATCTCATGTGCATCTGCATCTTCCGGACTCATCACTTCCCTTTGGAAGAAACCTCGATCTGAAGTGCACCAAGCTTCTCCCTGAAGTAATCAAACTCCACTCTGGCCAACGGCTTGGTCAATACATCTGCAAACTGCTCATCCGTCGCAACATGCTCTGCTTCGGCTGTACTCAGTGATACGCAGGACTGCTTCCTGCTAAACCAAGAGATCACACCTGATCCCATATTGAAGCAGCACCCAGAAGTGCTCTTCCTATCTGTAGCACTACCTGCCCAATCTGAATCAACATAACCTTGCAGGTTAAACTTTTGATTCGCATCATATTTGAGACAATAATCAACTGTACCCTTCAGGTACCTCAGAATATGCTTTACAGCAACCAGGTGAACATCTCCCAGATACGTCAGGAACTGGCTCAATGTGTTCACCGCAAAGCAAATATCTGGTCTCGTATTCATCAGGTACATAGAGGACCCAATAATCTGACGATACATCGTGACATCAATCGGATCAGATGAAGCATCACACAGAAGCTTCAGGTTCAATGCCATAGATGTGGCCATAGCCTTGCAGTCTATCATCCTGAACCTCTTTAGGATCTCTACTGCATACTTCCCTTGTCTAAGGAAGATTCCATCTGCACTCTCCCACACCTCCATGCCAAAAACAAATAGTGCATCATCCCCAAGTTCTTCATCTCGAACTTGGCAGCAAGCTTCCGCTGCGTGTCGGAAATTAATCTGTCATCTCCTGTTACAAACAGGTCATCCACATACAGGAGTAGAATCACAGGATTCCCTTCCTCAACCTTGTCGTAAAGGTTGGAATCCGCTTTAATCTTGGTAAATCCCAAATTGGATATAAGGCTGTCTATCCTACCATACCAAGTTCTGCACATATATGACTCCCTGTCATGTGTCTCATAACCAAGTGGCTTCTCCACATACACTTCTTCTTCAACTACACCATTCAAGAAAGTTGTCTTGAAATCCATCTGGTGTATCTTCCACTTCATCACTGCAGCCAGAGCAAGTACTGATCTAATGGAAGTGTATCTGGCTACAGGAGCAAAAGTCTCTATGCTACCACCTACAGCATGCTTGATCTTGTAGATCCTCTTGGAAGTCACTACAGACTCCCCTTCAGGTCTTGGGACTGCATCCCAAACATCTTCATGATCGACTGGTACTCCTTGATTGACTGGTACTCCTCGATCATGGCATTCTTCCTAGATCCTGGGAACTTCAATATCTTCAATATTTTCAATAGATAACTTTGTTGCTGAACAAATGTTGTAGTCCTTCTTTTGTAGGTGATGGTATACGATCTTTCATACACAACAAGTTAAATTGCATGATTAGAAAACATCTTATAGTTTTCAGAACAAATTCTTACACATAAAGAAATATGTCATACAATCATGCAATTATTTTAGCCAATGCTTCAATACAACATTCATTCATATCCTGTAACTTTCTAGATGCCTTCCAATCTCTACCAGAACATTGTTAAGAGTTTGCACTACTCCCAACATGTTAGCAAAGAGGTTTCATTCTAGATAAGTAGCAATGGAATGTTGTATAGTGCCATAGGCCACTTACCCATCAAATGCATATTAGTAGTATACTGTTCATTAATGCAATCATTCTAATATGCACAATACATATCCTAAGTCTAGGAACATAAGAATATACATCATTGAACAATATTATTTAAACAAAATAAGAAATGGTAATTAAAATACTTATCTTTGTTTGTTTGTTGGGTGGACTCCCTCTGAGTCTTTGCTTCCTTGCAGGAGCTGCTGAAGTAGCTTCTTTTCTGCAGCTCCATTCTGATGTGGATTGTGAGAAGTGGTAAACTCCCTCTGAATATCTGCATCCTTATAGAAATTACTGAAGTGTGCTCCTTCTTGATCTTTTCTTCCTTGCAGGAACAACTGGAGTGTCCTCCCTCTTGATCTTTGCTTCCTGGATTACCTTTCCTTGAACTTATATACATCCTTAATCACTATGCATGCTTATTAGTATCATCATTGTGTTATCATTGAGGTCTCATACATAATCATACATTCATTAGTATATTCTTAATACTATCAAAACACAATAATCTTAAGCATGTATAGTCATGATCATTTCAAACATAAATAATAAGCATTTCAAGGTTTATATAGGACTCTTATGGTTAGTTATATCATAAATTAAAGTAAGAAACATAATATATTGCCTAAACCCGTGATTACTCAAACCTATACCTTCATGATTCTTTTGGTTAGTCATATCATCAATTATGGTAAGAAGCATAATATGCACACAACCATGACTATTCAAACCTATGACTTCATGAATAATCATTATCAACAACACAACAGTATAAGATCCTAACACAAGGTAGGATTCTAGCTTGATATAGGAAAAACATACCTGGATTAGCATGCTAGCTAGTTATGTCTAACATACCCACATAATGTCTTCTGGTTCTCTTCAATGACTTGTGCTAGTAACATGCATGTCTCATAAGTTATCCATTGTAGAACCAAGTTATACATACCTCGTAAGTAGATCTTCTAAGTGATCCATGACAATGGATGAATCTTTGTCTTCATGTCATCATGATCATATGTTCTTGAACTAGAACATGATTTGTCTTTCTTGGTGTACCTTTCATGTTAGCGGACAACATAAACCTCATAAAACACCATAATGCATTATTACAATCATAAGTGTCAACACCCTAATGAATGCATTCTTAATTTTGTTAAGGTGATACGACAAGTCTAAAGTCAAGACTGTTCTAACCATAACAACATGAAGACAAACATATCATAAACTTAATCATGAACAAATATCGAGACATACCTAGATGAGTCATACCTATCGATATTGCTTGTAATCTTCTTATGTAAGGCCTTAGCCTCATCTCCCTCTGAAACAGGAACTTCTTCACTTATGCAGGTGACCAATCCATCCTCTTCTAGGATTAAACCAATCCACTTGATTTGCAGGAACTGGATTTGGAGCTTTGAAACTTACGGATTCACTGGACGTGACCCTGAACTGGGGTTTGATGAAGCCCACTCTTCTGCCCAATGAAAAGGTTTGATACAAAGCTCTAATCTTCTATTTTTCTAAGGAGCTTCCAGCTGTGGTCACAGATTTAAAAAATTCCCATTTTTGCAGAAGCCCTAATTTTCCACTTTTCCAATCAAAGTCCCGAACTATAGGGTCTAATGAAGCCCGGTCTTTTGCCCAACCAAAAATTCTGATCTTGGTATCTAAATTTATATTTTGATGAGTAGCATTCAGCTGTAGTCTTCGATTACAAAAATTCCAACTTTCTCCGAAACCCTAAATTCCGGAAGCCATGAATGAAGGTGATAAAAAATAATTCTGTTTTGACAGAAATATGTACCTGATTGTTTATGGTGTAAATCCACACTTTTTGATCCCCAGTGTCTGAATACATTTTTTGTGGTATCCTGACCTGTCATCTTTCCATCCCGACAGGTCTGACCTCAATTGGATTCTCTGAGAGAGATTTATGCCAAGTGTTGCAACGTGACATGTTTATGGGATAAAACAAGAGATCTAACTTGTACGGTGTGCCACTTGTCACTGGTTCAGTTTCGGCCTCTGAAAACGCTACATGAGAAATTTCCATCCATGTAGTACCTGTCACATTTTATGAAATTTCATTTGGAGCTTCCTAGCCCAAGTTATGACCTTTTTTCCAAGGTCACCTGTTTTTGACTGAGATCTGGAAGAGG
Source organism: Larix kaempferi (assembly GCA_027924585.1). Classification (NCBI taxonomy): domain Eukaryota; kingdom Viridiplantae; phylum Streptophyta; class Pinopsida; order Pinales; family Pinaceae; genus Larix; species Larix kaempferi. The sequence continues at coordinate 2,329,273 of BSBM01000655.1, read as the reverse complement.
CAGAAACCCTATATTGTACAGATCATAAATCACAAAGTACAACGAATTAGAAGTTTTCCTTTGGACACAAGGTACATGGGGATCTAATATTCGACCTGTAAAAGTTTTAGATCCGAACAATTTGCCAAAATGTATTTATAGAGAAAATTCTACGATGACTGGTGTTTTCTATATCAAGCCCTAGCATCGTAAGTGCAACAAGTGTCATACATGCCATATCATGCCTTCTTTCAGGCTAGCTCTGATACCATGTTAAATTTTCAGAATTTACTTCAATATGATCTAGGATCTTAACTAAGAGAACAACATGTACAACAAATCTACAGCACATCAATCATGGACACAATAATGCAAGCACACAAGAGACACAGAGTTTACTTGGGGAAAACCATAAAGGTGAAAAACCCCAATAACTTCCTCAGAGATAGATAGAGCAATGATACAACCAGAATACAGGAGATAGTCTTCTACTAGAAGCAGAGCCTCCTCCTCACAAGTGTGCCACTTTCTGAATGAGAGAAGTGTGTGAATGAATGAATCAAATAGAGATCTCCCGATCTCTATTTATACTTGTCCTGTCCCGCCCAATAAACTAATGGGGCCTACATGTCTAGCTTAACCCATGGTTAACTTAATCCGATCCGATCCCAAACTTGGTGGTCTAATAACCCTTTGACCCACATGGCCGACCCCCAATAGGGTGGTCTAATAACCATTCGACCCACATGACTTATATAGGGCCGACCCCAACAAGGTGGTCTAATAACCCATCAGGTATAAGTTACGACACTTACAATATAAATGACGAGACTTCTGTATAGAGGAATAATAACATCTCTATAGGAATACAAACACTTCCGTATAGAGGAATAATACCATCTCTATAGGAGTACAAAATACATATATGAAATACATGGGTGAAATACATTTCGAAGTTACATATACATCAACACTAGAGTGTGAGCTGTCATAGAAAGAGAAGAAAGTTTGAGCATGAGTGTAGAATCTGCAAGTTCTTTGTCAACAACTTCAATATGAGATGATACTGGTTCATGATCTGAGAGACCATCAAGAGGAGCGAATGCATCACTTTTCTTGCTTTCGAATGGGTTAGGACCAAGTCCTTCATTCTTTCTGCCAAATTTTTCATCCAGGTAAGCCCATAACTCTTTTGGAGTCCCAATATCAATAATGATTGGGAGCAATATGTAATCTGACATAGTAAGCTTCATTCTTCCAATGTGCAGGTCACCTTTATTCAACCAGTCAATCTTCTCTTCAGAGGATTCGAACTCTCTTTAAAAATAACAATCAAAGAGATAATGGCTCTTCAAATATGCTATTATTTTTGGTTTCCATTCATCATAGTTGAATAGAGAAAGAGGAGTGATTTCTTCTAATTCTGGATACATTGAAGCTGTAGAAGACCTGCAAAAGCAATAGAGAATACTACTGCAAATATGAAGAAACTGTTGCAACTGCTGCACTCGAAATCTTGGTAATAACCTGCAAAAAAAACTCTCAAGAATGGAGATAAACAATACTCTCAACATGCTCTGATACCATGTGAAAATCCTCACAGCATATCTAAGAGCTAATGTAAACCTCACAATATTAATTATGATTAAGTAGGAAAATAGAAGAAGAGTGGTCAATACAATATAATGAGCAACATAATAATATGGTACAGTAGAACTCGGATAAAAGAAATAATACTTCACACACACTAATTAATTAATCACAATATGGACAAATAAATAGTATAATGGTAGAGAGGATTTGAATGCCTAAGGTGGCAATTCGAATTAGTCTCTCAGAGTGATCATAAGATCAATAGAGTGTCATCAGAGCACAACTAGGTGTCCTCATGATCATCAGAGCACAACTGGAAGTCTTCATCATCATCAGTGCAGTCATCAATGCTCAAGTGACTGTCAACCATCAGTCAAATTGAGTCTGGTAGGTGTAACTGAGTGTAACTCAATGTAACTAAGTGTAATTGAGTGTAACTGACTGTAACTGAGTGACAACTGGACTAGTAGGTGAAGAAGGGAGAGTTGCTTCCTAAAATCAAGGAAGAAGGGCGCATTAAGCAACTAGAGGGATAAAACTGAATAGTGAGAAGCTCCTGTGGGTTGGCTAACTGAGGGCTAGGTGCTGGATTGATGACTGGGATGCATGCAAAATGCATGCAAACCCTAAAGGTGCATGCATGACTGAAAATGTAAATGATCAAAATACTGGTGGGACTAGGATGGAGTATAGGAATATCCTAACAATGGGAATAGGCAAGGATGGAAAGCTTCCATGGAAACTACCTTCTGATACGAAATTCTTCAAGGAAATCACATCTTTCACATCAGCTCCTTTAAAGAAAAATGCTGTGATAATGGGACAAAAGACTTGGGAAAGTATTCCAGGCCAGTTTCGACCATTGATAGATTGCTTGAATGTTGTACTAAGTCATTTAGGTAGCTTTGACATTTCAACTACAGAGAATGTAGTTATGTGTGGGATTTTGGGTTCACCTATTGATATGCTTGCAACACCTCCACACTCTTATGTCAATAGAGACAATATTTGTAATTGGAGGTGGTCAAATTTATAGGTATCGTTATTTATCTTTCAAGTCTGGGTGGACCTTCTTACAATTCCATATTTGGCCTTTTTTTGGATTAAACTAATATTCTTTTTTAACTTTCTCCAGGGAAGCGCTCTGTTCACCTAACTGTGATGCAATTCACATCATTGAGATAGAGAATGCATTTGAATGTGACACACTCATCACACCTGTAGATGCATCTGTGTTCCGGCCTTGGTATTCGTCATTTCCTTTTGTGGAAAATGATATTCACTATTCTTTCACCACCTATGTTCGGATAAGAAATTCCCCTAATTTCATGATTTTGCCACCATATCATAAATTGTCTTGAACTTCAAGCTTAATTTTTGGGCCCTCCCATCAGTTTTTGGGTCGAAAACAATGGTAATGGTTTGCTCTATCCATTTCGAAGTGCAATGGTCATCAAGAAATTTTCAGGGATGTATTTTAAAGAATCAAATTTTATATGCCAAAGCGATGGCTATGTGAAGGTGACATTCCAATAACTAATTAGCATTTTGGAGCCCATCTGCAAGCACTTTTGTTATCTTAGATCCTAGGTTTATGGTTTCTTCTTAGAGTTTTTTGGCTCAAGGGTTTCTACTTCATACTGTAATAAAAATATTCGTCATATTTTTGTTTAATTGATATTCTATGAATGAGTGTATTCATCCCATCTCTTCTCAGAGATAAGCTATCGCCATTCTAGTCACTATGCATTTCTATGTACACTATAGTGTTTTCTACCATTGTTTATTAATAGAAATTGTTATTCACTGTAATTTCAAATTTTAGTATTGGTATTGTGGTCAGTGTACAATAGTGTGTGTTCATTCATTTGGTTCATGTCAATCAGTAAGGGCTAGGAGGATCACTTGCAACAATTGAACCAACTGTTTGCAACATTGCATACCAAGATGTTTTCAGTGACCTAGACAAATACACACTCTAGTATACATAAATTGTCTATCTTGGTTTCCATGTGAACCAAGATTCAATACTAGGCATTGATTCAATAAAGGTTCCAATGATTGTCAATTGGCTACTATTGAGGAATATCCATGACCTATGAATTTTCTCGGGAATGGAAAACTACCCAAAAAAAATCATCTTACACTTTTCTTATGTTGCACCACGGGGGCTTCACTCAATAAACAGCTATCATAGCACGTTCGATCGTGGCATATGAAACAATACCCCTAATTTCACTAAATATTGGAAAATATTTTCCAAAATCATTTTTTTAACCCCCTCCCAATATGCCTTCCCAATTTAAAAAAACCCCTATTTTCACTAGATATTGTATGTATCAATTTTTTCATTAACATTTTTTATACCCCTTTATATTTCTACCTAGTATATTGATATGATACCCCTCTTATGACCCCACATGCATTCTACAATGCACCTTGCTTCTTTCGATGTATATTGTGGACGCACATTACTTCACCCACAATGCAATTACTCAACCACATATCATTATGATTTGCAACATTTAATGGTCTAATGAAGAGATAGGAGATCACTTCTTGTATGTCACTAGAGCCAATGCACATAGTACAACATTTAGATTGCATGTCGCAGTTCCCCAATCCCTGACTAAACCTGTTGTAGGCTAGGTATCCAAGCCCCCAGGGCCTGTAACAAGCTCTAGGAGGCTGACTAAACCTCCCAAGTCCTGTAATAGGCACACGTGGTTGGGTATTCAAGCCCCCAAGGCCTATCGAGGGCTTATAATAGGCCCTGGAGGCTTAGATCCTCCCAAGGCCATTGGTAACAATTGGTTGTCAATGACCACTGTCTCTCGACTATGATCGAATGGAAACCCACTTCACCACGAAACCCCTGGCCTCAAGCATGCCTCAAGACGCGATTTCCCTGCGTACTAGTAAGCCCGATCCTTGCCTCAACCCAATTTCTCATCCGACCATGATCTCGCCATCTCCATTTGGTGGATATTTTTCAGCCCGCCCATATAAAAAAGACCCCAAAGTATTTTTGTATTGTTACATTAAATAAAAAAAACCCTTTGCCCCTTAATATATAAGCAATATAATTTTTAGGTTTTCATGAATATTTAATACCGCAATATGAATGAACGTGGTATTATATTTCCTTCTAGTGAAGCCCCCGTGTGTTGCACACTCACTTAATGCACAAAAGAAAAATGCTGTGATAATGGGACGAAAGACTTGGGAAAGTATTCCAGGCTAGTTTCGACCGTTGATAGGTCGCTTGAATGTTGTACTAAGCCATTCAGGTAGCTTTGACATTGCAACTGTAGAGAATGTAGTTATGTGTGGGAGTTTGGGTTCAGCTCTTGAGATGCTTGCAACACCTCCACACTCTTATGTCAATAGAGATAGTATTTGTAATTGGAGATGGTCAAATTTATAGGTATCATTATTTATCTTTCAAGTCTGGGTGGACCTTCTTACAATTCCATATTTGGCCTTTTTTTGGATTAAACTAATATTCTTTTTTAACTTTCTCCAGGGAAGCGCTCTGTTCACCTAACTGTGATGCAATTCACATCATTGAGATAGAGAATGCATTTGAATGTGACAAATTCATCACACCTGTAGATGCATTTGTGTTCCAGCCTTGGTATTCGTCATTTCCTTTTGTGGAAAATGATATTTGCTATTCTTTCACCACCTATGTCCGGATAAGAAATTCCCCTAATTTGGACTCTCTAGAGCCTTCTCACAGAATTGGAAATGGAGCAAACATGGATGTGTAGGATAGGTTTGAATCTTGTCAGTATCAGTTTCTTCCCAAATTAATTTTTGAAAGATACGAGGAGTATTTGTATCTTAGATTGGTTCAGGGTACACCCATTGTATTGGACCATCTAATCACAATCCTTTCTCTTTCCTTTCACATCCGAGAGACCTTATTTTCTTCAATGTTTGCTTGGTATGTGGAGCTCTGGAAATGGTCTCATGCAACATAAACGTGGAACCCTATGTGGTATTAGATTTTCAGAATTCTGTCCACAATGAAAACTCCCAGTCAAAAATATGTTCCATTAAGTAGTTGGGTAAGGCCGCATCACATAATATATCTGGTTCTTATCCATGAAATCACACAAAAGTATTATCCTTATTCATTTTGAACTAGATTGAATGCATCACATAATATATCTGGTTCTTATCCATGAAATCACACAAAATTATTATCCATATTCATTTTGAACTAGATATTGACGACATGGGGATCCAACAATGCTTGCAAAATCCTCAGGATGGGGGGTGTGATCGCAACGAGCTAGTCACACGGCCACTTACCAAATGATGCATCATTAAACACAAGATTCTACACATCCTTTCAACTCTTCCAGGAGTTGAACTGAAGCTTGATAACTCTTCTATTTGTGGTGGGGTGGAGGTCTTGACCCTCTAGAGGCTTCCACTTTTACATGGTGAATGTAACTAATAGATATCCAAAATTCAAATATGTTGATGAGGCACAAGCATTGTTGAAGGCTTGTAGCAACTCATCCATTATAAATTTACACCAATTCAACTTGAACCCCTGTAGACAAAATTCAGCAACAAACATGACATCAAGTGTGCATTCACCCTCGGTATACTTGTGCATCAACGACTAGTGATTATTTGGCATGTGAAATAGACCTAAGGGTTGTTGATCAGAGATAGAACAACTCCACAACCCCCTCTTTTGGTACCATATTGATCATAAATGTTGGGATAATGCTTCTTTCTCTCGTGCTTTCTAGAAACTTGGAAGGCCGTGTACCCTATTGGTTATAAACTTGGTTATTGAGATAATTTGGTTCTAATAGAGAGGCAAAGTATGTCATTGACAGAAAGTGTGTACCATAAATGAAAACATAGAGACTAACATAAAAAAATGACTATACAAGAGCATATATGGGTTTATATGTGACCTTATAAAGGAATTTTATAAATGAAACACTTGGGGTCTCTTGGAGTATTACATGTACAATGTCCATTACTCAAATCACGAACTTATGGACATTAATAAAGTTATATCTGTAATGGGTTGGTCAATGTGAGTCCTTTAGTGGGCACTTATTGATCAATGTGCAGGTTCAATAAGGCATGTCTCACAGAATAGGATTGCTTAGATCCCTGTACATACATTTGGCTTTGTTTCAAATCATGATGCTATAACTATGCATTCCATATTTGAGGCTTCTGGAGGAACGTTTTCTTTCATGGGGACAGAGAATTCCATTCATGATGTTTTTTCTTAGTGTATTGGTGGCTTAATTAGTGTGATAATTCAGGATGTACAAGTGAAAATCACCTCTGCAAACTCAGAAGTGCAAATGATTTCTATTCAAGCAGGTAGCTATGCAAGCAACATTATAAATGGAAGTCAACAAGGATTTGTAAAGATAGGGGACTTGTATGCAGAAGAGGAGAAATACTTCGTGGTTGAACATATGTTTCCAGCTATTTTGAACTCTATTAACATTAGTGGCTCTGATGACATGAAGGTGGTGACTTTAACTTGCACCTACAGGGACCCTGTTTTGCAACAAGAAATTCAAACGATGGTAAGTGATATTTATATTAAACATCTAGAATCAATTAGTATTGAACAACAGACTGTCTATCCTGAGGTTGACCGGTAAAGAAACGATATTTTCACTGCAAATTCCATTTCTGAGGCTAGAGCATTTGCATATAGGGGTGATTTATCAAAGGCACAATCAACTTTAGGCACAAGGAGAGTTGTTGTGCAAGGATATCGTGTAGCTCAGGCAGGAAACCAACTTTGCGAAGTGCTCAAGACTGGGTTAATAAAGGTGCGAGAGAAAATGGAAAATGTGCAGTTATATGAGAACTCAGGGTGTGCATATGTTTTGTCTACACATAGTTCTCACTCTCAATAGAGAGCTACAACGTGGGGATACTCTGATGATATCTTTAGCACAGGATGTGACTACAAGAAGTCCAAAATGATAGACATGTTGTTGCATTCATAGACAATGTTTCCTATACCTCAAGCGATTGTATCAAGGATGTTGCTACCTTCAAGGTATTTTCCATTGCCAGAAGCAAGGTCCTCTCATTAAGAAAGTATCACTTGAATGCAACTTCCTGAAGGGAGGGAACTATTTGAAGAGCATAGAATTCTCAGGGAAATACAAATAAAGATGCATATACTACTATTGCTAAGCTAGTTCTAGCACTTATGGATATGTACTTATGAATCACTAGTTATTTTTTTCTACCTGAGCAAAACCAGCCTGTATAGACCATATTTGTTGTTTGGGATGATATCTTATAATCCTGACTTGATTAAATAAGTGCAGATTATTTTTTAGATTTTTTTTATGAAGCAAATCATTTATAGGTTTGGTTCTTTGGTTTTCCCTTCTAGTAGTATGATACTTTTGGATCTTAATATTATCATCTTCTGTATTCTCTGGATTTGTGAATAGAAATGGTATCATGTTTGATGAAAGAAGACAAAGGATTTAAGGTTGTTGTGAGTCAATTGAATTCTTTAAATGAAGTCCAAAAGCTAGCATTGGATTTCATATAATTCTCTTGTGCACTAACAAAATTCCTGCGAGATTGAAACATGATATCATATCATAAAAGTAACATCTATCATAATTTTTCTTTCCTCAGATCTATTGTATCAAATAATTATTTGTCTCTAACCTGATGTTATTCAGTTGCACTTGCATTTCAGTTGGGTGGTTCACATCTTTCTTGTGGAAATAAGTTTTAGTTTATATGTTGTACAAATGACATGCTACCGGCTTATTCAGAAGTTTGGTACTTCGGTTAGTTTGTAGAGTAGAAATTAGACAATTAAAACTACAATGTTGCTGAAATTGATTGAACGTCTAAATTGTTATCTACGCTCACAATAAATAGGCACTAATATTTTCTATAAAAATTCTGATACCTTGATAAGGAATTATCGTCCATAGGATTGTTATAACTATTGTGATAAAGATTGAAGAGAGTTTCAACACCATCATCTTGTATCATGTTCTTTACACATTTTACATGTACTTATACTTGCAATGTTACATGCAGGCATACTTTAGTGCAATTATTGTGTATCTTTATGCACATGACTTCAAGCAAGCTGAGCAATGCTATAATGATTGTTCCCAGTATGTGTGACATGCTCTTAACTCTACTTTGCAAAATGACCAGGAGATTGTAGTTTGAAGAAGAGTAATGCAAGTCTTCAAGCAGAGGATCATAGTCAATATTCTGAGTTAATAAATTTTCTAGTCTCTGTAGTTTTGCATCTACATTATTTTTAGAAAGCTGTATAATCCAAAATTTAGAAACAAATGCTGTGTATTTAGCATATGCCATATTATTTTCCAACATGTTGTATAAAATTTATTTTGAATTGAATTAGATTAAACCCCATATTTGAATGATGACTGTGATGAATCTTAATTGTCAATATGGTCTAATTGGTTAGGATTTATGTCTCAAATACACTGCTTAAATCTTGTGTACCATCACTTGAAATATGGGTGAACATAATATGTATTTATATGATGCCAATCATTCCAAACGTTCCAAAATTATAGGTCATAACAAGGGTTAGATAATGGGTTCACATATTTCCAGAGTTTACTACTATACATGCAATACTTATGTAGGTTATTAAATGCCTTCAAATAAGTCTTGATATATGTCCAGTCTTGATTGAACAAATGGTAGATAAGATGAATAAAATTTGTTCCAAAGGGGAGCGCCTTTTTTTGGCTAATAATAAATTGGATACGTTATGGAAAATGCACTAGGATAAGATCTCGAAAATGAACTACAAATATGTTTCTTTTATTCCAAAGATAGATTCCATGCATTGTTAGAATAATAGCGTATAAGTTGGCTTGAAAAAGAAATGGATAAGGCCCATATTGGAGTGTCCAAATTTGTGAAAAATATCACCATAAAGCACAGGATTTCAGTATTTCAGTACAAGATTCTATCATGCATGAGGATATAGGAATGGCATTTAACTGAGAGCACCAAACCCTCCATGTACACCAATGTTGGTGTTGTTGTTTGTTGAACTCATTTGTCATAAACTTAGTAAAAATGTACCCTTTACTCAAATCCAAAACCACTGATTATGAGGCATGTTAAGATTTCTGCCTCATTTTAACACTTAGATTAACATGTTAGCTCCCAAACTTGCACTCAAACATATTGAAAATATTGAAACCAAGTGTAACCCTAGAGGCACTTACAATGGTTTCCCACTATCACCACAACAACTCTTCCTCTAACTTTAGAGTAGCTCTCCTCCAAAACAAGGGGACAAAAGGATAAAGCTAATTACGACAATTGATGGGGTCAAATCAGCATATACCCATTCATCCAAAAAGCAATGAGTTAACGGTCACTCCATTTATGGAAATTATTTGAACAAAAATACTTGGTCTGACATGTCACGATATATAATAAGCCATGAAATGAACTTGAAAAGCTAATTGAAATGTATAAAAATCTTTCTTATTTGCTAGAATTTATACACATTATTAGGAAAAATATATTGAATTTAACCCTACAGGAACAATACTTGTCCGGAATTAAGAGAAGACTTTGAATAGCATACCACATAGGAATGGGAAAAAACTGAGATCCAATCCTTCCAATCATGCAAATACAGATCCTCCATGGATTTTAAAGATATAACTTTGTTGGAATAAATCATTATATCTGCAACTTGAAAAGAATAATTCCAAATAGAACTGAAAGTTTGCTTGTACTGAGAGGGATGAATCCAAGAGAGTATCAAGGTTCTATTCATTTTCAGGATTCCCTTCCCCATACACGAGACATTCCATTTTACCAACAATCTGTTCATCTTCTATATTTTACTGAAATATTTAAAAAGCATAGAAACTGGAGATTCTACATGCTTGAGTTAAGCTTGTAATTGTCTGCCAAAACATGCTGAAATGCAAATTATTCAACCAAACCATTCGTGATGCAATCCAAACCATGTGAATTAAGGTGTTGGAGTAGAACATGGATGAGTAGACATCCCTCCATTAATGCCAATGGATTTCAAATCTTGGAAGTACAATCTAACAGGATATATGAATCAATTTTGTTGATGTCGAATACCCAAGAGATCAGATTGCTTATGGATCCATTTTGGAATGGTACTTATAAATTGCTAGAGGTTTCTTATGGAAAACAACTAGAGATTGCTTATAGACCTTATGAGTGGGTATTGTGACTAGTATAACCTTGGAAACATATTAATTACAAAGAATCCAAAACAATACTAGCTATCTTAAACCATTATATTCTTTTGTCGAAAAATATAGCAATGCTCACATAGTGTCACCAAAAACCAATTATAATGATAATTGGTGACAAACATTTACTGCACTCACCAAAAGTAAAATAAACATGTATTAGTGAGGGATACTAAAATATTGTAACCATAAGTGTCACCAAAGAGAGGATCAATAACGGTCCTTTAACAACCCTCACCAAAACTGTCCCTGAAAAGGGATTTGGTGACGAACCTTAAAGGACCATCTCAAAAGGAACTTATAATGACGATGTTTTAAGGACCGTCATCATATATGACATTGGTGACAACCCTTAAAGGTCCATCACAGGCATGAACCTCACCAATGAAATTTTTTCTTGTAGTGTCATCGTGGCCCTGGAGGATATGGAGGAACGAGCCCTAGCCTACTCAAAGAAATATCTCACGGCATGCTTGGAACTCAGGGAGCCAGAGCAAGTCTTGGCAGCTCCCAGGCTCATGGCGGGTAGGCATTGCTGAACAGAGGTAAATGGATATAGGGGATGTAGGGGATGTGACCGGATGGACTTAGAAAAGATGAGAGCGAGCAGAGTGAGGGTGAATATCGAGCAGGAATCAAGTTAAAACACGGTCCATTTGAACGTTTGAATGATCATGCGGTAGAGATTCGACACATTTAAGTGATCATCTCATCATTCGAGATTTTGAATCGTGTACCATGATAAAGGTGTAGGTGTTGATGAACTCGTATGGTTGTGAAATATTCAACCATGTCCAAAGTAAAATTTGGATAGGTTGAAATAAATTTTCATCATGGAACTATATCATTAAAAATCATGATGATCTTTGATTAATAAAATGACAGCTCGCTGATGATTCTTGCATACAACTTGATGAAGAGATGGAACTATATGATAGTCAGAAAAATTCTGGTAATTGCATTGATGCAAGATTAATCGATTCATTTGTTGAAGTCGAGATGAATCAAAGAATGAGATTGTAGTGTCTTCATGTGCATAGAGATGAGACCTGATAGTCCTGGATATGGTTAGTCAATTGAATTTCTTGTTTATAGTCAGAATTCAAAAATCAAATACCTTATTATACTTGATCATGCTGTTATAAAGCTATGGTTTCATTCAGATCGTCATTCGACACTTCATTCGACATCTCATTCATTCGCTTCATTTGGCATCTCATTCAGACCTTCATATGAAACTGCATTTAGCACTTGATTCAACCCTTCTTACAGACCATTTATTTGTACAAGATGTGCTTGCTGGGTCTGACTACTTCTGATTATGCAAAAAATTTTCTGAAGCTTCCAGGAATGAAACTGCTTCTGTTATGAATGCTTCTTTCAAAAGGACAATGTAAACCTTTTTTTAATATCAGAAATGGCGGAAACGATGGCACAAAAGGGATCCGCAACAGATGGATCTGCAACAACGTGGAAGGGATCGAAAAATGACTGGATCTGGAACGACTTTCAAAATAGATCTGAAACGGCTGGATCTGGAGTCACTTTCAGAATAGATCTGAAACGGCTGGATCTGGAGCGGAAGTGATCAGCAACAGTTCAGCTGAAAATAGATATGAACCCTAGGTATGTGCGGCTTCCTATCGGTTCATGGGATTCACTCGGCCACTAATGCTGTCTGACGGCTTGCGTATTGGGGCAGTACCCCTCACTCCATAGTTCAGTTAAAACTGATAACCGCTTTGCCATAAATGACAGCTCTTGGTTTACCTCACAGGTGGGAACTAGTCAATCGGGTAGGGGTCGTATCTCCCTTGTTTTCAACTCTGTTTTCCCTGAAACTTCACTGACATCCCTGCAATCCCATTCTGCATATTTCATTCTTGAAGACCCTATCCCAAATTCCACTTCCCAAGACCAGAAATCCCACATTTATCTATTTTTAGGGTTTTCCATAACTCCTTCAATTTTCACCCAAGCGCCTACAAAATTTTCCACCATGTTCCTTTCCTAATTCTGCTTCTTTGTCCCTCTCTACCAAATTTTCTCATTCTTTCACCCCGCTTCTAAAATCCCCATTTTTTGCCTCCTTGTCCATCAGAAAGTGTCCAAATTCTAGTCAAACCCCAATTACCAATCCGTGTTTTTCCCAAATCCAAATTTTCCTTTACTAAATAATCTTTTGTTTGTGTTTTTCTATCCATTCCCCCCCCCCAAAAAAAAAACTCCTGGTTGTGGTTGTCACCCGCGCAAAAGCAAAAACCATGGAGGAAGCACTTGCAGCCATCAAACCAAACTCCAAGATCTGGATGAAACATTTCTCAGCCTCCATCTTAAGCATTCAGCCATGAACAATAACCGACAGCCATAATCTTTTGCAGCCACTGGGTTCTCTTCTTCCAACAATTTTTGTGGGCCGAAGCTTGATTTTCCTCTCTTCAATGGTACTGATCCAACTGGATGGATATATCGAGCAGAACAATATTTCAGTCTGCATAATACTTTTGATGTTTAGAAAGTTCCACTTTCATCCTTTCATTTGGAACAGGAAGCCCTTCAATGGCAATGGTACTGTTGGTACATTAAAGCTCATCCCGAGCCAAACTGGACAGATTTTTGCCAATTCCTTTTGCCACGATTTGGTCCTAGTGCTTTTGATGACTTCACATGAGCACTCACTAAACTTCACCAAACTGGCACAGTGAGAGTATCAGACAAAATTTGACAAACTAGCCAATCACACAGAAGGATTGCCTGATGAATTCTACAAGAGTTGTTTTATCAATGGTCTCAAGGATGAAATCTACTCAGAGGTCAAAATGTTCTGTCCCAACACAATGATGGAATTCCTAGGGTTGGCTAAGCTGGCCGAGGACAAGATCACAGCTCAACAACGCTCCAAACCCACCTTTGTTCCCTTCAGAAATATGGGTTCCCAATGACCTCCCATCATGCCTGCTCCTCAACCAACTCCTATCAAGCATTTGTCTAAAACAAAGATGCAGGCACGCCAAGAAAAAGGGCTTTGTTATAATTGTGATGAGAAATTCACTCGGGGACATAGATGTGTTCAACAAAAGCTCTATCTCTTGGATGTGGATTCTCCGCCTACCTCTGAACTTGGTGAAGAAGCTCTAGATACAGTAGATGATTAGGTTGACATTCAGGACCTTCCTGTTGACACCCCATCTTAGGGCGACCCACCCGAGATCTCTCTCCATGCTGTAACCAGCGTCACCACCCCATAAACAATGCGGGTCAAGGGATACTTCAAGAAGATTCCTCTTACCATACTCATTGATTCTGGTAGCACTCATAACTTCATTGACCCTCGAATTTCCAAACAGGATGATTGTTTTGTCCATCCTTGCTCCCACTTTGAAGTCATGGTTTCCAATGGGGGCACCTTACCTTACAAGGGGAAGTGTCACAATGTGCGTATCTTTATGGAATATTATAACCTGCGCTCTGACATCTTTGCCTTGTCCTTAGGTGGATTGATGTGGTTTTGGGCGTTCAATGGTTACGCACACTTGGCCCCATCTTATGGGATTTTGTTGAACTTTGGATGCATTTTTCAGTTAATGGGGCACAACACAAATTTATGGGATTACAACCAGGGTCTCTTTGCATCATTAGTTCACATCGCCTAGAAAAAATCCTTAAGAAGAATTCACATGGTGTCATCACTCAACTCCATTCCATTCAGATGCACCCATCAACAGTCTCCACTACTTCCTTGGATATATATGCAGGTGTCTTTGCTGAACCAATGAGCTTGCTGCCTTCAAGATACCTTTCTGGTAAGAATTTAGCCGCATCTACCTCTCAGCAGGACATGATGGCTATTTTGCATGCAGTACAGAAGTGGCAGCCATACCTATTAGGGAATTATTTCGGCATCAAGACTGATCTCCAGGGTCTGGAAAATTTCCTGGAACAATGGGTCTCCTCCCCAACACACCTGAAATGGGTTATCCAACTCATGGGTTATCCCTATGCGATCACTTACAATAAGGGTAAGGACAATATGGTGGTAGATGCTCCTTCTCGCACAATTGATGACCCAGTTTCTCTTACAACTATTTCTCTGCTTGTTCCAAATTGGTTGCAATATGTTCAATAGGGCTATCTCTTCTATGAACTCCATGCTTCTTCATCAGCAGGGCACTCTGGGTTCTTCAAAATGTATGACCAGGAATAATGTAACTTATTTTGGCAGGGACTGAAAATGACAATTCAACAGATGGTGGATGACTGTGATACTTTCCAGGTCAACAAGGGTGAAACGACACTCCTTTCGGGACTGCTCAAACCCTTGCCCATCCCTACACAGATTTGGTCAACTATTTCTATGAATTTTTTAGAAGTGCTTTGGTGGTACAATACCACATCTACAAGGACACCATATGAAGCAGTCTATGGACAGACACTGCCAGTTCTTCTTCCATACACCCTTAGCAGCTCCCCAGTTCAAGCAATTGACTCGGTTCTTCAAAACCGCGATCAGATTCTTCTTATTCTGTAGGACAATCTTCACATGGACAAAATTCGACTGCAACAGCAAGCCAATCAACACCATTCTGAGCGCACTTTTCACGCAGATGATATGGTTCTTCTTCATCTACAACCTTCCAAGCAATCCTCCTTGAAACTCCAAAGGCATCAGTGGCCCGAAATGCAACCCGAGGATGCTACCGGGGAACCACTCATTCAGATTCTGCATCAATTTCCCCAACCAAAGCTTTGAGGACAAAGCTTTTTCAAAGGGAGAGGGGATGTTAGGAACCCGTGTCAACCCTTCTCTTTACTTTTTTAGTATATTGTTGTTGGATGCATATGCTTTGTAAGTCGTCCCGTAGTGTTTGTTGATCCATAGTTTATATTAGCCCATGGCATTGACCCATAGTATTGTATGCATATGCTTTGTAAGTCGTCCGGTAGTATTATATATCCCATGGATTTGACTCATAGTATCGGGCATAGACTTAGTATATAAGTGTGTGTTGAGGTCATTGAAGACACCGTGAATTTAATTGTATTGAGCTTGCTCAAAGGAGGTTTCCCCCTCGAAGTGGCCTGTGATCAATATAAAAGTGATTTTGAGTTCTATTATTTATGATTTCTCATGTATTTGCATTAATTAATTATTGCAGGTTCTTCACATCTCTTTTCTGTTACTTGCATTATTCCTGAAACAACAGATCATTTTATAAGAGATAAATGAACTTTTAATCGTTTTATAAGAAAACAAAAAATTGAAACAATTCTGAATCCTCCCCCAAACCGAAAATATGGCATGCCCTCAAGCCATCAAATAAAAACTGATTGATATTCAAATGTTTCCAATTGACAGTCAGCAGATAACTCTAAAAGCTGTTATTTTTGTAAGAAAAAGAAATACTAACTAATAATGGAGATGATTCATACATGCAAATTCATCAAAAAATAACAGTGCTCATAAAGACCATATGAATAACGATAGTTCAGTTGATGCGAAAATTCCATAGGAAAACAAGTCATCTTGGACTCATTGTGAAAGATCTATTGTCATTCAAAGAATACAGATAAAGTTCACTTTGGAGTTCGTTAGATTTCTATGGTTATGGGTCCCACTTCTAGGATAACAACATCCTAGGTATTGTTTGAATTATATGACAGGGTCCAAGTCCAACTTACAGCCATTCTCTAGTGACAGTATGAATAATTGGCCCAAACATGTATTTGTGTACTCAGGTTTGTTGTTTGAGATGAGTCATGTGCATAGTAATGCATTAACCATCTCTCTTTTACCCGGTATTGCCCTGCTTCCAGCAGGCCTGTTCAGTACCCCGACGGGTTTACCTTGGTACCATGCAAGCATAGCCCCGCTACCAGTGATCCTGTTCAGTACCCCAGTGGGTTTACTTGCATTTACTGAGCTTCCTTATTTAAAATTTTACTTAGCATGGACCCACTACTAGTGAGCCTATTCAGTACTCCGGTGGGTTTACTTCATATAATGATTTTAGTATGTGAAAGCCGGTTGGCACTAGAGTGTATAAGCTTGCTAAGCACATAACTCAAATTTTTAGATTTAACCTTATGAGTAACTTTATTTATAATAGCCTAATTATAGCTCATGCTAAAAGAGAATAACCTAAAGTTGTCCCCTGACCTCTCTGTCTATCTTCTTCATAAAAAGATCAGTAATGTTCCCCACAAGTAGAAATACCACTTACTCTTGGGCTACCTTCTAATAAAAAATGCTTAAGAGACAAGTTCTGTTAATGAGTCTGGGATGAACTAGTAGTCCATAGGTGTTGGATAGATCTTTGAAAATCATGACGATAAAGTAGGTCTTGAGCAACTGTTCTAATGATAGATCAAGAATGTGCATGTATGAATCAAATACAAAATACATAAGCATAAAAATGAAACTAACACAAAAAATCATAGAAGAGAAGTGGTTAGAAATGATATAAAGAACACTTTATCTTTTCACTATAAATTTTCAGTTCTTAAAAATAATCAAAAGAGAAGGAATTGAGATGTATTATGAGTTTTTAGAGAACTTCCCTTTTCAAATAATGATCTTCATGAGCTGATTAGAGAGATAAAGTTCCATACTGTAGACCGCTTGTCAATTAATGATCCAAATTTATTCAAAGAAAAAACATATATACAAAGAAAATAATATGAAAATTTATCAAAAACTAGGGAAAGGAGAAGAGTCTTCCTCTTTTTAATTGATGAAGTCTTAAGAGATGATCATAAGAATGAACTTCTTGTGTAAATACAAAACAACTTATCAGAGATGACTCTTATTCATTTAAAGAAACAAAAACATATTTACATATATACAAATGAAGATAACCCAAGAAATAAATCAAGAACTAGGAGAAGGAGGAATGACTTCCCCTTCAACCAACTCCATCTCCTTCTATTGTAAGACATCCTGCATAAAATCTTGTTTAGAAATTGGTTTATGATAGAGTCTCAATCTATGTCCATTCACAACAAAAGAAACTTGTGAATCATCAATTGTTTTAATTTCTACAGATCCATTGTCGAAAGCTGTAACTATTTCATATGGACCCATCCAATGGGTAGTCAATTTTCCCTTAAAATTTTTAAACCTTGAATCGAATAGTAATTTCCAATCTCCAGTCTTGAACTGTTTTGGTTTGATATATTTGTCATGCCACTTCTTGCATTGGTTCTGTACTAGAATGGTTCGTTGAATTGCATCTTGTCTTATTTCGTCCAATTCATTGATTTGCAAAATTCGTTGTTTTTGTGCTTCTTCTAGATCCATCCCTAGTTGTGCAACCATACGAAAGGTTTTTACCTGAAACTCAATGGGTAGAAGAACATGTTTACCATAAACCAGTTCATAGGGCGTGTGGCCAGTAGTATTCCTCCATGTCATTCGATAATCCCACGAGGCCTCTGGAAGCCTATCTTCCCAATCTTTGTGATGCAGCTAGATAGTCTTGGTCAGGATGGCCTCTAATACCTTGTTTGTAGATTCTACCTGACCATTGGCTTGCGGGTGATATGGTGAATATTTACAATGTATGATGCCATATTTTTCAGTAAGTTCCTTCATTAACTTGGAGGTAAACTGAGATCCTTGATCAATAACAATTTCCCTAGGTACACAAAATCGGTTAAATATCTCTTCATATATCTGTTAAATATCTCTTCAGATATAAACTCCACCACATATTTTTCTGTGGCTCGGAATAAAGCTTTAGCTTCCACCCATTTAGTGACGTAGTCTGTACAAACTAGGATGTACTTCTTTTTGCGAGACATAGGGGAAATTGGCCCTACAAAATCCAGAGCCCATTTTTCAAATGGATCAATCATAACCTGGGGCTGTAAGGGCATCTCATCGGATGGCATAGGTCTACCCATTCTTTGACAACTGTCACATCCCTTGACATACTTGGCAGCATCTTTGAAGATGCTTGTCCAATAATATATGGAGCGCAACACTTTGTATGTTGTTCTCTTGTCAAAAAAGTTCCCACCACATAGTCAACCATGGAATGCATGGAGGATCTCTGCCATCTCATCCTCTCGTACACATCGCCTAATAATAAGATCAGGGCTAGTACAAAAGAGGTCATTGTCCACCCAAGAGTAATTAGAACTCTGGACTATGATTCGACGTTTCTCAGGTGGGGAGAGATGGTTTGGTAGCTTTCCAGTTGCTAATTAATTGGCTATGTCTACAAACCAAGGGGTTTGAACAGACACAGCGAACATATGTTCATCAGGAAAGCTATCATCGACGGGACTAGCACTATCGTCAAGTTGAATACAAGAGAGAAAATCTGCTACCACATTTTCTCGACCAGGACGATTGACAACAGTGATGTTAAATTCTTGTAGTAAAAGAAGCCACCGAGTCACCCTTCCACTGGTGATTGGTTTGTTCATTAGAAACCTAATGGCGGAGTGGTCTGTGTGTGCAGAAACTTCATAGCCTGTGATGTAGTGGCAAAATGTTTTGATAGCATGGACTGCTGCCAGAAACTCTTTTTCAGTAACAATGTATTTTGATTCTGCAGTAGTCAAATTCTTGCTAGAAAAGTAAATGGCATATGATGCTTGGAATTCCTTTTGACCTAAGACTCCTCCTATTGCCATGTCAGAAGCATCAGTGGATATATGAAAAGGAAAGGACCAATTGGGGCCCCTAAGTATTGGTGCCACTGATAACTTTGCCTTTAAAGTCTCAAAATCATGTTGACAAGGTTCAGTCCACTGAAAATCTATGTCTTTCATGAGTAATTTGAACATAGGTGCAGCTATCTTAGTAAAGGTTTCAATAAACCGTCTATAGTAGCCTGCATGGCCAAGAAAGCTCCTTACCTCCTTCTGAATTTTTGGAGGAGGGAGATTGACAATTATTTCTATCTTGGCGGGATCCACCTTGATTCCTTAAAAAGAGACACGATGTCCCAAAACTATACCCTCGGTTAGTAACATCTTGCATTTATCATGACTAAGGGATAAGTTTGTTTCTTGGCACCGGATAAGAATTGTTTCAAGGTTATCAAGGGCTTCTTGAAAGGTATTACCGTATACTATGAAATCGTCCATGTATACTTCTACACAGTCATGTATAAGGTCAGCAAAAATTTCAAACACTGCACGTTGGAAAGTGGTAGGTGCATTACATAGGCCAAATGGAAAAACTCTATAGGCATAGGTACCCCAAGAACAAGTAAAGGTGGTCTTGTATTGATCCTTAGGTGCTATTAAGATTTGGTTGTATCCACTATACCCATTGAGGAAAGAGAAGTATTGTTTCCCAGATAAGGTATCTAAAACCTGGTCAATGAATGGTAAAGGGAAATAATCCTTAAGAGTGGCCTTGTTTAACTCTCGAAAGTCAACACTGGTACGCCATTTCCCTGTAACCTTATTTGGAACTACTACTAGAGGAGATACCCACTTGCTATTAGAAATTGGGTAGATGAAACCATCATTGAGGAGTTTTTGTAATTCATCTTTAACTATATCCTTTTGGGATGGATTCATCCTTCTCTGAGGCTTCCTTATAGGTGGTATGTTTGCATCTGTGTAAATATGGTGAATACAAGTATCTGAGTGTATACCCTTCATATCGTGTATTCCCATGCAAATGCTTCAGTTTGACATTTAAGAACTTTCAGTAATTGCTCTTGTTGATTTTTATCTAAACCTGCGTTTATATGTAGAAACTTTTCAAAACTAACTTCACAAGGTATGGTATAGGACCCTATATGCTCTTCAATTGAAAAGACACAAGGTGTGTTTGTAAATGTGGAGAGGCTCATGTTTTCTTGGAATTCATCTCCAAAAATTTGATCAAGTTGGGAAAAGGACTGGGGAAAGTCTATACATGTTGAGGAAGAGACAAATTGATTCAAATTCTCGGTAGTTTGTTCTTGAATTTCCCAGGAGTAGTCACTAACAAGTGAAATTTCTTCCAAATTTTCATCCCCAAAAGGACAGTCTAACCAAAATAGGTTTTCAGTTACTAGTTTTGTTGGTGGGTATAAGGCAAGTTTTCATGTAGATAACTCATTAGAGATGATCATCTCTCCATCCCTACATCCTATAAATGCATTAGCGATGGATAGCCATGGTCTTCCTAAAATAATATGGTGTCCTTTAGAAGGATCCTTTGATTGTATGACCATAAAGTCCATAGGATATTCCCATGAAGCCACTGATACAATAATATCATCTAGAACTCCAGCAAGCTGCACCGTAGTGCGGTCTGCTAATTCCAGCATTGTTAGGTAGGATGGATAAACTGTCCTAATTGTAAGGCTTCCAAAACCGTGGTAGTCATTAGGTTAATAGCAGCCCCTATATCTATAAGTGTGTTTCCTATAGCAGTGTTATTGATAATAATAGTTACCACATGGTTTCCTGGATTTGTATATTTTGGACTTCTAGGTTGATCTGCTATGTAATAAGACATTTCACCTATGACATGAATTTTTGGAGGTTATTTCTGTTTCTTACTTGGTCTATTAATACATAGTTCCTTTATCACTTTACTATAAATTGGTATGTATTTAATGGATTGTAATAAAGGGATCTTGATGCAAATATTTTTCAATTCATTAATAATATCATACTCTAGATGAATTGCAGGTTTTTCTATTGCTAGACGCTTCGGATATGGGGGTACCTTATCTCTTGGAGTTGCTTCTTTATGAGGGTGGTCACGTGTTAAAACTTTTGGAGTAACTACATTTACAAAAATGACATCATTCAATATTTCACTAGGTATGTCTTCTTCTTCATTCTCTTCATGAATGACAACTGATGATTTGGGTTGATCTTGCAGAACTCTTCCAGACCGCAATTGAATTTCATGCATGGGCGCAGTTGAAATGACATAAGATGGAAGAGGTTGCAACCCAATTTTGTTAAGATCTTGAGTTGGTTTATTGTTAGGATTTGGTATCAGTTGTGCAGGTAATATTGTGTTTCTAGGTGGATTCATATTCTGGAAATGGTGGGGTTGATGTGTGATAGGGGGTAGTGAAGGAGGCACAAATCCAAGCAAGAGTTGTTGGATATTAGGTGGGTAAGGATAGTTAGGCACAGGAGTAGGTGGAGACTGAGCATATGCTTGTCTCCTCCATCCTTGTGACCATTGTTGATGATGAGTATTTTGAGGAGGATACTGAGGTGGCTAGTTTTGAGGTGGCCAGTTATGCCAGTTCGAGGTGTTCCATTGTTGAGGTGGCTGGTAAAGATGATAATAGGGCGAGAACTGTAATGATGGATCATGATAGGATGGTTGGTCTCTAGGTTTCCAAGGCCTCCTAGATGTTTTACCAAAATTCCCACCCTTATATATGGCTCGTAGTCCAGGAAACGATGGACAGTTTTCAATTGGATGAACTTCTGTGCAAAGGTGGCATACTGAAACGTTGTTCAATGGGAATTCTCGTTGGGGAATTTTAGTCCTGCATCTAGGACAGAAAATGCTCATTGGTGCACGCTCTTCCTCTTGTCTCTTCTTAGCTTATAATGCATCCATTTGGGAACCCATTGCTCCTAAGATATCTGTTTTGAAGTTTTCTAATAGGTTTCCCAATTCTACCCTTGTGAGTCCACCAGGACTAGAGGTATTCCCTTCCAGGTTTCTATTATAAGATTCCCGAAAGTGCTTCCCACTTTTTCCTCTACTTCTAGAGTAATTCCTACACATCTCACAAATATCTACAAATGTTTTCCGAGAGACATCCCTAGATTCCATGAGGTTATGTTTTTCTAAAAATCCTTTTGAAATTCCTTTAAGGAAGAGAGTCATTACTGCATCTTATTGAAGGTCACTATATTTTGATTTATGTAATACATAGTTAAATCTTTCGAGATAATATTCTAGGCTCCCGTCTTCAAGTTGTTGCATTTTAAAAATGTCATTCTGAGAGTCCTTAGGTTTACAATAATCCTCATATTTACGTAGAAATGCAGTCTTCATGTCTTCCCAAGTTCTAATGCTAGATTATCCTAACCCCATGAACCATCTTAGAGCAGAATCTTTCAGTGTGGCAGGGAAAAGTTTTAACTTTTGGCCATCTTGTAGGTAATTATAGATTCTACAAAAAATGTCAAATTAGAATATAAATGTATCTGGATCCTCACTACTCTTCCCATAAAAGGTAGGTAGTGAGGAGGGAGGGATGTTTTTCATGGTCACATCTTGTGCAGTATCTAAAATAGGAAACCCAAAAGTACCTTCAGTTCGAATGTATCCCTCTTCTTCGTCTTGTAGAACATGATCTTCATTTTCATTCTCCATGTAGACTTGATTCCCAAAGAGAGTAAACCTAGGTTGTTCCTTTCTTGGTGAATATGGAGTGTCCCAACGTTCTTTTTCGGGGAAAATATTCCTCCGATGAGAAGAGTTGTCAGCTACGTGAGAGTCCATCTCTACAGGGATTGTATGTCCTATAGTTGATGTTCCTATCTCCGAGACAACTATATTTGCAGAATTTTCAAAAAGAGCATCTATCTGTGTAGGATCAACAAGATCTACCAAATTCGGACCCCCTACTAGTGAGAAGGTTGTGTCTTTGGGTTTTGAAACTAATGGAGGATTAAGAGGTTCTGATGGTTTATCTTTTTGAGCTTCTTCTTGCCTAAGTTCAGTCTCAACGTGATGTTGTGGTTCTCCTAGTAGTGTTTCTTTATGGGCTGACTTTTCTGATGTCTCTATGGTGTTAAATTTTTAGAATTTCCTTCAATCTGATCTAGGATCTTAACTGAGAGAACAACATGTACAACATATCTATAGCATATCAATCATGGAGACAATAATGCAAGCACACAAGAGACACAAAGATTTACTTGGGGAAAACCATAAAGGTGAAAAACCCCAATAACTTCCTCAGAGATAGATAGAGCAATGATACAACCAGAATACAAGAGATAGTCTTCTCCTAGCAGCAGAGCCTCCTCCTCCACAAGTGCGCCACTTTCCCAAGTGTGAGTGAGAGAATAGAATGTGTAAAATGAGAGAGACACACTCTCTATTTATACACTAACTTGACTTGACCTTTACTCAACTAGGTCGGCCTCAACTTAACCACTTAACATAATGCTGACTGGGCCGACCCCCACTAGGGTGGTCTAATAACCCTTTGACCCACATGGCCGACCCCCAATAGGGTGGTCTAATAACCCTTTGACCCACATGACTTATACAGGGCCGACCCCAACAAGGTGGTCTAATAACCCATCAAGTATAAGTTACGACACTTACAATATAAATGATGACACTTCCGTATAGAGGAATAATACCATCTCTATAGGAGTACATACAACATACATATATGAAATACATTCCTAAGTTACATATACATCAACACTCCCTCTTAACTAGGAAGTTATTTCTCAGCACAGGTCTTCTAGCACAAGTCTTCTTCTCTGGATCATCGTCACTGGATAATCGTCATCGAGACATCATCATCGTCACTGCTGCTGCTATCTTAATCAATCTCTGAATCTACTCATCATAGTAAGTTCTAAAGAGCCAGTCCTTTTTCATACTGGATGTAGGCCCACCACCTATAGGTCTTCATCATCACTGGCCATACTGTGGAATCCTCAGGACTTATTACGTGCATCACAAAACCTCGAAAGAGCATCTGCTAGATATCCCAGGGCAACGAATTACATGCCATAGGAAAAACCTTGAAAGACTATCTGCAGATCTCCCAGGGCCATATTATATGTGACCTCACCACAAAACCTTGCAAGAGCATCCCAGGATGTTACGAGCACACAACTCTACCTATAGGATCTCCCAGGGCATGAATTACATGTGGTCACCACAAAACCTCGCAAGAGCATCCCAGGCTGTTACGAGCACACAGATCTACCTATAGGATCTCCCAGGGCACAAATTACATGTGGTCATGGAAAAACCTCGCAAGAGCATCCCAAGACTGATTACGGGCACACAGCCCAACCTATCGGATCTCCCAGGGACACGAATTATATGCCATAGGACAAAACCTCGAAAGAGCATCTCCCAGATATCCCAGGGAAATGAATTACATGCCATAGGAAAAACCTCGTAAGACTATTTGCAGATCTCCCAGGGCAATGAATTATATGTCCTCCCAGTGCAAAACCTCGAAAGAGCATTTGCCAGATATCCCATGGCACCGAATTACATGCCATAGGCAAAACCTCGAAAGACTATCTGCAAATATCCCAGGGCAACGAATTATATGCTCATCTGCACAACCTTATCCACGGCCATAGAGTATCAACCTGATACTCACCATACATCATCCTGATGTACACATGATCATCCTGATCATCATCACTGTAACATCCTGCTGCATGTCATCTGGAGCAACATCCTGAAGCTCGTCATCCATGATCATCCTGATCATACAATGCATCTACCTAATGCATACCAAGTATCTACCTGATACATATCATCATACATGATCCACTTGATCATACAATGTATCCACTTGATAAAAATACAAATACATGATACATATCACCATACATGATCCACCTAATCATACAATGTATCCACCTGATACATATACAGATACATGGTCCAAGCATCCAACTTGATGCGTATACAAAAATACATACACATGATCCAACCGATCATATCCAGCATCCAACATGATGCGTACATACATATAAATGATCCAATTGATCATATCCAACATCCAACATGATGCATACATACATACATAAAAATGATCCAACTCATCATATCTAGCAGAAACCAGAACATCATCCTGATGCTCATCATTCAGCGCTTAATCCACAGCCATGTGAAGGATCCTCCTTCCAACATGCTTGGAATGGCCTCAGCAAATGTATCCATCACTTCTTCCTCGAAGTGTCTTCGATCTGAAGAACGCCAAGCCTCGCTTTGAAGTACTCGAACTTCACCTTGGCTAGTGGCTTCGTTAGCACATATGCAATCTACTCGTCTGTCGCAACATACAGGAGGCTGCTTCACAGCTCCTCTCTGCACCATATCCCTGATATAGTGATATTTGATCTCTATGTGTTTCGACCTGTCATGAAACACTGGGTTCTCGGACAGCTTTACACAACTCTGGTTATCATAGAAGATACCAGTAGCATCCAACGAGAGATCAAATAACTCAGACAGTAGCTTCTGTATCCATACTGCCTCACAACTAGCTGAACAAGCTGCAACATACTTTGCCTTAGTTGTACTCAGTGCTATGCAGGACTGCTTCCTGCTAAACCAAGAGATCACACTTGATCCCATATTGAAGCAGTATCCAGATGTGCTCTTCCTATCTGCAGCACTTCCAACCTAATCTGAATCAACATATCCCTGCAGGTTAAACTTTTGATTCGCTTCATACTTGAACCCATAATCCATTGTGCCCTTCAGGTACCTCAGAACATGCTTTACAGCAACCAGGTGAACACTCCTCGGATCTGTCAGGAATTGACTCAATGTGTTCACAGCAAAGCAAATGTCGGGTCTCGTGTTCTTCAGGTACATCAAGGACCCAATCATCTAACGATACATAGATACATCAACCGGCTCATATGAAGCATCACATAGAAGCTTTAGATTCGATGCCATAGGTGTGGCCATAGCCTTGTAGTCCATCATCCTGAACCTCTTCAGGATCTCTACTGCATACTTCCCTTGTCCAAGGAATATTCCATCACTCTGCCACACCTTCATGCCAAAAACAAATAGTGCATCATCCCCAAGTTCCTCAACTCGAACTCGACAACAAACTTCCACTGCGTGTTGGCAATCAATCTATCTTCCCCTGTAACAAAAAGGTTATCCACATATAAAAGTAGTATCAGTGGATTTCCTTCCTCAACCTTGTAGAAAAGGTTGGAATCCGCTTTATTCTTGGTAAAGCCCAAACTGGATAAAAGCTGTCTATCCTACCATACCAAGTTCCGCAAACATATATGACTACACCATGCTGTCTTGAAATCCATCTGGTGCATCTTCTATTTCATCACTTTTATATTTCTCAATGCTTCCATCTGCAACATGCTTGATCTGATAGTTCGATTTGGAAGTCACAACAAACTTCCCTTCAGGTCTTGGGACCGCATCCCAAACATCGTTCTTCATGATCGACGGATCATGGCATTCTTCCCATATCCTGGGAACTTCAATATATTCAGTAGATAATTTTGTTGCTGAACAAATGTTGTAGTTCTTCTTTTTTAGGGATAGCATACGATCTTTCCTACACAACAAGTTAAATTGCATGACTATAAAACATCTCATAGTTTTCAGAACAAATTCTTACACATAAAGAAATATGTCATACAGTCATGCAATTATCTTAGCCAATGCTTCAATACAACATTTATCCATATCCCGTAACTTTCTAGATGCCTTCCAATCTCTACCAGAACATTGTTAAGAGTGTGCACAACTCCCAACATGTCAGCAAAGAGGTTTCATTCTAGATAAGTAGCAATGGAATGTTGTACAGTTCCATAGGCCACTTACCCATGCATATTAGTAGTATACTGTTCATCAATGCAACTATTCTAATATGCATAATACACAACCTAATTCTAGGAACATCTGTATATACATTATTGAACAGTATTATTTAAACAATAAGATATGCAAGTAATGACAATTCAAATACTTATCTTTGTTTGTTTGTTGGGTGGACTCCCTCTGAATCTTTGCAACTCCATTCTGATGTGGACTGTGAGAAGTGGTCAACTCCCTCTGAATATTTGCATCCTTGCAGAAACTACTGAAGTGTGCTCCTTTGCTTTCTTGCAGGAAAAACTGGAGTGTGCTGCCTCTTGATCTTTGCTTCCTGGATTACCTGTCCTTGAAATTACATCCATCCTTAATCACTATGCATCCTTATTAGTATCATCATTGTGTTATCCTTGAGGTCTCATACATAATTATTAGTATAATCTTAATAAACACAATAATCTTAAACATGTATATTCATGATCATTCACAGATAATAAACATTAGTATTCAAGGTTTCAGGGAAGTCTTCTTTTACTCATACATTTTATTATTTGATCATAGAACTCTTCTGGTTAGTTGAATCATCAATCAAGATAAGAGATATAATATGCATAAAACCTGTGATTATTCAAACCTATACCTTCATGATTCTTCTGGTTATTCATATCATCAATTATGGTAAGAAACATAATATGCATACAACCATGATTATTCAAACCTATGACTTCATGAATAATCATCATCAACAACAAAACAATATAGGATCCTAACACAAGGTAGGATTCTAGCTTGATATAGGAAAAACATACATGGATTAGCATGCTAGCTAGTTATGTCTAACATAGCCGCATAATGTCTTCTGTTTCTCTTCAGTGACTTGTGCTAGTAACCTGCATGTCTCATAAGTTAACCATTGTAGAAACAAGTTATACATACCTCGAAAGTAGATCTTCTATGTGATCCATGACAATGGATGAATTCTTGTCTTCATGTCACCATGATCATACGTTCTTGAAGTAGAACATGATTTGTCTTTCTTGGTGTACCTTTTATGTTAGCAGACAACATAAACCTCATACAACACCATAATGCATTAGTACAATCATAAGTGTCAACACCCTAACCAATGAATATCTTCTATCATGCATTCATAATTTTGTTAAGGTGATACGACAAATCTAAAATCAAGATTGTACTAACTGTAATAACATGAAGACAAACATACCATAAAATATCGAAACATACCTCGATGAGTCATACTTGTCGAGATCGCTTGTAATATTCTTATGTAAGGCCTTAGCCTCATCTCCCTCTGAAACAGGAACTTCTTCACTTATGCAGGTGATCAATCCATCTTCTTCTAGGATTAACCCAATCCACTTGATTTGCAAGAACTGGACCTAGAGCTGGATATGGGTTTGTCAGAGAAACCCCAAAAATTCAAACTTTGAATTTCAAACTTCCGAAAGGATAGAAATATGCGCCTTGATGAGCTGATCAAGCTGGTATATTTAGAATTTGAAAACTGCAAAGTTTCACTCCTCAATTTTGCCTTTGAAACTTCCGGATTCACTGGACGTGACCCTGAACTGGGGTTTGATGAAGCCTGCTCTTCTGTCCCATCAAAAGGTTTGATCCAAAGTTCTAAGCTTCTATTTTTATGAGTATTTTCCAGCCGTGGTCATTGATTTCAAAAATTCCCATTTTTGCAGAAGCCCTAATTTTCCACTTTTCTGATCAAAGTCCCGAACTAGGGTCTGATCAAGCCCGGCCTTCTGCCGAACCAAAAATTCTGATCTTGGTCTCTAAATTTTGATTTTGATGAGTAGCATCCAGCCGTGGTCTCTGATTACAAAAATTCCAACTTTCTCCGAAGCCCTAAATTCCAGAAGCCATGAATGAAGGTACTCAAAAATAATTCTGTTTTGACAGAAATATGTACCTGATCGTTTCTGGTGTACCTCTGAACTTTTTGATCCACAGGGTCTGAAAAAGTTTCTTGAGATAGCCCGACCTGTTATCTTTCCACCCTGATAGGTCTGACCTCAATTGGATTCTCTGAGAGAGAATTATGCCAAGTGTCGCAATGTGACCTGTTTATGGGATAATACAGGAGAGCGAACTTGTACGGCGTTCCACGTGTCACTGTTTCAACTTCGGTCTCTGCAAAATTTTCTTGAGATAGTATAGTCTGTTTAATACCTGTCACTTTTTATGAAATTTCATTTGGATCTTCCTATCTCAAGTTATGACCTTTTTCCCAAGGTCACCTGATTTTGACTTAGATCTGGAAGAGGCCGAAACCCTATATTGTACAGATCATAAATCACAAAGTACAATGAATTAGAGGTTCTCCTTTGGACACAAAGTACATGGGGATTTAATATTCGACCTATTAATATTTCAGATCCGACAACTTTGCGAAAACGGATTTATAGCGAAAGTTCTACGATGACTGGTTTTTTCTATATCAAGCCCTAGCATCGTAAGTGCAACACGTGTCATACATGCCATATCATGCCTTCTTTCAGTCTAGCTCTGATACCATGTTAAATTTTCAGAATTTCCTTCAATCTGATCTAGGATCTTAACTGAGAGAACAACATTTACAACATATCTACATCATATCAATCATGGAGACAATAATGCAAGCACACAAGAGACACAAATATTTACTTGGGGAAAACCATAAAGGTGAAAAACCCCAATAACTTCCTTAGATATAGATAGAGCAATGATACAACTAGAATACAAGAGATAGTCTTCTCCTAGCAGCAGAGCCTCCTCCTCCACAAGTGCGCCACTCTCCCAAGTGTGAGTGAGAGAATAAAATGTGTAAAATGAGAGAGACACACTCTCTATTTATACACTAACTTGACTTGACCTTTACTCAACTAGGTCGGCCTCAACTTAACCACTTAACATAATGCTGACTGAGCCGACCCCCACTAGGGTGGTCTAATAACCCTTTGACCCACATGGCCGACCCCCAATAGGGTGGTCTAATAACCCTTTGACCCACATGAATTATACAGGGCCGACCCCAACAAGGTGGTCTAATAACCCATCAAGTATAAGTTACGACACTTACA
Organism: Larix kaempferi; assembly: GCA_027924585.1. Classification (NCBI taxonomy): domain Eukaryota; kingdom Viridiplantae; phylum Streptophyta; class Pinopsida; order Pinales; family Pinaceae; genus Larix; species Larix kaempferi. The sequence continues at coordinate 2,298,824 of BSBM01000655.1, read as the reverse complement.
ATATAACTGATGACACTTCCGTATAGAGGAATAATACCATCTCTATAGGAGTACATACAACATACATATATGAAATACATTCTGAAGTTACATATACATCAACATATGGTTCCCCCCAAATGTTTTCCAGAAAGGATTTCCTTAGCTTTCCAAGTAGGACTATTCCCTTTGAGTGTTTTCCAATACCTTTCTGTTGAGTTAGTAGTTGGGGTGGCACTCCCCTCGTAAAGGTTAGCAGGAATTTTAGTGTTTTGGGGACTAATTTTAATGTATCTACCTTTTAAATCTCTAGGTATATTCATGAAAGCAAAACTAAAACTGAAGCAAAACCTAATTGCATTACTACTACTGCTAAGTTTTGGGGATTCTTGTTATAACATATGCATAGGTTCTTACCTCTCGTCTTACCGCTCACCCGCCACCAGCCTATCACTAAGTGTCAGAAAGAAAATTCTACCTACTACTAAGTTTTATAAGAAAATTCTACCTATCTACAACTCCCCGGCAACGACGCCAAAATGTTTGGTATTATTTATGTCTATTAAATACTCCAAATATTAATTATCAACCAGGGTTTGTACACTTCAAGTTGTCACAAAATATATGCTGAGGTAGAAGGGAAACTAAGATATTGGCTCGACAGATCTTATAAATGTTTAATAATGAAAATATTTAAAGATATTTCAAAATGAAAAACCGAGTCAAACTTTAAAATATAACTATCAAACTGATTAGACCTAACCTAACAAACAAATCATAATAGTATCAATCTATACTAATCTACTCTATTGACAAGAATTGAAATTACAAGACATAAAGAAAGTACTAGGCTAGGAAGCAAGACTTAATAAAAAACAAGCTACTCTATGAAAGTGAAAAACTACTAAACAATCACTCCAATCCTATACTAGGAATGGAAAGGCTATTCAAACTCTAACTATGAAACAAATTCAGAAAACTAACTATAGAACAATTTAATTTGTAAACTGACTATGTAAAAACAAGAAACTATGTTACTTTGAACAAGATGACAACTACCTAAGAAATCTAATCCAATAGTTAAACTACTAATGCATTTGAAAACTATTACTTCAAACAATCAAATGACTCAAGACTTATCTAAGCTACCTAATTCCACTCTCCTTGAGGATTTATATCAAAATGACTTTCAAATTCTACAGAGAAACAAAAAGGAACTAAATCTAATTTAATTTCTAGAAAAAGATGCAAGTAAAGAATGGACCAATTGCAAGTGACTTTGAACATTGTAAACTACTTTTTATCCATAAGCAAATGACATTTAAAAACTAGCTACAATACTTAGAATGAAATACTACTTCAACAGAAGTACAAATCCTAAGTTGTTTGATCTCGAATAACTACTTGAAATTAAAATATGAAATGCTTACCTAACTCATGCAAATTCCCATCAACATCAAATTCTATCTATCAATACTTCAAACTAGTTCATGAGACATTAACTACAAAGGAGAAAACTAAACTAGAAGTGCAAGCAAACCTAAGTACAAAGCAAGAATTCAATGACTTGTAAGCAATCTTTAACTTGTGAACAAAACATATAGCAGAAACAAAGTGTTCCTATGCTATCTCTACTGCAACTAAAACTAAAGCATCTTACTCAATTATGAAAGTGCAATGCAGCTAATCTATACTGAAAAGTAAACCTATACTAAACTGAACTATGTGAGCTATCATAATCAAACCTTAAAACACTGAAAACTAATGCATCTCTGGAATCAACATGAGACTATTTAAGTTTGAACTTGAACTTGATTTCTAGTCTATTATACCTACTGAAATGAAATGGTTAAACTAATCAATGGAATTAGCAAAGTCTAAACAATACATGCCATGTAAATGAAAATGAAAGATTGATTATAAATTTAAATGAGAACTGAAAGTGAAATATTGAACCTATTTAAAAAATGAGACAAACTGATATTTAGTAAAGTCTATGATATTCTATTAAACAAGCTTAAGCTATTCTAGGTTCTAGGCATGAAAATAATTGAAAGTGAATCATAAACTACCTAAATCATAATCAAGAGACAACTATACTGTTGCTACTTAAACCAGAACTACTTCTCATTTGCACAGAAAAATAAATGTTAAATGTAAATGGATTTCATCATAAATAAAAACTGAAATAATTAATCTATGTGTGAATATGAAATGAAATATAAAGTGCCGAAGATGGATTCGAATCCCAACTAGCTACAGAACATCATGAAATGCTGGAAAGTTAACCTATACCCTAGCTAACTATTTCTGCATAAACGAAATACTGGAAATTCTGGAAAACGAACTAAAATTCTGTCTAAGTGCGAATGAAAGGCTGAAAGACAATCTGAACGAAGGTGCGAATTGTTAGGATATTCCTATACTCCATCCTAATCCCACCAGTATTTTGATCATTTACATTTTCAGTCATGCATGCACTTTTAGGGTTTGCATGCATTCTAGGGTTTGCATGCATTTTGCATGCATCCCAGTCATCAGTCCACCACCTAGCCCTCAGTTAGCCAGCCCCCAGGAGCTTCTCACTATTAAGTTTTAGCCCTCCAGTTGCTTAATGCGTCCTTCTTCCTTGATTTTAGGGAGCAACTCGCCCTTCTTCACCTAACAATCCAGTTGTCTTCAGTTTACACTCAGTTACACTCAGTTACAGACAGTTATAGTTAGTTACACTCAGTTACACTCAATTACACCTACCAGAGTTAGTTTGACTGATGGTTGACAGTTACTTGAGCATTGATGACTCCACTGATGATGATGAAGACTTCCAGTTGTGCTCCGATGATACTAGTTGTGCTCCGATGACACTCCAGTGATCCTTTGATCACTCCATGGAGGCTAATTCGAATTGCCACCTTAGGAATTCGAATTCCTCATGCATTGTATTATTTATATGTACATTTGTGATTAATAATTTAGTGTGTGTGAAGTATTATTGCTTCTATCTGAGTTCTACTGTACCATATTATTCTGTTGCTCATTATACTGTATTGTTCACTCTTCTTCTATTTTCCTGCTTAATCATAATTACTCTTGTGAGGTATACATCATCTCTTAGATCTGTTGTGAGGATTTTCACATGGTATCATAGCATGTTGAGAGTATTGTTTATCTCCATTCTTGAGAGTTTTTTGCAGGTTATTACCAAGATTTCGAGTGCAGCAGTTGCAGTAGTTTCTGCATTTTTGCAGCAGTAGTAGTTGTAGTTATTCTATATTGTTTTTACAGGTCTTCTACAACTTCAATGAATTTAGAAGAAATTACTCCTCTTTCTCCATTCAACTATGATGAATGGAAACCAAGAATGATAGCATATTTGAAGAGCCATGATCTCTTTGATTGTTATTTTGAAAGAGAGTTCGAATCCTCTAAAGAGAAGATTGACTGGTTGAATAAAGGTGACATGCACTTTGGAGCAATGATGCTTTCTTTGTCTGAATACCTGAGATTATTTTTCCAATACCGTAATGGTGTTGAAACTCCAAGAGATTTATGGAATCCAAAAGAGTTATGGGCTCACCTGGATGAAAAAATTGGCAGAAAGAATGAAGGGATTGGTCCAAATCCATTCAAAAGAAAGCAAAGTGTTCCATTCACTCCCCTTGATGGTCTCTCAGATCATGCACCAGTATCATCTCATATTGAAGTTGTTGACAAAGAACTTGCAGATTCTCCACTCATGCTCAAACTTTCTTCTCTTTTTGTGCCAGTTCACACTCTAGATATTGCAGAAGGTCCTAAATCCTCTCTTACACCAGAGTTTGTTGGTTTGCATCATGATCACATGATTATTTCGGAGGTCAAAATAGCTATTGAAGGTAATGCATTCGCTCCTCTCCAGCTATCTCCTCTTTTATACTACTATATGATCATAAATTCATGCTTTCAGAAGGTTATTGAAGATTATGGCCATTGCCATTCGCTTGGGATAAATTCTCATGCAATTACTGGTTTTGATCTCACCTCTCATGGTTCAAAGGAGATCTCAAGAAACCATGATTCAAGTCTTGTATCTAAATTGGGTTCTAAGCAATTACTGCTTAGGATAATTTCTCATGCATATGATAGTTTTGATCGCACCCCTGTTGGTTCAAAGGAGATCTCAAGAAACTGTTTTTTAAGTCTTAAATATGATTTTGATTTCAAGCAAACATGTAATAGTTATTTTTGGCATAATCTCACCCATGGTGGTTTGAAGGAGAAGACAAAAGACTATATGCACTTTCACAGATTTGATCCTACCTCAGCTGATTCGAATCACAGGTTCAAGGATCATTTTCATACTGTTGGATTTGTTCTCATCACATTCGATCTGAAGAGCAAGTACAGCACATGCTTTTTGAGCATGATCCACTTCTTCCCAAGAAGAAGATACCTCCAGACATATGACCAAGCATCACACCTGCTTGAGTTTGGAGCATTTAATTTTTGTGTGTGTCTTACAGTCTGGTTTTTGAGGAGGGGGTATGTTTCCCATGAAATTTTCCCACTTCCTTGGTTTATTGATTGTTATGATTCATTGTATTGGGTGACCTTTGGTCTTAGTTACCAGGGCCCAGGATGGATTAAGGGGGGGTGTTAGGATATTCCTATACTCCGTCCTAGTCCCACCAGTATTTTGATCATTTACATTTTCAGTGATGCATGCACTTTTAGGGTTTGCATGCATTCTAGGGTTTGCATGCATCCCAGTCATCAATCCAACACCTAGCCATCAGTTAGCCAACCCCTAGGAGCTTCTCACTATTTAGTTTTATCCCTCCAGTTGCTTAATGCGCCCTTCTTCCTTGATTTTAGGGAGCAACTTGCCCTTCTTCACCTACCAGTCCAGTTGTCTTCAGTTTACAATCAGTTACAGTCAGTTACAGTCAGTTACACTTAGTTACACTTAGTTACACTGAGTTACACTGAGTTACACTTAGTTACACTTAGTTACACTGAGTTACACTCAGTTACACTTAGTTACACTGAGTTACACTCAGTTACACCTACTAGAGTTAGTTTGACTGATGGTTGACAGTTACTTGAGCATTGATGACTCCATTGATGATGATGAAGACTTCCATTTGTGCTCCGATGATACTAGTTGTGCTTCGATGACACTCCAGTGATCCTTTGATCACTCCATGAAGGCTAATTCAAATTTCCACCTTAGGCATTCGAATTCCTCATGCATTGTATTATTTATATGTCCATTTGTGATTAGTAATTTAGTGTGTGTGAAGTATTATTGCTTCTATCTGAGTTCTACTGTACCATATTATTCTGTTGCTCATTATACTATATTGTTCACTCTTCTATTTTCCTGCTTAATCATAATTACTCTTGTGAGGTATACATCATCTCTTAGATTTGCTCTGAGGATTTTCACACGAATGATCGGCCGTATGAATTCTGAGGATACAAATCACATGTAAATAAAAGGAAATTGTATTTTATGAACAACAAAACATCATATACAGGAAAAATAAATATATGCAGATGAAAACGAAATCACTTATATGCAAAAACGAAAGGAAAGTACTGGATATGCACAAACGGAACCTCTGGTTGTTGAGGGGCCCTTCCCAAGAAACAGGGGTTTATTCCTAAGCTAGATCAGTCACCAACCATTAACAGAAAACGAAAAATAATCATCAACAGTTGAAACAGAGCTTTTATATTAAACTAAAGAAAATCTTATACAACGTTTTTCTCTCCCTTCTTCTCAACCCTGGGCGTCTTTATATAACATTTACAAAGGGAGAGTAGGTCGACCCATTGAGTGGTCGACCTATCTTAAAATCGAAGGTCTTAATCACTGAAGAAACGGCTCATTAAAACGCACAGGCCATTTTCCTCATTTCGTTCAGCTTGGTTCCTTTGACATGAGAAGCAGATGCGTTGGCATCCTGGGTTAGTGAGGACGCGAATATTCACCAATGGAAGTTCACAATCCATAAGTGCCACGTGGACAACAGAACCCACGTTGTGGTTTCCACCTTCAATGCTCTAGAATATGCTAACAAACGACTTCGGTGGTGCGAACGAAGGTCTGAATGGACGTCCAAATGTAGATGGGCGTTTGGATGCGAATGAGCGTTCAGATGGATGTCCGTATGAAAACCACAACCTGAAAAATGAAAACTATGTGCCCAACAAGTCTAGAAGTGTTAATTTAACATTAATAAACCATAAAAAGATGATAATCAATTGATATTCATGATATATTTAAATATGTTGATACCTGAGTACGAATGGTGGTATGAATGGCAAGAAATATGACTTAACACACCAAAAATGAAAAAAAACAGTATCAGCATAGCACGTTCAGTGATCAAAAGTGATGGAAAAATTGGACATCAACACTCTTTGATTCTAGTAGCACTCATAACTTCTTTGATCCTCGGATCTCCAAATGGACTGATTGTTTTGTCCACCTTTGCTCCAACTTTGAAGTCATGGTTTCCAATGGGGGAACCTTATCTTGAAAGGGGAAGTGTCACAATGTGCATATCTTTATGGAAGATTACAACTTGCGTTCTAACATAATTTCCTTAGCCTTAGGCGGATGTGATGTGGTTTTGGGTGTTCAATGGTTACGCACACTTGGACCCATCTTATGGGATTTTGCTGAACTTTGGATGCAGTTTTCAGTCAATGGGAAAAAATACACCTTTACAGGCTTACGACTAGGGTCTCTCCGCATCATCAGTTCACATCGCTTGGAAAAGCTCCTTAATAAGAATTCACATGGTGTCATCGCTCAGCTCCATTCCATTCAGATGCACCCATCAACCGTCTCCACTACTCCCTTGGATCTCCAAAAAAATGTGGATAGATATGTAGGTGTCTTTGCTGAACTAGTGGGATTTCCGCCTTTCAGAGACCTTTCAGGTAAGAATTTAGCCGCCTCTACCTCTGAGAAGGAAATGATTGTTATTTTGCATGGAATACAGACGTGGTAGCCATACCTATTAGAGAATTCTTTCTACATTAAGACTACTCACCATAGTCGGAACTATTTCCTGGAACAACGAATCTCCTCACCCGCACACCTAAAATGGGTTCGCCAACTCTTGGGTTATGCCTATGAGATCACTTACATGAAGGGTTGGGACAATTTGGTGGCAGATTCTCTCTCTCGCACATTTGATGACCAAGTTTCTCTTTCAGCTATTTCTATGCATGTTCCCAATTGGTTGTAATCTATTCAACAGGGCTATGTCAATGAGTCCTCCTTATCTCAACTCATCCAACAGTTTGCCAACAACCCTTCTATTGTACTGCATTACTCTTGGGATGGCACTTCCCTAAGATACAAGGGTCATCTCGTGCTTCACCCAAGCATAGATCTTCAACAGGCTGTCTTCTTTGAACTCCATGCTTCTCCATTGGTAATGCACTCCGGGTTCCTCAAAACGTATGAGCGTGCACAACATACCTTCTTTTGGTAGGGCATGACAAGGACAATTCAATAGATGGTGGCTGAATATGATACTTTCCAGCTCCTTCTGGGATTGCTCGAACCTGTACCCCTACCCAGATCTGGACATATATGTCTCTGGAATTCATTGCAGGGCTCCATAAATCTGGAGGGAAGACTGACATTACCAATAAATGTTTGGACACTTATCTTTGTTGCTTCACCTCCGAACAACAACCTAAGTGGGTGAAGTGGCTCCCTCTCATAGAATGGTGGTACATTACTGCATCTAAAATTACTCTATATGAAGCAATCTATGGTCAGGCACCGCCATTTCTTCTTCCATTCACCCTCAATAGTGTACTAGTTCAGGAAATTGACACGGTTCTTCGAAACCGCAATTCGATTCTTCACATTTTGCAGGACACTCTTCACATGTCCAGAATTCAAATGAAACAACACGCTGATCAACACCATTCTGAGCACACTTTGCAAGCAATTGATATGGATTTTATTTTCCTACATCCTTCCAAGAAATCCTCCCTGCCACTCAAAGGGTGTCCACTTCTCTCTCTCTCTATCATAGAGGTATTCATTCAGTGGCACGACATGCAACCAGAGGATGCTACATGGGAACCACTCCTTCAAATTCAGCATCAATTTCCACATCTAAAGCTTTGAGGACAAAGCTTTTTCTAAGGGAGAGGGGATGTTAGGAACCCATGTCTTTACTTTGTTAGTATATTGTTGTTGGACGCATATGCTTTGTAAGTCATCCCTGGTATTTGTTGATCCATAGTTTGTGTTATTGTTGTTGGGAAAATATGCTTTGTAAGTCGCCCGTAGTAATTGTTGATCCACAGTTTGTATTGGCCCATGGTTTTGACCCATAGTATTGGCGCCTAGAATTAGTATATAAGTGTGTGTTGAGGCCAAGGAAGGCACCATGAAGTTATTTGTATTGAGATTTCCCCCTCGAAGTGGCCTACGATCAATAAAGTGATTCTGAGTTCTGTTATTTATGCTATCTCGTGTATTTTCAGTAATTAATTGTTGCAGGTTCCTCACAGTTGTCTTTGTTGGTTCCCTTGGGAAGGTTGGTTCTGCTGTTGGTTTTGTTGAGAATAGAATTTCCCTTGGGGAACAGGGGGATTTTGTGGTTGAGCAGGTGCTGGGTCAAGATGCAGTGGATAATATGTGAGAGGGGATTGAGGTTTGTGTAAGCGCAAGTGTTTCTGGTTGATGGTAGTAGGAAGGTGGTGCGGCAGGGGGAGTGTACGCTGGCATGGTATGTCTGTAACAATGTGTTGGACAAGAAGGTCCATGTATATGGGGGGCTTGGGCCGGGGTAGCATACGAAGATGTTTCTCCTGAATGGGCTATGGTGCGTGAAAGGTTGGGGCCAATCATGGTAGAATTGGGTGTAGGATTATAAGTCGGGGCGCTATCCGTAGGCATATGAGTATAAGGATGACTACGAGATGCAACGTGTCCAATAATGTTGTCGGCACTGTTGAGGCCCCCGAAACATCTTTCCAGGAGGAATCACCATGGGGAGCATCAGGTAAAATGGAGTAGAGGTATCCCGATTGTGAATAAATGAGGTCAAATTGTTGGGATTTGAGAATGTCTTCTTCTTCGGTTTGGGGCCGTTCGGATGCCACATCCTTGGCGATAACTAGTATGAGGGATTTCAAGAACCAATCTAAAAATATGAGTACATCTAACTTGATCTTACACAAACTACGACGTCTATGCCAGTCATGGATATGGTCAGTGATATGTGTAGCCGTGTTTTGTCTACAAGATAGTAAAATATCAACACCAGTTTCATAACATACGGGTAAATGAAAGAACTCCAGGAAATTCAAAACAAGGGATGTAAAAGTGGAGTGTGTCCCATGTGGTTGTTATATAGATCACTTAGTTGCAGAGCCAGTGAGAGTCCATTGTAAAAGGTAGAGGCAGATCGAGTCATCCTCTATGGAGTTGGAGGAACACCATAAGTGGAAGGACATGATATGGTTTTGTGGGTCCTCAACACCCTTTCCTTTAAACTTTTGGATGTCAGAAGGGGAGTTTGGTAGGCATGGGAGGCCATGTGGGGTCATGTCGGATCAGATCGTTGGTCAACCAGGCTAGATCAGGGAGGTTGAGACTGGCCACGAATGGAAAACTAGCAGAAGGATGTGACATAGTGGTAGTGAACTGTGTGCTAGCCATGGAGGCGGTAGTGGGGACACCTCTACCAAGAGGCAGGGCAACTGTGTGAGTTGTAGCGAGGATTGAGTAGGAAGGGATAGTGCCCCCAAGTGTACTACTGGTGACCAAAGGGACGGTAGTCGGAATAGAGCCGATACCGATGGGTATGGAAGTAGTGACTAGAATTCCAAGTGTAGGTCCAGTGGATGGTATAGCAGGGATAGATGCTGAAATGGTAGCTAGGATAATGGTGGAGCCATTGCAATTATCCTATTGGTAAAGGGGTTGGGATTCACACCGGCCATAGGTCTAGATGGAGCTGTGTAGGTGGGTAATTCCCGCGACGAAGTTGTTCGTTTGTGATGTGTGGTTTCAAGTGAACTGTACTGCGGGGGCTGGCCCTGTAGGCGATGAGAGTGTCTCGGTGAATCAATGGTGATAGGTGTAAAAAGTACTAAATGGCTATGGGAGATAAAATGCTCAAAAATCCAAGTGCAATCGTGTGTGCAAAAGGAGAGCTCTCAAAAAATGCGGCCCTTAGGCCAACAACAAGCTCAAAAACACTTGTGGCAACAACGTGCTACAACAAGCGAAGCGGAAATAAAATGTTTAGAATACCAACATGAAGAACTCCTAAAAAATAAAAAGGAAGAATAATTAATCCAATCGGGGTATAGGAGCATGCAAACACCTATCTAAAAGATATGGAAGCTCACACAAATCGTATCCCCTGCAAAGTGATGAAATCCGTTGTCAAGCAATACGAAATGGAGAACCAAATGGCTAAGGATATCCCTCTACAGAGAGGGACTCCGGGTAAACGAGTCCTAGAAGAATGGACACTAAGATACCCCATTCATGGCACATCCGGAAAGGTATCCTGCAGCTTCAGTTCTTTTGCTGTCGTACACCCAGTATGGGAGCTAGCATGCATGAAGAGAACAACGAGTTGGTGTTCTTTATTACAGAATGGAGTGCGGTATTCCACTCAAACTTTTGGAACCAATCTTACTACTTATGCTCCTAAGGGAGAGGCCCTCTGACAAATTGGTGTTAACCGTACCAATAAATAATAGGGGATTTTGGATCCCTAAAAGATAACAGCTATGTATCAAACGTAAATGACAAATGTGGTGTTATTTGGATGCCTATCCCCAATGTCCTACCTAGCTACAAAGTTCTTTTTGTGTTCCCCAAGTGGAGTTAAAGTTGGTTGAGTTAACTAAATTTTAAATCTCACTTGGATTATGGTGACCGAGTGTGTGCACAAGTGGTGTGTAACCAAGATCGTTGTATGATCAATGCTGAATAAAATGCTGAAAGAAACAGCTGAGATTGGAAAATAAAATTTTGTTCTTTTGCTTTCCAAAATAAAAGTACTAATTGCTATAAGAGGTATGAAGTAAATAAGCCTATTGAAAATATGATGCAAGAGATAGCAATTCATGCATACAGGGGTCTATCAAGTTCTACAACAAGCCAAAAATAAACAAAAGTGCTATGAGCAGAAAACATAGTATGAGAGGGCCAACTACAATGGGTAGAGGCTAAATTGAAATGGTAAATAACGCTAAATAAAAATTTGGAGAAAATTATATGAAAAAATTCTTAAATATAACTGGATATTTGGATTCCTTGTTCGAAAACACCCAATTTTTTTTAAAAAATCGTCCCAAACGGAGCTCGAGAGAGGGAGATATGGGCGTTTGAAAATTGAGTTGCACTATTAGGTGATTAGAGCGCGGATTTGGAGGAAAAAGCTACACTAAAGGGCATGGGTTTCTGGATGAAAAGCACACTAAAGAGCGTGGATTTCTGGGCGTAAAACGTGCTAAAGGGCACAACTTTCTAGGTGTAAAGCGCGCTAAAGGGCACGACTTTCTGGCTGTAAGGTGCACTAAAGCGTGGCTAGCTGGATGAAAAGCACGCTAAAAAGCACGAGTTCCAGGAAGAAAGGTGCGCTAAAGCGCCGATTTTAGGCCTAAAGTCGCGCGACTAAGCGCAGGTTTTAGTCATACAGTTGCAATCCGCGATGTGGAAAACGATTTTTGAAGTCGCGGGCCGAGCTGTAAAAACATAATTTTTGAAGATTACTACAAAGGCAAGGGCCAGATTCGCAAATATGGGGTCCAAGGCTAGACCAAAGCTGTAAAATGCATGCAAAATAACAAGTACAAAACTAAAAATAACCAAATATTCTATGGGAATCAACCTAGTGGAGTCGTCAAAACTGTAGCTGGGGTTTTCACACCAGCTCGTGCTAAAGAGAACCTACTAAGGATTCAGGAAACCTTAGTAGTAGTTAAAAATAATGAGTAAAAACTAGATACTAAAAGAGTGACATGTGCACGTGATAACGTAAAAATGACCTAACAATAATAGTAAAAATAAACAATCATGAGGAACTCGTTAATGGAATTTGAATTTTTTTTGTATTAATGGGAAAACAAGGGCTTGCAATGGTGTTTACCTCAAATGGTGAGGTTGTTGGAGTCCTTGCAGTTGTACGAAGAGTAGTGAACCGGATCTCCAGAGTTCCTTTCCCTTATCCAAATGCTCCATAGGTGGCCAAGACTCAACTGAAATGGTGAACAAAAGATCAAGGTGATAAGCTAGAGTCCAATAGAAATTTCAGCAGCATAAGGGTATGAAGAGTGATTGATGGATGTGAAATGGGGAGCCTCCATCACCTTTTTATAGTGATTTTGGGTGGTGGAGTATTGACCCATGGTTTTGGGCAACCAATAGTATTGGCTAATGGTATTAGGGTTTTTCCTTCTTTTCTGAATTTATTTTTGACTTTTTTTCCCTTTTTATTTTATTTTGGGGATTTTGGAACCCCTTTTTGTGGGTTTTGACATTTTTTGAAGGAATTTCATTAATTGAGGAGGGACATAATGATTTTTTTCCCTTTTGGTTACCATTTGAGGGTTTTTTTATGGTTTTGGAGGCCAAGAATGTAGGAAAAGTGGACAAAGGGGTTATGTGACTAGGGAGATGAGCTAGTGAACAATTTTTGGGTGTTAACACTACTAGAGTTGCATTTATCTGAGGTTTACAGCTTTCCATTCAATGTTTTATGTAGGTGAATTTTCCTCTTTTTTTAGGTGGATACAGTTGGACTCGAGCTGGTAGCTCTAGTCAAAATTTTTTAAAAAATAAAAAAGTTAAGGAGCCAAGCCATGGCCATAGCGCCTAATGTTACCATAGCGTCCATATAAAACTTAGCTTGCAAACATATTTTTCCATAGAATAATTAGGTTTCCCTTTTTTTTTAATTATCATTTATCTATGTCATAACCCTTTGTAATGCCATAATGTGGCATTGTTTTTCTTTTTCTTATATATTTTTGTGCGCTCCTGGGGTCGATGTGTTGTTCTGCTTGTAAGAAAATAGTCTCAAGGATTTAATGTGCATCGTGGAAAAGGAAATTCTACCACTGTTATTTAACATAATTACTGGTCCTTGAAAATTCTAAAATATATAGCGTGTAGGTTTTCAATCTAGTTCGTGGATTGATTCTTGTTTGTGCAATTTTTACTATCGTTATGCATCAAAATGCCCATACTCACTACCACTACTATGAGTGAGACCTTAGGGTGAACAATGATGATGAAATTCAAAAGTGGTTGGTGCAAACCCGCAACGTGGTTTCCTAATAAACACATATTTACGTTTGAGCTAAAATAAAAAACTTTGTGCATATTTTCCCCTCAGGATTTCATAATGGGTCAAAGTAAAATGTTATGAGCATACTCATAACCGGGTAAACTGCGATGATTGAAAACTCGCTGCCATGGGAAGAACATAATTTCCTAATAAGTATTTCAACTCAGAGCTTTGTGAGTTCAAAATTGAAAAAAAATGTGCGCATCATTTTTCCTTCCGTAAAGGTTCAGAGTAAGTGATTTCTAAACCGAATCTAAGATTCACCCTTGGAAATTGGAAAATTGCATGAGATTTATAGAAATATGGGTTGCGACTTGCGTGTAGGATAATATACTCTCTATCTCTTTTTTAAGGTCTTGATCTATTTTTATGAAGGTCGCTACCCAGCTAAAGAATTGTACGACTAGTCAAAGTCTGAGCATTCTGGACTGGCAATGAAACTGGGCAGAGGCTGTTATTTCAATTTATTATTCTTGTTAAGTTTTGATTTTATAATAAAATATAAAAAAATATTTCATTTATATATAATATAATCTCATGTTTACATCTATAAATTTTTACTAACTTGTTGCTTCTCTTGTATAATTTTTGGTTTGTTTCAGTTGAATTTTTTTTTTAAATTTTTTGAGGGGGTTTCCAATTTGTAGTAATCCCTTTGGTCCAGATTTGGAACCATGGATTTGAATATGATTTAATAGTCGTAGGCTGACTCTTTTTTTATTTTTGTTTTGAATCCCAAATCAGAGGTTTTGCTTTAGTAATTGTGAGTTATTATCTACAATTCTTATTTTGATAAAAGGTCTTCATAGAGTTTTTGAGATACCTGATGGAGGTTTTTCCTTCCTAAAATTTTATCCTCAACAACCATTGTTAGTCATCGGTTATGGCTTGATGAAGGATAAATTTATTTTCTCCCTGTGTAGTTTTTTTTTGTTGTCTATTTCTGAGTCTTAATGGAGTTCTTTGCTTGTATGTTTTTATAGGGTTTTAACCTAATATTTCTCTTTAAATTGTTTGGTGCCTTTTTCTCTCTGGTGTTAATTTTACATAGAATACATGAGGACTGTATATTCTAACGAACGCACCCAGAAACTGTTTTTAGCCATTAGGATCTTGTATATACGATTTTTTTTTTTTAGATTTACAAACCATGTTGTTCATGTCGTCTCCTTCTTTCTTCCTTACTGTAGGTAAATGAATTTTCACACAGGTCGAAGGAACGGATTCAATCTATGGAGGATGTAGGTTAAGGGAGTCTTCCTCCTTCCTCCTAAGATGCTCTGTACTATGGAACAAGGTTCCTTGTCCCAAATTTTGTTCTAAATAAAATTTTCTTCCAAGCCACAAGCAACCTCTATTGGCTTGCCTTTAGAATTTTATGTTCAAGGTTTTGTCTAGATTTAGGATTCTGTGTTTACACAACAAATTCTAGAATTTTTTCTGCTCAAGTTTTGTCTAGGTTGCAGCAGGAAGTAACATACAGTTTGTTCGGGGATTTTAGTAAATTTCATAGTAATTATAGGTGTAAGTAGGCCCTAAGGTCCTATTTTTTGAGCCTACGGCTCTAATACCATAAGTAGGGACCATTTTAAGTCCTTAATAACTATTTACTAAGCTATCAGTTTATCACCTCTTGTTCCATTTATGTTGATGCAATCTAACAATTTTTCAATTACTCATTTATTCAGTATACATGTTCTATTTAATTATTTTCTAAGCTAACAATGATTCAAATAGTTTTATGAGGCATGTCTACTAGATTTTGAAATACAACTAAATTCAACAGGTATGAGATATCATGTTCAATATTAAATCCTTTGAAACTTTTCACATAAATATTTGTATCTATAACTTTGAAAAACATGATAATGAACAAATAAGAAAAGTACCTGTAGGATAGCAGTTTGTCCCTATAGATAAATAGGATAGTATTTTTCCACTGTAAAGGGAAACTCAACCACCAAACATATTTACCACCCAGCCTGCTAGGGACAGCCTCACCAGCTCCCTAGCTCCAAGAAACCCATAGGATTCTTGGCTCTCCATGCCCGAAGTCCCCAAGAACAACAACAACAACTGTAATATTCACAAGTAGGTCTTGAGATCCATCTCCCTTCCAGTTCATATCTCCTTCTAATTTCCCCCATGGATTCCCGCTTCATATTTCTTTCTCAACTCTTTGTAATTTTCCCCTCTCATGGTTCTAAATTTTTTTTCCCAAAAGGGAAACCCCAAAAATAAATAGTTCCCCCTTCATCTTTTCTCCCCCCTTTTAAGAACTTCCCGCTCCCTCTTTCTTTGAGAGGAGTGCTACAGTACCCTCTAGAAAAAGTTTTAAAATAGTAATGTTCATATCCATACATTTACATTTTAGATAACTCGTCAAGTCAAGTTGAATAATAATTTCAACTCCACCATTTTCAAAAAAATAAAAAATAAAATAATCACTTTGAAAGAACAACCATATCAATTCCTGTTGACTTTTACCCAACAATGAAATAAAATCCAATAACTTCAACTACACCATTTCCTAAAAAGGATTAAAATATTCACATTGAAATACAACCATATCCATTCATTTAGTTTCGATTGACATCTACCTAGCAATCCAATCAAATTAAATTGAATAACTTAAACCTTTCTAAAACATGTGAATAATATTGTACAATCTCGATCCCAATAAATATTAAAATTAAATGCATCTAAATAAGAAAAATGAATATTAAATAAACTACACTTTTCAATTAGAAAATAATCTATAGTTAACCCAATAACCTCATTACAAATAGTCATAATACAATTAATCATGTCATTAAATAATAAATCTATATTTGAATAATACTAGTGTATGCACACAAGGTATGTAAATGTAGCTAGTACTTACATAGCCTATGCGTGTACTAATAATAACATGATGAACCTCTAATGTATAGCTCCTATTTATCACAAGCAAGCATGCAAGGAAACAATTTAGTAATCACATCATCTAACAATAATTACTAACTAGTCACAATAACACAACATCAACTGCATGGTATACTAAGTTTATCAAACATAAGTAAAGAAAGGGTTTTACATACAAACAACCAAGATGTTTTACTAACTCCCACAAGATTTCTTAACTACCTGCTTCTTCTTTTAATTCACAACTACCTTCCACATCCTATCCTTCCTCTACTGGACTACCCTAGAGCATCAACTACATGACCTAACTACAGTTAAAATCTGTAAGCAGAAGTGTCGACTATATTGACTACGCTTCCCCAACATGCACCCACTAGTCATCATCTCACACCTTGGGGAGCGTGTCGTAGCGCAACCCTCCCATGACTCTGGGTTTCAAAGGATAAACGATGGGTAATGCGTCCACCCCTCCTATGGAACAAGGGTCAACATCCTTCATAGGCATACTGCATTTCTATTGTTGTTCTTGGGGATTCATCATTGAATAACTAGTTTGGGTAGTTGAGTTTCTTGAAACCCTCCTCCTACCCACTCATCATGATAATAAACCAATAATCATACATAACAATAATGCTTCACTCACATACCATTTAACTTTTGGGTTCATGTCACTGATGCACTTCCATTTTGTAGGACCCAACTATCACTTAGTTCTTTTAATCTTGTAGGTTAGTATCCCAACACAAGATCATGCAATATCGTGCAATCATTGACATGTTTACATCTTTTATTACTAATAAACAAAAATGTAACCATTTTTGATGTACCATGCACTTGGTATCACATTCATTTATTAAATGCTTATCTTAAACCGATATGCACGTATCAAAGCATCTCATTTAAATTTTAATGATACACTAAAATGTAATACCCCAATTTTGACCCTTCTGAAATATGGGCTTTTAATGTAAATATTGTATACAAGCGATGTATGTTTCCCTAGCGTGGAGCTCAAGGCCAAGGTCCCGCTAGTGTATGTTCGAATTTTATTTAAAATGGAAAAGTGTTTGATATTTTGATACCCATGGGCTATTAATCCATGGAATATTGTAAATTGATGTAAATATTTAATATTGCAATAAACTACCAAAATTGGCTATGGAAGCAACTAATGAGAAGGAGCCATGTGTATTCCACTAGGGAGTGGTGAGGGGGTTGTGGGATTGAACCATATGCTGCCAAATTTCATTTTGAGAACCCATTTGACTTTCATTGCTGACATTTATTTCAGTTGTAAGGAAGTTGTTGAGAAATCAGTTCATGGCTTCAATGGAGCATGGGCAGCCCATAAATTCATATGGCAGGTATAGGTTTTTCTTTTCTTGTACCACAAGTCACCCTACCTCATGGGAATTGGTTCTTCCTCATTCCCATTCCATTGTTGAAGATCCCAGCATCAGTTTTCATCCATTACACATGCCCAGCAGTGAGAAAAACTAGAAATCGCAACTTTGCAAGAACCCACGTTTTGAAGTGCCATAAACGCCTAGAATTGGGTATTGACAGTGAAATCCAATGGGGGATCCATAGATATGAACCTTGAGGTGAATTTGAGAGTATTATATGCCTTGAAATCCATTGGAAAACCCAGTTTTTATAGCCTAGAAATCCAGTGACGGGATTGAGTTGTTTGATGACAGAATTGTGAGAAATCCAAGTGTGAATGATTGAATAGAGGTTTGGTTTGCTTGATAAACCCAGTGAAGGTTGGAATCTCAAGGAATTAGCAGCTGTACCTTTCTATGCCCACCCTAAATAGCATTGGAGGGAAGGGACACCAGAGGGACTGTGCAGCAGAGAAAGGGACCTTCCTAGTGTTGGGTGAGGTAGGTATTGTGGGTGCCATGACTTTGGAGTTCATTTGAGATGCCTATAGCTCTGTGGCTAAGCTCACTGGCTTAACATCCTACTCCTTTGCTTATTTCATGCTTGATAAACCCAATTGTGTGTTGGAGTAGTATGATTGTTTGAGTGAAACCATGGCTGTGAGTGAGCTTGTTTAGTTCCTCCTTAGTGGATACACAACCCAGCTCGGGGGTGATCTCTCAATTGAAATAACATAGGCTAGACAAAGATCTATGGTTGGGTGGAACGTTGCTCTCACATAGCCAGTTGTTTATACAGCTTCATCTCAAAGATAAGTGTTCTCTGTGGTTCAAATTATATGCATTCTGTGTTCTGCAATGTTTTAATTAATGATTGTTGTTTATATGTTGAATGCATGATGAAACTGTGTGTATATATATAGTGTTTAATTCCGCTGTGTTTGTTGAGTATGAATATGTATGCATAAGTTTTTATTTATCCATGAATTTCCTAGTAATGTATGGGGCTAAGATTTTCCAAATAAGCCCCGTATGTTTGCTCATGTTTCCTCCCTTGCACTAGATTGATGGAGGGGGACGTGAGATAAAATTAAAGCATGACCATCATTAATAATATTAACTCTACTCACATATACATAACTTCCACAAAGTAATAGGTCCATATGTCCACAATGTCATCATACTAATGTAGTTCCTTAAATAATAAGAAAATACGAATAGGCAATGGTAGTTCAAATGGTAAAGTCAAAACAAGCCATTACACTCCCCCATTATTTGAAGAGACAAGTTTGATCTTTTGTTGGTGAGGAGCCTTCATGAACCTTCAATGCACGACACGTAGCCGAGATCCTGCCATTTTGAAATTCATGTGGATATTTAAGGAAAATCCACACTATGTTCGTGTGGGCATATAATTGATAATACTCACAGTAGTGCGGGCTAACATGGGTGTAACCATGCTACCTCTTCTTTTGAATGACATTTATGGATTCATGCTGTTTGTTGGATCAGATAAGGATGTATTTGTTGGGATTCATGCTATATGTTGATGATTCCTTACTACAATATTATCCAAAATGTCGCATGTGTGCGAAATTTAGGCATTAATAGATGCCCCCTGATGAATGAGGTTCAGAGGGTACTGTAGAATTGATAATCCATCATCATTTATTTTGTGTTTTCCCATGCTCTTGCAAGTTCTCAAGTGAGTGTGGACGAAAGGTTCTCTTGGGGGATGATTTTTGGTGATGACCGATGAAGCTGTAACAAATAATAGTGTTTTATACAAACGAGGTGAGCATACGCATGCTCGTGAAAATATGTCAAGATGACTACAATGAGAAGAGACTGAGCGGTCAACTCATAATACTACTAGTACATGGGAGAAGGTGGCTTCAATCCATGTAAGAGTATTTTAAACTAGAAATGATTTTACAACTGCCAAAGAAGCGAACTTGTTGATGACCTTGATAATCCCATAGGGGTGGGGGATTGGAATATTGGTGAAGTTTCTAAATGGAGAAATTCACTGTACTACTACTACCATGATTTGTAAATGTGAACAATGCTACCTTCGATATTTATGAATCTCCCTGATGCGATAGAATGTGTTGACATCGATCATAGTAGATACCACTAAGTTAGGGATCACTGACAAATCTCCCTATTTAGTTCAAGGTGATCCCTTCTGTTGATTGAAATGGATCTCAAGGTACCACTGCAACTACTACAAATCTCAAGATATCGGTATTTATCGTTTGTGGGAGTTAAAGTACACAATAAGATGAGGGTCTTACCTTGATAACCAAGATAATTTTGTAACCAATTGTAAGACTGACAGACCAGACACAAGACTGGTTGGTAAGTGTGGACTCATAATTTCCTTTGACCGGTGTCAACTTGGGGAGTCACTGATGGAACCATTCTTTAAATAAAGGTACATAGTGTAATGGAGGGAGACAAACTACAAACACAGGGTTTTGTTGGAGAAAATACACTAAGGGTGGTGGTGACTGAAAAAACTAACAATGATGGGGGTATGGAGACTCAATGAAATCAATCAAAGGTGACCAAGGTTTTATTCCAAAATAATTGTGGTGTTCCGACAATTTTGAGGGGATCAGGGGATTGCTTGTAGATAAATAATCAATGGTGGGGTCCCCATGGTTTTGGGTGTGTTGGGTGACCAATTTGATGATGGGTGGGATTCCCACAATTTTGGGGTGAATAAGGGAATCAATATGATGATGGGCAAAGTTCCATGATTATCTGCAAGCTGTTTACAAAATGCAAAGACGGGTGCCCCATGAATCAATGCCATGCAAATTGTTCTTGTGGGAATAACTAAATAGAATTGGTTTCTACGAAGGGTGGGATCCCCATTGTTTTCTTTGTGGCGGTGATGATATGAAGAAGATTGTAGATGGTATATTTCTCATGGAGGTATGAGTGGTCAACTATGAATCTTGATCGTAACATGTGATGAGGAATTTGATGGCACTGATTTCCGATGGTAGGATATTAAATACACAACTATAACATGATGAACTGTGGGTTGATATTTTCAAGTTAGATCATATTCCTTAGGCTTGTTGGGGTTCGACATCATGGGTGACAAATTATGATAGGCGTGCAATGGTGCACACACTCGTGGGGGGTGCATGCTATTTGTAGAAATGATGTTGATGGCACATTGTTACTGGGAATTATGAATGTTGGTGTATGGGAAGACCTAGGGTTCATCATAAATTTCACCAACAAAACCCAAAACATTATCCCTTTTGGCATCACCTGCAAGCACGCAAAGTCTCACATGGGGTATTTAGGGAAAATGTAAGAACTAAGCTTCCACAGTGTTGAAGGGATGTGAACATTCATCTGATAGATCTATCATTCATCTAGTTAACATCTTTACCATCCATTCATTTACTGTGTAATATAATATTTCTTTGTCATGTTCCAATATTTTCCTATGGTCCATGGGGGATGATTTTAGCCTAAGTCACATAGGCATTAATTAAATAATTAATGGATGGATGAAGTAAGATTCGTAAGGGTGAATTTGAGGAATTAAATAGATAAGGAGGGGCCCCCATGAAGTTATTAACCCCCAATTCAAGTGCTAAGGTGATTTATTAATTAATTGAGAAATTAATTAATTGAGGAAATTTTGAGGCATTACACCTTATTAATTAATTAATTACTGGATAATTAATTAATTGCTAAGTTAAATTATTAATGAGTGGTATTATTTTAATTTAAATAATTATTTCTAATAAATGTGCCAAGTGGTTGATGACTTGGCCAGGAAATTCGAATTGATAAGTGAGCCAAACTTGCCTAAGTGATGAAACTCAGAAAATCAAGGAATTACTTGGAGTAGAAGTCAAGTAAGCACTAGAGTCCAAAAATGTTTCCAAAAATGAGAAAAAGAGGAATATTTCAGGAAAAGCAGCATAAATTCAGAAAGCAGGAAAGTATGAAAAGCAGTAAAGTTTAGAAAAGAAGGAAAGTCAGAAAAAGAGGAAAAAAGAAGGAAAGCCAAAGCAAAGAAAGCAAGCAAATCAAGGAAAGTATGTCCACTCATGGGTGGCCTATTCTCACAGGTCACCAAGATAAGTAACTTTCTCAACAGGTCAACAAGAATTCTATTTAAGAAGGTTTCCAACTTCATTCAAGAACTTTTGTCATTTGTAATTTTGGTTTGAGAGCTCCGAGCCTCTCTAGTTGAGTGATGTGCCTCAACTGTTCCTCTTGGGTGATGTGCCCCAAGGTCCTTTAGTTTTCCAGAGAGTGTTATGCAGGTCCAAAACATGTACTGGAAGCCATTATCAGCTATTTGCATCCATCATTGAATATTTAAAGTCAAAAGAAGAGCAGATCCCGCAGATAGTGAAACTACAGCTAGTTTTAGTGAAGATTCTCCTGTTGAAGAAGTTTGAGCCAGTGAATGCGCCCAAGACTTGGTGGAGAGATGGTTCAGCCATTTTTGCAGACATTAGAAGAGCCACATATCATAAATCAGCTTCAGAACTGAAGTATCCTTCTCTTCTATCTCATTCTCTCAACCACGGCTAGATTTGGAGGTGTTTCCTCTACTAGAAGAAGAAGACAAGTGAAGGACTCCATATTCTTTCTCAGAGATCCAATTTTAAGCTCATACTCTGTTCCAGACCTATATATGATCACCATGTACTTTCGGATCATATATCTAATCATTTCATATCTCACACAGTCCATCCTGGGCTCTATGTGAGGATTTCCTAGTCATTGTGATACTGTTCTACTGAAGGATCATTAAATAAACACAATCTTGGTCCAGTGAGGTATATTTAGACTTGATTCTATCTTATATCAGAACCATATAACAAATCAGAACAGATTATTACATTTAATGAAGATCATTTAATAATCCGGAATAGAAGACTAGCTCATTGAGCATTGTTTTATGACTAGTTTTACTGAAATGACTGCCAAATCTATTCCAAGAGTCAGTTTTGCTTTCTGTAAGTTGTAGGTGGTCAATGATACAGTATAATATCCATATCAATCATTAATTTTAGAATTTGGAAGCATTTAACCTTTGTTTGTAAAGTTTGGAAAATTCCTAGCTCAACAATCCCGGAGTGGCTTAAGACTCCCAAATTACTCCTGCATATTCCAAATATTTTTGAATGCTTCCCAGTTAATCCATTGAAATTATTTGACTATCATAAATCATCCTTGGACCCTCACTGACCCACCCAGTCTAGTAAGCATATGCTGGTGCGCCCAGGAAGCTTTGCGGTAGGCTTCAGCGGTAGCTGTTGTCCGAAACATAAATGGCCCCAGTGATTTTTGCTTAGGACTCTCCCTATGATATGATTTGCTTCTGATGCACACATCTCATATAAATTTCAGAATTGAATGTTCATCTTACCAAACTCAGTTTCAAGTCTCCTTACCCGTCACTGACTTCCTGCTCAATTCGGTGAATTGATTAAAAATGGACAAGTAAATTTTATTTAAAATTCTGAACTTGAGTTAATATTTGGGTTAAATATTCATAGGATATTACAGTTGTATCAGATCAATTTCCTTGGATCATCCTGTGGAAGGTAAATCTCAGTGGAAAAGTAGCTTAGTACTATTTTCAAGTTGTAGTTGTGGAATTAGTTCCATGTCATGGAAGATTCAGACTTTGAGTTGTATGAGGGGGAAGATTATTTTTATGAAGAGTATGATAATTATGATGAGCAGTATGAAGAATACTACAGACAGTATGAGGAAGAGAATTCCCAAGAAGTACCTTCCACAAGCATCTCCCATGAGATCATGATTGGAAGAAGAGACTATGGTTATTCTGATAGCCATATTCAAGAAAAAGTTGCATGTTCCATAGTCAAAGGTCAACCTTCTATGGAAGAGATAGTAAAAGATATGAAATCTTTATTGGATGCATGTGACTTCACAAGAATTTTTAGATCCTCTTTAAGAAAATCCTCCAAGAATCTTCATCCTAAGACAACTAGGGAGAAGCAAGTCCCCAAAACCAATCATGAGATTGTTGACAGAATGGAAGAAGAATCTACTGCAAGATTATATGTTGAGGATCTCAATGTCACCTCAGAAGAGATTGGTAAGCTTAATGATGGTGAGACATATTTTGGATCAGATCCAAAAGAAGAACCTAAATCAGATTCAAATTCACCACTTGAGCTTCATAGTGAAGCAGAGGTTGACCACACATCAATTAGATGTGAACTAGTAGAATTGGTGGTAGAACAAGGCACCATAACCCCACGTATTGAAGAGATAGGCATGATGCCAAGGTATGGACCACATTCAGATTTTTGTACTACTTTGTATAATGATGATGTTGCAGCCACATCAGAGGATGATTATTGCATAAGGGATTCCCTGGATGCTGAGTCTTGCATCCTTAGTGATAAGGGTGAATGCAGTGACAAGACTGAATCACTAGAAAGGTGTTTACATGATGCCCACATGGTTGGAAGAGAACCTATTGAGGAATGTTTTAAGTGTGAGGAAGCATCTAATGATGTGTATTCTGATATATATGTGGGAGACATGGAAGTACCCATTGGTGATGGTGTTGTGGATGCAAGATCCATGGAGAAAGAAGCAGCAACAAAAATTGATAATGAGAGATTGGTGGAAGGTCAAACCACCAACATACCATCACAAGGAGGGGAAAACATAACACATGGAAATTTTTTCAATTCTGATTTTTTTATGCCTATGTGTCAGCATCATGGGGCAACCACTTTAGAGGAGAATATGAGCTTGGTTGGATCCCCAGGGGTTGAGACTCCTGAATTGGGGAGGGATGAAAATTGGAGAGAAAGACTTACTGGTGCACCAAAGATGAATGAACACCCCAGTTGCATCCAAAGATCTGATTATCATGATCTGAAATATGAATATCTTGTAGCCCCAAAATATAGATCAGCTTTCATAACTTCAACAAAATCAGCTGAAGTTGATCCTAGGAAGCTAGAAGAAGAGAAGGCTCATTTGCCAGAACCTCATTTCCTTGAAGGGACACTAAAGATGAATGAATGTAAAATTCATGAATGCCTTCAAAACCTCAATGACACCCATGCCTTAATGAATAATCTTTGTTGGAATTTGGGGGAGCAGTCTTCCATGAGAGACATGGAAGAATTTCAGAAATCCATGACAAGCATAAAAGAAAATTTCTTGAACCTGCTTTCTGATAGAGATAGCTTGTTGGATCTTGTAGAGTTGTTTCATGGTGCATACTTGAGGGATGATGAAGAGATCATCAAGCTCAATGATGAATTAATGGCCACCCAAGATTCCTTGAGAAGCACTCAAAGTGCCCTCCAAGAATCCAAGACAGAAATATTGCAGCTTCATGAAAAGTTGCAAAGATCCTCCCTGCCCTCCTACACACCATTCAGTCAATTTCATTGGGGTGAAATCCGTCATGATCGTATGGAGGAACCTCATGAGACGGTGGATCATGAGGATCATTTATCTTTACATGTGCTTGAGGAGTGTGCAGAACAGTTTGATGAAAACCAAGCACCTGATCAATTCCTAAGGGAACTTGAGCTATTCCTTGGAAACAGTCACTCTCCCATGGAAAAGTGGGATGAGAACCACCAATTTGGGCCAGCCAATAATGAAGAAGTTGCAGCCATAAGTCTGATTACTGAAGGTTGCAAACATACAAAGAAGGTTCACAGTCCTTCCCCACATGTCATGGATTCAGCAATAACAATGGGGAATGAACAGTGGGTGAAGAATTTTTTCTTGTTGATGCCACATGTACCAAAGGTGGATCATGATCTTCTCCTATGGGATATATATCTTATTGCAGCAGAGATGGCTGATTTCAGCTCATGTGAATCAGCAAGCAAGATTTCTGATTCATCCATTGGATGGATGGATAGAGGCAACACAAAGAAAGAAAATCTTGAAGGTAAAAGGTTTTCTTGTTTCTGAAATAAATTTATTATTATAACTGACATTGTCTTGAATTGTGAGCACCAGCAAAAGTATATTTTGTAGCCATTTGATATCACTCATCCACATATGGATTGGGTGAAATATTACCTGACAAGCATGAAACTTCCTTGCAAATTTTTTTATGCTTATGGTCAAGGGAAGGCAGCTAAGCAGGCAAGTTACCAAGTTAAATTACTGGAACATTTTACTTACAGAGGTTGGCCTATGTGG
Organism: Larix kaempferi; assembly: GCA_027924585.1. Lineage (NCBI taxonomy): Eukaryota > Viridiplantae > Streptophyta > Pinopsida > Pinales > Pinaceae > Larix > Larix kaempferi. The sequence goes on along the minus strand of BSBM01000655.1, from coordinate 2,273,014 downwards.
AGGGAATCCACATGCTGGGAGGGATGCTTGAAATTTTTCTCCAATGGAAGAGAGTTGAGCCATTGGATGTTTTCATTGGAAGAGACATTCTTCTCCCCACTTGTTTTGGTTGGAAGCAACGCCCTAGCAATTATTCCCCGGATGAAAAGGCACATGTTTGATGACAGATTCTTTAAAATTATTCTGATGATGGGGAAAATGCAGTTGATACTTTGGGATCCTGGCATACACTTGAGTGATAGATTTCCAAATATGACAGGAGAATTCTGCTCCTTGCAGGAGAAACAGTGGGACCCAGGAATTCTACTTAGTTATCCTAACTGGGTTAAAATTCTGTTCATTTGTTGGCTAATGGCATATATAAATTACAGTGCAGTTTGTTTTACATAGACATTTTTTCTTGAAGGCCCAATTTTAATTTACAGATTGTTCAATGGACGGGGACAATGATAATTAGAGTTGGTGCAGCAGAATCTTGGTGGAATCTTGACATTGCTTGAGGACAAGCAATCTTGGGAAGGGAGGACTGTCATGTTCCCAAATTTTCCTATGGTCCATGGGGGATGATTTTAGCCTAAGTCACATAGGCATTAATTAAATAATTAATGGATGGATGAAGTAAGATTCCTAAGGGTGAATTTGAGGAATTAAATGGATAAGGAGGGCCCCCCATGAAGTTATTAACCCCCAATTCAAGTGCTAAGGTGATTTATTAATTAATTGAGAAATTAATTAATTGGGGAAATTTTGAGGCATTACACCTTATTAATTAATTAATTACTGGATAATTAATTAATTTCCAAGTTAAATTATTTATGAGTGGTATTATTTTAATTTAAATAATTATTGCTAATAAATGTGCCAAGTGGTTGATGACTTGGCCAGGAAATTTGAATTGGTAAGTGAGCCAAACTTGCCTAAGTGATGAAACTCAGAAAATCAAGGAATTACTTGGAGTAGAAGTCAAGTAAGCACTAGAGTCCAAAAATGTTTCCAAAAATGAGAAAAGAGGAATATTTCAAGAAAAGCAGCATAAATTCAGAAAGAAGGAAAGTATGAAAAGCAGCAAAGTTCAGAAAAGAAGGAAAGTCAGAAAAAGAGGAAAAAAGAAGGAAAGCCAAAGCAGAGCAAGCAAGCAAAGCAAGGAAAGTATGTCCACTCATGGGTGGCCTATTCTCACAGGTCACCAAGCTAAGTAACTTTCTCAACAGGTCAACAAGAATTCTATTTAAGAAGGTTTCCAACTTCATTCAAGAACTTTTGTCATTTGTAATTTTGGTTTGAGAGCTCTGAGCCTCTCTAGTTGAGTGATGTGCCTCAACTGTTCCTCTTGGGTGATGTGCCCCAAGGTCCTTTAGTTTTACAGAGAGTGTTATGCAGGTCCAGAACATGTACTGGAAGCCATTATCAGCTATTTTCATCCATCATTGAAGATTTAAAGTCAGAACAAGAGCATATCCCGCAGATAGTGAAACTACAACTAGTTTTAGTGAAGATTCTCTTGTTGAAGAAGTTTGAGCCAGTGAATGTGCCCAAGACTTGGTGGAGAGATGGTTCAGCCATTTTTGCAGACATTAGAAGAGCCACCTATCATAAATAAGCTTCATAACTGAAGTATCCTTCTCTTCTATCTCATTCTCTCAACCAAGGCTAGATTTGGAGGTGTTTCCTCTGCTAGAAGAAGAAGACAAGTGAAGGACTCCATATTCTTTCTCAGAGATCCAGTTTTCAGCTCATACTCTGTTCCATACCTATAGATGATCACCATGTACTTTTAGATCAGATATCTAATCATTTCATATCTCACACAGTCCATCCTAGGCTCTATGTGAGGATTTCCTAGTCATTGTGATACTGTTCTACTGAAGGATCATTAAATGGACACAAGCTTGGTCCAGTGAGGTATATTTCGACTTGCTTCTATCTTATATATTATATCAGAACCATATAACAACTCAGAACAGAGTATTACATTTAATGAAGATAATTTAATAATCCGGAATGGAAGACTAGCTCATTGAGCATTGTTTTATGACTAGTTTTACTGAAATGACTGCCAAATCTATTCTAAGAGTCAGTTTTGCTTTCTGTAAGTTGTAGGTGGTCAATGATATAGTATAATATCCATATAAATCATTAATTTCAGAATTTGGAAGCATTTAACCTTTGTTTGTAAAGTTTGGAAAATTCCTAGCTCAGCAATCTCGGAGTGGCTTAAGACTCCCAAATTACTCCTGCATATTCCAAATATTTTTGAATGCTTCCTAGTGAATCCATTGAAATTATTTGACTATCATAATTCAGACCTTGACCCTCAGTGACCCACCCAGTCTAGTAAGCATATGCTGGTGCGCCTAGGAAGCTTTGCAGTAGGCTTCAGCGGTAGCTGTTGTCTGAAATATAAATGGCCCCAGTTCTTTGTGCTTAGGAATTTCCCTCTGATATGATTTGCTTCTGCTGCACACATCTCATATAAATTCCAGAATTGAATGTTCATCTTACCAAACTCAGTTTCAAGTCTCCTTACCCGCCACTGACTTCCTGCTCGGTTCGGTGAATTGATTAAAAATGGACAAGTAAATTTTATTTAAAATTCTGAAATTGAGTTAATATTTGGGTTAAATATTCCTAGGATATTACATTCTTACTCATGGGAATAGATAACACATTCACTACAACAACATAACATAGCCTCTATGTGTGAATCAAACATAAGCATTCATCACATTCAATACAAGTGCAAGGTGTTTCACATATATTTACTCAATCTCATCATCAATAGGAAAGTATTACATAACCTACGCAGTGTGCAACCATTCTCTGTTACAGACTTCAACTACCCATCATTACATAACAAAACAATGACTCATGACCATAGAATAGAACAATTGTCATGAGCAGTACTTCTTCGTCATAAATAACATAATTTCAGGAAAAAATTCTCTTAACCCTTAAAACCCTTACATATTTATAGATCACAATATTGGTTGATCCCATTACAAAGTGGAAAAAACACCTAAACAACTTCTAACTAAATTTTTCCTTAAGCGCAGTTTTGGTCCAATTGTTGAGTTGTATTATGGTCCATATTTGGTGCGCAACTCATAAGACATGTCCAAAACCCACTGGAAAAGGCCCCCAATGCTCACCTGTTGCTCATCTCAAGCAACATTAGTTATTGTGTGGACTTATTTTGACTAAAAGTATTTAGTGTAGTAGTTTGAGTACTATTGCATAACACCTTTTGAACCAAATTTGTTACTCTTTGGTGTGAGAAAAGTTCCAACCATCCTTCCGCTTGAATTTTTTTTTTATCCCACCTCTTATACATGGCTCAAAATATTGGATCTTAGCCTTCACATTATCAATGGTGTCCAAGCTCATGACCTTTAGGACTCCCATCTTTCCAACCCACTGGTCGGTATTACATTGGTTTCTCTAGTTTCTCCTGCTTGAAATAACCCTTCTTGTTTGTTATGTTTCTCTCTATGCTGTCACTTATCCTTTTGGTGGTTCCAGGGATATATGCATTATATTTTCTTCATATTTTGGTTTTTTGCGACTCTAATTTCTATACCATCGGCCTATTTTTACCACTTGGCACCTCTTCTTTGCGGCTCAGTTCTGCATATCTATAGTCTATGCCCAAAATTGCAGCATCTACCCTCAAATAACATAAAGAAGCTTAATTTCTATAGTCTACCTTCCACTACCTTATTTATAGCATATCCTAAAGTACTTCACCTTATCTCATCATGATTTCCTTATGTTGCTTCTCCAGACTTCTGGATTTGATGTTGATTTCCTTCATGATGGACACACGTGTCCTATGACGCACATCACTTCAGGCCTTGCATTTCACTTCTTTGATAGCCTCCATCATCTTTTGAAGTGTGTCCTTAGCTTTCGTAACTTGCTCCTTTACCTAAATTTCTTGTTATGCGACGCCTTCCACTATCTACGCAGTGAGAGGTGCTTGTTATTGCTACTCTGTTCCAATGATTGTCTAGTTTATAAATTCCTGGACTGCAGAGAGGTCCCATGTTACTTTGTATGCTTCCTCCTACAGTAGCTCCAAATTTTTCATGATGCTCTGTTGTTCTACCTTTAACGGGATAATCTCTTACTGTTGTTTCCTATTTTCAACCAATGTGGCTACTGTCTCTGTTGCTGGCAGAGATTTCATTGTCTCTTTCATTTTCCATGCCTTCTCTTGCTCAATATGTATCGTATGCTCTATTGTATGCAACTTGGTATCCTCCTACAATTGAGTCCAGATCTATGAAATTTCTTCACACAAATTTTCCCACTTCTCCTATAAGGTCTTGATTTTATCTACTATGATAGTCACACTAAATCTTTGCTCCCTTTAATGCCTTTGTTTTGTTGATATACTTAGTATTACCCTTGCTTCCAAGTCCACAATATTTTCCCAGAATCCTTTATTTTCTTCACTTATCTTCACGACTTTTCCTTCAACTAGGATATCTACCTCCAATTAGTCCTCCAAAATTGTGTTATATATCTTTTCTAGTGTCTGCTGCAACCTTTTTGTTTTCTAGAGCCGCCTCTTCTTTTCTCTTCTCCAATTCTTCTTTCTACTTGTCTACTTCTTGTTTCTCCTTGCACCGCTTCTCATTTTCCTGCTATATTGACATATTTTCTATCATCCCACCATCCTTTTCTTCTAACGTCGTGGCTACGTGCAATTAGATCTCCCTTTCTACTCATATCTACAAAGTGTACACCACTTCTAATGGTATTTCTGACAAAATCAAGTTAAATGAACTCACTATTGATGTGCTTTATTGCAGTTCCACTGTAGGGAACTTGAGGGATCCTGACGCTATCTTCATAGTTCTTTGTGCTATTGATGCAACTAATGGATGAGGAGACATTTCCATTGGTTCCTCATTCTATGTGTGCTCCTCTCCCGATCTTCTATACATAATTTTTGTTGCTTCCAACGCCTGTCGCAATGCAGTTAATTGCTCCTGCATGCTTGTATTCATCTCATATTGCTTCTTTGGTACTACTTTCCATGCTTCCTTTGTTGCTTCCCTAATTTTTTCTCCTATTTTTTCCAATTCATCTTCTATGAGTGAGTGGAAAACTGGATATTTTACTTCCTTCCTCTTCTTCCTTTGTGTGGAAGGGCCTACTTTATACTGTTCTCTTTTCACCCACCTATGGTGTAGTTTCTTGCACAGTGTTGTCTACACCATTTCCTTGTTCTTGTTCACTATCCTACTGGTCGTCTTTTTCATTATCTTGCTCTCCATGTGGTTCTTCCTTCGAATCCCCACCTTGCGCCTCATCTTGCTTCAGCTACTTTTCCTCCGTGAGTGGGAATCTCCAATCAAAATCCCAGTTGTTCAAAATTGTGCTGACATCTTCCTTTGTTAACCTAAAATGTGTTGGAAACCACCATTTTCCTGGATCTCTCATGGACTGAATATACATGTGGTGTATCCCAACCCTAAAGCATGCAATTCCCTTGTACATGTATACTACCTGTCACTTCCGATGTAGTGTTGTTGTAATGTCCCCATTTTGATCCCCCTTTGCATTTAAATCATAAATGATGTAAATATTGTTATTTAATCATGGTGAGGAGATCAAGGCCAAGGCCCCACCATTGATTTAGCGTTTTATGTGTCGGAAATTAAAGAAATAGATGCCTATGGTTCTTGTTCTAGATAGGCACAATGTAAATAAGACATCATGTAAATACGAATTTTAATGAAAATACCCACAACTAGCTATGCAATGCAACAAAGAGATGGGGGCATGATTCTACAAGGAATAGGGAGGGAAATTATTCAAAACCTTGAGCCAATGGTGTTAATCCATGTGTCAATGAGAAAACCCATAAACCACCAACTACCCATTTTGGGTTATGCACCCAATCATTTAATTCTTCCAAGAGTTGGTTGAGGCAGTTAATGCCTTGGGAATGGAGAGGCATGGAAGCTAATTTTGTGCATGGGTAAGCCATCAACCTGGGGAATTCATATTTTTGCTTCTTGGGCAAGAAAACACCCACGAAATGGTGCCCAAATCCATTCCTCACCCAGGGCTTTCATCCTCTCACGCAGATTGAGACTGCTGGAAGTTACATTCATGTTTTTCATAAAAAACGCAGGGTTTTCCTTTCCCAAAAACTCATTTTTGGTTTTGGACAGTAGCTGGGAAGAAGGGGCTGCGATTTGGGACCGTATGGAGGTCATTTTGTCCCAGAATTGCCATGGGAATTTTTCCTAAAAATGATTTCTGCTTCCTTGGGTTTTCCCAAAAACCTCCATTGTTCATTTTAGCCTTCCCACATTTTTTCTGAAGCTCGGGGAATCATTTTCATGCTTATCACTGCAAAAACATTTTTCTCCTGTCCTGCCATTGTAGTTAGCTGATTATCTGCATCCCTGTTTGATTTGGAGACTGTAAGCAATAGATTGGAGTGGTAGTGGACAGAGAGGGCTTGATAAACCTAGTGGGGGAGACAACCTCTCAAGAAGATCAAGAGGGCTTTTGCTACTCTTCTATGCACACCCTGAGAGCACTAGATGGGGAAGGTATGGCTTGAGGGACTGTACAACAGTGAAAAGAATACTTCCTTGTGATGGGTGTGTAGGTATCGTGGGTGCCAAGCTAGATAGATCTTGTAAGGTTATCCTGGCTCTGTGCTTGAGCTCACTAGCTTAGCAACTCTTCCCTTCCATTTCCTAGTAGCCTGATAAACCGAATTGTAGATTGGCTTGGATCATCTTGGTGTGTGATTGGCTATGTGTGAGTCTGCTGTTCCCTGGTTCCTTGTAGAAATCATGCCCAACTCAGGGGTGGTAGTTGTATCAAGAGGTTGATAAGCACAACTGGCCTATGGTTGGGTGGAACGTTGCAGATGCATAGCTGGTTGCTTGGGACTACTTTGTTAAGATAAGTATTCTCTTTTATAAATTCTGCAATGTCTTTATTTAATGGCTGTCACAGAAATGTTTGAATGTATGTTAGATATTAAACATGATTTTTTAATTCTGCTATGTTTCTATAACATGCACATGTATATGTCTTTTTTATCAATGAGTTTTTACTTAATGGATATGGGGTTAGATGCCCGGATTTAGTGCCACGTCCTCTCTATCATGCTGGTATGATGGGAGGGGACATTACAGTTGTCCTGATGATATGTTGAATAGCGTCATTGTAGACAAAGAATGTCACATTGTTATCAATCTTCCTCCTCTTGAGCTTAGTAAACCATAGATTAGCGTACTTAGCTACCAAACATGGTTTACACATAACATCCAAGAACCGTGAATCATTTGACTCCCTCCACACAATCAAGGAAATCAATATCAGTATCCATTCATAATGGAATGGTTTCCCATTTTCTTATGCTTCTTTGCAATCCTCCAGAAACTCATTAACTAGGAATGTCACCCAATTCAGTTATACACCTTCTGCACACTCTTATGTTGCTTCTATGATCCCTGCTGCAACTTGATCCTTACAAATCTTCCTGAATAAATGCAAGCAAAGAATTGAGTTACAAACCTTACTGCGTCTTGCCACATCCAATCCACTCTATCCTCTATGGGTACAAGATTATCCTTCATCGTTTCAGATAGCTCATTGTCCTTCTTTTTGTTCTTAAACAACAACATTGGATCCTCCCCTATTGTTGGTAGTCGTGTTATCTCCATAGTCCGCTTGTTGTCAATAGACACTATTGTATCCAACCATAGGAATCCTCCATGTACATATATCAATGGCAATTGTACATATTTATTCACTTCTGGAATTCTACCAAAGTGTGGAATCTCCTATAAGTTTAGCACACTTGCATGCTGCAACCCCATTGTCGTTTTTTTGGATCCAATGTGATAATTGATGAATCTGGACTACTTCTATGAATAAAATAATTTTCCTTTGACGGCTTCAGAAATTGATCCGTAATGGTGATATCATGGTCTACATACTTCAATTTATTTATCACCCACAACAAGGTTCCCCAGACCGATACGCCCTTTGTAATTTCCGGTGTGTCCTCAAGATACTTCAGCTACTTCTCTAAATTCATTGGTTTCGAATCCATTTGATCGCATGTTGATGTGGAGGTTTATTCCCCCTTCCTCACTCTCAATCCTGATGTGGATACTACCAATACTTCTTCTTTTATTACCATAGAAGCATTCTTCATGTGGGCCTTTCTCAGGACTAGTACTATTACTTTTGGGGCCATCCTTCTACACCACAAAAACTACACTAGACTTGGCTCTTCTCTACTTTCCTCATATATAGCTATTCTCAACTTATGGATGTCACTCATCATTTTACTTGTGATTTTAACCCCCTTTCTCAGCTGTCTTTTCTGCCTTCACGCCCATTTCTGCATTAAATGCTTACCTAGGTGCATGTACCCATATCCAGATTTGGTCTATATTTACTCAGTACTTGCTCTCTTGTCCAAATCCACTGATGATCCTATACATTTATTACACAGTGTCCCTGCACTTATGCCATTACTATGCCCTTTAATGTTCACACTTGTCAAATATTCCGATATTTTCCTTAGCTTCCCATCCACGATACATTTCCTCTCCAACGTGCTTTCTTCTTGTGTTGCCCCTCTCTTTTTCTTTTCTACAACATTTTACTTTATTTTCTGCAACATCTTTTTTTTCATTCTTTCTTTGAATAATGAATGGAAGGGTGACTGTCCCTATAATGTATTAGCTGACTTACACTAATAGATCCTTCTAAGTATTCCCCATTCATATTCTCAAGTTGAATGACTCCCTCCTCTATGACAAATTTTATCATTTAAGGACCTAACTAATGTTTTCTAAACTTACCTGGATGTTTCATGAACTTGCTTTCATACATCAGAACCATGTCTCTAGTCTTGAACTACTTCTGCTTAATATGTTTGTCATGTCAAGATTTCTTGTGCACTTTTTGGACATGCTAGTGGAAACCTGTGACAATCCACTCTTTATCCAATTCCAACAATTGTCATAATCTTATTTCCATATGCCCCTATCAGTGAGTTCATCCAACATAAACATATTTAGACTCAGAACAATAAACTCCATAGGAATGACTGCTTCCTATCTATATACCAACCTAAATGGTGTCTATCCTATCCATTTCTTGGATGAATTCCTATAATACCGTAATACTATAGGAATCCTCAAATCCCAGTCATCTCTATTGGCATTGCAAATATTTATCAGTGCGTTCTCCAAGATCTTGTTGAATTCATCAACCATTCCATTTGCTTGAGGGTGATAGAGGGTACTCTTCTAGTGGTATATCTAAAATTCTTCTGTAGGCGCTGCAATTTTATTATTAAAAAAAGAATCCCCTGATCACTCATCAAAATCCTTGGACATCCAAACTGTGTTACCACATTCTCAAAAATAAGTTGTGTAGTTGTTTGTGTGCTAAAATCCTTCACTGGTTCTGCATCTTCCCACCGTGTTAAGTAGTTTATTGCAGTAATGATACACCTTATTCCTGACCACTTCATAGGTGGATTAATAGGCCCAACAAAAGCCACCACCCACTTATCAAATGGTTGTAATTTTATTTGGGGAATCAAAGTAATTTCATCCATTGTTGATGGATTCCCCACATGCTAGAAGAAGTTGTATGCAAGGTAGTATTCCTTAGCATCTTTGTGCAGAGTAGGCCACCAAATACCTGGATACAAAATATTCTACACAATCACTTTCCCTTCATAATGGCCTCTCACAACTCCTTCATGGGCCTCTTTTAGAATTATAGGCCGCTCATGATCTAGTACACTTCATTCCAAAATCCCGTCTGTGCCTAAATTATACAACTTCCCTACTATCTACTGATAATTTTCTCCTTTCACCACTAACTGCTTCTTCTGCACAATCTCTTGTATACCCGAATGGAGCTATTTCGGAAATCAATAAATGCATAGTCTCTGAGAAATAGTCATCAACCATATGAAATGCAAACAAGTGCGCATCTAGAAGACTGTCATATATGTTTCATGCATCCTCTCCTATTTCTATGCATGATAGATGGTTAGGTACTAAGTTTAGTTTCCCTAGTTTTACTACAACTTCAATGTCATATTCTTGGAATATTAGTATTCATATACATATCATCTCCCCCAATACTGTCTTATTGACTAGTTATCTTAGTGCAAAATGGTCTGTGTACATTTTAAATTGCGACCCCAACAAGTAATGTCTAAACTTCTATAGTGCATACACCATTTCCAGTCCCTCAAGCTCTATGGTGGTATAGTTCTTTTCTATAGTCAACAAATTCCTACTTGCAAACACAATAGGGTGATCTAAATATATTTTCCCAGGCTTCACTAACATTACACCCAATTCTATGGATGGCACATCAACATGAACACATAACTCCTTCTTCAAGTCTAGAAGTACCAAGATTGGCGCAATCACTAATTTATGCTTCAACATATCCAATCTCTATTAGCACTCCTCATTCCATTGGAACTTGGCCTCTTTCATCAATAGTTTCTCAAGTGGGACTATGATCTACACATATCCCTTAATGAACTTCCTATAGTATCATGTGTTCCCTAATGTGGTGCGCAATTTTTGCACCGATGTAGGTGGTGGTAAGTCCACAAAAAATGCAATATTTGCTAGGTCCACCAATAGTTCTTGTCTACAAACTACATGCCCTACCATAATACCAAAGGGTGCACAAAAAATTCACTTCTTCAGATTTAACAAGATCTGATACCGTCTGCATCTATCCAACATTAATTGCAAAACTTCTATGTGATCCTTCAACAAACTGAAAGTTTTCAGTCATCCAGGTACACTTCTAAACAGTTGTGGATAAGCTCTTTAAAAGTTGTGACAACCACTCTGGAAAATATTGACAGTGCATTCTTCAACCCAAAGAGCATTAGTGTATACTAGTAACACCCCCACTTTGTCCCAAAATTCGTCTTATGACTATCCTCCTCTGCGATCTTTGTCTGATGATATCCAGAAAATCCATTGGTAAAGGAATAAGTTTCTTGTCTTCCCACATTTTTTAGGACTTCATCTGTAATTGGTGTGGGAAATGGATCATGCAGATCCATGCAAATTCTTATCTCACTTGTCTTCTTATCTTGGATAATCATCAGGTTGATTCATTCTAAATCCTCCATAGGTTCTATGATTCTTGCTTCTAGAATCCTATCTATTTTAGCTTTGACTTTACACTTGTATAATGGAATTAGTCGGTATGGCCTCTATCTCATTGGTTTGGAATATGGATTTAGGGGGATCTTAATTTCTCCTATCTCTTTTGCAATACCCTTCATCTCTGAAAAATTGGTAGGAAATAAATCCTAGTACCCGCATACTAAAACGACAATCTTCTCCACTATCTCATTGTTCCAATAATATCCAATGTTGGAAAAATTGTGATTCTTCTTTGTGACAATGTTTACTTTGCGTATATTCAATGGTTTCTTGTAACTATTAGATCCCAATTCAGGTCCCTCTACTGCATTCTCTCCCTTGGTCTCTGGTATCTATAGGTTTCTTGGATTGTCCTCCTCCTATCCTTATTTATTGACATTATAACATTTCAAGACTTCATGCATTGTGGGATGAGGAAGATGCGGATTACATAAGGGTCTTGATCCCGTGTATCTACTAGTGCAAAGATATTTGCTTTGATAGTATGCAAGTATGCATATACTACCAGAGCTTCATATTTAAGCTCGATGTACCTCTGCACATCTTAAGCTCGACGTACCAATTCTTTAGAACTTTATCCAATGTGTGCAAAAACTGATGCATCCATTCTTGTTTCGGAACTATACCCCATGTTGTAATACACTGTGCAACATGGTCCTATGGGAAGCTCAACCCCGTGTATTTCTACGTGGTATACATTCAGTGTGACATCTAATGCTAGTAGCCTTTGTTGTTTCAGTATCTGTTCTTCAAAACTTGTTAGAAACAAAGCTACATCTGTTAATCCATCATATTTTGGGAGATCACATACCTCTGTCCCAATCCAGTGTAATGAAGCTATGATGCACGTTCATCTTCTCATATGAACTTTGTGCATCCTTTTCTACAAGTATTCAAGGGATTCCTCAGAATATGATGCACATAAACTGAAGTTGCTACAACTTATCACACCATCAGCAGTAGGATCCACATAATCCTACATCCTACCATTCATGTTCTATAAATTTTCTAGTTCCCCATTCCAGACTGGTTCTACATACTTTATCCCTTCTACTGGGTCCAACAACATAATGACCCTTAAATGTCTCTTTTTCAAATCAATAATGGCCTAATTTTAAAAAACCCATCCAAGTCCCAATAAAGTAGGACATGGTTTATTATCATCGACAATCTCAATGACATCAAAATCAAGGGTCGTATGCACCCCATCCACATCCATAGGTAGTCTCATCAGACTTCCAATTGGGATAATTATATGTTGGTTGGATAGTCTAAATTGAACGTTGGACCAGATCAGTTTCGGCTTGCCCATTATTTCCCACGTCCACTTGGATAGGAAATTTACATCTGAACCCATATCCAGGATTATATAATCCATATCATACTCTCCTACTCGCACACTCAAGTAGAACTCCCTATTGGTCCCTTTTTCGTGCTATACGTGATTAACAACAACAATTTCTTCCTTCTATTGTGTGCAACGATCGATCATCTAACGCAATACACCTAGAGTAGATTCATAATTTATCAATTCTAAGGATATTTTAAAAACATTATCAAAGTACTAACCTTCTCATCCTGTCCTTCTACAATTGAAGAATCGTATATTGGAGGCATGTCGTATACCTGTTGCGAGGATTATGCTGCAAAGTCCGGCCTTAACAGTGTCTCGCTTGGTTGTATGTTCCTTTCTCTCTCTAGGTATTAAACATCAGTGCTTTCCCTGTAGCTTTCCTCACCTAGTGTCTCGTGGGAAGTTCCTATTCTGTCACATCAGTTTCCATCATGGATCTTCCACTCATAATGGCTTCTATCCTTGGCTGGTCATCATAATCTTTTGCTGGGATCATTTGCACATTTTGATTTTGGTTCAGATTCAAAATCGGGTTTTGGTTTTGGTTTGGAATCTGATTCAGATTCTTGTTGAATTTATGATTCTAATTTAGATTCTGATTCATATTTGGATTTGGGTTCTATTTCTGATTTTGATTTTGATTCCTCCTCTATTGCTATTTTGTAACCAATAGTAGGAAATCTTCTGTTGTGTGATCCAACTGTCTACATTAAATACATTTGGTACATGGACTCTTGCATTCTATCACAAAATGGTCTTGTTTCCCATAGGTATAACAAATTATTGGTCCTCTTCCTCTTCCAAAGCCTGCTCTACCTTGGACTCTAACTCGTCCATGGCCTCCTTGGTTGTAATCCCTCGTGGTATTGTTTTGTTGTACTACTCCTTTTGGTCCCACCTCCCCTTGCACTCTACATGCATTTGATGTGCACTCTCTCAAAAGGTATATCATGTTGAAATCCTTCTCATCATGACCAACATACTTGAAAAAGTTGCAAAACATGCTTCTTTGGGTACTTACATACTTCTATAGCATGGGACAAACATGGGGAGAATTATTTCCTCTACATATCTCACACCATAAGCCACCTCTTATAGGAAATGGATTTGGATGTCCCATTTCCAAATAATCTCTATATGTTGGACACTCATTCTTATGGTGGCCCTCCTTCCTACAGGTGGTACATCATACATCTTCACGCTTCTCTTTCCCCTTGGAAATTTCTTGCAACTGGATCATCAGTGCAACAAGCTGTGTTTGGACCTACTCTTCGTTTCTCTCTCCTATCAAGGATGTTTCCAACTTCATAGCTATTTCTAATGAATTTTTGCATTATGATCTTCTGCTACATTAGGGGGCCGTGTATATGTGGAAACAGCCCCACAATGAACCATTCTTTATGTTTCTCTTTAAGAATTTGAAATGTCACCTTATCCATCAATTCTTTGAATCTTTGGTCAAATTCCCAGACTGTCTCATTTGACAATTGTCTAATCTCCTTTAACTCAATAATATACAACGACTTGGATTTTGGATTCTTAAATTATTTTATCAGTGCATCCTTGACACCACCAAATGTTCTATTTAATACAGTAACCTAATACTTCATATATTGTGTCATTGCACGATCCATGAACGTGGTTACCAACTACGCCAGCTTTGCAACATCATCTTGGAATTGCTTCCCCTGCCATATGGACTCACACAAAAACAAGTGTTGATCTGGATCATATGTCCCCACCCTAAGGAAGACATGCATCCTCAAGGTAGGGTCTAGCCTGGGTCTAGCCCCACTATCGTATTCTGTGCAGTATTTTTACTAGGTTTTGTAGACTGTGTCTGACTAGTTGACTTACTTCCACTACTTTGACTACTATTTCTATTCTTACCAACTATGAATAATAGATTTGGGGTTATTACCTCAGGTGTTGGCAATGCATGCGGGGTCATGCATTCAACACATATCTTGATCTAAAAAGGACTACCTCCTTTGGACGTATTGAGTCGCCTTCCTTCTTCTCTCTCGCTGGGTGCAACAATCCTTCGATATGGGTTACTGCGTAGAAATATATTTCTTGACACTTGTTGCACTACTTCTCTACCTCAACCGTAGTCCTCTTCCTACTATCTTTCAGAGATATTTTCCCTTCACGCATTAATCGTGTCTCTTCTACTATGGAATTTTCTTCTCTACTTAGCATCCTCAACTCATTCGTTCTTCATTCATTCCCACCTTCCCTCATTTATATAATTCTGTCGTCAACCCCCAATTCCCTACTGCACGTATAAGTGCTTAATTGCTAGGATGATATGATTCCAATATCATTGTTCCTTTGATTCAAAACATCTTAATCCAAGTACATAATGACTTTAGGTGCCTTCCATGTGGACCCTTAAAGAACTCCCTCTTGGATATGTTGTAAGGTTGAGTATAGTCTATGGAAAAATCTATGACATAACCTATCAAAGTACTATCCAACCAATAGTTTACTACACAAGATATAGGATTACTTACAATGTTAATTAGTTGTATTTGTTCATGGGTCTAGTTCCTTGGACCATTACCGCTATATATCAAGTTTGATTCAACTAACCTTAGCAACCATTCCATCAAAAGTATGGGGAAATCACAAAATAAAATTTTGTATAGATCTCAGTAGATGTATTTTTGCAATTAGTGTTCTTGTTGATCCAAGGGTTCTTATTATGTTCTCTGGTGAAATTGTAATCCTTTTCTTTAAGCCAATATTCTATTTATTTCCTCATTGCTCTCCACATAACAAAACCCAAGACACCATCCCTTTCAGCATCACCTACAAGCAAGTGAAGTCTCACCTAAGGTATTTAGGGGAATTGTAGGAACCAAGCTTTTGTAATGTTAAAGAAATGTGAAAATTCATCTAGTAGATATATCATTCATTTAATTAACAAATTCACCATCCATTCATTTACTATGCAATATAATATGTCTTACTCATGGGAATAGATAACACATTCATGGCAACAACATAACATAGCCTCCATGTGCACATCAGACATAAGCATTTATCACACTCAATACAAGTGCAAGTTTCTGCAAACAGAGGTACTCAATCTCATTATTAATAGGACAATCTCACATAACCTGCGTAGTGCGCAAGCATTCTCCATTATAGACTTCAACTACCCCACATTACACAAGATCACAACGAATCATGACCATACAACATAATAGTTGTAATGAGTGATATTTCCCCAACATAAATAACATAATTTCAGAAAAAAATTCTCTTAACCCTTAAAACCCTTACATATTTATACATCACAACATGGGTTGATCCTGTTACAAAGTTGAAAACACACCTAACTAACTTCTAACTAACTTTAACCTTCTGTGTGGTTTTGGTCCAAATGTTGAGTTGTCCCATGTTCCACCTCTAGTGTGCGACTTCCAAGACAGGTCCAAAACCTGCTCCAACAAGGACCCTATGGTTATCAGTGGGAGTATTGGTAAATGTAGTGTAAATAGAGGGAAAATGCTTCATGCCATTTTCAGAATGATACATGTGATAGGTGTTGATGTATATGTAACTTCGGAATGTATTTCACCCATGTATTTCATCTATGTATATTGTACTCCTATAGAGATGTTATTATTCCTCTATACAAAAGTGTCGTCATTTATATTGCAAGTGTTGTAACTTATGAATGATGGGTTATTAGACCACCTTGTTGGGGTCGGCCCTGTAAGTCATGTGGGTCGAAGGGTTATTAGACCACCCTATTGGGGGTTTGCCATGTGGGTCAAAGGGTTATTAGAACAACCTATTAGGTGTCGGCCCAGTCAACATTATGTTATGTGGTTAAGTTAAGGCCAACCTAGTAAAGGTTTTTAGGCAAGTCAAATCATGTATAAATAGAGTGCGTGAGGCACTCTATTTGATCATTCTATTCTCTCACCCACTCTTTGGAGAGTGGCGCAGTTGTGGAGGAGGAGAAGCTGCTGCTAGGAGATGTCTATCTCTTATGCTTGGATTGTATCATTTCTCTATCTATCTATGAGGAAGTTATTGGGGTTTTCACCTTTATGGTTTTCCCCAAGTAAACTCTGTGTCTCTGCTGTGCTTGCATTATTGTGTCCATGATTGATATGTTGTAGATATGCTGTACATGTTGTTCTCTCAATTAAGATCCTAGATCAGATTGGAGTAAATTCTGAAAAACTAACATGGTATCATAGCTAGCCTGAAAGAAGGCATGGTATGGCAAGTATGACACTTGTTGCACTTGCGATGCTAGGGCTTGATATAGAAAAAACTAGTCATTGTAGAAATTTCGCTATAAATCCATTTTGGAAACATTTTAGGATATGAAACTTTTACAGGTTGAAGATCAGATCCCCATGTACCTTGTGTCCAAAGGAAAACTTCTAATTCGTTGTACTTTGTGTTTTATGATCTGTACAATCTAGGGTTTCTGCCTCTTCCAGATCTGAGTCATAAACATGTGACCTAGGAAAAAAGGTCATAACTTGGGCTAGGAGGCTCCAAATGAAATTTAGTAAAAAGTGAAAGGTAGTGCATGGACTTTAATTTCTCAGGTAGCGGTTTTAGAGGCCAAAATTGAACCAGTGATACATGGAACGCCGTACAAGTTCTCTCTCCCGTTTTATACCATAAACAGGTCATGTTGCAACACTTGGAATAACTCTCTCTCAGAGAATCTGATTGAGGTCATACCTGTGGGGTTGGAAATATGACATGTCAGGATACCATAGGTAGAATTTTCAGACCCTTTGGACTGGAAAGTTCAAAGTTACACCAGAAACAATCATGTGCATATTTCTGTCAAAACAAAATTATTTTTGAGCGCCTTCATTCATGGCTTCGGGAATTTAGGGTTTCAGAGAAAGTTGGAATTTTTGTAATCTGTTGGGCCTGGTCCAACAGGGACATTTTTGGTGATAAATGGACCAGAGCTGTGCACAGCTCGGGAAAATATCAATTTTTTCCTAAGTATCAGGAGTGCTACGAAGATGTGCGCAGTACCGAGTTTTGAAGGATGTTGTGAAGATCAACGCTGGACAGGTTCAGTGCTGCGAAGGTAGTAGGCCACATGGAACCAGTAAAGTTGTGTACTGGACGGAGGATGATCAGATGGAGTAGATAGACCGGTGATGGTCTACTTTTGGTAAGACTACTGGAAAGATGCCGATTTGAGGGCATAAGTAGATCAGGAAGGCGACCGACTGTACGAGTCCGCTAAGCAGAGGGCGGATCGGGAAAGTGACAATTCGGTGTACAGCAGAGTATGTGACCATTAAGGGGAACACAACGGATGGAAAGCGACTAGGAGCTAAGCCAGTTATACGTGGCCAATAAGGGACAAACGGCCTGTAGAGAAAGCGACTGGGAGCTGATCCAATCACACGAGTCCGCTAGTGGAAGGGCGGCTTGAAGAGGATGACCTGTTGGTGTGCGCACAACAGGAAGGCTGAAAGCGACGGATCTAAGGCATGGAGGACTACCACGACAATGGAATCGCTATTCGAAGCCAACATGACAGTTCAGAGGGACCGTAGTGGTTTGGAAACCCTAAGGGTTTCGGTCTTCAATATTGTAAAGACACGACCTTTGGGCTTGATCTATAAAAGAAGACCATTTTTGTATAGGAAGGGCCGGTGCGAAGGGGTTTTGTTGGTTTAAGGTAACCGCACAGAACCCGGGTCTTCATAAAACCTCTGGTCAGCATTTGTATAGCCAACAAATGGTTCCGTTGCCGTGCTAGAATCCATGATGAGTTTTAGTCGTGATGAGTGACGAAGAGTTTGAGCTCCTAGAAAGTGCATTGAACTGGAATCCTGAGAATACAGAAATCCAGGCTTGGTGGGATAAGACAATAAGAGACTTTAAAATACAAGAGAAAAGACATCCGCGTCTAAGCGACACACAGTGGTTGGATAGATATCTGTTGGACAACATTCATGAGATTTTTTGGGCTACATTTATGGACGAGCTGCACGCGTGGATCCCGTGGCTCGTAGAAAAGAAAACTTGTTTTCAAGAAGGCATTCCTACAAAGTGGAATCCTGAGCTCATATCATAGCTCAAAGCAATAGACAACACATTGACATGCGCAGTGGATTTTTGGGTCGATCATATGCTAGAAGGATTTGTCACAGATTTTGCCGTGGATACGCTCAAATCCTACAGCCAAGCAGAGGCACACTTTTTCGCAGGTTTCCAAGGTAAGTTCCTAAACAACCTCAGTCTATATATTAAGATGCTGTTAGCTGAGAAAGGTGTTTTAAGAATGCAGTAATCTTTTCAAGTTGTCATGATAAATAGCATTTATAGCGATTCTGACGAAGATACTCACAACTTAAGAAATGGGAAAAGATACAAGTTCAATAAGAATCCTGGAGGCTCTAGACTCCACATAGATATTGAGATCCCCTCTGACATTGAAAACGAAGTCGCACCGCCATTTACCCATCAGAACCCTCCACTTGCAGAGTCCACCCCGCCGAATATACAGCCTAGTACGTCTACCTCTATACACCCATTTGTTTTTACTGCATAGAGCCCTTTACGACAGCTTAACACCCCTCAGGGCACACCTCAAGGTTCCCCTTTGAGTTCTACACCTCCTCCTAGAGCCATGGCCCATACGGATATCAAGCTTCCTATATTTAAAGGAATGGGTCTAGAAGATCCTGACCAGCATTGGTTCCTTTGTGAAGCTGTCTGGAGTGTCAGACAGATCCGGGATGATGATGAGAAGAAATCCCAGCTTATTACTACATTCAGATATAGAGCGTTGCACTGGTTCATGAAGTATTCTACCACGCAGCCCAGGACCCTGGCAGAGATTAAAGCTGCGTTGATAGCAGAGTTCAAGAAACCAAAGTCTGAGTCTCAGTGTATAGCTGAGCTGAAGGAAATCAAGCAGAGACCGACTGAATCGGTCTGGGAGTTTGATCAGAAGTTCAAGACCCTATTAGACCAAGTAATCTTTGTTATAGCTCTGAATCAGCACAAAGAATGGTTCATTGTTGCGCTGTTGCCACACATCCGGTTACCATTGATGCAGCAGAAGATTACATCCTAGGTAGAGGCCTTGGAAATTGCAATGAAGTTGGAGGCTTCGCTGGTCAGTGAGTCTAGTTCTGGGATGATGCAGATTCAGAACCAGCTTACCACCCTGACACTGGAGCTACAGAGCATGAATAATGGAAAAGAGCAGCGATATGAACCTCGTCACGAGATCTGGTGCACGAGTTGCAAAGGAGAAGGTCATGGCTGGGAGCATTGTCCCCTATACCGAGACTATCTTGCTAGTGGTGCGCCTAACCCCATCAATCAGAACCGGGCACCCTGGTGTGAGATCTACAGAACTACCGGTCATAGACCTGAATATTGTTACCTAATACAAAAATATGTGAAGACACCTAAGAATCTATATTGTAATTTCTGCAAATCAGTTGGACATGATGAATCTAACTGCCGCGCCTATGAACTAATGAATGAAAGAAAGCGCGACATGGATTCAATGAGAGGCGCTGGCTTGTACAGAGTGCAAGAAGATAACCAGCCAAAGAAAGAAAATACGCATTATGATCAATCTACCTACAGAGGCCGTGGTGGTGGATACCGCGGTAGAGGAAGAAATACCGACCCGACACAAGGAAGAGGCCGCGGTGGGGTCATCTGCTATAATTGTGGCTAGCCAGGTCATGTATCCAGAGACTGTGTAAACCCATGCACCACCTGTAATTATTGTAAATCATTTGAGCACATGATAGAAGACTGCTCGGTGCTAGAGGTAGAGATGCAGAAAAGAAGAAGAATAGATGTGCCAGCCCTGAACATCCAGTGGATTACAGCAAAGAACAGACTTGCGGATCCTAGCATTTAAGTAGTCACACGTAGTGACGTGGAGACAGGCCGTGATAGGGTAGTAGAGGCTTCCACTTTAGGAGAGGCTCATGCGAAGCAGGGCCCTCTTGAAACAATATGGGTGAGAAAAGATCCAGGAAGACACCTGCTTTGGACCTCAAGAAGAACAAAGAAGCTTTTGTTGATGCGCGGGATACCTTCAGAGAACCAGCACCTAAATCACCAAGGATCTCGATGCGTAGTGAAGTACCATGTGTTGAAGACACACCTGTTGCGTATGACAAGACAAGACACACATCGGATGTTAGCACCTATGTTACGCAGTTCCTAAGGAGCTGCATGAAGCTGCTGAAAAATGAAAATGCGATAGCAAAGCTGGAGAAGCTCATAAATCTATATGAACCACAGACATAAGAAAAAAATTCTGAGGGCGCAGTACATCATATAAAGAAAAATAAGAGGTCGGGCCACGAGATGAGGCTCACTGTGCAGATAGGAGACTTTGAGATGGACGAAGTTATCCTTGATCTGGGATTAGAAGTAAATGTCTTGACCAAGCAGACATGGCAGCAGATGGGTCGACCAAAGCTATCCTGGTCACCTATCTAGTTGAGAATGGCCAGCCAAGAGAAAGTTATACCATTTGGCCGCTTAGCCAGTGTTGTGGTTGATATTGATGGAGTACAAATCCATCTGGACTTTGAAGTCATCGAGATTGTTGACGATAGCCAGCCCTTTCCAGCGCTGCTAGGAATTGATTGGGCTATTGACAATTTGGCCATTATAAATTTGAAAACAAGGAAGATGATATTCGAAGGAAAGCATCTGCGAGTTATTGCACCATTGGATCCTGCAGATGGGGACAGATATAGAGAGCCGATTCAGGAGGAATATCAGGCTCAGGACTTGGACTGGCTGTACCAGATGACTGCGAACCAGGAGGATTACATTAATCCTACTGCGGAAGGTACACTCATCTAGAGATGTGATAGCTCCTTCATTTCTGACTCGGATGCTGGATTGGAAAATTGGCAGAATCGCATGCATGAAGTGTCAGCTAGAAGGTGCGCGCAGGTCACGAAATCACTCAGCCGGATTGGAAAGGAGGTAAGTCCGATCCCTACATTTGATGGTTCTGCTAACGTTTATACTTTTATTCAAGACTATACTGCAGCAGTTCCAGAAGAGCACAGGTTACCAGCATTGGATATGGAACTCCATGGCATACTTTCCAGATGGTGGGATTTGCACAAACACATATTGATCACTTGGGATCAATGAAGAACAAAGATACAGATTCGGTTCACAGAAAGGGTTACCTTACCCTTTGAGAAGTTCAATGGGCAGACAGATCCTAGCCAGCATGTGGAAGTCTGTTCGCGGGCATGGGAAGAAAGACCACCTGAAGAGTGGGTGCACCTATTTGTGCATACTTTGGAAGAGGATATTCCAAAGAAATGGTATCTAGGCCTGGAGTTACGCAGGGAGACCTCAGATTGGGAAACATTAACTGCGAAATTCCAGAGAGATTTCAGCTTCGAGGATGAGAACCCTTTGATACATGAGGCACTGTAGATAATCAAGGAACGTGTATTCAGAATAGATTGTTCTCGCGAAGATATGCCATGGGGAGAATTTTTTGGCACACATGACAGTCCTACGAACATACATTCAGAATGGAAAGAACATGAAGAACATCCGATAGACTGTTATAATTTTGCTGAGGATGATGAGCATGGAAAAGAAGAAGATGAAGATGATCCATGCAATATCAATATACCAGAGTCAGAAGGTGCGCGTGATTTAGAAGGAATGCCATTGGAAATCCCAGACATGAGTGGACCGGTCAAGACACAGAAGGTAAACATTGGCACGAGTGAAGAGCCGAAGTTCGCATCTATCGGAGACTACTAGGATGATCAGACTGTCGCCGTGATTGCAGACACTTTGCACGAATATCAAGAGCTATTTCTGACCAAGTTTATAGAGATGAAAGGAATATTGGGTGACTTAGGAGTCATGAAAATGCCTTTGAATCCAGGCTCTAAGCCCGTGAAGTAGCGACCATATAGACTGAATCCATGGTATAAAGAGAGAGTCCGCGCAGAGTTGGAAAAAATGTTAGAGGCAGGAATCATTGAACCTGTCGAGGAATATGAATGGATCAGTCCTATGGTTGTCTAGGACAAGAAGACAAAGGGCATGATCAGGATTTGTGTCGATCTCAGAAAACTTAATGTTGCCTCTATGCATGACCCATTCCCTACTCCGTTTATAGATGAGGTACTTGACAATGTTGGAGGGAATGAGGCCTATTCATTTACTGATGGTTTCTCCGGTTATCATCATATCATAATTGATCCCACGGAAAGACATAATACGACATTTGCTATGGAATGGGGGTTGTTCCAGTATACAGTCATGCCGTTTGGTCTGAAGAACGCGCCTGCCATCTTCTCCAGAGTTTTCGTCACGACATTCAAAGATTTCATGCATAAGTTTCTGGAAGCATATTTTGATGACTGGACTATCTTTGGTTTGCTAAAGAACCATTGTGCAAATCTAAGAATGATGCTTGAAAAATGTAGACAACATCATATCTTGTTGAATCTGAAGAATTGCATCTTCTGTGTTCCATATGGAATCTTATTGGGACATATTGTCTATAAACAGGGCTTGATGGTGGACCTTGTGAATATTGCCATTATTGTGAATTTACCTACACCAACTTCAGTTAAGATGCTATGCTCTACCTTGGGTCATACAGGTTATTACAGGAAGTTCATTAAAGGTTATGCGCAGATAACCACAACAATGAAGAAGTTGCTGAAGAAGGACGTGCCGTTCATTTGGAACGAAGAGTGCGAACAGGGTTTTGACACCCTTAAGGAAAAGATGGTTACCGCGCCGATACTAGTCTTTCCAGACTGGGCAAAGCCATTTCATGTTCATGTGGACGCATCATGCATTGCCCTCGGTATTGTGTTATATCATCCAGGAGAAGGGGGTATTGACCACCCCATCGTATT
The DNA here is from genome assembly GCA_027924585.1 of Larix kaempferi. Lineage (NCBI taxonomy): Eukaryota > Viridiplantae > Streptophyta > Pinopsida > Pinales > Pinaceae > Larix > Larix kaempferi. The sequence goes on along the minus strand of BSBM01000655.1, from coordinate 2,249,543 downwards.
TTCTAGTAGAAAGCTATCGACAACAGAGAAGAACTATACCACTACTGAGCGGGAAGGACTTGCGATGGTATATTCCCTTCAGAAGTTCAGACATTATTTACTTGGTGCACACTTCCTTATGTTCACTGATCATTCTGCATTGAAATATCTGGTCAACAAGCCAGTGTTAGGGGGGCGCATATGCAAATGGCTGTTGCTGTTCCAGGAGTACGACTTCGAGATTGTTGTTAAACCCGATAGGCTGAATTTGGGACCTGACCACCTGTCTAGAATAGAGTCGGGAGAGGAGCCAACAAACATTGAAGATAGTCTGCCTGATGAGCAGCTGTTTTCTATACAGGTTGTAGATGATTACTATAAGGATATCATTGATTTTCTGACAATAGGACTGGCACCGTAAGAATTTTCTGTTCAGCAGAAGAAGCAACTAGTAGTGTGCGCTGCGGATTTCACTATCATTGCAGGTCAGTTATACAAACTCGGAGCAGATGAAGTACTGTGCAGATGTGTACTTGACCACGAAAAACCATATATACTAGCAGATGCGCATTTAGGGATTGCGGGAGGTCATTACTCAGGAAGAGCTACTGCGCATAAGATATTGCGTGCAGGGCTGTGGTGGCCTACCATCCACAAAGATTCTAAGGAATACTGTAGGAACTGTGATGTCTATCAAAGGATAGGGAAGCCATCACGGAGAGATGAAATGCCATTGAACCCGGAGTTGACCATATAGGCTTTTGAGAAGTGGGTAATTGACTTTGTGGGACCTATAAACCGACCAGGGAAGAGAATTGGTGCGAGGTATATTATTACTGCCATGGATTACCTCACTAGGTGGGCAGAAGCTAAACCAGTAAAGGACTGTAGCGCAGGTACTGCCGCGTAGTTCATTTTTGAGGAAATTTTTTCAAGATTCGGCTGTCCAAAAATTTTGATGAGTGATCAGGGCACTCACTTTCTGAATAAGACCATAGGGGCCCTGACAGAGGAGTTACACATTCGGCATCACTGCAATACACCATATCATCTGCAGGCGAATGGGACTGCTGAAGCTTTCAACAAGATACTGGAAAATGCACTAACGAAGGTGTGCAACGTAAACAGGGATGATTGGGACCTGCGTATCTCGTCTATGCTTTGGGCATACAGGACAAATTGTAAGAAATTGATGGGACAGACACCCTTCCGATTGGCTTATGGGCAGGAGGCCATAATGCCAATGGAGTACATTGTCCCCAGTCTGAGGATTGCTGTGTTTACCAGAATGGCAGATCGCGAAGCATTAGAAGAAAGACTATTACAATTAGTCGGCTTGGAGGAGCATTGTTTCATTGTAGGATTTCAATAGCAAGTCTAGAAGGATCGTGAAAAGGCATGGCATGATTGCCATATCAGGAACAAATTCTTTCAGGTAGGTGATTCAGTCCTCCTGTATGATAGCAAGTTCATGAAATTTCCTGGCAAGTTTAAAATACATTGGCTTGGTCCATATATTGTTATGCATGTCACTGACAGTGGTGCAGTTCAGTTATCCACTTTAGTTGGTGATACCCTACCCACTATGATAAATGGAAGCAGACTTAAGTTGTACCGCGATAGTCCTGCTTCGCAGCATGTGGAAAAATAAACATGGGGAGAAATTTCTAAGTGTCAAGTAGAGTTGAAATTGGGCACTAGAAATGTATAGAGTCTGTACATGTATCATAAAGGAAGAATGTATGAGCTGAGCAGCACTGCTGAAGCTGCGCAGGAGCCGAAAGCAGAGCAGTGGAAAAACGGCCGCGGCAGTTCAAGATCAGTACTGTAAAGGCACTACGTAGGAGTCAAAATTTCCTGCCGCGCAGTTCGACGCAACATTCAGAGAAAAATAGCCGTTGCATGGATTTTGAGAAAATAGCCGTTCAAATGACCATTGCAGCAACCGCTCTAGAATTTAAAGGAAAGATAGCCGTTCTGGACACACTGACGATAGAAGAGATGGGAGGATCTATTCAAATTGGCCAATAGACAACTCATTAAATGCAGATATAACCGTTGGGAGGCGCGGGGAGGACCTAGCTGCGCCTACAAATAACACCGCTACAGGATTCACAGGCGTTACTCAGTACTTATAATTTTCTTGCGATCAATCCCTGAGCTAGTATTATTCTATCATCTGATTATCACAACCCTTAGCTAACCAGTGAATGTCCGAACCCTCCTATAGAGAAGAAGAGATAACCATTGAAGAAGCACTTAAGGTCTTTTAGTATGGGGGAATTACAAAGTTAATGAAAACCCCTGCCAAGAAGGTTGTAGTCAAGCCAGGTCAAGCATTCCGAAGATCACCTTGTCATAATCCGAGCATGCAGGAAAAAGGTAAAGATAAAGCAAAAGACATAACTGCACCTCGAAGAAAGATCATAAAGATGGGCTCGTCAGCACAAAAATCACCAGTCCTTCAGAAAGAACCACTGAAACTCACACAAGAATACATATCACCTCGGGCGTTGGATGCCCCAGTCTTCAAATTGGTCAAGAGTGTTAAGTATGAGATCCCATTGTCACCGATCTCAAAGCATGTAGACGTTGCCAAGAACCTGCTTGGAAAAATTCCGTATTGTAAGTGGGAAGATTTTGACCTCTTAGGCGTACAAAAGGAAGAGCCCCACGCACCTAGTTACCCACAATTCCAGCCTGACCAGTACATGTGTTGGAAGAAAGATGCCAAGGGTACACCTAACTTGGTTGCCAAAAGCTGGCTGACGTCGGTAGTTCCATTAGGCTTGTTAAACCTCCTCAGATTGCCACATTTTGACCGATCAGCGGAAGTTAATGTGGTGGTTCACACACTGATGGCGTGAATCCACCAGGGATACCTGTGGCTAGACAAAAACATTGATGTCAACATTTCCCTGGTCCACTGCATAACAGGTCTCAGCAAGTGCGGTAAAGATTCTAAGCATTTCTTCCAAGGGAAGAGCAAAGAAAAATAAGTTGTTGAGAAAATGAAGAAAAGGCAGCCATTGACAAAGGGGAAAAGAGGCTTTCCCACAGAAGACATTGAGGATAGAACGAAAAAATTTGTGACCCAGTTACTTGCAGGAAAAATCCTCAGAACGACTAGGCCTCCGGAAGTTCCTACGGACGCAGTATTACTTGGTGTCGCAGCAGCTGTGCACACTAAGTTCAATTGGTGTCAATTCCTTCTGAATGAGTTCTTCGATGAACTCAATGATACCCAGGAAAACGGTGGATAGTTCCACTTCACATGGCTCATCATCCTCATCGCCTTTTGCAGATGGAAGGAGCCAAGGGACTATGTGGGTATTAACATAGAAACCAATGATCCTAGAGGATTCCGGTATGCCAACCTCTGGGAAAATGTCATCGCAGAGCGACAGCTGAGGTGTTCTACCAATATTATACTTAGCTGCGCGATGCGATTGTCCATACACCCCGCATTAAAAAGTAGATAATTTCAAAGTACATTCGCATTCTGGACTTTAGCATAGACATGCGATGTATCTTCATCGCACCAAAGGAAAAAATGAAGAACCCAAAGTGGTTCCCAGGTGTAGCTAGGGTTTTACCCCTAGCTTGTGCCAATGAGCACCTACTAAGGAGAATGGACTCCTTAGTAGCAGTTCAGTATATTAAACTAATTATGCAATAAACAAAAAATTAAATTATTTCTAAGACAAGCATGAAGCATAAACACCAAAATGAAAGAATGACTTTGTATTGATGTTACCTTGAGTGTCAAGGTTGGTGAAGCCCTTTGCAGTGTCCAAGAGGATGCTCCAAGCTTCTGAATGCTCCTTCTCCTTCTCCAATGTTGGGGATGGGCCAAAGGTGGCTCTCAAGGTGAAAATAGTTCAAAGGTGAACTAGGGTTTCGAGAGAGATTTTGGCAGAGTAAGGGTGCTTGTGATTGTGGATATGGAATAAGGGATCTCCATCACCTATTTATAGTTTTTTGGTGGTGGAGTGCTGACCCATGGTTTTAGGAAACACATGGTTTTGGGCAGCTGTATAGGGTTTTTTCCTCCTTTTCCTCATTATTTTATATTTTTATTCCCTTTTTAGGGGATTTTTGCTATTTTTGGAGGAAAAGGGGGTTTTTTGGCCTTTTTTAGGCTATTTTGATGGTTTTGTGGCCTTTTGGAGGCATTTTAGGCCTTTTGGAGGCTTTTTAATGGGATTTTTTGGGATTTTAATGGAAATATGGTAGGAAAATGGACAAATGAGCCATATAATGTGGTAAATGAGCTAGTGAGCACTTTTTGGGTGTTAACAGATTGCCCCCTGATGTGCGAGGGCAGGAGCTCATCGTATGGCCGATGGACATCATAAGTCATGAATGGTTTTCCTGGGATGTGGAGAGAAGAGAAGAAACAAACTGGAGCCCGGAACAACGATCCCGAACAACTGCAAGAAATAAAAGTACATAACCTCAATAAAGGATGAGGAATCATCTGATCATATGGACGAGGCGGGCATTCCCATGCTCGTATCAGGATATAACATAATAACAACAATGGGGTCCAAAAAAAAAATGGGGACCTGAAATATACATGACCTCAAATACTGACTGAGGAATAATCTCAATATATGGACGAGGCGGGCATACCCATGCTCGTATCAAGATACATAACCATAACTGTAAGGCCCGAAAAGGGGGACCTGTAAGATACATGACCACTGTGTACATCATAAGAGTCCAGAGGGGACACAAATCTGGGACATACTGCTGAGCGGATCATGTGTGAACTGCAGAACTGGTGCACCGGAACAATCAACAGTGCTACTGAGTGTGGTACCAAAGGAACTGATGAGCTGCTGGATCATAGTGACTGGGGTCATACTCTCCATGGTACACTGAACTGGAACTGATCTGGAACTGAAACTGGGTACTCAAGGAAGCATGAAACTGGATGGCTTCCGAATACAAACGCCAACGCAGCCCGGACATCCACAGGAACATACAACTGGGCGTTCCGAAGTGACTCACCAATGTGCTAGAGTCGGGGGAAATCCGGGGTCTTCGACTAAAAACTGATGGGATATAATCCTACGCGATCCTCAACGATGCGATCAAGGTGCTGAAGTCGAGCATGTGAGGAACAACCACTCGGAGAGGCAATGATGTCTCCTCTCGGAATGATCCATAGGCACCTACCACAGATGGTGATAAGTCCAAGGCATAGGGACCTCTGGGCCTATCCTCTGGAATAGAGGAGCTGTCGTCGACAGAGGGAGACCTGCCCCTATCAAGGCAATGATGTTTCCTTGACAGGAGCGCGAGGTACAAGACCGAAATGTGATAGTACTGATGGCAGAACTGATAAACTGTGGGGGGACAACTGGGCAAGTAGAGCGGGTGGACTCAAACTTCCTTTGTTCAGAGTATGATAATGGAAATGATCTGGCAGCATATGAAACTGACTGAGGGGAAAGGGATCATAGCTGTAATGGCTCAGGGAGAGTGACTGGTCTGAGGGAGACTCAAACTGGTATAAAATGGCAGGAGACTGCAGAATACTCTGAACAAAGGCGACCTGATTGGGGGTGCTGCCGAGATGATAGATCAAAGTGCCAAGAGGCACGGGGGAAAACTTCTTCATGGGTTAAGGAACTAGAAGAAGTGTGTGTAAAATGGTACTGTCGTGTGGATTTTACGAGCCCAGGACAGTTCATGCTCGTGGTTGCTTTCAATTTTAAGGAGTCTGAAAGCGATAAGAAGACTCTGAGATGATGGAATGGTACTGTCGTGTGGATTTTATGAGCCCAGGACAGTGCATGCTCGTGGTTGCTTTCAATTTTAGAGAGTCTGAAAGCAAATAAGAAGACTCCAGGGGGTTGCTTTTTCGTAGATTTAGTCTCCAAGGCCCAAAGAAGCATAAAAGGATGCAATGAAGAACTCTTCTAGCCGGTGTGACTAGAGTATTCCTTTTTCGTAATTAGTCTACCAGGTCCGGAAAAGGGTTAAACTTATACCAGATAGACGCCCTTTCAGGTACTTTAACGAGCATGAAAGGAAGCAAGATTGCTCGGCGATCTTTTCATTCTTTTAGGAGTCAGAAAAGAGCTTAACGGAAACTCCCTAAGTGCCTTTTTCGTAAAGGACTTGTCCGGCCCGAAAAAGGGATAAAATTATACCGAACAAAAGGAATGGCCAGGCAAGGAGGAAGTGTTCAATCAAGGTTTAGTAATGATGACCAAGAACGAGGGTAGGTGGGAACACTGATGGACCTCCTTGCGGGGTAGATGAAATGGTGGCAAAATAACGAAACATTTGCAGTATGACAGGAGTGAATGGCTCATGTAAAAAATGTGGAACAATCCGATGGCTCATATAAAGGATGTCAAAAACGGGTGGCGGCCGATGTGGCACGCAAACCGAGGTGACGGGGGCATTTTGAAAAATGCCCGGAAAATCTGGAGGTGAGAGCGAGAAATGATCTCTAGCATCATCACCAGCTCGGAAAAATGAATCCGATGATATAAAATATGTGAAAAACGGAGAACGGCCGATGTGGCACGCAAACCGAGGCGACTAGGGGCGTCTGAAAAATGGGTAAAAAATGACAGGACAAAAATAATGCAACGAGGTGACCATCATGACGGTCGCGTCGCGCTGATTCCAGTGGTGGAAACGGTTTGTAAAAACAGAAAACGAAAAAGAAAGTACTGTACAATGCAGACCAATGAGGCCGCGGGTTTCTTTTTTATGGGTAAAAACGCTTAAGATACAACCCATTACGAGGGTTGCGCAAAGGACGGCCTTCAGAGTCAGCTAAGATGTATGCCCCCTTGCCGAGGCAGGTCTGCACGACGTAAGGGCCTTGCCACATGGATTCGAACTTCCCTTTACCGGTTTTGTCATGGGCTTGGTCGTAGGCGAGGACGAGGTCCCCTTCGTGGAAAGTTCGAGGGTGAACATGTTTATCATAACCGGCTTTGGAGCGGTTTTTGGCAGCTTCGATGTTCTGGAGAGTGGCCCGGCGGTCTTCATCGGCTTGTTCGAGGTGCAGCAGACGTTGCTCGAGGGGGGTGGTGTCAGGGAGAAGCTCAACGGCGATCTGTAAGGCAGGGATCTGACACTCGATGGGGAGAACAGACTCTATACCGTGAACTAAATGAAATGGTGTAAAACCAGTGGCGGTCTTAGTGGAAGTGCGATAAGCCCACAAAGCAGGGAACAACATGTGGTGCCAATTGGACTTATGCTTGTCAACTGTTCGTTGGAGGATGGTTTTAAGGATTTTATTGATGGCCTCTACTTGGCCGTTCCCTTGGGGATAGTAAGCAGAGGAGAATTGGTGCTCATACTTAAGGAGGGTGGATAACTCACGCCAGACGGCATCTTCGAAGTGTGAACCATGGTCAGAGACTAACTGCTTAGGAACCCCGAATCGAGCGATGACATGGTTGAAGAAGAAGCGGGCAGCAGTGTCAGCGGTACAATTGAAGGTAGGCATGGCCTCCGCCCATTTGGTAAAGTAATCAACAGCGACAACAATATATTTGTGGCCGTTGGCAGACTGGGGTCTACATTCCATGAAGTCTATGGCCCACTTACAAAAGGGACCAACGGTGACGACTGGGTGTAACGGAGCAGGAGGTGTCTGGGCCTTGGGGGCAAAAAGTTGGCAGTTATGGCAGTGTTTGACCGCAGTGATGCAGTCAGTGAAAAGTGTGGGCCAGAAGTATCCGGCGCGGACGACCTTTTGGGCGGTGGCCATCCCTGAGAAATGGCCTCCGCAGGCACCGCTATGACAGTCATTAAGGACGTGTTCAGCTTCCTCATGGGTAAGGCAACGACGAAGAATTGTGTCAACCCCGCGCCGATAGAGGACATCGCCTAAGAGGAGATATCGAGAGGCCTGGTGGCGGATGCGACGGCGTCCATTTCGTGTAACTTTGGGTCTGAACTTCTGCGTGCGTAGGTATAACAGGATATCACCGTACCATGGGTCATCGGACGAGATAGTGAACAGGTGATTGTCGGGTAACTCATCAGAGATGGGTTTGGCCGGGAGAAAGGAAGGGAGATCAGTAATGAGCTGGGCAAGCGCGAGGGCTTTAGTGCTCTTAGGTGTTTTGAAGGTAAGGTCATATTCTTGGAGGATAATGACCCATTTGGCAACACGACCTTGGAGTAGCCGCCGATTTAGAAGATATACCATGGGGTTAGAGTCGGCGACGACTGTGGTATGACTCATTAAGATGTAGTGTCGCAATTTTTGAACGGAAAAGACCACTGCTAGGGCAAGTTTCTCCTCATATGGGTAACGTAGTGGTGGACCAGATAAGGTCTGGCTAACGTAGTAAATGACGTGCTCCTGGTGAGAATCGTCTTCTTGAACTAAGACTCCAGATACGGCATGCTCGGAGGCCGACACGTAAAGGATGAAGTCTCGAGTGAAATCCGGAGGGGAAATCAGAGGGGCTTGTGTGAGGGCCTTCTTGAGGGCCTCGAATGCAGCTTCTGCTTGCGCATCCCAGACAAAGGGTACGTGGGTGCGGAGTAGGCGCAAGAAACCGTGTACTGTAGTGGCATAATCAGGAACGAAGCGTCGAAGGAAGTTAGATCGCCCCTGCAGACTTTGGAGCTGCCGGAGCGTGCGAGGAGGGGGGAGGTCTAAAATAGCTTGGACTTTTAGAGGGTCAACAGTAATTCCTTTCTGGGAAACAATGAAACCCAACAATCGGCCTGCCGGTACGCAAAAAACACACTTGTGTGGGTTCAAGCGAATTTGGTATTTGCGACAACGCAGAAAAATTTGCCGAAGGTCGTTAAGGTGGTCTGATCATTTCCGGGAACGAGCTGTAAGGTCATCGAGGTAGACTAGCAGGATATGGACCAAGTCGTGGAAGCAATAGGTCATGGCCCGCTGGAAAGTGGCACCAGCAATTTTGAGGCCGAAAGGCATGACGCGATAGGCAAAGGTGCCCCAAGGGGTAGTAAAGGCAGTTTTTTACTGGTCTTCCTTACGGATCTGAATCTGATTATATCCGGAAAAACCATCCATGAAGGAGAGGACCTCATGTCCCGCACACGCATCTATGAGTTGATCGATGAACGGCGTGGGGAAGTTGTCTTTGGGACAAGCATAGTTTAGGTCACGGAAGTCAGTGCATACGCGGATGGTGCCTTGCTTTTTGTTAACTGGAACAGGGTTTGAAACCCATGTGGTATAGGCAATAGGATAAATGAACCCTGCCTTGCGCATCTTCTCAATCTCGGCTTTGACAGCTGGGAGCTTGGAGGGGTGAATGGGGCGCTGTTTCTGACGAACAGGGGTTACATCAGGCCATGTGTCAATGTGGTGCTCTATAATTGCGGGATCAAGACCAGGCATTTCGGTATAAGACCAGGCAAAGACATCACGGAATTCTTTGAAAAGGTGTGTGTAGTCCTCAATCTCTTGTTTACTGCAGAATGCTCCTAAAGTAATGAGTTCAGGGGCACGACCTGGAGCAGCAATATCAACTTGGATGACAGGTGAGATGTTGGCCATGTTGCCCTCCTCGAAGGCATCAGGAGCAGGAATAGGGTCCTTGAACCAGTCAACCTTGGTGGGGAGGAAGTCTTTGGATTCGACCGCGTATTGGGTAGCGGTGCTAGAGGAAGACGCTTCTGGGATGAAATAGGAACGGTGGTGCATATCATCCCAAGGATAATCCGGGGCAGTTAGGGCCTCAAGAATCTCCTCATCAGTACGGAAAGTCTGCGTCGTCAAATCGGTTGACGAGGGGGTAGTGGGAGTGTTGGTTGAAGAGATCATGTAAATGATATTAACCTCTTCAGAAGGGGGAGAGACCGGGGGGTAGATCTCCTCAATGGTAGGTGGTGCCGTTTCAAGGTCCAGATTGTTCATCTCATAAAGAGCTGCTCTGTAATCCGGGAGATCGGGACAATGATGTGAATAGTGCCCGTAAATACCGCATATGGCGCAGGAGTGGTTGGTACGTAGGGACTTATCTTTAGGCTTGGGAGTGGGGTTTAGTTCGACTGTTGGGATGTTGGGGTCATCATCGAGCATTTGCATGTGCTTCTGCAATGCGGGTAACTGTGGGCATTGGTGGGTCGCATGGCCCAACTCGTCACACAGCGAGCATTTGGGAGGAGCACGAAACACTGGAGGGTTTTTTACGGTCTTTGGAGGTGGTACAGCAGTGTAAGGTTGTGGACCTCTGCCCCCAGTGGGTGGAGGAGGAGGAGGGGGTGTCGTGGAGGACGAAGGGGTAGAGACACCGGGAGGTGGCTGAGTGGTAGTAGCCATGGGTTGCACCGGCTGGAGGACGACATCAGGTGTCGGCGGGCGAACGGGAGGCGAAAGGTACCATACAGGTAATCCCAAGGTTAACCCAGGGAGGCTAAGGGTAGCCATGACCGGGGCGCTTACTACTCCTGCTGGAGGAACTAGGAAGGGGATCGTATGGATCGGTGTAACACCAATGTGACTAGGTACCAATGGTGGTTTAGGCAACAAGGATGGTTGATTGTTAGGTGGTAGGATGTCATGGGACAAGGTACATAAGTCAGACATTTCGGGCGTAGATGATGGCGGAGGAATGGATTGAAAGGTGGAGGTCATCGGCGCGTCTGAGTAGACTCCAGGCCCCGTAGAGGAAACAAGTGAGGTGGAGGCAGGAGAAACAGGTTGTTCAACTATGGGGAGAACATTTTCTGGTGCCGCTGGAGCATTTGGATCATAGTAGGTGAGCTGGTCAATCTTAACCACGCGTCCTTCGTGGGGGAACATCATGGTGCGAAAGACAGAAGAGGCAACTGCCCGCATGGCATACATGTAACTGCGGCCAAGTAGAAGGTTGTAATCCAATTGGGCATTGATTACCTCTATATCAATAAGAACTGTTTTACCACCTAACTGGACTGGAACGTTGGGTAGAAGGCCTTGGGGCTGGGCCGAACGACCGTCGTAGGCACGTAACGCAGTGGTGGACTGCTGGAGAGGAGGGGATCCTAGCTTCTGCCATACAAATGTAGACATAACGCATGTGGAAGCACCCTCATCAATGATGCACCGATGGATAACAAGATTCCTAACGGAGACTGTAACTTGGAAGGCTAAGCTGGAAGGTAGGCGTGGTTCAGACTGGTCTAAATCAAACGCCATCAAGTGTGAATCAGTTGGGTCAATCCCCCCGATGGCGGACAGTAAAGTCTTGCGCTGGGAAGGGCAGTTCTTCAAGACTTCCAACGCAGACATGGCTGCGGGAGATTGGGCTAGGTCGTCTACGATGTTGTAGTTTGACGCAGCGCGCGCGTTAGGGTTATTGTTGATTCGGCGAAGTGGGAAACGAGGTGCTTTCGCAGCGCCGTCTATGGGCGGCGGAGGTATACGTAACGCCTGATCGGTGGGATGGGCGTTAGTAGGTTTATCCATGGGAGGGGCTTCAGAGGTGGAGCCATATTGGTTCCGACGGGTCTGTAGGTTGACGTCAGCAGATGACATCATCAGATGACATCATCAGTAAGTGGTGGGTACCTGAGTCGAACATGGGTTGATCAGGGGCAGCGTAGGTGATCTGTTGTTGTTGGGGTTGCACGTTAGCTTGAGGGGCCAATGGCTGAGTGTTCACCACGCCTTGGGTCGGTAAGGGGTTTTGCAGCACCAAAGGGGGTTGCTGAGGTTGGGGGGGGTTGGGCGGTGCTTGGGGAGCCGCATGCCCTTGGCGATGGGCCTCGTCAACCCAAAGCTGCCGAGCTCACTCCAAGTGTGGGCAAGCATGGGTGTAATGTCCATAGACCCCGCAAATAGAACAAGGGTGGTTCGTCCGCAAATTGGGGTTTTTGGCTTGCTTGGGCGGGCGATCAGGGTTTTGATTAGCGGGGGCCGCATTATTGTTGTCAGGGGGATTAGCCGGTTGACCAGCTTGGTCTGCAGGTTGGTTATTTCCCCGATTACGGCCTTTGCCGCGGTTCTGTTGGCCCTGGTTACGTTGGTTATTCTGGTTTTGCTGCGGGTTATGTTGGGCGTAAACTTGCCCTTGGGCAGCAGGTGGATTTTGCGGTTGCGCAGGTGCAGGAGCAGGCTGCGGAGGATGATATGTAGGTTGAGGCTGAGCAGGTGCAGCAACTTGAGGGGGTTGCTGATAGGACTGCGGAGCAGGTTGTGGATGTGCCGCAGGGGCTGCCTGGGGCGGATAATAAGCTGGTGGGGCTTGTGAAGGCGCAGGTGCTGAGGCAGCCTGCTGATGGTAGTAAGGCTGAGGGGCGACTGGAGGAGCATAAGCAGGAGTCGCATACCCGAAGCACTGTGGTGGACATGAGGGCCCATGGGAATGGTGATGTGTCATGGGAGCATACGAGTTGGTTGCTCCAGACTGTGAAGTAGCCCGCGACAGGTCGGGGCCAGGGGTAGGACGTGCTATAGAAAATGGTTTGGGATGCGAAGAAACACGGCCAATGATACCATCTGCAGCGTGGGATGCCCCCGGCGCATCATGATGGGAGGACTCGCCGCGAGGGGCGTCAGGTATAATGGTATAAAGGTAACCCGACTGGGCGTAAATGAGGTCGAACTGCTGTGCCTTAAGGATGGCCTCTTCTTCAGACTGGGGTCTTTCTGAAGCTACATCCTTAGCGATGACAGGAAGCAGGGATTTGAGGAACCAATCGAGGAAGATACGGTCATCTAGTTTAATCTTGCATAAGCTACGGCGTCTACGCCACTCATGGATGTGGTCCGTGATATGGGTAGCCGTGTTTTGTCTACAAGATAGAAGGATCTCAACGCCCGCGTCATAGCGGACTGGCAACTGGAAGAACTGCAGGAAGGTCGAGGCCAGGGAAGAAAAGGTGGCGTGGGTCCCATGAGGCTGCTCAATATACCACTTGGCTGCAGAGCCAGTGAAGGTGCGCTGTAAGAGACGGAGGCGAACAGAGTCATCCACGATGGAGTTAGAGGAACACCATAGGTGGAAAGACATGATATGGTTTTGTGGGTCCTCACCGGCCTTACCCTCGAATTTAGGGATGTCAGAGGGTAGTTTGGTAGGCATATGAGGCCACATGGGGTCGTGTCGAATAGGATCGTTGGTCAATCTGGCCAGGTCAGGTAGGTTGAGGCTAGCCATGAACGGCAAACTGGAAGAAGGCTGTGACACAGTAGTGCTGTGGACCAAGTTGGGGCCAGTGCCCCCAAGTGGAGGGACAAGATTTAGGGTGGTGCCCCCAAGTGGGGGAACTGAGGTAGTGGAGGATGGTCCAGCACCACCATGGGTAGTGTGAGCCACTGATGTAGTGGGGATAGGTATTCCCGCTGTGGGAATAGGTACCGTGAGGGGAACGGTAGATGGTTGCCCCATGGAGGGCATACCAAAAACAGGTGTAGTAACTGGTGTAGTGGTGGATGTACCACCAATGGTCCCTATGACAAATGGAGTGGAAGTCGTACCAGCCATGGGGCTAGTAGGGGCAGTATAAATAGGGTTCTCAGACTCTTCGTCAGAATCAGAGGTAAAGTAAGGTGCGTCACTATCTGGTGACGGAGACCTACGTCGCTGACGGGTGGAGTCAAGTGACAAGGCTCTAGATCTGTGATGAGTGGTATCAACGGATAATGATCGGAATCTACGACGTGTGGTGTCAAGAGAACCGTGCTGTGGGGGCTCGCCCCTGAGGCGCCGAGAGTGTCTCGGGGACTCAATGGTGACAGATGGTGTCTAAATCTCTGTGGGTTGAGGTGAGTATAAAAACAGCTCAAAAATCCTAATGCAACCAAGTGTGCAGAAGGAGAGCTAAAAAGCAAGGCACTCAGGCCAACAACCAACTCAAAACACCCACTGCAACAGCTGTGCTACAATAGGTGGAGTAACAACAAAGATGGTCAGAATACCAACAAGCAGCAGGTTTCCTAAAAAAGAAAAATGGTGGACTCACTAGACCAAAGGGAGGTAAAGGAGCATGCAAACACCTAACTAAAAGTATTCTGACTTAACTAAACATATCCTCTGCAAGGTGATGAAATCCAAGTCAGACAATATGAGTAGGAAAGCCAAGTGGCTATGATATCCCCCTACCGGGAGGGATACCGGGTAGTCAATCCTAGGAGAATGGCAACTAAGATACCCCGTTCATGACACGTCCAGAAAGGTGAATCTGCCGTTTAGTTCGTTGACCGCAATACCCCTATACAGGGATATCCCGCGAACCGCGAAAGGTAGCCCTTCGGTTACTGAATGGAGTGCGGTATTCCACTCAGGCCTCCGGAACCAGTCTCCCGACTTCAACCCTCCTAAGGGAGAGGCCCTCTGATAAACTGGTCGTGACCGTGCCAAAAAGTACTAGGGGATTTTGGTTCCCTATTTGGACAACAACTATGTCTCAAGTGAAATAACCAAGGGGTGTTATTGGAAGCCTATCCCCCTGATCCTACCTAACTACAATGATTCTTTTGTGTTCCCCAAGTGGGGTTAGAATGTTGGTTTAGTTAGGTACTTTTTAAGGCTCACTTGATTTAATGTGACAGAGTGTGTGCTCGTGAGGTGTTGAACCCAAAAACAGAAGTGCCACAAGGGGGGGCAACTTCCAATCTATCAATAATGCTGAAATTGATTCTTTTAATTTGCAAAATTTTCTGAAATAAAAATATTGAAATTTTAAAAAGATTCTGGAAAAGGAACAGGAATTATGTTGCAGAAAGGCTGTAAGGAAGTGGGCTGCAGGTGGGACAGAGGGCTGTTCAAATGCAGAAAATATTGCAGCAAGAGGGGCTGGGCTCAAAACAGGAAAAGAGCAGAAATCAGACCGCGGGTCTGTGGCGGATCAGAACAGGGCGACCGCGGGTTTAAGGGAAACAGCTGCGGTCAGGTCGCGGCTATCAGGCCAACAGTGGCAGTCGGAACGCAGGAAACAGGGGAAAAGGCACAGTCGGGTCGCGGCTATCGGGCCAACAGTGGCAGTCGGGATGCAGGAAAACTGGAAAAAGACACAGTCGGGTCGCGGCAAAAAGGATAACAGGCGCAGTCGGGACGCCCGAAAGAGGCAGAAAGCCGCAGTCGGGACGCGTGAAAAAGGCCGACAGGCGCAGTCAGATCGCGGTAAACAGGCTGATTAGCCACGGTCGGATCGCAGGTAACAGACTTGAATCCGTCGGCGGAGCGTCAGAAGCAGTCTGAGAGCCACGGTCGGATCGCGGGTAAAGGCCTGAAAGGCGCGGTCGGGACGCGACTGCAGAGGCAAAAGACGCGGTATGCAGCGGCCGAAAGGGACAGCCGAAAGAAAAAATTTAAAGACGGAAACCAGAAATTCGAAAACTAGGGGAGTCGCCAAAACTGTAGCTAGGGTTTTACCCCTAGCTTGTGCCAATGAGCACCTACTAAGGAGAATGGACTCCTTAGTAGCAGTTCAGTATATTAAACTAATTATGCAATAAACAAAAAATTAAATTATTTCTAAGACAAGCATGAAGCATAAACACCAAAATGAAAGAATGACTTTGTATTGATGTTACCTTGAGTGTCAAGGTTGGTGAAGCCCTTTGCAGTGTCCAAGAGGATGCTCCAAGCTTCTGAATGCTCCTTCTCCTTCTCCAATGTTGGGGATGGGCCAAAGGTGGCTCTCAAGGTGAAAATAGTTCAAAGGTGAACTAGGGTTTCGAGAGAGATTTTGGCAGAGTAAGGGTGCTTGTGATTGTGGATATGGAATAAGGGATCTCCATCACCTATTTATAGTTTTTTGGTGGTGGAGTGCTGACCCATGGTTTTAGGAAACACATGGTTTTGGGCAGCTGTATAGGGTTTTTTCCTCCTTTTCCTCATTATTTTATATTTTTATTCCCTTTTTAGGGGATTTTTGCTATTTTTGGAGGAAAAGGGGGTTTTTTTGGCCTTTTTTAGGCTATTTTGATGGTTTTGTGGCCTTTTGGAGGCATTTTAGGCCTTTTTGAGGCTTTTTAATGGGATTTTTTGGGATTTTAATGGAAATATGGTAGGAAAATGGACAAATGAGCCATATAATGTGGTAAATGAGCTAGTGAGCACTTTTTGGGTGTTAACACCAGGTAACTACCACATGTATGAGGAGGATATTGAAGCCCTCATGAAGGATTGGCCCGCTGACTTCCATGTGGAAGTCATGGATGCTGAGACAGACTCTAAAGAGGATGATCCAATCCCACTAGCATGCCCTATTTGTGAAGAAACTGGCAAGCGCAAAGAGCCAGAGACTTCGCAGAAGCCAAAGGCAAGAAAGAAGGTGAAGGCTACAAAGATTCATTATGAGGCAGTCCTGAATGAAGATGATTATGAGATGATAGCCGAAACAGTTTCAGAACAAATGAAGGAGCTCATGGCAGCTAAAGATAAGAACAATAAGGTCATCCAGGATGACCTCCAAAAGTTGCGGCTCGCAATGCAAGGCTTGATGAAGAAAATGGACGATGTCCAGAAAAGCCTTACCTTGCCACGAGAAGCAGGAGCTGAAGGGAGGTCGGAAGGGAACTCGCAGCAAAAACCGCCATAGCTAGCAATAACGTTGCCATGGAAGACCAGAATTGTCCACATTGACCCATTGGCTATTGCACTGCCAATGGTAGAGCAGTTGGTCTTAGACACAAAGGGAGTCGAGCGGGTAGAGCTCGACTTGGCAAAAATCCCATTACCAGGATTGCACTTCATCCACATGTAGATCATCGAGGAGATGCATGACCGAACAGTAGAGTCAATGAAGTCACAAGCAGAGCTCACTGCAGCAAACAGACAGCTTGAGTTGGGTGCAGACACGCAGCTAAGAAATGAATAGGACCGCCGACGAAACTTGGAGACTGCCATATCTAATGTTGTGAAGGATATTGAATGCATAGAAATCAAGGATGATCCTGCAGACACAGTTCTGAGGATCGGAGTTAAGGTGAGATCCTTGCAGTCGGAGATGCAAGATAAAGAGATTTATTATGAGGCCGATATTGCCACATTGAAGGATAAGCTGAATAAGCAGACACCATTAACTGAGCAGTAGTTGAGAGAACAAGCCGTAAGTACCGCCGCGTAGAATATGATGAGCACATCACTTAGTGCCAAGAGATACTAGAACAAGTCTCCAAGGCATTCACTGCTCTTGAAGAGGATTAAGCGCTGCAGCACATGAAGACCGCGGTAAAGGAAAAATAGACCGCCCTGGATAAATTGGACGCAGAGGTCAAAGCTATGCCACCAAGGGAGAGGCTGGCCAGGTATAAGGAAGTATCAGGCTTGAAGAAGCAAGTCCAAGCATTAAGAGAGAAGGAGACCGAAATGGACAATCAGTCACAGCAACTCATGGAGGATGCTACAGCAGTGTCGCAGTAGATAGAAGACAAGCTGGCAGAAATACGTGACAACCGGGAGCAAGTACATGGATAGATTGGAGCAGAGATAACCCCAGCGTTGCTCGAAATGGTTCAGTAAGTTGAGCAAGATACCAAACAAGCAGTTGAACAGTTGCTTGACGTATATAATGAGTTCGCGGCCAAGATAGTTCCACCGGCCGCGGAGCAGAGTGAGACAACTGTAGCAGCAAGTGGTTCGGGGACGAGCCACATGTAAGTGTTAGGGGCATGTTGGGCCTGGCCCAACATGGCCATTTTTAGTGACATTTTTGATGATAAATGGACCAGAGCTGTGCACAGCTCAGGAAAACATCGAATTGCCTAAGTATCGGGAGTGCTGCGAAGATGTGCGCAGTACTGAGTTTTGAAGGCTGCTGCGAAGATCAGCACTGAACAGGTTTAGTGCTGCGAAGGTAGTAGGCCACATGGAACCAGTAAAGTTGTGTACTGGACGGAGGATGATTAGATGGAGTAGATAGATCGACGATGGTCTACTTTTGGTAAGACTGCTAGAAAGATGCCGAGTTGAGGGCATAAGCAGATCAGGAAGGCGACTAAATATACAAGTCCATTAAGTAGAGGGAAGATCGGGAAAGTGACAGTTCGGTGTACAACAGAGTACGTGACTGTTAAGGGGAAAACGGCAGATGGAAAGCGACTGGGAACTAAGCCAGTTGTATGTGGACGATAAGGGACGGACGACCTGTAGAGAAAGAAACTGGGAGTTGAGCCAATCGCACGAGTCCTCTAGTGGAAGGGTGGCTCGAAGTGGATGACTTGTTGGTGTCCTCACAACAGGAAGGCTGAAAGCGACGGATCTAAGGCATGGAGGACTGCCACGACAGGAGAATCGCTATCAGAAGCCAGCATGACGGTTCAGAGGGACCGTAGTGGTTTGGAAACCCTAAGGGTTCGGTCTTCAATATTGTAAAGACACGACCTTCGGGCGTGATCTATAAAAGAAGACCATTTTTGTATAGGAAGTGCCAATGCAAAGGGGTTTTGTTGGTTTAAGGTAACCACGCAGAACCTGGGTCTTCATAAAACCTCTAGTCAGCATTTGTATAGCCAACATAATCAGAGACCATGGCCGGATGCTACTCATCAAAATCAAAATTTAGAGACCAAGATCAATTTTTTTGGTTGGGATGAAGGTCAGGCTTGATCAAACCCCAGTTCAGGACTTTGATCGGAAAGATGGAAAATTAGGGCTTCTGCAAAAGTTGGAATTTTGGAAATCTGTGACCATGGCTGGAAGCTCCTCAGACAAAATAGAATCTTAGAGATTTGAATCAAAAATTTTCGTTGGGTGAAGCTTCGGGAAACTCAAACCCTAATTCAGGGTCCTCCCTAGTGAATCCGGAAAACTAAAAGGCAATTTTGAGGGGTGAAACTTTGCAGTTTTCAAATTCTAGGTATACCAGCTTGACCAGCTCAGAAAGGCACATCTTTCTATCCTTTCAGAAGTTTGAAATTCAAAGTTTAAATTTTTAGGGTTTCTCTGACAAACCCTAATCTAGCTCCAGATCCAGTTCCTGCAAATCAAATGGATTGGGTTAATTCTAGAAGAGAATGGATTGGTCACCTGCATAAGTGAAGAAGTTCCTGTTTCAGAGGTTTGGGATGATGGACTGCAAGGCCATGGCCACACCTATGGCATTGAACCTGAAGCTTCTGTGTGATGCTTCATCTGATCTGGTTGATGTCACTTTGTATCGTTAGATGATTGGGTCCCCGATGTACCTGACGAACACGAGACCAGATATTTGCTTTGCGGTGAGCACATTGAGCCAGTTCCTGACAGATATGAGAGATGTTCACTTGGTTGATGTAAAGCATATTCTGAGGCACCTGAAGGGTACAGTTTATTATGGGCTCAAGTATGATGCAAATCAAAAGTTTAACTTACAGGGTTATGTTGATTCAGATTGGGCAGGCAGTGCTGCAAATAGCAAGAGCACTTCTGGGTACTACTTCAGTATGGGATCAAGTGTGATCTCTTGGTTTAGCAAGAAGCAGTCCTGCATAGAACTGAGTATAGCTGAGGAAGAGTATGTTGCAACCTGTTCGGCTAGTTGTGAGGCAGTATGGCTTCGGAAGCTACTTTTTGAGTTATTTGATCTACCGCTGGACGCTATTGGTATATTTTGTGACAACCAAAGTTGTGTGAAGCTGTCTAAAAACCCGGTGTTCCACGACAGGTCGAAACACATAGAGATCAAATATCACTATATCAGGGATATGGTGCAGAGGGGAGCAGTGAAGCTCCTGTATGTTGCGACGGATGAGTAGATTGCAGATGTGTTAACGAAGCCACTAGCCAGAGTGAAGTTCGAGTACTTTAGAGAGAGGCTTGGTGTTCTTCAGATTGAAAACACTTCGAGGAAGAAGTGATGGAGAAATTTGCTGAAGCCATTCCAAGCATGGTGGAAGGAGGATCCTTCACATGGCAATGGATATAAGCTTTGGATGATGAGCATCAGGATGATGTTCCAGTTTCTGCTCTGTATGATCAGTTGGATCATTTATGTATGTATGCATCATGTTGGATGCTGGATATGATCAGTTGGATCATTTATGTATGTATGCATCATGTTGGATGCTGGATATGATCAGTTGGATCATTTATGTATGTATGCATCATGTTGGATGCTTGGACCATGTATCTGTATATGTATCAGGCATGATCAGGTAGATCATATATGTTGATGGATACATTGTGTGGATCATGTATCTATGTATGTATCAGGTAGATACATTGTATATGATGATATGTATCAGGTAGATACTTGGTATGCATCAGGTCGATGCATTGTATGATCAGGATGATCTTGGATGACGAGCTTCAGGATGTTGCTCTAGATGACATGCATCAGGACGATGCAGTGATGATGATCAGGATGATCATGTGTACATCAGTATGATGTATGGTGAGTATCAGGTGGATACTCTGTGGCCATGGATAGGTTGTGCAGATGAGAATGTAAGTAGACTTGGGAGATCTGGACAGGATGAAAAAGGCCTCAGATGCTCTTTCGAGGCATTGCTTTGGGAGGACATATAATAACACCCTGGGAGATTTGTAGATGCTCTTGCTAGGTTTTTCCACTGGCATATAATTGCTCCTTGGGAGATCTGGAAAATACTCTTGCGAGGTTTTGTCCTATGACATGTAATGTGTCCTTGAGAGATCCGACAGGTAGAGTTGTGTGCTCGTAACAGCCTGGGATGCTCTTGCAAGGTTTTTCCATGACCACATGTAATATGATCCTGGGAGATCCGACAGGTAGAGGTGTGTTCTCATAACATCCTGGGATGCTTCAACTAGGTTTTTTGGTGGATCACATGTAATGTGCTCCTGGGAGATCTGACAGGTAGAGCTGTGTGCTCGTAACATCCTGGGATGCTTTAGCCAGGTTTTGTGGTGAGATCACATGTAATGTGCTCCTGGGAGATCCAACAGGTAGAGTTGTGTGCTCGTAACAACCTGGGATGCTTCAGCAAGGTTTTGTGATGGGTCACATGTAATGTGCTCTTGGGAGATCCGACAGGTAGATCTGTGTGCTCGTAACAGCCTGGGATGTTGCAACCAGGTTTTGTGACTCACGTAATAAGTCCTGAGGATTCCACAGTATGTCCAGTGATGATGAAGACCTGCAGATGGTGGGCCTACATCCAGTATGAAAAAGGAATGGCTCTGTAGAACTTCCTATGACAAGTAGATTCAGAGATTGATTGAGATGGTAGCAGCAGTGGAAATGACGATGATTCGAGGTTGATGATTCGCTGATGATGATCTAGAGAAGAAGACTTGTGCTAGCAGATCTGTGTCGAGAAATACCTTTCTAGTTAAGAGGGAGTGTTGATGTATATGTAGCTTCGGAATGTATTTCACCCATGTATTTCATTTATGTATATTGTACTCCTATAGAGATGTTATTATTCCTCTATACGGAAGTGTCATAATTTATATTGTAAGTGTTGTAACTTATACTTGATGGGTTATTAGACCACCTTGTTGGGGTCGGCCCTATATAAGTCATGTGGGTCGAAGGGTTATTAGACCACCCTATTGGGGGTCGGGCATGTGGGTCAAAGGGTTATTAGACCACCCTATTGGGTGTCGGCCTAGTCAGCATTATGTTATGTGGTTAAGTTAAGGCCGACCTAGTAAAGGTTTTTAGGCAAGTCAAGTCATGTATAAATAGAGTGCAGGAGGCACTCTATTTGATCATTCTATTCTCTCACACACTCTTTGGAGAGTGGTGCACTTGTAGAGGATGAGAAGCTGCTGCTAGGACATGTCTATCTCTTATGCTTGGGTTGTATCATTGCTCTATCTATCTCTGAGGAAGTTATTGGGGTTTTTCACCTTTATGGTTTTCCCCAAGTAAACTCTATGTCTCTTGCGTGCTTGCATTATTGTGTCCATGATTGATATGCTGTAGATATGCTGTACATGTTGTTCTCTTAGTTAAGATCCTAGATCAGATTGAAGTAAATTCTGAAAAACTAACAATAGGGGTCTTATACCATTGCTGGAACTGATGAAGTCTAAGTTTTGTTGGTCATTTTTTTGCACACATGACACAGATACCCAAGTGTAATAGAGATCATGAGAAAGGCATTGACAATGGATAAATAATAACCAACAACATAACGCACCTATGGAGTGCACAAAAATCATGGATCAAAATGTTTTAGGTACAAATTGATCACAAGGATGTTGAGGGTTAGTCCTTAGGGGTTGGTTAATATATATTCGCCTTTGGTTAGGAATTGCTTGATGACATAGGGTCATATCCATTTAGAGACAAATTTACCGAGTCCAGGTTTGGTGTCCTTTTTGGAATTGAATACCAAGACAAAGTCTCCCTCACTAAAGGTGCGAGGTTGGACTTGGAGATCATAGTGTGATTTTGAGCGTAGATTCATAGCATCGTTCTATTGGAGCAAGTCCTTTCTTTCTTCATCAATGTGTTCCAAAATAAGAAACTAGTGTTCGAGATCAAAGGTATCAAGTAACAAATACAACACTGATTGGAGTGTAGGGATTTGGCACTCATTGGGTAAAACAAATTCTATAGTATTGACGTCGTGATGATACAAGACATCTCCAAGGATAAGATATCTTGGAGCTTGATGGAATATGTGGCAACGATCATCGTGAGAAAGGTTAGGGGTGAATTTATGAGTTTGTATATATGTAAAGATATCTCCATACCATGGACTATCGTTTCCTATGAAAAAAATATGTTCATTAGGTAATTGGTCGTTCATAGGCCCTCCTAAGGTAGTGGATGGGAGGTTGGTGATGAGCTCGGAAAGTGACAAGGAATTTTTTCTCGTAAGGATAACAAACTCGAGGTCAAATTCTTGGAGAATAATGATCCATGCAAACTTACCATTAATGAGTCGGTGGGTAAGGATGTGTTGCATTGGATTATAGTCCATGACCACTACTGTTTTGTGTAATAAGATGTAATGGCGCAATTTCTATACTAAGAGGATCACAGTTCGAGATTCTCATCATGAGTGTAGTTCATTTCTGGTGTATTCATGCGAGGTGAAGGTTCTGCCTATTATTAATTAGGTGTGTTCATATGGTGTTTATATTGAATCTCTTGCTGTCGGTGAGACTCCAACTAGTGCTTATTTTATTGATAAATCAAATAAACTAGCACTAGATCAAATAAATAAAATGGATCTGAAATCCTGCCAATGTTTTGCTGATGTAGTAAATGGTATGTTCATTGTGGCCTTCATCCTGTTGGACCAAGACACTTGCAACAACAGAAGATGACGCCGAGATATAGAGGATACAATATTTTTTTAAAGTTCAGGGTGGAGATGAGGGGTATAGAATCAAATGCTTTCTTCATTGCATCGAAAGAGCTTTAGGCATAGGAATCCCAATGGAAAGGTATGTCTTTCCTAAGTAGTTGTAGAAAAATGTGTTCCCTGAGTCGAATAATTAGGAACAAAGCGATGAACAAAGTTGGCCTTCCCTTGAACAATTTGCAACTGGAATTGTGTTCATGGGGGAGGTAAGTCAATGATGGATTGGACTTTGGATGGGTCTACAGTGATCCCTTATTTTAACACGATGAATCCTAGTAAATGTCTTGTGATGACACATAACACACATTTTAGGGTATTTAAACATATATTATACTTACGACATTGCGTGAAGATGGTATGTAGGTTGCGGAGGTGATCACACCATTTTTTTATATTTGGTAGTGAGATCATCAAGGAAAGCTAGGATGATATGGGCGAGGTCATTGAAAATGTATGTCATATCCCTTTCGAATGTGGCTCCAACATTCTTTAACATGAAGGGAATAACCTTATAAGAAAAGGTTCCCCAAGGTGTTGTAAAAGTTGTTTTGTATTGATTCTGAGGGGTGGATCCATATTTGGTTATAACCAAAAAATCCATCCATGAAGGACAGAATTTCACTACCCGCACATGAATCGATAATCTAGTCAATGAAAGGGGTGGGGTAATTGTCCTTGGGGCATGCTAGGTTGAGATCATGGAAATTGGTACAGACTTGAATGCTTCCTTACTTCTTGTTTATAAGGATAAGGTTAGAAACCTATGAGATATAAGCAATGGGGAAGATAAATCCAGCTTGAAGGAGTTTTTAGATCTCATCCTTGATAGTTGGGGCCTTAAAGGGGTGGAAAGGTTGTTGTTTCTATCTGAATGGGGGTACATTTGGCTAAGTGTCGATATGATGTTAAACAATTGAAGGGTCTAAGCCAGGCATTTATTCATATGACCAAGCAAAGACATATCAACATTATTTGAAGAGAGAGGTGAAGTCAACGACTTCTTGCGGTGAGCATGATGTGTCAGTCGAGATGTTTTCAATTACTCCCGATGTGACGGAAATATATACTTGGATCATGGGAGAAATATTGGCTAGATTACCATAATCAAAGGAATTGGGGGCTGGAATGGGGTTTTTGAACCAATCAATATGACTAGGAGGTAGAAAATATTTTGATTCAATGGTGTATTGCTATGCCACGAAAGTAATTGGTTGGATATGGTTAGGGACAAAAGATGACCAATGATGGAGATCATCCCAAGGGGGATCACATAAATGCATGGCCTCCATTATTGATTCATCTAAGGAGAAGAGATATTCCTCTAAAATGTCTTCATTAGAAGAGAAGGAGTCTTTAGACCCGATATGAGTTGACCGACCGTTCTTGGTTGGAGTTATAGGATCTACCAGTTGGCTGGGGTAAACATAATTGACACTATCAGTTGGTGGTAGGTGTATTGATTCAATATGAAGGATATCCACATAGCGAATGGTGCTTTGTTGAGGGGGAAGAATATATTCGTGAGGAAATCCCAAAGGGGGTGTGATTCTTCCAATTGTAGTGTTCATCTGAGATCCATATCAGACACTAAGGATGAAGGGTCATCACTATTGAGTGGGACAAAGACAAATGGTATGTCGCTTTCCTTAGTGTCATTGGTAGATCCTCTTTCTTATTTGAATACCATGGAAAGAATTTTTCACAAAGGGCCGAGGTTATCTGATAGGTGCTTATGGGTTGCATGAAGTGTGTGTAACATGCCCAATAGAGGACATTGAAAGGAATGGTGAGTAAAAAACCTGCATGATCTACATGGGCGAGTAGTGTAGGCATGATTGAGAACAAATGTGGGACTCTGTGGACGTTGAGGAGGCAATTGTTGATTGGGGAGTGGTAGGTGCGATTCTTCTAATGCCATCATTGTGACAACATTAATGGAATCCATTTTCGATGGTTGAGGGATAGTGCTCTAAACCAAAATTTGGGTGAGGCATATGGTTTCCAAAGCATCCCAGAATTGAGGGACGTCAGGACAATGATGCATATAAAGTCCAAAGTAAGATAAAATCGAACACATGTGATTGGTACACAACGATTTGGACTTAGGTGTCGTACTGGGTGGAGATGTGGAGGAAGAGGTGCCACTTTCTGTTGTATGCGTTGCATGCATCACACTCATAGGGGTATTAAGAAAATTCCTAATCTCTAGCAATGTGGGGCATAGGTTGCTCGCATGGCCTTGTTTCCCTCATAGGGAACATGGGGGAGTGACCCTTGTTGCAGGAGTAGTGGTTGTCATTTGTAGGGATTTTAACTGTTGGGTTATGCCCCTTGCTTTAGGCTTAGTGAATGTCGATGATGGTTTGGGGGTAGGTTTGGTTAAGATGAGGGATTTAAACTTAGGTTGCCTCATGCCCCCATTGGCAGGTTTAGTGACAACCGATGGTGGTTTATTCATAACTGTCATAGGCTCAGTGTTGGCTATAGATGGTGTTACCAGCCCAGATGGAATCACAGCTGATATAGGCACAAAATCATAGTTGGACACAAGTTTTGAGGCCATTTTTGGGTATGGTGGAGTGAGGTACCACATAGGTATACCCAAGTGAACTCATGTAGAGTCAGCAAAGCCATAACCGACGTCCCTTGCACTCCATTAGGGGGATACAGTACTAGTATTTGAAACATAGGGGGCACTAATGGACTCAAGGTCTGTTCAACACCATGGATAGTCGGAGGTGTTGATGATGATGCCGAGGAGATGGTGGTGCATTTAGTGACCATACTCTCTAAAAATAGAGAAATAATAACTAGTCCTCATCTTAGCATTCTTCCCTTAGTTGGGGGGGTTATTATCCACTGTAGTATGGTTACCCTAGTTCTGGTTCTGCTCGCGGGGGGGTTTCTGTTGTGGAAAAAAATACACAAGTGTGCATCCCTCCACTTGGTAAGGGGCTAGGAATTGTAGTCTGTAGAAATGCCTCAGTCCTTAGAGCCCCTGCGTAGTGATTGGTTGTCCTCCAAATGATCCTATAAGAGATTTTTAGTGGAATTTACATAAAATAAAGAAAATTGAACAAAATATGACAAAAGGAAATGGGAGGAGAATGCAAACTCCAACAACAACCAAATGTATGCAAAACCACTTTGTATTTCCAAATGGTCAAGTTGTACAACACCTAGGAGGTGTGGGATTCAAGGAAAGACAAGAATCTCCCTTAGGGAGGTCCTTCTTGTCAAACTATATGCTAATTGGGTGGTAGAACAACAGAGAGGAATTCTTGCCCCTTAGAGGAAGGTGGCAAGGGATATTGGGAATGCTTACAAAGGTAGGAAGAGGTGGGATATGAGGAAAATCCAAAACAAATCTAGTAGCATAAATTTTGTCTTCATTCTCTCTACAAAATCCATGTCAGTGGATTCCTTTTATAGGCCAAGAGGTGGCCAAGAAACAACTAGATCCAAATGTGAACTGATAGACTCCATGAACTAGTTCCAAGGTACACCAAAGGGGCTATTTAATGAGATCAAGTGTGTGAGGAGACAAATTAATATTTTTGGAGGTGATGGAGCCTTCAATGCACTGTGGGAAGTAGGTGGTCACACCATTTTGACAGTAGCACGACTATCTAAGGAAAATCCGCACAAGTATCACACAGGCACTAAACTGATAACATGCACTATAGCACGAGCTAACAATGGTTCAATTGCGCAACCTATTCTTTTGACAGGTCTTGGGCACTTTTGGAGTCATGCTTGCTTTTGGATTTTTTAAGGATGCCTTTGGTGAACTGCATTCTTTATGTTGATGATGTCTTACTGCAAGAATCACCGAAATGTCGCATGTGTGCGAGATTTAGGTGTTAACAGATGCCCCCTGATGTATGAGGTTCAAAAGGTACTGTAGAGTCAATAATGCATCATCGTTTCTTGTGTTTCTCTCCTATTATATAGGAAAAAGCATATGTGGAAAATAGGGTCCTCTCACGAGGGAATATTGTTGGTGATTACCGTTGGAGCTATAGTAAATAATGGTGTTTTATACAAACGAGGTGGGTATACCCATGCTCGTGAAATGATTTCAAGGTGATTAAAATGAGAGGGAACCATGGGGTCAACTCAACTATATTGTTGGGACATAGACGAAGGCAGATTCGATCTAGGTGAGAGTAAATAATCCAGGAACTGTTGTAGAGTGTTGAAGAAGCAGTATTGCTAATGATCATGATAAGCCCATGGGGGTGGGGGACTAGTGTGTTTGTGAAGCTTCCTGAGAGAGAAATTCACATAGATGGAATGATACCATGGTTTGCAAATGTGAACACTTCTACCTTCAAAAGTACGTTACCCCGTGATGCAATAGATGTTTTGACGTTGAGCATAGGGGAAACCAATTAGTTAGGGAGCACTAATGACTCTCCTTACTAAGTTCAAGGTGATCCATTATATTGTTTGAAAGGGATCCCAAGGTACAACTACAACTACTGCACCTCTCAGAATATAATGTTTTGATGTCGATGAGAACTGAAGTAGATGATAAGATGAGGGTATTTTCCTAAGAACCTAGATCATATTGTAACTAACTGTTGGACGAACAGACCTGACACAAGATTGGATGATAAGCTTGGGGCTCATAAATTCCTTTGATTGATGCAAACATGGGGAGTGTGGGAAGTAGAATTCCTTTCGTAAAGGTACACATTGAGATGGAGGGAGACAAACTGCAAAGGATGTAGGAATATGCAAGGATCTAGCAGCTGTAGTAACTCACAATCAAACTCACAAATATGTTGCAAAGAAGAAGAGAAGGAGACACTCAATGATCACTCATTAACACAGTAGAATAGAAAAATATCTCAGTATTATACAATGAATAAGAATGTAAGTGAATGAGTACAATAGAACAATAACACGCATAATATAGGATTTGAATAGTCCAAGTAGGGCATTCGAATTCCTAACTTAGAGTGTGGCTTGGATGATAGTGGAGTCATCATCCAGTCAATGTATCAGTCATCAATGGTAACATTCAGTCAACTGAGTCTAACTGAGTGAGGTAGGCACTAACTGAATGAAGGAGGCTCAGTGGTGTTAGTTTTTCAGAATTTACTTCAATCTGATCTAGGATCTTAACTGAGAGAACAACATGTACAACATATCAATCATGGACACAATAATGCAAGCACACAAGAGACACAGAATTTCACCGGGGAAAACCAAGAAGGTGAAAAACCCCGCAACTTCCTCAGAGATAGATAGAGCAATTATACAACCCAAGTACAAGAGATAGTCCTCCTAGTAGCAACTTCTCCTCCTCTACCAGTGCGCCACTCTCCAATGAGTGTGTGAGTGAGAAATTGAATGATCAAATAGAGTGCCTCCCGCACTCTATTTATACATGAATTGACTTGCATAATAACATTTACTAGGTCGGCCTCAACTTAACCACATAACATAATGCTGACAGGGCCGACCCTCAATAGGGTGGTCTAATAACCCATCAAGTATAAGTTACAACACTTACAGTATAAATGACTACACTTCTGTATAGAGGAATACTAACATCTCTATAGGAATACAATATACATAGGTGAAATACATTCTGAAGTTACAATTACATCAACACTCCCTCTTAACTAGGAAGGTATTTCTCAAAAAAGATCTTCTAGAACAAGTCTTCTTCTCTGGATCATCGTCATCATTGCGGCAGCTACTATCTCAATCAATCTCTGAACTACTCGTCATAGGAAGTTCTACAAAGCCAGTCCTTTTTCATACTGGATGTAGGCCCACCACTTGTAGGTCTTCATCACCACTGGCCATACTGTGGAATCCTCAGAACTTATTATGTACATCACAATGCCTCGAAAGAGTATCCCAGGATCCTTTATGTGTCGAAGCACAACCAACAAGATCTCCCAGGTCCACTTACATGTGACTATCACAAAACTTGAAAAGAGTGTCTTGACTAGCAAGAACTCTAAAGAGAATTCGAGGCCTTTTACGTGATTAGCACAACCTGCCCGGATCTCCAGGACATATTACATGTGACCCCCACCATAAAACCTTAAAAGAGTGTCTTGACTAGCAAGAAATCTAAAGAGCATCCGAGGCATTTTACGTGACTAGCACAACCTGTCCGGATCTCCAGGACGTATTACATGTGGTCATAGCAATGCCTCGAAAGAGAATCCTAGGACTTATTACATGCACACAGACCAACCTATCGGATCTCCCAGGTTTACTTATATTCCATAGGACAATGCCTCGAAAGAGCATCCCAGGACTTATTACGAGCACACAGCCCAACCTATCAGATCTCCCAGGACTACATTACATGCCATAGGACAAAAACTTAAAAGAGCATCCCAATAATTATTACGAGCACACATCCCAACCTATCAGATCTCCTAGGGCAATATTACATGTCCTCCCAGAGCAATCCCTCGAAAGAGAATCCTAGGACTGATTACGGGCACACAGCCCAACCTATTGGATCTCCTAGGTCTACTTACATGCTCATTTCAACAACCTGTCCATGGACATAGAGTATCAACCTGATACTCACCATACATCATCCTGATGTACATGATCATCCTGATCATCATCATAGCATCGTCTTGATGCATGTCATCCAGAGCATCATCTTGATACTCATCACATCTGATCATCCTGATCATTGTCACTACATTGTCTTGATGCATATCATCTGGAGCAACATCCCGAATCTCATAATTCATGATCATCCTGATCATACAATGTATCCACCTGATACATATCATATGGAGCAACATCCTGAAGCTCATCATCCATGATCATCCTGATCATACAAGGAATCCACCCGATGCATACATAGTATCTACCTGATACATAACATCATACATGATCTACCTAATCATACAATGTATCCACCTGTTACATAACCAAATACATGATCCAACATGATGCATATACATATACATGATCCAACTGATCATAACAAGGATCCAACATGATGCATATACAGAACAGTAACTGGAGCATCGTTCTGATGCTCATCATCCAACACTTACATCCACAGCCATGGGAAGGGTCCTCCTCTCACCATGCTTGGAATGGCTCCAGCAAATGTGTCCATCACTTCTTCCTCAAAGTGTCATCAATCTGAAGAACACCAAGCCTCTCCCTGAAGTATTCGAACTTCACTCTGGCTAGTGGTTTCGTCAACACATCTGCAACCTACTCATCCATCGCAACATACAGGAGCTTCACTCCTCCTCTTTGCATCATATCCCTGATATAGTGATATTTGATCTCAATGTGCTTCGACCTATCATGGAACACCAGGTTCTCAGACAGCTTCACACAACTCTGGTTGTCACAATAGATACCAATAGCATCCAATGGGAGATTAGATAACTCAGACAGTAGCTTCCTCAACCATACTGCCTCACAACTAGTCGAACAAGCTGCAACATACTCTACTTCAGCTGTACTCAGTGCTACATAGGACTGCTTCCTGCTAAACCAAGAGATCACACCTGATCTCATACTGAAGCAGCATCCAGAAGTGCTCTTCCTATCTACAGCACTACCTGCCCAGTCCGAATCAACATAACCATGCAGGTTAAACTTTTGATTCGCATCATACTTGATCCCATAGTCAATTGTACCCTTCAGATACCTTCGAATATGCTTTACAGCAACCAGGTGAACACTCCTTGGATCTGTCAGGAACTGGCTCAATGTGTTCATTTCAAAGAAAATATCTGGTCTAGTGTTTGTCAGGTACATCAAGGACCCAATCATCTGATGATACACCATGACATCAACCGGATTAGATGAAGCATCACACAGAAGCTTCAGGTTCGATGCCATAGGTGTGGCCATGTCCTTGCAGTCCATCATCTTGAACCGCTTCAGGATCTCTACTGCATACTTCCCTTGTCCAAGGAAGATCCCATCTGCACTCTGCCACACCTCCATGCCTAGAAAATAGTGCATCACCCCCAAGTCCTTCATCTAGAACTCGGAAACAAGCTTCCTCTTGGTATCAACAATCAAACTATCTTCTCTTGTAACAAACAGGTTATCCACATACAGAAGTAGTATCACTGGATTGCCTTCCTCAACCTTGTAGTAAAGGTTGGAATCTGCTTTACTCTTGGTAAATCCCAAACTAGATAGAAAGCTGTCCATTCTACCATACCAAGTCCTAGGAGCTTGCTTCAATCCATACAAGTATTTCTTCAACCGACACACGTATGACTCCCTGTCATGTGTCTCAAAACCAAGTGGTTGCTCCACATACACTTCCTCCTCAACTACACCATTCAAGAAAGCTGTCTTGACATCCATCTAGTGTATCTTCCATTTCATCACTGCAGCAAGAGAAAGTACTGATCTGATGGAAGTGTACCTGGCTATAGGAGAAAGCTTTTCTTCATAGTCTATCCCCTCTTTTTGGGAGAAGCCAAGAGCTACAAATATTGCTTTGTATTTATCCATGCTACCATCTGCAGCATGCTTGATCTTATAGATCCATTTGGAAGTCACAACAAACTTCCCTTCAGGTCTTGGAACTGCATCCCAAACACCATTCTTCATGATCTACTGGTACTCCTCAATCATGGCATTTTTCCCGAATCCTGGGAACTTCAATATCTTCAATATCTTCAACAGATAACTTTGTTGCTGAACACATGTTGTAGTCCTTCTTTTGTAGGTGATGGTATACGATCTTTCCTACAAAACAAGTTAAATTGCATGATTAGAAACATCTCATAGTTTTCAGAACAAATTCTTACACATAAATAAATATGTCATTCAATCATGCAATTATCTTAGCCAATGCTTCAATACAACATTTATCCATATCCCGTAACTTTCTAGATGCCTTCCAATCTCTACCAGAACATTGTTAAGAGTGCGCACAACTCCCAACATGTCAGCAAAGAGGTTTCATTGTAGATAAGTAGCAATGGAATGTTGTACAGTGCCATAGGCCACTTACCCATCACAAGCATATTAGTAGTATACTGTTCATTAACGCAATTATTCTAATATGCATAATACACACCATAAGTCTAGGAACATAAGCATATACATCATTGAACAATATTATTTTAAACAAACAAATATGCAAGAAATGACAATTCAAATACTTATCTTTGTTTGGTTTGTAGGGTGGACTCCCTCTCAATATTGCTTCCTTGCAGGAACTACTGGAGTGTGCTCTCTCTTGATCTTTGCTTCCTGGATTACCTGTCCTTGCACTTATATCCATCCTTGATCACTTATGCATACTTACTAGTATCATCATTGTGTTATCCTCGAGGTCTCATACATACATTCATTAGTATAATCTCAATACTATCAAAACACAATAATCTTAAACATGTATAGTCATGATCATTTCAAACACAGATAATAAACATTAGTATTCAAGGTTTCAGGGAACACTTCTTTTACTCATGTATATTCTTATTTGACCGAAGGACTTTTCTGGTTAGTCATATCATCAATCAAGGTAAGAGACATAAAATGCATAAACCCTTGATTACTTACATTTCTAACTTCATGAATAATCATTATCAACCATGCAACCTTATAAGATCCTAACACGAGGTAGGATTCTAACTTGATATAGGAAAAACATACCTGATTATCATATTAGCTGGTTATGTCTAACATACCCACATGATGTCTTCGTGTTCTCTTAAATGACTTGTGCTAGTGACCTGCATATCTCATAGGTTTAATCATTATAGAACCAAGTTATACATACCTCGCAATTAGATCTTCTATGTGATCCATGACAATGGATGAATCTTTGTCTTCATGTTACCATGGTCATATGTTCTTGAACTAGAACATGATTTGTCTTTCTTGATGTACCTTTCATGTTAGCGGACAACATCAACCTCATACAACACTAATGCACTAGTACAATCATAAGTGTTAAAACCCTAATCAATGAATATTTGCATTCATAATTTTATTAAGGTGATACGACAAGTCTAAAGTTAATCAAGATTGTACTAACCTTAATGAAGACAAACATACCA
Source organism: Larix kaempferi (assembly GCA_027924585.1). Taxonomy (NCBI): domain Eukaryota; kingdom Viridiplantae; phylum Streptophyta; class Pinopsida; order Pinales; family Pinaceae; genus Larix; species Larix kaempferi. The sequence continues at coordinate 2,216,330 of BSBM01000655.1, read as the reverse complement.
TAAACTTAATCATGAACAGATCTCGAAACATACCTGGATAAGTCATACTTGTCGAGATTGCTTGTAATCTTCTTATGTAAGGCCTTAGCCTCATATCCCTTTGAAACAGGAACTTCTTCACTTATGCAGGTGACCAATCCATTCTCTTCTAGTATTAACCGAATCCACTTGAATTGCAGAAACTGGATTTGGAGCTGGATTAGGGTTTGTCAGAGAAACCCTAAAAATTCAAACTTCTGAAAGGATAGAAACATGCGTCTTGATGAGCTGATCAACTTGGTATACTCAAAATTTGAAAGCTGCAAAGTTTCACCCCTCAAATTTGCTTTTCAATCTTCCAGATTTACTAGGGAGGACCCTGAATTAGGGTTTGAGTTTCCCGGAGCTTCACCCAACAAAATAGTTTGATCCAAAGCTCTAAACTTCTATTTTTCCAAGGAGCTTCCATATATGGTCATAGATTTCAAAAATTCCCATTTTTGTAGAAGCCCTAATTTTTCCACTTTCCTGATCAAAGTCTCGAACTAGGGTTTGATCAAGCCCGACCTTCTTTCCGACCAAAAAATTTGATCTTGGTCTCTATATTTCGATTTTGATGAGGATCATCCAGCCATGGTCTCTGATACGAAAATTCCAACATTCTTTGAAACCCCAAATTCCCGGAGCCATGAATGAAGGTGCTCAAAATCCAATTCTGTTTTGATAGAAATATGCACCTGATTGTTTCTGTTGTAACTTCGAAATTTCAGATCTACAAGGTTTGAAAATTCTTCCTGCGGTAGCCCGACCTGTTATATTTCCAACCCCATATGTCTTACCTCAAATGGATTCTCTTAGAGAGAGTTATTCCAAGTGTCGCAACGTGACCTATTTATGGGATAAAACAGGAGAGCGAACTTGTACGGTGTGCCACGTGTCACTGGTTCAATTTTGGCCTCTAAAAATTGTACTTATGAAAGTACAGTCCGTTCCCTACCTGCCACATTTTATGAAATTTTGTTTGGAGCCTCCTAGCCCAATTTGTGACCTTTTTTCCTAGGTCACCTGTTTATGACTGAGATCTGGAAGTGGCAGAAACCCTATATTGTACAGATCGTAAATCTGAAAGTACAACGAATTAGAGGCTCGACTTTGGACAAAAGGTACGTGGGGATCTTATGCTCAACCTGTAATATTTTCATATCCTGAAACCTTGCCGAAATGAATTTATAGAGAAAGTTCTACGATGACTGGTTTTTGCTATATCAAGCCCTAGCTTCGCAAGTGCAACAAGTGTCATAAATGCCATACCATGCCTTCTTTCAGGCTAGCTCCAATACCATGTTAGTTTTTCAGAATTTACTTCATTATGATCTAGGATCTTAACTGAGAGAACAACATGTACAACATATCTATAGTATATCAATCATGGACACAATAATGCAAGCACACAAGAGACACAGAGTTCCACTGGGGAAAACCAAGAAGGTGAAAAACCCCACAAATTCCTCAGAGATATATAGAGCAATGATACAACCCAAGTACAAGAGATAGTACTCCTAGAAGCAGCTTCTCCTCCTCCACTAGTGCGCCACTCTCCAATGAGTGTGTGAGTGAGAAATTGAATGATCAAATAGAGTGCCTCTCGCACTCTATTTATACATGACTTGACTTTCCTAATAACCTTTACTAGGTCAGCCTCAACTTAACCACATAACATAATACTGACAAGGCCGACCCCCAATAGGGTGGTCTAATAACCCTTTAACCCACATGACTTATACAGGGCCGACTCCAACAAGGTGGTCTAATAACCCATCAAGTATAAGTTACGACACTTACAATATAAATGACGACACTTCCGTATAGAGGAATAATAACATCTCTATAGGAATACAATATACATAGGTGAAATACATTCCGAAGTGTTGTTGCAGCAACATCCCCCCCCAGATTTTTTGTACATATTGGGGCCCCTCCTTTATTTTTCTAGAAAGATTGCTGTAAGAGGCCAATTCTCCTTTTTCCTTTGTTTTCAAATGAAAATCCTGCTTTGAGAATTCGAAGTTTTCTTCTTCCACGGATAAAAATTTGAATTACGGAAAGCATTTGAGAAAGCCCCCCACAGTTGCGGAAGTATACGAGTTACCCTCCCAAATTTGCAGGAACCGTTCGGGTTTCCTTCCCAAAATTGCGGGAGCTATTTGGATAAACATCTCGAAAAGACTTAGAAATTTTCTCCCGAAGTAGCGGAACCGTTTGACCTATCCTCCCGAAACTGCGGGAGTCATTCGCCAATCTTTTCCGGGACCCCGAAGGACTTCTCTTTAAAAAATCTTAAGTCTTTCCTCTTGACTTGCGGAATCTTTTTGCGAGAGCCTTCCGCAACTGTGGAAGCCTTTGCATTATCTTTTCGAAACCCCACGGAGACATAGAAATTTTTTGAGTTGCGGACGCCTTCACTTTATCGTTCCGAAGCAGCAGAAACTTTCAGCTTATCTTTCTGAAAATGCAGAGCCACTTTCCAATCCATTCCGAAACTGCGGAAGCTAATTGCGAAAGCTTTCCGCAACTTTGGAAGCACTCTCAAAGCCCAGTCGAGACTTAGAAAAGTTTCAAGTTTCGGGAGCCTTTTGCGGAAGCATTCGTGAAGCCTTCCCGATACTGCGGAAGCGTTTGCTTTATCCTCCCAAAATCCCGCGGAACGCTTTTCAAATAACTTAGACTTTTGTTCGCCTTCCGGGAGTCATTCGCCAATTCCTTCCGAAACGACGGCAACCTTCGCGGAATCATTCCGCAATTGCGGAAGCCATCGGCATATCTCCGTCGAAATTGCGGAAGGATATCCACTATTCTCCTGAAGCTGAGTCTCCAAAGGCCGCATTGCAGAAAGATTCATCAATCTCTTCCGAAATGCCGAAGGAGTTCAGCGTAACCTTCCGCAACGGCGGGTGGAATTCATGAGTCTGTCCCGCAGGTGGCGGTTGCGCACGCATATCGAGACTGCTTGATATGACCATGACGTACAAATATTAAAGCCTCATTTTAAATGCACCACCCACCGTATTAAACACCGCACGTGTCCAACTCGTTTAAATAAACGGGTGGGTTTGGACCGACCACATTGTTATTTTTTGATTATCAAATGCCGTTGGACTGCTGCGTTAGACCACTCCAGCTCAACTCGTTCTCCCACGTCCGTGTCCACCTCCTTCAGCCATCTTCACGGTGCCAGGTAGGATGTTTAACCGTTATTTTTTCCCCTTTTCCACGTCAAGGTACCCTTGATTTTTTCCCGTCCATAGCATGGATGTATGTCGTTATTTGTATTATTTTTAAGGCCGCCGAAGCCCCGTAGTTTCGCAGCTCTCCCGAAGCCATAGTTTCTCCATCGGCTATATTTCAAGTGCCGTCACCCTCATTTAAAATCCAAGCCAACCACACAGCGTATCATAAATCTTACTACTAGCGGTGGTGGTCGAATGAGATCCCTCGTCTTTTGATGATTGTGTCCGGCCCCTGGTTTCGTCATAATATCACTTCAATCCGAGCTAACCCACTGTTAAATGTTCGAAGTGCAACCATGGAAGACACCCTCTCTCCTAGGGCTAGACTGAGAACATATTGTTTCCACGGCGTATACTTATCCTTTCAGGAACATTCAAAAATTTTCCCCCTTAAGATAGCCAAATCTCAGAACTATGCTTCTCGCTTGGAATGGTTTATTTTTCTTTCCCAATAGGCAGCATCCTAATTTGTTTGTTTATCTCATCAGCATGTTAAAATGGTGCTACTCTTTGTTAAAATCTCATAACAGTTTGCACATTTTTATAATGACTTGTATTTGGTTGCTGGCAGGGATAAGTCAAGATGCCAAAAGGTGGTAGGAAGAAGGCTAAAATGACAGAACCTGAACCAGTGCCACTAAGGACTGAAACCATGTTTCAGGATACTAAGTGCGCCACCGGTATTCCTCCCGAAAGCTGCTGGGGCAACATTTACAGGATGATCCGGGACCAAGATATCCCGGATATGCTGCTTGAAGAAGGGCAGATTTATCTCAACATTAGAACTTCGGGCATAGCTAAAGCTTCTACCCGCCCTGAGTTGTTCCCATGTTCTGAAGTAATCGGGTGGATACTCGAACATACTAATACAAAGACAAGGGCATTACATGACAGTGGGAAAATAGCCATCGCCTCATTCCACCCAGCATATCTTTCCGCAGCCTATAAATTCCCACATCCCCAGCAAGCCCTGAGTGATGAATGGTTAAGCCAGATGAACAATATTGAAATGGCCAAAAAATTGTTGGTCACAGGAAAGCACTTAAGAAAGAGAGGTAATGACGAGTATGATGTGCAGAATCTAAGACCTCCTTTTCAGGTTAATCGCCCTGATGGTGTGCAGAATCTTTGGTATGCCCGATGGCACTGTATACAAGATACAGTGGGTTCCCATCATCCACTTCGTGGCATTTAAAGGAACTGTGTTTGACTGGGCTACCATCCTGTCAGACAGTTTGGCATCAATGGTGGTTGCTGCAAAAGAAGGTCTGGCCTTAAAAAGGGCAGAATTTTACATGTCTTCATATCCTATTGATTGTGTTTTGGCCAAGCTATCTTTTCCCAGCTTAGGTTGCACGTGGGATAAGGCCAACACCCCGATTTACACTGCTTTCATGATGATGTGGGCTCAAAACTACAAACCCAGCTATAAGCTCATCTGTGAGGGGTTCATCATGCCCCTATATGAGCAAATATTCAAGGAAGAGCCCAATTGTCTATCGGAGAATTCTAAGGAGGTCCTTGAAAACTATGGAGATTTTTATTTTTCGGAGCAAGGCACCTACCTCAGAATGTTTGGAGGGACCAAAGCTCCATATATTTTGTCGAGGTATGCTATTGACTATGTAGTCCTCAAGGAGGTAGTGAGGAAAATTTTCCTTGATGGAATTGGAGCAGTGCTTAACAAGCAGCATAAGGCTTCTTTCCCCCCTCTACCTTTCTGCATAGGAGATTGCAAATTCTCAGGAATTGCATCAGCTGAGGAGTTTGTGCAAGAGCTGAAAGCTTTCCACTTTGGTAAAGTTATTTTCCATAGGAATGATAGGCGGGGAAAAGTCGCCGAACACTACAAAGAAATTCATGCTCATTTTGAGTACGCCCATTATCATAATGCCGAGGAAGAGGCATTCAGAGGCATCAGCAACATGACTGGTTGCAGGTTTGTCGCCAAGGTAGTAGAGCAAGCTCTAGCTCTACCAAGGCCCAAAAAACCAGCCTGCCGAAAGAGAAAGAAGCAGATGATGCCCAAGCCCAAGAAGAACAAAGGGTAAAAGAGGAAGCAAGGTTACTGCAAGAGGCTGAAGTTGCAAGAGTGCAGCAGGAAGCTGAGGTGGCGAGAGTGCAGCAAGAAGCAGAAAGTGAGAGGCTGTGGAAAGAGGCTGAGGAAGCCCAGCAGCGGAAAGAGGCTGAAGATGAAAGGCAGCAGAAAGCTGAAGAAGAAGAGAGAAGGCAACAAGCTGAAGTAGGGCGGAAAGCGGAAGAAGAACTCAAAGCAGTTGAAGATGCCCAAGCAGGAGACCCCGGCACCCAGGACATGGAAATAGACGTACCTCAAGTAGGTGTCTCCGGCTCTCAAAATGTGGAGGCGTACCCAGCACAAGCAGGTGTCTCTGGTACCCAGAATGTGGGAACGGATCCAGCTCAGGTAGTCCAGACCCCACCCGCGGAAGCAGAAATAGATATTATAGTTCTCCCAATCGTCCCATCTACTCCATTGGAAGAGCATACCGTGTCCAGATGGAATGAATTTGTCTATGATAAGAAGAGGAAGGCTATGGTACTTAAATCGGAAGAGAGGATAAAGAGACTCTTCCAGGAAGATATTGTCACTCACCGGGAGACCACAGTAATGCAAAACACAAACAAGGATCCTTTAGCTATTGCATCCGCCTCTGTAGAGACAGCAAGAGCAACGCTGGACAACGTGGATAATATAGTTAAATAATTTGAGTCGACTAAGAGGAGAGCTCGCATGCTACAACACACTGTGGCCAATGAGAAATCCTACAGGGATCTCGTGGTGAATAGGTATAATCGCCTGTCCGTTGAGCATAAAGAGCTGTCAGACAAGTATAACCAGCTAGAAGTAGAAAAGGAAAGCATGACGGTTCAGATGATGATCTTAGAAGCATAAAAGATTGATACAGAAACTAAAGTATATGATCTAGAGGCAGATAAGCAAGTATTGGTTGAGCAATTAGAGCAGGCGGAGAGCAGAGTGATGGACATGTCTCCTTTCCATGAGCTGTCCTGTGGCATCCTAAGGCAAATCCATGACACGCAGGAACTAATCACTGAGGAAGTATGCAAGCTCAAGGCCATGGTGGTTAGATTGGTAGAAGTTAATACCGAAGCCAATAGACTTAAAGCTAAACATACTCGGGTTAAGGCAAATATCTTGAGCCAGATAAAATGGAGAGAAGGAAAGGCAGATTTCCCCAAACATCTCCCATTTAAATCTAAAGATGGTTTTAATGAAGATGTAGCCCTGTTGGAATTTTGAAAAAAATGTGGCATTAAGCTAATGGCCAAGATCCAAGGGACAATGGATAAAAGTAGCAGGATTTATCAAAGAATCCATGAAGTGCATGACAAATGCAAGTTAAGTTTCCCTCAATCCCTTGATGATTTCCCGGGAAAAGAGCAACGTTTAGCTAAATTGAAGGAAGAGCTGGGCATCCAAACGGAATATGTGAAAAGGATTGATGTCCTAGCCATTGATGATCTCCAGCACTACATTGGGATGTCATCAATACACAGTCATCTGGTTAAGGAAATACACCAAGCAGTAGTAACGGAAATTCAAGGTATTGGAGCAGAGCTTGGTAAATACGTAACTTCTCAGAAAATCTTGCTCCCTGCTTCAGCAAATGTAGTTATAAGGGACACTGGTGTCTGGTACAGTTACATTGCTGAAGAAGAAAAGAAAGCAGCAGCAGCAGCAGGAGTAATAGCCAGTCTAGGTGTTTCTCTTCCAGCAGCAGCAGAGGTAACAACCAGTCCAGGTGTTTCTCTTCCAGTAGCAGCAGAGGTAACAGCCAGCCCAGGTGCTCCTCTCCCAGAAGCAACATCAATGCCAACTGGCTTGATTTCCTCTCTCCCAGCAGCAGCAACAGCAATAGCTAGTTCGAGTGTTTCTTCCCCAGCTAGAGCGCCTGCCCAAGAATGAATGGGTTGATTTTAGAGCATTAATCCCTATATTTTGTAGTTTTGCTTTCATATGTATAAACGTGGAGATATGGGACAACTGTCCTATCTTTTATTAAATAATTTTCTGTTTAAAAGGGAGGTCACATTTTTGTTTGTTATAAGGGGAAAAGTCTGTAGGTGACAAGTGTAAAGGGCCAGGTGGCAGCCCAAAGGGCATTTTGTAATATTATAAATAGAAGTTAGGAAGGAATGTAGAAGGACTTTTTGCAGGGAATTATTTCCTAGACTTGTACGAGCTATCTTGCACATGTTTTGAGAAAATAAAATCTTCTAATAAGAGCCTGTAGAGGACGTTTTGCATGAGAATGGAGATTGGATGCATTGTGGATTATTCCTGTGTCTGCTATACTGTGCTGTGAGATCTTTATTACTGTCTTGAATTATTTCATTGTATTAAATGATCTTGCTTCTCTCTTTGCAAATGAATTCTCTCTTTCATGAGTAATGAAATGTGTTATATTTAATTAGGAGCTATCTTCTGATATCTTTTATCTTTGCTGTAGCTTTCTCTTTAAGATTTAATGTCTGTCTGTTTATTCTTTAAGATAAATCCTACAGCTCATTGCTCATACTTTAAATTTGATCCTTGCAAGGATAGTTAGATTTATTTCAGTTTTAGATTTAGATCTGTTTTCCAGTTTTGCATTTAGATTAAATCTAGACTAGGCACTTGCATATCATTATAAAATATAAAATCAAAAGAACGGTGGATCGGGCCATAACCGGTATAAAAGTAATAAAACTCCAAACCCACGGTTGCCGGAACTGCTAACCGAACGGATTCCCTATACCAAACGGTAGATAATCTAATTGGGATAATCTATCGGGGAGAATCCCTTTTTGATTGATGCTGCGATTTCCAGGGCATCAACAGTTTTTGTCGCTAGAAGGAGGGCTGACAGTGCATGGTTGATATCGGAGACTCATCCATTAATAGAAATATCACTGAAAACCCATTTGAAACAGTAATTTCAGATAATCTGACCCTTGGACTGGTAAATCAAGAAAATCTTAACTCTGTTTCTGAACAGCAGGGAACGTTGTACGCTGTCCCTCTCTCAGAAGTAGAAAATCTCAGAAGGCATACGCATGCTTATGTTAGACAACTTGGGGGTTTAAACGCAATAATTTTTCTCCCAAGAAGAAGAGCTCCTAGGAAAGAAAAACAATACACTCGTGATTCAATCCTTTTGCAAAATTTTGAAGAATTGGTTGATATTTCTTTGGAAGAAATATCAAACCCTTTAAAGGAAGAGGATCTAGAAACTCTTGAAAATCCAGATCTAGAAAAGTTTCAGAATATTTCAGATCCGGAAGATATTGAAGATCTACTCTCTCAAAGAATTTCTTCACACAATTCTCCACCTGTTTCTCCATGAACAACAATGGTTGTACCTGCCTGGAGGACAAGGGGAGCTTTAAACATAAATGGACCGTTTCATAATCTGCCTAAGAATCCTGAGAAAGTGTTACCCAAGTACAATCCAGGTAGAGGTATCTCTGCAGAAGACCATCTTAAGAGCTTTTATTTAGCTTTAAGTCTGTTAAATGTGCAACATGAGGATGTAGTGTGTAGGATTTTCCCATACACTTTTGAACTGAAGGTTTCTTCCTGGTATTTTAGCTTGCAGGCCAGTTCGATTTCTAATTGGGAAGAATTTGAAAATTGTTTTTTAAAGAAGTATGGGAATCAAAAAACCGTAGCAACGCTCATGAAAGAATTGCTATCCATGAGGATGGAAAAGAAAGAAAAGGTTCAGGACTTCAACCAGAGATTTACGACACTATTAAATAATTTTAGTGAAACAACTAAGCCAACTGAAGAATCTCTGATCGAATATTATGCAACAACTTTGGATGGTCCCATAGGAATGTTTGTAAAAAGAGCTAAGAAAGTTTCTTTAACCGAAAATTTTGAAGAGGCTAGGAAAGTTGAAGAAGAAACTGATAGCATTGCTAAACACGCCTTAGAAGCTGAACCAAAAACAATAGCCACAAGGAAACCTCTACTGCTTACAAGAAATAAGGAAGAATCGTCAACTGATATGGAGAACGTGGTTAAAATGATGCAAAAGTTATCTAACAAAATAATAGATCGCGAGAAGGATAAGACAGCCAGTACATCCAGGAAGCCTTTTAAACCATTTTACAAAAGGAGGGAAGATGGTGATCAAACTCATCCACCCATGAATACTTCCCCTGTTTTGAACCTCAATGAAATAGGAATGGATAATTTCTGTACTTTTCATCAAGAACCGCATTCGGAAAAGAGTTGCCCGCAATGGATTAATTCCATGAGATTAGTCATGAATCAAATGCTGGATTCGCAGATTCTAGATCCAGATGATTCTCTAGAGAAATCGAGCCCTGAGTTAGAAGAGCCAACCCTGGACACTACTATGGTGCTATGGGATTGGGTACCTATGATTGAACTAGCTGAAGAGGATCCCATAGAAAGCTCTCCCTCTACTGTGAACGTTGCTACTTGCAGCAAAGGCCCTATTACGGATCCTGTGCCAAGCTTGGCTCCTCCTAAGCCTAAAGTTTCAAAAGAACTACCTAGAAGGCATATAACGATTATTCCACCACAACCTAAAGCTAACCCAACAGCGGCCAAATAGCCAAGCACTGACATCATGGTTCAGCAACCTAAGATCACAATGAGAAAAACAGATCATCCAGCCCGAATTAGAAACGAATCTGACATAGGATATGACATTATTGAAGATATAAAAAACGTCAAAGCAAATGTGTCAATATTTGACATGTGTAGCTTGCCCCATTAGCGAGACAAGCTGCTGCATGTTCTGCAACCCCAGACCAGCACTCCATTGACAGACTCTCAAGAAAACCCCGAAATTAATGAATCTAGCATCGGAGGGAAATCTAAATCTCAAACATTGCCTTTTCTATTAACCTTTGAAATTTTTAATCATAATGTTCATAATTGCTTGGTAGATTCTGGGGCGTCCTCAAATGTTATGCCGTTGTCCATTTGTAGGAAGATCAACGGTCAACCTACCCCATCTCCCGCTCAAATTATACAATTGGATAGGACTGCTGTGAAAGTCATTGGAGAAATGAAAGATGTCCGTATTAGGCTATCCGCTAATTACCGAGTATGTCAATTCATTGATATCATGGTGGTTGATATTCATGAAGCCTATGGGCTGGTATTAAGAAAAGATTGGTCCACGAAACTAAACGGTTATTTTGCAACCGATTGGTCTCACCTATGGCTACCATATCAAAATAGACAAAACCAAATCAAAGTCTTAAGAGAGCCACACATGAAACAAAATGTAACCCAATTGGAAGGAGAGAACAAAGCCGTGGCATTCTCATCTTTGGTCTTGGGAAATTATTTTTTAGAAATTGGTCCGGGTAACTACCAATCTGAAACTGTGAGCCATGAATTAGATAAACAGTCCGATCTCCTTCATTTCTCTCGGACTGATGATATTGATTGTAACATAGTTATTTTAGTTACTGATTTAGATCATAGAGATACTAACTTAGTTGAATCTAAGGATATTTTTTGGACGTTATACTTTGATGGTTCTAAAACTCTGGAAGGATCCAGAGCTGGTTGTGTTCTGATGGATCCAAAAAGAAACAAGTATTTTTTGTCCTGTAGATTAGAATTTGATTGTACTAACAACACGACAGAATATGAAGCCTTGGTACATGGATTAAAGAAGGCCATTGGCTTAAATGTTAAGTACCTGAAGGTTTTTGGTGACTCCGAGATAGTTGTAAGACAGGTAAGGGACACCATTCATTGCCTCTCACCTCATTTGAAGGGTTATCAGGCTGAGGTATGGGATTTAATTATGCATTTTGACGCTTTCAATATAAAATCTATTCCTAGATTGCAAAATTCTGCAGTTGATTTGTTAGCAACATCTGCTTCTAGATTGGTGCCGTCAAATAATAAATGCTCAATTGAATTGATTTTCAGGCCTTTCGTTCCCGATAACATCACAAACTTCAGATTCTTCGATGATGACCATCAGATTATTGACTTCCTAACAAATGAAGACATGTTCCAAGAAGCTGTCATAGATGAAGATGAACATGACTCTAATCTACAAAAGATAGATCCAGCCAAAGGGAATTTCATTCCCAAGGGGGTAAGGTCATTAGAGTCACTCTTTGATCTACAAAGCAAATTCAGAAAGCCAACGAATACTAAGACCAATAGCTCGTCATTACAACACGAGTTGGTAAATCTCGGTACCGAAGCAGAACCCAAATTTATTAATCTTAGCAAGTGTTGGTCGCCAGGAGAAAGAGACAAATTCATTAAGCTTTTCCGTCAATACAAAGATGTCTTTGCTTGGACGTATGAGGATCTGAAGACATATGATGTCCGCATTATTCAGCATGTCATACCAATGAAAGCGGGTGTCAAGCCATTTCAACAACAATTAAGGAGGATGCATCCTACTCTAGAACCCCTGATTCAAAAGGAGTTGAAAAAAATACTGGATGCTAAAATAATCTTTAAGGTTCGAAATTCAGAATGGGTTGCTAATCTAGTCCCTGTAAGGAAGAAATCAGGAGAAATAAGGCTATGTGTTGACTTTAGGAATTCGAACAAGGCCTCGGATAAGGACAATTAACCAGTCCCTTCAATGGAGCAGATTCTCCAGACAGTTTCAGGCTCAAAGCTTTTCTCTCTCCTTGATGGTTTTTCTGGTTACAATCAAGTACTAGTAGCCGAAGAGGACAGGCTGAAGACTACCTTCCGCACTAAGTGGGGAACTTTCGCATACAGAAGGATGCCTTTCGGTCTAATAAATGCAGGAGCCACATTTCAGTGAGCAATGGATGTTGCTTTTCGAGGATTGGGTGGGAGTTATGTTGTTGTTTATCTGGATGACGTGACGGTTTTTTCTAAGAAAAGAGAAGATCATGTTTTTTACTTGAGGCATATTTTTGATCGTTGCCGAAAATATGGTATCTCTTTGAATCCCAAGAAGAGTGTGTTTGCTGTCCTTGAAGGTAAATTGCTTGGTCATGTCATCTCAAAGCGGGGAATCTCAATAGATCAAGAAAGAGTGGAGTCTATCAATAAGATCCCTATGCCCCATGGCAAGAAATCTATGTAGTCGTTTATGGGTACTATTAACTTTGTTCAAAGGTTTGTCCCTGATTTTGCTCAAATTGTTAAACCCTTACAACAAATGATCAAGCAGAGCATGCAGTTCAAGTGGACGGAATTAGAAAAGGACGCATTCAGAGATATTAAGGAAGCTATAGCCAAAGCTCCTTCCTTAAGAAGCCCAGACTTCGATAAAGATTTTATCCTATACACATTTTCTTCGGATGATTCCCTTGCTGCGGTACTTACTCAAAAGGTGGAGTTAGGAGATGAATACCCGATTTTGTTCATGAGAACTGGTCGACAAGGTGCTGAACTGAACTACCCCGTAGTAGACAAACAGGAATACGCTGTGTTCAAGGTAGTGAAACAGTTCAGACCATACATTCTGAAGAATAGAACTAAAGTTATAGTCCCTCACCCAGCTGTTAGATGCCTTTTTGTTCAAAAGGAATTAGGAGAGCGGAGAGGGAACTGGGTTACGGCTCTTCAAGAATATGATCTAGAATTCAAACACACTACTATCATCAAAGGGCAGAGCCTATGCAAATTACTTGTGAAACATCAGACAGAAGAAGAGCAGGATTGGGCAAATAAAGTTGAGTTGAATATGGTCGACGTATGCCCAATTTTCACAGCACTCGAATCATGGTACAGGGACTTAGTGCATTACCTGCAGAGAGGATATCTACCTGAGCATTGGAGCTCCAAACAGAGAAGGGCGCTTCGCCTGAAATCGGTAGCTTACCAGATTATGGATGGCGTGCTCTTCAGGAGGAATTTTGATGGAATTTTTCTTAGATGCCTGGAAAGGGAGGACGCAGAAAAGGTCATCAAAGAGTTGCACGACAGACCTGCTGGAGGACATTATTTCGGGGATACGAAAGCTCATAAAATACTAAGAGCGGGATATTATTGGCCCACTCTATTCCGAGATGCCCATGCGTATGCATGAAGTTGTGATATATGTCAAAGAAGCGCTGGGAAGCTACCCAAGGCAGCGGGAGCATTGCAGCCTATTATTATCTCAGAGCCCTTTGAACAATGGGGTATTGATGCCATTGGGGAGATAAACCCAAATTCTTCTCTACAACACCGATACATTCTGACTGCTACCGACTACTTCACCAGATGGACGGAGGCTATCCCATTGCGCAAGATCAATGAAGATGCAGTCATCAGCTTCTTGAGAGAGAACATCATAACCAGGTTTGGGGTTCCAATTTCCCTTGTTTTTGATAATGCCTCTTATTTTTCGTCTGTCAAGATAAATGAATTTGTTTATGAATGGGGAATCAAGTTGCACTACTCAACCAATTATTACCCTCAAGGGAACGGATTAGCTGAATCGTCAAACAAAAACCTCATTCGAATTCTAAAAAAGACTGTGATAGAAAATCAGCGAAGTTGGCATGTGGCTCTCCCTAATTCCTTATGGGCCGATAGGGTGAATCCAAAGAACGCATTAGGGGTTTCCCCTTTCGCTCTTGTCTACGGCAAGGAAGCCCTCCTCCCTCCCAATATCTTTCTCCCATCCTTACAGCTATCCCAAGCCTCTTGGGGTTCTAGTAACCAAACCTTACAATCCAGGATTAATACCCTGCTTCAACTTGAAGAAGTCTGAAAGAAAGCGAAAGACCAATTCCATCAACACCAAGACATAGTTAAGAGATGGTTCGATAAGAGGAAGTCCGGGAAAATAAGTTTTGAAGTTGGGAACTTAGTCTTGAAATGGGACCATAATCACGAAGGCAAAGGAATGCATACAAAATTCCAACATTTATGGGTAGGACCATACCAAATTTCGGCAAAGATAGGCCCATCCACTTATAAATTGACAAATCTCGAGGGAGAAGAAGTAACCCTTCCTCTCAATGGCCTCACCCTGAAGCAATACTTTGCATAGTCTCGCTGAGACTTTCTGTACATAAATAAAATTTTCTTTTATTGTTGCTTTAGCCTTTGTTTGCTTTATTTTCAGCCATTTTGTTTCTTTTCTTGCCATTTGAACCTTTGCACCAAGTTTGTTTTCTGAAATCCCCTATGGTTGAGTTTCTCATCAAAGATAGGTCTCTTAAAGAAATCTCACAACCCATGAATCCGGAACAATGCTCAAATAAAGTCAATCTATGTATTGTGCTCTTGCTGAATTTTTCAGAAAGAAGGAAGCCTCCTTTGTTAGCCACAATAACCCTGTCTAAATAGAAGAGACAGATGACCATCTTTAGTACTATCTTTGGGCTCCACCCACTCTCACACTTAAAGGAATCTCAAGAAGGCTATTGAAGTTGGACCCATGGAAAGTAGCACATCTCAAGGACATAGGGTATTGAAATGACTCCATGCTGCAAATTTAACAGCCAAAATGGCTTATATTCAAGGGTCTGTTTTCCAGAGATTCTCGCCTCAATTAAAGCATGGCTGAGACAAAAGCAAAGCATGTAAAATCAAGAAGGTTGTCCAAAAGGCTCAGCCCGAAATAGGTTCCTCTCCGTCCGTGAGGCTTGATCAAATCAATAAAATCTCTAACTCACACAAAAGGACATTATGGATTGAGGAGCCTAAATCAAAGATCATGTCCAAAGAAAATATCTCTAGAAGGCTCAAACAACTAAGCTGTCCAAGGTACAAGCATCCAAAAGGATGCAAGCGGCATGGGAATGAGGAACAAGAGCAATAATGTCCATGAGAAAGTGTCGCAAATCCTGTGGAGTCCGACAGAAGTAACCATCTGAAAGATGATCCTTCTAAAATGAATCTCATATGTTGGCCCTTTGAGAGTTTTAAATATGTCTTTGTCAACGCTCCTTTTTCCCCAATGGTTGGAAGGTAAGGTGCCTTTCCCTTCACAGAAATTCAAATGTTCCACTAAATATTGCACATAAGATGGATGTCTTTTAACTAAGGTTTTGGATCATGGAGAGGAATTTTTCAGAGATCTGTGTTTGCCAGCGACTCGCCAATTGTTGTTGCAGCAACATCCTTCCCAAATTTTTTGTACATATTGGGGCCCCTCCTTTATTTTTCTAGAAAGACTGCTGTAAGAGGCCAATTCTCCTTTTTCCTCTGTTTTCAAATGAAAATCCTGCTTTGAGAATTCCAAGTTTTCTTCTTCTAAGGATAAAAATTTGAATTGCGGAAAGCATTTGAGAAAGCCCCCTGCAGTTGCGGAAGTATTCGAGTTACCCTCCCGAATTTGCAGGAACCGTTCAGGTTTCCTTCCCGAAATTGTGGGAGCTATTTGCATAAACCTCTCAAAAAGACTTAGAAATTTTCTCCCGAAGTAGCGGAACTGTTTGACCTATCCTCCCAAAACTGCGAGAGTCATTCGCCAATCTTTTCCAAGACCCCGAAGGACTTCTCTTTAAAAAAACTTAAGTCTTTCCTCTTGACTTGCGGAAGCCGTTTGCGAGAGCCTTCCGCAACTGAGGAAGCCTTTGCGTTATCTTTCCGAAACCCCGCGGAGACTTAGAAATTTTTTAGAGTTGTGGACGCCTTCACTTTATCGTTCCGAAGCAGCGGAAACTTTCAGCTTATCTTTCCGAAAATGCGGAGCCACTCGCCAATCCGTTCCGAAAATGCGGAAGCTAATTGTGAAATTTTTCCGCAACTTCGGAAGCACTCTCGAAACCCGGCCAAGACTTAGAAAAGTTTCAAGTTTCGGGAGCATTTTTTGGAAGCATTCGCGAAGCCCTTCCGAAACTGTGGAAGCGTTTGCTTTATCCTCCCGAAATCCCGCGGAACGCTTTTCAAATAACTTAGACTTTTGTTCGACTTGCAGGAGTCATTCGCCAATTCCTTCCGAAACAGCGGCAACCTTCGCGGAATCGTTCCGCAATTGCAGAAGCCATCGGCATATCTTCGTCAAAATTGCGGAAGGATATCCACTATTCTCCCGAAGCTGAGTCTCCAAAGGCTGCATTGCGGAAAGATTCATCAATCTCTTCCGAAACGCCGAAGGAGTTCAGCATAACCTTCCGCAACGGCGGGTGGAATTCATGAGTCTATCCCGCAGGTGGCAGTCGTGCACGCATATCGAGACTGCTTGATATGACCACGATGTACAAATATTAAAGCCTTGTTTTAAATGCACCACCCACCGTATTAAACACCGCACGTGTCCAACTCGTTTAAATAAACGGGTGGGTTTGGACCGACCACATTGTTATTTTTTGATTATCAAACACCGTTGGAACGACGCGTCAGACCGCTCTAGCTCAACTCATTCGCCCACGTCCGTGTCCACCTCCTTCAACCATCTTCACGGTGCCAGGTAGGATGTTTAACCGTTATTTTTTCCCCTTTTCCACGTCAAGGTACCCTTGATTTTTTCCCGTCCATAGCATGGCCGTATGTCGTTATTTGTTTTATTTTTAAGGCCGTCGAAGCCCTGTAGTTTCGTAACTCTCCCGAAGCCATAGTTTCTCCACCGGCTATATTTCAAGCGCCGTCACCCTCATTTAAAATCCAAGCCAACCACACAGCGTATCATAAATCTTACTACTAACGGTGGTGGTCGAATGAGATCCCTCGTCTTTTGATGATTGTGTCCGGCCCCTGGTTTCGTCATAATATCACTTCAATCCGATCTCACCCGCTATTAAACGTTCGAAGTGCAACCATGGAAGACACCCTCTCTCCTAGGGCTAGACCGAGAATAGATTGTTTCCACGACGTATACTTATCCTTTCGGGAACATTCAAAAATTTGCCCCCTTAAGATAGCCAAATCTCAGAACTATGCTTCTCGCTTGGAATGGTTTATTTTGCTTTCCCAACAGGCAGCATCCTAATTTGTTTGTTTATCTCATCAGCATGTTAAAATGGAGCTGCTCTTTGTTAAAATCTCATAACAGTTTGCACATTTTTATAATGACTTGTATTTGGTTGCTGGTAGGGATAAGTCAAGATGCCAAAAGGTGGTAGGAAGAAGGATAAAATGACAGAACCTGAACCAGTGCCACTTAGGACTGAAACCATGTTTCAGGATACTAAGTGCACCACTGGTATTCCTCCTGAAATCCGTTGGGGCGACATTTACAGGATGATCCGGGACCAAGATATCCCGAATATGTTGCTTGAAGAAGGGCAGATTTATCTCAACATTAGAACTTCGGGCATAGCTAAAGCTTCTACCTGCCGTGAGTTGTTCCCATGTTTTGAAGTAATCGGGTGGATACTCGAACATACTAATACAGAGACAAGGGTATTACATGACAGCGGGAAAATAGTCATCGCCTCATTCCACCCAGCATATCTTGTCGCGGCCTATAAATTCCCATGTCCCCAACAAGCCCTGAGTGATGAATGGTTGGGCCAGATGAACAATATTGAAATGGCCAAAAAAATGTTGGTCGCAGGAAAGCACTCAAGAAAGAGAGGTAATGACGAGTATGATGTGCAGAATCTAAGACCTCCTTTCAGGTTAATCGCCTTGATGTTGTGCAGAATCTTTGGTATGCCCGATGGCACTGTATACAAGATACAGTGGGTTCCCATCATCCACTTTGTGGCATTTAAAGGAACTGTGTTTGACTGGGCTACCATCCTGTTAGACAGTTTTGCATCAATGGTGGTTGCTGCAAAAGAAGGTCTGGCCTTAAAAAAGGCATAATTTTACATGTCTTCATATCTTATTGATTGTGTTTTGGCCAAGCTATCTTTTCCCAGCTTAGGTTGCACGTGGGATAAGGCCAACACCCCGGTTTACACTGCTTTCAGGATGATGTGGGCTCAAAACTACGAACCCATCTATAAGCTCATTTGTGAGGGGTTCATCATGCCCCTATATGAGCAAACATTCAAGGAAGAGCCCAACTGTCTGTCGGAGAATGCTATGGAGGTCCTTGAAAAATATGGAGATTTTTATTTTTCGGAGCAAGGCACCTACCTCAAAATGTTTGGAGGGACCAAAGCTCCATATATTTTGTCGAGGTATGCTACTGACTATGTAGTCCTCAAGGAGGCAGTGAGGAAAATTTTCCTGGATGGAATTGGAGCAGTGCTTAACAAGCAGCATAAGGCTTCTTTCCCCCCTCTACCTTTCTGCATAAGAGCTTACAAATTCTCAGGAATTGCATCAGTAGAGGAGGTTGTGCAAGAGCTGAAAGCTTTCCACTTTGGTGAAGTTATTTTCCATAGGAATGATAGGCGGGGAAAAGTTGCCGAACACTACAAAGAAATTCATGCTCATTTCGAGTACGCCCATTATCATAATGCCGAGGAAGAGGCATTCAGAGGCATCAGCAACATGACTGGGTTGCAGGTTTGTCGCCATGGTAGTAAAGCAAGCTCTAGCTCTACCAAGGCCCAAAAAACTAGCCTGCTGAAAGAGAAAGAAGCAGATGATGCCCGAGCCCAAGAAGAACAAAGGTTAAAAGAGGAAGCAAGGTTACTGCAAGAGGCTGAAGTTGCAAGACTGCAGCAGGAAGCTGAGGTGGTGAGAGTGCAGCAAGAAGCAGAAAGTGAGAGGCTATGGAAAGAGGCTGAGAAATCCCAGCAGCGGAAAGAGGCTGTGGATGAAAGGCAGCAAAAAGTTGAAGAAGAAGAGAGAAGGCAACAAGCTGAAGTAGGGCAGAAAGCGGAAGAAGAACTCAAAGCAGTTGAAGATGCCCAAGCAGGAGACCCCGGCACCCATGACATGGAAATAGATGTACCTAAAGTAGGTGTCTCCAGCTCTCAAAATGTGGAGGCGGACCCAGCACAAGCAGGTGTCTCTGGTACCCAGAATGTGGGAACGGATCTAGCTCAGGTAGTCCAGACCCCACCCGTGGAAGCAGAAATAGATATTATAGATCTCCCAATCGTCCCGTATACTCCATCGGAAGAGCATACCGTGTCGAGATGGAATGAATTTGTCTATGATAAGAAGAGGAAGGCTATGGTCCTTAAATCGGAAGAGAGGATAAAGAGACTCTTCTAGGAATATATTGTCACTCACCGGGAGACCACAGTAATGCAGAACACAAACAAGGATCCTTTAGCTATGGCATCTGCCTCTGTAGAGACAACAAGAGCAACGTTGGACAACGTGGCTGATATAGTTAAAGAATTTGAGTCGACTAAGAGGAGAGATCGCATGCTACAACACACTGTGGCCAATGAGCAAGCCTACAGGGATCTCGTGGTGAATAGGTATAATCGCCTGTCCGTTGAGTATAAAGAGCTATCAGACAAGTATAACCAGCTAGAAGTAGAAAAGGAAAGCATGACGGTTCAGATGATGATCTTAGAAGCATAAAAGATTGATGCAGAAACTAAAGTATCCGATCTAGAGGCAGATAAGCAAGTATTGGTTGAGCAATTAGAGCAGGCGAAGAGCAGAGCGATGGACATGTCTCCTTTCCATGAGCTGTCCTGTGGCATCCTAAGGCAAATCCATGACACGCAGGAACTAATCACTGAGGAAGTATGCAAGCTCAAGGCCATGGTGGTTACATTGGCAGAAGTTAATACCGAAGCCAATAGACTTAAAGCTAAACATACTCGGGTTAAGGCAAATATCTTGAGCCAGATAAAATGGAGAGAAGGAAAGGTAGATTTCCCCAAACATCTCCCATTTAAATCTGAAGATGGTTTTAATGAAGACGTAGCCCTGTTGGAATTTTGCAAAAACTGTGGCATTAAGCTAATGGCCAAGATACAAGGGACAATGGATAAAAGTAGCAGGCTTTATCAAAGAATCGATGAAGTGCATGACAAATGCAAGTTAAGTTTCCCTCAATCCCTTGATGATTTCTCGGGCAAAGAGCAACGTTTAGCTAACCTGAAGGAAGAGCTGGGCATCCAAACGAAATATGTGAAAAGGATTGATGTCCTAGCCATTGATGATCTCCAGCACTACATTGGGATGTCATCAATACACAATCATCTGCTTAAGGAAATACACCAAGCAACCGTAACGGAAATTCAAGGTATTGGAGCAGAGCTTGGTAAATACGTAACTTCTCAGAAAATATTGCTCCCTGATTCAGCAAATGTAGTTATAAGTAGTTATAAGGGACACTGGTGTCTGGTACATTTACATTGCTGAAGAAGAAAAGAAAGCAGTAGAAGCAGCAGGAGTAACAGCCAGTCCAGGTGTTTCTCTTCCAGCAGCAGCAGAGGTAACAGCCAGTCCAGGTGTTTCTCTTCCAGCAGCAGCAGAGGTAACAGTCAGCCCAGGTGCTCCTCTCCCAGAAGCAGCAGCAATGCCAACTGGCTCGATTTCCTCTCTCCCAGCAGCAGCAGCAGCAGTAGCTAGTTCAAGTGTTTCTTCCCCAGCTAGAGCACCTGCCCAAGAATGAATGCGCTGATTTTAAAGCATTAATCCCTATATTTTGTATTTTGGCTTTCATATGTATAAACGTGGAGATATGGGACAACTGTCCTATCCTTTATTAAATAATTTTCTGTTTAAAAGGGAGGTCACATTTTTGTTTGTTATAAGGGGAAAAGTCTGTAGGTGACAAGTGTAAAGGGCCAGGTGGCATCCCAAAGGGCATTTTGTAATATTATAAATAGAAGTTAGGAAGGAATGTAGAAGGAATTTTTGCAGGGAATTATTTTCTAGACTTGTACGAGTTATCTTGCACATGTTTTGAGAAAATAAAATCTTCTAATAAGAGCCTGGAGAGGACGTTTTGCATGAGAATGGAGATTGGATGCATTGTGGATTATTCCTGTGTCTTCTATACTGTGCTGTGAGATCTTTATTACTGTCTTGAATTATTTCATTGTATTAAATGATCTTGCTTCTCTCTTTGCAAATGAATTCTCTCTTTCATGAGTAATGAAATGTGTTATATTTAATTAGGAGCTATCTTATGATATCTTTTATCTTTGCTATAGCTTTCTCTTTAAGATTTAATGGTTGTCTATTTATTCTTTAAGATAACTCCTACAGCTTATTGCTCATAGTTTAAATTTGCTCCTTGCAGGGATAGTTAGATTTATTTCAGTTTTAGATTCAGATCTGTTTTCCAGTTTTGCATTTAGATTAAATCTAGACTAGGCACTTGCATATCATTATAAAATATAAAATCAAAAAAATGGTGGATCGGGCCATAACCGGTATAATTGGAATAAAACTCCAAACCCACGGTTGCCGGAACCGCTAACCGGACGGATTCCCTATACCAAACGGTAGATAATCTAATTGGGATAATCTATCAGGGAGAATCCCTTTCTGATTGATGCTGCGATTTCTGGGGCATCAACACGAAGTTACAATTACTTGACACAAGATTGGATGATAAGCGTGGGGCTCATAATTTCCTTTGATCGATGCAAACATGGGGAGTGTGGGAAATAAAATTCCTTTCGTAAAGGTACACATTGAGATGGAGGGAGACAAACTGCAAAGGATGTAGGAATATGCAAGGATCTGGCAGCTGTAGCAACTCACAATCAAACTCACAAATATGTTGCAAAGAAGAAGAGAAGGAGACACTCAATGATCACTCATAAACACAGTAGAATAGAACAATATATCCGTATTATACAATGAATAAGAATGTAAGTGAATGAGTACAATAGAACAATAAGGTGCATAATATAGCATTCGAATAGGCAAAGCAGGGCATTCAAATTCCTAACTTAGTGTGTGACTTGGATGATAGTGGAGTCATCATCCAGTCAATGTATCAATCATCAATGGTAACAGTCAGTCAATTGAGTCTAACTGAGTGAGGTAGGCACTAACTTAATGAATGAGGCTCAGTGGAGTGTGCATGAGGAGTCTAACTGAGTGAGGTAGGAACTAACTAAATGAAGGAGGCTCAGTAGAGGGTGCATGAGGAGATAACTGGAGTCAGAATGGGTAGGCTAGTCTCACTAGAGGTCCATCAGAGTGAAAGAGTCAGTGGGGGAGTTAATCTAGCCTTAAATCAAGGAAGGACTGAGTGATAACTGACTGGTAGGTGAGAAAGGCACCTAACTGGCTGTGGTAGGTGAGAAAGGTGCGCTAGTCATGAAAAATAATGGAGAAGGGCTCCTTTGGTAGGTGGGAGGCCGCCTGGGGGCTGTAGACAAGCTGTGGAGAGCTAGAGCCAAGCTCCAGGAGCTGGGAGGTCCACCATGATGACAACTGGTTGCATGCAAATGCATGCAACATGCAGTTTTGCATGCAGGAAAAGAAGAGATAGAAACAAGCTTCATGTGCTGGGGAGATCACCATGATGATGACTGGATGCATGCAGCATGCAAAACACAAAAATTATGGGGAGAATATTCCAACACCCCCCCGCAAGCTATACTATGAGGAAATAACTGAAGAATAGGGCCCTGGTGACTAAGACCAAAGGTCACCCTGTAAAACAATAAGATAGGGCCCTGGTTACTGAGACCAAAGGTCACCCCATACAATCAATCTAAATAAAATAAGTGAGGAAAGAGGGAAAACCCAGTGGGAAGAAATCCCTCCCTCAAAATAGACTGAAGGATGCTAAAGAAGCATATCATTACTCACCCCTGAAGGAGGTAAGTGTCCTTCTTTTCCGAAGAAGTCTCAATCGATCTAAAAATGGATCAACAATGTGAGAAGGATGAAACCTTCCATTCTGAAATGTGATCTGGTTCTTCTATGATCATGTGGATCACCAACAAAATCATTGGTAGATCAAAGTGTAGTGGTTGCCTATCAAGAAAGAGGAGGAATATCAGGCGAGAGGTCTTCAGGTTCTTTTGGATCTGGATCTCTCATTCACTCATCTTCATCATTAGTTGCTAGACCTTCAGGTTCTTGTGGATCTGGGTCTAGCATTCCCTCATCATTATCTCTAACTGAAATATCATGTGAAGAAGCAAGCAAAACTGGCTCATCATCACATACAAACTCTAAATCTGAAATCTCATGAGGAGAAGCAAGAAAAACTGGCTCACCATCACATGCAAACTTTGAATTTGAAAACTCATGTGAAGAAGCAAGTGAAACTGGCTCATCATCACTTCCAAACTCTGAATCTGATGATGATGGATCTTCAACAATATCACTAGTGGATGTAGTAGTGATGGCCCATTTGACCATAGGAGTTGAACCAATAAGTGCTAGATCTTTAGGTTCTTGTGGATCTGGATCTAGCATTCGTACTTCTTCAAAGGTCCTCTTTTTCTCAATCTTCTTAGATCGATTCTTGCCCTTCAAGCAACTTTTGCAGATGCCACAAGCAATATTGCTATTTGGAAGACCATCAACCACATTTCGAGCTAGCTTTTAGTTGAGATGAGATAGTCTACTCTCTTCATGAGTATGAGAGTGAAGAGAAGAATCCTTTGAGAGAGGTAAGAAGTGTGAAAACTCATAGAGTTTTGTCTCATTATTTGTAACTCCGTTTGCAATGATTTCCCCTGAAACCATGTATTGTATCTTGACTTAATTTGGAGAAAATATCACTCTTTTGGGTTCTCCGATATGAGTCATTTGATACACTCAAAGTAAATTTGCTGCAAGATAAGGAACATAAAGCACATCAGAAAAGTAACCATGGTCAAGATTGATTCTTCCACTCCCCTGGGAGGAGAGTTTTGAATCATTTCCCAATCTAATGGAATGGCCAACTGGGCTTTCGAAACTGGAGAAGAGATCTTTGGAGGAAGACATGTGTCTTGATGCTCCTGAATCTATGATGAAAGAAGAATCTTTTGATGCACTTTCCATGAAAGCATGACATCTTTATTTGTATTTGGATCCAGAAGGTTCAGTATCAGGATCTTTCTTCCTTGTACATGCAGGTACAGGAAGATTGTTCTTCTTAAGTAACTGAGCCATCAAATCTATAGTCTTCTTCATGCAATTACTCTCAGGATGATAACCTCTAAGACAATATGTGCACTTGGATCTTTTCTTCTGAGAATGCTTGGTGTTCCTTGAGGTCGAAGCCCCATATAGCTGGTATGAACTAACTGTAGGCCTTGGATCATTCCTCTTGTTAGAAATCTTTTGCTTTCCTTTACCATTCGCTCTCTCTGCAACTGTAAGAGCTGAATCCAATTTGGGTTTGATTATTCCCATCAACATCAACTTCTCTTCCTCTTGAGTAAGAGATTGTGTGAAATCATCAAATGAGGGAAACTTCCATTTTGGAATGGACAACCTAGCTGACTGGAAAGTAGAGACAAAAACTGAGAAGTTTTCCCCCAACTTTGAGAGAATGGAAAGTATAAGCTGCTTATCTTCCTTCACTATCTCATATCTTTTCAACTATGATATCAAGATTTTGAACTTGGTGAGAAAGGCATTGATAGAATCGAAGTTGCTAGGGCTCAAACATATGAGATCATTCTCCAATTTGTGTGCTACCATATCATCTTTTGGCTCAAAGAGAGATTCGAGCTTGTCCCACACCTCTTTCGGAGATGTAAGATCGATGACATGAAAGTGTAGTTCATCAGAAATTGAGAGAAGGAAGAGACCAATTGCTTCATCAAACTAATCCAAGTACTTGGACTTTTCAACTGCATTGGTTGGTTCTACCATCGTTCCGTTGAGTATTTTGGAGAAGCTCTTGGATCTCATGAAGAGAGCCATCTTGGATTTCCACTCAACATAGTTGGAAGATGTAATCTTTAGATCCATCTGAACAAAGAAAGTCGAATAGTTGAAGAAGATTCCGAACGGGTGAATAAACCTACAAAACAATAAAAGATGTGCTGATGGAGAATGCTACACTTTGACTGAACACTACCTTATGGACACTTGGCACATGGACTAAGTCCTTCACACCTAGCTAGACCTCACTAGATTTCTCCAATGAAATCAAGTAATAGCACCAGGATTTGCTGTGGAAACTCAGAGGCTTCTGGTGCACAAGTGAAAGATAGATGCTCAAAGAAATGCTGCAACCGCTGCTGCTACAACTGCTGCAATTCAAATAGCTACTTCCTGCTATAATACCATGTAGGAATATGCAACGATTTGACAGCTGTAGAAACTCACAATCAAACTCACAAATATGTTGCAAAGAAGAAGAGAAGGATACACTCAATGATCACTCACAAACACAGTAGAATAGAACAATATCTCAGTATTATACAATGAATAAGAATGTAAGTGAATGAGTACAATAGAACAATAAGGTGCATAATATAGGATTCAAATAGGCCAAGTAGGGAATTTGAATTCCTAACTCAGAGTGTGGCTTGGATGATAGTGGAATCATCATCCAGTCAATGTATCAGTCATCAATGCTAACAATCAGTCAACTGAGTCTAAATGAGTGAGGTAGGTACTAACTAAATGAAGGAGGCTCTGTGGAGGGCGCATGAGGAGTCTAACTGAGTGAGGTAGGCACTAACTGAATGAAGGAGGATTAGTAGAGGGCGCATGAGGAGATAAATGGAGTCAGAATGGGTAGACTAGTCTCACTGGAGGTCCATCGGAGAGAAACAGTCAGTGGGGGAGTTAATCTAGCCTTAAATCAAGGAAGGACTGAGTGATAACTGATTGATAGGTGAGAAAGGCGCCTAACTGGTTGTGGTAGGTGAGAAAGGCATACTAGTCATGCAAACGACTGGAGAAGGGCGCCTTTGGTAGGTGGGAGGCCCCCTGTGTCACATTCCCACCTTGACCCCATTACATTCAAATGTAAATAATGTAATATTTTTATAAGATCATGGTGAGGAGCTCAAGGCCAAGGCCCCGCCATCGATTTATTGATGCATAAGGTTTGCGTGCTAGCCAGGCACATTGGAATTCAAACATCATGTAAATATGCATTTTAAGAAAATACCCACAACTAGCTATGTAATGCAACAAGAGACGGGGGCATGATTTTTAAAAGGAATTGGGAGGGAAAACATTCAAACCCTTGGAGCCAATCAAGTCAAGCCAAGTGTCAATGAGATAACCCATCAAACCCTCAACTACCCATGTTGACTTTTGTACCCAATCATTGATTTCTCCTAAGAGTTGGTTGAGGTAGTTAATGCCTTGGGGAATGGGAGGTATGGATGTCCAAATTTGATTATGGGCAAGCCACACTGCATGGAAAAATGTGTTTGGATTCTTGGGAAAGAAAAGAGCCATGAATTGCTCCCCAAGCCATTATCCATCAACGAGTCTTCCTCCCTCATGGGTTTGGAGCCACCTGGGCGTTTGCCTCCATGGTTTTTCTATGTTTCCTTCTTTCTCAGTTGAGAGAAGGGCGTTTTTGTGTTATATACCAGTTGGGAAGAAAGAGGAAATCGATTTGGGGTGTATAGAGGCTGTTTGGCCCACTGAATGTTGATATGTCTGTGGGAGAAATCATTTTCTTCCCTATGGTTGAATTTCCTTCTCCCAATCCGTTTTTGGGGTGCCCACGATTTGGGGAAAATCCCATGGCCATATTATTTGTAAATCCCATTGTTTAAAATGTGTATCCATGCCCCATGTTTGTGTTTGCTATGTGAGAGAAGATTATATTGGGTATGGGTTATGGGTATCCATTGCTTTGGCTTGAGCTTGAGTACAAGCATCCAGGGTTCAAATGTAGCCTGACAAACCCAGCTGTGGACTGGTTTGGATGAGATGAAATGCTTAATTGGCTTTGTGTGAGCTTGAATGTCCCCTTTTCCTTGTAGAAATCATGCCTAGCTCGGGGGTGGTCTCTGAGTGCTGAAAGAATACAGGCTGGGCAGAGACCTATGGTTGGGTGGAACATTGCAGCGACATAGCTAGTTGTTTGGGGACAACATTACATCAAGATGGGTATTTTCTGATGTGTAATTACTTCTGCAAATGTATTAATTTGTTGAATGTGTTAAATTGAATGACAGTCATGTAATGTGTGTGGATTATTTGTTTATTTCCGCTATGCATATTCAATTGAGTTGCATATGCACACAATGGTTTTTACTTGTGTGAATCTAATGAGTGGACTGAGATTATGTGAAAGTCCATAGATTGGCATCATGTTCTCTTCCGCGTGTTGGATCGATGGGTGGGTATGTGACAGATGGTGTTAGAGCTGCTGGTTCCAGCATTGGGCATTCATGGGCTACCTATCACAATTGCATAGGTAAGTATGCTTCCTTCCCAACATAGACCATTAAGAAAAGTTTCAAAATTTTTCTAATTGTTTTGCCTAACTGATTCGGCGAGTCTCGTGTAGTTGAGCTGATGTGTTTCGGCGAACCTCATTGAGTTGCGCCGAATTTTCCGGCTAGAACTGGTGAGTTTGTGCCAAAGTTGGCAGTGAAACTTGGTGAGTTGCCCCGCAACGCAACAAAAAATCAATAAGTTCGCCGAAAAAGGAAGGAAAATTTCGGCGGAAAGTTATGAGTTTTGGGCCGAAATGACGGAAAGAGTTGGCGGGTTTTCACCAAAATAGCGGAAGAAATTGGTGAGTTGCTCCGCAACAAATCACCCAGAAATTTTAAGTTCAGCGAAAGAGATGGAAAAATTTCGGAAGGAAAATCTGAGTTTCGATCGGAAGAACTCGACGAGTTGGTCCGCAATGGATGAAGAACTCGGCAAGTTGGTCCGAAATTGCTACAGAACACGGCGAGTTGGCTCGAAAATTTTTCTAAGTGTCTTTCGGTGGAAGAACTTGGCGAGTTGGTCTGCAATGGCAGAAGGACTTAGTGAGTTGGCCCGAAAATTTTTCTAAGTGTCTTTCGGCGGAAGAACTCGGCGAGTTGGTCTGCAACGACGGAAGAACTCGGCGAATTGATCTACAGCAGTGGAAGAAATCAGTGAGTTGGTCCGAAATGGAGGAAAAGGACAGATGAGTCCACCGACCGACGAAACTTGGCGAGTTGCTCCGCAACAGGTCAGAAGAACTGAACGAGTTGCTCTGAAACAGGGAATTTCAGTTGTTTTCGAGGGAGATTTTTTCAAGTGCTGAAAGTTGAAAGTGTGAAATGCATTCTCTATGCTCGGGATGAGAAGCATGAATTGCATAGAAGGTTGTGGAATCTTTATTAAGAGTAATTGGATGTAATATGCATTGCGGAAGAGCAATGGGAGCAACAAGGCAATGTTGATAAGAGGGAAATTCCTCACCTTAGACTATTTTTGTTTATAGCATAAGAATTGCATGTTTGGAAAATAGCAAGAATGAATGTTATACACGTATGTATATACTAAATTGTTAATTCGTGAGAAGATCATAGCTAATGAATCCTTGTGTACTTGGTAGGAAAGACAAGAAAATGATCAGCTATGATGTGGAGGAGGAACTCCATGTCATGATGAGGAATTGGAAAGGGAGAATTCCTTAACTCCTCTCTTGCTATTGTGTTTTTATTTCTTGAGTTTTATATACTGGAAATTATGGCATAGGGATACTGGAAATGCAAGAGAATAATGCATATGAATTAGTGGGCATGATTAGAGAGTCATTGCATAATGCATGAGAATTGCTTATGCATGAGCATGATGTTGCATATTGATAAAATAGTGAAGTTACACATGCAATAGCCCACTAATGGTAGTTCCTATGGTTGATGACAACTAATGTTGTAGGAACCAAACCATAGAAGCATGATTGAAAATACGAAGGGATAGATAGATGAAGTGAATACGTACTAGTTGGAATACTAACAGACATTCCATAGTGCATGTGAAAATGTTTGTACATGTATATGATATTGCATATCGGTAAAATAGTGAGGTTTTACATATGCAATGAGCCACTTAAGATAATTATTGTGGTTGCTAATAATTAGTCGTGTTCGCATTGGTTGTAGGATCAAAGACAACCGAAGCATGACTGAAGATGTGGATGATGATTGTTGCATATGACCAACAACCTTATGAGGAAAGGATGGAGCAACAAATCTGTGATCATGATGTTGGCAAAAGTACTATGTAGTCCTGGTAAGAGGCCAACTGATCAGGTAAAATCAAGCGATGTTAATAATAGCCATGCAGGTAATGGTTAATTGTGCTTAATTGCATGAATGTTGAAAGAGAATTTGGTGAGATCCCTTCAACTATGTTGATTTGGTTTACATGTGGTATTGAGTGCCTGAATGTGAATATAATCCTACCAAGTATGGTCATGTGTGGGTAAATGAAGGCAAGGAGCCTTACACCCTATAGTTTCTTAGAAACCTCAATGCATTCATATGAAATTATATCATGCCATTTGTGTATGTTGGTTGTGAGTTTAACAACCAAAGCAAGTGATGACTTATGGTTCTGTTGTAGTGTATGCCATATGAGATAGGCATGGTTAGGCCATAGTATGGTTGAATGCATAGTATTCGTGAATTAATGCAAGGTTATGCATTGAGTGAAAGCACATTCAAAGATTATGTAAATGTGGTGAATGTGCATGCATATGTGTGGGTACACATGTTGATATGCATTGTGGTAATGCATGGTTGTGATATAATATGTTTCAATGCAGTTAGATAACAGATGAAATGGTGGACTATTGTTAATCCTGAGACCATTTCATGATCTGCTATGAATGCAGGAGAAATACTGCATGAAGAAGGTAGACATGTGATGGGCTACTAGAGCACTCTATTGGAAGGACAGAGTTGCATGGAGTGTGAAGTAATGAGTATTTACAATTTATTTAAATTGCATGGATAGTGTGACTGTGTCTTGCAATTTTACTAATAATGCATATATAGAAATGTATATATTTCATTGCATTTAAAATGTTAACAGCTGAAGGTGTTTGAATTATTGAGTGTTATAATTCTGACATCACTTCACTGACTGTTGTGGTAATGAAAGGATTATATGCATAGATACTCACAACATGTTTGGCTGATTGAAGTTTCAGTTTTCAAGTAGAAAAGTCTTGCGTATGGCAATAAGGATACGTCCATAGTAAAGACCAGGATCTACCATGTGCAGAAGCCAAAGGTTATGAGAAGGTTCTCATTGTTGTAAATTATGCATGAAACAAATTTTAAAATTGTCTGATTTAAGTTTATGATAATAATCTCATGGTTGCAAATCTAATTACTGTAGGAAAACAGATTTGTAGATTTCAGATTTGAGAATTTGCTTATAATTGCTAATGACTGTTTGGATTATATAGAATTGTGTCAGGAGGACATGTTGTAGGTGGATGTTCATGTATGGTAGCAAGGGTGAAACCACAATGGACAGAGGGATACCACTTATGAGAGCCAAAAAATATGAAGATAGCCTCATTGCTAAGCAAATCAATTTCTGTAGGAGACAAAATTGTAAATTCATGTTGAATTTAATTATTATGCCATTGATTGGTTATGAAGAAATCATATTTGAAATTATTGTTAAATGTTGCTGATTGTTTGGCTATTTGATAAGTGTGCCAGGATGACACATTGAAGGAACACCATGTGTGATGGCCTACAGAAGCCAAACCAGATGGGAAGGATCCCATGATTTGGAAATGGGTTTCGGGTGAAACGCCATTGTAAATGATGATAATGTCTCAACTGAACTGCATGTTGGTAAACCATGTGAGTGAGACAGTGAAATTATGCCAAGAAGGCATGTGTGGATTATGGAACTTGAAAATATTGGGGGTGGAAAACTGAAGTATTGTTGACTCAGAGAAGGGAGCCCCCATTCTTCGCAAATGAAGGAAAGATACATCTGAAAAGGGATAAGTATTATGTAACCCTAACTCAGAATATACATGTCTGGTTATTAGGTTTAATATGCAGAGCATGTTTTATTATTTCAAACTGCTTGAGTATGATTAGGGCCTACATGTCTCACATCCGAAAGGGAGTGCACACCTTTCTGGTGCTGGGTTATAATAGGGTTGTCAATATTGACTACACCCTAAGGGAATGGACACATTCCTAGTGTTTCAATACTTGATAGTGAATGATATGAAATGTGATTACAATTTTAGAGCAGCAATACTGATGAGCTTTCTTATCCTTCTTATTCTACCAGTTTACACAAATGCAATTTGGTGTTGCACGTTAAGAGGCAAAGTGAAGAAAGGGTGCTCAAGAGGACTATATGGGCAGTGGTAACCTTTCTATGTTCACACTAAAGGATACTATAAGAGATGGATAGACCCGAGGAGCTGTGTTGCAGAAAAGGGGTATCATCCTTGTGTAGTGTGAGTGGGTATTGTGGGGCCATGCTAGCCTGCAGTCGAGTGAGTCACCTATGGAGTTCCTGGAGGGAACCACGGGTTTTCATAAAAGAATGAGCGACGTAATCATATTATGTTGTTCTTATTGCTTGATAAACCCAGTCGGTGTGTTGTCTTGGCAATGGTTGTTGTATTCTTGATAAACCCAGTCGGTGTACTGGCTTGGCATGTTGTCAAATGGATGCCTGACAAACCCAGTCGGTGTATTGGATTGGCATTGGTTATTTGCATGTTGTGGAGGTATTGGTGAAGGGTGTTATTTCTTGAAAAACCTAGTTGGAGAAATAGCTTGGAAATGGTTGTTGTATGCTTGATAAACCCAGTCGGCGTACTGGCTTAGCATACTGATTTTTGAAATGCTTGATAAACCCAGTCGGCATATTGGCTTAGCATACTAATTTTAGGGATTGCCTGATAAACCCAGTCGGTGTACTGGCTTGGCATTTCCTATTCGGATGATGTTTTGGAGTAGCATGTGTGTTGGCCAAGCATCCACACCATAGGTGATCCAAGGCTTGTAAAGCAGAGAAGGAAACTTGTGGGGTAGAAAGGAAAATGCACAATACAGATAAGTATTTGTTTTCATTTATTTCTTGTTGGAATAATGACGATTTCAGGTATAAGTCTTATGACAACCAAGGTAATACACTGTTGTTTCTTTGTTGGAAACCTTGGCAATTGCAGGAAGTAAGGACCTTGAAAAGCCACAAATTCTTGATAAAACCAGAGAGTAACTAGTTGTGCACTATAAAATTCTTGGTAAATCCAGAGAGTAATTGATGCTCGATAAATTTAGAGAATAATTGGTGGGAACTTTAACCACTTGATGTTGTGGAGCAGCCGGCGTGCTGGCCAAACATTCCTTGATAAAACCCAGTTGGCGTACTGTCCTGGCATTTCCTATTCGAATGGTTATGGAGTAGCCTGCGTGCTGGCCCAACATTCGTTATTGTATCCACGGGAAATCCAATGCTTGTAAAGCAAAGAAGGAGCCCGTGGAATAAAGTGAAGACATCCAATACATATAAGTATTTGGTTATCTTGCAGCTTCATGTTTATTTATTATGAATACACATGTGTATATGATTTGATTATGATTTCTTAAACTCTTGTCTAGAGATAAACCCTATGAAAATACACTAAACATGTGAATTGATTCAATGTTTGAGTGTAGGTATTGTTGGAAGCAAGGACTATGAAAGCATATGGAGGATGCATGTGGACATGTGACCATCCTAAAGAGAGCTCAGTACGAGCAGCAATGAAAGATGGTTCTAGTGGACATGTGTGGGTCCTAGCAGCCAAAGGTTCTGTAAGCAATAATGGGGAAAGGTTCCCTAGCTGAAAAGCATTGGACATACCTTAGACACTAAGTGTCATAGCCAAGAAATGGCAAGTCAAGCATTCACATTGAAGTGAAAGAGGCGAAGGAGCATGGAACCACAAGTGATGGTGTGGCTCTAGATTGGAACAAGACTAAGAGGGGGAAACTCTTACTCTTCTCTTTCCCTTTTGAATGATGCATCTTAAAAACAAAGGATTGTTGAGTGCATGTCATAGCTGAAAATAGATTGTGTTTAATTGCTTAAAATAAATTGTGAATGTTGAAATAGTTATTTTCTTGTGAAAGGATGAACATGAATGAGTTCATGTGTATGTGGGAAAGCATGAAATGTGTGGAAGTCTCATGAGTAAAGCATGGACGTTCCAAGTCAATTGGGAAAATAATTGACTAATTTTAATATTGTGTTATGCTTGTCCTAACGGGAATTGCCATGATGAGTCTCACAAGTGAGACATTGAAAGCCATTGGTTGCAATTGTTACTAGCCAAGTGTTATTAGTGAGAAAAGTGAGAGCCAGTTGTGCACCATGATCATGGCAGTAGACCAAAAGCTATTTGTTTTGGCTAGAAATCTTCCTCAAATAGTTGCCAGGACAGCAAGAAAGATGGCATCCATGGAATTCCAGATTTGTATACCAGTTGGAAGGTGAATAAAAGGGAGGGATTGCTGCAGAGCAATGCCCACCTACAAACATGGAAGATCAAATCCAACAGGAGAAGCTTGAGGAAGCCAAAGGTCTTGGTCCCTAAATTTCAAAGTAAAGAGATGAGATGCAGGACAGACCTGCCACCATTTTGTGAATTTTGGACATGTGTAAAGTGGGTATTTATTCCGAAGTGTCGGAACACCGAGGACGGTGTTATTCCAAGGGGAGGGGTATGTCACATCCCCACCTTGACCCCATTACATTCAAATGTAAATAATGTAATATTGTTATAAGATCATGGTGAGGAGCTCAAGGCCAAGGCCCCACCATCGATTTATTGATGCATAAGGTTTGCGTGCTAGCCAGGCACATTGGAATTCAAACATCATGTAAATATGCATTTTAAGAAAATACCCACAACTAGATATGCAATGCAACAAGAGACGGGGGCATGATTTTTACAAGGAATTGGGAGGGAAAACATTCAAACCCTTGGATCCAATCAAGTCAAGCCAAGTGTCAATGAGATAACCCATCAAACCCTCAACTACCCATGTTGACTTTTGTACCCAATCATTGATTTCTCCTAAGAGTTGGTTGAGGTAGTTAATGCCTTGGGGAATGGGAGGTATGGCTGTCCAAATTTGAGTATGGGAAAGCCACCCTGCATGGAAAAACGTGTTTGGATTCTTGGGAAAGAAAAGAGCCATGAATTGCTCCCCAAGCCATTATCCATCAATGAGTCTTCCTCCCTCACGAGTTTGGAGCCACCTAGGCATTTGCCTCCATGGTTTTTCTGTGTTTCCTTCTTTCTCAGCTGAGAGAAGGGAGTTTTTGTGTTATATACCAGTTGGGAAGAAAGAGGAAATCGATTTGGGGTGTATAGAGGCTGTTTGGCCCACTGAATGCTAATATATCTGTGGAAGAAATCATTTTCTTCCCTATGGTCGAATTTCCTTCTCCCAATCCGTTTTTGGGATGCCCACGATTTGGGGAAAAACCCATGGCCATATTATTTGTAAATCCCATTGTTTAAAATGTGTATCCATGCCCCATGTTTGTGTTTTCTATGTGAGAGAAAATTATGTTGGGTATGGGTTATGGGTATCCATTGCTTTGGCTTGAGCTTGAGTGCAAGCATCCAAGGTTCAAATGTAGCCTGACAAACCCAGCTGTGGACTGGCTTGGCTAAGATGAAATGGTTAATTGGCTGTGCGTGAGCTTGAATTTCCCCTTTTCCTTGTAGAAATCATGCACAGCTTGGGGGTGGTCTCTGAGTGCTGAAAGAATACAAGCTGGGAAGAGACCTATGGTTGGGTGGAACGTTGCAGTGACATAGCTAGTTGTTTGGGGACAACATTACATCAAGATGAGTATTTTCTTATTTGTAATTACTTCTGCAAATGTATTAATTTGTTGAATGTGTTAAATTGAATGACAGTCATGTAATGTGTGTGGATTATTTGTTTATTTCTGCTGTGCATATTCAATTGAGTTGCATCTGCACACAATGGTTTTTACTTGTATGAATCTAATGAGTGGGATGAGATTATGTGAAAGTCCATAGATTGGCATCATGTTCTCTTCTGCGCATTGGATTGATGGGTGGGTATGTGACACCTTGGGGGCTGTAGACAGGCTGTGGAGAGCTAGAACCAAGCTCCAGGAGCTGGGAGGTCCACCATGATGACAACTGGATGCATGCAAATGCTTGCAACATGCAGCTTTGCATGCAGGAAAAGAAGAGCTAGAAACAAGCGCTAGGTGTTGGGGAGATCACCATGATGATGACTGGATGCATGCAGATTTGCATGCAAGCATTCAAAACACAAAAATGATGGGGAGAATATTCCAACAAAGGAAAGGGATTTGATGGAGACACAATATGGAGAGTTATGGTGATTGAAAAAATGGATACTATTGAGGATATTGAGACTCAAATATATAGATCAAAGGATACCATGGGTTTCTTCCAAAAAGAATAGGGTGTTCCCATGATGTTATGTGGATCAGGGAATAGTGTGTACATAAAGAATAATGGTGTGGTACCCATAGTTTTGGGTGTGTCAGGGGACAAATTTAATGATGGGTGGGATTCCCACGGTTTGAGCAAATCAGGAAATCATGTTGATTATGGGTGAAGTTCCCACACTTTTAAGTGAGTCATTGAACTATTTCCATGATGATTCGAGGGTTTCTTTGCAAGCATGAAGACAAGTGCCCCATCAATCAATGCCATGTAACTTGTTCATGCGGGAATAAATGAATAGAATTGCTTTCTTCGGAGGATGGGGGCCCCATTGGTGTCTTGGAGAGGGTGATGATACAAAGAATATTGTAGATGGTAGATTTCTCATGGAGGTATGAGTGGTCAACTCTGGTTCTTGATCGTAACTTGTGTTAAGGAATTTGATGGCATTGGCAAGAGGGGGGAGTAAATGCACAACTATAAAATTATGAACTATAGGTTCATTTTTTGAAGGCTTAGAAAATTCCTCGGACTTGTTGAGGGGGTCAAAATCATGGGGTCAAATGATGACTAGAAGGTGATGGTACGCACACCCATGGGGGGGAGAATGCTACCCGCAATAGTGAGATTGATGGCATATCATTATGGATGGGTGCGACCCTATGGTTTTCAGTGGGAATATCTAGTAAGTACAATGAAAATAGAGGATAGGCATTGTCTATATGCCAGTTTCAAAGTGTTACCTCTGATAGAAGTGTTGTGCCATTGTTGAGAGGGTTGGAATCTCAATATCTTGGTCATTATCCTGTAGACATCACACAAATAACCAAGTGTAATAGAGAATATGAAAAAGGTATTTACAATGCATAAATAATAACGAGAAAAATAGATCACCTTTCCTTGATGTTTAGGAAACATGTGATGGTTGCGGAGGATCCAAGTCTTCGTCGAAAGATGATGAATTGTCAAAAGTTGATAAACTGGCCAAAAATGATTTGGTATCAATGGTATCCGGTAGAGGGGGAAAATATTCCTCAGTAGGTGAGGTTGGAGGGACTATTCTAAGGTAAGTAATTTGATCTTGAATTTTCATTAGTTCGAGATGAACTTCTCATTTTGTGCACAAAATGGGGCATTGGAACGAGAAGTGAGCAGTATCACCAGAATACTGGCAGGGTTGGGGTACTCAGGAGCATAGGTTTTCCTATTCTTCGGGGGAGTTGACTTGATCCAGAATGGTTGTGATATCCTCGAGGAAAATCATGTTCATGGTATGCCCACATGATAATTGTTCATTCTGTTGTACTATTGTAGGTTGGGGTGCTTATGGTGGTGTAGGATCCTCCACTGGAATGGAAGCTAAGGTTTTTTTTGTTGGAGGTGAAACTGGTTTCCATTGATGTAGTGCCCACATTGAAAGAAGATGCTTCCTGGGTTGAGGGGGAAGAGTCCTCAATTATCACTTGAGTGAGGCAGATGGTTTCGAAAGCATCCCAAAATCGAGGGAGATTAAGACAAGGGTGTGTCTAATTCCCATAATGGGAACACATCACACATGCGTGATTTGTACATAGTGTCTTGGAATTAGGTGTGGGCGATGATGATTTACCCCGTTTTATGGCTGGTGGAGCATGGGTTGGACTAACTATTGTGTTAAACAAGTTTAGTAGTTCCATCAATGTGGGGCATAGGTTGGTCACATGGCCATGTTTCCCACAAAGAGCACATGGAGGCGTGACGATTTGAGTGTGATTATTGGACATTACTAGGGATTTTAACCATTGTTGGTTGATTCCCCCTACTTTATGTTGAACGACCATCGACAAGTCGGGTGTAGGGTTTGGTAACAGGGGACATTTCAAGTTTGTTTGGTTGGTGCCCACATTGGTGGTCTTAGTGATGACTGACTGTGGTTTAGTCGTGGATGTCATAGGTTTGGATATCATAATGGAAGGTGTCATTGGCCTAGTAGGAATAAGCTAAATCAGGGACAAAATCATAATGAGTGACTAGTTTGGAAGCCATTTCTGGGTAAGGTGGTGTAAGGTACCATACCGGAATACCCAAAGTGAGCCCAAGTAGAGTTAGTTGATCCATAACTGGAATCCCTTGTACAACTATGGGAGGGTACAAGAATGGGATCTTGAATATTGGAGGTATCGATGGACTCAATGTTTATTCAATTCCATGGCTCAACGATGATGTTGATGATGGTGTTGAGGTGGACACGACCCCATTTTCAATGGTGAAAATTGTGCACATTAGGACATTAGTTGATGTGGGAATCTCTGTTGGTGGCCCTGAGTATACTCCTAACAAATTGGAGTACTTATACATTCTAGGGGAAATGTCAACATAGGGTTGATTGGTGTTGATGACAATAGGGAGGATATTGTCAGGATTACTAGTCGCATTGGGATTGTATTTTTTAAGCTTGTCGAGGGTGACAATATTCCCATTTAAGGGAAACATCATGATACAAAATACTGAGGAGGAAACTGACTTCATTTCATACATGTAACTATGCCCCAAGAGGATGTTGTAGTTGAGTTGAGCATCGACTACCTCAATATTGATCATGACCATCTTTCCCCCTAGCTCTATGAGGACATTTTGTATAATCGTCTTGGTTGGTATGGTCTCCCATCATATGCATGAAGGGAAATAGATGTGGGGACCAGCTTGGGTGACCCTAATTGTTTCCAAAAATTAGCCTACATGATGCAAGTGGATGTGCCTTCATCGATGATACCATGATGAATTATAATGTTTTTTTACTGTGACATGGACTTGAAATGTTAAATTTTCAGAATTTACTTCAATATGATCTAGGATCTTAACTAAGAGAACAACATGTACAACAAATCTATAGCATATCAATCACGGACACAATAATGCCAGCACACAAGAGACAAAGAGTTTACTTGGGGAAAACCATAAAGGTGAAAAACCCCAATAACTTCCTCAGAGATAGATAGAGCAATGATACAACCAGAATACAAGAGATAGTCTTCTCCTAGCAGTAGAGCCTCCTCCTCCACAAATGTTCCACTCTCCACAGTGTGAGTGAGAGAATAGAATGTGTAAAATGAGAGAGACACACTCTCTATTTATACACTAACTTGACTTGACCTTTACTCAACTAGGTTGGCCTCAATTTAACCACTTAACATAATGTTGACTGGGCCAACCCCCACTAGGGTGGTCTAATAACCCTTTGACCCACATGGACGACCCCCAATAGGGTGGTCTAATAACCCTTTGACCCACATGACTTATACAAAGCCGACCCCAACAAGGTGGTCTAATAACCCATCAAGTACAAGTTAGAACATTTACAATATAAATGATGACACTTCCGTATAGAGAAATAATAACATCTCTATAGGAATAAAATATACATATATGTGAAATACATTCTGAAGTTACATATACATCAACACTCCCTCTTAACTAGGAAGGTATTTCTCAACACAGGTCTTCTAGCACAATTTTTCTTCTCTGGATCATCGTCACTGGATAATCGTCATCGAGTCATCATCATTGTCACTGCTGCTGCTATCTCAATCAATCTCTGAATCTACTCGTCATAGGAAGTTCTACAGAGCCAGTCCTTTTTCATACTAGATGTAGGCCCACCACTTGCAGGTCTTTGTCATCACTGGCCATACTGTGGAATCCTCAGGACTTATTACGTGCATCACAAAACCTCGAAAGAGCATCCCAAGTTGTTACGAGCACACGGCTCTACCTATAGGATCTCCCAGGGCTATATTATATGTGACCTCACCACAAAAACTAGTAAAATAATCCCAGGCTGTTACGAGCACACAGCTCTACCTATAGGACCTCCTAGGGACATATTATATGTGGTCACTACAAAACCTCGCAAGAGCATCCCAAGCTGTTATGAGCACACAGCTCTACCTATAGGATCTCCCAGGGACAGATTATATGTGGTCATGGCAAAACCTCGCAAGAGCATCCCAGGACTTATTACGGGCACACAGCCCAACCTATCAGATCTCCTAGGGACATATTATATGCCATAGGACAAAACCTCGAAAGAGCATCTGCTAGATATCCCAGGGCCAGATTATATGCCATAGGTAAAACCTCGAAAGACTATCTACAGATCTCCCAGGTCCAAATTATATGTCCTCCTAGAGCAAAACCTTGAAAGAGCATTTGCCAGATATCCCAGGGTCAAATTATATGCCATAGGAAAAACCTCGAAAGACTATCTGCAAATCTCCCAGGGCCAAATTATATGCTCATCTACACAACCTTATACACGGCCATAGAGTATCAACCTGATACTCACCATACATCATCCTGATGTATACATGATCATCTTGATCATCATCACTGCAACATCCTGCTGCAAGCCATCTGGAGCAACATCCTGAAGCTCGTCATCCACAATCATCCTGATCATATCATGCATCTACCTGATGCATACCAAGTATCTACCTGATACATATCATCATACATGATCCACCTGATCATACAATGTATCCACTTGATACAAATACAAATACATGATCCACCTGATCATACATGATACATATCAACATACATGATCTACCTGATCATACAATGTATCCACCTGATACATATACAGATACATGGTCCAAGCATCCAACATGATGCATATACAAAATACATACAAATGATCCAACCGATCATATACAGCATCCAACATGATGCGTACATACATAAATGATCCAACTGATCATATCTAGCATCCAACATGATGCATACATACATATACATATAAATGATCCAACTAATCATATCCAGCATCATCCTGATGCATATACAGAGCAGTAACTGGAGCATCGTCCTGATGCTCATCATCCAACGCTTACATCCACATCCATGTGAAGGATCCTCCTTCCAACATGCGTAGAATGGCCTCTGCAAATGTGTCCATCACTTCTTCCTCGAAGTGTCATCAATCTGAAGAACACCAAGCCTCTCTCTGAAGTACTCGAACTTCACTCTGGCTAGTGGTTTTGTCAGCACATCTGTAATCTGCTCGTCCATCGCAACATGATTTGCTTCAGCTGTACTCAGTGCTACGCAGGACTGCTTCCTGCTAAACCAAGAGATCACACCTAATCCCATACTGAAGCAGCACCCAAAATTGCTCTTCCTATCTGCAGCACTGCCTGCCCAATCTGAATCAACATAACCCTATAGGTTTAAACTTTTGATTCACATCATACTTGAGCCCATAATCAACTGTACCCTTTAGGTACCTCAGAATATGCTTTACAGCAACCAGGTGAACATCTCTCGGATCCATCAGGAAATGGCTCAATGTGTTCACCGTAAAGAAAATATCTGGTCTCGTGTTCGTCAGGTACATAGAGGACCCAATCATCTGACGATACATCATGACATCGACCGGATCAGATGAAGCATCACACATAAG
The DNA here is from genome assembly GCA_027924585.1 of Larix kaempferi. NCBI lineage: Eukaryota > Viridiplantae > Streptophyta > Pinopsida > Pinales > Pinaceae > Larix > Larix kaempferi. The sequence continues at coordinate 2,175,546 of BSBM01000655.1, read as the reverse complement.
CTTTAGGTTCGATGCCATAGATGTGGCCATAGCCTTGCAGTCCATCATCCCGAATCTCTTCAGGATCTCTACTGCATACTTCCCTTGTCCAAGGAAGATTCCATCTACACTCTGCCACACCTCCATGCCAAAAACAAATAGTGCATCATCCCCAATTTCTTCATCTCGAACTTGGCAGCAAGCTTCCGTTGCGTGTCGGCAATCAATCTATCCTCACCTGTTACAAATAGGTCATCCACATAAAATAGTAGTATCACTGGATTGCCTTCCTCAACCTTGTAGTAAAGGTTGGAATCCGCTTTACTCTTGGTAAAGCCCAAACTAGATAGAAAGTTGTCTATCCTACCAAGTTCTGCAGACATATATGACTACACCATTCAAGAAGGTTGTCTTGAAATCCATCTAGTGTATCTTCTATTTCATCACTTTTATATTTCTCTATGCTTCCATCTGCAGCATGTTTGATCTGATAGTTCCATTTGGAAGTCACAACAGACTTCCCTTCAGCTCTTGGGATCGCATCCCAAACATCGTTCTTCATGATTTATGGATCATGGAATTCTCCCCATATCCTGCGAACTTCAATATCTCCAATAGATAATTTTTTTGCTTGAACAAATGTTGTAGTCCTTCTTTTGTAGGTGAAGGTATACGGTCTTTTCTACAAAACAAGTTAAATTGCATGATTAGAAACATCTCATCATTTTCAGACAAATTTTTACACATAAAGAAATATGTCATACAGTCATGCAATTATCTTAGCCAATGCTTCAATACAACATTTATCTCCACAACTTTATAGATGCCTTTCAGTCTCTACCAGAACATTGTTAAGAGTTTGCACTACTCCCAACATGTCAGCAAAGAGGTTTCATTCTAGATAAGTAGCACTGGAATGTTGTACAGTGCCATAGGCCACTTACCCATCACATGCATATTAGTAGTATACTGTTCATTAATGCAATCATTCTAATATGCACAATACATATCCTAAGTCTAGGAACATGAGCATATACATCATTGAACAATTTTATTTAAACAAACAAATATGCAAGAAATGATAATTAAAAATACTTATCTTTGTTTGGTTGTTGGGTGGACTCCCTCTGAGTCTTTGCTTCTTTGCAGGAGCTGCTGAAGTAGCTTCTTCTACACCTTTCTGTTGTGGAATGTAGAAAGATGGTCAACTCCCTCTGAATATCTACATCCTTGCAGAAACTACTGAAGTGTGCTCCTTTGCCTTCTTGCAGGAACAACTGGAGTGTGCTCCCTCTTAATCTTTGCTTCCTGGATTACCTATCCTTGAACTTATATCCATCCTTAATCACTATGCATGCTTATTAGTATCATCATTGTGTTATCCTTGAGATCTCATACATAATCACACATTTATTAGTATAATCTTAATACTATCAAAACACAATAATCTTAAACATGTATAGTCATGATCATTCACAGATAATAAACATTAGTATTTAGGGAAGTCTTCTTTTACTCATGCATATTCTTATTTGATCATAGGACTCTTCTGATTAGTTAAATCATCAATGCATAAACCTGTGATTACTCAAACCTATACCTTCATGATTCTTCTAGTTAGTCATATCATCAATTATGGTAAGAAACATAAAATGCATACAGCCATGACTATTCAAACCTATGACTTCATGAATAATCATTATCAACAACACAACAGTATAAGATCCTAACACAAGGTAGGATTCTAGCTTGATATAGTAAAAACATACCTGGATTAGCATGCTAGCTAGTTATGTCTAACATACCCGCATAATGTCTTTTGGTTCTCTTCAGTGACTTGTGCTAGTAACCTGCATGTCTCATAGGTTAACCATTGTAGGACCAAGTTATACATACCTAGAAAGTAGATCTTCTATGTGATCCATGACAATGGATGAATCTTTGTCTTCATGTCACCATGATCATATGTTCTTGAAGTAGAACATGATTTGTCTTTCTTGGTGTACCTTTTATGTTAGCGAACAACATAAACCTCATACAACATCACAATGCATTAGTACATTCATATGTGTCAAAACCTTAATCAATGAATATCTTCTATTAAGGTGATACGGCAAGTCTAGTAACTAATCAAGATTGTACTGTAATGATATGAAGACAAACATATGATAAAATTAACCATGAAACATACCTGTAAGCCATACCTGTCAAGATTGCTTGTAATCTTCTTATGGAAGGCCTTAGCCTCATCTCCCTCTGAGACAAGAACTTCTTCACTTATGTAGGTGACCAATCCATCTTCTTCTAGGATTAACCCAATCCACTTGATTTGCAAGAACTGGACCTGGAGCTGGATTAGGGTTTGTCAAAGAAACCCCAAAAATTCAAACTTTGAATTTCAAACTTCCGAAAGGATAGAAATATGCGCCTTGATGAGCTGATCAAGTTGGTATATATAGAATTTGAAAACTGCAAAGTTTCACCCCTCGAAATTGCCTTTTAGATTTCCGGATTCACTGGGGAGGACCTTGAATTAGGGTTTGAGTTTCCTGGAGCTTCACCCAACCAAAATATTTGATTCAAAAATCTAAGCTTTGATTTTTCTGAGGAGCTTCCATCCGTGGTCACAGATTTCCAAAATTCTAATTTTTGCAGAAGCCCTAATTTTCCATCTTTCCGATCAAAGTCCCGAACCGGGGTTTGATCAAGCCCGACCTTCTGCCCAACAAAAAAATCTGATCTTGGTCTTTAAATTTTGATTTTGATGAGTAGCATCCAGCCGTGGTCTCCGATTACAAAAATTCCAACTTTCTCTGAAGCCCTAAATTCTGGAAGCCATGAATGAAGGTACTAAAAAATAATTCTATTTTGATAGAAATATGTACCTGATTGTTTCTAGTGTAACTCCAATCTTTTCGATCCACAAGATCTGAAAATTTTCATCCCGATAGCCCATCCTGTTATCTTTCCATACCGACAGGTCTGACCTCAATTGGATTATCTGAGAGAGAGTTATTCCAAGTGTCGCAACATGACATGTTTATGGGATAATATAGGAGAGCGCACTTGTACGGCGTGACACATGTCACTGGTTCAACTTCGGCCTCTGAAAATTTTTCTTGAGATATCCCGACCTGTTATCGTTCCATCCCGATAGGTCTGACATCAATTGGATTCTCTGAGAAAGAGTTATGCCAAGTGTCGCAACGTGACCTATTTATGGAATAATACATGAGAGCGAACTTGTACGGCGTGCCACATGTCACTTGTTCAACTTCGGCCTTTGAAAAGTTTTCTTGAGATACTAAATTCTGTGTAATACCTGTCACGTTTTATGAAATTTCATTTGGAGCTTCCTAGCCCAAGTTATGATCTTTTTCCCAAGGTCACCTGATCTTGACTCAGATTTGGAAGAGGGAGAAACCCTATATTGTACAGATCATAAATCACAAAGTACAACGCATTAGAGGTTTTCCTTTGGACACAAGATACATGGGGATCTGATCTTTGACTTGTAAAAGTTTCATATCCGAAAACTTCTCCAAAACGGATTTATAGCGAAAGTTATACGATGACTGGTTTTTTCTATATCAAGCCCTAGCATCGTAAGTGCAACAAGTGTCATACATGCCATATCATGCCTTCTTTCAGGCTAGCTCTGATACCATGTTAAATTTTCAAAATTTACTTCAATATGATCTAGGATCTTAACTGAGAGAACAACATGTACATCAAATCTACAGCATATCAATCATGGACACAATAATGCCAGCACACAAGAGACACAGAGTTTACTTGGGGAAAACCATAAAGGTGAAAAACCCCAATAACTTCCTCAGAGATAGATAGTGCAATGATACAACCAGAATACAAGAGATAGTCTTCTCCTAGCAGTAGAGCCTCCTCCTCCACAAATGCGCCACTCTCCACAGTGTGAGTGAGAGAATAGAATGTGTAAAATTAGAGAGACACACTCTCTATTTATACACTAACTTGACTTGACCTTTACTCAACTAGGTCGGCCTCAACTTAACCACTTAACATAATGCTGACTGGGCCGACCTCCACTAGGGTGGTCTAATAACCCTTTGACCCACATGGCTGACCCCCAATAGGGTGGTCTAATAACCCTTTGACCCACATGACTTATATAGGGCCGACCCCAACAAGGTGGTCTAATAACCCATCAAGTACAAGTTACAACACTTACAATATAAATGACGACACTTCCGTATAGAGGAATAATAACATCTCTATAGGAATACAATATACATATATGTGAAATACATTCTGAAGTTACATATACATCAACATGAAATGTGATTGGTGAGGGTAGTCACGGTTCACCTTTGCGAAGATAAAAGGTCATGAGGCACGAGTCAGATGGATCAACAATGCCAACTGCATTGATTAATGCCTTTCATTGGGTTGGTAATGACTGTAGCACCTCTAATGTGGACATGGTTGCAGGGGACTAAGCCAAGTCATCCACAATACTGTAATTGCTGGTGGCTTTCATATGGGTGTTTTTAGGGGTACATTGAAGTGTAACCTTCAGAATTATGAGGATTTGTTCAACACTTAGGCATGGTATTTGGAGAGGACCCCTTGAAGGGATAGGGATGTCTTCCACTTGGGGAGATTCAGGCCTATCATAACCTTTGGATTGAGTCTGGAGATTAACATCCAACATTTAGATATTTTTGAAAGAGCCACCGCCATAGGGGTGAGGATCTTGCTATTGTGTTATGACCCCTTGATTTAAAAAGGGATTTTTTAATACAACTCTTTGAGGTTAGGAAGGGTTCGGGGTCAGAGGGGGGTTTTTCATTGTCTTCTTCTTGGCTTGTACTAACTATTGGCAGTCAAGTATAAGAGGGAAGTGATGGGTATAATGGCCATATTTTCCGCAAACGAAGCAGCAATAATTGGTCCTCAGTTCATGTTCTTCCCTTGTTTGGAGGGGATTATTAGTCCCTATGTTTTGATTACCCAGATTATAGTTTTGCTAGGGAGGAGGGTTTCCCCCTTTCCCCAGCTACTGGTTTTTCTTTTTCTTCCCTTTCTTCTTCCCCTAAGTCTATGGGTTCTTGGTATTTACGGTGTTCAACTACTCAAACTGTTGATCTTGTTGAGTGAATGAAGCTTGAACCAGGTTAACCCCCATGTGAGGTGTGGGTTGCTAACAAGTCGAGAATGAAAATGGATAATAAGGGTTATACCTCGGGGGTGAGATAAATGAGGTCTGCGCTTCGTAAGACATGGAATTAGGAAGGAATTGTGCCATTTGTGGTGTAGGAACCATAGTCATTTGGATAAGTAGGATTATAGGGTCCATACTGTAACTAACCAGCTAGTGGGGTTGGTACTGGAGGAGGGGGGTACCGACGCATCTTGCAGGTTGCATGGATGGGTATTTTGGAGCCATATTAAATGGAAGATAAGTGGTAGGAGGAACCTTTTCTAAGTGGGAAATGGACCCAATAATACTATCCTCCAAATGTGACAAGCCCGCAGGTGTAGGATCCAATGACCAATGTCGAGGGGCATTAGGGAGGATAGTGTAAAGGTAGCTAGATTGTGTTAATATGAGATCGAAATGATGGTATTTTATAATAGCCTCTTCTTTACTTTGTGGCATGGAGGTGGTGACATATTTATGTATGGTTGGTTGAAGTGATTTGATCAACTCCAAATGTGACAAGCCCACAGGTGTAGGATCCAATGACCAATGTCGAGGGGCATTAGGGAGGATAGTGTAAAGGTAGCTAGATTGTGTTAATATGAGATCGAAATGATGGTATTTTATAATAGCCTCTTCCTCACTTTGTGGCATGGAGGTGGCGACATATTTATGTATGGTTGGTTGAAGTGATTTGATCAACCAATCCAACAAGAAGGGTGGTTGCATTTCGATTTTACATAATGTGCAGTGTCTACACCACTCATGGATGTGGTTCGTGATGTGGGTGGAGGTATTTTGTCGAAACTCCGTGAAAATTTTGAGACCAAGGTCATTGAGAATTGGAAGATGGAAGTAAGTTGTAATATCCTATGGACTATCTACCAAGAATATTAACTGGATCCCAAAGTTCCTTTTAACTCCACTAGTCAATTTTCTGCTTAATTCTTCAAATGGTGCAGGATGTAAGTGAGGTTTACTGGCTAAGGACTGAAGATGGTGGGATGAAAGTTCAATTCTGGAATTTATATGGGGTTTGGAATAGCAGCAGGTCAAAGTGCAGATCTGAGGTGTCCTATGCACAATGTACCGGTACCTTTCACTTTTTAGCAAAGGAATTAATCCCTTGCCTACTTCGAGGCTTCCTGGGTAACTGGAATATGCATACTAGACAGGTAGGGGTTCAGGGAGTTTGCAGCAGTGTAAATATCATTCAAATAATGGATGGATATGTTCAGGAGGATTCTGGAGCAGATTGGACAAGGTTTGGAAAGATTGGGGTGACAGATGCTTAACTGGGATTGTCGGGCTACGAATTTTGATGGCTTCCCAAACACAAGGCAGAAGCTTCCATATTTCGATTTTAAAGGCTGATATGGTCATTATTTTAAGTTGTGAACTTACTGCGACAAACGAGAAATCAAATGGATTCACAGTTTGTATTTTATGAAGCAAACAGTGAAACTGGTCAAATAAAACCACTCAATGAGCTAGTCTCCGAATCTAACTTGATAACTGACCTCCATTAATTGTTTTTTCTGTTATGAATGAGTATGAAGCTCTGATACAGTAATAAAAATAGTAATAAATTGCAATAGATATGAAATAATCCTTCTTTTCCTATTCAATAACTCCCTTCTCAAAATGGTGCCTCACAGGCTATGATTTTACATTACAATGGTGAAGAAGATGAAGAGAGAGAAGGATTTTTACAGTAAATCTGTTCTACATGTAAATATCAGAACCTATATGGATAATAGGCCTGATTTTGCTGCTCCTAATTCTAGAAGTCTTCACTAGTACGTCCTCCTTCAAATAGACACCTCCATCAGGGAAAACATCTCCAAAGTTAGCTGGACGAACTGGGGCAATGAGAGGAATGGGAGATCAAGTCTTGATTCGACCTTTGGGCATGGAATCCAACAACATAGGATGATAAAAACTTCTAGAGCCCACTGGAGGTCCTGGGAAATCTCCTCCACCACAATCTTCTTCTGCTAATGTTCCTCCTCTAAAACTAGATGCAGTTCTTCTTCAATGGGGTCCTCCTCTCCAACCTGGCATTATATATTCATGGCTGCACTATACTGGATATAAATGGCTATAAGATTACTTTCTGGAACTGCACAACACTCCTGGATAACTCACACAGTCTTGGGGCACATCACCCAAGTGAAATGGTTGAGGCACAACAGTCAACTAGAGAAGCATCAGAGCTCTCATGAGAAAACATAAATGATCAAAAGTTCTTTCTTGGAGTTAGAATCATGCTTAAATAGATGAGATAGATTGCTTGGAAATCCATACCACACGTGTGGGTGAGGTAGGGCGCATACTCTCTGAGTTTGGCAACTTTTGTGCTTTCTCCACTTTCTTTCCTCAACTTCCATCAGTCTGAATTGGTAAGTGCGCCCTAGCTGCTTTTCTGGATGTTGCTAAATCTCTGCTAAGTGTTTTTCCTGCTTCTTTCTATTCTATTTACTTTCCACTTTTCTACCTTTGCGAACTTTTCTCATCTTTTCCTGATTCTTTTAATTCTATTTACTTTCCACTTTCCTGCTTTTTCCAACTTTACCCCAGCTTTTGTCAGTTTCTAATTCCATTCTGAATTATTCTCCACTTGGGCATGGTCAGCCTTATTATCCAACTTGGAAACATTTATTAGCATTTAATAAATAAAAATATTAAAATACTTCTCACAACTTCCAAAATTAAACAAATAACTTAATAATTAATTATTTCCTAGGGTGTACTTGCCTCCTAAAATTACCCCCATGAATTAAGTACTCAATTAATTATGACTTAGACTCCTAGGGATAGAAGAATCCAAGTGGTGACCAAGGTCACTAGGGGGGGGACATGACAGTCCTCCCTTCCCAAGATTGCTTGTCCTCAAGTAGTTTTAAACCAGGATGCTGCAAAATCTGTTCATCTTCCCAAGTGGCATCCTCACTAGGAAAACCTTTCCATTGTACCAAATATTCTTTAATAACCCTACTTATCAGCTTCCTTTCTCTGGTCTACAAGATTTCTTTAGGTTCTAGTACTAGATTCCCTTCATCATCAAGGGGGAGTAGCAGTTATGAAACCTTGACCTGCTGGCCCACTGCCTTCTTCAAACAAGACACATGGAAGATCTTGTGTATTTTGCTTTCTGCTCGCAGATCTAACTCATATGCCACTTCACCCACTTTCCTTGTTATTTTGTAGGGACCATAAAACCTTGGCAGTAATTTTTCAGCCCCCTTTGTCTTAAGAGTGGTTTTTTGGTATGCCTGCAATCTCAAATAAACCAAGTCTCCTTTGTGAAAAGTTCGATCTGTTCTGTTCTTATCTGCATTAATTTTCTGCTGATTTTGGGCAACCTGTAAATTTTCTTTCAGTGCTCTGAGAATGTCCTGGCCTTCTTGCAGCCAATCTTTTTCCTTTTGTGCCTTGCAGTTTCCAAAAACCAGATCTACAAAAGTAGCAAACTCATACCCATACAAATCTTTGAATGGGGTCATTCCAATGGGCATGTGGAAGGTGGTGTTATAACATAACTCTCCCATATGTAACTAGTTGACCCAAGCCTTCTGCTGTCCTGTAACATAGCTCTGGAGGTACCCTTCCAGCCATTGGTTAACTCTTTCAGTTTTCCCATCTGTCTGGGGATGGTAGCTGGTACTAAGGTTTAAATTAGTATTTACCAATTCGAACAGAGATTGCCAAAAGGCACTGGTGAACTTACTATCTCTGTCACTGACTATGATTTTTGGCATCCCATGTAATCTGAATACTTCTCTAAAAAAAGTGCAGCAACTTGACTAGCAGAAATAGTAGACGTGATAGCAAAAAAATGAGCAAATTTGGTTAACTTGTCAACTACTACAAAAATACTATCTTTACCCTGGGATTTGGGCAAACCTGTGATGAAATCCATTGATATGCTCTCCCACTTCTATCAAGGAATTGGAAAAGGTTGTAGGAGACCTGCAGGACGAGTATGCTCCACCTTGTTCTGCTAGCATGCAGTACACTCACTAACATGCTTTAGAACATCCTCCTTGAGGCCTTTCCAGGTGAACCTCTCTCTTAATTTTCGGTAAGTCTTGAAAATACTAGGATGACCTACCACCGGAGCATTGTGGGCAGCCATTAAAATCTGCTTCTTCAGCTGAGATTCAAGAGTTAAAACAATTTTGTTCTTATAATAGATGACATCATTGATGACCTGGTAGTGATCTTCCTGGTTTACTCTATCTAGCAAATCACTAGCAAACTGATTTTCTGCATATTCCTTAATTAACTGTGCCTTCCAGTCTATAGGTACTTGAGCAAAGAAAAAATAGGATTCCTAGATAGGGCATCAACAACTACATTCAACTTACCTTTCTTATATTCAATATCAAAATCATAGGATTGAATTTTGCTTACCCACTTTTGCTGCCTATCATTTAGCTCCTTCTGAGTTAGGAAATGCCTCAAACTATTGTGGTCTGTCTTAACTATAAATTTACCTCCCACCAAGTACTGCCTGAATTTAGCCAATGCATGCATGATGGCTGACATCTCCTTGTCATAGATCGAGTACAGCCTCTCATGGGGCTGCAACTTCCTGCTCTCATAGGCAATCAGGTGTCTATTCTGCATCAGAACTGCTCCTATGCCTTCACCCGAGGCATCACACTCCAAAACAAAAGGCTGGCTGAAATCTGGGAGTGCCAAGACTGGGAAGCTGCTCATAACTTCCTTCATTTTATTGAATGCTTTTTCAACCTCTTCATTCCAGTAGAAAGCTCCCTTCTTAGTAAGATCTATCAAGGGAGAAGTGAGTTTGGAGAATCCCTTCACAAATTTCCTGTAATATGTGCATAATCTTATGAACCCTCTTAGAGGAGTTATATTCTTTGGGATGGGCCAATCTAAGATGGCTTGGATCTTCTCCAAGTGTACCTTGACTCCATCTTGCCCAATGATGTGGCCAAGATAGAGGAGTTCCTTCATACCAAACTCACACTTTGGCAATTTGGCATAGAATGATTGTTCTGCAAGTAAAGTTAGTACACTATCCAAATGCTACAAATGCTCTTCCCATGTCTTACTATAAATCAGAATGTCATAAAAAAAACAAGTACAAACTTATGGAGCTGTTTGCTGAATATTCTGTTCATGCGGGACTGAAAAGTTGCTAGTGCATTTGTCAAGCCAAAAGGCATGACCAGAAATTCAAAATGCCCAAAATGGCATCGAAAAGCAGTTTTCTGCACATCTTCACTTTTCATTATGATTTGGTGGTAACCAGAACAAAGGTCAATATTAGAAAAATACTTGGCTCCATGCAGCTCATCCATCAGCTCATCAATCCTTGGAATAGGATATCTGTTCTTGATGGTTTTCTTATTTAAAGCTCTATAATCAATGCACATGCGCATTGTTCCATCTTTCTTCTTGACCAAAACCATCGATGAAGCAAAGGGGCTTGAGCTTGGCCTTATGAACCCCATTTCCAGAAGCTCTTTGATGGTATTTTCTATTTCATCTTTGAATCTTTTGGGGTGTTTGTAGGGGTGGGTTTTTATGGGAAAAGTTCTAGGTTCCATCTCTATCCAATGTTCAATACCCCTATCAGGAGGCCTTCCATGTGGCAAATCCTCAAACACCTTTTTGTGCTTTTGCAGCAGTTTTTGGATATCTTCAGGATGTTGTGACACATCAATGGTGGTTCCTTTGGTAGAGATAAAACATTTAGCATCCCACTCTATGTGTCCATGCCTCAAAACAGATCTCATGCTATTTTTAGAAATCACTTGTTTTGGGTAGGTGTTAACACCCCTCAAAACCACTTGCTTACCTTTAGCATCTTTACAATACATTTGGGGAATTTTGTAATTTACCACATGCTCACCAAGTGAGAACAACCATTGTACCCCCAACACAACATTAGTATCAGTAACATCAATAATGTAAAAACTATCAGTTATTGTATGGTCCCCAATAGTTACCTGTAGCTTGGGAATCCACCTGTTGCATTGCATAGTGTTGTTCTTACAGGGAATAATAACTGTGAAACCCCCAAATTTTTCAGATTGGAGTTTTCTCCTCTCCACCATGGCTGAATCAATGAAATTATTTGTGGCTCCCCCATCGACCAGCACTGAAACTTTATGCCGTTGCACTACCCCCTTAAATCTCATAGTGTGGTAGCGGGGTACTCCACTCAAAACTACAAATTTTGCTTCTGTTTGAGTTGGTTCCTCTTCTTCTGTTGTATTATACCCCTCTTCTGCAGGTTCTTCCACTTGTGCTTCTACACTCATTTCCTCCTCATCACTTTCAGAAAATACTTCTATGTAGTGAGCTTTTCCTTTTGCACATTTGTGCCCGGGGACCCATGGCTCTTGGCAGGAAAAACACAGCTTTTTCCTCCTTAACTCATCCCGATCTCGGAATGAGTATTCTTTCTTATTTGGGGCAGAATTATTTCTGAAAGGTGGCTTAGAATTCTAGAATTTTGTAGGTGGATTAAACTTAGGTGGGTATCTGGTTCTTGGGATTTCATCTTGCAGATCCCTAGTTCTGCTCAAGGATTCTTGCAGGGTGGTTGGTCTATAGGCTTTAACCAGCCCTATCAGAGGTTCTGTTAATCCTTCTGTGAATAGCAGGATCAACCTAGGTTCTGATATATCAGTGACCATCACTGCCAACTTTTGAAATTCTGATATATATGCCTCTGGTGTGCTGGTTTGTTTAAAGTGTGCCAACTCACAAAAAGACAACTCAGGATCCTTCCTATCAAATCTTTCCACCAACCTCCTGGTGAAATCTTCATAAGACTCAACTAAATCATGTCCCAGGGTTCTCATTCCATGAAACCACCAATCACTGGCCTCCCCTTCCAAATGAAAAACTGCCATTTTGATGGAATCTTTTTCTACCATAGGATGCAGCTGAAAGTATATGTCTAGTTTCTGCACCTAGGAACTAGCATTGCATTTTGCAGTCCCATCAAAGTAAGGTATCTAGACCTTACCTACAACATTACTCAACTCAAAGTTGTTTGTTGGCTGCCTATTATATCCCCTTGGTTGATTTTTAAGGTATATCTCAGAAAAATATTTGAAGGTGAGATCTCTTCTGCACTCATCACTCAAGGTCAGATACACTGCATGTCTCTCCTCACAGGTAGCTACAGGTGCATTGGGTGCTTCTTTATTTTCCTCAAAAAAAGTGGGCATGGTTTGTCAAGGTTGATCCATTTTAAATTCTTTAGGCCTATTGAATGGACCAGTCTTTGAAAAAATGGTTTCTCCAAATGTTTTTCTTTCACCCTGGTGAGAACCACTAGCACTCCCTTCTGCCTCTTTGTGTGCCAACTGTCTACTAAGGATTTCATTCATTTCATGACCATTCTGTGTTATAGTATGTGTTAGATTTTCTATCTCTCTAACCATTTTAATCAGCATTTGTTAAACTCATCATTAGCTTCCTGTTCATATATGTTTCTATTCCCTTGTATTTCTCCTTCAGTAGAGTCTACCTCTTTTTCCCTAGTGTCTTGGTGGCCTTTTCCTTTGGTGCCAAGGGTTTTTCTTGAGATCATCACCACAAAAAGAGAAGGTTCAGAGGACCATGCTCTGATACCACTATAATATCCTATGAACTATCTACCAAGAATATTAACTGGATCCCAAAGTTCCTTTTAACTCCACTAGTCAATTTTCTGCTTAATTCTTCAAATGGTGCAGGATGTAAGTGAGGTTTATTGGCTAAGGACTGAAGATGGTGGGATGAAATTTCAATTCTGGAATTTATATGGGGTTTGGTGTAGCAGCAGGTCAAAGAGAATATCTGAGGTGTCCTATGCACAATGTACCAGTACCTTTCACTTTTCAGCAAAGGAATTAATCCCTTGCCTACTTCGAGGCTTCTTGGGTAGCTGGCATATGCATACTAGACAGGTAGGGGTTCAGGGAGTTTGCAGTAGTGTAAATATCAGTCAAATAATGGCTGGATATGTTCAGGAGGATTCTGGAGCAGATTGGACAAGGTTTGGAAAGATTGGGGTGACAGATGCTTAACTGGGATTGTCGGGCTAGGAATTTTGCTGGCTTCCCAAACACAAGGCAGAAGCTTCAAGATTTCAATTTTAAAGGATGATCTGGTCAATATATTAAGTTATGAACCTACTGCAACAAACAGGAAATGAAATGGATTCACAGTTTGTATTTTATGAAGCAAATAGTGAAACTAGTCAAATAAAACCACTCAATGAGCTAGTTTCCGAATCTAACTTGATAACTGATCTCCATTAATTGATTTTTCTGTTATGAATGAGTATGCAGCTCTGATACAGTAATAAAAACAGTAATAACTTGCAATAGATATGACAGAATCCTTCTTTTCTTATTCAATAACTCCCTTCTCAAAATGGTGCCTCACAGGCTATGATTTTACATTACATTGGTGAATAAGATGAAGAGAGAGAAGTATTTTTATAGTAAATATGTTCTACATGTAAATATCAGAACCTATATAGAGAATAGGCCTGACTTGGCTGCTCCTACTGCTGGAAGTCTTCACTGGTACGTCCTCCTTCAAACAGACACCTCCATCAGGGGAAACGCCTCCAAAGTTAGCTGGACAAACTGGGGCAATGATAGGAATGGGAGATCAAGTATGGATTCGACCTTTGGGAATGGAAGCCAACAACATAGGCTTATAAAAACTTCTAGAGCCAACTGGAGGTCCTGGGAAAGCTCCTCCACCACAATCTTCTTCTGCTAATGTTCCTCCTCTAAAACTAGCTGCAGTTCTTCTTCAATGGGGTCCTCCTCTCCAACCTGGCATTAGATCTTCATGGATGCACTATACTAGACATCAATGGGTGTAATATTACTTGTTGTACCTGCACAACACTCCTAGATAACTCACACAGGCTTGGGGCACATCACCCAAGTGAAATGGTTGAGGCACAATAGTCAACTAGAGAAGCATCAGAGCTCTCATGAGAAAACATAAATAATCAAAAGTTCTTTCCTGGAGTTAGAATCATGCTTAAATAGATGAGATACCTTGCTTGGAAATCTAGACCACACATGTGGGTGAGGTAGGGAGCATCCTCTCTGAGTTTGGCAACTTTTGTGCTTTCTCCACTTTCTTTCCTCAACTTCCATCAGTTTGAATTGGCAAGTGCGCCCTAGCTGCTTTTCTGGATGTTGCTAAATCTTTGCTGAGTGCTTTTCTTGCTTCTTTCTATTCTATTTACTTTCCACTTTTCTTCCTTTGCCAACTTTTCTTAGTTTTTGCTGATTCTTTCCATTTGTTTTCCACTTTCCTGCTTTCGCCAACTTTACCCCAGCTTTTGTCAGTTTCTAATTCCATTCTGACTTTCTTTCCATTCTGAATTATTCTCCACTTGGGCAAAGTCATCCACTTGATAACAATTCGACCTCCTAGCCTTATTATCCAACGTGGCACCATTTATTAGCATTTAATAAATAAAAATACTAAAATACTTCTCACAACTTCCAAAATTAAACAAATAACTTAATAATTAATTATTTCCTAGGGTGTACTTGCCTCCAAAAATTACCCCCATGAATTAATTACTCAATTAATTATGACTTAGACTCATAGGGATAGAAGAATCCAAGTGGTGATCAAGGTCACTAGGGGGGGGACATGACATAAGTGAGAAATGCGGTGGCCAATGTCGCAAAGGTGGAATGGATTTCTCTTGGTAGATTTACATACCATTTGGTTTTCATTCTGGTGAGGGTACGCTGAAAGAAGCGAAGCCTCATAGGATCATCCACTATGCTATTAGAAGAACAACATAATTGGAAATATATGATGTGGTTGGCGGGATCATCCCCCTGTTTCCCTTCGAATTTAGGAATGTCAGAGGGAAGTTTATCTGGCACATCCGACCATGTTGGATCATGTGCAATGGGGTCATTGATCAATTTGGCCAAATTAGGGATATTTAGACTAGCTATGAAAGGTAGGGTAGGAGTATTTGGTTCTTCCATTGTATCTTGGATGCAATTTCCACTAGAGGGAGACCAAGGTGGTGTTCAAAACAACGAGTGACCTCCTACGAGAGATGAGTGATAAAAGGGGTCCAAAGGGTCTCCTAGAGGAGAATCTATAGGGGTGCCTCTTCCAATGGGGGAGGTGTAAATGTATCTCTATTCTCTCCAAGGGGAGAAAATGAAGGTGGTCATTGTCAAGTCCCCTCCCATCATCCTGACCCACATAGGGAACATGACCGCAACATGGGGTGTCTAATTGTCCCCCACAACCATATGACGGAATTCACAATTAAAAATAAATGCATATTTAAATTATACAAAGGAATAATTAAAACATTTTAACACACACACAAAGTAGAATGCATCTCAACATGTTTCTCCTAGCTTGAAGGATGGAACAACATGCATATAATTAACCCCCTTCTCATGCTATGCAAAGGATTTATGTTGATTAAGTTAAGATAATCATTTCATTCAAATAACAAAACAGTCACTAGTTATCACATTGCATAATACATAATGGAGATAATTCAAACCACAAAGAATACTTATCTTTAAGATGAAGTTATCCAAATAACTGGATATGTGAGAGAAACATTCTGCCCAAACATAGGTCCATGTCCAACCTATATTCTTTCAACTGAGAGACTACCCCTAAGATGGGATGTGTATCAACTAAGGAGGAACTAAACAAGCTCACTCACAGCCATGGTTTCACACAAACAACCATGCTAAGCCAACACAAAGTTGGGTTTATCAAGCATGCAAGAGACAAAGGAGGAGGATGCTAAGCTAGTGATATCAACCATAGAGCTACAGACGTCTCAATTAAACTCAAACAATCATGCCACCCACAATACCTACCACACTCAACACAAGGAAGGTCCCATTCTCTGCTGCACAGTCCCTCAGGTGCCCCTTCCCTCTAGTGCTATTCAGGGTGGGAATAGAAAGGTCCAAGCTACTAAATCCTTTAAATTCTAGTCTTCATTGGGTTTATCAATTAGTTCCAACCTATGTTCTCTCTTCTTCTGTGTTATTCCCACTTGTATTTTCTCAATTCTGTCATCAAATAAATCTGTCCCGTAATGGGATTTTCAGACTATTAAATCGGGGTTTTCCTATGGATTTATTGCATAGAACACTCTCAAATTCGCCCCAAGGTTCATGTCTATGAATCACCCCATTGGATTTCACTATCCACATGGATTTCTGGGCATTTTTGGCACTTTGAAACGTGGTTTAATTCAGAGTTGCGATTTCTGGTGTTTTTCACTACTGGCATATGTAATGGATGAAAACTGATGCTTTCATCATCAACAATGGAATGGGAATGAGAAAGCCATGAGTTAGAGTGACTTGTGGGTCAAGGAAAATAGATCCCATACCTACCATACAAATTTATGGGCTTCCCATGCTCCATTGAAGCCATGGACTAATTTCTTCAACTACTTCCATACAATAGAATTAAATGTCAGCAATGAAAGTCAAATGGGTTTTCAAGATGACATTTGGAAGCATATGGTTCAGCCCCACAACCCCCTCATCCCTCCCTAGTGGATACACATGGTCCCCTCTTATTAGTTGCTTCCATAGTCATTTCTTGGTATTTTATTGAAATATTAATATTTAAATCATTTTACAATGTTCGATGGCTTAATAGCACATGGGTAACGAAATATCAAATACTTGCATTTTTAATAAAATCCGAGCATACACTAGCGGGGCCTTGGCCTTGAGCTCCACACTAGGGAAACATACATTGCATGTATACAATATTTACATTAAAATACAATATATCCAAAAGGTCAAAATGGGGGTATTACATTCCCCTCGCCCTTATAACAACACCATCCTCGGTTCTCTCAAAACTAAACAAAAATGGGAATGTCTCTCTCATGGCATACTCCAACTCCCATGTAGCCTCATCGGGACTAAGGTTCTCTCATTGCACTTTTACCTGTTTGATGGATTGGTTCTAGATCAATGTGACCTTCTTGTCAAGGATACGCATAGGCTCTACTTGGAACTCTCCACCGGGTTCCACCTGTATCACATTCCAATCAATCATATGATTAGGATCATGTACATACTTATTAAACAAAGATACACGAAAAACATTATGAGCTCTTTTGTTAGCAGGAAATGCAAATCTATATGCAATTGGTCTTATCCTATCTAGGACTTCAAATGACCCACAATATCTTGGTGTCATCTTGGCACAACTCCCCAACTTTAGGGAACTTTTCCTTGGTTTCACTCTTAAGTAAACATGGTCCCCAATCTGAAATTTCTTATGCACTCTTTTCAAATATGCATAACTCTTTTGCCTGTCCTAACCTGCCTTTAAATTCTGCCTGATCCTAACAATTTCCTTCTCCATCTCCTCAATTATTTATGTTCCAAGAACTACCCTGTTCACTGGACTATCCCAACTCACTGGAGTCCGACATCTTTTGCCACACAATGCCTCAAATGGACTCATTCCCAATGAGGTCTGATGTCCATTATTGTATGCAAATTCTACCAAGTGTAGGTAATCCTCCCACTTGGTTGGTTTATCCATCACATACATTCTCAGCATGTCTTCAAGAATCTGATTCACCCTCTCAGTTTGGCCATCTGTTTGAGGATGATATGTTGTACTAAAATTTAATCTATTTCCCAATCCTGAAACAATCCTTTCCAGAAATTGGAAGTGAACTTTGTATCATGATCAGAAATTATTGCCTTGGGAAATCCATGCAATCTAAATATCTCTCTCATGAAAACATTTGCAATGTCATTAGCCTTGTGAGTGGAATTGACTAGAATGAAATGATCTACCTTTGATATATTTTTCATCACTATTATGATTGAATCATGCTTCTTCACTGTCATGGGAAGACCTATTATAAAATCCATATAGATCACTTCCCACTTCCACTCTGGAATAGGTAAGGGATGCAACAATCCTGCTGGATGTTGATGCTCTGCCTTGACCTGTTGGCACTTTTGACACCTAGAAATGTACTCGGCTAAGTCTTTCTTCATCCCATGCCAAAAGTATTGCTTTCTTATTGTTGTTATTGTCTTTTGATATCCTAGATGTATGAAGTATGGCATTTGATGTATTTCATCCATCACTAGCTTCTTCAAACATGCACTATTTGGAATATACAGTCTATCTTTATAGATGAGGATATCATCTTCACCAATTTGATACCCTGCACACTTTTCATCTATAAAGTATCTTCTACAACTTTTCTTTAATTTGAAGGTAAGTTTCATCACCGTTTTGGGCTTCAAGGACTCTTGTCTTCAAATCTGATTTGCACATACTTAATTCTACAACATGAAATTTTCTGCTAAGAGCATTTGCAAACTTATTCGCTTTCCCTTTTACATGCTTAATTTCAAAATAAAATTCACAGAGAAATTCCATCCACTTGGATTTCCTAGCATTCAAGTTTGGCTAATCAGACAAATACTTCAATCTCATGTGGTATGTCCTAAGCTCGAATGTTCTTTCCAACAAATAATGTCTCCACATCTTGAGAGCATGTACTATGGCTACTAATTCCAAATAATGCGTGACATAATTCTTTTCACGCTCTTTTAATTTCCTTGACTCATAGAAAATCACAAATCCTTCTTGCATGAGCACTCCACCTAGCCCTTCAATGCAAGCATTTGTGCACACTACAAAATACTTCCTTGGATCTTCTATCTTCAAAATAGGAGCATTGGTAAGTAACTCCTTCAATTGATGAAATATTTTCTCACATTCATCGGACCATACAAACTTGATGTTATTCCTCTGCAATGAAGTGATTGGATTTGCTATCTTGGAGAATCCTTCAATGAACCTTCTGTAGTAACCAGAAAGACCCATAAAGATCTAATATCTGAAACATTCTTTGGAGTAGGCCAATCCATTATGGATTCAATCTTTTCTGGGTCCATTGCAATACCTTCTTCAGAAATAACATGACCCAAATATTGCACCTTCTTTTGATACACACTTGCTTAACTTTGCATACAACTAGTGTTCTCTAAGGACTTGCAACACCATCCTTAGATGCTCCTCATGCTCTTTTTCATTCCTTGAATAGACAAGAATGTCATCCAAGAAAACAATTACAAACTTATCCAAATACTTGTTGAAGACACTATTCATGATACACATGAATGTGGCAGGTGCATTGGGAATACCAAATGGCACTACAGTAAACTCATAATGACCATATCTAGTTCTGAAAGTTGTCTTGTGAATGTCTTCCTCCTTTATCCTCACTTGATGGTAGCCAGACTTCAAGTCAATCTTGGAAAACACTTTAGCTTCCTTCATTTGATCAAATAAGTCATCAATCCTTGGTAATGGATACTTGTTCTTGATTGTCACTTTATTAAGCTACCTGTAATCAATACACAACCTCAAGGTTCCATCCTTCTTCTTGACAAAGAACACCGGTGCTCCCCAAGGAGATACACTTGGCCTGATATACCCCTTGTCCATTAATTCGTGTAGATTCATCTTTAACTAGATCAATTATGGCGTGCTCATTCTATAAGGAGCTTTGGACATTGGCACCGCCCCTGGAACAAGATCAATGGTAAAATCAATATCTCTCTTTGGTGGCAATATAGAC
This sequence comes from Larix kaempferi, assembly GCA_027924585.1. Lineage (NCBI taxonomy): Eukaryota > Viridiplantae > Streptophyta > Pinopsida > Pinales > Pinaceae > Larix > Larix kaempferi. Next base: position 2,155,738 of record BSBM01000655.1, on the reverse strand, counting down.
ATTTCATCTGGAAACACATATTTGAACCCTTTCAATAACTGGAAGTCTTCTATTCTTGGTCCTTTTTCCTCTGATGAATCTGCTATATCAACTGCATATAATTGGAAACCATTCTTATAAAAAAATTTCAACTGCAAGGCTGAAATATGTCTTACTGAAACTTGCTTGGGAATTCCTCTTACTCAATATCGGTCTTCCCTCTTCATCAATCCATTCAAATACCTTTTCATAGTATTCTATCTTAGCTCTATTCCTTTCCAACCAATCCATAACAATTAGAGCATCATAAGATCCTAATGGTAGGACATTCAAATCCACTTTTGTGAGGAATCCATTTAACTCCATGGGGCACTCCATCACTTCTTCACTCACTTGTATCTTGGTCCCTGTGGCTAATTGGACTAGCTAAGACTTATTATGCTTCACTTTCCTAAGAGACCAACCTTCAACTATCTTAGGAGACACATAACTATGATTAGATCCTAGATCAATCGAAACAGAAATAGATTGCTTAGCAATCTTACCTTCAACCTCCACCATTGCTGATTGATGGTCTGCTTGCTGATCATCCAATGCTGCATAGATTCTAGGTGTTTCTCTTGTCATATATTCCAATGTAGTTTCTTCTTCAAGGTTGTGCAAACTCTTGGGATTATCCCTCTGATGTGGACAATCTCTAAGCATGTGATTTCCTCCACATCCCCAACACTGAAGTGGCCCTTTTGATGTTTTTTCCACTACTACTGCTGGCTTGTTCCCACTTCGTGCTTACTGGCCCCGTGGAAAATTTCTTGGTTGATTCTTGAATGGTGGCTTGAATCCATTTTTCCTTTGATCAAACCTCCCTCTTGGCTTTCCCTTCCATGCCGGTTGAACCTCTAATTTTCCTTTACTCTGCTCATAGCAATGCATTTCCATCCTAAAGGCTTCATCAAGACTTGGTGGATTAACAAACTCAATCCTATCTTTGAAATTTTGAGGTAGACTCCCAAGGAAGCATTGGATCTTTACCCTCTCATCTTTGATATATTCCAAATACCTCAACAATTCCAAAAAATCATGGACATGTTCTTCCATAGATTTCTGTCCCAACTTGAGTTCATTGAATTCTTTCCTTTTACTATCATAATACCTAACATAAAGGTATTTTTCCTTGAAATACTTCTTAAATCGCTCCCAACTGATCTTCCTTTCATTGACCCCTTTTACTTGCAAAATGTGCTCCTACCAAATTGAAGCTCTTCCATTTAGATTGTAAATGGCAATTCTGTCCTTTTCATTCCCTGAGTAATCATGAATCCTAAAATATTTTGTCATCCCAAGAAGCCATGCCTCTACCTCTTAGCTAGTCTTATCTGCTCCATCAAATGTGGGAGGCGTTTCCTTCCTGAATTCTCCCTATGGAATCCCTTTGAATTTCTTTCTTTATTAAAGTATGCTAGAAGTACGTCTTGGACTTCTTCTAGAACCTATGGATTCACAAGAACTTCTAGAAGAATATGTTGAGGAGGGTGTTCTATTATTTTTTCTCACATAACTCTTTCCTGGGTTTGGATTCCTCCTCCTAGAACGACCTCTAGAGAAACTCTCTGCATCTCTTTCCTCTTTGCCTACATTGCTTGGGTTGGACCCAAGGTTTATCCTCTGCTGCATATCAGTGAGGCTCTGCAAAATAGCAGCATTGAGCTGGTTCTATTCTTCCCGAGCCTTCATCAATCTTTCATTGAAGCTTACCATGGTCTCAACAAAATTTCAACGAGTTATTTGCTCCCTTCTCCCATTGGATTCAGTTTCAACATTCTCTTTTTGAACATTTTATCCTAGCACATCTTAATCATGCTCATAAGGATCCTGAGCATCATTCATGGTCACCATTTTCCTTTGGAGACCCCTTTCCCTGTTTGTTGCCTCTGCTACAACTATTCAAATCTTATCAGCTGCAACCACTGTGCATTATAGATATATTTATTATAAATCTTAGGAATGCATATAGAAACATAAAAAATCAATATTTAACATAATTTAACTCATGGAATAATTCACAAAGCTATTATTCCTTCATTTCTTTTGCCCATTCATGCAATTCTGAAAATTACCAATATTGACAACAATTTTGTCAAAATAGTCATTGGCACTTTTCTGCTCTACATATCTATGATGTATGATAACCTCATTCAAACTCTGGTTATGCACCACTATTCCCTGATAGATAGAATTTCCAATGCATATCCACATGCTTCATTCTAATTTCGGGTGTGGAATTTACATTACTCCAAAAATGACAATTTTTTTTACTAAAATTCTGCACTTTTACACAGCTGCAAATTTATTCTGAAAAAGCCAACTTCACTCGTTTGTAGAAAAAAATCTATAAAGAATAATGAAAATTTTTCTACCGGGAAAAGTTATTCCATATAAAAAGGAACATTCAAAAACATTCGGATCCTCGTTCTGATGCACCAGTCGACTTCTATAAAATTCCGGGTTTGACTATTTTTAACTTTCTACTTTTCCCAAAATTTCAGAATTTTGGGCCAAAAATGGCTATCATCCAAATTGAGCATTTCTGGAAAATATTTTTCGAACGGAAAATGTCTGTATCAATGAGAATATGAAATGTGGATCTCATTAGATTTCTTGAATCCTACATCTATGGTCACGTTCATTCATTGCAAACATTTCAAAATCCTCAAAAAATGGTTTGGAATAGTGCTTTTTGGCCTTCTCACTCATCCTGACTCCACATCCTTTGTATTTTGGCTTCAAGCTTCCAAAATTAACATTTTACCTGCTCCATGGCTGCTCCATATCGATTTCAGCTCAATCCGACCTCCTTCCAAGCTTCGGAACATCGATTTGTAAAAGCCATTAATTTCAATTTTATGCCAAATTGGAGCATAATGGGCTCGGGACCCTCATTGGTTCTTTCATGGTCTTCGTTAATGACCTTAGAACACCATAGGACTCATCCAATTCTGATTATGCATGCTCCTACTATCCAAAAATTGAGTTTCGGGCTCTATCTCGTTTTTTTTTAACCCGCAATCTGCAATCTGTAATGCCAAACTTTGAAATGTAGAACGCAAAATTTTCAACCTCGGAAAATGTCACTTCCGCAATATGAAATCCGCAATCCGTAATGCGGAATGCCAAATTTTGAACTTCGGAAAATGTCTCTTTCGTAATCCGCAATCGACAATCCATACTGTGGAACTCGGAACTCGGAAATGTGGAACACCAAATTTTCAATCTTGGAAAGTGTTGCTTCTGCAATCCGCAATCCACAATCTATACTATGGAACTCAGAAATGCGGAATGCAAAAACGTAAATTTGAAAAAATTTCGTCTCCGCCATCTGCAATCTGGAATTGCGGAAACACCTCCTCCACTCCTGCAACTTTCAGAGCTTATATCGTCCTCATCCTTTAACAAAATAAAGCAGGTCAGGTGCCTTTGGAAAGCTCTTGGAAAGCTTTATGCAACGATGTGATCCTCTTCCACACCTGAGAACTTTGATTCTGTTATTATCGCAATCAAAATGCTGCTCAAACTTCATCAATACCTCTTTTAAACATTCTAATATATGTCTGTAACTCACAGTTTGGCCCAACCAACCCCAATGCTGCAACATGGGCTCTAATACCACTCTGTCAAGTCCCATCTCGTCATCCTGACCCATAGATGGAACATGACCGCAACATGGGGTGTCTAATTCTCCGCCAAATCCATATGACGAAATTCACATATAAAAATAAATGCATAATTAAATTATACAATGGAATAATTAAAACATTTTAACACACACACAAAGTAGAATGCATCAGCATGTTTCTCCCATCTTGAATGATGAAACAACCTGCAGATAATTAACCCCCTTCTCATGCTATGCATAGGATTTATGTTGATTAACTTAAGATAATCATTTCATTCAATTAACAAACCAGTCACTAGTTAACACACTGCAGAATACAAAATGGACATAATTCAAACCACAGAGAATAATTATCTTTAAGATGAAGTTGTCCAAAAAAATGGCTATGTGAGAGAAACATTCCACCCAACCATAGGTCCATGTCTAGCCTATATTCTTTCAGGTGAGAGACCACCCTTGGGCTGGGATGTGTATCCACTAAGGAGGAATCAAACATGCTCACTCACAGCCATGGTTTCACAGAAACAATCATGCTAAGCCACCACATAGTTGGGTTTATCAAGCATTCAAGAGACAAAGGAGGAGGATGGTAATCCAATGAGCTCAACTACATAGCTACAGGAATCTCAACTAAAATCAAATAGTCATGCCACCCACAATACCTACCACACCCAACACAAGGAAGGTCTCCTTATCTGCTGCATAGTCCCTCAGGCGCCCCTTCTCTCCAGTGCTATTTAGGGTGGGCATAGAAATGTCCAAGCTGCTAAATCCTTGATATTTTATCCTTCATTAGGTTTATCAAGCAGTTCCAACCTCTGTTCTCACTTCTTCTCTGTTATTCCCACTTGTATTTTCTCAATTCTGTCACCAAATAACTCAGTCCCGTAATTGGATTTCCGGACTATAAAATCGGGGTTTTCCTATGGATTTATGGGTATATAACACTCAAATGCGCCCCATGGTTCAGTTCTATGGATCCCCCACATTGGATTTCGTTGTCCACACGAATTTCTGGGCGTTTTTGGCACTTCAAAGCATGGTTTAATTCAGATTTGTGATTTCTGGTTTTTCTCACTACTGGCATGTGTACTGGATTAAAACCGATGCTCTCATCATCAACAATGGAATGGGAATGAGGAAGAAAGAATTCCCATGAGTTAGAGTGACTTGTGGGTCAAGGAAAATAGATCCCATACCTTCCATACGAATTTCTGGGCTTCCCATGCTCCATTGAAGCCATGGACGGATTTCTTCAACTAATTCCTTACAACAGAATTAAATGTCAGCAAGGAAAGTCAAATGGGTTCTCAAGATGACATTTGGCAGCATATGGTTCAACCCCGCAATCCCCTCACCACTCCCCAGTGGATACACATGGCCCCTCTTATTAGTTCACCCCATAGTCAATTTTTAGTATTTTATTGCAATATTATTATTTACATCATTTTGCAATGTTCCATGGCTTAATAGCACATGGGTAACAAAATATCAAATACTTGCGTTTTTAATCAAATCCGAGCATACACTAGCGGGGCCTTGGCCTTGATCTCCACGCTAGGGAAACATACATTGCATGTATACAATATTTAAATTAAAAGCCAACATATCCCAAGGGTCAAAATGGGGGTATTACAGTCGTCTTCCAATGGTGGAGGAGGTGGGAGGATTATCACTGTTTCCGAGAGGAGAATATGAATGGAACAAGGTGCGTACTTGTCCCAATGATCCTATCAATGTGTCTTGGGAGTGGCGTCGATTAGAGTATCTTCCACGTGAACCATAGCAGGAAGGTGTAAAAACACTCTTCGAGAGAGGGGGGAGGCCTTTAAATCTTCGGGAATTCCTTAGGGGGTTGTTTTGTTCCTCACTGGTGAGGGATTTTGTATCAAGTAGAGTGATTGTAATTTAAACACAATTGAACAAATGTAAAAATATTCCGACCACAACAAATGCAATATGGTGCACTAAGTGAGTGAGATGTGCAAAAATTTCCTCTAAAATGTAACCAAGCCTTCCAAAAGTACAAGTGATGGTGATAACGGTATCCACACACTAATCAACCAATAGAGGTAACAAAGAGCTATTTATACTGGTAATGGGGCCAATTTTTCAATCAACAGGACTTTGCAACACCTGCCAATGGAAATATCTAACTTCAGGAGTTAATTACACCAACAATTTCTCCTTGGCGATGTCCTAAGTGATGAACCCAAATTATAGGTATCCTATAGCCTTTTTGCCACAGCAAAGCACAAGATATGATGAATGAAATACACCTGTTTTGTGGGAAAATGTATTTAATTTGATTATTTAATAAGGATGTTTTAGAGATTATTCTTTTTATGTTAAAAGCGTTTTTCTATGTGCTAACCTTGGTAATGAGCAGGCATAAACAGGGCGTGAAGGTCTTGAGGTACCTACGAGAGTCAAAGCTCGAGGACTGCAGATAGCAGAGGGGCTCAATGCTCATATCTCCCTAAGTTCTAGCATAAGCCTTGATTAAGAGGATCGGCATTTATGATCATAGACTAGCTTAGAATTAAGAGACATATATATATGGACCTCTCGGGTAGCGAGGGGGTCCTGTTGCTATTTTGTAGAATCAATCGTTTATGCATTTTTGTACTGTGAAGACAGTTTGTGTTAAAGACTTTTCCTGAACCATGAAGTTACTATTTTAATAAGAAGGTTGATGTTACTTTCAAGCCTGTGTTTATAAGTTTTCCATACTCTTGAGTATGGGTTGGGGAGGGCCCCTCCAACACGTAGGTCGGGAGTTTTACTCTGCTTTCAAGTATTTTCCATGTGTTGTGCATTGATTTAATCCCTATCGTATTTGGAATTATTTTGATGGTATTTGAATATCGTGGTTTTATTTGAGTAATTAAGCGATCATTTTGATGCAACGTACTATCTGCAGTTGGTTACAATGCATTCTGTAGTTTGGTAGAACTCGTTCCATAGTCCTGTAGCTCCATTCTGCACAAGCATATTTTTACACCTGTTTTCATGCATCCTTATATTAGATTAAAACAATGATTCAGATCTAGGAGCTCATGCATATTTCCTTTATCAGAGTTAGATCATAGAGGTTAATCACTTTTAGTTCTTTGGTTTAATTAATGATCATCACTTTAAATGTTTTATCCGAATAGATAGGATTGGTTACTTCTCAACATTGGATATTTGCGTTCTGATTTGGTTTTTAGTATTTAAGTTTTTAGATTAGACTTTTAATATTCAACACTTGATTTCTTAGATTAAAAGCCCATCTTTCAACATTTTATTTCTAGGTTAAGTTTATCCAGCTTTCAGCATTTCAATTCTTGGCATAGATTTACAGTTTTTAGCATTTCAATTCTTAGTATAGGTTTACAGTTTTCAGCATTTCAATTCTTAGTATAGATTTCAGTTTTCAGCATTTCAATTCTTAGTATAGATTTGCAGTTTTCAACATTTCAATTCTTAGTATAGATTTACAGTTTTCAGCGTTTCAATTCTTAGTATATATTTACAGTTTTTAGCATTTCAATTCTTAATATAGATTTACAGTTTTCAGCATTTAACTTCTTAAGCATAGGAATTTGTCATTCATAGATTCACAATATTATTAGCTCACTTTCTTCTTTGATTAGATAAACCTTTAAGATATATACCAACACCCCAAACAAGACGAAGACTATCCTATAGAGCACATACAGTGCTATCACCTCTGAAGTTTGTACGTCCCCTGGTTGATAATTAAAGTATGCTCCTGGTATAGCGTCCCTAATTAGGCATCCATTCTTGGAGATCACCACTTTTTGGCGTCGTTTCCGGGGAGGTGCTTAATCTTTAGGAGACATCTTTGAAAAACAAAAAAAAACAAACACGTAAAAACAAACAAAAATATAATTTTTTTTACCATGAATGCCTAGACGACAGAGACATACATTTGGACGCTTCCTGCCTGCCCGCCCTATGAGCAACAATAGCTCTGATAACTCTCAGTTTGAATTCCTTATCTGAGAAGAAGAAACTGATTCTAGCTATGACCCAAACTTAGATAACTTCTTTGCTAGCTCTAGCTCAAACACTACTATGGCAGAAGAAGATGAAGAACCTAGAGAACTGTTCACCTTTCCCATCAGTATACCTCTTGGAGATTCCAGGATGAAAAATATCAACCCTAATAATCTGTCAAACTTCCATGGTTTGACTTCAGAAGAACCTGACAAATTCCTGTTTGAGTTTGAGGTAGTTTGCAGATCCTTTCATTACACTACTGATGCACAAAAGTTGAGGCTTTTTCCTTCCACACTGAAAGATCTATCACTTAGGTGGTTCATGAGCCTTGAAGGAAACAGTATCTTCAGCTGGGACCAAATGAAACAGGCATTTATAGAAAAATATAGGGACTACTGCAAAGAAAAGGATACAAGAGATGAAATCTTTAGGATGCAACAAGGAGAAAGAGAATCATTAGAAGATTATGCCCAAAGATTTCAACTTAGCTACAAACGAGCTAGTCACTGCACCTTAGATCCTGAATCACTAAAACTTGTTCTTCTTAAAGGTATAAAAGAGGAAAATATTGAAGTCCTAAACCTTCTGGGGGATGGAGATATATTCCAGAATACTTATGACCAAATCTTACAAATATTCAAAAACTACTCTAGATCTAGGAAAAGTAAAAGTGGGACAAGGGATTCACACTCATTTACTGGGGGATCAGCATCTTTAGAACCAAGCCTTACAAAATCTGATATAGGAAACCTGTTAGATGACATGAAGACCGATATCCTACAATCACTGGCCATGCAAATTGATGCACTTCAAATCAAGAAGAAATAGGACGAAATAAACCAAGCCTTGGCAGTCTTTTGTCCACTCTACAGAAAAAAATAGAAAAAAAAAAATGAGAAGGGGCAGTGCACACTGAACACCATAGAAATATGTGGTCTATGCATTGCCGATCACTCCACTGATAAATGTCCTATGTTTCCCTCATGTAAAGCTGCTATTCAAGATCCCACACCTGAAGGTGCAATAGAACAACTTTGTTTTGTGAATCAAAGGAGGAATAATTTTCCTAGGCCTTACCAACCCAACAACCAAGCCTACTACAATAAGGGAAATAACCAACAAAATTGGAATTCAATACTAGCCCCATGGCCATCTCAGCCAAATCCAAACCAATGGTAGCAAAGCCAACCATATCAACAACCTTATTACCCGCAATCTTACTCTCCATACCCCCCACCTTTTGCTTAGCCAACCACAAATTATGGAAATCAATATCCTTATTCATCGAATTGGAGGGCTCCATTACAACAACAACATCCACTCATCATGCCGCTACCACAAAAATAACCACCCCCCAGACCTCCACCAATTCCTTCCTAGCCAATTCCAAACCCTAACAATAACAGGCCACCATAGCAACAAGCCTACAATACTGAAATAGTACAGTTTCCAACCTATGTTGTGGATACGGTGGAGATAAACGAAATTAATCTAAGGTCTAGGAAAACATTGCAAAATAAACACACACAGAATAATCAAGAAGATGAGGCTCACGAACAAACAACACAACCTCATATTTAGCATCCAGATGATCCAAGCCCTCAAGAGGAAGAAAATCGACCACTCACACAAAATAGAAACCCTCCATTCCCTGAAAAACGTGTACGAAATACAAAAGAAGAAGAGGAAAATGGAGTTTTGAATGAATTGAAACACTTGAATATCCAAATTCCAATTTTGTAGTCCATCAGAGATGTGCCTATCTGCAACAAATTCATTAAAGAGAATTGTTTGAAAAGACCTGGTAGAAGAAGACATGACCCACCCATGATAAATGTAGTGGGTCAGTTAACATATCTGATGTTGGGTATCGTTGTTAACCCCAAATACCTTGATCTAGGAAGCCCAGTAGTCAATGTGACCATCAATAACAGACAGATAGACAAAAGCTTAATTGATTTAGGAGCTTCTATCAATGTGATGACCAAGGATACTATGTGTTGCTTTATTTTTCAACCAAGCATGTGCAAGGATGCACCTATTAACTTGTAATAACAGTTTCAATATAAAACAAAAACAACTATGAATAAACTAATATAATCTGATCTAACATAAATATGTGCAAATAAATAAAAAACTAGATTTCAAAACATAAGCAATAAGATCTATGGAAAAAACAATAACTTGAAAAAATATTTGATTTTGTATTACCTCAAATGGTGAGGATGATGGGTGTTGAGCAACTCCAAGGCTAAGCAGCTCCAATATCCAATGGTCTCTTCTTCTCCAAATCTTCAATGGGGATCTTCAAACTCGAAATGGGAGGCAATGGCTCTCAAAGGGAATTTGGCAACATAAGGATATGATGAAATGTGGATGATAAGTGAGGAGCCCCTATCACCTTTTTATAGTTTTTGGTGATGGAGAATACCATTATGGTTTTAAGGAAACCAATGGTATTAACCAACATGGTTTAGGTCTCTTTTTCCCTCTTTTTCTTTTTTTGAATATTTTTTATATTTTTATTCCCTTTAATATTTTTAGGAATTTTGGACCCTTTTTGAGGGTTTTTTGAGGAAAAATATATATTTTGAGGGGAAAACAAGTGCATTGTGGTCTTTCTGGTGACCTTTTGATGGATTTAGAGGCTCAAATGGTGGAAAAGTGAACAAATGGGTCATGTGAATAAGGGAATGAGCTAGCGAACACTTTTTGGGTGCTAACAGATTGCCCCCTGATGTGTGAGGGAAGGAGCTCATCGTATGGCCGATAGAAATCATAGTTCTTTAGTCTTTTTCCTGGGCTGTGGAGAAGAGAAGAGGCCGATTGGAGACTGGAACAATGGACCCTTCGAAGATGCAAAAACTGAAAAAAATACATGGCCTCAAAATGAATGAGGAATAATCTATGATTATGGATGAGGCAGGCATACCCATGCTCGTACCAAGACATATACATAACAATTAGTCCCAAGAAGGGGGACCTGAATAATACATAAAAACTGTTGGTACATCATAATGGTCCAGAGGGGACACAATGTTGGGATGTAGTCATGATCATGCCATGAATGATCTTAATAACTGATACATTGGAAAAAGCAACAACCGTTTTGAATAAGATATCAGAAGGGTTAATGAATTGGTGAAATTGAAGGTGTCCAACATCTCTAGGGACTCAATTAGACTCTCAAATGTGGTAGAGTCAGTAAATGAGTCAACTTCTGAGGAGTATTTGTAACTGTATACTCAAGGGAGTATAGAACTGTGGTACATCTGAAAATTGTCGCCAAGCGCAACCCGAATATCCATAGAAAAATGAAACTGGTTGTTTCCTCAATTAGGCTCTCCAATGTGGTAGAGTCAGGTGATATCCGGGGTCTTCAACAAATAACTGAAAGGGTCGATACCCTATATGAGTCTCAATGATGCGATCAATGTGTTGAAGTCGAGCATGTGAGAAACAATCATTTGGAGAGGCACTGAGGACTCCTTTCGAAATGATCTGTAGGTACTCATCACTAATGGTGATGAGTCTAAGGTATAGGGACCTCTGGGTCTATCCTCTAAAATATTTTTGGTTGGCGTCGACAGAGGGAGACCAGCAACTATCAAGGCAATGATGTTTCCTTGATAGGAGCGCGAGGTGTACAACTGAAGTGTGTAGTACTGATGGTAGGACTGATGTACTGTGGGGATGGGGAATAGCTGGGGTCATATAGTGGGTGGACTCAAACTTCCTTTGTTTAGAGCATGATGACATGGTTGACCTTGCAGCATAGGAAACTAACTTTTAGGTGTGGGGGTCATAGCTTAGGGATATGTATTGTATACTGGGGTGACTTTGGGGGGACAAGCTAATGGATGCTTTTGGGAGACTCTCAGGGTGACATACTGCAGAATACTCTAAACAAAGGCGACCAGAATGGGGAAGCTGCCATATGAGTAGACATGATCTGTTGTGGCGCCGAAAAGCACCATTGGGTCCTTCTTCATGGTTTTAATGAGCTCCAAGAAGGGATAAAAGTGTGCTCTGAAATGGTATTGTCCTGTGGATTTATGCGAGCCCAGGACTGTTTATGCTCATGGTTGCTTTCAGTTTTAGAGAGTCTGAAAGCAGTAAGTAGACTCCAATGGTGTTCTTTTTCGTGTGTTAGTCTCCAAGGCCCGAAAAAGCATAAAATAATGCAAATGGAGAACTCTTCTAGCCAATGTGACTAGTGTATTCCTTTTTCGTAATTAGTCTACAAGGTCCAGAAAAGGGGTAAAATTATACCAGGTAGACTCCCTTTCAGATACTTTTAGCGAGCATGAAAGGAAGCAAGATTGCTCGACGATCTTTTCATTGTTTTAGGAGTCAGAAAAGAGCTCAACGGAAACTCCCTAAGTGCTTTTTTCGTAAAATAATTGCTCGGCTCGAAAAAGGGATAAAATTATACCGAACAAGAAGGTATTGGAGAGAGTGAGAAATGATCTCAAGCATCGTCATGAGCATATAAAACTGAATCCGGTGACATAAAGATCGTAAAAAATGGGCAATGGCCAATGTGGCACGTAGACCGAGGTGATGAGGGGCATTTTGGAGAAATTCCCAAAACTATGGGGGTGAAAGCAAGAAATGATCCCAAGCATCATCACGAGCGTGGAAAACTGAATCTAACTATATAATACTCGCCAAAAACAAACCACGGCCAATGTGGCACGTAAATCGAGGTGACGAGGGGCATGGGAAAACATGCCCAAAAAATATGGTGGTGAGAGTGAGAAATGGTCTCAAGCATCGTCACAAGCGTGGAAAATTGAATCCAGAGATATAAAAATCATCAAAAATGGATCACGACCGATGTGGCATGCAAATCGAGGCGACGAGGGGCATGGGAAAAATGCCCGAAAAATCTGGTGGTGAGTGCGAGAAATGATCTCAAGCATCATCACGAGCGTGGAAAACTGAATTCGGCGATATAAAACTCATCAAAAACGGATCACGCCCGATGTGGCATGCAAATTGAGGCGACGAGGGGCATGGAAAAATGCCCAAAAAAGGGGACCCGGTGGAATCGAGAAAAGGTGTGGACTATCGTGAAGTTCTCGTTGCGCTGATTCCAACGGTACCAATGGCTTGAAAAATGAACACCATATGATGTCGAAATGGTTGATTGAAAATTGTCAAATTTCTATAAATAGCAAGTGGGCTCAATGTGACAAGTGTCATTTTCACCGTTGAGTTTCACAGAGTAATTGAGGTGGTCAGAGCATTTTCTCGATTTGTGGGGGATTTGATCGTTGGTTTTTCGATCTGCGAGTTTTAGGTCAGCCTATGTGCCTTAGCCTTTCAAATTATTTCCTTTCTGGTTAGCGTCAGGGCCCTGGAGGCTACGTAATTCCACGTTGGCTTCCCAACGTGGAATATCATGGGTTTCGACTCATTTTCCATGATGTACATCACGGGTATGGGCTTGATAGCGACGATGTGCATCGCAACTGTTGTTTTGACAGTCGCGATGTTCATTGCGACTGTGGGGGATGGATGTCGCGATGTTCATCGCGGCTGTGGGGGCTGGCAGTCGCGATGTTCATCACGGCTGTGGGTCTTATAGCTGCGATGCACATCGTGACTGTGGGGCTAATACCCACGATGTTCATCGTGGCTGTGAGGTTGAAAGTCGCGATGTTTATCATGGCTAAGAGCCCGAAAGTTGCGATGGGGAAGTTTTGGGGAAAAAATTTTGTTTTCTAAAAAAATTTCCTTTGTTTTTTGGCAGGATGTTGAGGAGGCCGTTGGTGTCATGGAGGGAGAGGGAGACTGATGTGGAGCTGATGGGAAGGATTCGAGATGACCTGAATGTGCGGGTATCCTTGGCTTTGGGAAAACTACTAAAGTTTGCTCAGATTCCTATTATGCATTCAGTCAGAGATCTGCTGAACAAGTTGGTTGACTTCTGGGTACCAGAGCAGGTGGCTTTCATGGTGCAAGGTGAGCGACTAGAGATCACCTTGACCGATGTGTACTTTCTTACTGGTTTGCCCCGTTTGGGGGAGATAGGGGAGCTGTAAACAAGGATTCTGGCTGGCTTGGATATTGAGGATCTACTAGAGAGATTTTGCATTCCGAGGGCCCGTATACAGAACAACGCATTGAGTGTCTCTGATATGCGGTAGCTGGAGATGCAGGCGATGGAGGCTTGTGTCTTGCGGGTTCTTGGTGCACAGGCGCCCTATCGTTTGTCTGGGGGGAAAATGATGATGGTAGACAGTGTCCTAAGGGGGACATATTTTGCTTGGGGGCAGATGTTTTTGGCCTGTGTTCGGCGAGAGATGAACAAGGTTAGTCAGGAGGGAGGAGAGTTCAACTATGCTTCTTTCCTCTGTTGTTTCTTTTTTGAGTGGGTACCTACTTTGCATCCGTGTGTGTTGTTTCGGGATGGGTTGAGGAGTGAGCCGCGGATGGTGCGGTGGAAGGAGATGATGCCTCGGGGTGGTGATGGTATCCAACGATTCTTCTCGTCGGAGATGTATGACCAGTGGTAGCAGGTGCTCGTTGGTATTGATGATTATCCGTATGCTGGTATGGACTTCCAAGGGGACCCTGAGATGCCTCGAGCTCAGGGACAGGCTTGGGGTTTAGACGATACATCTTTGTTTTTTGTTTCTCTATTATATCATGTTTAGATGTTTTTGTTATGAGTATAGTTAGAGATGTTTTGTATGATATTGACTTGATTCACTGTGGGTTTTTGCAGATGTTGGTCTGAGGCCGCCAGTGGATCATATAGGACGTCAAGGATGGATTATGGTGGTGGCGCTTCTGTCGGTAGGAGCACCGCCGCCTTGTGTCCGAGGAGTTGTGGGCCCGTGAGATGACTCCCTAGAGGACATACGCGATACCTTAGAGGGGATTCTAGTGGGTGCACCAGAGGAGGGTTGGAGGGATCTAGACCGGCCTGCTATCGAGCGTTGTTTTGATGCTCCCCGTGAGTGGCGGTCGATCCTGTTGAGAGTAGCTGTGGTGATGGATGAGAGTAGGTCTCGGGATCAGTATGATCCGGAGGAGCCAGAGGAGGAGGAGCAAGAGGATCCCGGTGATCATGATGATTAGGTGATCTTATACCTACCCCCAAATGCTGATGAGCATATGGGGATGTATTTTGTTGATACACATTTTTGTACGATTAGTGTATTTTTGTATATTTGGGTGCTGAGAGCACCGTTGACATTATGACTCTTATGATGATATATATATATGTGTGTGTTTTGGTATATAATCATGTATGCACATGGATGCACATCTTGTATTTTTGTTTACGTTTTGTTGCACGTGGATGCAATTGTAATTTCTTTGTTTTCCCGTGGAGGTATGTTTGATTTTGTACGCCCATGGAGGCATATGTTATGCACGTGGATGCAATGTTTTGATGATTTTATAATTCCTATGTGATGCATGTCGTGATGTCCTACATGTTTTGGTTGACGTGCTAATCTAGAATGTTGTTAGCCATTTGGTCTGCTATAGTGTTATGATTTCTTCGGACATGAGTGAAAGAGATGGATTCAAAATGTCGAATCGTTTGTTTTGTGCACAGGAATTTTCTAAATAGACAGGGATCGTGTACCTGGTAATAGTTGTTGAGATGGGAAACAAGGAGCTAGGAGTCCAGGAAACAACGGAGGTGACTTATGCCCATTTGGAGAGCGATGGCGAGGAGACTGGTCACAACATCATACTCAGCTTGGTTGTTTGTGGCAGCACCTATGCACACTCCGTCGAGGTGGCTCAACCCATGTGAAGGGGAATAAATTACCCAAGCTACTAACGCAAGATTTGGAGACCAACGAATTGCACCATCAACAATGCCAATGTGGTAGAGTGGAACAGGATCCATCTGTGTTCATGCAGGAAAGAATGGAAATGTAAGGTGTTGAAAAATTTACAGTGAAAAAATTAATTAAAAAACCATACAATATGGACTATGGTGTCCAAGATTTTTTTATGGGTAAAATATTTTGAGGTACAACCTGTTATGGGGGTTGCGCATGGGATTTCCTTCTGAATCGGTCAAAATGTATGCTCCATGTTCAAGGCAAGTGTGTATGATATATGGGCCTTGCCACATAGATTGGAACTTTCCTTTGCCTATTTTGTCATGGGCTTGATCGTAAACAAGGACTAGGTCTCCTTCACTAAATGCTCGTGGGTGAACATGTTTATTGTAATGGAGTTTAGATCTATTCTTTGCGGATTCGATTGTTTGGAGAGCTGCGCAGCGATCTTTGTCGGCCTGTTCTAAAAGAAGTAACCGTTCTTCAATTAGTGAAGTATCGGGGAGAAGCTCTACGGAAATTTTTAATGTTGGTATCTGGAATTCAATGGGGAGAACAGATTCCACGCCATGAACTAAATGGAATGGGGTAAATCCGGTGGTGATTTTGGTCGACGTGCGATAAGCCCATAATGCGGGAAAAAGAATATGATGCCAATTGTATTTATGTTTGTCGACAGTGCGCTGGAGGATAGTATTAAAAATTTTGTTAACAACTTCGACTTGGCCATTCCCTTGGAGGTAGTATACGGAGGAGAAATGATGTTCAAACTTAAGGAGTATTGACAATTCTCTCCAAATGGATTCCTCGAAGTGAGAGCCATGGTTTGAGACGAGTTGCTTTGGTACTCCGAAACGAGCAATAACATGGTTGAGGAAAAAACAGGCTGCAGTATCGGCTTTGCAATTGTAGGTAGGCATGGCTTTTGACCATTTAGTAAAGTAATTGACAAGCACTATAATGTGTTTATGGCCGTCTGCAGATGGGGGATTGCAATCCATGAAGTCAATGGCCCATTTGCAAAATGGCCCAACGGTGACGACTAGATGAAGGGGGGCATGGGGGGTTCTTTCCTTGGGGGCAAAAAGCTGGCAATTTTGGCAATGTTTGATTACTGTGATACAATCAGTGAATAATGATGACCAAAAATAATCTGCGTGAATTACCTTTTGGGCGGTGGCCATTCCGGAGAAATGGCCGCCGCAGGAACCACTATGATAGTCGTTAAGTACTTGTTCTGATTCGTCTCGGGAAAGGCATCGTCATAGGATTGTATTGATGCCATGTCGATAAAGGACATCACCCAAGAGGAGATAACGGGGGGCATGGTGACGGATGCGACGACATCCGTCATGGTCGATGTTGCGTCAAAACTTCTATGTGCAGAGGTATACCAAAATATCGTCGTACCAAGGGTCTTCAGACGAGATGTTGAACAAATGTTCGTCTATTATTTCAGTGTGGATAGCTGGTGATGATGACGAGGATGGTAGGTCCGTAATGAGTTGAGCGAGTGCTAATGATTTTGTGCTCTTCGACGTTTTAAAAGTTTGGTCGTATTCTTGTAATATAATCACCCATTTGGCAACACGGCCTTGTAGAAGGCGGTGATTCAAGAGATAGACCATTGGGTTGGAATTGGCCATAGCTGTGGTGTGGCTTAGGAGAACTTACTGTCACAACTTTTGTACTGAAAAGATGATGGCGAGGGCCATTTACTAGCTCACATAGTAAATGACATGTTCTTGACGAGCAGAGTCTTCTTGGACGAGTACTCCAGAAACAGCGTAATATGATGCCGAAATGTAGAGGGTAAAGTATTTTGTGAAATATGGAGGAGAAATCAAGGGGGTACTCATAAGCATTTTTTTTAGGTCTGTGAAAGCCCCTTCTACTTTGTTGTCCCAATAAAAATGGGTATGAAGGCGAAGTAAACGGAGGAAACCATGTACTATGGTTGCGTAATCTGGTACAAAGCGACGAAGGAAGTTGGACTTCCCTTGGAGGCTTTGTAGTTGTCTTAATGTACAAGGTGACGGTAGGTCTACTATGGCTTGGAATTTTAGGGGGTTGACGCTGAACCCTTTTTCTGAAATGACAAATCCCAGCAGGAAACCTATTGGAATGCAAAAGACACAGTTGAGTGGGTTCAGGAAAATGTTGTATTTTCGACAACGTAAGAAGACTTATCGAAGATAATCTAAGTGGTTGGATCGTTTCTTAGATCGAGTCGTGAGGTCGTCTAGATAAATAATATGATTTTATTCAGATCGTGGAAACAATAAGTCATGGATTGTTGGAAAGTGGCTCCAGCGTTCTTAAGACCGAAAGGCATGACGCGATAGGCGAAGGTGCCCCATGGGGTAGTAAAAGTGGTCTTGTATTGATCTTCTTTATGGATTTTGATTTGGTTGTATTCGGAGAAACCGTCCATAAAAGAAAGTACCTCATGCCCCGTACACTCATCGATTAGTTGGTCAATAAATGGTGTGGGGAAGTTGTTTTTGGGACAAGCTAGGTTGAGATCACGGAAGTCAGTACATACGCGGATGGTGCCCACTTTCTTATTGACTAGTACTGGGTTTGAAACCCAGGTGGTGTATGTAATAGGTTATATGAAACCTGCTGCTCGAAGCTTCTCAATTTCTACTTTGATGGCTAGAAGCTTGGATGGGTGAATGGGACGTTGTTTCTAGCGGACCGGTGATATGTTGGGCCAAGTGTCTATGTGATGTTCTACAATGGTAGTATCAAGACCAGGCATCTCGGTGTAAGACCATGCGAAGACATCTCGAAATTCTTGGAAGAGTTTTTTATAAGCGTGGGTTTCTTTTTCAATGCAAGATGCGCCTAAAGAGATAAGCTCGGGTTTTCCAGGGGTGGTGGAGATGTCGATTTTTACAATGGGCAAAATGTTAGCCATGTTACCTTCTTAAAGGGCTTCTGGAGTTGGGACTGGATCTTTGAACCAATCGACCTTGGTTGGTAAGAAGTCCTTGGTTTCAATGGATAGTTGGTTTGCCATGGTGGACGTAGATGCCTCGGGGATGAAGTATGATCGATGGCACATATCATCCTAAGGGTAGTCCAGTGTAGTGAGTGTTTCTAGAATTTCCTCATCAGTACGGAAGTAGTGTGTCATTAAATTAATTGGTTCGGGTTTATAGGTAGTTGAAATCATATAAATGGTATTGATTTCTTCTGAATGGTAAGATTCTGGGGGGAATATTTCCTTAATAAGTGGTGGGGATATCTCTAGGTTGGAATTATTCAACTCGTATAGTGCTGATCTGTAATCTGGGAGATCAGGGCAGTGATGTGAATAATGGCCGTAGATGCCGCATATTGCACAAGGGTGGTTTGTGCTCAATGATTTATCGTGAGGCTGAGGGGGGAGTTCTAGTTTGACGACTGGAATGTTGGTGTCGTCATCCAACATATTCATGTGTTCTTGAAGTGCCGGTAGTTGTGGACATAGATGGGTAGCGTGGCCAATATCATCGCACAAGAGCACTTAGGGAGCACGTGGGTTGGGGGATTCTTAGCTAATTTGGGAGTCGCTGGGGGGGTGCGAGTTGTGGGTGCAATGTTGTAGGTTGGTGGACCTCTGCCCCCATTGTGGCGGGATTGAGGGGGGACATAACTAGATGTCGATGTAGTGCCCCCTGTTGGAGTTGATCGGTTTTGGGGGTTCGAACCACCAGGTGGTGGGCGATTTTGGGGGTTTGGTATGCCAGGTGGTGGATGGTTTGAAATATTCATGGGTTGCACCGATTGTAAAACAACAGTTGGAGTTGGTGGGGGGGTTGGGGCAGGTAAGTACCATACAGGTAATCCTAACGTTAAACCTGGAAGGTTGAGTGTATCCATTACTGGCATGCTGACAACTATTGAAAAAGGAAACAAGAATGGGATAGTGTGAATCGGTGTTGTTCCGATATGACTAGGCACGATGGGTGCCTATGGTGGTGGTTGAGTTTGTTGACGATTTTGTTGTTCATTGTGCAATAGGGTGCATAAATCGGATACTTCAGTTAACCGGAGAGGGGGTGGGATAGAAGGGAAAGTGGTGGTCATGGGATTATCCGAATATATCCAGGGTTCGAATGAGGAGATGAACGATGTGGTTGCATTCTAAACGGGTTGTTCGATCATGGGAAGAACATTTTCAGGCGCTACGGGGGCATTGGGATCATAGTATGTAATCTAGTCGATTTTGACTACACGTCCTTCATGGGGGAACATCATGAGGCAAAAAACTGAAGAAGCGACAGCTTTCATTTTATACATGTAGCTTCGTCCCAGAAGGAGATTGTAATGAAGTTGGATGTTAATGACATCTATATCTATGAGAACCAATTTTCCCCCAAGCTGTATGGGTACGTTCACTAACCAACCTTGAGGTTGAGCTGCACGGCCATCGTAAGCTTGCAGTGCGGTAGTTGACGGTTGTAGCATTGGGGATCCAATTTTCTGCCATACAAAATTCGACATAATGCAGGTGGAGGTACCTTCATCGATTATGCATCGATGAACGACGAGGTTGTGAATGGATACAGAAACTTGAAAAGCTAGAGATGAAGGTAGACAAGGTTTGACTTGGTCTAAGTCGAAAGCCATCATGTTGGAGTCGTTAAGGTCTATGGCACCAATGGCAGATAACAACACTTTTCTCTGTGCAGGACAATTTTTTAGGATTTCTAGAGCAGACATAGTGGCAGGGGATTGAGCTAAATCCTCTACAATGTTATAGTTGGATGTTGCACAAGCGTTAGGGTTATTGTTAATTCTTCTGAAAGGGAAACGAGGTGCTTTTGGACCTCCGTCCATGGGCATATTGGGTATGCGAAGTGGTTGATCGGTGGGGAGAGTACTCGAAGATGGGTCGGTAGGTGTGGTCTCAGGGGCGGAGCCGTATTGATTTTGATGGGTTTGAAGATTGACATCATTAGATGACATCATTAGCAAATGGTGAGTATTGGACTTTGTATGCTGGTAATCGGTAGCCACATAGGTGATTTGTTGTTGTGTTGCAGTGGATCCTTGAGGGGGATCATTTGGATGAGTGTTTACCATGCCTTGGTTTGGTAGGGAATTTTGAAATATCATGGGTTGTGGCTGAGGAGGAGGTGTTGGCTGTGCAGCATGTCCCTGTCGTTAGGCGTCATCGGTCCAGAGTTGACGTGCTTGATCTAAATGGGGACAATTATGTGTGTAATGGTCGTAGACTCCACATATTGAACATGGATGGTTTGTTCTCAAGTTATTATTTTTGGCTTGTTTTGGTGGACGGTCAGGGTTTTGGTTGGGGGTAGCAGCGTTATTATTATTTGGGGGATTAGGTGGTGGTCCACCTTGGTTGTGTTGCTGGTTGTTTCTGTGGTTACGTCCTCTTCCATGGTTTTGTTGACCTCCTTGGTTACGCTAGTTGTTCTGGTTCTGAGGTTGGTTTTGCTGTGCGTACACATGCCCTTGGGTAGTAGGTGGGTTTTGAGGTCGTGGAGGCTCTGGAGCAGGTTGCGGTGAGTAGTAAGCAGGAGGGTTATGAGGTGGACCTGTTGCTTGTTGCAGTTGTGGGTAAACTTGAGCTACTAGAAGTGTTGGAGAAAGAGGTGCTGCCTATTGAGGATAATAAGCCACTTGGGCTTGTGGTTGAACTGGAGTCCGATGGGCCAGCTGGTTATAATATGGAGATGGTGCATAAGCTGATGGTGCTTTCCCACAACATTGTGGTGGACATGAGGGTCCATGAGTGTGGTGGATTTGTATTGCTGGAGCATACGAAGTTGTAGCTCCAGAATGAGATGTAGCCCTAGAATTGTTTGGGGCATTGTTTGTAGTCATCATGGTAAAAGGTTTGTTTTGCACCATAACTTGGCCGATAATACTGTTGGCGGCATGGGATGCCCCAAGCACGTCATGGAGGGATGGATCACTGTGTGGGGCATCAAGTGAAATGGTGTATAGATATCTTGACTGGGCATATATGAGGTCGAACTGCTGAGATTTTAAGATGGCTTCTTCTTCCGACTGGGGTCATTCAGAAGCTACATCTTTGGCTATGAGGGGGAGGAGTGATTTGAGGAACCAATCCAAAAAGATACGGTCCTCAAGATTTATCTTGTAGAGGCTACGGTGCTTACGCCACTCATAGTCATGAATATGATCAGTGATGTGTGTAGCGATGTTCTGTCTACAAGAAAAAAGTATTTCCACTCCTACATCATAGCGTATAGGTAGTTGAAAGAACTAAAGGAACATTGAGGTGAGGGATGTAAAAGTGGGGTGTGTCCCATGTGGCTGCTCAATGTACCATTTGGCTACGGAGCCAGTGAAAGTTCTTTGTAAAAGGCTGATCTGAATGGAATCATCTACTATGGCGTTTGAGGAACACCATAGCTGAAACGACATGATATGGTTCTGAGGGTCTTCTCTATCTTTCCCTTCAAATTTTGGGATGTCTGAAGGGAGCTTTGTGGGCATAGGGGGCCAAGTTGGGTCATGTCAGATGGGATCATTTGTTAGCCTAGCCAACTTTGGTAGGTTACGGCTAGTCATAAATGGCAAACTGGCGGAGGGGTGTGATGTTGTCATGGGGGCATAAGTGCTGGTGGTAGCGTTATGTATTATGCCACTGCCCCCCAGGGGAATGTGTGTGAAAGGGATATGTCCTCCAATCAAAGGGGTATGGGTGGGAACTGTGTTCCCAAGTGTAGCTTCAGTTACAAATGGGTTTGGATTTGGTATAGTAGACCCAGGATTTGGTATGCTGGAAGTGGTTCCGGTCAAAGGTATACCTATAGCAGGTGTGGTGTTGATGTATATGTAACTTCAGAATGTATTTCATCCATGTATTTCATTTATATATTATTGTACTCCTATAGAGATGTGTCATTCCTCTATATAGAAGTGTCGTCATGTGTATTGACAAGTGTCACAAGTGTGTTAATGTTGGCTGCTTTTTGGGGAAGACCTGGGTTTTAATGAAGCGCAGCAACAAAACCCCTTGGCGCACTGGCCCTCTCGGCAACGAGCTGCGCAGCAGCTCGAGGTCTCACCCGAAGTGGCTATGGGGGGGCTAAGGAATCAGATTTCCTTAACCTAGGCGACGCGAAGACTGTTCTTTCTTCCTCAACGATTCCTCAGAGCAGACTGCCTGACTTTTCCGCAGACCCCTCTGCGTAACTGCGCTGAATTCTCACTCAACATCCTAGCTGTGCGACATCTCTGCTCCGACGCACAAGGCGACTATCCCCTGCGTCGACGCTTTATGTATTTTTCATGCCCGCGCGTCCAGCGCAGTAATGCATTCCTCTATCGTCGCGGCGACAGCGTTCTACAGGTTTCTTCGACACTTGACAATTATAGCTATCCAGAAAGCTTCGAGAACATACTCAACATATTCATAAAGATAACGCAACATTCATAGAAACGCAGATAACAACTCAGACATGCATTCACGCAATCATTACCATAACAACAATACGTAAAGAATTCACCTCCCCGGGAAACCACGTCCACGGGAAGTGTTTCATATATTAACTCAAAGGGAACTTATACAATAATGCTGCGCACACAGCTGCAGCCTTAGATCTTTCCAGGAAACTCCACGCACACAGCTGGGAGCCCTTCTCTCGATCTAGTCTCTTCCTCTACAAAGATTACAATAGTTTAGACGTCGACTCGGACTGTCTGCAACTTGGGGATTAACTTCACGGTTATCCCAGCTCTAACTCTTGTCTTCTAACAACACAGTAGAAAACAATCCTCATACAAATAACCAACCCACCAACTAGCTAGCTTATCTCAAACAGCTAACCTGCGTCTCAACATCTAAAGGCTAGCTAACTGACTAACATCTAACCTTTACAATTACACATATATATAGGTGGCCATGGTGGTCGCACCTTTACAAAACTGTGGGCCTTTCCCAACAGTATTCCCCAAAAACCCTAACCACGCACATGGCTAGGTTTACTGTAGGTGCCACTTGCAGTCATGTCACCATTTCCTGCAGGTTCCGTGACTTCCGGCACAGATTGTGGGTATGGGCGCCTTGTCCTTCGCCTTCAATGCTTTGGTCTGTTGCTCCTCCTTGATCCGAGCAACCATAACTTCTGTACTTAGCCTTAAATGAGGGTAGCTGAGCCCTCTATTCCGTCGCTTCATTTATTATGGTAGCTGAGCTTTCTATTCATCCACATCCATTCCTCTATGACGTGCGCGCGAGCTCCGCGAGTTCCAATCCGTAATCTGCGTTGAGCTCATCCATATGGCACCGTACTGCGCACCGTTTCCTTCTGCCCAAAATTTGGTGTTTATTCAAAATTAGCACTTTCCCTCCAACACTTGTGCTTTTTCCTCAAAATTCGCAGCTTTACTATAGCTGCGGCCTAGGCTCCAAGAGGCCCCTAACACTTACTTGTGGCTCACCCTCGAGCCACTCGCACTAGCGTGTGGTCGCTTTACTTGTGCATCTGCTTTTGCTTGGGTCTCCGCGAATGTTTTCTTCCACTGCGCAATAGCGGAGTCCATTTCATCGACACACTCCACAGCTGTCTGCACCGTTTCTGCAGTGGCTTCTTCTTTAGTTGTGCCATCAATCACCTGTTGAGATTCCGCAATTTCTTTGATTTTTGCCTCGATCTGTGCAGCAAGGTCAGCATACTCATCCATAAATGGCTGAATGTTGTTGGTGAGTTTAGCATCTTCATTTCTGAGCTTGTGCAGTTGCTGTTGGATTCTGCGCACTTCACTCATTTTCCTCATTTTTGCTAAGCCTTCTAAGGCCTTAGCTTCTTCGGTCAGAACAGTTAGGGACTGTTCTGCGGCTTGTACCTGTTCAAAAAGACCAACTTTGAAAGGGAGCGTCTCAAGCTCCGTCCAAGCCTCCATAGCTTGGTTCATCAGGTTCTCGGCTTCACCTGCTCTGCTCTTCAGTTGTGTAGAAGTTCTGCGCAGCGCTTCAAATTGTTCCTGGCTATCATCTGTAAAATGCGCTGCAACACGAGCTTCTAACTCTGTGATCTGCATTCTATGGTCTTAGCCATAGCAACTATTTCGTGCTCCAGGGTTTTCACCCTTCCTCCAATAATTTGAACTTTCTCAACCAGAGGAAGGTCTGGTTGAATCTCACAGGCTGGCAACTCCTGGGCAATTTCATTAACTGCGTTCCTTATGCCAATGTCTTGTGCTTCATAAAGTGCGAGCTTTTCAGAGATATTCTTGTAGCCTACCTTCAGCTCTATCTCCTGCGATTGCAGTATTTGGTTTGCATGGAAGGTAGAGAGCTCTCTAGCTCTCAGCTCAACAGAAACTTTCTCGTGTACTAGCTGTAGAGTCTCTATAGGAATTAAAGACAAATTTATTTCAACGGGCCCAACTGCGCTTACCTGTAGTGCAGCTAGCGGATCCGGAAGTGTCATGCTTGTAGGCAGAATGTGCATGACAGTATGCCTTTCTGCAAGTACTTCAACTCGCTTGGTACTTGTATCTACTTGTGGGGCTTGCGAAGTAGATGCTGGCGCATGGGTCTGCGCAACTCTTCCTGCGATACCTTTTAATTCCACAAACTGCAGGTCTAGAGCACTTCTAATGTGAGCGTGCACGGTGCGCAGCTCGCGAAATTGCTCTTTCAGATACTGGTCGATCCCCGAGGGAATGGCCTCAGAGGGATGCGACACCTTTTGTTTCTTGGTCGCTGGTTCTGTCGAACCTTCATCACTTCTTTGCTCGGGGGCTTCCTTGCCCTTATCCTTCTCTTGCGCAGCAGCGGGTGGCATCGCGGATGCGATTTCGGCGGCCTCCCTCCACTCATCCGACCAAGACTTGATAGGTTCTTCAACATCCTCGGTGGTCATCCTGTAAAGGCCTACGACCCATTACTCTTGAATGCCGCAGGGGCAGGGTAAAGTTGATGTAAGTCGGCAGTAAAGGCCAACTTTCCTTCATATATTTTTGCTGTCTCCTCGCTCAGCCTCGGCATTTCCTGAATGGTATCTCTGAGGAGATGGTAGTATTCACAAAATACAGCGCGGTTCATCTTGCGCTTCGTGGGATTAGCAGACTCCCAAAGGTTAACATAGCGGATTCCGGCAGCCTCTCCTGCGTGGCGCGGAAGGAACTGAGTGTTCGGGGGCTCCTTCCACCCGACGAGAGCGCATAAAATTAAAAGACAAGAAAAATGGAACAACTGAACGGGGGTGTCTTGGACGTTCCGGCAGTCTTCCAAGAAAGAATTGAGGAGGAAGAGGGACCAGTTGTACTGTTCTCCCTCCGCAGCTGCGATGGCGAGCTCCACGACAGCTCCAGTAACTTCCTTCGGTCTGCACTTTGTGAGAAGTCTGCCTGCAAGCAGACTTCCTGTAAATCTAAGTGCTTCGTCTTCTACTATAGCGAGGTCATAAGCCCGACCTCTTCTTGTTAAGTTGTATTTCTGCACCAGATGTGCAGCTAATTTTCTATCCTTGTCTTTTCCCACAAAATGAATATTGGGATCCTTACCAGCCTTAGATAGGTCAGTGATGCGATGAATCAAATCAACGTTTAAATCGATTGGCCTCCCCAGCCAAAGGTAACCTCCATGAACACAGGATAGCAGTGTCTTAACAATTGCATTGACTTCGTTGCTACGCCCGAAGTGCGGTAGCTTCAACAAGTTCAACAAGCCCGGCTTCTCCAAGTTTGCTGCAAATCCCTTTGGGATGAACTCATCAACCTTTCTGGTGGGATTATAAACTACTGTCAGATATCGATCTGGCGCGAACTGAGGATACGTTTTATAGTCTCCCAGGTTGAAATCAGAGAACTTGACCAGTGGAAGGTGTCCAAGCAGGGACCCTTCTTGTTGCACGCCAGCCAGTAGTGGAGGTAACGGAATCGGATACTTTGCATTCTTCGGGATATGTACCTCTAGCGCATCATCTGGACGCAGCGGAATATAATTCACCATGGTGGCCAACGGCTCTGGAACGGGCTCTTCTGGATGTTGCTGAGATGCTCTCATGCCTGGAGATTGTCTGGGATCATTATAACCAGGGTGTACGTAAGTCGAGGCCGTCACCGGAGTAGTCATGCCGAAATCTAAGCCTCGACGCAGGAATTGACGAACAACTTCTTCAGTTGACAGGTTCTCCGTCGTGAACCGGTATAGGAAACAAGAAGTTGGACAGACAAATGGCGGAACATCGTAGGATATGGACACTGAAAACAAAGGAAACACTTTGCACAACTCGGCTCTGAAAAAAATAACTTAGATTCTCAAACAAGACTATGCAATTCGAGAAAAGTGTGGGGTATTTATAGCCAAAGGTGATAGTAAATGTGGGCAAGTGGGGTTACTAGCTGTAGGCGCCTATGCATGAGTTGACAACCCCGCTATCTCCCTCGCCTCTGTGGTGCATTTATTGTGATGGACAGGCTCTGACAGCCTTCCGGGAGAAGCTAAAGCTTTCTGCGCATGAGTTAAATGCAAATCTTATGGAGATCAAGCCGAATCTGTCAGAGCAGCTATACTTAAATGGCGGGCTTATCCTTCATTTATTCTCTGATGTGGCTCCATAACTGCTGTAATTCAAATTTTTCGGCGGGTCATTTTAGCTTAGGTAACTGTGCATATAGAGGGGTCCACACCGAGAACTCCTCAAGTGGCAAATTGACACAGGGAACTCCGCAAGAGCGACGGTTCAACGACCCAGGGAAAACTTCGCAAGAGCGCAAATATAGGCTCGCTCAACAAAATTTTTATTCGACATGCGCGGATGTTTCAAGGAACTGCGCGGGAAGCCGAAAACTGAAAGTGTCTCACAACTTCCGTGTAGACTGTGACAATGCGATGTCTCTTTCAACTACACCGGACATCTGCACTTCTTTAGCAATATATTAAGTCGACAGGGCGGAGTGGCCGTCGCGATAAAGCTTGAGCCGACTCCCGTTGATCATTGTAGGTAGCAATTCTCCATTAAGCTTCACAAGCTGAACTGCTCCTCCTTCTGTTATCTTTGTCACCCGAAAAGGGCCTAACCAATGTACACGAAACTTGCCTGGAAA
This sequence comes from Larix kaempferi, assembly GCA_027924585.1. NCBI lineage: Eukaryota > Viridiplantae > Streptophyta > Pinopsida > Pinales > Pinaceae > Larix > Larix kaempferi. The sequence goes on along the minus strand of BSBM01000655.1, from coordinate 2,128,216 downwards.
CTTGATGAATTTACTATCATAGAGGAGTACCAAGTCTCCTTCTTCAAAGTGTTTATTCTTAATGTTCCTGTCATGCCAAGCTTTCTGTCTTGCCTTTTGTACCTGTTGATGGAATCCGGCTAAAAGTCTGTCTTCCTGTAAGGCAAGCAATTGTGAAAGTCTTTCACTCATGGTATCAGTATCTGCCATCTCTGTAATTTGCGCAATTCTGAGACTGGGAACAATGTATTCCATGGGCATAAATGCTTCTTGTCCGTACACAAAACTGAAAGGTGTGTGACCTGTTAGTTTCTTGCATGTGGTTCTGTAAGCCCATAATACAGCTGTGACTCTAAGGTCCCAATCATCTCTTTGTTGATTACAGATCTTCGTCAGGGCATTCTCAAGAATCTTATTGAATGCCTCCACCGTACCATTAGCTTGAGGGTGGTAGGGTGTACTCTTATGGTGACTAATTTGGAATTCTTCAGTAAGGGCCTCTATAGTCTCATTGAGGAAATGTGTACCCTGATCACTCATGAGAATCACTGGACATCCAAACCTAGTGATAATGTTCTCAAAAATGAACTGCGCGGCAGTGGCAGCGTCGCAGTTCTTAAATGGCTTCGCCTCAGCCCATCTGGTGAGGTATTCAGTAGCTATAATGATGTATCTCGCGCCGGTTCTTTTTCCTGGTGGGTTGATAGGTCCTACAAAATCAATGGCCCATTTATCAAAAGCACGCAGTGTTATTTGGGGTCTTAGCGGCATTTCATCTCTCCTTGAGGGTTTTCCTGTTCGCTGGCACACATCGCAACATTTGCAGAATTCCTTAGTATCCTTGTGCAATATCGGCCACCAAATACCTGCGGCTAAGATCTTCTGCGCAGTCGGCTTTCCTGCGAAATGGCCTCCTGCAGTACCTGAGTGCGCTTCTGCGATGATAGAGATTTTTTCATGCGGTAAGATACATCTGCGCAAGACTTCGCCGGGGCCCAACTTATAGAGCTGGCCTGCTATCAAAGTGAAGTCTGCGGCTTTGACAACAAGTTGCTTCTTCTGCTGGATTGTAAAATCAGCCGGCGCTTGCGCGGTAGTGAGAAACTCAAGAATATCGGAATAATATTCATCTGCTGCTTGAATAAAAAACAACTGCGCATCAGGCAGATTGTCCTCCAGACTTGTAGGTTCCTCTCCTGACTCTATCCTGGATAAATGGTCAGGTCCTGCATTCAATCTTCCTGGCTTTACAATAACCTCAAAATCATACTCTTGGAAGAGCAGTAGCCATCTACAAATTCTTCCCCCTAACACTGGCTTATTGACCAAGTATTTCAAAGCAGAATGGTTAGTATACATTTTAAAATGTGCACCCAATAGGTAGTGCCTGAATTTCTGTAGGGAATACACCATAGCTAGTCCTTCTCTTTCTGTAGTGGTGTAGTTCTTCTCGGCTGTGGATAGCTTTCTGCTGGAGTAAGCAATCGGGTGGTCAATACCTCCTTCTCCCGGTTGTGTAAGCACGACCCCCAATGCTATGGAAGAAGCATCGACATGAACATGAAAGGGTTTTCTCCAGTCTGGGAAAACAAGAATTGGCGCAGTGATCATCTTTTCTTTAAGTGTATCCAAGCTCTGTTGGCATTCTTCTGTCCATTGGAACTTCGAATCCTTTTTCAGCAATCTTTCCATAGGTGCTGTGATCTTTGCATATCCTTTGATAAATTTTCTGTAGTATCTTGTATGTCCCAATGTAGTGCGCAATTGTTTGACTGAGTTGGGCGCAGGTAAATTAGCAATGATGGAAACCTTCGCAGGATCCATTAGGAGTCCTTTTCTGCATACAATATGACCCAACAAAATACCAAAAGGAGCACAGAAGATACATTTTTTCAAGTTAAGGGAAATCTGATGCTATCTACATTTTTCTAACATCATGCACAGATTCCCTATATGATTCTTTAATAAACCAAATATAGTCCAGTCATCAAAGTAGACTTCTAAAAACTTGTGAATGAATTCTTTAAAAACAACAACAACTCTAGAGAAGATAGCAGGTGCGTTTTTAAGACCAAAGGGCATTACCGTGTACTGGAATGAGCCCCATTCAGTCGCAAAAGTAGTCTTATGGCGGTCGTCTGGATGGATTCTGATCTAATGGTATCCCGAAAATCCATCAGTGAAGGAGTAAGCCTCTTGTCCTCCAACATTATCAAGCACTTCGTCTGTAAAAGGAGTGGGAAATGGATCATGCGCGGATGCATCATTGAGTTTGCGCAAGTCCACACAGATTCTTATTTCACCTTTTGTCTTTTTCTCTTGTACAACCATAGGACTAATCCAATCGCTTTCCTCTACTGGCTCAATAATACCTGCTGCGAGCATTTTATCAATTTCTTCTTTAACCTTTTCTTTATATCGCGGATTCAATCTGTACGGGCGTTGTTTTACTGGCTTGGCGTCTGCTTTCAGAGGTATGCGCATCAATCCTAAGTCTCCTAGGATGCCTTTCATTTCTGTGAACTTGGTAGGAAAGATATCCTGGTAGTCACGCAATAAATCTAAAATATGCCCAACAGTTTCATCATCCCAATAATCTCCTATAGAAGCAAACTTGGGTTCGGCTTCTGTACCAATGTTAATCTTTTTGAGCTTGATGTGTTCTGTAATGGCAGGGATATCAAGCTGAGGACCTTCAACATTGCGCGTCCCTTCTGATTCTGGAATATTGATGTTGCGAGGATCATCGTCCTCTTCTCCAGTGGTGAAATTATAGCATTCCAGGGCATGTTCTATTTGGACAGCCCAATCTGGTTGGGAATATTCTGGTAATGGACATTGTTCAAATACCTTCTTTTTAATACATTTTAAAGCGTGGTCGATGCTTGGATGTTCTGACTCAAAGCTGAAGGTAAGTTGAAAACTTTCTATCATAAGAGGCCAACTTATAGTGCCTCTGCGCAATTCTGTTTCAGTGTGCCAGTTCCTTGGAACTGTATCCAATGTGTGGATGAATAGGTGAACCCACTCATCTTCTGGAATACCTGACCATTGCTGATTACATGCTTCAACATGTGACCTGGGGTCACTCTGTCCCTCATATTTGCATAACACTTCTGCTGTGGTGTCCTGAAATCTGCGCAGTATCAATCTGCGACAGTCTTGCCATGTGTGAATATTCTCTTTATGCGCACCCCACCATCTTGCAGGTGTAGCGCGCAGTGCTACATCCAGTGCCTGTATGCGCTGCTGTTCTGGAAGTTGTTGTTCATATGCATGTATGAATTTGCTTACGTCAGTTAAACCATAAAAAATTGGAGTGTCCGTCAATTCTGTGCCAATCCATCGAATGGATTTAGTCATCATGGCGCAACGTCTTGCAGAAACCTCATGTAAACGATTCTGCCAGTTTTCCAATCCTGCATCTGAGTCTGATGTGCACGAGCTATTGCATCGCCAGCTGATATGGCCGTCTGCTATGGGATTGACTTAGTCACTCTGACTAGCAGTCATTTGATACAAACTTTCCATGTGGCGCGCTTCTTCTTCTGCCCGAATGGGTTCTATATACCTTGGTCCTTGAATAGGATCAAGCGGTGCAATGACCCTAATCTGGTCATCCTCAAAGGTCATCTGTCTTTTCTTCAAATTAATGACAGCCAAATTATCAAATGCCCAGTCTATGCCTAAAAGTGCTAGGTAAGGTCTACTATCATCCATAATTTTGATTACTTCAAAGTCTGCAGAACTTCTTACTCCCTCAATATCAATAGGTACATTGGGTAATTTGCCCAATGGAGAGACTCATTGCTGATTCGCGAGTCTTAGCTAGATGGGGGATCTTGTAAGCTGAGGGCTTCCCATCTGTTCCCATGTCTGCATGGTGAGAACATTAACTTCTGAGCCCAGATCTAAAATGACTTCGTCCATTTCAAATGCGCCAATCTGCGCTGTGAGCCTCATCTCTTTTCCAGTTCTAGTGTGCCTCCCAATCTGGTGAACAACACGCTGCGGTGTGTTCGTCGAAGCAGATTGTTGACATTTATCCAATAGGTGTTGAAGTTCCATAGTTTATTTTTCATTGCGCAACAACTTTAAGCAGTTCCTTAGAAAAGTATGGACACTACCTAGTGCATATTCTTCATCAGGTCTTCCAGATGTAGTGGTCTGTTCTTGTACCAGGTTGTCTTGTCTTAGCACTTGTGATCTAATATCATTATGCGGAATTGCGACAGAGCTTGAAGCTCTCGGATCTGAGAAATACTCTTGAGCTTGCTTGAATGCTTCATTTTGCTTCTGCAAGTTAAGTGGGGCTGGTTTAATATTAGCGCGGCGCACCCATTGCGTCGCTTACCTTCCAGTTCCCATCTCTGGCGCACCAGTGGTTGCACCACTGCGTGTCACTATATTAACTGTAGGGTCTGGTTCTCTTTTTTCTGCTCCAATCAACTGAATATTCTGATTGACCTGTGGCGTCTTTGCTTGCATCTTAGCCATCAACTAAGGGCATTCTTCAATGGCATGATCATAGGATTTACAGTATCTGCAGATGGTTGTAGGATTTTGGCAATCCCTTGCAAAATGACCTTGCGCTCCACAATTATAACAAGTGATCTGTCCTCTTCCACGGCCAAAATTTGTTGTGCGTCCGCGACCCCTATAATTTCCTGCTCGGCCGTCGCGAGTTTGGTCATACTGTGGACCTGCTGTGGGTCCTTGTGTCTCTGATTGTACTCTATAAACATCATGCTTTCTTTCTATCATAAGATCATATTCTCTACAATTGTTCTCATCATGGCCTACTGATTTACAGAAATTACAATATAGATTCTTTGGAGTTTGTACATATTTCTGAAGTAAGTGACATTCTTGTGGTCTATGACCTCTAGTTCTACAGATTTCGCACCAAGGCCCCTGTTCCTGTGGTAAAGGATTAGGTGCTCCAGTTGCAATATAATCTATGAAAACGGGACAATGGTCCTTTGAATGACCTTGCGCTTTACATTTTGTACACCAGATTTCTTCTTTAACATCCTTGCCTTTCTTAATATCGTGCACTTGCAAGGTTAAGTTTGCTAATTGGTTCTGCAACTGCGCAACATCATTGCTTGTTCCAGCAATTGGTGAAGCTTCTAGTTTCATAGCCATCTCTAGAGCTTGTTCCTGAGTATTGAGATTCTGTTGCATAAGAGGAAGTCTAATGTGTGGGAGCAGCGCAGCAATGAACCATTCCTTATGCTGCTGTGGTGCAAACTCAAAGCTTACTTGATCTATCAAGGCTTTGAAGTTCTGGTCAAAGTCCCATACTGATTCTGTAGGTAATTGTTTGATGTCTTTGAGCTCTGTTATACACTGTGATTCTGATTTAGGTTTCTTAAATTGTCTAATCATAGCATTTCTTACATCAGCAAGCGTCCTATTCTGTGCTGCTGAGTATTTCATGAACCAATTAAGGCTCTTTCTCTTAGTGTGGTTGCTAATTGAACCAGTTTAACAGCATCATCATTAATTTGCTTAATTGTCCAAATGGCTTCACATAGGAACCAGTGCTGCTCAGGGTCTTCTATCCCTGTTCCTCTAAAAGTTGGTAGCTTCATGTCATCACCCATCCTTCTTGTGCTAGGTTGAGGTGGAGGTGCTATAGCAGTTCTTCTGGGCTGGTTAAATAAAGGTGGTGCTGAGGTACTAGAAGTACCATGTGGGCTACTAAAAGGTGTTACTGCGGGGTTATACTGAGCTCCGTCTGGCTTTTGCGGTGTAAAGGGGTGATAAGGGATATGAGCACTCCCTTGTCTTTCTATGTGGCTTGCTCTAGGAACTTGGCTATGTTCTGGGCTAGACTCAAAAGAATGCTGGTCAAGGCCTACTTTATACCGTTTTCCACTACGAGTGCAACCAATAAGTTCAGGATCACTATCAGAATCTGCGGACATTACTTGTCTATGCTATTCATCGGAAGCTATGCATAGTTTTGCTTTTTCATACAGAAGCATTTTAATCCATAAGTTCAGAGAATTTAAGAACTTACCTCTGTGTGCTTGGAAGAAACTCCTCTCAGCTTCACTGAAACTCTTTCTTGTATCTACTGCAAACTCAGTGATGAAACCTTCCAGTAGACTATTCAACCAAAAGTCTACTGCGCGGGACACAGAATTGTCTACCCGCTTCAAAATACTGACTAGCTCAGGCGTCCAAGCGACGGGTCGATCAACATGCACAGTGGGTCTAGTATCTGCTAACTTGGCTATCCAAGCATGCAACTCAAGTGCAAATGTGACAAAGAAAATTTCGTGAAGGTCAGTATAGATATACTTTTGCAACCAGTCTTCTGTCTGGAGCCTAGAGATTTTGTTTTCTTGTTCAGCGAACTCTTTAGCCTTTAAATCAAACCAGTCTTCAATTTCTTTAGCTGTAGGATTCCAGTAACACATTTGTTAGCTGAGTAACGGAACCATTTGTTGGCTCCTTCTTCCTCTGGGTTTCGCCTCAATCTCACGCGTCGCCAAAATAACAAGTCTCACAGTAACAAGTCACGAGGCAACGGAACCATTTGTTGGCTGCTTTTTGGGGCAGACCCAGGTTTTAATGAAGCGCAGCAACAAAACCCCTTGGTGCACTGGCCCTCTCAGCAACGAGCTGTGCAGCAGCTCGAGGTCTCACCCAAAGTGGCTATGGGGGGGCTAAGGAATCAGATTTCCTTAACCTAGGCAACACGAAGACTGTTCTTTCTTCCTCGACGATTCCTCAGAGCAGACTGCCTGACTTTTCCGCAGACCCCTCTGCGTAACTGCGCTGAATTCTTGCTCAACAGACTAGCTGCGTGGCATCTCTGCTCCGGCGCACGAGGCGACTATCCCCTGCATTGACGCTCTATGTATTTTTCCTGCCCGCGCTCCCAGCGCAGTAATGCATTCCTCTATCGCCTCAGCGACAACGTTCTACAGGTTTCTTCGACACTTGACAATTATAGCTATCCAGAAAGCTTCGAGAACGTACTCAACATATTCATAAAGATAACGCAACATTCATAGAAACGCAGATAAAACTCAGACATGCATTCATGCAATCATTACCATAACAACAAGACATAAAGAATTCACCTCCCCGGGAAACCACGTCCACGGGAAGTGTTTCATATATTAACTCAAAGGGAACTTATACAATAATGCTGCACACACAGCTGCAGCCTTAGATCTTTCCAGGAAACTCCACGCACACAGCTGGGAGCCCTTCTCTCGATCTAGTCTCTTCCTCTACAGAGATTACAATAGTTCAGACGTCGACTCGGACTGTCTGCAACTTGGGGATTAAATTCACGGTTATCCCAGCTCTAACTCTTGTCTTCTAACAACACAGTAGAAAACAATCCTCATACAAATAACCAACCCACCAACTAGCTAGCTTATCTCAAACAGGTAACCTGCGTCTCAACATCTAAAGGCTAGCTAACTGACTAACATCTAACCTTTACAATTACACATAGATATAGGTGGCCATGGCGGTCGCACCTTTACAAAACTGTGGGCCTTTCCCAACAGTATTCCCCAAAAACCCTAACCACGCACATGGCTAGGTGTACTGTAGGCGCCGTTTCCTGCAGGGTCCGTGACTTCCGGCGCAGATTGCGGGTATGGGCACCTTGTCCTTCGCCTTCAATGCTTTGGTCCGTTGCTCCTCCTTGATCCAAGCAACCATAACTTCTGTACTTAGCCTTAAATGAGGGTAGCTGATCCCTCTATTCCGTCACTTCATTTATTATGGTAGCTGAGCTTTCTATTCAGCCACATCCATTCCTCTATGACGTGCACGCGAGCTCCGCGAGTTCCAGTCTGTAATCTGCGTTGAGCTCATCCATCTGGCACCGTACTGTGCACCATTTCCTTCTGCCCAAAATTTGGTGTTTATTCAAAATTAGCACTTTCCCTTCAACACTTGTGCCTTTTCCTCAAAATTCGCAGCTTTACCATAGTTGCGGCGTAGGCTCCAATAGTTAACTTGCCGATGGGTTATTAGACCACCATGTGTGGGGTCATCCCAGATTTATGTAATATGTGGTTATTGTACCCAGCTAGACAAGTCGGCTCCATAAGGTTATTGGGCAAACAGAACAAGTATAAATAGAGATCGGGAGATCTCTATTTGGATCACTCTGAAACTCATTCTTCCTTCACTCGGAAAGTGGCGCACTTGTGAGGAGGAGGTTCGGCTTCTAGGAGGAGTCTATCTCTTGTATTTTGGTTGTACTTTGGTTGAGATATTGTTCTATTTATCTCTAAGGAAGTTGTGGGGTTTTTCACCTTAGGGTTTTCCCCACGAAAACTTTGTGTGTCTATTGTCTCTCATGCTTTTGAGTCTTGTGATGATTGAAATGCTTGTTATGATTGATATGCATTGATATACTGTACATGTTGTTCTCTTAGTAAAGATCCTAGAGTATTGTGAATTAATGCTCAAAATTTAACATGGTATCAGAGCTAACCTGAGAAGAAGACATTGTGCAGTGACGAAAACCAAGGGTTTCTTGTTTACTGGGTTTCTCTCCACAGATTTTGGAAAAGAAATATAGGATATTGACTCTAATCATCAAAGAGAATCTATCTGTCCAATCAAAATTCAATTCTGATCATTTTCAGATTTGGCCCTAAGCATTAGGGTTTCCACAAAAATAGGAATTTTTAAAATCTGAAGACATAACTGGAAGCTCCTTAGAAAAATCAAAGTTTAGAGCTTTGGATCGCGATTTTTGGCTAGGTAGATCTCCAGAAAACTCAAACCCTAATTCAGGGTCCTCCTTAGTGAACCTGGGAAGACTAAAAGGCATTTATGAAGGGTCAAGCTTTGCATATCTCAAATTCTAAATACACCAAGCTGATTAGCTCATCAAGGCACATCTTTTTATCCTTTCAGAAAGTTGAAATTCACATTTTGAATTTTTAGGATTTTTTCGACAAACCCTAATATGAGACCAGATCCATTTTTCAGCAAAACAAGTGGTAAGACCTAAATCTCTTCTATTTCCATTTGAAATACTCTTTAAGATGTTTCACCACACCAAACTTGAGGATAAGCTTAAAGGGGCTAATAACTTTCAAGCCTGGAAGTATAGGATTGGGTTAATCCTGGAAGAAAATGAATTGGACTCCTACATCAGCTCTGAGGTCCCTATCCCAGAGAATGAAGAGGCTAAGGTATTGCATAAGAAGAACTTGGTCAAGGAAAAGAGAATCATTGTTGATTCTATCAAAGACCATCTCATACCTCATGTGTCATCTCTAAAGACACCCAAGGAGATGTTTGACTCCATGACCAAGTTATTTGAAGGGAAGAACATAAATCGAAAGATGACTCTGCGGAATCAATTGAAAGGCGTCAAGATGTTGAATGGAGAGACCATTCAATCTTACTTCTCCAAGGTCTCTTAGATCAAGGAACAACTTGAAGCTGTGGATGAAGTAGTGGACAATGGTGAAGTTTTTATGACCACTTTGAATGGCCTACCTAGGTCATGGGACTCCTTTATTCAAGGAATCTGTGCAAGAAAGAAATTGATCTCTTTCAGTAAACTGTGGGAGGAATGCTCTCAAGAAGAAGCTAGGCTTGTAGCTCGAGAAGAAAATATGGGAGGTGAAGATCAAGCTCTCGCAGCTCACACCAAAAGAAGCAAGCCCAAGAAGGAGCACTCTCATTACAAGAGATCCTATCACAACCAACAAAAGAATAAGAAGGATCTAAGATGTTTCACATGCAATGAGAAGGGTCACTTTGCTTCAAAATGTCCCAAGAAAAAAGGGATAACAACACCAACAACAACTCCAGCAAGAAGAAGAAGGGCAGCAAAAAAAATTTCCATGCTCATGCTATTGAAGATGATGAACCTCCAAAGAAGAAGGCTAGGGCAGAAAGTGATGATGACTCATCAAGTGAAGAAGAGTATGTTCTAATCTCTGCTCTCACAAATACTATGTCTCATGGTTGTAATGATTAGTTAATTGACAGTGGGGCTTCCAAACACATGACTGGGTTTAAAGAATCTTTCATAAACCTATCTAAACATGAGTCACCCCATAAGGTGAAACTTGGGGATGATTATCAATACCCTATCAAAGGAAGTGGTGAAGCCTCCTACAACCTAGATTCTGGAAAGTCTTTGAAGATGAAAGAAGTTCTTTATGTACCTGGGCTCAAGAAGAATCTTCTCTCCATCTCTGCATTGGATGCAAAATGCATGAGGGTTGCATTTGTAGATGCCCAAGTTATGATGTGGCCGAAGGGTAAAACTATTGATGATGCAGTGGTGATTGGAGAGCAAGAGGGAGGTTTGTATAAATTGAAGGGACAACCGGAACATGGCATGGTACATGAGTCCATGGAGCCGAGTGAACTTTGGCATAGAAGACTTGCACATATGCACTACAGAGCATTACCAATTGCAAGCAAAGCAGTAGAAGGTCTTCCTGAAATGAAGACCAAGCATGAAGGTGTTTGCAAAGGATGTGCAAAAGGAAAGAACATAAAGAAGGCATTTCCAAGCAGTGAAAGCAAGGCAAAAAGCATCTTGGAAATTATCCACCCCGATGTATGCGGTCCTATGTCATCTAGTTCTCTGAGTGGGTATGTTTACTATGTCTCTTTCATTGATGACTTCTCCAGGAAGACTTGGGTTTACTTCTTGAAGAACAAAGATGAAGTATTTGATAAGTTCAAGGAATTCAAAACCTTGATGGAGAACCAAACTGATAAGAAGATCAAAACATTCAGATCTGACAATGGTGGAGAATTCACCTTAGGCGACTTCAAGAAGCTATGTAGTGACTCAGGGATTAAGAGGGAGTTGACTGCTCCTTACAATCCACAATAGAATGGAGTTGCAGAAAGAAAGAATAGAACAATCATGGAAGCAGCAAGGGAAATGTTGCATGACCAGGATCTACCTATGAATCTATGGGAAGAAGCAGCTAGAACAACTATATATGTGCAGAACAGAACACCCCACAAGATATTGGACAACAAGACACCAGAAGAGGTCTTCTCTGGTAAGAAACCTGAAGTCAGCCATCTCAGAATATTTGGTTGTCCAGTATACACTCATGTCCCAAAGGAAAAGAGGACCAAGCTAGATCCTTTAGGAAAGAAGGGTATCTTTGTGGGTTACAGTGAAAGCTCGAAGGCCTACAAATTATACTTTCCAGGATTCGAGAAGATTGATGTCAGCAGGGATGTGACATTTGATGAAAAATCAACATTCGTCAAATCAAGAAAGACACCTGTTGAAGATTATGAAGAACCTAAGGAAACTAGATTTCAAGACACTACCATGACTGAAGCAATTCCAGATGTTGATCGTGAAATTGAAGATCTACAACAACCTGTAGATCCACCTCATGATAATAAGTCTCACAAGAGAAAACCTGCATGGGCTAGAGAGCTCATTCAAGATGCAAAAAGATATGGTATTCCAGAAGAAGAACACAGAGCAAAGAAGAGAACCAGATCACATACAAGCTATGTTGCTTTACTCTGTGATATCATAAACAAATAACCTTCCAATTATGAAGAAGCAGCGGAAAAGAAAGAATGGAAGGATGCCATGATCGAGGAATACCAATCAATAATGAAGAACGATGTTTGGGATGTTGTCCCAAGACCTGAAGGGAAGTCTGTTGTGAATTCCAAATTGATCTACAATATCAAGCATGCTGCATATGGAAGCATAGAGAAATATAAGGCAAGATTTGTAGCTCGTGGCTTCTCTCAGAAAGAGGGAATAGACTATGAAGAAACATTTGCTCCTGTAGCCAGGTACACTTCCTTTAGATCAGTACTTGCCTTGGCTGCAACGATGAAATGGAGGATACACCAGATGGATGTCAAGATTTCCTTCTTGAATGGTGTAGTTGAAAAGGAAGTGTATGTGGAGCAGCCACTCGGTTTTGAAACACTGACAGGGAGTCACATGTATGCAGATTGAAGAAAGCCTTGTATGGCTTGAAGCAAGCTCCCAGAACTTGGTATGGTAGGATGGACAGTTTCCTATCTAGTTTGGGCTTTACCAAGAGTAAAGCAGATTCCAACCTTTACTACAAGGTTGAGGAAGGAAATCCTGTGATTCTACTCCTATATGTAGATGACCTGTTTGTAACAGGAGATGACAGATTGATTACCGATACAAAGAGGAAGCTTGTTACCAAGTTCAATATGAAGGACTTGGAGATGATGCACTATTTTATAGGTATGGAGGTGTGGCAAAGTGCAGATGGGATCTTCCTTGGACAAGGGAAGTATAATGTAGATATCCTGAAGAGGTTCAGAATGATGGATTGCAAGGCTATGGCCACACCTATGGCATCGAATCTGAAGCTTCTATGTGATGCTTCATCTGAGCCGATTGATGTCTCTATGTATCGTCAGATGATTGGGTCCTTAATGTACCTGACGAACACGAGACCAGATATTTGCTTTGTGGTGAACACATTGAGCCAGTTTCTGATGGATTCGAGGAGTGTTCCCCTGGTTGCTGTAAAGCATATTCTGAGATACATGAAGGGTACAGTTGATTATGGGCTCAAGTATGAGGCAAATCAAAAGTTTAACCTGCAGGGTTATGTTGATTCAGATTGGGCAGGTAGTGCTGCAGATAGGAAGAGCACATTTGGGTGCTGCTTCAGTATGGGATCAGGTGTGATCTCTTGGTTTAGCAGGAAGCAGTCCTGCATAGCACTGATTACAGCCGAGGCAGAGTATGTTGTATCCTGTTTGTCTATTTGTGAGGCAATATGGCTTCGGAAGCTACTGTCTCAGTTATTTGATCTCTCGTTGGATGCTACTAGTATCTTCTGTGATAACCAGAGTTGTGTGAAGTTGTCTTAGAACCTAGTGTTTCACGACAATTCGAAACACATAGAGATCAAATATCACTATATCAGGGATATGGTGCAGAGAGGAGTAGTGAAGCTCCTGTATGTTGCGACGGATGAGAAGATTGCAGATGTGATGACGAAACCACTATCCAGAGTGAAGTTCGAGTACTTCAAAGAGAGGCTTGGTGTTCTTCAGATTGATGACAGTTTGAGGAAGAAGTGATGGACACATTTGCAGAAGCCATTCCAAGCATGTTGGAAGGAGGATCCTTCACATGGCTGTGGATGTAAGCGCTGGATGATGAGCATCAGGATGATGCTCCAATTACTGCTATGTATATGTATGTACACATCATGTTGGATGGTGGATATGATCAGTTGGATCATTTATATGTATATGTATGTACGCATCATGTTGGATGCTGGATATGATCAGTTGGATAATTTATATGTATATGTATGCACGCATCATGTTGGATGCTGGATATGATCAGTTGGATCAATTATATGTATTTGTATATGCATCATGTTGGATGCTTGGACCATGTATATATATCAGGTGGATACTTTGTATGATTAGGTGGATCATGTATGATGATATGTATCAGGTAGATACTTGGTATGCATCAGGTAGATGCATTGTATGATCAGGATGATCATGAATGACGAGCTTCAGGATGTTGCTCCAGATGACATGCATCAGGACGATGCAATGATGATGATCAGGATGATCATGTGTACATCAGGATGATGTATGGTGAGTATCAAGTTGATACTCTATGGCCATGGAACAGGTTGTGCAAATAAGCATATAATTTGGCCCTGGGAGATTTGCAGATAGTCTTTCGAGGTTTTTCCTATGGCATGTAATCTGGCCTTGGGATATCTGGCAAATGCTCTTTCGAGGTTTTTCTTTGGGAGGACATATAATTTGGCCCTGGGAGATCTGCAGATAGTCTTTCGAGGTTTTTACTATGGCATATAATTTGGCCATGGGATATCTAGTAGATGCTCTTTCGAGGTTTTGTCCTATGGCATATAATATGTCCCTAGGAGATCCGATAGGTTGGGCTATGTGCTCGTAATAAGTCCTGGGATGTTCTTGCGAGGTTTTTCCATGACCACATATAATTTGGCCCTGGGAGATCCTATAGGTAGAGCTGTGTGCTCTTAACAGCCTGGGATGCTCTTGCGAGGTTTTGTGGTGAGGTCACATATAATATGGCCCTGGGAGATCCTACAGGTAGAGCCGTGTGCTCGTAACAACTTGGGATGCTCTTGCGAGGTTTTGTGATGCATGTAATAAGTCCTGAGGATTCCACAGTATGGCCAGTGATGAAGACCTGTAGATGGTGGGCCTACATCTAGTATGAAAAAGGATTGGCTCTGTAGAACTTCATATGACGAGTAGATTCAGAGATTGGTTGAGATAGGAGCAGTAGTGACGATGATGATGATGATGCATCGATGACGATGATCCAGAGAAGAAGATTTGTGCTAGCAGATCTGTGTCGAGAAATACCTTCCTAGTTAAGAGGGAGTGTTGATGTATATGTAACTTCAGAATGTATTTCATCCATGTATTTCATTTATATATTATTGTACTCCTATAGAGATGTGTCATTCCTCAATACGGAAGTGTCGTCATGTGTATTGACAAGTGTCGCAAGTGTGTTAACTTGCCGATGGGTTATTAGACCACCATGTGTGGGGTCGGACCAGATTTATGTAATATGTGGTTATTGTACCTAGCTAGACAAGTCGGCTCCATAAAGTTATTGGACAAACAGAACAAGTATAAATAGAGATCGGGAGATCTCTATTTGGATCACTAAGAAACTCGTTCTTCCTTCACTCGGAAAGTGGTGCACTTGTGAGGAGGAGGTTTAGCTTCTAGGAGGAGTCTATCTCATGTATGTTGGTTGTACTTTGGTTGAGCTATTTCTCTATCTATCTTTGAGGAAGTTGTGGGGTTTTTCACCTTAGGGTTTTCCCCACGGAAACTCTGTGTGTCTATTATCTCTCCTGCTTTTGATTCTTGTGATGATTGACATGCTTGTTATGATTGATATGCATTGATATACTGTACATGTTGTTCTCTCAGTAAAGATCCTAGAGTATTATGAATTAATGCTCAAAATTTAACATGTGGGTCCTGTGTTGGGCATCCGTAGAGTAGATGTAGTTCCCATATTAGGCATGCCTAGAGTGGAAGCAGTTCCTAGGTTGGGCATACCAACATTGGTTGTGGGAGTGGTGGCCAATGTGGTAGCTGGGATGGTGGAAGATGTTCCACCAATAGTCCCTGTGTTGAAAGGGTTGGAAGAAAAATCAGCCATAGGGCTAGTGGGTGCGGTGTATGTGGGATTTTTGGATTCTGCCTCAGAATCTGATGTGAAATGAGGCACGTCAGAATTGGATGACAGGGCTCTATTCCAATGACGTGTGGAGTCAAGGGAACCGTATTATGGGGGATCTCCCCGGAAGCGCCAAGAACGTCTCGGGGAATCAATGGTGACAGTTTTATCAAAAGATTACCAGGTGGTGGTGAGTGGAAAGCTCTAAATCCCTAATGCAACCGTGCGTGCAAGAGGGGATTGTAAAAAATAAATGGCGCTCAGGCCAAAAATAATCTCAAAACACTTACTATATCAGCTGTGCTATAGTAAGTGGAGTAATAAAAAAAATGTGGTCAGAAAACCAACATGCAAACGACTCCTAAAAAAAGAAAAATGTGTACTGACTAACCAATGGTGGATAATGGATCATGCAAACACCTAACTAGAAGTGGTATTATGACTCAACAAAAAATATCCTCTGCAAGGTGATGAAATCCAAGTCAGAAAATATGAGTAGTGGAATCAAAGGCTGTATATCCCCCTACCGGGAGGGACACCAAGTAGACAATCCTAAAAGTTTTGGCCACTAAGATACCCCGTTCATGGCATGTTCAGTTGGGTGAATCTGCAGTTTGGTTCTATCACCGCTGTACTCCCATAAGGGTGGTACAACGAGAACTACGAAAGGTATCCTTTGGTTACTAAAAGGATAACGGTATTCCACTTAGGCTTTCGGAACCAGTCTAGCTACTTCAACCCTCCTAAGGGAGAGGCCTTCCCGATAAATTGGTGTTAAACCATGTCAACAAATAATAAGGGATTTTTGTACCATCAATGTCAAATCACCATGTCTCAACATGAAAAAATGAGCGAGGGGTGTTATTTGGATACTTATCCCCTCAGTCCTACTTAGCTACAAAATTCTTTTTGTGTTCCCCAAGTGGGGTTAGAATGTTGGTTGAGTTAAGGTTATTTTTAAGGCTCACTTGAAATTATTGTGACAGATTGTGTGCCGGTGTAGGTGTATACCAAAACATTGTGCCTCGCATGGGCGATTTAATCACACACCAAAATAATGGATTCAATTTGCAAAAAAATGAAAGACGTTTCAAGTGAAATGCTTTAATAACCTTTTCAAAAAATATGGATCCCTTAAAAAGTAAAGCACATAAAAGATGTAAAAATAAATCAATTTTTAGAATCTTTCTTGGGAAAAAAAATATAAAAAAAATAAAGCATGCTTAGAAATATGGTTCTAACTTTGCAATGTATAGATTTAGAATCTCATAAATACTTTAAAAAATCTTTCTTTCAATTATCTGAAAATTTTTAAAAGATAAATGAAGTATTTAACAAATATCACTTTAATAATGCTGCAATAATAACACAGTGGGCTGTAAAAATTGCAGAAATTAATGCTGGAAAAATAAGCTACTTTGCGTGAAACTTTTTTGAAAAAATTGGCCGAAACGAAATAGGAAATATCGTGGCTTTCGGGTCAAAACCTGCAATGAGCCGCGTGGCGATATGGGCGAAAGTCACGATGGACCGCGTGGGAAAGTGCGAAATAGTCGCAATGGACCGCGCGGGAAAAGCTCACCCAGCCGCGATGCACTATGCGGGAAAAAGTCAAAAAGTCGCGATGGACCGCGTGGGAAAAAGATGAAAAATCGTGATGGACTGCGCGGGAAAAAGGCTCAAAGTCGCGATGGATCGCGCAACTATGTTGCTGAAAGTTGCGATGTATGGATGGAAAAACTGCTGTTGAAAAATGAACCCAAAAATGGAAATTTTGGGTTGTTTCGGGCTACAGAAAGGGCCAATGGCTAGGGAAGCTATCAAGAAGTTGACTAGTATGGAAGATGTACAGTTTTAAAAGGAAAAAACGACTAAAATGAAGATCTAAAGCAAAAATTTAAAGTTCGAAACCCAGCGGAGTCGGCAAAAACTGTTGCTTGATTTTTCAGCAAAGCATGTGCAAGGATGCACCTATTAACTTGTAAAAGTAGTTTCAATATAAAACAAAACCAACTATGAATAAACTAATATAATATGATCTAACATAAATATGTGCAAATAAATAAAAAACTAGATTTCAAAACATAAGCAATAAGATCTATGGAAAAAACAATAACTTGAAAAAATATTTGATTTTGTATTACCTCAAATGGTGAGGATGATGGGTGTTGAGCATCTCCAAGGTTGAGAAGCTCCAATATCCAATGGTCTCTTCTTCTCCAAAGCTTCAATGGGGATCTTCAAACTCGAAATGGGAGGCAATGGTTCTCAAAGGGAATTTGGCAGCATAAGGATAGGATGAAATGTGGATGATAAGTGAGGAGCCCCTATCACCTTTTTATAGTTTTTGGTAATGGGGAATACCATTATGGTTTTAAGGAAACCAATGGTATTAACCAACATGGTTTAGGTCTCTTTTTCCCTCTTTTTCCTTTTTTGAATATTTTTTATATTTTTATTCCCTTTTAATATTTTTTTGGAATTTTGGACCCTTTTTTAGGGTTTTTTGTGTATTTTGAGGGGAAAACAGGTGCATTGTGGTCTTTCTGGTGACCTTTTGATGGATTTAGAGGCTCAAATGGTGGAAAAGTGAACAAATGGGTCATGTGAATAAGGGAATGAGCTAGTGAACACTTTTTTGGGTGTTAACACTATGATACACCTAGGATTCCAATCAATGGTCATACCTACAACTACCGTGCTATAGCTAGTAGACACATCTACAGTAAGACCTAAAGGGATACTCAAAGACATAATTATCAATATAGAATCCTAGGAATACCCAACTAATTTTATAGTCATCGAAATAAAGAGTAAACTTAGTGGATACCCAATAATACTAGGGAGACCTTGGCTGGAAACTGCAGATGCTTACATAGGATGCAGATCGGGCAATATGACACTCACCAGTGGCTAGGCTAGGAAGAAAATCATGATTTATCCCCCAGCAAGGAAGTCTTCAAACCTAGAATACCAGAACTGGATAGACGATTATGATGATAAATCCAAACAAAACATACGATCTGTCCTTACAATTGAAGCTGCCCTATCACTAAAGGCCATCGACGAAGATAGTCATTTAGATAGGTTTATTCAAAATGATTTTTCTAATCGGAATATGTTTGAAGATTTTCTTGGCACAGGTCAGCAGCAAGGACAGGAAACATTAAACCACGATCCTGACAAAATGTGGGAAAAGGTACTCACACTTGAACAACATCCAATTCAAATAAAAATAATTGAGATAATGCTTGGCAGGACAGTTAATATTAAATCCAATCTGGAGCTAGGACAAGAACAACAATTACTGAAGGTACTTTCAGACAACAACAAAGCCTGTAACATCTCGATAATTTCATAAAAATTTAATTTTTTTTAAAACAACATTAAATGTTAAAACTATAAATGCAGAAATAATAAATGTTTAAATAAAGCAGCATTAATACTGAAGTCATAAATGCTGAAAATAAAATTAATCACTAGGTCTCTTAACTAATAACACCTTTAATGACAACGACACATCATAATTCCTTTAAATTGGTTATGACACTAGTTTTGCTTGTAATAACTGTAACTCGAAATATCTTGTGATAGAGTTTTATTGACAAGGTATTGACAGTTGTTTTATGATGATGATGAAAGGGGTCCTACGAGGTACCCTGAGGCTTACTTAGCTATGTCAGCTAAAGCTTGTGAACCTATTCTTCTTGCGCAGATTTGCAGGTAAGAGTAATGCGACAAATCAAGTGTTAAGAGTATTTATGTTTTACAATTAGCTGTCAATATTTGGTAAAATTTCTAAGTATTTCCTTGCTTCAGGTATGGATCTTTGTCTAACCTAGATGTGTTGTTTTGATCATAAATTCATTTTGCAGAAGTTACAATAATTAATATCTATACTACACTCATTAGTGAATTCGTCAAGATGAATTACTTATGCTTATGAATTTCCAGAATATGTACTAGGTTACATTATCTAAATGCTATTGTGACACCATTATTATCTTTTCATTTCATAAGAAGTATTATTACTATGTAAAGGCTTCAACTTTGTGTAGAGCTTATACTATTGAAACCTTGGAAGAATTAGTGTATTTGGAAAAACATGAATGATTTGAAAAACAATTATAATTACAATTATAGTATTTATGCATCTCTAATTGCTTAAACAAGCATACTATTGAAATAATATTCACTAAAGTCTTATCTTTATATTTATGAATGTTCCAATATAGATCTTGCAAAAAACTATAGAGATTGACCCTTTAAATCCATTATTCATATAATGAAGTGAGCTACGCTATGTGAACAAATTAATATGATGTATAAAATGGAACTCTAACTATAGGATACAACATGTATCAACTTATGAAATATATATATAAAATATGTGAACCCAACCTTTACATTATCAAACTTTGAAAAAGGTGTGTAATGAACGTTGTAACCCTAAGTCTGAACGTTGGCAGGTGAAATGATGGGGTCTTAAAGTTGGAGTACGAGTATGCATGCATCGTTCAAGGGCTGGATTTGACATTTAAGTCTCCTGACTAAAGCATTGAATGTAACAATATGTGGATGCTCTTGTGGATGAAGAAGCACATGAATGAGTTCACAACTTACACTTAAATTGTCGAGCTGTAACAAGCTTTGATATGAATTCTACCGAGTTGGCATCGTTATGGTTGGAATAATAAATAAGGTGTTTAAAGTAGAGGTTTCCCAAATTCCAACGAGCCTGGTTGGAAGCAACCTCCACCGTTGATCTTTGGATTCTTGAGATTGCAATGAAACCCTAAATGCACTCTCCTTTAGTGTCAAGAAACAGTATTTTGTCTTCATTTCGTTATGGTAACAACATTGGTGTGAGGTCGACAGGCCGAGAGGTTCTAGGGTCTTGGTGGTTAGGGTTTCCCAAAATCGAACCCGTAACCTGTGAGCGTTTAACCTACGAGTGTTTGTCATGTTAAGAAGCCGAGCCTTCAGTGGAAGTTTACAGTAACTAAAAGTTGAAGGATTAAATCTTTAGATGGTTTTTCTTTTGTAGATTGAGGGAGTGTTTGTCCAGGTTTTTTGTTGAAGTATTGAACCGGCTTCGATTTTCATGCAGTGGTAAAATATTGACCTCGAAACTGGAACCCTCTCTTCTATATGTTGGATAGATAGCTTCGTCGATTAAGTTTGAAGAAGTGTCTCTCGAAAACGCAGGTAAAGTCCTTTCCTATACAAATCACTGTTATCTCAAATCATTTAATAACCATTTCTAAATTCTTATTTAACCATTTAAAGGCTTGCTTGTCAGGTTTTCTCTCATCAAAGGATCATTTACATGAGGCTTGATAAGAGAGCACTGCGTGTCCACTGGTAAGCCTCGATAGTTACTTACCTCGTTGGTTCTCCTGTTTCAGTTGTGGTTGAAGCTTGATGTTTGGGCAAGGTTTTGATGTTTGGTTCTTGGCATGGCTTTTGTCCAGTGTTTGTAACTTTTGGGAACCAATGTTAAGTGCCCAGCTGCTAAGATTCTTGGCTAGTCTGGTTATTGCAATGTTCACTGTAAAATTTGGTTTAAAGGTACCGTGTTTGGAGATGTAACTGATAAGGGATAAACCCTCGTTATTTTGAATGAAACATATAGTTTTTAAAATTGCAAGGATTTACTGTGTAATGTCTAAATTTCACTTCGTCGATGTAGAATAATGAATATTGTTTTGGTAGCAAGTTTAAAGTTGTTGGTTGAATCATAACTATGAAAAATAGAGGTTTCGTGCTATGTAGGTTTGAATGAAAAAGAAATACCATGTTGAGTTAAAGGTAGAAATTGGAAACTGTATGTTTTAAATGGCTAAATTTTTCTATCTTACGTTTCGAAATAAAAACTCTACTCTGTAGGTTTCAATCATAGAATAAGTTTGACTAACAGGAGTACTGTCATTTTAATGAAAGGCCAAGTGTCGAATGTTAGTTGGTTTTCTGGAAACGAAACCTTGAATTTACAATGTTTGAGTTAGAGTTAGAATGGTGATGATACTCGTTTTCTGGTGTTTGAGGCATCACAAAAGAAAAATGGTTTAAGATAGTAATAAAACTCACTTAGAAGATGCCTTTGTAAAATAGTTAACATAAGTATAGTAGTTGGACAACCGAAAATTGTTTTGGTTTTGGAAACTTAATACAAGAGATTAATGTTTATGTTTTAAATGTGTGGTCCTTAAACTGACTATAGAATAGTCTTAGGGTTTTAAAAGAATAATATACATGTTTTCAAACTTCATAAAGATGAAAGTTTAGTAGTAGCAGAACTGTAAGGTTTTGGAAATAAAATCTAGAATATATTTATTCTGCAAAAATTGAAATATAGCAGACTATTTAAAGTACTGGAAATAATGTTAAGTTTAACCCATGGAAAATTTGATGAAAGGAATGGAATGAGAAATAAAATGCATATATTGATTTTGTATAAAGAATATTTTACAGCTGTTAACTTTCTAAAAATTATAATGTAGGAAATAAGTGGAAACATAACATTTTTCATGTTGAAAAAGAAACAACAGTAGATTGCAAATCAGAAAGAACATTTAGTAAAGATTTGCAGACCTAGACTGGTGCATAGATGAATTATTTTACTTTTATTACTAAGTAAGGGAATCTACTATAAGTCTGATTCCTATGGTAAACTATTCTACGTTAGTTTTTCAGAAATTTCAATCTGATCTAGGATCTTAACTGAGAGAATAACATGTACAGCATATCTACAGCATATCAATCATGGACACAATAATGCAAGCACACAAGAGACATAGAGTTTCAACGGGGAAAACCAAGAAGGTGAAAAACCCCGCAACTTCCTCAGAGATAGATAGAGCGATGATACAACACAAGTACAAGAGATAGTCCTCCTAGCAGCAGCTTCTCCTCCTCCACTAGTGCACCACTCTCTAATGAGAGTGTGAGTGAGAAGTGAATGATCAAATAGAGTGCCTCCCGCACTCTATTTATACTTGACTTGACTTGCCTAATAACCTTTACTAGGTCGGCCTTAACTTAACCACATAAAATAATGCTGAAAGGGCCGACCCCCAATAGGGTGGTCTAATAACCCTTTAACCCATATGAATTATATAGGGCCGACCCCATCAAGGTGGTCTAATAACCTATCAAGTATAAGTTACGACACTTACAATATAAATGACGACACTTATGTATAGAGGAATAATAACATCTCTATAGGAATACAATATATATATATATATGAAATACATTCCGAAGTTACAAATACATCACCACTCCCTCTTAACTAGGAAGGTATTTCTCGACACAGATCTGCTAGCACAAGTCTTCTTCTCTGTATCATCGTCACTGGATCATCATCATCGAATCATCGTCATCGTCACTACTGCTGCTATCTCAATCAATCTACGATCTACTCATCATAGGAAGTTCTACAGAGCCAGTCCTTTTTCATACTGGATGTAGGCCCACCACCTGCAAGTCTTCATCATCACTGGCCATACTGTGGAATCCTCAGGACTTATTACGTGAGTCAACAAAACCTCGAAAGAGCATCATAGGACTGATTACGAGCACACAGCTCAACCTATTGGATCTCCTAGGACCTTTTATATTCCACTGCACAACCTATCCATGGCCACAGAGTATCATCTTGATACTCATGGTCATACTGATCATAACATCGTTCACGAATCACAACCCAGATGCACATCACACAGCACTTACATTCACTGACATGGGAAGACACACCTCATCCATCCGTGAAAGGCGTAGCACTTATATCTACACCATGGGAGAACACGTCTACAACCATGCAAGAATGGAACAACACTTATATCTATGCCATGGGAGAACACATCTATAACCATGCTCGAATGGCTCCAACACTTATATTGCAACCATGGGAGAACACATCTACAACCATGCTTGAATGGCTCCATCACTTATATCGTAGCCATGGGAGAACACATCTACAACAATGCTCGAATGGCCTTAGCTTATATCGCAGCCATGTGAGAACACATCTACAACCATGCTCGAATGGCCCTGGAAATTACATCACGACCATGGGAGAAGACATCTTCCACCATGTTGGAAAAGCCCAGACTTTACATCGTGACCATGGGAGAACACATCTACAACCATGTCTGAAAAGATCATGTGCATCTATGTCTTTGGAACTCATCACACATAATACAATTGATTATGTAATGTATCCACCTGATACATATCATCACATATGATCATCCTGATGCATATCATCCAGAGTATCATCCTGATACTCATCAAACATGATCGTCCTGATCATATAATGCATCCAACCGATGCATATACATATACATGATCCAACAAATCATAGCCAGCATCCAACATGATGCATATACATATACATGATCCAACTGATCATATCCAACATCCAGCATGATGCATATACAGAGCAGTATTGCAGCATCGTCCTGATACTCATCACACAACACTTATATCCACAACCATGGGAAGGATCCTCCTCTCACCATTCTTGGAATGGGTCCTGCAAGTGTGTCCATCACTTCTTCCTCGAAGTGTCATCAACCTGAAGAACACCAAGCCTCTCTTTGAAGTACTCAAACTTCACTCTCACTAGTGGTTTCGTCAACACATATGTAACCTGCTCATCTATCGCAACATACAGGAGCTTCATTGATCCTGTCTACACCATATCCCTGATATAGTGATATTTGATCTCAATGTGATTCGACCTGTCATGGAACATTATGTTCTGAGAAAGCTTCACACAACTCTGGTTGTCACAAAATAGACCAGTAGCATCCAACGGGAGATCAAATAACTCAGACAGTAGCTTCCTAAGCCATACTGCCTCACAACTAGCCGAACAAGCTACAACATACTCTGCTTCAACTGTACTCAGTGCTACGCAGGACTGCTTCCTGCTAAACCAAGAGATCATACTAGATCCCTTACTGAAATAGCACCCCGAAGTTCTCTTCCGATCAATGGCACTGCCTACCCAATATGAATCAACATAATCCTCCGGGTTAAACTTTTGATTTGCCTCATACTTGAGCCCATAGTCAACTGTACCCTTCAAGTACCTCAGAATATGCTTTGCAGCTATCAGGTGAACATGTCTCAGATCTGTCAAGTACTGGCTCAAGGTTTTCACCGCAAAGTAGATATCTGGTCTTGTATTCATTAGGTACATCAAGGACCCAATCATCTGATGATACATTGTAGCATCAACTAGCTCAGATGAAGCATCACAAAGAAGCTTCAGTTTCGATTCCATAGGCTTATCCATGGCCTTGCAGTCCATCATCCCGAACCTCTTCAGGATCTCTACTACATACTTCCCTTGTCCAAGGAAGATTCCATTTGCACTCTGCCACACCTCCATACCAAGAAAGTAGTGCATCATTCCCAAGTCCTTCATCTCGAAATCGGCAGCAAGCTTCTTCTTCGTGTCGGCAATCAATCTATCCTCACCTGTTACAAACATGTCATCCACATACAATAGTAGTATCACTGGATTGCCTTCCTCAACCTTGTAGTAAAGGTTGGAATCCACTTTATCTGATACCACTTTGACAAAGTGTCCTCAGACACATAACTTTATTAATGAAGAAGGAAAATAATTACATCACAGAGATGTGAGGGCTAAATCCCGAAAGATTACCTCACATGGAAAACTCGATGGATTTAAATATCCAAAGAGTAACAATTAATTTACCGTTACCAAAACTAACTAAGGGACACCTCACATAATCACGTGAGTGTGTAGATGCCCTTTTACATTTATTAAACTAAACTTCTATTTATTACATTTTTGGATCATAATTCCTAACAATCCCCCCTTTGATCCAAAAATTCTTTTGAGCAAATACCAAGTTCATTTCTAAACTTATCAAATTTGACCCTTCCAAGATATTTTGTAAAAATATCTGCAGTTTGATCTTCTGATGGACAATACTTTGGCTTGATGATTTGTTTGACGACGAGAGCCCGAATGTAATGATACTTAGTATCCACATGCTTAGTTTTTGAATGAAAAACAGGATTTTTGGCTAACTTGATTGCTGACTGATTATCAATAAATAATGAAGTTGCTTCTTTCTGATCAACTTTGAGGTCTTGCAAAATCCTTCTTAACCAAACTATCTCACAAGCAGCTTCCCAAGCTGAAATATATTCTGCTTCTGTTGTAGAATTTGCAATTGTATCCTGCTTTTTACAACTCCATGCCACTGCAGCTGATCCCATATTCATTAAGTAACCTGAAGTAGATGCCCTGTCATCAACATCTCTAGCAAAATCCGCATCTGAATAGCCAACAAGCTTGAAATTTTTGTTTCTTTTAAACTCAAGTCCAAAATCCTTTGTTCCTTGAAGATACCTTAACACCCTTTTTGCTGCATTCCAATGACTTTCTCTAGGTTCCTGCATATATCTAGAAAGTATGCTAACTGCATAAGATAGATCAGGACGAGTATTCATCAAGTAAATCAAACATCCAATTAACTGTCTATATCCAGTACAATTTACAAGTTCCCCCCCTTCAAACTTAGAAAGTTTTAAATTTTGTTCCATGGGAGTAATCGCTGGTTTACATTCCTCCATTCCAAACTTCTTCAATAATCCAGATATGTACTTAGCTTGAGAAATAAATATACTCCCTTCCTGCTGCTTTACTTCAACTCCAAGATAGTAATGAAGTAAACCCAAGTCTGTCATTTCAAAACCTGTTTGAAGTTCTTTCTTAACTTGAAATATATGATCATTATTGTTACCTGTTATGAGCAAATCATCAACATACATAACCAAGATGACTAAGTTGTTTTCCTGGATTCGAACATACAACGTATCATCTGACTCACTACGAAGAAAACCAACTTTCTGTAGGTAGGCATCCATTTTTGCATACCAAGCTCTGGGAGCCTGTTTCAATCCATACAATGCCTTAACTAGTTTACAAACTTGATTTTCTTTCCCTGGAACCTCAAAACCAGGAGGTTGAGTCATATAAACATCCTCTTGTAGATCACCGTTTAAAAATGCACTTTTTACATCCATTTGATGCACTTTCCATCCATTTTGTGCAGCTAAAGCTAGCACAATCCTGATAGTATTCCATTTCGCTGTTGGAGCAAAAGTTTCTTCATAATCAATCCCTTCTTTTTGAGCAAAACCCTTTGCCACCAATCTTGCCTTATATTTATCAATATCTCCATTTGCTTTGTACTTAATTCTGTAAACCCACTTACAACCAATGGGTTTAACATCATGTGGACAATCGACTATTTTCCAAGTCCGATTCTTCATTACTGCATCATACTCACTTTGCATGGCCATTTTCCATTCATCATACTCAACTGCTTCATTAAAAGTAGTTGGTTCAACAACTGAAAGAGCAAAATTTTCTGAACCCGTATTAGAACTCCTTGTACCTGTTTTGCCTTTTTCATCAGACTTAACATCCTGAAGTAACTTAGTTGCCCATTTTGGTTTCTTCTTTTCAATGTTAACTTGATTTGAATCATCCAAGTTAACTTGTGAAGAATTCAAAGTATCTTCAACCTGTTCATCATCATGTACTTCTGAAGTGAGATCAAACCATTGTTCATTCCTTGTCTTATTTAAGTGTTGCATCCTTAATTGTTCCTTAGTTACTTTTTCCTCTAAGTGACTAAGTTGTTTATCAACCTCTTCTACACTTAAACTTTCAGTTTCATCAAAAATCACATCCCTGCTGACAATAAACTTTCCATCTGACAGAAGCCTATACCCCTTTTTTTCATGAGAATAACCAATCAATATGCACTTAACACTTCTAGACTCTAACTTCTTTCGTTTTTCTTTTGGGACAAGTGCATAAAAAACTGAACCAAAAACTCTCAAATGTTTGACCATAGGTTTGAATCCATACCAAGCCTCAAAAGGATTTATTCCATCAAGTGATGATGAAGGAGATCTATTCCTCAAATAAACTGCTGTATGAACTGCTTCAGCCCAATAACATGATTTCAACCCTTTGAAAAATAACATTGCTCTAGCCATGCCCAATAAAGTCTGATTCATCCTTTCTGATACTCCATTTTGCTGTGGAGTATAAAAATTGGTCAATTGTCTTTTAATCCCTTTTTCCTGACAATAAGTCAAAAAATGATTTGATGTAAACTCACCACCATTATCAGTTCTCAAAGTAGCAATCTTTTCCTTTGTTGCTGTTTCAACCAAATTTTGAAATGACTGAAACTTTTCAAACACTTCTGATTTTTCCTTCAAAAAATACACCCAAACCATTCTGTTAAAATAATCAATAAACAACAAAAAATATTTACAACCACCAAGTGAAGTTTCCAAAGGACCACAAACATCACTATGAATAAGCTGTAATCTCCTTGTTGCTCTCCAAGTGCTTTTTGAAAAAGCTATCCTTCTCTGTTTGCCATAAATGAAAGCTTCACACTTTGCATTTTCCTTCCGAAAAGTAGGCAACCCCTTTACCATTCCTTGTTTTTGAATTTGTACAAGACTATGAACATTCAAGTGCCCAAAACGAATGTGCCACAAGCCGATAGGTGAAACATCAGTTTCAACTAAACCTGCAAATTCCTTCAAATGTTCCTTTGACCTAGGAATGACTGTTCCCTTCATCCTAAGAAGCTTTCCGTCTTCATAACCTGTCATAACTGTTTTGTATGCATCCTTTGTTGAATTAACAAAAAGGATACCACCTTCCATTACAACTTGATGTCCTAATTGGCGAATGACAACTAAAGACAACAAATTTTTCTTAAATGTAGGCACATACCAAACATTAGAAATCAATCTTTCTCCAATTCCAGGCAAATCAACCTTAACTGTTCCTTTTCCTTGTGGTAAATGAATAGAATCATCTGCAAGAAAAATTGAATTTAAATGACAATCTTCATAACTCCAAAAGAAATCTTTCCTATATGTCATATGCTGAGTAGCCCCTGTATCCATAATCCAAGCATCTTCAAAATAATTTTTGAAACAATAAGAAGACTGAACAAAATTCACTGATTCCAACTGATGAACTTGAACAAAATCCATTGATTCTGATTGTCCAAGTGCTGTAAAGACATATTCACAATTTTCACTATCGTCTGCATGAGCATAATGTGCCGCTGATGAAGATTCTTTAGATTCTCTTTCTTTGAGAATTTTTTCAAATGAAACTCTACAGTCTGAAGCATAATGTCCAACTCTATTACAACGAAAACATGTGACCTATTTATTAGCTCTTCCTCTTCCAGAGACCTGTTTGTTTCCTGAACCTCTTCCTCTTCCAGAAAACTGTGACTGTGTGCTTTCAAATTCTTTAGAACCTCTTCCTTGATTTCTTCCTCTTCCTCTTCCGCGGCCTCTTCCTCTTCCAAAACCCTGTCCACGACCTCTATTGTAATTTTGAAAAGCTTTCTGATCATGGCCTTTTTGATGATTACCTGGAGACTGTTTGCTAGTACTTGCAACCAAAACATCTTCTCCTGCTTGCTTTGTTTGACCAAACATTTTTTCATGTGTGGCAAGTAATTCACTTAGTTCATCAAAAGAAATTTTATCCAATTTATTTGTAATTTGTAAAGTTTCCAAAAAATGCTTAAATGTCTCAGGCAATCCTGCGGTCAAAATGGTCACCATCATGCTGTCTTCAATTTTATCAAAACCAGCTCTTGAAATTTCTTGTTTGATATTTTTTAATCTAGAAATGTACTCCATGACATCACCTCCTGAAGACAATTTTTGTTGAAACAACTTCAATTGAAGATCAATTTTCTTAGCTTCACTTTGAGAATCAAATAAATCTTTCAATGTCTTCCAAGCTGACCACGCATCAGAACTATTTTCAATATGCACATAAATATCATCAGAAACAGTACTGTGAATCAATGCTAAGGCCTTTTCATCTTTTATTTCCCACTTTGCAAGCTGATCATGATTAGTTGGTTTGGTAGGTTTAGCATTACAGAAACCCTTCCATAATTCATTGTAAATAAGAGTGCTTTGAATATGACGACTCCAAACTTTATAATTTTTCGATCCTTCCAACTTGTCAGATTCATTAAAAAGACTTATAACTTTAGACATTGTAAAAAAATAATAAACACCTTATAACTCCAGAAGATGTGTATTATGCAAATCTTATAGCTCCAAGCATTAAAGAAAGCACCTTATATCACCAGAAGAAGTAAACAATCACCTTATATCACCAATGGAAGATTTTATGCAAAAATATCACCACCAACATTAAAAGAAAATTACTCATCAACAAGAGTCACCATGAAAGAAATGCTGCAAGAAACACCACACACCATGCAAAAGAAAGCTATAGGGGCTTGGCCTTGACCCACTTATAGCCTTAAGAAAAGAATTTGATAGAGCTTCACTTTGCTCTAATCAAACCTTGAGTGAAAATACAAGTACTCCTTATTACACCAACAATGCTCCTTATTACTCCAATGCCCAATAAAAAATTACACCTTATCACTCCAAAAGATAACAAATCTTTATAGGTGAATTGGAGAGATACAATATTGTTGAGTGAGAGGTCACAAGATCCAGTCCCATCAACTTCAAAAAATAACTTTTTTTTAAGATTATTTCTCTCCAAAAATAAAAATACCTTATCTCTCCAAACAAATTATGTACTTTTCAAAATTTTACATTGAATTAAATGAAAAGTAAAAAAAAATACGATCTCTCCATGGGTATTTAAATTCTACAATGCCTTAACTTGTTTACAAACTTGATTTTCTTTCCCTGGAACCTCAAAGGTTGTTTGAAGAAGGTGACTTTCAAGGTTTTGGAATAGCGAAATTTTAACCGTAAGTTAATGCTTCCTATTCTTTTGGGCTAAAAAGAATCTCTGCAGAATTTTTACTTGAAGAGAGTAAAATATTATTATTTTTTTTAAGGCAAGGTTATATAAAAATTTTGTGGTGAGAGAGATAACATAGTCGATATTGGGTCGGCATTGCTGCTGTATGTTATGGACACACTGTGTCATAAAAGCTTCATAAATTTTGAATTTTGAGTATGATGTAAATTCTGCAAATGCTATCTTGTGTTTACAACAAACATTAATTTTATCGACTGTGGGCACAAGCTTGTAAAATTTAAAACCTTCTCAAAGATGATTATGAACAAGCGCTGGTTAACGGAGTTTGTCTTGTAAGTTGTGACTGTTTTTATATGCTATTTAATCTCATTGCTGAGAATAGTCGAAAATGAAGAGCCAGCCGCCGTTTTCAACTTAACAAAGAACCCAACAAAGCCCATGACGACAAAACCAATCGTTCTGAATGCAACTTTGCTGAATTGCTGAAATTCCTTCCTTCAACGACCTCACAACATTGTCTACAGCATCCATAACTCTGCATATTCAAACCCTACGCGATGTTTACGTATTCAGCGTGCTGAAATTCCTTCTTAGCTCCAACAATAGCAAAATCGCAGGAAGAGAGAGACAAGTTGCAGTTACAGAGTCTCTGTATTGAACTTCTATCCTTACAGTATCAGAAACTATGCGTCTGCGTGAAGTGGCAGTCGCTCGTGGAGGAAGAGAGCCGGCCATGGAGAAGTCGCTCTCCGAACTGTGATTCCTCAACTTCAGAAACTTCGAAGTTGATCCCATTCATGTCCAACGTTTGAAGAGAGAAAAGGAGTGGTCCGTTGAGGCCCGAGCAGTGGTCCGTTGAGGCGCTGAGAGGTCCGCCGATTGAAATTTCGCAGCCGTTGAAATTTAGCAGAGTTTCGTTGAGAATAGCCAGCAGATCCAGAGCCAGTCGCCGTTGGAGAAATGCAGAGAGATAGCCGAATGGACTGTACGTTGGCCACCTGTTTGAAAACGTTGTAGAGCTGCTTTTCAGAGACATTAACCTCCAGGTATAGCAAAGTCGGCGACTGGAATTGACTTCCCTGAACGGAGCCATTGTTGGCACTATCATTCAAACGTGTGAAGGAGGTCCGTTGATTCTACCATCGCTGTGTGAAGGAGAAGCATTTTGTTGAGGAGTAGTCCGCACAAGAGAGAGAACGGCCCTCATTTCTGGCAGTTTGCTGAGTCTAAGGTGAAACCCGCGCAGTGTTGGAGTTCAAGCCCGAGCGTGGAGAAGTCTGTGGAGGAGTTATTGTTGTTTGCTGAAGTTTACATTCCTCAGGTGGTAAGAGTATTATGTAGATATTTGAAAACAATTTAAAGCTTGTGGAATTTAAATACCCATGGAGAGATTGTATTTTTTTTTACTTTTCATTTAATTCAATGTAAAATTTTGAAAAGTACATAATTTGTTTGGAGAGATAAGGTATTTTTATTTTTGGAGAGAAATAATCTTAAAAAAAAAGTTATTTTTTGAAGTTGATGGGACTGGATCTTGTGACCTCCCACTCAACAATATTGTATCTCTCCAATTCACCTATAAAGATTTGTTATCTTTTGGAGTGATAAGGTGTAATTTTTTATTGGGCATTGGAGTAATAAGGAGCATTGTTGGTGTAATAAGGAGTACTTGTATTTTCACTCAAGGTTTGATTAGAGCAAAGTGAAGCTCTATCAAATTCTTTTCTTAAGGCTATAAGTGGGTCAAGGCCAAGCCCCTATAGCTTTCTTTTGCATGGTGTGTGGTGTTTCTTGCAGCATTTCTTTCATGGTGACTCTTGTTGATGAGTAATTTTATTTTCATGTTGGTGGTGATATTTTTGCATAAAATCTTCCATTGGTGATATAAGGTGATTGTTTACTTCTTTTGGTGATATAAGTTGCTTTCTTTAATGCTTGGAGCTATAAGATTTGCATAATACACATCTTCTGGAGTTACAAGGTGTTTATTATTTTTTTACAATGTCTAAAGTTATAAGTCTTTTTAATGAATCTGACAAGTTGGAAGGATCGAAAAATTATAAAGTTTGGAGTCGTCATATTCAAAGCACTCTTATTTACAATGAATTGTGGAAGGGTTTCTGTAATGCTAAGCCTACCAAACCAACTAATCATGATCAGCTTGCAAAGTGGGAAATAAAAGATGAAAAGGCCTTAGCATTGATTCACAGTACTGTTTCTGATGATATTTATGTGCATATTGAAAATAGTTCTGATGCGTGGTCAGCTTGGAAGACATTGAAAGATTTATTTGATTCTCAAAGTGAAGCTAAGAAAATTGATCTTCAATTGAAGTTGTTTCAACAAAAATTGTCTTCAGGAGGTGATGTCATGGAGTACATTTCTAGATTAAAAAATATCAAACAAGAAATTTCAAGAGCTGGTTTTGATAAAATTGAAGACAGCATGATGGTGACCATTTTGATCGCAGGATTGCCTGAGACATATAAGCATTTTTTGGAAACTTTACAAATTACAAATAAATTGGATAAAATTTCTTTTGATGAACTAAGTGAATTACTTGCCACACATGAAAAAATGTTTGGTCAAACAAAGCAAGCAGGAGAAGATGTTTTGGTTGCAAGTACTAGCAAACAGTCTCCAGGTAATCATCAAAAAGGCCATGATCAGAAAGCTTTTCAAAATTCCAATAGAGGTCGTGGACAGGGTTTTGGAAGAGGAAGAGGCCGCGGAAGAGGAAGAGGAAGAAATCAAGGAAGAGGTTCTAAAGAATTTGAAAGCACACAGTCACAGTTTTCTGGAAGAGGAAGAGGTTCAGGAAACAAACAGGTCTCTGGAAGAGGAAGAGCTAATAAACAGGTCACATGTTTTCATTGTAATAGAGTTGGACATTATGCTTCAGACTGTAGAGTTTCATTTGAAAAAATTCTCAAAGAAAGAGAATCTAAAGAATCTTCATCAGCGGCACATTATGCTCATGCAGACGATAGTGAAAATTGTGAATATGTCTTTACAGCACTTGGACAATCAGAATCAATGGATTTTGTTCAAGTTCATCAGTTGGAATCAGTGAATTTTGTTCAGTCTTCTTATTGTTTCAAAAATGATTTTGAAGATGCTTGGATTATGGATACAGGGGCTACTCAGCATATGACATATAGGAAAGATTTCTTTTGGAGTTATGAAGATTGTCATTTAAATTCAATTTTTCTTGCAGATGATTCTATTCATTTACCACAAGGAAAAGGAACAGTTAAGGTTGATTTGCCTGGAATTGGAGAAAGATTGATTTCTAATGTTTGGTATGTGCCTGCATTTAAGAAAAATCTGTTGTCTTTAGTTGTCATTCGCCAATTAGGACATCAAGTTGTAATGGAAGGTGGTATCCTTTTTGTTAATTCAACAAAGGATGCATACAAAACAGTTATGACAGGTTATGAAGACGGAAAGCTTCTTAGGATGAAGGGAACAGTCATTCCTAGGTCAAAGGAACATTTGAAGGAATTTGCAGGTTTAGTTGAAACTGATGTTTCACCTATCCGCTTGTGGCACATTCGTTTTGGGCACTTGAATGTTGATAGTCTTGTACAACTTCAAAAACAAGGAATGGTAAAGGGGTTGCCTACTTTTCGGAAGGAAAATGCAAAGTGTGAAGCTTGCATTTATGGCAAACAGAGAAGGATAGCTTTTTCAAAAAGCACTTGGAGAGCAACAAGGAGATTACAGCTTATTCATAGTGATGTTTGTGGTCCTTTGGAAACTTCACTTGGTGGTTGTAAATATTTTTTGTTGTTTATTGATGATTTTAGCAGAATGGTTTGGGTGTATTTTTTGAAGGAAAAATCAGAAGTGTTTGAAAAGTTTCAGTCATTTCAAAATTTGGTTGAAACAGCAACAAAGGAAAAGATTGCTACTTTGAGAACTGATAATGGTGGTGAGTTTACATCAAATCATTTTTTGACTTATTGTCAGGAAAAAGGGATTAAAAGACAATTGACCAATTTTTATATTCCACAGCAAAATGGAGTATCAGAAAGGATGAATCAGACTTTATTGGGCATGGCTAGAGCAATGTTATTTTTCAAAGGGTTGA
This sequence comes from Larix kaempferi, assembly GCA_027924585.1. Taxonomy (NCBI): domain Eukaryota; kingdom Viridiplantae; phylum Streptophyta; class Pinopsida; order Pinales; family Pinaceae; genus Larix; species Larix kaempferi. The sequence goes on along the minus strand of BSBM01000655.1, from coordinate 2,094,061 downwards.
AATCATGTTATTGGGCAGAAGCAGTTCATACAGCAGTTTATTTGAGGAATAGATCTCCTTCATCATCACTTGATGGAATAACTCCTTTTGAGGCTTGGTATGGATTCAAACCTATGGTCAAACATTTGAGAGTTTTTGGTTCAGTTTGTTATGCACTTGTCCCAAAAGAAAAACGAAAGAAGTTAGAGTCTAGAAGTGTTAAGTGCATGTTGATTGGTTATTCTCATGAGAAAAAGGGGTATAGGCTTCTGTCAGATGGAAAGTTTATTGTCAGCAGGGATGTGATTTTTGATGAAACGGAAAGTTTAAGTGTAGAAGAGGTTGAAAAACAACTTAGTCACTTAGAGGAAAAAGTCACTAAGGAACAATTAAGGATGCAACACTTAAATAAGACAAGGAATGAACAATGGTTTGATCTCACTTCAGAAGTACAGGATGATGAACAGGTTGAAGATACTTTGAATTCTTCACAAGTTAACTTGGATGATTCAAATCAAGTTAACAACCAAGAGTAACAACTAATTTAGCGTTACCAAAACTAACTAAGGGACACCTCACATAATCACGTGAGTGTGTAGATGCCCTTTTACATTTATTAAACTAAACTTCTATTTATTACATTTTTGGATCATAATTCCTAACAATCCCCCCTTTGATCCAAAAATTCTTTTGAACAAATACCAAGTTCATTTCTAAACTTATCAAATTTGACCCTTCCAAGAGATTTTGTAAAGATATCTGCAGTTTGATCTTCTGATGGACAATACTTTGGCTTGATGATTTGTTTGACGACGAGAGCCCAAATGTAATGATACTTAGTATCCACATGCTTAGTTTTTGAATGAAAAACAGGATTTTTGGCTAACTTGATTGCTGACTGATTATCAATAAATAATGAAGTTGCTTCTTTCTGATCAACTTTGAGGTCTTGCAAAATCCTTCTTAACCAAACTATCTCACAAGCAGCTTCCAACCAGGTTCCAACCAGACCAAGCTTCAACCGCGTGCTCTGATACCACTTTGACAAAGTGTCCTCAGACACATAACTTTATTAATGAAGAAGGAAAATAATTACATCACAGAGATGTGAGGGCTAAATCCCGAAAGATTACCTCACATGGAAAACTCGATGGATTTAAATATCCAAAGAGTAACAACTAATTTACCGTTACCAAAACTAACTAAGGGACACCTCACATAATCACGTGAGTGTGTAGATTCCCTTTTACATTTATTAAACTAAACTTCTATTTATTACATTTTTGGATCATAATTCCTAACAATCCCCCCTTTGATCCAAAAATTCTTTTGAACAAATACCAAGTTCATTTCTAAACTTATCAAATTTGACCCTTCCAAGAGATTTTGTAAAAATATCTGCAGTTTGATCTTCTGATGGACAATACTTTGGCTTGATGATTTGTTTGACGACGAGAGCCCGAATGTAATGATACTTAGTATCCACATGTTTAGTTTTTGAATGAAAAACAGGATTTTTGGCTAACTTGATTGCTGACTGATTATCAATAAATAATGAAGTTGCTTCTTTCTGATCAACTTTGAGGTCTTGCAAAATCCTTCTTAACCAAACTATCTCACAAGCAGCTTCCAACCAGGTTCCAACCAGACCAAGCTTCAACCACGTGCTCTGATACCACTTTGACAAAGTGTCCTCAGACACATAACTTTATTAATGAAGAAGGAAAATAATTACATCACAGAGATGTGAGGGCTAAATCCCGAAAGATTACCTCACATGGAAAACTCGATGGATTTAAATATCCAAAGAGTAACAACTAATTTACCGTTACCAAAACTAACTAAGGGACACCTCACATAATCACGTGAGTGTGTAGATGCCCTTTTACATTTATTAAACTAAACTTCTATTTATTACATTTTTGGATCATAATTCCTAACAATCCCCCCTTTGATCCAAAAATTCTTTTGAACAAATACCAAGTTCATTTCTAAACTTATCAAATTTGACCCTTCCAAGAGATTTTGTAAAAATATCTGCAGTTTGATCTTCTGATGGACAATACTTTGGCTTGATGATTTGTTTGACGACGAGAGCCCGAATGTAATGATACTTAGTATCCACATGCTTAGTTTTTGAATGAAAAACAGGATTTTTGGCTAACTTGATTGCTGACTGATTATCAATAAATAATGAAGTTGCTTCTTTCTGATCAACTTTGAGGTCTTGCAAAATCCTTCTTAACCAAACTATCTCACAAGCAGCTTCCCAAGCTGAAATATATTCTGCTTCTGCTGTAGAATTTGCAATTGTATCCTTCTTTTTACAACTCCATGCCACTGCAGCTGATCCCATATTCATTAAGTAACCTGAAGTAGATGCCCTGTCATCAACATCTCTAGCAAAATCCGCATCTGAATAGCCAACAAGTTTGAAATTTTTGTTTCTTTTAAATTCAAGTCCAAAATCCTTTGTTCCTTGAAGATACCTTAACACCCTTTTTGCTGCATTCCAATGACTTTCTCTAGGTTCCTGCATATATCTAGAAAGTATGCTAACTGCATAAGATAGATCAGGACGAGTATTCATCAAGTAAATCAAACATCCAATTAACTGTCTATATCCAGTACAATTTACAAGTTCCCCCCCTTCAAACTTAGAAAGTTTTAAATTTTGCTCCATGGGAGTAATCGCTGGTTTACATTCCTCCATTCCAAACTTCTTCAATAATCCAGATATGTACTTAGCTTGAGAAATAAATATACTTCCTTCCTGCTGCTTTACTTCAACTCCAAGATAGTAATGAAGTAAACCCAAGTCTGTCATTTCAAAACCTGTTTGAAGTTATTTCTTAACCTGAAATATATGATCATTATTGTTACCTGTTATGAGCAAATCATCAACATACATAACCAAAATGACTAAGTTGTTTTCCTGGATTCGAACATACAAAGTATCATCTGACTCACTATGAAGAAAACCAACTTTCTGTAGGTAGGCATCCATTTTTGCATACCAAGCTCTGGGAGCCTGTTTCAATCCATACAATGCCTTAACTAGTTTACAAACTTGATTTTCTTTCCCTGGAACCTCAAAACCAGGAGGTTGAGTCATATAAACATCCTCTTGTAGATCACCGTTTAAAAATGAACTTTTTACATCCATTTGATGCACTTTCCATCCATTTTGTGCAGCTAAAGCTAGCACAATCCTGATAGTATTCCATTTCGTTGTTGGAGCAAAAGTTTCTTCATAATCAATCCCTTCTTTCTGAGCAAAACCCTTTGCCACCAATCTTGCCTTATATTTATCAATATATCCATTTGCTTTGTACTTAATTCTGTAAACCCACTTACAACCAATGGGTTTAACATCATGTGGACAATCAACTATTTTCCAAGTCTGATTCTTCATTACTGCATCATACTCACTTTGCATGGCCATTTTCCATTCATCATACTCAACTGCTTCATTAAAAGTAGTTGGTTCAACAACTGAAAGAGCAAAATTTTCTGAACCCGTATTAGAACTCCTTGTACCTGTTTTGCCTTTTTCATCAGACTTAACATCCTGAAGTAACTTAGTTGCCCATTTTGGTTTCTTCTTTTCAATGTTAACTTGATTTGAATCATCCAAGTTAACTTGTGAAGAATTCAAAGTATCTTCAACCTGTTCATCATCCTGTACCTCTGAAGTGAGATCAAACCATTGTTCATTCCTTGTCTTATTTAAGTGTTGCATCCTTAATTGTTCCTTAGTGACTTTTTCCTCTAAGTGACTAAGTTGTTTTTCAACCTCTTCTACACTTAAACTTTCAGTTTCATCAAAAATCACATCCCTGCTGACAATAAACTTTCCATCTGACAGAAGCCTATACCCCTTTTTCTCATGAGAATAACCAATCAACATGCACTTAACACTTCTAGACTCTAACTTCTTTCGTTTTTCTTTTGGGACAAGTGCATAAAAAACTGAACCAAAAACTCTCAAATGTTTGACCATAGGTTTGAATCCATACCAAGCCTCAAAAGGAGTTATTCCATCAAGTGATGATGAAGGAGATCTATTCCTCAAATAAAATGCTGTATGAATTGCTTCTGCCCAATAACATGATTTCAACCCTTTGAAAAATAACATTGCTCTAGCCATGTCCAATAAAGTCTGATTCATCCTTTCTGATACTCCATTTTGCTGTGGAGTATAAAAATTGGTCAATTGTCTTTTAATCCCTTTTTCCTGACAATAAGTCAAAAAATGATTTGATGTAAACTCACCACCATTATCAGTTCTCAAAGTAGCAATCTTTTCCTTTGTTGTTGTTTCAACCAAATTTTGAAATGACTGAAACTTTTCAAACACTTCTGATTTTTCCTTCAAAAAATACACCCAAACCATTCTGCTAAAATCATCAATAAACAACAAAAAATATTTACAACCACCAAGTGAAGTTTCCAAAGGACCACAAACATCACTATGAATAAGCTGTAATCTCCTTGTTGCTCTCCAAGTGCTTTTTGAAAAAGCTATCCTTCTCTGTTTGCCATAAATGCAAGCTTCACACTTTGCATTTTCCTTCCGAAAAGTAGGCAACCCATTTACCATTCCTTGTTTTTGAAGTTGTACAAGACTATCAACATTCAAGTGCCCAAAACGAATGTGCCACAAGCGGATAGGTGAAACATCAGTTTCAACTAAACCTGCAAATTCCTTCAAATGTTCCTTTGACCTAGGAATGACTGTTCCCTTCATCCTAAGAAGCTTTCCGTCTTCATAACCTGTCATAACTGTTTTGTATGCATCCTTTGTTGAATTAACAAAAAGGATACCACCTTCCATTACAACTTGATGTCCTAATTGGCGAATGAAAACTAAAGACAACAAATTTTTCTTAAATGTAGGCACATACCAAACATTAGAAATCAATCTTTCTCCAATTCCAGGCAAATCAACCTTAACTGTTCCTTTTCCTTGTGGTAAATGAATAGAATCATCTGCAAGAAAAATTGAATTTAAATGACAATCTTCATAACTCCAAAAGAAATCTTTCCTATATGTCATATGCTGAGTAGCCCCTGTATCCATAATCCAAGCATCTTCAAAATCATTTTTGAAACAATAAGAAGACTGAACAAAATTCACTGATTCCAACTGATGAACTTGAACAAAATCCATTGATTCTGATTGTCCAAGTGCTGTAAAGACATATTCACAATTTTCACTATCGTCTGCATGAGCATAATGTGCCGCTGATGAAGATTCTTTAGATTATCTTTCTTTGAGAATTTTTTCAAATGAAACTCTACAGTCTGAAGCATAATGTCCAACTCTATTACAACGAAAACATGTGACCTGTTTATTAGCTCTTCCTCTTCCAGAGACCTGTTTGTTTCCTGAACCTCTTCCTCTTTCAGAAAACTGTGATTGTGTGCTTTCAAATTCTTTAGAACCTCTTCCTTGATTTCTTCATTATAAATGTCCAACCGAACCAACCTGTTGATCGTATCCATGCTTGTGCTTGTTTCAAGCATAATGCCAACACCAAGATAGTGAATACCATAAACCCAATGGTTACACCCACTTCTTGTAAAACCTGGTTCACCATGAAGAAATCAAAACATCTTGTACCAAACGCTTGAGCTTGCTCTTCAAGCCATACAATGATTACCTTGAGCTCGTAAACAAATCTTCCTATGCAATCCTGAGCACCTTCTATGCTCCACCTCGAACTTTACATGCGAAGACCTTAGCCAAATCCGGCCAAGACAACCAAATGAGCCTTTACCGCTCACCTTCACGTCTTTTTACAATGGAGTTAACCAAGCCTTTAAAATAGGCTTCATTACATGTAATCTCATGGACAAAAAACATAAACTCACAACAACCAACTCATGCCCTACCCCTTTTAGTTAACCTAAATCTACGTCTAGATTTTTCATAGGTAACTAAACAACCTAGGGTATGCATGCCTTTTGAGGTCTTACAGTCATATGCCCAATTACAAAATTTTCCAACTCCAATTAATAATAATAATTTTTCTACCATTGCTCTTTTTTTTTTATTATATTAACCTGCCCTTACAAATGTCACGAACACTTTCACTCTCTCGAAACTGCTTGACCACCCTTAAACCAAAAAACACAGCCGTTATTAAAACAATGCTTTTCCAGACAAATAATTGAGAAATCATTTACCACTCTCCACGCAAGTTAGAGGAGCGACCACCACAGGACTGCAACTCGTCCAATCGGCTGCAACCACCACTTAGATGGGTGACCACCACAGGATTGGCTGGTCGGCTTCCTCACTCTCCAACGGAGCTGTCTCTATACGTCGGATGGCTTCTCCCCAACCGAAGCATAAACAACAGACAGTGGACAAGTCTCGCGAACTCTAGCATGAACCGGCTCTCTCCTGCGTTAACACTTCATGTGTTGAATGGTGCATCCTCTCGAACAATGGTGGCTATGGAACAGTGGCTCCTCCCTCTCGAACAGGCTTTTCTACAATTCTCTTTTGGACAGACGACCTCTCCCACGCTGTACTCACAATCTTTCACACGGACCGGGCTTCAACACAAACCTCAGCAGGAGTGTCAGGTCTGCACACTTGTTCTCTAGATGACGGCAGGTTTCACCTGCTCCTCCTCACCGAAACACAGCACCGGCTGTGGGTTTCTACAAATGACAGTAGACCAGCTCTGTCTTCCACCACGGTGGCTTCCACACAGCGGTTGCTGTTGGAGAGGTGACTCTCTTCCTCCAACGCTCGAGCTCCGACACTCCCTCTCAAAACTGCAACAGCCTCTCCTTCATGAGCGACTCCTGAAATGCGGTGCTACACACAGGATGCTCAATGGCTTCACGGGCTTCCTCCATAGCATGAGTTCCCCAGTGGAATTCTCCACTTTGACAAAGTGTCCTCAGACACATAACTTTATTAATGAAGAAGGAAAATAATTACATCACAGAGATGTGAGGGATAAATCCCGAAAGATTACCTCACATGGAAAACTCGATGGATTTAAATATCCAAAGAGTAACAACTAATTTACCGTTACCAAAACTAACTAAGGGACACCTCACATAATCACGTGAGTGTGTAGATGCCCTTTTACATTTATTAAACTAAACTTCTATTTATTACATTTTTGGATCATAATTCCTAACAATCCCCCCTTTGATCCAAAAATTCTTTTGAACAAATACCAAGTTCATTTCTAAACTTATCAAATTTGACCCTTCCAAGAGATTTTGTAAAAATATCTGCAGTTTGATCTTCTGATGGACAATACTTTGGCTTGATGATTTGTTTGACGACGAGAGCCCGAATGTAATGATACTTAGTATCCACATGCTTAGTTTTTGAATGAAAAACAGGATTTTTGGCTAACTTGATTGCTGACTGATTATCAATAAATAATGAAGTTGCTTCTTTCTGATCAACTTTGAGGTCTTGCAAAATCCTTCTTAACCAAACTATCTCACAAGCAGCTTCCCAAGCTGAAATATATTCTGCTTCTGCTGTAGAATTTGCAATTGTATCCTGCTTTTTACAACTCCATGCCACTGCAGCTGATCCCATATTCATTAAGTAACCTGAAGTAGATGCCATGTCATCAGCATCTCTAGCAAAATCCGCATCTGAATAGCCAACAAGCTTGAAATTTTTGTTTCTTTTAAACTCAAGTCCAAAATCCTTTGTTCCTTGAAGATACCTTAACACCCTTTTTGCTGCATTCCAATGACTTTCTCTAGGTTCCTGCATATATCTAGAAAGTATGCTAACTGCATAAGATAGATCAGGACGAGTATTCATCAAGTAAATCAAACATCCAATTAACTGTCTATATCCAGTACAATTTACAAGTTCCCCCCCTTCAAACTTAGAAAGTTTTAAATTTTGTTCCATGGGAGTAATCGCTGGTTTACATTCCTCCATTCCAAACTTCTTCAATAATCCAGATATGTACTTAGCTTGAGAAATAAATATACTCCCTTCCTGCTGCTTTACTTCAACTCCAATATAGTAATGAAGTAAACCCAAGTCTGTCATTTCAAAACCTGTTTGAAGTTCTTTCTTAACCTGAAATATATGATCATTATTGTTACCTGTTATGAGAAAATCATCAACATACATAACCAAGATGACTAAGTTGTTTTCCTGGATTCGAACATACAACGTATCATCTGACTCACTACGAAGAAAACCAACTTTCTGTAGGTAGGCATCGTAAATCCCAAACTGGATAGGAATCCATCTATCCTGCCATACCAGGTCCTGGGTGCCTGTTTCAAACCATACAGGGCTTTCTTCAGTTTGCACACATGTGATTCTCGGTCATGTGTCTCAAACCCGAGTGGCTACTCCACATACACTTCCTCTTTGACTACACCATTCAAGAAATCTGTCTTGACATCCATCTGGTGTATCTTCCAGTTCATCACTGCAGCCAGAGCAAGTACTGATCTAATGGAAGTGTACCTGGTTATAGGTGTAGAAGTCTCTTCATACTCAATCCCTCTTTCTGGGAGAAGCCACGAGCTACAAACCTTGCTTTGTATTTCTCCATGCTACCATCTGCAGCATGCTTGATCTTATAGATCCATTTGTAAGTCACAACAGACTTCCCTTCATGTCTTGGGACTGCATCCCAAACATCATTCTTCATGATCGACTGGTACTCCTCGATCATGGAATTCTTCCCGAATCCTGGGAACTTCAATATCTTCAATAGATAACTTGTTGCTGGAACAAATGTTGTAGTCCTTCTTTTGTAGGTGATGGCATACGATCTTTCCTACAAAACAAGTTAAATTGCATGATTAGAAACATCTCATAGTTTTCAGAATAAATTCTTACACATAAAGAAATATGTCATACAGTCATGCAATTATCTTAGCCAATGCTTCAATACAACATTTATCCATATACCGTAACTTTCTAGATGCCTTCCAATCTCTACTAGAACATTGTTAAGAGTGTGCACAACTCCCAACATGTCAGCAAAGAGGTTTCATTCTCGATAAGTGGCAATGGAATTTTGTACAGTGCCATAGGCCACTTACCCATCACATGCATATTAGTAGTATACTGTTCATTAATGCAATTATTCTAATATGCATGATACACAACCTAATTCTAGGAACATAAGCGTATACACCATTGAACATTATTATTTAAACAATCAAATATACAAGAAATGACAATTCAAATACTTATCTTTGTTTGTTTGTTGAGTGGACTCCCTCCCAATCTTTGCTTCCTTGCAGGAACTACTAGAGTGTGCTCCCTCTTGATCTGGATTATCTGTCCTATCCATCTTGGACCACTATGAATGCTTAAATGTGCACTAGTGTCATGAGTGTGCCATCCTTAAGATCTCATGCATAATAATACATTCTTTAGTATAATCTCAAAACAAGATAATCTTAAACATGTATAGTCAAGATCATTTCATATAGAGATAATTTATCACAGTTCTTTTACTCATGCATATTCCTATTTGACCATAGGACTTTTCTGGTTAGTCATGTCATCAATCAAAGTAAGAAGCATAATATGCCTAAACCCATAATTACTCAAACCTATAACTTCATGAATAATCATTATCAATGATACCAAGTATACTTATATGAGAGATCCTAACACAAGGTAGGATTCTAACTTGATAAAGGAAAAACATACCTAGATTAGCATGCTAGTTAGTTATGTCTAAGATACCGGCATAATGTCTTCTTGTTCTCTTCAATGACTTGTGCTAGTAACCTGCATATCTCATAGGTTAACCATTATAGAACCAATTTATACATACCTCATAAGTAGATCTTCTATGTGATCCATGACAATGGATGAATCTTTGTCTTCATGTCACCATGGTCATATGTTCTTGAACTAGAACATGATTTGTCTTTCTTGATGTACCTTTCATGTTAGCGGACAACATCAACCTCATACAACACCACAATGCATTAGTACAATCATAAGTGTCAAAACCCTAATCAATGGATATCTACATTCATAATTTTATTAAGGTGATACGACAAGTCTAAAGTTAATCAAGATTGTACTAAACTTAATGAAGACAAACATACCATAAACTTAATCATGAACAGATCTCGAAACATACTTGGATAAGTCATACCTGTCGAGATTGCTTGTAATATTCTTATGTAAGTCCTTAGCCTCATCTCCCTCTGAAATAGGAACTTCTTCACTTATGCAGGTGACCAATCCATTCTCTTCTAGGATTAACCCGATCCACTTGATTTGTAGAAACTGGATCTGGAGCCGGATTAGGGTTTGTCAGGGAAACCCTAAAAATTCAAACTTTGAATTTCAAACTTTTGAAAGGATAGAAAGATGTGCCTTGATGAGCTGATCAAGCTGGTATACTCAGAATTTGAAAACTGCAAAGTTTCACCCCTCAAAATTTCCTTTGAAACTTCCAGATATTCTGGATAGGATCCTGAACTAGGGTTTGATAAATCCCACCCTTCTGTCCAACCAAAAGGTTCGATCCAAAGCTCTAAACTTTGATTTTTCTGAGGATCTTCCAGCCATGGTCACAGACTTCAGAAATTCCAACTTTTACAGAAGCCCTAATTTTCCACCTTTCCGATCAAAATCCCGAACTAGGGTTTGATCAAGCCCGACCTTCTGCCCAACCAAAAAATTCGATCTGATTTTGATGAGGAGCATCTAGCCATGGCCTCCGATATAAAAAATTCCAACATTCTCTGAAACCCTAAATTCCCGGAGCCATGAATGAAGGTGCTCAAAATCCAATTTTGGTTTGACAGAAATATGCACCTAATTGTTTCTAGTGTAACTCCAAAATTTCAGATCTACAGGGTCTAAAAATTATTCCTGTGGTATCCTGACCTGTTATCTTTCCAACACCATAGGTCTGACCTCAAATGGATTCTTTGAGAGAGATTTCTGCCAAGTGTCGCAACGTGACCTGTTTGTGGGATAAAATAGGAGAGCAAACTTGTACGGAGCGCCATGTGTCACTGGTTCAATTTCGGCCTCTGAAAATCATACCTGTGAAAGTATAGTCCGTGCCTTACTTGCCACTTTTTACTAAATTTCATTTGGAGCTTCCTATCCCAAGTTGTGACCTTTTTTCCTAGGTCACCTGTTTATGACTGAGATCTGTTTATCTTTGACCTGTAAGATTTTCATATCCTGAAACCTTGCCGAAATGAATTTATAGCGAAAGTTCTAGGATGACTGGTTTTTTTTATATCAATCCCTAGCTTCGCAAGTGAAACAAGTGTCATAAATTCCATACCATGCCTTCTTTCAAGCTAGCTATGATACCATGTTAGTTTTTCATAAATTTCAATCTGATCTAGGATCTTAACTGAGAGAATAACATGTACAGCATATCTACAGCATATCAATCATGGACACAATAATGAAAGCACATAAGAGACATATAGTTTCACTGGGGAAAACCAAGAAGGTGAAAAATCCCGCAACTTCATCAGAGATAGATAGAGCAATGATACAACCCAAGTACAAGAGATAGTCCTCTTAGCAGTAGCTTCTCCTCCTCCACTAGTGCACCGCTCTCCAATGAGTGTGTGAGTGAGAAGTGAATGATCAAATAGAGTGCCTCCCGCACTCTATTTATACTTGACTTGACTTGCCTAATAACCTTTACTAGGTCAGCCTTAACTTAAACACATAACATAATGTTGACAGGGCTGACCCCCAATAGGGTGGTCTAATAACCCTTTAACCCACATGAATTATACAAGGCCGACCCCATCAAGGTGGTCTAATAACCCATCAAGTATAAGTTACGACACTTACAATATAAATGACGACACTTCCGTATAGAGGAATAATAACATCTCTATAGGAATACAATATATATATATATATATGAAATACATTCCAAAGTTACAAATACATCAACATTGTGTTTTCTTAGTTTAAACTTGAAGAATAAATAAATCAATATTTAAGAGAAATCATTACAGAGTTATTCTATCCAATCATTGGCATTATGCCCATCCAATTTTTCTATCTTAAATTTTTCCTTTTCTGTACTGGAGTACGATGCAGAAAGTTCGCATGGGGAAAAATGTAGAAAAGATTCTTTTAATTATCTTCTCATCTCTTTATCATCTTTAAAACAAATTTATCTCTAGATCATAAATTGAAAACAATCACTTCTTTATGTCATTAACTGTACATACTTAACCTACAAGTTCAGGAAATTATTTAACTACAAAAAATAGGGTAGAACAGTAGAAGTTGATTGACTGTAGGAGAAACAAACAACCCAAGGAACCTGTTCCACTCAACCTATTCCTGAAGACAACCAAAATTACTTTCCTTAGGACCCCCGATCCTGTTCACTAAACCACCAGGAAGAAGAATCTGTAGAAGCCTTAGTTCATTAACTTGCAGTAAAAATGTAGATCATCCAGTCATAAAGACTCAACAGTCAAAGAGACCTACACCAACACCTCTGGTTCTCCTCTCAGAATATTTGAACAGCCTTACAATGCACTTCCACTTAGCCTCCCTATTCGAATCTCTCAGTGATCACCTGATACACTTGAGGAATTTTTTCTGCAGAAAATATTGTAGAGCTGCCTGCTCAATTCGAATTGCCTTATCTAGGCTACCTAGGCCTTTTAGTGGTTAAACTGGTCATCAATGAGCTAACATCTCTCTTCCCCCACCTGGGGGATAATTCCACAAATTTAGGGGTAGTTGTCCCATAACCAACAACTAGTGGTAGAGTGCAAATGCTGCCGTCTGTCCCATGCCTTCTAACAGCTTCCATTCCTCCTAGTGGGTCAGTGAACACTCATTTAACAGTTCCCTTGGGTGTTTGTCTCTTGTTTAATTTATTAAATAATAATAATAAGTCATTACAATCATCCTTGACCAGATTTGGTCATAGTTACAAAACTCTGTAATAAAAATTAACATAATGTGTTTTCAAATAAAAATAAATAGTCTCTAAATTTGGGTAGGTGACAAAGCCTTTGCATGGAAATACATTGACATGAAGGGTATCCACCCAGACATCTGTTAAAACTATATCTATATAAAGGAAGGTGTTGTTCCTATCAAGCAACCACAGAGAAGAATGAACCCAACACTAAAGGACATAGTTAAGTTGGAGTTACAAAAGCTGTTAGATGCAGGGTTCATATACCCAATCTCAGATACTGAGTGGGTATCACCACTGGTCATAGTTCCTAAAAAAGGAGGGAAGTGGAGGATTTGTGTGGACTACAGAGAGCTCAATAAAGCAACCAAGAAAGATCACTTTCCTCTCCCATTTATCGATCAAGTACTGGACACATTAGCTGGGAACAAATATTTCTCATTTTTGGATGGCTTCAGTGGGTACAACCAAATCCTCATTCACTCAGTTGATCAAGACAAAACAACATTCACATGCCCATGGGGCACTTATGCATACAGAGTGCTTCCATTTTGGATCTGTAATGCCCCAGCAATGTTTCAGAGGGAAATCCTAAGTATCTTCTCTGATTTTATTAGTGAACAAATGGAGGTCTACATGGATGAATTCACACCCTATGGCCAGAATTTCGACCAAGCACTAAAACATCTAGAACTAGTTTTGAAAAAATGTATTGAGATGAGCTTATGCCTCAACAATGATAAATGCAGGATGCTCATGGAAGAAGGCATTGTGCTTGGACAACATATTTCACAGAGAGGAATAGAAGTGGACCAGGAAAAAGTCACAGTCATCAAAACACTGCCACCACCTATGAAACAGAGAGATGTGAGAAGTTTTCTTGGACAAACAGGATACTATGGAAGATTCATTAAGAGTTATAGAAAATTTTTTGCACCAATGTTTGCTTTACTTACAAAAGACACAGAATTGATATGGTCAAAACATTGTATGCTATCATTTGAAAAACTCAAAGAGAAAACAATTACAACTCCAGTACTCCAACGACCAGATTGGGCACTTCCATTCCAAATCCACTCAGATGCATCAAATTAGGCCATTGGATCTGTCCTTGGACAAGAACGAGAGAAGAATACCTATGCTATATATTATATCAGTAAAAATTTGGTAGGAGCAGAATTAAATTATACTGTCACAGAGAAGGAGTTTTTGGATGTCATACATGCCATTAACAAATTCAGGCACTAGATAACTGGATACCAAGTTTTTTTCCATACAGAACATTCAACAATAAGGTATCTCATGAACAAACCTAATACAAATGCTCAAATTATTAGATGGCTACTCCTCCTCCAAGAGTTTGACATCACGATTTTGGATAAGCCATGCAAACACAATGTAGTGGCTGATTTTATATCTAGACTCACCCATGGACAAGACAATGAAGTGGTAAATGACAGTTTTCCCGATGAGCATCTTTTTGCAATCTCCACAAGAATCCCATGGTTTGCTGACATAGAAAACTATTTAGTGTCTGGGAAATTTCCAGCACATTATAGCTACAAAGAGAAGAATAAAGTCATAATAAAAAGTGCCACTTACACATGGATAGAGGGAATACTCTTCAAAAAAGGGATAGATCAAATATTAAGAAGATGCATTAGAGAAGATGAAGTGCATGACATAATGCATGCCACTCACAATGAGCCATGTGGAGGACACTATGCTGCAAAAAGGACAACCTATAAAATTTTGCAAACAGGGTATTATTGGCCAACACTCCACAAGGATGCCTATGATTATGTTTCAAACTGTGATGACTACCAACGAATGGGGAAGCTACAGAGAAAGAAGAAATTCCTGTCCATCCACAAATATCCTTAGAAGCATTCGAGAAATGGGGATTTGATTTCGTTGGTCCAATCAACCCACAATCAAATAAGAAAATCTACATTCTAGTATGCACTGACTACCTTACAAAGTGGATTGGGATAGTAGCACTTGCTGTAGCAAATGAAACCAATGTGGCAAAATTTTTCATTTAGTAAATCTTCCACAAGTTTGGAGTCCCAAGAGAGCTAGTTTCTGATCAAGGCCCACAGTTTACATCAAATCTAATAGAAGACTTGCTTCGAAGAAACAATGTTAAGCACAGACAGTCTTCATCCTATCACCCTCAAGCTAATGGTCAAGCTGAGGTAACCAACAAAGAGTTAGAAAGGATTTTGACAAAAACAGTGCAACTCCACAAAAGAGATTTGGAAGACAGATTAAGTGAAGCAGTTTGGGCTTATAATACCACATGGAAAACAACAACAAGCTTCACCCCATATGAGCTAGTTTATGGAAAGAAATTTATGCTACCCATTGAATTTGAAATCAAGACATTAAGAATTGCAACACAGTTAAATATGGAACTTTCAGACAT
Organism: Larix kaempferi; assembly: GCA_027924585.1. NCBI lineage: Eukaryota > Viridiplantae > Streptophyta > Pinopsida > Pinales > Pinaceae > Larix > Larix kaempferi. The sequence goes on along the minus strand of BSBM01000655.1, from coordinate 2,078,737 downwards.
CCAACAGGAACACATGCTACAATTAAATCAACTGGATGAGCAACGCCAGCAAGCACTTGGCCATACTGAAATCATCCAACAACAAAGAAAGAAGTGGCATGATACACACATAAAGCAAAAAAAGTTCAAGGAAGGTGACTGGGAACTACTCTATGACTCTAGGTTTCACACCTTCAAGGGAAAACTAACAACTAGATGGCTCGGACCCTACATCATTGAAATGATCTATGACAATGGAGCTATCAGAATTACAACAATAGATGAAGAAAAATTCCCCATGTTGGTGAATGGACATAGATTAAAAATCTACAAGACACCACAGTCCAAAGAAGAATTCACATACATACTATACTAGCAAAGTCTAAAGCTGATAGAGAGTATTGAATGTAATTGAACTGTAGTTAATGTCAAATCCTCTCCCATCATACTAGTGCAATGGAGAGGATCGTGATGCTAAAACCGGGCATCTAGCCCCATGAACTTATTAAATAAGCATTCACATAATATAAAAGACATATGGAAATGTATAATTATAAGAAAAACACAGCGGAGTAATATCAATTACACTTCTATCATACATTCAAGATATTCATCAAATAAATAATTTCAAAGTTAACACAAGAGAATACTTATCTTATAACAAAGTAGTCCCAAGCAACCAGCTATGCATCTGCAACATTCCACCCAACCATAGGCCAGTTATGCTTATCAACCTCTTGATACAACTGCCACCCCGGAGCTGGGCATGATTTATACAAGGAACCAGGGAACAACAGACTCACACATAGCCAAACATACACCAAATTCAGCCAAGCCAATCAGCAGTTGGGTTTCTCAAGCTACTAGGAGGTGGAAAGGAAGAATTGCTAAGCTAGTGAGCTTAAGCACAGAGCCATGGGTACCCCTCCCAAATCTATTCAGCTTGGTACTCACAATTCCTACACACCCAACACAAGGAAGTATTCTCTTCACTGCCACATAGCCCCTCAAGCCATACCTTCCTTTCTAGGGCTCTCAAGGTGTGCATAGAAAAGCAGCCAAAGCCCTCTTGATCTTCTTGAGAGGTTATTCTCCCCACTAGGTTTATCAAGCCAATTCTATCCACTACCACTCCAAATCTCTTGCTCATGGATTCAAACCAAAACAGGGATGCACATAACAGCAAAACCACAATTGCTGGGCATGAGGAAAAACGTTTCTTCAGTGGGATGTCCAAAGAGGGGGTTTCTACCAATTCAGAAAAATGTGGGAAAGCCCAAAAACGAAATGGCAATTGGGGAACAACCCTGGAGAGCAGAAATCGTTTTCAGAAAAAACGTCCATGGGAATTTTGGGGCAAAAACAACCTCCATCACAGTCCCAAATCGTGTCCCTTCTCTCCCAGCTTCTGTACAATGCAAAAACGATCTCCCAGGCATGGAAAATGCAGGAAAAAGGGTGAAAAACGTGACGGGGAAAGACCCAGTAGTTCAGACTGCGTGAGAGAGGAAAGACTATCGGTTTAGAATGGCTTTGGGCACCATTTCATGGGTGTTTTCTTGCCCAAGAAGCAAAAACATGAATTCCCAGGTTGATGGCTTGCCCATGCACGAAATTGGCTGCCATACCTCTTCATTCCCAAGGCATTAACTACCTCAACCAATTTCTGGAAAAATTAAATGATTGGGTCCATAACCCAAAATGGTAGTTGGTGGTTTATGGGTTTTCTCATTGACACATGGATTAACACCATTGGCTCAAGGGTTTGAATAATTTCCCTCCCTATTCCTTGTAGTCATGCCCCCATCTCTTTGTTGCATTGCATAGCTAGTTGTGAGTTTTTCATTAAAATTCGTATTTACATGATGTCTTAATTTACATTGTGCCTATCTAGCACAAGAACCATAGGCATCTATTTTTAATTGCCGATACATAAAATGCTAAATCAATGGTGGGGCCTTGGCTTTGAGCTCCTCACCATGATTAAATATCAATATTTACATCATTTACGATTTAATGAAAAAGGGGTCAAAATGGGGACGTGACAGTTAATAAAAAAAAGGAAAAAAAAAGAGAAAATAAAAAAAGGAAAAAATAAAAAAGGAAAAAAATAAAAAAAGAGAAAAAATAAAAAATAAAAACAAGTGAAATGAAAAAGAGCAAAATGAATTGAAAATGAAAAATAAAAAAATAATTCACTCAAGATTATCACAAGTAAATTGCAAGAAATCATACATCCCCATGAAGAACTAGCACACATATTACAAATAGATAAAATCAAGTGAGCCAGGTAGCAATATTCAAGCGATCCAGAAATCTAAGCAACTGAGCCAGAAAATAATCAAGCACTACAGAAATCAAGCAAGCCAGCTATTTGTTCAAGTGAGCCAGAAATCTAATCAAGTAAGTCAGAAAATAATCAAATCAAGCGAGCCAACCATGTATTCAAGTGACCTAGAAAAATCATGCACTACAAAAATCAAGTCAGCAGATGCAGGGAATATTTCAAACTCAGTACTGAGCATAAGAGCAAAGTCAAATCACAATTTGACACAAAAATCAAAGCATCCAGATACAAAATTTTCAAAATAATCGGTTGAAAGAAGGCAAACACACGTAACTACTGACATGCCTAAAATAACTACAGAGAATGCAGAAATATACTACAAATTACAGTGCCCATTAAATCAATCCACGTCATGCACTCAGGTACGCTAAGCATAACCAGGTAATCCATTAAACTCTTTGTTTTATTTTCAAGGTCAAATCATCATCCCACAAAACAATTATTTCTGAAGCTGAGGACAACTTTCAAGTTAAATTGGCGGCAAGGTTCAGATTACCTCACAAAATCATGATTACCCACCTTCAGCATGTCAGAATAACAATCTCTGCATCCAGCCACCATATTCCCCAATGATCAGAGCAAAAGTGCAATGCACAATTATGGAAAGAAATGCAAGGCTCAATAATGGAAAGAAATGTGTAAGGTGGAAAGTGCAATTCGAAATGATCAGGAGAGGGGTGTGAGAACAGCTAAATAAGGCGGCATAGTCTACAAAAAAAGACCCAGTTTTGCAATAAGAGTTCTCCATAAGAAGGAAAACTAAAAGTTCGCATTGTCACCCAGCTAGCAAGCTACCTTCGAACCTGTGAATCAATCTCAGTCAGTTGAGGTAAGTCAGCCACGCTCAAAGTTTTTCGTTTTTTTTATTATAGTAGAAAATTCAAGATGACAAAGGGGTTCAAAAAGAGTGAACCAGAGGATCACAAAGCCATTTATGAAACCCAGGGGTTCTATCAATCCTCTATAATGTGGGCTGGATGCCCTTCATCTCAGGTATGAGAGGGTCTAATACATAGGTGGCTTTGGAATTCGCAAGAAACTTGAAGCACATCAAAGAGGAGCAGTTCGTCACTCGGGTTAGGGGGCTTTGTATCAGACCAGATGAGGAGGCAATTGCAAACTATACAGGGATACCCATGGGTCTACACTGGGCCAGGGAAGACCGGGAAGCCAACCAGAGTGCAAAGGCAGCTTTCTTCGGACTTGGAGAAGCTTATGAAGAAGAAAAAAAGGATTCAAGAGGGTCACTATGCCAGCACCTTGGGACGAAGTAGTTGTTGTCATTAAAAAACATGTAACGTGTATAGGGAGGCTGAGCTACGTCCCTCTTTTCCACTTCTGAATTATGCATCTTATGAGGCACAAGAGCCACATCATGCCAAATAACAACATCAGCATTCCCTATTATCTTCTCCTGTCTTTGGGAGAAATGAGCAAAAACGTAGTTGAAGGAAAAGAGGATGCGTTAGCCCACCATGGGCTAATCAAGTTGATAATTTGTGAAGAGTTAATAGTACAGGTTCCAAAACTTTCATGGGAGGAGTTTGTGGTAATCTCAGCAGATGATGTGCAGAGGATGAGGGGTACACCTAATGTAGGCATACCCCTAGATTCTGGGTCAAAGGACAAGATCGCTTCTACATCAGGAGCTAAGAGAAAAATTGACCTGGACAACATGGCCAATAACTTGATGAAAATTATGCATTCAAGAGATGGCTCTCGCCAAAAGGAATCAAGGGATTCCACCAGCGAGCAAGGGCCAAAGCGGGGAAGCAAAAGGTTCACATGGCCACCCAAAATCAAGCATGAAAAGGAGGTAGAAAGGGAGCCCAACCCAATAATTAAGGACGTATCTGACGATGATGATGATTGGGTAGACCAGGACGACCCAACCACACCTGAAGAATAGGATGATGACCAATGGAACCCTGTTGGTCAAGATGTAAACCCTACTGATCAAAATATGAACCATGGAGTCACTAACCAGCTAGCTGAGGCACTGACAGAATTGGAAAAGGTCAAAGAGGAGTTGGCAACATTAAAGATTGAGGCAAGAATTTAGAGAAGCCATCCAACCTCACCAGCACCCCCACTGTTTGTACAGGAGAAAACCCAGATATTGAAGATGCAACACGTAGGGGAATTGAAGGTGGCATAACAACAAATTGTGACACTGAGGGAGAAATCGGGCCAAGATCAGATAGAATTGGCTCAGAAGGACCAGAAAATCCAGCAATTAGACGACACATTAACTGCCACTACAAAAATCTATGATGAAATATTGCAACTCAGACCCCTGTCTAGAATCTATATGCTCTACTTAAAGGAAAAGCGGGGAAGGTTCCAGATGTAGAGGTTAAAACAAGGCCTATCTATGGAATTGAACACTACAAGGGAATTTGTGGACACTTCTCTGGACTGCACAGAGTTGGAAAATGATCAATTGTGCGAATTCTTCTTGCACAACTTCGTGGTTCCAAGCACACCTAACTGGTCACCTAATCCATACGTAGGCGACTTCCAGCTAAGAGCATTATGCTCCTGGATGAACCACGAGGTGGAAAGGGCACAGGATGATCATATATATCTTGCAGAGAAGTGGAAAAATCCATTATGGATTAGGGCCGAGGAATCTCACCCTGAGAAGGTAATGCAGGCCCACCAAACTATCACCACTGATGAAGAGTTAATTCCTATCTTGCTTGAAAAACAACAGGAGGAAGTCACGTATTTTGATCTCACCCTTCAATACACATACAAAGAGGTATAGGAGGCCATTAGTGATAGGTGGTCAAGGATTGGAGATGATTTGAAGAAGAAGGAACCTCATTCCCCTCTCAGACTATAAGCTTCCCTCATCAAAGCTAAGCTATACAGAGAATCCTTGATCAAGAATCAACTCAGATGGATTGGCATGAAGCTAAATCCTCCATTTTTCCTCCCTCTAATTATTAAAGAGCAAATTAATGAGGAAGAAGAGAAAAGAACATGGGCCAGGGATGACCAAAGCATGGGTTACTACAGGAAAGCAGGGACTCCCAGAATGGTCGCATGGGACATCAAAGAAACTATTGAAGAGACGAGTGTGTCACCCAAGGATGGCTGAATCCTTCAAGCATGGGGGAGATGATGAACCCAAATTATAGGTATCCTATAGCCTTTTTTCCACAGTAAACCACAAGATATGATGAAGGAAATACACCTGTTTTGTGGGAAAATGTATTTACTTTGATTATTAAATAAGGATGTTTTAGAGATTATTCTTTTTATGTTAAAAGCGTTTTCCCACATGATAACCTTGGTAATGAGCAGGCATAAACAAGGCGTGAAGGTCTTGAGGTATCTATGAGAGTCAAAGGTAGAGGACTGCAGATAATAGAGGGGCTCAATGCTCATATCTCCCTAAGTTCTAGAAGAAGCTCTTGTTAGAAAAACAGGATCGCAAAGCAATAACAATAAACATAAATGAAAATATAATCATACATACACATTACAAGAGAGACACAGATATATCGTGGTTCACCCAAGATGGGCTATGTCCACACTGAAGTTGCCAATCCTTATTATTATACCATTCAGCAAAGTGAATGGATACAACCTGCAGCATAGCCACTGCGCTTCCTCTTCACTGTCTCATAGTCTCTCTTCTTGATCTCAGAGATATTTACAATGCATAATACCTAATACATCAACCCTAGCCATGCTACGATGTCTTTCTTTTATAAGTGAAATACAATGGGAAAAATACCACGGGTTACCCAAAACCATGGGCCCAAAAACTGTTGGCAAAAACAGCCCCAAGGTTGGGGAATGAGTGTATAGTCCTCTGAGGTGCACAGCTGAGACAATATCATCTATGAGACTGGAACATCTGGCTCCGCAACCAACAATCTCCCACTTGGAGACTGATCACAACAACTCCACCGTTGTTGTACTTGTTGGACCTTGGACTTGGTAGTTGTCTTATCTTCACCTTCATGCTATAAGGCTAACTAAAATCGATCAGGAATTCAATTTCTCTCTGGTCACTACCTTTGTGAACATGTCTATAGGATTCTGGCTAGTATGTATCTTTTCCAGCTTCAACAGTTCATCTTCTAGAACATAGCATATGAAATGGTACTTGAGCTATATATGTTTAGTCCTGGAATGGAATGCTGAGTTCTTTGCAAGATGAATGGCACTCTGGCTGTCACTATACAACCTGCTATGCTTCTGCTTCTTACCCACTTCCTCCATAAACCTCTGCAACTAAATCATCTCTTTACTAGCCTCTGTAACAACAACATACTCTGCTTCCATTGTTGAAAGTGAAACAACCTTTTGCAATCTCGAAATCCAACTTACTGTTGTTCCACCTACAATAAACACATACCCTGTGGTGCTCCTCCTGCTATCCTTATCAACTGCCATATTTGCATCAACATATCCCTGTAGAACAGTGTCTGAACCTCCAAAACATAATTCCTGAGTTGTAGTACCTCTCAAATACCCGAGAATCCACTGTACTATGTTACAATGTTCTTTGCCTGGATTGTTCATATATCTTCTCACAACTCCCACTGCATGTGCAATATTTGGTCTTGTGCACACCATGGCATACATCAAGATGCCAACTGCTGATTGATAGGGAATCTTGGACATGTAATCTGTCTCTTCCTGTGTCTTGGGACACATTTCCTTACTTAGACTGAAATGGATGGCCAAAGGTGTACTAGCTGGTTTTGCATTCTATATTCTGAACCTCTCCAACACCTTTTGTATGTACTCACCCTGAGACAGTGTCAATTTGCAATTTTTCATGTCTCTTGTTATTCTCATACCAAGGATTTGCTTTGCAACACCCAAATCCTTCATCTCAAATGAATTAGCTAACTTCCTTTTGAGCACATTTATATCCTGCATGTTAGACCCTGCAATAAGCATGTCCTCCACATACAATAACAAGATAATATAACTTCCATTATCTAGCCTCTTGAAATAAACACAGTGGTCAGAATGACATCTACTATAACCTTGTTCTGTCATAAACCTGTCAAATTTTAAATACCACTGCCTTGGAGCTTGTTTCAAGCCATACAATCTCTTTTTCAACCTGCATACCAAGTTCTCCTTACCTTTGACCTCATACCCTTGTGGCTGCTACATATATATCTCTTCCTCCAAATCCCCATGGAGAAAGGTTGCTTTTACATCTAACTGTTCAATATGCAAATCTTCTACCGCCACTAGACTTAAGATAGTCATAATTGAAGTCATCTTAAAAACAGGAGAACATATTTCATCAAAATATATACCTTTCTTCTGTGAAAACCTCTTTACAACAAGTCTTACTTTGTACCGCTTCTTACCTCCTTCTTCCTTCAACCTGTAAATCCATTTGTTCTGCAATGTTCTTTTACCAGCATGCAAATGAACCAAATCCCAAGTCTGGTTTCCTACCAAGAGTCCATCTCCTCATTCATGCATTTCTCCCACTTCATTCTAGTTTCCACTTGTATTGCTTCTTCATAACATTTTGGTTCACCAGCATCAGTCATCAATAAATAATACATTGAAGGAGAGTATCGTTCAGGGAGTCTACTTAACGTGGTGGATCTTCTTGCAGTTGCAGGAGTTTCAAGTACTTGCTACTGTTCTTGATTTTCTGGCACCTTTGGAACTTCATTTTCTTCAATTTCGTCAATTACTATGTACTATGTGGTTTCCTTTTGTGAAAATTAGATCACATCCAAGAACTGATCAAGAAATTACACTCTCTCATAAGAAAAATCTCACACAACTAGTCAAAGGCACAAAAATTATGCACAAGAGTAGATTTCTATATTAACTTCTCATGAATAGAATTACATAAGCCAACATATGAATGTAATAGGCTATCATTAAATAACTTTACAGAAGAAAATTGAATGGCTAAAGATGCCAAACAAAGCTCCTAATCATCAGACTTGCTAAATATGCCCATGCCCCTAGGTGGCAAGATGACTTTCCAAATCATCCCAAAAGCTCACGAATTGATAAATTAGTGAGCTGAATGTGAAATATAGATAAAAACAATTCCAAATACGATATTTGGGTGGAAATAGCATCAAGGAAATTTTTTGGTGTAAAAAACACTTTCCTAGGTTGACTAGCTTTTCCCTATGGGGGAAAAAGCAGTAAAAAGCAGCAGGTTTTTCACAAGTGCACCTTTCTTCCTCAAACCTTATCCAGAAATATTTTAGAAGGCGCCCAAGTGGCCTAGGTGGCTTGTAGATCACACCATGGATGTATTTTAGCCTCTCATATTGCCTTGTGGTCCACACAATGACAATTTCTTTATTTATTACATAGAATTAACCAATACAAGATTAATTAATGCATCTTATATAAATAAATGAATGGTAGGAAGGCTTAATTATTCCAACACCCCCTCTTAAGTATGACTTAAATTATCTAAATATCATAAAATAAAATACTAAGGGCCCAGTAACAAGACTTGGTCACCCCGTACAAAATACTACCGGTCCACAAAACAAGGATAGAAGGAAATCCTCATGGGAAAAACCTTCCCTCAAAACATGGACATATCAAAATTGAAAGGTTGCTGATCAACCCTTCACTCCACCACATGTTCAACCATCCAAGCAGTGATCTAAGATAGATGAATGTCTTCTCTGTGAAAGCTTTGGTGAATATATCTGCAGTTTGCTCACTTGTGGGGCAATACTACAAATCTATGATCTGATCATGCACTAGGCCTCTGATGTAGTGCATATAAATATCTATGTGCTTGGTCATCTGCCTCTGTGCTGGATCACATGAAAATCTAATGGCACTCTGGCTGTCACAATAAATGATAGTAGGAGTACTGAAAGAAATCTCAAACTCAGACAAAATCCCCTGCAACCAAACACACTGTGTAGCAGTATTCACTGCTCCTTTGTACTATGCCTCCGCTGAAGATAGAGCTATGGCATTCTATTTCTTGCTAGACAAGCAAACAGGGCCACCTCCAAGCATGAATACAAATCCTAATGTGGATTTCCTGTCAAGGCTATCACCAGCCCAATCCAAATCTGTGAAACCCAAGAGATCTAAGCTCGAATCTGCCACATAGTGAATCCCATCACTCTTTGTGCCCTTCACATAATGAAGGATTCTTTTTGCATCCCTGCAGTGTAACTCATGTGGCTGCTCCATATATCTAGATGCTACACTCACAACATATGCAAGATCTGGTCGACTGTGTGTCAAGTAGAGCAAGCTGCCAATCAACTGTCTATATAGAGTACTGTCAAAAAGCGGTCTAGATTCTGCTTCTTCCATTCTAACTCCATAAAGGAATGGAGTATTAGAAGGATTGCAATCATACATCTTAAACTTCTTTAACATATCAAAAGCATACTTTGACTGACATACCTTGGTTCCTTCTTTTATTTGAGAAATCTCAAGCCCCAAAAATTGCTTAAGAATTCCCAAGTCACTCATGGAGAATGCTTGGTGCATTGCGGTCTTTAGTGATGCTATTTGTTCAGTGCTATCACCTTTGATCAGAAAATCATCAACATACAACACTATTAAAATAATAAAACCATCAAAAAACTTCATATAGACATTTGGGTCAGATTTACACCGAACATAGGATTGTGACAGCAAAAAACTGTCCATCTTTGCATACCAAGCCCTATGGGCTTGCTTGAGTCCATACAAAGATTTTTTCAACCTGAAAACAAGGTTTGGATCTGATGTGTACCCCTGTGGCTGCTCCATATATATTTCTTCTTCAAGCTCCCCATGGAGGAAAACACTTTTCACATCCATGTGATGTACTTCCCACCGCTTGGAAGCTGCCACTGCCAAAACTAGTCTAATGGAGTCTTTCTGAGCTACCGGTGCAAATGTTTCATTATAATCAAGTCCTTGGACCTGATAATACCCCTTTTCTACCAGCCTTTCTTTGTACTTAATGGTTGTATCATCCGCTGCACATTTAGTCTTATAAATCCATTTGCATCTTACCAACTTTCTGCATGCAGGGAGCTTGACTAGCTCCCAAGTTTCATTCTTCTAAAATGACTGAAACTCCTCAGCCATATAAATATTCCATCTAGGATCATGTGAGGCATACTCATATGTTTTTGGATCAGAATCTATCATCATATAGCATTTCTAAGAAAGATAAGGATCATTCACATTGAGAGCAGTCTCAAACTGTGATCTAGTCCTTCTTTGGTCATGAGGGTTGCCTGCTAGTTCACCTGCTTCTTGCAAAGTTTTTGCACTTAGGCCTTGTATGTGAGTTGGAATCTGGAATAAATTTATCCTCATCATCAAAAATATTAGAATAAAAAAATATCAAGAACATCACTTACTTCTTCTTATGTTGGTGGTGAAGATGAATCTCCAATTTTTGCGCTCTGAGAGGGATCTTCCTCAAACTGCACACTTCTTTCGATGAATTCTTTATGAGTTGTCATGTTAAATAGCTTATAACCTTTGGAGTCCTTTGAATATCCAACAAACAAACATGGTTTTCTTTGGGGCTGCATAGCCCTCCTCTTCTCAATCAGAATCCTAGCCCAAGCCTTTGAGCCAAAAATCCTGAAATGAGAGATGTCAGGTTTGTGACTTGTCCAAGCCTCGAAAGGAGTGATAACTTTGAGATATTTGTGTAGAACTCTATTCTGAATATAGGTGGCACAATTTATTGCCTCATCCCATAGCTTGGGAGACAAATCTTTTGCCTCAAGCATGCATGTGGCCATCTCCTTAAGAGATCTATTTTTCCTCTCAGCAACCCCATTTTGATGAGGTGTATATGGAACTGTATGTTGCATTTGTATGCCCGATGAAGCACAAAATTGATGAAACTATGATTTCACATACTCACCACCATTATCATATCTTAACACTTTTATATGCCTACCAGACTGATTCTCAACTGAGGCTTTGAATAACTTGAATAACCCAAAAACTTCTGATTTATGCTTGATGAAATAAATCCAACAATACCTACTGAAATCATCTATGAATGTGAGAATATATTTTGCTAACAATGACTCATGAGGAAATGGACCTGATATATCAAAATGTATAAGTTCCAATGGTGCAGTGGTTCTCTTAGTGGTATATCTCCCATACTTATGCTTAGGATGTTTCCCTAGGATGCAGGATTGACAAACACCTTTGAAAAATTTGATATTGGGCAGCCCTATAACCATCTCTTTCTCATGAAGTTGGGAAAGGTATTTTTAATTAAGGTGTCCAAATATTTCATGCCATAGCTTGCTGGACTCATTGGCATGGGTTAATAGAGCATAAGGTGAGGAGTTTGGCACAAAATGAGAAAACTTGTAAATTCTAGAACAATGATCAGCAGTACCAAATGCAATAATTTTTCCTGTTGAAATTTCTGCTATCTCAACATCATTGGGGGTAAAGGTTACTCTCTTGGGCGGCCCTGTATGGGTCATTTGATAGATTGAAAGTAGGTTTGCAGCAAGTCCAGGGACATATAAAACATTATTAAATGACCCAAACTCGAGATCTATACTACCTTTGCCTTTGCTAGAAGTTTCAGAATTGTCTTCCAATACAATGTTCGGACCACTGGAGGAGTCAAGTGAAATAAAATACTTACTTGCAGACACCATGTGTCTTGAAGCATCGAAATCAATGATGAATGATGAATATTGGGAAGTTCTGGCCATCAATGCATGAACTCTCTCTTTGTCATCGGAATTTGATCCTCCATCCTTCCTCCTTGCGCTCTCTGGGAGAGGGATATTGGCTTTCTCTAATAATTGAGTTAATTGGTCGATGGTCTTCTTCATGCAAGAGCTTTCAGGATGAAATCCCTTGCTGCAATAATTTCACTTTGTCCTCTCATTCTTTTTGTTTGGATTCTTCTTGAAGTTTGATGACTCTCCATTAAAATTCTACTTGTCTTTCTGCTCACCGGTGGGCTTCTTGAAGTTGCCTTTCTTCTTGTCTTTCGAATTATTTTACTCTCCAACATTTAGATAGTGGTCTTTGGATGGATTTTTAATGGCTCCCATTAATACCATCTTGTCTTGTTCTTGTGTTAATGACTCCATAAATTATGAAAGTGACAGGGTCTTCCAATTTTTAATTGCTTTCTGGGTGGAATGGAAGGTGGAAACAAAAATCAAATAGTCGGGGCCAAGTTTGGAGAGAATGGCCAAAAATAATTGCTCATATTTCTTGTCTATTCCACATTTCTTCAACTGCAATACAAGAGACTTGAATTTGGAGAAGAAGTCTTGTAGATTATCAAAATTTTGCGGACTCAAAGAGACTAGCTCGTTATCTAATTGGTGGCCTCTCAATTCATCAGTTTTACCGAACAGTTCTTGAAGTTTCAGCCATACTTCATTGGGTGAAGTGAGGCCATCAAGATGAAATAGGATTTCTTTGGATGTAGTGAGACATAACAGCCCATAGGATTCATCCCTTCGATTTTTCCATTTAGATTTCTCCACTGTTGAGGTTGGCTCAGCTTCTATTGCCATGGTCACTCTGTAGAGCCCTTTGCTCCTCAATAGAATCTCCATCTGTGCTTTCCAATCAAATTAATTAAAATGAGTGAGGATGATATGCTATGTATGATCCATTGCTGCAACTAATATAAACTTATGAACTGGTTTTAGAATACTTATGGATTCCAAAATGCACCCTGCAGAGAATAGAATTCACCCGGTGAATTGATCAATGTGCCCTTCCTAAGACTGTTGGATCCTGCAAGACAATCAATGGATGAAAGGAATAGCTTGATGGAATTGATACCATGTGAAAATCAGATCACATCCAAGAACTGATCAAGAAATTACACTCTCTCATAAGAAAAATCTCACACAACTATTCAAAGGCACAAAAATTATGCACAAGAGTAGATTTCTGTATTAACTTCTCATGAATAGAATTACATCAGCCAACATATGAATGTAATAGGATGTCATTAAATAACTTTACAGAAGAAAATTGAATGGCTAAAGATGCCAAACAAAGCTCCTAATCATCAGAATTGCTAAATATGCCCATCTCCCCTAGGTGGCAAGATGACTTTCCAAATCAGCCCAAAAGCTCACGAATTGCTAAATTAGTGAGCTGAAGGTGAAATATAGATAAAAAAATTCCAAATATGATATTTGGGTGAAAATAGAATTAAGAAATTTTTTGGTGTAAAAAACACTTTCCTAGGTTGACTAGCTTTTCCCTATGGGGGAAAAAGCAGTAAAAAGCAGCAGTTTTTCACAAGTGCAACTTTGTTCCTCAGACCTTATCCAGAAATCGTTTGGAAGGTTCCCAAGTGGCCTAGGTGGCTTGTAGATCACACCATGGATGTATTTTAGCCTCTCATATTGCCTTGTGGTCCACACAATGGCAATTTCCTTAGTTATTACATAGAATTAACCAATACAAGATTAATTAATGCATATTATGTAAATAAATGAATGGTAGGAAGGCTTAATTATTCCAACACCTTTTCCTGTTTCTTTCCCTACAATTGATCTTTATACATGACCTTTTCATTGAATATCACATCTCTATTCCTAATGATTTTGTTATTTTCATAATCCCATAAACGATAACCAAAATTATCAACCCTATATCCAATAAAGGTACATTTCTTGGATTTAGATTCAAGCTTTGTTCTATTATCTTTATCAATATGGACAAATGCTTCACAACCAAACATTCTCAGAAATGAGTAGTTTACCTTTTTACATGTCCATGCCTCCTCTGGAATCCCACCATCCAAAGCACTTGAAGGTCCTCTATTTATTAAATAAACAATAATATTTACATCTTCCAAAAAATGTAAGGGCAACCCTGCATGCAATGTCATACACCTTGCACGCTCCATGATCGTTCTGTTCATCTTTTCAGACACACCATTTTCTTTTGGTGTTCTTGGGACTGTCTTCTCTCTATGAATCCCATGGTATGAATAGTAACTATCAAACTCCTTGCCGCAGTACTCACCTCCATTATAAGATCTGAGACACTTCAACCTTTTTCCTGTCTCATTCTCAACCAAATATTTCCACTTCTTAAAAGTAGCAAACACATCAGATTTCTGTCTAATGCAATAAACCCAAGTTTTCCTAGTTGCATCATCAATAAATGTAACATAATAATGAGAGCCACCAAGACATTGTATCTGAGATGGTCTCTATACATTGGTATGCACAAGCTCTAACTTTTCATTCTTCTTCTGTTTTCACAGAATTCCAAACTTACCTACCTCAAATCTGGCAGCAACTTCCTTGAGTGGATAATCTGCATCCCCTTCTCACTCATGTGGCCAATCCTATGATGCCACAATGTTGTATCTGTTCCCGTGAAAGCTAATGAGATAGAATGGTCAGTATTATGAGGAAATAAATACAACGTACCTACCCTGTCTCCTTTTTCTATCACCATTGATCATTTAGTGATCTTCCATGACTTTTCTCCAAATGTAGATAGATAGTCGCCATCTCCCAACTACCCTGTTGAGATCATATTTCTTTTCATAGTAGGAATATGCCTTACATCTTTCAACAACCAATCATTTCCATTCTTAAGTTTTATCCATACCTTACCCATTCCAACAATTTTACATGGCTCATCATTACCCAATAAAACATGTCCAAAATCGGCTGGAACATAATCATGAAAGTATTTCCTATGGGATGTAGCATGACATGAATCCCCTAAATCTACTACCCAATAATCACTAGTATTATCTAATGCAAGAATCAAAGAATCTTGTAACACTTCACCTGCTACATTTGCTTCCTAGGTAGTTTCCTGCTGTGCATCTCCTTTCTTGTTTAGAGATCTGCAGTCTTTCTTCAAATGTCATTTCTTTCCACAATTCCAACACTCTATATTTCCTAGTATGGACTTGGATCTTCCCGTTTTAGACTTGCCACGATTACCTTGGCTCTTTCCTCTCTCCTTTTGTCTTCCCTTGCTCTCCATGGTCAACGCATTACCTCATGTCTCACCTGTGCTTTTTCTTCGCATTTCATCGCTAAGAATAACACCAATAACATCATCAAATTTTAAGGTCTTTGATCCAGAGACAGAGTTACTTACAACCATGACCAAGCTATTCCAGCTTTCTGGCAATGAACACAAGATTAGAAGAGCCCTAACCTCATCACCAAAGTTCACACTTATAGAACTTAGTTGATTTGTAACCGCATTAAACTCATTTAAATGATCAATAACAGATCCACATTCAGACATCTTCATATTAAATAAATGCTTCATTAGAAATACCTTGTTGGAGGTCGATGGTTTTTCATATAGCTTACCTAGTGCGCTCATCAAACCCTCCGTTGTCGTTTCTTTTGAGATATTGAAAGCCACCGACGAAGCCAGGCTCAGCCATATTGTTCCCAGAGCCTTTCTGTCAAGAACCTCCCATTCTTCGTCCTTCATGGCCGTCGATTGCTTTTCTCTTCCTCCCAACGGTAGGAATAGATCCTTCTAGTACAGATAATCCTCCATTTGTATCTTCCATAACTGGAGGTTTTGGCCATTAAACTTCTTGACCTTAAAGTTTCCTTCTTCTGCCATTACTCCCACTCAAACCAGAAACCCTAGTTTCCTGCTGGTTTATCTGCCAAATAGACCTTCGGTTCTGATACCAATTGTTAGAAAAACAGGATCGCAGAGCAATAACAATAAACAAAAATGAAAATATAATCACACATACACATTACAAGAGAGACAAAGATATATCATGGGTCACCCAAGATGGGATACGTCCACACTGAAGTTCCAGTCCTTATTATTATATTGTCCAGCAAAGTGAAGGGATACAACCTGCAGCACAGCCACTGCACTTCTTCTTCACTGTCTCATAGTCTCTCTTCTTGATCTCAGAGATATTTACAATGCATAATACCTAATACATCAACCCTATCCGTGTTACAATGTCTTTCTTTTATAAGGGAAACACAATGGGAAAAATACCACGGGTTACCCAAAACCATGGGCCCGAAAACTGTTGGTGAAAACAACCCCAAGGTTGGGGAATGAGTGTATAGTCCTATGAGGTGCACAGCTAAGACAATATCATCTATGATATTGGAATATCTAGCTCCACAACCAATAGCCCTGATTAAGAGGATCGGCATTTATGATCATAGACTAGGTTAGAATTAAGAGACGTATATATATGGACCTCTTGGGTAGCAAGGGGGTCCTGTTGCTATTTTGTAGAATCAATCGTTTATGCATTTATGTACTGCAAAGACAGTTTGTGTTAAATACTTTCCCTGAACCATGAAGTCACTATTTTAATAAGAAGACTGATGTTACTTTCAAGCCTGCGTTTATAATTTTTCCATACCCCTGAGTATGAGTTGGGGAGGGACCGTCCAACACGTAGGTCAGGAATTTTACTGTGTTTTCAGGTATTTTCCATATGTGTTGTGCATTGATTTAATCCCTATCGTGTCTGGAAGTATTTTGATGGCATTTGAATAACGTGGTTTTATTTGAGTAATTAAGAGATCATTTTGATGCAGCGTACTATTTGTAGTTGGTTACAACGCATTCTGTAGTTTGGTAGAACTCGTTCCGCAGTCCTGTAGCTACATTCTGCACAAGCATATTTTTACACCTGTTTTCATGCATCTTTATATTAATTTAAAACAATGATTCAGATCTAGGAGCTCATGCATATTTCCTTTATCAGAGTTAGATTATAGAGGTTAATCACTTTCAGTTCTTTGGTTTAATTAATGATCATCACTTTAAAAGTTTAATCTGAATAGATGGGATTGGTTACTTCTCAACATTGGATATTTGCGTTCTGATTTGGTTTTCAATATTTAAGTTTTTAGATTAGACTTTTAATATTCAGCACTTGATTTCTTAGATTAAAATCCCAGCTTTCAACATTTTATTTCTAGGCTAAGTTTATCCATCTTTCAGCATTTCAATTCTTAGTATAGATTTACAGTTTTCAACATTTCAATTCTTAGTATAGATTTACAGTTTTCATCATTTCAATTCTTAATATAGATTTACAGTTTTCAGCATTTAACTTCTTAAGCATAGGAATTTGTCATTCATAGATTCACAATATTGTTAGCTCTCTTTCTTCTTTGATTAGATAAACCTTTAAGATATATACCAACACCCCAAACACGACGAAGACTATGCTATAGAGCACATACAATGCTAGCACCTCTGAAGTTTGTACATTCCCTGGTCTATAATTAAAGTATGCTCCTGGTCTAGATGCCTTAATTAGACATCCATTCTTGGAGATCACCACTAAGTTTGGTGAGTAAGATACCTACATTAAGTGTGGATCAGTGGTTTGTACTGCATGGTATAGTGTTGTCTCCCTACAATGAGTTGAGTGACTCATAGGGGAGAGCAAGGAAGCTATACCTTGTCTTTCACTTCCTTGGTTATGGTGCACATTTGATCCAGGTCCTCTTTGAACACTTTCTTATAGTAGGATTTTGAAAGTACCCTACAAGTCAACAGTGCTATGTGTTGACACTTATTATGGTTTCCACCAGGGAAGGTAAAGGAAATCTCCCACTAGATCCCCAAGGTCATCCATTGGCCGGTTACATCAAATGATGAATCAAGAAACCCAAAAATGACTAAGTATCAAGCAAATCCAAGCTAAATGACCAAGCCGTAGCAAGACAATGGGAAAAAACAAGGAAGTATGGCTCTTATGCAAGAGAAACTAGCAATATGGGCTTCTTCCGCAACAAAATGAGATTCGACGGCCAGGATTGAATGGAGGGATCAGATCTACGGTTGAAAATGTGTTCCGCAAGATGGTTTCCGAGTTCCCCATCCGCATTGCGGATTGTGGATTACAGAAAGGTGACTTTCCAAAGAGTGCAAAGATAAGTTTACACATTGCGGATTGTAGAACAAATTTTTTTCAAATGGCGAAAAAGTAATTTCCGCATTCCACACTGCGGATTGCAGATTGTGGAAAGAAAATTTTCCAGAAAGCACGAGGCCAAAGTTCCAACCCCCGCATGCCATGTGGCGGATTGCGGATTTTGGATATGCCGTTGTGGAAAGGCCGTTGCAGAAGTCCATTGCAGAAGGGAAATTTCGAAAAGAAAATTGCGGATTGAAGGAGTTTTGCGGAGCAAATTGCAGTCGCGGGAATAGAGATTTTCACAGAGAAATGGCGTGTTTGAAAACAGTGAAGGGGTCTCTTTTAGTTACCTATCCTAATCAATCTAAAATAGCTTGATCCATGGGATGAGCAGGTGGCTTCCATGGCCCAACGGTGCATTGCTAGCACCAGCGATTCCTTCGTCCGTGCATGACAAAATCAGAGATTATTGATTTGGGCGGCTCAGCTCGAGAAGCTTCATCATTACCAGTCTAAGTCTGTTTTGAATCAGTTAGGATATTTTTGATGTTTTGTAAGCCTATAAAGGCAAGTTCCAAAGAGAACCAAAAGGTTGGATGTTTTTTTCTCAAAGAGATTACTACTATGCGTCTATATTTGAATTCGGCCTCTTAATTAAATGAGGAGACCCGATTTTGGAACTTGATATTCCTGTGGTGTGTGTTATGATGTCTATTATTTCCTGTGTACATGTTCTTGCTTTGTATTTCCATTGAATGTTTGATTCTACAGTACCTAAAGATCAATATTGCATGGTCTGGAACTCATGTTTACATGATCTAGATGTATATGACTAGGTATTCCACCCTTTCCTCTTGAATTTGTAGGTTAGAATTCATCCTTAAATGCTCTAACCTTGTGATGGACCTTGTCTCCTTTTTCTACCTTCACCTACTGATCATTTCAACGTGAAAGAACCCCATCTACCTTGCCTCTTGTCTCTGCAACTACTGCCCAAATCTGCCATTGATGACAGTAACCCACCGAAGTTGAATCCATGCCCAATGGTCCTCCTGTTCTTAACTCCAATCAACCAAAAAACCCCTTTCAATTCATTGTTCGAAGGTCTATCCACCATTTTTATCAATAACCCATCCCATTTTTAAGTTGCATCCTATTGCTGGAAGCAATAAAGGGGAGATCCCTCCCTGTGGTTGGAAAGGCCAGTTTCGATCCACTAAAGATTGGTTTGCAACAGTTACCCCATGGTCTTTCGTGCCACAACCCAGGAAAATATTGGGTGATAACATCCTGGCGACTCCGCTAGGGAAAATATATGTTTTTCATGGTGTAAAATCAAACCTTTGAGAGTGAACAGAGAGTCTGAGGTTCCAAGGTTGTATCATTTTCCCTGGCGATTCCAACTTTAAATAGGAGATTCCATTGGAGATCGAGCTTATTCTAAAATTTGTATCATATCAGAGTTGATTGCTGAGGGTGAACAGTAGTTAGACGCTAAGACGACTGCATATCATTCTCATGATGAGTCCATCTTCCGAATCAGAGAGCTCCTAGAAGGAAGTATGGATCCAAGAAGGATACCTACCAGAATTCATCTAGATCCTGAGCTACCAAAAGTCACTTCAGACTAGATCCTTTTCTTTACCTAAGGAAGAGGCATATACTATAGAAATCATCCCTTCATGTTTAAGGACTGAGCCTTCCCCATTCAGATCTAGGGCTGAGGCTGATATAAGGGAAACCCTGTTTGACCCAAGAAAATTCTAGACCCATTTCCTGAGTGCTTTCTGGGAAAATTTACAAGCCTGGGAAGAAACTAGTGGCCTATCTCCCTTTGCTAAAGTTGTTGGACAAAGTACCCCATTCCTAACTATCACTCCCACTACTTCTAAAATCCCCTTTGCTCCCAAGCAAAACCTAAAATTCGTGGCTTCCAGATATGCCCTTTTAGCCCTCCCAACAAATCCTGATGACTTGCCTATGGGCTATGCCCAATGCCTCATGAGATTTGATGGAGAGGGAAAAATCTCTATGCAACAGCATATAGACTAGTTCAATGACTTAACAGACCTAGAAGAGGTGGATGAAGATGATGTTAATATGAGTTTTTTTTCCCAAAGCCTAGTAGCGGAAGTGAAGAAATGGTTTAAATCCCTCCCAAATAGAGGAATAGATACCTATGAAAGATTTGAAGAAGCTTTCCTGGCAAGATGGCAAGATAAAAAAAATCCCTCCAGATCCTCACTCAGTATGAAAATACAAAGAAAACCAATACTGAGACTGTCCAAGAATTCTTAGCCAAGTTCATGAGAATGTACAATTCTATCCCCATGGATATAAAACCTCCTGTGGGGGCATCCAAGCTTCATTTTTCCAACTGTTTTGACAATGAATTTTCTCTCATGCTAAAAGGAAGGAGATTTCCCACTCTCCCTGATATGTTGAAAGATGCACTAGAAGTAGAATCCAACTTGATGGCCTCGGGAAAAATGAAACACTTAACTGAAGTTGAGAAAACTTGAGATGCCAGGAAGCAGTGCAGCCTTCCACCTCCCAATCCCTGGATGCCAAATTCGAGCAGATGATGAGAACCATGGAAAATATGGTGGATAGGATCTCCCTTGATAGTAGGCCTCCTTCCAGAGAAAACCCAGATCCTCAAGCTCGAAATAACAATCTCAGAAGTCCCCTTGCCCCATAAGGAAGACCTTAGAGAGCCAAGAGACCCTAGAAATCCTGAAAATCATCCAATCATACCACCTTTTGCTGAGAACTTTGTAGATGAAGAAGGGGAAGACAGACATGCTGAAAACCAAATCCACCTCTTTGATAAGATCCAACTACAGTTCTATTTTACGAAAGATGAGCATGAGCGGTCTTCTCTGCAATCATATGGGGTCTTAGAAGAGTCAGAATCTGACCAATACCAAAGAGCGCTCCACAATGCAATTTGTGGTTTTGAGAGGAAGCATAATTTGAGAAGCAGAAAAATAATAGTAGATCGAGGAAAGGCTATTGCTGATCCATCTCCCTCTCAGCCACAAAGAAGAGAAATCCATGGGGAAAAGGACCCAAAAGTTACAATCCCTTATGAGACTCTTAGGAAGGGGGCAGACCCTCCTAAAAGAATTCCAGAACTGGGAGATGAAGGTAATACAAGGACACCAGAGAAGATCCATTTTGCTTTCAGTTTGGAAAATGAAATATCTAAAATTAAGGTCTCCATCCCCTTGAACGAATTGGTCAAAAACTCAGAATACAAACCAGATCCTAAAAGTAGTAAATGGTGGAGAAGTAAAGCATACTGATACTCTCAATTTGCATAATGACAAACCCACCCTTCTGTTTGGTCCCCATGTTGAAAATGCCTCAGAAATTGATGTCCCTCCTTTCTATATCAATCTCAACATACATGACCATATCCTGCACAATGCCGTGTTCGATTCAGGAGCCTCTCATAACCTCATGCCAAGTTCAGTGGTGGAGAATCTAGGATTAGAAATCACTAGACCCTATAAGGATTTGTTCTCCTTTGACTCCAAAATAGTTCCATGTGTATGGATGATAAAGGACATGGTGGTCTCACTGACTCAGATACCTCAAAAGAATATGATCATGGATGTGGTAGTGGCTGATATTCCACCTAAGTTTGGGATGTTGTTATCCAGGTCATGGACAACAAAGTTAAAGGGAACCATGCAAATGGACATGTCTTATGCCACCATCCCAGTCTTTGGGGAAAGAAGAAGGTTGTACAAAGAACATAGGTTTTCATACGTGGTAAGAAACAAAGACAGACCTGATAACCACCCCATATTTTCAGTAGACACATATGTAGGCTCCTCAATTCTCTACTATGATCTAGGTTCAGAGGAAGAAAATGTAAAAGTTACCCTGTTACCTGAACTAGATGATGGATCCGTTGATAGGAATGGGGTAAAATTTCTTGAAATATTAGCTAACGTAGAGGGAGATGGGAAGCGAATGGAAGAAAGCAATAATGAGAGATTAGAGTTGGAAACAGAATTTGCGGCCTCCTTCCAAAAAGAAGATCACTGGGTCATGAGATTTGACAGAGCTGTGAATAAAGAGCGAGCTGGAGAAAGGATATGGATCATCCCTCCATACGAGGGAAACACATGCGTTATATTTCATACTTTCAAACTAATGTTTGACTGCTCAAATAATGTGGCGGAATATGAAGCTCTGTTGTTCGGCTTGAATATACTCAAAGGCCTAAAAGCCAAGAATATCAAGGTCTTTGGAGATGCAGAGCTAATAATCCAATAGGAGAAAGGAAACTATGAAGCTAAGCATACCAGGCTAAAGGATTATAGGAATGTTATGTGGGACATGTTTGATAATTTCTTCACAGAGCATGATATCTTTTTCATTCCCAGAGAACATAATACAGTGGCGGATACTCTAGCCAGTTCTGCTAGAAGATTTCAGCTCCCTGCCTATCCTTCCAAAATTCACATGGTCAATATAAGGCATAGGCCCTTTGTCCCAGACAATACAAATCACTAGAAGATATTTGAATATGACTAGGAGATCAAGACATTTCTGGAGATGACCGGAGAATTTTCCAATGTCTAGATTGATCAAGAGGACTGTGAAATGAAGGAATGGGAGCGTGACCCACCAGAGATCAAAACCACTTTGGGAGGAAAAGAGATTTTGCAGCTAAAGAGTAACTACATACCCAAAGGGTTGGTCCCACTCAAGAGAGTGTTTGATGAAAATGATGTAGCCAAAAATCACAAGGTGGATCCAAACCTGAAAGAAGTAGAAGACTGTAACATTGGGAGCAATGAAGAACCCAAAATTGTTAAGCTATCAAAGTCTTTGGCCCTAGGTATAAAAAAGGACTAATATGGATTTAATGAGAAAGTTTTCTGATGTGTTCGCATGGTTCTATGAATATCTAAAAGAGTATGACATAGTTGTCATCCATCATACCATACCAATCAAGACATGGGAGAAGCCATTCGAGGAGAAGCTGAGAAGGATGAACCCCATGCTGCTCCCGCTGACAGAAAAAGAAGTAAAAAGGTTGTATGAAGCCAAAATCATTGTCTCTTTGAGGTTTTCACAGTGGGTGGCTAACATAGTCCTGGTAAGGAAAAAGAATGGTGAAATCAAACTGTGTATTGACGTCAGAAATCTCAATAAGGTGTCTCAAAAGTACAAATACCCCTTTCCAAAAATGGATCACATTTTGCAGAAGGTTGTAGGGGCAGAAATAATTTCCATGATGGATGGATTCTCAGAGTACAATCAGATCAAGGTGTATCCAAAAGATCAGAGCAAGACAGCCTTTACCACATCTTGGGAAACCTTCATGTACACAAAAATTCCCTTTGGGTTGTTGAATGTGGGAGCCACCTTCCAAAGAGATATGGACATAGCCTTTGCAGGAGAGAAAGACAAATTTGTAGTGGTCTACATGGATGACATCACAGTATACTCTAAATCCGATGCAGAACATCTGAAACACTTTTACAAAGTGTTCACCAAATGCAGAAAATTTGGAATCTCCTTGAACCTTAAGAAGTCCAATTTTTCCATGCAGGAGGGAAAACTGCTGGGCCACATAATATCTGAAAAGGGGATCAAAATTGACCCAGATAGAATAGATGCAATACAGAAAATTGAGCTCCTCGGGAGTAAAAAGGAAATCCAATCTTTTCTAGGAACAATGAATTTCATAAGGAGGTTTATCCCCAATTTTGCAAAAATCATGAGGTCTATAAACTGCATGCTTAAGAAGGATACCCAGTTCAGGTGGACTGCTGAGGCTAGGAAGGAATTTGAAGATATACAGAGAGCAATTATTGAAGCACCTATACTAATCAACTAGATTTTAACAAGGATTTTCTTATGTTTTCTTTTTCCTCCGAGCATTCCATAGCAGGCTCGCTTTTACGGAAAAATCAGGAAGGGAATGAGCATCCCATAGCTTTCTTCAGCAGGGCTCTCAGAGATGTTGAGCTCAAGTACAACATTATGGAAAAACAATCCTATGCCATGATCAAAACTATGAATGATTTCATGGTTTATATTATACATTCCCATGTTGTAGCTTATGTTCTTAATGTTGTTGTGAAATATATATTGACCCAAACAAATCCAGAAGGAAGAAGGGAAAAGTAGATAGCTACGCTACTGGAATATGACCTGGAAATCAAACCTACAAATCTTATTAAAGGGAAAGGCTTGGCTAGACTCATGGCCAAGTCAAATTGGGATTCAATGAGTGTGAATCTACTATCACACATGAAGGAGGAAACCTCCCAAGCTCCACTACCTTAGGTATCAGACAAATTCCTGTCCTCTCCTTGGTATTCCGATGTGGTATATGTTTTGCAGAACTCGCAAGCACCCCCTGAGATGGGAAAAATCAAAGCTAGATCCACCAAGATGAAGGCTGTGAGTTTTTGCATATTGGATGGTTGTATTTATTGGAAAGACCCTGGAGGTGTCCTCTTGAATTGCATAGTGGAATATGAGGCCAAAATAACATTGAAAGAGTTTCAGAAAGGAGTCTGTGGAGGACATCATTACTAGAAGGCCACTATTAACAAAATTATCAGGGAAGGATTCTATTGGCCTACTATGTTCAAAGATGCTTATAAGGAAATAGCCAGCTACCATTAATGCCAATTTTTTGAGGGAAAGAGGAATCTCTTGTCATTACCTCTGAAACCAATATCGGTGGAAGCCCCTTTCCAAAGTGGGGGCTTGATTTCATTGGTGAAATTTTTCCCAACTCCTCTGGACAAAACAGGTGGATACTGATTGCCACTGACTATTTCACCAAATGGATCGAAGCAGTTCTTACTAGACAAGCCATAGATACAGTCATCATCAAGTTTCTAGAGGAGAACATCATGTCTAGGTTTGGGTGTCCTATTAATATAATCACTGATAATGCACAGGATTTCAAATCCAAGAACATGGTCAAATTCTGTGATAAGTTCCACATCAAATTGGGCCATTGTATTGCTTAATTTTCCCAGGGAAATGGATTGGATGATGTTAAATTTTCAGAATTTACTTCAATCTGATCTAGTATCTTAACTTAGAGAACAACATGTACAACAAATCTACAGCATATCAATCATGGACACAATAATGCAAGCACACAAGAGACACAAAGTTTACTTGGGGAAAACCATAAAGGTGAAAAACACCAATAACTTCCTCAAAGATAGATAGAGCAATGATACAACCAGAATACAAGAGATAGTCTTCTCCTAGCAGCAGATCCTCCTCCTCCACAAGTGCGCCACTCTCCCAAGTGTGAGTGAGAGAATAGAATGTGTAAAATGAGAGAGACACACTCTCTATTTATACACTAACTTGACTTGACCTTTACTCAACTAGGTCGGCCTCAAATTAACCACTTAACATAATGCTGACTGGGCTGACCCCCACTAGGGTGGTCTAATAACCCTTTGACCCACATGGCCGACCCCCAATAGGGTGGTGTAATAACCCCTTGACCCACATGACTTATACATGGCCGACCCCAATAAGGTGGTCTAATAACCCATCAAGTATAAGTTATGACGCTTACAATATAAATGACGACACTTATGTATAGAGGAATAATAACATCTCTATAGGAATACAATATACATATATGTGAAATACATTCCGAAGTTACATATACATCAACAGATGAATCTTCCAACAAAATTCTGGTGAGGATAATCAAGAAGATGCTACAAGAAAATAAAAGAGCATGGCACACCAAGCCGACCTTTTCCCTGTGGGCTGATAAGATCACCTCTAAAAATTCCATTGGAACTTTCCCTTTCAAATTAGTATATGGAACAGAGGTAATATTCCCTGATTCCCTCATAGGGACCGCAATGAGATTGCTACAAGAGAAAGAAGAAGAGCCAAACCCCGAGTTGAGGAGAACTAACCAGCTGGTGGCAGTACAAGAAATTAGAGAAGAGGTGCAGGATGAAGCCACGAAAGCTCAAAACTAGATCAAGAATATGTTTGACAGAAAGGCCAAGGCGGGTGATCTCTAAGTGGGAAATTTGGCATTAAAATAGAATGCTAGAAGAGAATATTAGTCCCAAAAGTTTGATAACCTTTAGAAGGGGCCCTATACAATCATCGCCTACCATGGGAATAATGCGTTCTTCCTACATGACAAAGATGGTGAAACAGTTGACAAGGGATCCGTCAATGAGTGTTTCTTGAAGCATTACTTCAAGTAAAAAGCAAGTCTGCTGACCCTATCCCCATTGTACATTGCCGTTTTTTAACCTTGTTTCATTTTTTATGATATGCAGAAGGGAAAAGAGGAAGAAAATAAGGGCCACTAGTCTACATGTTCTTGCTATCTCACAGGGAGGATAGCATCCCCGGTTGGAGCCGTTGTTGACAGTTATTATGGTTTCCACCATGGAGGGTAAAGGAAATCCCCCACCAGAGCCCCAAGGTCATCCATTGGCTGGTTACATCAAATGAAGAATCTGGAAACCCAAAAATGGATAAGTATCAAGAAAATCCAAGCTAAATGACCAAGCCACAGCAAGAGCATGGGAAAAAACAAGGAAGTATGGCTCTTCCGCAAGAGAAACTAGCAATATGGGCTTCTTCCACAACAAAATGAGATTCGACAGCCAAGATTAAACGGCGGGATCAAATCTACGGTTGAAAATGTGTTCCACAAGCCAGTTTTCGAGTTCCGCATCCACATTGCACATTGTAGATTGTGGAAATGCAACTTTCCAAAGAGTGCAAAGATAAGCTTCCGCATTGCGGATTGCAGAACGACAGTTTTTCAAATGGAGAAAAAATAAGTTTCTGCATTGAGCATTACAAATTGTGGAAAGACAATTTTCCAGAAAGCATAAGGCCGAAGTTCCAACCCTCGCATGCCATGTCATGGATTGCAGATTGCAGATAGGCCATTGAGGAAAGGCCATTTCGGAATCCCATTACAGGAGGGAAATTGTGGAAAGGAAATTGCAGAAAGAAAATTGTGGATTGAAGGAGTTTTGCGGAGAAAATTGCAATCGCGGGAATAGATATTTTCATAGAGAAATTTCGCATTTGAGAACGGTGAAGGGGCTCGTTTCAGTTACCTGTCCTAATCAATCTAAAACAGCCTAATCCGCGGGATGAGCAGGTGGCTTCCATGGACCAATGGTGCACTTCCAGCACCAATAATTCCTTCCTCTGCACATGACAAAATCAAAGATTGTTGATTCGGGCAGCTCAGCTCGAGCAGCTTCATCATTACCAGTCTGAGTCTGTTTTGAATCAGTTAGGATATTTTTGATGTTTTGTAAGCCTATAAAGGCAGGTTCCAATACAGGGGCAGAGCAGTAATATTGTTGGATTCCCTTGTACAACACCTAGGAGGTGTGGGATTCAAGGGAATCCAACAATATCCCTTAGGGAGGTCCTTCTTGTTCAAAATATATGCTAAGTGGGTGGTAGAACAATGGAGTTAAACTCTTTCCCCTTGGAAAAAGGTGTAAAGGGATCTTAAGAATTCTTACAAAGGTAGGAAGAGGTGGGATATGAGGAAGATCTGTGAAATTCCTCACAATAGTTCTAAGAGTTGTATACCTCACAAGAAAGAAGCGCAGAAAGTAGAAGAAGAGTGTAGAATGGAGCAGCAAAACATAGATGCAATAGAACTTAGATAGGAGCAGAATAATCACACATGTTTCATTAATCTATATAATAAACAATAATCCTACAATAGACAGGATTCGATTACCAAGGGTGTAATTCGAATTAGCCTGCATGGACTCATCGTGAAATCATTGGAGTGTCATCAAAGCACAAGTAACCATCAACCATGTGTCAAACTAAGTCTAACTGGATGTAGTAGGTGTAACTGATGCATGGAGCATTAATGGAGGGCACATGAGGAGCTAACTACAGTCAGAATAGTCAACCAAGTCTCTTTGGGTGTCCAACGGAGTGCTTCAGTTAGTTAACTATTCAATCAGTCCTTAAATCAAGGAAAGATCCACAAATCAAGCAACTAACTGAAGTGTCACTAGTGGTAGGTGAGAGAGGGCACCTTTCAGATGTGGTAGGTGAAAAGAGGGTGCATGATGGACTAGGCGGGTTGGAACTGAGTGGAAACAGGCTCCCAGGGCTAGTAAACTAAGCACCAGGTGCTAGTAAACTAAGCACCAGGTGCTAGGAGACACCATACTGATGACTGGGATGCATGCAATTGCATGCCTACATGCAAAAAAGCATGCATGACTGAAATGAAAAACAATGATAATGCTGGTAGGACTAGGATGGAGTATATGAATATCCTAACAAGATCCAATACAAATCTAGTAGCATAAATTTTCTCTGGTTTATCTCTACAAAATTCATGTCAATGGCTTCCTTTTATAGGCCAAGAGGTGGATGAGAAACAACTAGATCCAAATGTGAAATGATACACTCCATGAACTAGTTCCAAGATACACTAAGGGGGATATTTAATGCCACTGTTAACACCCAAAAAGTGCTCACTAGCTCATTCCCTTATTCACATGACCCATTTGTCCACTTTTTCAACCATTTGAGCCTTTAAAACCTTCAAAAGGTCACCAAAAAGACCAAAACCCATCTTTTTCCACTCAAAATATGTATTTTTCCTCAAAAAACACAAAAAATCCTAAAAAATGGTCTAAAATTCCCAAAAATCAATTAAAAGGGAATAATATTAAAAAAATATTCAAAAAAGGAAAAAGAGGGGAAAAGAAACCTAAACCATTTTGGTCAATACCATTGGTTTCCTCAAACCATAATGGTATTCCCCATGACCAAAAAAATATAAAAAGGTGATAGGGGCCCCTCACTTTTCATCCACATTTCATCCTATCCTTATGCTTCCAAATTCCCTTTGAGAGCCCTTGCCTCCCACTTCTAGTTTGAAGATCCCCATTGAAGCATTGGAGAAGAAGATGTTGATGTATATGTAACTTCGGAATGTATTTCATCTATGTATTTCATATATATTTGTTGTACCCTTATTAGAGATGTGTTATTCCTCTATAAGAAAGTGTCGTCATGTGGATTGACAAGTGTCACAAGTGTGTGTACTTGACGATGGGTTATTAGACCACCATGTGTGGGGTCGGCCCTGAAATATATATTATATTGTGGATGTACCTAGCTAGACAAGTCAGCCCCATAAGGTCACTGGGCAAACAGGTTAGTATAAATAGAGATCAGGAGATATCTATTTAGATCATTCAGAAAGTCATATCTCTCTCACTCAAAAAGTGGCACACTAGTGAGGAGGAGGATCATCTGCTTCTAGGAGACTATCTCAAGTGTATTTTGGTTGTACTTTGGTTGAGCCATTTCTCTCTCTATCTCTGAGGAAGTTGTGGGGTTTTTCACCTTAGGGTTTTCCCCATGGAAACTCTGTGTCTCTTGTCTCTCATGATTTCGATTCTTTTGATGCTTGACATGATTGATATGATTTTTATGCATTGATATACTGTACATGTTATTCTCTCAGTAAAGATCCTAGAGTATATTCAATTAATGCTCAAAATTTAACATGGTATCAGAGCTAACCTGAGAAGAAGACATTTTGCAGTGACGGAAACTTGAGTTTCTTGTTTATTGGGTTTCTCTCCACATATTTTGGAAAAGCAGTATAGTAGATTGACTCTACTCATCAAGGAGAATATATCTATCCAATCAGAATTCAATTATGAGCATTTTCAGATTTGGCCCTAAAAATTAGGGTTTCCACAAAAATAGGAATTTATGGAATCTGAAGACATAGCTGGAAGCTCCTTGCAAAAATCGAACTTTACAGCTTTGGATTGAGATTTTTGGCTGGGTATATCTCCGAGAAACTCAAACCCTAATTTAGGGTTCTCCCTAGTGAACCCGGGAGGACAAAAAGGTAAATCTGAAGGGTAAAGCTTTGATGATCTCAAATTCTGAATACACCAGGATGATTATCACATCAAGGCGCATATTTCTATCCTTTCAGAAAATTGAAATTCACATTTTGACTTTTTAGGGTTTTTTCGACAAACCCTAATCTGGGACCAGATCCAGTTTTCAACATTTCAAGTGGTAAGACCTAAATCTTTTCTATTTCCATTTTAAGTACTCTTTAAGATGTCTCACCACACCAAGCTTGAGGATAATCTTGAAGGGGCTGATAACTTCCGAGCTTGGAAGTATAGGATTGGGTTAATCTTGGAAGAGAATGAGTTGGACTCATATATAAAAGAAGACATCCCTATCCCAGAGGATGAAGAGGCCAAGGTATTGCATAAGAAGAACTTGGTCAAGGAAAAGAGAATCATTGCTAATTCTATTAAAGACCATCTCATACCCCATGTGTCTTCTCTAAAGACACCCAAGGAAATGTTTGACTCTTTGACCAAGCTATTTGAAGGGAAGAACATAAATCGGAAGATGACACTGCAGAACCAATTGAAAGGAGTAAAGTTTCAGAATGGAGAAACCATTCAATCTTATTTTTCTAGAGTCTCCTAGATTAAGGAACAACTAGAAGCGGTAGATGAAATGGTGGAGAATGGTGAAGTTGTCATGACCACTCTGAATGGCCTACCTAGGTCATGGGACTCCTTCATTCAAGGAATCTGTGCAAGAAAGAAGTTGGTATCCTTCAACAGATTGCGGGAAGAATGCTCTCAAGAAGAAGCTAGGCTTGTGGCCCAAGAAGAAAATATGAGAAATGAAGATCAAGATCTCACAGCACATGCCAGGAAAGGCAAGTCCAAGAAGGAATCATCTCATAACAGGAGATTCTCACACCACCATTATCATAAAGATAAGAAAGATCTCATATGCTTCAATTGCAATGAGAAGGGACACTTTGCTTCAGATTGTCCCAAGAAGAAGAAAGACAACAACAACAACTTCAATAAGAAGAAGAAGAATAACAAAAGAAGATATCATGCTCATGCTGCCGAAGATGATGAACCCCCAAAGAAGAAGGCTAGGGCAGAAAGTGATAGTGATGATGAGTCATCAAGTGAAGAAGAATATGTTCTAATTTCTGCTCTCATAGGTACTATCTCCCATGGTTGTAATGATTGGTTGATTGACAATGGGGCTTCCAAACACATGACTGGGTTTAAGGAATCTTTTGTGAATCTATCTGAACATGAATCACCCCATAAGGTGAAACTTGGGGATGATTATCAATACCCAATCAAAGGAAGTGGTGAAGCCTCCTACAACCTAGATTCTGGAAAATCTTTGAAGATGAAAGAAGTCCTTTATGTACCTGGGCTCAACAAGAACTTACTCTCCATCTCTGCACTGGAGAATGAGGTAAATAAATCTGTCCAGAATTTTAGTTTGGAGAATGAACTAGGGAAGTTAAAGATTCCTGTACCTTTCACTGAGTTAATAAAGAATCCAT
This sequence comes from Larix kaempferi, assembly GCA_027924585.1. Classification (NCBI taxonomy): domain Eukaryota; kingdom Viridiplantae; phylum Streptophyta; class Pinopsida; order Pinales; family Pinaceae; genus Larix; species Larix kaempferi. Next base: position 2,047,135 of record BSBM01000655.1, on the reverse strand, counting down.
CATATAAAGAAACAATTCTGAAAGTGATAAATGTTCCCAGTAATCAGCTTGTTTCAGATACAGTGAACTTGCAGGAAGAAAACCCTAGAATTTTCATTGGATCAGCTCTGGCTGAGAAGACTGAAAATGAGGCTGGTGCTTCTCCTCCTTTCTATGTAACCTTGACTGTCCATGAGCAAATGATTCAGAATTGCCTGTTAGATTCAGGAGCATCCCATAACTTAATGCCAAAAGCTATCATGGAAGCCCTGGGCCTTAGTATCACCAAACCTTACCATGATTTATATGCCTTTGACTCTCGAGCTGTGAAATGTATAGGAGTAATAAAAGATATGGTTGTCAACCTTGCTCAGTTGCCCATGAAAAGTGTGATAATGGATGTTGTGGTAGCTGACATCACACCAAAGTTTGGCTTGCTCCTTTCTAGGTCATGGGCCAAGAAGGTTGGGGGAACCTTACAGATGGACCTTTCTTATGCCACCATTCCTGTTTTTGGTGGAGAAAACAGAAGACTTTACAGAGAACTGCAGCTTGCTTACATAGTAACAGATGATAAAAACCCCACCAATTACCCATTGTACTCTGTTGATAAAGATCTTGGTTCATGCATATTACAGTTCAGTGAGGAGGATAATTCCGCTGGTCTGTTACAAGTGGAAAAAGAACATCAAATAAAACACAGCAGAGAGGAAGAAGATGCACCGTGGTAGTTGTACTTTGATGGATCCTCATGTAAGGAGGGTGCTGGAGCTGGAGTTTTACTCATTTCCCCTGGAGGTGAAACAGTGAAACTCATGTATAAGTTGGAGTTTGTTACCACTAACAACACTGCTGAGTATGAAGCTCTGCTACTGGGATTGAAGGCTACTAAAGATTTAGGAATTCAGCAAATTGCTGCATTTGGCGACTCCGAACTAGTTGTTCAGTAGGTGAAGAACAAATATCAAGTAAAGCAGGGTTTGTTGAAAGTATATCAGAATGAGGTATGGGATATGCTTGAAAACTATTTTATAGCATTTAATATCACTCATATTCCAAGGAATCATAATGAGACTGCAGACTCATTAGCTTTGGCTGCCACACATTTCAGAATCCCTAAGACCACTCAGCTAAGGTATCCCATAGAGGTGAGGTATAGACCATGCGTGCCTGATAATGTGAAGCACTGGAGAGTTTTTGAGGATGACATTGAAATCAAAAAATTTCTTGAGCTTACAGATGAGTTTTCAAATGCTCAAATTGATCAGGAAGAGGATGAGGGAGATGAACAGTTAAATGAATTTGCTGCAGAAGAGATAGCAGGACATAAAATCATTGAGTTGAAAAGCAACTTCATTCCAAAGGGTCTAGTTCCTTTAGAAAGAATATTCACGAAGGATGATACACCTTCAAAGCCAGTGGTTCAATCTTCAGAAGATAATGTGGTAGACTGCAATATTGGTTCAGCAGAACATCCAAAGATGGTAAAAATTTCTAAATCTCTGACAGCTGAACAAAGAAATAGATATATCAAGCTTTTGAAAGAACATGTAGATGTATTTTCCTGGTCTTATCAGGAACTAAGAACTTATGATAGAGCAATTATTCAGCACAAGGTCCCTTTGAAGCCTAATGTTAAGCCTTTCCGACAGAAACTAAGAAGGATCAATCAAGCTTTGTTCCTTGTAATTGAAAAAGAAATAAAGAAGCTGTTGGATGCAAAGATAATAGTGCCTCTCAGGTACTCTTCCTGGGTTGCTAATTTGGTTCCTGTCAGAAAAAAGAATGGGGAAATTAGATTATGTATTGACTTCAGAAATCTGAATAGATCGTCATTAAAAGACAACTATCCTCTTCCCAAGATTGAACAGGTTTTGCAACAAGTAGTTGGAGCTCAGAGGATCTCTATGGTGGATGGTTTCTCAGGGTACAATCAGATTGCCATGCACCCTGATGACAAGGAAAAGACAACCTTTACAACCCCCTGGGGAACATTCATGTATGACAAGATGCCTTTTGGCTTGATGAATGCTGGAGCAACCTTTCAGAGAGCCATGGATATTGCATTTGTGGGAGAAAAAGATAAGTTTGTGGTTATCTATCTGGATGATATTACTGTATTCTCAAAATCCGATGATGAACACTTGAAGCACTTGAGGCAAACCTTCCTAAAATGCAGAAAATTTGGCCTATCCTTGAACCCCAAAAAGTCACATTTTGTTGTGCAAGAAGGTAAACTACTTGGTCACTTGGTGTCTGCTGATGGCATCAGAATAAATCCTGAAAGAGTGAAAGCAATACTGAAGATTAGTTTACCTAGGAGTAAAAAAGATGTTCAATCATTCATTGGAAAGATAAATTTCCTGTGGTGGTTTATTCCCAACTTTGCTGAAATCATTAAACAAATCACAGCCATGTTGAAGAAAGATCAGGAAGTAAAGTGGGCTGCTGAGGCAAAGGCAACATTTGAGAAAATCAAGGTAGCTCTTACTGAAGCACCTGTATTGGTAAGTCCTGATTTTACCAAAGAATTCCTTACATTTTCATTTGGATCAGAAGATACAATTGCAGCTGTTTTACTTCAGAAGAATAAAGAAGGAGTGGAACAGCCTATTGCTTTCTTCAGCAAAACCCTTAGAGATTCTGAGTTGAAATACAATATATTGGAAAAGCAAGCTTATGCTCTGGTGAAGGCTTTGAAATTTTTCAGAATTTATATCCTGCATTCAAAAGTAATTTCTTTTATACCTAATTCTGCTGTGAAAGATGTGTTAACTCAGCCTGATAGTGAAGGAAAGAGAGGTAGGTGGATTGCGAAGATTATGGAATATGATGTAGAGATTAGGCCTACTAAGCTTGTCAAGGGACAAGGTTTAGCCAAGCTGTTGGCTGAATCAAATTGTCAGGATCTGGGACTGTATGTCATGGCGAAGAATCAGTTCCCGAAAAAGATCAAGCACTTCTGGAAAAAGAAAAGATCATGTATTTTTATTCATCATCAGCTTGGTATGCAGACATTGTTCATTTTCTGTTATTTCTACAATGTCATGAACATTTGGATAAGAAGGCTGTCAGATATTTTAAACTCAAAGCTACTAAATACTATTTAGTTGAGGATCAATTGTTCTGGAAAGACCCGGGGGGTATTTTGCTCAGGTGTTTGGATCAATCTGAAATAGGAGAGGTGATTTCAGAATCTCATGAAGGTGCCTGTGGAGGGCACAAGTATTGGAAAGCAACAACTTACAAAATTTTACGAGCTGGATATTATTGGCCATCCTTGTTCACAGATGTTTACCAGCAGGTAAGATCCTGCATTCCTTGTCAGAAATTTGTAGGTAAACAGAAATTATTGTCGTTTCCTTTAAAACCTATTACAGTCAATGCCCCTTTTCAACAGTGGGGTCTAGACTTTATTGGAGAAATAAATCCAGCATCTTTAGGACAGCATCACTGGATTTTGACTGCAACAGATTTTTTCACAAAATGGGTGGAAGCCATTCCCACAAGGAATGCTACAGACAAGGTAATCATGGAATTCATTGAAGAAAATATTTTGAGCCGGTTTGGCTGTCCACAGAGATTAATAACAGATAATGCAAAGGCATTCAAATCCAAGGCAATGGTGGCCTTTTGTGAAAGAAATGGCATCATTCTGAAGCACTCAACTCCCTATTATCCTCAGGGAAATGGTCAAGCTGAATCTTCCAATAAGAACATCATACAGAGCATCAAGAAATTGTTGAAGCATAACAAAAGGTCTTGGGATTCAATGTTGAAGTATGCATTATGGGCAGATAGGATTACAGTGAAACAGGCAATTGGGACTTCTCCATTTCAGCTAGTTTATGGTACAGAGGCAGTGTTCCCTGTTCAATTGGGGATTCCAGTGATGAAATTCCTCCAGAACTCTCAAGAGGAACCGAATGATAAGCAAAGGAGAATCTTTGAAATGATAGAGTTACAGCAAAGTAGAGAGAAGGTGGATGAAAAAGCACAGTTGTACAGATCCAAGATTAAAAATAGATTTGACAGGAATGTTAAAGAAAGTACTTTCATAGAAGGTGAGATGGTTCTAAGATGGGATGCAAGAAAGGAGCAAAAGGGTAAGCATGGTAAGTTTGACAATCTTTGGTTTGGCCCTTTTCTGATATCAAAAGTTTTAGAGAACAATACTTTTATCTTGCAGTCCTTGGAAGGTGAGGAGTTGTCCAGCCCTGTTAATGGGCGATTCCTCAAGCATTTTTTACAGTTTATAGGAGCATTTTCACTAATCATTGTACATACCGGTGAGTGAATTACAATAAGACTCCATAGCCCAATGGAAGTTTTTGCAGATAGATAGATAAGATAACAGACAGAAGGCATTGGTCTACAGGTTCTTGAAGCCTCACAGGGAGGTCTTCATCCCGCAGCTGGAGCCAGATGTTAAGTCAGTAATTTGTCCCCTCAAATCTTGTTTGATTTGAATTTTATTTTAGTTTGATTTGCATTTTATTTTAAGATTTTTATTTGCTTTAATTTGATTTTACCCTCTTTTAGGAAGTTTTCTTTAGTTTTTATATGAAATTCTGGCCTTGCTTTTGAAATTCAAGTTTTAAACTTTAGCTTTGTTTTTGTTAAAGGGGTTAAAAGTCACCATATCAAATAGTGGGTTCATAAACAATGCTATAAGTATAATTCATGTATAATCATCACTCTGACAGCTTTAAAACCCTATGCAAAATGACAAAAAGCTGTTAAAAAGTACCAAAACAGTGTTAAAATTATTCTTGTAGTGTTGGAGCTCAAAATCACCAAAGGCGCGCTACAAGAATATCGCGACTCCAAATTCCTCCGATCTTTTAGCAAATATTGGCACGTTTGAAATGATGAATGACTAATTACATGTTCTGGAGAATTCGTTACGTGCTGATGCAGGGAACATCATGATTCAAAGTGGTTACACGTTGTGAGGAATTCGTGCTCATCATGAGCCGAGATGCAATTCCTTTTGACAGGTAGCAATATGGTTTGAGGTAAATATGGGATAAATTTGTCATTTACAGGCACATTCAAAGACGAGGGACTTAGTGGAGTAGTCATAACCACTAAAAAACCGAGAGTTGTTGATGGCTTCACGGGAAATTAGGGCTTCCTAATTTCATTGCTGGAAGTTAAATTGAACGTTGAAGGACATCTGTACATCCAAGGTGACTCATTTGACAACTCAAGTCATGATTTTAAATAGCTGCAGTTGAGCAATTTAAAGGTATTTCCTGAAAAGCCAATATAACTGCAAATTTGGGTTTTTTTCGCTACGGCTTACTCTGTCAAAATTGATCAAAGGAAAGGTTAAATTGTGCTTTTAAATGCAATTTCAGCCAGAGAAATAGCTATTTTTGATGCTCTGTCAAAGCTAAGGTTGTAGTGAGATAGAGGCAGCAAGGAGCTAAAGACTTGAGAGTGTATGAAGCTTACTGTCATTTTGATACTAAGATTCCTGACAGCTAAAATAAACTGAATTTAAGAACCCTATAAGTTATTCAGTTTGCAGTGATTGAAGAAGAATGGGCAAGAGTGGTAAGATAAACAGAGCCGAACGTACTGATGTAGGATGGATTGAAAAACTCCCTGGGTGTGTAGAGTTGTTTCAACAAGCTGGTTGGATGGACTTTTTCAAGAAGATCGATGGGTATAATGCAGAGGTGTCCTGTAAGTTTGCTCAGAGTTTTAAAAATGACATGGTAATTTTTGATACTCTTAAATTCAAGCTGATAATAAAGCTGATTTCAGAAGCTACAGGGATTAAGGATGAGGGTGAACCATGGTTTAAGAAACTGCCTTTTGACTTTGATCCACAAAGATATATTTTACCAAATGTCACCCCTGATTGGAATAAAGGCGTCCTTATTCAAAATTTCAGAAAGGAATGGGTTGAGCCAATCAGAATATTGCAGAGCTATGTTACTTGCGAGGGCAGGTATGCTTATGTATACAGGTACCATTTCAGATTCCTTCAGCACATGGTGGGGGTGTCTAAGATGAACCTGCCATTCTTCTTTTTGAAAAGCTTGCAGAAGATGTCCAACAGGGTGAAAGGGCCAATAGATCCTTCTTCTCAGTCTATTTTTCACCATGGGCTAATCAAGTTAATTATTAGCACTGTTTTGCAGCATGAAGGGAAGACCTGGGATTTTTTCATCTTTTGGTCTGGCTTTGAAGATCAGAAATCTAAGAGGCAAGCAGACAAGGGTAAGGTCTTGATGAGAAAATTAGGTCAGAAGCCAAAAATTGAAGATAAGGAAGATGTCAAAGTTAAGGAAGCATCAGAGCATGTGGAGGAGGATAGTGAACCAAAATTGTTCTCAGCTAGTCCTAAAGGCAAGTATTCACTGTTTGTAGATGAGAAAGAGCAACCTAAACAGAATTTGGCACCTGCAGAGGATTCTCATGAAGTGAAAACTGTTGATATAAGAGAGGTTGTTGTACCTAAGGAGGAGATTCAAACTCAACAGAGAATCCCTATCACCATTCTCTCAGATGATGAGGGATATTTATTAGAGGAAGAGCATCCCATCTCCAAAACAGAGGTCAAGATTGAAACAGGAAAGGAAATCCCTACTTCAGACACCAAAACAACAAAACCTAACAGAAAAAGGAATAAACTTGAAGTAGTAGAGTTGGCTGCTATCCAGCATCAAGGAAAGGAGCTGAAAATGATGGGAGAAGCAGCATCATTTTGGAGACCTAAAACTAGGTCAAAGAACAAGCTAAGACTGAACATGAAGAAATTGCTCAATCCCAAATTAAATACAAATGAAGTTACTGTCTTAGATGAGGTTTCCATGGCTGATAAACCAGAACTAGATAAAATGCAGCCACAATTAAAAGAAGAAGCTCCTTTAGTTGAAGAAATAGGTGAAGAAAATCCTAGCATCAAAGACACTCCTGCAGACCTGTTAATTGAAGAGACTGAAATCTTCAAAAAACTTGATATACCTTGGAGACCTGATGAGGAACAAGATCCTGCAATAGACAAATTAATTGACTCTGACAGAAAGAATTTGCAGAAAACTGTTAAGCAGTACAAACATCAGATGAGTTACATGCAAGAGGTCAATGATGGATTAATGATGGCTAACAGAAGGTTGAGAGAAGGCCTACAGGATGTAAATGATCATTTTCAGGAGTTGATAGTAGAAGCAAAGGAAGCACTAAAGAGAAAAAGAGTTACTGACATGCATTGCACAGAGTTGGAGAAGACAGTTCAGAACCTGAAGCAGAGAAACGATGAGCTCATCAAGAAGATAAATGACATGGAGCAGGAGCAGAAAAAAGCTAAGAAGAAAGATCAAGCATCAGATGGTATCGCTCTGCTGGCTGAAGCAGCAAAAGATCTATAAGTCAGTTGTTCATTTAGTTAGTTGTCATTAACTGATAAACACATATGTTAGTGATTTACTATTTTTAGCATATTTTGTAATTTTGTAATATTATACATTCCACCTCACCTCATCGAATAGACGAAAGGCAGTTAGGGTTAGATCCCTAATTGATTTTGTAAAGATTAGTATTTAGAGAGGTTAGAAAGTCATTGAGAGGGTTCTAATTTTTGGGAGCTTCAGGAGGTCTCCAGATTGCCTTTGTCTTCAGACTTGTTCAGAGCTAAGTATTATGACTCTTGTAAGCATTTGCTGATAAAATTATGAGATATAGATGACTTTTACCCTTCAGTTTTATGTGTTGGCTTCATTTTTCAGCTTATTTAGTTGCTTAATAGATATATTCATTGCTGGTTTATGTGTATCTACTAGTGATGCTTGTCTTTTATGAATGAACCTCAACATTGTATTTCTATTTGATCTTGTTGGATATATCATGCATCTTTATTATCTTTTGTTTATGATCTAGTTATTATTTTGCTCATGAATGTATTCCCTGATTGTTCCCAAAACTTTACAACCACAAATCCTTTCAAAAACCTAAAACCTGCTTTATTTTACAAAGTTTTATTTGATATTGTGTTGGCTTGTTTCTTTGGCCTTGGGAACAATTTCTGGCACAAACAGCATCTATGGGCAGAAGCAGCTAGAACAGCTGTATATGTGCAGAACAGAACACCCCACAAGATATTGGACAACAAGACACCAGAAGAGGTATTTTCTGGTAAGAAACCTGAAGTCAGCCATTTCAGAATAGTTGGTTGTCCAGTATACACTCATGTCCCAAAGGAAAAGAGGACTAAACTAGATCCTTTAGGAAAGAAGGGTATCTTTGTGGGTTACAGTGAAAGCTCGAAGGCTTATAGAATATACTTTCCAGGGTTCAAGAAGATTGATGTCAGCAGGGATGTAACATTTGATGAAAACTCAGCATTCATCAAATCAAGGAAGGCACCTATCGAAGTTTATGAAGAACCTAAGGAAACTAGATTTCAAGACACTACCATGACTGAAGCAGTTCCAGAAGTTGTTCGTGAGTTTGAAGATCCGCAAGAACCGATAGATCCACCCTGTGAGGATAACTCTCACAAGAGGAAACCTGCATGGGATAGAGAGCTCATTCAAGATGCAGAAATATTTGGCATTCCAGAAGAAGAACACAGAGTAAAGAAGAGAACCAGATCACATACCAGCTATGTTGCTTTACTCTGTGACATTATGAACAAAGAGCCTTCCAGTTATGAGGAAGTAGCGGAAAAGAAAGAATGGAAGGATGCCATGGTTGAGGAATACCAATCAATAATGAAGAATGGTGTTTGGGATGTTGTCCCAAGACCTAAAGAGAAGTCTATTGTGACTTCCAAATGGATCTACAAAATCAAGCATGCTGCAGATGGCAGTGTAGAAAAATACAAAGCAAGATTCATAGCTCATGGCTTCTCTCAGAAAGAGGGAATAGATTATGAAGAAACTTTTGCACCTGTAGCTAGGTATACTTCCATCAGAACAGTACTTGCCCTGGCTGCAGCAATGAAATGGAAAATACACCAGATGGATGTCAAGACTGCTTTCTTGAATGGTGTAGTTGAAGAGGAAGTACATGTGGAGCAGCCACTCGGTTTCGAAATACATGACAGGGAGTCATATGTGTGCAGATTGAAGAAAGCCTTGTATGGCTTGAAACAAGCTCCCAGAACTTGGTATGGTAGGATGGACAGTTTCCTATCTAGTTTGGGCTTTACCAAGAGTAAAGCGGATTCCAACCTTTATTACAAGGTTGAGGAAGGGAATCTTGTGATTCTACTCCTATATGTGGATGAATTATTTCTAACAAGAGTTGACAGATTGATTGCAGATACTAAGAGGAAGCTTGCTACCGAGTTCGATATGAAAGATTTGGGAATGATGCATTATTTCCTAGGTATGGAGGTGTGGCAAAGTGCAGGTGGGATCTTCCTTGGTCAAGGGAAGTACACAGTAGATATCCTGAAGAGATTAGGGATGATGGATTGCAAGGCCATGGCCACACCTATGGCATCGAATCTGAAGCTTCTATGTGATGCTTCATCTGAGCCGGTTAATGTCTCTATGTATCGTCAGATGATTGAGTCCTTGATGTACCTGATGAACACGAGACCAGATATTTGCTTTGCGGTGAACACATTGAGTCAGTTCCTGACAGATCCGAGTAGTGTTCATCTAGTTGTTGTAAAGCATGTTCTGACGTACCTGAAGGGTACAATGGATTATGGGCTCAAGTATGAAGCAAATCAAAAGTTTAACATGTAGGGTTATGTTGATTCAAATTGGGCTGGCAGTGCTGCAGATAGGAAGAGCACATCTGGGTGCTGCTTCAGTATGGGATCAGGTGTGATCTCTTGGTTTAGCAGGAAGTAGTCCTGTGTAGCACTGAGTATAGCTGAGGCAGAGTATGTTGCAGCCTGTTCAGCTAGTTGTGAGGCAGTATGGCTACGGAAGCTACTGTCTAAGTTATTTGATCTCCCATTGGATGCTACTGGTATCTTCTATGATAACCAGAGTTGTGTGAAGCTATCCGAGAACCCAGTGTTTCATGACAGGTCGAAACACATAGAGATCAAATATCACTATATCAGGGATATGGTGCAGAGAGGAGCTGTGAAGCAACTGTATGTTGCGACGGACGAGTAGATTGCAGATGTGCTGACGAAGCCATTATCTAGGGTGAAGTTTGAGTGCTTAGGGAGAGGCTTGGTGTTCTTCAGATCGACGACACTTCGAGGAAGAAGTGATGGACACATTTGCTGAAGCTATTCCAAGCATGTTGGAAGGAGGATCCTTCACATGGCTGTGGATGTAAGCGCTGGATGATGAGCATCAGGATGATGTTCTGATTTCTGCTTTGTATGATCAGCTGGATCATTTATATGTATATGTATGTATGCATCATGTTGAATGCTGGATATGATCAGTTGGATCATTTATATGTATGTACGCATCATGTTTGATGCTGGATATGATCGGTTGGATCATGTGTATGTATTTTGTATATGCATCATGTTGGATGCTTGGACCATGTATCTATACATGTATTAGTTGGATACATTGTATGATCAGGTAGATCATGTATGGTGATATGTATCATGTATTTGTATTTGTATCAAGTGGATACATTGTATGATTAGGTGGATCATGTATATTGATATGTATCAGGTAGATACTTGGTATGCATCAGGTAGATGCATTGTATGATCAGGATGATCATGGATGATGAGCTTCAGGATGTTGCAGTGATGATGATCAGGATGATCATGTGTACATCCGGATGATGTATGGTGAGTATCAGGTTGATACTCTGTGGCCGTGGAATAGGTTGTGTAGATAAGCATGTAATTTGTGCCCTAGGATATTTGCAGATAGTCTTTCAAGGTTTTGCCTACGGCATGTAATTTGTACCCTGGGATATCTGGAAAATGCTCTTTCGAGGTTTTGCCTACGGCATGTAATTTGTACCCTGGGATATCTGGAAAATGCTCTTTCGAGGTTTTGCTTGGGAGGACATATAATTTGTGCCCTGGGAGATATGCAAATAGTATTTCGAGGTTTTTCCTATGGCATGTAATTTGTGCCCTGGGATATCTGGAAGATTCTCTTTCGAGGGTTTGTCCTATGGCATGTAATTTGTGCCCTGGGAGATCCGATAGGTTGAGCCGTGTGCTCGTAACCAGTCCTGGGATGCTCTTTCGAGGTTTTACCATGACCACATGTAATTTGTGCCCTAGGAGATCCGATAGGTTAATCCTTATGCTCGTAATCAGTCTTGGGATGCTATTTCGAGGTTTTGTGGTGACCACATGTAATTTGTGCCTCGGGAGATCCGATAGGTTGAGCCTTGTGCTCGTAATCAGTCCTGGGATTCTCTTTCGAGGTTTTGTGGTGGGGTCACATGTAATAAGTCCTGGAGATCTGGACAGGATGAAAAAGGCCTCAAATGCTCTTTAGGGTTCTTGCTAGTCAAGAGACTCTTTTAAGGTTTCGTGACGCACGTAATAAGTCCTGAGATTTCCACAGTATGGCCAATGATGATAAAGACCTGCAGGTGGTGGGCCTACATCCAGTATGAAAAAGGAATGGCTCTGTAGAACTTCCTATGACGAGTAGAGTCAGAGATTGGTTGAGATAGAAACAACAGTGACGATGCATCGTTGACGATGATCCTGAGAAGAAGACGTGTCTAGCAGATCCGTGTCAAGAAATACCTTCCTAGTTAAGAGGGAGTGTTGATGTATATGTAACTTCGGAATGTATTTCATCTATGTATTTCATATATATTTATTGTACCCTTATTAGAGATGTGTTATTCCTCTATAAGGAAGTGTCGTCATATGGATTGACAAGTGTCGCAAGTGTGTGTACTTGCCGATGGGTTATTAAACCACCATGTGTGGGGTTGGCCCTAAAATATATATTATATTGTGGATGTACCTAGCTAGACAAGTCGGCCCCATAAGGTCACTGGGAAAACAACTTAGTATAAATAGAGATCAGGAGATCTCTATTTATATCATTCGGAAAGTCATATCTCTCTCACTCAGAAAGTGGCGCACTAGTGAGGAGGAGGATCATCTGCTTCTAGGAGACTATCTCAAGTGTATTTTGGTAGTACTTTGGTTGAGCCATTGCTCTCTCTATCTCTGAGGAAGTTGTGGGGTTTTTCACCATAGGGTTTTCCCCACGGAAACTCTGTGTCTCTTGTCTCTCATGATTTTGATTCTTGTGATGCTTGTCATGCTTATTGTGATTGTCATGCATTGATATACTGTATATGTTATTCTCTCAGTAAAGATCCTAGAGTATTGTGAATTAATGCTCAAATTTTAATAGAAGAGACCATTGGACATTCGAGCATCTCAACTTTGGAGCTGCTTAAACTCACCATCCTCACCATTTGAGGTAATACAAAAGATCAAATTTTCTATTTCTTGTTTCTTTTATGGATCTCATTGTTTATTGTTCTTAAATCTAGTTTTTATTTCTTTGCACATGTTAGATCAGATTTAGTTATTTACATTTGTTTTTACTTTTACATTGAGACTGCTGCTACAAGTTAGCAGGTGCTCTTTAGCACATGCTTGGTTGCAAAACCAAGCAACAATTTTTGGTGACTCCGCTGGGTTTTCGAACTTTGAATCTTTGATTTAGATCTATATTTTAGTTGTTTTTTCCCTTTAAAATTGTAGATCTGGCATATTAGTCATCCCCTTGCTTGTGGCCCTAGCCATTGGCCTGTTCTGCAGCCTAAAACAACCCAAAATTTCAATTTTTGGGTTCATTTTTCTGCAACGTTTTCCATTTGTTGCATCGCGGCTTTCGGCTCGACAGTCACGATTCACATCGCAACTTTCAACCTGTTTTCTGCACTGTACATCGCGGCTGGTAGCCTTGTTTCCATGGTGCACATCGCGTGTTTTAGCTTGATACCCACGATCCTCCGTGCGAGTTTTACCCATATCGCTGCAATTCACATTGCGGATTTTAGCCCCACCGTCGTGATCCGCATCGCGGCTTTGCCACAGACAGTCTCGATATTTCCTGTTTCGTACGGCCCATTTTTTCCAGCCATCTTCCCTGCATTTTTGGATGGCCCACTGTTTTATTTTTGCAGCATTTAAAACTCATATTTATTTCCTGTTTTATGCTTTGCTACATCATTTTTGAAAAATTTTCAGTTTAGTGAAAGAAAAAGAGTGAAGCATTTTTCAATTAGAAATTTCAAGCTTTACAAATTAGAACCATAATTTTAATTTGTTCCATATTTTGCCCAATCGACTTCATTTTTATGTTATTTGCTTTACCATAAGTTTTTAAAGAATTCCTGATATTTTTTGAAATTTTTTTAAAATCATTTACATTTAAATCATTTTCCATATTTACATTGCTGTCTATTTTGCAAGTTGAAATCCTTATTTTAATTTGTGATTTTTTCGCCCAAGCAAGGCATCTTTGTTTTAAGTACATAACCACACCATCACATAATCTATCACAATAAATCCAAGTGAGCCTTAAAATTCTCTTAACTCAACCAACATTCTAACCCCATTTGGGGAACACCAAAAGAATATTGTAGTTAGGTAGGACTAAGGGGATAAGTATCCAAATAAAACCCCTCACTCACTTACATGTTGAGACATAGTGGTTGAAATTTAGGGTACCAAAATCCCTTATTATTTGTTGGCATGGTTTAAAACCAATTCGTTGGAGAGGCCTCTCCCTTAAGAGGGTTGAAGTAGCTAGACTGGTTCTGGAGGCCTGAGTGGAATACCTCAATCCATTTAGTAACTAAAGGATACCTACTCGTTGTTCTCGTTGTGCCACCCTTATGGGAGTACAACGGTGATAGAAAAAGAGCTGCAGATTCACCTAGCCGGACGCGTCATGAACGGGGTATCTTAGTGGCCCATTTTCTAGGATTGACTACCCGGTATCCTTCCCAGTAGGGGGATATCTAGCCTTTGATTCTGAAATTTATATTGTCTGACTTGGATTTCATCACCTTGCAGAGGATATGTCTTGTTGAGTCATAATACTTTTTAGTTAGGTGTTTGCATGCTCTATTACCTTCGTTTGGTCAGTGAGTACACCTTTTTCTATTTTTAGGAGTCGTTTGCATGTTGGTTTTTTTACCACATTTTTTGATTAGTCCACTTACTATAGCATAGATGTTATAGTAAGTGTTTTGATTTTGGTTGTTGGCTTGAGTGCCATTATTTTTTACGCTCCCCTCTTGCACACACAGTTGCATTAGGGCTTTCGAGCTTTCCATTCACCACCACCCAGTAGTTTTAATTGACAAATGTTGCCATTGAGTCCCCGAGACATTCTAGGAGTTTCATTGATCTTTCAAGCATAATTTGCCAATTATTCCCATCAACACGAAAGCAATAGCAATGAGGCACACGATCAATATGATGATGAACATTATATCTTCAGAATACAGATTACAGACACACAGGTGGATCGGCTTCGGACAGCGAAGCTCGTCACCACAACTCACTGCCTTGACACAATGTTATGGGCCCTTTTAGATTTGGCTACTTCCCGAAGGCATGTAGTTACTCTCAGGCTCCTGGGATTCCCATAATATGCCAACTAGCAGACCCTTACAGACTCTTTATACAGAATCGAGACCTTGGCTTTCTGATGCAGTGTTATACCATTACAGGCAACCTGCAGAGCATATTACCTTGGCTCTCACACACCTATAGACCTGTCGAGCGGACTACTTGCTCAGACGACTCCTAGACTTGCAGAGCGGACTACTTGCTCATGCGACTCGCTATGAATCAAATGAACCCAAGGCCTTTCTTTTATAGCATTACAACCGGTAAGCCGGTACCCAAAAACTTACACTAGACAGTCAAAAGTAAGATTCCGGGGCATGATGGGGACTACCACCATGTTATCTCGTCCCTTAGAGGCAGTGCCATGTGGGGACCCGGAGGATCTTTTCCGACACAATTATGACTGATAGACATAAAGTAAAGAGTATTGGCCGACAAAGCTGGGCCATTATTACATCAGTCATATTACAAAGCATCTCGGTACAAAAAAGCAGACCGAGGAATCCAAAGAAAGCTTTCGGCTATTATGGCCGACAAAACAAAGTGGGTTGGCCCACCAACGGCTTCCACTAAATATGTACAAGAGCATGATCACGGACCAAAGAATCTTCATTCCCGTAAGATACGGAAAAATCATGGAGTATCATATCCTGATCCGCATACGCACACTGTTGTGTCACCAGGTCCTGGTACCCCGCCACAAACACAGTCAAGGCAACCTTGAGCATTTAGTTCTTCTTCAAGTTCTCGCCTTGCCAATTCTTCTTCTATATAATTTGGCTGGGATTCAGTATACTGCCAGTAGTCATACTGATTGTTAGGGAACTCTTCATTCATATCTGGATATAAAAGTTCTCCGAAGCATTGTTCTACATCTGATCCGCGGAGATACTCATTGGGGCCATAAACAAATTCAGATGCAAACTGTGACTCAACCCTATAGTTTAGAGGTAGGGTTCGCCTATGGACTTTGGTATCCAGTCTCTTGCCATCTTTATCCCTTTTGATAAATTTTTGGGTGACTGTTACACAGTGTTCCAATGGAGTGTATCTGCCTCCATGGTGTCTCAATTTAAACTTAAACCACTGATGAACCTGGTCAGCGGCTTGCATATCAGCCTCAAGATGGAGAATGAAATTAGCTTTACGATCTACCCAGGCATTCCTTGGGCAGAACTTTTCCAGAAATATTTGAGTCCAACCGGACCATTTTCTGTGCTTTAAATTAGCAGGATCAGCACAAATAATTATTGCTGTCTGCTCTCTGCAAAACTGAAGAATCAAGTTGTAGGAAGTCCATGTCAAATCTCCTGAGCCGAGATCGACATACCAAATTTCTCCTTCAGCTTCCATGTTCTGGTCAATCCATACTTCTTCACATCGAGCTAATTTTTCTCTGGCATTCTGTAAACCTCTGAAAGCACCTTTTTCCCACCTTTCGAGAATCTTTAACTTGCAGGGATTCTCTTGAATTTGCTTAATCAGAGTGAGGCTTAAAAACTTTTCTGCATCCTTGACATCAGCATAATCTAACAGTTGCTGACGTTCTTCCTGAGAGATATCCTTATCCCAAGGAGCCAAAAATAAGGATTCTGGAGGAGCTCTGAGAGCTTCTTCTTCTTCTTGGAATGGAGCTTTGCCACTTTTATAATTCACCATATTATCACTCATGTATCTTTTATTATGTCCTGGACCAGAACCAGAACCAGAACCACTTGCATCATTAGCAGAAAACATATTCAGACTTGGAGAAGAAACCTGTACATTCTCACGAGTCAACATGTCAGCAAGACAATTTAAGTAACCTGGCTTATACACAATGTCATAATCAAAATTACTGAGCCAGATAAACCATTTTAAAATTCTGCTACTATTCTCTGCCATTAAACTTTCATTCTTAAAGATACCGGGCATAATCTTTAAATCTGTTCTAATAATGAAACGAACAGGCTTTAAGTACAGAATGAAATGGTTGACAGTTTTCTTGACTGCAAGTATTTCTTTATGGCTACTTGGATAATTTAGTTCAGCTCCTTTAAATGAACCAGATGCATAGCCACAGATTCTTGCTTGGCTATTTATTTCTTCAATTAGAACACCTCCCCATGTGGTGTTAGACGCATCTGTTTCAACTATCAAATTTCCCTTTCCTTGGGGAAGAGACAAAGCTGGAAGATGCTTAACTTTCTCTTTTATTCGCTGGACAGCTAAAGTCATCTCATCAGACCATGGAACAGGATTTTTCTTTAGCCTTTTCTGCAAACAGTGAATATCTGCGGCTTGACCTTTATAAAAGGGCCTGATATAATTTAAGCATCCTAAGAATCTTTGTAACTGGGTTTTCTCAATAATTTTGTCAGGAAAATGATCAAATGATTGGAGCACATGCTGCTGCAAAACTACCTGACCTGCTTTGATATGGAGACCCAGAAATTCTATTTCTGTCTTACCAATTTCCATTTTGCTTGCTGATAAGACCAAACCATGCTGGTAGACTAAATCATAAAACTGCTGCAAATGCTTCAAATGTTCTTGGAGATTTTTAGAACATATGAGAATATCATCAATAAAAACAGCTAACCATGGTATATCTCTAAAGATATCTTCCATTCGCTTCTGAAACTCAGAAGGAGCATTATTGATACCAAATGGTAGCACTTTCCACTGATACTGTCCATGAGGAACTACAAATGCAGTTTTGAATCTGTCTTTCTTCTCTATCCCAATTTGGTAAAAACCAGATTTTAAATCAAATTTACTAAAAACAGTACAACCATTGATTTTCTGCAAAAGACTAGCTTTATCAGGCAAAGGATACCTGATTTTTTGGAGAACTGCATTAAGAGGTTTAAAATTGACAACCAACCTTGGTTTACCTCTTTTCTGTTCACTGTGCTTGTTTACAACAAAGGCTCGACAAGCCCAAGGGCTTTTAGATGGTTCAATTAAACCTTTATCCAAGAGCTCTTTAATTTCTTTAGAACAGAATTCTCTTTCACTAGGACTCATTAGTCTTGCAGATGCTTTCATTGGTTTTATCTGCTGAAGTGGATCAAATGGAAGAGAGACAAAATATTCCCTTGTCCAGAAAGCATTTGGACTTTCAGAACAACAATCCTTTTTCAGCCTTTCAGAAATACCCTCTAGATATTTATCAGCATTGAGTTGGGCGAAAGATATACATCTTTCCATTTTATTAAGAGAGGCTGTTGACACGGCTTTTTGTTTTGGAGGAGAAGCTTGACATCTAGGGGAAAAGGAATAACTTAGTGGAATAGTTACAGATTGGTCATTAACTGTACAAGTGAATGTCATCTTCTTAGTATCCATTGAAAAAGGACTAACTGACACTAAAAATTCAGAACCTAATACACAATCTTCTTTAGTTTCTTCAAACCGGAAAAGAGATAAAGAACAAAACTTTGACCCTATAGACACTGGAAAATCCTTTACTTTACCAGACAGATAAACTGGTGATCCTTGGATTGCAGATCCATATTCTTTTGTTCTCTCCCAATAAAACTCAGGAATAGCATTTCCTCTAGCCAAGTTAAACTGGCATCCGGAATCAATTAAACACTGTATTGGGTAAGATTTAAACTCAGAAGGGCAAAAAGTTAGAGTAGTAAATAATTTAGGACCTGATACAGCTCCTAGAAGACTTACACTCTGGGATCTTGGTGAAGGTGAATGGTCAGGGGTTTTTTCAGGATATTCTTCTTCAGGGATGTCATCATCCTTAGTTCCACATATCCTTTCAATTTCATTGGACAATTCATCTTCTGAAGACTGATCTTTTTCTAGCAAAACAATTGCTAAAGAATTCTTTATTTCATCAGCTTCTTTCACCAATTTTCTTATTTCCTCCTGCTTAGCTTTCAGCTTATTTCTCAGCAATCTTTCTCTGTCTGATCTGTGCTGTTGTCTATCTTTATGACCGCTTGGATACTCTCTGTACAGTTCTGCAGGATTAAAATGTAAATCAACTGATTTTCCTTTATCTTTTTCTATTGACTGTAACTGGGCTTGTAGAGACTTTTTCTCATTTCTAAGCTCAGTTCTTTCCTGATGTCTATAGATAGGAATAGAAGACAATTCAAGATCAATTGCTGCTAATCTCTTCTCAATCTGTACAGGAGAGATTATTCTTGAAAACATATATAAATTAAAATCAAACTCAGGAAGATCAGTATATACAGAGGCTGTCTCACACCCCCCTAAATGTGGTTCCGAGTCAGAATCAGAAGAGGAAGAATCGGGAGCACATTTAGCAAGTTGAATATCAGAATCGGAGGAAGAAACCTCAGAGGCATCAGAATCAGAATCAGGGAGATAGATAACCTCACCTGAAGGTTGAAAATCAGTACTAACTTTATACAAATCCCACCAGAAGGGATCAAGTGTGGAACACACTCCTGCACGCTTTGGCCTAGATTTCCTTTTTGGACATTTGGATGCCCAGTGTCCTTTACTGCCACATATGAAACAAGTGTCGCCTTTTCCTTTTTCAGATCTTCTTTTCACAAATCTTTTAAACTTATGCTTTTTCTTAAAATGCTTAGATTTGTGTTTGTATGGCTTATCCAAATGATATCTACCTTCAGAAGTGAAATACTTCTTTTTCTTTTTCTTGCAATGACAACTTTCATTTCCTAGATGTCCCCTGTTATGGGCTCCACAGCCCCAATCAGGCATTTTAACTACTTCTTTACAGAAAGAAGCAGAGAACATTTGTTGATGCCTTTTAAAATCTTTATCTACTCTTTTCTGTAAACAATGTTCTTGCCATGTTTCCAGAATATAATGATGGAGTTGTGCTAAAGACAAAGATCTCAAAGGAATATTTCTATCTTTTAATGCCTTTTCAACAGCATCTGGAACATGTCCAGGGAAACTTCTTAAATAATGTTTTAGATAAGCTTCATTGCCAGATTTTCCTGAAGAGATCAATAATTTCTGCATATAACAGAAATAAGCTTCTGCCTTATTCAAATCACACAAACGTGCAGACATATATAAAGAAGCTAAATGATCAAAATCTTCATGTGCTTCAGGACCATAAAATTCTCGACTAAGGGCAGATATTATTTGTTCATCTGAATCATTTGCTGCAAGCATTTCATTTCTGGCTTCTTGTGGTAACCAACGCCACCATTCATATGCTAAACCAGAAAGACCTGCAACTAACTGTGCACCTAACATTTGGGCAGTAACATTATGATCTTGTTGCTTTTTATAAATCAACCAATGTGTAAGCAACTGGAGAGCATTCTTGATTTCTTCCCTAGATTGACATTGAATATTTAAAACTGGTTGTTCAGGCATCTGAGAAATCAAGTTATTTAAATTGTTTATGCCAAAGCTATGAATTCTTGGAGCTTCAGAAACTCCTGTGGCATCAGGCATATGAGTATCATAATCCTCATTGTGAGGTTGTGATCCTATTCTCATTCTGTTCGAGGATTCTGCCGCCATCATATGTACATCTCCAACATATTTTTCATCCAGCACAGGATTAAATTTCTTAAATTCTTTTATCCAGTCCAGTATGTTTTCTTTTTCAGCTGCACTAGCACCAAAATCCCATTCTGGTCTATTATCTTCTGCATCTACAAGACCAAATGAAACGGATTTGGTATGACCTTTTCGAGCTAACTGTAAAACTTGGTCAGGAACAACATATTGTTTCTTTTTTAATTCTTGAGTTCTAGATGTTAACTGAGACAGAACATCTAATCTAGCTTCTAACTTGTCAGAAGCTACTTTTACAGCTTTCTCTATTTCAGTTGTATCATGCAAAATATGATCAACTAAAGCTAGTTTAGCAATAACCAATTCAAGCTTTTTTCCTTGTTCAGCACAGCTTGCTTTCAATAACTGGATATCATGGGCCATATCATCAAGATTAGAAGCAGTACACTGTAATTGTGAATTTGTCCAATTTGCTAACTTTATTTCATCGGATGAATTCTGATCTGTAGCAACTGCTTTTGTGGAAATAAATTCTTTCTTACTTGACCCATCAGAAGAATATTGCCTGAATGCTGTTTCAGGGAGATTGCGGCCAGGGTGAAAGGATCTTTGGCCATGAGCATTAACAGATTCAGATTCTGCTCGTGCTCTAGGTAAGGATGAAAACATATAGAGGCTGGGATACTCTTGCGAAGATTGGTGTTTCTCTTTTTGAATAATTTTTTGTTTTATTTTTTGACAAGCAGTACAGTCAGAATGCTGACCTTTATGTTCTAAATTATTTTGTACAGGAATATCTACAACAGATTCTTCTAAAGAGCTTTTACTCAACTGATTTGATAAATCTTGCCTTCTGGCAGCATTATAACTTGAAGTCGAAGCAGATCTAATCAGAGGAGCTTTAAATCTCGGGATAGGTTCAGGATGTGGAGATCTGAAAGAGGATGTGCCTTCATCAAAGACAAGAGGTTTAGGGGATAATACAGCTTTTAATCGTTCTTGATGCCGAAGTTCAGAGTACTTCATTTCCCATGACTGTGGATATGAAATGCCAGTCCAATTGAAAGTAATGGGAGTTGTATTTTTAGACCTGGACTTTGGTGTTTCCACCACGCTGCAGTCTGCAGGACTCTGACTGATCTTGGATCTAAGTTGTGGTAAAGTATCATTCCCAAACCGGACACAGACACCACCCTTAAGTTGAATAATTTTGGAACCATTCAACATATTAAATCCCTTGGGTAAAATATAAGCTTTCAGAAGATTATAGATATGTGGGTCATCTAAACTAACAGAAAAACGAGGATATACAGTACCAAACGCGGGACCATCATGAAGCGGTGCAGTAAAACCACCTATGACAGCGTCAGAAAACTGGTTATGACGAGTATCTACAATAACACAAATAGATGAAACTGGTAAACGGGGTCTGACTAGTGGACCTAAGCCTAACTTAACAGCACCAAAGTGTGCATATTTAAAGTGTTGTTCTTTAGCCCAATCAATCTGAGATTTATCTAAGAGAGGTATATGAATAGGCTCTTGATCATCTGTGAAAGATATATCAATATTTGAAACTTTGATTTGAGTTGCAGTATGAAAATTCCACCAATTTAATCTGTAGACTTCTTTTGGAAAAATCTTTGGTAACTCCCACTCTGCAGTTGGATTTGTATCTGATATAGTGATGTAAGAAGAATTCTCACTATCTGATGTAGAAGGTTGAAATGAACCAGTCCTTCTATCTGCAAGTGTTACTTCAATATCATTACCTGACTGACACTCTAAACTTGCTAGCGGAACAGCATCCATTGTGGGATCCATGGTTTGAAGAAGTGAGGGCTAGCTTCTACGCTGCGGGCAATTCTGTAGACTTACTCCCCTATCCCCGGGCCTTACTGCTACTCTAACATCCGCACTACGCTTACACTTCTATGTTCCCACAATCACTCAGCAATCATTTCCATTGCCTACTGGATACATGTTTTAAGAGTGTTCTGAAATAAAAGCAGGTATATTCAGCACAGAGTCACACATGCATCATATAAACAGAGAAGGTTTATCGAAATACCAGATACTTGAGAGTTCACCAATCAGTAGTAGAACCTGGCTCTGATACCAAGACGCAGGATCGCATTCAAACATTCACATTAAAGCCAGCACATTGATCTTTCAAGCATAATTTGCCAATTATTCCCATCAACACGAAAGCAATAGCAATGAGGCACACGATCAATATGATGATGAACATTATATCTTCAGAATACAGATTACAGACACACAGGTGGATCGGCCATTGAGTCCCCGAGACATTCTAGGAGTTTCTAGGGTGAACCCCCACAATACGGTTCACTTGACACCACTCATCATAGACGAAGAGAATTTTCACTCAACTCTACACGTCATCGTCGTAGAGCCCCGTCATCCGATTCTGATGCACCTCATTTCACATCTGACTCTGAGAAGAATCCGAAAACCCCATCTACACCACACCCACTAGCCACATGGATGGTACAACTTCAAACCCCTTTTTTGGAGGGACTGTTGGCGGCACATCAAGCACCCCTGCCACTACAATGACCACTATGATAGCCACAAATACTACACCTCCTTTTGGTATTCCCAACATGGGACCCACACTGTTACAACGTAATTTTCCACCTTGTGAGTATCAACACTCTTTGGCCTAGAGGATCCATTCTACTGACTCAGATCCACTTTTTATCCTTCAGAGACACTATTTTTTCCTATTTTTTCCTCTGTATGTTAGCTGCATTATTACAGTGGGCGTACCCGCGAGTTGCATCACTATAGCCTGCAGGTAGCATGTAAAATGGTATAAATCACTAGTTAATTACTTTTTACTCCCAAAAAGCGGTCACTGGGTGACCTTTAACCCTCCATATGCCTCAGAAACGCCTCGATGTGTCCTTTCATCTACCTTTGAGAGGACTATATATTGAGCACATATGGCTTATGGATGGGAGGAGAAAGGAGAGCAAGAGAAATCTAGTGTATTTTTTCCCTATCTTGAGTCTACACTCATTGATCCTTGTAGTTGTGAACTCTTTATGTTCACCTTCCAAACTCCTATCATAGTTTGAGTTTGCCATTCCATGGAGGATTGAAGTGGTGGAGGCATAAGTGAATTGACCCGGATATTGTTTCAGATTGGTTGTCGACAAGAGGTCGTATCACATTGTACTTCTTGTTATTTATTAATAGAAATACTCGTATTCTCATCCATCAATGTTGTGAATGTGTTTATATTACATTGGGTTTCATTTACTTATAATATCATGGACCATTGCTATTTATGATGTTAATATCATTTATATATTATATGCGCTTGTTGTATATTGGCTGTCAAGACTAATTTGCAGGTTCAAGTGCACGGACTGAAAGCTCCAACGGGGATCTACATCAAACGTTTGGATCAAGGTTGGTTATCTTCTTCATTATCTTAGCATTGTCATTTATATAGCATTGCATTGGGAATTGAGTTAATTTCTAGTAGTCAGCTGTCTGTTGTGGTCCACCCCAAGCCATAGGAAGTTTTCTCCAACACATAAATGGCGACACCACTGGGGATAACATCCATTTTGGGGATTTTTGAGCATTAGTCCTTATTTAGAGTTGCTATTTGTCGAAGCTCTGTGTCATTAATTGGCCGTTAGGATACTATATAGAAAACACCCTTTTTTCTGAGCCATTGGATTCTTTGATTGCTCATTTTCTTTTCCTTACCTGTGGGTGAGCTTAGCTCTGCCCATGTCGACCCGCCTCTGTCTGAACTATAGCCCACGGGTACCCACGGGTTTTTTTTTTACAGTAGCATACAACTCCGGCTTTGGTTGTTTCATGACCTTTGGTTGTTGCTGGGTTGATTATGAGTGTTCCTGAGTCTTCTTTGGCCTTGCTCCTGACTGTTCCAAGCCTTGTTTGTGACCATAACTCCTCTTTTCTCTTGGTTTGAGCCTCATTGGTTTTTTACCCATTTTTAATTTGTAAGCTCATTCCATTGGCCGAGTCTTACTATTTAGGATCTACTAGGTTGTCTGAGTGATCTGCCTTGAATTTCTGTAGCTGAATAGTAGGATTTTGCTTGCATTTTTCATTCCATTATACTGAAAAATACAAAAACATAGTTTTGCATTTTCCTTTCATTTATAAGTGAAAATACAAAAAAAAAAAAAATTACTTTCATGTACTACATTTTGCATTGAGTGCTTGCTGCCTTCATTTAGGTTCTGCTTGTGCATCGAAAATATAAAAGAGTTGCACTTTTTATTTTGAAACTCTTGGATTGATTTTGCATGTTAGTGACATTGTTTTTATTGGATAGACGAGTCTCGAGTTTGACGATTTTGCATACTATTGAGTCTTATACATCACTAGTTTCACCACCATATCCTTTGAGTAACCACAGCCATTAAAATTAACGCTCAATCTAAAATTGATTAGAATGATTTTATTTATAGGGTACACCAACTAGCATAGGTTTAGAGTCTTGGAATAGATCATTGTGAGTAAACAATCCAAGACTACTAGACGAAACATTATGTGTCTGACTAGGGAGTGGTGAAATCCATGGTATATATAGATATTCTCAGGAATCTCTACTCAAACCAGAGTTCAGCACGAGGTCTGTTGTGAGGGAAATACACCTATAGTTCAGGGGAGAAACTACCAACTTTAGGTATGAAAGATAGATCTAGAAATGTTCTACAAGTACAACTAGTAAACAAAGATATTTAAGGTTAGAAAGATGAGTACCTTATTAAGAAGGTTGATCCCAGTATTCCTCTTCCTTGCTCTTCAATGCTATCCAGTATCGCAATTCCCACACCTGCAAAACAACTTTATACCTTTCTCAAATACATTTGACTACATATATAGGACTGATATTCATAATAGAAGAATACATCAAACTATAAGCAAACTGTAATCAAATTTGAGACACACATGAATAAGTCATATTTGGAAACGGAAGAACATCTGATATTTATTAATGAATGAAGCAAGTACATAAAGTTATACCTTCCTTCAAGCTTGGCACTTCACGAAACCTAGCTTCAAGGTCTCCTGCTTCTGTTCTCCAAGGATCCCAACCTCTAATCAGCTATGCTAGGGTTTATTAGAAACTGAGGCACAAGAGAGGGGAATGAGGGTCTCCATTCCTCTAGCATAACATTGTTATGGGCTTGGTCCCTTCTCATGTCCCTTCTACCTCCCTTATATAGTCAATGAAGGAGAGGAAAAGTAGTTATAATCGATCAGGAAGTTCCCAAACTAACTCAATTTCAATCAAAATTCGAGATTTTGACTGCTTCAGGAAAAAACTCTACTTTTATGAATCAAATTAGAGTTTGTCAAGGGAAAAACGCTACTCTTGCATAGGATACCAGCGTTTTTGTGTAAAAAATGGCCAAAAACAGGGTTTTCTAATGATTTTCAGGAGGTGGTTTGGTCTGGAAAAGTGTTCCTAGGGGTTATAACCATCAAATGGGCCAAGAATGAGGTAATTTCAACCATATTCAGTGTCCCTAATGAGTCTTCAATGCAGAAGTGTCATGTTGTGTGACTAAACTTGATCTCAAGAAGTGTCTTCATGCAACTAAGCGATGCAAGTGTCGTCACGGACGGAGAAGTGTCATTTCAAGCTATAACAGATACCCCCTTATGTATGAGGTTAGAGGGAGTGAGGGAAGGGATGGCCAAAATACATTATAAATAATAAAGAGTTGAATCATGGAAGCGGAGGAACTGGAGAAACCAAGAATCATAGGCTCAAATGAAGTACCTGAAAGCAAAGGCAATGTCAGACAAACTCATCCTTGGGGTAACTGTCCATGTTCAAATAGTGGAACATGACCTCCAAAAGAAAACAATAATGATCCAAATGATGATGCATATATCATGGCCACTAAAATACAAGCGTGGATCCATGAGGAACATAAGTGTAAACATAGCCACATAAATACAAGGTGGATCTATGTCAAAACTGGAGAACATAGCCATAGAGAACAAGCTGGATCTATGTCTCATCAAGATCCAAAAAAGAGTGTGGCTCAGTCTTGCGCAACTTGGGCGATAACATGAATAAGGTGATGCTATTGAGGATCCCAAGGTCTTCATCCAAAAACAACCCAAGGTACAAACCTATCCATGCAAATAAATGAGTTGATGTCGAACATGGGAGGTATCGTTTGATTACCGGTCATTGATGTATACTGTTAACAAACGTGAGGGTGTCCAACAATAATGAAAATGGAACCCAAGGTACCTAGTACATTCAAGCAAGTGCGAATAAATGGTCTTGCCGTCGAACACTTGAAGAATCAATCGGATAGGAGACATTGATGTATTCCCATCTATCCAATAGCGAGGGAAACTGCCACTAATGACTTCAATCCCCAAGGTACTAACTGAAACTCTAAACTTCATTCCCAGAGCACAATGAGTTGAAGTTGATGAGAATAAGTTTGTTGGAAGGGAGGCCTTAAGGCATCCTCCATCATCCAACATGAGGGACACTCAACAGGTATGAGCTGATTTGGAGTAGGACTGAACACATGATGAAACATACTGACACCAAGGAATGGCTGACGCATGAGGTCAAGACAACTGTAGAATGGCCAACACAGGTTATATCCTTGAACAGTGAGCACGACACAAGAGTGACTTAGGAAGCTTTTAACACAAAGAGACCACGATGCAAATCTGCAATGTAGGAGACATTAATAGATTCTCCATATGATTGGAAAACTAACCAAATGGAGGAGTAAGAACTCTAAGATCAGGTTTATCCTAAGGCCAACACTATAACCCAACTTGTTTGATAGACTCAAAACAGGTGCTTTGTTCAAGGAGACAGTGGACTTGCTGCCATCATATTGAAATATATTTTAACATTCTTCCCTTCCCTTACCTTTTTCATTTTTTAAGGAGCTTGACAAAGAACTAAAGCATGCTCGATGATATTTTCATATTTAAGGAGTCTGAAAAACCTAGAAGAAAACTCCATACACCTATCCGTGGATTTTATATCGAGCCCATATTGGTCTGTGCTCAGTGGTGTTTTCTTGCTTATAGAGTTGAAAAAATTAAACAGTCCTCTATCAACCATCTCATGGATTTCAGATCGAATCCGAGTAGGTGAATGCTCGCTTGGTGTTTTCACATTTCGAGAGTCTGAAAACCCTAAAGACGACTCCAAAGGTCCGTTTTTGTAAAGTTAGTCTCCTTCCCCAAAAAAGTGTAAAATAATGGAAGAAGAACCCTTCTAGCGCATACCAGAGTATACCTAGAGTATACCTTTTCCATAAATTATCCACCAAGGCCCGGAAAAGGGATAATTCTATACCTAAGTGGATGTCGGTTCAGTTATTTTAAAGAGCCTGAAAAGACAACTATGTTCGACAAACTTTTCCTATTTAAGGAGTTTTAAAAGGGCTTAAAAGAATTCCATAGGGATCTTTTCCGTAAAGGTTTAACGAGCCTAAAAAAGTAAACTCGTGACCTCCTTACTGTTTTTAACGAGCTCAAAGGAGATACAAAAAATGCTCATAACTTCCTTATTGTTTTTAAAGAGATCGAAGGAAAGGTGAAAGAATGCTCGTAACCTACTTACTATTTTTAACGAGCTCGAAGTAAAGGTAGAAGAATGCTCGTAACCTACTTACTGTTTTTAATGAGCTCGAAGTAAAGGTAGAAGAATGCTCGTAACCTACTTATTGTTTTTAACGAGCTCGAAGTAAAGGTATAAGAATGCTCATAATGGGAGGAGACGAGTGTCAAGGACATGGGAAACTAGCTCCAAGAGTATGGAACAAAGCTATGCGTAATACAAGGAACATGAGCAATATAAGGACACTCAGGGTGTGTCTCCTCCAGGTAAAAGGTGTCAAATTGCGAAGGAAAAATGATACAGGGTTTAGCGGAAATGAGATTAGAGATGGAGGTTTATATAATGAGCTAAAAGCATGGAAGCCAGCATCAGGCTCATTAGAGCAAGCGGGATCATAATAGATGCATATGCAACTTGAACACAAATATGGGAGCCTTATCAGGGATGGCCATAAATATATGAGGAATAAAGATATGAGGCTTCTTCTCAAAGTCATGGTAAATCTAAAAAGGTTCCCGAGCCTATGAGGAAAACTTAGCATGGGCACCAAAATGGCATAAGGGTACTGACTAGGGTGACCCATGTTAGGTAGGCTCTGCTGTCGGACTGGTGCACAATACATAGTGAGATGGATAACACACCAATATGCAATAGGTTCGACCCTATGGAAAATTCAGATGGAAAAAGGTTGAAATGCAACATAATAGCAGGGAAGCTTAAACCTTCATGCAAGGTTCCGAATATGCCTGACATGGTCGCACAAGGTGTTGAAAAGGACCAGTAAGCAAGTATAAATATAGCTAAGAATCATGTCTCCAAGAAACATTAGTACCAAAATCATATCTAAAACATATGTAAAGAAAGACCCGATACAAGTCACTGTGGTAGAAATACTTTCAACTTCACTATCATCAACAATGGGCATAAACAAGGCCGAGTTTTCAAATTAAGACTCTATGGTACCCAAGCCCGAGGACTTACAATCAACAAGATCGACTTCAGGATGAAGATCAAAGTTGAAGGACATGATGGAATTTGCATAAACAAATTCATCATCATGGGAGTTGAAAATTCTAGAAGCAGAATCAAACTCAGCAGGAACATCGATTTGCGGATCTATAGGAGAGTCCAAAGACTCAATAGTAGGAAGATCAGACTTTAAGGTCGAACCGGGGCTAGACATAACTACGAATGGATCAACATCCAAATGAATGGCAGACTATACTATGGACTCTAGGAAAACTTCATCGGAAGGAAGTATATCGTCCCAGATAGAACACATATCTAAACATTCATATGGAGGTGTCACTTGGTCAAAAGCCGGGACTAAGTCCCAAGAAGGTAAGCATGAACTCAGAGAATTCTTCTCAGTAGCAGTTGAACTCAAGGAACAATATGTCACATAAGTCCCATGTGACATAGTAGTGCCTAATGATGAGGGATTTGACTGGTCTACAGTTGGGTAATAAGGAGGATCAATGAATGCAAGCTGGTCGATAGTGACGATGCTTTCGTTATGAGGAAAGTGCATCACAAGAAAGAGCGTAGACACCACATCATGCATAGTATAAACGTAACCACGCCTGAGGATCATATCAAAGTCCACAAGGTCCTTTAGAACCATAAAATCAACTAAGACTGTTTTTTCACCCAAAGTATCAAGTACCTGATGGAGGAATCCGATTGGTTCACTAGGTATTCTATCGAAGGTCAACGACCAATTAACAGCTGGAATAACAATAGGGAAACCCAAATCTCTCCAAGCATAAGCGGATAATATACTAACAGAAGCTCCTTCATCTATAATGCATCGATCAACCGTGTGGTTCCCGATATCAACCTTTATCTGGAAAGGTGCCAAAGAAGGAATACGAGGTTCGGCTAGACTATTCCAATCAAAGGAAACGATCCTAGGGCTTGGTAGGGGTTCACATGACACAGATGAAGTGCCCCCTTTTTTAGGAACATCCAAACTGGTAATGCATAAGACTTCCAGCACAGGTGCATTAATCTCCAAAGGATTGATGGGATCGATTGAAGATTGCATCGATTCGATCACTTCACTCTCCAAAGAAAGAGTGGGGTTGACCAAAGATTGCACTGGTTCAACCACTTTATCAACCAAAGGTTGATCTGACTATAGGGAATCTATAGACAACTTAGGAACAGAGATTCCTTCAAACATGGACCATACTCTTCATGCCTCTGGAATGGTAGGGCATTGGTGAGTAAGGTGATCTCCCTTACAAAGTTTACAAGGGAACTTTGGTTTCTGTCCTATAGGTCGAGACTCCTTTACAATGTCAGTAATATCAGCATGACTGGCATTGGTTGATAGTTTGCCCCCAGCATGACTAGCAGTGTTTGGTTGCTCAGAAGCATAAGACTTTTGAACTAAGGACCACACTTTTTGCACTTCTGGAAGTATAGGGCACAAGTAAGTAAGATGGTCTCCCTCACAAAACTTGCAAGGGAACTTATACTTCTGTTTATTGGGTTTGTCGACAATGTCAACTCCCTCAGGATGAATTGCAGTGGCTAATCTGGTGTCTCCAGTATGACTCACAAGAACTGGTGACTTGTCATTAATATTACTAGCAGTGATCAATGATGTGTCCCCAACATGACTGGCAGTGGTTGAATACAAACTTTCAGTGTGATTTTCAATGACTAAAAGATTTTCAATGACTAAAATTTTTCTCCCAGCATGACCTCCAGGGGCTGGGTAGGTGCCTCCTACATGATTTGCAGAAGCAGGGTGCTTTCCTCCAGCATGACTTACAATGGCTGGGTTGCTGCCCCTTTGTTTTGACATCCTCTTCCTATTCTTCCTCCGTCTATTACTTTTAGACTATTGGTTACTAGTATTGCTACTTTCGCCACATGAGGTAGAAGGAGGAGGATAAGATGTTACTAGAAAAGAAGGCCCAAGGTTCTGATGCTCTTCATTTGAGGTTCTTACAAAAGAAGTGTTAGGAGCATCCAAGGCATTCGGAGTGGAAAACAACCTAACCGGCAGCCCAATAGTGAATCCAGGAAGATTCAGAGTAGCCATTAAGGGAGTACCAATGTTTCCAATGAATGGAACATCACAAGGATCCCCAGGAGTAGGGGTACCTTGATTGGCGCTCACTGGAATGCTAGACATAGTTTCCTGCTCAAATGAGCAAGAAGTTCTCTAAGGAAAACTAAGACAAGTAGCATAAAGAGCACACCACTAAAAAAGGTCCTAAGTAAATCAAACCAAGCAAACAGATGCCTTCTGGAGAAGAGTCTGGGATGATGAGGGCCCAGAACAGATCAATGAAGGAAGAAAGACAGTTACCCAGGGTCCATAATACAATGACTAAGGGTGCAAGCACTGGAATCACCCAACCCCCCTCCCAAAGACCTGTAAGGGATGTCCTCCCACGTTTGTCCTAGGTATAATAGATATAACCCTTCGCCGTCACCTGTGTATGATCCTATGGTTAGATACTAAGGATACTACCACACTAAAAACTCTTGGGGGAACAGTTGCTGGTCGAATCAGAATGCGTGGGCAGGGTGACTGAGCCCAAAACTCAAAAAATTCCCCAAACGCGATCCGATCTTGGTATATGCTCGAAATAGAAAGCAGGAGGTTTATTCCCAACAATCTGATCTCACAAGACCTACTGCATAGATCCTAGGAAAGTTTTGAATGAGGTGGGTTTACCTGTGATAGTCGAACTATGATTTTGCGTAATGTGTGATCTTGGGTGGTTTAAGGTGTTTTAAACCCAAGATCCTAACCAAGACTAGTTGGTGAATAGTGTAACCAAGAAAAGAAAATGTTACTAGTAAATTTTATTAGGGTTCATTTTAAAGGTTACTTGCTTACTAAAAAAGGCAGTGGGTGTGTGAGAGGGGTTATAATCGAGATAGAATACTAAAATGAAATGCTTACCACTAAAAAAATCTTTTCGTTTCAATGCAAGTCTTAAAGATACGATCTAGAATGCATATGCAAATGCAATTTTTAGTCTTTTCGAATGCAAAAAGATAAAAATAAAGTCTAAATGTACAAAATTAAACTCAAAACCCAAGGATGCAGCTACTCAAACAAATAAGTATGCGAAAGAAAATTTCTTCTTTTTGATGCAAAGCACTCTTAAATCCTTTAAGCCACTTGCAAGGTACTCTACTTAGAAAATAAATCAAAATTTTTATGCTTTTCAAAGGTGAGAAACAAAACTGGAAATGAAAGTAGCCTGCGATCAAAGCAAAAGCAAAGAACTTACAGGATTCCTTATTGAAACAGTAAAAGCTACCAATATGAATTTCAGATTCTCATTGATGTAAGCATGCCAACCATTGGGAAAAGCGTACGAAACCTACTTTTAGACACAAACAAAGCAAATGACCTACAAAGAAGTATGGTTTGGTAAAGTCAGGTCTGCACATAAACAATGCAATCAAGGTCTTGAACAGCAACAAAGACACTTGAGCTTTCACTACAAAAAGAAAACTAAAAGCATAAGGGAGGATAAGAAACCAATATAAAGAGAAATTTCACTCAAATAGATACAAACAAGGTCAAGTAGACTCAGTAGATTTCAAATCCAATGGAAATGGAGCAAGCACATTCAGTGTTGAGCTATTTATATATCACTATAGATAGCCTTCATAAAATGTCAACCCGGGAAGGTAGACTTAGAGGCACAAGCACAGGAAATGCAGGATTGGAATCTAAACTAGTCTAACCTAATGTCTGAAAACACACACTATTTGAAATCAAATATAAAGCTAAGAAAACTTGAAATTGAAAGGAAACTAATCTAGTGCTAAAATATAAAGCAAGAAATTGAATTTGAAATTCATTATGCTAAAAAGAAAATTTAAATCTAATCAATCTATAATGTCTCTATTCCTAAACAAAACACTTCTAAATCAACCTCTAAGAATAACAAGAACTGAAATGCATTGCTTTAAAAATGAAATATAAATCTGATCTAGTTCTAAGGCTTTTGCTTATGAAAATCAAAACAGTGCTGAACTGAAGCAAAAAGGTGCAAAACAGGTGCAGAATCAAAAGTGCAGAACGTTTAACAAGGTGCAGAACAGAACAGGAAGTGCAGAATGAAACAGGTGCAGAATGGAACAGTAACACTTCTTGCTTTGTTTCAAACTCAAATTAATTTCTAGTTTCTCGTTTCCATTTTAATTTAGTTTCTAGTTTCCCCTGTTTTCTATATTCTATTTTACTATTCTATTCTTCAATCTACAAAAGCCATAATTAAAATTTCCACTTTCCATAAATAACATGAAACCTGTTTATCCAAAATGCTAACTCTATTCTTAATTATTTCTATCAAATTATTCATCTAAAATCAAACCTACATTAATCCCATGCTACTTTCATATATAAAACAACAATCCATCAACATTCAACCTATTTCTATGAATCTAATTCTACAAATCTGTAATATAAGTTAATCTAGAATTTAACTATTAACAAGTAATCTAACTACATTAACATAATGCATTCAATTGAATCTACAGTGCTCTGATCGGAATCCTAATATGTTCGTTATTTTAATAGAAATCTACAATCTAATATATACACAATCTAAGCTTGGCAAATAGATTCAAAACTTGAACAATGTTATCCTCTACAGTGTGCTTCTATCTCCTGCAATCACACTATCTCTTCATGCCTGAAAATTTAATGAAACATTTTCACTTTCAATCTTAATCAAATACCCTACGCTCCGTGCACTGAGCAAACTATAATAGAATGAAATCTGAACTATATATCTTTCTAATCTATCATTTATAAAACATATTCAATAACACGGTAATATAGAAAGCAATGATCTCTTAAAAAAAACACAACTCTAACATCTACCATAATGAAATGAGGAGATCCACTACCTCTATTGGTGGGACCTCCCACAGAGATAGAGATCTCTGCTATGCCTCGGGAAAGATCAACTATCATTCTATATCCATTCAAATAGAGCTACTTCATTCAAAGGCACGACTTGCTAAACACAGTAAACCAGCTTCATATATTCCAAATGCTTTCAACAATACTCATTTCAAGAGTTGTATACATCCATAGCTCTCTTATATTTCCATCTCAAGCTTTATTTATACATGATCAGATGGACAAAATCCATCCCAAAATTCAGAAATTTGAGCAACTACCCAGAAAACGGCCAACACCAAATCTGGCAAAACCACGTCTGTTCCGGAAGGGATTTCTCCACATTCGTTCAGAAATTCTGAAAACTGCCCACGATTAGGGGTAAATGGGGCCATTTTTGAAGTGGGTTTTGAACCGTTTTGAACAATTCCCAACCGTTTGCTCAGAAATTGAGCCCGAAATCAGGGTCCTGATCAAGGACGGAAATGCCATTTTGAGCAAATGACATCCCCAGAACAGCACTGGATAACTGCACCTGCGTCCTGGAAGTGATTGGAAATCAAACAAGATGTTATCTTGAGCAACAAAATCCCCCAAATCTCTGGTTCAGCCAACATAGATCTTCTTTGGAGCGCCGGGACAAGCATTGGGCCAAATAACCAAAAGACTCCTGCATAAAAGAAATAAAGACTCATTAATTGACCCATTATTAAATGAAAACTAAAGGTTCCATTATATACATAAAACAAAGCAAAATAATAAATAAACAATTAAAAAGTCACTTACCAAAGCTCCTAGCAATGTTGCTCTTCAAAAGGCATAACCATGCACAAAACAACACTAAATAAAGTTGATGATTACTTGGTTTCATGAGACTTAAACTAGAAAATATTGTGCTGAACAGTCAAAATAGGAGGCCAACATCTCCCCCAGACTGAAGATCTTGCATGACCCTATGCAAGAAAGTTTCAGACAAACAAAATTTGAAACTCATAATAGATGATCAAGCCTTGGCTCAAACTCTAGAAACTGAGGCTGAAGTGCCTAACATACTCCTGTAATTTCTTTGTCAACTTAAAATTTCTCTGCCTGAAGTAATCAATTCCCTGTGCTGAAGTATCAGATTTATGAGAGTAGGTGAAACAAAGATATTTTCATGACCCTTTTTTCCCCCAGACCGAGAGCTTGCATGCTACAAACTCGGGTTTGGCTAAAAACTGCTCATATTCTGAGGGTTCATGCCGGTCCAGCATTGTGGAGACAGGAAAAGAGAATACAGCAAGTTAACAGCAATCAGACAGTCAATTCAAAGACAAGGGAGAATTTCATCATCTTTCTCTTCGTTGGGGATGGTAAAAACAAAAACAACCCGAAAGAATGATGGCAAAGGGTGGTAATGATAGGAAGTGAAGGTAATGATAACAGTGGACGTGGTGGAAAAATCATTGTGAGCTGTGGCACACCTGCCCACGTTGCAGTGAATTATACCCATATTAGAACACGTTTAATTCACCGTAACTTCTTGGCATTTACGAATTAGATCAATTGTTATAAATTTTATTAAAGATTGCAAATCAATAATAAAGAATGAAATATTGCCAAAGGTTAACACCATAAAAAATGATTTATAAATAAACGTTGGTGAATTAATTAAATAAATGCCAAGGTTATTATGGTAATCCATAGCTCATCGAACTTTGTATTAAAGGCAAAAGCATTTGATTATAATCATAATCCTTAACAATTAAGACTTGGCCAATCATACAACGTTCATTACGTTCGTTACCCTTACCATTGAACATGCCAATTTTTCAATTTTTATTCCGACACCCCATCCGGCACTCAATCTGGGACTTCAGCAATTTAAAATACAGAGATACTTCCAGGCTGATACGGACAAACAATAATTACTAGCATATGTTGAAGGAGTGATAATCACCAGCATAACAGTAATATTATCAGTAAGGACAAATAACTGTCTTTCCAACTTTCGTGAGTTGAAAAGACAATTAAAACTGCCTAAAAAAAATCAAATAACTGCTTGGAAAATTAAATAACAGCCTGAAAATTTTGTTTTATCAGCAGGCTCCTTGAACAGTTACCATTAATCAGTGGTTGCGTCCTCAGCTTTAAAGTGTTTGAATCATGAGTCAAACAACAGAGCCTATCACCTTCTTCAAAAAATTTCTTCTTCAACAATTTGTCATGGCATTTAGTCCTCTGATTCTATATTAAATCAGTTCATGGACAGCATCTTGTTTAATTTCATCAAGCCCATTAATTGCATCAACCTCTGCTCCTGAGCTTCATTTAAATTCAAGCTCAATTGTGCAGTAGTATGAAAGGTCTTCACCTGCAATTCTATAGGGAGCAATTCATTGCCAGCGTGATAGTGATATTAAAGCAAATAAATGTCTTTGAAAATATACCACTTGTGTGAGTTGCAAAAGGAAGTAAAACTGGTTGAAAATTTGTTTTACCCCAACAAGCTTGTGGCACAATTACCTCAGTTCAAGGTTGCTGCTTCACCTATTCACACAGGAAACTGAGCTGAGTTATGAAATCAATTTTATTAACATCACAAGAAACAAAAATAACTGCAATTCACAAGCAACCAATTTTACTTCTATATTCCACACTTCAATCATGAACACAGACTTCATTCTCGTCATTCATATAGAACTTTTTCCACCAGGACATGTGCCTTAAAACACAAGACAAGTGGAGTACTAAAAGAAGCTAATGGGGTACTGGTCCACTTTGACTCAGCTTCACACAGGACAATTTGAGTAGTGCAAAAAAAAAACAGTATTGAATTTCACAGTTATGTTCAGGACTCAGAAAATATCAGGCATAAACCCCTTTTTTTTCATAGGAATCTGGTAACCAAAATTCAGAGCAGCTGGAGATGATTATCAACTGGCTATCAACTGATTTTTTAAAACAGTTTATTTAAATTTTATTTAACCACCCTTATGACCTCTCTTTTACCTTTACATAGGTACATTGTCCATACAGACAAGTATAGATGAGGCTTTTAAAGGAGATATTAGAGTCAGAACCCACTACCGGCGAGCCCGTTTAGTACTCTGGTGGGGTAACTGTAACATCCAAGAAGTTTCTTCCCCAGGCAGATGCCCCATTGCCAACAGGCCTATTCAGCACCCTGATGGGTTTGCCTGTTTATACCACAGGTCGGTACCCGCTGCCAGTGGACCTGTTCAGTATCCCGGCGGGTTAACCTCTTGCACCCGTTTTCTATCAGAGGCCCTTGTCCCAATTTCATCTTAAAGATAAAGTTTATGATTTGCTCAAGCATAGATGAGTGGGGGAGCAGCTTTGAAAACCATCTAGGAGTGGGATGGTATCAAAATTGGAAGAGTGTTCTTTGTACATGCCTGTAAAGATTTTCCCAAATGAACAACTAACCTTTGCAACTGTATAAAGTGAAAGTCATAAAGTGGCTGCACAAAAATGTATATATAAGTATATGTATTTGATATTATAGAAGCCAATAGATAATAACCAACAGACTGCTCAGTCCTGGAGACCTTTTTCCAAAATGGTTCCTGACAGAAGAATAACTCAATGCCATAGCTTCCATTATTAAAAACAATTTCCTCATTCCATCTAGTGTGAAACCAAGTCAAATGGTCCTAGGAACCCATAAGTTCATAAGTAAAAACCACTTTTGGAAGCTTAAATCACTGATGGGGACAATGCCAGGTGGAAAAGTACTCATCCGAATAAAGAGGACAAGTCTGAAAAACCTAGCAGCACACATCTATTTACTTGATACAGGCATTCCAATCAGCCAGTGAAACTCAGAAATTTAATCCAAATTAACACAGTCCTTAAAAATGCTTTGCAAAAAAATAATCAAAGGCTAAAATAGGGGTAGTGACGAAAATACTTCCCTTATGCTTTCAGAACATCCTAAGCCTTACTGAAAAGAATATCTGCATCATTCCCTCATGCAAACGAATTCACCTCTTTTACACTGGCATGGTAATAGAATGTTAACAGTCCCGATAACTGTCCAGCTTGATTGATAGGAAACTGCTGAGAAGATCCCATGTACTCTGTCAACTCATTCATTCATCACTTAGATAGAAAATCTTCAATCATTTCTTATTCGAGTTGATGCTCTTTTTATTTGCAGAAAACATAAACTATCTAAAGGTGCTTTATTTTATTCACTACCCTACCTACCTACTTAAAGAAATGAAACATTTCTTTAAGTATAGACAAATAACCAATGTAGCCACCGTCTTAGCAGAATAATCAATAAATTCATGCCCTTTGATAGAATATATAGATGCATAATTACCAAGGCATGCTGAGCAAGCAACACCGGTTGCTTGAGGTCCAAGAATTTCTGAAGAAGAAGATTATCTGAAGGCTGTAAAACAGATTGAAACCAATGGTCAATATGATTATGCATACCATGTTCTTTCTCAGCT
The DNA here is from genome assembly GCA_027924585.1 of Larix kaempferi. NCBI lineage: Eukaryota > Viridiplantae > Streptophyta > Pinopsida > Pinales > Pinaceae > Larix > Larix kaempferi. The sequence goes on along the minus strand of BSBM01000655.1, from coordinate 2,009,177 downwards.
GGATTGTCTAACTGTTCATTGTTCTCTGCAGGTTGGAAAAGGTGTTCACACAAAACCACTGAATCAACTGATTCCTCCTCCATCTCTTGAGCTGCAAAGATCTCTTCAAGTTCCCGCAAGATGCACGAAAGCTCCTGCAACAATCTCTTCTTTCGTTCATTCAATCTTGGTTCCATTAGCTGATTTTTATGATTTTTTTTCTTTTGTTATAGGGGGTTTGCTAAAAACTTTGAAAGTCACACCAACTGATAATAATTCTAAAACCCACACTAGCTTGAAGTAAAATGAAATGCACTATTGCTGAAAGGAAAACTGCTTCTACTGAATCAAATACACACCCTCTCATACTGATGAAATCAACTACTGAATCAAATCTAACAATGCTGAAAGGAAGACTCTGCTGCTGTTAAATAAAACCTACTGAAACAGAAATTTCTTTGCTGCTGAATGTAATCTAATACTGCTGAAATAAACCACTTGCACACTAATAAAATCAAATCTGATCTGGCTAAGAATGAAAGCACACCTACATCCACTCTCCAATCCTTTTTAGTACCTCCCCGGCAACGGCGCCAAAATGTTGAGCTATTTATATATCACTATAGATAGCCTTCATAAAATGTCAACCTGGGAAGGTAGACTTAGAGGCACAAGCACAGGAAATGCAGGATTGGAATCTAAACTAGTCTAACCTAATGTCTGAAAACACACACTATTTGAAATCAAATCTAAAGCTAAGAAAACTTGAAATTGAAAGGAAACTAATCTAGTGCTAAAATATAAAGCAAGAAATTGAATTTGAAATTCATTATGCTAAAAAGAAAATTTGAATCTAATCAATCTATAATGTCTCTATTCCTAAACAAAACACTTCTAAATCAACCTCTAAGAATAACAAGAACTGAAATGCATTGCTTTAAAAATGAAATATAAATCTGATCTAGTTCTAAGGCTTTTGCTTATGAAAATCAAAACAGTGCTGAACTGAAGCAAAAAGGTGCAAAACAGGTGCAGAATCAAAAGTGCAGAACGTTTAACAAGGTGCAGAACATAACAGGAAGTGCAGAATGAAACAGGTGCAGAATGGAATAGTAACACTTCTTGCTTTGTTTCAAACTCAAATTAATTTCTAGTTTCTCGTTTCCATTTTAATTTAGTTTCTAGTTTCCCCTGTTTTCTATATTCTATTTCAATATTCTATTCTTCAATCTACAAAAGCCATAATTAAAATTTCCACTTTCCATAAATAACATGAAACCTGTTTATCCAAAATGCTAACTCTATTCTTAATTATTTCTATCAAATTATTCATCTAAAATCAAACCTACATTAATCCCATGCTACTTTCATATATTAAACAACAATCCATCAACATTCAACCTATTTCTATGAATCTAATTCTACAAATCTGTAATATAAGTTAATCTAGAATTTAACTATTAACAAGTAATCTAACTACATTAACAGAATGCATTCAATTGAATCCACAGTGCTCTGATCGGAATCCTAATATGTTCATTATTTTAATAGAAATCTACAATCTAATATATACACAATCTAAGCTTGGGAAATAGATTCAAAACTTGAACAATGTTATCCTCTACAACGTGCTTCTATCTCCTGCAATCACACTATCTCTTCATGCCTGAAAATTTAATGAAACATTTTCACTTTCAATCTTAATCAAATACCCTACGCTCCGTGCACTGAGCAAACTGTAATAGAATAAAATCTGAACTATATATCTTTCTAATCTATCATTTATAAAACAGATTCAATAACACGGTAATATAGAAAGCAATGATCTCTTAAAAAAATCACAACTCTAACATATACTATAATGAAATGAGGAGATCCACTACCTCTGTTGGTGGTCCCTCCCACAGAGATAGAGATCTCTGCTATGCCTCGGGAAAGATCAACTATCATTCTATATCCATTCAAATAGAGCTACTTCATTCAAAGGCACGACTTGCTAAACACAGTAAACCAGCTTCATATATTCCAAATGCTTTCAACAATACTCATTTCAAGAGTAGTATACATCCATAGCTCTCTTCTATTTCCATCTCAAGCTTTATTTATACATGATCAGATGGACAAAATCCATCCCAAAATTCAGAAATTCGAGCAACTACCCAGAAAACGGCCAACACCAAATCTGGCAAAACCACGTCTGTTCCGGAAGGGATTTCTCCACATTCATTCAGAAATTCTGAAAACTGCCCGCGGTTAGGGTAAATGGGGCCATTTGTGAAGTGGGTTTCGAACCGTTTTGAACAATTCCCAACCGTTTGCTCAGAAATTGAGCCCAAAATCAGGGTCCTGATCAAGGACGGAAATGCCATTTTGAGCAAATGACATCCCCAGAACAGCACTGGATAACTGCACCTGCATCCTGGAAGCGATTGGAAATCAAACAAGATGTTATCCTGAGCAACAAAATCCCCCAAATCTCTGGTTCAGCCAACATAGATCTTCTTTGGAGCGCCGGGACAAGCGTTGGGCCAAATAACCGAAAGACTCCTGCATAAAAGAAATAAAGACTCATTAATTGACCCATTATTAAATGAAAACTAAAGGTTCCATTATATACATAAAACAAAGCAAAATAATAAATAAACAATTAAAAAGTCACTTACCAAAGCTCCTAGCAATGTTGCTCTTCAAAAGGCATAACCATGCACAAAACAAGACTAAATAAAGTTGATGATTACTTGGTTTCATGAGACTTAAACTAGAAAATATTGTGCTGAACAGTCAAAATAGGAGGCCAACATTCAGTCAGACTCAAATCAGGGTACAAAACACCAAATTGGTCCACAACCCCCCAACTTGGGTCAACAAGCCCCAAAAACTTTCCAAACAAGCCCAAATTGATCAAAGAAGGTCCAAATCATGAACATAGGATTAGTACAAGGATAGGAGACCACTTACAGTGGTTTAAATCAGACCTAGGGTCATCAGGGACTCCCAAAAATGCAGCCACAACCCCCCCAAAATAGATCAAAACTCAAAAACTCAGTTTTAGGAGAAAAATGCTACTGTGCAGAGATAAACCAACATTTTTATGGAGAAAAAGCTACTGTGTAGAGATAAACCAACATTTTTCAGGAGAAAAAATCTACTTTGTTAAGCAAAAGTAGCTTGTTTTTGGGAAAAGTTGAAAAAATGGGGCTAAAACCCCACACACTTGAGCGAGTAAGGGTTTGTAAAGGCTAGGAAGGGTCTATAAGAGCCAAGGAGGGTCCAACAGAGCCTAATAATTGATTCTAATCAAGAAAATGAACAAAGAACTTTAAACAATAACTAAAGAAATGACCTTGGATACCCCTAAACAGATAGGCTTTCCCCAGCGGAGTCACCGTTTTGTTGTGAGGCAAATACACCTATAGTTCAGGGGAGAACCTACCAACTTCAGGTATGAAAGATAGACCTATAAATGTTCTGCAAGTACAACTAATAAACAAAGAGATTTAAGGTTAGAAATATGAGTACCTTATTAAGAAGGTTGATCCCAGTCTTCCTCTTCCTTGCTCTTCAATGCTATCCATTATCGCAATGCCCACACCTGCAAAACAACTTTATACCTTTCTCAAATGCATTTGAATGCATATATAGGATTGATATTCATAACAGAAGAATACATCAAACTATAAGCAAACTGTAATCAAATTTGAGACACACATGAATAAGTCATATTTGGAAAGGGAAGAACATCTGATCTTTATTAATGAATGAAGCAAGTACATAAATTTATACCTTCCTTCAAGCTTGGCACTTCACGAAACATAGATTCAAGTTCTCCTACTTCTGTTCTCTAAGGATCCCAACCTCTAATTAGTTGTGCTAGGGTTTATTAGAAACTGAGGCACAAGAGAGGGGAATTAGGGTCTCCATTCCTCCAGCATAACATTGTTATGGGCTTGGTCCCTTCTCATGGCCCTTCTACCTTCCTTATATAGTCAATGAAAGAGAGGAAAAGTAGTTATAACCGATCAGGAAGTTCCCAAACTAACTCAATTTCAACCAAAATTCGAGATTTTGACTGCTTCAGGAAAAAACTCTACTTTTATGAAGCAGAGTAGAGTTTTTCAAGGGAAAAACGCTACTCTTGCATAGGATACAGCGTTTTTGTGTAAAAATGGCCAAAAACAAGGTTTTCTAATGATTTTCAGGAGGTGGTTTGGTATGGAAAAGTGTTCCTAGGGGTTATAACCATCAAATGGGCCAAGAGTGAGGTAATTTCAACCATATTCAGTGTTCCTAATGACCCTTCAATACAAAAGTGTCCTGTTGTGTGACTAAACTTTATCTCAAGAAGTGTCGTCATGCGACCAAGCGATGCAAGTGTCGTCACGGATGAAGAAGTGTCATTTCAAGCGATAACAAGGTCACGAGAGGTTGGTTGTAGAGATATCCCTCCAATACCAGCTGAACATGGGAGATATTTCTAGGGTTTTTTCATATCTAGGGATTCTTGGGGGATTTGACCCTTTGAGTTTCGAGCTCAGCTACCCTACCCATACAACAGATCCCACCTGCGATTGTCCTCCTGAGCATTGGTTATACTGTGGTGAGCATAGTTTCCTTACCTAGGTATCACATAGGGTACTTACAGTGGTTATACTATTTGTGTCCTAAGTCAGATAGAGGTTGGACAGCACAGTTGTTTGTTGTCGAGGGTTACGGCCCTTTGCACGCAGTGAAGCCTGGGTGCCTCTATAATTGATTCTATTACCTCTGTCTACAGTTTGCGAGTCTCAAGCCTCTCCTAGGTGATACATACTGACTCTAGTGTTGGGAGCTCATTTATCCACTCTGTTTGTCTGCTCTTGGCTGTAGTTTCTCTAGGTGTGTGCTTTTGATTTACTATTTTTGATCGATAGTTTGGCCATTAGGGGACGCTGTGATTTTATATTCTCTCCAGATATATCGAGGCACAGATTCCTACTCTCTGCCGATCCCATCGGTTGGCTGGTTTAAAACAAGTCGAGCTTTCACGCCATGTTGCTAGGGGACACCAGCGAGCTCCCTCTGAGTCTTCGGATTCTTATGAGACATACATCCTAGACGTCATGACTGTTGCACATTCTGATACTAAATAAATCCCCATGACTCCATCAGGTAGAGTCGAGCATACATCAGACACCCCTACTCCTCGTGAGGCATGGGGGGGTGATCCACCTAAGACTCAACGTAATTTGTTTGGTCCGGATCTGCCTGAGCATGACCCATTCGATCCTTCATTTCCACATAATTATATACATGGGATTCCAGAGTTACATGACGACACTAGTCCTATGATCAACCCTACTGCATTCTCTTTTGGTATGCCTAATTATAACACAGTTGATCCTTCCACTACATTTGGTAGTCACGCTGGCACTAGCCATAGTGTCAGCCACACTGCACCCATTGGGGGTAATACCCTTGCTGAGGTCACCACATTGTCCACTCACACACATAGTATGGGGGCCGGTCACGTTCCTCCTAACAATGCTAATGTTGGAAGACGAGCACCTCCTAGGACTGCCCAACCGAATACGAACATTGTTTGCAACCCGAATCGCCAAATACCACCTAATACACATGTCGCTACTCGTCAACCTATGACCACTTTTGCAAATGTTAATGCTCCTCCCAACCTTGGTAGTGGACATACACCACATACTTTTACATCCGTTGCCGCTACTAGTAATGCTAATGTAGGAGGTGGGAATATACCCTATCCACATGGTCATAACACCACCATTCCTGCTACTAGTAACACCCATTTTGGGGCTGGGAATACATCTTAGGCTTATGGACACCACATGACTTCTCATGCTAATCCTAACACTTACGTTGGGGGTGGGAACATACCCTATAATCCTGGTTATTACAACGCGGTTACCACTACGAATAGTACGTATATGCCCCATACTTATGGTGGCAACCCTTACTACAATACAGTCGGTGCTGGTCATCAGTACAAGCCACCTCAATATGGTGCACAAAAGACATATATACCTGCTTACTCTCATATGGGTGAGGCAAGGGGAGGTTATCAACCTTATGGCCATGGTCACGCTTATGGTCAGACAGGTCCATATAATCAACAATTTAATGCTCATGGTAAAGCGTTTGGTCATTCCCACCCTTCACGTTCTTATAACCAACCTTTTATGAGAGCTTACAATCAAGCTTTGCAGCCGCAACTTCCGTTCCTTGCACGCTTGAATCTTCCGAATCTTTCGAAGCTCACGAATGATACGGTGTGTCATGACCCTAGTTGGCCTTCGGTTCCTACCAAGCTTCCTTCAGACATTCCTAAGTTCAAGGGGAAAGGTGGTGAGGATCCGGGTGATCATGTCATGACATTTCACCTTTGGTGCTCTTCCAACTCGTTGAACCACGATTCCATTAGATTACGACTATTTCAACGCACCCTCATGGGGGCAGCCGCGAAGTGGTATGTCGATTTTCCTGGGAACACTTACAAGGGATTCAATGAGATCGATTTGGTTTTCTTGGACCATTTCCAATTTCTGGTTCGTTATGATACTGGTACTGAAATTTTATCTACCTTCTATCAGAATAAGGCCACACATATTTCTGACCACGTTCAAGAGTGGCGTCAGCAGAAGAGGTTAGTGAAAGCCAACATTCCTCCAGATTTTCTGTTGGAATGGTTCCTCAAGTCTTTACTTCCATATATTGCTAAGTATGTTTCGATGTCCAGCATTGTGACTGAGGAACAAGCCATATTAAAGTCCAGTAGTTAGATTTACTTTACTCTCAGTCTGGCATTTTGTATGACATTATTCCTGACGCACCGCGAACACGACATGAGCCCAAGACAGTTCCTAGACCGCATGTCAATGGCATTGTAGGATCTGCAAGTACTCGCCCTATAGATTTGGTGGCTAACCAAATGCAAAATTTGTCGCTAAACCAGTCTACTCCCGGACATGTCCACACCTTGTTCACTTCCACCCCATCGTCCGTTGTACACAGTGTGAAAACGACAAACCCATCAGGTAACCAACAACCTAGTGGTAAGACGAAGGGTGGAAACAATGGGAATAATAATAGCAATTGCATTACCCCTCGTAAGGAGAATGCCAACCCTCCTCGAGAAGGCAGAAATGCTGGTGAGGACTGTAAACCTAGACATCAGGAGAAATTTCCTTGTAATATTTGTGGGGAAGATCATCTTACTCACTTGTGTCCTCGAATCGAAGAAGCATCGAAGCATTTGGCACATAGCCCAGCTGTGTTGAAGGATCCCCTCCCTCATCATCATCAAAACATGGCTTCACATGCTCTCACCGCTGGTTATGGACCTAATGAGACTCCTACATCTTCTTCCAATACTAGTTGTTATGGATGCGTGAATATGGTCCAATCGGAGGTTAGTGTTGCTACTCGTCAACATGATTATCGGGCACCACAACCTAATCTGGGGAATGAGCCTCCCCCTCCTCCTGATAATTCCTTGCATATTGAGAAGCCCTCTATTATGCCTTAGATACCGAAAGGTGTGCTTAAGAGCTCTATGCATAATCCCAATGCCCGAGCCACCCAGAACTACTCCATTGTAGAATATTTGGGCCAAACTCCGTGTGCTATGTCGGCTCTTGAAGTTCTATAGGCGTGTCCTTCTCAAAGGCATGCCCTTTTATGTGCGTTAGGAGTTCAGGATGGAGGGAGTCCCAATGTCATCAAGTTCGACACTACTGATGTGCAACCTCGCTTACCTTACCATGTGGCTTTTCAAATCCATGTGGAGTGCCTGAAAACTTTGTCAAGCGAACGGTGGTTGACGAAGGCGCTTCCGCATCAGTGATGTCGTTATCTTGTTGGAAAGCTCTTGGCTTTCCTCCTCTACTCACGTCTAGGACCATGCTCATTGCATTTGACGGTAGGTCGTTTAAGCTGCATGGGATAATCCTTTCCGTTGTTTTCTGTTTGGGAAGTAAACCTGTGGCTATTGAAGTCGAAGTGGTTGATGCGCCCATCGACTACAACCTTTTACTGGGTTAGAATTGGATGTACGCTATGAAAGTTGTCATATCTACTGTATTCAGGATCATTTTCTTTCCAAATGAAGGTAGGATTGTGACCATTGATCAGCTGGACTTCGTTAATCCTCCCGCAGCATCTACGGGATCAGTGGTCCCACAAGTTACAAACTCTCATCCAGCAACTGGGAGCATGGTTGTTGGTATGTACCCTTCATTGATGGGATCTTATGATTTCCCTACACCTGTGAACTTTATTGCAACAATTTCCAACAACGCGTCTCCTCCTTTACATAATGTACCATTCTGGACTTCATACTTTAATGATCCATGGGTTTTACCGTCCACAGGTTCTACGTATGGAGACATTGCGCATGTCGGGATGTCTTTTCCACTGTCTTTTGCTAAGATTTCTTATCAGTATATTCAACAAGCCAATTTAGAGCCAGATCTCTCTTCTTCATGGACGAGGGAAGAAGATCTCGTTATGCTTCCCACGTGTGCAGTCGACCCATCTTGTTCACATGATTGCCTCAATGGTATTCTACCTTCAGATGAAATTTTTATCGAGGCCATGAATGGTAATGACAAGCCTTGGGAGGATTCTCATCATCAATTTTATTTCCTTCCTACCCTTGATCTTATTGAACAAGATGAGCCTTGAGTACAACCTGACATGCATTTGGATTTTGATCCAGACATAGTTTTGTCTAGCCCCAGTTTGACATCAAAGTCTAATCTCCCTAGTGATGAGTCTGTAGACTCTCCTATAGATCCGCAAATTGGTGATCCTAATGAGTTCGATTCTACTTCTAGAATTTCCAACTCTCGTGATGATGAATTTGCCACTACAGATTTCTCCAAGTCCTTCAGCTTTGCTCTTCATTCCAAAGTTGATCATTTTGGTCCCTCAGGTGTTGGCACTATGGTGTTACACTGTAATCTTCCACCCTGTGAGCATCAACATTGTTTGGCCTGTAGGATCCATTTCAGTGACTTAGATCCACTTATATCCTTCAGAGATACCAGTTTTCCCTATTTTTATTCCTACCCGCCTGTTGCATCTTTATAGCAGGCGTACCCGCGAGTTGCATCCCTATAGCTTGCGGGTAGCATGTAAAATGGTAAAAACCACTATTAATTACTTTTTACTCCCAAAAAGCGGTCATTGGGTGACCTTTGGCTCTCCATCTGCCCAAGTAACGCCTCGATGTGTCCTTTCACCTACCTTTGAGAGGACTATATATTGAGCACATATGGCTTATGGATGGGAGGAAGAAGAGAATCGTAAGAGAACTCTAGTGGATTTTTGCCCTATCTTGAGTCTGCACTCATTGATCCTTGTAGTTGTGAACCATTTATGTTCACCTTCCAAACTCCTTTCTAGTTTGAGTTTGCCATTCATGGAGGATTGAAGTGGTGGAGGCACAAGTGGATTGATCTAGATCTTGGTTCAGATTGGTTACCAGCAAGAGGTCGTATCACTTTGTACTTCTTCTTGTTCATTAATAGAAATAGAAATACTCATATTCTCGTCCATTCATGGTGTGAATGTCATTTATTATACATTGGGTTACATTTTCTTATGATATTATGGACCATTGTTATTGATCATGTTGATGCCATTTATATGTTATATGTACTTCTTGGATATTGGCTGTCAAGACTAATTTGCAGATTTCAAGTGCATGGATTGAAAGTTCCAACGGGGATCTACATCAAATGTATGGATCGAGGTTGGTTACATTTCTCCATTATCTTAACATTCTCATTTATAATAACATTTTTTTTAGAATTGAGTTGATTTCTGCTAGTCATCTGTCTGTTGTGATATTCCTAATCCATAGTGAGTTTTCTCCAATATACAAATGGAGACTCCGCTGGGGAAAACATCCATGTTTGGGAAATTTTTTGAGCATTAGTCCATAATTAGAGTTGTTGTTTATCGAAGCTCTGTGTCACTGATTGGACGTTAAGATACACCATAGAAAACTTGCTTTTTCTGAGCCTCTGGACTCTTTATTTTCCCATTTTCCTTTCCTCACCCACGGGCTGGCTTAGTTCTGCCCGTGTCTACCCGCCTCTGTTTACTCTACTGCTCGCGGGTACCCGCAGGTATTCCTTCGACAGTAGCGTGTAACTCCGAATTTTGTTGGTTTATGGCTATTGGTTGTTGCTGGGTGAGTTTGGTTGGTTCCTGAGTCTTTGTTGGCCTCTTTCTTGACTGTTTCATGCCTTGGTTGTGACCAGAACTCTTCGTTTCTCTTGGTTGAGCCTTCTTGGTTTTTTAGCAATCTTTGGTTTTAGCCTCTTGGTTTTTTCTTTTTGAGCTCTTTCCTTTGGCTGAGTCTTGCTGTTTAGGATTTGCTGGGTTGTCTTAGTGATCTTCTCGGCACTTCAGTGACTGAATAGTAGGATTTTGCTTGCATTTTTTCATTCCATTTATATTGAAAAAATACAAAAATATACATCTAGTTTTTTGCATTTTCCTTCTTGTTTATAAGCGAAAATACAAAAATATTTTATTTTCATGTACTGCATCTTGCATTGAGTGCATGTTTCCTTCATTTTAGGTTCTTCTTGTGCATTGAAAAGATAAAATATTGCATCTTTATTTCGGAATTGTTGGTTGATTTTGCATATTAGTGACATTGTTTTATTGGATAGATGAGTCTAGGATTGAACGATTTTGCATACTATTGAGTCTACACATCACTAGTTTCACAATCATATCCCTTGAGTAACCACAAGCCACTACAATTAACGCTTAATCATAAAATTGATAAAACTGATTTTATTTATAGGGTACACCAACTAGCCTAGGTTTAGAGTCTTGGAATAGATCATTGTGAGTTAACAATCCAAGACTACTAGATGAAACATTAGGTGTCTGACCAGGGAGTGGAGGAATCCATGCTATAGATCGGTGTTCTCAGGAAGCTCTACTCAATCCAGAGTTAAGCATGAGGTCACGGAAGGTTGGTTGAGGAGATATCCCTCTGATACCGACTGAACGTGGGAGATATATCCAGGATTTGTTCGTATCTGGGGGTACCAGAGGTTCATCCTCTTGTGCTTCGGGCGTAGCTACCCTGCCCATACGATGGGTCCCACCTGCGACTGTCCACCTGAGCATTGGTTATATTGAGGCGAACATAGTTTCCTTACCTAGGTACCGCACAGGGTACTTGCAATGGTTATGCTATTTGTGTCCTGAGTCAGATAGGGATTGGACAACATAGTTGTGTTCGTGCAGTGGACTTGACCCTGTCGACGCAGTGAAGCCTGGGTGTCTCTATAACTGATTCTGTTACCTCCGACTATAGTTTGGGAGTCTCAAACCTCTCCTAGGTGAGACATACCGGCTCTAGTGTCGGGAGCTCATTTAGCCTCTCTATTTGTCTTCTCTTGGCTGTAGTTTCTCTAGGTGTGTGCTTTTGATTTACTATTTTTGATCGATAGTTGGCCTTTCGGGGACGTTGTGTCTCTCTTCAGAGATATCGTGGTGCAGAGCCCTACTCTCCGCCGGTCCCGTCGGTTGGCTGGTTTAAAGCCAGCTTTGGTTACACACCGTCTTGATAGAGGACGCCGGAGGGCTCCCTCTGAGTCTCCAGACTCTTACGTGACTTACGTTGAAGACTACATGGCTGCACATCTCGATATTGGGAAAAATCCTTCTACTCCTTCCGGTAGAGTTGAACATACTTCTGATCCCCATACTCCTCATGAGGATTGGGGAGGTGATCCACCTAAGACTCAACCTGGTTTTGTTTGGCCTAATCCACTTGACCAGGATCTGTTTGATCCTTCGAATCTGGATAATTATCTTTACGGGATGCCCGACTTACCCGAGGATGAAGAACAGGACGAGCCTTTCGTTCCTTCGTTTCCACGCAATTATAGATCCGGGAGGCCTGAGACTCACGATGATACTGGCCCTATGATCAACCCCATCGCACTCTCTTTTGGTATGCCTAGTCATAGTATTGTCGAACCTTCCTCTACGGTTGGTACTCAAGCTAGCACTAGTCAAAGTGTTAGCCATACTATACCCACTGAGGGCACTACCCTCGCTGGGGGCACTATGTTGTCCACCCACTCACATAGTATGGAGACTGGTCAGATTCCTAACAATGCTAATGTTGGAACACGACCACCTCCTAGGAATACCCAACCTAATCGGAATGTTGTTCGGAATACAACTCGCCATCCAGAACCTAATACACGTGTCGCTACTCATCAAACCAGGACTACTTCTGCACATGATATCGTTCCTCCCAACCATGGGGGTGGACACATACTGCATATTTTTGCGTCCACTGCCGCCACTAGTAATGCTAATGTAGGGGGTGGGAATATTTCCTATCCACATGGACATGACACGACCAACCCTGCTACTAGTCACACCCATATTGGAGCTGGGAATGCTTCTCATGCGTCTAGTCACCACACGACTGCTCAAGCTAATCCTAATGTTGGGGGTGGGAACATACCATACCATTACGGTCATTACAACACGGTTCCCACTATGAATAGTACATACATGCCCCATACTCATGGTCGCAACCCTTACTACAACACAGTCGATGTTGGCCACCAGTATCACCCACCACCCCAATATGGTGCTCAAAACATGCATATACCTGCTTACTCTCAAATGGGTCCGGCTGGGGGAGGTTATCAATCTTATGGCCATGGGAAAGATTATGGACCGTCAGGTCCTCATTATCAGCAGTTTAATCCTCATGGTCAAGCTTTTGGTCCATCTTATAACATAGTTCCATTTAACCAACATTTTATGGGAGCTTATAATCAAGCTTTCCAGCCTCAACTCCCGTTCCTTGCACGCTTGAATCTCCCAGATTTTTTGAAGCTCATGAATGATCCAGTGTGTCATGACCGTACTTGGCCCCCGGTCCCTACCATGCTCCCTTCTGACATTCTGAAGTTTGAGGGGAAAGGTGGTGAGGACCCGAGCGATCATGTCACGACGTTTCACCTTTGGTTCTCCTCCAACTCTTTGAATCATGATTCCATTCGATTACGACTATTTCAACGCACCCTCACGGGGGGAACCGCGAAGTGGTATGTGGAGTTGCCCGGAAACACCTATAGGGGATTCAACGAGATTGCTTTGGTTTTCTTAGACCATTTCCAGTTACCGGTTCGTTATGATACTGGTACTGAGTTGTTGTCCACTTTCTGTCAAAATAAGGCCACACATATTTTTTACCACGTTCAAGAGTGGCGTTGGCGGAAGAGATTAGTGAAATCCAACATTCCTCCAGAGTTCCTGTTGGAATGGTTCCTCAAGTCTTTACTTCCTGTTGTTGCAGCAACACCCCCCCCCAAAATTTTTGTACATATTGGGGCCCCCCTTTAAACTTTTTTAGAAAGGCTACCTTAAGGGCCATTCCCAGCTTTTATCTCTATTTTTAACAGAAAATCTTGCCATAAAAAAATCCAAGTCTGCCAGAGAATCATTGTTTCTCAACAGAATTTTTTTTTCATGAATTCTTCCTGGAAATCGCGGAACGATTTGATAAAGCCTCGTAGTGGCAGAAGCCTTTTGTTGAAACATTTTGAAAATGACTTAGAAACTTTCGTCGAAAAATTGCGGAAGCCATTAGATAAATCATTCCGAAACGGAGGAGGAATTCGAGAAAGCTCCACAGTTGCTGAGAGATTCAGGTTTTCCTCCCGAAACGGCGGAAACCATTCGTCTAACCTTTCTGAAAAAGGACTTAGAAAATTTTTGATTTCTTTGCGGAGAGACTCGGGTTTTCCTCCCGAAACGGCGGGAACCGTTCGTCTAAACTTCTCAAAAAGAGTTGGAAGTTCTTGTTAAAAATTTGCGGAAGCTTCCGATGAATTCCTCTCGAAATGGCGGAAGAATTCAACGAAGCCGCCCGAAACTTGCGGAAGCCACTCACATAAGCTTCCCAAAAAGGGACTTGAAATTTTTCCCATAAGTTGCGGGAGCCATTGGCAAATTCTTTCCAAAACCGCGGAAGAATTCAAGAATTCCTTCCGAAACAGCGGGCGTCATTCGCCAAGTCTCCCCGAAACTTTGAAAAGAACTTAGAATTTTTCTTTGAAATTGCGGGACCACTTTGACTTTTCCTTCCGCAGTGGCGGAAGCCTTCATGCTAAGCTTTCCGAAGCACCGAAACACTTAAACATTTCCGGAAACAATCTGCAAAAGCCGTCCACAACCGCAGAAGCTTTTAGGTTATCCTTCCGAAACAGCGAGCGCCATTCACCATTTCCTTCCGAAAGACCAGCGAAGACTTAGAAAATTTTCTTTTACGGGAACCATTCGCAAAAAAACTCCCGAAACAGAGGAAGCCGCCACGATATCTTTCTAAAGAGACTCGACTTATTGCAGGATGTTTTTCGGTTTTCCTTCCGCGACTGCGGCAGTCTTTAGCGGAAACCTTTGGCGAAACCCGTCTGAAACCCCGTGGAAACATTGGCGATATTCTTCCCGAAACACCACGGAGCGCTTTTCGAAAAGCTTGCGGGAGCCATTCACCGTTTCCCTTCGAAACATCAGAAACGTTCGTTCTATCCTTCCGCAACGGCAGGGGAGGGTCGCGAGTTCATCCTGCGGGTGGCGGTCGCGCGCATATCGAGATCACTTGACGTGACCACGACGTACCTGTATTAAAGCCGCATTTTAATGTTCCACCTACCAAATTAAAACCCCGCACGTGTCGACTTATTTAAATAAGCGGTGGAGGCTTGAGCCAAAACGTTGTTAATTTTCGATTGGCAAAACTGTTGGACGCCGCGCGACCGCTCCAGCTCAGCTCGCTCGACCACATACTCATCCACCTCGTTCAGCTATCTTCGTCAGTGCCAGGTAGGATTCTAACCGTTAAATTTGTTTCTTCCACACGTCAGATTGCTATTGGGATGTCCTCTTTTGAAAATGATTGGTCTAGGTTGGATTTTGGCAGGCAAAATGCCCGTCATGGGCTATTTTGCCCGTCAAATACAGTTTAAATTTCATTTTTTCCGTCATGTAAAACAAAGAAACCGTAAAACGTTTATAGACTGTGTAAAGACTGTCGGTTTGAACGGGTGGAGTTTTCCAAGCTCTTACCCTGGCTACATACGGCGTTATTCTTTGCGTTTAAGCCACCAAGCCCCGTGAATGTCTCAACTACACCAGCCGAAACCCGAAACTATAACCATTCCCGGCGTCGTCGAACCATGTCCGTGTTTCAAAACCTCCCATAGAACACCTCGCCAAGGTACTGTCAGATAACCATAGCGGTCGAAGCTTCCGTTGGCTTGTAAATATGAAAACGCCTCCTTATTTCGTCGAGAATCATTTCAACCCGAACTTCCCCGCCATTAGCCATTTGAACCTCAACCATGGCGATAGATACCATCCCTCCTAGAGATGGACCGAGAGAAGGTTGCTTCCGCAACACGCTTATCCCCTCAGGAGCAGTTCAAACCCGCCCCTTTAAAAGAATTAGGATGACTAAATCTAGATTGCTTGTTTGAAATGGTGTATTTTGCCTCCCAACATACAAATTCACATTGCATTTATCTCATTGACATGTTAGAATGATGATCTCTGTTAAAATCTCACAGTATGTTGCTCAATTTCATAATGACTTGTATGTGGGCGCTATCAGGGATAAGTCAAAATGCCAAAAGGTGGTAAGAAGAAGGCTAAGATGGTAGAGAAAAAGCCTGCACCACTCAAAACTGAGACCTCACTCCAGGATACTAGGTGCACCACCGGTGTTCCTCCAGAAATCGATGGGGTGACATTTATAGGATGATCCAAGACTAGGATGTCCTAGACATGTTGTTAGAAGAGGGGTCGATTTATCTAAATATCAAAGCTTCAGGCATAACCAGAGCTGCTACCCGCCCTGAACTATTCCCCTGTGCTGAAGTAATCGGATGGATACTCCAACATGCTGATGTAGAAGGAAGAGTGATAAATGACAGCGGGAAGGTAGCCATTGCCTCATTTCACCCCGCATACCTGGCCGCGGCCTAAAAATTTCCCTGCTCCCAACAATCTCTGACTGATGAATGGTTGGGCAAAATGAACAACGTCGAGATGGCCAAAAAGCTATTGGTTGCAGGCAAGCATTTGAGAAAGAAAGGAAATGACGAATACGATGTCCAGAATCTAAGGCCTCCTTTCAGGTTGATCGCCTTGATGCTGTTCAGAATATTCGGCATGCCCGATGGCACCATGTATAAGATTCAGTGGGTCCCTATTATCCACTTCATGGCGTTTAAAGGAACGGTGTTTGACTGGGCCACTCTCCTGTCAGATAGTTTGGCCTCAATGATAGTTGCTGCAAGAGAAGGACTAGCCTTGAAGAAGGCAGAATTTTTCATGTCCTCATATCTGATTGATTGTATTTTGGCCAAGGTGGACTTCCCCAAATTGGGCTGCACATGGGATAAGGCCACCACCCCGGTTTATACCGCTTTCAGGATGATGTGGGCCCAGAATTACAAACCAAGCTACAAACTCATCTGTGAGGGGTTCATCATGCCCCTCTATGAGAAAATATTCAAGGAGGAGCCCAACTGCCTGTCAGAAAACACTGTGGAAGTCCTAGAGGATTATGGGGATTTTTACTTTTCAGAGCAAGGCACCTACCTCATAATGTTTGGAGGGACTAAGGCCCCATACATTTTTCCGCAATATGCCACAGATTATGTGGTCCTCAAGGAAGCAGTAAGACAAATCTTCCTGGATAGAATTGGAGCAATGCTCCACAAACAGCATAAGGCTTCCTTTCCCCCTCTACCTTTCTGCATAGGCGCTTACAAGTTCTCGGGGGTTTCCTCAGTCGAAGAGTTTGTTCAGGAGCTGAAATCCTTCCACTTCGGTGAAGTGATATTCCACAGGAATGACAGGAAGGGAAAAGTGGCCGAGCAATGTAAGGAAATCTATGCTCATTTTGAGTACTCGCACTATCCCGATGCCGAGGAAGAGGTATTCAGGGGCATCAGCAACATGGCTGAGCTGCGAACCTTTCGCCAAGGCAGTGGAGCAAGTTCTAGCTCCACCAAGATCCAGAAGACCAACCAGCAGAAGGAGAAAGAAGCTGATGATGCCCGAGCTCAGGAAGAGCTCAGATTAAGAGAGGAAGTGAGGTTACAGCAGGAGGCTGAGGAAGCCAGGTTGCAGTAGGAAGCTGAAGAAGCAAGGCTACGGAAAGAGGCAGAGGAAGCCCAGCAGCACAAAGAAGCGGAAGATGAAAGGCTATGGAGAGAGAATGAAGATCAACAAGCTGAACAAGCTGAGGCAGAAAGGAAAGCGACAGAAGAGCTGAAAGCAGGAGAAGATGCCCAAGCAAGTGGGTCCGGTGTCCAAGACATGGAAATAGATGCATCTCAAGTAGGTGGCTCTGGTACCCAAAATGTGGGAGTAGATCCAGCTCAGGGAGTCCGGACCCCACCTGCTGAAGAAGAAATAGACATTATGGACCTCCCAATTGTCCCGTACACTCCATCGGGAAAACATACGGTGTCCAGGTGGAATGAGTTTGTCTATGACAAGAAAAGGAAAGCAATGGTCCTCAAATCGGAAGAGAGGATCAAAAGTCCCTTCCATGAAGACATCATTACCCACCGAGAGGTCACTATAATGCAGAATACAGATAAAGATCCCTTTGCTATGGCATCCGCAGCTGTAGAAACAGCAAAAGCATCACTGGACAATGTAGGGGTTATAGTTAGAGAAAATGTATTGACAAAGAAGAGAGCTCGTACGCTACAACAGACTGTGGCTAATGAGCAACCCCACAAGGATCTTGTGGTGAACAAGTATAATTGCCTGTACGCCGAGCATAAAGAGTTGTCAGACAAATATAACCGGTTAGAAGAAGAGAAGGAGCAACTATCAGTCCTAATGATGATTGAAGAAGCAGAAAATAATGATGCAGTATCCAGAGTGTCCCAGCTTGAAAACGACAAGCGGGCATTAGCTGAGCAATTGGAGCAGGCTGAGAGCAGAACAATGGACATGTCTCCCTTCCATGAGCTGTCCTGCAGTATCCTGAAGCAAATGCATGACACTTAGGAGCTAATCACTAATGAGGTTTGCAAGCTCAAGGCCATGGTGGTCAGGTTAAAAGAAATTAATGCAGAGGCATATAGGCTCAAAGCCAAGCATACCCGTGTTAAGGCAAATATCTTGAGCCAGATAAAATGGCGAGAAGGAAAGGGGGATTTCCCCACACATCTACCATTTAAGTCTGTGGAAGGTTTTAATGAAGACATAGCCCTGCTGGAATTCTACAGGAGCTGTGGCAGTAAGCTGATAGCCAGTGTGCAAGGAACAAGGGATAAGATCAGTGGTCTGTATCAAAGAATCACGGGAGTGCATGATAGGTGCAAACTGAATTTCCCACAATCCCTCGATGACTTCCCGGATTCAGAACAACGCTTGGCTGAGCTAAAGGAAGAGCTGGGCATCCAAACCGAATACGTGGAGAAAATTGATGTCCTAGCAGTTGATGACTTACAACATTATATAGGAATGTCATCAGTCCACAATCATTTGCTCAAAGAAGTACATCAAGCTGTAGTAGCAGAAGTTCAAAGCATTGGAGCAGAGCTCGAGAAGAATGTGACTTCTCAGAAAATCTTGTTCCCTGCTGCAGCAAACATAGTCATAAGGGACACCGGCATGTGGTATAGCTACATAGCAGAAGAGGAGAAGAAGGCAGAAGTAGCAGCTGTGACAACAAATCCAGAATCTTCTCTCCCAGCAGCCATTCCAGCAACAATAGTGGGCTCGATTCCCTCTTCCCCATCAGTGGTAGAAATTTCAGCCAGCTCAATCCCTTCTTCCCAAGTAGAAGCAGCAGCAACAATGGGTTCGAATGCCTCTCCTAAGGCAACATCAGTAGCATCAGTTGATTTGGGCGATCCTCTTCCAGCAGAAGCTCACGCACAGGAGTGAAATCGCTGATTTTAGAATATTATTTCTGATATGTTGTGTTTTTAAGCTCTCAAATGTGTAAAGCGTGAGCTATGGGACAGCTGTCCATTTTCTTTTGTTAAATATTTTCTGTAAAAGGAATAGTCACATTTTTTGGTCTATTTTAGAAGAAATTCCTGTAGGTGACAAGTGGAAGAGGCCAGATGGCAGCCCAAAGGGCAAATTTGTAATTATAAATAGAAGTTAGGAAGGATTAGAAAGGACTTTGGGCAGGGAATGAATTTTTGAAACCTGTACGAGCTATCTTGTATTGGTTCTTTGAAAATCGAGTTTTCTAATAAAAGCTTGGAGATGGACGTTTTGCATGGGAACGAAAGATGGATATGTATTGGACTATTCTGATGATTTCCATACTGTAATGTGAGATCATTCCTACTATCTGAGTTATTTCTTTGTAGCAATGATTTCTGCTCCTTCCTGTGCAAATGATTTTCTCTATCTTGTGAGCAATGAATGTGTTTCATATTAAATCAGGAGCTATCTGCTGATATCTTTATCTTTGCTGTAGAGTTCTCTTTAGATTAAATGGATAGCTGTTCTTTCTTTAAGATGACTCCTATAGCTCATTGTTCATGCCTTTAAATTTGCTCCTTGCAGGGATCTTTAGATTTATTTCAGTTTGTTTACACTTAGATCTGTTTCTTGCATTCTTTCAATTTAGATTAGATAATTTTGCTTCTTTCTTTGATGAGTATTGAAATGTGTTTTATATCAAATTAGAAGCTATCTTCTAAAGATTTTTTATCTTGCTGTAGCTTTACCTGTAAGAATTGATGGCTATCTGTTCTTTCTTCAGGATATCTGTTATAGCTCATTGCTCATCCTTTGAATGTGTTCCTCGCAAGGATAGGTAGATTTACTTCAGTTTTAGACTTAGATCTGTTTTAGTTTTGCATTTATATCATATATAAATTAGGCACTTGCATCTCATAAAAAAACATAAAATCCAAAAGAAAGGTGGATCGGGCCATAACCGGTATAATCGGAATTAAACTCCAAACCCACGGTTGCCGGAACCGCTAACCGGACGGATTCCCTATACCAAACGGTAGATAATCTAATTGGGATCATCATTCAGGGAGAATCCCTTTCTGATTGATGCTACGATATCCGAGGCATCAACACTTCCATACATTGCTAAGGATGTTTCAATGTCCGGCATTGTGACTGAGGAACAAGCTATATTGAAAGTCCAGCAGTTAGATCTACTTTATTCTCAGTCTAGCATTTTGTATGAAATTATTCTTGATGCACCGAGAACAAGACATGAGCCTACGTCAGTTCTTGGACCACATGCCGATTGCATCGTGGGGTCTGCATGCACTCGCCCTATTAACTTGGTAGCTAATCAAATGCAAAATTTGTCGCTAAACCAATATGCTCCCGAACAAGTTCACACCTTGTCCACTTCCACTCCGTCGTCTGATGTACACAATGTGCAATCAATGAAACTGTCGGGTAACCAGCAACCTGGTGGTAAGAAAAAGGGGAGAAATAATCGTAAGGGTGGAAACAATGGAAGTAATAAAAATAGCAATCATAATACTACTCATAAAGAGAATGCCAACCCTTCTCGAAAAGGCGGTAATGCTAGCGAGGATCGTAAACCTAGGCGTAAGGTGAAATTCTCTTACAAGCTTTGTGGTGAGGATCATCTTACTCACTTATGTCCTTGAATCGAAGAAGCATCGAAGCATTTGGCATAGAGCCCAGCTGTTTTGAAGGATCCCCTTCCTCATCATCAAAACATGGCTTCGCATGCTCCCACCACTGGTTATGGTACTAATGAAATGGCAATGACTTCTTCCAATACTAGTGGTTGTGGATGTGTGAATATGGTTCAGTCGAAGGTTTGTGTTGCTACTCGTCAGCGTGATTATGGTGCACCACAACCTCATTTGG
Source organism: Larix kaempferi (assembly GCA_027924585.1). Classification (NCBI taxonomy): domain Eukaryota; kingdom Viridiplantae; phylum Streptophyta; class Pinopsida; order Pinales; family Pinaceae; genus Larix; species Larix kaempferi. Next base: position 1,988,273 of record BSBM01000655.1, on the reverse strand, counting down.
GGAACCAGCTTCCCCCTCCTCCTGACAATTCATTGCATATCGAGAAGCCTTCCATTATGTCGCGGATACCGAAAGGTGTTCTCAAGTGCTCCATGCATAATCCTAATGCTCGAGCTGCCCAGAACTACTCCATCGTAGAATATTTGGGCCAAACTCCATGTGCCATGTCGGCTCTTGAAGTTTTTCAAGCCTGTCCTTCTTAGAAGCATTCCCTTTTGAGTGCATTAGGAGTTCAGGATGGGGGATATCCTAGTGTTATCAAGTTCGATACTAATGATGTCCAGCCTTGCTTACCTTACCACGTGGCTTTTCAAATCTAGGTGGTTTTCCTTAAGAGCTTCGTCAAACGTACTATGGTTGATGAAGGTGCCTCTACGTCAGTAATGTCATTAGCTTGTTGTAAAGCTCTAGGCTCTCCTCCTCTACTCGCGTCTAGAACTACACTCACTGCATTCGACGGTAGATCTTTTACGCCACATGGAATTATCCCTTCCCTTGTTGTCTCCTTGGGAGGTAAGTCTGTGCCTATTGAAGTCGAAGTGGTTGATGCGCCCATCGACTACAACCTTTTACTGGGTCGGAACTGGATGTATGCTATGAAGGAGGTCACGTCTACTATATTTCAAGTTATTTGCTTTCCCCATGAAGGCAAGATTGTGATGATCGATCAACTGGATTTTGTTGGTACTCCTTCCACAGCATCCACAGGATCTATAGTCCCGCAAGTTTCTAATTCTCAGCCAGCAAATAGGAACATAGGTGTTGGAATGTACCCCTCATTAATGGGAACGTATAATCTTTCTACACCTATGAATTTTATTGGAACCATTACCGACAATGCACCTCCTCCTTCGAATAATATGTTATTCCGGACCTCCTATTTAAATGATCCATGGACTTTACCATCCAAGAGTTCCACGTCTGGAGACATTGCGCATGTCGGGATTCATATTCCTTTATCTATAGCAGAGATCGCTTACGATCATATCCAACAAACCACTGCAGATCCGGATCTCTCTTCTTCCTAGACAGTTGAAGAAGATCCCGTTACATTGCCCGTTTGGGAAACCAACTCATCTTGCTCTCACGATTTCCTTGATGATACTTTACCATCTGATGAAGCTATCCTCGAGGCCATGTGTGGTAGTGAGAGGCCTTGGGAAGATATGCACCATCGCTCTTATTTCCTTCCCAACCTCGAGCTCGTTGAGCAGGAGGAGTTTAGGATGACTCTAGTTGAGATGGTTGGTCACCCTGTGAATAAAGGAGTTGGGGTCAAACCTGATGAGAAATCGTCTGATTACTGGTCAATGATGTATACCGTTAACAGATGCGAGATGACCCACCAATAATGAAAATGGGCATCAAGGCACAAAGCACAATCATCAGAGTGTGAATAAATGGGTTGAAGTTGAACACTAAGATGAATCCATCGATCAGGGGACATTGATGTATTCCCAAAACTGTTGATGGCGAGAGAACCTGCCACTAATAACTGCAAGCCTCAAGGTACTATACTGAACTCTAAGCCTCAAGTCCCGGAATAAATGAGTTGAAGTCGAAAGAATGAGACTCGCTGGAAGGAGGGCATTAAGGCATCCCCCATCAACCAGCACGAGGTACCAACAATGTTGAAATATTTGGAAGATCTCAGGTGAAAGAGACTGACTTAATAAGGATGGCCGACATGCAATAGTCAAGAGATCTGAAAACTAGCCGACACTGGTTTCAGGACTTCCTTTGAACAAGAGCATGAGAAGATGGATATACTCAGGCATCATAGACTTGACATAAACTGTGCAATGCAGGAGGCATTACAGAGGGCTCCATAATGACTGGAAGCTTAACCAATCGGTGGAGAAAACTGAGAAACAAGTACAGCTCCTAAGGCTCAACTATAGTCCCGACTCATAATGTACAGAGTGGAATGAATGTTCTGTTCAAAGGCGACACAACAGCTGCCAACAAGAAATAGTGACCATAATCCCGTCTGGCTTTTTGGAATATTTGATTTTTTTGGTCTTTTTCATATTTGGGAAAAGCTTGAAAAAGAATAAAATTGCTTATAGTACAACAAGTGAGGGAACGAGTGTCAAATAGCTAGCAGAGTAGTCCCAAGCAGTGGAACATACCTATGCTGAATGCAAGGAAGTGCATGCAGGGTGTGGACGGTCGGGGGTATGTTCCCTCAGGGTCAAAATGTCATCAAATTGTGAAGGGAAAATATAACCTCTACAGGGCTCAACAGGGGAAAAGTGCTTAGGCACTAGGCTAACAATTGAGTAAGCGGGAGTCGGCACAAGGCTCAAGCAACAAGCAGGATGATGCTGTGCAATCACAACATGATAATTGAGGGGAGTCCTTAAGGGAGATGGCCAACATAAGACAAAGTAGAGTATGAGTCTTTATCACAACGTCATGGCGTGACTACAAAGGACTCCCAATCCTAAGCACAAACAACAGCATGGGCACCAGAATGCATGAAGGGGATTTAACTAGGGTACCCATGTTCAGGAAAGCCCCGCCACATAACGACACTTCTACAACAGTGTGAAGTTTCTGTGTCAGTCACGAAGCGGGGTCACACCTAGGGTTTATGAAAATGGTCAATAGGTCAAATGCATAATGCATGCGAAAATGACATCTAACCTATATGCCAGGTGTGAAATGTACCTGTCGTAGGTGTGAAATGGTTCAAAACAACTCTCGCCGAGAAAATCTGTTGAAAAAACACTACTCCATGACACAATATTAGTTCATAAGGGCTCAAAATGGAGAAAACTATAGAAAAGTGGGTCCAAAAAATTATAAATAGTAATCTTATATCGCTGGATTCAGTTTTCCGTGCTCGTGATGATGCTTGAGATCATTTCTCGCTCTCACCACCATATTTTTAAGACATTTTTTCCATGCCCCTCATTGCTTCGGTTTGCGTGCCACATCGGTCGTTACTCGTTTTAAACATTTTTATATCGCCGGATTCAGTTTTCCATGCTCGTGACGATGCTTGAGATCATTTCTCTCTCTCACAAACACCTTTTTGTTCAGTATAATTTTATACCCTTTTCGGGTCAAGCAATTCTTTTACGAAAAAGGAACTTAGGGATTTTTTGTTAAGCTCTTTTCTGACTCCTAAAACAATGAAAAGATCACCGAGCAATCTTTCTTCCTTCCATGCTTGCTAAAAGTATCTGAAAAGGTGTCTACTTGGTATAAGTTTACCCATTTTCTGGACCTTGTAGACTAATTATGAAAAAGGAATACTCTAGTCACATCGACTAGAAGAGTTCTCCATTTGCATCATTTTATTCTTTTTCGGGCCTTGGAGACTAACACACGAAAAAGACCACCAATGGAGTCTACTTACCGCTTTCAGACTCTCTAAAATTGAAAGCAACCATGAGCAATCACCGTCTTGGGCTCGTATAAATCCATAGGATGGTACTCCTCCACCAATTCAGAGTCTTCTTATCGTTTCCAGACTCCTTAAAAATGAAAGCACTCACGAGCATGAACAGTCCTGGGCTTGCATACATCTACAGGAAAGTACCACTTTAGAGCACACTTCTATCCCTTCTTGAATCTCATTAAAACCACGAAGAAGGCGCCAATGGTTCCTATCAGTGCCACAATAGATCATTTCTACTTATACAGTAGCTTCCACAGTATGGTCATCTTATTTCAAAGTATTCTGCAGTATGTCACCCTGGGAGTCTCCCAATAGCATCCATCAGCTTGTCCCCAAAAGTCACTCCAGTCTGCAATACATAACCCTGATCCCTTAAGCTATGATCCCCACACCTAAAAGTCAGTTTCATGTGCTGCTAGGTCAACCATGTCATCATACTCTGAACAAAGGAAGTTTGAGTCCACCCACTCTATGACCCCAGTTATACCCCATCCCCACAATATGTTAGTCCCACCATCAGTACTATCACACTTCAATTGTACACCTCACTCTCCTATCAAGGAAACATCATTGCATTGGTAGTTGCTAGTCTCCCTCTGTCAATGCCAACCAAATCTATTCCAGAGGATAGACCTAGAGGTCCCTGTTCCTTGGACTCATCACCATTTGTGATGAGCGCATACAGATCATTTTGAAAGGAGTCCTCAGTGCCTCTCTAAATGATTGTTTCTCACATGCTCGACATCAACACCTTGATCGCATCGTCAAGACTCGTACAGGGCATCGCTCCTTTCAGTTATTTGTTGAAGACCCCGGATATCAACTAACTCTAGCACAATTGAGAGTCTAATTGAAGAAACAACCAGTTACATACTCCTATGGATATCTGGGTTGCGCTTGGCGACAGTATTCAGACGTACCCCAGTTTTATACTCCCTCGAGTATACAGTTACATATACTCCTCAGAAGTTGGCTCACAGTCATCGAGTCCCTATATATTTTGCACACCTTCAGATTCAGTAGTTCATCAACCCTTCTGACACCTTATTCAGAATGGTTGTTTCCCTTTTCTAGTGTATTAGTCCTTTAGATCAGTCATGGTATGACCATAAGTATGTCCCAGCATTGTATCCCCTCTGGACCATTATGATGTACCAGCAGATTTTTATGTATTATTCAGGTCCCCCTTCTTGGGCCTAATTGTTATGTATATATCTTGATACGAGCATGGGTATGCCCGCCTCGTCCATTATTAGAGATTATTCCTCATTCATTTTGAGGACATGTATTTTCAATATGTGCAGTTTACCAGGGTCCGGTGTCCCGGTCTCCAATCGGTCTCTTCTCTCCTCCAAACCCTAGGAAAAATACAAAATAAATATGATGTCTATCGGCCATACGATGAGATCCCGCCCTCACACATCAGGGGGCAATCTGTTAACACCCAAAAAGTGCTCACTAGCTCATTCCCTTATTCACATGACCCATTTGTCCACTTTTTCCACCATTTGAGCCTCTAAAACCTTCAAAAGGTCACCAAAAAGACCAAAACCCATCTTTTTCCACTCAAAATATGTATTTTTCCTCAAAAAACACAAAAAACCCTAAAAAAGGTTCTAAAATTCCCAAAAATCAATTAAAAGGGAATAAAATTCAAAAAATATTCAAAAAAGGAAAAAGAGGGAAAAAGAAACCTAAACCATTTCAGTCAATACCATTGGTTTCCTCAAACCATAATGGTATTCCCCATCACCAAAAAACTATAAAAAGGTGACAGGGGCTCCTCACTTTTCATTCACATTTTATCCTATCCTTATGCTGCCAAATTCCCTTTGAGAGCCTTTGCCTCCCATTTCGAGTTTGAAGATCCCCATTGAAGCATTGGAGAAGAAGAGACCATTGGACATTGGAGCATCTCAACTTTGGAGCTGCTCAAACTCACCATCCTCACCATTTGAGGTAATACAAAAGTTCAAATTTTCTATTTCTTGTTTTTATTATGGATCTCATTGTTTATTGTTCTTAAATCTAGTTTTTATTTCTTTGCACATGTTAGACCAGATTTAGTTATTTACATTTGTTTTTACTTTTACATTGAGACTGCTGCTACAAGTTAGCAGGTGCTCTTTAGCACATGCTTGGTTGCAAAACCAAGCAACAGCCACCAAGTGTGTGAGGAGCCAAATTTGGATGGTTGGAGGTGATGGAGCCTTCAATGCACCACGAGAAGTAGGTGGTTCTGCCATTTTTATAGTAGCACAGATATTAAAGGAAAATCCACATGAGTATCGTGCCGGAAATGAACTAATAACATGAGCTATAACGCGGGTTAATAATGGTTCAATTGTGCGACCTCTTATTTTGACTAGTCTTGGGAACATTTGGAACCATGTTGCATGTTGGATTTGTTGAGGATGCATTTGGTGAATTGCATTCTTTATGTTGATGACATTTTACTGCAAGAATCACCGAAATTTCACATGTGTGCGAGATTTAGGTGTTAACAGTTTCCCCCTTTTCCTTGTTGTTGGTATTGTTTGTTCTTTCCTTTCTCCTTCCCATGGTTTGGAGGATTATGGGGATTTTTGGTGTTAAACGACTCAAAATGTTGATCTTTTTGTGTGAAAGAAGGTTGAACTAAATTGACCTCCATGTGTGGCATGGGGGCAACACTGGGAGGACATGGAAATGGGTAATAAGGATTATACTTGGGAGGTGGGATGTATGCAGTTTGCGATCTATATGTTGTGGATGTAGGGGTGTCTTTCACCATTTGTGGTGGATGTACCATGGATGCTTGGATTTCATTGGGGTAAGTAGGACTATAAGGTCCGTACTATAGCTGACCAAATTGAGGATTTGGTACAGGAGCAGGGGGTGTCAACACGAGAGGGATGGGTGGTTATTGTAGTTCCATGTTGAATGGAATAAGATTAAGAGGAGGAACCTTTCCTTTTGGGGAAATGGACCCAATAATCCAATCTACTGAATGTGATGAACCCGTACATGTAGGATCCAAAGATCAATGATGAGGGTTATCGCGTAAGATGGTTTATAAATAAATGAATGAGCATAGATAAGGTCAAAGTGCTTGGCCTTTAGGATGGCCTCTTCCTCATTTTGGGGGACATTGAGGTTTCCAAATACTTTGCAGTTGCAGTTTTGTAATGTCCCCATTTTGACCCCCTTTGTATTAAATCGCAAATGATGTAAATATTGTAATTTGATCATGGTGAGGAGCTTAAGGCCAAGGCCCCACCATTGATTTAGCGTTTTATGTATCGGAAATTAAAGAAATAGATGCCTATGGCTCTTGTGCTAGATATGCAAAATGTAAATAAGACATCATGTAAATACGAATTTTAATGGAAATACCCACAACTAGCTATGCAATGCAACAAAGAGATGGGGGCATGATTCTACAAGGAATAGGGAGGGAAATTATTCAAACCCTTGAGCCAATGGTGTTAATCCATGTGTCAATGAGAAAACCCATAAACCACCAACTACCCATTTTGGGTATGGACCCAATCATTTAATTCTTCCAGAAATTGGTTGAGGCAGTTAATGCCTTGGGAATGAACAGGTATGGCAGCCAATTTCGTGCATGGGCAAGCCATCAACCTGGGAAATCGTACTTTGTCTCCTTGGGCAAGAAAACACCCACGAAATGGTGCCCAAAGCCATCCTGAACAGTCAATATTTCCTCTCTCACGCAGTCTGAACTACTCGGTCTTTCCCCATCACGTTTTTCACCATTTTTCCTGCATTTTCCATGCCTGGGAGTTCGTTTTTGCATATACAGTCGCTGGGAGAGAAGGGACATGATTTGGGACTGTTATGGAGGCCGTTTTTTCCCCAAAATGTCCATGGATGTTTTTCTAAAAATGGATTTGGCTTCCTAGGGTTGTTCCCCATCTTCCAGTTTCATTTTTGGGTTTCCCACGTTTTTCTGAAGCTAATGAAAACCCCATCTTTGGGAATCTCATTGTAAAAACGTTTCTTCACGCCCAACACTTATACTTTTGCTGTTATGTGCATCCCTGTTTTGATTTGAATCTATGAGCAAGAAACTTGGAGTGGTAGTGGACATAATTGGCTTGGTAAACCTAGTGGGGGGAGACAACCTCTCAAGAAGATCAAGAGGGCTTTGGCTACTCTTCTATGAACACCCTGAGAGCACTAGATGGGGAAGGTATGGCTTGAGGGACTGTACAGCAGTGAAAAGAATACTTCCTTGTGCTGGGTGTGTATGTATTGTGGGTGCCAAGCTAGATAGATCTTGTAAGGTTACCCCTGGCTCTGTGCTTGAGCTCACTAGCTTAGCCACTCTTCCTTTCCATTTCCTAGCAGCCTGATAAACCCAATTGTAGATTGGCTTGGCTCATCTTGGTGTATGCTGGGCTATGTGTGAGTCTACTGTTCCCTGATTCCTTGTAGAGATCATGCCCAGCTCGGGGGTGGCAGTTGCATCAAGAGTTTGATAAGCACAACTGGCCTATGGTTGGGTGGAACGTTGTAGATGCATAGCGGGTTGCTTGGGACTACTTTGTTAAGATAAGTGTTCTCTTTTATAAATTCTACAATGCTTTTATTTAATGACTGTCACATTAATGTTTGAATGTATGTTAGATATTAAACATGATTTCAATTCCGCTATGTTTCTATAACATGCACATGTATATGTCTTTCTATCAATGAGTTTTTACAGACTTAATGGATATGGGGCTAGATGCCCGGTTTTAGCATCATGATCCTCTCTATCATGCTGGTATGATAGGAGGGGACATTACAAGTTTGGAGTGACTCAATGAACCAATCCAATGTGAACTGAGGTTGTATGTCGATTTTGGACAATGTTTGACATCTACGCCATTCATGGATGTGTTCCACTATCTGGGTAGAGGTGTTCTATCGAGATTCTATGAGAATTTTGAGACCAAGTTCATGACGAATGGGAAGCTAAAAGTATGTTATAAATGTGCTTTCCAATGTCCCAAAAGTGTCATAGGTCATTCCCAATAAGTTCACACACCATTTTTTTATGTTCTGGTAAGGGTTTGCTAACAGAGGTGAAGCCTCACAGATTCTTCCACTATGCTATTGGAGGAACACCATAAGTGAAATGGCATGACGTGCTTTGCTAGGTCATCTCCTTATTTCCCTTCAAACTTCGGGATATCTATGGGGAGTTTATTGGGCATAGATGGCCATGCTTGATCATGTGCTATAGGGTCATTGACGAGTTTGTCTAGATCAGGGAGATTTAGGCTTGCCATGAAAGGTAAGCTATGTCTCGCCATTGTATGGTGTGGGGTGTTTCCTAGAGGGGGAGAATGTGTTGTATGTGGAGGTCATATATGTCCCTAATGTGAGGATGATGATGTTATATTTCATCCACTTAAAGAGAGGGAAGAAGGTGGATTTCTACTAAGGGGTGGAAATAAGAGGGGTCTCTTCCATGAGAGGAAGAACAAAAGGGGTCAAAGTTATCTCCAAGGGGAGAAAACGAAGTGATGGAACTTCCACAAGAGGGTGAAGCAAAAGTATCTAAGTTTTCTTCGAGGGGAGAAAATAACTCAAGCAAAAGTGAGTGATATGTGCTATGTCATTTTAGTGAAAGTGTTCCCACATGTAGGTTCTTTTTAATTATGGGTTAATGAACTTGTAATTAAAAATAAAATAAATGTAAATTCCCATAAAATAATTAACATCCTTTCCCTCAAATTTAATAGAGCCTCCCAAAAGCACAACCGCTGGTGATAATGGGATCCACACAACGATTGACTAGTGAAGGTAAGAAAGATTCGGTTATATCGGTGATGGGGCTAGGTCCCGAAAGAGATTGTCAACATTTACCCATGGAAATATCTAAATTCAGGAATCAATTGCACTCATAATTGCTCCTTGGTGATATCCTAAGTTTGGCCAAATAGGTAGAGAAAGAGAAAAATGAGATATGCATTGAATCCCTAGTTGGAACATAAAGGGCACAACAAAAAAAAGACTAGTGCATTGCAGTTAAACTAACCTGGAAAATGAATGAGATCAAAAATTCGATGTGTCAACCTAGTACCGAACTCTTGAAATCGTAGAACGAAAAATCAATAGAAAGATCGCTGCAAATGTAACAAATGATTATGAAAATATGACCTAAGAACATGTATTTATAGATCAATGAGGGTCGCGGTTCCAGCGAAAATGCACAACGGTCAAATTTCAAAAAAACAAAAAGTCAATGACCGTTACAAAAGAAAAACAAAAACAAGTTTTCTTTTCGGCATTTCGTTGTTATAGCGACGAACTTTCGTGGCTATAGCAACGGATATAATTTTCATTTCTATAGCAACAAACTTTCGTGGCTATAGCAATGAAAATTATATCCGTCGCTATAGCCACAAACATCAGGTGGATTTTCAATTTTTTACAAAAATTTAAACTGTTTTTCCACGAAAACAACAATTTTAACTGTTTCGTGGCAAACTTTCGTGGGACTTTTGAGCCATATGTAGTAGTGATAAGTGATTATGCCTAGGCGATATAGTTTCATCTCCAAAAAAAATTGAATGATTATTTGGGGAGGGTATAGAAGCTATACCTTGGCTTTAACCTCCTTGGGCATGACACACTTCTGCACTTCTTATACGGGTTGTCTTTTGAAACTTGCTGATAGCAGGATTTATAAGTACCCTATAAGTCAACAATGCTATGTTTCAAAAACTTATTGAAACTAGATTGGTGGGAATTAATGGATGCCTAGCCCAATAGTTCCTACCTAACTAAAATTTTATTTTGTGACCTCCTATGGAATAATTTAGTTGGTTGGATATTACAAGTGTTGATTTTAGGGGTCCAAATTCACTTAAGGAGTGTAAGGGAGGTATTTCACAATTCCCTTCCTTTCTGATTCACCAAGATCACAAGTAATATGAGATGAAGAGCATAGTTGGATTGGAAGAGATTTTAGGTCCCTTAGTGTGTGATAGTGATAGAAACACATGTGAGATAAGAAAATTGATTCTTTCAATTAACTAAAGAGCTTAAAGTAAATGCAAATGGATATTTAAATTCAACTCTAAAAGATGCTAATGGTGCTTGCCAACAAAATGCTAATTAATTAAAAGTGTGCACTAGAGGTATTTCACACTTCTCATCCTTTTCTAATTCACCAAGATCACATGAATTGTGACGTGAAAAGCATACTTTGGGGGATTATAGTCTTTAGGTTTTTTATTGTGTGCAACAAGTGAGCTACACTACTTTGCTTAAAAACATAGAAAGTAAACAAGAACATGAAATTTCTTGAATACTAATGACAACAATGAGGCCAATTGAAATCCCCAAATTTGGTTACCTAAGTAGTTCTTGAGAGAGAAGGAATATTTACTTCCTAATGTTTGTCTAAGTGGGTTAATTACTAAAGAAAAACTAACTATTGCAAGTCAATTTAATTTTGGTTCATTAGTACTACAAGATTGTATGCAAAACTAATAAAAATAAAAATAAATTACAGTAGTATGGAAAAAAATGAAACAGGGGCACGGAAAATGCCAAACATAGATGTGATATAGCACAATTACAATATGGCGAGGTCGTATGAATGGAAAGAAAATTACTATGTGAGTGAGGGTCTGTTAAACTGAATGAGTAGCATGTATGTAAAATAAAAATATGTGCATGTAACACAATGAGGGCATCGAGATCCACACGGCTATGTAAACAACAATTCTGGCCAAGAGGAGGCCGGATTATGGGGTTGAAGGTTAAGGACTTCTTCACTTGCATAAGAAAAGAACCTAGAATTATATATTTAGAAACTAACAACCTAGTGAAAGAGAAATGAACAAAAATATAGTGGAGTCACCATAAATACCATTGTGGGAAAATTTGCACAAAGGTGTGCAACCCAGCTTCCCACTTTGGGGAAAATCCTTTGAGGTTGTTGACAAGTCCCAATGTTGTGTTACAAAAAGAAAATCTGAGTGACTCAAAATTGATCCTGCATGGTTCTTGTTAGAAAAATAAAACAAAATAAAATAAAAACTTGGAAATGATTTGAAACAAAGCAAAGGGGGTGAGGATATGAAAACCACAACAAGAATCAAATGATAGAACCAATTTAGATTGCCCAATGATGAAGCTTGTTACATATAGTGCTACCTAGTAGGTGTGGGATTCAAGGGAAGCCAACAATATCCCTTAGGGAGGTCATTTTTGTCTACACTAAATAATAAATACTTGAAAGAAAAAATGGAAGAAACACTTGCCCCTTGGAAGGAGATGGCAAGGGAGATTGAAGGATGCTAGTAGGTATGGGAAGAGGTGGAAGAAGTTCCAACACAATTCTAGTATCATGACCTTGCTCTTGATTTATCTCTAATATGCATGCCCAAGGATTCCTTTTATAGGACAAGAGGTGTCCAAGAAACATCTACATCCAAGTGTGAACCCCATCACCTCATGAACTACTTCAAGGTACAAAAAGGGTTCTATTCAATGCTCCCCCATCATATGAAGAGACGAGTTCAATTTTTTGTTGGCGAGGAGCCTTCATGATCCTTCAATGCACGGTGGGTAGCTGAGATCTTGTTTTTTTTACAGTCACATGGATATCGAAGGAAAATCCACGTTATGCTTTCTTGGGCACATAAATGATAATACGTGTAGTAGCGCAGGCTAACATGGGTGTAACCACACCACCTCTTCTTTTGATTTTTTTTGGAATTTTTAGACACATGTTGTTTGTTGGATATAATGAGGATGTATTTGATGGGATGCATGCTATATATTGATGGCACCTTACTGCAATATTATCCAAAATGTCGCATGTGTGTGAAATTTAGGCGTTAACAAATTGGAACACCCTAGAGGATTATGCATGTTGGTTCTAATACTGATTACAATAAATTTACAATTTGATTCATATAGTTAAACACAATTAAACATAAGACAATGACACACAACAAATCAACACATTACACATAAATTTCCCTAGAAACCCCTCTCCCGGGGAAAACCAACGAACCAGTGAGATTACCACTTATCTATTAATCAAACACTCATAACAAGTATTTACAACCATGACTTGCTAGAGTGCAAACCACACTTCATTACATGATCATATTACACACACTTACATAACCATTATATCTTATTTATAGATGCACTACAACCAACTCCATGTTAACGACAATCCATTTCTTCCTAACCACTTTCAGTTATTCTGTTATAATTTACTTGACTACATCAACTTTGGTCGATTTACCATTAATATTTGGTCGTTCCATCAACTTCCTATTGGCTAGTTGTTTTCCTTTGACCAAAAAACTATTCCATTCGATCATTTGACTAAATGTCCATCATTTCTCGACTTCGATTCCAGTCAAATTATACCAGAAGACTATCAAATTTTCCCATCAATTTACATGCAAAGAATATAACATCCCCAACATTATCCCACTTGTTTTCTTCTTTGCATAAAAAAGAGATTTAGAACTTCAAATCATTCTAGCAGGGCTAACAAGCCCATCTTTTCCCTACACTAGGAAAAATTATATGTGTTTATCAACTTTTTCAATGCGTCTGCAACATTCTTAACCGTGTCTAATTTTTCTAGTAATATCTTCTGGTTCTCCACCATCTCTCTCACAAAATTCTATTGAACATCAATGTGTTTCATATTTGAATGATATGTTGGACTCTTTGCCAAGAATATTGCACTTTGATTATCACAATCCAACCTAACAACATGTTGACCAAACCCAACATTTGAACACAATCTTTGCAACCAAACAAATTCCTTACATGCGTGAGGAGCTTCCATCTATTCAACCTTAGTATTTGAAAGTGAAATGGATGAATACCACCTACTCTTCCAACTGACTGCTCCATCGAATAAATTGAACACATATGCATTGGTTAAACATCTGCGGTTGGCATCTCCATCCTAGTTAGAATCGACAAAGCCATGTACATTGATTTCCTTATTGTCCTTAGGATTTCCTCCTTAAAGGATTGCATACTATGTCATGACACATAGATACCTGAATACTTTATTGACTATGATATAGTGCTCGTTTCTAGGTGACAACATGTACCTTCTCAATACTCCCACTGCATGGGAAATGAGGTCGAGTACATACCATAACATACATTGGACTACCTACAACACTAGAATAGGGAACATGTAACATGTACTCCATTTCTTCTTATGTATTAGGAAACTATTCAATAGTTAACTTGACTCCCATAGGAACAATGATCTTGATTAGTCTATGTTTGACGGACAATCTACCAAGAGTCGACTCAAGGCCTGATCTCCCTAGATCAATGTGAGACTAGAACAAATAAGACAGAATATAGAATACTTTCCTAGATCTAATTAGAGATCGAGTAGATAGATGCTTTACCTTTTAGATCACTGATCCTTTCTCCTTGATGTTTTCTCCAAGTTTGATGGTCTTCAGATCTCAGCTACAAAACCTGTCAAGACAACACAGAACAAACAAGTAGTAAAATGCACCTAAAAAATAATAGATCTAAGTAAGCAGTTAAGCAGGCAAACTACACAAAATATCATCAATGCAATGAGATTTGGTGGAAAGAATTTATATTACTGTATAAAAGGGAAAGTACATAGGATGAAGAGATTACAACCAATGACTTGATGTAGCAATCCTTGTCCAACCAAGCCAATGCCAAAGCCCCCAAAGGGTGTTAGGAACCCATGTCTTTACTTTGTTTGTATATTGTTGTTGGATGCATATGCTTTGTAAGTCATCCCGTAGTATTTGTTGATCCATAGTTTGTGTTATTGTTGTTGGATCATATGCTTTGTAAGTCGCCCGTAGTATTGTTGATCCATAGTTTGTAGTGGCCCATGGTTTTGACCCATAGTATTGGTGCCTAGACTTAGTATATAAGTGTGTGTTGAGGCCTATGAAGACACCGTGAAGTTAATTGTATTGAGCTTACTCAAAGGAGGTTTCCCCCTCAAAGTGGACCATGATCAATATAAAAGTGATTATGAGTTCTATTATTTCTGATATCTTGTGTATTTGCATTAATTAATTATTGCAGGTTCATCACATCTGGTATCAGAGCACTTTCTTGGGCTCGTTGGGTGAAATTTCTGCCAAATTTTTTTTTCGCATCTGTTGCAGGTTCAGATTCGGGAATAATCCCTATCCGCTTAATTGTGGGAAGTACTTGGGCATAAGCCCTAAAACTCATTGTGAGGAGTACCACAGGAACCCCGAAGTAGCTGGCTCATTGAGAGGACCTGCCAGTGAAAAGGGCAAAAACCCCTACTTGATTGACTAGTTCCCACCTGTGAGGTAAACCAAGAGTTGTCGTTTGTGGCAAAGTGGTTATCTTGAGCCGTGGAGTGATAGGTACTGCCCCAATACACAAGCCGTTAGACAGCATTGGTGGTCGATTGAAACCCCTAAACTATTAGGAAGCCGCACATACCTGGGGTCCATATCTATTTTTAGTTGAACTGTTGTCGATCGCTGCTGTGTTGTTTCAGATCCAGCCGTTCAGATCCATTCTAAAAGCCGTTCCAGATCCAGTTGTTTCATATCTATTTCACATCCAGCCATTTTCAATCCATTCGACGTTGTTTTAGATCCCTCTATTTTCGCTCACTTATGGGCCGTTGCAGATCTATTTGTTTCAAATCCCTTCCGAGTTGTAGCAGATCCCTCTATTTCTGATCACTTCCGGGCTGTAGCAGATCTATCTATTTCTCCATATCTCCCTTGTTTTCACTTTGTTTCCCTTGAAACTTCCCGAGAAACCCTGTAATCCCATTCTGCATATTTCATTCCTAAGGACCCTATCCCCAATTCCACTTCCCAAAGCCTGAACTCCCACATTTGTCTATTTTTAGGGTTTGCCATAACTTCCTCAGATTTGACCCAATCACCTTCAAATTTTACCAGAGAGTTCCTTTCCTAATTCTGTTTCTTTGTCCCTCTCTACCAAATTTTCTCATTCTTTCACCTTGCTTATGAAATCCTCATTTTTTGCTTCCCTGTCCATTCGACAGTGTCCAAAACCTAGTCAAACCCAAATTACCCTTCAGATTTTTTCCCAAATCCATATTTTCCTTTACTGATGCAGTTTTTGTTTTTGTTTTTCTACCCAGTTACCCCCCCCAAAAAAAAAAACTCCTGGTTATTGTTGTCACCCGCACAGGAGAAAAAACCATGGAAGAAGCACTTGCAACCATCCAAGCCAAACTCCAGGATCTGGATGAAAAATTTCTCGGCCTCCATCTTGAACATTCAGACATGAACAACAAACGGCAGTTCGAGTCTTCATCAGACAATGGGTTCTCTTCTTCTAGCAATTTTCATGGTCCGAAGCTTGATTTTCCTCGCTTCAATGGTACTAATCCAACTGGATGGATCTATTGTGCAGAGCAGTATTTCAGTCTGCATAATACTTTTGATGTCAACAAAGTTCCGCTTGCATCCTTTCATTTGGAACAGGAAGCTCTTCAATGGTACCGTTGGTACATCAAGGCTCATGAAGAGGCAAAATGACCAGACTTTTTCTAGCTCCTTTTGCAACGATTTGGTCCTAGTGCTTTTGATGACTTCACAGGAGCCCTCACTAAACTTTGCCAAATTGGCATTATGAGAGAGTATCAAACCGAATTTGAGAAACTAGCGAACCACACTAAAGGATTGTCTGATGACTTTTACTCCTAGTGCTTTTGATGACTTCACAGGATCCCTCACTAAACTTTGCCAAATTGGCATTGTGAGAGAGTATCAAACCGAATTTGAGAAACTAGCGAACCACACTGAAGGATTGTCTGATGACTTTTACCGGAGTTGTTTTATCAGTGGTCTAAATGATGCCATCCGCTCTGAGGTCAAAATGTTTTGTCCCAACACAATGTTGGAAGCCCTGGGGTTGGCTAAGTTGGCAGAAGACAAGATTACATCCCAACACGGCTCCAAGCCCACTTTTGTTCCCTTCCGAAATATGGGTTCTCAACAACCACCCATACTGCAAGCTCCGTGACCAACTCCTATCAAGCGTTTGTATGAAACAGAGATGCAAGCATGCAGAGAAAAGGGGCTTTTCTATAATTGTGATGAGAAATTCACTCGGGGATATAGATGTGTTCAGCAAAAGCTTTATCTCTTGGATGTGGATTCTCCTCCTGCCTCTGAAATTGGTGACGAAGATCCAGATACAATGGATGCTCAGGTCGACATTCAGGAACCTCCTATTGACCCTCCATCTCAGGATGACCAGCCAGAGATATCTCTCCATTCTTTAGCTGGAATCACCACCCCCCAAACAATGCGGGTCAGGGGTTACTTCAAGAAGCTTCCTCTTACAATACTCATTGATTCTTGTAGCACTCATAATTTCATTGACCCTCGGATCGCCAAACAAGCTAATTGTTTTATCCATCCTTGCTCCAACTTTGAAGTCATGGTTGCCAATGGGGGCACCTTACCTTTCAAAGGGAAGTGTCGAAATGTGCGTATCTCTATGGGAGATTATACCTTGCACTCTAACATTTTTTCCTTGACCTTAGGCGGATGTGATGTGGTTTTGGGCGCTCAATGGCTACGCACACTTGGCCCTATCTTATGGGATTTTGCTGAACTTTGGATGCAGTTTTCCCTCAATGGACAACAACACACATTGACAGGATTAAAACCTGGGTCTCTCAGCATCATCAGTTCACATCGCATGGAAAAAATCCTTATAAAGAATTCACATGGTGTCATCACTCAGATCCATTCCATTCAGATGCAACCATCAGCAGTCTCCACTACTCCTTTGGATCTACAACAAATTCTGGATCGATATGTAGGTGTCTTTGTTGAACTAGTGGGATTGCCACCTTCAAGGCCAGAAGACCATCATATTCAGCTCCTTCCTGGCAACGTTCCTCCCAACATCAGGCCCTATCGCTACCCATTTCATCAAAAAACGGAGATTGAAATGCTCGTTCGGGACTTATTGAAGCAAGGTATTATTCGCCCAAGCACTAGTTCCTTTTCTTCTCCAGATCTTCTTGTTCGCAAAAAATATGGGTCATGGTGCCTCTGCATTGAATTCCGATCACTTAATCACCTCACCATCAAGGATAAGTTTCCAATTCTTGTTGTTGATGAGCTTCATGGGGCTCAATTTTTCTCCAAGTTGGATATTCATTCTGGGTATCATCGAATTCGGGTTCATGAGGATGATATCCCTAAAGTAGCTTTCCGCACACATGATGGCCATTATGAGTTTTTGGTCATGCCCTTTGGCCTCACTAATGCTCCTTCTACATTCCAGGCCTTAATGAATAAAATATTTTGGCCCTACTTGCGGAAATTCATTCTGGTATTCTTTGATGATATCCTCATCTACAGTAAAACATGGGTTGAACATCTCCAACATCTGGATCTTGTCATGCAACTTTTCTCTGACCATCATCTCCACGCCAAGCAGTCTAAATGTGTTTTTGGACATAAGGAAGTTGAGTATCTCGGGCACATTATCTCAGCACAAGGGGTTCCCGTGGATCCTGCCAAAATAGATGCCATGAACAATTGGCTGCATCCTCAGACACTCAAGAGCCTTCATGGTTTTTTGGGGTTGACTAGCTACTACCGCAAGTTTGTCAAGGATTATGGGAAGATTGCAGCTCCATTAACTGCTCTATTGAAAAATGATGCTTTTACATGGACACATGCTACTCAGTGTGCATTTGACAAACTAAAACAAGCTATGTGTACTACACCTGTTCTAGCTATGCCTGATTTTTTCAAGCCCTTCACTATTGAGAGTGATGCTTGTGGCAATGGACTTGGTGCTGTTGTCCTTCAAGATGAACACCCCATTGCGTTCACCAACAAAGCCCTTTCAGGTAAGAATTTAGCTGCCTCTACATATGAGAAGGAAATGATGGCTATTTTGCATGCAGTACAGAAGTGGCGACCATACCTATTAGGGAATCATTTCTGCATCAAGACTGATCACCAGAGTCTAAAATATTTCTTGGAACAACATGTCTCCTCCCCAGCACAATAGAAATGGGTTAGCAAACTCATGGGTTATGACTATGAGATCAATTACAAGAAGGGTAAGGACAATATTGTTGGAGATGCTCTTTCTTGCACATTTGATGCCCAAGGTTCTCTTTCCGCTATTTCTATGCCTGTTCCAAATTGGTTGCAATCTGTTCAACAAGGTTATGTCAATGACTCTTCCTTATCTCTAATCATCCAACGCTTGACCAACAACCCTTCTGTTGTACCACATTACTCTTGGGATGGTGCTTCCCTGAGATATAAGGGTCATCTGGTGCTTCCCCAGAGCACATAGAAGAACAGGCTGTCTTCTATGAACTCCATGCTTCTCCATCGGCAGGGCACTCTGGGTTCCTCAAAACATATGAACGGGAACGGCGTAACTTCTTTTGGCAGGGCATGAAAAGGACAATTCAATAGATGGTGGTTGAATGTGATACCTGCCAGTGCAATAAGGGTGAAATGACACTCCTTCTAGGATTGCTCGAACCCTTTCCCATACCTACATGGATTTGGACGGATATTTCCATGGATTTCATTGAAGGGCTCCCTAAATCTGGAGGGAAGATAGTGATTCTCGTTGTGGTTGATCGCCTCTCCAAATATAGTCAATTTTGTGCTCTCAGCCATCCCTATATGGCCTCCTCAGTTGCTCAATTTTTCCTGGACTAGATCTTTCGTCTTCATGGCATCCCTTCTTCCATTGTCTCGGATCGTGATGCGACTTTCACTAGTCATTTTTGGATAGAACTATTTTGCCACACTGGCACCAAACGGAAGATGAGTTCAGGGTATCACCCACAAACAGATGGTCAAACTGAAATTATCAATAAATGCTTGGAAACTTATCTTCATTGCTTCACCTCTGAACAACAACATCAGTGGGCAAAGTGGCTCCCTCTCGCTGAATGGTGGTACAATACCTCTTACCACACTACCTCTAAAATGACCCCATATGAAGCAGTCTATGGTCAGGCACCTCCAGTTCTTCTTCCATACACCCCCAAAATTTCACTGTTAGGACTCAGAAATGTCGTATTTTCATCCACCTTTCCCTTCACTATTCCTTACATTTCATCGCCCTATTAAACCTTCATCATATCATTTGCATAAATACATTTGGGTTTCACATTATTATTTTCCACTTTATTCATTTTAGTATTAAGAGTGAATTTATGATTAAATATTAGAAAATATACATGTTTTCATATATATCTCAATTATGTGTGAGCTTTGTAATGTGTAGGAATATGTGAATGATTAAATCAAAGAGACTTCTCAAATATCTCTTACACCATTCCAAAGGAGATAGTTATTCAAGCCTATTCTTAAGGAGAAGATCATGGAAGATTTGGTTGGCATATCTTATCTAAGATTCATGAGAGACATGTGGAGGATTTGAAGGAACCATATCTTGTAATAATAGGAAAGTGGTTGAGAGTAGTTGAGAGAATAATGGATCTGTAATTAATGCATTCTTATCTTTTTCTTAAGGACTCTCATGTATAAAGGAGAGTGCTCCCTCTCCATTCCAGGAAGTTGGAATTAGGTTAGATTAAGCTTGTAAGAGGGTTGTAATGAAGTTGGATTGGATTGGATTTTGTACTTGTTAGATTAGTCTTTGATTTGAGATTCTTAATGTGATTTAAGCTTCCATTGTTATGCTTTCATGTTTGCCATTTGATTATGGATTTATAGATGTGAGCTCACTTATGTCATTGTTGTTAACTCTTCACATGTTGTATTTCTCTTACGCAATTTCAATGCTTTCCTAGTTAGTGTTTCCATGCTTTCCTAGATTAATTTGATTTCAGCAAATTAGATTAAGTTAGATTAGATCTACTTTAGTCCTGCACAAGTAGTGCACGTGCTTCGTCAGTTTACGTACCCCGGATTGACAAGTAAATAGTTGGGCAACTGTACTGCAACGTAATTATTACGACATATAACTCACCTAACATTTTGGCGTCATTGCCGGGGAAGCACAAGGGATTGAGGTATTAATTTCTTTTTTCATGCAAGTGTGATTATTCATGCTCCTAACTCTGAGGTGACATATGGGTAAGGGCATGAAGGGTGTGTTCCAATTTCTGCAATTTAGAGTAAATTTCGATTTCTGCAATTTAGAGTAAATTTCAATTTCTGCAATTTAGAGTAAATTTCAATTTCTGCAATTTAGAGTAAATTTCAATTTCTGCAATTTAGTGTAAATTTCAATTTCTGCAATTTAGCGTAAATTTCAATTTCTGCAAGCATGTTTTTGCAATTTCAATTTCTGCAACTGTGAAGAGGTTTTCATGTGTTTCAACAAGAGTGTTTTGTTTTCAGCAAGTGTGATTTTCAGTTTTTAGATTTTGATTTGGATGATGTAAGAACCCCTTTTACAATATGAATTAACTATGAGTGTCAGCTTGGAACAACTCGCTCACATCCTTGTAAAAATCGGAGTCTCCTCTTCTCTGGAAGAGGAGATCCTGACAGCAGCCGAAAGTTTAAATACTCCTTCAGAAACGAACGAGGAATCAGCATCTGAAGACTCCTGCATATTTGATGACGAACAATCATTCAAACAAGAGATTGAGGAAGATGACAAGGAGCTGCAGCATGATCTGAGTGAGGGAAAATGCGCTTACGAAAGCCATATCGAACGATGGTTCCAGGTAAGTACGCAATTAGATCAATTTAGTTTTTCTTTTTATTTAGTTAGTTTGTCGTTACAGCAAGAAGACTCACTCATTCTTCTAAATTTTCATCTTTCATTTGGAAAATTACCACTGAACATGTTGCTGTTACTTTTACGTGCATGGCTCCATTGGAAGTTTGACTACACGTAGCATATTTCTAAATCCTAATTAGCATAGAGTAGGTAGGTCTTCGTTTTCAGTTTCTTCTTTCATTTTCAGATTTACTTTAGTGTTGAATAAGTATGCTCTCCTCCGCGCTTCATGTGATCGCGAAGATTAGAAAGTAGGGATGATTAAAAATGATTTCAGGAAGATTTTTGACGATGAAAAAAATTGCCTAATCTGTTGTTCCTCAAAAAATTGTTCCAACTGCTCAATTATGCTCTCCTCCGCGCTTCATGTGATCGCGAAGATTAGAAAGTAGGGATGATTAAAAATGATTTCAGGAAGATTTTTGACGATGAAAAAAATTGCCTAATCTGTTGTTCCTCAAAAATTTGTTCCAACTGCTCAATTTTTTTTTTCTTTTAACTCTACAAAATAATTTTTTAAGAGTTTTGTTTATTTTTATTTTCTGAAAATGAAAATTAACTCGGAAATTTGCAAAATAAATTTGCAGAATAAATTCTTTTATTTTCTATTTCTGCAACATAAAAAAAAAAACTGCACCTCTATGCTCCATCTGCAAATAATAAAATTTTAGTTGCATTAGGATAACAATAAACGAAAAAAAATCTAATGAAAACTCTGCAACAACCCTTGAAACAATAAATTTTCTCATTGATTTACGAAGAGAGGGATGCCATCTTTTTGTCTTAGTCCTCCATCCTTTAGCTCCCTGGACATTAAACCTGCAACAAACAAATAAGGTTTTCCCCATGCCGCCTTGCAAAATTCTCATTGGTTTGAGTCGCTACAGTGTTTTCTCTTTGCTTTCATCATTCACGCGGCAACCTGAACAAAATGGTCAATCAATTGAATAGCAACAATAACCTATTTTTCATTAGAATCAATGACCTTGATCGACTCAAACACACGTAGTTGACTAAGAACCTATTGCGGAGGAAGTTAGATATTATTGTTAAGCTACGAGAGAAATCTTGACCAATGATTCGGGCAGTAATGAGTGATGATGGTTATTCACTCAACTCCTTGGCTGGCGCACAACCGAAGCTATATTTATTTAACTTTTGTTGCACAAAATCCACATCTGGAACAAGTTGCAATCTTCTCGATATTTTGCAGACCTTCTGGGCATTTGATGGCTACTCACGTATCAATAAAATACTAACTGCCCGTGATAATCTAGATCCTACGATTTCATTTTAGATACCCACGTGATTGCCAATTTGAGCGATTAGGTATTTTGAAATCAAGCATTCCTATGATTCCAGGCCTAGCTGCTGAACTGAAAGCCTGCAATTACTCATTATATTGATCTTCACAACCTGGGCGAGTCGCTAGGCATATTCCTGGGTAATTTGCGTAAAGCTTATAATTCTTCAACCCTTCCACTCGCCATAGCTGCGCATTGAACAACCATAGCTGCGCATTGAACAGCCATTTGAGTGTAGCTGTGCGTTGAACAGTTGTGCATTGTATAGATGCACATTGAACAGCTGCGCGTTGAATAGCTTCGTATTGTATAGATGCACATTGAACAGCTGCACGTTGAACAACTGCATATTGAACAGCTGCGCATTGAACAGCCATTTGAGTGTAGCTGTGCGTTAAATAGCTGTGCAAGCGCAATGGCAACAGGTAACAATGTCTTTTATTTTTAATTTGCCGCATTAATACTTATTTTTGCATGTTATATTGTTGAAACTCTAACAATTTTCATGCAAGATTGGTACTAAGTCTCTTTTCATATTCACAGACGATCAATTTCAATGCTGCAGTGATTCTCAAAAAAAAAAAAAAGCATGATTTGTTGATAGCTTGAAGGAGCTGCTTCTCATCGCACATTTCATGACATTTGCAGTTACACAGAAACCAATTGCATCATGATTTGTTTACCCACATTTCTCCTTCAAAGCACATTAGTCATCCATGCTGGAGTCCAATATTCCATTTCCTTATCTGTCATGACTTCACACATGCCTATTTTTCTGAATTGCATACAGTTTACCCCATTTTTCAGTTCATCTTTTTCCTCGCCAATAAAACCATTCCGCTCCCTCTCCATAATTACATTCCCTTGCCATAAGCATTGTTGCTTCTGATATCTTTTCTATAGTCCTACCAATCTTTTTGTAAAAAATCGCGTTGACTGATGTGGGATTCCTTAAGGCCCACCTTTCAACAGTCTTGCCCCATCGACTTCAGTACCTTATCTGGATATAGACTAGAGTCCATTTTGAGTACCTAGAGGCTTGCATGCCTTAATGGAAAGTTCTCTTGATGACGATCATGGGAATACATCAATGTCCCTTGATCATCAGATCTTGCAAGTGGCTCGACCTCAGCACATCCATTCGCACTTCGCAAGATGTACTCGGGTACCTTGGCACTCATTGACATCAATGGTGAGTTGCCTTGCACTGGTTAATGACATTCATCAATGGTCGGTAATCCAGTGATTTCTCTTCATGCTCGACATCGACACATCCATTTGCATCATTAGAATTGTACCATTGGGTTTGTAGCGGGTGAAGACTATACACTCTTTCCTGATTCCCTCAGCAGTTCCAACAGCTTGAATCCATCTATGAGAGTCTGAAAGTTCCACATTTTCATGATTCATCAGCACCAGTTCAGATCTCTCCACTTCACATGCTCTTATTCAACAGTGACCATCGCTGCAGTTCCAGCCGTTGCTGTTACAGCAGTCATTGTTACAGCAGTTGTTGTTCCAGCAGTTACCTTAGTTCCGGCAGTTGTTGTTTTAGCCATTCCAGCACTTGTTGTTACAGTAGTGCTGCTATAGTAGCAGTCACCTTTCACATGATCTTACACCAGTGACGCCTTCTATCTTCTAGCCGTTGCAGTCCCATATTCTTTCTGCCAGTCGTTATAGTGGTTGCAGCTACAGTACTAGTCACGATTTTCTGCTCCAGCAGCCGCAACAACTACATTCCTATTGCATAGTTCATCTACATTTTGGGTGAGTGGAGGTATGTTTTTTTCTAAGCTTTGATCATGAAATTCCTTCTATGCTGACTTGAATATTTTGGAAAAAAAATTCCCTCACCACACTTCATTTCGTTTTCCCTTCCATGACCTACACTATGTTGCATGAGGGCATGCAACCGATTCAGTTGGGGGGAGGGAACTATCGTCATAATCACCACATTTTTCCATTATCATCATTCCATTTTCATCCCATTTACCATTCCCAAAAATTTCTTTTCCAACAATCCCCTGATGCACTTTACTTCATGTATTGATATACATATTGGCATGATTCATTAAAAGATAGAAAAGGCTTTCTTACACTCAGTGATGTTTTCATATGCACATTGATAGCTTATCTTTTCCAGTGAATATATGGGCACAATTATTATCATAACAGCAAGCGAAAAATAATGAAATGAATGTTGTTAACACAAGAACCAACATTCGTATATTCATGGTTTTTACACAAGAACCAACCAAAGAAAAATGCCAGTTGTTACTCATGTCTCCCACATATCTTGGAAACATTCATCATTAAAAAGACATCATCAATCAAAGCCAAAGTTTAGATGCCAAAGGTTCTTCAGAAGATCCATGCATGGTTGCATGAGGACATGCAACACCTTCAGTTGGGGAGGATGTTAGGACTCAGAAATGTCGTATTTTCATCCACCTTTCCCTTCACTATTCCTTACATTTCATCGCCCTATTAAACCTTCATCATATCATTTGCATAAATACATTTGGGTTTCACATTATTATTTTCCACTTTATTCATTTTAGTATTAAGAGTGAATTTGTGATTAAATATTAGAAAATATACATGTTTTCATATATATCTCAATTATGTGTGAGCTTTGTAATGTGTAGGAATATGTGAATGATTAAATCAAAGAGACTTCTCAAATATCTCTTACACCATTCCAAAGGAGATAGTTATTCAAGCCTATTCTTAAGGAGAAGATCATGGAATATTTGGTTGGCATATCTTATCTAAGATTCATGAGAGACATGTGGAGGATTTGAAGGAACCATATCTTGTAATAATAGGAAAGTGGTTGAGAGTAGTCGAGAGAATAATGGATCTGTAATTAATGCATTCTTATCTTTTTCTTAAGGACTCTCATGTATAAAGGAGAGTGCTCCCTCTCCATTCCAGGAAGTTGGAATTAGGTTAGATTAAGCTTGTAAGAGGGTTGTAATGAAGTTGGATTGGATTGGATTTTGTACTTGTTAGATTAGTATTTGATTTGAGATTCTTAATGTGATTTAATCTTCCATTGTTATGCTTTCATGTTTGCCATTTGATTATGGATTTATAGATGTGAGCTCACTTATGTCATTGTTGTTAACTCTTCACATGTTGTATTTCTCTTACGCAATTTCAATGCTTTCCTAGTTAGTTTTTCCATGCTTTCCTAGATTAATTTGATTTCAGCAAATTAGATTAAGTTAGATTAGATCTACTTCAGTCCTGCACAAACAGTGCACGTGCTTCGTCAGTTTACGCACCCCGGATTGACAAGTAAATAGTTGAGCAACTGTACTGCAACGTAATTATTACGACATATAACTCACCTAACATTCACCAGTTCAGGAAGTTGACACAATCCTTCAAAACCGCGATCAAATTCTTCGCATTTTGTGGGACAATCTTCACATGGCAAGGAATCGCATGAAGCAACAAGCTGATCAACACCGTTCTGAGCGCACTTTTCAAGCAGGCGATATGGTTTTTCTTCGTCTCCAGTCGTACAAGCAATCCTCCCTTAAAATCAAAGGGCGTCATAAGCTCGCTCCAAAGTTCTATGGGCCATATCAGATTATTCAGAAGATTGGGTCCGTTGATTATAAATTGGAACTTCCTCCTTCTTCCCGCATTCATCCAGTATTTCATGTCTCTTGTCTAAAGAAAGTTCTTGGCACCAACATCAGTAGACAAACTATTCTACCCGAACTGGATAATGAAGGATCCATCCTTTTGGATCCGGAGGCCATCCTCAATCGACGCACTCATAAGCTTCTCTCTCACTTTATCACAAAGGTCTTAATTCATTGGCATGGCATGCAACCCGAGGATGCTACATGGGAACCACTCCTTTAGATTCAACAACAATTTCCACATCTAAAGCTTTGAGGACAAAGCTTTTTTTTAAGGGGGAGGGGATGTTAGGAACCCATGTCTTTACTTTGTTAGTATATTGTTGTTGGATGCATATGCTTTGTAAGTCGTCCCATAGTATTTGTTGATCCATAGTTTGTGTTATTGTTGTTGGCGCATATGATTTGTAAGTTGCCCGTAGTATTGTTGATCCATAGTTTGTAGTGGCCCATGGTTTTTACCCATAGTATTGGCGCCTAGACTTAGTATATAAGTGTGTGTTGAGGCCTATGAAGGCAACGTGAAGTTAATTGTATTGAGCTTGCTCAAAGGAGGTTGCCCCCTCGAAGTGGCTCGTGATCAATATAAAAGTGATTCTAAGTTCTATTATTTCTGATATCTTGTGTATTTGCATTAATTAATTATTGTAGGTTCATCACAAAGGGATGATGGATCTCTCAAGGGATGAGTAGAGATCTCTCCTAAGCTAATTTCACTAGCATGTAGATACCATAGACTTCCTCTTCTTGGAATGGGAGTGAGCTTCACTTATATAGGACTAAGTGGATATGGTAGGTTGAGATATGGTAGGAGAGAGCTAGGGGATCCTTCCAAGAGGATAGGAACCGAATGCCAACTCCCCTAAAGGCTAGGGATAGGGATCCACATCACCAAGCTTCGAGAATAAGCTCAGAGATGCTATTTTAATCAATTAACTGACATCATTTCAGGATGCATGAGGACAACCTGCGACGTCGCATGTTGCATTAGGACAACCTACAACGACCTCTCAAAACCTAGCAAGAAAAGGTTTGAGTCTCTTCCAAGTGATGACTTATTCAAAGGAAATCAGGGAATTTTTACAATGACCATCATGATGCAAGCTTTAGGTGTAACAGAATTCCCCCCAAAGCATGAAACTGTTGAAACTGGAGAGGTGAAATGCTTTGAAAGAAGGAATGGAAATGACTCATCGGACGAAGGATGTTGCTGCAGTACAACTGAATCTGAGTATACAGTCTCATATGACTCATAACATGGTTTTCGACCAATACATTGCAGATCCATGGTAGTAATGACCGACTGAACACAATCATGTCTACTAGACACAAGCATAGATCCATGATGAGATGATAACATAGCCACGACCAATACAAATGTGGATCCGTTTGATATGAATCAAAACAATCTCCATCGCAACCTGGGTAAAATATGACTCCCTAGGGTCTTCAAGATCAATCCACAATGATACGAATCTATCCATGTGATTACAAATGTCTTGATGTCAAACATGGTAGAAACCACTTGATTACCGGTCATTGATGTATACCGTTAACAAGCGCAAGGGAAATCACCATTAATGTCAATGATTCCCAAGGTATCATAGTACATATCATCAAGCGTGAATAATGAGTTGAAGTCGAACACCGAATGAAATGTTTCAATCAAGAGTCAATGTTGTAAACTCATGTTGAAAGCGAGGTAACCATCCATTGAGGCATGCAGGGTCAAGGTACTTGGTTGGTTTCTAGATTCAATCCTCAGATGATGTGTTGAAGTTGACAAGGATGAATTCATCGAAGGAGGACCATGATGAATCCCCCATCATCGACACGAAACACGACAAATGATGTTTTGGAGTAGATCGGGTGGTACAATAACATGCAAGACTTACTTAGAATAAACCGACTTGGTGGAAGGTGTACTGACTGTATATGATGAATGGTGAGAGTATTCTTGAGCATGGGCATGGCATGACTTGGCAGTATTGACATGACGAGCACGACACCAAATCCCAATGCACTTGATGGTGGAAGTATTCTTCGGATGACCCAAAGGAGTAACAAGACTCAGGAAGTGGGTAAAACTCGAGGTCAAACGGATGACCCAAGTACTGTATGCAAATGCAAATGAGTGCCATGTTCAAGAATGACTAGGTATTGCCACTGATAAAGGTGTAATATAAAAGCTTTCCTTTTTCCCCATCATGACTAATGAGTGCCTCATGTGTTTTTTACGAGCTTGACGAGGGTAACCAGATGCTTGGTATAGCTTTTCTCATAGATGAGTCCAATCCCAAATATTTTCTGAACCTGGGAGAGGAGGGGTTCATCCCATAGCGGGCCCTTCAATGTGAAAATTTAACGAGTCCATAGAAGGTAAACTCGGTCATCATTTCATGTTTAGAGAGTCTGAAAAGAACTAAAGAAGACTCCAATGGTCCTTTTTCGTAAAGTTAGCCTTGTCGTCCAAAAAAGGGTAAAACAATGCGATAGAGGACTCTTCTAGTCATGATTGGCTGGAGTATTCATTTTTCATAAGTAGTGCCCCCTGGTCCGAAAAAGGGGTAAACTATCACTAGGGAGACGACCATTCAAATTCTTTAACAAGCGTGAATGCGACAAGCTCGCTTGGCAATCTTTTCGTATTTCGAGATCCTGAAAAGAGCTTAAAGATAGACTCCGGGGGGGTTCCTTTTCTGTAGGAGTTTAACGAGCCCGGAAAAGTGATAAATCATAACTCGGTGACTTATTCTCATGGTTTTAAGAGCACAAGAAAGAACAAAGAGTAAGCTCATCATCATTAAATAATTGAAATCTAACGGATGAAAAATAACAACAAAACTATTCAACGGGTTTTTCATACATGAGATGATCGCTACAATGCAAAAACAACGCAAATGAAACACTTAAC
The DNA here is from genome assembly GCA_027924585.1 of Larix kaempferi. Lineage (NCBI taxonomy): Eukaryota > Viridiplantae > Streptophyta > Pinopsida > Pinales > Pinaceae > Larix > Larix kaempferi. The sequence goes on along the minus strand of BSBM01000655.1, from coordinate 1,959,215 downwards.
ATCTCCTACATGCTTGAAAACTAAGTTAAATAGTCAACCGGACATTCAAATGCAGTAAAAATGATCCAAACTATAGAAAATAACCCATAGAGCATCTAAAATTAAAAAAAAAAATCCTCTTTTTGCTTATAAAATAGAAACAAATGACCAAATATAGCTACCATTGTTATTTTCCAAATTGGGGAGAAGAAATGCCATTATGAGCAAAATTTCATTCGTCGATTGCCGGAGCTACGAGTGACCATTTCACAAACCGGTCAGAGCAGGTAAACCTAAATCTCAGCCAGCATCTTTCTAGTGGTTTAGAATTTCAATTTTTGTTCAGTTTTTAGGTTTTTTGAGTTGATTTGTGGGGAGTTCATGCGCCCTCGGGTCGTTGCAGACCTTCCTTACGGGAACTACGATGAACCTGGGTCGTCGTAAAGCCTACAAATGCGTCTTACGACGATGTCTGCCTGTTTGGAAAGATGGGGTGCGATGGCAGAAACGCCCATGGTCAACTCAAAACCTAGCCCACAAGAAAAAGTTTTGATGGCTTGGGTGAGGTCTAATGGTGTTTAAATGCTTCCTTTGACAGGCTTGTGGCGGCCAACATGGTTCTAGAATGGAGCGACCGTAAACATGAGGTGGAAGATGTGCAAGCAGCAAATGATCTATTGTGTGTGGAGGCATTGAGGAACTATGAGCTATTGCAGTTCTTCCAGGTCTAGCGCATTAGGGTCCAAGTCCTACTACTGGAGCATATTCTTTGGAGATGGGATGCATCGCAGCAGTACTTCATGATTGGGGAGCACATATTGACTATAGATGTTGATGACATCTATTTCTTGACAGGATTATCTAGGAGGGGGGATAATGTATCACTCACCAGATCACGAGGGAGTGACCGGATGGTAGATGACTTGATTTCCCAGCACTGTACTCCACATGCCCGTGCCTCTAATGGGAAGATTCCCATTAAAGTGGTGCGAGATCATCCATTGTGTGCTATACTCTTCACCATAGTGAGGATAGCAGGGAGCCAAGTAGCTCACTTGGTTACGAAGTCCCAAATGTTGTATGTGAAGGACTGTATGTCTCTGAAGGTGTTCAACTCATGTGAGGGACTCCTCACTGTAAAATTAGTCACAACAGATCTATTGAACAAGAATATCAATCATAATGATGTAAAACAAATTAGAGGAAAAATTGTGCAAGAGAGATGCATTAGTGCTCTATAATCCAGAATGGTAGAATTACAATACAATACTGTCATAATGAGTGAGCAATTCAAATTAGCCAAGGAGGTCATTCAAATATACTACATGGCATAGCTTGGCACCAACTAGGAGTCCTCATCATCAATCAGTGGTGGTCATCAATGCATAAGTCACTGTCAAACTGAGTCTAATAAGTGTAACCGATGGTAATTGGCACTAATGTAGGGATGGAGGCTCAGTTAACTACACTCAGAATAGGTAGTCATGTCTCATTGGAGGTCAATCAGAGTGATAACAGTAGTGAGGAGTCAGTCTAGCCTCAAATCAAGGAAATACTGGTGACTAACTTAAGTAAACTGGACTGGTAGGTGAGAAAGGCTCCCTTTTGTAGTGGAAGGTGAGAAGTGGGTGCATGACTGGCTAGGAGGGCTAAATCAGAGTGGAAAGTAGCTCTCGAGTGCTGGAAGACTAGGGACTAGGTGTTGGAGGCATCATACTGGTGACTAGGCAGCATGCGGGTGCATGCAATGCATGCAAAGTACATAAGTGAATGACGAGATATCCTAACACCCCCCTTCAAGCTATACTATTATGTAAAAAATAAAATGTAGGGCCCTGGTTACTGATACCAAAGGTCACCCCAATACAATAATCCAAAAAAAGCTGAAAATAAGCTAAGTGAGGAAAGAGGGAAAACCCAGTGGGAAGAAAGCCCCCCCTCAAGCTAGACATAAAAATGGATCTAATCCATCTCCACCATGATGGAACTCACCCCCAACAGTGAATGGAGGTAAGAGAACTTCTTCTTAGAGAAGCTCTTGGTGAAGATGTCTTCAATTTGCTCATCGGTAGGGCAATATTGCAGAATGATGGTGCGATCATGCACCAACTCTTGGATGTAGTGCATATGAATCTCAATGTGTTTGGTCCTCTGCCGCTGAACTGGATCAGTGGAGATCTTAATAGCACTTTGATTGTCTCAAAATAGAACAGTCGAAGAAGTGCTACCAAAATCAAACTCGGAAAGAATACCCTGCAACCAAACTGCCCGAATGCAGGCATTGGCTGCCCCTTGAGACTCTGCCTTTGCTGAAGAAAGTGCAATGGTTTCCTGCTTTTTGCTTGACCAGAAAAAAGGCCCATGTCTAATCATGAAAACATATTCAGAATTGGACTTCCGATCTACACTATCACCTTCCCAATCTGAATCAGTGAAACCAATGAAATCTAGCTCAGAATCTGCAGCATAATGTATGCCAAAATGTTTCGTACCTTGCACATACTGCAAGATCCGCTTGGATGCCTGCCAATGAAGCTCATGGGGCTGCTGCATATACCTTGATATAGCACTCATGGCATAAGATATATCAGGCCTTGAGTGTGTCAAGTAGAGTAGTGAACCAATCAACTGTCGATACATAGTGCAATCTGCAAGTGGTGTAGAATTTCCCTCTTCAAGACTGATTCCTGAGAGGAATGGAAATGGAGCCGCCTTACATTCTGCCATATTAAACTTTAATATCAGGTATTTAGCATACTTTTTCTGAGATAATGTGATCACATCAAATTTTTGAGCTATCTCCAATCCCAAAAATTTCTTAAGCAATCCCAAATTGCTCATATCAAAAGCTAGATTTAAAGCGATTTTCAGCTTGTTAATTATAAGGAGAGTTCTACTAGTAACGAGAAGATCATCAACATATAAAACAACAATCAGAAAATTACCTTTAACTTTCTGTAGGTACACATTCGGATCAGATTTGCATCTTTTGAAATTCTAAGAAAGAAGGAAGGAGTCCATCTTTGCGTACCAAGCTCTTGGGGCCTGTTTCAATCCATACAAATATTTCTTCAACCTGCAAACTAATGATGGATCTGATATGTATCCTTCTGTTTGCTTCATATATACTTATTCATCAAGGTCTCCATGTAAAAAATCACTCTTCACATCCATATGGTGCACTTCCCAGTGCTTGGATGCGGAAATGGCCAAAACTAGGCAGATGGAATCCATCTTTGCAACCGGTGCAAAGGTCTCAATGTAGTCCACACCTTGGACTTGGGAGAAACCTTTTTCCACCAACATAGATTTGTATTTTCTGATAGATCCATCAGCAGCAACTTTCGTGCAGTAGATCCACTTGCATTGAACTAATTTTCTTCCAGGTGGAAGAGAAACTAGCTCCCATGTATTGTTATTTTGAAGAGAACTGTACTCTTCATCCATGGCGGGTTGCCATCGTGGATCTTGGTGGGAATGAAAGTATGATTTGGGATCTGAACCAATCATCAAATAAAATTTCTCATATACTAATGGATCAGCGAAAGAAAGATCCATACCTGCTCTTTGAAAGTCTGCTCTTGTTCTCCTTGGATCAACAGGATTTCCAATGTTTGGAGCAACATAATGTAGAGTGTTTTGGGCCCAATTTGGTAACTGAGGAGGATCATTGTGGTATGATTCTGAACCTGATATGGCATGGCCATCAATGTATGATAAAATATCAAAGATATCAGATCCAATGATTTCTTCATATTCTCTCGAATCTTGATCTTGTGGAGGTTGCGGATCGGTAGTGTTTTCCTCAACTAGTTTCAGATCTGGCAGCGGTTCTTCAAACTTCACACTTCGCTCTATGAATATATTTTTGGATATGATATTCAAGATTTTATATGCTTTTGATTCTTCCCCTTATCCTATCAGGATGCATTCAATACTTTGTGGATCCAAATCCTTTCTCTTATTAGAAGGAATTCTAGCCCATGCAGTGGAGCCAAAAAACCTCAAATTGGACACATCTGGTTTGCGACCAAAGAATGCTTCGAAAGGAGTTTTACCTTTCACGGATGAATGTGGAAATCGGTTCTGAATGTATGTAGCAACATTAATGGATTCAGCCCAAATATTTGCAGCCAAACCTTTTGACTCAAGCATGCAGGTAGCCATCTCTTTCAGTGACCGATTCTTCCTTTCCGCTACACTGTTATGCTTGGGTCCGTAGGGAACTGTATGTTGGATCTGAATTCCACTTTCAGCACAAAGTTGCAGCAACTCAGTATTGATATATTCTCTACCATTATCAGATATAATAGCTTTTATCTTTCTCTTAGTGGCAGTCTCAATAGAAGCCTTAAAATCCTTGAATTTTCCAAGCACTTTTGACTTGTTTTTGAGAAAAAATACCCAAGTAAAGTGGGAGAAGTCATCGATGAATGTCAAAACATAACTTGAACTATTTATGGACATATTTGGTAGCGGACCACTGATATCATAATGTATGAGTCCTAAAATGGTAGAAGCTATGCTAGCTTTGTCGTGGTTGAACTTGTGCTTAGGGTGCTTCCCAACAATGCAATCGGGGCAAATTCCCTTCGAGGAACGGAGTTGCGGAAGACCATCAACCATGGATTTCTATTGTAACAGAAGAAAATACTTGTAATTAAGCGGTCCAAACCTTTCATTCCAAATCCTACTAACCTCATTTCCATGAGTGAGGAGAGCAGTGGGATTTTCATGTGGCACAAAGTGAGAAAACTCATAGTATTATGCAGTGTGGTTTGCCTTTCTGACTGCAACAAGTCTTCCACTTTCAATATAAGAAATTTCAACTTTGTTAGGGATGAATTTCACTTTCTTCGGGTCACCGTTGTGTGTCATTTGATACACAGAAAGTAGATTTGAAGCCAAGGAAGGCACATAAAGAACATTCTGAAAACTTCCATGCTCTAAATCGATGGTACCTTTACCCTTTGAAGAAATTTTTGAGTCATCTCCCAAATGGATGGGGATGGAGCTGCTTGGATCAAATGAGGAGAAGGATTCAATATTTGCAGCCATATGATTGGAGGCATCGGAATCTATCAGTAGAGTGGTGGGTTTCGAAACAGTTGCCATGAGTGCTTGACGTCTTTCATGATCATCATTTCTATCCTTCTTTCGTGCACTGTCAGGAAGACATATGTTGTTCTTTTCCAAAAGGAGGGCCATTTGATCTATTGTGTTCTTCATGCATGAAATTTCAGGATGAAATCCATGGTTGCAATATGAACACTTAGAGTTTTCTTTACCCTCTTTACCCTTTTGCTTGTTCCTTGAACTGGATGGTGCATCCGATCGCTTGCCTTTCTCTCTTTGCTTGTTTGGTTTGAATTTGGGCTTCTCTTTATTTTGCTTCCCTTTGCCATTCGAATTCTTGGATCCTTGAACAAATAGGGATGAATATTTGGAGCTTATGGACCCCATTTGAATCAACTTGTCATGCTCTTTGGTAATGAATTCAATGAAGGCATTCAAGGTAGGCATCTTCCAATTCGGGGTAGTTAGCTGACCGGAATTGAAAGTAGAGACAAATACCAGGAAATATTTACCAAGCTTTGAAAGAATGGAGAGGATCAATTGCTTATCCTCTTTCACAACACCACTATTCTTCAACTGCAATTCCAAGTGTTTGAATCTTGTGAAAAACTCATTGATGGTCTCGAAATTCTTAGGACTAAGAGAAATCAATTCATTTTCCAATTGAAAGGCTCTAAGCTCGTCCTTCTTGCCAAAACGTTTGTCAAGTTGCTCCCATATTTCTTTTGGAGACTTCAATCCACTGAGATGGAAATGAAGATCCTTGGAGATGGATAGGCAAAGAAGACCATAAGCTTCATCAAGCTTATTGAAGTATTTTGATTTTTCAATGAGAGTGTTTGGCTCTAATTTGAGGCCCATGGTGACTCTATAGAACCCTTTTGAGAGCAATATTATCTCCATGTCATCTTTCCAATCAAAATAATTGAAAGGAGTTAGCATAGTCTTTGAAGAAGTGGAATCCATCATTGAAAACGAGTGCAATTGATGAAGGAGAACTTGCAAATCACAAGGTAGCGAATGCACTTGATGGAGAAGATTATCCTGCAAATCACAATAAAAACAAGAATAGTAAGGTCGAACAATCCACCCTTTTAGAGTTGCATCACAACTGGGATTGGAGATCAAGCAAGCTTGAATGGATCCAATGTATCAAATCCAGGAATTATGTGGAAAAATCAAGCTTCTGGAGTGGATTGGAGTGTATTTTCAGCTTTGCATGCACATGAGCGAATGCACATGAGATATTTCATGCCAAAACTTCTGTAATTTTGAACAAATTCACTCAATTCTTCATGTACAACACTTGTAGGAGAGAGATCTTGTCCCTGCAATGGCTCTGATACCATGTAAAATTAGTCACAACAGATCTATTGAACACGAATATCAATCACAATGATGTAAAACAAATTGGAGTAAAAACTGTGCAAGAGAGATGCACCAATGCTCTATAATCCAGAATGGTAGAATTACAATACAATACTGTCACAATGAGTGAGAAATATGAAATAGCCAAGGAGGTCATTCGAATATATTGCATGGCATAGCTTGGATCCAACTAGGAGTCCTCATCATCAATCAGTGGTGGTCATCAATGCACAAGTCACTGTCAAACATGTGTCAAATTGAGTCTAACTAAGTCTAACTGAGTGTAATAAGTGTAACTGATGGTAAGTGGCACTAATGTAGGGATGGAGGCTCAGTGGAGGGCGCATGAGGAGTTAACTGCACTCAGAATAGGTATTCATGTCTCATCAGAGGTCAATCGGAGTGATAACAGCAGTGAGGAGTCAGTCTAGCCTCAAATCAAGGAAAGATTGGTGGCTAATTGAAGTAAACTAGACTGGTAGGTGAGAAAGGCGCCCTTCTGCAGTGGAAGGTGAGAAGTGGGTGCATGACTGGCTAGGAGGGATAAATCAGAGTGGAAAGTAGCTCTTGAGTGCTGGAAGACTAGGGACTAGGTGCTAGAGGCATCATACTGGTGACTGGGCAGCATGTGGGTGCATGCAATGCATGCATAATGCATGCATGCAAAGTACATAAGTGAATGATGAGATATCCTAACACTCACCAACCTATGAGCTCAGTTGACCAAGTGTTAGCATAGAGAGCTCAAGTAGTTCGGGTATGGATCGGTAGTGATCTCATTCTTGTTGGAGCGGGTACCTCTCTTATGCCCTCAGGTGACTTTGGATGACAGGGATCCCAGGGATCCACATATGGACCGATGGATGGAGGTGATGGCCCACCATGGTGGCGACGGTACAGTTGCAGATTCTTCACCTGGCTAGAAGGCCAGCTACTCATGATTAAGGACTATCCATACAGTGGTATGGACTTCAGGGAAGATCCAGACCTAGTGCTGCCTGAGGGAGTAGAGTGGGGAGAGATCGGTAAGAACAATGACCCTTGTACCTTTCATTTTTGTGTATTTATAATTTTTTTGGGTAGTGTTGATGAATTAATAACATGTGTGTGAAGATGTGGGCCCTTCACGGCCAGTGGGAGTTTCACTTATCATGAGGAGAGGAGAGGCACCACCATTAGCCCCAGCCATGCATGATTACATCGTGGAGATGGATGATGTCTATGAGAACCTGACCAGGTTAACATTGGACGTTCCAGATGCAGTAGTGCATGAGTTACTGAGGTCCATGCAGAGGTACACAGTTGGTGTGATTTTGTGCTTAAGTGAGCTGCTTCTCAAGGTAGCGAGAGTGGTAGATTCCTTCCACAGTCAGCAGGCGAGAGCTGCGAGACCCAGGGGTGCACGGGCTAGGTGTTAGGCCTTATGTTATTATGTACTGAGAGCTTGTGAGCCTTAAATTTTGTACTACTGAAAGCTATCAGGCTTCATATTTTGTATAGACTCACTGAAAGCCATCATGCTTCATATTTTTGTATTAGCACTACTTTATCTTGATATATATATACAGACATTTTGGCAACTTTATACATTATGTGTTTTAATGGATGAATGATGTGATCTTGTTTATGTGTTTGCTTATACAATGAATTATTTACATGTTATGTCTTCTTTTATAGTTCATGAATATGCTTATGTGTGTGCAATGTACCAATCTAATATGAAATTGGCCATGGAGTCGGCAACTGCGTTCACGTCTCGTGGAATGTGTAGGTACTAAATGGACTTGAAGGACCTTTCCAGAAGATGGACTCGTCAGAAAAGACGAAGTAAGGTAGGGTCATGGATGGCGTAAACACGATTAAGATGAGAGACCACCAGTTGAGAGTCCAAATGAATAACAACGTGGTCCATACCCAAGGAAATAGCGTCGGTTAGGGTTCCGATGACTGCCTGATATTCTGCAACATTGTTGGTTGTGAAGCCTAGACACATTCCCCCTGTTGGGCCTGGCCCAAGTTGGGAAATTTTGAAAAAGTATTTTTGGAACTGCGAAGCTGAGCGCAGTTCAGTATTAATACTTTTTTGTACAAGTTTTGGAATGTTGCGAAGTTACGTGCAGCGCAGTGTCAGAAGAGCTGCGAAGATTGGTGCTGCGAGGATGCAGTGCCGCGAAGTGTCTAGTCTACAGGGATCCAGCAAGGCAGAGTGTTGGATGGGAAAGATGGCACGTGTTCCGGGTAGACCGTCGGTGGTCTATTTTTGGTAAAGATGCTCTAGGAGTGCCAAGCGGTGGGCAGGAGCGGATCAAGAAGAAAGCGATTGGTCACACATGTAAAAGATAGCACTACCTGAACCAGTCGCACAAGGCCATTAGAGGAAGAACGGCTCAGCGAAAGTGACCTGTTGGCACGCATGTGACAGGATGGACGATAGCAACGTGGGCATTCTTGAAGGGCAGGCCACGATGGAATATTTTCTACCAGGCACCAGCTAGCTCGATGAGCTGGAAACTGTAATTGTTTTTGTAAACCTAAGCGTTTTTGGCCTACGGATTGTAAAGACATGACCTACGGGCATGATCTATAAATAAGAAACAATTTTGTAATGGAAGGGTTGCTCTTAATTTTGATTAGTATTGATTATTGTAGAATCTTAAGCTTGAAAGCCCTTATAAAGGCTCTACAGCTGAGTGTGCAGAGACCTATCTGAGAGAGAAGAGAGTCTGCAGCTAAGTGCGCAGGCTAAGAATGGTTGTACCCTTCCCAAAAAGATCAATATTAAAAACCATTCTTGTGGATGTAGCCTCCATCCGAGGGGTGAACCATGTTAAATCCTGTGTAGTGTGATTGATTGTGTTGGTGTATTTGTTCATTTGCTTACATGGATGTTTGACACTGTAGTTATCTGTAATGTGATTACTTTTATATGTATTCGCTGCAGGAAATGATGGGAATAATATGTTAAGTAATGCATGTGTGGATGAATGTCAAGTATTCAGCTTGTCTAAGTCTTTGAATGTATGAATCTATTAATAATCACATAGTTAAGCACTGGATTTGAGCATAGTGTTGGAACACGCAGTACTGTGTATTTGTGTTCAATTATATATGCCATAAAGATAGTAGCTAAGTGTTGATGAATGGATTGAGATTGTTAAGTAAGGATTGATTAGAGTTTATCAAGTCCTGAATTAGCTGCATGGTCTAAGTTAACGCGCCGACCCATCTTGAGTGCTGCAAGGTAAGCTGTTAATAGCTTATCGTCGTAACGCGAAGCAATTCTAACATTGCGCGGTCATTTGTCCACAGTAAGAGTTCCTTATCGCGCTGTCCGTCAACCGCTGTAAACACTCGCATCACTAGGTTGTGGAAACCGAATTTTGCAACCACCCCCTCATCTTTGCCTCGGGTGAGACCTCAGACTGTTCACAGTCTGTTGCCGAAAGGGATGGTGAATAGGGGTTTCATTGGTTCCTTGAACCGCAAAGTACCTGGGTCTACACTGGAAACCTCTAGCTCAGTTATATATGACAACAAATGGTTCCATTTCCCAGCTAAGACTAGTGATGCGATAGTGTAATTGGGAAAGTAATGTGTGAAGAAGAATACCAGTTCCCATTTGGTTCAGACAATTGGCATCTCGAAGAGAAAGAGAGTTGGGATTGGTGTGATAAGACCGTAAAATATTTTGCAAGAAAGAGAACAGACACCCGTGTCTATCTGACGTAGCATGGCTGAACATATATTTGTGCCGAGATATTCACGAGATATTCTAGGCTTCGTTCGGAAACAAGCTACATGAGTGGATCTCGCAACTCACAAAGAAGAAAACCTATTTTCAAGGGGGAGTACCTACAGAGTGGACTCCAGAGCTCACAACGTAGCTCAAAGCAATAGACAACCCACTATCGCGAGCAGTCGACTTCTGGGTTGATAGCATACTTGAAGGATTTGTGACCAAGTTTGTTGTAGACATGCTGAAGTCCTACTGTCAAGCTGAAGCATACTTTTTCGAAGGATTCAAAGGTAAGTACCTGAATAATCTTAGTCTATACACTAAAATGCTTTTAGTTGAGAAAGGCGTTTTAAGAATGTAGTAATATTTTTGAATCTATCATGGTCAATAGAATTTTTAGTGATTCTGACGAAGAGACACATAATCTGAGAAGTAGAAAGAGATATAATTTTAATAAAGAAAAGAATCCTGGAGGACCTGGACTGCGTGTCAATATCGAACTTCCATGAGACCTTAACAATCAGACCGCACCGTCATCAACCACTATCCACCCTATTACACCTCATAACTTGCCAGTTGCAAATACCGCACAACCCCTATCTCAGAATCAACCCAATGCGAGTGTAGAGCATCCCAGTCCGTAGAACGTCAATACTGGTAACACCGAAGGAGTAGGTGCTCAGGCCATTATGACTCAGACTATTCCAGTTCATAATACCCAACCTCAGAATATTTCGCAGAGTAGTATTCATAGCACCATTTCGAGTACCCCATTTACTTTCACCGTGCACATAGTTAGCACTACTTAGAGCACTGCACAACCAGGAAAGAGAATGACAGATAATGATATAAAACTTCCGATATTCAAAGGAATGGGTCTAGAAGACCCTGATCAGCACTGGTTTCTATGTGAAGCTGTATGGAGTGTAAAGCATATCCAGGGTGATGCTGTGAAGAGAGCGCAGCTCATCACCACTTTCAGAGACCGTTCCTTGCATTGGTTTATGAAATATTCTCAAGCACAACTGAGAACCCTAATAGAAATTAAGGTTGCACTCGCTGCAGAGTTTAAGAAGCCGAAATTAGAATCACAGTGCATAACAGAATTAAAGGAAATCAAGCAGAAACCTACCGAAATGGTCTGGGAATTTGACCAAAAATTTAAGACGTTGTTGGATCAAGTGAGCTTTGAGATAGCTCCACAATAACATAAGGAGTGGTTCATCGCTGCGTTGTTTCCCCATATCAGACAACCATTGATGATGCAGAAGGTTGCGTCGCAGGTAGAGGCCTTAGAGATCGCAATGACGCTGGAGGCTTCACCGACCGATGAGACTAGTTCTGGGATGTCTCAGATCCAGAACCAACTGACTACCTTGACATTAGAATTGTAGGGTATGAAAAATGGAAAGGAACAAATATATGAACACAGACACGAAGTTTGGTGCACAGGATGAAAGGAGAGGGCCACACCAGAGAACATTACCCTCTATTTCAAGATTATCTTGATAGTGGCACACCAAACCCAATGAATATGAATCACAATCAGGCGCCATGGTGTGAAATCTGCAGAAGCAGAGGACACAGGCCTGAGGATTGTTATCTCATACATAAATACGTAAAGACACCTAAGAGCTTGTATTTTAATTTCTGTAAATCAGTTGGACATGACGAATCCAACTGTCGCACATATGAACTCATGAATGAAAGAAATCCAGATATGGAAATGATGCAAGGTGTTGGAATGTACCGCATCCAAGAAGAAAATGATCTGAAACAAGAGAAAACCCACTATGATTAGGGAGGATATAGAGGCTGTGGTGGTGGATACTGCAGGAGAGGAAGAAATGATGGCCCGACGCAAGGAAGAGGTCGCAGCCAGGTAATCTATTATAACTGTGGCCAACCAGGTCACGCATCTAGAGATTGTACCAACCCATGCACTACATGTATTTATTGTAAATCATTTGAGCATGTTATTGAAGACTGTTCTGTGCTTGAGGCAGAAATGCAGAAACAAAGGAGGACATAACCACCGAATCCCAACATTCAGTTGATCGCAACAGAGAGAAGAAATGTGGATCCAAGTGTAAATGTGGTAACGTGTAGTAGCGTTGATACATGAAGGGATGGAGGTGCAGAAGCTTCGACTTTTGGAACGCATGATCCTAAGCAGAATTCTGGTGAACCAGTATGGATTAGAAAAGATCCTGGGAAAGCACCAGGTCTGGACTTATAGAAAAATAAGGGACCATTCGAGGAAGCATGAGACATGTTCAGAGCACCTCTACCCAGCTCCCCGAGAACCTAGTTGCAAAGTGAAGTGTCGCAAAGAGAGGATATGCCAATGGCATATGATTAGACGAGCACTGGAATAGATACAGGGACCTCTGTTGCGCAGTTCCTATGGAGATGCATGAAATTATTGAAGAGCACAGATGCTTTCATGGAATTTGAAAAGAAACTGAGGCAATATGAGCCACAGAGTGAGAAGGGGACTGCCAATGGCACAATCCATAATATTAGGAGTCCTAAAATAACAGGAAGGGAAATGAGGCTCACTGAATAGATTGGGGACTATGAGATGGATGAGATCATCCTTGATCTTGGTTCTGAAGTAAACGTCTTGACCAAGCATACATGGCATCAGATGGGAAAACCAAAGTTACAGTGGTCACCTTTACAGTTAAGAATGGCTACTCAAGGGATAGTTATACCTTTGGGGAGGTTACCCAACACCATTGTTGATATTGACAGAGTGTGCAACTATGCAGATTTCGAAGTGATTGAAATTGTAGATGACAACCATCCTTATCCAGCGCTGCTTGGTATCGATTGGGAAATGACTAATTCTTCCGTTATTGATTTAAAGACTATGAAAATGATATTTGAAGGCAATAATATAAGGGTCATCGTTCCATTGGACCCTTCGCAAGGTGAACGATATGTTGAACCAATTCAAGAGGAATCCATAGCACACGACTTGGACCGTATGTACAAGATGACGACTAATAATGCTAATTATATTAATCCAACTGCGGATGGAACACTCAGTTGGTTTTGTGACAGCTCTTGCGTCTCAGACTCTGACGTAGGACTGGAAAACTAGAAAATCAGATTGCATGAAGTATTTGGCAGGAGATGCGCACAGATCACAAAGTCATTGCGCTGGATTGGAAAGGAGGTAAGCCCAATCCCCGACTATGATGGTTTCTCTAACGTTTATTCTTTTATCAATGAATATACTATAGCAATTGCAAAAGAACACTGCCTGCAGGAATTAGACATAGCACTGCGTGATACACCTGCCAGATGGTGGGCCGCACATAAGCAGACACTGACAATATGGGATCAGTGTAGAATTAAGATGCAAATCCGGTTTGCTGGTAAGGTTACCCTATCATTTGAGAAATATAATGGATAGACAGATCCAAGAGAGCATATTCGAGTCTGTTCAGAAGCATGGAGAGAAAGGCCATAGACAGAATGGGTGCATCTATTTGTGCACACACTCGAAGAATTGATTCTGAAGAAGTGGTACCTAGACCTAGATTTGTGCAGAGGTACAATGGATTGGTCTGGCCTAACTGCGGGTTTCCAGGAATATTTCAGTTTTGAAGATGAACATCCGAGCATCAATGATGCACTGCAGGTTCTTAAGGAAAAAATATTCGGACCAAACTGCACTTAGGGAAATATGACCCTAGAAGAATTCTTTGGAGAAAACAGCGTACCTGCGCGCCTATAGCTAGAATGGGAAGAACAGCTAGAGCACGCTCTTGATTGTTATCACACCGCTGAGGAATGTGAGGATAAAGAAGACAGTGATGAGGAGGACCCGCACAATATACAGATACATGAGTCAGAGGGATCGCGCGAGGTAGAAGGACCTCCACTGGAAATTCCAAATATGAGTGGACCTATGAAAACAAGAAAAGTGAACATTGGCACCAGTGAAGAGGCAAAGTTCACAGCTATAGGAGATTATTGGGATGAAGACACAGTTGAAGAAATTGCGGGTATATTATAGGAATATCGAGAATTATTCCCGACCAAATTCACAGAGATGAAAGGTAAACTGGGAGACTTAGGAGTGATGAAAATTCCTCTTAAGCCTGGCGCGAAGCCCATGAAGCAGAGACCATATAGACTGAACACGCGCTATAAAGAACGAGTTAAGGAAGAACTCAATAAGATGCTCGATGCAAGTATCATTGAGCCAGTTGAAAAATCTGAGTGGATAAGCCCGATGGTTATCCAGGATAAGAAAATGAAGGGTGAGATCAGGATCTGTGTGGACCTCAGGAAGCTAAACGATGCTTCAATGCATGATCCATTTCCTACACCTTTTACAGATGAAGTGCTATACAATGTTGGAGGAAATGAGGCATATTATTTTACTGATAGATTCTCTGGCTACCATCAAATCAGGATTGATTGTGCAGATATGCACAAGACTACTTTTGCTACAGAATGGTTGTTACACAGTGATGCCTTTCGGTCTGAAGAACACACCTATCATATTTTCTCGAGTGGTCATCCCAGCATTTAAAGACTTCATACATAAGTTTTTAGAGGTTTATTTTGATGATTGGACCATTTTCGGTTTACTGAATAACCATGCCGCGAACCTCAGGATGATGCTGGAAAAATGCAGACAACATCAAAACTCATTGAATCTGAAGAAATGTGTTTTCTGTGTTCCCTATGGAATTTTGTTGGGACACATTGTGTGCAAATAGGGCTTGATGGTTGATCCTATGAAGATCGCAGTCATTGTAAACTTGCCTACACCAAATTCAGTAAAGCCGTTGCGCACTACATTGGGGCATACTGGCTATTACAGGAAATTCATTAAAGGGTATGCGTAGATAACCGTAGCTATGGAGAAGCTGCTAAAGAAAGATGCACCATTCATTTGCAATGAGAACTGTGAGAAAGGATTTGACACATTGAAAGAGAAGATGGTCACTGCGCCGATCCTAGTTTTTCCAAACTGGGAGAAGCCATTTCATGTACATGTTGATGCTTCATGTATTGCATTGGGCAACATTCTTGCTCAACCAGGATAGGGAGGCATTGATCATCCCATTGCATTTTCTAGTCGAAAGTTATCATCCGCTGAGAAGAACTATACCACTACTGAAAGAGAAGGACTCACGATGGTATACGTGTTGCAGAAGTTTAGGCATTATTTGCTTGGTGTGCATTTTTCTATGTTCACTGACCATTCTACTTTGAAATACCTAGTCAATAAACTAGTGTTAGGGGGGCACATATGTAGATGGTTACTACTCTTTTAGGAGTACGAATTTGAAATTGTGGTTAAGCCAGGAAGGTTGAACTTAGGACTTGATCATTTGTCAAGAATTGAATAAGGAGAGGAACCCACAAATTTGGAGGACAATCTTCCTGATGCGTAGTTGTTCGCTATACAGGTTGTTGATGATTATTATCAGGATATCATTGATTTTCTAACTACAAGGATGGCACCTAAGGAGTTCACTACGCAACAAAAGAAGCAGCTGGTAGTGCACGTAGAAGACTTCACTATAATCCCAGGTCAGCTATATAAGTTAGGACTAGATGAAGTACTGCGTAGATGTGTATTAGAGCATGAGAAACCATTCATATTAGCTGATGCACATTCAGGAGTCGCAGGAGGCCATTACGTAGGGAGAGCTATTGCATAGAACATATTGCGCGTAGGGCTATGGTGGCCTACAATTCATAAAGATTCGAAGGAACATTGCCAAAGTTGTGATGTTTTTCAAAGGACAGGAAAGCCATCACGCAGAGATGAAATGCCATTAAATCCACAGTTGACATTGTAGGCCTTTGAGAAATGGGCCATTTATTTTGTGGGACCTGTTAATCCACCAAGAAAAAGAACTAGTGCGAGGTATATATTACTACTACTGATTACCTCACCATATGGGAAGAAGCGAAGCCAGTGAAAGACTGTAGCGCATCTATAGCCGCAGAGTTTATATATGAGAACATGCTGACGAGGTTCAACCGCCCGAATATTTTGATGAGTGACAACGCACTCATTTTTTGAATAAGACCATTGAGGCTTTGACCGAAGAGTTTCGTGTTCATCATCAGCGCAGCACACCTTATCATCCACAGGTGAACATAACTATTGAAGCATTTAACAAAGTGCTCAAGAATGCGCTGACCAAGATATGCAACGTCAATCGGGACGATTGGGACCTGCGCATTCCATTTGTATTATGGGCATATAGTACTACATGCAAGAAACTGACAGGCCATACACCTTTCATATTGGCTTACGGGCAAGAAGCAATAATGCCAATGGAGTATATTGTTCCCATCTTGAGAATAACTTTCATTTACAGGCATGGCAGATCACGCAACGCTAGAAGAATGACTCTTACACTTTCTTGGTCTGGAGGAGGATTGCTTCATCACAGGCTTCCACCAACAAGTGCAAAAGGAAAGGGAAAAAGCATGGCACGATCGCCACATCAAGAACAAGTCTTTTCAAGTATGTGATCTAGTCCTCCTGTATGATAGCAAATTCATGAAATTTCTTGGAAAGTTTAAGATGCATTGGCTTGGCCCATATACTGTAATGCATGTTACTAATGGTGGTGCAGTTGAGTTAGCCACCTTAGCTGGATAAACCTTGCCAAGTTTGATAAATGGAAGTAGACTAAAGCTTTACCGCGATAGTCCTACTTCGTAGAATTTGTGATGATCAGGCAAAAGAAATTTCTAAGTGCTAGGTACAGTTGAAATTGGGCACTAGAAGCTGAAGGAATCTGTATGCGATGTATAGTAAGGAAGCTGTATATACCGCACAACACTGTTAGAAAATGTTGCTAAAAAAAAAAAAAAAAAATCAAAAGAGAAAAAGAAATGCTTAGTTGCGAAGTTCAAAAGGCAATTGCGATGAGCAAGTGAAAAAGGAAAGGCATTCAGTTCAGAAGCAAGAAATCAGGCACCGTGAATTTACTGTGCAGGAGAGATCAGGACATGTTGCGCAGTTCGATGCAATACTCAGAAAAATATCCGTTGCAGTGTCGTTTGGAAAAATAGCCGTTATATAGCTGGTTATAGCGACCGCTTGGGAATTTAACGCATAGGTAGCCATTCTGAACAGAATTTTGAAGGACAAGACCAAAGGATCCACCGGATTTGGCCAACGGATACCGCCATTAATGCTTATCTAGTCGTTGAAGAGTGCAGAGGAGGGTCAGCTGCACCTATAAATAACGCTGCATATCATCTCGCGGGCGTTACCAAACACTTAGAATTTTTTGCGAATACTTCTGTGGGAGCTATTTTCAGTAAGCCATCTGAAAACCTTGTGAGTTTTAGCCAGTGTATGTCTGAGAGGTTTTCATTTGAAGAATAATTCATAGTTTACGAGATAGTGCAAATTTTCAAGCACGAAGGGATTGAAGGGTTAATGAGAAACTCGGCTAAGAAGGTTGCCTTTGAACCAAATTAGGGATCAAGAAGGTCTCCAAGACACGGTCCAGTGATGGAAAATAAAGGAAAAAATACAGTAGGACCAAGGACGAAGGTACCCAAGATGGGTTCCACAGTGCAAAAGCCGCCAGTTGTAGATAAAGAGATACCGCTGACTATGACTCCGAACTACATCTCATTGCATGCACTGGATGCACCGGCCTTTAAGCTGATGAAAAACGCCAAGTACGAGATCCCATTATCACCAATATCGAAGCATGTGGAGGTAGACAAGAATTTGTTGGGAAACATCCCAGATTGCAAGTGGGAGGATTACGATCTGTTGGAGATATAGAAGGAAGAACCAAATGACCCGAAGTTCCCACAGTTCCAGCCCGACCAGTACATGTGTTGGAAGAAATATGCAAAGGGTGAGCTTAACTTCGTCGCCGAAAGTTGGCTGCCAGGAGTAGTCCAGTTTGGGCTGCTCAACCTACTCAGGCTCCCGCATTTTGATAGAACTCCGGAACTGGACGCGGTAGTAAGAATGTTGATGGCACGAATACATCGAGTGTATTTGTGGTTGGACCGCAATGTGGACCTAAACATTGATCTAATCCACCATATCACAGGCCTGAGTAAGAGGGGTAAAGATTCCAAACAATTCTTCCAAGGAAAGAGAAAGGATAGAGAAGTTGTGGACATGATGAAGAAAACCCAGGCTGTCGTCAAACAGAAGAGGAGTTTTCAGACATAAGACATTGAGAACAGGGCGACGAAGTTTGTCACGCAACTGCTAGGAGGAAAAATCCTGAGGAAATGCATACCTCTAGAGGTAAGTGCGGGCATAGTACTACTTAGCGCCACGGCAATAGAAGGGGAACAGTTTAACTGGTCGCAATATCTGCTGAACGAGTTCATGGAGGAACTCAACGACACACAGATCAATGGAGGAAATTTTCACTATACTTGGTTTATAGTATTGATCGCTCTTGTCGGATGGAAAGGGCCAAAGGATTACATTGGATTATCCACTGATACCAATGAATGCAGGGGGGCTCGTTACTCAAACATCTGGGAAATATGAATTCGCAGAGGCAGCACGCAATAGCTGAAGTGTTCTACTACTACTATAGCCAGCTGCGCGACGTGATTGTAGTGACCCCCAGGATCACAAAGCAGGTAACTAGAAAATACATTTGCATCATTGATTTTTATGCTGACATGTGCAGTATCCATATTTCACCAAAAGCGCAGACGAAGAAGGAGGAGTGGTACACAGGAAGCTACCACATGTATGATGAGGACATTAACAATATAATGAAAGAATGGCCTGTTGAGTTCCGTGTAGAGGTTGTTGATGTCCCTAGCGATTCTGAGGAGGATGAATCCATTCCATGTCCATGCCCGATATTTGAATAAAAGGAGACAGGAAAAAGGAAGGAGCTGGAGAGCCCTGGCCAGAAAAAGGGAGCACGCAAGAAGCAGAAAGCTGATAAAGGTAAGTTAGATACAGTACTCAAGGACGATGATTATGAAATGATCGGGATAAAGTTCATGGAGCAGATGGAATATCTCATGACTTACAATGAGAAAAAAGATAAAGATATACAGGATACTCTACAGAAGAATCTGGTCATGTTGGAGGAGATTACACTAAAGATTGACGAAATGCACCAGAGATTACCCCCGCCGCGTGACTCAGAGTCAGAAGGGAAGTAAGGAGGGACTTCGCAGTAGCCGCAGCTGACCATGACCATCCCTACGAAGTCACGTATCGTCCATCTGGAAACGAGCACTGTCACTTTTCCCATGCTAGAGCAACTGATGTTAGACACGAAGGATGTCAAGCGTGTGGAGCTTGACTTAGAAAAAATACCACTTCCAGGCCTACACTTCTTACACCTGCAGTGTGTGGAGGAAATGCATGACAGAACCATTGATGCGCTCAAAGGACAGGTTGAGCTACAAGCAGCTAACAGGAAGTTGGAGGATGATAGCTTGTAGAGAGCTATGGAGCTGCAAGATGCACATGATCTTCGGCTAAGACTCGAACCCACGATCACTGTGGTCGTCGACAACATAGAGGAGCTTGAAGTACAAGCAAAACGAGCGGATACTGTTGTTAAAATTGGTGAGCTGGTTACTAATCTGAAGATAGGGATGCAGGACATGGAGATTCTCCATGAGGCTAATATTGCTTCCTTGAAGGAGCAAATTAACCCACAAACCCCACCAAATGAGCAGCAGTTGAGAGCAAAGGAGGTGAAGGCTGCTGCAAAGAACATTGCAACGGAAGTGGCTAAGTACCAAGGGTTGTTGGAAGCAGCATTGACGACATTCACTACCCTCGAAGAAGACCCATCATTGAAGGAAGTAAAGGATGCTATAAAGCAGAAGCAGGCTGCACTGGAGTAGCTAGATACAGAGGTAAAAGCTCTTCTACCGAGAGACAGGGTACCAAAGTACCGAGAAATCAATGCATTGAAAAAGGAAGTGCGGACATTGAGGGAAAAAGAAAGTGAACTGGGACACAAGTCACAATATTTGCTAGAGGATGCCAGCACGATATTGCAAGAGATTAAGGATAAGTTAAAAGAGTTGCGCGAGAATCAAGCGCAGGTGGAAGGCCAGATCGATGAGGAAATTACACTTGAAATATTGGAGATAGTCCGACAAGTCGAGCAAGACACAAAGCAAGTGGTCGAAAAGCTGTTCGGCACGTACAATGAGTTTGCTGCGAAGTTAGCTCCACAGCTGGAGGCATAGCTAGGCGAAGTTGCAGATGCCTCGGGGGAAAGCCACATGTAAGTGTTAGGCGCATGTTGGGCTTGGCCCAAGTGGGGAAATTTTGAACAAGGATTTTTGGAACTGCGAAGCTGAGCGCAATTCATCATAAATACTTTTTGTACAAGTTTTGGGATGTTGCGAAGTTACGCGCAATGCAGTGTCGGAAGAGATGCGAAGATCGATGCTGCGAGGATGCAGTGTCGCAAAGTATCCCATCTACAGGGATCCAACAGGGCAGAGTGTTGGACAGGAAAGATGGCATGTGTTTTGGGTAGATCGTCGACGGTCTATTTTTGGTAAAGATGCTCCAGGAGTGCCAAACGGTGGGCAGGAGCAGATCGGGAAGAAAGTGACTAGTCGCACACACAAAAGATACCACTACCTGAACCAGTCACACGAGGCCATTAGAGGAATAACGACTCGGCAAAAGCAACCTGTGAAAATCCTCACGAAAGATCTAAGAGATGATGTATACCTCGTAAGAAAGTAATTGATTAAGCAAGAAAATAGAAGAAGAGTGGTCAATGCAGTGTAATGAGCAACAGAATAATAATACAGTAGAACTCAGATAGAAGCAAAAATACTTCACACACACTAATTAATTAATCACAATATGGACAAATAAATAGTACAATGCATGAGGATTCGAATGCCTAAACTGGCAATTCGAATTAGCCTTCATGGAGTGATCAAAAGAACACTGGAGTGTCATCAGAGCACAACTAGTAGTCTATCTCATCCTCAGTGGAGTCATCAATGCTCAAGTAATTGTCAACCATCAGTCAAACTGAGTCTAACTGAGTGTGGTAGGTGTAACTGAATGAAGGAGGCTCAATGGAGGGCACATGAGGAGCTAACGAGTCAGAATGGGTACTCTAGTCTCACTGGATATCCATCAGAGTGATACAGTTAGTTGAGAGTCAGTCTAGCCTTAAATCATGGAAAGAATTGTTGATAACTCAATTAACTGAAGTGCAACTGAGTGGTAGGTGAGAGAGGGCATGTGATATGCATGCAATTGCATGAAGGGGCGCTCTAAGCACTAGGAAGGATAAACTTGATCTGAGAGAAGATCCTAGGGGTTGGCTAACTGATGGATAGGTGTTGGATTGATGACTAGGATGCATGAAAACCCTAAATAATGCATGCAAACCCTAAAAGTGAAGGCATGACTGAAAATGCAAATAATGAAAATGTTGCTAGGACTAGGATGGAGTATAGGAATATCCTAACACCCCCCCTTAATCCATCATGGGCCCTGGTAACTAAGACCAAAGGTCACCCAATACAATGAATAATAGCAGTCAATAAATCGAGGAAATGGGGAAAAACTCATGGGAAAAGTACCCCCCCTCAAAATAGACTGTAAGGCACACACAAAAATAAATGCTCCAAACTCAAGCAAGTGTGATGCTTGGTCATATGTCCGGAGGTATCTTCTTCTTGGGAAGAAGTGGATCATGCTCAGAAAGCATGTGCTTGTAGTTTCTCTTTAGATCGAATGTGATGAGAACAAATCCAAAACTATGAGGATGATCCTTGAACCTGTGATTCGAATCAGCTGAGGTAGGATCAAATCTATGAATGTGCAGATGGTCTTTTGTCTTCTCCTTCGAACCATCATGGGTGAGATTATGCCAAAAGGAACCATCAAATAATAATGATTGCTTGGAATCCAAATCAACTCCAAGACTTGATAAATGGTTTCTTGAGATTTCCTTTGAACCAGCAGGGGTGAGATCAAAACTATCATATGCATGAGAAATTATCCCAAGTAGTAATTGCTTAGAATCCAAATTAGATCCAAGACATGAATCATGGTTTCTTGAGATTTCCTTTGAACCATAAGAGGTGAGATCAAAACTAGTAAATGCATGAGAAATTATCCCAAGCGAATGGAAATGGCCATATTCTTCAATAACCTTCTGAAAGCATGGAATAATGATCATATAATAGTAAACAAGAGGTTATTGCTTGAGGAGAGTCAATACATTACCTCCAACAACTGATTTGACTTCCAAAACATTCAATAGATCATGATGCAGACCAGCAGACTCTGGTGCAAGAGAGGATTTAGGACCTTCTTCAATATCTAGAGTGTGAGTTGGCACAGAAAGAGAAGAAATTTGGAGCATGAGTGTAGAATCTGCAAGTTCTTCTTCTTTGTGGACAACTTCAATATGAGATGTGTTTGATACTGGTTCATGATCAATGAGATCATCAAGGAGGGAAAATGCATCACTTTGCTTGTTCTCTAAAGGGTTTGGACCAATTCCTTCATTCTGTCTGCCGAATCTTTCATCCAAATGGGACCATAGATCTTTTGGAGTTTCAATAACATCAAGGTATTGGCATATCATGTATTTAGGCAAAGAAAGAATCATTGCTCCAAAGGCTCCATCACCTTTATTTAACCAATCAATCTCCTCTTCATAGGATTCAAACTCTCTTTCAAAATGACAATCAAAGAGATCATGGCTCTTCAAATATGCTATCATTTTTGGTTTCCATTCATCATAGTTGAATGGAGAAGGAGGAGTAATTCCTAATGAATACATTGAAGTTGTAGAAGACTTGCAAAATAATAGAGAATATCTGCAACTGCTACTACTACAAAAATGCAGAAATTGCTGCACTCGAAATCTTGATAATAACATGCAAAAAACTCTCAAGAATGGAGATAAACAATACTCTCAACATGCTCTAATACCATGTGAAAATCCTCACAGCATATCTAAGAGATGATGTATACCTCATAAGAAATTAATTGATTAAGCAAGAAAATAGAAGAGTGGTCAATGCAGTATAATGAGCAACAGAATAATAATACAGTAGAACTCGGATAGAAGAAAAAATACTTCACACACACTAATTAATTAATCACAATATGGACGAATAAATAGTACAGTGCATGAGGATTCGAATGCCTAAGGTGGAAATTTGAAATATCCTTCATGGAGTGATCAAAGGATCACTGGAGTGTCATCAGAGCACAACTAGTAGTCTATCTCATCATCAGTGGAGTCATCAATGCTCAAGTAACTGTCAACCATCAGTAAAACTGAGTCTTACTGAGTTTGTTAGGTGTAAGTGAATGAAGGAGGCTCAGTGGAGGATGCGTGAGGAGCTAACTGGAGTCAAAATGGGTAGTCTAGTCTCACTGGAGATCCATCGGAGTGATACAGTCAGTTGAGAGTTAGTCTAGCCTTAAATCAAGGAAAGAACTGATTATAACTCAATTAACTGAAGTGCAACTGAGTGGTAGGTGAGAGAGGGCGCATGAGATGCATGCAATTGCATGAAGGGGCGCACTAAGTACTAAAAGGGCTAAAACTGATATGAGAGAAGCTCCCCGGGGCTGGCTAACTGAGGACTAGGTGCTGGACTGAGGAATAGGATTGTGAAAATCCTCACAACAGATCTAAGAGATGATGTATACCTCACAAGAGTAATTATGATTAAGCAGGAAAATAGAAGAAGAGTGATCAATGTAGTATAATGAGTAGCAAAATAATAATATAGTAGAACTCAAATAGAAGAAAAAATACTTCACACACACTAATTCATTAATCACAAAT
The DNA here is from genome assembly GCA_027924585.1 of Larix kaempferi. Lineage (NCBI taxonomy): Eukaryota > Viridiplantae > Streptophyta > Pinopsida > Pinales > Pinaceae > Larix > Larix kaempferi. Next base: position 1,935,248 of record BSBM01000655.1, on the reverse strand, counting down.
GGACAAATAAATAATACAATGCATGAGGAATTTGAATGCCTAAGGTGGCAATTCGAATTAGCCTTCATGGAGTGATCAAAAGATCATTGGAGTGTCATCAGAGCACAACTAGTAGTCTATCTCATCATTGGTGGAGTCATCAATGCACAAGTAACTGTCAACCGTCAGTCAAACTGAGTCTAACTGAGTGTGGTAGGTGTAACTAAATGTAACTGGCACATGGATACACTAACTGAATGAAGGAGGGTGCATGAGGAGCTAACTGGATTCAGAACAAGTAGTCATGTCTCATCGGAGGTCAATCAGAGTGATAACAGCAGTGAGGAGTCAGTCTGGCCTCAAATCAAGGAAAGACTGGTGGATAAATGAAGTAAACTAGACTGGTAGGTGAGAAAGGACGAGTGGATTCCTTAAATCAAGGAGGAAGGGCGCACTAAGCTCTAGGAGGGATAAAACTGATCTGAGAGAATCTCTCGGGGGCTAGCTAACTGAGGGCTAGGTTCTGGACTGATGACTGGAATGCATGCAAATGCTTGCAAACCCTAAAAGTGCATGCATGACTGAAAATGTAAATGATCAAAATACTGGTGGGACTAGGATGGAGTATAGGAATATCCTAACACCCCCCCTTAATCCATCCTGAGCCCTAGTAACTAAGACCAAAGGTCACCCAATACAATGAATAATAACAGTCAATAAACCAAGGAAGTGGGGAAAATTTCATGGGAAAAATACCCCCCCGCTCAAAACAGACTGTAAGGCACACATAAAAAATAAATGCTCCAAACTCAAGAAGGTGTGATGCTTGGTCATATGTCTGGAGGTATCTTCTTCTTGGGAAGAAGTGGATCATGCTAAAAAATCATGTGCTTGTACTTGCTATTCAGATCGAATGTGATGAGAACAAATCCAAAAGTATGAGCATGATCCTTGAACCTGTGATTCGAATCAATTGAGGTAGGATCAAAAACATGAATATGCAGATAGTTTTTTGTCTTCTCCTTTGAACCATCATGGGTGAGATTATGCCAAAAGAAACCATCAAATAATAATGATTGCTTGAAATCCAAATCAGATTTAAGACTTGAAGAATAGTTTCTTGAGATCTCCTTTGAAGCAGCAGGGGTGAGGTCAAAACCATCATATGCATGAGAAATTATCTCAAGTAGTGTTTGCTTAGAATCCAAATTAGATCCAAGACTTGAATCATGGTTTCTTGAGATCTCCTTTGAACCATAAGAGGTGATATCAAAACCAGTAAATGCATGAGAGATTATCTCAAGCGAATGACAATGGTTTCTTGAGATCTCCTTTGAACCATAAGAGGTGAGATCAAAACTAGTAGATGCATGAGAAATTATCCCAAGCGGGTAGAAATGGCCATATTCTTCAATAACCTTCTGAAAGCATGGAATAATGATCATATAGTAGTAAATAAGAGGTGATTTCTTGAGTAGAGCGAATGCATTACCTCCAATAGCTGATTTTACCTTCGAAATAATCATGTGATCATGATGCAAACCAATAGACTCTGGTGCAAGAGAGGATTTAGGACCTTTTGCAATATCTAGAGTGTGAGCTGGCACAGAAAGAGGAGATTGTTGGAGCATGAGTGTAGAATCTATAGGTTTTTTTGTGGACAACTTCAATATGAGATGATACTGGTTCATGATCTGAGAGACCATCAAGGGGAGCGAATGCATCACTGGGCTTTCTCTCGAAGGGGTTTGGACTAATACCTTCATTCTGTCTACCAAATATTTCATCCAGGTAGGGCCATAGCTCTTTTGGAGATTCAACATAATCAATGAATTGATGTACCAAGCATCGAGACATAGCAAGCATCATGCTTCCCATGGCTCTGTCACCATTATTTAACCAGTCAATCTTTTCTTTAGAGGATTTGAACTCTCTCTCAAAACAATAATCAAAAAGACTATTTCTTTTCAAATGTGCTATCATCTTTGGTTTCCATTCATCGTAGTTGAATGGAGAAAGAGGATCATAGTTGAATGGAGGAGTATAGATTTCTTCTGAATACATGGAAGCTATAAAAGTCCTGCAAAACAATAGAGAATATCTGCAACTACTACTGCTGCAAAGATGCAAAAACTGCTGCAACTGCTACTGCTGCAAAGATGCAAAAACTGTTGCAACTGCTACACTCAAAATCTTGGTAATAACCTGCAAAAAAATCTCAATAATGGAGATAAACAATACTTTCAACATGCTCTGATACCATGTGAAAATCCTCACATGAGATCTAAGAGATGATGTATACCTCACAAGAGTAATTATGATTAAGCAGTAAAATAGAAGAAGAGTGATCAATGCAGTATAATGAGCAACAGAATAATAATATAGTGGAACTTGGATAGAAGCAAAAATACTTCACACACACTAATTCATTAATCACAAATGGACAAATAAATAATACAATGCATGAGGAATTCGAATGCCTAAGGTGGCAATTCGAATTAGCCTTCATGGAGTGATCAAAAGATCACTGGAATGTCATGTCACATCCCCACTTTGACCCTTGTAATATTTTGGGTTATAATGTAAGTATTGTATGCATATTATGTATGATTCCTAGCATGGAGCTCAAGGCCAAGGCCCCGCTAGTGAACGATCGATCTAGAAGAGGAAAGTATTTGAAATTATGCTACCCATGTGCTAGTGAACCATGGGAATTGTAAATATGCATTTTAATATAAAATCCCACAACTAGCTATGCAATGCAACAAGAGATGGGGGAATGATGTTACAAGGAAATTGGGAGGGAAATATTCAAACCCTTGAGCCAATCAAGTCAAGCCAAGTGTCAATGAGAGAACCCAACAAACCCCCAACTACCCATGTTGACTTTTGTACCCAATCATTTACTCTCCCAAGAGTTGGTTGAGGTAGTTTAGGTCTTGGGGAATGGAGAGGTATGGCTGCCCAAATTCGAGTATGGGCAAGCCACCCTTCCTAGATTTTAATGTTTGGCTTCTTGAGAAAGAAAGGAGCCACGAAATTGCCCCCAAGCCATTATTCAACCATTAGTCTTTCTCCCTCACGATTTTAGAGCTACCTGGGTGTTTTTCTCCATGGTTTTTGTTCTGTTTCCTTCATTATCCTAGCTGGGAAGGGCGTTTTTGTGTTGTATAACAGTGGGGAAAGAAAGGGAAATTGATTTGGGGACCATAGATGCTGTCTTGGCTCATTGATTGTTGGTATATCTGTGGGAGAAATCGTTTTCTTCCCTATGGTCGATTTTCCCTCTCATAAATCCATTTTTGGTGTGCCTACGTTTTCGGAAAAACCCTTGTCCATCTAGTCCCTAAGTCCCACTGCTTAAAGTGTGTTCCAGAGCCCATATCTGAGTTTGGTGTACAAGAGAATGCTGGGGTTGAGATGGGTATCCATTGCTTTGGTTGAGTTGAGCTTGAGAGTTCCCTTTTCCTTGTAGATATCATGCCCATCTCGGGGGTGGTCTCTGAGTGCTGAAAGAATACAGGCTGAGTAGAGACCTATGGCTAGGAGGAACGTTGTAGTGACATAACTAGTTGTTTGGGACAACATTACATCAAGATGAGTATTTTATTGTGTATTTACTTATGCAAATGTGTTAATTTGTTGACTGTATTAAATTGAATAACAGTGATGTAATATGTGTGTGGATGAGTTTAATTATTCTATGCATGTTTGTTTGATTTCCATCTACACACATCTCTTTTATGGCTGTGAATCTAATGAATATGGTTGAGTTTATGAAAATACCCATAGAATGGCATTAGGTTCCCCTCCTTGCACTGGGTCCAAGGGTGGGTACGTTACATTTGGTATCAGAGCCAGGTTGCAACATTTGGGCCTTCGTGGGATACCTATCACAACTTGCAGGGGTAAGTATGCTTCCTGCTCATTATAGACCATTAAGAAAAATTTCAAACTTTCAAATTTTTGAAAATTTTTCTAAGTGTTTTTGAAAATTTTTCTAAGTCTGTATCGGGAAGAACTTACAAGTTTTCGTCGAAACGACGGAAGGAACTGACGGGTTTTTGCCGAAATGGTCGACCGAAATTTTTTAAGTTCGCCAAACCGAAAGAACTCTATGAGTTCATCCGCAACAGCGGTGAAACTTAGCAAGTTCATCCGCAACGGCGGAAAAAGTTGGTGAGTTGCCACCGCAGTATTGGAAGGAATTGGCGAGTTTCCGCCGTAGTGTCAGAAGTAATTGGCGAGTTTGCACCGAAATGTCGGAGGAAGTTAGCAAGTTCGTCTGCAACGACGGAAAAACTAAGCAAGTTCATCTGCAACGGTAGAAAAAGTTGGTGAGTTTCCGCCGCAGCGTCAGAAGGAATTGGCGAGTTTCCGCCGCAGTGAAGGAAGGAATAGCTGTTTTTCGACTGGAAGAACTTAGCAAATTTGTCCACAACAGCAGAAGAACTCAGCGAGTTGGTCCGCAATGATGGAAGGACTTGGCGAGTTGGTCCGAAATTGTTTTCTAAGTGTCTTTCGGCGGAAGAACTCGGCAAGTTGGTCCGCAACGACGGAAGAACTCAGCGAGTTGGTCCGCAATGACGGAAGGACTCAGCGAGTTGATCCGAAAATTTTTCTAAGTGTCTTTCGGTGGAAGAACTTGGAAAGTTGGTCCACAACAGCGGAAGAAATCAGTGAGTTGGCCCGAAACAAGTCGGAAGAACTCAGTGAGTTGCTCCGAAACAGGGAATTTCAGTCGTTTTCTAATGAAAATTTTCAGGTGCCAAAAGTTGAAAAATGGCTTTGAACTCATGTGCCATATTGCAAGAAATTGAAGAATTTACAAAAAAAAAAAAATGATGGTGCTACCCTCGACCCGCCCAGTAGTGGCAAGCCCCCTTAACCCCCGTCGTCCCTTAGAGACAGTCGTTGAAAGTGTGAAATGCATTCTTGGGATGAGAAGCAAGAATTGCATGGAAGGTTTGCGAAAGCCTTATTAAAAGTAATTGGCCATGATATGCATTGCGGAAGAGCAATGGGAGCAGCAAGGCAATGTTGATAAGAGGGAAATCTCTCACCTTAAAATATTTATGTTTATAACATAAGTATTGCATGTTTGAAAAATAGTAAGAATGAATGTTATACAAGTATGTATATATTGAATTGCTACTTGGTGAGAAATGATAGCTAGTGATTCCTTGCGTGCTTGGTAGGGAATCTAAGAAAATAATCAGCTATGATGTGGAGGAGGGGCTCCATATCATGATTGGAAAGGGATAATTCCTTCACTCCTCTCTTGCTATTGTATTTAATTTTCCTGAATTTTATATACTAGAATTATAGCATAGGGATGTTGGAAATGCGAGAAAGCAATAGATTAAATGCCTATGAATTAGTAAGCATGATTAAAGAGTCATTGCATGGTGCACGACAGTTGATGTTGTTGATAATGGTTGTATGAATCAAACCATAGAAGCATGATTGGAAATGCAAGAGGATAGATAGATGAAGTGAATATGTACTAGCTGAAATACTAACAGACATTGCAAAGTGCATGTAAAAATGTTTGTTCATGTATATGATATTGCACATTGGTAAAAAGTGAGGTTTTACATATGCAATGAGCCACTTAAGATACTTATTGTGGTTGCTAATAAGTTATTTGTGTTCCCATTGGTTGTAGGACCGAAGAAAACCGAAGCATGGCTAAAGATGTGGATGATGATTGTTGCATATGACCAACAACTTTATGAAGAAAGGATGGTGCAACAAATCTATGATCATGAGGTTGGAAAAAGGTCTGTGTAGCATTGGTAAGAGGCCAACTGATCAGGTTAGCAGTAGGAGGGGGGCACCAAGACTGACTAAAAACCCTGAGATGCCTATGGCTCCATAGTAGAGCCTTGACCTATAATGGTCGGTGGCGCAGTTTCCTTCCATTGGTCGATGACCCAGACGAATGTGTTGGCTTGACACTGGAGAGGGCCAACCAAGTATGGGACTGGTTGGGAAGCACCAAATGCTTGGTAATTCCAGTCGACGTGAAGGTGCACTGGTTAAGCATTAACTACATCCAAGTCCATAGGAGATTCCAAGGCTTGCAAGGCAAAGCAGGACCCTGTGGACCAGAGGGGAAACGGACAATACATATAAGTATTCGTTTTCATTTATGTCTTGTTTGGAATAATGAAGATTTCAAGTATAAGTCTTCTAACAACTAAGGTATTGTTTCTTTGTTGGAAACCTTGGTCATTGCAGGAAAGCAAGACCCTGAAAGTGTTGATGTATATGTAACTTCGAAATGTATTTCATCTATGTATTTCATATATATTTATTGTACCCTTATAAGAGATGTGTTATTCCTCTATAAGGAAGTGTCGTCATGTGTATTGACAAGTGTCGCAAGTGTGTGTACTTTTCGATGGGTTATTAGACCACCATGTGTGGGGTCGGCCCTGAAATATATATTATATTGTGGACATACCTAGTTAGACAAGTCGGCCCCTTAGTGTAACTAGGAAAATAGGTTAAGTATAAATAGAGATCGGGAGATCTATATTTGATCACTCGGAAACTCATACTTCTCTCACTCAGAAAGTGACGCACTAGTGAGGAGGAGGATCATCTGCTACTAGGAGACTATCTCAGTGTATTTTTGTTGTACTTTGGTTGAGCCATTGCTCTCTATATCTCTGAGGAAGTTGTGGGGTTTTTCACCGTAGGGTTTTCCCCACGGAAACTATGTGTCTCTTGTCTCTCATGCTTTTGATTCTTGTGATGCTTGACATGATTGATATGATTTTTATGCATTGATATACTATACATGTTATTCTCTCAGTAAAGATCCTAGATTATATTCAATTAATGCTCAAAATTTAACATGGTATTAGAGCTAACCTGAGAAGAAGACATTTTGCAGTGACGGAAACTTGAGTTTCTTGTTTATTGGGTTTCTCTCCATAGATTTTCAAAAAGAAGTATAGTAGATTGACTCTACTCATCAAGGAGAATCTATCTGTCCAATCCGAATTCAATTCTGAGCATTTTCAGATTTGGCCCTAAAAATTAGGGTTTCCACAAAAATAGGAATTTCTAAAATCTGAAGACATAGCTAGAATCTCCTTGCAAAAATCGAAGTTTAGAGCTTTGGATCGAGATTTTTGGCTGGGTAGATCTTCAGGAAACTCAAACCCTAATTCAGGGCTCTCCCGAGTGAACCCGGGAGGAAAAAAAGGAAAATCTGAACAGTAAAGCTTTGTTGATCTCAAATTCTGAATACACCAGGCTGATCAGCTCATCAAGGTGCATCTTTCTATGCTTTCAGAAAGTTAAAATTCACATTTTGAATTTTTAGGGTTTTTTCGATAAACCCTAATCCGGGACCATATCCAGTCTTCAACATTTCAAGTGGTAAGACCTAAATCTTTTCTATTTCCATTTGAAGTACTCTTTAAGATGTCTCACCACACCAAGCTTGAGGATAAGCTTCAAGGGGCTGATAACTTCCGAGCTTGGAAGTATAGGATTGGGTTAATCCTGGAAGAGAATGAGTTGGACTCATATATAAAAGAAGACATCCCTATCCCAGAGAATGAAGAGGATAAGGTATTGCATAAGAAGAACTTGGTCAAGGAAAAGAGAATCATTGTTGATTCTATCAAATATCATCTAATACCCCATGTGTCTTCTCTAAGGACACCCAAGGAGATGTTTGACTCTTTAACCAAGCTATTTGAAGGGAATAACATAAATCAGAAGATGACCTTGCGGAATCAATTGAAAGGAGTCAAGATGTCAAATGGAGAAACCATTCAATCCTATTTCTCCAAGGTCTCTCAGATTAAGGAACAACTTGAAGCTGTAGATGAAATGGTGGAGAATGGTGAAATTGTTATGACCACTTTGAATGGCCTACCTAGGTCATGGGACTCTTTTATCCAGGGGATCTGTTCCAGAAAGAAATTAATCTCCTTCAGCAGATTGTGTGAGGAATGTTCTCAAGAAGAAGCAAGGCTTGTGGCAAGAGAAGAAAAGATGGGGAATGAAGATCAAGCTCTCACAGCACAAACTAAGAATGGCAAGTTCAAGAGGGAGCCATCCCATTACAAGAAGAAATCTTCTCATCATTATCACAAAGACAAGAAAGATCTAAGGTGTTTCACTTGTAATGAGAAGGGTCACTTTGCTTCAGAATGTCCCAAGATCAAAAGGGACAACCACAACAACAACAAATCCAGCAAGAAGAAGAAGGGTAACAAAAGAAGGTACCATGCTCATGCTGCCGAAGATGATGAACCTCCAAAGAAGAAAGCTAGGGAAGAAAGTGAAGATGACTCATCAAGTAAAGAAGAGTATGTCCTAATCTCTGCTCTCACAGATACAATCTCCCATGGTTGTAATGATTGGTTAATTGATAGTGGGGCTTCCAAACACATGACTGGGTTTAAAGAATCTTTTGTAAATCTGTCTGAACATGAATCACCCCATAAAGTGAAACTTGGGGATGATTATCAATATCCCATCAAAGGAAGTGGTGAAGCCTCCTACAACCTAGATTCTGGAAAATCTTTGAAGATGAAAGAAGTCCTTTATGTACCTGGGCATTGGATGCAAAAGGTATGAGGGTTTCATTTGTGGATGACCAAGTCCTAATGTGGCCAAAGGGAAACACCATAGATGATGCAGTGTTGATTGGAGAGCAAGAGGGAGGTTTGTATAAATTGAAAGGACAAACTGAACATGCCATGATGCATGATTCCATGGAGCCAAGTGAACTTTGGCATAGAAGACTTGCACATATGCACTACAGAGCATTACCAATTGCAAGGTTGTAGAAGTTCTTCCTGAAATCAAGACCAATAATGAAGGTGTTTGCAAAGGATGTGCAAAAGGAAAGAACATTAAGAAGGCATTTCCAAGCAGTGAAAGCAAGGCAAAAGGCATCGTGGAAATCATCCACTCAGATGTTTGTGGTCCCATGTCATCCAGTTCTCTAAGTGCGTATGTTTACTATGTCTCTTTCATAGATGACTTCTCCAGGAAGACTTGGGTCTACTTCTTGAAGAACAAAGATGAGGTGTTTGACAAGTTCAAGGAATTCAAAACCTTGATGGAGAATCAAACTGACAAGAAGATCAAAACATTTAGATCCGACCATGGTGGAAAATTCACCTCAGGTGACTTCAAGAAGCTTTACAGTGATTCAGGGATTAAGAGGGAGTTGATTGCTCCTTATAATCCACAACAGAATGGAGTTGCAGAAAGGACGAACAGAACAATCATGGAAGCAGCAAGGGCAATGCTGCATGACCAAGATCTACCTATGCATCTATGGGCAGAAGTAGCTCGAACAACTATATATGTGTAGAACAGAACACCCCAAGAGATATTGGACAACAAGACACCAGAAGGGGTCTTTTCTGGTAAGAAACCTGAAGTCAGCCATCTCAGAATATTTGGTTTTCCAGTATACATTCATGTCCTAAAGGAAAAGAGGACCAAACTCGATCCTTCAGGAAAGAAGGGTATCTTTGTGGGTTATAGTGAAAGCTCGAAGGCTTACAGAATATACTTTCCAGGGTTCAAGAAGATTGATGTCAGCAAGGATGTAACATTTGATGAAAACTCAGCATTCATCAAATCAAGGAAGGCACCTATTGAAGTTTATGAAGAACCTAAGGAAACTAGATTTCAAGACACTACCATGACTGAAGCAATTCCAAAAGTTGTTCGTGAGTTTGAAGATATGCAAGAACATGTAGATCCACCCCATGAGGATAACTCTCACAAGAGGAAACCTGCATGGGCTAGAGAGCTCATTCAAGATGTAGAAAGATTTGGCATTCCAAAAGAAGATCACAGAGCAAAGAAGAGAACCAAATCACATACCAGCTATGTTGCTTTACTCTGTGACATTATGAACAAAGAACCTTCCAGTTATGAAGAAGCAACGGAAAAGAAAGAATGGAAGGATGCCATGGTTGAGGAATACCAATCAATAATGAAGAATGATGTTTGGGATGTTGTCCCAAGACCTAAAGAGAAGTCTGTTGTGACTTCCAAATGGATTTACAAAATCAAGCATGTTGTAGATGGTAGTGTAGAGAAATACAAGGCAAGATTCGTAGCTTGTGGCTTCTCTCAGAAAGAGGGAATAGATTATGAAGAAACTTTTGCACCTATAGCTAGGTATATTTCCATCATAATAGTACTTGCCTTGGCTGCAGCAATGAAATGGAAAATACACCAGATGGATGTCAAGACTGCTTTCTTGAATGGTGTAGTTGAAGAGGAAGTATATGTGGAGCAGCCACTCGGTTTTGAAATACATGACAGGGAGTTATATGTGTGCAGATTGAAGAAAGCCTTGTATGGCTTGAAGCAAGCTCCCAGAACTTGGTAAGGTAGGATGGACAGTTTCCTATCTAGTTTGGGCTTTACCAAGAGTAAAGCGGATTCCAACCTTTACTACAAGGTTGAGGAAGGAAATCCTGTGATTCTACTCCTGTATGTGGATGACTTATTTGTAACAGGAGATGAAAAATTGATTGCAGATACTAAGAGGAAGCTTGCTACCAAGTTTGATATGAAAGATTTGGGAATGATGCATTATTTCCTAGGTATGGAGGTGTGGCAAAGTGCAGGTGGGATCTTCCTTTGTCAAGGGAAGTACACAGTAGATATCCTGAAGAGATTCGGGATGATGGATTGCAAGGCCATGGCCACACCTATGGCATCGAACCTAAAGCTTCTATGTGATGCTTCATCTGAGCCAGTCGATATCTCTATGTATCATCAAATGATTGGGTCCTTGATGTACTTGACGAACACGAGACCAGATATTTTCTTTTCTGTGAACACATCCAGATATTTGCTTTTCTGTGAACACATTGAGTCAGTTACTAACAGATCCGAGGAGTGTTCATCTGATTGCTGTAAAGCATGTTCTGAGGTACCTGAAGGGTACAGTGGATTATGGGCTCAAGTATGAAGCGAATCAAAAGTTTAACCTGCAGGGTTATGTTGATTCAGATTGGGCTGGCAGTGCTACAGATAGGAAGAGCACATCTGGATCCTGCTTCAGTATGAGATCAAGTGTGATCTTTTGGTTTAGCACGAAGCAGTCCTGCGTAGCATTGAGTACAAATGAGGCAGAGTATGTTACAGCCTGTTCAGCTAGTTGTGAGGTAGTATGGCTACGGAATCTACTGTTTGAGTTATTTGATCTCCCGTTGGATGCTACTGGTATCTTTTGTGATAACCAAAGTTGTGTGAAGCTGTCTGAGAACCCAGTGTTTCATGACAGGTCGAAACACATAGAGATCAAATATCACTATATCAGGGATATGGTGTAGAGAGCAGCCGTGAAGCTCCTGTATGTTGTGACAGACGAGCAGACTGTAGATGTGTCGATGAAGCCACTAGCCAGGGTGAAGTTTGAGTACTTCAGGGAGAGGCTTGGTGTTCTTCAGATCGACGATACTTTGAGGAAGAAGTGATGGACATATTTGCTGAAGCCATTCCAAGCATGTTGGAAGGAGGATCCTTCACATGGCTATGGATGTAAGTGCTGGATAATGAGCATCAGGAAGATGCTACAGTTACTGCTCTGTATATGCATTATGTTGGATGTTGGATATGATCAGTTGGATCATTTATATTTGTATGTATGTACACATCGTGTTGATGCTGGATATGATCAGTTGGATTATTTATATTTGTATGTATGTACGCATCGTGTTGATGCTGGATATGATCAGTTGGATCATTTATATGTATGTACGCATCATGTTGGATGTTGGATATGATCGGTTGGATCATTTGTATGTATTTTGTATATGCATCATGTTGGATTCTTGGACCATGTATCTGTATATGTATCAGGTGGATACATTGTATGATCAAGTAGATCATGTATGTTGATATGTATCAGTTATGATCAGGTAGATCATGTATGTTGATATGTATCAGTTATGATCAGGTAGATCATGTATGTTGATGGATACATTGTGTGGATCATGTATCTATGTATCAGGTGGACACACTGTGTATGGTGATATGTATCAGGTAGATACTTGGTATGCATCAGATGGATGCATTGTATGATCAGGTTGATCATGATGATGATCTTTAGGATGTTGCTCCAGATGATATGTACCAGGATGGTACAAGTGATGATGATCAGTATGATCATGGGCATCATGATGATGCCTTGAGCGATGATGATCCGTTGGATCATGAGTATCAGGTTGATACTTGGAGGTCAGAGATGATATGTGGTAGGTTGTGCAAATAGCATGTAATCAGTCCTAGGAGATCTTGTCGGTCGTGCTGCGGCACATAAATGTTCCTGGGGTACTCTTTCGGTATTTCTATGTAGTATGTAATCACTCCTCAGATATCCGATAGGTTGAGCTGTGTGCTCGTAATCAGTCCTGGGATGAGGTATTACTACGGAGACATGTAATCAGTCCTGGAGATCCGAGAGGTAGAGCTGTGTGCTCGTAATTAGTCCTGGGATGATCTTTAGAGATCTTGTCGGTCGTGCTGCGGCACATAAATGTTCCTGGGATGCTCTTTAAAGGTTTTCTCTATCCACATGTAATCAGTCCCGGAGATCCGATAGGTTGAGCTGTATGCTCGTAATAAGTCCTGGGATGCTCTTTAGAGATCTTGCTAGTCATCCTGCGGCACATAAATGTTCCTGGGATGCTCTTTAAAGGTATTGTGGAGGAGATGCATGTAATCAGTCCTGGGAGATCTTTCCGGTCGTGCTTAGGCACATAAATGTTCCTGGGATACTCTTTCTGGTATTGCATCCGCACATAAAATTAGTCCTGAGAGGCCACCTCTATCAAACCGTTTGCACAGATGATGAAGACCTACAGGTGGTGGGCCTGCATCCAGTATGAAAAATTAATGGCTCTGTAGAAATTCCTATGATGAGTAGAGTCAGAGATTGGTTGAGATAGCAGCAGCAGTGACGATGATGATGACGATGCATCGATGACGACGATCCTGAGAAGAAGACTTGTCTAGCAGAACTGTGTCGAGAAATACATTCATAGTTAAGAGGGAGTGTTGATGTATATGTAACTTTGGAATGTATTTCATCTATGTATTTTATATATATTTATTGTACCCTTATAAGAGATGTGTTATTCCTCTATAAGGAAGTGTCGTCATGTGGATTGACAAGTGTCGCAAGTGTGTGTACTTGCCGATGGGTTATTAGACCACCATGTGTGGGGTCGGCCCTAAAATATATATTATATTGTGGATGTATCTAGATAGACAAGTTGGCCCCATAGTGTAACTGGGCAAACAGGTTAAGTATAAATAGAGATAACGAGATCTCTATTTAGATCATCCGAAAAGACACACTTCTCTCACTCAGAAAGTGGCACACTAGTGAGGAGGAGGATTATCTACTCTAGGAGACTATCTCAAGTGTATTTTGGTTGTACTTTGGTTGAGCCATTGCTCTCTCTATCTCTGAGGAAGTTGTGGGGTTTTTCACCTTAGTGTTTTCCCCACAAAAACTCTGTGTCTCTTGTCTCTCATGCTTTGATTCTTGTGATGCTTGTGATGCTTATTGTGATTGTTATGCATTGATATATTGTATATGTTATTCTCTCAGTAAAGATCCAAGAGTATTGTGAATTAATGCTCAAAATTTAACAGAGGAGGCCGTATAGGGATGGCTGAGAGCACAAAAATTACTATATTTGGAGAGGCGATCAACCACAATGAGAATCACTGTATTCCCGCCAGATTTAGGGAGCCCTTCAATGAAATCCATAGAAATATCTGTCCAAATCCGTGTAGGTATGGGCAAGGGTTCGAACAATCCTGCAAGGAGTGTCGTTTCACCCTTATTGCGCTGGCAGGTATCACATTCAGCCACCATGTGTTGAATTGTCCTTTTCATGCCCTTCCAAAAGAAGTTACACCATGCACGTTCATAAGTTTTTAGGAACCCAGATTGCCCTGCCGATAGAGAAGCATGGAGTTCATAGAAGATAGCATGTTGAAGATCTGTGCTCTGGGGAAGCATCAGACGACCCTTGTATCTCAGGGAAGCACCATCCCAAGAGTAATGTGGTACAGCAGAAGATTTTTTGGTTAAGCGTTGGATGATTTGAGATAAGGAATGGTCATTGACATAATCCTATTGAACATATTGTAACTAATTTGGAACAGGCATAGAAATCGCTGAAAGAGAATCTTGGGAATCAAATGTGCGAGAAAGAGCATCCACCACAATATTGTCCCTACCCTTCTTGTAAGTGATCTCATAGTCATAACCCATGAGTTTGCTAACCCATTTATGTTGTGCTGGGGAGGAGACATGCTATTCTAAGAAATATTTCAGACTCTGGTGATCAGTCTTGATGCAGAAATGATTCCCTAATAGGTATGGTCGCCACTTCTGTACTGCATGCAAAATAGACATCATTTCCTTCTCATATGTAGAGGCACCTAAATTCTTACCTGAAAGGGATTTGCTGGTGAACGCAATGGCATGTTCATCTTGAAGGAGAACAACACCAAGTCCATTGCCGCAAGCATCACTCTCAATAGTGAAGGGCTTGGAAAAATCGGGCATAGCTAGAATAGTTGTAGTACACATAGCTTGTTTCAGTTTGTCAAATGCACACTGAGTAGCATGTGTCCATGTAAAAGCATCCCTTTTCAATAGAGTATTTAATGGAGCTGCTATCTTTCCATAATCCTTGACAAACTTGCGTCAGTAGCTAGTCAACCCCAAAAAATCACGAAGGCTCTTGAGTGTCTGAGGATGTGGCCAATTGTTCATGGCATTGATTTTGGCAGGATCCACGCGAACCGCTTTTGCTGAGATAATGTACCCGATATACTCAACTTCCTTCTAGCCAAAAACACATTTAGATTGCTTGGCATGGAGATGATGGTGAGAGAAAAGTTGCATGACAAGATCCAGATGTTGGAGATGTTCATCCCATGTTTTAGTGTAGATGAGGATATCATCAAAGAATACCATAATGAATTTCCGCAAGTAGGGCCGAAATATTTTATTCATTAAGGCTTGGAATATGGAAGGAGCATTAGTGAGGCCAAAGGGCATGACCAAAAACTCATAATGGCCATCATGTGTGCGGAAAGTTGGTTTAGGGATATCATCCTCATGAACCCGAATTTGATGATACCCAGAACGAAGATCCAACTTGGAGAAAAATTGAGCCCCATGAAGCTCATCAAGAATCTCATCAACAACAGGAATTGGAAACTTATCCTTAATGGTGAGGTGATTAAGTACTCGGAAGTCAATGCAGAGGCGCCATGACTCATCATTTTTGCGGACAAGAAGAACTGGAGAAGAAAAGGAACTAGTTCTTGGGCGAATAATACCTTGCTTCAATAAGTCTCGAATGAGCATTTCAATCTCCATTTTTTGGTGAAATGGGTAGCGATAGGGCCTGATGTTGGGAGGAAAAATGCCAGGAAGGATCTGAATACGATGGTCTTCTGGACTTGAAGGTGGCAATCCCACTGGTTCAGCAAAGACACTTGTATATCGATCCATAATTTGTTGTAGATCCAAAGGAGTAGTGGAGACCGCTGATGGTTGCATCTGAATGGAATGGATCTGAGCGATGACACCATGTGAATTCTTCTTAAGGATTTTTTCCATGTGATGTGAACTGACGATGCTGAGAGACCCTGGTTGTACTCCTTTCAATGTGTGTTTTTGTCCATTGAGGGAAAACTGCATCCAAAGTTCAGCAAAATCCCATAAGATAGGGCCAAGTGTGCGTAGCCATTGAATGCCCTAAAACACATCACATACGCCTAAGGTCAAGGAAAATGATGAGTCAAGTTTTTAGGTATTTGATAACCTTTTTTCCAGCAGCCAAACTCAAGCAATGGTGATGAAACATACTCATTTGTGGGGGAAAATGTTTTACTTTAATTATTTAATGGAATTGTTTTATGATTATTCTTGGATGTTAGAATGCGTATCAAATAAAATAATTATATGGAAACCAAGCATGATTGAGCAGTTTCAGGGTCATTCAAGGATGGACGTGTAGAAGACTAAAGGATCACCAAGCTCAGTGCCCTGTTTCCTGATTTATAGAGGACGCACTCCCACTTTCAAGAAGAATCATCATTTTGACAATCAGTTAGGATCAGCATTAAATCATTTGAATATGGACCTCTCGAGTAGTGAGAGGCCCCTACTATTATTTTGAGAAAAAAATTGTTTTAATGTTTTCTGCCCTATTGATACTGCGAAGTACAGAACTTTGTTTTGACATGGATTTTATATTTCAATAAGAGATTGATGATTAATTCCAACCAGCATTTCTAAGTTTTTATTCTCTCCTGAGTACGAGTTGGGGAGGGCCCCTCCAACACGTAGGTCAGGAGATTCCTATTTGCAGGTATTTTTCCAAGTATGCGTTTTACATTGATGAACAATTCTATTACATATGGGAGCATTTGAATGATTCATTATTTATGTAGTACAGTAGAACAATTTCAGTAGTCCTGTAGGTTCTTTCTTCCAATGCATTTTTGAATCAACGATTGCATGTGTATCAGCTTTACTTTCAATACCATGGTTTATATCTGAGGTTTTTCACTATTTCTCATCATGATCAATTTCTTTAGTAGTAGATGGATCGCTTGAAACAATTGCACTTCAATTTAGTCTTGGGATTTAAAATGGTTTAGATCAGAATTCTAGTTTTAGGCATAAAATAACTATAGACCTTGTTTTCTCCAATCTTAGAATAGATCTGTTATGGCAGGTTCATTTTTAGATTTATTATTCTGCATTAAGTAATTTTATAAGATCGTTCCCTTTACTCTCAGCATTTTTATTATTTACGATAAATTTATTGCTTTATTTCTTAGAACATATTTACTGCTTTTGGTACTTTTATTTCTTAGAACATATTTACTGCTTTCAACACTTTAATTCTTTTAATTAGATTTATTGCTTTCCAGTATTTAATTCCACAGCATAACCAGTTTTCATATTTAGTAGACAACCTTTAGAACATCGATACCAACATCCAACTATGACAACAGATTATCCTATAAGAGCACAGATAGTGCATGCATCTCTAAAGTTTGTACGTTCCCCGGGTTGACATTTAAAGTAGGCTCTTGGTATAGCTGCCTTCATTAGGAATCCACATTGGGAGATCACAACTTTTTGGCACCGTTGCTGGGGAGGTGCTAAATCTTTTAGGAGACATCACCTAAAAACCACAAAAAGAAAACAAAAATTACATAAAACAAAAACTTAAATACTTTTTTACCAATGAATGCCTCATCGACAAAGGGATAGGTTTGGCCTCTTTCTACCCAAGAATTTCATGAGAAACAACAGTAATAATAGTTCTAACCATTCTCAGTATGAATTTATACACTCTAAAAATGAAACTGACTCCACATACGATCCAAACAAAAGCAACTTCACTACCAGTTCCAGCTCAAACACCTCAATGGCAAATGAAGAGGAAGAACCTAGGGATATTTTCACTTTTCCCATTAGCATACCTCTCAGAGATGCCAGAATGAAGAACATCAATCCTAATAATCTGCCAAACTTTCATGGGTTGAATTCAGAAGATCCGGACACATTCCTATTTGAATTTGAGGTAGTTTGCAGATCATTTGATTACACAACTGATGCACAAAAGCTTAGGCTTTTTCCTTCCACACTGAAAGACCTATCACTTCGGTGGTTCATGATCCTTGAAGGAAATATTATCTTTAGCTAGGATAAAATGAAACAGTCATTCTTAGAAAAATATAGGGACTACTGCAAGGCCAAAGATACTAGGGATGAAATCTTTAGGATGCAACAAGGAGATAGAGAGTCATTAGAAGATTATGCCCAAAGATTTCAACTCAGCTACAAATGAGCCAGCCATTGCACATTGGATCCTGAATCACTAAAGCTTGTCCTTCTCAGAGGTGTAAAAGAGGAGAATTTTGAAGTCTTAAATCTCCTTGGAGATGGAGATATATTCCAAAAATATTTTGACCAGATCCTGCAAATCTTCAAAAACTACTCAAAGTCTAGGAAAACTAAGAATGGGACGAGGGATACACATACAACCATTGGTGCATCATCATCCTCAACACCAACACTTACAAAATCTGAT
Organism: Larix kaempferi; assembly: GCA_027924585.1. Lineage (NCBI taxonomy): Eukaryota > Viridiplantae > Streptophyta > Pinopsida > Pinales > Pinaceae > Larix > Larix kaempferi. The sequence goes on along the minus strand of BSBM01000655.1, from coordinate 1,917,120 downwards.
TTAGGAAACCTGCTAGATGACAGGAAAACTGACATACTGCAATCCCTAGCCATGCAACTTGATGCTCTTCAAATAAAAAAGAAACATGATGAAATTAACCAAGCCTTGGCAGTATTTTGTCCTCGTTGTAGAAAGAAGCATGAGAAGGGGCATTGCACCTTGAACACAATAAAAGTATGTGGTCTCTGCACCGATGATCATTCCACTGATAAATGTCCCCTCTTACCCTCATGTAAGGTAGCTATTCAAGACCCAGCAGCTGAAGGAACTGTAGAGCAGCTCTGTTTTATAAATCAGAGGAGGAATAATTTTGTTAGGACATATCAATAGAGAAATCAAACTTACTATAATCAAGGACAGCCAAATTGGAACTCTGCACCGACTCCATGGCAAGCACATCAAAATAAAAACCAATGGCAACAAAACCAGCAAGCATATCCACCATCCTATCAACATCCATATTATCCACCATCCTATCCTCAATACCCCCCACATTTTCCATTTACCACAAATTATGCAAACTAGTACCCCCATCCATCAAATTGGAGGGCACCATTACAACAACCACTCATTATGCCACCCCCACAACATCAACCACCCCCCATACCTCCACCTATTCCAGCCCAACCAATTCCAAATCCTAATAATAACAGACCCCCACAACAGCAGCAGGCTTATAACACTGATATCACACAATTCCCAACTTATGTTGTAGACACCATAGAAATAAATGAAATAAACCTATGATCTAGAAAAATGTTGCAGAATACATCCCCACACAACATCCAATGACCTGTACCTGAAGCTCAAGACCACACATCAGAACCCTATGTTCAGCATCCTGATGAACCAGAACCTCCCGAGGATGAAACCCAACCACTTCCATGCAACAGAAATCCCCCATTTCCAGAAAAACTTGTCCGAAATACAAAAGAAGAGGAAGAGAATACAATCTTAAACGAATTCAAACACCTAAACATCCAAATCCTAATTTTACAAGCCATAAAGGATGTGCCCATCTGCAACAAATTCATTAAAGAAAATTGCCTAAAGAAGCTGGGAAGGAGGAAGCGTGACCCACCAACTATTAATGTAGTGGGACAATTGGTCGATTTGATGCTAGGTGTCATAATAAATCCTAAATATCTTGATCCTGGTAGTCCTGTAGTAAACGTCACCATAAATAAGAAACAAATAAATAAAAGCTTAATCGATTTAGGAGCTGCGATCAATGTCATGACTAAGGAAACCATGTTATACCTGGGACTCCAATCAATGGTAAGACCAACCACAACAGTACTCCAACTAGCAGACACGTCCATTGTGAAGCCCGAAGGAATGCTAGAAGACATTATGATCAATATCGAGTCCTGGGAATACCCAACTGATTTTATAATAATCAAAATCAAAAGCAAACTTAGTGGCTATCCAATTATCCTAAGTAGACCTTGGTTAGCAACTGTGGACGCTTACATAGGTTTCCGATTAGGAAATATGACAATCACCAATGGACATACCAGGAAGAAAATCACAATCTACCCACCAGCAATGAAGTCCTCAGAGTTAGAATATCAAAATTGGACTGATGATTACCAAAACACACCAAATCACAACCTCCGACCTATCCTGACAATTGATGCTGCAATATCTTTAAAAGCAGTAGATGAAGATGGCCATATAGATAGATTTATACAAAATATATCTCCTAACAATCATGTTATTCAAGAATTTTTTTCTACAGAAACAGGTGAAAGTTCAAAATAGAACACGGATGACTTATGTACAGAAGTACTGCCAAAACAGATTGAGAAGGTAAAAGTCGTGGAAATTGACCCTGGCAAAACAGTCAACATAAATTCCAATTTAGAATCGGAGCAAGAAGAGAAATTGATGAAGATACTAACACAAGTAAAGCATTTGCATGGACATATGCATATATGAAAGGAATACATCCTGATATCTGCAAATACTACATTTACATCAAAGAAGGTTCTACTCCCATCAGGCAACCACAAACAAGGATGAACCCTACACTAAAAGACATAGTCAAAGTGGAATTACAAAAGTTATTAGATGCATGGTTCATCTATCCAATATATGATAGTGAGTGGGTCTCACCACTAGTCATAGTGCCCAAAAAAGGAGGAAAATGGAGAATTTGTGTGGACTATAGGGAGCTGAATAAAGCAACAAAGAAAGATCATTTTCCACTTCCATTTATAGACCAAGTGCTGGATACATTATCTGGAAACAAGTACTTTTCATTCTTAGACGATTTCAGTGGTTACAACCAAATTTTAATACACCCATCTGATCAATATAAGATGACCTTCACATGCCCATGGGGAACTTACGCCTATAGGGTCCTACCCTTTGGTCTATGTAACACCCCAACAACATTTCAAAGAGCCATACTGAGTATTTTCTCTGATTTTTTGAATAACAAAATGGAAGTATTCATGGATGATTTCACACCTTATGGACAGAGCTTTGAGCAGGCATTGAAAAATCTTGAATTAGTATTAAAAAAATGTATTGAAATGAGATTGTGCCTAAGCAATGGCAAATGCAGGATGTTAATGGAAGAAGGAATTGTTCTAGGACATCATATATCACAAAGATGTATAGAGGTGGATCAAGCCAAAGTATCAGTAATTAAGACACTGCCCCCACCTGTCAAACAAAGAGATGCGAGAAGCTTCCTTGGACAGACAGGGTACTACAGAAGGTTTATTGAGAATTATAGCAGAATTGTTGCCCCCGTGTTTGCACTTCTCACAAAAGACAATGAGTTCATATGGACAAGCAACTGCATGTCAGCCTTTGAAATTCTTAAACAGAAAACCATCACAGCACCAATACTTCAAGGACCAAACTGGGAAATTTCATTTCACATTCACACCGATGCATCAGATAAAGCCATTGTATTTGTGCTTGGGAAAGAACAAGACAAGAAACCCTATGCCATATACTATATAAGCAAAAATTTGGCTGGGGCAGAACTCAACTACACAGTCACAGAGAAGGAATTTCTGGCAGTCATACATACAATCAATAAATTCAGGCATTACATTACAGGATACCAAAGTTTTATCCATACTGACCACTCAGTGATCAGATATCTTATGAACAATCCTAATACCAGTGCAAGGATTATTCGATGGATGCTACTTCTACAGGAATTCGACATCACTATAATAGATAAACTAGGCAAGCATAATGTCGTAGCAAACTTTTTGTCAAGAGTAACACATGGGAAAGATAATGAATTGGTCCAAGATAACTTCCCTAATGAGCACCTTTTTTCCATATCAATAAAAAGCCCATGGTTTGCTAACATAGCAAACTATTTGGTATCCAGGAAGTTTCCAGAACATTACAGTTATAAAGAAAGGACAAAAGTAATAAGACAAAGTGTGACATATATATGGATAGAGGGAATTCTTTTTAAACAAGAACCAGATCAAGTACTTAGAAGGTGCATTAGGGAAGATGAGGTACATGACATAATGCATGCCACCCACAATGAACCCTGTGGAGGAAACTACGCTGCAAAAAGGACAGCCTACAAGATCTTGCAAATAGGGTATTATTGGCCAACACTCCACAGAGATGCTTATGAGTATGTGTCCCATTGTGACGATTGCCAGAGAATGGGAAAACTGACGCAAAAACAAGAAATGCCACTACATCCACAAATCTCTTTAGAGGCATTCGATAAGTGGGGATTCGATTTTGTTGGCCCATTCAACCCACAGTCCAATCAGAAGAGCTACATCCTTGTATGCATTGATTACCTTACAAAATGGACAGAGGTAGCAGCACTGGCTGCTGCAAATGAAACCAGTGTGGCCAAATTCTTTACTGAGCAGATCTTTCACAAATTTGGGGTGCCAAGAGAAGTAGTTTCTGATCAAGGACCACAATTCACATCAAATTCAATTAAAGAATTGATGAAAAGAAACAATGTAAAGCACAGACAGTCATCCTCCTACCACCCTCAAGGAAATGGTCAAGCTGAGGTAACCAACAGGGAATTAGAGAGAATCTTGACAAAAATTGTTCAACTTCACAAAAAGGATTGGGCTGATAGACTTAGTGAAGCAGTCTGGGCTTACAATACTACATGGAAAACAACAACAGGATTCACACCTTATGAATTGGTCTATGGGAAAAAGGTCATGCTACCAATAGAATTTGAAGTAAAAGCATTAAGAATTGCAGCCGATCTAAATATGAACCTATTAGACATAAAAAAAGAACGCATGCTACAGCTAAATCAACTGGATGAACACTGCCAACAAGCACTTACACATACTGCAATCATCCAACAACAAAGAAAGAAATGGCATGACCAACATTTGAAGGATAAGATATTCAACGAAGGTGATTGGGCACTACTCTACGACTCCATATTTCACACATTCAAAGGAAAGCTAACCACTAGATGGCTTGGACCTTACATTATACAGAAAATTTATGACAATGGCACTGTGGGAATTATTACAATTGATGATGATGAGTTGCCCATGATAGTGAATGGGCATCACCTAAAAATATTCAAAAAACCACAGTCCAAAGAAAAATTTACACAAATACTCTACCATCAACAATTGATGCTGATAGAACATGCTACAAATCAATGAAGTTCAACGCATATCATGAAAAAAAAAGGAGAAAAAAATAGAGAAAAAAAAAAGAGGAAAAAAGAAAATAGAAAAAAAAACAAAACAAAAAACAACACACAAAAGGTAACAAAAAATTTACAGGGCATCGACCACAATTCAAGCAAGGTTGCCATCTATTCAAGCGAGCCAATGAAATAATTCAAGTGAGGGTGCCACCTATTCAAGAGAGCCAACAAAAATTTCTACAACTACGGACACTCTATAGTATCACCACAAAAAGCTACCAACTATTCAAGTGAGCCTGCAAAATAATTCAAGCAAGGGTGCCAACTATTCAAGCAAGCCTGCAAAATAATTCAAGTGAGGGTTGTTATACCTCCATGTTCCACAGTGTCGCATCTCCACCTCAAATAGAGCTGACGACGCTTCCCGTACTGCTTAAAACACTCAGAAGAGAAAAATGATGAGTGATCCTTGAAGGCAAATCTACCCTGTCAAGATTCAACCTAGCATGAGATTTCATTTTCCCTAACTACCGCACCTTGCTCAATGTTAGGTGCGCGGTAGTCAGTACTACCGTGCTATGCTCTGTCCCTGCCACGCGGTACTACCGCGTTATGCTCTGATCTAGGGGCGCGGTACACCTTTTTTAGCCTTTTTGCCATGGCTTGTGGGATTTTGGATTTTCGAGAGATTTTTGAGGATTGGGGTCCTTGATTCGATCCTAACTCACTTTCTGTGATTAGTAGGCCTGATCCACTAAACTCTCCCTAGATCCACCCTTCTCTCTTGTTGGTTAACCCTACCACACACTATAAAAGAGAGGCATTCCATGACCAAAAGGGAGGACTCTTAGAGGTATCAAACTTATGATCTTGTAGCTTTGTGGAGATAGCTAGAGGAGGAAGCACTTGGAGCTGGAGGATTGACTTGGACATCAAGCAACCTTTGTAAGCATTCTTCAAGTTTGTAAATAAATAACTTGTCTTGTTTCTCCCATTTCATGTGCATTATATGAGTTTCTGACATGGAATGTATCTAATCTGGATTTGAATCTAGTCTTTACTTCAAGGTATTTGGAAGCTTGTATGCTTGTTCCTTATTTGATTTCAACAGGTTTTACATTGGAGCTTTGGGATCAAGAGTCGAAAACGGGACAAACGTTGAATTGAAAGGTGAGTTATATCTTTCATATCTTCTGAATGCATGTAATCTTGTTGTGAAAATTAGTTCAATAAATTCAAGGTAGCATTTGTTTTGTTTTGTTCTTATCTTAGAGACAGTTATAAATCTGCTTTAATTTAAGAGAATTTTGACTTATCCATAGGGAAAAATTATACCAACAAGAATGGAAACTCCGCTGGTTTGAATTCCATCTAATTGATTGAGTTCACTGTTATCCATCTTTTGATTGTGACTTTTTCTTTCTTTTCAAACTAGTATTGAATTTTGGTCTCTTTGACCTTTATTCACCCCTCCTCTCTGTATTTTTCCTTCCTGTGTGATCAATGAGTCCTCTGGGTCTGCAACAACCCTGAAAGTTTCATCTTTCTTTTCAAAAGTTGTGCTTTTCCACACTTTGCAATAGTACCGCGCCCTCTGCGTTGAACACAGCGTGGTAGTACCCGCGTTCCCTGCATTAGTACCAGAGCAGTAGTACAACAGTACCCGCGCTTTAGTCTGACTCTGCCACGCGGTAGTGTCTGCATACTATCAATTTTTCTTGCTTGCTTGGTTTACTGAGTCATTTCTTGATTTCCTCTGCCTTAGTTGGTATTTTCTGCTTGTTGTTACCATCCTGTTCATTTTACAGTCTGTGTGGTGTGTTTATTTCTTTTTTGTGAGCTTGATTATTGTGTGAATTAGTGGCATTATTGGCACATAGGGTCACCCCTTCACTTTGAGTGCATTGGCTTGATATTCCCATCACAACCAGACCATTACTACTGTTCTCTGTTACTAAATTGGGTAGTTTTCATAGTCACATTGTTTCCATTATTATCATTAAAATTCACATTGAAAGTCATCATTGGAAAACATTTGTGTTATTTTGATTAAAATGGTCTAGTAGCATCATTGTGCATTAGGAAGTTAACCATTGAAATTTGCCACAGAAATTCCCATTTTTTGAAGCATATTAGTTGTAAGATCAGTGAATTGGAAAGAAGTGTTTCAGTTTGGCTCTATTTACAGAAAGAAAACAAAAAAGTTTTCGCTTTGGTTTTTTGCTTGTGAAAGTCATGCATTTATGATCGAAGAACTCTCTCTCTTCTATAGCTAGTTTTCATCGAAGACAAGGCTTATTTCGATTCATTCTCACTTGCATGGTTTGGGTCGTCATAACACCACCAAGTTTCACATCCATTTACCCGATTGAGTAATACAACCACTAAAATTAATCTCCCTAACTAAACCAACATTAACCTCACTTGAGGAAATCAAAAGAATTTGGTAGTTAGGTAGGACACCGGGGATGGGCATCAAAATAATTCCCCCTTGTCATTTTCATCTAATACATAGTTGTTGTCCTCTAGGGAACTAAAATCCTATAGTATTTATTGACACAGTCACATCCAGTTTGTGGACGGGCCTCCTGACTGTTTTTAACTTTCAAGGGTTAAACGGCCGTGAGATTGAGAACCGGATGGACTCTATGGAATTCTGCACTCCACTTAGCCCTAAGGTAACATTGATCATTGTCTTCCTTGTAATTCATAGTAATGCAAGGGTGATAAGGCAGAAGCGCCCAAAACCTTTTCCAACTTGTCATGAACGAGGTAGCTTAGTGACTTTTCTACTAGGGCTCTTTTACCCAGGATCCCTTTCGGTAGAGGGATATCCTTCTCATATCGGTCTCTCATGTTGTATTGTTTGACTTGGATTTCATCACCTTGCGAAGGATACAGCTTGTTGAGGTCTCCAGCTCTTAGTTAGGAGTTTGCTTGTTATCTCATCTTTATAGAGGGTCATTTTTCTTTTTAGTGACTGCTTGTTGGCATTCTGGCCATTATTTTTATCAGCTCGCTTACTGGGACACCGGTCTCAGTATAGATTTTAGAGCTTGCTTTTTTTTGTCCTGCGAGCCTTGCTTTTTCTAGCTCCTCTTCTGCACACTCGGCTCCATTAGAGTTTTTGAGTTCTTTGTTACGAAACTGCCCCCAAATTTCATTTTCCTACCATCATGTCAAAACCACCACGGAGATCACGACGAGTATAGGGTAAAAGCCCTCCACCGCCACCACTGCCACGGACCTCCGGTCCACCTGCATCACGCATTCCCGCTCCTCCCGGCCGCGGTGCTGATCGAGGGAACATTCCACCGCCGATACATACTACATCTTTAGCTCCACCTGTAACTATTACTCACAGCACAGTCTCAGAATCTCTTACAGCTTCTGCAACCACTAGCATATCTGAGATTTCTACTGTCACTTCACCCACTGTTATTCCAGATATATCTGCCATAGTGGACAACATTATAGCGGCTGAATCTAGTACAGCCCAAAATGCCAGACCAGAGGTCATCCTCCTACCTGATGTCAACACATCCCTTCCACCAGAAACTTTCCCTGATGACACAGACGGATCTGTTGGCACCACCGAAGGGTCTGACCAGGATATACCTGGCCTGATCTCAGTCCCAGGTGGGTACGTCGAAATTGTTGAAGACACTCGACTTCCTGACACACCTTTTGAACCTGATTATGGCTTCATCACTTCCCAGGCAGAACTTCCGCCTGTTATTACTACGCCATCCAATGTTCATCTACAGGAAACCAGTTCTTCTAGTAACGTACCTCGTACAATATCTCTCCCCAACCTTCCCCTGGGACATGAGATCATGGCCTCCATTCAGTCTAGTATGGTTAGTCTAGCAAATTCCCCGTTAGCATCGGCACAGTTTAAGCGTGACACAGAGCAAATGCTCTCCACAGCTTCCCGATATCCACCTGTTACTCGTCCTTTTGACTTTCGGGATCCCAACATCCAGTCTAGCAAATAATTTCATCACTCCTATGCAGACGGCTCCGGACCTTCGGGTGTTACTATACCTAGGTTCTTTTCGGACCCCGGAAACCCTTTTCAGGACATGAACTCGGACCCAGTCTTCGATGGTCCCCCTATCATTGAGCACGTTATGCACGGCACCCCCAATACCCCTCGGTTAAATTCCCCACATTTATTACCATCACCTATGTTTGGCGCACATTCTATGAGGGATAACCCGGTTTTTTCTCCGTCCTCTCCTATCAAATATGGAAGACCCCCTCCACAAATCGGCACTTTTGGCGCCGTTGGCCAATCAACACTATCGTATTTGGCTTGCGGCAGAAGAACACCAAGTCATACTGCTGGATCTTCCGTTTTGACCAGAGGATCACCTTCGGCCACTATCTACACCATCTCAGGAGGTGGACAACCGACTGGCATGGTCCCCAACTCCAACAACCAAACTCTTCCTGCTGGGCCATCAACCCAACCAGCGGGAGGACAACCCTTTGTTGGGAACCCCGTTCCTAGTCAACAACCTCCTCCTGTAGGGCCATCCAACCCATCTGCTGGAGGAAAACCTATTGGCTCCATCCAACAACCCTCCCAACCAGCAGCATCTGCTCAGTATGGTATGTACAACACACTTGGCAGCGGACAACCTTATACTGGCTTTCCAACCAGACCTCATCCTCAACATCCCCCGTCAGGTATGCTTCCTTCTTGGGACCCTCAAATCCCACAGAGTGGGGGGTACTCACTATTTGGAAAATGGAACCCAGCTGGGGGGCAATCTCAGATTCCCCCCAACTTAAACTCCGGCTTCCCTTATCCTTCAGCTGCTACAACTCCGTGGAACCCATCTCTTCAATTTCCACACGCTCCTCAAGTAGGAACGAACTTTCCATGGACACCATTGTCGCAGCCACCCCCCAACCCTGCTATGGGAAACCCTCCACTTACTCAATATAGTGGTAACATCCCTGGAACACAACAAATCCAAGGAACTTTTACCCAACCAGGAGCAGCAACTATTCTCGGGTTTCAACAACCCCAGGGTACCATACCTACCATCCCCACTCAGCAGAACATCCACCAATCGGTTACCAACACTCAACTGGTTAACCAGATGGCTTACTACCCACAGAACTTCCAGCAGTACCCCCCGGGAAACACATATGTGTATAACACACAACAGTATGCTATGCAGGGCCCCCCAGTGTTTTCTGCGCCACATGGTTATTACTCATACCCGCAGACTAATCGTCAACTTCCCTTTTTGGCCACGTTAGACTTACTTGATTTGTCGAGGCTCATTAACGATCCCATATGGCATGAACCTCACTGGGCACCCATTCCATCCAAACTTCCATCGGACATTCCTAAGTTCGATGCTAAGCCCAGGGAAGACCCCAAAAACCACGTAATGACCTTCCATCTTTGGTGTTCATCCAACTCCTTGATGGATGATTCCATTCGACTACGGCTCTTCCAACGTACGCTTACCGGCACGGCAGCAAAATGGTACATCGAGCTGCCACAACACTCTTTCCACGATTTTAACACTCTGGCTATGCAGTCTCAGACTCATTTCCATCTCCCCATCCGGTATGAGACTGGAACAGAATTGTTAACCTCACTGCGTCAAACCACTTCTACGCACATTTCCATGAGTGGCGATGACGCCGTAGGCTAATCAAGGCACCCATTCTAGATCAGCTACTCGCTGATTGGTTCATGAAATCCTTTTTGCCTCCCATAGCCAGAGACATCGCTATGCGCAGACCGGTTACAGAAGAACAAGCCATCTCGGCAGCTCAGTACATGGATTTGGTGTACACCCAATCCGACACTTTACACAAACTTCTTCCCCATGCCGCCCGCGTTACCATTGATCCAACGAAACCTACCACTGAACCCCCCATTGATGGTATTGTCGGTTCAGTTAAGGCCCATCCTGCTACCAACTCGATGGGACAACAAGCTTCTGCTTCCCCCACTCTACCTCAGGCTGCTTCAAAAACTACTACTTCTCCTGCTATTTCCTCCGAAGTGAACACAGTTCAATCTACGTCACAACCATCCGGAGGAAAGAAGAAAAAAAATCATGGTAAATCCAAGAAGAACCAGCAGGAGAACCCCAAGCCACAACCCACCCACAATGACCAGAAACCACGTCGAAAGGCTAAGTTTCCCTGCCTAATTTGTCAAGATGATCACTACACACGTGACTGTCCCTACAAGGATGAAGTCAACAAGTTCGTTAAAGGATCCTCTCGCCCGGCAGTATTAACTGACCCTTTCCCTCAACAACAACAATAGATGGTTTCCCAAGAAACCCCACACGAGGGCAACTCAACCAACCCAACTCGCGGAGAGACATCCACAAATCGTGAAATCCTGATGACAAGTAATGAGGAGATTCATATAACCAGTCGTTCAAAGACATATGAAAACCCTCCAAGTTCAAACAAACAATCGGAGACAGCCAAAGGAAAATCTCCCGTTGAAGATCCGACTCCTATTCCCCCCCCTACCGGCCATCTCCATATCGAGAGACTGCTTACGGATACAGTGCTACACCCACCCAAGGGCACCATATGAAAGGCGACATTTAATCCCAATGCATGAGCTGCCCAAAATTACAACATTGTTGAGGATTTAGCTCAAGCACCTTGTGCCATGTCGACTCTCGAGGTTCTCCAACACTGCCCCATGCAGCGTAGAACCTTACTTTCAGCACTGGGGGCAATGGACCCAGATACTTCAAACTCCATTATGTTTAACTTGGAGCACGCCAAACCTTGGCTTTCTCACCAGTTAGCCTTCCAGGTTCATACAAAAATCCGTGGAAATAGCATCCATCGCACTGTGTTAGATGAAGGTGCCTCCACGTCGATAATGTCTTTGAATTGCTGGAGAGCCTTAGGCTCACCCAAAGTCATAACCTCTCCCACTACTCTCAGGGCATTTGATGGACACGGTTTCCAACCTTATGGACTCATTCCCTCAATTGGTGTTGAACTGGGGGGAAAAACAGTATCCATACACATTGAAGTCGTGGATGCACCCTTAGATTACAATCTTCTACTTGGCTGGAACTGGTTTTACGCCATGATCGCCATAGCATCTACCGTCTTCTGGATTGTGCAATTTCCTCATGAAGGGAAAATTGTCACCATTGATCAACTTGATTACTGTATCTCAGACTCTCATCCAAACTCCGCCAACACCGTCCCGTTATTGGATCAACCTCGGTACTGGTTCCAAGACATTGGTGTTGGTCTCATGAAGGATTCTTCCCTTATTGGAGTTTTTCTAGAGCTGGGGACCCATGTACAACCAGTCAACATGATTTCACCCAATGTCTCCCCTTCCAATGATTCATGGATGATTCCGAGTCCCTCTGAAATTGAAAACCACAGTAACTCCATGCCTCTGAATCGAAACCTCGTAGCATATGAAGTGATCCAATCAGCCACCGATTGGGTCAACTGTTCTACACATCACACCGTGGCACAGCTCTCGTTTGAGACTCATTCGCCCCTACCATTTATCGATCCTCTCAATTTGATTCTTCCCACTGACGAATCAATTATGGAGGTTATGTGCGGTGATGAGCCACCATGGGGAGATTTTCACCATTGATATTCATTCCCCACCATTCAGACGCTTGAGCCTGATACAAAACCCAGTCCTTCAGCCGGAATGGTTCAAACCAAGTTTCCCACTTCCCTCGACGAAGTATTTTCTGAAGGAAACTTGGCTAATCTTATGGAAACCACTCCTATAGATATTTCGCTGAAGCCTGGTATCGTGGAAAACATACATATTGGCAAAACATGTACTCCCCTAGAAATGGAGTTCTACTCTGCCTACTTCAAAACCTTCCACGATTTTTTTGCTTGGAGTTATGAAGAAATGCCAGGAATAGATCCCTCAATTGTGGTCCATGAAATTCCAACCTTTCCTGGCACCCGACCTGTTCGGCAAAAACTTCGGCCCGTCCATCCTCGTAAGGTAGCCGCTATTAAAGCAGAAGTTGAAAAACTTTTGCATGCCGGTTTTATTTATCCTGTCCCATTGACAGAGTGGGTATCTAACATCATTCCCGTAGCCAAGAAACAAGGAATGATCAGAGTCTGCGTCGATTACCACTACTTGAACAAAGCTTGTCCAAAGGACAACTACCCAACTCCGTCCATCGACCATATCATCGATAACTGTGCCGAGAGTGCCATATTTTCATTCATGGATGGCTTTTCTGGCTATAATCAGATCGATATCCTCCCAGCCGACCAACACAAAACAACCTTTATTTGCCCTTGGGGGATTTTTGCATATCGAAAGCTACCTTTTGGCCTTAAAAACGACGGGGAAACTTTCCAACGGGCGATGTCATACGCATTTCACGACATCAAACATATTGTAGAACCATATCTTGATGATCTTCCCGCTCACTCTCAGACCCGGGATGACCATCCTGATCACTTAAGTGCCATTTTCGAAAGGTGTCGTCGCTACAATATACGTTTGAATCCGCATAAGTGTGTCTTTTGTGTAGAAGCCGGAAAAATTTTGGGATTCATAATCTCCAAAAGCGGGATACGCTTAGATCCCGCGAAGGTAGAAGCTATCTTAGCCCTGCCTTCCCCCACAAACATACCAGAACTTCAAAGTTTGCAAGGGCACGCAAACTTTCTACGCCATTTCATTTGTAATCTTTCCGAGATAACAAAAGGCTACATGAGGCTTCTCAAGAAAAACATTCCCTTCATCTGGGATGACGAAGCCCAATGCTCCTTTGATAATCTTAAGGCAGCCTTAACCAAAGATCCTGTGATCCAACCCCCCGATTACACACGGGATTACATTCTTTATCTCGCAACTTCGACTTCCACCATCGGTATGGTGCTAGTCCAGGAAGACCACAACGGCATAGAACATGTGGTATACTGTCTCAGTAAGAGTCTTCTCGACTCTGAAACGTGTTATTCACATGTTGAAAAATTGGCTCTGGCAACAGTTTTTGCTGTCCAGAGATTCCGTCATTACATTCTACTCCACCGGACCATTGTTATAGCCGATTTCAATCCAATGTAGTATATCCTCACACGCCAAGTGCTTGGGGGAAAATATTCTCATTGGATCATCATCCTTCAAGAGTTTGACTTGGAATTTGTCAAAGCCAAGTCCAAAAAGTCTTTGGTCTTTGCCGAGTTGGTTTGTAACTTGCCCCGTGCTACCAAGCAATCCGAGCCCATCGATTCTCTTCCTGATGAATCGTTGTTCCTCATTAGCATGTATGATCTGTGGTACGAAGATATTTTATTATATCTCCAAACCCAACACTTCTGCCCTGACCTCACTTGCAATGAACGTCGACACATTCGACACCATGCTAAATACTATCTCATCGTTAACGATACTCTTTATCGACGTGGTGTCGACACCGTTCTTCGACGTTGTTTGACCCTAGATGAGGTGGAACGTGTTCTTAATGACTGCCACGCTGGAGCATGTGGTGGTCATCTCTCTGGGATGGCTACGGCCTAGAAAATACTGCGAGCAGGATATTTTTGGCCCTCAATTTTCAAAGACTGCATTGAAACAGTCAAGAAATGTCCACCGTGTCAATTCTTTCATAGTAAAACACGCTCGCACCCTGCTCCACTCCATTCTTTTATTGTCGTCAACCCTTTTTCCAAATGGGGCATAGATTTCATGCACTATAAGCCCACTTCAGCTGGGGGGCATAGCTATGCCATAGTAGCTGTCGACTATTTCACAAAATGGGCTGAAGCGATGCAGACGTATCCTGAGGACGGAAAAACAGCAGCACAATTCATATTCAATCACATTATAGCTAGATTTGGTGTCCCACAATCCATTGTGACCGATCATGGCTCCCACTTTAGGAACCATATGATCGAGGAACTAAGTGCCAAATTGGGTTTTCGCCATGAAAACTCAACCCCGTACTACCCACAAGCCAATGGCCAAGTTGAAGCCATCAACAAAGTCTTGAAACGAATGATTCAGCGTATTGTGGGTACTCAGAAATCCAACTAGCACTCAGCTCTATTTTCAACATTATGGGCATACCGAACCTCAGTGAAAAGCGTTATTGGGTTTACACCATTCCAACTGGTGTATGGCCTAGAAGCCATTTTACCGATTGAATGTGAAATTCCATCACTAAAGATAGCCATAGAGCTACTTCCCCACACCACTTCCGAAGAGGAACGATTTCTATACCTAGCCAAGCTAGATGAAACTCGCCGCGACGCTGCTTTAGCTAATGAAGCTCATAAAAAACGCGTCAAAGCACAGTATGATAAATCCGTTCAACCTCAGGTTTTCAATGAAGGTGACCTCGTACTCACATATGATCAAATGCACGATAAACTTGGAAAAGGAAAACTAGAATCTATGTGGTACGGCCCCTTTGTCATAAAACGTGTCTTGCAGAAAGGAGCTTATGAACTCGTTGATTGTGATGGTATGCCATTGGCACGGCCTCGCAATGGGCTATACCTAAAATGCTTCTATGCGTAAGGTTGCCCTACGTGGGTTAATTTTTGTACATAGTGTACTTAGCTTATCTCTTTTCGCTTTTTTGGTGTGCACATGGACCTCATGTATCCATCCTTACATTGACTCGTGATTTTATGCGCAGATGTTTGCCTACTTCGGATTTGCTGACGGTGCAAGCCGGCATACCCGGAATCTAGCTTCCTGTTGTTGCAGCAACATCCCCCCCAAAATTTTTGTAAATATTAGGGCCCCTCCTTTAAAATTTTTTTAGAAAGGATTCCTTAAGAGGCCATTCCCAGCTTTTAACTTTGTTTTGTAATAGAAAATCTCGCTATGAACCTCTCCAAGTCTTCCTTCCTCTAAAAGAATAAAATCTATGAAGTCTTCTTGGAAATCGTGGAACGATTTTATAAAGCCCCGTAGTTGCGAAAGCTTTTGGGTTATCCTCCCGAAACGGCGGAAGCCGTTTGTTTAAACTTCTCGAAAAAGGGACTTAGAAATCTTTTGAAAGTTTGCAGAACGCGCCAAGGAAGCTCCGTGGAACCATTCAGCTTTGTCTCCCGAAACGGCGGGAACCGTTTGCCTAAGCCTCCCGAAAAGATCTAGAAGTTTGCGGAAGCTGTTGATGAATCCATTCCGAAATGGCGGAAGAATTTGAGGAAGCCGCCTGAAACTTGCGGGAGCCATTCACCAACTTTTCCCACGGCCGCCAAGTGACTTAGTTTTTTGAAAAAGTTCTTAAGTCTCGAGCTTGCGGAAGCCATTCGCCAAAGCCTTCCGAAACTGCGGAAACCTTCGCGTTTTTCGTTCCGAAACCTCACCGAGAAAGTTTTTTGCGGAACCTTTTGGCTTTTTCTCCCGCAGTTGCGGAAGCCTTCACGTTTACTTTCCGAAACGCCGAAACACTTAAACCTTTCCGGAACAATTCGCAAAATCCGTCCGTAACCGCGGAAGCTTTCGGGTTATCCTTCCGAAATGACGGGTGCCATTCACCAATTCCTTCCGAAATAGCGGAGGCTAACGGCAAAAAAAAAAAAAAAGCTTTCCGAAGCACTCTCGAATCCCGGCAGATACTTAGAAATTTTTTTGAAGTTTTCAGAAGCTTTTTTCGGAAACATTTGCGGAAGCCTTCCGAAACTGCGGAAGCTATTTGCGAAAGCCTTCCGCAATTTTGGAAGCTTTCACGTTATCATCCCACTACTCACCAAAAGACTCTGACGACCACGTTCATTTTGCAGGAGCCATTCGCGAGGACCTTCCGAAACGACGGAGCTTTTTAAGTTTTCTTTCCACTACCGCGGGAGCCTCTTTCCGAAAATTTCACGTTCACGACCATTTTGCGGAAAAGTTCGCCTTCTCCCTCCGAAACAGCGGAAAATTTCGTTCTATCCTTCCGCAAATGGCGGGTGAAATTCATGATTTTGTCCTGCATGTGGCGGTCGCGCTCAAATCGAGACTGCTCGATATGACCCCGACGTATCAATATTAAAGCCGCGTTTTTAATGCGCCACCCACCGTATTAAGACCTCGCACGTGCCCCGTTCATTTAAATAAATAGTGGGGGCTCGAGCCAAACACGTTGTTATTTTTTGATTGGAAAATTTGTTGGACGCCGCACAACCGCTCCAGCTCAGCTCACTCGTCCACGTTCACGGCCACCTCATTCAATTATCTTCACGGTGCCAGGTAGGAGTTTTAATCGTTAAATTTGTTTCTTCCACGCATCAAATTACCTTTGGTTTGTTCTTTCTTCGAAGACGATAGGCATTGGTTGGATTTTGACGGGCAAAATGTCCGTCATGGGCTATTTTGCCCGTCAAATACGGTCAAAATTTCAAATTTCCCGTCATAAAAACAAAGGAATTGTAAAAAAAAAACGTTTGTATATTGTGTAAAGATCGTCAGTTCTAACGGGTGGAATCTTTCCAAATTCCTACCTGGTCTCTTATATTGTTGTGTTCGGGTGTTTAAGGTGCCGAGGCTCCATGTGTTTCTCGTTCTACCCCAGCCGAAACCCGAAACTATAGCCACCCGAGTTTTTTATCACCCACATTCCCGACGTCGTCAACCCCTGCTCAAGTTTCCAGACCTACCGTAGAATGCCTCGCCAAGTGCCATCAGATAGCCATAGGACACCTTGTCAAACATTATAAATAACGATAACAGTTAGGCTGAAATCCCTTGCCTGTTCATCAACGTGGAGGGCCATCCCTGGTTTCGTCTTAGATTTGTTACAACCCCAGACTCGCCCGCCACTAATCATTAAAAGGGCACCATGGCGAAGGACACCATCCCTCCTAGACTGGGACCAAGAGAAAGTTTCTTCTGCAACATGCTCATCCTCTCATGAGCATTCCAAACCCACCCCTTTAAAAGAATTAGGATGATTAAATCTAGATTGCTTGTTTCGAATGGTGTATTTTGCTTCCCAACATGCATCTTCACAATTTATGTATATATATCATTAGCATGTTAAAATGGTGATCTCACAGTATGTTGCACATTTTTATAATGACTTGTATTTGGTTGCTATCAGGGATAAGTCAAAATGCCAAAAGGTGGTAGGAAGAAGGCTAAGATGACAGAGAAAAATCCTACACCACTTAAAACTGAGACCACGCTCCAAGATACTAGGTGCACCAACGGTATTCCTCCTGAAATCCGATGGGGTGACATCTATAGGATGATCCAAGACCAAGAGATCCCGGATATGTTGCTAGAAGAGGAGCAAATCTATATTAATATCAGGACTTCAGGCATAGCCAGGGCTGCTACCCACCCTGAACTATTCCCATGCGCTGAAGTAATTGGATGGATTCTCCAACATACCGATGCAGATTCAAGGGTGATAAATGACAGCGGGAAAATAGCCATTGCCTCATTCCACCCAGCATACATTGCCGCAGCCTATAAATTTCCCCTCTCCCAGCAAGCTCTGATTGATATATGGCTGGGCAAAATGAACAACATTGACATGGCCAAAAAATTAATGGCCATAGGCAAGCATCTAAGAAAGAAAGGTAATGATGAATATGACGTCCAGAATCTGAGACCTCCATTCAGGCTGATCGCCTTGATGTTGTGCAGAATCTTCAGCATGCCTGATGGCAGCGTGTATAAGATTCAGTGGGTACCCATCATCCACTTCGTGGCATTTAAAGGAACTGTGTTTGACTGGGCCACTCTTCTGTCAGACAGTTTGGCCTCAATGATAGTTGCTGCAAGAGAAGGACTGGCCTTAAAGAAGGCAGAATTCTATATGTCCTCATACCTCATTGATTGTGTTTTGGCCAAGTTATCCTTTCCTAACTTAGGCTGCACATGGGACAAGGCCATCACTCCGGTTTATACCGCTTTTAGGATGATGTGGGCCCAGAATTACAAACCTAACTACAAACTCATTTGTGAGGGGTTCATCATGCCCCTATATGAGAAGATATTCAAGGAAGGGCCCAACTGCCTGTCCGAGAATGCTATGGAAGTCCTTGAAAACTACGGGGATTTTTATTGTTCAAAGCAGGGCACCTACCTCAGAATGTTTGGAGGAACTAAAGCTCCATATATTTTGCCAAGATATGCTATAGATTATGTGGTCCTTAAAGAGGCAGTAAGACAGACGTTCCTGGATGGAATTGGAGCCATGCTCAACAAACAGCATAAGGCCTCCTTTCCCCCTCTACCTTTTTGCATAAGAGCTTACAAGTTCTCGGGGGTTTCCTCAGCCGAAGAGTTTGTTCAGGAGCTGAAAGCCTTCCACTTCGGTGAGGTAATCTTCCACAGGAATGACAGGAAACGAAAGGTTGTTGAGCACTGTAAGGAGATTTATGCTCATTTCGAATACTCTCATTATCATGATGCCGAGGAGGAGGTATTTATAGGCATCAGCAACATGGCCGAGCTGCGAACCTTTCGCCAAGGCAGTGGAGCAAGTTCTAGCTCTACCAAGACCCAGGAGACTAGCCAGCAGAAAGACAAAGAAGCAGATGAGGCCCGAGCTGAGGGAGAGCTTAGATTAAAAGAAGAAGCAAGGTTGCTGCAAGAGGCTGAAGTTGCCAGATTGCAGCAAGAAGCAGAAAGTGAAAGGCAATGGAAAGAGAATGAAGATCAGCTGCAAGCTGAACAAGCTGAGGCAGAGCGGAAAGCAGAAGAAGAGCTGAAAGCAGGTGAAGATGCCCAGGCAGGTGGCTCCGGTGCACAGGATATGGAAGTTGACATTCCTCAAACAAGTGTCTCCGGCACTCAAAACGTGGAGACGGACGCAGCACAGGCTGGTGGTTCTGGTACCCAAAATGTGGGGACAGATCAAGCTTAGGTAGTCCAGACCCCACTAGCGGAAGAAGAAATAGACATTATGGAACTCCCAATTGTCCTGTACACTCCATCAGGAGAACATATGGTATCCAGGTGGGATGAATTTTTCTATGACAAGAAAAGGAAAGCAATGGTCCTTAAATCGGAAGAGAGGATCAAAAGACTCTTCCAGGAGGATATTATTACCCACCGAGAGATCACTATAATCTGGAATACATATAAGGATCCCTTAGCTATGGCATTCGCAGTTGTAGAGATAGCAAAAGCATCACTGGACAATGTAGGTGTTATAGTCAGAGAAAATGAATCGACAAAGAGGAGAGCTCATATGCTACAACATACTGTGGCTAATGAGCAAGCCTACAAGGATCTTGTGGTGAACAAGTATAATCACCTATCTGTCGAGCATAAAGAGTTGTCGGAAAAGTATAACCAGCTGGAGGAGGAAAAGGACCAACTAACACTCCAGATGATGATTGTGGAAGTAGAGAAGAACGAAGCGGAAGATAAAGCATCCCAGCTAGAAACAGACAAGATGGAATTAGCTGAACAATTAGAGCAAGCTGAGAGTAGAACGATGGAAATGTCTCCCTTCCATGAGTTGTCCTGCAGCATCCTGAAGCAAATGCATGAGACTCAGGGGCTAATCACTAATGAAGTTTGCAAGCTCAAGGCCATGGTGGTTAGGTTAAAAGAAGTTAATGCAGAGGCCCATAGGCTCAAAGATAAGCATACCCGGCTCAAGGCAAATATCCTGAGCCAGATAGAATGGCGAGAAGGAAAAGGGTATTTCCCCACACATCTCCCATTTAAGTCTGTGGAGGGTTTTAATGAAGACATAGCCCTTTTGGACTTCTGCAGAAATTGTGGCAGTAAGCTAATGGCCAGTGTACAAGGGACAAGGGACAGGATCAACGGTTTATATCAAAGAATCGAGGGAGTGCATGACAGGTGCAAATTGAATTTCCTGCAATCCCTCGATGATTTCCCAGGTGAAGAACAACGCTTGACTGAGCTGAAGGAAGAGCTGGGAATCCAAGCTGATTATGTGAAGAAAATTGATGTCCTAGCAATTGATGACCTCTAACATTATATTGGGATGCCATCGGTCCACAACCATTTACTTAAGGAAGTGCATCAAGCTGCAGTAACAAAAGTTCAAGACAATGGAGCAGAGCTCAGGAAAAATGTAACTTCTCAGAAAATCTTGCTCCCTGCTTCCGCAAATGTAGTCATCAGGGACACGAGCATATGGTATAGTTACATTGCGGAGGAGGAGAAGAAAGCAACAGCAGTAGCAGGAGCAACAGCAAACCCAGACTCTTCTCTCCCAGCAGCCCCAGCTATGGCAGCTAGCTCGATTCCCTCTCTCCCAGCAGTGACAGAAACTCCAGCTGACTCAATTTCTTCTTCCCAGGCAGCAGCAGCAGCAACAGTAAGTCCGGGTGCCTCTTCCCAAGCAGCAGCAGTAGCAACGGTTGGATCGAGTGCTTCTCTTCCAACTGAAGCACACGTGCAGGAGTGAAAGCACTGAGTTAGAGCGTTAATTCTGATTTTCTGTATTTTGGGCTTTTCATATGTGTAAATCGTGGAAGCTAGGGGAAAGCTGTCCTTATTTTCTGTTAAAATAATTTCTGTAAAAGAAAAGGAGTCACAATTTTGTCTGTTTTATAAGAGATTTCCTGTAGATGACAAGTGTAAAAGGCCAGGTGGCAGCCCAAAGGGCAATTTTGTAACTATAAATAGAAGTTAGAAAAGAATGTAAAAGACTTTTGGCAGGGAACGATTTTTTCAAACCTGTACGAGCTATCTTGTATATGTTTTAAGAAAACAAATTTTTCTAAAAAAATCCTGGAGATGGACGTTTAGCATGGGAATGAAGGATGTATGTATATTGGACTATTCTGGTGACTTCCATGCTGTAATGTGAGATATTTCTTGCTGTCTGAATTATTTCTTTGCAACTAATGATTTCACTCCTTTCTGTGCAAACGATTTCTCTGTTTCATGAGTAATGAATGTGTTTCATATTAAATTAGAAGCTATCTTCTGATATCTTTCATCTTTGCTGTAGCTTTATCTGTAAGATTTAATGGCTATTTGTTCTTTCTTTAAGATATCTTCTACAGCTCATTGCTCATGCTTTTAATTCGCTCCTTGCAGGGATAGTTAGATTTATTTCAGTCTTAAACTTAGATCTTTTTTTTCCAGTCTTGCATTTAGATTAAACTTAGAATAGGCACTTGCATTTCATTATAAAACATAAAATCCAAAAGAAAGGTGGATCAGGCCATAACTGGTATAATTGGAATAAAACTCCAAATCCACGGTTGCCGGAACCGCTAACCGGGCGGATTCCCTATACCAAACGGTAGATAATCTAATTGGGATAATCTATCGGGGAGAATCCCTTTCTCATTGATACTACGATATCCGAGGCATCAACAGTTTTTGGCTATAGAAGGAGGGCCTGAAAGTGCATGGCTGATAGAGGAAAATCTCCCACTGTCATAGATGTCACTGAAAACCCGCTTAAAGAAAGCATTTCAAACAGCCTAGATCTTGAATTATTAAATCAAGAACGCCTCATTTCTGATCCCAAGCCTCAAGAAGCTTTATACGCTGTCCCTTTTATAGAAATAGAGGATTTGAGAAGGCATACAAGATCCTACGTTAGACAAGTAGGCAGTTTAAGCGCTGTGAATTTTCTCCCTAAGAAAACTACCCCTAGAAAAGAGCCACAATACACCCGAGATTCGATTCTTGTTCAAAGTTTTGAAGGACTTGTGAATTTGACTTTGGAAGAAATTTCAGGCACTGATAACAAGGCAGATCTTGAAAACTGAGAAAAAATTTCAGACCAAGAAAACCTTGAAGAACTTATTACTCCAAAGAGTACTCCCCAGAATTCACCGTACAATTCTCCGCCAGGTTCTCCACATCCAAACATGGTTGTACCTGCTTGGAGAGCAAGGAGAGCGCTGAACCTAGCTGGACCATTCCATAATCTTCCAAAAAATCCAGAAAAGGTCTTACCTAAGTTCGACCCAGGGAAAGCCATTTCGGCAGAAGACCATCTCAAGAGTTTCTACTTAGCTCTGAATCTTTTGAACGTACAGCATGAAGATGTAGTCTGCAGGTTGTTTCCATATACATTCGAGCCAAAAGTATCATCCTGGTACTTTAGCCTACAACCCAGCTCAATCGCTAGTTGGGATGAATTCGAAAATGGTTTCTTAAAGAAATACGGAAACCAAAAAACTGTGGCAACGCTTATGAAAGAACTCTTATCCATGAGAATGGAAAAGAAAGAAAAGGTTCAAGATTTCAATCAAAGATTCACAACGCTGTTGAATAATTTCAGTGAAGCTAATAAACCAGTGGAGGAATCTCTGATTGAATACTACACCACAGCTCTTGAAGGACCCATAGCAATGTTCGTAAAAAGGTCCAAGAAAACTACCCTGATAGAGAACTTTGAGGAAGCTAGAAAGGTAGAAGAAGAAGCTGATAGCATTGCTAAACATGCCTTAGATGCAGAACGAAAACCAACAGCTAGTAAAAAGACCTTGCTGCTCACTAGAGGTAAAGAAGAGCCATCTACAGACATGGAAAATGTAGTCAAGATGATGCAGAAATTATCTAATAAAATTGTAGATCTCGAGAAAGACAAGGCTGCTAGCACATCTAAGAAACCTTTCAAGCCATTTTATAAAAGAAGGGAAGACGGTGATCAAACTCATCCACCAATGAATACTGCCCATGTTTTAAACTTGAATGAAATCGGCATGGAAAATTTCTGCACTTTTCATCAAGAACCACATTCGAAAAAGAGCTGCCCGCAATGGATTAATTCCATGAGCTTAGTCATGAACCAAATGCTAGATTCACAGATCCTAGACCAAGATGATTCTCCAGAGGATTCGAGCCCTGAGTTAGAGGAACCAACCCTGGACACTACTATGGTGTTATGGGATTGGGTACCTATGACAGAATCGACAGAAGAGAATCCCATAGAAATCTCTCCCTCTACCGTAAACGTTGCTACTCACAGCAAAGGCCCAATTGCCGATACTATGCCAAGCACAGCTCCTCATAAGCCTAAAGTTTCAAAAGAACCGCCTCGGAGGCATATAACAATTATCCCACCACAGCCCAAAGCTAGCCAAACAACGACCAAGCAGCCAAACGCTGACACCATAGTTCATCCACCTAAGGTCACAACGAGCAAAACAGATCAGCAAGCTTGAATTGGGAACGAATCTGACATAGGATATGATATTATTGAAGATATCAAGAAGGTCAAAGAAAATGTGTCAATATTTGACATGTGCGGCTTGCCCCATCAACGAGACAAACTACTACATGTTCTACAACCCCAAACCAGCACTCCATTAACGGATTCTCAAGACAATCCCGAAATTAATGAGGCTACCATCGGTGGGAAATCTAAATCTCAAACATTGCCATTCCTATTGACTTTTGAAATTTTTAAGCATAATGTTCACAACTGTTTGGTAGATTCTGGGGCATCTTCAAATGTCATGCCATTGTCCATTTGTAAAAAATAAATGGGCAGCCTGTGCCATCTCCAGCCCAAATTATCCAATTAGATAGGACTGCTGTCAAAGTAATTGCGGAGATGAAAGACGTCCTCATTAGATTATCAGCTGACCCTAGAGTCTGTCAATTCATTGACATAATGGTGGTCGATATTCCTGAAGCCTATGGGCTGATTTTAAGTAGGGATTGGTCTACCAAGCTGAGTGGCTACTTTGCTACTGATTGGTCTCATCTGTGGTTGCCTTATCAAAACAGGCAGAATCAAATTAAAGTCCTAAGAGAACCTCATATGAAGCAAAACGTAACTCAGTTAGAAGAAAAAAATGAGGCTGTAGCTTTCTCATCCTCGGTTCTGGGGAATTATTTCTTAGAAATGGATCCGGGTAACTATCAGTCTGAAGTCATTAGCCATGAATCAGATAAACAATCCGATCTCCTTCATTTCTCTCGGACTGATGATATTGATTGTAATATAGTTAGTTTAGTTACTGATTTAGATCACAGAGACACTAACTTAGTTGAATCAAAAGATATCTTCTGGACATTATACTTTGATGGTTCTAAAACTTTGGAAGGATCTGGAGCCGGTTGTGTTCTAATGGATCCAGAAAGAAACAAGTATTTTTTGTCTTATATATTAGAATTCGATTGTACTAACAACACCGCTGAATATGAAGCTTTGGTACATGGACTAAAGAAGGCCATTGGCTTAAATGTTAAGTACCTGAGAGTTTTTGGTGACTCTGAGATAGTTGTAAGACAAGTAAGGGACACCATTCATTGTCTCTCACCTCATTTGAAGGGTTATCAGGCTGGGGTATGGGATTTAATTATGCATTTTGACGCTTTCAATATAAAATCGATTCCTAGATTGCAAAATTCTGCAGCTGATTTATTAGCAACATCTGCTTCTAGATTGGTGCCGTCAAATAATAAATGCTCAATTGAATTGATTTTCAGGCCTTCCGTTCCCGATAACATCACAAACTTCAGAGTCTTCGATGATGATGAACAAATTATCATCTTTCTAACGAACGAAGATAGCTTCCAAGGAGCTGCGATAGATGAGGAAGAACACGATGCTGATTTGATGAAGAAGGATGAGGAGAAAGGAAATTTCATTCCCAAAGGGGTAAGGTCCCTCGAAATACTATTCGATCTTCAAAATAAGTTCAGAAGGCTAGCTAATACCAAAACTAACAGCTCATCAATGCAACATGAGTTAGTTAATTTGGGTACCGAGGCAGAACCAAAATTTGTCAACCTTGGCAAATGTTGTTCACTAGGGGAAAGAGATAGGTTCATTAAATTGTTTAAACAATACAAGGATGTTTTTGTATGAACCTATGAAGATCTGAAAACGTATGACGTACGCATTATTCAGCATGTTATACCAATGAAAGGGGGCATCAAACCATTTCAGCAGCAGTTAAGAAGGATGCATCCCACTCTAGAACCGCTGATCCAAAAGGAACTAAAGAAGCTCCTGGACGCTAAGATAATCTTTAAGGTCCGGCATTCTAAATGGGTTGCAAACTTGGTTCCCATAAGAAAGAAGTCAGGAGAGATAAGGCTATGTGTAGATTTCAGAAATTTAAACAGAGCTTCGGATAAAGACAACTACCCCGTCCCTTCAATGGAACAAATCCTTCAAATGGTGTCAGGATCCGAATTGTTTTCTCTTCTCGATGGTTTCTCTGGCTACAATCAAGTGTTAGTAGCCGAAGAAGATTGCCGTAAGACTACTTTTCGGACTAAGTGGGGAACTTTTGCCTATAGAAGGATGCCTTTTGGTCTGATAAACGCAGGAGCTACATTCCAAAGGGCGATGGATATTGCCTTCCGAGGATTGGGTGGGAAATGTGTTGTTGTCTACTTAGATGATGTGACAGTCTTTTCAAAGAAAAGAGAAGATCATGTTGTTCATCTGAGGCATATCTTTGATCGTTGTCGGAAATATGGTATTTCTTTGAATCCCAAGAAGAGCGTATTTGCGGTTCCCGAAGGTAAACTCTTGGGCTATATCATTTCTAAAGGGGGAGTGTCAATAGATCAAGAAAGAGTCCAAGCTATTAATAAGATTCCAATGCCTTACAACAAGAAATCTATGCAGTCCTTCATGGGCACTATCAATTTTGTTCGCAGATTTGTTCCAGATTTCGCACTAATTGTTAAACCGTTACAACACATGGTTAAACAAAGCATTCAATTCAAGTGGACAGATTTGGAGAAGGACGCATTTAGAGATATTAAGGAAGCTATAGCTAAGGCTCCTTCCTTAAGGAGCCCATATTTTGATAAAGATTTCATCTTGTATACCTTTGCTTCGGATGACTCCCTTGCAGTTGTACTCACAGAAAAGGTGGATATGGGAGACGAATACCCAATTTCGTTTATGAGCACTGGTCTGCAGGGGGCTGAGCTGAACTATCCCGTGGTTGACAAACATTCATATGTGGTCTTCAAAGCAGTCAAGCAGTTTAGGCCATACATTCTGAAGAACAGAACTAAAGTCATAATTCCCCACCCAGCTGTTAGATCCCTTTTCATTCAAAAGGAATTAGGAGAGAGGAGAGGGAACTGGGTCACCGCTCTTCAGGAATATGATTTAGAATTTAAACCAGCCATGATCATCAAAGGACAAGACCTGTGCAAATTACTTGTGGGAAACTCGGCCGATGGGGAACAACATTGGAAGAATGAAGCTGAGCTAAATTCGGTTGAAGTATGTCATATCTTCACAACTCCCCAGTCATGGTATAGGGATCTGGTGCACTATTTACAGCAGGGATATCTACCTGAGCACTGGAACTTTAAACAAAGAAGGGCACTCCGTTTGAAACCAGCACCTTATCAAATCATTGATGGGATACTTTTCAGGAAGAATTATGATGGAATTTTCCTTAGATGTTTGGAAAAGGAAGATGCAAACAAAGTTGTCAAAGAATTGCATGATGGCCCCGCAGGTGGACATTATTCAGGAGAGACAACAACACACAAGATACTGAGAGCTGGTTATTATTGGCCCACTCTGTTCTGAGATGCCCACACGTATGCACGAAACTGCGATGTATGTCAAAGAAGTGTCGAGAAATTACCCAAGGCAGCAGGTCCCTTGCAGCCAGTTATTATCTCTGAGCCTTTTGAGCAGTAGGGTATAGATGTTATAGGAGAGATAAATCCAAATTCTTCATTGCAACATCGATACATCCTGACGGCTACTAACTACTTCACTAGATGGACGGAGGCTATCCCTTTACGTAAGATCAATGAAGACGCGGTCGTTAGCTTCTTAAAAGAGAACATCATAACCAAGTTTGGGGTTCCAATTTCCCTTGTTTTTGATAATGCTACTTATTTTTCGTCTTGCAAGATAAATGAATTTTTTTTATGAA
Source organism: Larix kaempferi (assembly GCA_027924585.1). Taxonomy (NCBI): domain Eukaryota; kingdom Viridiplantae; phylum Streptophyta; class Pinopsida; order Pinales; family Pinaceae; genus Larix; species Larix kaempferi. The sequence goes on along the minus strand of BSBM01000655.1, from coordinate 1,889,696 downwards.
TGGGGAATTAAGTTGCATTATTCAACCAATTATTATCCTCAGGGGAACGGATTATCTGAATCCTCAAACAAGAATCTGATCCGAATTCTTAAGAAGACTGTGATAGAAAACCAGAAAAGTTGGCATATAGCTCTCCCAAACGCCTTGTAGGCAGATAGGGTGACCCCAAAGAATGCTTTAGGTGTATCCCCTTTCACTCTTGTATATGGCAAGGAAGCCATCCTTCCCCCAAACATCTTACTCCGATCCTTACGGTTATCCCAAGCCTCTCAGGGTTCTGGTAGCCAAGCCTTACAATCCAGGATCAATACCTTGCTTCAACTTGAAGAAGCCCGACAGAAAGCTAAAGACCGATTCCATCAACACCAAGACATAGTTAAGAGATGGTTTGATAAGAGGAAGTACGGTAAAAGAAGTTTTGAAGTTGGGGACTTAGTCCTGAAATGGGACCATAATCACGAAGGAAAAGGAATGCATACGAAATTTCAACATCTATGGGTAGGCCCATACCAAATTTCGGCAAAATTAGGCCCATCCAATTATAAATTGACAAATATCGAGGGAGAAGAAGTAGCCCTTCCTCTCAATGGCCTCGCCCTGAAACAATACTTCGCTTAGTCTCTTTGAGACTTCCTGTACATAAATAAAGTTTTCTTTTATTGTTGCTTTAGCCTTTAGTTGCTTTATTTTCGGCCATTTTGTTTCTTTCATTGTCATTTGAACCTTCACAACAAGTTTTGTTTTCTGAAAGCCCTTTTGTTTGAGTTCCTCATCGAGGATAAGTCTCTCAAAGAAATCTCGCAACCCATGAGTCTGGAACTATGTTCAAATAAATTATGTCTATTGTGCTCTCGCTGAAATATTCAGAAGGAAGGAAGCCTACTCTGCTAGTCACACTAATCCTGTTTAAAATAGCAGAGACCCATGACCATCTTCATTACTATCTCTGGGCTCCACCCACTCTCACACTTAAAGGCATCTCAATAAGGTTACCAAAGTTGGACCCATGGAAAGTAGCACATCTCGAGGACATAGGGTATTGAAATGACTCCATGCTGCAAATTTAGCAGCCAAAATGGCTTATCCTCAAGAGTCTGTTTTCCAGAGATTCTCGCCTCAATTAAAGCATGGCTGAGACAAAAGCAAAAGACATGTAAAATCAAGAAGGTTGTCCAAAAGGCTCAGCTCAAAATGGGCTCCTCTCCGTCCGTGAGGCTGCTACAACAATAAATTAGTAAATAAATAGGTTATAAACTATTAGTAATAGTAAGTAATTATTATAGTTATGAAGAGGAATGTCTCTTCAATAGGGATGGCCCAGCCATATTTAAGGCGGCCATATCCATTGTATTTCATCATCAAATATATTATCATTTTATTATTCAATATGAGAATCGGATTCGACTATTAACCTAGTGAACGGATTCGTTCACCGCATTTGGTATCAGAGCCGGATTCGGCTCCTTCGACCTAAGCTCGGATTCGGCTCAAAATCAAAGCAGACTCGCTCCTCCTTGGACACTTGATCAGGCCTTTGGCCATTTAAAATTCAGAATTCTGTTGAAGAAGAAATACTTCACTCCAAAAGAAATCGGTTCGTAATAATATTATTGCATTAGTTTAATATTTAAAAAAAAGAAAAAAAAATATATATTAAACTATATATATAGTTTACATAAGACATTAATAATAATATTATTATTATTTAAAAAAAAATATTATTATTGAAATAATTATTATTATTATTTTAAAATAATAATTATTTTTGGCAAAGAAAAAGACGAGTTATTTAAAAATTAAAAAAAATCCCCTTCTAGAAGGCCTATGGTGTCATTCAATGAAGAATTGATCAAGCTTTTTGAGCAAATCAGTTAGGATATAAATGAAATAAAAAAATCTATTAACAATTTAACACTTATAGAAAATGAAGATGTATGTGAAAATTCAGTAGAAGAAGCCACTAAAGCTGAGGTAAAAGAAGAAGATGTAGTAGACCATTATGTCAACCATGATGAAAGTAATGGCATTGATCAAGATAATATGCAAGACAAATATATAGCACATCCTATTAATGAAGAAACCAACAATGAATTATTTGACAAGGAGAAAGATGATCTTGACCAAGATTGTGATAAGAGACAAGCCGGTGTTGATAATAATAAAAATAATAAATACAATGACAAGGAATGGATCCTACAATGTGCAGAAGAAGTCAAGTCTAAGAAAGTAAATATTCCAGATTCAACCTATACCCTAACTATCCTCTCACCTCAAAGGAATCTCAATGGAAGTTATATGGTGATTTCGAATCCAAGAATGTTATATGATGATTGTGAGACCTCATCTTACAAGACAAGTAGAAGGGGAATAACACATGATGACATCCTAAATATGCTTGGACTAATATCAAGGATAGAAGTGACAGAGTCCAGTGTCTACCTAGATGGTAAAATTTTCAAACAAAGCATCAATATAGTTAGGCTTTCAAACCAAATCCCACCTTGTGAGCAAAGTACGGATTTCTTCACAAGGATCAGAATGAAGAACATAATTTGGAACAACTATAATATCTATCAGACACAAGATAAGACCGGTGTTCTTATGCGCATTATAAGCACAAAGAGCCCATTCAAAGGGATTGACACAAAATGTTTTGGGAATAACAACACGGAAATAGTTAAGGTCATAATGTATGTTGAGCATGTTCAATTGACGAAAAACATAGTTAAAAGAAGCAATCACACAAGTAGAAAAAGCGTAAACAAAACTTCGCCAAGTTCATACTTAATGCAAATACCAAGACAAAATAACCCAAAGGAGGCAATGGTCGTAATCAAAATCGCATCTCTCAAGTCATCAGTGCGACATAGAGCCAGAATAAAAGACGTCATGAGAAACTCAGCTTTGAGGACAAAGCTTTTCCAAGGGAAAGGCAATGCTACAACAATAAATTAGTAAATAAATAGGTTATAAACTATTAGTAATAGTAAGTAATTATTATAGTTATGAAGAGGAATGTCTCTTCAATAGGGATGGCCCAGCCATATTTAAGGCGGCCATATCCATTGTATTTCATCATCAAATATATTATCATTTTATTATTCAATATGAGAGTCGGATTCGACTATTAACCTAGTGAACGGATTCGTTCACCGCAGAGGCTTGATCAAATCAATAAAATTTCTAACTCACACAAAAGGACATTATGGATTGAGGAGCCTAAATCAAAGATCATGTCCAAAAGAAAATATCTCTGGAAGGCTCAAACAGCTAAGCTGTCCAAAGTACAAACATCCAAAAGGATGCAAGTAGCATGGGAATGAGGAACAAGAGCAATAATGCCCATGAGAAAGTGTTACAAATCCTGTGGAGTCCGACAGTAGTAACCGTCTGAAAGATGACCCTTCTAAAATGAATCTCATATGTCGGCCCTTTGAGAGTGGTAAAGATGTCTCGGTCAAAGCTCCCCTTTCCCCAATGGCTAGCAGGTAAAGTGCCTTCTTCCCCTCACATGAATTTAAATGCTCAGCTGAGTATTGCACGTAATATGAATGTCTTTGATAAGGTGTCGGACCATGAAGAGGAATTTTTCAGAGATCTGTGTTCGCCAGTGACTCGCCATTGTTGTTGCAGCAACATCCCCCCCAAAAATTTTGTAAATATTGGGGCCCATCCTTTAAATTTTTTTTAGAAAGGCTTCCTTAAGAGGCCATTCCCAGCTTTTAACTTTGTTTTGTAACAGAAAATCTCGCTATGAACCTCTCCAAGTCTTCCTTCCTCTAAAATATTAAAATCTATGAAGTCTTCTTGGAAATCGCGGAAGCTTTCGGGTTATCCTCCCGAAACGGCGGAAGCTGTTTGTTTCAACTTCTCGAAAAAGGGACTTCGAAATCTTTTGAAAGTTTGCGGAATGCGCTAAGGAAGCTCCGCGGAACCATTCAGCTTTGTCTCCCTAAACGGCGGGAACCGTTTGCCTAAGCCTCCCGAAAAGATCTAGAAGTTTGCGGAAGCTGTTGACGAATCCCTTCCGAAACGGCGGAAGAATTTGAGGAAGCCGCCCGAAACTTGCGGGAGCCATTTGCCAACTTTCCCCACGGCCGCCAAGTGGCTTAGTTTTTTGAAAAAGTTCTTAAGTCTCGAGCTTGCGGAAACCATTCTCCAGAGCCTTCCGAAACTGCGGAAACCTTCACGTTTTCGTTCCGAAACCTCACTGAGAAAGTTTTTTGCGGAACCTTTTGGCTTCTTCTCCCGCAGTTGTGGAAGCCTTCACGTTAACTTTTCGAAATGGCGAAACACTTAAACCTTTCCAGAACAATTCGCAAAAAGCCGTCCGCAACCACGGAAGCTTTCGGGTTATCCTTCCGAAACGACGGGCGCCATTCACCAATTCCTTCCGAAATAGCGGAGGCTAACGGCAAAAAAAAAAAAAAAAAGATTTCCGAAGCGTTCTCGAAGCCCGGCAGATACTTAGAATTTTTTTTGAAGTTTTCGGAAGCTTTTTTCGGAAACATTCGCGGAAGCCTTCCGAAACTGTGGAAGCTATTTGCGAAAGCCTTCCGCAATTTCGGAAGCTTTCACGTTATCATCCAGCTACTCGCCAAAAGACTCTGACGACCACGTTCATTTTGCGAGAGCCATTCGCGAGGACCTTTCGAAACGCCGGAGCTTTTTAAGTTTTCTTTCCGCTACCGCGGGAGCCTCTTTCCGAAAATTTCACGTTCACGACCATTTTGCGGAAAAGTTCGCCTTCTCCCTCCGAAACAGCGGAAAATTTCGTTCTATCCTTCCGCAAACGGCGGGTGAAATTCATGATATTGTCCCGTAGGTGGCGGTCGTGCGCAAATCGAGACTGCTTGATATGACCTCGACGTATCAATATTAAAGCCGCATTTTTAATGCACCACCCATCGTATTAAGACCTCGCACGTGCCCCGTTCGTTTAAATAAATGGTGGGGGCTCGAGCCAAACATGTTGTTATTTTTTGATTGGCAAATTTGTTGGACGCCGCGCAACCGCTCCAGCTCAGCTCACTCGTCCACGTTCACGGCCACCTCATTCAGCTGTCTTCACGATGCCAGGTAGGAGTTTTAACCGTTAAATTTGTTTCTTCCACGCTTCAAATTACCTTTGGTTTGTTCTTTCTTCGAAGACGATAAGCATTGGTTGGATTTTGACGGGCAAAATGTCCGTCATGGGCTATTTTTCCAGTCAAATACGGTCAAAATTTCATATTTCCCGTCATAAAAACAAAGGAATTGTAAAAAAAAACATTTGTATATTGTGTAAAGACCGCCAGTTCTGACGGGTGGAATCTTTCCAAATTCCTACCCTGCTCGCTTATATCATTGTGTTTGGGTGTTTAAGGCGCCGAGGCTCCATGTGTTTCTCGTTCTACCCCAGCCGAAACCCGAAACTATAGCCACCCGAGATTTTTATCACCCACATTCCCGGCGTCGTTAACCCCCGCTCAAGTTTCCAGATCTACCGTAGAACGCCTCGCCAAGCGCCATTAGATAGCCATAGGACGCCTCGTCAAACATTATAAATAACGATAGCGGTTAGGCTGAAATCCCTCGCCTGTTCATCAACGTGGAGGGCCATCCCTGGTTTCGTCTTAGATTTGTTACAACCCCAGACTCGCCCGCCACTAATCATTAAAAGGGCACCATGGCGAAGGACACCATCCCTCCTAGAGTGGGACCGAGAGCAGGTTGCTTCTGCAACATGCTCATCCTCTCATGAGCATTCCAAACCCACCCCTTTAAAAGAATTAGGATGATTAAATCTAGATTGCTTGTTTGGAATGGTGTATTTTTCTTCCCAACATGCAGCTTCACAATTTATGTATATATATCATTAGCATGTTAAAATGGTGATCTCACAGTATGTTGCACATTTTTATAATGACTTGTATTTGGTTGCTATCAGGGATAAGTCAAAATGGAAAAAGGTGGTAGTAAGAAGGCTAAGATGACAGAGAAAAATCCTACACCACTTAAAATTGAGACCACACTCCAGGATACTAGGTGCACCACCGGTATTCCTCCTGAAATCCGATGGGGTGACATCTATAGGATGATCCGAGACCAAGAGATCCCGAATATGTTGCTAGAAGAGGAGCAAATCTATATTAATATCAGGACTTCAGGCATAGCCAGGGCTGCTACCCTCCCTGAACTATTCCCATGCGCTGAAGTAATTGGATGGATTCTCCAACATACCGATGCGGAGTCAAGGGTCATAAATGACAGCGGGAAAATAGCCATTGCCTCATTCCACCCAGCATACATTGCCGCAGCCTATAAATTTGCCCGCTCCTAGCAAGCACTGACTGATGAATGGCTGGGAAAAATGAACAACATTGACATGGCCAAAAAATTACTGGTCGCAGGCAAGCATCTAAGAAAGAAAGGTAATGACGAATACGACGTCCAGAATCCGAGACCTCCATTCAGGCTGATCGCCTTGATGCTATGCAGAATCTTCGGCATGCCTGATGGCACCGTGTATAAGATTCAGTGGGTCCCCATCATCCACTTCGTGGCACTTAAAGGAACTATGTTTGACTGGGCCACTCTCCTGTCAGACAGTTTGGCCTCAATGATAGTTGCTCCAAGAGAAGGACTGTCCTTAAAGAAGGCAGAATTCTATATATCCTCATACCTCATTGATTGTGTTTTGCCCAAGTTATCCTTTCCTAACTTAGGCTGCACATGGGACAAGGCCATCACTCCGTTTTATACCGCTTTTAGGATGATGTGGGCCCAGAATTACAAACCTAACTACAAACTCATCTGTGAGGGGTTCATCATGCCCCTATATGAGAAGATATTCAAGGAAGAGCCCAACTGCCTGTCCGAGAATGCTATGGAAGTCCTTGAAAACTACGGGGATTTTTATTGTTCAGAGCAGGGAACCTACCTCAGAATGTTTGGAGGAACTAAATCTCCATATATTTTGCCAAGATATGCTATAGATTATGTGGTCCTTAAAGAGGCAGTAAGATAGATGTTCCTGGATGGAATTGGAGCCGTGCTCAACAAATAGCATAAGGCCTCCTTTCCCCCTCTACCTTTCTGCATAGGAGATTACAAGTTCTCTGGGGTTTCCTCAGCCGAAGAGTTTGTTCAGGAGCTGAAAGCCTTCCACTTCGGTGAGGTAATCTTCCGCAGGAATGACAGGAAGGGAAAAGTTGTTGACCACTGTAAGGAGAATTATGATCATTTCGAATACTCTCATTATCATGATGCCGAGGAGGAGGTATTTAGAGGCATCAACAACATGGATGAGCTGCGAACCTTTCGCCAAGATAGTGGAGCAAGCTCTAGCTCTACCAAGACCCAGGAGACCAGCCAGCAGAAAGACAAAGAAGCAGATGAGGCCTGAGCTGAGGAAGATCTCAGATTAAAAGAAGAAGCAAGGTTGCTGCCAGAGGCTAAAGTTTCCATATTGTAGCAAGAAGAAGAAAGTGAAAGGAAACGGAAAGAGAATGAAGATTAGCTGCAAGCTGAACAAGCTGAGGTAGAGCGGAAAGCAGAAGAAGAGCTGAAAGCAGGTGAAGATGCCCAGGCAGGTGGCTCCGATGCACAGGATATGGAAATTGACATTCCTCAAACAAGTGTCTCCGGCACTCAAAACGTGGAGACGGACGCAGCACAAGATGGTGGCTCTGGTACCCAAAATGTGGGGACAGATCAAGCTCAGGTAGTTCATACCCCACCAGCGGAAGAAGAAATAGACATTATGGACCTCCCAATTGTCCCGTACACTCCATCAGGAGAACATACGGTATCCAGGTGGGATGAATTTGTCTATGACAAGAAAAGGAAAGCAATGGTCCTTAAATCAGAAGAGAGGATCAAAAGACTCTTCCAGGAGGATATTATTACCCACCAAGAGATCACTGTAATGCGGAATACAGATAAGGATCCCTTAGCTATGGCATCCGCAGTTGTAGAGACAACAAAAGAATCACTGGACAATGTAGGTGTTATAGTCAGAGAGAATGAATTGACAAAGAGGAGAGCTCGTATGCCACAACATACTATGGCTAATGAGAAATCCTACAGGGATCTTGTGGTGAACAAGTATAATCACCTATCTGTCGAGCATAAAGAGATGTCAGACAAGTATAACCAGTTGGAGGAGGAAAAGGACCAACTAACACTCCAGATGATGATTGTGGAAGAAGAGAAGAACAAAGCAGAAGATAAAGCATCCCATCTAGAAACAAACAAGCTGGCATTAGCTGAACAATTAGAGCAAGCTAAGAGCAGAACGATGGACATTTCTCCCTTCCATGAGCTGTCCTGCAGCATCCTGAAGAAAATGCATGAGACTCAGGGGCTAATCACTAATGAAGTTTGCAAGCTCAAGGCCATGGTGGTCAGGTTAAAATAAGTTAATGCAGAGGCCCATAGTCTCAAAGCTAAGCATACCCGGGTCAAGGAAAATATCCCGAGCCAGATAGAATGGCGAGAAGGAAAAGGGGATCTCCCCACACATCTCCCATTTAAGTCTGTGGAGGGTTTTAATGAAGACCTAGCCCTTTTGGACTTCTGCAGAAACTGTGGCAGTAAGCTAATGGCCAGTGTACAAGGGACAAGGGACAGGATCAACGGTTTATATCAAAGAATCCAAGGAGTGCATGACAGGTGCAAATTGAATTTCCCGCAATCCCTCGATGATTTCCCAGGTGAAGAACAACGCTTGGCTAAGCTGAAGGAAGAGTTGGGCATCCAAGCTAATTATGTGAAGAAAATTGATTTCCTAGCAATTGATGACCTCCAACATTATATTGGAATGTCATCGGTCCACAACCATTTACTTAAGGAAGTGCATCAAGCTGCAGTAATAGAAGTTCAATACATTGGAGCAGAGCTCAGGAAAAATGTAACTTCTCAGAAAATCTTGCTCCCTGCTTCCGCAAATGTAGTCATCAGGGACACGGGCATATGGTATAGTTACATTGCGGAGGAGGAGAAGAAAGCAGCAGCAGTAGCAGGAGCAACAGCAAACCCAGACTCTTCTCTCCTAGCAGCCCTAGCTATGGCAGCTAGCTCGATTCCCTCTCTCCCAGCAGTGACAGAAACTCCAGCTGACTCGATTTCTTCTTCCCAGGCAGCAGCAGCAGCAACAGTAAGTCCGGGTGCCTCTTCCCAAGCAGCAGCAGCAGGAATGGTTGGATCGAGTGCTTCTCTTCCAACTGAAGCACACGTGCAGGAGTGAAAGCACTGAGTTAGAGTGTTAATTCTGATTTTCTGTATTTTGGGCTTTTCATATGTGTAAATCGTGGAAGCTAGGGGACAGCTGTCCTTATTTTCCGTTAAAATAATTTCTGTAAAAGAAAAGGAGTCACAATTTTGTCTGTTTTAGAAGAGATTTCCTATAGATGACAAGTGTAAAAGGCCAGGTGGCAGCCCAAAGGGAAATTTTGTAACTATAAATAGAAGTTAGAAAAGAATGTAAAAGACTTTTGGCAGGGAACGATTTTTTCAAACCTGTATGAGCTATCTTGTATATGTTTTAAGAAAATAAAGTTTTCTAAAAAAAGCCTGGAGATGGACGTTTTGCATGGGAATGAAGGATGGATGTATATTGGACTATTATGGTGACTTCCATGCTATAATGTGAGATCTTTCTTGCTATCTGAATTATTTCTTTGCAACTAATGATTTCACTCCTTTCTATGCAAACGAATTCTTTGTTTCATGAGTAATGAATGTGTTTCATATTAAATTAGAAGCAATATTCTGATATCTTTCATCTTTGCTGTAGCTTTATCTGTAAGATTTAATGGCTATCTGTTCTTTCTTTAAGATATCTTCTACAGCTCATTGCTCATGCTTTTAATTTGCTCCTTGCAGGGATAGTTAGATTTATTTCAGTCTTAAACTTAGATCTGTTTTTTCCAGTCTTGCATTTAGATTAAACTTAGAATAGGCACTTGCATTTCATTATAAAACATAAAATCCAAAAGAAAGGTGGATCAGGCCATAGCCGGTATAATTGGAATAAAATTCCAAATCCACGGTTGTCGGAACCGCTAACCGGATGGATTCCCTATACCAAACGGTAGATAATCTAATTGGGATAATCTATCGGGGAGAATCCCTTTCTGATTGATGCTACGATATCCGAAGCATCAACACTTCCGTAGCATGAGTAATCTATTCTCCCACTGGCGAGTTGATATCTTCAGGAGCCAATTGTTTGGGTCCTGCAACCAACAATATCACAGAGTACCATGCAGTCATCGGACTCTTAACGGAGGTTGCTTCACTCGGAATTGACTCCCTTTCAGTATTTTTAGACTCCCAACTCGTGGTTTCTCATCTGAATCGTGTTTACACAGTTTGTGATCCTATCCTACTTCGTTTATTTCGGAGGGTACGCCTCTTGGAACGATCTTTTAATTTTATTTCATATCAACACATACCAAGAGAATTCAATTGTATAGCTGACTCATTGGCTAATTACATGTTGGATTGGCATCTTGCTCATACATAAAAAACACATCATAAAAAATAAAATACACAAGTCATTGTAAATAAATAGATCATAAAAATAGGTCCATATCACTATATATAAAAGTGTTTTTCCAAATACATATAGTTTGTGTTTTAAAGACAAAATTTGGGACCAAATCCCATACAAAAATTTGGCTCTCAAAGCCTACATATCGTATATATGCCGCAAAAAGATAAAAACTGCCATCTAGGGAGATCTAGGAGATCTATCATGTCCCTCGTCAGATTCCTCACGCTGCTGGTGATAACACACTATAGCTCGATCCACCCTACGAAGGAGTCAGCCGATACGCCCAGGCACACCTACGGTATGCTGCTGGAGATGCAAAGGGACGTCATCCATCCTCATAGCAGGGATACCATGAGTTAAGCTTTGTAGGTTCCTCTCTATATCCCGGACTCCTCCTGCCTCATCCTCGTCTTCTTCTTCGTCTGGGGCGGCTTGGCAGTCAATACCACCTCGACGTAGTGGCGAGTACCCATCCAGTCTCTATGGTCCACGATCTACGACATGCATACGTACATACGTTAAAAGTCTTTTACACATTCTAAAAAAGCAATAAAAATTATATATTCAAAAAAGAAAAAATATATATCCATGAAGGTCATACCTGAGTTGTCCCAATCTTCATCTTCTGGCAATGCCAAGTCTATGTCCTCGCGGAAGTCCACCCCTGCATAGGGGTAGTCATTGATCATCACTATCTGTTCCTCGAGCCACGAGAAGAAATCCTCACCAAAAGCCAAACGCTGAGGTCCCCCGAGACGTCCTGCATAATCACTCCATCGAGCCATCCATGGATCGGGAGGTGGACGGGAGGGCATATCTATCTGTGGGCGCAATAACGGCACCCTCGCCAAAAAGAAGGTGACCAAAATGCTCCGATAACCAAATTGGGAATTCTCTCCAACCCTACACTTGTGCACTTGTTCTTTGAGGTTGGCCAAAACCGCCTCACACCAGTTGAATACTGTTCCCACCATACAATCCACTGCGAGATTCATTTGTGTATGGGACGCCTGATGGGGAACCGTGCTCCTTGTTGCACGTGTGATGGTGAACAACACGGTTTTTACAGGAAGTTCTATAACATCTTTGATGACCACCTTGCCGCTTTTCTTACTCGAACCCTGACAGTAATACCGAGCAATCAATGCATCCGTGCTCACATCCGAGGCAGTGCACCTGATAAAACTCACCCGGGCTCCTCTTTTTGAAAGGCCCGTGAGGAAATAAATATCCTCGAGTTCAATCTCGAGGGTGTGTTCCCCCACTCGGAAAGCTTGGATGTCGGGGTCCCACAATTGAATTAGATGGGTGAGAAGTTTGGCTTGCTGACGAATGCCTTTGGTCTTGAAGAATTTCAACAAACCGCATTCCCTTAGTACGGTCACAGTCCTTTGGTCATTTTCGGCCAAAAAATCGTCCACTTCATGCTCTCGTTCTTTCCAACTGACCATTTTGATCCAAACAAGTTGCAAACTCCTGCAAAAAGTCATGGAAAGCATTCAGTAATAATTTAATAACTTGGTTTCAACAAAAAACTTGAGAAAAAATGATTTTTTCATCATAAAATTCGCTTCCATCGCGCCTGGGACAAATTTCACCACATGGTACTATGCAGTACCGTGCCCCTGTTTAATATTACAGAGCGGTACTATTAAACAGTACTGCACTTCCCAATACATCCCCCACGCGATACTGTGAAGGGCGATTTTTGCTTAATAGGGCCTACCCAAAAAATCACTTTTTCCTACTGAAAGCAAGTTATTTACACATGAAATGGAAGAGAAGCTTGAAAGCTCTTACCCGGGACAGACGGTTGTCGAAATGGTGCCCCAAATCTCCAGATATGAACTCTTGAAGTTTTTCTCCTCAAATGGGTAAAATCTCCTATTTTGGTAAATACATAAGTGAAATGGTAACTTTCTACTTTTACCCATCCTTTATATAGCCTTTTCACTCATTTTTTACTCATTATTTTATCTAGTTAAAATAAAACTCATTTCACATTACTAATATCTGGTTTTATGAGCACTTATTGACAGGATCTCCCTTAAAGACAGTATATTCACACTGGCGTTTATTCATTGTTTGACCTTCATTTTGAGCCTACTTTATCTTTTTCGTGCTCTGGATTAAAACTTGAAAAAGATTCCAAGCACTTTTACACCCATGTCGTGCTTGTCAAATTCAAGCAAATGGTGTCGAGTTTGGTCAGCTTTACTCATGCTCGTTAAACGATGAGGAAAGTATTATCCTGGTTGTATTTTATTCTCTTTTCGGACCAGAATAATTAAAAATTACGAAAAAGACCTTTGGAGTCCATAGTTAAGCTCTTTTCAGACTCCCTAAAATTGAAAAGATTGCCAAGTGATCTTGACTCTTTCACACTTGTAAAAGTATTTGAAAGGTCGTCTATTCGGTGATAGGTTACCCCTTTTTAGGCTCGTCTAGACTATTTACGAGAAAGGTATACCTCAGTCAATTTAGGCTGGGAGAGTTCTCTCGGGAATTGTTTTACACTTTTTCGGGATCGAGGGACTAAATTTACGACAAAGTACGTATTGGAGCTTCTTTTAAGTTTTTCAGGCTCTCTAAATATGAAAACCTACCGAGTTTTCCTTCCTTGGACTCGTTAAAATTTAACATCGAAGGACCCACTTCGGGACGAACCCCTCCTTTCTCAAGTTCGTAAAACATGTGATATTTGACTCATCTATGAGATGAGCTACACCGAGCATCTGTTATCCTCTTCAAGCTCGAAAAACAACAAAGAGGTACTCGTCTATCATGTCAGGGGAATAGGGGGAACAAGTCGAGTTTGTTTTTGGCAGCTTGTCCATCGTTACCTTTGAACAAGGCATGTGTCTGTCTCTTGTCTATACTGGGTATCTATTTTTCACTGAGTTATGGTCATCATCCTGAGTCGTCTCCCTGGCCACGAGCCTACTCATTCGGTGTCTATCCTCTGCTATCAATAATCCCTGCTCCCAAGTCTTGTTACATGTTGTTACATGTTCAAAGGGTTGCAGTGTCCAGAGTTGCTCATTGTGCCAGACCTCCGCTGTGTCAGTACATACTCCATTGTCTCATCATCTTATACCATCTTTCGTTCTGATTTCCTGTCGATGATGTGGGAAACGTTATGGCCTACCTTCGACGAGTCTATTCCTGTCGACACCAAATCACTATCCGGGAATTGGACTTAGAGATCAACCATTAGTACCTTGGTACCTACATGCCTCAATGGCAGGTTTCCTCATGTTCGACAGTAGGTTTACATCACTGACCTCTGATCAGACAATCTCTCAAATGCTCGACATCAACTCATCTATTCACATTTCGTTGAGATGTACTTCTGATACCTTGGGGATCATCGTCATCATTGGTGATTTCCCTCGCATTTGTTAACTGTTCACATCATTGACCGGTAATCAAATGGTTTCTACCATGTTCGACGTCAACACTTTGTAATCACATGGCTAGATTCGTATCATCTGCGATTGGGTAGAAGACCTTGGGCGTGCCTTTGTATCTTGATTGCGTCCAGGTTGCGATGGAGATGTCCTTGGTATTGTTACACAGATCCACTTTTTGTATTGGTCGTGGTTGTGTCATTATTGTCTCATGGATCTACGCTTGTTCATAGTAGCCATGATCTGTCCACAATCTATATCATCTCAGTACTCATGGATCTGCAATGTATTGGTCGGCAGCCATGCTTGAGTCATTTGTTTCCGAGCATGGGGATTCCCTCCTCGATGGTATATCTAACATCTTGTTTCTGTTTCATCTCCTTGTTTCTCTCCTCGATGCTATCTCTGCACGTTATTTGTAAAGTCTTTCGGCCATCAGTCCCTTCTGAACTCACACTTTAGGGGGCATCTGTTATACCTCCATGTTCCACAGTGTCGCATCTCCACCTCAAATAGATCTGACGACGCTTCCTCTACTGCTTAAAACACTCAAAAGAGAAAAATGATGAGTGATCCTTGAAGGAAAATCTACCCTGTCAAGATTCAACCTAGCCTGAGACTTCATTTACCCTAACTACCACGCCTTGCTCAATGTTAGGTGCGCGGTAGTCCATACTACCGCACTATGCTCTGTCCCTGCCATGCGGTACTATCGCGTTATGCTCTGATCTAGGGGCGCGGTACACCTTTTTTAGCCTTTTTGCCATGGCTTGTGGGATTTTGGATTTTTGAGAGATTTTTGAGGATTGGGGTCCCTGATTCGATCCTAACTCACTTTCTGTGATTAGTAGGCCTGATCCACTAAAATCTCCCTAGATCCACCCTTCTCTCTTGTTGGTTAACCCTACCACACACTATAAAAGAGAGGCATTCCATGACCAAAAGGGAGGACTCTTAGAGGTATCAAACTTATGATCTTGTAGCTTTGTGGAGATAGCTAGGGGAGGAAGCACTTGGAGCTGGAGGATTGACTTGGACATCAAGCAACCTTTGTAAGCATTCTTCAAGTTTGTAATGAAATAACTTGTCTTGTTTTTCCCATTTCATGTGCATTATATGAGTTTCTGACATGGAATGTATCTAATCTGGATTTGAATCTAGTCTTTACTTCAAGGTATTTGGAAGCTTGTATGCTTGTTCCTTGTTTGATTTCAATAGGTTTTACATTGGAGCTTTGGGATCAAGAGTCGGAAACGGGACAAACGTAGAATTGAAAGGTGAGTTATATCTTTCATATCTTCTGAATGCATGTAATATTGTTGTGAAAATTAGTTCAGGAAATTCAAGGTAGCATTTGTTTTGTTTTGTTCTTATCTTAGAGTCAATTATAAATCTGCTTTAATTTAAGAGAATTTTGACTTATCCGTAGGGAAAAATTCTACCAACAAGGGTGCCAACTATTCAAGCGAGCCTGCAAAATGATTCGAGCAATGCTGCCATGTATTCAAGATAGCCAGTCACATACAGCCATTAAACCATCCAATAAGAAAAAACATCGCATGACTTGTATCCTCAACAGGCACAACTTTCAAAAGAAGGCAATGCAACAAATTCAAAATGAAAAGAAATGGAAAAAGCAGCTCACACGAGGAACTACTGACATGCACAAATCTACTACAGAATCCACCATCCATAAAAATCGCACCAGAGCATCAAAGCAGGTACACATAAATACCAGGTAATCTCTAACACGATTTTATTTTATGATTAAAGTAAAACATTATCCCATGCTACATGAGATTTTCATCAGCTGAGGACAGCTTCAACTCTAAATTGGTGGCATGGTGGAATGACCCTAAAAAGTCATGATCGCTACTTAAAATTCAGTCACCTCATCAAATCATGATCGCAACCTTCAATACAGAGGTCGATCATGAGAAGACATAGATCAATCATGGAAAATAGGGGATTAAAAGGGGCAGGTACAGGCATGATGGAAAGAACAGGTGCAGAAAGATAGTGAATTAGGGTGCATAATATTCCACGACTACGCATATAAGTAACCACCCGGACTTCACGAGAATCAGCCTCTATTTGTATTCCTCGAACCCATAGGAAGAGCCCGACCAAGTTGAAGGTATAAAAACTGCATTCCAAAAGCCCCGGTTCTGTTGATTATAAGAGAGGTTCTCAAAATGACAAAGGGTTTTAAAAGGAGTGAATCAAAGGATCACATCATCATATACTAGAACATGAGAGTCCTGCAGATCGTTCGCAGCGCAGGCTGGATGCCCTTCATCCTGGGTCTGAAAGGACATGATGCAGCGATAGCTCAGGAATTCACAAGAAATTTCAAGCATATTAAAGATGAACAGTATGTCACTCAGGTGAAGGGGTTACGTCTCAAGTTGGACGAGGAGACAATTTCCAAATTCACTGGCCTACAGAGGGGTTTGTATTGGAGCAGGGATGACAGGGAGGAAAACCAAGAAGAAAAAGCAGCATTCTTTGAGCGAGGAGAGGTCTATGACGAGGACAAAAATGGAGTCAAAAGACTCTCCATGATAGGGCCATGGGAGGACGTAGTTGAAATCGTTCTAAGGTACATCACATGCTCTGGTAGGTTAAGCTATGTTCCCATCTTTCATTTTCGGATCCTAGAACTGATAAGACACAGGACCCAGCATCCCTCAAATAACAACATTAGTATCCCATTCTACTTGCTCCAATCCCTATCGGAAATGAGCAAGAAGGTGGAGAAGGGTAAAGATGTTGCCTTGGCCCATCATGGGCTAATCAAGATAATTGTTTGTGAAGAACTGAAGGCGCAGATACCAGAACTTTCGTGGGAGGAATTCGTGCTGGTATCCGCAAAAGATGTTCAAAGGATGAGAAGTACACCCACAGCTAGCATACCACCTAGAGGAAGGAATGGAGCTTCCTTTATATCAGGGGCAAAAAGGAATATTGACCTGGACCATGTAGCAGAGACCCTGGTGGAAATCAAAATTTCAAAAGAGCACTCCCCCAAGGAAAAATAAAAAATTCCTACCAAAAGTCAAGAACCTAAGAGGAGGAGTATGAGATTCAACCAAATAGCTCGAATCCGAACATACAAGGAAAAGAGCAGAGAACCCAGTCCCATTGTTCAAGATGTGTCAGATGGGGACGATGATCAGTGGGTAAATCCGGAAGACCCCACTACAGAAGAGGAACAGGATGAAGAAATGCAGGACGGAGGGGAAGAAATGAATAAAGAAGAAGAAGAAATGGATAAGGGAGAAGAGCAGAACTTAGGAGAGAAAGGAAACTTCCAGGGAAATCCTCCAGCACAAGATAACCTCGAGGTTGTCACCCAACTTGCCGAGGTAGGAGCGGAATTGGAGAAGCTCAGAAATGAGCTGGCAGCATTAAGGATTGGGCCAGGAAGCCAGCCCACACCTCCCCCATTCTCAGCCAAGAAAACTCAAATACTGAAGATGCACCATGCAGAGGATCTACGGCTGGCCGAGCAGAAGCATTTAGTGCTTCAAGAAAATTTGGCGGAGGCACAAGCCGAATTGGCCAAAAAGGACCAGGAGGTCACCAAATTAAAAGAAATTTTGGCCACTACTGCCGGCATATATGAAAAACTGAGAGACCTCAGACCCCCGTCGGCAATCTATGGAGTCTATATGCAGGAGAAATGGGGCAAATTCCAGCTCAAGAGATTAAAGCAAGGACTCCCTATAGAGGTAAGAACCCCCAACAAGTTTATGGATGCATGTTTGAACTCCACAGACCTGGAGAAAGACAAATTAAGTGAGTTCTTTTTGCATAACTCCATGGTTTCTGGCTCGCCCAACTGGTCTCCAAACCCATATGTGGGCGATTTCCGGTTGAGGGCATTATGTTTGTGGATGAACCACGAAATTGAGCGAGCACAGGACTACCATATCTATGTCGCATCCAAATGGGAAACCCCATTGATGATCAGACCCGAGACAACTCACCCCGAGGGAATAATCTATAACCACAGGATCCTCACTCAGGATGAGGAACTGATACCCATTCTCCTCGCAAAAAAATAGGAGGTCGTGACTCATTTTGACATTACACTCCGCAGCACGCAGTACGAAGTAAATGAGTCCATTAAGGAAAGATGGAGCAAAGTGGCAAACGATCTGAAGAGGAGAGAACTCCACTCTCCCCTCAGGCTTGATGATGCCATTTTCAAAGCCACAGTCTACAAAGAATCCCTGGCAAGGAACCAACTTAGATGGATCGAGATGAGACTGAATCCCCCATTCTTTCTTTCCCCAGTCATCAAGGAACAGATAAATGAAGAGGAATAAAGGAGGACATGGACCAGGGAGGATCAGAACTTTGGGTATCACAGGCAGGCAGGGATCCCTAGGGTGGTAGCATGGGACATCAGGGAGGTCATCGATTAATCGAATAAGTCACCCAAGGATGGTTGAATCCTTCAAGTATGGGAGAGAATGATGAGTCAAGTTTTCAGGTATTTGATAACCTTTTTTCCAGTAGCCAAACTCAAGCAATGGTGATGAAACATACTCATTTGTGGGGGAAAATGTTTTACTTTAATTATTTAATGGAATTGTTTTATAGTTATTCTTGGATGTTAGAATGTGTATCAAATAAACTAATTATATGGAAACCAAGAGTGATTGAGCAGGTTCAGGGTCATTCAAGGATGGACGTGTAGAAGACTAAAGGATCACCAAGCTCGGTGCCCTGTTTCCTGATTTATAGAGGACGCACTCCCACTTTCAAGCAGAATCGGCATTTTGACAATCAGTTAGGATCAGCATTAAATCATATAAATATGGACCTCTCAGGTAGCGAGAGGCCCCTGCTGTTATTTTGAGAAAAACATTGTTTTAACGTTTTCTGCCCTATCTATACTGCGAAGTACAAACCTTTGTTTTGACATGGATTTTATATTTTAATAAGAGATTGATGATTAATTCCAGCTAGCGTTTCTAAGTTTTCATTCTCTCCTAAGTACGGGTTGGGGAGGGCCCCTCCAACACATAGGTCAGGAGATTCCTATTTGCAGGTATTTTTCCAAGTATGTGTTTTACATTGATGAACAGTTCTATTACATATGGGAGCGTTTGAATGATTCATTATTTATGTAGTAGTTTATAATACATTCTGTAGTACAACAGAACAGTTTCAGTAGTCCTGTAGGTTCTTTCTTTCAACGCATATTTGAATCAACGATTGCATCTGTATCAGCTTTTCTTTCAATACCATGGTTTATATATGAGGTTTTTGACTATTTCTCATCGTGATCAATTTCTTTAGTAGTAGATGGATCGCTTGAAATGATTGCACTTCAATTTTAGTCTTGGGATTTAAAATGGTTTAGATCAGAATTCTAGTTTTAGGCATAAAATAACTACAGACCTTGTTTTCCCCAATCTTAGAATAGATCTGTTATGGCAGGTTCATTTTTAGAATTATTATTCTGCATTAAGTAATTTTATAAGATCGTTCCCTTTACTCTCAGCATTTTGATTATTTAAGATAGATTTATTGCTTTATTTCTTAGAATAGATTTACTGCTTTTGGTACTTTTATTTCTTAGAACAGATTTACTGCTTTCAGCACTTTAATTCTTTTAATTAGATCTATTGATTTCCAGTACTTAATTCCATAGCATAACCAGTTTTCATATTTAGTAGACAAACTTTAGAACATTGATACCGACATCCAACTGTGACAAGAGATTATCCTATAAGAGCATAGATAGTGCATGCATCTCTAAAGTTTGTACGTTCCCCAGGTTGACATTTAAAGTAGGCTATTGGTATAGATGCCCTCATTAGGCATCCACATTGGGAGCTCACCAGAAAACATGTTAGAGCACAAGCTATAATCTCCCATAGAGATATGCTGATTTTGACACTTCCCTTTGCAAAATAAGGTTCCCCCATTGGAAACCATGACTTCAAAGTTGGAGCACAGATGGATAAAACAATCAGCTTGTTTCGCGATCCAAGGGTCAATGAAATTATGAGTGCTACCAAAATCAATGAGTATTGTAAGAGGAAGCTTCTTGAAGTAACCCCTGACCCGCATTGTTTGGGGGGTGGTGATTCCAGCTAAAGCATGGAGAGATATCTCTGGCTAGTCATCCTTAGACGGAGGGTCAATAGGCGGTTCCTAAATGTCAACCTGAGCATCCATTGTATCAGGATCTTCGTCACCAATTTCAGAGGTAAGCGGAGAATCCACATCCAAGAGATAGATCTTTTGCTGAACACATCTATGTCCCCAAGTGAATTTCTCATCACAATTATAGCAAAGCCCCTTTTCTCTATGTGATTGCATCTATGTTTTAGACAAATGCTTGATAGGAGTTGGTCGAGGAGCCTGCGGTATGGGTGGTCGTTGAGAACCCATATTTCAGAAGGGAACAAAAGTGGGCTTGGAGCACTGTTGGGTTGCAATCTTGTCTTCTGCCAACTTAGCCAACCCTAGGGCTTCCATCTATGTGTTGGGACGGAACATTTTGACCTCAGAGCGGATGGCATCCTTTAGACCACTGATAAAACAACTCCGGTAAAATTCATCAGAAAATCCTTTAGTGTGGTTGGCTAGTTTCTCAAATTCGGTTTGATACTCTCTCACAATGCCAATTTGGTGAAGTTTAGTGAGGGCTCTTGTGAAGTCATCAAAATCACTAGGACCAAATCATTGCAAAAGGAGCTGGCAAAAGTCTATCCATTTTGGTTCTTCATAAGCCTTGATGTACCAACGGTACCATTGAAGAGCTTCCTGTTCCAAATGAAAGGATGCAAGCAGAACTTTGTTGACATCAAAAGTATTATGCAGACTGAAATATTGTTCTGCATGATAGATCCATCCAGTTGGATCAGTACCATTGAAGCGAGAAAAATCAAGCTTCGGACCATGGAAATTGCTGGAAGAAGAGAACCCATTGTCGGATGAAGACTCGGACTTCCATTTGTTGTTCATGGCTGAATGTTCAAGATGGAGGCCAAGAAATTTTTCATCCAGATCTTGGAGTTTGGATTATATGGCTGCAAGTGCTTCTTCCATGGTTTTTGCTCCTGTGCGGGTGACAACCATAACCAGGAGTTTTTGGGGGGGGGTTGACTGGGTAGAAAAACAAAGACATAAACTGCTTCAGTAAATGAAAATATGGATTGTGGAAAAAATATGAAGGTTAATTGGGGTTTGACTAGGTTTTGGACACTATTGAATGGATAGGGAAGCGAAAAAGGAGGATTTCAAAAGCGGGGTGAAAGAATAGGAAAATTTGGCAGAAAATGACAAAGAAGCAGAATTAGGAAAGGAACTCTGTGGTAAAATTTGAGGGTGATTGGGTGAAATCAGAGGAAGTTATGGCAAACCCTAAAAATAGACAAATGTCGGATTTCGGGATTTGGGAAGTGGGATTGGGGATAGGGTCCTCAGGAATGAAATATGCAGAATAGGATTGCAGGGGTTCCCGGGAAGTTTCAAGGGAAACAGAGTGAAAACAAGGGAGATATGGAGAAAAAACTGATTTTTTTTTCCAGAATGGAGCGGCTACGGCTCAGAAGGGATCTGAAATAGATAGATCTGCAACGGCCAGATCTGGAATGGCTTTTACAATGGATCTGAACGGTTGGATCTAAAACGGCGCAACAGTGATCGACAACATTTCAGCTGAAAATAGATATGGACCCCAGGTATGTGCGGCTTCCTAACAGTTCAGGTGTTTCACTCGGCCACCAATGCTATCTGACGGCTTGCGTATTGGGGCAGTACCCCTCACTCCACGGCTCAGGTAAAAATGATGATCGCTTTTCCACAAACGACATCTCTTGGTTTACCTCACGGGTGGGAACTAGTGAATCAGGTATGGGTCGTTTCCCTTTTCGCTGGCAGGTCCTCTCAATGGGCCAGCTACTTCGGGGTTCCTGTGGTACTCCTCACAATGATTTTTAGGGCCTATGCCCAAGTACTTCCCATAGTTAAGCAGATAGAGATTATTCCCAAATCCGAACCTGCAACAGATGCGAAAAAAAAATTTGGCAGAAATTTCACCCAACGAGCCCAAGAAAGTGCTTTGATACCAGATGTGAAGAACCTGCAACAATTAATTAATGAGAATATGCGAAATAGCAGGAATAACAGAACTCAGAATCACTTTTATTGATCGCAGGCCACTTCAAGGGGGAAACCTCCTTTGAGCAAGCTCAATACAAATAACTTCACGGTGTCTTCATAAGCCTCAATACACACTTATATACTAAGTCAAGGTGCCAATACTATGGGTCAAAACCATGGGCCACTATAAACTATGGATCAGCAATACTATGGGTGACTTAAAAAGCATATGCGCCAACAACAATAACACAAACTATGGATGACAAATACTATGGGACGACTTACAAAGCTAATGCGTCCAACAACAATATACTAACAAAGTAAAGACATGGGTTCCTAACACGGGAGGAGGTGGTGGTCCACCACCACCTCCAGAATAGGGTGGGCCTCCACTGCTTCCACCAGGAGGAGGTGGTGGTCCGCCACCACCGCCGGAATAGGGTGGGCCTCCACCACCAGCTCCACTAGGATAAGATGGTCCTCCACCACTACCATCAGGGTGGGATGGTCCTCAACCACCAGCACCAGGGTGGGATCTACCTACACCACCACCACTAGGATGGGATGGGCCTCCACCACCACCACCAGGATGGGATGGGCCTTGATAACCGGAATGAGGTGGTCCACTAATAAAGGGTAGAGGTATGCCTCCTCTGGAATTGTGTGTGTGCCCACTGCATCCGATGGGAGGTGGAAGTGGACCAAACGTGGGTGGTGGAACTTGAGGGACTATAGGTGGGGGTCCATGTTGTAAAACATTTTGTTGCCCCCATAGAGTGTAAGGATTTCGGGGATAGGGTATCCCGTAGAGTGCGTTTCAGTTATTGAGTTGTCCTGACACAGGGTTAAGATAACCTGGATACGATTGAATCCATGGTGGTTGAATTACATTGGATGGTCCCCCAACCTGGGATAATACCGTAGTGGAAGGTCCAATAGGTAAGGAATTTCTAGTGGAAGGACCGATGGGAACTCCTCCTCTAGTATTATGGTTAAGAGACGGGGTTTTCTCCCCAGCAACAACTTGCTGACCACTAAGTAAAGGTTGACCCAACACGGGTTGTTGATTATCTACTGTAGGATTAACATTATCCATAAGGAAGGTAGGGGGTAAAGAGTATCCTCCCCGTGAGTTTTGGGGTGGGTAAGGGATGGGTAATGTAACCGTAGTAGTCATAGGTGTGTTGGATTGTTGTCCTTCAACAGGTTGGGTCATTAGAGGTATAAGACTGGTCTCCTGTTTAGGAGATGCATGTGTAGGAGTTGAAGGTTGACCAGACTCAGAAGTGGTCACATGTTTTGTGTATGATTTTGGTGAATCAAAAGATAACTGACGACCTAGGAGTGGTTGATAACGAGGTAACGTTGGGTGTTCAAGGCTTTGTGAAAAAATTTGTGTTTGAATTTCATCACCCCTGGTACGTAATCGGTCCAAACGATCATGAAGGGGTCGAAATAGTTCTTCAGGAGTAGGCCAATTGCGTGGGGATGACACTATAAAATGAGCCACTAGGTGGCCTAGAATTGATGTCCAATAAGCTGCGACTGGACCAACAACTGCTACAGGGCTGTCCTAGGGTGGATTTAACCATTCCACTGATCAAGGCTCTCCTGGTAAAACGGGGGGTAGGTCCTGTGAAGTAGAAGTTTGTGCCTCTTCACCCTGTGGGGGGTTGGAGGCAGGTGAATTTGGAGGAAACAGATGTGCTCCAATATTCAAAGTGGGGTTTTCCACTTTAGTTGACACGACCATGGCTTGTGGGTCCATCCTTACCTTTGAAATTACCTCCTTGTTAAGGGGATATTCGGGCGGTAAGTTCTGAATCCTACAGGACCTTCTCCAAGGAAAGTTAGCCAGAGTGACTGAAACAAATTTTTCTCCTAGGAAAATGTAAACAAAAGAAAAGCAGTCTAGAAAAAATCCTACACAAACTAAGGCCACAAGCAAACTTATGTGATAGGAGTGGGTTCAACAGTCTGGAACCTCACAGTATTGTCAGGGCTTCACAAATCGCTATATACCGCAGGGTCCAACAGGAAAACATGACAAAGAGGATTGGGACCATACCCTTTCCCGAATACCCAATTACATGGACAGTACGTGCGTAGTAATCTCCTTGAGTGTTGTTCTCGGTGTATTTCTCTGCTAAGACAGCAAAAATGTTAACTCAGTTGGTCTCAGGAATCCTAATGGTGTCTCCCACTATACGCGAGGTACGTGGGAGCTCAAATACATAATGATGTTTTCTAATGCAAAACCGTACAGCACGAGACCTTCCTATATACTACCGATTACGTGAAACACCTTTCTATATATGCCAAGTACGTGAAACACCTTTCGATATACACCAAGTACATGAAGTACTTAGTGGGTATGTGAAAGAGATTTGATATACCTGGTTGGTACGTGAAAGAGCTTCGATATACTGATAAGTACATGGAAGACTACGATACCCCCGGAATACAGTGCTGGAAGGTAACGACAACTGCCACATTTTACGACACCAGAACACGTCTCTAACTTACACAGAAGTTACTAAAAAATTTACTCTAGTTCTACCGTTAATTTTATCTGGACGATTAGGTGAATGCATGAGGTGAGTATATAATCGTAAACGTAATGCAAGCCCTAACTACATGCAAAAAATGTACTTTTATTTTGATGAACTCTATGTATGGGAGGGATAAATTTCTTTCCAAGTGATTTTACCAAAGCAACACAATCCCAAAATCTAGCAAATTTGATAAAAAAATACTCTTTTTCGCTTTTTAGTTTTTCAAAGCAAAACTCAAAAATCAACAAGCATGACAACCAAATCAAAAACATTTCTTTTTTCTTTTCAAATCAAAGTTTAAGAGATGAAAAGAGAGAAATTTCCTATCTAGAGTACTCTAACTTTTCAATTTCACTATGATAGCTTAAAAAGACTTAAAACAAAAAATGCATACAAGTTTCTCAAGCATGGAGTCACTTTTGTAAAAACTTGATCTCACTTGAATTCTTCAAGAAAATGAATGATTCATAATTCCTGAAAAGCACAAATGACTAATTTTTCTTCAAACTTTCCAAAAGATCAATGAATGACAATTCCAATGCATAAAGTAATTTCTACAATAATTTTCAAATGTACTTGAAAACAGTAAAAATGATGCACTTTCAATTCTCCAATGAAATGCCAAGGTTACAACTTGATAACGATGATATTTTTAAGCATGGATAACTGAAAATAAAGTTGATTTGCAGCACTCTAAATACTAAAGAAATATCAAGCAAAAGACAAGCACTCAAATGGACTGAAAACACTTCAAAACACTCAATCAAACAACTGAATGCAAACAAAGCTAAATGACAAGTGCAAAAAGGAAGTTTGGGATCAGATCTAATGCAAAGATCAGATCAGGTGAGGAGAGAAGGGATGACAAGGTTAAGTGGATGAATATGGGGAACTCAAATTTTCCACCACTACCAAGCTTAAGCTCATTAAGAATGGGACCCAATACAAATCCACACAAAAAACCAAACACTTTCAACACATGAATCAAAAAAAGTCTCTGACTGGATCTTGCAGCACAGAGAGGGTCTGTACACCAAACCAAAACTTCAAATCAAAAAAATGGAGGGGGGATTCCCTTGTGCCAATTTTAGCAGATCGACGCATTCTTTGTTCATACACATAGCGACAGTCACAGGTCACCAGTGCAGGAATTACGACGATGTCGCAGTACAACAGTGTATAGGTTGCGACGACAGGCCAAATGACAGAGAACAAAGATCCAATCAATGCTCTAGTTCCACTGCCAAGGTGCGACGGGAGAGATCCACACTCAAGGATCAACAAATTGCCAATAAATGAGCACTAAAATGGTTTAAAAAGTGTGAGTACAGACTCATAGGAGGACTATAGACTCTTCAAAGTGAAGATATGATGGTGAAAAAGCAGACTTAGGAGGAGAAATAAGATGGCTTGTAAAAGAAATCAACTGAAAATGGCATTCAAATTGAAAACTAAAACAATTTTGATCCCTAGTATGGTCGCCAAATTTGTTTGGCGGACAATCTACCAAGAGCGGACTCGAGGCCTGATCTCCCTAGCTTAATGTGAGACTAGAACAAATAAGACAAAATATAGAATACTTTCCTAGATCTAATTAGAGATCGAGTAGATAGATGCTTCACCTTTTAGATCGATGATCCTTTCTCCTTGATTTTTGCTCCAAGCTTGATGGTCTTCAAATCTCAACTGCAAAACCTGTCAAGACAACACATAACAAACAAGTAGTAAAATGCACCTAAACAATAATAGATCTAAGTAAGCAATTAAGCAGGAAAACTACACAAAATATCATCAATGCAATGAGATTTGGTGGAAAGCATTTATATTACTGTATAAAAGGGAAAGTACATAGGATGAAGAGATTACAACCAAAGACTTAATGTAGCAATCCTTCTCCAACCAAGCCAATGCCAAAGCCCCCAAAGGGATGATGGATCTCTCAAGGGATGAGTAGAGATCTCTCCTAAGCTAATTTCACCAGCATGTAGATACCATAGACTTCCTCCTCTTGGAATGGGAGTGAGATTCACTTATATAGGACTAAGTGGATAGGGTAGGTTGAGATATGGTAGGAGATAGTTAGGGGATCCTTCCAAGAGGCTAGGAACTGAATTCCAACTCCCCTAAAGGCTAGGGATAGGGATCCACATCACCAAGCTTCGAGAATGGGCTCGAAGATACTATTTTAATAAATTAACTGACATCGTCGTAGGTTGCATGAGGACAACCTGCGACGTCGCATGTTGCATTAGGTCAACCTGCGACGAGCTCTCAAAACCTAGCAAGAAAAGGTTTGAGTCTCTTCCAAGTGATGATTTAGTCAAAGGAACTTCAAGGAATGTTTACATTGACTATCATGATGCAAGATTTAGGTGTAAAGTCTACTCTCCTACATGTTTGAAATATTTTAGAACTATATCAACATAGTTTATGTAACTTAACTAGATCCTTCTACCTACATGATATCTTTGAATTTCCATTCCAAGAATGAAATTTGTTTCTCTAAGATTGTTCATGTTGAATTTGGAGGATAGTTGCAATTTTACCTCCATGTTATTTCTGACTAACAACATGTTTTCAACATACAAAAATACATATATGAAATGACCACCGACTTTCTTCCCAATAACACAATGATCAACCTAACTTCTCACAAACCCCAACTACTATATATACATATCAAACTTTTGATACCACATCCTAGGCAAAAAATTTTAGACCATAAAGAGACTTATTGAGATTGCAAACCAACTCCTTTTCTCCTTATACTATAAAACCTTAAGGATGGTTTACATAAATCTCTTCTTCAAGATAACCATGAAGAAATGTTTTCTTTACATTCATCAATTCTATATCAAGATAAAATTCTATAGATAAATACATTAGTACCCTTATGGAAGCTAGCTTAGCAATAAGAGAGAAAATCTCATCAAAGTTGACTCCCTCAACTTGGGAATATCCTTTTGCTACCTGTCAGGCCTTGTACTTCTCGACTTGACTCGCTGCATTCAATTCTTTCTTGAACACCCACTTATTGTTGATGGGTTTCCTTCCATTTTTAATGTGACTAGATCCCACCTTTAAATTTTCTTCATGGATTCCATTTCTTCATCCATGGAGCTTTTCCATAGTTTACTCTCTGTCGATTCAATTGCTTCCTTTACTGGCCTGGGATCATCATCTATGGAAGATAACACAAAAGATGAGAAAAATTCAGGTGGACTATACCTTTCCAGTTGTTTTCTCACTGAACCAAACCTCTTGACATCTAGAATCTACCATTCCACCTCTTCGTTGGATTCAGTCGACTCACTTTAGTCTAGATTTCATCGTCCATTTCAAATTCTTGCTTTTCTAGTTTTTCTCATTTAACCTCTTCATGTCTGAAATTTCCTCTGAATTCTCTAAATATCGTATATCTATTATACCTTGTAACTAGATTCCATAACTTATACCCTTTCACTCCATCCTTGTACCCAATGAATATGCATTTCTCTAACTTGTTGTTGAGTTTGTTTCTTTTATCCTATGGGATATGCATAAAGGAAACACGCCCAAAAAACCTGAGATGTGTAAGAGAGGGGTTTTAACCATCCCATGCCTCGTATGGACTCTTGTCAACCAGATCCATTGAGAACAACCTATTCACCAGGTAACATGTCATGTTGAATGCTTCTACCCAAATTGCTTGTGTGACTTCGATACCATTGAGCATGATCCTCACTTTCTCCATCAACATTCTATTCATTCTTTCAACAACTTTGTTTTGTTGAGGCCAATAAGGAGTTGTGTTTTGTCAAGATATATTGTGTTGTCTATAGAATAGGTCAAACCAATTTCCACATAATTCTCCTCCTTTTTCATTTCTTAGCACCTTGATCTTTTTACCAATACGATTTTCCCAAGAGATTACCACTCTTGAAACTTCTCAAAAACATCAAATTTCTTCCTCGAAAAAATACAACCATGTCATTCTAGATAAATCACATATGAAAGAAACATAATACTGAGATATTCCTAATGAAGGGACCGACACAGGTCCAAACACATCACTATGTATTACTCCAATATTTCCTTATCCCTATTAGCACCATATGAGAACCTTACATGACTCTATTTACCATAAATACAATGTTCACAAAATTCAACTTCTTTAGGATAGTCATGGAGACCTTCAACCATATGTTTACTGTGCATATCATGAATACATTTCTCACCTATATGTCTCATCCGTTGATGCCAAAATATGTTTGAATAAACTAAATAAGAATATTTTCGAATGAACTTAGTACATATTACATTAGCACATTCATCAATGTCTATTGTTCCGAATATCTTGTATAGGGATATGGTCCGAAGTAATCTCATCAACACCATCGCTCCTCACATCATCTTCCACGTATCTTTCTCAAAAGCATACTACACACCTTCATTCCCCATATTACTGACTAAGATCGGGTTTCAGTTCAAACCTTGGATATGCAACACTCCTAGAGGTGTTCATATTCTTCCATATTTTAGTTTCAGACAACCTTTGCCTCATCTGACTATCATGGTCGGTGAGTTATCTCCCAATAGAACATAACCACAATCAAACTTCTCATACTCATAGAACCATTCTTTCAAGTTTTCATATGATATGACACTCTAGAGTCAATCAACTAAGAGTCATTATTCAACTGTATATTTGTGGAGGCAAATACACATCGTCTTTCTCTTCTTGAAAATACTTACCACAAATCGAATAGACTTCCTTAGACCCTTTTCCTTTCTTAACTTTCATCAACTTACATTTCATCTATAATGCCCAACTTTACAGCATCGCCAACATCTTTTTGTCGTTGGACCATGGGATCCGGTCTTAGATCTACCCCTCAATTTCAACTTTCTACCTAAGGTTTTTCCTTTTCCTTTATCTATAGGTTGACCTCTAACCATCAAGGTATTGTGGGTCAAACCTTCCATGTTCTTTCGTCTGATCTCTTATGGAAAACAATATGTGACCACATTGTCAATATTCAATGTGGGACTATTTCTTCCAATAGAAACAACAAGGCCATCCCAGGAATCTAGTAAAGAAAAGACTAAAACTGAATAGAAATAGACTAATACATTTATCCTCCTCAATTGTTTTAATATACATGGAAAACAACTGACTGATCACAATGTTGGACACATTTAGGTGCGTTGTTATTAGAATATACAACAATACTAAGAGGGGGGTGAATCAGTATTGTCCTAGATTTAGAACATTTTTTACTTTTATAACTTCAAATAGTCACTATGCAAACACTCATATCAACATAATCAATATCAATGGACAATATGTTGGAATATATTTAATACTGAGAGGGGGGTGAATCGGTATTAACAGAGTTATGAGCATTTTTCAACTTCTTAATTGATTAATCTGAAATTTAATTATGCATCCACCATAAATAAAGCAGTCATCCAAATATGTTCCAAAACACATAACACAAAACACACAATTGAAAACATGTTGGAATATATTTAATATTAAGAGGGGGGGTGAATTACTATTATTACAGTTATGAGTAGTTTTTAACTTCTTAACTTTTTAATCTGAACTTTAATTATGGATCCACCATAAATAAAAAATTCATCCACATATGTTCCAAAAAATAGAACATGGAACACACATTTACATGGAAACCAAAATGTGAGAGAACCACTGAATGTTATTTTATAATAACAAGATTACATTCAAGGAAGCAACAACTTCCTAAGTTATCCAACACCAAATGGAAGGAAGAACTGACCCCTGGTTTTATAGGCACCTGTTAGAGAAATATTTTACCTTAGTATGTTAATCATTAATTAATTTATGATTATTTGGTGCTAAATTGGTTAATAATGCCTCCCTAGGTGTGAAACTGGTTATTATAAAGTTGTTAGAACTTGTATGGGCTAGTGTGAACTAGATAACAAGGTTTGGGACAAAGTATGGTCCAAGAGGTGGTCAAACTAGCTATTAAGCATGCTTATCCAAGCATTTATTGCCCCAGCATGCCTAAGGCGCCTTCATCCCCTGTTTTAAGGGATTTGCTTTGACCATAGGTTCCCATACACTGAACCTAGTCATTTATCCCATTTTTGGCCTATTCTAGCCTACCTAACTTCCACCCAACCATCTCCTTCACATGTGTGATCTCCATCTTGGTTCCCCGCGCTTACCGAGTGTTCGCATGCACAGTTCGAACCTGTTTGGGTTATTTTGGAAACCATTTGGATAACCTAGGGGGATTGGGATAAATCTAAGCTAGCTAAGTTTGGACACTCCAAGTGGATATTTTTCCTTCCCATTTGTATATAAGGATGATCCAAGCTCTTTGTAAGGTTGGACTGTTAATAATATCTCAATATTTGATCATTTGTGCATTCTGGAATTTGATCATTTGTTCTGAGTTTTGAACATTTGCTCATCTTGTAATATTTTTGCACTCGTTTCTTGCTAAATGAGTTAAATATTTAAGGTGTGAGGAATCCATGGTAGATAGATCCTACTGTGTCATAGATTTTACATGGTATCAGATCTCTTGGAGCTATTATTCGAACTAGAGACTGTTTTAGTGGTGTGCCAGAAGTAGTGGAGAAACCACAGAAGTCCCTGGAACCATTGAATTGAAGCCATTGGATAAATTCGTTGGAGTCTATCCAGGGTGTGATGCTCTCCCAAATGCACCCACTATCAAGCAGGGTTCGAATCTGTTAGTGTAGATCCCTCCCAACTGTTGATATTTCTATTTGCAGGTTTTCAAGAGCACCATTGTCACCCAGTGCGCAAGCAGAAGAAGAAGATGGAGAAATCTCACCCAAATATGCTTACTCCTTTCAACTATTTCGATTGGAAGTATGAAATGGAGATTTTGTTGAGATCCAAGGGTCTTTTTAGGATCACAATGGGCACAGAGGTTGAGCCAAAATTTGTTGTGGAGAAATCAAAGTTTTCAACAAAACGGATGAGGCATCCGGCCTCCTTTGTCTCAGTATTTCGAGAGACCTCATGTTTCATGTGGAAATTCTAGCTACACCCAATGAAGTTTGGCTCAAGCTTGAATCTCTATTTGGGAAGACTGATGAGATGAGAGGCCATCAAATTGATAATGAGTTGATCTCACTAAGTCCAAGCAATTTCAAATTCATCCATGATTTCTTCACCAAGTTCAAGAGCTTGTTCTTGCAAATCAAGCAATGTGGTATTGACAAGAAGGAAGAACAGTTGATCTTGTCCATTCTCTCAAAACTGGGTCTTGAGCACTCAGTTTTTGTTGCTACATTCAACTCCACAAAGCTCACAATTAGAAACTGAAAGATACCATCTTTGGCTGATTTCATGGAGATGCTAACTCAAAAGCAAGACAAGTTGATATTGATGGGCACCATCAAGAAAAAAGACCAAGTACTTGCAGCTGGAGATTCGAAACATGGAAGAGGCAAGCAAAATCCCAAGGGGCCGAAACCACAAGAGAAGAAGAAGAAGGATGAGAGGCCCAAATCCATTGATGTGGGTTCAAATCCTGTCAAACATAAGGGAAAGAAGAAAGACAATACTAAGTGCAGCTATTGTCAAAGAGGATTTCATCCTGAGATCTCATGCATAAAGAAAACCATAGACATGATGACCCATCTCCTACAGAAAAACAACATTCCTCTTCATGAAAGTTACAAGAAGAAAGAGGGTGTTTATGAAGACAAGGAGAGGTGCCATGCTTTGGTATCAAAGTCATCTTCTTTCATCATTGATTCAAGTGCCTCAAGGAACATGGATTATTCAAGAGATGCATTCTCTACTCTTTCTCCTTACGGTGACTCTTCCATTCACATGAGAGATAACTCAGAAATCCCTGCTAAAGGCACTGGGAAAATCAAAATGGGTATTTCAGCAATGTGCTGTATGTACCTAATATTGCAGCCAACTTACTCTCTGTATATCATATGACCCACACTAGTTCATCCAAGAGAGTGATCTTCACTCAGAATGATGTGGAGATATCAGAAATTTCCACTGGAAAAATTGTTGCAATGGGTGTTGCAGACCATGATTCGAGGATGTACATGTTCTCACATTATCTTGGGTTCTCTTCCTCAAATTCACTTCTGTCACATGGAAATGAAGTCAACAAGATTTTGTATGAGATATTTGGACATCTCAACTACATATATCTCCAAGCATTGAGCAAAGAAGAGATGGTTGAAGGGCTTCCAAAAATCAGATTTTCCAATGGCATTTGCAAAGGGTGCATTGTTGGGAAGCATGTTGAGAAGAAGTATGAGCAAGAGAAGGCAAGGAGAGATGATGAACCTCTTGGTTTAGTGAATTAATATCTAATTGGTCCACTCCCCACTCCATCCTATGGAAAAAAAAATTATGTGCTCACCTTCATTGATGATTTCTCAAGGTATTGTTGGTTGTATTTTCTCAAGCAAAAATCTGAAGTTTTCCAATGTTTCAAAGTTTTCAAGAATTGTGTGGAGGAAATTAGTGGGAAAACCATGAAGGTCTTTAGGACTGATAATGGAAGGGATAATTTCAATAAGGACATGCATAATCTCTGTGAAGAGCATGGTATCCAAATGCAAAATTATGTGCCCTACACGCCTCAGCAAAATGGTGTTGCAGAGGGCAAGAATAGAGCATTGAAGGAGATGGCCACTTGCATGATGGAGGCTAAGTATTTGTATCCAAAGCTATGGGATGAAGCTATGAATTGGGATTCATATGTTCAGAATAGATCACCACATAAATCCATGGAAATCATGACTCCATATGAGGCTTGGATGGGCCACAAGCCCAATTTTTCTCATTTCAGGGTATTTGGCTCAAAGGCTTGGGCTAGAATTCCTCTAGAGAAGAGAAAGGCCTTGCATCCCCAAAGAAAGGAGTCAATAATGGTTGTATATGAAGAGGATTTAAATGGATACAAGCTCTTTGATCCATCTACTCTCAAAACTTTCATTGAAATAAGTGTCCAATTTGAAGAAGAAGAGCTCATGCAAGCTACAGAACAAGGTGAAGGGGAATGCTCATATCCTCTTCTTGATGATGATGTAAGTGATGGCTCTTACTATGATATTTATGAAGATGATATTGACATGGATTATGATCATGACCCTCCCTAAAGTCCCAAGTGGGATGAGAAAACAATACAAGCTGTTGGTGAGCTTGTTGGAGACCCTCAAGATCCTAGGAAAACTAGATCTCAGTTTCACAATTCTTTTGCATGTTGTGATTATGATTTGAGTGATACATGTTATTTGATGATTGGATCTGATCCACAATCATAATCAGAAGCATCTAAATATCCAAGGTGGAAAAAAACCATGCAAGAAGAAATGAACTCCCTCCATGAGAACAAAACTTGGGATTTGGTCCCGCTTCCTCCCAAGTGGAAACTAGTGCAATGCAAATGGGTTTATAGAACCAAAGTAGCATCTGATGGCTCTAATATGAAGTATAAGGCTGCGTTGGTGGCTAAGGGTTACTCTCAGGTCCAAGGAGTGGACTATACAGAGACATTTTCACCAATGGAAAAGATGGACTCCATAAGACTAGTTTTGGCCATTGGAGCTTCCAAGCAATGAGAGGTTCACCACATGGATGTGAAGAGTGCATTTATTCATGGGGATATGAATGAGGAGATCTATATGCAGCAGCATGAAGGATTCATTTATTATCATACACTTTTGTGCAAGTTGAATAAGTCACTCTATGGGCTCAAGCAAGCTCCTAGAGCTTGGTCTGACAAAATGGACAATTTTCTGCTATCTTTGAGCTTTGAGAGATGTAAGTCTGATCCAAATGTTTATATGCACCACATTAATAACATGATATTAATCATAGTACTGTATGTTGATGATATTTTGATTACTGGTATCTACACCAAAGAATTGGGTTCATTAAAGAGTGCATTGCATAGTGCATTTGCCATGACCGATCTAGGATTGTTAAAACAATTTCTGGGTTTGGAAATTGATCAAACTTTGAATGGCATCTCTATATATCAGTCAAGGTATGCTTCAGATATGCTACAGAAGTTGAATATGGATGAATGTAAGTCTGCAAAATTCCCATTCCTTTCGGGAGTTAAGCTTATTGATTGGGGTTCTTCACCACTAGTTGACATCTCACTGTATAAACAACTAGTTGGGATCTTGTTGTATCTTACACACCCTCGACCAGATTTGTCTTATGTTGTTGAGTTTGTTGCAAGGCACATGAAAGAGCCTCATGAGGTCCATTGGAAGGAAGCCAAGAGGATCCTTCATTATGTACAGGGTACTAAGCATTTTTGTATCCACTATGCAGCTAGTTCATCTCTTGAACTAGTTGGTTTTACTGATTTTGATTGGGATGGTGATAGTTCTGATTGGAAGTCAACTTCTGGTTATGTGTTTATGCTTGCACATGGTCCCATTTGTTGGTCAAGCAAGAAGCAACACACTATATCCTTATCTTCAGCTGAGGCTGAATATAGGGGAGCAGTGAATGCAGCTACACAATGTGTGTGGTTGCAAGGTATTCTTGGAGAGTTTGGCATTGTGTTTGATTCACCCACCATCATTTGGTGTGAAAATCAAAGCACAATCAAGATCTCCACTGATCCAGTACAGAGACAGAGAACCAAGCACATAGAGGTTTGTTGAAATATTAAATATTCCTATCTAGATGCCATTTAAATACATTGGTAGCATTAATTAATCATTTATGATTAATTTTGATGTATTAGACTAGAAAATTGCCATTTGAGCCATTGTGTGGACCACAAGGAAACCATGGGGGGACCAAAACACTTCCAAGTGTGGACCACAAGATTCCTAGACCACTTGGGTGAATTTCTAAATATTTCTAGATAAGATTATGGTGGAAAAGGTGCCTTGTTGAGTTTTATTGCTTTTTACCTATGGGGGAAAAGCTACTCAACTAGGGAAACTTGTATTTGGGACTACACATCCTCTATGATGTTTCTTCTTTCCATTTCTGGGTTTTGGAATTTTTTTTCATCACAGATCAGCTACAGGTCACTAATTCATAAATTCGTGATCCTTTGGAGTGAGTTGGAAAGCACACTTGCCACCTAGGGGGGATTTGCATAGTTTTAGTAAGTTTGATTTTATGAGGATCCAAATGACATCTTTATCCATTCGAATCTATTTTTTAATTTTATATAACAACATCCTATTACTTTCCAAAATTTGTCTAAATTATTTATTCATGAGAG
This sequence comes from Larix kaempferi, assembly GCA_027924585.1. Lineage (NCBI taxonomy): Eukaryota > Viridiplantae > Streptophyta > Pinopsida > Pinales > Pinaceae > Larix > Larix kaempferi. Next base: position 1,853,821 of record BSBM01000655.1, on the reverse strand, counting down.
TTAATATAGTTTGTATCCATTTTGTGAGTAATTTCTAGTGTCTTTGATTAGTTGTGTGAGATATTTGTGAGAGTGTGTAATTTCTTGAGCAGATCTTGGTGTGAACTAAATTTCACAAGATTCACATTCACTACATTCGAGGCTTGGTGCATGACCATATCATAGTATTGAAGTATTGCCCTTTTGCTAAACAAACTACTGATATCTTCACCAAGAGCTTTACTGAGAAGACCTTCACTTACCTTAGATCACTCCTTGGGGTGAGGGATGCATGGTGAATATTGGTGTATTTTCATATATGCCACATGTCCATTTTGAGGGGAGGTTTTATTTCCCATGTGGTTTTCCTTCTTTCCTTGGTTACATGGACAAATAAATTTTATGTTGTAAAAGGTGACTTGAGCCTTAGTTGCCAAGGCCTTATTTTTGATATTCCACTAAGTCTAGATTATGGGGGGGGTGTTAGAGAAATATTGTACCTTAGTACCTTAATAATTAATTAATTTATGATTATTTGGTGCTAAGTTGATTAATAATGCCTCCCTAGGTGTGAAACTGGTTATTATAAAGTTGCTACAACTTGTATGGCTAGTGTGAACTAGATCACAAGGTTTGGGCCAAAGTATGGGCCAAGAGGTGGTCAAACTAGCTGCTAAGCATGATTATCCAAGAATTTATTTCCCCATCATGCCTAAGGCATCTTCATCCCCTGTTTTAAGGGATCTTCTTTGACCATAGGCACCCATACACTGAACCTAGTCATTTATCCCATTTTTGGCTATTTTTGGCCTATTCTAGCCTACCTAAGTTACACCCAACCATCTCCTTCACATGTGTGAGCTCCATCTTGGTTTCCCATGCTTACCCAATGTTCACATGCACAATTCGAACCTGTTTGGGTTATTTTGGAAACCATTTGGTTAACCTAGGGGGGATTGGGATAAATCTAAGCTAGTTAAGTGTGGACTCTCCAAGTGGATAATTTTCCTTCCCATTTGTATATAAGGATGATCCAAGCTCTTTTTAAGGTTGGACTGTTAATAATATCTCAGTATTTGATCATTTGTGCATTCTGGAATTTGATCATTTGTTCATCCTGTAATATTTTTGCACTTGTTTCTTGCAAAATGAGTTAAATATTTCAGCTATGAGGAATCCATGGTAGCTATATCCTACTGTGTCATAGATTTTACAGCACTGAACTGAAGGAATCACCAAATCCATGAGTTCTCCATCACTGATTGCAGGGAGGCTACGACCCCCTACTCCTTGCCCCGTCCTGTCGCCCAGATATATAAGAATAAGATATTGCTTTGCTGAACTTCTGATATGCGCATACTTAAGATCTTCTCCTATTCCTTTTGATGTGCATACCTTATGTGTACTTTAATATTTATTTCACTATGTTGCATACATCACTTGACTTGATTTCATTCTATTCAGGTGCTACAGTCTTCAGAAAATATGTGACCTTTTGTGCATCATATGATTCATCCTTTCTATTTAACGCACGTGTCTTAGATCATCCTCATCATGTGTTAGGAACCTATGTAAACCCTTCTCTTTACTATGTTAGTATATTGTTATTGGACGCATATGCTTTGTAAGTCGTCCCGTAGTATTTGTTGATCCGTAGTTTATATTAGCCCATAGTATTGACCCATAGTATTGGACGCATATGCTTTGTAAGTCGTCCCATAGTATTATATGTCCCATGGTTTTGACTCATGGTATTGGGCATAGACTTAGTATATAAGTGTGTGTTGAGGTCATTGAAGGCACCGTGAAGTTAATTGTATTGAGCTTGCTCAAAGGAGGTTTCCCCCTCGAAGTGGCCCGTGATCAATATAAAAGTGATTATGTTCTATTATTTCTGCTATTTCGCATATTCTTAGTAATTAATTGTTGCAGGTGCATCTCATCTGGTATCAGAGCACTTTCCTTGGCACAAGTGGGAAATTTTTTTCGTTTTTGGGGGGGCGACTTTCAGATCAATTTCTGAAACTTTCTGCACAAAATCAGAAGAAACCGATTGCATATCTAAATTTCTCTTTCAAAAATACGCAGTTTCATAAAAAAAATCATCTCATTTGGAGTTCTAAAAGTGGAGATATCGCGGATTTAAAATCAGCAATTTTTCAGAATTTCGGTGACGGCCGCAGAAATTGCGGCGAGAAAATCTTTTGACCGAGTGCCCAGATTTCTATTCCGCTTTCAAGGGTAGAAGCAGAGTGGTTGTTCCAGTTCCGGAAACATGCTATAATAGTGATTTTGAGTAATATAGATCTGGTTTTTGAACATTGGGTGGAATTTCTGCCCAAATTTTTTCTGTTGCAGGTCGAATTTGGGAATCATCCCTATCCGCTTAACTGTGGGAAGTACTTGGGCATAAGCCCTAAAACTCATTGTGAGGAGTACCACAAGAACCCCGAAGTAGCTGGCCCATTGAGAGGACCTGCCAGCGAATAGGGCAACGACCCCTACCTGATTGACTAGTTCCCACCCGTGAGGTAAACCAAGAGCTGTCGTTTGTCGCAAAGCGGTTATCAGTTTTACCTAAGCCGTGGAGTGAGGGGTACTACCCCAATACACAAGCCGTCAGACAGCATTGGTGGCCGAGTGAAACCCCTGAACTGTTAGGAAGCCGCACATACCTGGGGTCCATATCTACTTTCAGCTGAACTATTGTTGATCATTGTTGCGCCGTTTCAGATCCCTTTGCAAGCCGTTCCAAATTCAGCCATTTTCAATCCATTTAGCATTGTTCCAGATCCCTTTCGAGCCGTAGCCGCTCCATTCTATAAAAAAAAAAAAAAACTGGTTATGGTTGTCACCCATGTAGGAGCAAACACCATGGAGGAAAAAAAAAAACTGGTTATGGTTGTCACCCGTGCAGGAGAAAACACCATGGAGGAAGCACTTGCAGCCATCCAAACCAAACTCCAAGATTTGGATGAAAAATTTCTCAGCCTCCATCTTCAGCATTCAGCCATGAACAATAACCGACAGCCAGAATCTTTTGCAGCCACCGGGTTCTCTTCTTCCAACAATTTTCGTGGGCCGAAGCTTGATTTTCCTCGCTTCAATGGTACTGATCCGACTGGATGGATATACCGAGCAGAACAATATTTCAGTCTGCATAATACTTTTCATGTCTAGAAAGTTCCACTTGCATCCTTTCATTTGGAACAGGAAGCCCTTCAATGGTATCGTTGGTACATCAAAGCTCATCCCGAGCCAAACTGGACAGATTTTTGCCAACTCATTTTGCCATGATTTGGCCCTAGTGCTTTTGATGATTTCACAGGAGCACTCACTAAACTTCACCAAATTGGCACAGTGAGAGAGTATCAGACAGAATTTGAGAAATTGGCCAATCACACAGAAGGATTGTCTGATGAATTCTACGAGAGTTGTTTTATAAGTGGTCTCAAGGATGAAATTCGCTCAGAGGTCAAAATGTTTTGTCCCAACACAATGATGGAAGTCCTAGGGTTGGCTAAGCTGGCTGAGGACAAGATTGCAGCTCAACAACGCTCCAAAACCACCCTTGTTCCCTTCAGAAATATGGGTTCCCAATGACCTCCCATCACGCCTTCTCCTCAACCAACTCCTATCAAGCATTTGTCTGAAATAGAAATGCAGGCACGCCGAGAAAAAGGGCTTTGCTATAATTGTGATGAGAAATTCACTCGGGGACATAGATGTGTTCAACAAAAGCTCTATCTCTTGGATGTGGATTCTCCACCTGCCTTAGAACTTGGTGAAGCAGCTACAGATACAGTGGATGATCAGATCGACATTCAACACCCGCCTGTTGACACCCCATTTCAGGACGACCCACCTGAGATCTCTCTACATGCTGTAACCGACGTCACCACCCCACAAACAATGCGGGTCAGGGGATACTTCAAGAAGCTCCCTCTTACCATACTCATTGATTCTGGTAGCACTCATAACTTCATTAACCCTCGGATTGCCAAACAGGCTGATTGTTTTGTCCATCATTGCTCCAGCTTTGAAGTCATGGTTGCCAATGGGGGCACCTTACCTTGCAAGGGGAAGTGTCACAATGTGCGTATCTCTATGGAAGATTATAACCTACGCTCTGACATGTTTTCCTTTCCCTTAGGCGGATGTGATGTGGTTTTGGGATTTCAATGGTTACACACACTTGGCCCCATCTTATGGGATTTTGCTGAACTTTGGATGCAGTTTAAAGTCAATGGGGCACAACACAAATTTATGGGCTTACAACCAGGGTCTCTCTGCATCATCAGTTCACATCGCCTGGAAAAACTCCTTAAGAAGAATTCACATGGTGTTGTTGATGTATATGTAACTTCGGAATGTATTTCACATATATGTATATTGTATTCCTATAGAGATGGTATTATTCCTCTATAAGGAAGTGTCGTCATTTATATTATAAGTGTCGTAACTTATACTTTATGGGTTATTAGACCACCTTGTTTGGGGTCGGCCCTGTATAAGTCATGTGGGTCAAAGGGTTATTAGACCACCCTATTGGGGGTCAGCCATGTGGGTCAAAGGGTTATTAGACCACCCTATTGGGGGTCGGCCCACTCAACATTATGTTATGTGGTTAAGTTCGAGCCTACATGAGTTAGGTAAAAAGGCAAGTCAAGTCAAGTATAAATAGAGTGCAGGAGGCACTCTATTTGTACACTCACTTCTCACACATGCACTCAAGGAGGAGTGGTGCACTTATGGAGGAGGAGGATCTGCTGCTAGGTTGTGTCTATCTCTTATGGTTGGTTGTATCATTGGTCTATCTATCTCTGAGGAAGTTATTGGGGTTTTTCACCTTTATGGTTTTCCCCAAGTAAATCTTTGTGTCTCTTGTGTGCTTGCTTTATTGTCTCCATGATTGATATGCTGTAGATATGCTATACATGTTGTTCTCTCAGCTAAGATCCTAGATCATATTGAAGTAAATTCTGAAAATTTAACATGGTATCAGAGCTAGTCTGAAAGAAGGCATGATATGGCATGTATGACACTTGTTGCACTTACGATGCTAGGGCTTGATATAGTAAAAACTAGTCATCATAGCACTTTCGCTATAAATCCGTTTTGGCGAATTTTTCGGATCTGAAATTGTTACAGGACAAAGATTAAATCTCCAGGTACCTTGTGTCCAAAGGAAAACCTCTAATTCGTTGTACTTTGTGATTTATGATCTGTGCAATATAGGGTTTCTGCCTCTTCTAGATCTGTGTCAAAATCAGGTGACCTTGGGAAAAAGGTCATAACGTGGGCTAGGAAGCTCCAAATGAAATTTCGTGAAAAGTGACAGGTAGTACACAGACTGTACTATCTCATAAAACGTTTTCAGAAGTCGAAGTTGAACCAGTGACACGTGGAACTCCGTACAAGTGCGCTCTCCTGTATTATCCCATAAACAGGTCACGTTGCGACATTTGGAATAACTCTCTCTCAGAGATTCCAAATGAGGTCAGACCTGTCAGGATGGAAAGGTAACAGGACGAGCTATCTCAAGAAACATTTTCAGAGGCCGAAGTTAAAACAGTGACATGTGGCACGCCGTACAAGTTCACTCTCCTGTTTTATCCCAAAACAGGTCACGTTGCGACATTTGGCATAACTCTCTCTCAGAGAATCCAATTGAGGTCAGACCTCTCAGGATGGAAAGATAACAGGTCAGGATATCTCTGAAAACTTTTTCAGACCCTGTGGATTGAAAATTTGGGAGTTACACTAGAAACAATCAGGTACATATTTCTGTCAAAACAGAATTATTTTTGAGTACCTTCATTCATGGCTTCCGGAATTTAGGGCTTTGAAGAAAGTTGGAATTTTTGTAATCGGAGACCACGGCTGGATGCTACTCATCAAAATAGAAATTTAGAGACCAATATCAGAATTTTTGGTTGGGAAGAAGGCTAGGCTTGATCAAACCCTAGTTTGGGACTTTGATCAGAAAAGTGGAAAATTAGGGCTTCTGTAAAAATGGCAATTTTTTAAATCTGTGACCACGGCTGGAAGCTCCTCAGAAAAATAGAAGCTTAGAGCTTTGGTTCAAACCTTTTGATGGGGAAAAAGAGTGGGCTTCATCAAACCCCAGTTCAGGGTCACGTCTAGTGAATCTGGAAGTTTCAAAGGCAAAATTGAGGAGTGAAACTTTGCAGTTTTCAAATTCTAAATATACCAGCTTGATCAGCTCATCAAGGTGCATATTTCTATCCTTTCGGAAGTTTGAAATTCAAAGTTTGAATTTTTGGGGTTTCTCTGACAAACCCATATCTAGCTCCAGTTCCAGTTCTTTAAATCAAGTGGATTGGGTTAATCCTAGAAGAAGATGGATTGGTCACCTGCATAAGTAAAGAAGTTCCTGTTTCAGAGGGAGATGAGGCTAAGGCCTTACATAAGAAGATTTCAAACGATCTCAACAGGTATGACTCATTGAGGTATGTTTTGAGATTTGTTCATGATTAAGTTTATGGTATGTTTGTCTTCATGTTATTACGGTTAGTACAATCTTGATTTTAAAACTTATCATATCACCTTAATAAAATTATGAATGCACGATAGAAAATATTCATTGATTAGGGTGTTGACGCTTATGATTGTACTAATGAATTATGGTGTTGTATGAGGTTTATGTTGTCTACTAACATGAAAGGTACACCAAGAAAGACAAATCATGTTCTGGTTCAAGAACATATGATCATGATGACATGAGGACAAAGATTCATCCATTGTCATGGATCTCATAGAAGATCCATTTACCTGGTATGTATGACTTGGTTTTGTAATAGTTGACCTATGAGATATACAGGTTACTAGCACAAGTCATTGAAGAAGAACAAGAAGACATCATGTGAGTATGTTAGACATAAATAGCTAGCATGCTAATCCAGGTATGTTTTTCCTATATAAAGCTAGAATCCTACCTTGTGTTAGGATCTTATACTGTTGTTGATAATGATTATTCCTGAAGAGTCATAGGTTTGAATAATCATGGTTGTATGCATATTATGTTTCTTACCATAATTGATGATATGACTAACCAGAAGAATCATGAAGGTATAGGTTTGAATAATCACAGGTTTTATGCATATTATATCTCTTATCTTGTTTGATGATTCAACTAACCCGAAGAGTCATAGGTTTGAGTAATTATAGGTTTAGACATGTTATGATTTGATTAACCATAAGAATACTAAATAAACCTTGAATGCTAATGCTTATTATTTCTGTTTGAAATGATCATGACTATACATGCTTGAGATTATTGTGTTTTAATAGTATACTAATGAATGTATGATTTTATATGAGATCACAAGGATAACTCAATCATGATACTAATAAGCATACATAGGGACCAAGGATGAATATGAGTTGAAGAATAGGTAATCCAGGAAGCAAAGATCAAGAGGGAGTACACTCCAGTGGTTTATGAAAGGATGCAGATATTCAAAGGGAGTTGACCATCTCTCTACATTTCACAACAAAAAGTTGTAGAAGAAGCTACTTCAGATTAGGACTCCAGCAGCTCCTGTAAGGAAGCAAAGACTCAGAGGGAGTCCACCCAACGAACAAACAAAGATAAGTATTTTAATTTCTTGCATATTTATTTGTTTAAATAAAAATTGTTCAATGATGTATATGCTCATGTTCCTAGACCTAGGATATGTATTGTGCATATTACAATAGTTGCATTGATGAACAGTATACTACTAATATACATGGGTAAGTGGCCTATGGCACTGTACAACATTCCATTGCTACTTATCTAGAATGAAACCTCTTTGCTGACATGTTGGGAGTTGTGCACACTCTTAACAATGTTCTGGTAGAGATTGGAAGGCATCTAGAAAGTTACGGGATATGGATAAATGTTGTATTGAAGCACTGGCAAAGATAATTGCATGAGTGTATGACATATTTCTTTATGTGTAAGAATTTGTTCTGAAAACTATGAGATGTTTTCTAATCATGCAATTTAACTTGTTGTGTAGGAAAGTTCGTATGCCATCTCCTACAAAAGAAGAACTACAACATTTGTTCCAGCAACAAAGATATCTATTGAAGATATTGAAGTTCCCAGGATCTGGGATGAAGAAATGGAATGCCATGATCCGTCGATCATGAAGAATGATGTTTGGGATGTAGTCCCAAGACGTGAAGGGAAGTTTGTTATAACTTCCAAATGGAACTATCAGATCAAGCATATTGCAGATGGTAGCATTGAGAAATACAAAAGTGATGAAATAGAAGATGCACTAGATGGATTTCAAGACAGCATGGTGTAGTCATATATGTGTGCAGAACTTGATATGGTAGGATAGACAGCTTTCTATCCAGCTCAGGCTTTACCAAGAATAAAGAGGACTCCAACCTTTTCTACAAGGTTGAGGAAGGCAATCCAGCGATACTACTATTTGGATGACCTGTTTGTATCAGGTGAGGATAGATTGATTACCGACACGCAGCGAAAGCTTGCTGCCGAGTTCGAGTTGAGGAACTTGGGGATGATGCACTATTTGTTTTTGGCATGGAGGTGTGGCAGAGTGATGGAATCTTCCTTGGACAAGGGAAGTCTGCAGTAGAGATCCTAGAGATCCTGAAGAGGTTCGGAATGATGGATTGCAAGGCCATTGCCACACCTATGGCATTGAATCTGAAGCTTCTATGTGATGCTTCATCTGGGCCGGTTGATGTCTCCATGTACCGTCAGATGATTGGGTCCTTGATGTACCTGACGAACACGAGACCAGACATTTGCTTTGTTGTGAACACATTGAGCTAGTTCCTCACGGATCCGAGGAGTGTTCACCTAGTTGCTGTAAAGCATGTTCTGAGGTACCTGAAGGGTATAGTGGATTATGGGCTCAGGTATGAGGCGAATCAAAAGTTTAACCTACAGGGTTATGTTGATTCAGATTGGGCTGGCAGTGCTGCAGATAGGAAGAGCACATCTGGGTGTTGTTTCAATATGGGATCAGGTGTGATCTCTTGGTTTAGCAGGAAGCAGTCCGTTGTAGCACTAAGTACAGCTGAGGCAGAGTATGTTGCAGCCTGTTCAGCTAGTTGTGAGGCAGTATGGCTACGGAAGCTACTGTCTGAGTTATTTGATCTCCCGTTGGAGGCTACTGGTATCTTCTGTGATAACCAGAGTTGTGTGAAGCTGTCTGAGAACCCATTGTTTCATGATAGGTCGAAACACATAGAGATCAAATATCACTATATCAGGGATATGGTGTAGAGAGGAGCTGTGAAGCTCCTGTATGTTACGACGGACGAGCAGATTGCAGATGTGCTGACGAAGCCACTAGACAGGGTGAAGTTTGAGTACTTCTGAGAGAGGCTTGGCGTTCTCTAGATCGAGAACACTTCGAGGAAGAAGTGATGGACACATTTGCTGAAGCCATTCCAAGCATGTTGGAAGGAGGATCCTTCACATGGCTGTGGATGTAAGTGCTGGATGATGAGCATCAGGATGATGTTCTGGTTTCTGCTTGGATATGATCAGTTGGATCATTTATGTATGTACGCATCATGTTGGATGCTGGATATGATCAGTTGGATCATTTATGTATGTACGGATCATGTTGGATGCTGGATATGATCAGTTGGATCATTTATGTATGTACGCATCATGTTGGATGCTGGATATGATCAGTTGGATCATTTATGTATGTATGCATCATGTTGGATGCTGGATATGATCAATTGGATCATTTATGTATGTATGCATCATGTTGGATGATGGATATGATCAGTTGGATCATGTGTATGTATTTTGTATATGCATCATGTTGGATGCTTGGACCATGTATCTGTATATGTATCAGGTGGATACATTGTATGATCAGGTGGATCATGTATGGTGATATGTATCATGTATCAGGTGGATACATTGTATGATCAGGAGGATCATGTATGATGATATGTATCAGGTAGATACTTGGTATGCATCAGGTGGATGCATTGATGATCAGGTGGATCATGCAGCAAGATGTTGCAGTGATGATCAGGATGATCATGGATGATGAGCTTCAGGATGTTGCTCCAGATGACATGCAGCAGGACATTGCAGTGATGATGATCAAGACGATCATGAGTACATCAGGATGATGTATGGTGAGTATCAGGTTGATACTCTGTGGCCGTGGATCAAGTTGTGCAGATGAGCATGTCTGGGAGATCCTATAGGTCGGAGTTGTGTACCTGTAACAGCCTGGGATGCTCTTTCGAGACATTGCTCTGGGAGGACATGTAATTTGTGCCCTGGGAGATTTCAGGTCGGAGTTGTGTACCCGTAACATCCTGAGATGCTCTTGCGAGGTTTTGTCCTATGGCATGTAATTTGGGCCCTAGGAGATTTCAGGTCGGAGTTGTGTACCTGTAACATCCTGAGATGCTCTTTCGAGGTTTTTCCATGACCACATGTAATTTGTGCCCTGGGAGATTTCAGGTCGGAGTTGTGTACCTGTAACATCCTGAGATCCTCTTGCTAGGTTTTGTGGTGGACCACATGTAATTTGTGCCCTGGGAGATTTCAAGTCGGAGTTGTGTACCCGTAACATCCTGAGATTTTCTTTCGAGGTTTTGTGGTGGGGTCACATGTAATAGCGCCCTGGGAGATCCTACAGGTCGGAGTTGTGTACCCGTAACATCCTGGGATGCTCTTTCGAGGTTTTGTGACGCACGTAATAAGTCCTGAGGATTCCACAGTATGGCCAGTGATGATGAAGACCTGCAGGTGGTGGGCCTACATCTAGTATGAAAAAGGACTAGCTCTGTAGAACTTCCTATGACGAGTAGATTCAGAGATTGATTGAGATAGCAGCAGCAGTGACGATGATGATGACTTGATGATGATTATCTAGTGACGATGATCCAGAGAAGATGACTTGTGCTAGAAGAACTGTGCTCAGAAATAACTTCCTAGTTAAGAGGGAGTGTTGATGTATATGTAACTTCGGAATGTATTTCACATATATGTATATTGTATTCCTATAGAGATGGTATTATTCCTCTATAAGGAAGTGTCGTCATTTATATTGTAAGTGTCGTAACTTATACTTGATGGGTTATTAGACCACCTTGTTTGGGGTCGGCCCTGTATAAGTCATGTGGGTCAAAGGGTTATTAGACCACCCTATTGGGGGTTGGCCATGTGGGTCAAAGGGTTATTAGACCACCCTATTGGGGGTTGACCCACTCAGCATTATGTTATGTGGTTAAGTTCGAGCCTACATGAGTTAGGTAAAAAGGCAAGTCCAGTCAAGTATAAATAGAGTACAGGAGGCACTCTATTTGTACACTCACTTCTCACACATGCACTCAAGGAGGAGTGGCGCACTTATGGAGGAGGAGGATCTGTTGCTAGGTTGTGTCTATCTCTTATGGTTGGTTGTATCATTGCTTTATATATCTCTGAGGAAGTTATTGGGTTTTTTCACCTTTATGGTTTTCCCCAAGTAAATCTTTGTGTCTCTTGTGTGCTTGCTTTATTGTCTCCATGATTGATATGCTGTAGATATGCTGTACATGTTGTTCTCTCAGCTAAGATCCTAGATCAGATTGAAGTAAATTCTGAAAATTTAACAGGTGTCATCGCTCAGCTCAATTCCATTCAAATGCACCCATCAACAGTCTCAACTACTTCCTTGGATAGATATGCAGGTATCTTTGCTGAACCAATGCGCTTTCTACCTTCACGAGACCTTTCCGGTAAGAATTTAGCCACATCTACCTCTCAGCAGGAAATGATGGCTATTTTGCATGCAATACAGAAGTGGCAGCCATACCTATTAGGGAATTATTTCTGCATCAAGACTGATCTCCCGAGTCTGGAAAATTTTCTAGAACAATGGGTCTCCTCCCCAACACACCTGAAATGGGTTATCCACCTCATGGGTTATCCCTATGTGATCACTTACAAGAAGGGTAAGGACAATATGGTGGAAGATGCTCCTTCTTGCACAATTGATGACCCAGTTTCTCTTACAACTCTTTCTCTGCTTGTTCCAAATTGGGTGCAATATGGCTCTCTCATCTATGAACTCCATGCTTCTTCATCAACAGGGCACTCTGGGTTCTGCAACAGGTATGACCAAGAACAATGTAACTTCTTTTGGCAGGGACTAAAAATGGAAATTCAACAAATGGTTGCTGACAATGATACTTTCCAAGTCAACAAGGGTGAAACGACACTCCTTTCGGGATTGCTCAAACCCTTGCCCATCCCTAAACAGCTTTGGCCAACTATTTCTATGGATTTCCTAGCAGCGCTCTGGTGGTACAATACCACATCTCATAGAACACCATATGAAACGGCCTATGGACAAACACCGCCATTTCTTCTTCCATACACCCTTAGCAGCTCCCCAATTCAGGCAATTGACTCGGTTCTTCGAAACCGCAATTAGATTCTTCTCATTCTGTAGGACAATCTTCACATGGCCAGAATTCGCCTGAATCAACAAGCCGATCAGCACCGTTCTGAGCGCTTTTTCCATGCAGCTAACAGGGTTCTTCTTCATCTACAGCCTTCCAAGCAATCCTCCTTGACACTCCAAAGGCGTCAGTGGCCTGAAATGCAACCCGAGGATGCTACCGGGGAACCACTCCTTCAGCTTCTGCAGCAATTTCTTCAACCAAAGCTTTGAGGACAAAGCTTTTTCTAAGGGAGAGGGGATGTTAGGAACCTATGTAAACCCTTCTCTTTACTATGTTAGTATATTGTTATTGGACGCATATGCTTTGTAAGTCGTCCCGTAGTATTTGTTGATCCGTAGTTTATATTAGCCCATAGTATTGACCCATAGGATTGGACGCATATGCTTTGTAAGTCGTCCCGTAGTAGTATATGTCCCATGGTTTTGACTCATGGTATTGGGCATAGACTTAGTATATAATTGTGTGTTGAGGTCATTGAAGACACCGTGAAGTTAATTGTATTGAGCTTGCTCAAAGGAGGTTGCCCCCTCGAAGTGGCCCGTGATCAATATAAAAGTGATTTTGTTCTATTATTTCTGCTATTTCGCATATTCTTAGTAATTAATTGTTGCAGGTGCATCTCATCACGAAGCACATTCTTCACTGTGCAATAACTATTTCTTTGCGCATCAGATAGATTTACTTACTTTGCACACAACAATTTAGTCTTAGTGCATCAGTGAAACTTCTTCGCTTCAGGCATCGAATGATATACTTCAAATCTATCAATGTGCTTTTGTCTTAGAACATCTGTGACTATTTGTGTGTTTTTTGTGATACTGTCATTCAGTCCCCATGCACTCTTGCATCTTCTGTAATTCTTCCTTTCTGTCTTTTGCAACTTTCATATATTCACAACATCATTCTACGCACTGTCAACTATTCCATTCCTCTTCTTGTGCACACTTAGCTTTCTGCTAGATCATGTTGTTCTAGTTTCATGATCCCTTGATGCCTCGAGAATTATAAATATTTGTCTTCCATCTTTCCGCTTAAAAGCATACTTCAAGCTTCACATCAAGTCTTCAACTTGCTTCTTATTTATACTTGTCCTACATGGATTGTATGTCCACAAGTTGGTTGTGTCTCTCCTTCTTCATTGATCATGGTTTATGCTTCTTCAACTTGTCATGTTATACGACGTTGAGGCAACATCTCTTATGGGTCTTGCGCATACATGGTCCATTACTTAGTGGGACTTTTACCCTTGCAGTGTGGTCTTGTTCCCTTGATGTATCATTTCCTATGGAATTTGTGCATATGATATCTTCAACCACCACACCCTTCTTGGTACTTGTGCACGCTTCAACAACTGATAGATTCCTCCTATTTGTTAGTCTTGTGCACTTTCGGGATTTGCATAATTGTTCAACCATTTCTTGTTACAATATTCTTGCACACTCCTAAAACTTATCCAATTGACACTTTGGCTAGCTTGTGCACTTTCAAGCCTATGTTCAATCAGCTCTTTGAATTTCTTGCGCACTCTCAAACATTTGTCCAAATAATCCTTTGGATTTTACCTTGAAGGACTATGACTGGGTGGAGTTGAGATCTGCACCTGTGCCACATGTACTCAATGTATTTATTATGTACTTCTCCAAACTAGATATGCTTGATGTACCTTTATAACTTATTCATACCAGTCTCCATATACTTCTTCAAACTGGCACATAAATGTACTTCTACATAGTGTTTCCATAATGGTCTCCATATACTTCTTCAAAATGGCACAAAAATGTACTTCTAAAGTGACTTTCATATATTTCTTTAAGCTGGAATAGGAATACTGAATCGTCTTCGACATCAGTTCACATCAATGACACAAACAAAATTAGTTGGCATCAATGACAACCAAATCTCAACAACCTCCCCCTTCAACATTGCTGTCAACACCTTATGAATTTGTGCATAATTGTATCCTAAAGTTATGTGCTTCATATGTGTTTGTCACATTACTCCCCCCTGTGTGTACTCCCCCTGTTTTCTTTTCCAGTTTGAACCTTTGAAATATGTGCATCCTGCTGTCAATGCTTTTTCTACTTTCTATTACTTCTATGCAGATCGCATGCTTCATGCTCATTCTTATTACGTTGTTGCATGCTTCATGATCAACATCATGCTCGTTAAGGATCATCTTCACGCTATTTATCATTAGCTTCATGCTCTTTCTCCCCCTTTGACATCAATGGAAAAGAGGTTCCATCATTGCGCAATTATTGGTTCTCTTTTTCTTTTGTTTTGCACTGGCCTTCATTCATTTTCTTACAGGGATAACTCCCCTTGTCTTCATGCTTCATTCTTTTGATGAAAATTTCCATTTATGTTCTTGAATGAATTGTAGATTTGAACCTTTATAGAATTGTCCTTACAACTGCAAATTTTCCTTTGAGTTCCTCTTATTTGGCACGATGTTTTCCTCCACTTTATTAGAAATTGATTCTAAATTTTATATGCCGCCATCAATTGCTTCTTTGATCTCCCCTTGTAACTGTGGAAATGATTATGTTATGCTGAAAGCTTCTCCCTGTAAAGGTTGAAGATTATCAATTAACTCCTATTGTTCTTCCCGACTGTTGTTTACTTCTTATTGTTTCTTTTTAAACTATGCCATTTTACACATTTTCTCAATGGCTGGAAGACCAACCAAACTGTCATGAATCCTATGCTCTAAATTTCTTGTCTACATCCTTCAGTTGCTGGTCTTGGATAATATTTGTCCATATTTGAACACTTTGTTCATGCAACTCTGTGCATTTCAAATCCACAATGTTGATGTTCTCAAATGCAATATTTAGTCTTTCCATCTTGTTTTCACATTCTGCTCTAACCTCTGGAGGTGTTATTGGTGGTTGTATTGGTGATAGCCCTTCAATTCTCTCCTGTATCCTTTGAATAACTTCACTTATCTTTAACTTTTTTATTTATGGAGAAGTGTATTTATATTCTTGAACCTTTGGAATGGAATTGAACACTTCTTCCACTGCTCTTTGTAGTTTTGAGGCCTCCTGCTGTACTTTATCCACTTCTTGATCCAAATGTTTTCCTTTTGTGACTTCTTATTTTGCTTCATTTTCTAATTCTGATGTCTTTTGCGTAGTCTTTTTTTTTCTTCTGTTTTCAGCCTCAAACATTCATCTTGTAGAGATTCCCTCTCACACTATATTTTATACTATTCAACTGTAACAACTTCATGTCTCCATGTGATTTCTTATGCAATGGATGTATGCAATGTATGGAGTTCATCTATAGGTAAATGTGAAAAATTTATTTCTACATGACTCACCTCTTTCTGTATTTCTTGAGTAGGAATATTAAAAGCTACAAATGAGATCTTTTGTTTTGATGTTGCGAGATTTCATTTATCTGCGCTATGGTGTGTGATTGCAAACTACTCGGATATGCCTCTGGATGATCTTCCTTGAGATTATTCCCAGTAGTCTGTATTAGTTGTTTCATTGCCACAAATTTCTCTTCAATTTTCGGAAGGATCTCTACCTATTTTGTTGTTTCATGTCCCAAATTTGGCATTGGGTCACAATGGCCTAATCACATTGGCCATATTCATTAGAGTTTTTCAAATTGATGTTAAGGGTCAAATAATTGCCAAGGAGGAAAATTACTAGTTTCCTAGGTTTGGGGTGGAAGCTTTGGGATTTGGAATAAGGGGGATAATAAATTATGTTTGAACATTAGAATGGTATAAATATTTAATAAACGAGATAAATAAATATATGCAAGTGAAAATCAAAGTGGCATTTGATCAGAAGACACATGGAGGAAGTGGAACCCACATATGGCTAGATTTCCCCACTACACTTGGCATCATTCTCTCACCAATTCGAATTCAAGGTGAATGGTAACATACTTGGGGGAGTTCAAAAGGTATTATTGATGGAATAACTCATCCAAGGTTGAAATATAGAGGAATACTAACTCCCATGGAAGAGGAAGAGGCAATTTGGAGCTAGTGGGACACTTGAGCTAGATTCCCTAGCTCTATGACAACAATGATGAAGATGCTATGACACCTATGACACAAATCAGACCTGAAGGATGACATATGACATATATGACATGTCAAGGATAAAAATAGCCTCCAAGAGGGTGCTCAAGGGCGTTAGGGAAGCTAATATGCTTCCACATGTGATTTGGTGGAAGTGAGAAACTAGGAATTGTTGTACAAGTGGCATTCTTTGGAATCTCTTCCCAACTAGAGTTGGCATGAGTCTCTTTGAAAGAATTCGACCCATGGAGGAAATTAGAAGTTTATAAAAGTTATGAACAAATAATAATAGCATCTTTTGATGATTTGTAGAATTTGCAATTGCATTTGTGAAGAGGGAGAGCTAGTGGATGACTAGTTTCTTGCCTTAGCCAATTTTGAGGGTGAAAGATTCCCATCCAAGTTGGTAATTGGAAAGGCCATTCAGAACTTTCATTTGGAGATTTAATGGAGTCTTTATTTGAAGGTGTAAGCTACAAGGCATCTCATGGTTTCTTCTATTGCAGCTCACTCCTTCAACCATTTCCAGTTTTGATAGCATATTCTTGATCCTTGAGGGTGTTTTTGGTGAGTTATTGTACTCTTTGGGGGAGCTTATAATGCCCCATTTATTTTGTAATATGAATTAAATACTCTGTTATTCATCTCCAGAAATTTTCAGGTCGAAATTCCAAGTAGAAATGTATAAACCTCATTTTTAATGAAAGAACAGTTTCATTTCCCCACTACCTTGTTGTGAACCAATGTAATGTTGATGGATTCGAATGGATAAGTAAAATACTGATTGTTTATTGATGAATGGAATGTTATTGATGTATTATACAAGTTTCATGTTCAGTTCTCAATCATTTGAAGTCATTTTAGTCAGTTTATTTACATTTGGAGAAGATTTGGTGCCATTTCCCCAAGGGTCGAACTAGTGATCTTTATTGTTGTTTGGGAGAGGTTTGGAACAGATTTAATAACTAATTAATGGTTAATTTGGGACATTAATAAAATAATTGGGACATCCCATACCTCTTTTCATAAATTTGAGTGGGTTTGGAGGCATTTGGGAAGTCATTTTCAGTACCTACCCCAGGGGGATTTGAACCCCAAATTATTAGTAAAATTGCATACTTGATCTAGAATCTTAAGAGAGTTTGTAGATGTATTTTGGTGGCCATATCTCATCCCTGAGAATCATATTGAATTCCTAATATCATTCATACACATTCCTTGAATATTTGAAGGCATTTGGAGCCAATTTGAGACTTAGAGACAAATACTAGTCAAAGGGAAATTACTAGTAAAGTTCCCCACATTGGCCAGAATTGAAAGAGGATTTGCAGAAGTATTTTAAAGGTCCAAAAGCATCCCTGAAACACATATTTATGTTATAAAATCATCCATATACCTTCTTAGAATATTTGGGAGCAATTGGAGCAATTTGGGGACCTAGAGCTCAAAACTAGTCAAAGGTCGAAATTGGCAAAAAATTGGAAAATTGAGCATTTTCATAAAATTTTGAAAAACGGTCATTACATGTTGCAAGTTATTCTATTTCCTCTCTAGTGGCCATATTTTGTATGGCTTCTTCTATTGGATTTCTGATTTCTATGACAATCTACTTAATATCAACTTCAGTTAGTGTACGGATAAGAGATGGCTTGGACTCTTTTATTTTCTTCTTTTTAGAACCTTCTGAATGGGTGTAGACTATTGTGCAGGTTTAGGATGGATCTCGGTGTTGATAGTATCTTCATCTATGGGTACTTGTAATACCCTCTAGTTTAACCTTGTTAAATTTTGAGCATTAATTCACAATACTCTAGGATCTTTGCTGAGAGAATAACATATACAGTATATCAATGCATGACAATCACAATAAGCATGACAAGCATCACAAGAATCAAAAGCATAAGAGACAAGAGACACAGAGTTTCCGTGGGGAAAACCCTAAGGTGAAAAACCCCACAACTTCCTCAGAGATAGAGAGAGCAATGGCTCAACCAAAGTACAACCAAAATACACTGAGATAGTCTCCTAGTAGCAGATGATCCTCCTCCTCACTAGTGCGCCACTTTCTGAGAGAGAGTGAGATACTTTTCCGAGTGAGTAAAATAGAGATCTTCGATCTCTATTTATACTAACCTTTTTTCCCAGTGACCTTATGGGGCCGACTTGTCTAGCTAGGTACATCCACATTATAATATATATAATTTAGGGCCGACCCCAAATGGTGGTCTAATAACCCATCAGCAAGTACACACACTTGCGACACTTGTCAATCCACATTACGACACTTCCTTATAGAGGAGTGACACATCTCTTATAAGGGTACAATAAATATATATAAAATACTCAAATGAAATACATTCCGAAGTTACATATACATCAACACTCCCTCTTAACTAGGAAGGTATTTCTCGACATAGTTATGCTAGACAAGTCTTCTTCTCGGGATCATCGCCATCAATGCATCATCATCATCATCGTCACTGCTGCTGCTATCTCAACCAATCTTTGACTCTACTAGTCACAGGAAGTTCTATAGAGCCAGTCCTTTTTCATACTGGATGTAGGCCCACCACCTATAGGTCTTTGTCATCACTGGCCATACTGTGGAATCCTCAGGACTTATTACGTGCGTCACAAAACCTCGAAAGAGCATCCCAGGATGTTACGAGCACACGGCTCTACCTATAGGATCTCCCAGGGCCATATTATATGTGACCTCACCACAAAACCTCGCAAGAGCATCCCAGGCTGTTACGAGCATGCAGCTCTACCTATAGGATCTCCCAGGGACAGATTATATGTGGTCACCACAAAACCTCGAAAGAGCATCTGCCAAATATCCCAGGGCATGAATTACATGCCATAGGAAAAACCTCGAAAGACTATCTGCAGACCTCCCAGGGCCAGATTATATGTGGTCATGGAAAAACCTCGCAAGAGCACCCCAGGACTTATTACGGGCACACATCCCAACCTATTGGATCTCCCAGGGACAGATTATATGCCATAGGACAAAACCTCGAAAGAGCATCTTCCAGATATCCCAGGGCAACGAATTACATGCCATAGGAAAAACCTCGAAAGATTATCTGCAAATTAAATGTCCTCCCAGAGCAAAACCTCGAAAGAGCATTTGCCAGATATCCCAGGGCACGAATTACATGCCATAGGCAAAACCTCGAAAGACTATCTGCAAATCTCCCAGGGCCAAATTATATGCTCATCTGCACAACCTGATCCATGGCCATAGAGTATCAACCTGATACTCACCATACATCATCCTGATGTACACATGATCATCCTGATCATCATCACTGCAACATCCTGCTGCATGTCATCTGGAGCAACATCCTGAAGCTCATCATCCACGATCATCCTGATCATATAATGCATCTACCTGATGCATACCAAGTATCTACCTAATACATATCATCATACATGATCCACCTGATCATACAATGCATCCACCTGATACAAATACAAATACATGATACATATCACCATACATAATCCACCTGATACATATACAGATACATGGTCCAAGCATCCAACATGATGCATACAAAATACATACAAATGATCCTACTGATCATATCCATCATCCAACATGATGCGTACATACATATACATATAAATGATCCAACTGATCATATCCAACATCCAACATGATGCGTACATACATATACATATAAATGATCCAACTGATCATACAAAGCAGAAACCAGAACATCATCCTGATGTTCATCATCCAACGCTTACATCCACAGCCATGTGAAGGATCCTCCTTCCAACATGCTTGGAATGGCTTCAGCAAATGTGTCCATCACTTCTTCCTCGAAGTGTCCTCGATCTGAAGAACGCCAAGCCTCTCTCTGAAGCACTCGAACTTCACCCTGGCTAGTGGCTTCGTCAATACATCTGCAATCTTCTCGTCTGTCGCAACATACAGGAGCTTCACAGCTCCTCTCTACACCATATCCCTGATATAGTGATGTTTGATCTCTATGTGTTTCGACCTGTCATGAAACACTGGGTTCTCGGACAGCTTCACACAACTCTGGTTATCACAGAAGATACCAGTAGCATCCAACGGGAGATCAAATAACTCACACAGTAGCTTCCGTAGCCATACTGCCTCACAACTAGCTGAATAGGCTGCAACATAGTTTGCCTTAGCTGTACTCAATGCTACGCAGGACTACTTCCTGCTAAACCAAGAGATCACACCTGATCCCATACTGAAGTAGCATCCAGATGTGCTCTTCCTATCTGTAGCACTGCCATCCCAATCTGAATCAACATAACCCTGCAGGTTAAACTTTTGATTCGCTTCATACTTGAGCCCATAATCCACTGTACCCTTCAGGTACCTCAGAACATGCTTTACAGCAACCAGGTGAACACTCCTCGAATCTGTTAGGAACTGACTCAATGTGTTCACAGCAAAGAAAATGTCTGGTCTCGTGTTCGTGAGGTACATCAAGGACCCAATCATCTGACGATACATAGAGACATCAACCGGCTCAGATGAAGCATCACATAGAAGCTTCAGATTCGATTCCATAGGTGTGGCCATGGCCTTGCAATCCATCATCCCAAATCTCTTCAGGATATCTATTGTGTACTCCCCTTGACCAAGGAAGATCCCACCTGCACTCTGCCACACCTCCATACCTAGGAAATAGTGCATCATTCCCAAATCTTTCATATCGAATTCAGCAGCAAGCTTCCTCTTAGTATCTGCAATCAGTCTGTCATCTCCTGTTACAAATAAGTCATCCACATACAGGAGTAGAATCATAGGATTCCCTTCCTCAACCTTGTAGTAAAGGTTGGAATCCGCTTTACTCTTGGTAAAGCCCAAACTAGATAGGAAACTTTCCATCCTACCATACCAAGTTCTGGGAGCTTGTTTCAAGCCATACAAGGCTTTCTTCAATCTGCATACATATGACTCCCTGTCATGTATTTCAAAACCGAGTGGCTGCTCCACATATACTTCCTCTTCAACTACACCATTCAAGAAAGCATTCTTGACATCCATCTGGTGTATTTTCCATTTCATTGCTGCAGCCAGGGCAAGTATTGTTCTGATGGAAGTATACCTGGCTACAGGTGCAAAATTTTCTTCATAATCTATTCCCTCTTTCTGAGAGAAGCCACAAGCTACGAATCTTGCCTTGTATTTCTCTACACTGCCATCTGCAGCATGCTTGATTTTTTAGATCTATTTGGAATTCACAACAGACTTCTCTTTAGGTCTTGGGACAACATTGTTGAAATATTGTAACTTCAAAGAATATTATATTTGTATATTATTTATTCTGGAGATGTTCCATACCTCCGATGTGATTATACTATAAATCCGGAGATGGTTATTCCTCCGAGTTGGGTGTGGTAACTAGGGTTATTAGACCCACCATGTGGGGGTTGGCCCAGTCAGTTATAATGGGGTATTTAACCTAATGGTTAAATACGATCCTACATGTACTTGTGTAAAATACATATCAGAGTAGTGTATAAATAGAGGAGGTGTGTTCCTCATTTGATACACACACACACTTGAGAAAAGGCGCACTTGTGGAGGAGAGGTATGCTATGGAGAAGAAGGAGATCATGTCTCAGGGTTTCATCTTTGTATATTGCTGGTCATCTATATTGAGGAAGCTTTGCTGGGTTTTCTACCCCATGAGGGTTTCCCAGGATAAATCTCTGTCTCTTGTGTTTATGCTGTGTTTGTTGTTTCTTCAGTGATCCTGTATATGCTATTATTGTGAAATGGAATGTAATGCTGCTATTTTCTATCTTAGCATATTGAATTTTAACATGGTATCAGAGCTAACCTGAAGGAAGACAAGGTATGGCCCTAAAGACACTTGCTTTACTTACGACAATTTGAAGGTTAGGGTTTTACATAGCAAAAACCAGTCATCGTAGAACTTTCGCTAAAAATCCGTTTTGGCGAAGTTTTCGGATCTGAAATTGTTACAGGACGAAGATTAAATCTCCAGGTACCTTGTGTCCAAAGTACAACCTCTAATTCGTTTTACTTTGTGATTTATGATCTGTACAATATAGGGTTTCTGCCTCTTCCATATCTGAGTCAAAATCAGGTGACCTTGGGAAAAAGGTCATATCTTGGGCTAGGAAGCTCCAAATGAAATTTCGTAAAAAGTGACAGGTAGTACACAGTCTGTACTATCTCAGAAAACTTTTTCATAGGCCGAAGTTGAACCAGTGACACGTGGAACTCCGTACAAGTTCGCCCTCCTGTATTATCCCATAAACAGGTCATGTTGCGACACTTGGCATAACTCTCTCTCAGAGAGTCCAATTGAGGTGAGACCTGTCAGGATGGAAAGATAACAGCCAGAGATACCTCAGAAAAGTTTTTCAGAGGCTAATGTTCAAACAGTGACACGTGGCACGCCGTACAAGTTCGCTCTTCTGTTTTATCCCAAAACAGGTCACGTTGCGACATTTGACATAACTCTCTCTCAGAGAATCCAATTGAGGTCAGACCTGTCAGGATGGAAAGATAACAGGTCAGGCTATCTCAGAAAACGTTTTCAGACACTGTGGATTGAAAATTTTGGAGTTACACCAGAAACAATCAGGTACATATTTCTGTCAAAACATAATTATTTTTGAGTACCTTCATTCATGGCTTCCGAAATTTAGGGCTTTGAAGAAAGTTGGAATTTTTGTAAACGGAGACCACGGCTGAATGCTACTCATCAAAATAGAAATTTAGAGACCAAGATCATATTTTTTGGTTGGGCAGAAGGCCGGGCTTGATCAAACCCTAGTTCGGGACTTTGATCAGAAAAGTGGAAAATTAGGGCTTCTATAAAAATGGGAATTTTTGAAATCTGTGACCATGGCTGGAAGCTCCTCATAAAAATAGAAGCTTAGAGCTTTGGATCAAACATTTTGATTGGGCAGAAGAGTGGGATTCACCAAACCCCAGTTCAGGGTCACGTCAAGTGAATCCGGAAGTTTCAAAGGAAAAATTGAGGAGTGAAACTTTGCAGTTTTCAAATTCTGAATATATCAGTTTGATCAGCTCATCAAGGCGCATATTTCTATCCTTTCGGAAGTTTGAAATTCAAAGTTTGAATTTTTTGGGTTTCTCTGACAAACCCATATCCAGCTCCAGGTCCAGTTCTTGCAAATCAAGTGGATAGGGTTAATCCTAGAAGAAGATGGATTGGTCACCTGCATAAGTGAAGGAGTTACTGTTTCAGAGGGAGATGAGGCTAAGGCTTTACATAAGGAGATTACAAGCGATCTCGACAGGTATGACTCATCGAGGTATGTTTTGAGATTTGTTCATTATTAAGTTTATGGTATGTTTGTCTTCATGTTATTACGGTTAGTACAATCTTGATTTTAGATTTGTTGTATCACCTTAACAAAATTATGAATGCATGATAGAAGATATTCATTGGTTAGGGTGTTGACACTTATGATTGTACTAATGCATTATGATGTTGTGTGAGGTTGATGTTGTCTACTAACAAGATACAGGTACATCACAAAAGACAAATCAGGCTCCATGACCATGAAAACATGAAGACAAAGACTCATCCATAATCTTTGTTCTCCTTACGAGGTATGTATGACTTTGTTATATTATGCTTAACCTATGAGACATGCAGGTTCTAGCTCAGGATCTCTAAATCATTGAAGAGATTGTTTAGGTATGTTGTACATAACCAAGTAGGTATACTAATCTAGGTATGTTTCCCATGAATCTTACCTTGTGTTAGGATCCCTTATATAAGTATACTTGGAATGATTGGTTATGCTTATTCATAAAGTTAGTAATCAAGGGATTATGCATATTATATCTTTTATCTTGATTGATGATATGCATGAGTAAAAGAAGACTTCCCTTAAATCTTGAATACTAATGTTTATTAACTATAATCATGACTATACATTTTCAAGATTATTTAGTACTATAATGTTTTGATAGAATTTAGAATATACTAATGAGTGTATGTTTGTGTATGAGATCATGAGGATGACTCTTGAGCATGCACAGTGGTACAGAATGAATAGAAGTTCAAAAGACATACAGAAGATCAAGCGGGAGGCAGCCACACAAACATAAAAGATAAGTATTTGAGTTGTTATTTTAAATAGTAATGATATTGCCTGTAATAGGTTGTATGCATATTTGTATTCCTATAATATATCATGCTGAGTGTAAATATTCATAGAACATTGAACAATATACTACTAATATGCATATGATTGGTAAGTTGGACAAACATTCCATTGTTGCTTGTCTAGAATGAAACCTCTTTGCTGACATGCTGAGAGTTGTGCACACTCTCGATAGTATGTTCTGGTAGAGATGGAAGGCATCTAGATAGCCACTGTATGCATACAGGATATGGGAAAGTGTTGTGCCAAAGTATTGGTCAAAATAGTTGCATCACTATGTAAATGATATATGTATGCATAATATGTTATCATGATTTGATGATTATGAAGTATTACTAATCATGTACTTAATTTTGATTTGTAGGAAAGGTCATGAAGAATGATGGACACCGTACAAGTGGTGGATGTTCAAACAAGAAGATTTACAAATCAAACAAAATATAGAAGGCTCATGGCTAGAAGATTCTCTTAGAAAGGGGAAGAGAATCACGACAAGATGTTTGCTCCCAGTATGGTGTAATTAAAGAAGAAGTGTGAATCAGGTTCTGTATAGGTACCTAGGATCGATAATAAATTGATAAGCGTAATGATCACCATGGGTGATGTGGATCTCAACCTTTGCTACAAGGTTGAATATGATTTCTATACACAAATGACATGGATGGAAGAAGGAACTCACCACAGAGTTCGAATGATATTAAGGCTCATATTAGTAGACCCATCTAACGAGAGATGGCACAGATAGATATGCAGAAGATCATTCAATGCAGAAATGAAAATGAAAGATCTCAAATTGACGCTTTACTTCCTAGGTCTGGAAGTATGGCAAGGCTCAGAAGGAATATTTCTCAACCAGGGAAAGTATGATGAGAAATATGACTTGAGGTGTTGGAATGGCCACTCTTATGGATTCCAACTTGAAGTTGTTAGGGGATAACTCATCAGAGTTAGTGGATATAACTCTGTATAGTCAAATTATTGGGTCATTGATGTATCTAACATATACTAGATTAGATATATGCTTTGTTGTGAATACCTTGAGTCAGTATCTAGTGGAAACTAGATGTTTTCACCTGATAGTTGCAAAGCATGTGATGAGGCACCTAAAGGATACGATAGACTTTGATCTGTGCTGTCTTGGAGATCATGACTTCAGATGGCTACTCAGATGCTGATTGGGCAGAAAGTGTATCAGACAAGAAGAACACATCAAGAGGATGTTATTGTCTAGGATTAGCCATGATCTCGTGGTTTAGCTGGAAGCAGTCTAGTGTGGCTCTCAGCACAAGCGGAATATATGGTTGCTTGCTCTGCAAGTTGTGAAGAAGTTTGGCTTTAGGATTGTTTGACTTAGAGATAGAACCAACTGAGATCCTATGTGATAATTAGAGTTGTATCAAGATGACATAGAATCTAGTGTTCCATGATAAGTCAAAGAACATAGGGAACTAACAAGATATGACGCAGAAAGGAACTCTAAAGTTTGAATTTGTAACAGGTTACCATTGTACTAACCAAACCTTTGTCTCAAGTGAAATTTGAATACTTCCGAGACAAGCTTGGTGTAGTTCAAAAGGACCCTCCTCGAAAGGGGGAGTAGTATAGTCACTGATCATAAGTTGGTCTCATCGAACAACAAGGTCAATGATGAGGTAACCTGTTCTCTACACCTAGATACTTAGAAATATTTAGATTTAGGACTCTTATGCTTAGAATACTTTGTTTTACATGCTTTTGATGATAGATGTATTGGTAAGAATACATACTTTTGATGACACATGTATTGATTAATGTACTTGTATGGTTGAGGATACTTGTACTTGTATTGATGAGAATACATGTGGGGATTGTATCATCCCCGGAATTTGGTCCCTGAATTGATCCGTAGACGTATGGTCTCCGAAAATGAAGTCCTTAATGGACAGTTGAGGGGATTGGATCATCCCTGGACTTTCAGTCCTAAAGAGAGCCGTAGACGTGAGGTCTTCGAGAATGAAGTCCTTAGTGGACAGTTGAGGGGATTGGATCATCCCTGGACTTTCAGTCCTAAAGAGAGCCGTAGATGTGAGGTCTTCGAGAATGAAGTCCTTAGTGGACAATTGAGGGGATTGGATCATCCCTGGACTTTCAGTCCTAAAGAGAGCCGTAGACGTGAGGTCTCCGAGAATGAAGTCCTTAGTGGACAGTTGAGGGGATTGGATCATCCCTGGACTTTCAGTCCTAAAGAGAGCCGTAGACGTGAGATCTCCGAGAATGAAGTCCTTAGTGGACAGTTGAGGGGATTGGATCATCCCTGGACTTTCAGTCCTAAAGAGAGCCGTAGATGTGAGGTCTCCGAGAATAAAGTCCTTAGTGGACAGTTGAGGGGATTGGATCATCCCTGTACTTTCAGTCCTAAAGAGAGTCGTAGACGTGAGGTCTCCGAGAATGAAGTCCTTAGTGGACAGTTGAGGGGATTGGATCATCCCTGGACTTTCAGTCCTAAAGAGAGCCGTAGACGTGAGGTCTCCGAGAATGAAGTCCTTAGTGGACAGTTGAGGGGATTGGATCATCCCTGGACTTTCAGTCCTAAAGAGAGTCGTAGACGTGAGGTCTCCGATAATGAAGTCCTAAATGAACAGGCAGGGGATTGTATCGTCCCCGGACTGAGGTCCCAGAATAGAGCCGTAGACTGGGTCTCCGATAATGAAGTCCTGAATGAATAGGCAGGGGATTGTATCATCCCCGGACTTTGGTCCCTGAATTGATCCGTAGACGTGTGGTCTCCGAGAAGTGGGGATTGTATCATCCCCAGACTTAGGTCCCTGAATTGATCCGTAGACGTGAGGTCTCCGAGAAGTGGGGATTGTATCATCCCCGGACTGCGGTCCCTGAATTGATCCGTAGACGTGAGGTCTCCGAGAAGTGGGGATTGTATCATCCCCGGACTTAGGTCCCTGAATTGATCCGTAGACGTGAGGTCTCCGAGAAGTGGGGATTGTATCATCCCCGGACTTAGGTCCCTGAATTGATCCGTAGACGTGAGGTCTCCGAGAAGTGGGGATTGTATCATCCCCGGACTGCGGTCCCTGAATTGATCCGTAGACGTGAGGTCTCCGAGAAGTGGGGATTGTATCATCCCCGGACTTTGGTCCCTGAATTGATCCGTAGACGTGAGGTCTCCGAGAAGTGGGGATTGTATCATCCCCGGAATGCGGTCCCTGAATTGATCCGTAGACGTATGGTCTCCGAGAAGTGGGGATTGTATCATCCCCGGACTTCGGTCCCTGAATTGATCCGTAGACGTATGGTCTCCGAGAAAGTGATTTTTGATGTGGTTACTTGTATCGGTAGGATACTTGTATTGATGATGTGGTTACTTGTATCGGTAGGATACTTGTATTGATGATGTGGTTACTTGTATCGATAGGATACTTGTATTGATGATGTGGTTACTTGTATCGGTAGGATACTTGTATTGATGATGTGGTTACTTGTATCGGTAGGATACTTATATGGTTACTTGTATCAGTGTGGATACTTGTATTGATGATATGTACACTTGTATTGGCATGAATACGTGTACTAATGATGTGGATACTTGTATTGTTATGGATACCTGTATTGATGACGATGCTGATGCTAATGATCGTGTGATGACGATGCTGATGATCGTGTGATGACGATGCTGATGATCGTGCGATGACGATGCTGATGATCGTGCGATGACGATGCTGATGATCGTGCGATGACGATGCTGATGATCGTGCGATGACGTGATGATGATGCTGATGATTGTGTGATGATGATGCTGATGATCATGTGATGACGATGCTAATGATCGTGAGATGACGATACTGATGATCGTAAGGATCTAGATGTTGATGTTGTTGTAGCTGTTCGATTGCTGCAGAAGATAAAGACTCAGTACTGAAGATGTTGATGTTCCAGTATTGAAGATGTTCCAGTAACTGCTTGAGTTACTGATGATGTTGAGAAAGCTTCCAATGATTTATAGATGTATCATGTATGATGTTGATGACTCCTTGCTCGTGCAGATACTGTTATAATATCCTTCTCGTTAAGGGGGAGTGTTGAAATATTGTAACTTCAAAGAATATTATATTTGTATATTATTTATTCCGGAGATGTTCCATACCTCCGATGTGATTATACTATAAATCCGGAGATGGTTATTCCTCCGAGTTGGGTGTGGTAACTAGGGTTATTAGACCCACCATGTGGGGGTCGGCCCAGTCAGTTATAATGGGGTATTTAACCTAATGGTTAAATACGAGCCTACATGTACTTGTGTAAAATACATATCAGAGTAGTGTATAAATAGAGGAGGTGTGTTCCTCATTTGATACACACACACACTTGAGAAAAGGCGCACTTGTGGAGGAGAGGTCTGCTATGGAGAAGAAGGAGATCATGTCTCAGGGTTTCATCTTTGTATATTACTGGTCATCTATATTGAGGAAGCTTTGCTGGGTTTTCTACCCCATGAGGGTTTCCCAGGATAAATCTCTGTCTCTTGTGTTTATGCTGTGTTTGTTGTTTCTTCAGTGATCCTGTATATGCTATTATTATGAAATGGAATGTAATGCTGCTATTTTCTATCTTAGCATATTGAATTTTAACAAACATCCCAAACATCATTCTTCATTATTGATTGGTATTCCTCAACCATGGCATCCTTCCATTCTTTCTTTTCTGTTGCTTCTTCATAACTGGAAGGTTCTTTGTTCATAATGTCACAGAGTAAAGCAACATAGTTGGTATGTGATCTGGTTATCTTCTTTGCTCTTTGTTCTTCTTCTGGAATGCCAAATCTTTTTGCATCTTGAATGAGCTCTCTAGCCCATGCAGGTTTCCTCTTGTGAGAGTTATCCTCACAAGGTGGATCTACAGGTTCTTGCGGATCTTCAAACTCATGAACAACTTCTGGAACTGCTTTAGTCATGGTAGTGTCTTGAAATCTAGTTTCCTTAGGTTCTTCATAAACTTCGATGGGTGCCTTCCTTGATTTGATGAATGCTAAGTTTTCATCAAATGTTACATCCCTGCTGACATCAATCTTTTTTGAACCCAGGAAAGTATATTCTGTAAGCCTTCGAGCTTTCACTGTAACCCACAAAGATACCCTTCTTTCCTGAAGGATCTAGTTTAGTCCTCTTTTCCTTTGGAACATGAGTGTATACTGGACAACCAAATATTCTGAGATGACTGACTTCAGGTTTCTTACCATAAAATACCTCTTCTGGTGTCTTGTTGTCCAATATCTTGTGGGGTGTTCTGTACATATACAGTTGCTCTAGCTGCTTCTACCCATAGATGCATAGGTAGATCCTAGTCATGCAGCATTTTCCTTGCTACTTCCATGATAGTTTTGTTCTTCCTTTCTACAACTCCATTCTGTTGAGGATTATAAGGAGCAGTCAACTCCCTCTTAATCCCTGAATCACTACAAAGCTTCTTGAAGTCACCTGAGGTGAATTATCCACCATTGTTGGATCTGAATGTTTTGATCTTCTTGCTAGTTTGATTCTCCATCAAGGTTTTGAATTCCTTGAATTTATCAAACACCTCATCTTTGTTCTTCAAGAAGTATACCCAAGTCTTCCTGGAGAAGTCATCAATAAATGAGACATAGTAAACATACCCACTCAGAGAACTGGATGACATAGGACCACATACATCTGAGTTGATGATTTCCAGGATGTATTTTTCCTTGCTTTCACTGCTTGGGAAAGCCTTCTTAATGTTCTTACCTTTTGCACATCCTTTGCAAACACCTTCATGTTTGGTCTTGATTTCAGGAAGACCCTCTATAGCCTTGCTTGCAATTGGAAGTGCTCTATAGTGCATATGAGCAAGTCTTCTATGCCAAATTTCACTTGGCTCCATGGATTCATGTACCATGGCATGTTCAGGTTGTCCTTTCAAATTATACAAACCTCCCTCTTGCTCTCCAATCACTACTGCATCATCTATGTTAGTTCCCTTTGGCCACATTAGGACTTGGCCATCCACAAATGCAACCCTCATACATTTTGCATCCAAAGCAGAGATGGAGAGTAAGTTCTTCTTGAGCCCAGGTACATAAAGGACTTCTTTCATCTTCAAATATTTTCCCGAATCTAGGTTGTAGGAGGCTTCACCACTTCCTTTGATTAAGTATTGATAATCATCCCCCAGTTTCACCTTATGGGGTGATTCATGTTCAGATAGATTCACAAAAGATTCCTTAAACCCAGTCATGTGTTTGGAATCCCCACTGTTAATCAACCAATCATTACAACCATGGGAGATAGTACCTGTGAGAGCAGAGATTAGAACATACTCTTCTTCACTTGATGAGTCAACATCACTATCATCACTTTCTTCCCTAGCCTTCTTCTTTGGAGGTCTATCATCCTCGGAAGCATGAGCATGAAACTTTCTTTTGCTACACTTCTTCTTCTTGCTGGAGTTGTTGTTATTATCCCTTTTCAGTTCTTGGGACAATCTGAAGCAAAGTGACCCTTCTCATTCCATGTGAAGCATCTTAGATCCTTCTTATTCTTTTGATAGGATCTCTTGTGGTGAGAGTGCTCCTTCTTGGGCTTGCTTCTTTTGGTGTGAGCTGCAAGAGCTTGATCTTCACCTCCCATCTTTTCCTCACGAGCTATAAGTCTATCTTCTTCTTGAGAGCATTCTTCCCGCAATCTGTTGAAGGAGATCAACTTCTTCCTTGCACAAATTCCTTGAATAAAGGAATCCCATGACCTGGGTAGGCCATTTAGAGTGGTCATCACCACTTCACCATTCTCCACCATTTCATCCACTGCTTCTAGTTGTTCCTTGATCTGGGAGACCCTTGAAAAATAAGATTGAATGGTTTCTCCATTTTGAAACTTTACTCCTTTCAATTGGTTCCGCAGGGTCATCTTCTGATTTATGTTCTTTCCTTCAAATAGCTTGGTCAAAGAGTCAAACATCTCCTTGGGTGTATTAAGAGAAGACACATGGGGTATGGGATGGTCTTTGATAGAATCAGCAATGATTCTCTTTGCATTGACCAAGTTCTTCTTATGCAATACCTTGGCCTCTTCATCCTCTGGGATAGGGATGTCT
The DNA here is from genome assembly GCA_027924585.1 of Larix kaempferi. Classification (NCBI taxonomy): domain Eukaryota; kingdom Viridiplantae; phylum Streptophyta; class Pinopsida; order Pinales; family Pinaceae; genus Larix; species Larix kaempferi. The sequence goes on along the minus strand of BSBM01000655.1, from coordinate 1,822,047 downwards.
TCTTTCACATATGAGTCCAACTCATTCTCTTCCAGGATTAACCCAATCCTATGCTTCCAAGCTAGGAAGTTATCATCTCCTTCAAGCTTATCCTCAAGCTTGGTGTGGTGAGACATCTTAAAGAGTACTTCAAATGGAAATAGAAAAGATTTAGATCTTACCACTTGAAATCCTGAAAACTGGATCTGGTCCCGGATTAGGGTTTGTCGAAAAAACCCTAAAAATTCAAAATGTGAATTTCAAATTTCTGAAAGGATAGAAAGATGCGCTTTGATGAGCTGATCATCCTGGTGCATTCAGAATTTGAGATCAGCAAAGTTTTACCCTTCAGATTTGATCTTTTGTCCTCCCGGGTTCACTAGGGAGAGCCCCTAATTAGGGTTTGAGTTTCCCGGAGATCTATCCAGCCAAAAATCTCGATCCAAAGCTCTAAACTTCGATTTTTGCAAGGAGCTTCCAGTTGTGTCTTCAGATTCCAGAAATTCCTATTTTATTGGAAACCCTCATTTTTAGGGCCAAATCTGAAAATGCTCGGAATTGAATTCTGATTGGACAGATAGATGCGCCTTGATGAGTAGAGTCAATCTACTATACTGATTTTCCAAAATCTGTGGAGAGAAACCTAATAAACAAGAAACTCAAGTTTCCATCACTGCAAAATGTCTTCTTCTCAGGTTAGCTCTAATACCATGTTAAATTTTGAGCATTAATTCACAATACTCTAGGATCTTTGCTGAGAGAATAACATATATAGTATATCAATGCATGACAATCACAATAAGAATGACAAGCATCACAAGAATCAAAAGCATAAGAGACAAGAGACACAGAGTTTCCGTGGGGAAAACCCTAAGGTGAAAAACCCCACAACTTCCTCAGAGATAGAGAGAGCAATGGATCAACCAAAGTACAACCAAAATACACTGAGATAGTCTCCTAGTAGCAGATGATCCTCCTCCTCACTAGTGCGCCACTTTCTAAGAGAGAGTGAGATACTTTTCCGAGTGAGTAAAATAGAGATCTCCGATCTCTATTTATACTAACCTTTTTGCCCAGTGACCTTATGGGGCCGACTTGTCTAGCTAGGTACATCCACATTATAATATATATAATTCAGGGCCAACCCCACATGGTGGTCTAATAACCCATCGGCAAGTACACACACTTGCGACACTTGTCAATCCACATGACGACACTTCCTTATAGAGGAATGACACATCTCTTATAAGCGTACAATAAATATATATAAAATACACAGATGAAATACCTTCCGAAGTTACATATACATCAACAATCCTCTGGACATGTTATTATTTTGATGTTGTTACATTATGGCATGAGGTGTTGGTACTATGGTTTGTACATTATTATTATTAATTAATAAAATAAAGTAATTGGATCAATCAATGCCACAAAAGAGAGTATGAGGAACCATGATGTTACGAGCAAGGGGTTGTGGGAAAATTGTTTACCTATGTGTGTTGAGACTATGTTCATGTTGTACACCCTTATTATGTACTTGATGGACCTTTTTGGTTATGCACCCGGATGTGTTATGCCAGTCCTTGGTTTTATTTACCCTGATATTATTTTTTTTATTTTTGGAGTCCCTCTCTCACTTAGTGCACCTTCATGAGTTGGATTAGTGTGTCTCTTGGCCTAGCCACCTGATGTGAAACTCTAGTTTACTATTTTGGGAATCTAACTCTCATGCTTGTGTCCCTCTCTCTCCCAATTTGAATTGATCATGAAGGAATTCGATTTGCTTGTGTTGGCTAGTCACAGTTGTGTGTTGGTTCATGATTTTTCTCTTGTGCTTGTGGTTCTATTTTGATTCTCTTGGTATGCGATCCTTGCTGGTAATTGTGCCCCTGTGGATCTTGTTCCCAAGCTGAGTTATGGTGAAGCCACTAGTGTATGTCATGGAATTGCCTTTGGAGATCCTAGATTGGAAGAAGGGGTGAGATCCACTGCCCTTGGATTTGAGGTTGGAAAGAGTTGTGTATTGCCTCTATACATCCTATTTTGGCAGCAGGGATGAGGTCCACTGACTTGTATTTGAGGTTGTCCTGAAACCACTGGAATTTCCCTGTATTGGAAGTACTACTTGCTATTGGGTTGTGGTTGTATTTATGTCCCGAAGCCACTAGGATTACCTTGGAAAGGAAGTAGAGGCCACATTTTCCATTGGGTTGTGGTTGGGATGATTTCTTAAGAGAATTTTTGGTTGAGTACGCTCTTTCTTGTGGCATCATGGTTCTGGCTTAGGTGTGACCATTGCAAAATGAATTTTGGCTTGCATTGTGTCTACGACTGGGTGGAACGTGGTAGGTTGATTCTGGTTATGTATTTGGAAAATATAAGTGATTTATATCATGTTTATTTAATTTATCTGGCTCTAATATTATTTATTTATGGATTCACATGAAATTTTTGATGAAATGTATGAGCCATTTGTGGAATAAATTTCTCATGGAATTCAATCTATTTATGCAAGTAAATTTTGTGAAGGAATTGGAAACTAGTTTTGGGGATTTTGTGCGCAAATTGTTTGAGGAAATGACTATTTGGAACCTATGATACAAAACTGATATTCATTCCCATGTTAATTATATAATTTGTATTTTTACGGAAAAATATCCTCATAGTGGCTTAAGAACTTCTCTTTGATGCTTCTACCTTTTATTTGAAAACTAGCTCTTCGATTGGATTCTTTTGCATAGTTTGGAGACTTGGAACATGAAGTGTTTGTAAAACTATGTGAGTGTTATTTTTATTCTTATGTGTGATAAATAAAATTTAAATTTGTGTTATAATGTGAGGTGAAATATTCTTGATAGTGTTTGGGAATTTTCTACCAAAATTCTAGATCAATTTCCAGTTTCTAGCTCCTTCAATGGAATTGTCTTGAGTAGATTTGTGACTTTGAATAAAAAGTATTTAATGAAATTTTAGAATGAGATATACCTATGTAATTACTTATAAAACATTTTATTTAGATTTTGAATGTAATATGAATGATTCTATGAGCTCTGGATTTAATTATTCTAGTTATTCCTAGAATTACTAGTCAATTCATATGAGTAGAATTAGCTAGTTTTGTGAATTATTTAATGGATTGTATATGGGTGGAAATATATAGAAATGTGACTATAGGTGACACCTTATATTCTATCCATGAGATACATTAGTCATATATTTATTTTTATTTTGAATTTGTAAATTTAATATAGAAACTAGGTACATTCTGGTGAAAATTAATAACTAGTTGTGGATTGAAATCTCTATTTTCATAAAAATGAAATGCGATATCCATGTGCTTTATTTATAACATCTTATTGTGATGTAGGTAGATACTTATCAGGTTTGATCCTTTAAATATGGATTTATTTCATTTTACTTCAGTTATTTGGACTCAATTCCTTGCAGTGAATGCTAACTAGTTTCATTGGAATTGATGGAAAAGATCATCTTATGTGCAATTGGAAAGATCCGCAAATAAAAATTTAATTGGATGTAGTTGCATGATTAAATATTTTGTTAATGGATGTAAGATTTATTTTTGGTTTAATGGCATGGTTACAAGAACTCGATTTTTTTTTTTTTTGACCCGTCTTCAAAGTGACTTGGACTAGCTACTTATATTGGAAAACTAGTTAACTAGTCTCGTGGACTCTCTTTCGTAATTACCATGATTAATTATTGTAATTTTGTTAATTAGAAATTATGTATACATAATTATATTTTATTAATCCATTGGGATTGATAATCGATTGTTATTTTTAAAAAAAATGGAATTGTGATAAGTGTCGTCATTTGCGGACTAAGTGTTGTAATTAACAACTTAATTACAAGTTAATGGTGATTAAGAATAATTAGCCTTTAGAAGTGGTTATAATATTCAATATGCCTTGGATTGAAGATTTGATGATTTTAGATGATGTTAAGAAGCCTCCCCATTTCTTAGATCATACGTTGAATGTGTTATTGAATTTATGTTAAATCATTGTTAATTATTGGATTTTGTGTCGCAATTAATTTTGGAAAATAGAAATTAAATGTTTATGGTTTATCCACTGCACTAAAAATCAAGTAATTAGCCTTAGAGAGATAATTATATGTCCCTAATTCCATTTGATATCCCCGAGCGACATTAAAGGTGGTATCAGAGCTTAAGTTCCAACTCTGCGGTTGTTGGGTCTATTATGGATTCGTAACTTTGTTTATATGCATTTGAAATTTGTAAATGTGCTTTATGAAAGAAGCTTAACCTTCCTTATGTTAATGGAAGAATAAGAAGCCTCACTTCAAAGATTAGTTTTTTGTATGCTTTAGAATTAATTTATACTGCATATTTATTGTTTAATAGATTGATTCGTAAGCATTGTGTGATGCATATCTAACAATTGAGTAGATTGATTTATTGATACATGTTCACCTTGCATTGCCTCTTTTATTGTTCAGTGATTTGATTGGTTGATGCTTGTGCATTTCCTTTTTTACTGCTTCAGTGATTTGATTGTTCGATGCTTATACATTTCCTCTTTTACTGTTCAGTGAATTGATCGGTTGATGCTTGTGCATTGCCTCTTTTACTGTTTAGTGACTTGATTGGTCGATTCTTGTTCATCGTGCATTGCCTCTTTTACTGGTCATTGAATTGTTAATATTGAAATGCTGCTTATGACCTATGATTTATTTACTAGAATATTATGATTATTAATTTATAAGTAAATAATTGTCATTATAATAATATGTACTGTGTACCATTATCAGTATTAATTTAATGCAAATTTATTAAGATGATATAGTTTTATTATTAAATATTAATATGATTTATTAAGTGGAATTTATACCCTATATGGATTTTGGATTTTCTATTGATGGTATGATTTTATAGATTTATTTATGCCACTTGGATGGTGGTCGTTACATTGATGAGTAACTCCTTGTCTATTTTGGGGAAATATGCCACTTGTCTTAATAGTGGTTCAATTTTCCTTTTTATTTTTATTTTTATTTTCAATATATATGAGTAACTCCTTGTCTATTTTTGGAGGAAATGAGCTACTTGTCTTTAATGGTTTATACTCTCTTTTATTTTATTTATGGGGATGTAACGCCCTGTCTAATTTTGGAGGAATGAGTCACTTGTATTTAATGGTTCATATTCTCTTTTATTTTATTTATGGGGATGTACTTCCTTGTCTATTTTTTGAGGAATGAGCCACTTGTCTTTAATGGTTCATATTCCCTTTTATTTTATTTATGGGGATGTAACTCCTTGTCTATTTTTGGAGGAATGAGCCACTTGTCTTTAATGGTTCACATTATCTTTTTATTTATTTATTTTGTTTAAGGAAATGTAACTCCTTGGCTATTTTTGGAGGAAATGAGCCACTTGTCTTGAATGGTTCGTATTCTCTTTATTTTATTTATTTTATTTTATGTGTAAGCAGGTAGTATATATATATATATATATATATATATATATATATATGACATAAATTTAAATATGTATAACATAATATGTGATGTAAGATAGATGAGGGGTATATGATATTGAATATAGCATAATATACATGTTATATATAGTATATATAATTGTGTAATATGTGTGATATATATATATATATATATATATATATATATATATATATATATATAGTTGTTGAAAGTGTGTGTGTGTGTGCAATAATTATAAGTATTACGTGTATATGATATTGTGTATATGCTATATGTATCAATTTGAACGTATGTACTAGTAAGTTTAAAGTATTTGGAGTCTTTTAAGTGTTTGGAAGTGTTTGGGAGTATTTGAAAGATCTTGGAAGTATTACAAAGTATAATAGTGTGATCAGAAGTATTATGTTAGTATATATGTTATAATGCATACCTAATATGATAGCATTGGATTAAGAAATTATACCACTATAATTGTATGGATATTATTGTATAACATAATAATTATACAATGTATAAAATATAAGAATATAAGATATATAGGTTATATGAGTAATGTGATGTGTATATGATTAAAAATAATATGATATATGATTGAAGAATTATAATATGTATGTAGACAAATGGGCGTATGTATAGATATAATACATAGTAGTAGTAAGTATGGTGTATGGTATGAGTGTATGATGGTGTATTGTATAGCTAGTAATTATTTTATTGTAGAATATTAAAACATTTTGGTCGCAAGATGTTTGGTTGCTTAAGGTGACTATGTATTTACTTTGGTTGATAGTATAAGTAGTGTGCTACGTGTAAATAATTAGTAACGTAATGTATGGTTAGTATATGTGGATTAGATGGGAGTATGTATAACATTGCTATTGATGGAGTATGTATGTAGGCAAGATGTATGCTTGTGTATGTGTTTAGTGTTTACATAAGTGCATTATTAATAGTTTCTATGTGATGTTGTTGCTCGTATACATGTATTATTAATATATGGATATTATATATATATATATATATATATATATATGGATATTATATCTATATCTATATATATATATATATATATATATTGTCATGTGTTAATAATTATATATAATTCTATGATAAATAGTAACTATTTGAAACGATCGCTATGGTCGATGTATGATGTTTGAATGGTTGGTGTATGTTGTTTGATACTTGGTTGTTATTGATTGGCATTGGTTGATTAATGGTTGATACATGTATGATATTGTCATTATTATATGTATGGCTATTATTTGTTGCTCTTGGTTGTTATGGTTATTGTGTGTATGATTGATGAATGATGGTTGATGTTGATTGGATGATGTATGGATGATATTGTTATTCATATGGTTTCTATTGGTTGTTATTTATTTTCATCGGTTGATATTGGTATGATTGATGTGCTTGGGTGATGCTATTGAGAAACTAATCGATGTTTATCAGATGTGGGGTAGATGTTATTGTTAGAGATTAATGTAATGTGATTGATGTATTCCGACCGATGTATTCTCATAGATGTATCATGATTTGATTAATGTATTCTGATTATTGTATCTTGATTTGATTGATGTATCCTGATTTGATTGATGTATTATGGTTGATGTACTTTTCTTCTGGTAGATGTATTTTGGTTGATGTGTTCTAGTTGATGTGTTTTTGTTTGATGTGTTATGGTTGATGTGTTATGGTTGATGTACTATCATTGATGTTTGTATGGACAGTTGATGCGTATATGGTTGTCATTGGTTGATATCGGTGTATGATTGATATATGATCGACATATGATTAATATATGGTTGAGGTATTATGGAATGATGTATTACATGGATAAGTGCATGTACGACTAATGTACAATTGATATTTGTTGATGTTACTGGTTAATACTAACTTCCTTTAGTTGATGTATAATGGATTTTTGTATGTTCTCTAAAGAATAATTACGCTTTGTGTGGAGATGAAACGTAGTATGTTTAACTACTAGTGTTATGGCCCCCATTTTTTGGTTTCTTAGTTAGATTGGAATTGTTGCATATAAGTTCACTTATCTGTTATATTAAGTGCATAAAATGTTCGAGTGATCTTTGGGATCTTTGCTAGAAAAATATCTTTTTGTTCTTTATCTTTGTGAGCTTCATTAGATATGTATCTTTATTATCTTTGTTGAAAGGTATTTTGGTGGTATTTCATATGTAGGTATCATGTTAATATCCTGGTGGTATTTCGTATATCTTGTTGAAAAGTATGTACTAACCATGTGACTGATTAAAGTATGATCCAGGTACCTTTGTTTAAGATGTACTTAATATGTGATCTTGGTTGAAAGTATCTTGTTAGGGTATTCTTGTTGTATATCAAATACCTTTGTTGAAATGCATCTTTGTAAAGTATCATAGTAAATATCATGCATACTTGCAGGGAAATTATTTGGGTGATAAATCATGTAAAAACATCTTGGTAATGCATATCACGTGACTGACTAATTGGAATACATTTCATATATCTTAGATGCATTTCATGTATTTTTTATAGAGCATATGCATGATGCATTTAATGTATCTGTAGGTAAAGTATATTCCTTTCACATGATTGATTAACTAGAATGCATTTCATGAAGAAAGAGTTCACACTTGATTCGCTTCATGAGATTGAATGGTATTGATTCGAATTTTAGAGGGAATATGGTCTAAATTCGGATGTATAAGCCATAAAAGCATTAAATGGAGAGGCCACCCTCTCCCATCCATGGTATTTGGTAGCACATAGTTTTGGCCCATGGTATGAACTCAAGACACATTATAAAATTATGCTATATAAAGGCCTAGCAAGCCTTCTCATAAGAACAAGTTACTAATTTGGTTTCTATCCTACATTTCTCTTGTTTTATTGAGTTATTATTGCGGTATTGGTTCTGAGTGTCTTTCTTAGTATAGTTTGAGAGGTGAGGCTCAAAGAACCCTCTTTGAGCCTCACCCCTCCATGTGGCATATTTATTCTATGTTTTTCCATCTATGTTATTCATAGCCCAGATCTCACTACTTTGTCTTTCTCACAGCTCGTTCATTGTTCGCTTTAGTTTTTAAGCTATCTCTTCTCCTCCTCTCTCGACATTCAAGTCTTCTGGGTCTCAACCCCCAAGATCCAGATCAGTGGTTTCAGAGAAGGTACACTCTCCATAGGAACAAGGATTTCAAGCATTCTACAGGTTTCAAATATTTGTAGCAATCACCAAATTCATTTTGGTATGATCGGAATCCATTTGTTGGACCATACATGGATCTGGATCTACTACATCCATACATGGATCTAGATTCACTACATCCATACATGGATTTGGATATGCTACATCCATACATGGATTCACTACATCCATACATGGATTTGGATCTACTACATCCATACATGGATATGGATTCACTACATCCATACATGGATCTAGATATGCTACATCCATACATGGATTCACTACATCCATACATGGATCTGGATCTGCTACATCCATACATGGATCCACTACATCCATTCGTTTGCAACATTTTCAACAAATTTTAAAAAGAATTTTTGGACTCTATGGGATGTTTCAGAGGGTCCATCATAGCTCATTTCGAATAATTTTTTGTCATCTCAAATGGGTATTTTATTGATTTTCATTTCGTTTCTCGGTTTGTGAGATATGCTTAATTGAAGTAGCACATGTTTTTACAGATTGCGGCCGCACGTACAGTAAAATTTGAAGAAGTGCCACAGGCTCTACAGGATGTTTCAGAAAGTCTACCATAGTTCATTGGAAATCTCTTTCTTTCATCTAAAATGGGTATTTCGCGGAATCTCATTTCGTTGTATGGTCTATGAGATATTGTTGTTTGAAGAAGCACATGTCTGTAACCAGCATGGTTGCACGTCCTTCAAATTTGGCCTACTTTTTCTCACTCCATGAACCACCTCAGAACATGTATCATATACTGACAGAAATATATATTCATTGATACCACTGATCCAAATCTTGGTAGCTGAGAACCGAAAGGCTTGAATGCCAAGAGAGGAGGAGATTAAGCGTGCAAATCTGTCATAAAATTCACATGAAAAACACTAATCTTGCATGAGAATAAGCATGGACAAAAACATATGAAGTGAATGGGAGGTTAGGTTCAAAGAGGAGCCCCACCTCTAAAACTAATTACCAATAAGTCACTCAGATCTAATTAATCTCACAATGAACAATAGAAAATAGGAAAGAAACCAAATGAGTAACTTGTTCTTATGAGAAGGCTTGCTAGGCCTTTATATAACATTATTACAATGTGTCTTGAGGTCATACCATGGGCCAAAGCTATGTGCTACCAAATACCATGGATGGGAGAGGGTGGCCTCTCCATTTAATGCTTTTATGGCTTATACATCCGAATTTAGACCATATGTCCCCTAAAATTCGGATCAGGTATACTTGATTCCCTTTGAAATTGATTGATACACCTGATTTATTTCATACAATTGAATTGATTAGGATAAGATTCAAGTAGATGCATTTCAACTATTTTGTTGAAGAAGTATCTATATCTCATGTACCTTGTATATACTAATTTATTTCATGTACCATGTATCTTGAAGATGTATTTTATGTATCTAAATGAATAGTATATATACATTTTTGCTACTAATCGTTTGTTTGTTGGAATGTAAAAAGGTACCTTGTAGAATAATATCTTTATATCATGTATCACATATTTCTATATCTGATGTTAATCATATGAGTGAATGGAATATGATTTTCGGGTGGATGTATATTTTTTGAAGATTGAAGGATTTGTAATGAGGTTTGAAGGCCTTGTAAAGGGGATTGAAGACCCTGTGATGGAGATTGAAGATTGACACTTGCATCCTTGAGTACCCCCTACTAGTCTCAGTTCTCCCATGGGCAGTGGAGATAGACAAGAAAGTAGGTGGTAGTGGGAAGTATTGTGGTTAGAAATATGTTATCTTTCTGAGGCATGTATGGCCATGTATGAGAGAGTTTGAAAGATTTTATCTTTATTAGGCATGTATGGGCATGTCTGGTATCCTTTTGTAAAGGCATGCATGTAATATGCATTAAGGAAAATGCATGGTTTAAGGGGAGGGGGACGCAATACCCTCTGGTTAAGCCACTGGACATGTAATTATTTTGATGTTGTTACATTATGGCATGCGGTGTCGAGACTATGGTTTGCAAATTATTATTATTATGTTATCATTATTAATTAATAAAATAAAGAAATTGGATCGACCGATGCCACAAAAGAGAGTATGAGGAACCATGATGTTACAAGCAAGGGGTTGTGGGAAAAGTGTTTACCTATGTGTGTTGAGCCTATGTTCATGTTGCACACCCTTCTGATGTACTCAATGGACCCTCTTGGTTATGCAACCTGATGTGTTATGTCACTCCTTGGTTTTATTTACTTTGAGATTAATTTTTTTTATTTTTGGATTCCCTCTCTCACCTAGTGCGCCCTTATGAGTTGGATTAGTGTGTCTCTTGGTGTAGCCACCCGATGTGTAACTCCAGTTTACTATTCTGGGAATGTAACTCTCATGCTTGTGTCCCTGTCTCTCCCGATTCAAATTTATCATGAAGGAATTCAATTTTCTTGTGTTGGCTAGTCACACTTGTCTGATGGTTCATGCTTTTTCTCTTGTGCTTGTGTTTGGCACTTGTGGTTTGATTTTTTTGCTCGTGGTATGATATCCTTAATATTCATTGCGCCCTTCTGTAAATTTTTCCCAATATGAGTTACTTTGGATCCACTGGTGTATGTACATGCATTGCCTCTAGAGATCCTGGATTAGAAGCAGGGGTGAGATCCACTGCCATTGGATTTGACATTGGATGGAGCTGTGTATTGCCTCTGGAGATCCTGGTTTGGAAGAAGAGGTAAGTTCCACTGCCTTGGATTTGAGTTTGTCTTGGAGCCACTGGAATTTCCCTAGATTGGAAGTGCTACTTTCCATTGGGTTGTGGTTGGACTGTTGTCCTGGAGCCACTTGAATTTCCCTAGAGTGGAAGTAGAGGACACACTTGCCATTGGGTTGTGGTTGAATTGATTTCTTGATATAATTTGTCATTGAATGCTCTCTTTATTGTGGAATCATGGTTCCGACTCGGGGTTGACCATTGAAAAGTGAGTTTTGTCTTGCATTGTGTCTACAACTGGGTGGAACATGGCATAATCGATTCCAGTTGCGTATTTGGAAAAGATAAGTGCTTTATCTCATTTTTTATTTAATTTATTTGGATCTGATATGATTTATTTATGGATTCACGTGAAATTTTATATTAAATGTATGAGCTATTTGTGGAAGTAATTTCTCATGGAATTCAATCTATTTATGCAAGTAAATGTTGTGAAGGAGTTGGAAACTAGTTTTGGGGATTTTGTGCACAAATTGTTTGAGGAAATAATTATTTGGAATGTATGCTATATAAATGATATTTATTCCCATGTTAATTATATAATTTTTATTTTTATGGAACATTAACCTAGGAATGGTTTAAAACACTTATCTATGATGCTTCTACCTTTTATTCGAAAACTAGTTCTTAGATTGGATTCTTTTGCATAGTTTGGAGACTTAGCACATGAAGTGTTTGTAAAAATGACTAAGTGTTATTTTTATGATTATGTATGATAAATACACTTGAAATTTATGTGATAATGTGAGGGTAAATCTTCTTTATAGTTTTTCATAAATGTCTACTGAAATTCTAGTTCAATTTCCAGTTTCTACTCTTCAATGGAATTGTTTTGAGTATATTTGTGACTCTGAATGTGAAGTGTTTGATGAAATGTTTGAATGCGATATACCTCTACTATGAATGATAAAACATTTTATTTATATTTTTAATTTAATTTGAATGATTCTATGAGATGTGGATTTAATTATTCTAGCGATTCCTAGAATTACTAGTCAATTAAGATGAGTAGAATTAGCTAGTTTTGTGAAATATTTAATGGAATATCCATGGGAAGAAAGATACATAAATATGAATTTAGGTGACCCATTATACGCCTTCCATGAGCTACATTATTCATATATATATCTCTATTTTGCAATTAGAAAGTTAAATTGGAAACTAGGTACATTGCAATGAAAATTGATAACTAGTTGTGGATTGAAATATGTGTTTCATAAAAATGGAATGCTAAAGCCATGTTCTCTATTTATAACATGTTATTGTTTTTTAGGTGGATAATTATCAGATGTGATACTTTACTTATGGTTGTTTTTCATTTTGGTTCAGTTATTTAGACTCAATTCCTTGTGGTGAATGTTAACTAGTTTCATTGGAATTGATGGAAAAGATCACCTTATGTGCAATTGGAATGATCTCCAAATAAAAATTTAATTGGATGTAGGTGCATGCTTAAATATGCTTTTAATGGATGTAGGATTTATTTTTGTTTTAATGGCATGGTTACAAGTTGATTTTGTGCAAGACTAGTTGCTTATATTGGAAAACTAATTAACTAGTCTTGTGGACTCTCTTTCGTAATTACCATGATTAATTATTGTAATTTTGGTAATTAGGAATTATTTACATGTAATTAGATGTTATTAAGCCATTTTTATTGATAATATATGGTTATTTATTAAATAGTTGGATTTGTGATAAGTGTCGTCATTTGCGCACTAAGTGTTGTTAAGTGTTGTAATTAACATCTTAATTACTAGTTAACTGTCATTAAGAATAATTATCCTTTAGAAGTGGTTATCATCTCTAATGTGGCATGGATTGAATTTTTGATGATGTTATATGATGTTAATAATCCTTCCCATCCCTTATATCATATGTTGGATGTGTTAATGAATTTATGTTAAGTCATTGTTAATCATTGGATTTTGTGTTGCAATTAATTTTGGAAAAATAGAAATTAAATGTTTATGGTTTATCCGCTGCACTAAAAATCAAGTAATTAGCCTCAGAGACATGGAAAAATTTAAGCATCTGATATTTATCCTAGATTTTAGAAAGGGAGGTAAATATTGTATTGAGTATCCATTTTAAGGTAGGTGAATATTTCAAAATTTTCAAGGAAAATTATACCAACTTTGTGAAATATCCCTTATTAAAAAAGTAATTAGGTGAATATTTATAATTAAACAAGTTACAATGAATGAATATTTATGATATACATTTTTGTGTTTGGTGAAAATTTTCACTCTTAATCTCATCAATATTATATCTAATATTCATATTCCTTTTCCGATTTACCTCTTATGTGGGTGTTTCTCTTTGTTTTCTTACATGTGCATGTATAAAATATCAAGATAGGATTGGACACCCATGTAGTTTGGTAAAAATAATATTACCAAATATGAAAATTTCAAAAAATACTCCAACACAACTCCTAATTGATGGAAATGTATTTTCTTGGTGAATTTAGACATAAATAGTGTTGAAGATAACAATTTATGTTTGCAATAAGTTCATTATGGAGAAGGCATCAAATCAAAGATTAAATGATTAGTCATGTTCTCCATACCTACTCCATAAGGAAATAATTATGGAGTACATTTCTTCCTTTTTCTACTACATACATTGCGACATGTCCACGATTGTTAAATTAATTCAATTGATGTGGTGAGAAAACAACTTAAAATTTTCCAGTACGTCGATCACAATTTATCTCTAAGAGAAATAATCAAAGACTCAAGTATGTAGGATTATAGGAAAGTAAAGAAACAAAAATAAAGGAAAATAAGTGTCATTATATTCGAGGAGACAAACTATATCAAAAAATGTGATTGCAACCCAATTTCAAAATTTTTAAGGGAAGGTGATGCCACTTCATGATATCATAGATTTGAGTTTGAAATAAATTCAATTTCAACACATGTTTTGCAATTGCAACCCAATGTAAATATAAACACATAAGGAAGAATAAGAAAACACATCCAATTCACCTAAGAAGAGGCAAGAATATAAACCATAGAGTCTATATTGGAAAAACAAAGAAATACAAATAAATTTCTACACTATTGTTCCTCTTGGAAATGATTTATTGTACCAAAAGATGCTAATCCCTTTTAATTCCACCCATGGGAGATTTAATATATATTATGCAATTCAAACAAATAGTGTAAGTAAATATTGGTTAGTTTTTAGTCACAATGGGATTCACTCTAATGTATCACAACATTCATAGATAAGTTATATCACCTCTATCAAGATTGTTATCACCTCTAAGGAATCTCCCGCAAGAGAAGGAAAGGGAATCCCCCTACCGAAACCCCAAGAGTTCCCATCGACCTCTTACGCCACAAAAGAGTCAAAAAACCCAAGAATGGCTAAGTGTCAAGAAAATCCAAGCTAAACGATCGAGCCTTAGTGATAAAATGGGACAGGGTTGTTGAACGCTTCCGCAATCCACAGAGGTTGAACGGACAAGATTGATTGATAGCCAAAGCAGTCATAGAAGTCTAGATCCGACGGCCCAAAACAGCTATGGAAGTCTCATTTGATCGATTGATTTTCCGTTTCCAAAGAGAAAATGGACGATCAAGATTGAAGAGCAGGGCGATATCAACAGCTGAGAAGAGATCCGCAATGCGTCCAATCAAGAGATTTTCTGCTTTTATGCTTTCCCGCAGGTCTGAATCTCTGACTTTTTACACCCACATTGCAGATTGCGGAAGTGAGAATGGTATCATTTCAAGAGTGCAAAGTTGGGTTTTCCGAGTTCCGCAATCCGCATTGTGGAGTCATGATTTCTCCAGGGGCATAGATGTGGGTTTCTGAGTTCCCTAACCTACATTACGGAGAATATTTTTGCAAAGTTGGGGATACGCGTTCCGATTTCCACAATACACATTGCAAATTGTGGATTGCGAAAGTGAAATATGGCAAAGTTCATTTGACGGTTCCGAGTTTCACAACCTGCATTGCAGATTGCAAATTGCAGACGTGACTTCATCAAAATTGGGCAATGTCATTCTGAGTTGCACAACCGCATTGTGGATTGCGAATTGTGGATCGATCATTGCGGATCGAAAATTGTTTAGCAGAACAAGGTAAATTTGGCCACGAAAAATGAATATTTTCACAGGGAAATGGCACGATTGGAGGTGAATTTGGAAGCCAAAGAGAAGCACAGTCTGGTTACCTGTCCAAATCAACCTAAAATGACCCAATATGAAGAGTTAACAGGTGTCTCTAACGGCCTGAGATTCCCCATGATAGGGTGCAGAGGTGTCCCCATCAGCGTGGCTAACAGATCATGGGTCTATTTCATTTTACCAGTTTCACGAACGACCACACCTGGCCCAAGTGCTCTACAAGTTTTAGATGTTTTGTAATACTATAAAGGTAGGTTCTGTTTAGGACCAAAAGGTTGGATGTTTTGGAATCTGAGAGAAAAAATGCTCTGCATATGTATTGAACTCGGCCTTTCAATTAATGAGAAGACCCGATTCTGGAGAAGAGATTCTTGAAATGAGTGTTTTGATGTCTATTGTTTCCTGTGCATGTGTTCATCATTTATATTCCCAATGATTGTTTTCTTCTACAGTATCTAGATCAAGATTACATGGTCTGAAATTCATATTTTATGCTTCATATGCATATGATTAGGTATTCCACCCTTTCCTCTTGAAGTTGCAGTTAGAATTCAGTTGCAAATGCTCTAACCTTGTGATGGAATTTGTCCTCTTTTCTTCCTTCATCAACTGATATCTTTGACTTGAAAAAACCTCATGTACCTCGCCGTTGCCTCTTAAATTCCGTTCTAAATCTATCATTGTGACTGTAAATCCACTGAAGTTTGACTCCATGCCCAATGGTGCTCTTGTCCTTAACCCCAACCAGCTTAAAAAACCCCCACAAATCCTTATCTAAAGGTCTAGCCACCACTTTTATCCATATCCAACCCATGCAAATGATATCCTAAGTGTTGAGTAAATTGTGAAAGAGAGAGCCCTCTCTGTGGTTGGAAAGGCTAGTTTCCATCTACCAAAGCCTGGTTTGAAACAATTACCTCATGATCCCTTCTGTTGCAACCCAGGAGAATCTTGAGTGATAACAAAGATCATAACTAACATATGTACTACATTTAAAATAAAACATTCAAAATAACTGAAAGAGACATCCCATGAAAAGACACAAAAATTACTTTGGCAAAAACTCTCCCCACCAAAAAATAACTAAATCCACAACCAATTAAAAGTGATCTCCTATTTAAATTATTTCACATAATTCTCCACCATTTATACACTAATTACTTCATATAATGTGTCCAGGTTTACACCTTCATTACTCATAACTAAAAATTCCATGTATTTGTTTCATCTTCTAAATTGCTAAGATGATCGAATGATAAACCACTAGATTTATCAAAACTATCTTCATCATCCAATTCATTTTCTGAATCAAAACATTTCAAAGAGTCATGTTGAGCTTTGGTTGTCATTGATGTCAACTAAAGAATATGTCAAGTGTTTAACCATCATCCAATGTCAAAGACTATGTCAATTGATTCAATATGAGTAATTGATATCAGCACAAGTCAAAGTGGATATAGCAGTCCAACATAAATATGAAGAAACACCGTTGAGGAAGTCTATTGGAAATCCAAAAGATCTATGAAGAAGCCACTTTGAGGAAGTCTACTGTGCACGATGAAGAAAGCTTGAACATCAGAAGCATATGTGGAAGAAGTGAAGGTGACATATATGCAACTTTGGAGTATATCCAAAAGCATAAACATATAAAGAGGACAAGAAGCATATATATGCAAGATGAATGAACAGACATGGATTCCAATCTGACAATGTATATCTAGTTACTACATCCATTCTATCTGAAGATGTTTACAATGTATTGAATCTTATCTATAAGAAAATATGTGAATCAAGGATGCATTAAGCATGCAACTTTGGAGTATATCTAAGAGGTGTATTCATGAAGAAGATATCAAGAAGACAGTGTACATGAGCCAGTTTGAAGAAGTACATAAGATGAAACTTCATAAAAATTGAAAAGGATAATTCATGATGATATGGTTCAAAAAGGAACAAAAGCAATGTATTCTACATCATGAAGTCTGTAATGCCCCTTGTTAGGAATTTTATTAAAATGGCAATTTTTCACTTTTTTCCCTAGTTAGACCTTTGACTAGTTTTGAGCTCTAGGTCCCCAAATTGCTCCAATTGCTCCCAAATATTCTGAGAAGGTATATGGATGATGTTAGAACATAAATATGTGTTTCAGGGATGCTTTTGGAACTTTGAAAATACTTCTTCAAATCCTCTTTCAATTCTGGACAATATAGGGAATTTTACTAGTAATTTCCCTTTGACTAGTATTGGTCTCTAGGTCTCAAATTGACTCCAAATGCCTTCAAATATTCAATGAAGGTGTATGAATTATATTAGGACTTGAATATGATTTTCAAGGATTATATATGGCCACCAAAATACCTATGCAAACTCTCTTAATATTCTGGAACAAGTATGCAATTTAACTAGTAATTTGGGGTTCAAATCCCCCTGGGATAAGTACTGAAAATGGCTTCCCAAATTCCTCCAAACCCACTCAAATTTATGAACATAGGTAGAGAATGTATTAAGGATTTTATTAAGGTCTCATGTGCACCATTAATATTATTATATCTGTTCCAACCCTCTCCCATTCAGCTGCAAAAATCACCCATTCAACCCTTGGGGAAATGACACTATTTCTTCTCCCAATGCAATTAAACTAAGTAAAAATACTTCAAATGCTCAAGTACAGTACATGAAAATTGTAAAATACATCCATGGAAATATATTAATCACAAATTTATCTGATAATCATCCATTCATTCAAAATCATCAGCATTACATTGGTTCACAACAAGGTAGTGGGGAAATGGCACTGTTCTTTCATTAAAAATGAGATTTACACATTTCTACTTGGAATTTCGACCTTAAAATTTTTGGAGATGAAGAAAATAGTATTTAATTCATATTAAAAAATAAATGGGGCATTATAAGCTCCCCAAAAGAGTACAATATCTCACCAAAAACGCCCTCCCTCAAGGATCAAGAATATGCCATCAAAACTGGAAATGGTTGAAGGAGTGAGCTGCAATAGAAGAAACCATGAGATGATCTATATCTTACACCTGCAAATAAAGACTCCATTAAAGCTCCAAATGAAAGGTCTGAATGGCCTTTCCAATTACCAACTTGGATGGGAATCTTTCACCCTCGAAATTGGCTAAGAAAAGAAACTAGTCATCCACTAGCTCTCCCTCTTCACAAATGCAATTGCAAATTTTAAAAATGATCAAAAGCTGGTTTAATTATTTTTTATTGACATTTATAAATTTTTAATTTCCTCCATCGGTCGAATTCCTTCCAAGAGACTCGTGCCAACTCAAGTTGGGAAGAGATTCCAAAGAACGCCGCTTGTACAACAATTCCTAGTCTCCCACTTCCACCAAATCACATGTGGAAGCATATTAGCTTCCCTAACACCCTTGAGTGGCCTCTTGGAATCTATTTTTAGCCTTGACATGTCATATATGTCATATGTCAACCTTCAGGTCTGATTTGTGTCATAGGTGTCATAGCATCTTCATCATTGTTGTCATAGAGCTAGGGAATCTAGCCCAAGTATCTCACTAGCTCCAAATTGCCTCTTCCTCTTCCATGGGAGTTACTCTTCCTATATATTTCGACCTCATTGACTCATGCCAAGTATTATTGACCTTATAACTCATCCCAAGAATATTAGGCTTCCGATGGATTCAAAATTGCAAGAAGAGGATGCCACATGGCACATAAATTCCAACTTATGTGGGTCCCACTTCCTCCATGTGTCTTCATGATCAAATTCCACTTTGATTTTCACTTGTATATATTTATTTATCTCCTTTATTAAATATTTATGCCATCCTAATGTTCCAACACCATTTATTATCCCCATTATTCCAAATCCCAAAGCTTCCACCCCAAACATAGGAAACTAGTAATTTTCCTCCTTGGCAATTATTTGACCTTTAGCATCAATTTGACAAAGTATAATGAATAGGGCCAATTAGCTTAGTCCATTTTGACCCAATGCAAAATTTGGGACATGAAAAATCCTTCCTTCCCAATATTTCTTGTCCTTAAGCAATTTCAAACATGGGTGTTGAAGAATCTGCTTTATGTATAATTCTTTGAAGTTGCCATTGAATTTCCCAACCTTGAGTCTTTGAGTTTCCATGAAGATTTTAGAGAGGAACCACCATGCTTGCTGACGCACTACTCTGATAAAAAACACTTTATTAAGTGGGAAATCCATCTCCCATACTGCTTGTTTCCCAAATAAAAAATTTGAAACCAATGAAACAAAAATTATTCCAGGGTCCCATTGCTTGTTTTGCACCCCAACAATTAAGAGTGATCTCCAACCCATACCATCAGATAAGAGGATTCCTAGATCCCATTTTCTTGTATGCATTCTTCCAAACATCATGAGTAAAAAATATATATCATCAAGGTACATAACAACATAAGGAAAATGTACATCAAGGAGGTGCTTCATCAAAGAATCATGAAAGTGCTTATACCTCCAAGCAAGTAGACCACCATTTTCCAAGCACATACAAGCTTCAAGTGACCAATCAAATATGATCCACTGACATAGGTTAGGATCCCATGTCCTATAATGCTGCTCCAAAAGGATGTGATATGCATCAAAATATTCAGCCATGTATTCTTTCATCCAAGAAGTGAATGAAGAATCTCCACCAAAATCTAAACCAAATAATGAGCAGAAAAAACAAGGAGGCTTCAAATGACTCAAAGAAGTCTCACCCATACATCCCTGAATGTGAGAATCATAAAGATATAACAAAATATGTGGCTGCCAACAAAAATGTTCTCCAATCATAAATCTATTCACCCAAGTGTTGTATGAACTTCCTCCAACACCAAATGAATCAAGTGTTGAGCAAGAAAAACCATAAGTCTTCAAGTGACTCAAATGCATATCATAGGTGCATCCATGTAAATTTGCATCATCATAAATTAACAAAGGATGCTGCTTCAAATGTGAATAAGAATGTACTCCAACCATATCATCATAAAAATTAAATCTATGAGTTCCATACTCCTCATGTGGCACCATCAAAAAGAACGCTTTCACCCATTCTTCATTGAGACTAATGCTGCAGAACTTGGAATTGTAGGATGTAGGAGAATTAACTAACTCACCCAAATGATCAAAAAGTGCAGAATTTTCATCATGGGAAGGATCCATATGGGTAGTATCATGCATCTCCTTCAAAAGTGTGAAACCTTTGTCATAGATTGGTTCCAATGTAGACGAATCATGCTCTTCTTTAAAAATTGCATAACCTTCATCAATAGACAATTCAAGTTCCTCTTCCACCACATCAAGTGTTTGGATCTCTTCAAGTTTATCTTCAAACACATCAAGCACATTCAATTTTCTACATTTCTTATGATCCACCATGTCATGAGAATCCTCCAAACAATCTACCATTTGACAATCTAAAACATTGGAGGAAAAACAAGTATCTTGCAAATTTTCAAGAAGTTGCTCATTTTGAATTGTGAGCTTATGATTATCCTCATTATTCTTCAATTATGCATCATGTAACAATTCATTAAACTCAAACAAATGGTTTCTATAAAAAAGCAAAGACATGAAATTACCTTTGATGTGGCACATTTCTCTTTGAATCTTCTCCATGTCTTCAAGGAAGGATGTTTCCTCCAATGAAGTAGCTCTCCAACAAGAATTTGACACCAATGTTTGAGTGTTATGGAGAATGTTGAGGTACTCTTGGATGTTATTTTCATTCATCTTTAAGGACCCTTCAAGAAAATGAGGCTCTTGCAAATGAACCTCCTCAGCTTCTTCATTTTTTCTTGGACCAACTTCATGAAGCTCAAGTGGTGATGGGGAAGTTGATCTTGGTTCTTCTTCAACTGCTACAAGGTCTTCATTATCATGCTTAATGGAACTTGGGATTGTAGCAACACTTTCAAAAGTGATATGTATGTCACCAACATAGAGGTGTGAGCACCCATCAGTAGGTACTCCTTCATAGTTTAAGCATACATCAGTAGATGCTCTTTGGTTCATGTCTAAGCTAGAATGTGTCTCGAAATGATCTTCCATATTTTCAATAGAATATTCTTCATGCTCTTGTGTTGTCTCTTCATTTTTCTTCTTCAAGCAAGCTGATGCATTTTTCCCCTTGTTTTCCTTAGGATCAATATCTTTGGAATCTCTTTTTGATGAATTCCCAAAAGCTCTCCTTAAGTGGGACATTATTTCATGCACACATATATGATACTCACTCCAAGGTTCTTTACAAGAAGAGCATAAAATTTTCTTTACTAATTCCACATCTTCATGTTTGGGCCTATTTGCAAAAATATGTTCAGCACAGTACTCAAAAGACATGGCATTTTGTGTATTTTTGCTCAAAGCAAGATATTCTTGATATGATTGATATTGTTGGGGCGAGGTTTTATATTTTGCTCTCCATCTTTGTAAATCATCCATATCATTATCATTTGGTGGTGTGACATCCTCATATTTATCATACATAGGGTCATAATAATAATATTCATCCTTCTTGAAATTGTAAGAAGTGTTGCATGATGGCACCTCTTCCTCATACCATTCACATTCTCTTCCATATCATTCATAAGTTTTTGCATATTCCTCATAAGAATTGTACTCATAGGATTCATCATAATAGTAAGACATGGATGCAACTTATTCTTCAATGTATGATATTTAATCACAGGTGCAAGGACTATGCTCTGATACCACTGTAATGTCCCTTGTTAGGAATTTTATTAAAATGACAATTTTTCACTTTTTTCCCTAGTTAGACCTTTGACTAGTTTTGAGCTCTAGGTCCCCAAATTGCTCCAATTGCTCCCAAATATTCTGAGAAGGTATATGGATGATTTTAGAACATAAATATGTGTTTCATGGATGCTTTTGGACCTATAAAATACTTCTTCAAATCCTCTTTCAATTATGGACAATGTAGGAAATTTTACTAGTAATTTCCCTTTGACTAGTATTGGTCTCTAGGTCTCAAATTGACTCCGAATGCCTTCAAATATTCAAGGAAGGTGTATGAATGATATTAGGACTTGAGTATGATATTCAGGGATTATATATGGCCACCAAAATACCTCTGCAAAATCTCTTAGGATTCTAGACCAAGTATGCAATTTTACTAGTAATTTGGGGTTAAAATCCCCCTGGGATAAGTACTGAAAATGGCTTCCCAAATGCCTCCAAACCCACTCAAATTTATGAAAATAGGTAGGGAATTTATTAAGTATGTTATTAATGTCTCATGTGCACCATTAATTGATTATTATATCTGTTCCAACTCTATCCCATTCAACTTCAAAAATCACCCATTCGACCCTTGGGGAAATGACATTATTTCTTCTCCCAATGCAATTAAACTGAGTAAAAATACTTCAAATGCTCAAGTACAGTACATGAAAATTTTAAAATACATACATGGAAGTCTATTAATCAGAAATGTATCATATAATTATCCATTCACTCGAAATCATCAGCATTACATTGGTTCACAACAAGGTAGTGGGGAAATGGCATTGTTCTTTCATTAAAAATGTGATTTACACATTTCTACTTTGAATTTAGACCTGAAAATTTTTGGAGATGAAGAACAGAGTATTTAATTCATATTAAAAAATAAATGGGGCATTATAAGCTCCCAAAAATAGTACAATAGCTCACCAAAAACTCCCTCCCTCAAGTATCAAGGATATGCCATCAAAACTAGAAATGGTTGAAGGAGTGAGCTGCAATAGAAGAAACCATGAGCTTCCCTATAGCTTACACCTGAAAATAAAGACTCCATTAAATCTCCAAATGAAAGGTCTGAATGGCCTTTCCAATTACCAACTTGGATGGGAATCTTTCACCCTCGAAATTGGCTAAGGCAAGAAACTAGTCATCCACTAGCTCTCCCTCTTCACAAATGCATTTGAAAATTATATAAATGATCAAAAGCTGGTTTAATTCTTTGTTATTGACATTTATAAAGTTCTAATGTCCTCCATGGGTCGAATTCCTTCCAAAAAACTCATGCCAACTCAAGTTGGGAAGAGATTCCAAAGAACGCCACTTGTACAACAATTCCTAGTCTCCCACTTCCACCATATCACATGTGGAAGCATCTTAGCTACCCTAACACCTTTGAGCGCCCTCTTGGAGTCTAGTTTTAGCCCTGACATGTCATATATGTCATATGTCAGCCTTCAGGTCTGATTTGTGTCATAGGTTGTCACGTCCCCCATTTTGACCCTTATAATATTTTGGGCTATAATGTAAATAATGTATGCATATTATGTATGATCCCTAGCATGGAGCTCAAGGCCAAGGCCCCTCTAGTGAATGCTCAATCTAGAAGAGGCAAGTATTTGATATTATGCTACCCATGTGCTAGTGAACCATGGGAATTGTAAATATGCATTTTAATATAAAATCCCACAAATAGCTATGCAATGCAACAAGAGATGGGGGCATGATGTTACAAGGAAATTGGGAGGGAAAATATTCAAAGCCTTGGAGCCAATCAAGCCAAGCCAAGTGTCAATGAGAGAACCAATCAAACCCTCAACTACCCATGTTGACTTTTGTACCCAATCATTCATTTCTCCAAGAGTTGGTTGAGGTAGTTAATGCCATGGGGAATGGAGAGGTATGGCTGTCCAAATTCGAGTATGGGCAAGCCACCCTTCCTAGACATTCGTGTTTGGCCTCTTGGACAAGTAAAGGGCCACGAAATTTCCCCCAAGCCATTATTCAACCATCAGTTTTCTCTCTCACGAGTTTAGAGCTTCATGGGCATTTCCCTCCATGAATTTCTTGTGTTTACCTTCGTTTTCCTAGCTGGGAAGGGCGTTTTTTTTGTGGCTAACAGTGGGGAAGAGAGGGGAAATTATTTGGTAATTGAGGCTATTTTGGCCCCCTGAATGCTCATACATCTGTGAGAGAAATCTGTTTTCTTCCCAGGGGTTGATTCCCACTTTCCACAATCCGTTTTTGGTGTGCCCACATTTTGGGGAAAACCCATAAACCCTATTCTGTGAATCCATGGTTGAATTGTGTATCCATGCTAGTTTTGAGCTACTATGTGTAGAATAATGTTGGAGTTGAGATGGGTATCCATTGCTTTGGTCGTGTAGGGTTTGAGAGTCCCAAGTTCCTTGTAGATATCATGCCCAGCTCAGGGGTGGTCTTTGAGTGCTGAAATAATACAGGTTGGGAAGAGACCTACGGTTGGGAGGAACATTGCAGTGACATAGCTAGTTGTTGGGACAGCATTACATCAAGATGAGTATTTTTTGATGTAATTACTTCTGCAAATGTATTAATTTGTTGGATGTGTTAAATTGAATGGCATGATGTAATGTGTGTGGATGAGGTTTTCATTTCGTTGTGCATGTTTAATTGATTTACATCTGCACACATGTATTTCTTTGCTTTAATATCTAATGTATGGGATGAGTTTATGTAAAAGCCCCAAGATTTTCCATCATGTTCCCTTCCATGAATTGGATAGATAGGTGGGTACGTGACATAGGTGTCATAGCATCTTCATCATTGTTGTCATAGAGCTAGGGAATCTAGCCCAAGTGTCTCACTAGCTCCAAATCCCAAAGCTTCCACCCCAAACCTTGGAAACTAGTAATTTTCCTCCTTGGCAATTATTTGACGTTTAGCATCAATTTGAAAAACTCTAATGAATATGGCCAATGTGATTAGGCCATTGTGACCCAATGCAAAATTTGGGACATGACAAAGTCCTTGCGTAGACATTGAGTCCACCAGGTCATACTCTACCATCTTAGAAAATGACACAAGTGGCCAAACTCCCAAGAAGATGATTGGACCAGAGGGACAAGCAAGCTATCAAATCTATTTGTTTCTTGGTTGATAATTGGGAGTGTGCTGGAAGAAAGGAACAACAAATGGACGAACAATCCCGAAAACATGCAAACACAACAAATCAGAAGGTGCCTTCAAGTTGTGAGAAGTGCATAAGTTCCTAAATGGGTACTATTAGTAGAAGAACATAATGGAAAAATACCATAGCCGATGAACATCAAGTGTGCAAGTCCCACAAGCAAGAATAAGGCAGAGGTCAAAGTCCCACAAATAAAATGTAGGCATGTGCACAGTTTCCATAACGTTTCAATACAACAAAAGCGCATCACCAAAATGCAATGATGAGTATGGGTCACAAACCCACTAGGAAGAAGTAAGGAAATGTGCAGACTATGCAAGTTGGTAATAAAAAAATGACACATTACCCACAAGGGGTCGTACAACAAACATAATTGAAACAACAAAGATCATGGACAAGTTTAAAGATCGCGCATATACCGGAATGCGATGGTACATATAGAGCACAATGCTACATCACCAAGGTGCAAAGTCCCACTAATTTGTGGATCCTAAGGGCACTTGATACATCATAGATGTCGCATCACTAGCACAGATGATGAAACACAGAATATGCACGATTCGTGAAGTATGGAAGAAGAGATGCCACGACGGACTTGCAAACATACTATCCTTGGAGGACATGTCTAAATAGAGATGCAAGTTGGAGAATGAAGGGTGAACATGGAAGTAAGTTTTGAAGTGGAGAAGTAAGACTGTAAGTTTTGGTTTGTTTTTTGGGGCATCAAGGGGCTCGTGGAAAGAACAAAATGATCTAGTGAATATCCATATGCACATATGCATCAGAACGAAGTTTTGATGGTGCACATAATGATGTCATAAGTCTTTGACAATTGTGCAAATGTTAAAACGAAGAAACACTGGAGAATGCATAAGTGATGGATATCTTGAAGGATTGTATCAAAATAAGGATTTCAATACTCACAGAAGTTTAAAAGATAGAAGCGCAAAGACATAAGCAATAGATATCATATATTGTGCAGATGTCTTGCTGATGCGGATGAATTCAAGTGAAAGTGTGAGAAGTTGAATATTACATCTGATGCACAACAACATAACTGCAGCAGAGTCATACAAGCACATCATGATGCAGATGATTTGAGACAAGTGCATTATACTGAATGGACCAATCATTCGTTGCACAGGAGGTCACAAATCGTCTAAAGAAATGCATCACTTATTTAGAATGGACACATCATATGGTGTTAGTTACCATGGTTACTGGTGATTCTTTTCAATACAACATATCATCAATAGAAATCATAGTATAAGTTGAATATTGTAGTCACGTAAAGAAGAACGTTGAACCAGAAAGCACAGACTACAAAAACAAAAAATCACATTATCCAAGTAGTCATCAGCATAAGTGTGAAATGGGAAGATTGAGAAGTTAAGTGGTGTATGCAGCGTAGTAACATAAAATATCCTACATATGAAATTTGCGCACAACATAATCATTACCAGAAGACCTAGAAAGAAGTGCACATATTTGAAGGACATCAAGACAGTAAAATATATAAGAAATCAAGGCGATCAAACAGGGAAAGGAGATAAGGAGTTGGAGCTTCCTTCAGGTTGGTGCCTGTAAACAACAAGGAGACAGGGAGTCACATCTTCCTTCAGGTTGGTCCTTTCAAAACAAACCAACAGGGGGTCAGTGCCTCCTTCCAGTTGGTGCTAGAGAAAAATCAGGGGGTTGGATCCTCCTTCCAGTTGGTGTTGGTAAACACAGGAATTTGGTGCTTCCTTGAATGTATTATTTCATACTATAAAGAAGCATTTCATGGTTTTGTCCCGTTTGGGTTTCCACCTGAAAATTCTATGTGTTATGTGTTGATGATGTGGTGCATGTAAATTTACTGATGCATAACTTATGATGAATGTTAAGTAAATTTTAATATGTTAAAGAAGGAAAAAATATGCTAATAATTGCGCTAATACTGATTCACCCCCCTCTCAATATTAAATCAATTCCAACAATTGGTATCAGAGAAAGGTTCTTCAGTAACATATTAACATTTGGAAGATAGATCAGCGGGTAGTTATGGGAAAGGAAGGTTATCTAAGTGAAACGCCATGGTTACAAGAAAATGATTGCTTAGACAATCTCTTTATTTTAGAAGCATGGGATATTATCCGTACATAGATAAATACGATAGAAGAATTCAAGAAAATTGCAACAAGGACTTTAAATCTCCTTAAAGGGAAGGAAGTTGAATCTAAGGAATTGGTAACTTCTCTCACCTATCAACTCCAGAAAGTAAGAGAGACCAGTAATAATGAAAATAAAAGGAACAAAAACTTGGAAAATAAACTGAAAAGGTTAACTGTAGAAAATCAAAAGCTTTAAAAGGAAATCACTCCTCTCAAGAAAGAATTTGAAAAGGTCACGGTAGAAAAGGAAGAAAAGCACAAGGAAATTCTATAATTGAAATATTAGCTATAGGAACAATGTGACAATCAAAATAATATTCAACAAGAGGTGATCTCTCTCAAAGAAAGAAACTTGGAATGTGAGAAACAACTTTATGAACAATGTACTATCTTACAAGCCAAAGAGGAAGAACTGAAAAGGTTACATAATCAAGCCATCATGAAAGAAAGCTTTGCCAAAATCACTGAAGTACTGAATGAAATTCTCAGCAAACAGAGATCTCCACACAACATATCTGGCATAGGTTTCAAAGATAGCTATGAACAAAGTGTAAAACAATTCGTGCAACTAAAAAGGGAAACTTTGTACACTGCACAATCAGGAAGAATGAATCTACACAAACCTACTCAGTGTTGGAAATGTACAAGACTAGACACATTGGAAAATATTGCAACAATATGATCTATTACAAGTACAAAAAAATAGGTCACAAGGCATTGGACTGTGAAAGATCCAGAAAAAATGCAAAACAGTGGATAAAGAAGACTGACAAAATGTCGGAATCAAAGATTGAAGGTAGCATTAATGAAGGACAAATAAAAATTCACTGCTACAAAAGGGTTTGTAGGAAGAAGAATGAGAATATTGATAATGCACCAAGTAGCCCCCTCAATGAATGGAAGGACCCGAGAGACACGATTGTCTCCATCTCATCCCAAAACTGACTCACTGTCAAACAGACCCATCGCAGTAAGGTGTGCATGCGACTGCGGCAATGGGTAGAAAAATTAATGAATTAGCATGGAACGAATGGCATTTATTGGTTAAACGATAGTAACATTAATAATAGGAGTGATTAAGAGAATTTGGACAAAATATCGGGTCAAACTGACACTTTCCTCTTCTGAAAAAACTAACCCTGACAAATTCACAAAAGATGAAGATTGCTATGAAAGCAATTATAAGTAGAGAAAAATGATTAGTTTGAGTCACTGCATCGATTGAGGACCAGGAGTATTGATTTAACAATGATTATTGAAGCAACCGTTGGAGAGCATGGCACCTAGAAGAAAATGCAGAACCAAAAATCCATTCGTAAGGAATCTGAAAGACTCTAAAAGGAATGAAAAACCTAAATGGGACTACATCCCATTCTGAAAACCTGGTGCACCGAATGTGACTCTACCATAAATAGAGGTCACTCAGCTACAAGAAGGAATTAAATCTGAAGGTGCTCTTATTGAAGGGAACCTGCATGGCTTACTGCATAAGTTCACATTTGCAGACTATGATGTCGTTGATGAAGAAAATTTTCCAGGGTTGGCCATGGACAAGTACATGGACAAGAAGGAAAGCACAGATCCTAGAATCCCGATTGTCATGGTACTCAAAGAATGGGGATATGAACTCTCAAAAACCGGAGTGTTGATCTACTATAAATCCCACACTTTGGAATATCTTTACAAGTAAATATGTGAGCCAAACCACTGCTATCACAGGTACATGACGGTTTCTTATGGATAAATAAACCTATTCCAATCAATGTCAAGGTCATAGAAGAGATATCAGGATTACCCTCAGTAGGAGAGGAAACAATCTCTCTGATGAGCAAAAGCCAACAAAATATGTTGGGTAAGAAAATGAATGAAAAGTATGAAATCTAGTGGGAAAGCAGAGGATTATCAGTGATACAAATAAAATATGAGACTATAAGATTTACTGCACAACTCTTGGCATGCAAGTTGTTTTGGAAAAGTATCTAGGATCGGGTTTCAATATCTATCATTGCGGTATCAAAAAAATGTGTTGAAGGAATTCATATGAATTGGTCATCTTTTATGTTAAACGAATTTCTTGAAGACTATCTGGAAGCTCAAGAAAAAGGTAATCCCTTTCACTATACTTGGCTATTGATTTTTATTGCTCTCAATGGTTGGAAGGAACCTAAAGGAAGACAATTATTCGATAGAAATACAAAACCCTTTCAAGATGCAAGTTTTGCGAACATGTGGGTTTCTGAGGATAAGGAAAGACAAAAGCACAACAACATCAATTTCTACTTACACTATGAAGAAATTAGTTTTCTTTTGAAAAATTCTCCTCACATTCCTCCTCATATTATTGAGACTTGCAAGGGATTCATGTGCTTCAAAATGGAATGCATTACACCTATGTACAAGCAAACAATGGTGGGACACTAAATTTATCTGCTCAGGAGAGGAGGTTGCACAAATTGTTCAGAATTGGAATGATGAATGGAGGGTCCCTTTAACTGAATAAGAAGAAGCTGAGCATCAGAATGAACCTACTGAAACTGATACAACCAACCTAGAAGAATCTACTAAGCCGGTACACCAAAATGTGCAAACCAAGAAGAGAATTGAGATGGCTCAGGGTGAAGGCTCTTCGAAAAAGAAAACAAAAGTGTCTGAACCTGATTCTGTCTATTCACTGACATAAGACTACCTTGAGAAAATAAGCACAAAAATCAGGAATACAATCAAGGAGGCCATCAATGATATTAGCACAAAGAATTATATTGCGAAACCTATCTTGTAAAAAAGAGAAACACTGACGAATATAGATGAGCATACTGGAATATTGAATAAAATGGAAAAAGGTTTGGGAGAACAATCATATCAAGGGGATGTAGAACTATCTCAAAAATTTAAGATCTCAGCTGCAGCCATGACATCTCTTAATCAAATAATGAATGAGGTCAATCATCTATAATTATTTCTTTCACAATTAACTGCTAATGAAATGAATAAAATGCACATGTCTACTACACAAGAAATCAGAAGAAGATATGAGGAAGATCTAGATAGATTAAGTACATGTCAGAAGGAAAAGGATGATTTAAAAGAAAAATCCAAACAACTAAACTCTGAAAAGGAGCTATCTAGTTCAAAAGACAACACAATTAGAGAAAGAAGCGAAGGAAGCAGTGACACAAGGCAGGTTGCTAAAATATGAACTAGAGAAGGCACCATAGGACACTAGTAGCCTAAATAAATAAGTAGAGGAATTATACATCATACTTACAAGAACCGAGAGGAATGAAAACATCTCTTCAAAAAGAAAGGTAATCATGATTGGAAAATCCTTTCAGGAATAACAAGACAAAATTGAGAGTCGGTCATCATAAAAGTTATTAGAAGTGGAACAGATAGAAACTGCAAAAGAAAGTGTCATATCTATGGATGAAATATGTACAAAATTACACAAAGAAAACACACAAGTATGGACGAGTCTAGCTGAGAAACAGTTGAAAGAAGTAACTGAGAAGTTACAAACAACACAATACCTAGAGCGAAAAATACTTTCTAGTCTGACTAGTCTTCCAACGACGAAATTAACTAGTGAGATGGGGGACTGCAATAAGTTGCAGCAAGAAGTAAAAAAGTTGCGTGAAGAACAAAAAAAAGATCATTGAAAGACTTGGACCTTTACAGCAGGATGCTCTCACTATTACAGAATCTCATTCTCTATTGGAGCATGAAATTAAGAAGGCAATTGACAACTGTTGTGAATAAACAGAGTTAGTTCATCATGAACATGCAAAAATTGATATTGCAAGAAAAGAAGAAGAATCAAAAGAAAGTATAGTAACCCTGACAACGAATCTACAAGAGATTAAATATATCATACAGGAACATAGAAGTAAGAAAAAATGTAGAAAGGGGGAGTTTTCTGAAGAACAATAAGGATGAGTTCTAAAAGCACAATGAACCTCTTTTCCATTGATGTCAAAGGGTGATAAATGCATGAAGCTGATGAATCTAAGGATAAATGCATGAAGCGGTTGAAGCTGTAAATGCTACAATCAAAGCATGAATTCTTGAAGATTGTATACATCAAAAGAAGCAATGCATGAAGTATGAATCATATGTGAAAGAATGTGAAGCCTTGAGGACAAAAAAGTGTCATACATATATGATATGTGCAGAAAATCCCAAAGAATTCAGGGGGAGCACTATGACCATAACACAAATGAAGCACATAGCTTAAAGAAAATTAGAGGCAACTTCATAAGGTGTTGAAATCAATGCCAAAGGGGGATATTTTTTAGCTTTTCTTATCATTGATGTCAACCTATTCAGTATGAGTCATTGATATCAGCACAAGTCAAAGTGGATACAACAATCCAGCAGAAATATGAAGAAGCCACTTTGAGGAAGTCTATTGGAAATCCAACATAAATATGAAGAATCCACTTTGAGGAAGTCTATTGCGGATGATGAAGAAAGATTGAACATCGGAAGCATATTCGCAAGAAATGAAGGTGACGGATATGCAACTTTGGAGTATATGCAACAGCATCAACATCTGAAGAGGAAAAGAAGTATATATGTGCAATATTACTGAACATACATGGATGCCAATCTAAAAAAGTATATCCATTTACTGCATCCATTCTATCGGAAGATGTTTACAATGTATTGAATCTTATCTATAAGAAAAGATGTGAATCAAGGATGCATTAAGCATGCAACTTTTGAGTATATCTAAGAGGTGTATTCATGCAGAAGATATCAAGAAGATATTGTACAGGATCCAGTATGAAGAAGTACATAAGATGACACTTCATACAGATCCAAAACGATACTCCATGATGATACAGTTCAAGAAGGAACACAAGCAATGTAGTCTACATCATGAATTCCTTGCACCGACATTGAGTCCACCAAGTCGTACTCTACCATGTCAAAAAATGCAAAGGAGTTGGTTGGACAATGATACAAGTGCCCAAATTGCCAAGAAGATGATTGGACTAGAGGGACAATCAAGCTAGCAAGTCTATGTGTTGCTTGGTTGACAGTTGGGAGTGCGCTGGACGAAAGGAACAATATACGGACGAACAATCCCAAAAATGCACAAACACAACAAATGAGAAAATGCCTTCAAGTGGTGAGAAGTGCATAAGTTCCTAAATGGGTACAATTGGTAGGATACCACAATGGACAAATACCACAGTTGATTAACATCAAGTGTGCAAGTCCCACAAGAAGGAATAAGGCAGAGGTAAAAGTCCCACAAATAAAATGTAGGGATGTGCTCAGTTTCTGTAAAGTTTCAATACAACAAAAGTGCATCACCCAAATGAAATGATTAGTATGGGTCACAAACCCACTAAGACGAATCAGGAGAATGCACAGACTATGCAAGTTGGTAATAACACAAGGGTGCATTACCCACAAGGGATGGTACAACAAACATCATTGAAACAACAAATATCATGGACAAGATGAAAGATTGCGCACATACTGGAATGCAATGGTACATATAGAGTGCAATGGTACATCACCAAGGTGCAAAGTACCATAAGTTGTGGATCCTAAGGGCGCTTGATACATCAAATATGACAAATCAATAGCATATATGATGACATGCAACATATGCACAATCTGTGAAGTATGAAAGAAGAGATTCCACGACTGACTTGCAAAAATACTATCCTTGCGAGACATGTATAAATAGAGATGCAAGTTGGAGAATGAAAGGTAGGCATGGAAGTAAGTTGTGAAGTGGAGAAGTAAGGATGCAAGTTTCAGTTTGTTTTTAAGTGTATCAAGGGGCTTATGGACATAACATAATGATATAGCAAAGAGACGAATGTGCACATGCAACAGAACGAATTTTTTATGGTGCACAAAATGATGTCGTAAGTCTGTGACAATTGTGCAAACGTTGAAAGGAAGAAACACTGAAGAATGTGCAAGTGTTGGATATCTTGAAGGACTGTATCACAATCAGGATTCCGATAGTCACATGTTGGGCGTGGCCCAAGTGGGGCATTTGTTGTCTTACAAACCGATCTAGAGGTTTTCCAATGTAGACCCAAGTTCTTCGCGGTTTCACTTAACCAACAAAACCCCTTCTCACCGGCCTTTCGGCAACAACCTAGGTATGGGGGCACTGTGGAATTAGGTTTCCATAGTGAAGTGATGAGTTGTTCCGATGGGACTACTATGCAACACACTATCAGACCCACGCTGTGAACTGAGGAATGCGCGACGGTGGACTGCGTCCCAGTCCACACTTCTACAAACTAACCGCCGCGCAACCAGTGCACCCAAGGGTTGCGCGGTTTGGGAAGGAAACAATTAGTAGGACAGCGCAACAGAGTTATACGCTTCCTTCTCCAAACTTAACCAATAATATATATTTTACTCTAACACACATTCAGTCATCTACTGCTTTAGATTAATTAGCCTTCTAACAAATGCAAGTAGACAAAACATACACTGTTGCGCACACCCAGTGCTACATGATGAAAGGTTATACAATCTGAACGTTACGTATACTTGTGATTATTCAATAAACTGATATTCCCACCAACTTAGAATACTACGCATTCATCATTCATCTATTCATGTAAGACTTAACATATTATTCCCATATTTCCTCTATGGCGAATACCTATAAAAGCATTAACATAAAGCTTATAAATGAGAATCCAGACATTCGAAGTAGGAAAACAAGCAAATGCAGAAACAAAATAATCACACTACACAGTATTTAACGTGGTTCACCCCCCAGATGGAGGCTATGTCCAAAAGAATTGTTGTTATATTAGTATTTTGGAAGGGTACAACAGTTCTTTGCCTGCGCACTCAGTTGCATACTCTCTTCTCTCTCAACTAGATCTCTGCGCACTCAGCTTGCAGAGTCTTTACAATAGCACTAAGCTTAAAAGATGTAACAATATTCAAAGCTTAACCAAAATGAAGAGTATTCAATAACCCAACAATGAAGAGTAACCCTTTCCCATACAAAATATGCCTATTTATAGATCATGCCCGTAGGTCATGTCTTTACAATCCGCAAGCAAAAACCCTTAGGTTTACAAAACTGTCGCAGTTTCCCCAAAACTAGACTGCTGGCTCCTGCTAGCGAATATTCCGTCATGGCAGTCTTCCATGCATGCTTCATGTCATTGTCGGCCTTCCTGTTGTGTGCATGCCAACAGGTCACTTTCACCAAGCCATTCTTCCCCTAATGGTCTCGTGTGACTGGTTCAGGTAGTGGTATCTTTCGTGTGTGCGACCAACTGCTTTCTTCCTAATTTGCTCCTACCCGTTGCTTGGCACTCCTGGAGCATCTTTACCAAGAATAGACGACCAACGGTCTAACCTGAACACGTGCCATATTCCATCCAACACTCTTCCTTGCTGGATATCTGTAGACTGGACAGATCGCAGCACTACCTCCTCGCAGCACTGATCTTTGCAGCTCTTTTGACGCTGTGCTGCACACACCTTCGCAACATCCCAAAACTCATACCAAAGATACTTTAGCTGAAATGCGCTCAGCTTCGCACTTCCAAAAATTCTTCCTCAAAATGCCCCACTTGGGCTAGGCCCAATAGGACCCTAACACTTACTTGTGTCTCGTCCCTGAGCCACCTGTAACTTCTCCAAGCTGTTCCTCCGACTGCGGAGCTAGCTTCGCAGCAAACTCATTGTATGTGCCGATCAGCTTTTCGATAGCTTCCTTAATGTCCTACTCGACTTGCTTCACTGTTTCCATCATCTCATGTGTTATCTTATCACCTATATGGCCTTCCACTTGTTCTTGATTCTCGTGCAACTCCTTTAGATTCTCCTCGATCTCCTATGAGATCCTGCTGGCGTCTTCCAGTAAAGGTTGTGATTTATCGCCCATTTCAGTTTCTCTTTCTCTTAAGGCTTGCACTTATTTCTTCAACATGTTGATTTATCTGTAATTCTACAATCTATCTCTTGGTAGCAGAGCCTTTACTTCTGCATCCAACTTCTCTAGTGCAGCTTTCTTATCTTTCACTGCATTCTTTACTTGCAGCAATTCCAGGTCCTCTTCGAGGGCAATGAATGCCTTCGATGCCGCTTCCATCAGACTCTGGCACATAGACACTTCAGCAACAATATTATCTGTTGTGGCCTTCACTTCTTTTGCTCTTAGCTACTGCTGATCAGGTGGGTTCTGTGGGTTGATTTGTTCCTTCAAGGCAGTAATGTTAGCCTCATGGAGAATCTCCATGTCTTGCATCTCTGTCTTAAGACTGGTAACTAGCTCGCCAATATTAACAATAGTATTTGTTGGTTCTATTTGTACTTCAAATTCATCTATTTTATCTGCAACTGCAATGATCGTGGATTCAAGTCTTAGCTGACAATCATGTGCATCTTGCAATTCCATAGCTCTCTGCGAGCTAGCTTCCTCCCATTGCCTGTTAACTGCTTGCAGCTCAGCTTGTCCCTTCAGTGCATAACTATTTCTTTCATGCATTTCCTCGACACACTGCAGATGTAAATAATGTAATCCGGGCAGTGGTATCTTTGCAAGATCCAGCTCCACGCGCTCTACATCCTTTATGTCCAACAGGGGTTGTTCTGGAAATTGTAGACTTACAGTCAATGGATCCAGATGGACAATACGGGACTTTGTAGGAACGGTCAAGGTTAACTATGGTGTTCTCTGCTGCGAAGTTCCTCCCGACTTGCCTTCAGACTCTAAGTCCCGCAGCAGGGGTAATCTCTTGTGTACTTCTTTGATCTTCTCCGTAATCCCCTGCAGCGTGTTCAGATTCCTCTGCAGAGTTTCCTGAATTTCCTTGTCCTTTTTCTCTTTATTGGTCATCATATCTTCCATTGAATTTGTGACCCTCGCGGCGATTGTTTCATAATATTCATCGTGGAGCACTACGTCTGACTGACTTTTATCAGGTTCCTACTTCTTTCGTGGTTCCTTTTTCTGCGCGGGGTTCTCAGGCTCCTTTATTTTTCCTGCCTCCTTGTCTTCAACGATAGGACATGGAATGGGTTCGTCCTTAGCAGATTCGCTTGTAACCGCTCCGCAACCAACGCACCCTTCGCGACGCATTCCATCATCATGCATTCCTCAGTTCGCAGCGCGGGTTTGATAGTGCGCTGCGTAGTAGTCCCATCAGAACAACTCATCACTTCATTGTGGAAACCTGATTGCGCAGTGCCCCCATAGCTACACCTCGGGTGAGACCTCATCCTGTTCATAGGTTGTTTCCGAAAGGGACAGTGAGAAGGGGTTTTGTTGGTTAAGTGAAACCGCGAAGAACCTGGGTCTACATTGGAAAAACTCTAGATCAGTTTGTAACTCAACAAATGGTTCCGTTGTCATGCTAAGAATCCAAGATGAGTTGAATTCGTGATGTGCGACGTAGAAGAAGTTGAGTTGGGCATCGAATTCTGGTATCCAAACAATAAATAAATATGGGCCTGGTGTGACAAGATTGAGAGAGACTTCGCAAGGAAGGAAAACAGAAACCTGCATCTCTTTGACATTCAGTGGTTGAATAAGTACCTATGGAAAGACGTGCATGAAGTTTTCTGGGAATCTTTTGGATGCAAGCTACATGAGTGGTTGTCAAGGCTCGTAGAGCACATAAACTGTATACCGCGAAGCGCACTGACCGAGTGGACACCGGAGCTTATTGAACAACTCAAAGCACTAGATAGTGCATTCGTCTGAGCTGTCGATTTCTGGGTCGATAGTACATTACAAATTTTTGTGACGCAGTTTGCTATGGACATGTTAAAGTCCTATAGTGCAGCCAAAAGAGATTTTTTCAAGGGAATCAGAGGTAAGTACTTGAATAACCTCAATTTATACATTAAAATGCTTTTAGCTGAGAAAGGTGTTTTTATAATGTAGTAAAAATTTTGGAATTTGTCATGGTCAATAGCATTTTTAGTGAGTCTGACGAAGAGACACATAACCTAAGAAGTGGGAAAAGATATAAGTATACACCTAAGAAGAAGAAATCTAGTGGATCTAGACTCCGCGTAGACATTTGTTTGACTAACAATCTACCGAGAGCGGACTCAAGGCCTGATCTCCCTAGCTTAACGTAAGTCTATATCAAGTAGGACAGAACACAAAATACTTTCCTAGATCAAATAGAAGTGCAAATAGAAAGATAAATCGTTTACCTTAGATTTGCAGATCCCTTTCTCCTTCATTGATCCAATGCTCCAGCGCTGCTAGATCTCAAGCAGCTATACCCTGTTGAACATATAACAGACCAAGAATAGTGAAAGCATACATTTCATATGATAGATGTAAGTTAACAATTAAGGAGGAAAAATATAAACATCATCAATGCGACAACATTTATGGAAAGAAATTGTATTAACTGTATTGAAAAGTGGAAAGTAAAATAGAAAAGAGGATTACAACCATTTCCTTAACGTTGCAAGCTCCTTCCGACAAGCCATGCCAAAGCTCCTAGAGAGAAGTGGATGTCTCCCAAGCTAGAGTGCTAAATCTATTAAGCCTAATTTCACTAGCATAAGAGTACCATAGACTTCCCCCCTTCGAGAGGGGTGGGGCCTCACTTATATAGGGCTAAGTGGATAGGATATGGATAGGGTAGGTTGATATATGGTAGGACAGAGATAGGGGATCCTCCCTAGAGGTTAGGAACCGAAGGCCAACTCCCCCAATAGGTCAGGGATAGGGATCCAAGTCAGCAACCTTCGAGAATGAGCTCGAAGAAGCTATTTTTTCCCATTAACTGACTTCGTCGCAACCTGTAATGGAGAAAGGTGTGACGTCGCAGGTTGCATGAGTGCAGCCTGCGACGACCTCTCAGAACCTAGCATAAAAGCAATGGCGTCCTTCCCAGGTAAATGACTTAGCCAATGGAACTTCAAGGGTGTATACACTGAATCACATGATGGTAGGATTTTAGGTGTAACAGAATGCCTCCCAAAGCATGAAGCTGTTGAAATATCGAACAGGTCAAATGCTTTGATAGAGAAAATGGAAAATGACTTGTCGGATGAAGGATGCTGCTACAGTACAATTGACTCTGAACTGACAATCTCATATGATGTACAACATGGCTGCCAACCAATACAATGTAGATCCATGGTAGTAATGACCGACTGTACACAATCATGGCTACTAGACACAAGAGTAGATCCATGATGATATGATAACACAGCCACGACCAATACAAATGTGGATCCATGTAATATGACTCAGATATAAAATCCATCACAACCTGGGTAAAACATGACTCCCCAGGGTCTTCAAGCTAAACCCGCAATGAAACGAATCTATCCATGTGATTACAAATGTCTTGACGTTGAACATGGTAGACACCAATTGATTACCGGTCTTTGATGTATACCATTAACAAGTGCAAGGGAAATCACCATTGATGTCAATGATCCCCAAGGTATCATAGTACATATCGCCAAGCGTGAATAAATGAGTTGAATTCGAACGCAAGATGAAATCTTTCAATCAAGAGTCAACAATGTAAACTCATGTTGAAAGCGAGGTAACCTGCCATTGAGGCATGCAGGGCCAAGGTACTTGGTTGGTTTCTAGATCCAATCCTTGGATGATGAGCTGAAGTCGATAAGGATGAATCCGTCGAAAGAGGGCAATGATGAATACCCCATCATCGACACGAAACACGACAAAAGATGTGTAGAGTGGATTGGATGGTACAGTAACATGCGTGATTGAATCAGAGTAGACCGACATGATGGAAGGTGTACTGACTGTAGAAAATGAATAGTGAGAGTATTCTTGAACATGGGCATGGCATGACTTGGCACTATTGACATGATGAGTACGACACTAACTCCTAATGCAACTGATGGTGGAATCTTTCTTTGAATGGCTCAAAGGAGTAACAAGACTCAGGAAGTAAGCGAAACTCGAGGACAAACAGATGATCCAAGTATTGTATGCAAATGCAGATGAGTTCCATGTTCAAGAATGACTAAATACTGCCACAGATAAAGGTGTAATACAAAAACTTTCCTTTTTCCCCATCATGAACGAAGAGTTCCTCATTTGTTTTTTGCGAGCTTGATGAGGGTAACCAGATGCTCGGTATAGCTCATCTCATAGATGAGTCCAATCCCAAATATTTTCTGAACCTGGGATAGGACGGGTTTGTCCCATGGCGGGACCTTCAATGTAAGAATTTAACGAGTCCATAGAAGGTAAACTTGGTCGTCATTTCATATTCATTTCATATTTAAAGAGTCTGAAAAGAACTAAAGAAGACTCCAACGGTCCTTTTTCGTAAAGTTAGACTCATCGCCCAAAAAATGGTAAAACAATGCGGGAGAGGACTCTTCCAGTCATGATTGGCTGGAGTATACCTTTTTCGTAAATAGTGCCCCCTGGTTCGAAAAATGGGTAAAATATCACGAGGAAGACAACCATTCAAATTCTTTTATAAGCATGAACGCGACAAGTTCACTTGGCAATCTTTTTGTATTTTGAGAGCCTGAAAAGAGATTAAAGATAGACTTCGGGGGGGTTCCTTTTCCATAGGAGTTTAACGAGCTCGGAAAAGTGATCAATCGTAACTCGGTAACGTATTCTCATAATTTCAAGAGCTCGAGAAAGAACAAAGAGTAAGCTCACGATCATTAAATAATTACAACCTAATGAATGAAAAGATAAATGACAAAAATTCACAAAGGGTGTTTATACCTTAGATGACCGTTCCAACACGAAAATTGCATAAAAATACAATTAATAACTCTTGCACACTCGGAAACTAGGTCAAATAGTCAATTGAAGGTTCAAATATGATAAAATCGCTCCAAACTATAGCAAATGGAATAAAGACATCAAATATTTGAAAAAGGAATATTCCATCTTTTTTATAAATAGAAATAAAAACCAAATATAGTCACCATTGTTCTATTTTCCAAATTTGGAAGGAATAGTGCCGTCTGGAGCCAAAACTTCACTTGTCGATTCTGGGAGCTACGAGCAGCAATTTCACCTGCCGTCCAGAGCAGGTAACCCTAAACTTCATCCATCATAATTGTAGTGGTTTACATTTTTGAATTTCGTTCATTTTTTTGGGTTTTGGCTTGATTTGGGAAGGGCCATTGCACCCTCAGCTCATCACAGCTTGCCCTTTCGGGAACTGCGACGAGTCCGAGTCATCTCAAATGTTGCATGGCTGGACTGCGATGACGTCGCATTGTTTGAAAGAACGGGGTGCGATGACGGTGACGCCCATCCCCAAATTCAAACCAAGCTTTAAAAAAAGACTTTTGGTGGTTGAAGCAAGTTCTAACAATGTTAAAATTGTCTTTTTGGCAGGTTCCAAACATCCAAAATGGTTCTGGAATGGAGAGAACGGGTGTTACAATGTAATCTTCCACCTTGTGAGCATCAGCATTCTTTGGCCTGTAGGATCCTTTTCACTGACTCAGATTCACTCCTTCAGACACATTTTTTCCTCATTTTTCCTTTGACCCGCTTGTTGCATCATTATACCAAGTGTACCCACGAGTTGCATCACTATAGCCCGCGTGTATCAAGTAAAATGGTAAAAATCACTAGTTTATTACTTTTTACTCCCAAAAAACGGTCATTGGGTGACCTTTGGCTCTCCATCTGCCCAAGTAATGTCTCGATGTGTCCTTTCACTTACCTTTGAGAGGACTATATATTGAGCACATATGGCTTATGGACGGGAGGAGAAAGAAGAGCAAGAGAACTCTAGTGGATTTTTGCCCTATCTTGAGTCTACACTCATTGATCCTTGTATTTGTGAACCCTTTATGTTCACATTCCAAACTCCTATCTAGTTTGAGTTTGCCATTCATGGAGGATTGAAGTGGTGGAGGCACAAGTGGATTGATCCAGATCTTGGTTCAGATTGGTTACCGGCAAGAGGTCGTATCACTTTGTACTTCTTCTTGTTTATTAATAGAAATACTCATATTCTCGTCTATTAATGTTGTGAATGTTGTTTATCTTACATTGGGTTGCATTTACTAGTTATATCATGGACCATTGCTATTGATGATGTTAATGTCGTTTATATATTATATGTACTTGTTTTATATTGGCTGTCAAGACTAATTTGCAGATTCAAGTGCACGGATTGAAAATATCCAACGGGGATCTACATCAAACATTTGGAACGAGGTTGGTTATCTTCTTCATTATCTTAGCATTGTCATTTATATAGCATAGTTCTGAGAATTGAGTTGATTTCTGGTAGTCATCTGTCTGTTGTGGTACACCCCAAGCCATAGTGGGTTTTCTCCAAACAGAAATGGTGTCTCCTGGTTCTACTATATGTGTGTATGTCCAAAATGGCAGTGTCATACAAAAATGGAGCCCGTAGCCCTCAAAAATATACATATGGATACAAAAATGAGATCTTGAGATATCTAATACCTACGAGGAGGCCTAGCTGCCGCCCCGATAGGATGTGTCTCGTATAAATACTGTACTGCATTGGCTACCCGCTGCAGTAGCCGCACCCAGTCACCTAGAACCCCCACCACTTGGCACTGCATGGCCTCAGGTAGTCTCACCACCTCTATCTGTGGAACTCTAGCAGCCATCTGTGTGAGGTTGCGCCGCAAGGTCTGTAGTGTGCGTCCTGCTACAGAATTGCCT
This sequence comes from Larix kaempferi, assembly GCA_027924585.1. Lineage (NCBI taxonomy): Eukaryota > Viridiplantae > Streptophyta > Pinopsida > Pinales > Pinaceae > Larix > Larix kaempferi. The sequence goes on along the minus strand of BSBM01000655.1, from coordinate 1,779,769 downwards.
GCCTCCTCACCCCTGTCCCGACGACCATGTCTCAGGAAGCCATCAGGTCTCACTGGGCCTTTGTCTGCAAGCAAACAGTAAACCATTAGCATATGATACTACCACCAAAAAGATTTTTGCATTTGCATCTATAATCAAAAATCCATAAAAATTTAATACACAAACACCAAAAAGAGTACTCACTAATGTCTCCAAACGTTGCGTCTGGTGGGAGTGGCATGTCCCTATCCTGACGGAAGTCTATCCCTGCATAGGGGTAGTCATCTATGGAAATGACCTGTTGGTCCCACCAACGAAAAAACTCCTCGATATATGGTGATGCCAAACGGCCACCACCCTGTCATGTAAGGATCTCAGACCATCGGGTAAGGGCTGGATCCCAGAGACTATGAGGAGGGACATCCACCCTCGGACTAAGCCCTGGAACCCTCTCAAAGAAGAAGCTACATAGGATACTCCCATACCCAAATTTTTTGTCCTTCCCTTCTTTGCATTCTGTCAGTTGGGTCTTCATAGACCCCAGCAGTGTGGTACACCAGTCAAACCCCCTATACTCCAGAATTTATACAACCCACATGCTTGCAATGCATGCTGTGCTTGCACATCATTGCGCATGGCCTCATCAACTTGGTCATGCTCCCTCTCCCTCCACTCTAGAACCATCCTAGAGTGAAGAAAAAAAAGCATTTTGGTCAAATTCTTTTAAAAAACCAGCTACACGACCATACCTGCGGTCTAATTTGTATATAGGTGCGGGTACCCACGGTCAACCTTTGCATTGACTGTGCATTTCATGCCCTACCCGCGACCCGCATAGCTACAGCCCACGGGTAGCGCCGAAGCCATTTAGGGCTTGGCCAAACAAAAAATCCCAACGCTGAAAATCAAAATAAAAGCATTGAAATGAAAGGTATGGATGAGACTACCAACCTCCTCCAGACGGTTCGATGAACGGTCACTCCTAGCTCCCAGAATTGGCAACTGAACTTTCAAGTGAAAACTAACCCAAAAGCTCCAAATGGGTGAATAGTAAAAATGAATTGTAAATTGTAATTTTTTATTACTATTTATAATTTTTAGGACCCACTTGTCTATAGTTTTTAGTGTTTTGTGCCGTTATGGACTAATATAATGTCCTGGAGTAGTATTTTTTAATCAGATTTCTTTGGCGAAAGTTGTTCTGGACCATTTCACACCTTCGGCAGGTACATTTCACACCTGGCATATAGGTTAGATGCCATTTCCATGTGCACTATGCATTTGACCTATTGACCATTTTCGTAAACCCTAGGTGTGACCCCGCTTCGTAACTAACACGGAACCTTCACACTGCTATAGAAGTGTCGTTATGTGGTGGTAGGGATTTTCCGAACATGGGTACCCTAGTTAGAACCCCTTTGTGCATTCTGGTGCCCATGCCATTGTTTGTCCTTAGGATTGGGAGTCCTTCATAGTTACGCCATGACATCGCGATAAAGACTCATACTCTACTTTGTCTTATGCTGGCCATCTCCCTTAAGGACTCCCCTCAGTTATATCATGTTGTGATTGCATTGCATCATCTTGCTTGCCGCTTGAGCCTTGTGCCGGCTCCCGCTTACTCAATTGTTAGCCTAATTCCTGAGCACTTTTCCCTGTCAAGCCCTACAGAGCTTACGTTTTCCCTTCACAATTTCATGACCTTTTGACCCTGAGGGAACACCCCCTCGAGTGTCCACATCCTGCATGCACTTCCTTGCATTGATCATAGGTATGTTCCACTTCTTGGAACTAGTCTGCTCGCTATTTGACACTCATTCCCTCACTTGTTGTACTATAAGCAATTTTATTCTTTTTCAAGCTTTTCCCAAATATGAAAAAGACCAAAAAAATCAAATATTCGAAAAAGCCAGACGAGATTATGGTTACTACTTCTTGTTGTTGGCAGTTGTTGCAACACCTTTGAACAGAGCATTCATTCCACTCCGTACATTATGAGTCGGGACTATAGTTGGACCTTAGGAGTTGTACTTGTTTCTCACTTTTCTCCACCGATTGGTTAAGCTTCCAGTCATTATGGAGCCCTTTGTAATGCCTCCTAAATTGCATAGCTTATGTCAAGTCTATGCTGCCTGAGTCTATCCATCTGCTCATGCTCTTGTTCAAAGTAAGTCCTAAAACCAGTGTCGGTCGCTCCTCATATCTCTTGACTATTGCATGTCGGACATCCTTATTGAGTCAGTCTGTTTCACCTAAGTTCTTCCAAATATTTCAGCATAGCTGGTACCTCGTGATGGTTGATGGGGGATTCCTTAATGCCCTCCTTCCAGCAAGTCTCATTCCGTCGACTTCAACCCATTTATTCTGGGACTTGAGGCTTAGAGTTCGGTGGAGTACCTTGAGGCTTACAGTCATTAGTGGCAGGTTCTCTCGCCATCGACGGTTTTGGGAATACATCAATGTCCGCTGATCGATGGATTCATCCTAGTGTTTGAATTCAACTCATTTATTCACACTCCGATGATTGTACTTTGTGCCTTGATGCCCATTTTCATTATTGGTGGGTTATCTCGCGTCTGTTAACGGTATACATCATTGACCGGTAATCAAACGATGTCACATCAAGTTTGACCCCAACTCCTTTATTCACTTGATGGGACTTGCACCATCGAAGACTTTTGTAGAAGACCCCAAGCGATAGTGGCATTCAGTATGCTACTTATGACTTTGACTTTACATCTCAGATATCACCTCTCAGATATCAGCAATTTGTACCTCCAATTCGCACCAGTTGTTTCCTTTTCAGCAGGAGACCATATCTTATTGTAGAGGGATCATGGCTATGATCAATTATGACATGTATTCACTATGTACTGCCTGTTCATGGCCATTGTATCAGATTGTTGTATTACCGACATGTATTCAGGGATACTATTGTATTATGACGAGTGAGCTGCTCTTTCCACTTGTGTCTCCATCACTCCACTTCTGGGTTTTATAATGTATTTCGGCCATCGTAGCACCAGTCTCTGACCTCACACATTAGGGGGCGTCTGTTACAATGTAATCTTCCACCTTGTGAGCATCAGCATTCTTTGGCCTGTAGGATCCTTTTCACTGACTCAGATTCACTCCTTCAGACACATTTTTTCCTCATTTTTCCTTTGACCCGCTTGTTGCATCATTATACCAAGTGTACCCACGAGTTGCATCACTATAGCCCGCGTGTATCAAGTAAAATGGTAAAAATCACTAGTTTATTACTTTTTACTCCCAAAAAACGGTCATTGGGTGACCTTTGGCTCTCCATCTTCCCAAGTAATGTCTCGATGTGTCCTTTCACTTACCTTTGAGAGGACTATATATTGAGCACATATGGCTTATGGACGGGAGGAGAAAGAAGATCAAGAGAACTCTAGTGGATTTTTGCCCTATCTTGAGTCTACACTCATTGATCCTTGTATTTGTGAACCCTTTATGTTCACCTTCCAAACTCCTATCTAGTTTGAGTTTTCCATTCATGGAGGATTGAAGTGGTGGAGGCACAAGTGGATTGATCCAGATCTTGGTTCAGATTGGTTACCGGCAAGAGGTCGTATCACTTTGTACTTCTTCTTGTTTATTAATAGAAATACTCATATTCTCGTCTATTAATGTTGTGAATGTTGTTTATCTTACATTGGGTTGCATTTACTAGTTATATCATGGGCCATTGCTATTGATGATGTTAATGTCGTTTATATATTATATGTACTTGTTGTATATTGGCTGTCAAGACTAATTTGCAGATTCAAGTGCATGGATTGAAAAGCTCCAACGGGGATCTACATCAAACGTTTAGATCAAGGTTGGTTATCTTCTTCATTATCTTAGCATTGTCATTTATCTAGCATAGTTTTGAGAATTGAGTTGATTTCTGGTAGTCATCTGTCTATTGTGGTACACCCCAAGCCATAGTGAGTTTTCTCCAACATAACGGGAGCATGAGTTGGATGATGAGCAAGCTGTAAATGATCCACGATGTGTGGAAGAATTGAGGAACTGTGGGCTCCTCAAGTTCTTTGAGATTCAAGGGATGAGATCCCAAATCCCACTACTGACCCATATGCTCCAATGCTAGAATGCGGCCCAGTAGTACTTCATGATTGGTGAGAACGTGCTAAACATAGATGTCGAGGACATCTACTTTCTTACTAGATTGTCCCGAAGAGGGGACAATGTGCTTCTTACTGGATCACATGGGAGTGATCGGAGTGTGGATGACATGATTCTACAACAATGTATTCCCAATAGTCGTGCTTCTAGTGGGAATATTCCCATAAAGAACGTGCAGGAACGTCCATTACGCGCCATACTCTTCACCATTACGAGGACGGTAGGGAGCCAAGCTCCTCACTTAGCCACCAGGTCACAGATGCTTTATGTGGAGGACTGTATGTATCCAAAAATCTATAATTGGTGTGAGGGACGCCTCGCAAACATGCGAGCTCAGTTGACCAAGTGTCGGCGGGGAGAGCTCAAACAGTTTGGCTATGGTTCGATCGTGATCTCGTTCTTGTTAGAACGGGTTCCCCTCTTGCGCCCTGAGGTCATACTGGATTACAGAGATCCTAGGGATCCACACATGTCCAGATGGAAAGGGATGATGACCCATCATGGTGGGAGTCCCATTATTGGATATGGTCCTGAGTTCTTCACTTGGATGGAGGGCCAGTTACTAATGGTGGAGGAATTTATGTACAGTGGTATGGACTTTAGAGATGACCCGAACTTGCCGCTGCCAGAAGGAGAAGCATGGGGAGACCTTGGTAAGAGCAATAAACCCTTGTACTTTTTAATTTTTGTGCATTTATGATTTTTTTGATGTAGAGCTAACAAGTAAACAACATGTGTGTGTAGACGTGGGACCTGTACGATCGGTGGGAGTCTCTCTTCTTGCTAGGAGAGAGAGAGAGGAGATGGAGCAGTCGTGGGACCTGCATTGCATGTTGCCATCGCAGAGATGGATGGATTTTATGCCAACCTGAGTGGGTTGACACTAGACGTTCCTGAGCCAACGGTAGATGAGGTGTCGTGACCCATGTAGGTGTACACGGTTGGAGCGACTGTGTGCTTCAACACACTGCTCCGCAGGGTTGCAAGAGCAGTTGACTGTTTCCACTCTCAGTAGGCCAGAGTTGTTAGACCACCTAGGGTTGTACGGGCTAGGTTCTAGGCCTTGGGTTGTTACTATGTATGTACTGAGAGCTTAGATGCCTCATATTTTGTAGTACTGAAAGCTGTGAGGCTTCAGATTTTTTAGAGACTCACTGAAAGTCGTCATGCTTCAGATTTTTGTGCCAACACTACTTTTTGAGATATATATATATATATATACAGAGGTTCCAATTATTTATACATTATGTGTTTCAAATGGGTGAATGATGTGATCTTGTTTATACGTTTTCTTATAAAATAAATTATTCACATGCTATGTTTACTTTTAACAATTCATTAATATGCTTATGTGTGTGCAATGTACCAATCTAGGATGAAGTTATCCATAGAATCGACAACTGTGTTAATGTCTCATGGAATGTGCAGGTACTGAATGGACTCAAAGGACCTTTCCAAAAGATGGACTCATTGATAAATACGAAGTAAGGTAGGATCGCGGGCAGCATAGACTCGGTTAAGATGAGAGACCACTAGTTGAGAATCCAGGTGGATGACAACATGGTCCATACCCAAAGAAATGGCGTCAGTTAGGGTTCCAATGACTGCTTGATATTCTGCAGCATTGTTGGTTGTGAAACCTAGACACATTCCCCCTGAGATGATGATCTCACCGGTAGGTGAATAGAGTACCCAGGCTGCTGAAGCAAGGTTGCAGGTATGTCGATTGGCGCCGTCCGTGAATCCATAACACGTTACCATCTACACACACAGACAGAACATGGTATAAGAAATGAAACAAGACCTAAACACGCAAGAAATCAAAGCATCACACCACACAGAAAACACACACGCACGCCATGTACAGTATATACAAAAGTATCTATGCGTGAAAGACTCAAGCATAGTACCTCTTTAGGTAAAGCCCATTGCGGAGTTCACCCAAAGATATCCCGTCATAATCTTCAAGCTCATAATCTCCCTTCTCTAATACACATTTCACTATGTAAGGTCCATGCCACATGGACTCAAACTTTCCTGCCCCTAGCTTATCATGCTTTTCGTCATATGTGAGGACCAAATCCCCCTCATTGTAGGTGCGAGGTTCTATCGACTTATCGTACTGCGTTTTGATGCGTTTCTTATGAGCCATGTTGGAAAGAGCGACATCTCAGTGAGTCTCGTCGAGCTTAGCTAGGAAGAGGAAGCGTTCTTCCTCGGCAGTAGTGTTTGGGAGAAGTTCGATGGCGAGCTAGAGAGACAGAATCTCGCACTCAATGGGAAGGACCGCCTCCAGTCCATACACTAGGTGGAAAGGAGAAGAGCATGTTATGCCAATTGGCCTTGTGCATACCCACCATATGTTGGACCATAGTTTTCGAGACCTTGTTAATGGCCTCGACCTGTCCATTCAACTGAGGGTAATATGGTGTTGAGTTTTCATGGTGAAAACCCAATCTATCACTCAACTCATCAACCATGTGGTTCATAAAGAGTGAACCATGGTTTGTAACTATCGCTTGAGGAACTCCAAACCGTGCTATTATATGGTTAAACGTGAAGAGTGTGGTGGTTTTGTCGTCGTTCGTGTATGTAGGCATTGCCTCGGCCCACTTTGTAAAGTATTCCACAGCTACGATGATGTAACTATGCCCCCCAGACAAGGTAGGCTTACAATGCATGAAATCAATGCCCCATTTAGCAAAGGGGCCAACGGCAATAACCGGGTGGGATGGGTGTGCTTTTTCATATGAATATGTTGACATGGAGGACATTTTTTTATGGCTTTGATACAATCTTTGAAGATAGAAGACCAATAATATCCTATGCGCAAAATATTCTGGGCTGTAGCCATCCCAGAGAGGTGACCGCCACATGCCTCGGTGTGACAGTCATTCAGAACGCGTTCAGATTCATCATGAGTCAGACAATGTCGAAGGATAGAATCGATGCCATGACGGTACAAAGTATCACTGATAATCAGATAATATTTTGCATGGTGGCATATTCGATGACGGTCGTCATGAGACAGTTCAGCGATGAAACGTTGGGTTTGAAGATACAATGTGATATCTCCATACCATGGATCAGACGTACTGATAAGAAACAATGACTCATCTGGAAACAAGTCATTGAGCTCAGATTCTGCATCAATACAAGGAAGGTCGCAGATGAGCTCAATGAATACCAAAGAATTTTTTGACTTAGCTTTTTCGAAAAGAATATCAAATTATTGCAATATCATGATCCAGCGTGAATACTTGCCCCAAGCACCTAACGACTCAGAATGTGGTACATGGGGTTCGAATCAGCTATGATAGTGGTGACGCGGAGCAAAATGTAATGATGAAACTTCTTGCATGGCAATGACTGCCACGAGAGAGAGCTTCTCAACATGCAAATAGAGAGTTTCAGTGTCAATGAGACCTTTGTTGGCATAGTATATCACATGTTCTTGGGAATTCTGGTATTCCTGTACCAAAACCATGGCAATAGTGGTGTCGAAAGCTGCGAGATACAAAATGTAATCTCGATATTAATTCAGCGGTTGGATCATAGGGGCATGCGTGATGACATGTTTCAAACTTTCGAAAGATTATTGAGCTTGATCGTCCCAAATGAATGGGATGTCCTTTTTCATCAACCTCATGTAATCCTGCATCTTTTGTGCGAAATTACAGACAAAACGCCTTAAATAAGTCGCACATCCTTGCAGACTCTGAAGTTCCGTAATGTTGGTTAGAGGTGGAAGAGCGACAATAGCTTCTACCTTCAAGGGTTCAATGCGGATCCCATCTTTCGAGACGATGAACCCTAAGAGGCATCTAGACTCGACACAAAAAATACACTTGTGAGGATTCAAATGGATGTTGTACCGTCTGCATCTAAGGAAAATGGTCGTTAGATGATCTAAGTGGAACTCACGCTGCTTCGAGTGGGAAGGGAGATCATCCAAGTAAGGTTCCACAAAGTCCTTCACATCATGGAAAGCATACGACACGGCCCACTGGAATGTGGCACCAGCGTTTTTAAGACCAAATGGAAGTTTATGATATGCAAACGTTCACCAAGGGCAGATGAATTCAATATTGTGTTGATCAGTGGGGTGGATCTCAATTTGGTTGTATTCGAAAAATCCATCCATGAATGAAAAATGACACTTCCAGCACAATTGTCGATAATCTGGTTGATAAAGGGAGTTGGGTAGTTGTCCTTGGGACAAGCTTTGTTGTGATCCCGATAGTAAACAAAGACACAAATGGTACGCTGTTTTTTAGTAACAGGGATGACATTTGAGACCCATTATGTCAATGGGACAGGATAGATGAAGCCAGCCTTCAAGAGTTTTTCAATCTCTGCCTTGATCACCGCAGTCTTCCGAGGGTGTACCGGTTGCAGCTTTTGGCAGACAGGTTTGATGTCGGGATAGGTTTTAATCTCATGTAAAACAGTGGAGGTGTCTATCCCAGGAATCTCCTTGTAGGTCCAAGCGAAAACGTCTCGAAATCGCTTGAATAAGGTCATATAGGAAATGACTTCTTCAGGGGAACACTTCTGGCCTAAATGAATGTGTTCCACTACACCAAGGGTAACCGAAATTTCTATCGAGGTGGTGGGTTCGATGTTGGCAAGGTTGCCTTCGGAGTCCATTTGACACGTAAGTATCGTGGACTGAGACCTAGAATAGATATCCGGTGTCACGATGGTGTGAATGTTGTTCTCTATAGTATCCAGCATAGGAAAAGAAGACGAACGATGATGGAGGTCTTCCCATGGAGGATCATCTACGGTCATGATTTCCATAATGGACTCGTCAGAATGAAAAGTCCATAGCCGAGGATTGGATGATGTCTGTTGTAGAGAACAGGAAATGGAGGCCACAGTTAAGTGATCCTCAGGTGTTGATTAGATAGCCTCGTACATGAGTTGAGTGGGTGTTAGAGGCATAGTGTCTCTAATCAGGTGTGTGGTGGCTTCATCAGGTACAAGCCATGAATAAGTGGTGTTGGGGATAGATGTAGTCTGCAAGGAGATCAAGTTCACTGTGGCAACATGATTTGGGGGATCCAAAGTACGAAAGATGCCCATAAGGGATGAATCCTTAAGGAGGCCAACCCCCACACTCTCATACTTCTACGAAGATTGTCCAATGGAAGGAATGTTATCGCCTGGGCGAGAAGTGGTGTCAGGTGTGCAGAAATCCAGTTGGTCGACTGTGACAATTCGGCCTTGATGGGGGGATTGTACTATGCAGAAGACAGATGATGCAACCGCAGTCATGGCATAAAACCAGTTATGACCAAGTAGAATGTTGTAATCTGACGGGGCAGCGACCACTTCCACGTTAAGTGTTGCGGTCTTTCCCCCCAGCTCGACTGGTAAAGCTTGTAACAGCCCATGAGGTTGAAAGCCACGTCTGTCGAAGGCTCTCAAAGTCGTAGGATAATGATTCAACTCAGGAGAACCAATGGCTCTCCAACAAGTGATCGACATGACTGACATAGAGGCCCCTTCGTCCAAAATAGTAGGATGGATTATCTTCCCAGCAATGTTTGAGGCAACTTGAAATGCCAGTTGATGGGAGAGCCTTGGTTTAAAATACTCCATCCAGAACATAATGGTGTTCGATGAATCCGGGTCAACTGAACCGATGGCAGCGAGGAGAGTCTTGTACTAATTCGGACAGTTTTGCAAGACCTCAAGCGTCGACCTAGCACAAGTAGCTTGTGCTATGTCATCTACAATGTTGTAGTTTTGAGCAGCCCGAGCATTAGGATTAAAAACTGATTTTCTAAATGTGCTCTTGGGTGGACACAACACTGACTCGAGAGAGGGATACTCTATGGTGAGAGGTGCAACCGGTATGGTGACGTCAATCATCGAAGTGGAATATTTTTCAGTATTACTTCCAACAGGTTCCTTAGCTGGAATGGAGTCATACAAGCGAGAACAGGTGTTCAAGTTGATAGTCTCGTTACGCACCATGAGAACATGTGCGGTGGTGGATGCTTCTCCTTGGGAAGCAAAAGTGTGAGCGATCCTCCGCTGATTTTGAGCAGGGAAGGGATTGTTGAGAACTGCGGGTGTGGGTTTACCCTTAAGAAACTTTTGAACTTTGTCTCTATGGGCGCACTCTTTGGAAAAGTGATCATCACCACACAGTAGGCAAGGATACTTCAACTTCCTTTTCTATATGGTATCATCAGGGGTGTTCTTTTGTTCCTGCTGGGTGGAATATTTCTTAGGTTTCCCCTTATTCTTCTTCTTACCACCAAACTTTTGAGGTAACAGAATTCACTTCCTCGGTGACAGTAGGAGTGGATGATTTGGTGGTGCCGTGACCAGCCTGTGTTGGTTATCGGGAAGAAGCCGAGGGGTTTGATGAACCAACAGTTTGAGAAGAAGGCTGGGTGGTAAGGGATCCAATGATGCCATCAGTTTGGGGTCCCTTGGGTGGCTTCGCGGGGTCGTAAGTGTTGCGAGGTGCATCAGGAAGGACATCAAACAATGTGCCAGACTGAGCATAGACTAAGTCTAGTAAGTGGGCACGTGCGATGGCTTGTTCTTCAGTGACAGCACCTCCCATGGAAACATCTCGTGCTATGGTTGGTATGAGAGACTTCGTAAACCAATCTGCTAGGAGATGATATGGAATAGGATCCTTAATGAGACGTCGTATCCTCCACCACTCATGTATATGATATGATATATGAGTAGCGGTATTTTGACGGAGCGAAGTTAAAATCTCTGTACCAGTTTCATACCATATAGGCAGCTAGAAATGAGTCAAAAAGTTCATAGCAAGAGAACCAAAATCAGGAAAAGAATGGGGTGGTAGTTAAATGTACCACTCGGCAGCCGAACCAGTGAGAGTCCGTTGGAACAACCGAAGACGGATCGAGTCATCCATCAGGGAGTTGGATGAACACCATAAGTGGTATGTCATCATGTAGTTTTTAGGATCCTCACCCAGCTTACCATCAAATTTTGGGATATCTGATGGAAGTTTCACCGAAATGGGTGGCCAATTAGTTCCGTGGTAAATGGGGTCAATAGTTAAACGAGACAGGTCAGGTAGATCCAAAGTAGCCAAAAAGGGCAGTTGTGGATTAGGCTGTGAGTACTGATAGTATGGATAAGGCGTGTAAGGACCTATGGGACCTTGTATCGACTGACCATAGGATGTTCCAGGAGGAAACTAGCCATAGGGGTACTGGTCGCCTAGACCAAATCGAGGTTCACCGCCATAGTAAGGTGGTCCATAACCATAATAAGGTGGCCTGTTACCATAAGGTGGGGGCCCACCTCCGCTACTAGGAGGGGGTGGGCTACCTCCAAATGGTGGGGGTCTGCCACCACCTCCAGGGTAGGATGGGCTACCACCGCCTTCGTCGGGAGGAGGTGGTGGTCAACTACCACTACCGGAATAGGACGGGCCTCCACCACCTCCACCAGGAGGGGGTGGTGGGCCACCGCCGCCGCCGGAAGGGTAAGATCCTCCTCTGCCACCTCCACCATAGTAGGGTGGGGGTCCTCCACCACCACCACCAAGAGGGGGTGGTGCACCTCCGCCACCACCGGGATGAGATGGTCCTCCCCCATCTCCACCACCACCGATATGAGATGGTCCTCCCCCACCTCCACCGGAAGGAGGGGGTGGTCCTCCACCACCTCCGCCATGAGGGGTGGGCCATGATGAACGAAGTGGGGCGGTCCTCTGCCAAAAGGTAGAGGTCGACCTCCTCCAGAGTTATGTGGGGGCCCGCTGCCTCCAGTGGAAGGTGTGGGTGGACCAAAAGGGGGTGGAGGGACTTGCAGGACCGTAACTGGGGGTCCATGTTGTAAAACATTTTGTTATCCCCATAGAGTGTAAGGATTGTAGGGGTAAGGTACCCCGTAGAGTGCGTTTCAGAGATTAAATTGACTCGGCACAGGGTTAAGATGACCTAGATATGCTTGACTCGATGGAGGTTGAATTACGTTGGACAATCCCCAGACATGGGATGGTCCTGAAGTGGAAGGTCTAGGAGGTAAATAATTTCCAACGAAAGGCCCGATGGGAACTCCCGCTTCGGGATTATGGTTAAGAGATGGGGGTTTCCCCCCAGCAACAAATTGCTGACCACTAGGAAAAGGCTGACCCAACGCTGGTTGTTGATTATTCACCGTACGATTACCACTACCCGTAAAGAAGGTAGGGGGTAAAGAGTATCCTCCCCTCGAAGTTTGGGGTGGGGGAGGAGAAGGCGACGTAACTGTGGTAGTTATGAGTGTGTTGGACTGTTGCTTCAACGGGTTGGGTAGTGGGGGGTACTGAACTGGTCTCCTGTCTAGGAGATACATGTGCAGGGATGGATGGTTGACCAGTTTCAGTAGTGGTCACGTGTTGTGTGGATGATTCTGGTGACTCGAAAGATAAAGAGCGACCTGGGATTAGTCTGTCGTCTAATATTATTTGAAAGTTTCGATTTCGAAACTCCTCACCCATACCACGTAAACGAGCCAATTGCTCACAGTAAGGTGCTAAGCGATCGTTGGGGCTAGCCCAACTGGGTGGGGATGCAATGGAAAAATGGGCCACTGGGTGACCGGTAGAAGATGTCCAATAAGATATTGCAGGACTAGTAGCTATTGTAGCGTCATCCTGGGGTTGATTTATCCATTCCAACGATCCAGGCTCTCCCGGTGCAATGGGAGATAAGTCTTGCGAAGTGGGGATTTGTGCTTCTTCACCCTGTGGGGGATGAGAGGCAGGTGAATCCGAAGGAGTATGTGGAAACAAATGTCCTCCAATATTCAAAGTGGGTTTTTCCAATTCTTGTGACCCAACCCTAGCTTGTGGATCCATCCTTACCCTCAAAATTACCTCCTGATTAAGGGGATATTCGGGTGGCAAATTCTGAATCTTGCGAGACCTTCTCCAAGGAAATTCAGCCAGAGTGACTGAAAAAAAAAGTTTCTCCTAAGGGAAAACTAAAAGAAAAGCAAACCAAACAAAACCCTACACAAACTAATGCCACAAGCAAACTTATGTTATAAGAGTGGATTCAAGGTCTAGAACCTCATAGGATTTTCAAGGCTTTGCGACTCGCGATATACCGCAGGGTCCAACAATATGACGCGACAAGGAGGATTGGGACTGTACCCTTTCCTGCATACCCAATTACCTGGACGGTACGTGTGTAGTAACTCCCCGAGTGTTGTTCTCATTGTATTTCTCTACCAAGACGACCAAAAGGTTAACTCAGTTGGTTTCATGAATCCTAAGGGTGTCTCTCGATATACGCAAGGTATGTGGGAGCTCAAATCTGTAGTGGTTCTATCTAATGCACAACCGTTTGGCAAGAGACCTTCCGATATACTACCGAGTACGTGATACACCCTTCGATATATGCCAAGTACTCAAGGTGACTTGGTGGGTACGTGAAGGATCTCGATATACCAATAAGTACGTGGAAGACTAGAATACCCCCGGGATACAGTGCTGGTAAATAACGACAGCTGCCATGCTTAACGATGCTGGAACACATCTCTAACTTACACACAAGTTTCTAAATATTTTACCCTAGTTATACCGTTAATTTTATCTGGACGGTTAGGTGAATGCATGAGGTGAGTACATAATCGTAAACATAATGCAGGCCCTAACTACATGCAAAAATATGCTTTTCTTTCAATGAACTCTATATATGGGAAGGAGAAAATTTTCTTTTCTTTCCAAAAACTTAACCAAAGCAATGCAATGCAATACAATCCCAAATCTACCAAAAATTAACTATGAAGTATTATTTTTCCTTTTCAACGAAACACAAAAAAATTTCACAACACTACTAAGCCAAATCAAAGCATGTTTTTTCTTTTTCTTTTGTCTTTTCAAAACGAAAATGATGCTAAGTAATGAAAAGAGAGAATTTCTAAGTAAGGTATGCAAACTTTTCACTTTCACTATGATGGCCTAAAAGCATAAGAATCAAAACATACAATGCACTTTCCAAAGCACGGAATTACTTTGGCAAAACTTGATCAATATTCGAATTTTCCAAGAAGATGAGTGACTCATAATTCATGAAAAATACAAATAATGCAATCTTCTTTCAAGTTTTCGAAAATATCTATGAATGAGACATTCCAATGCTTATGCAATTCTTCAAATGGGCTTGAAAAGTAATGGAAATAAATTATTTTTAATCTTTCAATGAGTTCATCAAAATGACAATTTGACAATAACTACGCTTTTAAACATGAACACTGAACTGAAAAGATGACTTGCAGCACTATAATAACTCAGAAAATCTCAAGAGAAAGTGAGCACTCAATAGACCGAAAATTCATAAACACTCAAAATCAATCAGCAACAAGCAAGACTAAAAGCAAGCAAGACTCACGAAATGAATGTAAGTGAGGTCTGGAAATCGATCCAATACAATGATCAGATATGGGAAGGAGAGGAGAGAATGCAAGGGTGAGTAGATGTAGGTGGGGGAGACAAAAGTATCCACCACTACCAAATCTCAGACTTGTCCAAGATGGAATCCAAAACAATTCAATCACACAAAGAAAAAAGGGATCACTGACTAGATCATATAGTACAGAGGGAGTCTGCACGCAAACCAAACTCAATAAAAAACTGGAGAGGGCATGCCAATATAGAAAAAATGGTAGATCGGTGCACTCTGTGCTTATACACAGTGTGAAGTCACAGTTCACCAATGCGGGGAGTGCGACGATGTCACAGTATACCAATGGAAGGGCTACGAAGACAGACCATCAGGCAAAGAACATAGATCAAGAAACACACAGTGTCGCTCTGTGTATACTAACCAGGTGCGACAGGCGAGATCTGAGTTCAAAAATGAACCAATTCTCCAAATAGTGAGCATAAAAGTTCTACCAATGAGAAGTACAAACTCAAAGGAAGTTAATCAGAGTCTTCAAAGTGAAGATCTAATGGTGGAATCCACTTCAAGAAGGAGATGACAAAATGATATGGCTTGGCAAGAAATCAACTGAAAAACAACATTCAAATCAACAACTATAACGCACTGTTCTCCCCAGTATGGTCGCCAGATTTGTTTGACGGACAATCTACTGAGAGCGGACTCAAGGCCTGATCTCCCTAGCTTAACATAAGTCTAGAACAAATAGGACATAACACAAAATACTTTCCTAGATCAAATAGAAGTGCAAATGGAAAGATAGATCATTTACCTTAGATTTGTAGATCCCTTTCTCCTTCATTGATCCAATGCTCCAGCACTACCAGATCTCAAGCAGCTATACCCTGTTGAACATATAACAGACCAAGAATAGTGAAAGCATACATTTCATATGATAGATCTAAGTTAACAGTTAAGGAGGAAAACTCTGAACATCATCAATGCGACAACATTTATGGAAAGCAATTGTATTAACTGTATTGAAAAGTGGAGAGTACAATAGAAAAGAGGATTACAACCATTTCCTTAACGTTGCAAGCTCCTTCCGAAAAGCCATTCCAAAGCTCCTAGAGAGAAGTGGATGTCTCCCAAGCTAGAGTGCTAAATCTATTAATCCTAATTTCACTAGCATAAGAGTACCATAGACTTCCCCCCTTAGAGAGGGGTATGACCTCACTTATATAGGGCTAAGTGGATAGGATATGGATAGGGTAGGTTGAGATATGGTAGGAGAGAGATAGGGGATCCTCCCTAGAGGTTAGGAACCGAAGGCCAACTCCACCAATAGGTCAGGGATAGGGATCCATGTCAGAAACCTTCGATAATGAGCTTGAAGAAGCTATTTTTTCCCATTAACTGACTTTGTCACACCCTGTAATGGAGAAAGGTGTGACGTCGCAGTTTGCATCAGTGCAGCCTGCGACGACCTCTCAGAACCTAGCATAAAAGCAGTGGTGTCCTTCCTAGGTAAATGACTTAGCCAATGGAACTTCAAGGGTGTATACACTGAATCACATGATGGTAGGATTTTAGGTGTAACAACATTGAATAAGAAGACGAACCTGATATCCAAACCGCACCCCTATCTTCCACCTGTCAACCTATTACGCCCCAGAATCCACTAGTTGTGAACACTGCACCTCTCATTGCACCTATCCAACTAGTTCAGAACCCCACAGTCGTGAACATTTAGCACAGTACCACATTCATTTTTTCTGTGCAGAGCGCTGCGCCGAACCCTCCACCACCTAGAAGAAGCATGACTGAGGACATTAAACTGTCAATATTCAAGGGAACGGGTCTAGAGGACCCCAATCAACACTAGTGGTTTCTATGTGAAGTTGTATGGAGTGTAAAGCAAGTACAGGATGATGTTGTGAAGCAAGCGCAGCTCGTTACCACCCTTAGAGACATAGCCTTGCATTGGTTCATGAAATATTCTCAGACACAGCTGAGAACCCTGTTAGAAATCAAGGCTGCACTCGTAGCAGAGTTTAAGAAACCAAATTCAAAGTCGCAATGTATAAAAAAATTGAAAGAAATCAAACAGAAACCTAATGAAACAGTTTGGGAGTTTGATCAGAAATTTAAGACTCTGTTGGACCAAGTAACATTTGTCATAGCACCACAACAGCACAAGGAATGGTTTATAGCCGTGTTGTTTCCTCATATCAGATAGCCGTTGATGCAACAGAAGGTGACTTCGCAAGCAAAAGCCTTGGAAATCGTGATGAAGTTGGAAGCTTCACCGATGGTAGCAACTAGCACTGGCATGTCGCAGATTCAGAACCAGTTAGCTACCCTAACATTACAGTTATAGGATATCAAATAGGGAAAGCAAGAAAGACGGGAATTCTGGTGTACAGGCTGTAAGGGAGAAGGGCACACCAAGGATAATTGTTCTTTATTCCAAGACTTCCTTAACATGGGAGGACCAAACCCATTGAATCCACACCCAGGGCCATGGTATGAGATTTGCAGAACCAGAGGACATCGGCTAGAAGACTGTCACATGATACAGAAATACGTAAGAACTCCTAAAAACTTATATTGTAATTTTTGTAAGTCAGTGGGGCATGATGAGTCCAATTGTCGCGCATATGAGCTCATGCTAGAAAGAAAGAAAGACATTGAGTATATGTATGGAGGTATGTACAGAGTCCAGGTAGAGACTTCGCAGAAACAAGAAAATGCACAGCAAGATCAGGGAGGATACAGAGGCCGCGGAGGATACCGCAGGAGAGGAAGGAATAATGGCCCTGCACAAGGACGAGGCCGAGGTCAAGTAATTTGTTACAACTATGGCCAAGCGGGTCACATATCTAGAGATTGTACCAACCCATGCACCACATGCAATTATTGTAGTTCATTTGATCATGTTATTGAAGATTGCCCAGTACTAGAGGTAGAGATGAAGAAAATAAAATGGCCAGAGGTGCCGGCACCAAATATCCAGTTGATCGCTGCAGAAAGGAGACCTGTGGATCAAAGTATTAATGTAGTAATGCGTAGTGGTGCTGCAACAGGACGAGATAGAGGAGCAGAAGCTTCGACTTCTGGGGGTTTCAAGACCAAGCAGACTCCTCTTGAAATGATCTAGATAAGGAAAGCTCCTAGGAAAGCACCTGCTTTCGAATTGAAAAAAAATAGAGAAGTCTTTGAAGAATCTTGGGATCTCTTTAAAGAGCCAGCACCTAGTTCACCGAGAATCCCATTGCATAGCGAAGTACCGCATGTAGAAGATATGCCCGCTACGTATGACAGAATGAGCGTCGCAGTAGAGACATGCACCTATATTGTGCATTTCCTCAGCAGCTGCATGAAGTTGCTAAAGAGTCCAAATGCAATAGCAGAGTTATAGAAGGTGATAGACCAGTATGAACTACGCAGTGAAAATGAAACTACTAATAGCGCAGATCATCATATTAAGAAACATAAGAGAATAGGAAGAGAAATGAGACTCAGTAGGAGATTATGAAATGGATGAGATCATTCTTGATCTGGGATCAGAAGTAAATGTCTTAACCAAGCAGACATGGCACCAGGTGGGGAGACCAAAGCTGTTATGGTCACCTATCCAGTTGAGAATGGCCAATCAAGAGAAAGTCATACCCTTTGGACGATTACCAATGTGATTGTTGACATTGATGGAGTGCAGAGTCACGCAGATTTTGAGGTTATTGAGATTGTGGACGATAGTCAGGCTTTTCCTGCACTTTTAGGAATTGATTGGGCTATCGATAACCTTGCCATCATAAACTTGAAGACAATGATGGTGATCTTTGAAGGAAATCACCTCAGGGTCATCACCCCATTGGACGTTGCGTACAGAGACAGATACAGCGAGCCAATTCAGGAGGAATCCAGGGCTTAAGATTTGGACCGACTGTACAAGATGACCGTGAACCAGGAAGATTACATTAATCCTACTGCGGATGGAACACTCAGTTGGAGATGTGACAAGTCTTTCATTTTAGACTCTGATGCAGGATTGGAGAATTGGCAAAGCCGCATGCATGAAGTATCAGCAAGGAGATGTGCGCAGGTAACAAATTCACTGCGCTGGATTGGAAAGGAGGTAAGCCCAATCCCCACCTATGATGGTTTTGCTAATGTTTATTCATTTATTAAAAAATATACTGCAGCAATTGCAGAAGAACATTGCTTACCATCATTAGACATAGCATTGCACGAGACACCTACTAAATGGTGGGCTGCGCATAAGCAAACATTGACCACATGGGATCAATGCATAATTAAGATGCAGATCAGGTTTGTTGATGAGATGAAGGGCATTTTGGGAGACTTAGGAGTTATGAAAATACCTCTTAAGCCAGGTGCAAAGCCTGTTAATCAAAGGCCATATCGCTTGAACCCACGATACAAAGAAAGAGTAAGGGCAGAGTTGGATAAGATGCTCAATGCAGGGATCATTGAGCCAGTCGAAGAATCTGAGTGGATAAGCCCCATGGTTGTCCAAGATAAGAAAACAAAAGGTGAGATCAGGATTTGTGTGGATCTCAAAAAGTTGAACGATGCTTCCATGCACGACCCATTTCCTACTCCTTTTACAGATGAGGTGCTTGATAATGTTGGAGGAAATGAAGCCTACTCCTTTACTGATGGTTTTTCGAGGTATCATCAAATAAGAATTGATCCCGCGGATAGGCACAAGACTACGTCTGCTACAGAATGGGGGTCGTTCCAATACAAAGTAATTCCATTTGGTTTGAAGAACGAACCTTCCATCTTTTCCAGAGTTGTCGTCGCAACATTCAAAGATTTCATGCATAAGTTCTTAGAAGCTTATTTTGATGACTAGACTGTGTTTAGATTGTTGAAGAACCATTGAGCGAACCTGAGAATGATGCTAGAAAAGTGTAGACAGCATCAGATTTACTTGAATTTAAAGAAGTGTGTTTTCTGTGTCCCCTATGGGATCCTGCTAGGACACATCGTCTGTAAACAGGGCTTGATGGTTGATCCTGCGAAGATCATCGTCATTGTAAACTTTCCAATGCCAAATTCAGTCAAGCAGCTACGCACTACATTATGACATATTGGGTATTATAGGAAGTTTATAAAGGGTTATGCACAGATAACCGCAGCAATGGAGAAGTTGCTGAAGAAAGATGCACCGTTCATCTGGAATGCAGAGTGTGAACAAGGTTTCGACACCTTGAAAGAGAAAATGGTCACCGCGCCGATCCTATTTTTTCTAGACTGGGAGAAGCCATTCCACATACATGTTGATGCCTGATGCATAACGCTGGGGGTTGTCTTAGCACAACCAGGAGAGGGTGGTATTGACCATTCGATCGCATTTTCGAGCAGGAAGCTCTCATTTGCAGAAAAGAATTATGCCACTACAGAGAGAGAAGGCCTCGCTATTGTCTATGCACTGCAGAAGTTTAGGGACTACTTGCTTGGTGCGCACTTCTTTAAGTTCACTGACCATTCTACTTTAAAATACCTGGTCAATAAGCTAGCGTTAGGGGGGCAAATCTGTAGATGGTTTTTACTCTTCCAAGAGTATGACTTTGAAATAGTAGTTAAACCTGGCAGGTTGAACTTGGAACCTGATCATCTGTCGAGAATTGAGTCAGGAGAAGAGCCCACGAGCCTTGACGACAATATGTCAGACGTGCAGTTGTTCGCTATCCAAATAGCTTATGAATATTACAAATACATCATAGACTTCTTGACTACTGGATTAGCACCCTTGGAGTTCACTACGCGCAAAAGAAGTAGATGGTAGTGTATTAGAGCATGAAAAGCCGTTCATATTGACTGATGCACACTCAGGAGAAGTAGGAGGTCACTATGTAGGAAGGGCCAGTGTGCATAAGATATTGCGTGCAGGGCTATGGTGGCCTACAATTCATAAGGACTCGAAGGAACATTCCCAGAACTGCGATGTATGTTAGAGGACAGGAAGGCCATTGCGAAGATATGAAATTCCATTGAATCCACAGCTGAAATTATAGGCATTTGAGAAATGGGCAATTGATTTTGTGGGACCTATAAACCCACCGGGAAAAAGAGCTAGTGTAAGGTACATTATTACTGCAACTGATTACCTCATTAGATAGGCGGAAGCAAAGCCAGTGAAGGACTGTAGTGTAGGTAATGCCGCGTAGTTTATTTTTTAGGACATCCTTACAAGGTTTGGATGCCCTAAGATTCTCATGAGTGATCAAGGCACTCACTTTTTGAACCGAACCATTAAGGCATTGATAGAGGAGTTCCGCATTCATCATTAGCGAAGTACGCCATATCATCCATAGGAGAATGGAATAGTTGAAGCATTCAATAAAGTACTGAAGAATGCGCTGACCAAGGTATGCAATGTGAATCGTGATGACTGGGACCTGCGCATTCCCGCTGTGTTATGGGCATATAGAAATACGTGCAAGAAGTTGACAGGCCATACACCATTTAGGCTGGTCTATGGGAAGGAAGCCATAATGCCAATGGAGTACATCATTCCCAGCTTGAGAATCGATGCGTTTACAGGCATGGCAGATTGCGACGCACTAGAAGAAAGACTCTTACACTTGGTTGGTCGGGAGGAGGATCGCTTCATCGCAGGCTTTCACCAACAAGTGCAGAAGGAAAGAGAAAAAGCATGGCATGATCGCCACATCAAGAACAAGTCTTTTCAGGTAGGTGATCTAGTCCTCCTGTATGATAGTAAGTTTATGAAATTTCCTGGAAAGTTTAAAATACATTGGCTTGGCCCATACACTATTGTACATGTTACTAATGGTGGCGCAACTTAGTTAGCCATATTAGCAAGAGATAACTTTCCCGACTTAGTTAATGGAAGTAGACTAAAACCCTATCAGGATAGTCTTGCTTCGTAGAACCTGTGATGATTAGAAAGAAGAAATTTCTAAGTGCCAAGTACAGTTGAAATTGAGCAATAGAAAGCTGGAGGAATCTGTACGTGATGTATCATGAGGAAGATGTATATACAGCGCAACACTGTTAGAATTTGCTACTGAAAAAAAAAAGAGATGAACTGCGCAGTTGCGAACTCCACAAGGAAATTGTGAAGACCAAGTTAAATGTGAAAAAGACTTAGCTCAGAAGCAAGAAATCAGGCACCGCGAAGAAACTGCGCAGGAGTAACAATGACCTATCGTGTAGTTCGACACAACAATCAGAAAAATACCCGCGACAATGTCGGCTGAGAAAATAGCCGTTATAGAGCCATTGCCAGCAACCGCTTGGGCATTTAATGCACAGATAGCCATTTGGAACGAGTTTATGAAGGAAAGGCCTAAAGGATCCTCCAGATTTGGCCAACGGATACCACAATTAATGCTTATCTAGCCATTGGGGGGCGTGGAGGAAGGTCAGCTGCACCTATAAGTAATGTCGTATTCAGACTCGCGGGTGTTACCAAACACTTAGAATTTTATGGAAAGTAATACTGTGTGAGTATTTTCAACAAGCTATTTGAAACCCTGTGAATTTTAGCCAATGGATGTCTGAGTGGACCAACATTGAAGAAGAATTCACAATCTAAGAGGTTGTGAAAGTATTCCAATACGGAGGGATTGAAGGGTTAATGAGAACCCCATCCAAGAAGGGTGTCTTAGAACCAGGCCAAGCGTCCAAACGATCACCAAGACATGGTCCAACGATGCAAGATAAAGGTAAAAATCCAGTAGCACCAAGAATGAAGGTACCCAAGATGGGTTCAACGGTGCAGAAGCCGCCGATAGCTGATAAGGAAATCCCTTTGACGATGACCCCATACTACATCTCACCGTGTGCACGGGATGC
Source organism: Larix kaempferi (assembly GCA_027924585.1). Taxonomy (NCBI): domain Eukaryota; kingdom Viridiplantae; phylum Streptophyta; class Pinopsida; order Pinales; family Pinaceae; genus Larix; species Larix kaempferi. The sequence goes on along the minus strand of BSBM01000655.1, from coordinate 1,757,405 downwards.
ACCAGTCTTCAAACTACCAAAGAATGCCAAATACGACATCCCGCTATCACCAATCTCAAAACATGTCGATGTCAATAAAAACTTGTTGGCTAAAATCCCCGAATGTAAATGGGAGGATTATGATTTGCATGCAATGCAAAAAGAGGAGCCTAATGAACCAAGGTTTCCACAGTTCCAACCGGACCAGTACGTGTGTTGGAAGAAGGACGCAAAGGGAGAGCTTAACCTGGTCGCCGAAAGTTGGTTATCTGAGGTAGTCCAGTCCGGGATTCTCAATCTGCTCAAACTTCTGCATTTCGATAGGTCACCAGAGGTGAATGTGGTGGTGCGAACACTAATGGCACACATTCACCAGGGTTATTTGTGGCTCGACCGCAACGTCGACGTAACTATTGACATCATCCACCTCATTACTGGGTTGAGTAAAAGGGGTAAAGACCCAAAGCAATTTTTCCAAGGGAAAAGGAAGGACAAGGAAGTCGTGGAAAAGATCAAGAAAACCCAAACTATTGATAAATCCATGCAGTTCACCACATAGCTGCTAGCCTACAAGATCTTAAGAAAATGCAAGCCTCTAGAGGTAAGTGCGGGCGCAGTACTGCTTGGTGCCATGGCTGCGGAGGGAGAACAATTCAACTAGTCTCAATATTACTTGAATGAATTCATGGAAGAACTAAATTACACATAGCTCAATGGACGAAATTTCCACTATACATGGCTCATAGTGTTGATCACCTTTTCCAGCTGGAAGGAATCGAAGGATTACGTTGGTGTAAACACTAATACCAATGATTACAGAGGACCCCGTTATGCAAACCTCTAGGAAAATCTGAACTCAGAGAGGAAGCATAGGACAGCTGAGGTTTTCTACAAATATTATAGCCAGCTGCGCGACGCAATCATAGCCACACCCCAGATAACAAAGAAAGTAACCAGTAAGTATATTCGCATTGTTATTTTTTATGCTGACATGCGTAGTATTCATATTTCAGCCAAATCATAGAAGAGGAAGGTGGAATGGTTCGCAGGAAACTACCACATGTACAAAGATAATATTGACACTATCATGAAGGAATGGCCTACCGAGTTTCGAGTGGAAATTGTAGGTGTCGAAAGCGACTGTACTGAGGACGAACCCATTCCATGTCCTATCATTGAAGACAAGGAGGCAGGAAAAAGAAAGGAGCCTGAGAACCCCACGCAGAAAAAGGAACCGCAAAAGAAGCAGAAATATGATAAAAGTCAGTTAAACGCAGTGCTCCACGATGAATATTATGAAACAATTGCCACGAGGGTCACAGATTCAATGGAAGATCTGATGACCAATAAGGAGAAAAAGGACAAGACAATTAAGGAAATTCTGCAGAGGAATTTGAACACACTGCAGGAGATTATGGAGAAGATCGAAGAAGTACACAAGAGATTACCCATGCCGCGGGACTTAGAGTCTGAAGGGAAGTCGAGAGGAACTTCGCAGCAGAGAACACCGCAGTTAACAATGACCATTCCTGGGAAGTCCTGTATTGTCCATCTGGATCCACTGACTGTAAGTCTGCCACTGCTGGAACAACTCCTATTGGACACGAAGGATGTCGAGTGTGTGGAGATGGATCTTGCAAAGATACCACTGCCCGACTTACATTATTTACATCTGCACTGTGTCGAGGAAATGCATGAGAGAACCACTGATGCATTCAAGGGACAAGCTAAGCTGGAAGCATCTAACAGGCAGTTGGAGGAAGCTAGCTTGCAGAGAGCTATGGAACTGCAAGATGCGCATGATCGTCGGCTAAGACTCGAATCCACGATCACTGCGATTGCAGATAACATAGATGAATTTGAAGTACAAATAGAACCAGCGGATACTATTGTTAAGATTGGTGAGCTAGTTACCAGTCTTAATACAGAGATGCAAGATATGGAGATTCTCCATGAGGCTAATATTGCTTCCTTGAAGGAACAGATCAACCCACAAACCCCACCTAATTAGTAGCAGCTAAGTTCAAAAGAAGTGAAGGCCGTAGCAGAGAACATTGTTGCCGAAGTGGCTAAGTTCCAGATTCTGTTGGAAGTGGAGTCGAAGGCATTCATTGCCCTCGAAGAGGACCCAGAATTGCCGCAAGTAAATAATGTAGTGAAACATAAGCAAGCCGAACTAGAGCAGTTGGATGCAGAAGTGAAAGCTCTGCTACCAAGAGATAGGTTGCATAAGTACAAAGAAATCAACACGCTGAAGAAAGAAGTGCAAGCCTTAAGAGAAAGAGAAACTAAAATGGGTCATAAATCACAACCTTTACTAGAAGACGCTAGCATGATCTTGCAGGAGATCGAGGAGAAGCTAAAGGAGTTGTGCGAGAATCAAGAACAAGTGGAAGGCCAGATAGGTGATAAGATAACACCTGAGATGCTGGAAACAATGAAGCAAGTCGAGCAGGACACAAAGGAAGCTGTCGAAAATCTGATCGGCACATATAATGAGTTCGCTATGAAGCTAGCTCCACAGCCGGAGGAACAGCTTGGAGAAGTTGCAGGTGGCTCGGGGGCAAGCCACAAGTAAGTGTTAGGGGCCTATTGGGCCTGGCCCAAGTGGGGCATTTTGAGGAAGAATAAGTTTTGGAACTGCGAAGCTGAGCACAGTTCAGCTAAAGTATTTTTGGTACAAGTTTTGGGATGCTGCGAAGGTGCGCATAGCGCAGCATCAGAAGAGCTGCGAAGATCAGTGCTACGAGGAGGCAGCGTTGCGATGTGTCTAGTCTATGGAGATATAGCAAGGCAGAGTGTTGGACAGAAGATGGCACGTGTTCCGGTTAGATTTTCGATGGTCTATTTTTGGTAAATATGCTTCAAGAGTGCCAAGCGACGGGTAGGAGCAAATCAGGAAGAAAGTGACTGGTCGCACACGCGAAAGATACCACTACCTGAACCAGTCGCACGAGACTGTTAGAGGAAGAACGGCTTGGTGAAAGCGACCTGTTGGCATGAGCACAACAGGAAGGCCGACGACGACGTGAAGCATGCGTGGAAGACCACCATGATGGAATATTCGCTACCAGGAGCCAGCAGTCCGATTTTGGGGAAACCGTGACAGTTTTGTAAACCTAAGGGTTTTTTCTTGTGGATTGTAAAGACATGACCTACGACCATGATCTATAAATAGGCATATTTTGTATGGGAAAGGGTTACTCTTCGTTGTTGGGTTATTGAATACTCTTCATTTTGGTTAAGCTTTGAATATTGTTACATCTTTAAAGCTTAGTGCTATTATAAAGACTCTGCAAGCTGAGTGCGAAGAGATCTATTTGAGAGAGAAGAGGGTCCGTAGGTGAGTGCGCAAACAAAGAACTGTTGTACCCTTTCTAAAGACCAATATAACAACAGTTCTTGTGGATGTAGCCTCCATCCGGGGGGTTAACCATGTTAAATACTGTGTAGTGTGATTGTTGTGTTTCTGCATTTGCTTGTTTGCCTACTTCGAATGTCTAGATTCTCATTTATAATTTGTATGTTAATTCTTTTATAGGTATTCGCCATAGTCCCATCGACTTACAATACTGTGCATTCATCATTCATCTATTCATGTAAGACTTAACATATTATTCCCATCTTTCCTCTATGGCGAATACCTATAAAAGCATTAACATACAGCTTATAAATGAGAATCCAAACATTCGAAGTAGGAAAACAAGCAAATGTATAAACACAACAATCACATTACATAGTATTTAACGTGGTTCACCCCCCGGATGGAAGCTACATCCATAAGAACTGTTGATATATTAGTCTTTGGGAAGGGTACAACAGTTCTTTGTCTACACACTCAGCTGCAGATCCTCTTCTCTCTCAATTAGATCTATTTGCACTCAGCTTGCAGAGTATTTACAATAGCACTAAGCTTAAAAGATGTAACAATATTCAAAGCTTAACCATAATGAAGAGTATTCAATAACCCAACAACGAAGAGTAACCCTTTCCCATACAAAATATGCCTATTTATAGATCATGCTTGTAGGTCATGTCTTTACAATCCGCAAGCAAAAACCCTTAGGTTTACAAAAATGCCACGGTTTCCCCAAAACTAGACTGCTAACTCCTGGTAGCGAATATTCCATCGTGGCGGTCTTCCACACATGCTTCATGTCGCTATCGACCTTCCTGTTGTGTGCATGCCAACACGTCACTTTCACCGAGTCGTTCTTCCTCTAACGGTCTCGTGTGACTGGTTCAGGTAGTGGTATCTTTCGCATGTGTGACCATTCGCTTTCTTCCTGATTTGCTCCTACCTGTCACTTGGCACTCCTGGAGCATCTTTACCAAAAATAGACCGTTGAAGGTCTAACTGGAACACATGCCATCTTCCGTCTTCTGTCCAACACTCTGCCTTGTTGGATCTTCGTAGACTGGACACATCGCAGCACTGCCTCCTCACATCACTGATCTTCGCAGCTCTTCCGACACTGCGTTGCGCGCACCTTAGCAGCATCCCAAAACTTGTACCAAAAATACTTTAGCTGAACTGCACTCAGCTTCACAATTCCAAAGCTTCTTCTTCCTCAAAATTCCCTACTTGGGCCAGGCCCAACATCACATAAGTTGAAAGATAGAAGCGCAAAGACATAATCGATAGATATCATATATTGCGCAGATGTCTTCCTGATGCAGATGAACTAAAGTGAAAGTGTGCGAAGTGGAAGATTACATCTAATGAGCAACAACAGAACTACAATAGATTCATACAAGCGCATCATGATGCAGATGATATGAGATAAGTACGCTATAATGAACGAACAAACCATTTGATGCATAGAAGGTCGCAGATCGTCTAAAGAACTGCAACACTTATTTAGAACGGAAACATCATATGGTGTGCAGTTGCCATTGTTACTGGTGTTTCTTTTTAGTACAACATATAATCACTAGAAAGCTAGTATTAGTTGAGTATTGCAGTCATGTAAAGAAGAATGTTGAACCAGAAAGCGTGGACTACAACATCAACAAAGCACATAATCCAAATAGTCATCAACAAAAGTGTGAAATGAGAAGATTGAGAAGTCAAGTGGTGTATGAAGTGCAATAATAGACAATAGTCTGCACATGAAAGTTGCGCTTAGCATAATCATTACCAGAAGACCTGAAGAAGTGCGCAGAGTTGAAATACAACAAGACAATAAGATATATCGGACATCAGGGTGGTCAAATGGGGCAAGGAGATAGGGATTTGGAGCTTCCTTAAGGTTGGTTACTGTAAACAACAAAGAGATAGGGAGTCCCAACATCCTTCAATTTTGTGCCAGCAAAACAAAGCGACATGGGGTTGATGCCTCCTTCCGGTTGGTTGGAGAAAACTCAGGGGGTTGGAGCCTCCTTCCAATTGCTGCTGGTAAAAATAGGAAGTTGGTTCTTTCTTGAATGTATTATTTCATACTATAAACAAACATTCCATGGTTTTCTCCCGTTTGGGTTTCCATGTGAAAATTATGTGTGTTATGTGTTCATGATGTGGTGTATGTAAATTTACTGATGCATAATCGATGATGAATGTTAAGTAAAGTTTAATCTGTTAAAGAAGGAAAAAAATTTCTAATAACTACGCTAATACTGATTTATCCCCCTCTCATTATTAAATCGATTCCAACAAATCAGTCATATTGCTTCCCCCTCTTCTACTGCATTTAGATGTCCAAAGTGATAATGCTCTTTCATAAGGAACGTTGTTGAAATCATAATTTGATACATATGAATGAACTCAAGAGATGAGTTTATTGTCCAATCTATTCCTCAACTTGGACTTTAAAAATGAAACCAAGCTGGAAATCCTTTCTTCCTCTATAGAGCCCAAAATCATAGTTTGGCACAAGTCAACCAATTTGAAATATTCAGACATATGCTCCTTCAAGGTATCACTCCTATCTAACTTGGCCCATAATCTTGTGATAAACCCATTTGACAAAGGGTCTTATAGTTTTACAAATTGCTCCATAAGAGTGTTTACAAAACACTTTGCTTGTGAACACAATTTATCAACGTCTAAGATTCCATTAATATTATGTTCTTCAATGACGTGTGTATGAAAATAATAATCAATCAATATCCAAATATTCTTTTTAAATTCAGAAAAGAAAAAAAAGAAAAAACAACTTCTTTGTCCAATGTATGATTCCAAAATTGTGGATAAACAATGCTCATTGTCTCTAGTAACTCATCTCTTGGAAACCTTTCTCTAATTTGTGTAGTTAATGCCCTTGCAACACTTGTAAGATTTGACTTTACTACTTGAATGACAACTTGAAATTCATCTCTAGTTACTCGTTTCTCCTTTATAATACGCCCAGTTTTTTGAAGAATATAAAGAGGAATCGAATTGTCACGTATTGAAATGTATACGCAGTTATTTTCATCAATCTTCAAAAAAATTTAAGGATTTTGAAGATCGATGAGATCTTTCCATTTTGTAAAATCAATGTTATCAAAGGCTTTTATTGGTGTTATATAGAAATTATCCAAAAGTAGACATGCCATTTTTTTTTCCTTTGTATAATCTGTGAAATATAATGTTCTTGTTTGCACAATCTTAATCAGCATACACATCTAATGCAACAAGGGAAATATTTCACATAATGTCAATAGTGTTTCCACATCAATTAATTGATGCAAAAGAACTTGGGATTTATCCACACTAAAACAATGTGCATCCATAAATCCAACCAAAGAAATATATTCATCATAGAGACGCTTTACAGGTTCATAGAGTGATATCCTTCACGTTTCAACATTTTTTTAAATATTCTTCCCACTTGTCAAACCATCTGCAAGAATTTTGAATTCTATAACCCTCTTTGAACTTCTACAAAAGAATCCATGCAAATCATCCATGAATGTATCTACTTTGTTAACCAATCTTTCCTTGCTAAGAATTTTGAATGCCAAATTTGTTCAATATGCCATGCAATGTATACCAATCATATAAGGTCCAACACTTGTTTGTAATTGAACACAAAGGCCATTACAGTTTCTTTGTATTACAGATGCAGCATATGCTCCAAAACAAACCAACTTTATAGTAATGTCCAGTCCATCCAACCCAATAATCACACATAGAGTATTCATCACAATATTATATATTTTTTGCAGTAGCACTCTCATTCATTTTACACAAAGACAAAAGGTGCACATTTCTCACATGATTTTGTATTGTATAAAAATTCATACAAATCCATGAACTAGTGCCTACTACAGTTACTTCATCTAATGATAAGGAAAAAAAATCATCATTCTTTATGCTTTCTCCCAGGTCCTGCCTAACTACTTCAGCCATATGTTTTAAAAACACCCATCCACTATTAATAGACCAATGTGATGAAGGAAACCTAGGGATTGAAAGAAAGTTTAACAAATCCTTATAATGGACATAGTCTTTCATTGGCCTTCCAAGTTTTAAAATATGGAAATGGTGTTCATTTGGACTATTCTAGATTGCATTTATGTTGATACCTTTTCCTTGAATAAGCTATGAAGTGATCCCTTCATTTGCTTACTACGATCATTTCTAATGTTTTTTTCATACATTTCAGCATTCTCAACATGCTTGCAATTTTTTGCAGTCTTCCACCTTGACTTGTTTTCCACTTTTCCATCAACTTCTTCCCTGTAATAAATTTTTACACAATGCTTCTCAATGGTATCCTTCTTCAACTACATTTTAACATCTCTACCATATATCCAACTACAAATCGTACATTTCACTTCAATCACATCACCATTTTCACAAGTCACAGGCTCCATGAATGGAAATATCGAAGTCCACTCTAACTTAAATGACCTTCCAAACTCCTAGTTTCCTCTCTTACGTTTATTAGGTCGTCTCAATTCTTCATATTCTCTAGTTAAATCAACCAATCCTTCAACATCACTAGTCAAATTTACTTAATTTTCAATGCAATTCTCGTGTACATATGTAGTTAACATACCAACCACTTTATGACTAAAAGCATCATAAAGATCAAATCAGTTAGATTCCTCTTCAATTTCATTTCTCTCTATAGATGAATCATGTTTTTGCACCTTATGAAAATATGAAAATAAGTTTTTTTTTAAGTTGTTGTCTTTCGTTTCTGTTTGTTTTCCATTGAAAGTATTCCCTGCACAATGTGTTAAATATAAAATACTATTAGAGTAATATCACAATAAAAATAAAGAAAACATTTAATTCCTACACGTGTTAGAAAAACATTATAAATGTATTCACTAAAATGTTTCATGTCACTATAATCAAACAATCTAAAAAATATAGAAAAATCAATAAAAACACTCAAAAGAAGGTGTTTTAGTTAAATACTTATAAGTTCTTGTTATAAATTTAGCTTACAACCTCTCATCATATAGTGAAATTGATCTCAAAAATTAGAGGCACTATTTTACCATCCACCAAATTTGAATTATGATAAAACTTTATTAATATGTAAAGTTTTAAACAAAACCTTATCATAAAAAAACATTAATTTTATTACAAGTTTTGCCTCCTTTCTTAAACTAAACTAACCATTTATAATTAAGAACTTATATATATAAAATAAACAAATAAAATCTAAAGCATTACCCTCCTCTCTCTATATATATATAAAGTTTAAATTAGTTTTTAAAAACTAAATTAACCATTTATAATTAGTGAACCACTTTTATTTATATATATATGCAATTCTTACTATAAACATATGTTAAAACAAAATACTTTAGTATGTACTTAATTAACACAATTATGTGTTTATGCATTATCTTTATAACATTAAAAGATACAAATTCTTAGTCGTGCATTATCTCTTTTAATTAACATAAATTATAAACAAATAAAATCTAAAACATTACCCCTCTATATATTATATATAAAAAATTTAAATTAGTTTTTGAACATTAAATTAGCCATTTATAATTAGTGAACCACTTTTATATATATATATATATATATATATATAATTCTTATTATAAACATATGTTAAAACAAAATGCTTTAGTATGTATTTAATTAACAGAATTATATGTTTATGCATTATTTTTATAACATTAAAAATACAAATTTTTAGTCCTGCATGATCTCTCTTAATTAACATAAATTTATATAAATATGCATTATTTCTAATTAACAAAAACTTATATATCTATGCATTATCTCTATAGCATGTAAAAGATACAAATTCTTATTTCTTCATGATTTATCTATATTTACTTAGTTTTATGCATTAAAACATTTTATGTGTGCAAATTTAGATACTTCTTATTATTTTCCATTATTGAAATGGTAGAAACGTATCCCAAAATTTTATAAACAATTTTTTTTCTAAAACCATGGTTGGTTATTAATGACTATTAATTAAAAAGTGAAATTCAACTATTTTTAATGAGATAACCATGTCATTTATTAACCTCATTTAAAAAAACTGATTTTTGACAACATTGCACTCCATTTGCTGACCTATCTCACGCTGTATCATAAAAAATACTAAAACCAAAACACGTTCCAATGGCACAAATCTATAAAAAAAGGCCTTTGGATTAAATTATGAGGAAACTTTAAACATTATTGAAATGTGATTTTATCAAATATAACTGCTTTTACTCAATTCATTTATTTATTATTTTTAACCACAGTTGTATCTTACAATAGTCCATACTTGGACACTTGGCATTTTTCAATTTTGCCAATACCATCATTCTTTTATTTAACTAATAGCTCAACAGTTAGAACTTTTAAATAAAATCTGAGAAGAATGTTTTATGTGGGGTATTACAAATCATTTTAAAAATTAAATAAAAATTTAAAATAATTTTAAAAAGTATTAGAAATTAAATAAAAAATTAAAATAATTTTAAAAATATTAGAAATTTATTTCTGGAATAATAATTTATTTCTTAAAATTTAAAATTGCTTTTGATTGACTAAATATTTGTCTAAACAAATTAATAACCCAAAACTCAAAAACTTTTATTTGTAAAATTCAGCCCCACTTTTACTACAGGAGAGTAACCACACTATCAATTAAACAACTAAGTTACCATTCGACCACCTTCTAAAAAACATTTACCAAAATAATGTATATTTACAGTTAACTCAAAAACATGAACCTGTAAAATGTTCATACTAATTTATTGTTATTGATAGTTTGCATCTTGGAGGAGCATAACTGTACATATTTGGATCTTGAAATTGTTTGGCATAACTACAAACAGTATCCACCATTCCATTGATTTGGATTTGGTTGTTAGGTTTGAACCCACCCTGCAGGCTGCACTTGTTTGGTTGCAGGAGTTGTTGCCCAAGAAAGCCTAATTGGTCGCTCACCAAGAACTGTACCATGTAGCATTTGCAATGCTCCATATGCAGATGCCCTGTTTCTAAACCTGACAAATCCACAATTCTTACCAACAGGTATCTTCACATACACCAGCTCACCAAACTGAACAAATACTTGCATCAGCATTTCGCTTGTCACAGTGGAGTCTAAGCCACCAACAAACAGAGTAGTATTATCAGAGGCTGAGGCCACCACTTTCTGAGGCTGAGGCTGAGGCTGAGGCTCAGGATACGATTGCTGATAACCTGTAGTGTTCTTTCTTGTGGCAGGACATATTCGCATACGTCTCGACGAACAAAGCATTCCATTCATCTCTGTCATAGCCCGAATTTGCTCATTCTCATCCCCAAACATTACAAATCCATATCCTTTTGAATGGCCTGTAGTCCTATCAGTAGCAACCTTGGCTACTTTTACAGATGGGTATATAACTCTGAAGATCTCTTGCAAAAAGTAGTCTGTGACATCAGGTGCTAAATTTGCCACGAATATAGTGTAATCCTCGGGACGTTTTTCTCCAACGCCAAATGCAGCCCAATTTAACCAGTAAAATTCTTCAGCATTGGGCATCTGTAAACCATTGTAATTTTGCAGAGCAATCTGGGCTTCTGCATGGCTTACAAACTCCAGAAAACCATAACCCTCTGATTGCCCAGTCTGATTATTACAAATAATCCTAAGAGAAAGAAAGCCTTCAGCAGAATCAAAACAGGTATACAGATAAGACTCGTCCATCCAGTGCTGTAAACCTCCGATCCAGAGGGTCCTAATCTCGTCAGCGGAGCTCACTTGTTGCGGGTATTGCTGCACCATAAGCTGGGATTGTTGGAGTTGGGTTTGCTGGGGCCAAAACCCAGCTTGAGGAGGCGGCTGCATCATCACCCACTGCTGCTGCTGGGGATCGATCGCGGCTTGGGCTTGCTGGGGCCAAAACCCAGCTTGAGGAGGCGGCTGCATCATCATCCACTGTTGCTGCTGCTGCTGCTGCTGGGGATCGATCGCGGGTGTGGCCTCGGAAGTTGGCTGCATCATCATCCACTGTTGCTGCTGGTGCTGGGGATCGATCGCGGGTGTGACCTCGGAAGTTGGCTGCATCATCATCCACTGTTGCTGCTGGTGCTGGGGATCGATCGCGGGTGTGACCTCGGAAGTTGGCTGCATCATCATCCACTGCTGCTGCTGGGGATCGATCGCGGGTGTGACCTCGGAAGTTGGCTGCATCATCAGAGTCTGCTGCATCATCATCATCATCTGCTGCTGCTGCTGCTGGGGATCGATCGCGGGTGTGGCCCCGGGAATCGGCTGCATCATTCTGAAATATTTAAAAGGATTAAAACCCTCAAAATACAGTTAAAAAACCCTCAAAGGATTAAAACCCTCGAAAACCTGCGAAAGAGCGAGGCACAGGATATCTATGGAAGTTCGACTGAATTTCCATAACACCGTACAGATTATGAGAGCGACGGCTTCTCTGTACTCTTCTGCGCAAGCTTTTAACAGAAAGATATACACGGCTAATAGAAATGAAATGAGACTCGTTGCTTATAATGGAAAGATGTACACGGATAATAATATACAACGATAATAATGATGTTTTAAATATAATATATATAAATAAATTCGTTTTTACTCATTTCTCTATATATCCGTTACACGCCGCCTTACCAACAAGTATGTACGAGGCAAATTTATATGTCAACAGTGTTTGAAAAATGGAATGGTGTGGCGAAAATTAACCATTGAGTGGTAGAGCATTCGCCGTGAAGTAACAACTTTTTAAAGTTTCATGGCATTGAAGGATTTTCTCAAAGGTATTTGAGTTCAGTGAAGACCCAAGGTTGGAGGTAAAGGAATTAAAAACTTTGAAACTTTGACGAATGGAGTTATATTAAAATTCAAATTTGTTGAATAGGTGGTTATGTTGAAATTCAAATTTGTTGACTAAGTGGTTATGTTGAAATTCAAATTTGTTGTTTTGAATAATTGTTCTATATTATATGGGAAATTCAAATTTGTTGAGTAGGTAGTTTTGTTGAAATTCAAATTTGTTGACTAAGTGGTTGTTTTGAATAATTTTTATTCTATATTATATGCATGATCTTGTTGTTTCTTTATGAATAGTTGAATTGGTTTTTCCATAATTGATAACAAAGTTTAATAGGGTTCAATGTTCAATATTTGTAAACGAAGATTTTTCGAGGTTTTAGGTCAACCCAAATATCTTTAAAATCTATGTGGTTGTCAGAATTGTTATATAGAACATTGTCAGAAATATTGTCACTTTTGATATGTTGGGCACTATCCACAAATTGATATTCCAAATGAAACGTGCTAGAGAGATCATAAAACTTAAAATAGTATAATTATTGATAAATATATGATCACCCATACATAGGGTAGCTAACATGTGCCACATTGAATGTGTATTTATAAAGACGAGTTGTGACATTTTATGTTTCGTCAAGTTCTATTTTGGCAACATTGGTTGTTGGGAGAGTATCAAAGAAGCATCCCAAAGTTCCTCCCAAGGGTTTTAAACCTAGTGCTCTCAGACTTGGACTCTTCCATGAGGACATTGTTAGACAATGTATTGTCTTGTTCTATGTGATCCATGAAACAATAGGGATAATACAATAGTCTTCCTCTTTTGTCTCCACATGTCTCTCTAATGCATGTGCGAGGTGTAGAGGTGTTTCCTTTTAGCATGTAGCCTTCAAATGATGTGTAGCTTTTTATCTTGTTATCTTTAGTGTATATGTTATTTTGTTTACTTCTCATAGTGAGTAGTTTAACTTCTTTTAGCTTATGCTTTTCCTTTTAGCGTGTAGTTTGTAGGAGTTGCTATTGTGCTTCTATAATTTATAATTATTGTTTGTACTTTTTAGTCCCATTTTGGTCGTTTGTAGACAATAATAACAATCTCTTAGATTATCGTATTATTGATCATCCTTGATATTTTATGTATCTTTGGCAATGCTTTGACATTGTAAAGAAATAGAAAAGATTTAAAATTCTATGTTTAGATTTAGAAAATTTTGTTGCGGAAACTCTAAAATTCTCCAATGCATTGCAAGCGGAATACATACTTGGAAATGGAGCAAAATATGAAGAAATTATTTTGTAGGATTCATTCTACTTGGGTGAATTTGTTAAAAAAGTGGTTCCATTCTTCAAAAGATATAATATCCATGCCAAATCTCAAACTCCACCATGATGTACCGTGTCACAATCACAATGCAAAACCATGTGCATGTTCAAAATGTTTTCGCACTTGTTTGTGCCCTAGATTCAAAATTTGCTAACCCTTCTCCATTAGTTTGTTTCCAAAACACACCTAAATTGCACCAACTCTATAACACCTCTTAGCCTCGAGGCCTACATGTAAACCATTTGTCTCTTTAGTTGTTGCATCCATAACCTTTTCTTTTCCTGTGTCATTATTCCATTTCCATGATCTATCATTACTCATCTCAATCCACATTCCCTAACTTTCACTTACATGAGTTTCATGTCTTAATTTGTGCCCCCCACTATGAAAAAATCATTTCTTCTTACCATCTCCCTAGTGCTTCTCACAACTTAATCTAAACAAAACCAAATACATGTAACTATACCTAAATTATGTCCCACAACCAATCTAGCTTAGTTTTTCCATACTTCATGGTTTCCCTTTTAGAGATCTCTACAACCTTGTATTACACAAAGTCAATTACCTATGAAATTCATCTTGTTTAAACCTCAATAAGCACACTCTACATTGTTTTTTTTTTCTCACCAATCCTATTAAACCAATCATGTTGTGGTAAGTCTAAATCCAAGTTAAGAAAAGTTAACGACTAACACATTCCCTCATAAACTTTCAAAAACCTTATGTGTTACACAACCATGAAGAATTGTGTTGTGGATTGATATGACGGAACGATAATGTTTTAGAATAGATAAATAAGAAACTCGAGATTTCAAGAAAGGTAAGAAGACGTTAATCCCAACAAGTTCAATGGAATTGAGTATCAAGGTAATTGAAGATGTTGATCAACATTGAATTACGTGTAAACGTACACCAATGTCTAAAGGATGATATGAATATGTTTCCTTGAATAAAAAGATAGATAATTGTGTGCAATAGATCTTGAAATAGATGTCAATAAGAAACTCATCTCCAACAAGGAAGTTTAAAGTGATCAAGGAAATTCAACATGTCACATATCATATGGAATGTTTAGTTCATGACCATTTCTTCCCAAATTGAAGCTAGAGTGATAATTGTGTGCAATAGATCTTGAAATAGATGTCAATAAGAAATTCATCTCCAACAAGGAAGTTTAAATTGATCAAGGAAATTCAACATGTCACATATCATATGGAATGTTTAGTTTATGACCATTTCTTCCCAAATTGAAGTTAGAGTTTTAAGTTTAATTGGAAGAATGTCAAGCTAAGTGTATAAGTGTAGGATGTGTTGTGTAATTTTTAGGCATAAATTGTACATTCTAACACATTTTTTGGGGGGTCCAAGTTCATGACTTGGAGATATTTTATGGTTAATTTAATACAATCATAAAAAAGGTGCAACTATGAGTTTGTTGATTTTTTTGGTTAAGGGTTTCCATGATAAATCTTTGTATATGTGTAATTGTTTCTATTTTTGTTTTAAGATTATATTAGCATTGTCTTTCTTGCATATATTTATCATACTCTTTTCTAATTACCATATGGATAACAAATTTGAAAGATATTTCAAGGTCACCCCCACTCAAAGTGAAGATGATAATATCTCAATAAAATCAATATACTTAGAAGGTGTCTCCTACCACAAGTTTATATGGTGGGCCAACAAAACTAAAGTCCCATATTTAAAGTGAGAGGTGTTTAAATCAAATTTTGTTAAAATATTTCATGACAAGGAAACATAAGGCAATGATCTTCGTCAATCTAACTCACCTTCACTAGAGAGAATTTATTGGGTATATACTTATGAATTGGAGATATTGGCTATTCTAATCTTAAAGTTGGACAATGATAAAAGCTAAAAATGCGTGTTGAAGAATTATCAAGATAACTACAAAATAAAATATATATGTGGAACATAGCCTCATCATATAATCTCAAGCCAAATCTAAGATGATAGAAAATGAGCTCCCCAACCAATAAAAACAATCATGATATGTGAAAGATAGACCCAATATATACCATTGCATACACATGAAAATCAGAGACCAAATTCAGAATCCAAGAAAAATATACAAAATAAATACTACAAATGCAAGGATAATTGGATCCTAGGGAAAAATTACAAGACCAAGGAAATGTATCACTCCAAAATCACAATTGATGAGGAAGTGGGAATCTTTACTTCCAACTTATATGAAGAAGACAAAGAAGAAAACACTAATGATATCATATTAGAATCAAGTAAAGGGAAAAGGATGCCTAAAAATATCATTGGCAATTATAATTGTCATGACTCAAACATTGAAACACAAAAAATATGATGAATAAAACTTGCCCAATAACTTACCAACAACTCTGGCATAAATCCCTTAAACTTAAGCCTTGATTCTCAAAGGGTTAGTGAAAAAAACTAATGTAATTGTACTTTTGGACTCAAGAAGTACATACAACTTCATTGGTATCAATATTGTAAAGATGTTGAATCTATTTTCATATCCAATTAAAGTGATTAGAGTTGAAATGGTAATGAAAAAAATATTAAAAAAGTAGGCATCTCAATAGGAATGGAAATGGTATTCAATGTTGATTTATTGATGATATTAGGTACATACACTACCAATCTACAACAATAATTCATTAAAATCATATGTCAAGGAAAATGTACAAGTTGTACAATGATATTCCAAAACTACTACTTCATGGCTAGAAAGGACACTAAACTCCAAAATATCCCCAACTTGCATAAACAAATATCTTGAGAGAAAAGAAGGAAAATAAACCAACATATAAGTTTATGACCTAAAAAACAAATTGGAGCATCCTATAGGATTATGCATGATGGTTATAGTACCTATTATATTAGATTTGCAAATTGATTCATATAGTTAAACACATTTAAACATAATACAATGTCACACAACACATTACACATAAATTACCTTGGAAAAGTTTCTCTTGGGGAAACCCAACAAACCAATGAGGCTTCCCACTCATCTATTAATCAAACACTCATAAAAAATGTTAACAACCGTTATTTTCTATACAACAAATCACACTTCATTACATGATCATGTTACACACACTTGCATACCCATTACACCTAATTTATAGATGCAATACAACCAACTACTCATTAATGACAATCCATAACTTCCTAACCACTTTCGGTTATTTTGTTATAGTCGACTTGGCTAGGTCAACTTTGGTCAATTTCCCATTGAGCTTTGGTTGTTCCATCAACTTCCCATCGACCAATTGTTTTCCTTCAACTAAACAACTATTCCATTCGATTAGTCAACTAGGTCTCCACCATTTGTCAATTCTGAATCCAATCAACTTATACCAATCGACTATCGACCTTTCCAGTCGATTTACATGCAAAGAATATAGAATTCCTAACATTCTCCCCCATATTTCCTTCTTTGCATAAACAAGAGATTCAAAACTTCAATTCATTCTAGCAGGGCTAACAAGCCCATCCTTTCCCTACACCACGAAAACCTCTATGTGCTTAATGACTTGGTTAATGAGTCTGCAACATTCTTTACCGTGTCTACCTTTTCCATTAATACCTTCTGGTTCTCCACAATATCTCTCACAAAATGGTATTGAACATCAATGTGTTTCATCTTTGAATGATATGTTGGATTCTTTTCCAGGAAGATTGCACTCTGACTATCACAATCCAACCTAACAGCATGCTGATCAAACCAAACATATGAACACAATATCTACAACCAAACAAATTCGTTACACGCATGAGTAGCTCCCATGTATTTATCCTCAGTAGTCGATAGTGCAAAAACGGAATTCCTCCTACTCATCCAATTGAATGCTCTATCAAATAACTTGAACACATATCTATTGGTTGACCATCTACGGTCGATATCTCCAGCCTAGTCAGAATTGACAAATCTGTGCATATTGATTTCCTTACTTTCCTTCATAACAGATTGCATAATATGTGGTGCTAGGAATATACCCGAATACTCTCTTGATTGCAGTCTAGTGCTCTTCATCAGGTGTTGACATGCATATGCTCATTATTCCCATTGTATGGGAAATATTGGGATAAGTATAGACCATAACATACATCAAAATACCTATAACACTAGCATAGGGCACATGTAACATGTACCTTATTTCTTCTGGTGCATTAGGAAACTTTTCAACATATAGCTTGACTCCCACCAGAATAGGGCCCTCAACTCTTCTACTCTATTGCATGTTGAAATGTTTCAAAACTTTATCAACACATTTTCTCTAACTTAACCATATCCGTCTACCTGCATTATCTGTCTAAATTTCCATTCCAAGAATGAATTTTGCTACTCCGAGATCCTTCATGTCGAACTTGGAGGACAACTATAGTTTTACTTCCATGTTATTTCTGACCAACAACATGTCATCAACATACAAAACTTCATATATTAAATGACCACAGTCTTTTTTCCCATGGTCAACTGTATGGGTGACCATGACAACTTTGGCCTCCCCATCTGCTACCATGTCTTCTTAGTCAAGACATTTACCTCTGATCCTAGATCAAGGATGATCTCATCCATCTCATAATCTCCTACTTGCGCACTGAGCCTCATTTCTCTTCTTGTTCTTTGATGGCTCTTGATGTGATGAACTGTGCTCTGGGAAGCATCTGTCTCACTGTGTAGTTCATACTGGTTTAACATTTTTTGTAATTCCACTACAGCGTCTGTGCTCTTCAATAATTCCATGCAGATCCATAGGAACTGCACAACAGAGGTTCCTGTCTATGCCACATGGCATGTTTTGTCGTAAGTCGCTGCCATATCCTCCATATACGGTATTTCACTTCGCAACGGGATTCTTGGTGACATAGGTGCTGGCTCTTTGAAGATGTCCCACACTTCTTCAAATACTTCTTTGTTTTTCTCCAGGTTGAAAGCAGGTGCTTTCCCACTAGCTTTTCTTATCCATATTGTTTCAATAGGGGTATGCTTAGTACCAAAGTCTCCAGAAGTCAAAGCTTCTTCTCCCCTATCTCTTCCTGTGGCAGCGCCACTTCACGTCACCACATTAATACTTGGCTCCACATCCCTTCTCTCTGTTGCGATCAACTAATTGTTCGGGTTAGGTACATCTTGCTTTCTCTTCTGCATTTATGCCACTAACACTGGGCAGTCTTCAATAACATGATCAAAAGATTTACAATAGTTACAGGTAGTACATGGATTGATACAATCTCTAGATAAGTGACCTGGCTGGCCACAGTTATAACAGATCATCTGGCCTCTTTCGCTTCCTTGTCCTGGGCCAGTATTTCTTCCTCTTCCGCGGAATCCTCCATGGCCTCTGTATGCGCCTTGATCATAGTGCACATTATCTTGTTTCTGCGGAGTTTCTTCTTGGACTCTGTATTCTCCACCACCCTGCATATGCTCTAGATATCGCTTTCTCTCCATCATGAGTTGATATGCTCTACAGTTGGATTCATCATGTCCAACTGATTTACAGAAGTTGCAGTATAAATTCTTAGGGTTGTGCACATACTTCTAAATTAAGTAGCATTCTTCTGGCCGGTGTCCTCTAGTTCTACAAATCTCACACCATGGTGCTTGGTTCTGATTGAGTGGATTTGGTGCTCCATTGTTAAGGTATTGTGAAAATAAAGGATAGTGCTCTTTGGTGTGCCCTTCTCCCTTGCATCCTATACACCAAACTTCTTGTCTTTGTTCTTTACGCTTCTTCATGTCCTGCAACTGTAATGTCAAGGTAGCTAACTAGGTCTGGATCTAAGACATTCCAGTGCTGGTCTCTCCAATAGGTGAAGCTTCCAACTTCATCGCGATCTCCAAGGCTTATGCCTGCGAAGCCACTTTCTGCAGCATCAATGGTAGTCTGATATGGGGAAACAAAGCGGCTATAAACCACTCTTGGTGTTGTTACGATGCTATGACGAAGCTGACCTGGCATAACAATGTCTTAAACTTCTAGTCAAATTCCCAAACTGTATCATTAGGTTTTTTCTTAATTTCCTTTAATTCTGTTATACATTGGGATTCTGACTTTGGTTTCTTGAACTCACTCAATAGTGTAGCCTTAAAATCCACTAAGGTTCTATTATGTCCCTGAGAACACTTCATGAACTAGTTCAAGGCTCTATCTTTGAATGTAGTGACGAGCTACGCTCGCTTCACAGCATCATCCTGAACTTGCTTGACACTCCACACAGCTTCACATAGAAACTAGTGTTTCTCAAGGTCATCTAGATCCGTTCCTTTAAATATCGGTAGTTTTATGTCGTCAGTCATTCTCCTTCTTGGTTGCGCGGTGCTCTGAGTGGTGTTAGGGATATTACTGAGTGGGATACTCTGAATCGGGATATTTTGAGATGGAATTGTCTATGACAGAATGGTTTGAGTGCTCGCTCCTATGATGTTAATGGTATTGACGCTATGGGGGTTAGGAATATTAACAATGGGAGGGTTCTAAGCTGATGGATTCTGTGCAATAGGAGGCGCGGTAATTGCAACCGGCGGATTCTACGGAGTAATATGTTGATAGGTGGTTGATAGGGGTGCGGTATGGCTATCAGGATGGGCTTGGAACTCAGTTTCTACGCGGAGTCCACTCTTCTCGGTGTTAAACTTGTATCTCTTTCCACTTCTCAAACTATGTGTTTCTTCATCAAAGTCACTATATATACTATTGACCATTATAGACTCAAAAATTTCTGTAAATTTTATTGCATTCTTAAAACTCCTTTCTCAGCTAAAAGCATTTTAATATATAAACTCAAATTTTTCAGGTACTTACCTTTGAAACCTTTGAAAAATTCTACTTTTGCGGCTTTGTAGGACTTCAGCATGTCCACAACGAACTCTGTCATGAATCCTTCTAGTATACTATCAACCTAAAATTCGATTGCTCACGAAAGCGGACTATCTATTTCTTTGAGCCTCACAATGAGCTCCGGGGTCCACTCGGTAGGTACTTCTAGCTGGAAACAGTTCTTTCGCTCTGCAAGCCTTGATATCCACTCGTGCAACTCGTTTCCAAAGGATGCTCAGAAAATTTCGTGAATATCTTTCCACAGGTGTTTGTTCAACCAATCTACGTCAGAGAGACATGGATGTCTATTTTTCTTCCTTGCGAAGTCTCTTTCTGTCTTGTCACACCAGGCCCAAATCTCTTTCTTGTCTGGGTGCCAATTTTCTGCACTCAACAGAACCTTTTCTTCTGAGCACATCACTATTTCAAGCGTGGCAACTCATCACCGATTCTTAGCGCGGAAACAAAACCATTTGTTGGCTTACATAATTGTCTTGAGGTTTTATATAAAGATCCAAGTTCTTCGCGGTTCAAGGAACCAACAAAACCCCTTTTCACTGGCCCTTTTGGAAACAATCTACGAACAGACTGAGGTCTCACCCGAGGCGAAGTTATGGGGGGGCTGTGGAATCTGGTTTCCACAACCAGGTGATGAGTGCATAAACTGATCTGGCGAAGAGCGTGGTGCGGGACTCGCGCTGCGGACTGAGGACTGCGCGAAGCTCACCTTCTACTATAAGTGAGGACACTTGCACAACTCGCGCATCCAAGGACTACGCGGTTCAGAGGGTTTTTCGACAATAGGACATCGCAACTGATAACTATGCTTCCTCTTCGGTATTAACCAATTAATTCGATGACTTTACTTAGAGTTTCCTATCCATTCTTCATTTTTCGTGGGTTATTTATCTTATGACTTATGCAATATGACGAAACACAACGTACTGCGCACTTTTGGTGCTGCGCTTTGAGGGAATCACATGGCACGAACTCCATTGATTCTAGTGTTTACTCGATCAACTTATGCATTCATTCTGACTTAGAAATACTTATGCATCTAACATTCATCCACATATGCGATACTTAACATATTATTCCCATTTTCATTCTTTATGGCGAATACATATAAAAGTAAGAACATATAAACTGGTAAATGAGATCTTAAGCATTCATTGTAAGCAAATATACAGATTCAAGCACATAAACAGTCACACAACACAGGATTTAACGTGGTTCACCCCCAGGATGGGAGCTACGTCCACAGGAATTTTTGTTATATTATATTGGGAAGGGTAGAACAGTTCCAGTCGGCGCACTCAGCTGCAAACTCTCTTCTCTCTCTGTAGGTCTCTGTGCACACAACTGCAGGTCCTTTACAATATTATCTCAATAGAGATCAATGTTCAACAACAAATATTAACAATTCACAAACAAAATATTCAACCCAACAACCCTTTCCCTTACAAAATGTGCCCTTTTATAGATCATGCTCGTAGGTCATGTCTTTACAATGCATAGGAAAAAACCCTAAGGTTTCCCAAAAATGTCGTGGTTTTCCCCTAACCGGACTATTAGGATCTGATATTGAATCCTCCTTCATGGACCTCCTCTGCGTGTGGTCATGTCACTTTCATCCCCCCTGTCGAACGCATGTCGACAGGTCGCTTTCACCCAGTCGTGCCTTCTCTATCGGCTTCATGCGGTCGGTCCATGTAGTGCTCCCTTGCTTGTGTGACCGGTCGCTTTCCTTCCGCCTTACTCCTTACCCACCTACTTGGTAATCATGGAGTATCTTAACCAAAAATAGACCACCGATGGTATTACCGGAATGCATACAATTTTCCTTCCAAAACTCTGCCTTGCCAGATCCCCGCGAATCAGGTTCTTCGCAGAGCTATCTCTTCACGACGTTGGATTCCTTACTCTGTTGATGCTATGCTGCACTCAACTTCACAGCTCCCAAAAACTATCTTTTCCAAAAAGTCTTCAACTGAACTGCGCTCAACTTCGCAGTTCCAAAACTGTTTTGTCAAAAATGTCTTACTTGGGCTAGGCCCAACACTTCACTACGATGAATGCTGCAAAATATGGAAGTGTAGGATGTAGGAGAATGGACCAACTCACCCAAATGATCAGAATATGCAAAAGTGTCATCATATGAAGGCTTCATAAGGGTAGGATCATGCACCTCCCTCAAAAGTGCAAAACTTTCCTCATAGGTTGGTTCCAAGGTAGTGGAATCCTACACTTCTTCAAAAATTGTGTAACCATTTTCAAGAAGCAACTCAAGTTCCTCTTCCACCACAAAAAATGCTTGGTTCTCATCAAGCTCATCTTCAAACACATCAAGCACCTGCAAGTCTCCATGTTTCTCATGATCCATCATGTCATGAGAATCCTCCAATAAATATACCATTTGACAATCTGAAACATAGGAGCAAGAACAAGTATCTTGCATCCTATCAAGAAGTTGCTCATTTTTCATTTTGAGATTATGAATATCCTCATTATTCTTCAAGTATTATCCATGTAAACATTCATTAATCTCAACCAAATTATTTCTATCAAAAATAAAAGACATGAAATTACCTTCAATGTTGATGTTGGAGCCTAGGCCGTAGCTGCGGTAAAGCTGTGAATTTTGGGGAAAAAGCACAAGTATGAAAGGAAAGTGCTAATTTTGGGACAAGCACTAAGTTTTGGGCAAGAAGGAGACGGTGCGCAGTACGGTGCTAGATGGAGGAGCTCAGCACAGATCACGGACCGGAAATCGCGGAGCTCGCGCGCACGTCAGAGAAGGATGAATGTTGCTGAAGAGAAAGCTCAACTACCATAATAAATGAAGCGACGGAGTAGAGGGCTCAGCTACCCTCATTTAAAGGCTAAGTACAGAAGTTATGATTGCTCGGATCAAGGAGGAGCAACGGACCAGAGTATTGAAGGCGAAGGACAAGCGCCCATACCCACAATCTGCGCCGGAAGTCAAGGAGCCTGCAGGAAGCGGCGACATGACTACAAGCGGCGCCTACAGTACACCTAGCCATGTGCGTGGTTAGGGTTTTTGGGAATCACTGTTGGGAAAGGCCCACAGTTTTGTAAAGGTGTGACCGTCATGGCCACCTATATATATGTATACATGATAAGAAAAAGAGTTAGATATTTTTGGGATAGTTAGATGGTTAGACTGCTAGATAGTCAGTCTCGAGGATAGATCATGTGTTGATTATCCTTTGCTATATTTTCTACCAAGTGTGTAGAACTAGAGTGGAAATTGGATAGCCGAGGAGCTAATCCCTGAGTTGCCAGACAGCCTGAGTTGACGTCTGTGCTTTTGTAATCTCTGTAGAGAAGAGACTAGATTGAGAGAAGGGCTCCCAGCTGTGTGCGTGGAGTTTCCTGGAAAGATCTAAGGCTGCAGCTGTGTGCGCAGCATATTGTATAACTCTATCGTTTTCTGGTTAATATAACACTCCCGTGGACGTGGTTTCCCTCGAGGAGGTGAACTTCACATATTTCTTCTTGTTATAATGTTTGCGTGAATGATTAACTGTTTAAGTTCATTACCTGTGTATACAAGACTCTTGCATTACCTTTGCGACTGTTTAAGTGAGTTTGGGAAGGTCCCTCGATAGCTATAAGTGTTTAAGTAGTGAAGAAGTGGTGGAGCGCTGTCGCGGCAGCGATCGAGGAATGCGTTACTGCGCTGGGCGCGCAGGGCGAGGAAGTACCTAACGCGTTGACGCAAGGAATAGTTGCCTTCTGCGCCAGAGCGGAGAAACTGCGCAGCGGGCCTGCTGAGGGAGGAAGCCGCGCAGTTGCGCTGAGGGGCCTGCGGGAAGGTTAGACCACCGACATCTGAGGAACCGGAAGAGGAAGAGAAATCTCCGCGTCACCAAGGTTAAGGAAATCTGATTCCTTAACCCCCCCATAGCCACTTCGGGTGAGACCTCGAGCTGCTGCGCAGCTCGTTGCCGAGAGGGCCAATGCGCCTAGGGGTTTGTTGCTGCGCTTCATTAAAACCCGGGTCTGCCCAAGAAAGCAGCCAACAAATGGTTCCGTTGCCTTGCGACTTGCTGTTGTGAGACTTGTTATTTCGGCGACGCGCGAGATCGAGGAGAACAAATGGTTCCGTTGCCTTGCGACTTGCTGTTGTGAGACTTGTTATTTCGGCAACGCGCGAGATCGAGGAGAACAAATGGTTCCGTTGCCTTGCGACTTGCTGTTGTGAGACTTGTTATTTTGGCGACGCGCGAGATCGAGGAGAACAAATGGTTCCGTTGCCTTGCGACTTGCTGTTGTGAGACTTGTTATTTCGGCGACGCGCGAGATCGAGGAGAACAAATGGTTCCGTTGTCTTGCGACTTGCTGCTGTGAGACTTACTATTTCCGCGACGTCTGAGATTGTTGCTGAAGCCAGCACAAGGTTCTGTTACACTGAGACTTGCTCAGTTAACAAATGTGTTACTGGAATCCTACAGCTAAAGAAATTGGAGACTGGTTTGATTTAAAGGCTAAAGAGTTCGCTGAACAAGAAAATAGAAGCTCTACGCTCCAAATAGAAGACTGGTTGCAGAAGTATATTTATACTGACCCTCACGAAATTTTCTTTGTTACATTCGCACTGGAGTTGCACGCTTGGATAGCCAAGTTAGCAGATTCTAGACCTACTGTGCATATTGATCGACCCGTCGCTTGGACGCCTGAGCTAGTCAGTATTGTGAAGCGGATAGACAATCCTGTGTCCCGCGCAGTAGACTTTTGGTTGAATAGTCTACTGAAAGGTTTCATCACCGAGTTTGCAGTAGATACAAGAAAGAGTTTCAGTGAAGCTGAGAGGAATTTCTTCCAAGTACACAGAGGTAAGTTCTTAAATTCTCTGAACTTATGGATTAAAATGCTTCTGTATGAAAAAGGAAAGCTATGTATTGCTTCTGATGAATAGCATAGACAAGTAATGTCCGTAGACTCTGATAGTGATCCTGAACTTATTGGTTGCACTCGTAGTGGAAAACGATATAAAGTAGGCCTTGACCAATATTTTTTTGAGTCTAGCCCAGACGATAGACAAGTCCCTAGAGCAAGCCATATAGAAAGACAAGGGAGTGCTCATATCCCTTATCACCCCTTTACACCGCAAAAACCAGACGGAGCTCAGTATAACCCCGCAGTAACACCTTCTAGTAGCCCACACGGTACATCTAGTACCTCAGAACCACCTTTATTTAACCAGCCCAGAAGCACTACTACAGCACCCTCACCTCAACCTAGCACAAGAAGGATGGGTGATGACATGAAGCTACCAACTTTTAGAGGAACAGGGATAGAAGACCCTGAGCAGCACTGGTTCTTATGTGAAGCCATTTGGACAATTAAGCAAATTAATGATGATGCTGTTAAACTGGTTCAGTTAGCAACCACACTAAGAGAAAGAGCCTTAACTTGGTTCATGAAATACTCAGCAGCACAGAATAGGACGCTTGTTGATGTAAGAAATGCTATGATTCGGGAATTTAAGAAACCTAAATCAGAATCACAGTGTATAACAGAGCTCAAAGACATCAAACAGCTACCTACAGAATCAGTATGGGACTTTGACCAGAAGTTCAAAGCCTTGATAGATCAAGTAAGCTTCGAGTTTGCACCACAACAGCATAAGGAATGGTTCATTGCTGCGCTGCTCCCACACATTAGACTTCCTCTTATGCAACAGAATCTCAATACTCAGGAACAAGCTCTAGAGATGGCTATGAAACTAGAAGCTTCGCCCATTGCGGGAACAAGCAACGATGTTGCGCAGTTACAGAACCAATTAGCAAACTTAACCTTGCAAGTGCATGATATTAAGAAAGGCAAGGAGATTAAGGAAGAAATTTGGTGTACAAAATGTAAAGCCCAAGGTCATTCAAAGGACCATTGCCCCGTTTTCATAGACTATATTGCAACTAGAGCACCTAACCCTTTACCACAGGCACAGGGGCCTTGGTGTGAAATATGTAGAACTAGAGGTCATAGACCACAAGAATGTCACTTACTTCAGAAATATGTACAAACTCCAAAGAATCTATATTGTAATTTCTGTAAATCAGTAGGTCATGATGAGAACAATTGTAGAGCATATGATCTTATGATAGAAAGAAAGCATGATGTTTATAGGGTACAAGTAGAGACACAAGGACCCACAGCAGGTCCACCGTATGACCAAACTCGCGACGCCCGAGGAGGAAATTACAGGGGACGCGGACGCACAACAAATTTTGGTCGCGGAAGAGGACAGATCACTTGCTATAATTGCGGAGCACAAGGTCATTTTGCCAGGGATTTCCAAAACCCTACAACCCTCTGCAGGTATTGTAAATCTTCTGACCATATCATTGAAGAATGCCCTCAGTTACAGGCTAAGATGCAAGCAAAGACCCCACAGGTCAATCAGAATATTTAGTTGATTGGAGCAGAAAAAAGAGAACCAGACCCTACAGTTAATATAGTGACACGCAGTGGAGCAACCACTGGTGCGCAAGAGATGGGAATGGGAAAGCAAGCGACGCAATGGGTGCGCCGCGCTAATATTAAACCAGCCCCACTTAACCTGCAGAAGCAAAAAGAAGCATTCAAGCAAGCTCAAGAGTATTTCTCAGATCCAAGAGCTTCAAGTTCTGCCGCAATTCCGCAGAACAATATTAGATCGCAAGTGCTAAGACAAGACAACCTGGTACAAGAACAGGCCACTACAGCTGGAAGGCCTGACGAGGAGCATGCACTAGGCAGTGTTCATGCGTTCCTACGACAATGTTTAAAATTGTTGCGCAATGAAAAGGCAACTCTAGAACTCCAACACCTGTTGGATCAGTGCCAACAGTCTGCTTCGACGAACACACCGCAGTGTGCTGTTCACCAGATTAGGAGTCACATTAGAACTGGAAAAGAGATGAGGCTCACAGCGCAGATTGGAGCATTTGAAATGGACGAAGTCATGTTAGATCTGGGCTCCGAAGCCAATGTTCTCACTATGCAGACATGGGAACAGATGGGAAGCCCTCAGCTTACAAGATCCCCTATCCAGCTAAGACTCGCGAATCAGCAACGAGTCTCTCCATTGGGCAGATTACCCAATGTACCTATTGATATTGAAGGAGTAAGAAGCTCTGCAGATTTTGAAGTAATCAAAATCCTGGATGATAGTAGACCATACCCAGCACTTTTAGGAATAGACTGGGCATTTGATAATTTGGCTGTCATTAATTTGAAGAAAAGACAGATGACCTTTGAGGATGACCAGATTAGGGTCATCGCACCACTTGATCCTATTCAAGGACCAAGGTATATAGAACCCATTCGCGCAGAAGAGGAAGCGTGCCACATGGAAACTTTGTACCAAATGACTACTAACCACAGTGACTATGTCAACCCCACAGTAGATGGCCATATCAGCTGGCGATGCGATAGCTCGTGCACATCAGACTCAGATGCAGGATTGGAAAACTGGCAGAATCGTTTACATGAGGTTTCTGCAAGACGTTGCGCTATGATGACTAAATCCATTCGATGGATTGGCACAGAATTAACTGACATTCCAATTTTTGATGGTTTAACTGAAGTAACTAAATTCATACATGAATATGAACAGAAGCTTCCAGAACAGCAGCGCATACAGGCACTGGATGTAGCATTGCGCGCTACACCCGCAAGATGGTGGGTTGCGCATAAGGAGAATATTCATACATGGCAAGACTGTCGCAGATTGATACTGCGCAGATTTCAGGACACCACAGCCGAAGTCCTACGCAAGTATGAGGGACAGAGTGACCCCAGGTCACACATTGAAGCATGTATTCAGCAATGGTCAGATATTCCGGACGATGAGTGGGTTCACCTATTCATCCACACATTGGACACAGTTCCAAGGAACTGGTACACTGAAACAGAATTGCGCAGAGGCACTCTCACTTGGCCTCTAATGATAGAAAGTTTTCAACTTACCTTCAGCTTTGAGTCAGAGCATCCGAGTATTGATCAAGCTCTGAAGTGTATTAAAAAGAAGGTATTTGAACCATGTCTATTACCAGAATATTCCCAGCCGGATTGGGCTGTTCAGATAGAACATGCCCTGGAATGTTATAACTTCACCGCTGAAGATGAGGAGGACGATCCACGCAACATCAATATCCCAGAATCAGAAGGGACGCGCAATATTGAAGGTCATGAGCTTGATATTACTGCCATCACAGAACACATCAAGCTCAAGAAGATTAACATTGGTACAGAAGCTGAACCAAAGTTTGCTTCTATAGGAGATTATTGGGATGATGAAACTGTTGGACATGTTTCAGAATTATTACGTGACTACCAGGATATCTTTCCTACCAAGTTCACAGAAATGAAAGGCATCCTAGGAGACTTAGGAGTGATGCGCATACCTCTGAAAGCAGACGCCAAGCCAGTAAAATAGCGCCCGTACAGATTGAACCCCCGGTATAAAGACAAAGTTAGAGAAGAAATTGATAAAATGCTCGCAGCAGGTATTATTGAGCCAGTAGTGGAAAGCGATTGGATTAGTCCTATGGTGGTCCAAGAAAAGAAAACGAAAGGTGAAATAAGAATCTGTGTCGACTTGCGCAAACTCAATGATGCATCAGCGCACGATCCATTTCCCACTCCTTTCACAGATGAAGTACTTGATAATGTTGGAGGACAAGAGGCTTACTCTTTCACTGATGGTTTTTCGGGATATCATCAGATCAGAATCCATCCGGACGACCGCCACAAGACTACTTTTGCAACTGAATGGGGCTCATTCCAGTATACGGTAATGCCCTTTGGTCTTAAAAACGCACCTGCTATCTTCTCTAGAGTTGTTGTTGCTGTTTTTAAAGAATTCATTCACAAGTTTTTAGAAGTCTATTTTGATGACTGGACTGTATTTGGCCTATTAAAGAACCATATTGCAAATCTGCGCATGATGTTAGAAAAATGTAGACAGCATCAGATTTCCCTTAACTTGAAAAAATGTATATTCTGTGCGCCCTTTGGTATTTTGTTGGGACATATTGTATGCAGACAAGGACTCCTGATGGATCCTGCGAAGGTTGCCATCTTTGCTAATTTACCTGCGCCCAACTCAGTTAAGCAATTGCGCACTACATTGGGACATACTGGATACTACAGAAAATTTATCAAAGGTTATGCAAACATCACAGCACCTATGGAAAGATTGCTGAAAAAGGATTCGAAGTTCCAATGGACAGAAGAATGCCAACAGAGCTTGGACACACTTAAAGAAAAGATGATCACAGCGCTTATTCTAGTTTTCCCGGACTGGAGAAAACCTTTTCATGTTCATGTTGATGCTTCTTCCATAGCATTGGGGGTTGTGCTTACACAGTCTGGAGAAGGAAGTATTGACCACCCGATTGCTTACTCCAGCAGAAAGCTATCTACAGCTGAGAAGAACTACACCACTACAGAAAGGGAAGGATTAGCTATGGTGTATGCCCTATAGAAATTCAGACACTACCTGTTAGGCGCTCATTTTAAAATGTATACTGACCATTCTGCTTTGAAATATTTGGTCAATAAACCAGTGTTAGGGGGAAGAATTTGCAGATGGCTACTGCTCTTCCAAGAATATGATTTCGAGGTTATTATAAAGCCAGGTAGATTGAATGCAGGACCTGACCATCTATCTAGGATAGAGTCAGGAGAGGAACCTACAAGTCTGGAGGACAATCTGCCCGACGCACAGTTGTTTTCTATTCAAGCAGCAGACGAATATTATTATGATATTCTTGAGTTTCTCACTACCGGGCAAGCGCCGGCTGAATTTACAATCCAGCAGAAGAAGCAACTTGTTGTCAGAGCCGCAGACTTCACTTTGATAGCAGGCCATCTTTATAAGTTGGGCCCTGACGAAGTTTTGCGCAGATGTATCTTACCACATGAAAAGAGCTCTATCATCGCAGAAGCGCATTCAGGTACTGCAGGAGGCCATTTTGCAGGAAAGCCGACTGCGCAAAAGATATTAGCCGCAGGTCTTTGGTGGCCGACATTGCACAAGGATACTAAGGCGTTCTGTAAATGTTGCGATGTGTGCCAGCGAACAGGAAAACCCTCAAGGAGAGATGAAATGCCGCTAAGACCCCAGATCACACTGCGTGCTTTTGATAAATGGGCCATTGACTTTGTAGGACCTATTAACCCACCAGGAAAAAGAACTGGCGCAAGATACATCATTACAGCTACTGAATACCTCACCAGATGGGCTGAGGCTAAGCCAGTTAAGAACTGCGACGCTGCTACGGCCGCACAGTTCATTTTTGAGAATATTATCACTAGATTTGGATGTCCACTGATTCTAATGAGTGATCAGGGTACACATTTCCTCAATGAGACTATAGAAGCCCTTACTGAAGAATTCCAAGTTAGACACCATAAGAGTACACCCTACCACCCTCAAGCTAATGGTACGGTGGAGGCATTCAATAAAATTCTTGAGAATGCCCTGACGAAGATCTGTAATCAACAAAGAGATGATTGGGACCTTAGAGTCACAGCTGTATTATGGGCTTATAGAACCACTTGCAAGAAACTAACAGGTCACACACCTTTCAGTTTGGTGTATGGACAAGAAGCAGTTATGCCTATGGAATACATTATTCCCAGTCTCAGAATTGCGCAAATCACAGAAATGACAGATCCTGATACTATGAATGAAAGACTCTCGCAGCTGCTTGCCTTAGAAGAAGACCGACTTTTAGCCGGATTCCATCAACAGGTACAGAAGGCAAGACAGAAAGCTTGGCATGACAGGCACATTAAGCATAAGCACTTTGAAGAAGGAGACTTGGTACTCCTTTATGATAGTAAATTCATCAAGTTTCCGGGCAAGTTTCGTGTACATTGGTTAGGCCCTTTTCGGGTGACAAAGATAACAGGAGGAGGCGCAGTTCAGCTTGCAAAGCTTGATGGAGAATTACTACCTACAATGATCAACGGGAGTCGGCTCAAGCTTTATCGCGACGGCCACTCCGCTCTGTCGACCTAACATATTGCTAAAAAGGTGCAAATGTCCGGTGTAGTTGAAAGAGACATCGCATTCACAGTCTACACGGAAACTGTTGGGACACCTTCAGTTTCCAGCTTCCCGCGCAGTTCCTTGAAATATCCGCGCATCCTGAATAAAATTTGTTTGAAACGAGCTTATCTTTGCGCTCTGGCAAAGTTTTGTTTTTTTGGACCGTTGAACCATCGCCCTTGCGGAGTTCCCTATGTCAAAGCTGCCGCTTGAGGAGTTATCAGCATGGACCCCTTTATGCACAGTTACCTAAGCTGAAATGACCCGCCGCCAAACATTGAATTACCGCAGTTATGTA
The DNA here is from genome assembly GCA_027924585.1 of Larix kaempferi. NCBI lineage: Eukaryota > Viridiplantae > Streptophyta > Pinopsida > Pinales > Pinaceae > Larix > Larix kaempferi. The sequence continues at coordinate 1,725,715 of BSBM01000655.1, read as the reverse complement.
GCCGCGTCTGAATAAATGAAGGATAAGTCCGCTATTTAAGTCTAGCCGCTCTGACGGATTCGGCTTGATCTCCGAAAGATTTGCATTTAACTCAGGCGCCGAAAGCATTACTTCTCCCGGAAGGCTTTCAGAGCCCGTCAATCACAATAAATGCACCATTGCGGCGAGGAGGATAGCGTGTTGTCAACTCATGTATAGCCGCCTACAGCTACGTAACCCCACTTGGTCGCATTTACTATCACCTCTGGCTATAAATACCTCACACTTGTATAATTTTTGGGTTACTTTCCTCGAGTTGCTATCTTGTTTAAGAATCCAAGTTATTGTTTTCAGAGCCGAGTTGTGCAGAGTATTTTCCCTTGTTTTCAGCGTCCATATCCTACGCAGGTCCGCCATTTGCTGTCCAAAGTTTTTGTTCCCTACATCGGTTCACGACGGAGAACCTGTCAACTGAAGAAGTTGTTCGTCAATTCCTGCGCCGAGGCCTAGATTTCGGCATGACTACTCCAGTCACGGCTTCGACTTATGTACATCCTAGTTATCAGGATCCCAGACAATCTCCGGCCACACGAGCATCTCAGCAACAGCCAGAAGAACCTATTCCAGAGCCGTTGGCCACCATGGCGAACTATATTCCGCCGCGTCCAGATGATGCGCCAGAAGTACAGATCCCGAAGAATGCAAAGTATCCCATTCCGTTACCGCCACTACCGGCTAGCATGCGGGTAGAAGGGCAACTGTTGGGACACCTTCCACTGGTCAAATTCTCTGATTTCAATCTGGGAGACTATAAAACGTATCCCCAGTTTGCGCCAGATCGATATCTGACGATAGTTCACAATCCCATCCGAAAGGTCGATGAATTTACCCCAAGGGGATTTGCAGCAAACTTGGAGAAGCCAGGTTTGTTGAATTTGTTGAAGCTACCGCACTTTGGGCGTAGCAACGAAGTCAATGCAGTTGTTAAGACGCTGCTTTCATGTGTTCATGGAGGTTACCTTTGGCTCGGGAGGCCAATTGATCTAAATGTTGATTTGATTCACCGCATCACCGGTCTATCTAAGGCTGGTAAGGATCCCAATATTCATTTTGTGGGAAAGGACAAGGACAGAAAATTGGCTGCACAGCTGGTGTAGAAGTATAACTTAACAAGAGGAGGTCGGGCTTATGACCTCACTACAGTAGAAGATGAGGCACTTCGATTTACAGGAAGTCTGCTTGCAGGCAGACTTCTCACAAAGTGCCGACCGAAGGAAGTTACTGGAGCTATCGTGGAGCTCGCCATCGCAGCTGCGGAGGGAGAGCAGTACAACTGGTCTCTCTTCCTGCTGAATTCTTTCTTGGTTGATTGCCTGAATGTGCAGGACAATGCAGCCCAATCATTCCATTTTTCTTGGCTTCTAATTTTATGCGCTCTCGTTGGGTGGAAGGAGCCCCCGAATACTCAGTTCCTTCCGCGCCGCGCAGGAGAGGTTGCCGGCATGCGCTACATCAACCTCTGGGATTCTCCCAATCCCGCGAAGCGCAAGATGAATCGCGCTGTATTTTGTGAATACTACTATCTCCTCAGAGATACCATTCAAGAAATGCCAAGGCTGAGCGAGGAGACAGCCACATTATATGAAGGAAAGTTGGCTTTTACTGCCGACATAAATCAACTTTACCTCCTCCCTTGCGGCATTCCAGATGAATGGGCGCTAGGCCTTTACAGGATGACTACCGAGGATGTTGAAGAAACCATCAAGTCTTGGTCGGATGAGTGGAGGGGGGCCGCCGATCTCGCATCCGCGCTGCCAACCGCCGCTGCGAAAGAGAAGGATAAGGGCAAGGAAGCCCCGGAGCAAAGAAGTGATGAAGGTTCCACAGAACCGGCCACCAAGAAGCAAAAAGTGTCGCATCCCACTGAGGCTATTCCCTCGGGGATCGACCAGTACCTACACGAGCAATTTCGCGAGCTGCGCACTACGCACGCTCACATCAGAAGTGCTTTAGATTTGCAGTTCGTAGAATTGAAAGGTCTCGCAGGAAGAGTTGCGCAGACCCATGCGCCAGCATCTACTTCGCAGGCGCCACAAGAAATTCCAAGTGCCGAGCGAGTTGAAGAACTCATAGAAAGGCATACCGTCGTGCATATTCCACCTACCAGCATGACACTTCCAGATCCGCTAGCTGCACTACAGGTAAGCGTCGTTGGGCCCGTTGAAATCAATTTGTCTCTAATTCCTATAGAGACTCTACAGCTAGTGCATGAGAAAGTTTCTCTTGAGTTGAGAGCTAGAGAGCTCTCTACATTTCAGGAAAATCAACGACTGCAATCGCAGGAGATAGAATTGAAGGCAAGCCATAAGAATATATCTGAGAAACTTGCACTTTATGAGGCGCAAGACATTGGCATTAGAAACGCGGTAGATGAGCTTGCTCAGGAATTGCCGGCTTGCGAGATTCAACCAGACCTCCCTCTGGTTGCAAAAGTTCAAATTATCGGAGGAAGGGTGAAAACCCTGGAGCACGAAATAGTTGCTATGGCTGAGGGCCATAGAACCCAGATCGCTGAGCTAGAAGCTCGCGTTGCTGCGCAGCTTACGGATGATGCGCAGGTACAATTTGAAGCGCTGAGCAGAGCTTCCACACAGATGAAAGACATAATAAAGGAAGCCGAGAACCTGATGAGCCAAGCTATGGAAGCTTGGGCGGAGCTTGAGAAGCTCCCTTTTAAAGTTGGTCTGTCGGAACAGGTGCAAGCCGCAGAACAGTCTCTCACTGTTCTGACTGAAGAAGCTAAGGCCTTAGCAGGCTTAGCAAAAATGAAGAAAATGAGTGAAGTGCGCAAAATGCAGCAGCAACTGCACAAGCTCAGAACTGAAGATGAGAAGCTCACCAACAGCATTCAGCCATTCATGGATGAGTATGCTGAAATCGTCGGTCAAGTCGAGGCAAAAATCAAAGAGATTGTTGAATCTCAAGAGGTGATTGATACCATCACTAAAGAAGAAGCCACCGCAGAAACGGTGCAGACAGCTGTGGAGTGTGTCGATGAATTGGACTCCGCTATTGCGCAGTGGAAGAAAACATTCGCGGAGACCCAAGCACAAGCAGATGCGCAAATCAAGCGACCACACGCTAGTGCGAGTGGCTCGAGGGCGAGCCACAAGTGAGTGTTAGGGGCCTGTTGGAGCCTAGGCCGTAGCTGCGGTAAAGCTGCGAATTTTGGGGAAAAAGCACAAGTATGAAAGGAAAGTGCTAATTTTGGGACAAGCACTAAGTTTTGGGCAAGAAGGAGACGGTGTGCAGTACGGTGCCAGATGGAGGAGCTCAGCGCAGATCACGGACCGGAAATCGCGGAGCTCGCGCGCACGTTTGAGAAGGATGAATGTGGCTGAAGAGAAAGCTCAGCTACCATAATAAATGAAGTGACGGAGTAGAGGGCTCAGCTACCCTCATTTAAAGGCTAAGTACAGAAGTTATGATTGCTCGGATCAAGGAGGAGCAACGGACCAGATCATTGAAGGCGAAGGACAAGCGCCCATACCCACAATCTACGCCGGAAGTCAAGGAGCCTGTAGGAAGCGGCGACATGACTACAAGCGGCGCCTACAGTACACCTAGCCATGTGCGTGGTTAGGGTTTTTGGGAATCACTGTTGGGAAAGGCCCACAGTTTTGTAAAGGTGTGACCGTCATGGCCACCTATATATATGTATACATGATAAGAAGAAGAGTTAGATATTTTTGGGATAGTTAGATGGTTAGACTGCTAGATAGTCAGTCTCAAGGATAGATCATGTGTTGATTATCCTTTGCTATATTTTCTACCGAGTGTGTAGAACTAGAGTGGAAATTGGATAGCCGAGGAGCTAATCCCTGAGTTGCCAGACAGCCTGAGTTGACGTCTGTGCTTTTGTAATCTCTGTAGGGAAGAGACTAGATTGAGAGAAGGGCTCCCAGCTGTGTGCGTGGAGTTTCCTGGAAAGATCTAAGGCTGCAGCTGTGTGCGCAGCATATTGTATAACTCTATCGTTTTCTGGTTAATATAACACTCCCGTGGATGTGGTTTCCCTCGAGGAGGTGAACTTCACATATTTCTTCTTGTTATAATGTTTGCGTGAATGATTAACTGTTTAAGTTCATTACCTGTGTATACAAGACTCTTGCATTACCTTTGCGACTGTTTAAGTGAGTTTGGGAAGGTCCCTCGATAGCTATAAGTGTTTAAGTAGTGAAGAAGTGGTGGAGCGCTGTCGCGGCAGCGATCGAGGAATGCGTTACTGCGCTGGGCGCGCAGGGCGAGGAAGTACCTAACGCGTTGACGCAAGGAATAGTTTCCTTCTGCGCCAGAGCAGAGAAACTGCGCAGCGGGCCTGCTGAGGGAGGAAGCCGCGCAGTTGCGCCGAGGGGCCTGCGGGAAGGTCAGACCACCGACATCTGAGGAACCGGAAGAGGAAGAACAATCTCCGCGTCACCAAGGTTAAGGAAATCTGATTCCTTAACCCCCCCATAGCCACTTCGGGTGAGACCTCGAGCTGCTGCGCAGCTCGTTGCCGAGAGGGCCAGTGCGCCTAGGGGTTTGTTGCTGCGCTTCATTAAAACCCGGGTCTGCCCAAGAAAGCAGCCAACAGTTGCACAGTGCTCTTTGAATCTTCTCCGTGTCTTCAAAGAAGGATGGATCCTTCAATGAAGAAACTTTCCGACAATAATTTGACACTAATGCTTGAGTGTCATGGATTATGGTAAGGGTCTCTTGGATCTTCTTTTCATTCATCTTTAATGACCCTTCAAGAAAAAAAGGCTCTTGTATGGGACCTCCTCTTCTTTGTACTTTCTACTTGGACCAACTTCATTAAGCACAAGTGGTTATGGGGAAGTTGATATTGGTTCTTCTTCAACTGCTACAAGGCCTTCATTTTCATCCTTAATGGAACTTTGGCTTGCAACAACACTTTAAAAAGTGATCTATATGTCACCAACATAGAGGTGTGAGCACCCATCAGTAGGTACTCCTTTATAGTTCAAGAATCCATCAGTAGAAGCTCTTTGATTCATCTCCAAAGTAGAGTGTGTCTCATAATGTAACTCTTCTTCATGCTCATGTGATTTTTCTTCATATTTTTCAGAGACACTTGGGAGTGACTTTCGACCCTCTTCATGTAATGCTTCTTTTGCTTTACATATTTCGAACCTTGGGATAGTGAAACTCCAAACCGTCCCAAATGATCCCAAGTAATATCGAATTATGTCTAGAGTGGATTGAGGTGTATTAGGACACATTAATACAGCTATTATATGCTTGTAAACTTTCTAAATACTTCAGCAACTTGCATTTACAATTAGAGAATGAAAGGCAAAACTACTAGGAAAATCGATGTTGAAACCCCCGAGGGTAGATGGCTCCAAAAGACTCCTAAGGATTTCAAATTGGGTCTGAGATCATTTGAATGGTATTAGGACATAAAAATGAGCCCAATGGGTTCTTAGAAACTATCAAAATACTTCTGAAACATTCATTTAAGTTCATGAGAAAATAGGGAAATTTGCTAGTAAATTCGAGGTTCCAATCCCCAAGGGTAGAGGTCACTAATGGCTTCTCAAATGCAGTAAGAAACTCCCAAATTTAAGAAAATAGAAATGGATTAGTTATATGACTTAAATGGTCACCCAAATGCATCATTAATCAGTTCCTAAAGTCTGCTCCAACTCCCATAAATCATAGATTTGTAAACATGTCTTAACATAGGGGGAAATGAGAGAAAAACGCCATAACTTGCTATGAAATTTGAGAGAAATGTTACAAGGACTTGCATAAGGCCCTGTATGAAACTTATTAATTATATTAATGTATCTCCAAACATAAATAAAACCACATATATTTACTGATACAAGTCGATACCAAACAACTTCAAGCTCTCTCCACAAGATATATGGGAAAATGGCACCATTCATACATAGTTTGGAATTTTTACATGGTTTTACTTGGATTTTTGATATGAGGTATATCTAAGAATCAAATATAGAGTGTGGAAATCATATTACAAATAAATTGGTCCCCTTGGACTCCCCCAAAGAGATCAATATCTCTCCATGTGCGCCCTTCCTCCAAGAGCAAGAATATAGAGAGAAAATTGGAAGAGATGTGGGAAAAAGTTGAAGAAGAGAAGATCACGAGCATGCATGTAGCTTCAAAATGAAACAAATGACTCCATTGTAGATCCAAATGAAAGGTTTGAATTTCCTCTCCAATTTCCAATGAGGATGGGAATCTTGCACCCTCGAAATTGGTACTAAGGCAAGTAGAGTAAACACTCCACTAGCATGGACAAGCTATGCTCTCCAATTTGCAAAATGAGAAATGATCAAAAGATGATCTATTTCTTTCCTATTGTCTTTTATTAACCTCCCAATGAATCCTTAGCTCTAATTCCATCCAAGAGACTCATCCCAACTCAAGTTAGGGAGAGATTCCCATGAATTCCACTTGTCCAACTTTTCCTAGCTCTCCTCTTCCATCAATTCGAATGGGGGACTCTTGGATGCCATAAATACCCTTATGCCCCCTCTTGGAGGATATTTTTATCCTTGGAATGTCATATATGTCAGATTTCAGCAATTAGGTCTGAACTTTGTTATAGGTTTCATATAATCTTCATCATTGTTGTCATAGGAGTTAGGGAATCTAGGTCCAAGTGTCACAATTCTTCTAGATGCTTCTTCCTCTTCCATGGAGGTTACTCTTCCACTCCAATTTGACCTTACATGATTCATGCCATTAATAATACCTCTTACCCTTCATCTTTAACTCGAATTTAGAGAGAATAATGCCAAGTGTAGTGGGGAATCTTGCCACATGTGGGACCCACAACCTCTTATGTGCCCTCATGATCCCATGCCACCTTCTTTTCTTTTTATTATTATTTATTTGACCCATCTAATGTGAATTTTTAAGTCTAAGTTCATTTTGGGTCTTGTAGCTCCCTTATTCCAACTTTTAATGCTTCCACCCCCAACCTAGGGAACTAGTCATTTTCCTCCATGATAGTTCATTTGGATGGGTATATTACCAACTTTGAATTGAGAATTTTCTCTCAATGTGACCCACCTTGTCCATTTGGATCTAATTTTACATTATTAATAACTTAGACATCATGCTTGGTAATTATTTGACCCTTATCATCAATTTGATAGACTATCACGAATATGGCCAAGTGGTTTAGGCCATTGAGACCCAATGCAAATTTTGGGGACATGACATTTAACTTGTGATGAAAATAAACTTCAAGATATTTGTATTAAAAGAAATTTTATAATTCAAATCTGAAATTGAAATTTTTCTTGTTTTCACATAATACCTCTATTCTCCAATTGACCTTGTGATGAAAGTCAACTTCAAGATAGTTGTATTAAATGAACCTTTTCCAAAATGTTATTTTCATACAAAATTAGAGTACTAAGCAATTCACCTAAAATTAATTATCATATTTTTTGTCTTTTCAATATTTATTGACATTCCAAAGCTAGCATAGAATTTTTTGAGAATTATTCGTTTTTTTACATCTGTATCCTGTCAATATAGATGGTTGAATGGTTGGGAGAACAGTATCATAGTTCTTGTCTTTTCAGTATTTATCGACATTCCAAATCTAGCATAGAAAATTTCGAGAATTATAAGTTGTTTGATATCTTTAACCTATCAATATAGATGCATTTTTCAGCCCTTTATATTTTTGAATTTAGAATTGCATTCTCATACAACTTTATTGCAACAACTCTCAATCTAAAATGAACAATTAAATCTCCGAGAGATTCTATAGATTATTTGTATGTAGGTGTCATGTCAAAACATTTTTTTGAGTCAACTACGTAACAAAGGAGATCAAATTGTGCTATAATACTAAGAGTAATGAAATGGTATGAGGTTGGATGATAACTTTGAAAATCAGCTTGGCGTTTACGATCCTTCCCGTGATCTAACCATTAACATTACCTTCTTCCCCAAAATAACTTTATACAATTTGGGGTGTGTTTTTGACACTAGAAGTTTGAGCCTCTATCACATACCTGATAGCCTCTTTACTCCATGGAGACCTTGGGGTACTCAAATCCATGTATAAATTCTGCTCTAGATACCATGAATTTCGAATTTACTTTCCATTGATTCTTTATAATACCAATTTTTAACAGTGGCAGTAATATATATAGTATAGTAATCACTTAACCAGGAAACTCACATTCCAACTTTGCAAATATTTCTACCATGAATGCATTCATATCATGCTTGTCAATTCCATGCATAGAACCATTTTTATTAATTGTAATTCAAACAAAATCATATATCATAAATATAAACCATGGAAATCATTCACAATTGGAACTTATCTTATCATTGTCCTCCAACCACCTGCAATTGAATGATGTTCCTCCTAGTCATAGGAACTATGTCAAGCCACCTCTTTCTATAACAGATGCCACGCTTGAGATGGGGTTATTAGTCCACAAGGGGCAAATTTTGCTTCATTTCTTCAACACAATCACACCCAATCTGTGTTTTTCATGTGTTTTCATTGATGTCAAAAAGGGTCATTAATGTCAATTTCAATGCCAAAGTGATGTGAGCAAATTGAAGGATGATTGAAAAGCATGATAAAGTGTGAGATTATATTTGTAACAGTCCTAGACATGGTGAGGGTCCATTATATCCCTAATGATGAAATTGAAGATGAATTAGATGAGATCATGGATTGATTTGGATAAATATTGGAGTGGCCATTGAATTGAACCAAATAAATCATTAAAGGCGAAGTAGCCCTTTGCATTTAGTACAAAATCCCCTTTCGAATCCCTAGAATTCTTGTATTATCCTTTCCAGAGACATACCAAGTTGGCCCAGCCACAATACAAACATGTTGGCCCCATCAAATACTTGGAAAACAAATAAATTTGAACAAAAATATGTAAGGTAGACTCCATGCAAAATATGATAGGTCGGCCCCATAAGTCATCCAAGAAGTGTATGAATACAATCTACGTGCACTCATTTTTTGAGGTATTAAAAAAAGGGATCTTTTTTTTCCAGCGAATTAAAAAAAAGGATCTTTCCAAGCGAAGTCAAGGAGTATTTTAGTGAAGTAAAGGGAGCTTTTCTCTAGTGAACTATACATGGGTTTGTTTTTCTTTATGAAACTACAAGTACCGATTTAATCAGAATTCTTGCAGTTGTAATCACAAAGGATTGCTTCTAGAAATGCTGGGAGAAATGAAAACAATGGTTCTCATATGACAACAAAAGTGCATTGGTTTGATATGACAGATTTGTGTTTTAACTTGAGAATGGTACATTGACTTCCTGGGGTTTGATGTTGTGAGTTGTCATTCTGGGAAGACCTCGGGAGTTTTCATATCGATTCTGACGAACAGAGCAAGGAGCTAAGGAGATTTTGAATCTACCTAAATGACTGCATAGAGGATCACTTTGCTAGAAGGAGGGGTATCTCGATGGAAGTCTTTTATCTTATTTAATGAAAGGAGTGGTACCTTTGTCTTCATATATGCTATCCTAATTATCATGCATATTAATGTGTAAAGAGGATCTTTGTGTGGAAGGCGGAGTAGGTATTCGTGAAAGTATTAATGCATGCCCTATGCAAAATTTTGTAGTATGGGAAGATATAACTCAGTGACCAGTTGTTGTGATGAGAAATGATGTGCTACCAAAAATGAAGACATTGTTGAAAACGCGGGTCCTCTTTCAACATTGAAATACTACGTGTACATTAGTATTTGACATTGAAATAATATGTGTATATTAGTATTTGGACACTAAGAGATAGGTGTTGTCATTATCTCTTTTTATAGACTAAAATTTTGGTGTTGTATTGATTTGAAGACCTTACATAGAATCTACATGAATATGAAAATGCCAAGGAAATGTAGATAAAAAGGGCCTATGACTCATGGACAAAGACTAACAAAGGAAATTTTCTTTGAGAGGAGTTATGAAGAAAGAGAGAGAAAAGCATAGTGGTAGTTACAAGATTGTCTAAGATTTTAATGTTCAAATGAAGAGGAACAAATTTGTGTATAAGTGTTCCAGCTATAGGAATAACTGACTTATTGCACTCAAATGAAGAGAAGCGTAAATACTATGTGATAGATATTTGTAAATATTTTGTTTGATGAATGCCTTTAAAAAGAAGTCTTGAGTATGTGATAAGAAGGAGCAATGCATATCATCAATACTAAGCATATGGATGAAGTATTTATGCTTATAGACAGATAATTCCTAAGGATGGTGTGAAGATGAATTCATGAAATAAGACAAAGTTTCAAGAATGTTAACAGAGGGTTTGTTGCTAGAGGCTAAACAGAAAGAGATAATTGAAAAAAGAACAAACATACCTACAAGCTAAGGGTGGCAGAGTGGTGCTTGGGAAAGTAGGTTGTAGCTTGTTTGGTAAGTCAGTGCTCATAGAGGATTGGTGTTCTCATCACTTTATAGGTTGGTGTTTGTAGGATTGAGTTGGTTCTCAGGAGGATTGGTGTCCTCTCAACAAGTTTTAGCTTGTTGATCAGAGGTTGAAGCCTGCTAGTTTGTACATATGTGATTACAAGAGGATGGGTATCCTCACAGGTGGTATCCTATTGTAATGAATTGGAGTTGATTAATAAAATATCTTTTGTGCTTTTCTCCCTTATTGGGTTTCCACGTTAAACCTATTTTTTATTTTCCATATGTCTCGTACATTTGATATTTAAATTTGTAAAAAGTACTCAATATTGATTCACCCTCCTTCTCAGTATTGGTGAAGATTCCAACAATTGGTATCAAAGTCAGGTTCCTTCAGGAATAGTCTAACCACTGGAAGGAAGATCTATGTAGCACTCATGGATGATATTTTTAGCATAGCACCCCTACTTGATGACATAGGTTATGAAATATGGAGCATAAGTATGAATTCATTTATGGGGACAATATGATATGATGTTTGAAGATTAGTTGAGACTAGCTACATCCTTCCAAAAGGTTGACCAAAGGGTTCAATAAAAAAAGGTTACAAAAAGAAAATGCAAAGGCATTGAGGATAATCCTAAGTGGCTTACCAGATTCTGAAAAGAAAAGGAATGAAGTTGAAAAGTATTCTTCAACAAAGGAACTATGGGAAAAGATACAAGAAAATTACACAAAGGAAGCAATCCAAGAATATGCAAAAGATACAAAGGAAGATATGTCAAAGGAGGAAGCAACATCACCAAATGAAGAAAATGCGATCGAATCAATTAAGTACACTTGTTTTGTTAAATTAAATCCTTGTGATATTAGATGTACTTATGAAAACAATTATGAAAAAGATGAAAGAAACATCATAGAAAATGATGCAAGCAACCACAAGGAATCTTACCTTGTCTCAGATACTATAGACTCCATTGTCGATGAAGAAAAAAATTCTAAAGAGTCAGAAGATGAAGAAGAAGTAGTTGTTCTTGAAAGATAACTAACATGCGCCCTAGATGAAATCGAGAAGCTAAAGAAGAAGAATACACTTCTAGAAGAGTTACTAGAATAATTAAAAATAGAAAAGGATGAAGACCATGAAAATATTATGGTTGGTCTAAATATTCAAGAGGAAGAAGCAAAGAAAATTGCAGAAGTCTTGACTAGACAACTAAAGGAAAAGGAAGAGATCTATCAAGCAAGAGAGATTGAGATTGTTTCTCTAAAAGAGGAAGTGGAAAGGACAACTGCCACAAACTTGAAGTTTGAGAAGAGCTCATAAGCCTTATAATATATTCTCAATCAACAAAGATCTCCTAGTGACAAGATAGGGTTGGGGTATGATGAAAAAAATAACATTGAAAAAGGTGAAAGCTCTAAGCTAATAGAGAGGAAATCCCCAAAATATCCTAGAATCTATGAAAACAAATTAAGAAGCTCCAATCATGGTGAAGGAAATAGAAAAGGAGAGATTATAATCAACAAAGATATGAATTTAGAAGGTCTACACCACAAAGAAGACTAGCTCCTAGAAACTTCAGTGGAACCAATCAAAAGGGTTATCAAAGGACAAACCCTTCATTCCACAATAATTTCAGGAAGAATGCACCCCCAAGATAGGATCAAGCATCTAGGTATGATGTTCCATTCAGTTGTTATTGGTTTTCATGTAATGGTTTTGGTCATAAAGTCTTGGATTGTAATTTATATGCAAAGAGGAGATTTTGGAAATACCAAGATCATTATAAGATGTTGGAGATGCAATTATGTCAAGCATAATGAAATATTATGTTACATAGAAAGATGCTATAGCTGCAATGAATTTTCTCACAACGCTCAAGCCTACAAGAAGTCAGTATTTCCATTATTGATAAGAGAAAATATCTTATACAATGTAGAGAAAGAGTCTAACAAGGTTTGGAAGAAAAAAGAATATAGTGAAGTATGTCTACCAAATTCTCGCACTCAAGAAAGTGATATTGTCAAGCAAGAAAGAAAGGAGTATTCAAAAGTATGGAAAATAAAAGTAAGTTTTGAAGAATAAGATCCAGAAGAGTCAGAGATCCTCATTCATGAAGTTTCTCAGTTTTCCCAAATCTCACAAAGAAGAATGATGGAAGAAACACCTGAAGAAATGTGTGGAAAAGATCCTACTATAAGACAAGAACTGCTAACAAAAATAAATGATGAAGATATTGGAAGGGTCCAAATTTGTTTTTTTATCACAAAATTCCCTTATCATCATAAATTGTGTTGTTATGAGATCCTTGATTAGTTGTTAAGAAGTTTTATTCTTCCATGAGGTTTTCTTGAAGAATGTTTCTTAACGTTTTAGATTGTGAGCTATTACAAGATGGTACTATAAAATCCTTGAAGGGATGTGAAAGATCTCTCAGAAGATCTATCAAAAAGTTATGTGGTCAAATCCATGAGGTGTCATTGGCAAGAAAAAATGTTCAGCTAGTTTATGAGCATATTATTGAAATGGTTCAAGAATCAATCATGGAAGGATTGAAAGGTAACATGAAATTTCTTTGAAGATCTCCATGCACATAATTTTTATTTTCAAGGAATTATTTGCAAAATTGTTGAAACTTGTTGAAAGCTTGTATGAATATTTCTTGAGGTCTGTGGAGAATCCCATGATAAATGTTGTAAGAAGGAGTTGAAATTCAATTGTTTGAGAAGGCAAGTGAAGAATCATTCAAAGACTAGTGTCAGGACTAAGAGTGTACAAAAAGAGCAAGTATAAATTCAACTTTGGACATGTCAAAATGAAACAAGAAGGATAATAGGCAGTAATCAAAATTAAGACAATCTTATGAACAAGAAGTATGGTTGCATGCTATGGATAGTTTGACAATAGTGGAAACAGGACTGAAACAAAGAAATAAGGAGTGTGAACTAAGTCATTGATAATGAAGGGCATATTTGAATTTCTAATTTTTTTGTAAGTTACAGTTGACTCGGGGATAGAATGAATGAAAATGATTGAGTAAGATACACAGTGAATTTGGCGCCATGGAATGCTTAGAGAAATATCCTATCATAAAACAGATTTAGATCTATGTTTAAGGCATATGACTTTTGGTAGAATCGTTTTGAGGGCAGAATTGTGCAAATTGGAAATAATTGAGTAGCGTTGTAGAACTAGATTGATATTGTTGGTTGTTGAGAAAACTTATTTGATAGATTTTATAAGGTGGATTAATGAAGGTTTAAAATGGGGCTATTTGGATAGGCTTGTCACATGTTGAGCATGCTTTTATTAAGGACAATTTGGACTACCATCTGACAATGGTGAGATCAATTGTATGGGTAGCAAATAAAGATAGTTTTAAGGATGGATATTATGTGCATATTAGAGAAAAAAGATGAGCATAATTGATGTACTATTAATAGATGATCTTGACAGAGACTAAGGTTTGGTAGAGGTAGAGTTATATATTTTAGAAAGAGCTTATTCTTTGAGGCAATCCTTGGTACATCACATGAGGAATTCTTAATGATAATCAAGGATAGTGTGTGGATTGGAACCTCCTTCAAGGGAATATATGATTGTCAAGGATATATCATTGATAATTGACATCTTGATGACAATATTGAAGGTCACTTTTCAGATCTCAAAGGAATTTTAAAACTACAGTAGTGAAGCATGGGTACATGGAAACCTTAAGGTTCAAAATTCAAGAGATTCATGAACAACAACACTAAATTCCTTGACAAAATATGACAACTCCTTAAAGTTGTAATATCATGAATTTAACTTAGCAGCATTAAACTGAAGTTCAGTGGCAAATTTAAATCTTGGAGTGATGCTTTTCAGTTTCAAACTCTAGGAAAATTCTTTTGTTTAGTATGGAACAATCAAAGAAACTAGATTTTTTTTAATAATGGTTCATCTCCAAATGGACGAAAGACAAATGTAATGAATTAATTCAAGAAAACGAGTCTTTTGTTATGTCTTGAAGAATTAAAGGGTTGATTTGGTCATCATATTCACAAATTTGGAAGTATGTTTAAGGATATTTTTGAAAATTTATTAAATCTACCAAGTCTATACTTTAGCTTGAAGGAAATCTTGGAACAGTGTTCAAGGATGAATACAACAATTTTGCAGCAGTGCACAAGGATTGTCTAGCCCGTAGTATATTATCTAGGAGAGAAATAAAAGGAAGGAAGCACCAAGGAGGAGTAATTGAGCAAAATAATGTATGGAGCATGAGATAATACACCAACAAGGGGACCATGAGATAATAAATTCCCAGCAAAGAAGAGTTAGTGCTATCAAAGGAGGAGCTACAAAATCCAAAAAAAAATTGAAGAAAGAGTTAGCCTTTTCCATTAATGAGAATCTTGAAGAACTCCTTGCCTTGATTGTCAAAGGGGGAGATTTTCAAGAAAAAAACTCACAGAAAATAAGCATATTGATAGGGGAATCCAACATAATCTTAGGGGAGAGATATTGTCAGGGGGAGTTACTCTTTGCCATTGATTTTAAAGGGGGAGAGAGAAGACTAGTAAAATAGAGCTCAAAATCAGGGGGAATTGTCATGAAATTGTTGACCAAATCTGATAATGATGACAAGCCTAAAATTGTTCTACTATGGTGTTTCCATCAATGACAAAGGGGGAAATTGTTGAGCATGTGTTATCGTTGATGTCAAAAGGGATCATTAAAGTCAATTTGAATGCCAAAGTGATGTGATCAGATTGAAGGATGATTAAAAAGCATGATAAAGTGTGAGATCAAATTTGTAATAGTCCTAGACATGGTGAGAGTCCATTATAGCCCTAACGATGTTCTTGGGATGGATTGAACCAAAGAAATCATTAAAGGAAGATAAACCCTTTGCATTTAGTATAACAACCCCTTTGGAAGCCCTAGATGTCTTGTATTATCCCTTCAAGAGACATAACAAGTCATCCTAGCCAATACAAACATGTCAGCCCCATCAAATATGTGACAAACAAATAAATTTGAACAAAAATATGTAAGGTCGGCTCCATGAAAAAGATGAAAGATTGGACCCATAAATCATCCCAGAAGTGTATAAATACAAGCTAGACGCACTCATTCTTGGATGTATTAAAAAAAGGACCTTTCCAAGCGAAGTCAAGGAGTATTTTAGTGAAGTAAAAGGAGCTTTTCTCTAGTGACATATACACGCGCTTGTTTTTATTTTTTAAACTATAGGTACCGAGTTAATTGGAACTCTTGAAATTGCAAAGGATTGCTTCTAGAAACGCAAGGAGAAATGAAAATAGAGGTTATAACATGACAATGGAAGTGGATTGGTTTAATATGACATATATGCATTTTAACTTGAGAATGGTGCATTGACTACCTAGGGTTTGATGCTTTGAGCTTTCTTTCTTAGAATACCATAGGGATTTTCCTATCAATTCTAACGAACAAATCAAGCAAGGAGCTAAGTAGATTTCGAGTCTACTTAAATGACTGCGTAGAGGATCATTTTTCCAGAAGGAGGGGTATCCATCAGGTGGAAGTATTTTAGCTTATTTGATGAAAGGAGTGGTACCTTTGTCTTTTTCTCTGCCATCATGACTATTATGTATAATGTGTAAAGAGGATCTCGGTGTGGAAGGCACGGTAGGTGTTCGTACAGGTAATAATGTGTGCCCTATCCAAAATTTTGTAGTATGAGAAGATATCACTCCAAGATATAACTCAATGACTAGTTGTTGTGATAAGAAATGATGCGGTGCAAAAAAAATAAGACATTGTTGAAAACAAAGGTCATTTTTCAACACTAAAACAATATGTGTATCTTGGTATTTGAAAATTGAGAGATGGGTGATGTCAGTGTCTCTATTTATAGACTAAAATTTTGGTGTCATATCAATTTGACGACTTTACAAAGAATCTACAAGAATATGAAAGTGGCAAGAAGGAAATGTAGATAAAAAGGGCTTATGACTTGTGGACAAGTATTGACAGTGGAAATTTTCTTTGAGAGGAGTTATGAAGAAAGAGAGAGAAAAGTAGAGTGGCATCTATAAGATTGTTTGAGATTTTAATGTTAAAATGAAGAGGAACAACATTGTGTATAAATGTTCTAGCTATATGAATAACTTAATTATTGCACTCAAATGAAGAGAAGCTTGAAAAATTTGTGACATATATTTGTAAAGATGTTGTTTGATGAATGCCTTTAAAAATAAGTTTTGAATATGTGATAAGAATGAGAAGTGAAGATCACCCGGACAGAGCATCTGAATGTAGCGTTTATGCTTATAGATAGAGACTACTTGAGGATGGTGTGAAGATGAAGTCAAGGCATAAGAATAGAGTTCGAAGAATGTTGATAGAGGGTTTGCTGCTAGAGGTTGAGTAGAAAGAGATAAATGTCAGAAGAACAAACATACCTACAAGCTAAGGGTGGCAGGGCGTTCCTTGGGAAAGCATGTTGTAGCTTGCTTAGTAAGTATGTACTTAAAGACGATTGGTGTCCTCATCACTTGACAAGTCTGTGCCTGCATGATTGAGTTGGTGCTCAAGAGGATTGGTGTCCTCTCAACAAGTTGCATCTTGTTGATAATAGGTTGAAGCCTGCCATTTTGAAAGTAGGTGAATACAAGAGGATGGGTGTCCTCATGGGTGGTAGCCTGTTGTAACGAATTGAAGCTAATTATTCAAATATCTTTTTCAGTTTTCTCCCTTATTGCATTTCCACGTCAAAACTATTATTTATTGTCCATATGTCTCATACATGTGAATGTAATGATTTTTTATGAATAATAATACATTGGTAGTTGTTGCAGCTATGTGCTTTATAGTTAAATTTGTAAAAAATGCTCAATACTTATTCACTCCCCCCCTCTTAGTATTGGTGAAAATTCCAACAACCCGAAGGCACTAGCTCAAACCAAATGCATTCAAACACTACCCAAAGGTAAACCCCCTCCACAATTGTTCCCACCCCTGTATTCATTCCCCATTATCCTACAGAACATAAGGGATGGTAACCCCTTCTCTACTCCATAGTCCCTCAGGTTGTCTCTACATCCTTCTAGAGCTCTAGCACAAGCTGGCCAAGAATTTTTTGTGTGAGGGTTCTAGGTAGTCCAACTACAGGCCAAACCTCTTTAACAGGGGAACCAAGCCCAAATGCACCAGTTTATCATGGTAATATATTCCAATTTATCAGGTTTCTTCCATATGTGTGAAGGTAGAGTCGGCAGTCAACTATCCATCTTCCTTGGTGGAAACATGCATCCCTCTCCATGCTAGAACGAATGAATGAGTGAGTGAAATGAATGAGATTCTTCCAAATGAATTCTTCACAAGATATATGCATGGTTATGGATTGACAAGTGGATTCCCCAAAAGTATCCACTTTCTTCTTTTTAATCTCACTTAGGATAACTAATCCCATAATTAATTTAAGTGACACACCAAGGTTAATTTCTTCACTTTAGGGGAGAAGTGGTTGTTGCATTTATGCTTATTTGAGCACATTTACCTTGTTGATGGGCATTTTTATTCACATTCTTCTACAAAAGTGCAAAAATTGATTCAAGGATATCTTGCAAATGGTAAACTAAAGTTTTTTATGAAACTTTGAGGGAAGAAGCATTACAATAGGAAGAGAAAACTTGGTATGTTTAAGCTCAATCCAGTTTGTAGTATATCAGAAAATGGTTAAACAGTCTGGTGTTATTTGTACAATGGTATGTCATTATTTCTACAATAATTTGTTGTTACTCCATTAGAATTGCTAAAAATCACTTGAGGATTACTTTTGAAGGTATGTTGGCTATGGAAATGAAACATAAGATTGTTAGTATGATCTAGGTGACCATGGATTGAAGAAATCATATGTATATTACTTTTTTTTGTTCACGATTGGCTAATGATGACATGTGTTTTAAGATGTTTTTTTATGAAAATGCTAATTTTGAAAAATGGGGTAGCCATTGTTTGAAGAGTTTCAAGGTTCTATTGAGAAATAATTCTTGCAGTTGACTAGTCGGGAAAGTGGAGAGATATTAGAAGGTGGTTTTGGTTATTGTACACTGGAAAAAAGTGGAAGCAACATAATATGGGTCATTATAGCTTGGTTGATACAAAGGTATTGGGTTTCATGAGGACAAGCAACATATTCAGTTTGGGCGAGATGTTGGGCCATGGAATTGTCGTTATTTTACATCCTCGTTTCCTTATTTTTAATCCATTATTACTTACCCATAACATTTCATTAGCTTATTTTAGTTCTTAAATTCGGTATTTAGACCCAACCATATTTCCATTACATTTCTTTAGTATTTCATGTGAATTATGATTAAATATTGGAAAAATAACATATTTTGCATTTATCTTTCAAACATGGATGAGTTTGATGATTTTTGCAAAACCAGTTCCAGGTCCCTTGCCGTTACTCCGAGACATTTTCTGAACTTGTATGGTTGAAGATCCACAAAAGTGGATACTTGAGATTTGTCATGTGTGGAATTATTAATTCATTATTGTTACTATTGCTGTTACTCCATGAAGCCACCTTGGAGAAACATTTTCATTAGTGATAATGGATTTTTATAAATCCACTATTTCTATCCTTCTTATATGTCTAAAATTATGATGTTAAATTATTTGAAGATAAAAGGGGCAAGTTGGTGGTGGATGAGAGTGCATATTTGGTTTATTTACAAAGATTTGAAGACCCCCATGTAATATATTATGGACCCAACAACTTAATGCCATTAGGAGTCCTTGGGATGAGTTTTGGGCATGTTACGATGACTCACATCCTTGAATTCAAAGGCATATTAAATAGCATGGAAGTTAGCAAAGATCTTGGGATTAGCTTTGAGTTGGTTTTGAGATCCAAATTATTAGCAATTTGTTGAGGATATTTTGGAGTTTCATTTATTATTTGTTATGGAAAACCCATGTATAAATAAGAGTTTCCTCTCCATTCCAAGGGGAAGACTCTTAGAACAAAAGTCCAAGTTATGATAGAATAGAATTATATTTCTTTTGATCTCTTTTGTTGATGTAGATTGTAGTTCTTTAATTTCTTTAATTTGTAAATGGATTAACTTCTTCTTATTTCTTAGCATATGATGCATCTTACTTTGATCCATTTATTTCCATATATGAGTTTTTAATTAAATTTATTTATTTTTTCTAGTATGTTAGATTCGTAGATTAGTATGGTTGCAATCATATTTTGTGTTCAATTATGTAGGAGTGGGTGTGTTTGAATTTCCCCATAGTGTGTTTGATTTCTTTGTGTTTCTTTGATTGCTTTACTTTTTGTAAGTGTGTTTCAGTTTCAGCAAGTGTGATTTCAATTATCCATGAGTGGATTGGTTTACTTTGTTGCAACACATATTATATAGCCAATGTTAGTGGGGGAAACTCTAGCCTGCATATATTTTGCACGATAACCTTGAAACAATATGTACCCAGGATTGATAATTAATGTTTTGAATTTTTATCGTTTTGATAAGCAATTGATTTTCCCAACATAATCAACAGCCACAACAATTTAATGGTGACCATCCGTAGAAGGAGGATTGCATGCCATAAAATCAATAGCCCATTTTGTGAATGGACCAACAATAACCATAAGGTGGAGTGGAGCAGGATGTGCATGCATTTTATTATGTATATTTGAAAAGGATGACACTTTCCAACCGCAAAGATACAACCTTTGAAGAGAGTAGGACAAAAATATCTTGCGCAAAAGATCTTTTGAGCTATAGCTAACCTAGAAAGATGATCACCACATGATCCTACATGAAAATCATTCAAAACTTGTTCAACTTCCTCATGAACTAAACATCATCATAAGATTAAGTTGATCAATTATAGAAAATTTGAGGTCTAAAATGGACCTCTTAAGGAAAATAATAAAATAATAGTTAAAATAATAAAATAATATTTATGAATTTTGGAGGAAAAAAGAAAAACTACTTTTTTTCTTCGTATTTTCAACATATCTCCTTGTCATTTTGCTCAAATTTCGAGCAGAAGCACTCATTGGATGTGGAATTAAATTACGCATCCAACGAGTACCCACACTGCATACTTTTTAGGCACTCCACCCCATGAAAATTGAGAAATATAGCTATAGCTAACCACGTTTTTTTAATGTACTTTTGAGCTATAGCTAACCATAGGGAAAAATCATGTTTGGTAAATCATACCCACCAATAGGGATACCTGAAGATAAGGATGATGCACTTTCAAAATTAGGACCCGGTAAGTTATTGGCATTCACTAAAGTGCTTACCATGACCATACTAGGAACATGAATATTAGATGGTAGGGTTGGCACACTTATTGAGGCAATTCCATAAGGGTGTGTAGCTTACTCTTGTTAATCTCCATTGACCAACGTGACTCCCCACTCGATAAATTACGTGAACTGTCCATTGTGAGAAGACATCGCTACTCCAAGGAGCAAATCGTGACTATCATAGCATATTCACATAGTGTTTATTAATTCATGATGCCCAACAACCATGCTAAAGTTGAAACAAAGTGTTCACACCAAATAAATGCCCGTCCGGATGGGTCACATTTTAGAGAAAGATTAATATAGAACATCATTGCAAGATTTAAATGAAGATAAAGGCCACTATAAGACTATAGAGAATCCTGATGATCATGGCCTCATACAATCAAGACTCTTCAATTAACAATAATGTACATGACTCCACTTGATTCAAGAGAACCGTTGTTTTTCAACATTCATGATTTTCTTGGAGGGAACCCACCATACTCCCAATTATGTGAAAGGATGCATTTAATAAAATTGTAATCTAAGGAACAACATGAAATTTGAGCTTAAGTGTGCCATATTCGTTTATATCTAACCATATTCCCTAATAATTCCAAGTTAACTTATAGTCAACAACCAAACGCAGGAGGCATTCAATAAAATCATTGGCATATAAAAGAAAACAAGAAGAAATAAAATCCCTGAATCATGAATATTAGTGAACGTATAGTTGAACTATAACTACCAATATCAATATCAATTGGTTGCATCTATCTCAAATCAAAACAATTTACAAAAATTTAGCAAGGGGTTAGGTCAATAAAGGAACATATGAGGTATTAATTAAAATTTCAAAGAGATTTATTAAGTTGAAGTTTTTTATATGGTCTCATTCATATTGAGCATACTATTGGAACTTGCACTTACTAAGAAATTAAAAGTGTCATAGAAATGACATAAGTTTTTTCAGTGCGGTATGTATTTAAGGACCTATAATTATCAATTGATGATTACAAATTCATAGCTCAATTCAATTTTGTATCTATATATGAAAAGAAAGTTGACATAATTCTAGGTTCAACCTAAATGGATACATTGACTAAAATATTAAACATGAAAAAAAGGTTTCTAACATTTTGCCATAAGAAAAAGAAAATAACATTGCAAGGCATTACTTGGAAGCCAGATTCAACATCTCCACCATCAAAAGATTTTAAATATATCTCAAAGGTGATCCTTCAATATAATTAGAATTTAGTACAAAAGATACACAAGGAAGTTGAAAGGGTTACGCGTATAGAGATGAATAAATTTATTTCCTTAAGAACTATAGTCAATTCGATCACACAAATTAAGTGAAAAGGTGAAAAAAGGTCACAACAAGAAAATCTAGAGGAATATACTAGCAAGAAATTAGTGATCAATAAATAAACAATGATCGACCTCGTTGAAACATTGAGGTCATCATATGTAAAATTCTAGACCTTTACAAAGGAACTAATACATATATGATCGACATAAATGATAAAAAAGATGCTTATATTGAAATTTATAAACCTATAAATCACCAAAAGTATCAAAAGATGAAGGTTCCAAAAGCATGACAAAAGATACCAAGATGTCTTATCGTCATCCTAATTACACAAGTCATAAATGAACTAACCAAAGATAAAATCAATATTCAAATCTAAGTGAAGATCCTACTATATTTAAGAGAAGTTCAAGTGTGGAATCTTATCATTTTCCAAATGACTAAAGTTGTCATCACAGTTTTGCAAAAAATGAATTAGGGTGGTGATTTAACCCATTCACAATGGAACAATTCTTCTCAATTATTCGCAATTCATATTACCTTATATCGTCAAGTATCAAAGATATAAGAATATAGGATCAAGAGAAGGAATTATGAGCAAGAACTAGAGTGTTGGGCTTGAGTAGCCCAGCGATTACACAATCACACACAATCTATACAACATAAAAACATAAATATACTGAAAAACTAGCATTGTATTGATATGTAATTCTCTCATGATACAATATAGTATAGTGAGGTCCCTTATATAAGAATAGGTGACAATAACAACGATGTCATAATATGAATGTTTGTCCAACCATCTCCATATCGATCTCCATAGCCATAACTAGAGAATCTAGCGAACTAAAAATTAATGAGAATTGCATGCAAGCACATGCTCCATAAATAAGGGACCTAGGTCCTCATTGTAAAGAATATTTGATTTATAGAAAATTAAGCTTTTTACTTCATAAGTGTCTCTCTTTTTATGGTTTTACTAAATATATCCTATGTTATTTATGAGTTTGATGTATTCTATGATCCTATGAGAATGCAACTCCTAATAAGCCTAAAGTGATGGGATGGGAAATCAATTGTTGCTCATTTCAAGGTTGTTGGGTATTTGAAGAAGGTGTAGTCTAACAATTCGATGATTTGGGTCGGAAGCTAGTCGTCGTCGCCGATTTCTAGGCCAAATCATCTTTCCAACCAATTCCCAAATCCAGTTCCTTCTCAACTATCCCATTTGCCTTAAAGGAGCCCTCCCAATAGAAACAAATTAATTCTTCTTTAAGAATATGCAGAAGTAGGGGAATCTTCCCTATATTAATTCATGTATGTGTATAAAATAAGTATGAGAAATCGCTGCATAGATATAGTGTGATTAGATTGAGTCTGGAAATGGTTTGTGTGATTGGATTTGTGAATGATTATTGGGATGAAGGTATGTTGCCCTTAGACTACACCTTAGAAGTGCCCATTTAGAATGATTATAACCCCATCATGATTTGGCCCTAAACACCAAATCAATCATACCATATCGCTAATCCTTGAATTAAGAAAACAAACAAGATTTAATTACCTTTTTCAATGATCTCCATACCAACGATATGGAGTATACTTCAATTAAAGATGATAACTCCAACAACAACACAAGATCAAATTAATTGGATCAATACCCATTGCAGTGTTTTTACATATAATGCTTAGAATTGATATAAAACACCAATGCAAGTTTCCAGCAATCTCTTACAAGAATGTTATGTTTCAACAAATCCCTTTTCTTCAAATTCTCCCCCCGTATTGCTTTTAATGTAAAGTGAGAAATAATTGTAATAAATTACTTTGTTGTCATTTACTTTGTGAACAGAGAAAATGATGCTTAAATTTTTTCTATTTTTAAATTTACCATATTATATTTACCACTTCTCTAAACCAACATAAATATAATATTTCTTAATTTTATAAAAATAATAATTACTATTTAAAAAATAAAAAAATGTTATAAAAAAATAATACCAATCATTTATGATTTTTAAAATAACCAAAAAAAGTGTTACCCTTCTATAACCTAAAAAGATGAATAAATGAATATAATTGTTTTCAGGATATTTAAATTTGATGGTTATATTAACTTTTGGTTAATAGAAAAAGAAAAATAGTTTTAAAAATTTAGATAAAAATTAAAATAATTTTAAAAGTATTAGAAATCTATTTTTTGAATAATTATTTATTTCTTAAAATTCAAAAGTACAAATAATTTTAAAAAATATTAAAAATATATTTCTTAAATAATGATTTATTTTTTAAAATTTAAAATTGCTTTTAATTAACTAAAAATTTGTCTAAACAAATTAATAACCCAAAACTCAAAAACTTCTAGCCTTAAAATTCAGCCCCACTTTTACTACATGAGAGTAACCACACTATCAATTAAACAACTAAGTTACAAGAGAGTAACCACACTATCAATTAAACAACTAAGTTACAAGAGAGTAACTACACTATCAATTAAACAACTAAGTTACCGTTTGACATCTTCTAAAAAAACATTTACCAAAATAATGTGTATTTACAGTTAACCCAAAAAGATGAACCTGTAAAATGTTTATACTAATTTATTGTTATTAATAGTTTGCATCTTGGAGGACCATAACTGTATATATTTAAATCTTGATTTAGTTGATTTATAACTGTATTAAATTTATTTAAATAATCAGTAACAGGATCAAACATGTTCATATTAAATAAACACTTCATTAGAAATACTCACCATTCCATTGATTTGATTTGATTGTTAGGTTTGAACCCACCCTGCAGGCTGCGCTTGTTTGGTTGCAGGAGTTGTTGCCCAAGAAAGCCTAATTGGTCGCTCACCAAGAACTGTACCATGTAACATTTGCAATCCTCCATATGCAGATGCCCTGTTTCTAAACTTGACAAATCCACAATTCTTACCAACAGGTATCTTCACATACACCAGCTTACCAAACTGAACAAATACTTGCATCAGCATTTCGCTTGTCACAGTGGAGTCTAAGCCACCAACAAACAGAGTAGTATTATCTGAGGCTGAGGCCACCACTTTCTGAGGCTGAGGCTCAGGATACGATTGCTGATAACCTCTCGACGAACAAAGCATTCCATTCATCTTTGTCATAGCCCGAATTTGCTCATTCTCATCCCCAAACATTACAAATCCATATCCTTTTGAATGGCCTGTAGTCCTATCAGTAGCAACCTTGGCTACTTTTACAGATGGGTATATAACTCTGAAGATCTCTTGCAAAAAGTAGTCTGTGACATCAGGTGCTAAATTTGCCACGACTATAGTGTAATCCTTGGGACGTTTTTCTCCAACGCCAAATGCAGCCCAATTTAACCAGTAATATTCTTCAGCATTGGGCATCTGTAAACCATTGTAATTTTGCAGAGCAATCTGGGCTGCTGCATGGCTTACAAACTCCAGAAAACCATAACCCTCTGATTGCCCAGTCTGCTTATTAAGAATAATCTTAAGAGAAAGAAAGCCTTCAGCAGAAGCAAAACAGGTATGCAGATAAGTCTCACCCATCCAGTGCTGTAAACCTCCGATCCAGAGGGTCCTAATCTCGTCAGCGGAGCTCACTTGTTGCGGGTATTGCTGCACCATAAACTGGGCTTGGGCTTGGGCTTGCTGGGGCCAAAACCCGGCTTGAGGAGGCGGCTGCATCATCATCCACTGTTGCTGCTGGTGCTGGGGATCGATCGCGGGTGTGACCTCGGAAGTTGGCTGCATCATCATCCACTGGGAATTAATCGCGGGTGTGGCAACGGGAGTCTGCTGCATCATCATCATCATCTGCTGCTGCTGGGGATCGATCGCGGGTGCGGCCCCGGGAGTCGGCTGCATCATACTGAAATATTTAAAAGATTAAAACCCTCGAAGGATTAAACCTGCGAAAGAGCGAGGCACAGGATATCTATGGTAATGGAAGTTCGACTGAATTTATATAACACCGTACAGATTATGAGAGCTACGGCTTCTGTACTCTTCTGCCCAAGCTTTTAACAGAAAGATATAAACGGATGATAATATACAACGATAATAATGATGTTTTAAATACAATATATATAAATAAATTCGTGTTTACTAATTTCTCTATATATCCGTTATATATCCGTTACAAGTATGTACGAGGGAAATTTATATGTTAACAATGTTCGAAAAACGGAATGGTGTGAACTAACAACTTTTTAAAGTTTCATGGCATTTAAGGATTTTCCAGTCAAGACCCAAGGTTGGAGGTAAAGGAATTAAAAACTTTGAAACTTTGACGAATGGAGTTATATTAAAATTCAAATTTGTTTAGTAGGTGGTTGTGTTTGAAATTCAAATTTGTTAACTAGGTGGTTGTTTTGAATAATCTTTATTCTATATTATATGGGAAATTCAAATTTGTTGAGTAGGTGGTTTTGTTGAAATTCAAATTTGTTAACTAGGTGGTTGTTTTGAATATCTTTATTCTATATTATATGCATGATCTTGTTTTTTTATGAATAGTTGAATTGGTTTTTCCATAATTGATAACGGAGTTTAGGGTGTGTGCAAGAAGATGAGGGTCACTTTAGATGCAATGCTACTTTTTTCAAATCTCGTTCCTGATACCTAAAACATAACGCGTTTCTGATATTTACCACCTGCCATGGTAAGACCTGAGCCTAACATGTCATTGGACATGTAGGCTAGGTAACCATAACGCGTACGCGTTATGTAGTTACAAAACGCGTACGCGTTATGTAGTTAAAAATCGCGTACGCGATATGTAAAACTAAAAATGAATTTAAAAACACAGTCCCGACGATTGCCGACCACCCGCGACACTCACGCATCAGAAACGTGAATAGAGGCGAAATTGACCCTGGACGAGGACGGTTTGTGGCCCACTCAACTATCCATGTTGCTCGATTTAGCTGGAGGGGAGACAAATTCATCGGTGCATTTTCATCTAGTCAGGTAATTCATTCACCCATACCATTTTTTTGTGATTTTTTAATCCAAATTACTATTTTTTTATTGTTTAACCTAGTTTTGTAATATTGATAAAATTGGGAATAACCCAATTTCTAATTAAATTCACACCTCCCTCAACCAAGATTAGTGAATAATTAAAATGAAACCCTTTTCAAAAACTCAAAAATTCATAATCAAACCAAAAATTGAAAAAAATAAAACTCCCCCCTTTCTACAATGTATTCATCTAAGTCACCTGACACGAGGACATGGGACACGAGTGTCCCCACCAGGCTTCAAATTTGAAGCCTTCAGGCCACTTCAAATTTTACCCACACGTCATAGAAGGCCACTTCAAATTTTACCATGCAAAAAAAATTTAATTTCATGGTAAGCCCTTCAATAATTAAATTAACCACTATTGTTTAAAATTGCAACAGAAGGGTAGCTTCAAATTTCACCCATCAACAATTTTTAGTGGGAAATTGGGAATGCGGCTACTAGCTAGGTGACTTGGGAGTGGGACTCGGTTACTCTCCAATATCCACGTGTTCGATCATCCATGGATCATGGACCATTGGGCCTCTAATAATATCATTGAGCAACTTACGTGGAGGGGCTTACACTGAGTAGCCCATGGCTTGAACGCTTCGAAGTTCTCGTGTTTGTAGCGAGCGCTTACGTGTTTAACACATTTAATGGCATCAACAAAATTATTAAACCTGGAAGGTGGCTCATACGTGTTGTTGCTAGCGGGCTTACCAAGTTACAAGTTATCACATACCAATTCATGAATGCTGACTCCGTGAGTTAATTGAGTATTCAATGTATAATATATTATGTTAATGTGCCCCCGCGAATTTGGCATTTCAGACAAAATCCACAATCCATAAACTTCTTGTAATATTGCAGGTTGTTGCTCCTGCCCGTGGCCCCTACCTATAGCCCTGTGTTTTCTTTGTTGTATCAAGTTAATCCTACCGTCTACGGCTCCCAGCCTCACACCCTGTGTTTTCTTTGTTGTATCAAGTCAATCCTGCAGCTCCCGAGTTCCACCTTTTGTTTTCTTTGTTGTATCAAGTCAATGCTGGAATTCCATGCTTCCATGGCTCCGACCATCAATATATAATATTGCATGAATAGAAACAAGCTTTTTCTTATACCCCTATTCCACTGTGGTTGAGCTACTTCCAAGTTCCACCTACCCTATCTCCTCCAGTCCTCCAGGATAGTTTGCGGAGCGAAGCTGGCAATGCCAGCCTGCCATAAACATATTTAAAGAAATTCGTTTTCTTTGAGGAGCTCAACTTCAAGGATGACTAGATTTTTGACATCCTATGAATTTACAGGTCTGCTATATCCACTGAAAAATAAAGCCTCTCAACTTTACGTCAGTAAACATTGAAATTTTGATGTACTATTACATTTTCAAATGAAAAGAATAACTTATTATTAATAAAAAAATCAAATCATATTAATATATTAATGAATTTGAATTTAGCTTCCCAATATTAAAATAAATTATACATTTTAAATGATCCACAACCAAATATTATCCTGAGAAGGAAATGGAAAAAAAGGAATTTCCTCAACACAACATGCTATTTCCTTATGATGATGCTTTTACGTTTATGATTACCAACCTTGGAATCAGGTTTGGTTATCCGAAGGTGTAATATCTTCTAAGCTAAGTCAATAGGTAGGGATGTTGGTATTGATATAATTATGACAAAGTTTTATAAAGGATTAGGAACAATTCCGTTGGCTCGTAGATGACATATTTATGGATAAAAAGCTTGTTGTTATGAGATAATGACATCATGCCTCAAAAACATGTCCCATACAATCTAATGTTAATGGGTGCTCTACATAGAAATTGGAATGTCAACATTTGTGAGTACAATAAATATGTGGATGATTTTGGCCTACTACAACTTTAATATATTGAGTGGATTGATAACCTTCACAATTATATAAGAGATTGTAGCTATGACTAGGAGGAGAGTTAACAATGCAACAAAATCAAGTAATCGAATTTTGTGCATAAAATGAACATAAGACTCCCACCAAATTTCACTGAATCTACGTCTTAACAAAAGAACTCATCGTTTCACGGGATTCCACCCCATCAATCCTTTTAACAGTAATGGCCATAACAGTTGCTACAACCCTAGCGCGAGAAAAATCAATCGAGCTACGCATGACAATACTTGAAACCAGACTTTTTGAACTCCCTATTACGTCATAGGAATCAATACTACTTTCTCCACAACATGTGGCACCCTCAATATCTTCCATCACCGCAATTTACATTTGATAAAAAACTTGTTCCCAAATAGTAATTACCCCATTCTTTGCTCTAAAAAGGCCTCGGTTAACCTAGAATCCAATCCATGCAACATGAACACATCCATATATACACATAGAATAAATATTAATAAATTTCTCATAGCCCTTCAATAGTGTTCAATATCTCATAGCCCTTCATAGTGAAATGGGACCCCACCCTTCAAATTTGATCCCTGGTCCCCACTAGACACGGTGACCCCCGGAATTATGACACGTAGGACACGGTGACCCCCGGAATTAATATATTTTTAAAATATATTAAAATTTAAAAATATAGACATATAGATCATCCAATAAAATTTAACATTTACAATTACAAATATTCAATAGAAATTACATTTACAATTACAAATATGAAATATTCAATAGAAATTAGATCATTCACAAATCACAACACATTTGTCATTCACAATCACAAAACACAATGAGACATTGAGACACATAGATGCAAACTCATCACTACCCTGATCCTCCTCCTCCATGCCTGAATCAACAAACTCATCACTGCCTTGATCCTCCTCCTCCTCCTCTCTGCCAATTTGACTAACTTACTTTTTAATTGTCAAATGTTTAATTTTAAGTTTTAAATGTATGTAAGTGAATGCCATTAAATTGCTTATGTGAGTTTGATTTAATACATGTTCAATTTTGAAGAGATGTCATTATATACCATGTATATGTTTCTAATGATTTCCGTATTAATGTCTTTATTGCAATTGCGGCTATGGATACCAATGCCGAAATATTGATTGAGCTTGCCCAATTGAGGGGCATAAGTGCAGCTTTTAGTGGTGGCGACAGGATTCGCCGTTCACTTGCATCAACCTTGGATGCAATTGTGGACACCATTTCACAATCTACGAATGTCCTATATGATATTGCATCTTACAGAGAAAGAAAAATACAACAATATGCTGATGGGCTAGATTACAATGCAGTAAAAAAGTTGAAAATATCCAAAGAGCTTATATTTGCATTGTTTAGGGACCCTCGGACGGGGGAAATCCCAAATGCAAGCAAGCCGCATATCTCCATTGAGTGGTGCACGTTTCAACCATTTGTTGATAACTGGATGGACAGATGGTACATGGTTTTTGATATGCCACCACACAACAACAGGGAAATTCCCTTATATTTCCTTCGAAAGATGTACGAAGAGTTCATGTTGCATAAACACGTTAACTATTTTGACATCTTACAGTTTCAGGGGATCGGTGGGGGGATGCCCCAAAACCGACCCAATGCCAGGCTTCGAGACCAGGATCGCCCTATCCCTGCACCTCGCAGGCAGTTGCATGGGCCAGATGTCCCACCAGCACATCGCATTATTCCGCAGACACGGGATGCATTTTTGAGTTTGGCACGGGCGGTTGTTCGCCATGGAACGATGGTTCAACATATGGGTGAGGAAGGGACATCTGTCCCTGGTGTGGTACATACACTAGCTCGTCACCATGCTGGACCATCAGCTAGTGCAGTACCATCAGGACCATCCACTAGTGAAGGACCATCAGGACCATCCACTAGTGCAGGACCATCGACTATTCCCCATCCTAGTACTGATCCTCACGAATGCACATCATGTGGTCGTCCCTGCTATGGTATTGCCTCAGATGGTGCCTTCAGTGGGTTTTTGAGAGAGGTATGTTGATGGTTAATTGTAATAAATTCTTCATTTATTTTCGTCTTTGTACACATATATATAGTTTGAGCTAATATATTAATTTTGTGAACTTGCAGTTGATGCTTTATGCCGGCAGTGACGCCCCAGAGCCGGATGTTCCAGACTCTACAGGGGGGCATGATGCTACCCATTCGGTAGGCCCATCTTATATACCACCTATTGCCATATCTCACACCGAGGTAAACATTTTAAAATTTCAGTTTTTTAATACTTGTTAATTTGTTAATTTCCACATACTTTACATTTTAGTTCATTAATGCTATCTACGGTCTAATATTTACAATTATTAAACTTGCAGATGGCAGATCCTTCACTGGGGCAACGTAATGTGGAGGTAGTACCCATGGTCATACCGTCCCCTGAAACATCTGGGCTCCAGGTAAACAATTAAAAATGACATTTTTTAAATACATGTTTGTTGGTTGAATCATGCATGTCTAACTACATGAACACTTGCTGACTGTAGGCACCATCCGAGACATCTGGCCCATTGCCTGGATTTGTATCTCCCTCCAGGCCATTCGTGAACAAGGGTCGTGTGTATGTGAGGCGTTCTACTCCTAGAAAGACTCCAGCTGCCCACGACCATGGGCTTACTCACACCATGGTAATGTATATCCTTCGATGATATTTGTTGTTTAACTTGAAATCCAGTGCATAAATCGTTTTTGTTAATGTTTGAATTGCATGTTTACTGCATCAGGAACCCGAGTTGTCTACTGAGAACCTCGCATCGATGGTTGATGCAGCAGTTAGTGCCACATCTGCAGTGGCGACTGATCACACACAGGTATGTAACTATTTCAACATTATCTTTACATCGTTTATTATTGTTGGACCTATTGTTTATTCATGCATTTCTAACTATTTCAACATTTTTTCATTGTAGCCACCACCAGCAGGAGCAGTGCCTAGCCCCCCTGGTTCGACCATCCTGGATGTTCAACCGACGGCTCCATCTGCTACACAAGCAACGCAATCTCCTTTGTCAGTTGAGGTGAGATGTCCTTCAGTGACCAAGTGTTTCATGCACTTTCCATGCACCAGTTGATAATTGTTGAGCTAATGTATTAGTGTACATAGTTAGTTGAATTTAACAATTGATATTTAATTTACAGGATCCAGGGATGCACATTGATCCTAGGGATGTGCCTAGAGGATCAACGTCGGGAAAGAACAAGAGAAAGCTTGAGTTTTGATAGTTTTGGACACATGTGCTTTTGGATACTTTTGTATATATATGTACTTTTCGATACATTCAGTTTTGGAGACATGTACATTGACTTTATTGTGCATGTACTTTTGGAGACATGTACATTGACTTCATTGGATACATGTACTTTTCGATACTTTTGGATATACATGTACTTTTGGAGACATGCACTTTTGGAGACATGCACTTTTGGAGACTTTTGGATATACATGTACTTTTGGAGACATGCACTTTTGGATACTTTTGGATACATGTACTTGTGTCAATCTAATGTGTTGATTTGTGTGGATTATCTATTACTCATGAATGCACTATGTCAAAATAACAAACTATTATATTCAAAGGTTTCAACGAATTCACTACATGCATGCACTAATTGGTATCTAATTAAAATTTGTGATTTTGGATGATCATTACAAGTTATGTCAAAGTTCTTGCTCGTGTAATTTAATCAAACTAAATGCAATACAATGTTTTCAAGGTTTCAACGAACTCACTCATGCACACCCATTGCCATCAACTACCAATGAAAGTCTAACATTATGAGGTTCTTCTTTAAAAATGGGTAATATTTCCTTGATGATCGTAAATTGAGAACCATTTGTAGCCACTCATATAATACCATCTTCACTTATCTTTGTACATGATAATCCATATAATGTGCTATGTTTTTTAACCTAAACAATCATCAAAAACCTAGAATTATAGGGATATGACAAAGAACCTTATGGGGCACCTTATATATTAACCTTGTGTATACATTAGGATCTTTGTCATACCATTGTTTGAAATGTCATTCAATACCTTCAATTTTATCAACATCAAATTAGTAGACAAAGTGACTCATCTTTGATCTCTTGTATAGGCCTTTGTGTGCCTTATCAATAAGATGTACATCATGAATATTATCATAGGTCTCATACATAGGTGCATCCTCATCCATGCAAACAAAGGTGTCATGGATCAACCTATTATCCCTTTATTCTCAATAATATTAGTATCATTATCTTCCATAGGATCAAATTCAACTCCATCACCCCCATTATTGCTACTCTAAATTGCAGCCTTAGGAGTTTTGATCATGTGTTTTTGTCTCTTTAGGAGTTTTGAAATATTATACTCTTTCAAAAATAATATGGAAGTTCAAATATTTAAAAGTGGCTTAAATTATAAAATGGGCGGAAATTCACCAAGTGTCCCTGAACGGCATTTTCATGCGACTTGCAACTCGACATAACTCGGAAACCGGACGTCGGACCGACGAACCGTCGAATCCGTTGGTCTCCTGGCGTGCGATTACCTCTAGGGGGCCCTCTCCCTCGTCTCCCCATGGCCCAGTGGCTTCATTGTGCATTCATTTCGTAAACTAGGGTTTTGCTCAGTGTAATTGCATGCAATCTCGCATTGGTCGGTCAACTCTGCAAAAACCTCCCCCGAGCCAGTGTTGGCAGTGTTCCCACGTCGGCATTGCCCACACACACTTGCGGGAGCCAACGGCACGCAATCTTCCTGCTCCGTTTGCTTTTTGGCTCCCGGACGGAAATTCACCAAGTGTCCCTGAACGACATTTTCATGCGACTTGCAACTCGACATAACTCGGAAACCAGACGTCGGACCGACGAACCGTCGACTCCGTTGGTCTCCTGGCGTGCGATTACCTCTAGGGGGCCCTCTCCCTCGTCTCCCCATGGCCCAGTGGCTTCATTGTGCATTCATTTCGTAAACTAGGGTTTTGCTCAGTGTAATTGCATGCAATCTCGCATTGGTGGGTCAACTCTGTAAAAACCTCCCCCGAGCCAGTGTTGGCAGTGTTCCCACGTCGACATTGCCCACACACACTTGCAGGAGCCAACGGCACGCAATCTTCCTGCTCCGTTTGCTTTTTGGCTCCCGGACGGAAATTCACCAAGTGTCCCTGAACGGCATTTTCATGCGACTTGCAACTCGACATAACTCGGAAACCGAACGTCGGACCGATGAACCGTCGACTTCGTTGGTCTCCTGGCGTGCGATTACCTATAGGGGGCCCTCTCCCTCGTCTCCCCATGGCCCAGTGGCTTCATTGTGCATTCATTTCATAAACTAGGGTTTTGCTCAGTGTAATTGCATGCAATCTCGCATTGGTGGGTTAAATTTGCTCACCTTGCAAACATCATCCATCAAACAGAAATGTGATGGAGTTGAAATCAATGGATTGCTTGTCACAATAGGCATTCATAAGTTTGCGTAATTGAATACTCCTCTTAATCCCTAAAAAATACTTCATTCCCATCCTGCAGATCCCAAACAATGTCAAAGGTAAGAAGGATTTCCATATAATCCAAATATATGTTTTTTTTCAAATATATTTTACATGGAAACATAGCAAAATGGAATCTAATATTTCGTTTGCATTGGGAAGAAAAGATTGGCAAGGCCAACATTGGCTTCCTTTTGGATTAATATCTCCATTTATAATTCCATAGATTTATACAGTTGTCTTAATCCTAACTATATACATTGCATGAGAATAAACACCATCAATCTCATTTTTGAGACTTGGTTGTCATGTTAATGCAAATGTAAATGTAAAGGTTGCCTTTATAGGACTTTTGAAACTGAGTGTGGGAAAGGGGATCATGATCGAGATGTTGTGTGCATAAAAATTACATTCTGCAGGTAAAAATGGAAGTTTACGAGAAATTCTCTCATTAGTTACACAAAATCTATTGTTGAATGGTGTTCTTCAATAATTGTAGATGGAACAAGAAGACGAGAAGAGGACTCAATAAGGAAAGGACATGTGCAAAGATATTTTTGGGAGGTGGTTGATGTAGATCAATCACATAGAATAATGCATGGAATTTGTGGATTTCATTTAGTTTGAAACTCAAACAATGTTATAGTAGAAATATGGACAAGAAAATTCTATCACTCCCCATTATTCTAGGTATAAATATTGAATTATCCTAGTTGGATGAGGACTAATCAACCATTTCACCACATTATGATCATGTCTCAAATCTTGTACAACCAAGTTTAGTGAATATGAGATTAAATCTTATCAACTAGCATGAATACATTACATTTTGTCTATTTAGTGGACTCACACGTTGGAACTGATGTTTTTTAAAATGAACATATATGCAATGGTTTCCCTGAAAGATAATGAATGGGGCACTCACTATTTGTTGGCATGTTCCTTAAAGGCGAACCAAACCCTCATGTCTCACTAATAGATGAAAATGGTGATCAACTTGTAATCAGTTTGATGGTTATTAAAGGATAATATCTAACACTGGATGACCAAACATGGAAGAAGGTTGGTTATGTATTTCAAGATTAGACTAGGTGAATCTATATACCACTTTACAAACTTAGTTTTTGATACAAACCTCAAACTACAAACAATGCCAAGGAAGCACCCATCAAAGGTATGATACTTCAAGCCTCATTGTGAACATAAAAAGTTAATGGAGATCATTAGTAATAGACATGATCCAAATGGTCTACTTAAATGACCATAGGTAAGTAGATAAGTAAGATTGCCTAACATGGTCACTCTTGTGTTATATTCCAAGGTATATGGGTTGTTTGTTATTTTTGTTAATTTTTCAATTCATTTATGTAGATTACTCATATTAAATTGTTCATAATGAATTAGTCTAATAATGGTGTCCTTGTATGTGTCCAGATTATCCAAAGAATCATAAGCACATGAAATCCCATCAATAAGAACAATGGTCTTTTTCAACACCACCAAAGAAAAAATCAGAAAAATGAAATGACCTACTTCAAAAATTATTTTATTACTTATTGTGCATGGTCCATCAAACAAAAGGTAAACAAACACAATTATATGGCCTACAATGTAGGTCTTTTGATGCTCTATTTCACAAGGTTTTAACAAACACACTTTTTGTGATCATCATTAAAGTCTACAATTTCTTTCAATGAATGTGCCAAATTGACCTAACAACATAGGAAATTGAAAACCACATCCATTGAAAGGAATAATTCAGTTTTTTTTGTCATGAATTAATTTACTATCATGGATTTATGGCTCCCGACAGTGTTCCCACGTCGGCATTTCCCACACACACTTGCAAGAGCCAACGGCACGCAATCTTCCTGCTTCGTTTGCTTTTTGGCTCCGGGACGGAAATTCACCAAGTGTCCTTGAACGGCATTTTCATGCGACTTGCAACTCGACATAACTCGGAAACCGGACGTCGGACCGATGAACCGTCGAATCCGTTGGTCTCCTGGCGTGCGATTACCTCTAGGGGGCCCTCTCCCTCGTCTCCCCATGGCCCAGTGGCTTCATTGTGCATTCATTTCGTAAACTAGGGTTTTGCTCAGTGTGGGAGTGTGCAATTTTTGCACACGGGGGTCAACTTTGGAAAATCATCCACCGGGCAAGTATGGCTAGTGTTCCTAGCCCGAACCTGTCTAGACACACCTGCAGGACTCCCCGGAACCCGTTTTTGTTGCATGGTTGGAGTTCTATGCCCCCGGTAGGTATCCAGCAGGTGTCCCTGAAGGCCTTCTGGTAGTGAGACGGGACGAGCCATAGAATGAAGACCGTGGCTCGGATCAACGAACCGTCGACTCCGTTGGATTCAGCACACCGGGATAGTGCCAGGGGTGCCCCTCCCCTCCTACCCGGTGGCCCATGTGTCACCTTGTAGGTCCATCTTGGAAACTAGGGTTTTGCTCAGTGTGGGAGTGTGCAATTTTTGCACACGGGGGTCAACTTTGGAAAATCATCCACCGGGAAAGTATGGCTAGTGTTCCTAGCCCGAACCTGTCTAGACACACCTGCAAGTCTCCCCGGAACTCGGTTTTGTTGCATGGTTGGAGTTCTATGCCCCCGGTAGGTATCCAGCAGGTGTCCCTGAAGGCCTTCTGGTAGTGAGATGGGACGAGCCATAGAATGAAGACCGTGGCTCGGATCGATGAACCGTCGACTCCGTTGGATTCAGCACACTGGGATAGTGCCAGGGGTGCCCCTCCCCTCCTACCCGGTGGCCCATGTGTCACCTTCCAGGTCCATCTTGGAAACTAGGGTTTTGCTCAGTGTGGGAGTGTGCAATTTTTGCACACGGGGGTCAACTTTGGAAAATCATCCACCGGGCAAGTATGGCTAGTGTTCCTAGCCCGAACCTGTCTAGACACACCTGCAGGTCTCCCCGAAACTCGGTTTTGTTGCATGGTTGGAGTTCTATGCCCTCGGTAGGTATCCAGCAGGTGTCCCTGAAGGCCTTCTGGTAGTGAGATGGGATGAGCCATAGAATGAAGACCGTGGCTCGGATCGATGAACCGTCGACTCCGTTGGATTCAAAACACCGGGATAGTGCCAGGGGTGCCCCTCCCCTCCTACCCGGTGGCCCATGTGTCACCTTGCAGGTCCATCTTGGAAACTAGGGTTTTGCTCAGTGTGGGAGTGTGCAATTTTTGCACACGGGGGTCAACTTTGGAAAATCATCCACCGGGCGGGTATGGCTAGTGTTCCTAACCCGAACCTGCCTAGACACTTTGGAAAATAGGGTTTTGCAGGTCCATGATGATGATGACGGTGATGATGATGAAGATGTTGATGATGATGGCTTGGTCTAAGGTGGTGCTCTCAACTAGCTAATTCATTATGAAATATTTAACAAGACATGAATTAAATTTAATATAAGTGTATTGTTTAATATAGTGAGCATGAATTGAATTAATTTTGTTGGGTGAAGCCAATAACCAACATGATGAACATAATATAATTTTAGGGTTTACTGATCATATGTAAAAAATGGCATATTCATAAACTTGACATACAAGAGAACTTTTGGCATATTTATAAACAACGTAAACGTAAATTTGGCATATCAAGAACACAAAATTGACATATTCATATGAAACATACATGTGAAAATTGAGCATATATCAATATTCAATTACAAATAGTATAAATAGTATAGTATTAAAAGTATGTAACGTACCTCATCATGCTAGATCCCACCTATTATCATACAACCAAGCCCTCCGGATCATCTCTTATACTGATGGTCTCCATTAGTCTCTCGTGCTCTGTATCCGGTAAGAAGTAGCGTACCTTCGATGTATTTCGACTAGGCATTGTTCGTACCTGAAGGTTTGTGCCAATGATTAAGTTGGTAAAATGATACACACTTGCACCTAGTTTGTAATCCCTGTAAACATATCCACCCTTCTTTCTTCCATTGATGTCCCGTGTCAAGTATTCACCTTTAACAACCATAGACCCAGTTGGAAAGTGGTTGTTTTCATCGTCAGTCATGGACACAATGAGGGTTTTCTTTCCATCTATACAGCGTGCCAACCAGTATTCATCACCCCATTCAGTATCTTTTGAGGCAACCACTGCGTATATGTGCCCTGCATTATATGATTGTAGGTATATGATCAAAATATTTTTCGTGCGATACAAGGCCATTAATGTGCATTTGAAGACTACGTAAACAAACAAAAAATGTTAAGGAAATGCATCATACCGGGTTGTACAAGGTCTGAGACATGATCAAAATCTGTAGAAATAGATGATTGGTCTTCTTCCAACGGAGTTAACTCAACAATTGCACGCTGATCAAGTGGAAGTGATATGCGATCCCATCCATCAACCCAATCCAATGATTCACACCCATCCCAGTCACCATCACAACAAGGCGGGCAAAAACAAGCGAGTTTTCTGGTCCAAATTTCAAATATTGGGTTATCAGAGCTTCGAACCGAATGAAAGCCACAAGTC
This sequence comes from Larix kaempferi, assembly GCA_027924585.1. NCBI lineage: Eukaryota > Viridiplantae > Streptophyta > Pinopsida > Pinales > Pinaceae > Larix > Larix kaempferi. The sequence goes on along the minus strand of BSBM01000655.1, from coordinate 1,686,699 downwards.
CCAGGCACAGTCTTGCATTCCCATGCATGTGAACGATCTATGTCTACCACCTCCCAAAAAAATCTCTCCACATGTCTCTTTCTTGTGGATTATACTCGCATAGTTGATTCCTCTCCCATTACTGACGTGCACCACCTGACTATAGATTGAGCATTTAGAATAGTAGATTCTGTAGATACTTTCAATTCCTCTCTTCGTAGGGCTGTTTTGACACATGCTCCGGCTCCATCATGCTCTCCTTTACCATGCCCAGTCTCAAAATAGTTCCACATATGTGGCACTTTGTAGTTTTTATGCAATGAACACAACCACTGAAATATGCGTGCATTTTTGAACTGACCAGCAAACCCATCATACCAAATCCAGTGTCGGTCCATCTGTATGTTCCTTCCCTTCAAGTGATCATAGAACATGATGAAGCAATGACGTACATAGTGGAAGTCGTGGCACCTATCATCACTTATGTAGAAGTGATATTCCTTCAAAATTTCTCTTTGCTCTTCAGTGCTATTTGGGCCATGCCTATATGTGATATGGACCATCAAGGAAACCTGCTCAGAGTGATAATACTGACTTTGGATCTCATTTTGAGGTTTCAGAGTGTAGTTCTCGGCAAAATCAACAACTGAAAGTATAGTACCAAGGGGAAATGTATCTCTGCATATTCTAAACTTCTCATCCTGCCATCGTGCCACATGGACATGCTGAACATATTGATGTGTCTTTTCAATAAATTCCTTGATGAAGTCACTAACTTGTACCTGGTGACACAAAATGATCTCAATGTCAGTTTTTTGTTGTAAGTAAGGATTGAAATGTAACCGTTACAACATAATTTTATAGATATAAATGCATACCTGAGATGTCACCAATTGTATTTTTTTGCTTTCTTCCCTGGGACTATTTCATAGTTGATATATTTGAAACTTTTCATGTCTGTAACCATTTTCCCAAATTCACTGTCTCCATTCTCGTGCATACATTGGCTCAATAATGCCATTCCAGCACAGTTGGAGCATGTTCCATCCAAACAAGATTTTGCATAGTATGTTTGCCCCTCGGGCCTATTGCACATGATGCTATGAATGAATTCTCTTGATGAAGTCGGTGGTATTGTCATGGAGCAATCCCGCACAATGTTAGTATGCAACACACGACGAATGTACAAAAATGTTTCATAGTAATATTCATATTCTACATGGTATCTACAACAACAAGTGTTACGAAGAGTATTTATTCTAACATACCATGGCTTACATTTCTCAAAATATGTTTGCCCCAAGTTCAATTGTCTATGCTCAATCTTAAATTTCTCGTAAAGCTCTGTTTGTGTTATATCAAGAATATGCTTAGTATGTGGTTCACGATCCTTTGAACCCCTTCTTAGTTTTAGTACATCCTTTCGGTTTGAAGAAGGCCTTGTGTGATCATGCCAAAAATTGTGCACTAGTCCCTTTACTGCATCAACTAGCTTCATGTCACGACGTGGCAACCGACCAACAAAGGCCCAAAAATCTGTCTGATCGGTTGTGTCAAGATGTTCTCTTCTAATAGAATACCTACGGAGGGTTTTTACATTCAAATTAACTAGTTCGGATGTAGGCCTGAGAATACGAAGGGCCCTGGTGTTCTTATCTGCAATTGATTGTGACAACACACGACGAGCAGCATTGCGGTCCTTTGAACGTGTGTTCTTACCAATTTTACCAAATGCATCTACTAGGCTTTTAACTATATGAGAACTTGGTTCAGAATTCTTTATCATCTTTATCCCTAACTTTTTCCTAACAACATTCATGCTCCTAGATTTTAACAATGATAAAAATAATCTACATTTATCTCCATCACATTTAGAAACAAAATATTTATCAAGTATCTGTTGAGTTTGATAAGCAATACTACGTTTAGATAGCGTACCTTCAATGGAATTCATAAGTCTTTCATCAACTTGTATACGCTTCGGAGTTCTTCGACGTGTGCTTGCTAATGGAGGTAAGGGGGTTGGAATTGTACCATGTAGCGCATCACCAAGACGCTCTGGCGTTTCAGTAGTAGCTTGGTGTCCTTCATTCTCTTCCTGGTAGTTGGATGGTGGAAGTCCAACATCCTCATCCATGGTCTGTGGAAGTCCAACATCCCCTTGTGGAAGTCCAACATCCTCATCGATGGTGTGGATAACATTCTCTTCTTCAACAGTAGGAAAAATGTCCAACGCCTCTCTGACTTCATCGCTTGTATAACCACATCCGGATAGCAAATTGGGTGTTTCTTCATGAGCTTCATCTTGAGATGGTAACTTATCACTTTGACTTGAAGTGGGAATTGAAACATCCCCTAATGAGCACCTACGTTTTGCTTCTTGATTACTTCCATGGGGTGCTTGTTCAACAACTATTGTGGAAATTGAAGGTCCCTCTTGTCATGGATTAATAGGATGAACCATGGTATCCTCTACAATTGGATTTGGATTAGTTTCCAAAGAAAGCCTCTGATTCATCATGTATATTATTTTCTTTTCTTTCTCTTCTTCAATGACTTCTTGAGATCTCTTCTTCCTTGTTGATTTGTTTACTCGGTTACATGCATTCCCCATCACCACAATGATCAATTCAATATAGTTTGTTTTTGTTGCTCCTCAATTACAAGCTCTTCAATAATAAGCAAATGGAAGTTCTTCCTTGTTGGTCTTGAAGCTTGATATCTTATCTTGTGTGCTCCTCAAATATAAGCAAAATGAATCTTTCAAAGGCCTTATCTTTGGTGTTCTTCAATTGGAGATTCTTCAAGCTTGCTAATTATTTTCTTCAAATATGGCCATATAACCCAACACCACAGTGATCAACCATGAAAGATGTCCTCAATGTTGCACCTGCATAAAAAAAAATGATGGAGTTGGTGTAGAATGTGAAAATTTTCAGACGCGGGCTCGTACTGTTCGAAAAATCACGGGATTATTGTTTTCGTTCGGACAGAGTGAAGTTGCTCTCGGACAACAACAGGCCATTATTTCTGGAGTTGCAAAATGCGTACGCGCTATAGAAATACAAAACGCGTGCGCGATATGTAGTGAAAAAATGCGAACGCGATATAGTCAAGCACAATAAATAGGTTAGGTGCACGGCTAGGGAAACGAACAAAATCAAAGAAAACTAATAATTTATATGGTTGCATACAAAACAAATGTTTTGTATGGTTTAATACCCCCTAGCTCTCTCCCAATAATCCCTAGATACCCCCTATCTCTTTCTAAATATCTGTCCCTCATTCTCCCTACATGTTTCTTTCATGTTTCTTTCTCTCCCTTCAACCATGTCTCTACCACCCCACTCTCCATCTCTCCACCTTCTCTTTATCTTCGTCATTATCCCTCCCTATAGAACTCTCTCCCTTCTTCTCCCTTAATCACTAACCCTCTATGCCTTTATCCCTCCCCCCTGCCCTCTCTGTCTTACCTTGTTCCTAGAGCCCCTCCCCCATAAAGGCCTTTAGACCCTCTTCTAAACATTAATCCCTAAGTGCATAAGTGCACAAGATGATGAGGAGGAGGAGGGTGATGACAATGAAGATGATCATGATGTAGATGAAGATGATAAAGATGATGAGGAGGAGGAGGGTGATGACAATGAAGATGATCATGATGCAGATGAAGATGATAAAGATGATAATGTTGATGAAGATGATGGTGATGATGATGAAGATGTTGATGATGATGGTGATGAAGATGTTGATGATGATGGTGATGATGATGATGATGAAGATGATGGTGACATGATGGAGATGTTGATCTGATGAGGAAGATGATGATGATGATGGTGATGATGGTGATGATGATGAAGATGTTGATGAGGACGATGATGGAGATGAAGATGATGATGATGAAGAAGATGATGATGATGGAGATGTTGTGTTGATGGGGAACCTAGAGATGACAATGATGATGAAGATGGTGATGGTGATGGTGATGGTGATGACGATGAAGATTTTGATGATGATGCTGATGGCGATGATGATGAAGATGTTGACGATGATGGTGATGGTGATGTTTAGATGATGATCATGATGATGTTCAGAAGATCATGATGGTGATGATGGTGATGATGATGGAGAAAATGACAATGATGGATATGTTGATGAGGAACCTGCAGATGCCAATGATGATGATGATGGAGATGTTGATGAGGAACCTACAGATGCCAATGATGATGGTGATGACGATGAAGATGTTGATGATGATGGTGCTAGTAATGATGACGATGATGATGATGATGAAGATGATGGTGACATGATGGAGATGTTGATCTGATGAGGAAGATGATGGTGATGATGATGGTGATGATGATGAAGATGTCGATGACGATGATGACGGTGATGAAGATGATGATGATGAAGAAGATGATGATGATGGAGATGTGTTGATGGGGAACCTAGAGATGACAATGATGATGAAGATGGTGACGGTGATGACGATGAAGATTTTGATGATGATGCTGATGGCGATGATGATGAAGATGTTGACGATGATGGTGATGGTGATGTTTAGATGATGATCATGATGATGTTCAGAAGATCATGATGGTGATGATGGTGATGATGATGGAGAAAATGACGATGATGGATATGTTGATGACGAACCTGCAGATGCCAATGATGACGATGATGGAGATGTTGATGAGGAACCTACAGATGCCAATGATGATGGTGATGACAATGAAGATGTTGATGATGATGGTGTTGGTAATGATGATGATGATGATGATGATGATGATGAAGATGAAGATGATGGTGACATGATGGAGATGTTGATCTGATGAGGAAGATGATGATGATGATGATGGTGATGATGATGAAGATGTTGATGACGATGATGATGGTGATGAAGATGATGATGATGAAGAAGATGACGATGATGATGGTGATGAAGATGATGATGATGAAGAAGATGACGATGATGGAGATGTGTTGATGGGGAACCTAGAGATGACAATGATAATGAAGATGGTGATGGTGATGACGATGAAGATTTTGATGATGATGATGATGATGCTGATGATGATGATGATGATGATGATGATGAAGATGTTGACGATGATGGTGATGGTGATGTTTAGATGGTGATGATGATGATGATGATGATGATGGAGATGTTGATGAGGAAGGGGGAGATGACAATGATGATGAAGATGTTTATGGTCATGAAGATGATGATGATGGTGATGGTGATGATGATGGAGATGTTGAAGATGATGGAGATGGCGATGAAGATGATGATGATGATGATGATGGTGAAGATGATGAAGAAGATGATGATGATGGAGATGTTGACCTGATGACGATGAAGATGATGATTATGGTGATGATGATGAATATGTTGATGCTGATGATGATGGTGATGAAGATGATGATGATGGAGAAGATGATAATGATGGAGACGTTGATGAGGAACCTACAAATGCCAATGATGATGATGATGATGGTGATGACAATGAAGATGTTGATGATGATGGTGATGGTAATGATGATGAAGATGATGATGATGATGGTGATGGTGATGGTGATGTTTAGATGATGATGAAGAAGATGATGGTGACATGATGGATATGTTGATCTGATTCAAGGAAGATGATGATGATGATGATGATGGTGATGATGATGAAGATGTTGATGATGATGATGATGGTGATGAAGATGATGATGATGAAGAAGATGATGATGATGAAGAAGATGATGATGATGGAGATGTTGATGTTGATGGGGAACCTAGAGATGACAATGATGATGAATATGGTGATGGTGATGGTGATGGTGATGACGATGAAGATTTTGATGATGATGGTGATGGTGATGATGATGAAGATGTTGATGATGATGGTGATGGTGATGTTTAGATGATGATCATGATGATGATAATGATGATGGAGATGTTGATTTGATGAGGAATATGATGATGATGGTGATGATGATGAAGATGTTGATGATGATGATGATGGTCATGAAGATGATGATGATGAAGAATATGATGCTGATGGAGAATATGATGCTCACAACTCCCTCTAGTCTCTCTCTCCCCAACCATCAATCTCTCTCTCTCTCTCTCAAACACACACACATACACACACATTATGTCACTTTCCATTCTCAAACCCATCCCCCCTCCATCCATATCTATCTCCAACTTTCTCCCTCCATCCCTCACCCTACCTTCTCTCCCTCCCTCTCTCATCGCCTGTCTCTCACCTTCTATCCCCCCCTCATCTTTCCCTCAACCTATCCCAATCTCTCCATCACTCCCTCTCTCTCCATCGCCACCACTCTCTGCATGTCTCCCACCAACACTTTCTGTCCCTCCCTTCCTATCTCTTATTTCGTTCTATCCCCATCTATCTCTCACTCCCTCCAAATCCATTCCTCCCCATTGTTCCTCTCCCTCCCTCGCTCTATGTCTCTCCCCCCCTTGTATTCTTTATTTCTCTCTCACATCCCCCTTGCCTCCATCCATTCCCCCTTGTCACTCAAGTCTCACTTTCAACTTCTAATCCTATACCTCTTCAGAACCTATTCTACTCCTAATAGTGCTCTCAAGCTCCACTACCCTTCACCCCCTATAGCCCATCATGTTCTCATTCCCTTTATCTCTCCCCACTCAAGCTTCCAACATCCTTCTAAGCCCTTGACCCTTTCCCACCCCTATTAAATATTAACCATAGATTCCCTTGACCCTTCCCCACCCCTTCTCAAATATTAAACAAAAATTCCCTTGACTTCCACACCCCCTCTTTCTCAAGTATTAAACATGTATTTTATGATTTGAATAACGCGAGCGCGTTTTGTAACTATATAACGCGTACGTGTTATGTAGTTATATAACGCGTACGCGTTAAGTATTGATATAACGCGCACGCGTTATTTAGTTATATAACGCGTACGCGTTATTTAAATCTAAAAGCGCGGCAATATTTTTGAATTTAAACAGGCCGAGTCACATGCTCACATGTCAACAATAATCCTATGTGTATGCTTTGGAGTTTGCTTCGGTAATTCCAAACCTGTGCTATGTTAATGAAAAAACAAAGCTAATTGGGTATTTCTTCCAGTTTCTGGAGAAGCCTGTGCTTAGCCACTCGTTACAATATGCTACACAGAGTCATTTTTGACGAAATCTTAGACACAAATAGCATTTTTTCTGCAGATTCCAAATATGTAACTTTTATTTTGAAATATTAATTTTTCCTATTTTCTTTCAATTTCTTTTCTGTCCTACCTCCTTAACTCGTGAAACACATTGTTAGTGTTTCTTCCATAACTTTTTCAATTCTCAATCATTTCAAAAAAAAATTGTATGGTGCACAAGAGGACACTAACCTCCACGTTCTATGAAAAACCCATTTCAAGATTTTTGCATTAAGACCTTCAAAGGCTCTACCCACAGAAGAGGTACTATTTTCGAGGTTTGATCACTTAGACAATTATAAAAAAATTATAAAATTACTAATTTAATTTTCAAAAAATAATGGCGCACAAGTGCTATGTGTTCTCTACATGCATGCCGATTTTTGTAGCTTGATTCCATCATTTAGGCCCTCAAAGGCTCTACCCACAAAAACATATACCTTATCATTTGCCTGAAAAATAAAAAGTGTCTGTTAGGAAAAATGAAACTTGACATAGCTATGCAAATTTTCAATACATAAAAGTTATATATTCAGAAACGTGATTCAATTTCCTACATTTCATCTTTTTTACTCAATGCAAGATATTTTCCGTAAGTAAATCAAAAAATCCAAGTAAGTTGAGGGATGCCTGCTTTTTCAGTTTTCTATTGCATCTAACGTGCCAAAAGTGACCCTCATTAGCTTGCACTGACCCTTTAATAGTGTTTAACAGGGTTTGTGAATGAAGATTTTTTGAGGTTTTGGGTCAACTCAAAGATCTTCAAAACCTGGGGGGCATGTACAAACTATGCCCTTGAAACTTTGACACATGGAAGTATGTCGGGTACTCAATTTTTTGTCAGATTTTTTATATAGAACATTGTCAAAAATATTGTCGATTTTGATAATATTTATCTTATGCCACTTATATGAGCTTATCTCATTGGGGAAAGTTGAATTGGTTCTCCCTTGAGTGACATCCAAGCTAAACAAGGTCCACGATTTAATATTTGACAGTGAGTTCTATAGTGACCATGTCACTTGGTTATAGTGACCCATGCCTAAGGTGTGGGAACTTTGCCATCGATGTAAAAAAAATGTATGATTCTTGAGACAAGAAATATTATTGCTATGCATAATTCAAGCAATAGCATATGTTTAAGGCCCTCGCCTTAAGAGGCTTTGGGCACCTTCATTGCATGATCACCTTGGTGGTTGTTAACCGACACAAATAGACATGACATGAGGTTGATGGATAAATGAGTCAGTTTTGGAGTGCCTTGCCTTGTCGACAAGGCACACCATAGACATGACATGCATCCTTGCCTAAAGGTTGGGTGCATCTCAAACATTAGTTGGATAGACCAAGAGAATCTTAGTGGGAACTTAGCAAGACATAGGAGTTTATCATGGGAAACCTCATTTGTAGGCATGTAGTATGCATGATAGATGAAGTAGCACTAAGAACTAATTATATTAAATAAGACTTGTATAGACTTGATTGTGCACGCATTAGCTGGATGGACTAAGTGGGTGAACTTGGTTAGATGCACATCATCTAGGAGCACTTGGGAACACATCACATGGATGGATGTTGGCTTTGTGCCCTGCAATGAGCATACATAAGGTTTTGGATGGATGCATGTCAGACTATTGAATGAACTTGGTGGAGTAGGAATTAGTTGCATTTGATGGTTTGTAGTCTAAGGTGAAGTTAATTATGGGAAAACCTTAAGTAAAAATGTGTAGTCTTAGTGTAGTAGGTGCAAGTTTGCTAAGCCCTTTCGGTCGAGGCAAGGTAGTTCCACATGACCTTAGGTGCCAAAGGGAAGTTGGGAAAACTCCAATTTTGAAGAAAAAAAATTTGGTTGACTGTATGTCCATGACAATATGGGTAACATTGATAGACATGGTACATGATGTGGCACTATGTGACAATAATGTTGGTATGTTGTATAATTGAATTTCATGTGTGGTGTTCATGTTATGACATGTGCCACTTGTAGGGTGGTGTCACCTATTTACATAAAACACACTATCAAAAACTAGTTGATTCTACACATCCATGTGTGATGTTGATGTTATGACATGTGTGACTTGTGGGGTCGTGTCGCTATTAAAATAAAACACACTATCAACTACTCGATTCTAGACATTCTTGGATTCACTTTCAATGATATCCATTAATTGCAATATATTCCTATTAGAGTTAATTCATGCATTACATATTGTAATAAAGTTCATTTTGTAGGGTAAGCTAGATTAGTATATTCTACTATTAAGATTATCACAAAATATTCATGTCGACATTTCAAGGTACCGAATCAAATTCCATCATTAGGGAAATAAATCTCTATATTCCACAAATTGATATTCCAAATGAAACATGCTAGAGAGATCATAAAACCTAAATTAGTATAATTATTGATAAATATATGATCACCCATACATAGGGTAGCTAACATGTGCCACATTGAATGTGTATTTATACAAACGAGTTTTAACATTTTATGTTTCTTCAAGTTCCATTTTGGAAACATTGGTTTTTGGGAGAGTATCAAAGAAGCATCCCAAAGTTCCTCCCAAGGTTTTTAAACCTAGTGCTCTCAGACTTGGACTCTTCCATGAGGACACTGTTAGACAATGTAGTGTCTTGTTCTATGTGATCCATGACCCAATAGGGACATCTCAATAGTCTTCCTCTTCTATCTCCATGTGTCTCTCTAATTCATGTAAAAGGTGTAGAGGTGTTTCCTTTTAGCATGTAGCCTTCAAATGATGTGTAGCTTTTTATCTTGTTATCTTTAGTAAATATGTTATTTTGTTTACTTCTCATAGTGAGTAGTTTAACTTCTTTTAGCTTATGCTTTTCCTTTTAGAGTGTAGCTTGTAGGAGTTGCTATTGTACTTCTACAATTTATCATTAGTGTTTGTACTTTTAGTCCCATTTTGGTCTTTTGAAGGCAATACTAACAATCTCTTAGCTTATTGTATCATTGATCATCCTTGATCTTTTATGTATCTTCGGAAATGCTTTGACATTGTAAAGAAATGGAAAAGATTTAAAATTCTATGTTTAGATTTAGAAAATTTTGTTGCGGAAACTCTAAAATTCTCCATTGCATTGCAAGTGGAATACATACTTTGGAAATGGAGCAAAATATGAAGAAATTATTTTGTAGGATTCATTCTACTTGGGAGAATTTGTTAAACAAAAAGTGGTGCCATTCTTCAAAAGATATAATATCCATGCCAAATCTCAAACTCCACCATGATGTACCGTGTCACAATCACAATGCAAAACCATGTGCATGTTCAAAATGTTTTTGCACTTGTTTGTGCCCTAGATTCAAAATTTGCTAACCCTTTTCCATTAGTTTGTTTCCAAAACACACCTAAATTGCACCAACTCTATAGCACCTATTAGCCTTGAGGCCTACTTGTAAAACCTTTCTCTCTTTAGTTGTTGCATCCATAACCTTTTCTTTTCCTGTTTCATTATTCCATTTCCATGATCTATCATTGCTCATTTCAATCCACATTCCCTAACTTTCACTTACCTTAGTTTCATGTCTTAATTTGTGCCCCCCACTATGAAAAAATCATTTCTTCTTACCATCTCCCTAGTGCTTCTCGCAACTTAATCTAAACCAAGCCAAATACATGTAACTATACCTAAATTATGTCCCACAACCAATCTAGTTTAGTTTACGCATGCTCTGTGGTTTCCCTTTTAGGGATCTCTACAACCTTGTAGTACACAAATTCATTTACCTATGAAAGTCATCTTGTTTGAACCTCAATAATCACACTCTACATTGTTTTTTTTTCTTACCAATCCTATTAAACCAATCATGTTGTGGTAACTCTAAATCAAAGTTAAGAAAAGTTAACGACTAACACATTCCCTCATAAATTTCAAAACCCTTATGTGTTACACCAACATGAAGAATTGTGTTGTGGATTCATATGGTGGAACAATGATGTTTTAGAATAGATAAATAAGAAACTCGAGATTTCAAGAAATGGTGAGAAGACGTTAATCACAATAAGTTCAATGGAATTGAGTATTAGGGTAATTGAAGATGTTGATCAACATTGAATTAAATGCAAAAGTACACCAATGTCTAAAGGATGATATGAATATGTTGCCTTGAATAAAAAAATAGATAATTGTATGCAATAGATCTTGAAATAGATGTCAATAAGAAGCTCATCTCCAACAAGGGAGTTTAAATTGATCAAGGAAATTCAACATGCCACATATCATATGGAATGTTTAGTTCATGACCATTTCTTCCCAAATTGAAGTTAGATTTTTAAGTTTAATGGGAAGAATGTCAAGCTAAGTGTATAAGTGTATGATGTGTTGTGTTATTTTTAGGCATAAATTGTACATTATAACACATTTTTGGGGGCTCCAAGTTCATGACTTGGAGATATTTTATGGTTAATTTAATACAATCAGAAAAAAGGTGCTTGACTATGAGTTTGTTGATTTTCTTGGTTAAGGGTTTCCATGATAAATCTTTGTATATGTGTCATTGTTTCTATTTTTTTTTTAATATTATATTAGCATTGTCTTTCTTGCATAGATTTATCATACTCTTTTCTAATTACCATATGGACAAACAAATTTGAAAGATATTTCAAGGTCACCCCCACTCAAGGTGAAGATGAGAATACCTCAATAGAATCAATATACTTAGAAGGTGTCTCCTACCACAAGTTTATATGGTGGGACAACAAAACTAAAGTCCCATATTTAAAGTGAGAGATGTTTAAATCAAATTTTGTTAAAATATTTCATGACAAGTAAAAATAAGGCAATTATCTTCACCAATCTAACTCACCTTCAATAGAGAGAATTTATTGGGTATATACTTATGAATTGGAGATATTGGCTATTCTAATCTTAAACTTGGACAATGATAAAAGCTAAAAATGTGTGTTGAAGAATTAGCAAGATAAGTACAAAACAAAACATATATGTGGAACATGGCCTCATCATATAATCTCAACCCAAAGCTAAGATGATAGAAAATGAGCTCCCCAACCAATAAAAACAGTCATGCTCTATGAAAGATAGACCCAATATATACCATTGAATACACATGATGAAAATCAGAGACCAAATTCAGAATCCAAGAAAAATATACAAAATAAATACTACAAATGTAAGGATAATTGGATCCTAGGGAAAAATTACAAGACCAAGGAAATGTATCACTCCAAAATCATGAATGATGACGAATTGGGAATCTTTACTTCCAACTTATATGAAGAAGACAAAGAAGAAAACGCTAATGATATCATATTTGAATCATGATAATGGAAAAGGATGCCTGAAAATATCATTGGTAGTTATAAATGTCATGACTCAAAGATGAAACAAAAAAAATATGATGAATAAAACTTGCCCAATAACTCACAAACAACTATGGCATAAATCCCTTAAACTTAGCCTTGATTCTCAAAGGGATAGTGAAAAAAACTAATGTAATTGCACTTTTGGACTCAAGAAGTACATACAACTTCATTGGTATCAATATTGTAAAGATTATGAATCTATTTGCATATCCAATTAAAGTTATTAGAGTTGAAATGGTAATGAGCAAAAATATTACAAAAATAGTCATGTCAATAGGAATGGAAATGGTATTCAATGTTGATTCATTGATTATATTAGGTACATACACTACCAATCTACAAGAGTAATTCATTAAAATCATCTGTTAAGGAAAATGCACAAGTTGTACAATGATATTCCAAAACTATTGCTTCATGTCCAGAAAGGACACTAAACTCCAAAATATCTACAACTTGCATAAACAAATGTCTCGAGAGAAAAGAAGGAAAATAAACCAACATATAAGCTTCTGACCTAAACAACCAATTGGAACATCCTAGAGGATTATGCATGATGGTTCTATTACCTATTATAGTAGTTTTGCAAATTGATTCATATAGTTAAACACAATTAAACATAATACAATGGCACACAACATATCAACACATTAAACAGAAATTACTTTGAAAAATCTTCTCTTGGGGAAACACAACAAACTAGTGAGCTTTCCTCTCATCTATTAATCAAACACTCATAACAGATGTTAACAACTGTGAGTTTCTATACCACAAATCACACTTCATTACATGATCATGTTACACACACTTGCATAGCCATTACACCTTATTTATAGATGCAATACAACCAACTTCTCATTAATGACAATCCATAACTTCCTAACTACATTCGGTTATTTTGTTATAGTCGACTTGGCTAGGTCAACTTTGGTCAATTTCCCATTGAGCTTTAGTTGTTTCATCAACTTCCCGTCCAACAGTTGTTTTCCTTCAACTAAACAACTATTACATTCGATTAGTTAACTAGGTCTCCACCATTTGCCGATTCTGAATCCAATCAACTTATACCAGTCGACTATCAACCTTTCGAGTCAATTTACATGCAAAGAATATAACATTCCTAACATTCTCCCACATTTTTTCTTCTTTGCATAAACAATATATTCATAACTTCAATTCATTCTAATAGGGCTAACAATCCCATCTTTTCCATACACCAGGAAAACTTCTATGTGCTTAATGACTTGGTTAATGAGTCTGGAACATTCTTTACCGTGTCTACCTTTTCCATTAACACCTTCTAGTTCTCCACAATCTCTCTCACAAAATGGTATTGAACATCAATGTGTTTCATCTTTCAATAATATGTTGGATTATTTTCCAGGAAGATTGCACTCTAACTGTCACAATCCAAACTAACAACGTGTTTATCAAACCAAACATTTGAACACAATCTCTACATCCAAACAAATTCCTTACATGCATGAGTAGCTTCCATGTATTTATCCTCAGTAGTCGATAGTGGAAAAATGGAATTCCTCCTACTCATCCAATTGACTACTCTATCAAATAAATTGAACACATATCTATTGGTTGACCATCTGCAGTCGATATCTCCATTCTAGTCAGAATTGACAAATCTATGCATATTGATTTCCTTATTTTCCTCAGACTTTCCTTCATAACAGATTGTATAATCTGTCGTTCCAAGCATATACTTGAATACTCTCTTTGTAGGGACCCTAACCTAGGTCCTCTGTTTGTTTTACATCTCTCAATAAAATCTGTCTTTTACTGTTTACATTCTGTTTCATATTTATGTTTTCTAGTTTTTGTTGTTTCTATTGGCTGTAAAAACAATATTTACAGTTTCAAATAAATATATATCTACTAGTTATTGTTCTAACATCAAATGAAGGTTTTCATTCTTAGCAGCATACATATAAGCAAGGTTTTCATTCTTAGTAGCATACATATAAGCATGTAATTTACCATACTAATCTCTTAAGTTACATGATATTACAGAAGTAAAATTTACAGAGTTAAAATCCATTTATACCTGACTGAAAAATACCTGTAGATAGCTAGTAGATCCACCCTTGTTGTTGTTCCCTTTTTTTGAATGCCTTGCTGTTTCCCTTGGCTGTTTCCTGCAACCAAAAACCTTCCCCAAAACTCTGAAACTCAACCAACCCAAACAGTTTTTCCACCCTGCCAACTGGCGAGGTCTCGCCGACCACCCAGCTCTAAAGGTACCCCTTTGGACCCCCGAGCCCAAATCGAGTACAAGCCAACCTGCTCTCCCTTCTCTGTTTTCTCCAACAAAAATATCCTTCTCCTCTCTATAATTTTCTCCTTGCTCTCTAAATTCTCCAAAAATATCTAAGGTAAAAGATGCCCCCTTGCTTGCCCGACCATCCTTCCCCTTAACCCCTTTTCCTGCCGACTCAATGCTCCCAATTACTACCCTTATCCTTTCCATTCAATTCTAGCTAAGATGTCAGTCCTCCTTTTCTCCCTCGAGACATGTCCACATTTATTGATACCATCAATACATTAATTAATTAATTAATTAATTTATAAATGAATTATAAATATTATCCCTTTCTTTTATGTAAACACCGTATGTAAAAGTCAACTAAATTATTAATGCGGTTCCACCGCCATTGTCTTTTCAAGTGGTCATAATTACAATTTAATTAATATTTTAATTTATTAACTAAAATACAATATAATTATAAACTTTCATATAAAATGGCATAAGGTAACATCTTCCTTAATTAATTCATAATTAATTTAGAATTACTTTATAATTAATTCATAATTAATTTAGAACTAATGCATAATTAATTCAAAATTAATTCGTAATTAATTCATAATTAATTCACAATTAATTTATAACTAATTCATAATTAATTTATAATTAATTCATGATTAATTCACAATTAATTTATAAATAATTCATAATTAAATTATAATTGATTCATAATTGATTAACTTATAATTAATTTATCATTTTCATGAACAATTCCCAAGTGTGTACCCAACACTTGTTTATCAATTTCATATTACATCTATTCGTAAATTATCCTATGTTCCAATTAGCTTCTGCATGGTCATCATAAAATTTAATAGATATAAATTAATTATTATCCATACTACTTTAATTAACATTACAATAATCATTTAACATGTTAACCCTTAGTCTTTACTAATCAAACTCATTAACATTTACTTAAGCGTTACTAACCAAATGCATTATTTAATATCTAATTTAACCGTAACTTGTTAATTAACCAACATAGATCCATCTTAAACTCGTATCTATCAAGCACCGAGAGGGATCCAATTTCTTGAGGTGTATTTTTTTTTAAATTTAAACTCAAGAAATTTGATCTCTCTTGATTGATAGATTCGGGTTTAAAATTTAAGTTTTTATTTTATAAATGAACATCTATTTTTTAATTACTTTTGATAATATTTTATTTTATGAACCAACATGGATTTTTTTTAAATACTTTCCATAATTTTTTTATTTTATGAGCCGACATGAATTTTTTTAATTATTTGTTAGTAACAAACATTACATCACAAACGTTACAACATCTCCCCCATACTTACTTTACTTTACTTTACTTTACTTCTTTTTACTTTAATGTTACAAACGTTACTAATGCTATATCACATTAAAAGATCTCTCCCATAATATTCACTATCACTATTACTTTACTTCTTTTTACTTTAATGTTACAAATGTTACTAATGTTACATCATGTTACAAGATCTCTCCCATAATATTCACTATCACTATTATTTTTGGCCGACATGTTACTAATGTTATAACGTTATATCACGTTACAAGATCTTCCCCATACTAGGCTGTAGAGCGCCTCTCGGCGCAATCATTAATGTACAATAATTAATTATTAAGTGACACTGGTTAACATTATTACTTAGCAATATTTCACGCAATTCATAAATATGTAGGCGAGTTATGTAAGCGTAGCTACTGCTTACATACCTCGCGTAAGTACACTAAAAGTAATAATTCACACACATCAATCATAATCATGAAACTTATTCTTTACTGACACAAGTTTTAACATAGTTTGCAAGGTGTCGCCTTTTACCTAACTATATCTTATTAAGTTACAACAAATTCATACATTATCGAGTTACGACACATAATCAATCAAGGTCTTTCCCACACACATAGTTAGATCTTGTTTCCATCCCAACTTCGAGCTACACCTATATACCTATATCATCACTAACTTCCACATCCTATCCTGTCCTCTGCTAGATTACCATGAAATGTCAAGCCATGACCGGTTCTAGCTAGAACCCATAAGCAGAAGTGTCGATTACATCGACCAAGCTTCCCCAACAGGAAACCACTAGTCATCATCACACACCTTGGGGACCGCGCCATAGCACATCCCTCCTATAACTCTAGGTTTCGGGGATAAACGATGGGTAAAGCCTCCACCCCCCTAATGGAACAAGGGACTATGTCTACCCGACATAACAATAGCGTTGCACTTGTACTCGGTTTGTCATCGTATAACCAATATGGGTGGTTGAGTTTCCTAAAACCTTACCCTACCCATGTCATAATATACATCATAATAATAATCATGAGAAATTAAATAATGCATCACTCACATACCATTTATCTTTCGAAGTCCATGTTCTCGAGGCTCTCCCACTTCGTAGGATCCAGCATCACTTAGCCGTTTTAACCTGTAAGTCAGGCCTCGACATACAATATAGAGTATCATGCATAAATCCTTAACATATACACATACATTTCATAATAACATAACAATAATAAACTCATTTATTCGCCATGCACCTGGCATAACATTCATTTATTCAACATATAACTGTAATGGTATCCACGTACCCATCATTCAGTAATTTGCATATATAATTAACACCTGATACATATCTAACATTGACTACCAATCATAATACTAACATCATACACACACACATATATATATCGGAAAAATAATAGAACCATATGTCCACAATGTCGTCAAACCGACGAAGTCTCACAATCAAACAAATACAACATATAATAGTAGTTCAAGTAGTAATGTCAAAATGGGGCATTACATACACCCACCCTTCAGAAAACTTCGTCCCAAAGTTATGGTAAAAAAGTGTGGGATAATCACGACGCATAGTCTCTGCGTCCTCCCAGGTAGCAGAGCCTGGGCTATATCGGTCCCACTGGACCTTAACCTGGTCCACCAAGCAGTGCCTCAGCTGTTTAACCCTGCGGTCCAAAATACGCAACAGTTCGATCCTGATGGTCCCCTCGTCCGAAACGTGCAGTTCCTTCCAATTTATTTTATGAGACTCATTAGCTACATAATGTCATAAAAAAGATGCATGAAAAACATTATGAGTTTTGTGCAACAGTTCAACCCTATGCGCATCGGCATAGCTCTTCTGTCTATCCTGAGCTTCTTTAACCGTTGTCTAATCTGAAAAACATGTTCTTCCATCTCTTGAATCAAATCAGGTCCTATAATTACTCGATCCTCTAACCTTTCCCAACTCAATGGTGTCCTACATGGTCTTCCATATAATGCTTCATATCGAGGCATCCCAATTGAGCTATGGTAACTGTTGTTGTAAGAAAAATCTACCAAAGGTAAGTGCTTTTCCCAATGAGTCTGTTGATCCATGACATACAACCTTAGCATGTCCTCCTTCACCTGATTCACTCTTTATGTTTTCCCATCTGCCTCTGGATGGTAAGTAGTGCTTAGGTTCAACTGAGTACCCAAGACTGATTGCAAACTCGTCCAAAACCTGGACGTAAACCTAGAATATCTGTCCAAGATAATCTTCTTGGGAAACCCATGGAGATGAACTACTTCATTTATGAACACACGAGTCACATCTATGACATCATAGGTCTCCTTAACTGGAATGAAGTGAGTAGTTTTGGTCATTTTTTCAATGATGACCATAATGGCATCATGCCTATGAGAGATGAGAGGCAATCCCACCACGAAGTACATGGAGATAACCTCTCACTTCAACATAGGAATGTCATGTGGCTGTAATAATCCTGCCGGGTGGTGATGATCAACTTTTACCTGCTGACACTTAAGGCACCTAGCGATGAACTTGACCACGTCGCTTTTCATCTCTGCCCAAAGGAAGAGTTGCTTCATGTTTGCATACATCTTCTTTACACCCGGGTGTGCACAATACACTACTCTGTGGGCTTCCTTAAGGATAGTCTCTCTAATATCTCTCTCCTTGGGAATATACATCCTCCCTTGATACCGTTGGTGAGCTCCTAATATGGATGCCTAATGAGGGCAGCTATACCAAGAGCCTACTTTAAATGTCAACCCGGGGAACATACAAACTTGAGAGATGCATGCACTATCTGTTCTCTTTATAGGATAATCTCTTGTCACAGTTAAAGGGTGGTATCGATGTTCTAAAGATTGTCTACTAAATGCGAAGATTGTCTACTTAATGTGAAAACTGATTATGCTATGAAATTGAATACTGGAAAGTAATAAATCTGATTAAAAGAATTAAAGTGCTGAAAGCAGTACATATGTTCTGAGAAATAAAGTAGGGAATCTATTCTAAGTAATTTAAAATGCTGAAGTAATTAGATGTTGATCTGTTCTAAGAAGTGAAGATACAAAGACAGTAAATCTATTTGAAATAATTAAAATGATGGGATGATTGAATGCCGATCTGTTCTAAGAAGTGAAGATACAAAAATAGTGAATCTACTTGAAATAATTAAATTGCTGAAATAACTAAATGCTGAGAATGAAAATACCATAACAAAGCTATTCTACTATTGGGGAAACAACGTCTGTAACTACTATCTGCGCACACAATTTGAGTCTTCATCTATCTTATTTTACCAATCTAGAATTGAAATGCGATCATTCTATCCTTACCCATCTACTACTAAGAAGTTAAAAGAAACTAATCACGATGAGAAACTGCAGTGAACTCCAGATCTAAACCATGACATTGAAAGCTAAGCTATTACACATATAATCGTGGATAAAAATATGTGTTGTAAGAAAGAACCTATAGGACTACTGAAATCGTTTTACTGTGCTACGGAATTCATTCTAAACTACTACAGAAAACAATGAATCATTCAATGCTACCATATATCATAGAACTGTTCATCAATGTAAAACGCATACTTGGAAAAATACCTGCAAATAGAAATCTCCTGACCTACGTGTTGGAGGGGCCCTCCCCAAACTGTACTCAGGAGAGAATAAAAACTCAGAAACGCTTGCTGGAATTAATCATCAATCTTTCATTAATATGTAAAATCCATGTCAAAATAGAAGTCTGTACTTCAGTATCTCAATTGTGCAGAAAGCGTTAAAACTAATGTCTTTCACAAAAATAACAGCAGGGGCCTCTCGCTACCTGAGAGGTCCATATTTATACGATTTAACTCTAATCCTAACTGATTGTCAAAGTGCCGATGCATCTTGAAAGTGGGAGTGTGTCCTCTATAAATCAGGAAACAATGTGCCGAGCTTGGTGATCCTTTAGTCTTCTACACGTCCATCCTTTAATAAACCTGAACCTGCTCAATCATGCTTGGTTTCCATATAATCAGTTTAATTGATACGCATTCTAACATACAAGATTAATCGTAAAAACAATTTCATTAAATCATTAAAGTAAAACACTTTTCCCACAATTGAGTGCATTTCGTTACCTTTAGCTGGACTATGGAAAAAGGGTTATCAAATACCTGGAAAAATGGACCCATCATTCTCTCCCCTACTTGAAGGATTCACCCATCCTTGGGTGACTTATTCTTTTCGTCGATGACCTCCTTGATATCCCATGCTGCCACCTTAGGTGCCCCTGCCTATCTGAGATACCCAAAATTTTGATCCTCCCCGGCCCATGCCTTCCTCTCCTCCTCTTCATTAATCTGTTCTTTGAGGACTGGAGAAAGAGAGAATGGAGGATTCAATCTCATCCCAATCCACCTTAGTTGGTTTCTTGCCAAGGATTCTTTATAGAGTGTGGTTTTGAAGAGAGCATCCTTAAGCCTGAGGGGAGAGTGGAGTTCTCTTCATTTTAGATCATTTTCCACCCTGCTCCACCTTTCCCTGATGGACTCATCAAATTCCTTTTGCGTGCTGCGGAGTGTAATGTCGAAGTGACTCACCACCTCCTGTTGTTTGCGAGGAGAATGGGTATCAGCTCCTCGTCCTGAGTGAGGATCCTGTGATTATAAATTATTCCCTCAAGGTGAGTTGGCTCAGGTATGATCATTAATGGAGTTTTCCATTTGGATGCCACATAGAGATGATAGTCCTGTGCTCACTCAATTTCATGGTTCATCCACGAACACAATGCCCTTAACTGGAAATCACCCACATATGGGTTTGGCGACCAGTTGGGTGAGCCAGAAACTATGAAATTGTGCAAGAAGAACTCAATCGGTCTTTCTCCAGCTCTGTGGAGTTCAATGATGCATCAATAAATTCCTTAGGAGTGCTTACCTCTATAGGGAGATCTTTCTTCAATCTCTGAAGCTGGAATTCACCCCATTCTCTTGTAAATAAACTGCATAGACCGCCGATGGTGGTTTGAGGTCATGCATTCTCTCATATATGCTGATAGTAGTGGCAAGAACATCCTTAATTTTGATAATTTCCTGGTCCTTCCTTGCCAATTTGCTCTGTGCTTCGGCCAAATTTTCTTGTAGCTCTAAATTCTTTTGTTCAGCCAGCCTGAGCTCTTCTGCATGGTGCATCTTTAGGATTTGTGTCTTCTCGGCTGAGAATGGGGGAGGTGTGGCCTGGCTTCCTAGCCGGATTCTTAATGCTGCCAACTCATTTCTGAGCCTTTCCAATTCTTCTCGTGCTTCAGTGAGCTGGGAAACGACCTCGGGGTCTTCATTACGTTCTGGAGGGTTTTCCTGAAAGTTACCTTGCTCCTATAAGCTCTGCCCTTCTCCTTTATCCATCTCTTCTTCCGTATCCTGTTTTTCCTCTTCATTCCCTTTCTCTTCTTCATCCTCTTCTTCTTTTTCTTCTTTGTCCTCTTCTTCATCCATAGTGGGATCCTTTTGATCTATAAAAGGATCAATGTCATCATTAGACACATTGGTAATCAGGGGGTTGGGTTCCCTTTCTTTCTCCTTGGAGACACGGATTTTAGAGACCTGTGTGAATCTCTTGCTGCGCCTCTTTGACCCCTGACTACTGGTAGGAATATCTGGGTCTGATTTGGGGGAGTCCTCCTTGGAGTGTTTTAGTTTGAGCAAGGTGTTGGCCACACTGGCCAAGTCGATTTTTCTTTTTGCCCCTGATACAGAGGTGGTCTTAATTTTTGATTCTGATGGCAAGGGTGTAGTCCTCATTCTCTGAATGTCCTCAGCAGACACCACAATGAACTCCTCCTAGGAGAGCTTTGGAAT
This sequence comes from Larix kaempferi, assembly GCA_027924585.1. Lineage (NCBI taxonomy): Eukaryota > Viridiplantae > Streptophyta > Pinopsida > Pinales > Pinaceae > Larix > Larix kaempferi. The sequence continues at coordinate 1,664,724 of BSBM01000655.1, read as the reverse complement.
CTAAACTTTTAGCTCCTCACCAACTATTAGTTTGATCATCCCATGATGGGCCAAAGCATCGTCTTTTCCCTTATCCACCTTCCTGCTCATCTCTGCTAGGGATTGGAGCAGAAAAAATGGAATGCTAATATTGTTGTTTGATGAAATGTGACTTCTGTGCCTGAGAAGCTCTAAAATACGAAAATGGAAAATGGGAACATAGCTTAATCTTCCGGTGCATGTAATATACCTTAAGACAATTGCAGTCATTTCATCCCATGGTACTGGCATGGAGGGTCTCTTGACTCCATTTTTTCCCTCATCATAAACTTCTCCACACTCAAAGAATGATGCTTTTGCTGTGTGGTTTTCCTCCCGATCGTTGCTGCTCCAATGCAGGCCCATTGGAAGACCAGTGTGTTTGGCTATCATGTCCTCATCCACTTTTATGCATAACCCCTTCACCCGGGTGACATATTGTTCATCTTTTATATGCTTGAAGTTTCTTGTGAACTCCTAGGCTATCCCTGTATGGTATCCTCTTAGTCCAAGGATAAATGGCATCTAGCTTGAGTTGCGAATGATCTGTAGGACTCTCGAGTTTTGATAAATGGCATTGTGATCTTCTGGTTCACTCTTTTTAAAACCCTTCATCATTTTTCGAATCTTCTCTATAACCAGACAAACCAGGGCTTTGGGATGCAATTTTATACTTTTAACTTGGTCGAGCTCTGCCTACAGGCTCAAGGAATACAATGGTGGCTACTTCTCGGGAATTCCGGGTGGTTACTTATATGCAAAATCATGGAATATGCTGCACCCTAATTCACTGCCATTATGCACCTATTCTTTTCATCATACCTGTACTTGCCACTTCTAATCCCCTATCTTTCATGATCGACCTCTGCCTTCTTATGATCGACCTCTGTACTTCATGTGGTGAAGGTTGCGATCATGATTTGTTGAGGGTGATGGGACTTTGGTAGCAATCATGAGTTATGAAGTTCATTCCACCATGCCGCCGATTTGAAAATGAAGCTGTCCTCAGCTGACTAGAAACTGTTAAGATTTAATATGCTAAGATAGAAAATAGTAGCATTACATTCCATTTCACAATAATAGCATATACAGGATCACTGAAGAAACAACAAGCACAGCATAAACACAAGAGACACAAATTTATCTTGGGAAACCCTCATGGGGTAGAAAACCCAGAAAATCTTCCTCAATATAGATGACCAGCAATATACAAAGATGCAAACCAAAGACATAATCTCCTCCTCCACCATAGCAGACCTCTCCTCCACAAGTGCGCCTCACTCAAGTGAGTGAGTGTGTAAAATGAGGAATACACCTCCTCTATTTATACACTACTCTGACTTATCTTTTACACAAAACATGTAGGCTCGTATTTAACCAATGGGTTAAATACCCCACTAAAACTGACTGGGCCGACCCCTCTAGGGTGGTCTAATAACCCTTTGACCCACATAACACATACAGGGCCGACCCCCACTAGGGAAGTCTAATAACCCAAGTTACCACATTCCGACGGAGGAATAAACATCTCCGGATATACAATAAGATCTTCATGGAGGAATGAATCATCTTCGAAATAATAAAGTACAAATATAATATTCTTTGAAGTTACAATATCTCAACACTCCCCCTTAACGAGAAGGATATTATAACAGCATCTGAACGAGCAAGGAGTCATCAACATCATACATGATACATCTATAAATCATCGGAAGCTTTCTTCAATTCATCATCATCAGTAACTCAACTGGTTACTGGAACATCAACATCATCAGAGATGATATCACTTGATCATCAGCATCGTCATTAGCATCCTCATCACACGATCATCAGCATCGTCATCACACGATCATCAGCATCGTCACGATCATCAGCATCGTCATCACACGATCATTAGCATCGTCATCACACAATCATCAGCATCGTCATCAACATCGTCATCACACGATCATCAGCATCGTCATCACACGATCATCAGCATCGTCATCACACGATCATATTATAGGATGATCAATCCTGCTCTCTTTAGGATATAGGTCCATGGATGATGCAATCCAGATCAAGTTCCAGGATGATCAATCCTTATCACTTTAAGACAAGTCTCATGTCTAGGGACGATGCAATCCCGACCACAGTGCCAGTCCTTTTTCATACTGGATGTATCACATCTACAGAGCCAGCCCTTTTTCATGCTGGATGTATCACATCTACAGAGCCAGCCCTTTTTCATGCTGGATGTATCACATCTACAGAGCCAGCCCTTTTTCATGCTAGATGTATCACATCTACAGAGCCAACCCTTTTTCATGCTAGATGTATCACATCTACAGAGCTAGCCCTTTTTCATGCTGTATGTAACACATCTATAGAGCCAGCCCTTTTTCATGCTGGATGTAACACATCTACAGAGCCAACCCTTTTTCATGCTGGATGTAACACATCTACAGAGCCAACCCTTTTTCATGCTGTATGTAACACATCTACAGAGTCAGCCCTTTTTCATGCTGGATGTAACACATCTACAGAGCCAGCCCTTTTTCATGCTGGATGTAACCTAGAACAATTCTAGGATTTGTCACGTATATTTTGAACCGAGGTCCAAGGACGACCCAGTCCTATCATGTACCTTTTGAACCGAGGTCTAAGGACGACCCAGTCCTATCATGTACCTTTTGAACCGAAGTCCAGGGACGATCCAGTCCTATCATGTACCTTTTGAACCGAAGTCCAGGGACGATCCAGTCCTATCATGTACCTTTTGAACCGAAGTCCAGGGACGATCCAGTCCTATCATGTACCTTTTGAACCGAAGTCCAGGGAGGATCCAGTCCTATCATTCAATTATCGGAGACCTCATGTCTACGGCTCAATTCAAAGGACCATAGTCCGAGGACGATCCAATCCCCTTACCTGTTCATTCAGGATTTTATTCTCGGAGACATCTTGTCTACGACTCTCTTTAGGACTAAAGTTCAAGGATGATCCAATCCTCACATGTCCACCAAGGACTTCATTCTCGAATACATACGTCTACGGATCCTTTTAGAACATATGTTCAAGGATGATGCAATCCCTCTTCTTTCTCGGAGACATCTGTCTACGGATCCTCTTAGAACATATGTTCAAGGATGATGCAATCCCTCTTCTTTCTCGGAGACATCTGTCTACGGATCCTTTTAGAACATATGTTCAAGGATGATGCAATCCCTCTTCTTTCTTGGAGACATCTGTTTATGGATCCTTTTAGAACATATGCTCAAGGATGATGCAATCCCTCTTCTCAACTTAGACCCTGTCTAAGGACCATCCACCAACCTCTCTATTGGCATTACTAATATAGGTATCCTCATCATCGACCTCACTATCGATGTAGGAAATCTCATCATGAGTGATCACATCACTCCCCCTTTCGAGGAGGGTCCTTCTGAACTATATTAAGTTTGTCTCGGAAAACTTTACTTGAGGTAGAGGTTTGGTTAGTACATCGGCAACTTGTTCACTTGAGGTAGAGGTTTGGTTAGTACATCGGATCGGTAGAAGTTTGGTCAGTTCATTGGTAACTTGTTACAAATTCGAACTTTTAGTTCCTTTCTGCACCATATCTTGGAACACTAGATTCTCTGCCATCTTGATACAACTCTATTTGTCACATAGGATCATAGTTGGGTCTATCTCTAAGTCAAACAATCCTGAAGCCATACTGCTTCATAACTTAGCAGAGCAAGCAGCCATATATTCTTCTTGTGCTAAGAGCCACACTAGACTGCTTCCTTCTAAACCACAAGATCATGGTTGATCCCAAACAATAACATCTTCACGATGTGCTCTTCCTATCTGATACACTTTCTACTCAATCAACATCTGTGCCATCTGAAGTCATGATCTCCAAAAATAGCATAGATCAAAGTCTATCGTATCCTTTAGGTACCTAATCACATGCTTTGCAACTAATAGGTGAACACATCTAGTTTCCACTAGATACTGACTCAAGGTATTCAGAGCAAAGCATATATCTGACCTAGTATTTATTAATGACCCAATAATTTGTCTATACAGAGTTATATACACTAACTCTGATGAGTAATTCACCAACAGCTTCAAGTTGGAATCCATGAGAGTGGACATTCCAACATATCAAGTCCTTTTAATATTTCTCGGCATATTTTCCCTGGTTGAGAAAGATTCCCTCTGAGCCTTTCCATACTTGTAGACCTAGGAAGTAATACATTAATCTGAGATCTTTCATTTTCTTTTATGCATCCATCTATGTGTTCCATCTCTCGTTAGATGGGTCTACTGATATGAACCTCAACATCATTCAAACTCTGAGGTGAGTTTCTTCTTGTATCCATTTCATCTGTGCATAGAAGCCATATTCAACCTTGTAGCAAAGGTTGAGATCCACATCACCCATGATGATCATTAAGCTCATCAATTGATTATCGATCCTGGGTACCCATACAGAACCTGATTCACACTTCTTCTTTAATTACACCATTAAGAGAATGGTCTTATCTATCCACTTGGAGCAAACATCTTGTCATGATTCTCTTCCTCTTTCTAAGAGAATCTTCTAGCCATGAGCCTTCTATATTTTGTTTGATTTGTAAATCTTCTTGTTGAACATCTATCACTTGTTCGATGTTCATCATTCTTCATGATCTTTCCTACATATCAAAATTAAGTACATGATTAGTAATACTTCATAATCATGAAATCATGTTGACATGATAGCCTATTATGCATACAGATATCATTTACATAGTTATGCAACTATCTTGACCAATACTTTGGCACAACACTTTTCCATATCCTGTATGGATACAGTAGCTATCTAGATGCCTTCCATCTCTACCAAAACATACTATCGAGAGTGTGCACAGCTCTCAGCATGTCAGCAAAGAGGTTTCATTCTAGACAAGCAATAATGGAATGTTTGTCCAACTTACCAATCATATGCATATTAGTAGTATACTGTTTCAATGCTCTATGAATGTTTACACTCAGCATGATATATTATGGGAATACAAATATGCATACAAGCTATTACAGACAATATCATTTACTATTTCAAATAACAATTCAAATACTTATCTTTTATGTTTGTGTGGTTGCCTCCCGCTTGATCTTCTGAATGTCTTTTGAACTTCTATTCATTCTGTACCACTGTGCATGCTCAAGTGTCATCCTCATGATCTCATACACAAACATACATTCATTAGTATATTCTCAATGTTATCAAAACATTATAGTTCTAAATAATCTTGAAAATGTATAGTCATGATTATAGATAATATTCAAGGTTTCAGGGAAGTCTTCTTTTACTCATTCATATTCTTGTTTGATCTAGTTAGTTAAATCATCAACCAAGATAAGAGACATAATATAAACCCTTGATTACTAACTTTATGAATAAGCATAACCAATCATACCAAGTATACTTATATAAGGGATCCTAACACAAGGTAAGATTCTAACTTGACATAGGAAAACATACCTGGATTAGTATACCTGCTTAGTTATGTACAACATACCTAAACAATCTCTTCAATGATTTAGAGATCCTGAGCTAGAACCTGCATGTCTCATAGGTTAAGCATAATATGTCAAAGTCATACATACCTCGTAAGTAGAACAAAGATTATGGATGAGTCTTTGTCTTCATGTTGTCATAGTCATGGAACTTGATTTGTCTTTCGTGATGTACCTGAGTCTTGTTAGCAGACAACATCAACCTCACACAACATCATAATGCATTAGTATAATCATATAGCCCTAATCAATGAATGTCTTCGATCATTCACATGCATTCATACTGTTACTAGGGTGATAAGACAATTCTAACATTAATCAATAATATGAAGACAAACACATTATGTATTTAATCAAGAATTAGATTTCAAGACATACCTGTATCTCCTTAAGTCATACCTGTCGAGACTTCTTGTAGTCTTCTTATGTAAGGCCTTAGCCTCAACATCCCCTGAAACTTCAATCTTTGACTTTCACACTTCCAAATGGATGGAAGGATGTGTCTTATTGAACTGATCAAACTAGCATACTTCAATTTTTGAAATCTCCAAAAATTTGACCCCTCAAAATTGCCTTTGAAACTTCTGGATCTTTTGGACAGGATCCTGAACTAGGGTTTGATGAAGCCCACCCTTCTGCTCAATCAAAAGGTTTGATCCAAGGCTCTAAACTCTTATTTTTCTGAGGAGCTTCCAGCCATGGTTACAAACTTCAAAAATTCCAACTTTTGCTAAAGCCCTAATTTTCCATCTTTCTGATCAAAATCCCGAACTAGGGTTTGATCAAGCCCGGTCTTCTACCCAACCAAAAATTCGATCTTGGTCTCTAAATTTTGATTTTCCTGAGTATCATTCAGCCGTGGATTCCGATTCCAAAAATTCTAACTTTCTCCGAAACCCTAAATTCCGGAAGCCATGAATAAAGGTGCTCCAAAAATAATTCTGTTTTGACAGAAATATGTACCTGATTGTTTCTGCTATAACTCTAAAATTTTTGCTCCACAGGGTCTAAAAACATTTTTTGCAGTAGCCTGACCTGTCATCTTTCCATCCTGACAGGTCTGACCTCAATTGGATTTTCTGAGAGAGAGTTATTCCAAATGTCGCAACGTGACCTGTTTTGGGATAATAACGGAGAGCAAACTTGTACGGTGTGCCACGTGTCACTATTTGAACTTCGGCCTTTGAAAAATTTTCTTGAGATAGATCGCCCTATTATATTTCCATCCTAACAGGTCTGACCTCAATTGGACTCTCTGAGAGAGAGTTATGCCAAGTGTCGCAACGTGACCTGTTTATGGGATAAAACAGGAGAGCGAACTTGTACAGCGTGCCACGTGTCACTGGTTCAGCTTCGGCCTCTGAAAAATTTTCTTGAGATAGTACAGTCTATGTACTACCTGTCACTTTTTATGAAATTTCATTAGGAGCTTCCTAGCCCAAGTTATGACCTTTTTTCCTAGGTCACCTGATTTTGACTGAGATCTAGAAGAGGCAGAAACCCTAACTTGTACTGATCATAACTTACAAAGTACAACGAATCTGAGGGTGCCCTTTGGAAACAAGATACCTGGAGATGTTTTCTACGATATATAAAGGTTTCAGATCCTCATCCTTCTCCAAAATGTATTTATAGCGAAAGTTCCACGATGACTGGTTTTTGCTATATAAAACCCTAACCTTCAAATTGTCGTAAGTAAAGCAAGTGTCGTAAGTGCCATACCTTGCCTTCCTTCAGTTTAGCTCTGATACCATGTTAAGATTTAATATGCTAAGATAGAAAATAGCAGCATTACATTCCATTTCACAATAATAGTATATACAGGATCATTGAAGAAACAACAAGCACAGCATAAACACAAGAGACACAAATTTATCCTGGGAAACCGTCATGGGGTAGAAAACCCAGCAAAGCTTCCTCAATATAGATGACCAGCAATATACAAAGATGCAAACCAAAGAAATAATCTCCTCCTCCACCATAGAAGACCTCTCCTCCACAAGTTCGCCTCACTCAAGTGAGTGAGTGTGTCAAATGAGGAATACACCTCCTCTATTTATACACTACTCCGACTTATCTTTTACACAAAACATGTAGGCTCGTATTTAACCAATGGGTTAAATACCCCACTACAACTGACTGGGATGACCCCTCTAGGGTGGTCTAATAACCCTTTGACCCACATAACACATACAGGGCCGACCCCCACTAGGGAAGTCTAATAACTCGAGTTACCACATTCCGACGGAGGAATAAACATCTCTGGATATACAATAAGATCTTCACGGAGGAATGAATCATCTCCGAAATAATAAAGTACAAATATAATATTCTTTGAAGTTACAATATCTCAACAGAAATGACTCTAATGTGGGAAAGTGCTTTGCCGTAAAAATGAAATAAAATCGTTTTAGAGATTACCTTGGTATGTATGCGTACCTGCATTGATGATCTGGTCCATTTTCATGCGCGGTGGATTTTGTAGTATATCTTGGTGGTGTCTGTAGTTGATTTCTGCATGTCAGTAGTTACGTGCGTAGGGTGCTTTTTCCGTTTTGCGCATTTTGAATTTGATGAGTATGTGCTTTTGAAAATTGTGCCAGTTGTTGATACGACTCAGGCGATTGTGCTTTATATTTGGATGATTGCATGGTTGGATCTGATTGGCTCCCTTGAATAACTTTGCAGGCTCTCTTGAATATGTTTGAAAAAGGTTGGCGGGGTGTGTCTTTGATGAATTCCATAGTAGATGAAGACTTATTTTGCATGTAGACGTGGCTGGCTCGCGTGAATTGATTTCAGCCTCACTTGAATATATGGAAGCCTCGTTTGATTTATTTTTCAGGCTCGCTTGAATTGATGGCAGCATCGCTTGATATAAATTGTTTGTTGGATGAATTTATGGCAGCCTCGCTTGAATTATTGGCATCCTCGCTTGAATTATTGGCAGCCTCGATTGATATATTTTCCAGGCTCTCCTGAATTATTGGCAGCCTCGCTTGAATTATTGTGCAGGCTCGCTTGAATGGGTTGATGCCCTGTACTTTCTGTTATCCCTTTGTTCCTTTTTTTTTTTTTTTTTTTCTTTTTGTTTTTCTCTTTTTTTGTGTTTTTTTCATGAAATGTGTTGAAGCTTACTGTTTTGGAGCATGCTCTATCATCCTCAATTGTTGCTGGTAGAGTACTTGTGTAAATTCCTCTTTGGACTCTGGTTGTTTGTAGAGTTTTAGGCGGTGCCCATTCACGATCATGGGGAACTCATCATCATCAATTGTAATAATTCTCATAGCCCCATTGTCATAAATTTTCTGTATACTATAAGGTCCAAGCCATCTAGTGGTTAGCTTTCCTTTGAATGTGTGAAATCTAGAGTCGTAGAGTAGTGCCCAATCACCCTCTTTGAATTTCTTATCCTTCAAATGTTGGTCATGCCATTTCTTTCTTTGCTATTGGATGATTTCAGTATGTGTCAGTGCTTATTGGTGGTGTTCATCCAGTTGATTTAGTTGTAGCATGCGTTCTTTTTGAATGTCTGATAGGTTCATATTTAGATCGGCTGCAATTCTTAATGTTTTTACTTCAAATTCGATTGGTAGCATGACCTTTTTCCCATAGACCAGCTCATAAGGTGTGAATCCTGTTGTTGTTTTCCATGTAGTATTGTAATCCCAGACTACTTCACTAAGTCTGTCAGCCCAATCTCTTTTGTGAAGTTGGACAGTTTTTGTCAAGATTCTCTCTAATTCCTTATTGGTTACCTCAGCTTGACCATTTCCTTGAGGGTGGTAGGAGGATGATTGCCTGTGCTTTACATTGTTTCTTTTCATCAAGTCGTCAATTAAATTTGATGTGAATTGTGGTCTTTGATCCGAAACTACTTCTCTTGGCACCCCAAATCTATGAAAGATCTGCTCTGTAAAGAATTTGGCTACACTGGTTTCATTTGCAGCAGCCAGTGCTGCTACCTCTGTCCATTTTGTAAGGTAATCAATGCATACAAGGATGTAGCTCTTCTAATTGGACCGTGGGTTGAATGGGCCAACAAAATCGAATCCCCACTTATCGAATGCCTCTAAAGAGATTTGTGGATGAAGTGGCATTTCTTGTTTTTGTGTTGGCTTTCCCATTCTCTGGCAATCGTCACAATGGGACACATACTCATAAGCATCTCTGTGGAGTGTTGGCCAATAATACCCTATTTGCAAGATCTTGTAGGCTGTCCTTTTTGCAGCGTAGTGTCCTCCACAGGTTTCATTGTAGGTGGCATGCATTATGTCATGTACCTCATCTTCCTTAATGCACCTTATAAGTACTTGATCTGGTCCATGTTTAAAAAGCATGCCCTCTATCCATGTATATGTGGCACTTTGTCTTATTACTTTTGTCCTTTCTTTATAACTGTAATGTTCTGGAAACTTCCCGGATACTAAATAGTTTGCTATGTTAGCAAACCATGGACTTTTTATTGATATGGCAAAAAGGTGCTCATCAGGGAAGTTATCTTGGACCAATTCATTATTTGTCCCATGTGTTACTCTTGAAAAAAAGTCTGCTATGACATTATGCTTGCCTGGTTTATCTATTATAGTGATGTCGAATTCCTGTAGAAGTAACATCCATCGAATAATTCTTGCACTGGTATTAGGCTTGTTCATAAGATATCTGATCGCTAAGTGGTCAGTATGGATAAAACTTTGGTATCCTGTAATGTAATGCCTGAATTTGTTGATTACGTGTATGACTGCCAGAAATTCCTTCTCTGTGACTCTGTAGTTGAGTTCTGCCCCAGCCAAATTTTTGCTTATATAGTATATGGCATAGGGTTTCTTGTCTTGTTCTTTCCCAAGCACAGATCCGATTGCTTTATCTGATGCATCGGTGTGAATGTGAAATGGAATTTCCCAGTTTGGTCCTTGAAGTATCAGTGCTGTGATGGTTTTCTGTTTAAGACTTTCAAAGGCTGACATGCAGTTGCTTGTCCATATGAACTCATTGTCTTTTGTGAGAAGTGTGAACATGGGGGCAACAATTCTGCTATAATTCTCAATAAACCTCCTGTAGTACCCTGTCTGTCCAAGGAAGCTTCTCACATCTCTTTGTTTGACAGGTGGGGGCAGTGTCTTGATTACTGATACTTTGGCTTGATCCACCTCTATACCTCTTTGTGATATATGATGTCCTAGAACAATCCCTTCTTCCATTAACATCCTGCATTTGTCATTGCTTAGGCACAAGCTCATCTCAATACATTTTTTTAATATTAATTCAAGATTTTCCAATGCTTGCTCAAAGCTCTGTCCATAAGGTGTGAAATCGTCCATGAATACTTCCATTTTGTTATTCAGAAAATTGGAGAAAATACTCAGTATGGCTCTTTGAAATGTTGCTGGGGCATTACATAGACCAAAGGGTAGGAACCTATAGGCGTAAGTTCCCCATGGGCATGTGAAGGTCATCTTATCTTGATCAGCTGGGTGTATTAAAATTTGGTTGTAACCACTGAAACCGTCTAGGAATGAAAAGTACTTGTTTCCAGATAATGTATCCAACACCTGGTCTATAAATGGAAGTGGAAAATGATCCTTCTTTGTTGCTTTATTTAGCTTCCTGTAGTCCACACAAATTCTCCATTTGCCCCCTTTTTTTGGCACTATGACTAGTGGTGAAACCCACTCACTATCAGATATTGGATAGATGAACCCTGCGTCTAATAACTTTTGTAATTCCATTTTGACTATGTCTTTTAGTGCAGGGTTCAGCCTTCTTTGTGGTTTCCTGATGGGTGTAGAACCTTCTTTGATGTAAATGTAGTGTTTGCAGATATCAGGATGTATTCCTTTCATATCTGTATATGTCCAGGAAAATGCTTTACTTTGTTGTGTTAGTATCTTCATCAATTTCTCTTCTTTCTCTGGTTTTAAATTGGAATTTATGTTGACTGTCTTGCCAGGGTTAATTTCCACGACCTTTACTTTCTCAATCTGTTCTGGCAGCACTTCTGTCCATAAGTCATCCATGTTCTGTTTTGAACTTTCACCTGTTTCTGTAGAAAAAAATTCTTGAATAACATGATTGTTAGGAGATATATTTTGTATAAATCTATCTATATGGCCATCTTCATCTATTGCTTTTAAAGATATTGCAGCATCGATTGTTAGTATAGGTCGGAGGTTTTGATTTGGCGTGTTCTGGTAATCATCAGTCCAATTTTTATATTCTAACTCTGAGGATTTCATTGCTGGTGGGTAGATTGTTATCTTCTTCCTGGTATGTCCTCTGGTGATTGTCATATTTCCTGATCGACAACCTATGTAAGCATCTGTAGTTGCTAACCAAGGTCTACCCAGGATAATTGGATAGCCACTAAGTTTGCTTTTGATTTTGATTATTATAAAATCAGCTGGGTATTCTCAGGGCTTGATATTGATCATAATGTCTTCTAGCATTCCTTCGAGCTTCACGGTGGACGTGTCTGCTAGTTGGAGTACTGTTGTAGTTGGTCTTACCATTGATTGGACTCCTAGGTATAACATGGTTTCTTTAGTCATGACATTGATCGCAGCTCCTAGATCGATTAAGCTTTTATTTATTTGCTTGTTATTTATGGTGACATTTACTACAGGACTACCAGGATCAAGACATTTAGGATTTATTATGATGCCTAGCATCAAATTGGCCAATTGTCCCACTACATTAATAGTTGGTGGGTCACGCTTCCTCCTTCCTGGCTTCTTTAGGCAATTCTCTCTAATGAATTTGTTGCAGATAGGCACATCCCTTATGGCTTGTAAGATGGGGATTTGGATGTTTAAGTGTTTGAATTCGTTTAAGATTATATTCTCTTCCTCTTCTTTTGTATTTTGGACAAGTTTTTCTGGAAATGGAGGGTTTCTAGTTTGTGTGAGTGGTATAATTTCTTCCTCAGGAGGTTCTGGTTCATCAGGATGCTGAACATAGTGTTCTGATGTGTGGTCTTGAGCTTCAGGTACAGGTTCTTGGATGTTGTGTGGGGGTGTATTCTGCAATGTTTTTCTAGATCGTAGGTTTATTTCATTTATTTCTATGGTGTCTACAACATAAGTTGGGAATTGTGTGATATCAGTGTTGTAAGCCTGCTGCTATTGTGGGGTCCTGTTATTATTAGGATTTGGAATTGGTTGGGCTAGAATAGGTGGAGGTCTGGGGGGTGGTTGAGGTTGTGGGGGTGGCATAATGAGTGGTTGTTGTAATGGCGCCCTCCAATTTGATGGATGGGGGTACTGGTTTGCATAATTTGTGGTGGATGGAAACAGTGGGGGGTATTGAGGATAAGATGGTGGATAATATGGTTGTTGATAGGATGGTTGATATGCTTGTTGGTTTTGTTGCCATTGGTTTTGATTTCGCTGTCCTTGCCATGGAGTCGGTGCAGAGTTCCAATTTGGCTGTCCTTGATTATAGTAAGTTTGATTGCTTTGCTGATATGGCCTAACAAAATTATTCCTCCTCTGATTTATAAAACAGAGCTGTTCTATAGTTCCTTCAGCTGCTGGGTCTTGAATGGCTGCCTTACATGAGGGTAAGAGGGGAAATTTGTCAATGGAATGGTCATCGGTGTAGAGACCACATACTTCTATTGTGTTCAAGGTGCACTGCCCTTTCTCATGCTTCTTCCTACAACAAGGACAAAATACTGCCAAGGCTTGGTTAATTTCATCCTGTTTCTTTTTTATTTGAAGAGCATCAAGTTGCATGGCTAGGGATTGCAGTATGTCAGTTTTCATGTCATCCAGCAGGTTTCCTAAATCAGATTTTGTAAGTGTTGGTGTTGAGGATGATGATCCATTGGTGGTTGTATGTGTATCCCTTGTCCCATTCTTAGTTTTCCTAGATCTTGAGTAGTTTTTGAAGATTTGCAGGATCTGGTCAAAAGGTTTTTGGAATATGTCTCCATCTCCAAGGAGATTTAAGACTTCAAAATTCTCCTCTTTTACACCTCTGAGAAGGACAAGCTTTAGTGATTTGGGATCTAATGTGCAATGGCTGGCTCGTTTGTAGCTGAGTTGAAATCTTTGGGCATAATCTTCTAATGACTCTCTATCTCCTTGTTGCATCCTAAATATTTCATCCCTAGTATCCTTGGCCTTGCAGTAGTCCCTATATTTTTCTAAGAATGACTATTTCATTTGATCCCAGCTAAAGATACTATTTCCTTCTAGGCTCATGAACCACCGAAGTGATAGGTCTTTCAGTGTGGAAGGAAAAAGCCTAAGCTTTTGTGCATCAGTAGTGTAATCAAATGATCTGCAAACTACCTCAAATTCAAATAGGAATGTGTTAGGATCTTCTGAAGTCAACCCATGGAAGTTTGGCAGATTATTAGGATTGATGTTTTTCATTCTGGCATCTGCAAGAGGTATGCTAATGGGAAAAGTGAAAAGCTCCCTAGGTTCTTCCTCTTCATTTTCCATTGAGGTGTTTGAGCTGGAACTGGTAGTGAAGTTGCTTTTGTTTGGATCGTATGTGGAGTCAGTCTCATTTTCAGAGTGTAGAAATTCAAACTGAGAATGGTCAGAACTGTTATTACCATTGTTGCTCATGGAATGCTTGGGAAGAAAGCGGCCAAACCTATCCCTTTGCCGATGAGGTATTCATTGGTAGAAGATATTTATGTTTTTGTTTTATGTAATTTTTGTTTTCTTTTTGTGGTTTTTAGGTGATGTATTCTAAAATATTTAGCACCTCCCCGGCAATGGCACCAAAAAGGGGTGAGCTCCTAATATGGATGCCTAATGAGGGAAGCTATACCAAGAGCCTACTTTAAATGTCAACCCAGGGAATGTACAAACTTGAGAGATGCATGCACTATCAGTGCTCTTTATAGGATAATCTCTTGTCACAGTTAAAGGGCAGTATCGATGTTCTAAATATTGTCTACTTAATGTGAAAACTGATTATGCTATGGAATTGAATACTGGAAAGCAATAAATCTGATTAAAAGAATTAAAGTGCTGAAAGCAGTAAATATGTTTTGAGAAATAAAGCATGGAATATATTCTAAGTAATTTAAAATGCTGAAGTAATTAGATGCCGATCTGTTCTAAGAAGTGAAGATACAAAGACAATAAATCTATTTGAAATAATTAAAATGTTGGAATGATTGAATGCCGATCTGTTCTAAGAAGTGAAGATACAAAAACAATGAATCTACTTGAAATAATTAAATTGCTGAAATAACTAAATGCTGAGAATGAAAATACCATAACAGAGCTATTCTACTATTGGGGAAATGAAGTCTGTAACTACTATCCACGCACACAATTTGAGTCTTGATCTATCTTATTTTACCAATCTAGAATTGAAATGCAATCATTCTATGCTTACCCATATACTACTAAGAAGTTAAAAGAAACTAATCACGATGAGAAACTGCAGTGAACTCCAGATATAAACCATGACATTGAAAGCTAAGCTATTACACATGTAATCATGGATAAAAATATGCGTTGCAAGAAAGAACCTACATGACTACTGAAATCGTTTTACTGTGCTACGGAATGCATTCTAAACTACTACAGAAAACAATGAATCATTCAATGCTACCATATATCATAGAACTGTTCATCAATGTAAAACGCATACTTGGAAAAATACCTGCAAATAGGAATCTCCTAACCTACGTGTTGGAGGGGCCCTCCCCAACCTGTACTCAGGAGAGAATAAAAACTCAGAAACGCTTGCTGGAATTAATCATCAATCTTTCATTAATATGTAAAATCCATGTCAAAATAGAAGTCTATACTTCAGTATCTCAATAGTGCAGAAAGCGTTAAAACTAATGTCTCTCAAAAAAATAACAGCAGGGCCTCTCGCTACCCAAGAGGTCCATATTTATATGATTTAACTCTAATCCTAACTGATTGTCAAAGTGTCGATTCATCTTGAAAGTGGGAATGTGTCCTCTATAAATCAGGAAATAGGGCGCCGAGCTTGGTGATCCTTTAGTCTTCTACATGTCCATCCTTTAATAAACCTGAACCTGCTCAATCACGCTTGGTTTCCATATAATCAGTTTAATTGATACGCATTCTAAGATACAAGATTAATCGTAAAAATAATTTCATTAAATCATTAAAGTAAAACACTTTTCCCATAATTGAGTGCGTTTTGTTACCATTGCTTTAGCTGGACCGTGGAAAAAGGATTATCAAATACTTGGAAAAATGGACCCATCAACTGTAAAAAACCATCAACTTCCAACTCATAGCCTTCAAACTTAGGGCCCACCAGTTTCCCGATATGGAGTGCTTATGTGACCTTTAGGTACCACCTATCCCCAATTAGTTGTCCTAAAACTCTTTCCCTCAAATCAACCTTCAGAAGTATAAGAGAGAAAAGTCTCGTTTTTCTGCTTAAGGCATCTACTACCACATTCTCCTTCCCTTTGATGTATGAAATCCCAAAATCATACTCACTCATGAATTCACTCCATTGCCTTTGCCTAGCATTTAGGTCTCTTTGATTGAAGATATACCTTAAGCTTTGGTGATCAGACTTGAGCTCAAAGATTCATCCAACAAGTTAATGTATCCAAAGCTTCAAAGCTAACATTACAGCAACCAATTCTAGGTCATGGGTAGGGTAATTCTCGTCATGTGTTTTTAACTTCCTCAACGCATAAGCTATTACCCTACCTTCCTACATCAACACTGCACCCAAACCTTGACTTGAGGCATCTGTGCAAACTGTGAATTCTTTCTCCATATCTGGCACTCGTAGAATTGGTGCACTCGTCAATAGCCTTTTCAACTCGACGAATGCGACATCGCATTCATCATTCCATTCGTACTTAGTGCCTTTACGCTGTAGGGTAGTTATGGGTTTTGAGATTTTTGAGAAACCCTCAACAAACCTTCTATAATACCCGGATAACCCCATGAAGCTTCTCACTTCATGCGCATTCCTTGGCACGAGCCAATCCATTATGGCCTTCGCCTTTTCAGGGTCAACTCAAATTCCCTCACCGGAAATTATATGCCCTAGGTAATGGATCTCCTTCTGATAAAACGAGCATTTGGACAACTTACCATACAACTGATGCTCCCTTAAGCATGACAACACTATCCACAAGTGTTCCTCGTGTTCACTTTCATTCTTGGAGTAGATGAGGATGTCATCCAAGAAGACTTGCACAAACTGATCTAAGTATTTTCGAAACACGCTATTCATGAGACTCATGAATACAACTGGGGCATTGGTCAAACCGAAGGGTACCACTACAAACTCATAGTGCCCAAACCTTATTCTAAAAGCAGTCTTATGTATATCTCCTTCCTTAATCCATAGCTGGTGTTAACCTGATCGTAAGTCGATATTGGAGAATACTGTCGCCCCTCTCATTTGATCAAAGAGATCATCAATTCGAGGTATCGGGTACCTATTCTTCACCATGGATCTGTTCAAATCTTGGTAATCGATGCAAAGACGCAATGAACCATCCTTCTTCTTCACAAATATTACTGGTGCACCCCATGGTGAAATACTTGGTCTTATGAAACCTAGGTCTGGAAATTCCTTCAACTGCATTTGCAATTCACAAAGTTCCGGGGCCGTCATCCTGTATGGTGTCTTCGATGTTGGCTCAGCACCAGGTTTTACCTCAATGGTAAAATCAAGTTCTCTCTTAGGAGGTAACCTAGGTAATTCCTTTGGAAAGACATCACTGAACTCGGCTAACAATGGATACTCATCAAAGGAGGGTCCCTTCTCATTGTTTACCGCTTCAACAATATACAATTGACATCCCTGTCTCATACATCACTTTACGTTCATCGTGGATATGAAACGTAGGGACACCTTCTATTTGATGCCATGGATATCGATGGCCTCTCGGTTGTCATCAATGCAAAGAATTTTCTTTCCATAACAGTCCAAGAAAGCTCGATGTTCCTCAAGCCAATTCATACCTATGATGAGATCATAAGTTCCGAGGGTGCTGACGTACACTTTGACTTGTGTAACACACACCTCGAGATCCACTACACACTTGTCGACACTAGGTCCTACTGCTTGCTTTACCCCTGAATCCATTTCAACTAAGTTGAAATCGTCATGCTCGTAGGATGCCAACCCACATTTATCTAATGCATATGGAGAAATGAGACTATCTGTAGCACCAGGATCAAACAATATTCTAAGCTTGACATTATTGACCGTACCTGATGATTCCACCATAGTAGATTGGTGCTCTTCCTGATGGTTGTGTACTGCTGCCAAGATCTGATTTCTACTAACCCCACTCCCCATTGGATCCTTTCCTTCTCGATGCACTGTTCTGGATCATAATTCGGGACAGTCATGCTGGTAATGTGGACCTCCACATCCCCAACAAGAAACCTGTAATGGAGTGGGCGAGATAACTTTTTCAGACCTATGAGAGGGGTTCCTCCCCCTGGGACCCCTTCCCTTGCTAGCTGATCCTCTGAAATTCCTCACACCCTAGTGACTTCATGTGGCTGACTGGGGCACCACCCTAGTTGCCACTGATCTATCTAGTGCTACAACCCTTAGTGTGCTCCTATTTTCGTAGGGAGGTGGCCTCGCATATCCTCCCCGAGGGTAGCTTCGAGGAGCCTTCTCTTCAAACCCTGACTGTTGAGATTTGAATGACCTAATGGGATTTGCACCCAACATCTCCTCGGTGTAATGAGCACAATCTACTGCTTTGGCGATCGAAGTTGGTTTCCACATCTGCACTTGAGCCCTGATCTTGGTATTGAGCCCATACACAAAGTGCTCAACCTGGCGTTCGTTATTGTCTAATTAGGGGACATACTTGGCTAATTCCATGAACCTTTCTTCATACACCTCCATGGATAGATGCCTTTGTACTAAGGCATGAAGAGCCCCCGCTTGTTCTTCCCGGTAGGATGCGGGTAAGTATTTCCCCTTGAATTTTTCCACAAACAGTTCCCATGGGACCATGTCTCGTGTAAGGTGTAGCTGCCTTTCTTGGTTCCCCCACCAGTTCAAAGTGGCCCCCTTTAGTTGAAATATGGCCATCTTGGACTTGGACGTGGAAGTGTACTCCTGTAAGGTTAAGCACCTGGTCATCTCTTCCAACCAAGACTCTGCTCGTATCCCTGCTCAACCCCCTGAAAACTATGAAATCCTTATCTTCTGAAGCTCCCTTTTGATATCCTGATGCGGACGTCTTGGTACCGTATTCACTTCTACCACAGGAACTTCCTCCCTTAGTGGAGGGGCCTCCACTTCTACCTCCGAGGTAACACTTCCTCTCTGTACTAGTCCCCTGAGTGTTTCGTTCATTGCTTCCAGCGAGCGCAATATAAGGGTGGTCTCTGGCGATGGTGTCGGCACATTCGGCTCAGGTAATGCTATCGCCTGACCTCGCCCCCGACCTGCTCGCGTTCTTACCATGTTTATCCCTGTAACATGGCATAGGATGATAATTAGCATAAGACGACATTAGGACTTATGTTACAATTAAAATCAACATTCAATTCAAAAGGTGCATCAAACGAATGTTATTACGAGCATTTTTACTCTAAGAGCTATAGTTCTGGGTGATTCGATCAGGCCATCTTGAGGCCACCCAGTACTATATATACTGCAGTAGTTCTAGGTAGGTTTAAGTATTGGATTCCACACAATCCTCATTAAGTTGCCATCAACTCCTCAAGATATTTAATTAATGTTTACTACCTCGCTTCTTATTAATAACCATTTATTAATGAAGTTTCTGCCTTAAATTACCCTGACCCTAACATCATTGATTCTATTAACGTTACAGTACGACATTAATCCTTAATTTTTAGTGTGCATTAATATCCGATACTAATCTCATTAGCAATTAATAATCTAATAATTTACTAGTATCTTATTAGCATAATAGCATAATTAACCTAAGAAGTTGGTCGAGAGTTGTGTTTATCAAACATATCCAACATGAAGCGGCATTAGTGTCCTAATGATCAGCTCGTCATGCTAGTCTCTGTGGTGTCTCGTTTTTTAGATTCCGAATCCGTCTTGCCCCTTCAACTATACGCTGAAGTTTCGGCAAGGAGCATTCTGAAGGAGAAGATAAGCTAATTAATGTTAATTCCGACTTGCCATTAAGGTTATCTAATGGTTATGGATTTAATTTACCTCACAAGTAAATTTTAATTATCTTACGCATCCAAGTTAATGATCAATAATTAACCGATGCAATTGAATTCTATTAATCTTAATCCATGATTAAAACCTCAATTAAATTTAGTTAATTTAGCATATAATCAATCTATGTTTAAATTGACCTAGATAAAAATTAAAATTAAAATACATCTTTATTTTAATAATTAAATATAATCAAGATGTAAATTATTTAAATTTTAAACATATTTAAAATTAAAATAATTTGATTTAACTCTATTAACATTTGATTTAACCTTATAAACTTAATTAATGTAATAATCAAATTAAAACAATAAAATGATTAATAGTTAATACAATTAATTATTAAACAAACTATTAACTTAATTAAAATATAATAAATTTCAAATGTCCTATGTTTTAACAATTAAACATAGGTTTTAATTAAAATTTTGATTTATAAATATATATATATATATATAAACATTATATATATTTTAATAAGTCATTAAAACAATTCAAAAATAAAATAGCCCTAACCCTAGTGACCAGCATGAGCCGTTGCATATAGCCACGCGGCTACCATGCAATTAAATTATTTAATTAATTAGTCGACCCTTAAAAGGGCATATTTGGCCCCCTTGGCCTCATTCCCTCTATGGATTTTTTTGACCACGGGCTCTACAACTTCACCACCAGCGAGTTCTGGACTCCGCCATGGCGAGCGAGCTCCGTAACGTCATCTACTAGTTAAGGTATAGCGTTTTATTTCATGTTTACGGGGTATATTTTTTTAGGCTTTATCACCATTGCTTTCTAGCTCTATAGAGGGCGGTCTGCTCCCCTTCTCTGCACAAAACTCGCGAGTTTTCTCCGCTTGCTTCCCTCTGCACGCAGACCCTCTCTCCTTGCCAGTGCAGCCTCTCTTTGCACAACCTATGGATCCCTCTCCATAGGCAGGCCCGTGGCCTTCTCCTGCACAGAGCCTTTTTCTTGAGATGCCGCTCCACAGTCGGCTCCTCTCTGCATGATGCCCGGGTCTCTCCCCTCCGCACAGGTCATAATCCCTATATGGACCGTGCTGGCTAGGCTGGGCTGCGCCCAGGCCACAGCTCATAGCTGCTGGCCGCCGCAGCCATGACTCGACCATGAATTTTTTTTTTTTGTTTATTATTATTTTTTTTAAATATTTGTTGCGGCCGCAGCAGTTCAGCTGCCGGCCTGAGTCGTAAAGTATATCATCCTTCTATGGAGTGTGATTGGGACCTGCAACCTCTACCGACTGTTCCCAAACCAAGTACGAGATTATTTCTCAGGTTCTCCCTTGTTTCTTACGCTTTCCAAGTTCGCAGTTATTTTAGTGTTTAGAAGGTCAAATATGCCATTATTTTAAATTTCTTTTTGTAATTTTGCCCAGCCGCAGGCCCATTGGGTCAATGGTCATGGTGGCTTGGCTGCCAGCCGGCTTTCCTAGGCCGCGCCCTGTGGGCTGTTGGCCAGGTTGCCATGGCCGCAACACTGCTACAAGCCGTCCCTACCCACGCCGCAAGCCTCGAGGGCTACTGGTCGGGCGGGCATTGCCACGGCGAGCTGCTGTCCGTAGCTGGCCGCAGCCCAACTCAATGTTTTTTTTATATCTTTTTTTTGTTTTTCTTTTGTGAATAATATATATATATATATATATATATATATATATATATATATATATATATATATATATATATATATATTCGCTTATATTTCAAGAAGTAGTTTTTTTTTTATAATTTATAATTTATTTATTTATTTATAAAAAAAATGAGACTATGTTATAATAATTTATTTATTTATCTTTGTTTTAATTTATATACATATATATATACCTTTTATTTTAAGAAAAAAAAACATTTCTTTTCATTTTATATAGTTTGACTATATAGTAATAAATAAAATAAAATAAAACTTTGCCCCCCTTTTTTTTCATTTATTTTATTATTTCGTTCTCTTTTACAAAAAAAATCCATATATAATAAAACAAAATTTTCTTTTAGCTCACACACACACACATATATATAATCACAATTTTTTTTGTTTAGCTAAGGTCTTTGAAAAAAAAATGTTTAGGTTTTCAATTTATAAGTGTAAATAGATGGATTTTATTTATTTATTTATATGTAAGCATAAATATATGAAATTTAACCCTACTGTTCTTCTCTTTTACAGGTGTAAAAACTGGTCCAAGACTCCTGTCAGGAAGTTGCTCACCATTTTGGAAATACTCATTCTAGCTAGTAAATCTCCATTATTACTTTTTTTTTCTCAGTGTGGTGAGCCCGTGTTGAGCCCTCTGGTTCCAGATTTGGAACCATGGCTCTAATACCATATGTAGGGACCCTAACCTAGGTCCTCTGTTTGTTTTACATCTCTCAATAAAAATGTGTCTTTTATTGTTTACATTCTGTTTTCTAGTTTCTGTTGTTTCTATTGGCTGTAAAAACAGTATTTACAGTTTCAAATAAATATATATCTACTAGTTATTGTTCTAACATCAAATGCAGGTTTTAATTCTCAGCAGCATACATATAAGCATGTAATTTACCATACTAATCTCTTAAGTTACATGATATTATAGAAGTAAAATTTACAAAGTTAAAAGCCATTTATACCTAACTGAAAAATACCTGTAGATAGCTAGTAGATCCACCCTTGCTGTTGTTCCCTTTGTTGTTCCCTTTTGTTGAATGCCTTGCAGTTTCCCTTGGTTGTTTCTTGCAACCAAAAACCTTCCCCAAAACTCTGAAACTCAACCATCCCAAACAGTTTTTCCACCCTGCCAACTGGCGAGGTCTCGCCGACCACCTAGCTCCAAAGGTACCCCTTTGGACCCCCAAGCCGAAACCGAGTACAAGCCAACCTGGTCTCCCTTCTTTGTTTTCTCCAACAAAAAGCTCCTTCTCCTCTCTATAATTTTATCCTTGCTCTCTAAATTCTCCAAAAATATCTAAGATAAAAGATGCCCCCTTTCTTCCCCAACCATCCTTCCCCTTAACCCCTCTTCCTGCCGACTCAATGCTCCCCATTACTACCCTTATCCTTTCCATTCAATTCTAGCTAAGATGTCAGTCCTCCTTTTCTCCCTCGAGACATGTCCACATTTATTGATACCATCAATACATTAATTAATTAATTTATAAATGAATTATAAATACTATCCCTTTCTTTTATGCAAACACCGTATGTAAAAGTCAACTAAATTATTAATGTGGTTCCACCGCCATTGTCTTTTCAAGTGGTCATAATTACAATTTAATTAATATTTTAATTTATTATCTAAAATACAATATAATTATAAACTTTGATAAAATGGCATAAGGTATTGTCTTCCTTAATTAATTCATAATTAATTTAGAATTACTTTATAATTAATTCATAATTAATTTAGAACTAATGCATAATTGATTCAAAATTAATTCGTAATTAATTCATAATTAATTCACAATTAATTTATAACTAATTCATAATTAATTTATAATTAATTTGTGATTAATTCATAATTAATTCACAATTAATTTATAAATAATTCATAATTAAATTATAATTAATTCATAATTGATTAACTTGTAATTAATTTATCATTTTCATGAACAATTCCCAAGTGTGTACCCGACACTTGTTTATCAGTTTCATATTACATCTATTCGTAAATTATCCTATGTTCCAATTAGCTTCTGCATGGTCATCATAAAATTTAATAGATATAAATTAATTCTTATCCATACAGTTTAATTAATTATCTAACCTTGCAATTAATATTAACTTATCAATTTAATACTACTTTAATTAACATTACAATAATCATTTAACATGTTAACCCTTAGTCTTTACTAATCAAACTCATTAACATTTAATTAAGCGTTACTAACCAAATGCATTATTTACTATCTTATTTAACCGTAACTTGTTTATTAATCATTAATGTACAATAATTAATTATTAAGTGACACTGATTAACATTATTACTCAGAAATATTTCACGCAATTCATAAATATGTAGGTGAGTTATGTAAGCGTAGCTACTACTTACATACCTCACGTAAGTACACTAAAAGTAATAATTCACACACATCAACCATAATCATGAAACTTATTCTTTACTGACACACGTTTTAACATAGTTTGCAAGGTGTCACCTTTTACCTAACTGTATCTTATTAAGTTATGACAATTCATACATTACCGAGTTCCGACACATAATCAATCAAGGACTTTCATGCACACATAGTTAGATCTTGTTTCCATCCCAACTTCGAGCTACACCTATATACCTACATCATCACTAACTTCCACATCCTATCCTTTTCTCTACTGGACTACACTGAAATGTCAAGCCATGACCGGTTCCAGCTAGAACCCGTAACTGGAAGTGTCGACTACATCGACCAAGCTTCCCCAGCATGAAACCACCAGTTATCATCACACACCTTGGGGAGCACACCGTAGCACAGCCCTCCCATGACTCTAGGTTTCAGGGATAAACGGTGGGTAAAGTCTCCACCCTTGTAATGGAAGAAGGGACTATGTCTACTCGACATAACAACATCATTGCACTTGTACTCGGTTTGTCATCATATAACCAATCTGGGTGGTTGAGTTTCTTGAAACCCTACCCCACCCATGTCATAATATACATCATAATAATAATCATGCGAAAGTAAATAATGCATCACTCGCATACCATTTATCTTTCGAAGTCCATGTCCCCGAGGCTCTCCCACCTCATAGGATCCAGCATCACTTAGCCGTTTTAACCTGTAATTCAGTCGTCGACATACAATATAGAGTATCATGCATAAATCCTCAACATATACACATACATTTCATAATAACATAACAATAATAAACTCATTTATTCTCCATGCACCTGGCATAATATTCATTTATTCAACATATAACTGTAATGGTATCCATGTACCCATCATTCAGTAATTTGCATATATAATTAACACCTGATGCATATCTAAACATGACTATCGATCATAATACTAACATCATACACACACACATATATATATCGGCAAAATAATAGAACCATATGTCCACAGTGTCGTCAAACCAACGAAGTCTCACAATCAAACAAATACAACATATAATAGTAGTTCAGGTAGTAATGTCAAAATGGGGCGTTACACTCTTGACTGCGGTCTAGTGCTCTTCATCGGGTGTTGACATGCACATGCTCATTACTCCCATTGTATGGTAAATATTGGAATAAGTATATACCATAGCATGCATCAAAATGCCTATAACACTAGCATAGGGAATGTTTAACATGTACCTTATTTATTCTGGTGCATTAGGACACTTTTCAACATATAGCTTGATTCCCACTAGAATAGGGCCATCAACTAGTCTACTCTACTGCATGTTGAAATGTTTCAAAACTTTATCAAAACATTTTCACTAACTTAACCATATCCTTATACCTGCATGATCTATCTAAATTTCCATTCCAATAACAAAATTTGCTGCTCTGAGATCCTTCAAGTTGAACTTGCAGGAAAACTGTAGTTTTACTTCCATGTTATTTCCAACCAACAACATGTAGTCAACATACAAAACTACATATATGAAATGACAACAGAATTTTTTCCCATAAGCACAATAATCATCCTAACTTCTCACAAACCCCAGTAGCTAGATATACATATCAAAATTTTGATACCACATGTTGTGGGAAAATTTGCACAAAGGTGTGCAACCCCTCCCACTTTGGGGGAAATCCTCTGAGGTTGTCAAGAAGGCCCATTATTGTGTTATAAAAGAAAATTTTCAGTGACTCAAAACTGATCCCGCAAGGTTCTTGTTAGCAAAAAAAACTTGTAAATGTCTTGAAACAAAGAAAAGGGAGTGAGAATATGCAAACCACAACAAGAAGCAAATGGTAGAACCAATTTAGATTACCCAGTGGTAAAGATTGTTACATGTACTGTCACCTAGGAGGTGTGGGATTCAAGGGAAGCCAACAATATCCCTTATGGAGGTCCTTTTTGTCCACACTAAATGCTAATAACTTGAAATAACAAATGGGAGAAACATTTGCTCCTTAGAGGAAGGTGGGAAGGGAGCTTGAAGAATGATAGTAGGCATGGGAAGAGGTGGAAGAAGTTCCAACACAATTCTAGCATCATAACCTTCCTTTAGTTTTCTCTTATTAGATGCATGCCCGTGACTTCCTTTTATAGGCCAAGAGGTGGCTGAGAAACATCTAGATCCAAGTGTAATGTCCCCATTCAAATAAGTGCATAGTAAGACAATCCCATCAA
This sequence comes from Larix kaempferi, assembly GCA_027924585.1. Lineage (NCBI taxonomy): Eukaryota > Viridiplantae > Streptophyta > Pinopsida > Pinales > Pinaceae > Larix > Larix kaempferi. The sequence continues at coordinate 1,638,739 of BSBM01000655.1, read as the reverse complement.
TCCTACTAGTTTCCTAGGTTGGATGGGCACATGTGGGATGGTAATAAGGAAACTAATAAATGATATTTACACATTAGAAGGGTTCAAGCATTTAATAAATATGATGAATAAATAAATTCAAGAGAAATTCTAGGTGGCAAGTGGTTTTGGAGACATATGGAGGTGGTGGGACCCACACTAGCTTGATTTTTCAATGACACATGGCAGCTCTCTCTTGCCAATTCGAATTCATGGGAAGGTGAACACTCTTGGGTGAGTTGGTAAGTCATAACACATGGCATTGAGCATATTAGGTCGAAATGGGATGGAATAGTAACCTCCATGGGAGAGGAAGAGTCGAATTGGAGACTAGTGGACACTTGGGCTAGATTCCCTAGTTTTATGACAACAATAATGAAGCATCTATGACATTTATGACAAAATTCAGACCTGACTTCTTACACCTGACCATTATGACATGTCAGCCCCAAAAATAGGCTCAAGAAGGCGCTCATGGAGTTGGAGGGATCTAAAGAGACTCAAATTCGAATTTGGGAGAAGATGGAAGGTTGGAACTAGGAGACAAGTGACAAATGAGGAATATTTTCTAAATGGAAAATTATTGAATATATTGAGAGGATTTCGACCCCTTGAAGGCTAATGTTGGTTATAAAATGTAGAAATCAAGTATGAGAATGGCTTTTGATGATTTGAGAAAAATTGCATTTGTGAAGAGAGAGCTAGTGGATGACTAGTTTTTTGCCTTAGCCAATTTCGAGGGTGAAAGATTCCCATCCAAGTTGGTGTTTGGAGAGGACACTCATGTCTTTCATGGTGCTTTAATGGAGTTTGTATTTGTAGGTAGCAGCTACAGGAAGTTTCATGGTTTGGTTTAGTGCAGCACTTTCTCTCCACCGTTTCCAGTTTTGAAGGCATATTCGTGCTCCTTGAGGGAGGGCGTTTTTGGTGAGCACTTGTGCTTCTTGAGAGAGCTTCTCATTATATATTTCTGATTGTAATAGCTTCATATCCTCTGTTATTAATATTCAGAAATTCTTAGGTCGAAATACCCACTGGTTGTATGCAAAACTATTGATTAATGAGCAAACAATGTCCATTTCCCCAATGCATTGATGTATGACACTATAATGTTGATTATTTCGAATGGATGGATGATTATCTGATATATTTGTGATCAATATACTGCCATGGATTTCTTCTACAAGTTTCATGTACTGTACTTGAGCATTTGAAGCATTTTTACTCAGTTTAGTTGTATTGGGAGGTGAAATAGTGCCATTTCCCCAAGGGTCGAATTGGGGGTTTTTGCTGTTATATGTGAGAGAGTTATAATAGTAGTAAAAATAAATTAATGGTTCATATGAGACCTTAATCACATACTTAACACATTATATACCTCTGTTCATAAATTTGTGGGAGTTTGGAGACATTTGGAAGGCCATTTGCAGTGTTACCCGGGGGGGATTTGATGCACAAATTACTAGTCAAAATTACATATATTGATCAGAATACAAATCAAGTTTGCAGCAGTATTTGGAGGGCCATAAAACATCCCTGAACCTGATATTCAAGTCTAAATACCATTCATACACTCCTACAGAATATTTGGGAGCATTTGGGTTGATTTGGAGGTCAAAACAGTAAAACTAGTCAAAGGTCGAAATTGGGAAGAAAAGTGGAAAATTGGGCATTTTAATAAAATTTGAAAAAGGGATATTACACCAAGTGTGAACCCCATCACCTCATGAAGTAACTCCAAAGTAAACAAAGGGGGTTATTCAATGCTCCCCCCTCATATGAAGATACAAGTTCAAATTTTTGTTGGCGAAGAGCCTTAATGAGCTTTCAATGTGCAGCAGGTAGCTAAGATCTTGTCATTTTGACAATCATGTGGATATTGAAGGAAAATCTATGATAGTCTCACGCGGGCACATAACTGATAAGAAACACAGTAGTGCAAGCCATCATGGATGTAACTGCGCTACCTCTTCTTTTGACCATTTTTTTTTCATTTTGGAATCATGATGTTTGTTGGATTTGGTGAGGATGTCTTCGGTGGGCTGCATGTTATATGTCAATGATGCCTTACTGCAATATTAGCCAAAATGTTGCATGTGTGCGAATTTTAGGTGTTAATAGATGCCCCACAATGTATGAGGTTCAGAGGGTACTGTGGAGCCAATAATGCATCATCGTTTCTTTTATATTCTCTCATGTTCTTTAAATTTGTCAATTGAGTGTGGACAGAAGGTGCCCTTGGGGGGAAATTGTTGGAGATAACTGGTGAAGTTGTAACAAAGAATATTGTTTTATACAAACGAGGTGGGAATACCCATACTCGTGAAAATCTATCAATATGACTACAATAAGAGGATACCAAGGGGTAAAATAAAAATATTGTTGGTATGTGAACGAACACGGATTCAACCCATGTAAGAGTGAAAGAACTCGAAAATACTGTGACAGGTGTCAAAGAAGTGGGACTGTCGATGACCATGATAAACCCACCAGGGTGGGGGACTGGAATACTGGTGAATTGGTTGGGAAGAGAACTTTACTGTACTACTTCTACCATAATTTGTAAATGTGAACAATGATACCTTCAAAACATATGACTCTTCCCAATTGGATAGATGTGTTGACATCAAGCATAGGAGAGACCAATAGGTTAGGGAGCATTGATGAATCTCCCCACTTAGTTTGAGGTGATCCCTTCTATTTATTGAAAGGGACCCCGAAGGTACAACTTCAACTACTGCAACTCTCAGAATATGGGGATTTTATGTTGATAAGAGCTGAAGTACATGGTAATACAAGGATCTTATCCTGAGAACCAAGATCATTTTGTAACCAACTATAGGAATGAAAAAACTGACACAGGACTGGTTGAAAAGCATGGGGCTCAAAACTTCCTTTGATCAATGTAAATTTGGTGAGTGCCTAGAAGCATCAATATTCAAATAAGGGACAGAGTGTAATTGAGTGAAATAAACTGTAGATGAAGGGATTTGTTGGAGATGCAACACTGAGGGTGATGGTGAATAACAAAATTGACAACGCTGGGGATAATGAGACTCAACGACATCTATCAAAGAAGACCATGGGTTGCTTCCAAAATAATAGTGATGTTCCCATGGTTTTGAGTGGATTGGGGAACTTCTTGTACATAATGAATAATTGGTGGGGTACCCACAATTTTGAGGGTGTCGAGGGACCAACTTGATGATGGGTGGGATTCTCGCAGTTTTGGGTTAATTGGGGAATCAATTTAATGATGGGAGAATTTCCTACAGTTTTGAATGCATCGGGGAACCTTTTCCATGATGATGTGAGGGTTTTTTTTAAATGCGAAGATTGGTGCCCCATGAATTAATGCCATGCATATTGTTCCTACAGGAATAACTGAATAGAATTGGGTTCTCTGGAGGGTGGGGGCACCATTGTTGTCTTTGTGGAGGTGATGATACAAAGAATATTACAGATGGTATATTTCTCATGGAGGTATGAGTGGTAAACTGTGATTCATGATCATAATATGTGCCAAGGAATCTAATGGTATTGACTATTGAAGGTGGGGGAGTAAATGCACAACTAAAAAATGATGAACTGTGGGTTGATATTTTCCAGCTAGATCAGATTCCTTGGGCTTGTGGGGGTTCTATATCATGGGTGCCAAATCATGATAGCGATGCAATGGTGTGAACATCCATGGCAGAAATATGATATCCTCAGTATTGACATTGATGGCACAACATTACTGGGAATGAGGACCCTATGGTTATCAGTAGGGTTGATGGTAAGTGCAATGTAAACAGAGGGGAAATGTTGCCTATGTGGTTTTGAGATGATTCCTGCACGGCCATTGCAGAATGGGTTGAAATATTGCTTTTCTTGGTCATTTTCTTGCACACATGATGTAGATACCCAATTGTAATAGATATCACAAGAAAAATATTGACAATGTAGAAATGATAACCACTAACATAGTGCACTTGTGGAGTGTACCTGAATGAGGGATAGAAACAATTTAGGTACAAATCGTTGACAGGGATGTTGAGGGTGATTTCTTCAGGATCTATTAAGATATATTCCCATTTGGGTAAGCATTGCTTGATGATGTAGGGTCCTATCCATTTAGATACAAATTTACCCGGTTTAGGTTAGGTGTCCTTTTTGTCATTGAAGACTAGGACAAAGTCTCCCTCATTAAAGGTGAGAGTTCATACTTAACAGTCATAATGCGCTTTTGAGTACAATTTTATGGCCTCATTTTGTTGGAGTGAGTCCCGTATTTATTCATCAAGGTGTTCTAAAGTAAACAATCGTTTCTCAAGAGTCGGAGTGTCAAGTAAGAACTCTATAGCTTATTGGAGTGTAGGTATTTGGCATGAGTTATATGATGAATGACACACACACACACACACACATATATATGCTTTGTTGGTGTATGCAAGACCAGACAGATGGTTGAGTGTGCCTGAATTAGGTATAGAAACATTTTAGGTACAACTCATTGGCATGGTTGTTGAGGGTGATTCCTTTAGGATCTGTCTAGGTTAGATGTCCTTTTTGGCACTGAATACTAGGACAAAGCATCTGAATGTAGTGTTTATGCTTATAGACATAGACTACATGAGTATGGTGTGAATATGAAGTCAAGGCATAAGAACATAGTTACAATAATGTTTCCAAGAGGGTTTGTTGCTAGAGTTTGACCATAAATAGATAAATGACATAAGAAAAAACATACCTACAAGCTAAGGGTGGTAGGGCGTTTCTTGGGAAAGAAACTTGTAGCTTGCTTAGTAAGTATGTGCTTAAAGAGGATTGGTGTCCTCATCAATTGACAAGTTGGTTCCTGCATAATTGAGCTGGTGCTCAAGAGGATTGGTGTCCTCTCAAAGAGTTGCATCTTGTTGATCATAGGTTGAAGCTTGCCATTTTGGAAGTAGGTGCTTACAAGAGGATGGGTGTCCTCACGGGTGGTAGCTTGTTGTAACGAATTGAAGCTAATTAATAAAAGATGTCTTTTCACTTTTCTCCCTTTTTGGATTTCCAGGTCAAAGCTATTATTTATTGTCCATATGTCTCATACATGTGAATGCAATGATTTTGTGTGAATAATAATATGTTGGTATTTGTTGCAGCTATGTGCTTGATATTTAAATTTGTAAAAAGTGCTCAGTACTTATTCACCCCCCGTCTTAAAATTGGTGAAAATTCCAAAAACCCAAAGGCACTAGCTCAACCCAAATGCATTCACACACGACCCAAAGGTAAACCCCCTCCACAATTGTTCCCAACCATGCACTCCTTGTCCATTATCCTACACAACACAAGGGATGGTAACCCCTTCTCTACTCCATAGTCCCTCAGGTTGTCTCCACATCCTTCTAGAGCTATAGCACAAGCTGGCCACGAAGTCTTTGTGTCAGGTTCTAGGTAGTCCAGCTACAGGGCAAGCCTCATTAATAGGGGAACCAAGCCCAAATTCACCAGTTTATCATGGTAATATATTCCAATTTATTAGGTTTCTTCCATATGTGTGAAGCTAGACTTAATGGTCAACTATCCATCTTCCTCAGTGAAAACATGCATCCCTCTCCATGCTAGAATGAATGAGTGAAATGAATGAGATTATTCCAAATGAATTCTTCACACAATATATGCATGGTAATGGATTGACAAGTGGATTCCCCAGAAGTATCCACTTTCTTCTTTTTAATATCACTTAGGATAACTAATCCCATAATTAATTTAAGTGACACACTAAGGTTAATTTCTTCAGTTTGGGGGAGAAGTGGTTGTTGCATTTATGCTTATTTGAGCACATTTACCTTATTTATGGGCATTTTTATTCACATTCTTCTACAAAAGTGAAAAAATTGATTCAAGGATATCTTGCAAATGGTAAACTAGGTTTTTTATGAAACTTTGAGGGAAGAAGCATTACAGTAGGAAGATAAAACTTAGTATTTTTAAGCTCAATCCAGTTTGTAGTATATGAGAAAATGGAAAAACAGTCTGTTGTTACTTGTACAATGGTCTGTTGTTACTTCCACAATGATTTGTTGTTACTCCATTAGAATTGCTAAAAATCACTTGAGTATTACTTTTGAAGGTATGGTGGCTATGGAAATGAAACATAAGATTGTTAGGATGATCTAAGTGTGTTAACGGATAAATCCGTCGGTGTAGACACCAACCGAGATCCCTAGTATGAATGGTTCAGATCTAGAACAAAGCAAAAAAAGAATGAAAACCTTTCACTAGATATATCAAATTACTTGAATATGAAGAGTCAAGTCCATACCTTATATACAAAGGTTGTCCTCGCAGCTTGAAGCTTCACAATCCTGCTTGTTGATGAAGAGATTACCTGCAACATATTCAAAATGACAAAGACAAGAAACTACAAGATAACATGATACATCTAAGAAATTGACCAAGGATAACTACTATAAATGAAATTATGCATCATTTATGGGAAAGGAAGACATTGATGTATTAATTAAAATAGAGGAAAGAATTACAACCAATGAAGCCTTGGTGTTGAAGATCCTTTCCAATGGAAACTTGCCTCGATTTTCCAATCATGGAAGAATGGATTCCTAGCTCAATTTATACATCATTTGGCTACCCTCATTTTCAATCCCCCTATCGCATGAAGAGGAGCTTCATTTATAGGCCAAAAGAGATGAGGAGGAAAGGAGAGGATTAGGGAGAAGGAGGAGGTGGGATCCTACTAAGCTGGGAGGCGAGTGAGATCCACCCTATATGGAAGGGATAAGACTCCATGAGGATCTCCTTCTTGAGACTTCTTGAGACTTCTCTTTTTTCCCTCCATACAAGCATCGATGCACCCTAGACACTAGCAACATGCGCCAGTGACGCGATTTGTAGTGGAGAAAGGTGCATCTATCAGGAAAGATGCACTTTGTTGTAAATCAAGGTGCATTGGCCTCTCTAAACAGGGTTTTTACGGGGAGAAAACCTCATGACTCATCTTCCAAGGATTTTGTTCAAGTACTTTAGGTATTTAGGCAAGGATAAAGTGTACATGGTTCGTAATCATGATGAGTATAAATTTTTTGTGTAACAAGGTGACCATGGATTGAAGAAATCATGTTTTTGGCACAGGGTTAGACCGCATGAATTGTGGAAGCCGAAAGTGACGAAAAGGAGTATTCGCAGAAGAAAGGACCATTCGTGGAAAATAAGGAAGCCGACGAAAGTGCAAGTTATGGTTTAGTTAGGTCAATTGGACCGTTTTGTAACCACCCTAGTTGTCTATAAATAGAACGGTGATTGTAAGCCTAAGGGAATCAAGGAAAGGTTCAATCAATGGATGGTGTAATGTGATATTCTGCATCTATGTTTTGATCTGCCTTCGGCGAGTTTTGTTTTGTTTGTATGGATCCGCAATAAGTTGTTTGGAACTATCCCTGCGAAGGTTGTAGCGCAGGTTTTTGGGATGAGTTAATGCATGAAGAGGTTCGGCTATGTCTCTTCTTGTGTTTATGTTTATGTTGAACGATGAATGCGACCTCAGTAATGCGTTATACTTAAGTTTTGTTGCTATTTGTAATATATGTTGATGATACAATGTTAGTGCGAATGTTGATTATACATTGGTAATGTGAATGAAGAATGTGTGTTTGAACTATTAAGCATGATGCGAAGATAAATATTTGGTTTCTATAGAAAATTAGTTCTTGCAACCCCCTTAATCATCTCGGGTGAGACCTCACTCACTCCTCGAGTGTTACTGGAAAGGGTAAAACCTTTCTGGGCCGATGCTTAATGGTGTTTGGTTGGTGTTTGTTGACAGTAGTGCGAAGTGAACGCCTATTGACATAATTGTGTCAACAAATGGTTCTGTTTCCAGGACCTTGAAGAAGAAATAAGAGGACATGCTGTGGCATTTGACAAAACCAGAGATTTAGGATTGGTTCGATACAAAGATACAAGAATTCATGGAAGGAGAAACTCGGAACTCTAGGAAGAAAACAAGCAGCTGGTTGCAAAAATATATTTATTCTGATATCTACGAGGTATTTTTCTGTGAATTTCTAATATTACTACATGAGTGGTTGGCGCAGCTAACATTTCAAAAGAAGAATTTCCAAGGGGGTGAACCTGACCATTGGACTCTAGAATTGATCCAACAGTTAAAATGGGTTGACAATAGAGTATCAAGGGCTGTTGACTTCTTGGCATACAGTATTCTAGAGGGATACATCACTGAGTTTGTCGTCGACACAATCAAGTCATACAGTGATGCAGAGAGAAAGTTTTTCAAAGGACCTAGAGGGAGATTTCTACTATCGCTGAAGTTGTGGATTAAGATGCTCGTCTGCGAAAAGGGTATACTGAAGATGAATTCCGATGAGTAGAGATCGGTGTGTGGAGGTTGTGGGTACCACGTGAATGTGGGTTTGATAGAAAAATGTGGGGTAGATGGACTTGAGCGACGACAAATTTCTAAGGGAGGCTAAGGAAGATTGTGGTACCTTGAGAAATGGGATGAGATTCTGATGGCCAGAGAAGAAGAGGAGGACTGAGATTGAGATAGAGTCTCTTGAGGCGACCAGAACAGAAAACTACAAAACATGACCACAAGGGATGAAGCGACCTTATGGAAATGAAGAAAGTGACCAAGCTACCCCATAACTCGAAGAGGGATGGACCCAAAGCTACAACGTACCCTCAACTCCGTGCACTACTTAGAAATTTGTAGGAATAAATAAAAGTTATTCACAGTGTTGCTCGAAGTTTCAAAATAGTGGTAAAAGTAGTGGATCTGTAAATAACACTAGGAGCGCAAGAATGGCAGGTGACGACGTAAGAATGCCAACTTTACAGGGTAATGGGGCTGAGGATCCAAAATAGTATTGGTTTTTGTGTGAAGCGTTATGGATTGTGAAATAGGTACAGAACGAAGATATAAAAAAGGGACAGCTAGCGACGACCCTTAGGGGCCGTGCATTAGACTAGTTTATGAAATTTACCAAGGTACCGACAGGGAGTCCAGATAAAACACTATCGCAGATCAAGGCGGGAATGATTGATGAATTTGGAAAATTGAAATCAGAGTCGTAGTATATCATAGAGTTGAAAGAAATCAAGCAGTTTCCAAATGAATCAGTATCGGAATTCGACCAATGATATAAAACTCTAATTGGAAAGGTGAGTTTCAAAATGAGCGATATGCAACATAAAAGGCGGTTCATCGCAGGATTAGTGCAACATATTCATGGACAACTAATGTAGTAGAAAATCACATCCCAGGAAGAAGCACTGGATATTGCAGTGAAGCTGGAGGCTTCACCGATTGGTGAGACATGCATAGGCATGGACCGGATACAAGCACATTTGGAAAATCTGACAATCCAGCTCCAAGATATTAAGAAGGGAAAAGAAGTCCGCAAAGACATATCATGCAGTAGATGCAAAACAAAAGGACATCACAAGGATAAGTGCCCAGAGTTTTGAGAGTATTTACAGTCAGGAGCACCGAATCCCCTCAGTCAAGGAGGAATGCCTTGGTGTCGCATCTTCCAGACGAGAGGAAATAGACTAGAAGAATGCGTGTACCTACAAAATATGATGTCAAAGAAAACTAATATGTATTGAAAATTATGTCGATCATTCATCCATGAAGAAAAGGATTGTATGGCTTACAACCTACTCCAAGAAAGGATTGCAGATACATTTTTCATGAAGGGAGAGGAGAAACCGTCAGTACAGCAGCAACAACAGTACAATAAGCAACAACCTCATTATCATCCACAATCGCAGTATGTTCAATTGAAATATCAACAACCGCAGTATGGTTCAATATCAACAACCGCAGTATGGTTCAATATCAACAACCGCAGTATGGTCAACTACGGTACCTGCCATACGTTCAACCGCGAGGAGAATTCAGAGGGGAGTTTCGCGGGGGTTGAGGTACCGGTGCTGGCCGAGGAGGATCTTTTGGACGAGGAAGAGGGCCAATCATATGTTATAATTGCAGTCAGCCTAGGCATTACCAGAGGGATTTCTTGAATCCACCCCCACAGTGCACTTACTGTAGTGTAGAGGACCATGGTGTCGAGGACTGTCCTTAGCTTATCGCGAAGTGGAAAACTAAGAACATGACCCTACCTCCACCAAATCAAAATCAGAACCAGAATCCACCACCGACTGTACAGAAGATATCAACGGAGGTAAGAAGTCGAACTGTGAATGTTGGAGTAGTGACTCAAGGAGGAGCTGCGACAGGGGAAGATAGGCCACAGTTGAGCGTCCGACCGACAATGAGAAAATATGTCAGATTCGATGTGGAAGTCTTAGTTTTTCATCATTTAATTCAATAGATCTATGATCTTAATTGAAAGAACAACATGTACAACATATCAAGCATAAAAGACAAGAGACAAGAGACACAAAACATTTCACCGGGGAAAACCAAGAAGGTGAAAAACCCTGCAACTTCCTCAGAGATAGAATAAGCATCAATACAAAGATCACCATGATCAAACACAAGAGATAGATATCTTCAGCAGCATGCTCCTCCTCCACTTGTGCGCACTCCTCCTCTCTCTCACTAATTCAAAGTGAGTGAATGAGAGAATATATCAAATGAGAGAGTCACACTCTCTATTTATACTTTTACTTTCACTTGACCTTTATTCAACTAGGTTGGCCCCAACTTAACAACTTAACATAAATTGACTATGGGCCGACCCCACTAGGGTCGTCTAATAACCCTTTGACCCACACAACTCATACAGGGCCGACCCTAGCAAGGTGGTCTAATAACCCATCAAATATAAGTTACGACACTTACAATAATACTTGCGACACTTTCAAGTACAACTGATGACACTTCCAATCGAAGGAATAATACATCTCCATTGGGGATACAATAAAGTAAAAATACAATATACAAGTGAATATCTTCTGAAGTTACAAATACATCAACACTCTCTCTTAACTAGGAAGGTATTCTCTTGACACAAGTCATCAATACATATAGGCACAAGTCTTCAATTTCGGAGCTGGATCATCGTCACTAGATCACGGAGCATCATCGTCATCACTGCTGCTGTACTCAACATCTCGATCACTAGGATATCTCTGAATTCTCCTCGTCATAGGAATTTCTACAGAGCCATTCCTTTTTCATGATGGATGTAGGCCCACCTCCTGCAGGTCTTCATCAACACTGGCCATACTGTGGAATCCTCAGAACTTATTATGTGCGTCACAATGCCTCGAAAGAGTATCCCAGGATCCTTTATGTGTCAAAGCACGACCAACAAGATATCCTAGGTCAACTTACATGCGACCCCCACCACAAAGCATCAAAAGAGTTTCCCATGATCCTTTATGTTTCGAAGCACGACTGACAATATCTCCCAGGTCTACTTACATGTGGTCATGGTATAACTTCAAAAGAGCATCCCAAGATGGATTACGAGCATACTGTTCAACCTATCGGATCTCCTAGGGCACTATTATATGCCATAGGACAAAACCTCGAAAGAGTATCCCAGTATCCTTTATGTGCTGCAACACGACTGGCAAGATCTCCTAGGGAAATATTACATGTCCTCCCAGAGAAAAACCTTGAAAGAGTATCCTGGGATCCTTTATGTGCCTAAGCACAACCGAAAAGATCTCCTAGGTAAATATTACATGCTCATCTGCACAACCTGTCCACGGCCATGAAGTATCATCCTGATACCCATGATCATACTGATCATATCATCTCATCGTCCATGGAGCACAACCTAGATGCACATCATACAACACTTACACCACCGACATGGGAGGACACATCTACCACCATTCAGGGAAGGCTCCAGCCCTTACATTTTCACCATGGGAGAACACATCTACACCGTGTGAAAAATGGCTTCAGCCCTTACATCTACACCATGGGAGAACATGTCTACACCATGTGAGAATGGCTCCAACCCTTACATCTGCACCATGGGAGAACACATCTGCACCATGTGAGAATGGCTCAATAATTACATCACGGCCATGGGAGAACACATCTACACTGTGTTGGAAAAGCTTCAGCAATTACATCATGACCATGGGAGAACACATCTACACCATGTCGAAAAAGATCGACAATTACATCACGACCATGGGAGAACACATCTACAACCATGTCGTAAAATCCCATGTGCATATGCGTCTTCCGGACTCATCACACATGATCCAACTGATCATGCAATGCATCTACCTGATGCATATCATCACATATGATCATCCTGATCATCGTCATAGCATCCACCTGATGCATATCATCTGGAGAATCGTCCTAATGCTCAACACACACCGCTTACATCCAAAGCCATGGGAAGGATCCTCCTATCGCCATGCTTGGAATGGATCCTACAAATGTGTCCCATCAATTCTTCCTCAAAGTATCTTCTATTTGAAGAACACCAAGCCTCCCTCTGAAGTACTCAAACTTCACTCTGGCTAGTGGTTTCGTCAACATGTCTGTAACTTGCTCATCCGTCACAACATACAGGAGCTTCATTACTGCTCTCTGAACCATATCCCTGATATAGTGATATTTGATCTCGATGTGCTTCAACCTGTCATGAAACAATAGGTTCTCAGACAGCTTCACACAACTCTGGTTGTCACAAAATATACCAGTAGCATCCAACGAGAGATCAAATAACTCAGACAGTGTCTTTCTAATCCATACTGCCTCACAACTAGCCAAACAATCTGTGACATACTCTGCTTCAGATGTACTCAGTGCTATGCAAGATTGCTTCCTGCTAAACCAAGAGATCACACTTGATCCCATATTGAAGCAGCACCCAGAAGTGCTCTTCCTATCTGCAGCACTACCTGCCCAATCTGAATCAACATAACCCTCTAGGTTAAACTTTTGATTGGCATCATACTTGAGCCCATAATCAACCGTACCCTTCAGGTACCTTAGAATATGCTTCATAGCAACTAGATGAACACCTCTCGGATCCATCAGGAACTGGTTCAATGTGTTCACCACAAATAAAATATCTGGTCTCTTGTTCGTTAGGTACATCAAGGACCCAATCATATGACTATACACCGTGACATCAACCGGCTCAGATGAAGCATCACACAGAAGCTTCAGGTTTGATGCCATAGGTGTGTCCATGTCCTTGCAGTCCATCATCTTGAACCGCTTCAGGATCTCCATTGCATACTTCCCTTATCCAAGGAAGATTCCATCTGCACTCTGCCATACCTCCATGCCTAGAAAGTAGTGCATCATCCCCAAGTCCTTCATCTCGAACTCGGCAGCAAGCTTCCTATTCGTGTCGGAAATCAATCTATCCTCACCTGTCATAAACAAGTCATCCACATATAATAGAAGTATCACTAGATTTCCTTCCTCAACCTTGTAGTAAAGGTTGGAATCCTCTTTAGTCTTGGTAAAGCCCAAACTAGATAGAAAGATGTCTATCCTACCATACCAAGTCCTAGGAGCTCGCTTCAAGCCATACAAGGATTTCTTCAACCTGCACACATATGAATCCCTGTCATGTGTCTCAAAACCGAGTGGCTTCTCCACATACACTTCCTCTTCGAGTACACCATTTAAGAAAGTTGTCTTGACATCCATCTGGTGTATCTCCCACTTCATTACTCACCTTGTATTTCTCTATGCTACCATCTCTAGCATACTTGATCTTATAGATCCATTTGGAAGTCACAACAGAATTCCCTTCTGGTCTCGGGACCACATCCCATACATCATTCTTCATGATCGATTGGTACTCCTTGATCATAGAATCCTTTCATTACTTCATCCCGGATCCTAGGAACTTCAGATTCTTCAATATCTTCAATAGATAGTTTTCTTGAACTTCGTTGCTGGAACAAATGTTGTTGTCCTTGTAGGTGATTGTACATGATCTTTCCTACAAGTCAGATTCAATTGCATGATTAGAAACTTCTCATAATTTTTCAAAAACACATTCTTATGCATAAATACATATGTCTTACAATCATGCAATTAGCCAATGCTTCAATACAACATTTATCCATATCCCGTAACTTTATAGATGCCTTCCATCTCTACCAGAACATTGTTAAGAGTTTGCACTACTCCCAACATGTCAGCAAAGAGGTTTCATTCCAGATAAGTAGCAATGGAATGTTGTACAGTACCATAGGCCACTTACCCATTACATGCATATTAGTAGTATACTGTTCATTAATGCAATTATTCTAATATGCATACTACACAACCTAAATCTAGGAACATAAGTATGTACATGAATGAACAACATCATTTAAGCAATAAGAAATGATAATTCAAATACTTATCTTTGTTTAGTGTAGGGTGGACTCCCTCTCAATCTTTGCTTCCTTGTGGGAACTACTAGAGTGTGCTCCCTCTTGATCTTTGCTTCCTTGATTATATGTCCTTGAACTTATATCCATCCTGGACCACTATGCATGCTTAAGTGTGCACTAGTGTCATCATCGTGTCATCCTCAAGATCTCATACATAACGATACATATATTAGTATAATCTCAATACTATCAAAACATTATGATCCTAAATACTCTTAACATCTATGGTCATGATAATTTCACACACAGGTAATTTATCACAAGCATTAGTATTCAAGGTTTCAGGGAGGACTTCTATTACTCATGCATATTCTTATTGACCATAGGACTCTTTTGGTTAGTCATATCATCAATCAAAGTAAGAAACATAATATGCATAAACTATTGATTACTTAAACTTCTAACTTCAAGAATAATCATTATCATTCATACAAAAGTATAAGATCCTAACACAAGGATTCTAACTTGATATAGGAAAAACATACCTAGATTATCATGCTTGCTAGTTATGTCTAACATACCCATATAATGTCTTTTTGTTCTTCTTCAAAGACTTGTGCTAGTAACCTGCATAACTCATAAGTTAACCATTGTAGAACCAAAAATTATACATACCTTGTACGTAGAGCTTCTATGTGATCCATGACTATGGATGAGTCTTTGCCTTCATGTCACCATGGTCATATGTTCTTGATCTAGAACTTGATTTGTCTTTCTTGATATACCTTTCATGTTATCGGACAATATCATCCTCATACAACACCACAGTGCATCAGTACAATCATATAACCCTAATCAATGAATGTCTTCTATCATTCACATGCATTCATACTTTTACTAGTGTGATAAGACAAGTCTAAAATTAATCAAGATTGTACTAACCTTAATAATATGAAGACAAACATATCATAAACTTAATCATGAATAGATTTCAAAACATACCTGTATCTCTTCAAGTCATACCTGTCAGGATTGCTTTTAGCCTTCTCATGTAAAGCCTCAGCCTCATCTCCCTCTGGAACTGGAACTTCTTCACTTATGCAGGTGTCCAATTCATTCTCTTCTAGGATTAACCCAATCCACTTTGATTTGCTGAAACTAGATCTGGAGCCGGATTAGGGTTTTTCAGAGAAACCCTAAAAATTCAAACTTTGAATTTCAAACTTCTGATTGGATGAAAAATGTGCCTTTTTGAGCTGATCAGACTATAATACTTCAATTTTGAAAATTGCAAAATTTGACCCCTCAAAATTGCCTTTGAAACTTCTGGATCTTCTTGACAGGATCCCAAACTAGGGTTTGATAAAGCCCGGTCTTCTGTCCAACCAAAAGGTTCGATATTGTACTCTAAAATTTGATTTTTCTTAGGCGCTTCCAGTCGTGGTCACTGATTTCAAAAATTCCAACTTTTGCAGAAGCCCTAATTTTCCACCTTTCCGATCAAAATCCTGAACTAGGGTTTGATTAAGCCCAGCCTTCTTCCCAACCAAAAAATTCAATCTTGGTCTCTAAATTTCGATTTTGATGAGGAGCATCCAGCCATGGTCTCCGATTCCAATAATTCCAACTTTCTTTGAAACCCTAAATTCCCACAACAGTGACAAGCCAAGAATGAAGGTGCTCAGAATCAAATTTTGTTTTGACAGAAATATGCACCTGATTGTTTCTGGTGCATCTCTGAAACTATGAATCCACAGGGTTTGAAACTTTGGCCTGTGGTAGCCTGACCTATCATCTTTGCAACTCCATAGGTATGAACTCAATTGGATTCTCTGAGAGAGAGTTATGCCAAGTGTCGCAACATGACCTGTTTATGGGATAAAATAGGAGAACGAACTTGTACGACGTGCCACGTGCCAATGGTTCAATTTAGGCCTCTGAAAATAGGACCTATGAAAGTACGGTCCGTTCCCTACCTGTCATTTTTTATGAAATTTCATTTGGATATTCCTAGCCCAAGTTGTGATCTTTTTTCCTAGGTCACCTATTTATGACTGAGATCTGGAAGAGGTCGAAACCCTGTATTGTAGGGATCATATCTCACAAAGTACAATGAATCAGATGCTGTTCTTCGGACACAATGTACATGGGGATGTTACCTTCGATCTGTAAATGTTTCAGATCCTGTACCTTTGCCAAAATGGATTTATAGCGAAAGTGCTACGATGGCTGGTTTTGTTATATCAAGCCCTAGCTTCCAATTTATCGCAAGTGCAACAAGTGTCATAAATTCCATATCATGCCTTCCTCCAGGATAGCTCGGATACCATGTTAGTTTTTCATCATTTAATTCAATAGATCTAGGATCTTAATTGAAAGAACAACATGTACAGCATATCAAACATAAGAGACAAGAGACAAGAGACACAAAACATTTCACCGGGGAAAACCAAGAAGGTGAAAAACCTCGCAACTTTCTCAAAGATAGAATAAGCATCAATACAAAGATCACCATGATCAAACCCAAGAGATAGATATATTCAGAAGCATTCTCCTCCTCCACTTGTGCGCACTCCTCCTCTCTCTCACTAATGTGAAGTGAGTGAATGAGAGAATATATCAAATGAAAGAGTCACACTCTCTATTTATACTTTTACTTTCACTTGACCTTTACTCAACTAGGTCGGCCCCAACTTAAGAAATTAACATAAACTGACTCTAGGTCGACCCCACTAGGGTGGTCTAATAACCCTTTGACCCACAGAACTCATACAGGGCCGACCCCAGCAAGGTGGTCTAATAGCCCATCAAATATAAGTTGCGAAACTTACAATAATACTTGTGACACTTGCAAGTACAACTGACGACACTTCCAATCAGAGGAATAATACATCTCCATTGGGGATACAATAAAGTACAAATACAATATACAAGTGAATATCTTCCGAAGTTACAAATACATCGATAGGAAGCAGAAAGGGAGACTTTCTTGAAAGCACAAGAGACAATGAGACAGATGAGGCAGCCACTTACCAACCAGAAAGAATTCACTTATGACATGCCATCGATATTCAACACGACAAATTCACAGAGAAAGACTAACACCTTAAGAGCCTTCCTGGAGAACTTCCCGGAGATGGGAAAATATCGGGATGCATTGGCAGAGATATCCATTCCGCAACATCGAAAGGAGGGTGTACGACAGGATCGGACAGTCAATCAAGTACATAAGATGAAGACAAGAAGAGAAATGAGGATGTCCACCACACAAATAAGAGCATTTGATGTCGACTCCATCATTTTAGACCTGGGATCAGATGTAAACATTATGACAAAACAGAACTAGGAAACGATGGGGAAACCATAGTGGGCATGGTCCCCGGTACAACTGCGATTAGCGAATCAAAGTAAGGTCACTCCGATTGGTTGATTATGCCAAGTCCCAATCAAGATAGAAGGTGTGAAGAACCTATAAGAATTAGTTAATGAAAATACATGAGATAACAAAAATAACATAACTCAGAATCACTTTATTGATCTCAAGCCACTTCGAGGGGGCAACCTCCTTTGAGCAAGATCAATACAAATAACTTCACAGTACCTTCATTGGCCTCAACACACACTTATATACTAAGTCTATGCCCAATAATATGGGTCAATACCATGAGACATATAATACTACGGGAAGACTTACAAAGCATATGCGTCCAATACTATGGGTTAATACCATGGGCTAATACAAACTATGGATCAACAAATACTACGGGACGACTTACAAAGCATATGCGTCCAACACCAATATACTAACAAAGTAAAGAGAAGGGTTGACACGGGTTCCTAACATCCCCTCTCCCTTAGAAAAATCTTTGTCCTCAAAGCTTTAGATGTGGAAATTGATGTGGAATCTGAAGGAGTGGTTCCCCTATAACATCCTCAGGTTGCATTCCATGCCACTGAATTAATGCCTCTATGATAGAGTGAGAGAGAAGATGACTCCTTTTGAGTTTCAGGGAGGATTGCTTGGAAGGATGTAGATGAAGAAGAACCATATCAGCTGCGTGAAAGTGGCACTCAGAATGGTGTTGATCGGCGTGTTGTTTCAATCAAATTCTTGCCATGTGAAGTTTGTCGTGTAGAATGAGAAGAATCTAATCACGGTTTCGAAGAACCGAGTCAATTTCCTGAACTGGGGAACTACTGAGGGTGTATGGAAGAAGAACTAGCGGTCCTATCCATAGAATGCTTCATATGGTGTCATTTTAGATGTAGTATTGTACCACCAGAGCACTTCAAGGAAATCCATAGAAATAGCTGTCCAAATCTATGTAGGGATGAGCATGGGTTCGAGTAGTCCCAAAAGGAGTGTCGTTTCACCCTTGTTGAGCTGGAAAGTATCACAGTCAGCCACCATCTGTTGAATTGTCATTGTTAGTCCATGCCAAAAGAAGTTACATTGTTACCGGTCATACATTTTGATGAACCCAGAGTGCCTTGCTGATGGAGAAGCATGGAGTTCATATAAGGGATAGCCCTATTGATAAGATTGCAGCCAATGTGGAACAAGTAGAGAAGTAGTTGTAAGAGAAATTGGGTCATCAAGTGTGCGAGAAGGAGCATTTGCCACCGGATTGTCCTTACCCTTCTTGTAAGTGATCGCATAGGCAGAACCCATGAGTTGGATAAACCATTTTAGGTGTGTTGGGGAGGAGACCCGTTGTTCCAGGAAATTTTCCAGATTTTGGAGATCAGTCTTGAGGCAGAAATAATTCTATAATAGGGATGGCTGCCACTTCTGTACTACATGCAAAATAGCCATCAGTTCCTTCTGAGATGTAGATGCAGAGAGATTCTTACCAGAAAGGTCTCTTGAAGGCGACAATCCCACTAGTTCAGCAAAGACACCTGCGTATCTATCCAAGGATGTAGTGGAGATCGTTGATGGGTGCATCTGAATCGAATGGAGCTAAGCGATGACACCATGTGAATTGTTCTTTAGGATCTTTTCTAGGCGATGTGAACTGATGATGCGAAGAGACCCTGGTTGTAAGCCCATAAATTTGTGTGGTGTCCCATTGACTGAAAACAACATCCAAAGTTCAACAAAATCCCATAAAATGGGGCCAAGAGTGCGTAACCATGGAACTCCCAAAACCACATCACATCCACCTAAGGAGAAGGAAAACATGTCAGAGTGCAGGTTATAATCTTCCAGAGAGATATGCACATTGTGACACTTCTCCTTGCAAGGTAAGGTGCCCCCATTGACAACCATGACTTCAAAGTTGGAGAAAGGATGGACAAAACAATGAGCCTGTTTGGAACTCTGAGGGTCAATGAGGTTATGAGTGCTACCAGAATCAATGAGTATGGTAAGAGGAAGCTTCTTGAAGTAACCCCTAACCTGCATTGTTTGTGGGGTGGTGACGCCGGTTACATCATGGAGAGAGATCTCTGGTTAGTCATCCTGAGATGGGGGGTTAATAGGCGGGTGTTGACTGTCGCTGTGATCATCTATTGTATCTGGAGCGTCTTCACCAAGTTCAGAGGCAGGCGGAGAATCCACATCCAAGAGATAGAGATTTTTCTCAACACATTTATGTCCCTGAGTGAATTTCTCATCACAATTATAACAAAGCCCTTTTTCTCGGCGTGCCCACATCTCTGGTTCAAACAAATGCTTGATAGGAGTTGGTCGAGGAGCTGGTGTGATGGGAGGTCATTGGTAACCCATATTTCTAAAGGGAACAAAGGTGGGTTTGGAGCATTGTTGGGCTGCGATCTTGTCCTCTGCTAACTTAGCCAACCCTAGGACTTCCATCATTATGTTGGGACAGAACATTTTGACCTCTGAGCAGATTTCATCCTTGAGACCACTGATAAAACAACTCCTGTAGAATTCATCAGACAATCCTTCTGTGTGATTGGCCAGTTTCTCAAATTCTGTCTAATACTCTCTCACTGTGCCAATTTGGCAAAGTTTAGTGAGTGCTCCTATGAAGTCATCAAAAGAACTAGGACCAAATCATTGCAAAAGGAGTTGGAAAAAATCTGTCAAGTTTGGATCGTGATGAGCTTGGATGTACCAACGGTACCATTGAAGGGATTCCCGTTCCAAATGAAAGGATGCAAGTGGAACTTTCTGGACATCAAAAGTATTATGCAGACTGAAATATTGTTCTTCCCGGTAAATCCATCCAGTCAGATCAATACCATTGAAGCGAGGAAAATCAAGCTTCGGCCCATGAAAATTGCTGGAAGAAGAGAACCCAGTGGTTGAAAAAGATTTTGGCCGTCAGTTATTGTTCATGGCTGAATGCTGAAGATGCAGGCTAAGAAAGTTTTCATCCAGATCCTAGAGTCTGGTTTGGATGGCTGCAAGTGCTTCCTCCATGGTTTTTTCTCCTATGCGGGTGACAACCATAACCAAGAGGTTTTTTTTTTGAGTGGGTAGATAAATAGAAATAGAAACTATTTTAGTAAAGGAAAATCTGGATTTGGGAAAAAATTGGATGGGTAATTTGGGTTTGACTAGGTTTTGGACACTTTCAAAGGGATAGAGAAGAAAAAAAAGGGAATTTCATAAGTAGGGTGAAAGAATGAGAAAATTTGGCAGAGAGGGACAAAGAAGCAGAAATATGAAATGAACACTGTGGTAAAATTTGAAGGTGATTGGGTGGAAATCGAAGAAGTTATCGCAAACCCTAAAAATAGACAAATGTGGAATTTCTGGCTTTGGGAAGTGGAATTTGGGATAGGGTCCTTAGGAATGAAATATGTAGAATGGGATTACAGGGGTGTCAGGGATGTTTCAAGGGAAAAAGAGTGAAAACAAGGGAGATATGGCGAAAAAACAAATTGAAATGGATCTGCAATGACGTAGATGGGATTGGAAATAGATGGATCTGCAACAGCGCGGAAGTGATCGACAACAGATGGATCTGCAATGGCGCAGAATTGATCGACAACAGATGGATCTGCAACAACGCGGAAGTGACCGGAAATGGTCCTGGGCATAGGAAATCTATGATTTATCAGCTAAAAATAGATATGGACCCCAGGTATGCTCGACTTCCTCACAGTTCAGGGGATTCACTCGGCCACCAATGTTGTCTGACGGCTTGCGTATTGGGGCAGTACCCCTCACTCCATGGCTCAGGTAAAACTGATAACTACTTTGCCACAAACGACAACTCTTGGTTTACCACACGGGTGGGAACTAGTCAATTAGGTAGGGATCGTTTCCCTTTTCGCTGGCAGGTCCTCTCGATGGGCCAACTACTTCAAGGTTCCTGTGGTACTCCTGACAATGAGTTTTAGGGATTATGCCCAAGTGCTTCCCACAGTTAAGCGGATAAGGATTATTCCCAGATCCGAACCTGCAACAGATGCGAAAAAAAAATTGGCAAAAATTTCACCCAGCAAGCCCAAGAAAGTGCTCTAATACCAGATGTGAAGAACCTGCAAGAATTAATTAATGAAAATACACGAGATAGCAGAAATAACAGAACTCAGAATCACTTTATTGATCATAGGCCACTTCGAGGGGGAAACCTCCTTTTAGCAAGGTCAATACAAATAACTTCATGGTACCTTCATTGGCCTCAACACACACTTATATACTAAGTCTATGCCCAATACTATGGGTCAATACCGTGGGAAAATACAAACTATATATCAACAAATACTACGGGACGACTTACAAAGCATATGCGTCCAACAACAATATAGTAACAAAGTAAAGAGAAGGGTTGACACGGGTTCCTAACAGAAGGACTCAAAACATACACAGACTTTGATGTGATAGAGATTGTTGACAACACAAGCCCCTATCCAGTACTATTAGGGAAAGACTAGGCAATGGAGAATCAGGCCATCATCAACTTCAAGAAAAGAATCATGTCATTTGAAAATCATGAGATGAGGGTAGTCGCACCTCTCGATCCAGCAGAAGAGTAGAGATACGTTGACTCGACAAACGATGAATTCATTGAAGGGTGGGATAGTGTCTACAACATATCAGAAGACTACGTCAATCCTACTGCACATGGAGAGTTAGGATGGCGGAGTGTCAGTTCGGCATCGTCTGATTCGGATCAAGCACTTGAAAATTGGCAGAATCGGTTGCACGAAGTATCGTTTAGAAGGTATGCACGGATCAACCAATCATTGAGATGGCTAGCAACAGAAGTGTGTGAAATGATAACATATGAGGGGTTTCCCAACTTGACTGCATTTATCATCGAGTTCGAAGAAAAAGTAGCAGAACCATAGCGACTGTTGGCCCTTGAGGAAGCACTGAAAGCTATACTGACGCGACGGTGGGAAGCGCACAAGTCAACAATAACAAACTGACCACTATGTCGACACCTAATGGAGGTTATGTTCGACGACACTGAAGGATATTGTGGAAGGAAGTATAATGGAAGAGGAGACCCAAAGGAGCATCTGAACGAATGCCAAAGTAAATGGGGAACAAGATCAAAACAGGAATGGGTCCACGCATTCATTCACACCTTGGATGAAGTACCGCTAAGTTGGTATATCGCAACAGAATTGCAACGTGGAACAACCACATGGGAAGAGATGACTGTTGGCTTTAGCCAAGCCTTCAGTTTCTCAGACGAAAACCCCTTCATCCACAGCGCCTTATAGGAGGTCCATGAAAAATTATTCGAAGCAGTTCCGATAGGAAAACCAATGGGACTTCAGTGGACTCGGAAACCCGAAATGCTAATGAAATGATACAACATAACAAGAGAACCGGATGATGAGGATGATCCGCGAACTACTTATATACCAGAGCCAAAAGGAAGTTGAAATGTCGAAGCACCACATATGCCCTTCGACAAGTTCCAGTATCCATTGCGAATCAAGAAAGTGAATATTGGGTCAGAGAAAAATCCTATGTTCGAAAGCATCGGAGATTATTGGGACGACTCGACCATTGCCAAGATGACTGACATGTTAGACGAGTTTTAGGATCTATTCCCAACAAAATTTTCAAAGATGAATGGAATTTCTGGGGACCTAGGCTAGATGAAGATCCCGCTAAATCCTGATGTGAAACTAGTGAAGCAGCGACCCTACTAGTTGAATCCTAGGTATAAGGAGCGTTCAAAAGCTGAAAGAGAGTGAAGGTCTGGAAAAGTGGATTCAGCTACAGCCCTATTGGGATAACGCGGGGGACTTTGAAAAAAAAAAGGAGAAAGCAATAAGGTTCAACATCTTTCGATGAAATAATCGCAGTCTACAAAAGAGGTGGAAAGATTCGGCGTCCGTCAACACCTCCCACAACGCGAAAGGGTCAAATCTAGTCATAAATGCAACAATTAAGCCACATCGAACGACAACGAAAATGAAAAAATGGTACAATTAATACCCGACGCATGCAGTGGATTTGGTAAATCAGTGCTGGATTTGGTAATGATTTTCCAAAATCGGTAAAATGGATGAGACATGGAAAATAAAAAATATAAATGTAGGGCAAGGGGACAGCTCGACGCACTATGTGTTAAGTAAGAACCTGTAAAGTAGTGCATGGAAGTATACATTTAGAGAACAAGTACGAACGCCCACAGCCAATTCCGATTATGGAGGAGAAACCAAAGATCATGTCCGAAATATCATTCAGAAAGAATCGGAGTGCCAATCGGCCTACAGACATCGGCCGAGAGCCGAAGCGAGCGACCCGTAATTCAGCACGACTTGCAGAAGGAGAAGCAAGCACTTCGGGCACTGCTCAAAAGGAAATAACACCATAGGGAGGGCACCCTGGCCCGACAATACTAGGGTATGTACCACCAAGCAAGAAAGGGAGACCAGCAGTTCGGGTGAGCAAGAATGCACGATATGCAATTAAGATGTCGCCGATACTGAAAGGAGTTCCTCAGGTCGGGAATATTGTGGAAAACTTGTAGAAGCTACAATATAGAGACCATGACCTTACTAACTTCCCAGAATGCACAAAAGCCACATATATTAATGTTTCGCATGGAGAAGGAGGCCCAACAACGAAGGAACTAGTGGAATGGGCGTTGGGATTGGAGCAATCAAGGTTACCGAGCCTCACCCAAATACCACACTTTGGGAGATCGGTGCAGGTGAATGCATGTGTCAAGCAATTATTATCCATTTTTCATGGAGGATACCTATGGATGCATGAAAATATTCCAGTCACAGTTGACCTGATTTCAAGAATCATCAGACTACCCAAGGATGGAGAAGACCCTTCCCAATTTTTTCATGGGAAGGACAATGACAAGAAGCTCGCTGTGAGGCTGAAGATGAAGTATGGAGTAGAGAAAAAATACAAAGGATACCTAATCAACACAATTAAGGACCAAGCTGTCAGGGTTGCAATGAATATACTTGCAATCAAGTTGGTGCAGAAGAATAGGCCGAAAGAATGCACTTTGGGCATCATCACCTCTGCAGAACATGGTGCCATAGGAGTCAAATGAATTGGTCACAATTTCTGATAAATCAATTGATGGAGGACGCCCTTGAAGCACGGGAGAAGGGGAAATCATTCACATATTTATGGCGCTTTATGTTGGTCGCACTAGTAGGAAGGAGGGAGCCATAGCACTATCAAGGCATGGAAACAATAGAAGCCACGATATGAGAAGGTGCACGGTACCATAACTTATGGGCTACAACTGACATAGAACAACAAGAATTCAACATTGTGCAATTCTACCTATTCCTAGACATGATGCGGATAGATGCGCAAGTAATACCGTGGATAACCGAGAAATCAATAGGGAAGTATTGATCAATCGCAAGGCTATCAGTCGAATCCCAAACAATTTACATTCAAGCACGGGAAGACAAGCAGAGGCAGTGGTTGTGAACATAGTACAAGATCACTGAGGAGGAATTGGATGCCATCATTGAAGGATGGACAGTAGAATGGAAAATTCCATCCCCAGAGGAGGAACTATCGAATTTGGATAATGGACAGTCAACAACTGGACCAAATCTACCCACGGAAGAGAAGGAATCATCCAGTCAACAAGAGGGTTTAGGAGAAGGCGATCCTGTGAAAGAAAAATCACCTATGCTCAGTCATGATGGAGCCTCAACGACCACCTCGACGGATTCAGAACTAGAGGCACAACGTGAATAAATGAGAACAAAGGATAGGATGGACCATGGCAAAGTAAGCACAAGTGGTGGTATTCCTGAAGAGCAAGTTAAAAGGCTCCTGGAGAGAATAACAACAATCGTAGAAGAAAACTACACAAAAGTCACACAGCATGCAACATAATACTTTCACCAGGTGAATCAACTACTATAAACACTAACTAATGCAGCCATAGAGACAAGGGTACCACACATGGAAGTCCCACCAAGTTTGTTGACAAAAAGGGTTGAGGTAGAGATCGGCACAAACCCAAGGATAGTACAAATTCTACTGAATGCAATGTTAACAGGTGATGAGGGGTTGGATGTGGAATTAAGGAAGCATGATTCAACCATGGTAAATTTCAATATAATTCCGATGTTGTCACTGCAGAGAATTCAAATCGCAGCAAGTGTAGAAATTAGTGATCGCGAGTCCGCAATACATGACCAAATGGTGATATATAAACAATAGGCACGCAACAGTGAGATAGAGACACAACATCTCCAAGAAGAGAAAGACCAAACCCTGGCTGAAAAAGTGAAGGCCATGGAGGATCAAGAGAGGTTGGAAAAGGCGATATCCAAGGCATGCGAGGAAGCCCCTGAGGAGATCAGGATATACTACCAGAAGCGAAAGCCATCTTGTTATGTGTATTTATCGCCGATCTGGGAAAAGAGAATGAAATGCTGAAGGTGAGGGTGGTGCCCAGCACACCACTAGAGCAAATCCAGAATCGCCAGGATGCGATAGAAGAGGCTACAACCGAGATCATAGAGATGGAAAAGGCAGCCCAGAAAATTGCTAAGGAGGTTACGGAATTTTGGGGAAGTTTAGTACAAGATGAGCAGTTGCACTAGCTGAACACGCAACTCGCTCATGCAAAGACACAACTGGAATCACTGAAGGGATCTCTTAAGGTGATGCCCCTACTCACGTAGATGACAAAGGCCATGGAGCTGAATGTTGATGTAATTGTAACTTCAGAATGTATTTCACCTATGTATATTGTACTCCTATAGAGATGTTATTATGCCTCTATACGGAAGGGTCGTCATTTGTATTGACAAGTGTCGCAACTTGCAAGTGATGGGTTATTAGACCACCAAGTGTGGGGTCAGCCCTGATTAACATAACCATGGGTTATTAGACTAAGTTAGACAAGTCGGCCCTGCTAGGTTATTAGGCAGGTTAGGTCATGTATATATAGAGTGCGGGATGCACTCTATTTGATCATCTCATTATTCACTTCTACACTACTCAGAAAATGGTGCACTAGTGGAGGAGGAGGTTCAGCTGCTAGGAGGACTATCTCCGTGTACTTGGGTTGTATCATTGCTCTTTCTATCTTTGAGGAAGTTGTGGGGTTTTTCACCTTTATGGTTTTCCCCAGTGAAACTCTCTGTGTCTATTGTCTCATGTGATTGCTTGGTGTGATTGATATGCATTGTTATACTTGATATGTTGTAGATGTTATTCTCATGTTATTCTCTCAGTAAAGATCCTAGAGTATATTGAATTAATGCTCAAAAATTAACATGGTATTAGAGCTAACCTGAGAAGAAGACACTGTGCAGCTGCGGAAACTAGGGTTTCCTATTTATTGGGTTTCTCTCCACATATCTTGAAATGTAGTAGGGTATTTTGACTCTCCTCATCAAGGCGCATCTTTCTGTCCAATCAAAATTCAATTCTGGGCACTTTCATTTTTGGCCCTAAAAATTAAGGTTTCCACAAAAATAGGAATTTCTAAAAGCTGAGGACATAGCTGGAAGCAACTTGGAAAAATCAAAGTTTAGAGCTTTGGATCGAGTCTTTTGGTTGGGTGAAGCTCCGAGAAACTCAATCCCTAATTCGGGGTCCCTCCTAGTGAATCTGAGAGATTGAAAAGCATTTCTAAAGGGTGAAACTTTGCAGTTTTCAATTTCTGAACATACCAGGCTAATCATCTCATCGAGGCACATCTTTCTATCCTTTCAGAAAGTTGAAATTCACATTTTTAATTTTTAGGGTTTCTCTGACAAACCCTAATCGAGCACCAGATCCAGATTTTTGCAAATCAAGTTGTAAGACCTAAATATTTTCTATTTCCATTTGAAGTACTCTTTAAGATGTCTCACCACACCAAGCTTGAGGATAAGCTTGAAGGGGCTAACAACTTCCGAGCATGGAAGTATAGGATTGGGTTAATCCTGGAAGAAAATGAATTGGACACCTACATAAGTTTTGAGGTCCCTGTCTTAGAGGAAGAAGAGGCTAAGGCCTTACATAAGAAGAACTTGGTCAAGGAAAATAGGATCATTGTTGATTCTATCAAAGACCATCTCATACCACATGTGTCATATCTAAAGACACCCAAGGATATGTTTGATTCCCTGACCAAGCTATTTGAATGGAAGAACATAAATCGGAAGATGACTTTGTGGAACCAATTGAAAGGGGTAAAGCTTCACAATGGAGAGACCATTCAATCTTATTTCTCTAAGGTCTCTCAGACCAAGGAACAACTTGAAGTTGTGGATGAAGTTGTGGACAATGGTGAAGTTTTCATGACCACATTGAATGGCCTACCTAGGGCATGGGACTCCTTCATCCAAGGAATCTATGCAAGAAGGAAGTTGATCTCATTCAGTGGCTTATGGCCCGAGAGGAAAAGATGGGGAATGAAGATCAAGCTCTCACAGCACACACCAAGGGAATCAAGTTTAAGAGGGAGAGATCTCATAACAAGAATCATTCTCACTCTCATCACAAGAAGAAAGATCTATCTCATGTTCGATGTTTCGATTGCAATGAACTAGGACACTTTGCTTCAAATTGTCCCAAGAAGAAGAAAGACAACAACAACAAATTCAACAAGAAGAAGAGGTACAACAAGAAGAGGTTTCATGCTCATCCTGCTGAGGATGATGAACCTCCCAAGAAGAAGGCTAGGGAAGAAAGTGATATTTCATCAAGTGAAGATGAATATGTTCTAATGTCTTCTCTCACAGGTACTATCTCTCATGGATGTAATGATTGGCTTATTGATAGTGGGTCTTCCAAACACATGACTGGGTTTAAAGAATCTTTTGAAAATCTATCTGAACATGAGTCACCCCATAAAGTGAAACTTGGGGATGACTATCAATATCCTATCAAGGGAAGTGGTGAAGCCTCTTATAACCTAGACTCTGGGAAGTCATTGAAGATGAAAGATGTTCTATATGTACCTGGGCTAAAAAAGAACCTACTCTCCATATCTGCATTGGATGCAAAAGGCATGAGGGTTGCATTTGTAGATGGCCAAGTCCTAATGTGGCCAAAGGGTAAAACTATAGATGATGCAGTAGTGATTGGAGAGCAAGAGGGAGGATTGTACAAACTGAAGGGACAACCTGAACATGCCATGGTACATGAGTCCATGGAGCCAAGTGAACTTTGGCATAGAAGGCTTGAACATGTGCACTATAGAGCACTACCAATTGCAAGCAAAGCTGTAGAAGGTCTTCCTGAAATCAAGACAAAGCATGAAGCTGTTTGCAAAGGATGTGCAAAAGGAAAGAACATTAAGAAGGCATTTCCAAGCAGTGAAGCAAAGCTAAAGGAATCTTGGAAATTATCCACTCCGATGTATGCAGTCCGATGTCATCCAGTTCTCTGAGTGGGAATGTATACTATGTCTCTTTCATTGATGATTTATTTAGGAATACTTGGGTTTATTTCTTGAAGAAAAAAGATGAAGTGTTTGATAAGTTCAAGGAGTTCAAAGCCTTGATGGAAAATCAAACTGATAAGATGATCAAGACCCTCAGATCTGACAATGGCAGAGAATTCACTTTAGGTGATTTCAAGAAGTTATGCAGTGACTTAGGGATTAAGAGGGAGTTGACTGCTCCCTACAATCCACAACAAAATGGAGTTGTAGAAAGGAAAAATAGAACAATCATGGAAGCAGCACGAGCAATGCTACATGACCAAGATCTGCCTATGCATCTTTGGGCAGAAGTAGCTAGGACAATTGTATATGTGCAGAACAGAACACCTCACAAGATATTGGACAACAAGACACCAGAAGAGGTCTTCTCTGGTAAGAAACTTGAAGTCATCCATCTCAAAATATTTGGTTGTCCAGTATATACACATGTTCCAAAGGAAAAGAGGACAAGCTAGATCCTTCAGGAAAGAAGGGCATCTTTGTGGGGTACAGTGAAAGCTCAAAAGCTTACAGAATATACTTTCTAGGGTTCAAGAAGATTGATGTCAGCAGGGATGTAACATTCGATGAGGACTCAGCTTACATCAAATCAAAGAAGGCACCTTTTGAAGATCATGAAGAACCAAAGGAAACCATATTTCAAGACACCACTATGATTGAAGCAATTCGAGAAGCAAATCATGAAGTTGAAGATCTGCAAGAACCTATAGATCCACCTCGTGAGAAGAACTCTCACAAGAGGAAACCTGCATGAGCTAGAGAGCTCATTCAAGACGGAGAAAGATATGGCATTCCAGAAGAAGAACATAGAGAAAGGAAGAGGACTAGATCACATACTAGTTATGTTTCCCTACTCTATGATATTATGAACAAAGAACCTTCTAGTTATGAAGAAGTAGCGAAAAAGAAAGAATGGAAGGATGCCATGGTCGAGGAATTCCAGTCGATCATGAAGAATGATGTTTGGTATGTAGTACCAAGACCTGAAGGGAATTCGGTTGTGACTTCCAAATGGATCTACAAGATCAAGCATGCTGCAGATGGGCGAGATTTGTAGCTTGTGGCTTCTCCCAGAAAGAGGGAATAGACTATGAAGAGACTTTTGCTCCTTTAGCTAGGTACACTTCCATTAGATCAATACTTGCCTTGGATGCAGTGATGAAATGGAAGATACACCAGATGGATGTCAAGATAACTTTCTTGAATGGTGTAGTCAAGGATGAAGTGTATGTGGAGCAGCCACTTGGTTTTGAGACACATGACAGAGAGTCATATGTGTGCAGGTTGAAGAAAGCCTTGTATGGATTGAAGCAAGCTCTTAAAACTTGGTATGGTAGGGTAGACAGCTTTCTATCCAGTTTGGGCTTTACCAAGAGTAAAGTAGATTCCAACCTTTACAACAATGTTGAGGAAGGCAATCCAGTGATACTACTTTTGTATGTGGATGACCTGTTTGTAACAGGTGAGGATGGATTGATTGCTAATACTAAGAGGAAGCTTGCTGCCGAGTTCAAGATGAAGGACTTGGGGATGATGCACTATTTTCTAGGCATGGAGGTGTGGAAGAGTGTAGATGGGATCTTCCTTGGACAAGGGAAGTATGCAGTAGAGATCCTAAAGAGGTTCGGGATGATGGACTGCAAGGCCATGGCCACACCAATGGAATCGATCCTGAAGCTTCTATGTGATGCTTCATCTGATCCGGTTGATGTCACTGTGTATCGTCAGATGATTGGGTCCTTGATGTACCTGACGAACACTAGACCAGATATTTGCTTTGTAGTGAACACATTGAGCTAGTTCCTGACGGATCCCAGAGGTGTTCACCTGGTTGCTGTAAAGCATATTCTGAGGTACCTGAAGGGTACAATTGATTATGGGCTCAAGTATGATGCGAATCAAAAGTTTAACCTACAGGGTTATGTTGATTCAGACTAGGTAGGCAATGCTACATATAGGAAGAGCACATCTGGGTGCTACTTCAGTATGGGATCAGGTGTGATCTCTTGGTTTAGCAAGAAGCAGTCCTGCGTAGCACTGAGTACAGCTGAGGCAGAGTATGTTGCAACTTGTTCAGCTAGTTGTGAGGCAGTATGGCTCCGGAAGCTACTGTCTGAGTTATTTGATCTCTCGTTGGATGCTACTGGTAACTTTTGTGACAACCATAGTTGTGTGAAGCTATCTGAGAATCTAGTGTTCCATGACAGGTCGAAACACATTGAGATCAAATATCACTATATCAAGGATATGGTGCAGAGAGGAGCAGTGAAGCTCTTGTATGTTGCGATGGATGAGAAGGTTGCAGATGTGTTGATGAAACCACTAGCCAGAGTGAAGTTTGAGTACTTCAAAGAGAGGCTTGGTGTTCTTCAAATTGACGACACATTGAGGAAGAAGTGATTGACACATTTGCAGGAGCCATTCCATGCATGGTGAGAGGAGGATCCTTTCCATGAATGTGGATGTAAGCGCTGGATGATGAGCATCAAGACGATACTCCATTTATTGCTTTGTATATGCATCATGTTGGATGCTTGATATATTTGTATATGCATCATGTTGGATGCTTTGATCAGTTTGATCGTGTATTTGTATATGAATCATGTTGGATGCTTGATATATTATGCATCATGTTGGATGCTTTGATCAGTTTGATCATGTATTTGTATATGAATCATGTTGGATGCTTGATATATTTGTATATGCATCATGTTGGATGCTTGATATGATCAGGTGGATCATGTATTTATGTATGTATCAGGTGGATCATGTATTTATGTATGTATTAGGTGGATACATTGTATGATCAGGTAGATCATGTATTTATGTATGTATCAGGTGGATGCATTATATGATTAGGTAGATCATGTACTAATGTATGTATCAGGTGGATGTATTGTATGATTAGGTAGATCATGTATGATGATATGTATCAGGTAGATACTTTGTATACATCAGATGGATATATTGTTTGATCAGGATGATCACAGATGACAAGCTTCAGGATGTTGCTCCAGATGATATGCATCATGATGATGCTATGATGGTGATCAGGATGATCACAGATGACGAGCTTCAGGATGTTGCTCCATATGATATGCATCAGGTTGATCATGTGATGATGTACATCAGGATGATGTATGGTGAGTATCAGGTTGATACTCTATGGCCGTGGACAGGTTGTGTAGGTAGCATAGAAAAGACCCTTTAAAATCCAGACAGGTAGAGCGGTGTGCTTGTAATATCCTAGGATGCTCTATCGAGATCCAGACAGGTAGAGCAGTGTGCTCGTAACATCCTGGGATTCTCTGAGTAGGTTTTGCTACAGTTTCGCATAGAAAATATCCTTTAAAATTCGGACAAGTAGAGCGGTGTACTCGTAATATCCTGGGATGCTCTATCGAGATCTGGACAGGTAGAGCGGTGTGCTCATAACATCCTGGGATTCTCTGAGTAGGTTTTGCGAAAGTTCACATAGAAAAGATCCTTTAAAATCCGGACAGGTAAAGTGGTGTGCTCGTAACAGCCTGGGATTCTCTATAGAGATCCAGACAGGTAGAGCGGTGTGATCGTAACATCCTGGGATGCTCTGAGTAGGTTTTGTGAAGGTCAACATGTAAAAGATCCTGGGAGATCTAATAGGTTGAGCAGTAAGCTCATAATCAGTCCTGGGATGCTCTTTCGAGGTTTTGTTGACGCACGTAATCAGTCCTGAGGATTCCACAGTATGGCCAGTGATGATGAAGACCTATAGGTGGTGGGCCTACATCCAGTATGAAAAAGGACTGGCTCTGTAGAACTTCCTATGACGAGTAGATTGGAGATTGATTGAGATAGCAGCAGCAGTGACGATGACGATGATTCAATGATGATGATTCGCTGACGATGATCCAAAGAAGAAGACTTGTGCTAGCATATCTATGTCGAGAAATACCTTCCTAGTTAAGACGGAGTGTTGATGTAATTGTAACTTTGGAATGTATTTCACCTATGTATATTGTACTCCTATAGAGATGTTATTATTCCTCTATACGGAAGTGTCATCATTTGTATTGACAAGTGTCGCAACTTGCAAGTGATGGGTTATTAGACCACCAAGTGTGGGGTTGGCCCTGATTAACATAACCATGGTTTATTAGACTGAGTTAGACAAGTCAGCCCTGCTAGGTTATTAGGCAGGTTAGGTCATGTATAAATAGAGTGCGGGATGAACTTTATTTGATCATCTCATTATTCACTTCTACACTACTCGAAAAGTGGCGCACTAGTGGAGGAGGAGGTTTAGCTGCTAGGAGGACTATCTCTGCGTACTTGGGTTGTATCATTGCTCTTTCTATCTCTGAGGAAGTTGTGGGGTTTTTCACCTTTATGGTTTTCCCTGGTGAAACTCTGTGTGTCTATTGTCTCATGTGATTGCTTGGCGTGATTGATATGCATTGTTATACTTGATATGCTGTACATGTTATTCTCTCAGTAAAGATCCTAGAGTATTAATTGATGCTAAAAAATTAACACTAAAGGAACTCCAGCATCGAGTAACTAAGGCACGCAAAAGGAAGCAAAGAAGGACTACGCACCTAGATGAATTAAAAACAAAGGCAGAGCACTTGGCCATGCAAGCAATGGCAAGAATGGCACAAGTCAAGCAAGATTTGAAAAAGGCGCAACAGATGAATGGTGAGCACCCAATGGAACAACAGGTAGAAGACTACGCAGTACTCAAAATATCGACAAAAGAAGTTGTCAACCAGATTAGAGTTGCATACGATGATTTCAAATAACAATTAAATGCACCAGAGGTGTCCAGTTGAGGTGGCTCGAGGGCGAGCCACAAGTTTGTGTTGCGGACTTATTGGCACGGGGTTAAACCGCATGAAGTGTGGAAGCCAATAGTGACGAAAAGGAGTATTTGCGGAAGAAAGGACCATTTGTGGAAAATAAGGAAGTTGATGAAAGCGCAAGTTATGGTGTAGTTAGTTAGAATGAGCCGATTGGACCGTTTTGTAACCACCTTAGTTGTCTATAAATAGAACCATGATTGTAAGCTTAAGGGAATCAAGGAATGGTTCAATTGATGGATGGTGTAATGTGATATTCCGCATCTATGTTTTTCTCTGCCTTTGGCGATCTTTGTTTTGTTTGTATGGATCCGCAATAAGTTGTTTGGAACTGTCCCAATGAAGGTTGTACCGCAGGTTTTTGGGATGAGTTAATGCATGTAGATGTTCAGCTATGTCTCTTCTTGTGTTTCTATTTATATTGAATGATGAATGCGACCTCAGTAATGCGTTATGCTTAATTTTTGTTGCTATTTGAAATATATGTTGATGATACAATGTTAGCGCGAATGTTGATTATACATTGGTAATGTGAATGAATAATATGTGTTTGAATTATTAAGCATGTTACGA
This sequence comes from Larix kaempferi, assembly GCA_027924585.1. Classification (NCBI taxonomy): domain Eukaryota; kingdom Viridiplantae; phylum Streptophyta; class Pinopsida; order Pinales; family Pinaceae; genus Larix; species Larix kaempferi. Next base: position 1,604,193 of record BSBM01000655.1, on the reverse strand, counting down.
AGATAAATCTCTGGTTTCTGTAGCAATAGAGTGATAATAGATGCATGTCCTCCCCCTACTGTGGAAACTTGGTTCCTGCAGCCCCCTTAATCATCTCAGGTGAGACCTCACTCGCTCCGCGAATGTTGCTAGAAAGGGTAAAACTTTTCTGGGCCGATGCTTAAGGGTGTTTGGTTGGCGTTTGTTGATAGCAATGTGAAGTGAACCCCTGTCGACAGAACTGTGTCAACACATATGTAGATCACTTGTTTTGTTCATTATTGGCTAATGATGACATGTGTTTTAAGATGTTTTTTTTATGAAAAATGCGGTAACCATTGTTTGAAGAGTTTCAAAGTTCTATTGGGAAATAATTCTTGCAGTTGACTAATCGGTCAAGCAGACAAATATTAGCATGTGGTTTTGGTTATTGTGCATTGAAAAAAAGTGGAAGCAACATAATATGGGTCATTATAGCTTGGTTGATACAAAGGTATTGGGTTTCATGAGGAGGAAAAGCAACATATTTAGTTTGGGCGAGATGTTGGGCCATGGAATTGTCGTTATTTTACATCCTCTTTTCCTTATTTTTAATCCATTATTTCTTGCCCAGAACCTTTCATTAGCTTAGTTTAATTCTTATATTTGGGATTTAGACCCAACCATATTTCCATTGCATTTCTTTATTATTTCATTTGAATTATGATTAAATATTGGAAAAATAACATATTTTGCATTTATCTTTGAAACATGGATGAGTTTGATGATTTTTGCAGAACCAGTTCCAGGTCACTTGCCGTTACTCCAGGACATTTCCCGCAACTTGTATGGTTGAAGATCCACATAAGTGGATACTTGAGATTTTTCATATGTGGAATTATCAATTCATTACTATTACTGTTGTAGTTACTCCATGAAGCCACCTTGAAGAAACATATTCATTAGTGGTAATGGATTGTTATAAATCCATTATTTCTATCCTTCTTATATGTCTAAAATTATGATTTTAAATTATTTGAAGATAAAAGGGGCAAGTTGGTAGTGGATGAGAGTGCATATTTGGTTTATTTACAAAGATTTGAAGACCCCCATGTAATATATTATGGACCCAACAACTTAAATGCTATTAGGAGTCACTTGGGATGAGTTTTGGGCATGTTACGATGACTCACATCCTTGAATTCAAATTTGAATTCAAAGGCATTCTAAATAGCATGGAAGTTAGCAAAGATCTTGGGATTAGCAAAGATCTTGTAGCTATTAGTATCAGAGAAATATCCAGCCATCATAATTTATGAAATCAAACATACCTTCATCCCAATATCATTCACAGATCCAATCACACAAACCATTTCCAAATTCAATCCAATCTCAATCGATTTCTCCTACTCATGAATTAATATAAACAGAGATTTCTCTTGCTCTTGCACATTTTTACAGAAGAAATCATTTGTTGCGATTTAAAAAGGAACCGAGTTTGAGCGTTGGTTGGAAAGACAATTTGGCCTAGAAACCGACTTCTCGCCCAAATCTTCGAATTGTTAAACTACACCTTTCAAGAATGTTATGTTTCAACAAATCCCTTTTCTTCAAATTTTTCCTCCTTATTGATTTTAATGTAAAGTTAAAAATTATTATAAAATGAGAAATGATTGTCATTTACTTTGTGAAGAGATAATGCTTACATTTTTTCTAAACCAACATAAATATAATATTTCTTAATTTTATAAAAATAATAATTACTATTTTAAAAATAGAAAAATGTTATAAAAAATAATATCAATCATTTATGATTTTGAAAATAACCAAAAGAATGTGTTACCATTCTATAACCTAAAAAGATGAATCTTCAAAGCCTTTATGATTATATAAATAAGAAAATAACCAAAAGAATGTGTTACCCTTCTATAACCTAAAAAGATGAATTTTCAAAGCCTTTATGGTTATATAAATAATTGTTTTGAGGATATTTAAATTTTATAAGTTATATTAACTTTTGGTTAATAGAAAAAAGAAAAATAATTCTAAAAATTTAAATAAAAATTAAAATAATTTTAAAAGTATTAAAAATCTATTTCTTAAATAAGATTTATTTTTTAAAATTTAAAATTGCTTTTGATTTGATTGAATAAAAAATTACCTAAACAAATTAATAACCCAAACCCAAGACTCCAAAACTTCAAGTTGTAAAATTCAACCCCCCATTTAGTACAAGATAGTAACCACACTATAATTAAACAACTAAGTTACCGTTCGACCATCTTCTGAAAAAACTTTTGCCAAAATAATGTGTTAGCATTGGTATTAACAGTCAACCCCAAAAGATGAACCTGTAAAACGTCCATACGAATTTATTGTTATTGATAGTTTGCATTTTGGAGGAGCATAACTGTACATATTTGGATCTTGAAATTGTTTGGCATAACTAAAAACAGTATCCACCATTCCATTGATTTGGATTTGGTTGTTAGGTTTGAACCCACCCTGCAGGCTGCACTTGTGTGTTTTCAAGAGTTGTTGCCCAAGAAAGCCTAATTGGTCGCTCACCAAGAACTATACCCTGTAGCATTTGCAATGCTCCATCTGCAGATGCCCTGTTTCTAAACTTGACAAATCCACAATGCTTATCAACAGGTATCTTCACATACACAAGCTCACCAAACTCAACAAATACCTGCATCAGCAATTCGCTTGTCACAGTGGAGTCTAAGCCACCAACAAACAGAGTTGTATTATCTGAGGCTGAGGCCACCACTTTCTGAGGCTGAGGCTGAGGCGTAGGCTCAGGCTCAGGATACGATTGCTGATAACCTGTAGTGTTCTTTCTTGTGGCAGGACCTATTCGCATAGGTCTCGACGAACACAGCATTCCATTCATCTCTGTCATAGCCCGAATTTGCTCATTCTCATCCCCAAACATTACAAATCCATATCCTTTTGAACGGCCTGTAGTCCTATCAGTAACAACCTTGGCTCCTTTTACAGATGGGAATATAGCTCTGAAAGTCTCTTGCAACAAGTAGTCTGTGACATCGGATGCCAAATTTCCCACGAATATAGGGTAATCCTGGGGAGGTTTTTCTCCAACGCCAAATGCAGCCCAATTTAGCCTGTAATTGGGCATCTGTAGACCATTGTAATTTTGCAGAGCCATCTGGGCTGCTGCATGGCTTACAAACTCCAGAAAACCATAACCCTCTGATTGCCCAGTCTGCTTATTACGAATAATCTTAAGAGAAAGAAAGCCTTCAGCAGAAGCAAAACAGTTATGCAGATAAGTCTCACCCATCCAGTGCTGTAAACCTCCGATCCAGAGGGTCCTAATCTCGTCAGCGGAGCTCACTTGTTGCGGGTATTGCTGCACCATAACCCGGGCTTGGGCTTGGGCTTGCTGGGGCCAAAACCCAGCTTGAGGAGGCGGCTGCATCATCATCCATTGTTGCTGCTGGTGCTGGGGATCGATCGCGGGTGTGACCTCGGAAGTTGGCTGCATCATCATCATCATCCATTGTTGCTGTTGTTGCTGCTGTTGGAAATTGATCGCGGGTGTGGCAACGGTAGTCTGCTGCATCATCGTCATCATCATCTGCTGCTGCTGGGGATCGATCGCGGGTGTGGCCCCGGGAGTCGGCTGCATCATTCTGAAATATTTAAAAGATTAAAACCCTCAAAGGATTAAACCCTCAAAAACCTGCGAAAGAGCGAGGCACAGGATATCTGTGGAAGTTCGACTGAATTTATATAACACCGTACAGATTATGAGAGCTACGGCTTCTCTGTACTCTTCTGCGCAAGCTTTTAACAGAAAGATATAGTGGAAAGCTGTACACGGATAATAATATACAACGATAATAATGATGTTTTAAATATAATATATATAAATAAATTCGTGTTTACTCATTTCTCTATATATGCGTTAACAATGTTCGAAAAAAGGAATGGTGTGAACTAACAATTCTTTAAAGTTTCATGGCATGTAAGGATTTTCTCAAAGGTATTTGAGTTCATTCCAGACCCAAGGTTGGGTGTAAAGGAATTATATCTTTGAAACTTTGACGAAGGGAGTTATATTAAAATTCAAATTTGTTGAGTAGGTGGTTATGTTGAAATTCAAATTTGTTAATTAAGTGGTTGTTTTGAATAATCTTTATTCTATATTTTATGGGAAATTCAAATTTGTTGGAGTAGGAGGATTTGATGAAATTCAAATTTATTGATTAAGTGGTTGTTTTGAATAATCTTTATTCTATATTATATGCATGACCTTGTTTCTTTATAAATAGTTGAATTGGATTTTTCATAATTGATAACAAAGTTTAACACAGTTCAATGTTCAATATTTGTGAACAAAGATTTTTTTAGGTTTTGGGTCAACTCAAAGATCTTCAAAACCTAGGTGGCATTTACAAACTATGCCCCTGAAACATTGACACATGGAAGTATGTTGGGCACTCAATTTTTTGTCAGATTTTTTATATAGAACATTGTCAGAAATATTGTCGATTTTGATAATATTTATCTTATGCCATTTATATGATCTTATCTCATTGGGGAAAGTTGAATTGGTTCTCCCTTGAGTGACATCCAAGCTAAACAAGGTCCATGATTTAATATTTGATAGTGAGTTCTATAGTGACCATGTCACTTGGTTATAGTGACACATGCCTCAAGTGTGGGAACTTTGCCATCGATGTAAAAAAAATGTATGATCCTTGAGACAAGAAATATTATTGCTATGCATAATTTAAGCAAGAGCATATGTTTAAGGCCCTTGCCTTAAGAGGATTTGGGCACCTTCATTGCATGATCACCTTGGTGGTTGTTAACCGACACAAATAGACATGACATGAGGTTGATGGCTAAATGAGTCAGTTTTGGAGTGCCTTGGCTTGTCGACAAGGCACACCATAGACATGACATGCATCCTTGACTAAAGGTTGGGTGCATCTCAAACATTAGTTGGATATACCAAGATAAGCTTAGTGGGAACTTAACAAGATAGAGGATTTTATCATGGGAAACCTCATTCGTAGGCATGATAGATGAAGTGGCACTAAGAACTAATTGGATTAAATAAGACTTGGATAGACTTGATTGTGCACACATTAGTTGGATGGACTAAGTGGGTGAACTTGGTTAGATGCACATCATCTAGGAGCACTTGGGAACACATCACATGGATGGATGTTGGTTGTGTGCCCTGCAATGAGCATACATAAGGTTTTGGATGGATGTTGGTTGTGTGCCCTGCAATGAGCATACATAAGGTTTTGGATGGATGCATGTCAGACTGTTGAATGAACTTGGTGGAGTAGGAATTAGTTGCATTTGATGGTTTGTAGTCTAAGGTGAAGTTAATAATGGGAAAACCTTAAGTAAAAATGTGTAGTCTTGGTGTAGTAAGTGCAAGTTTTCCAAGCCCTTTCGGTCGAGGAAAGGTAGTTCCACATGACCTCAGGTGCCGAAGGGAAGTTGGGAAACTCTATTTTTGAAGGAAAAAATTTATGTTGACTGTATATCCATGACAATATGGGTAACATTGATAGACATGGTACATGATGTGGAACTATGTGACAATAATGTTCGCATTTTGTATAATTGAATTTCATGTGTGGTGTTGATGTTATGACAAATGCCACTTGTGGGGTGGTGTCACCTATTTACATAAAACACACTATCAAAAACTAGTTGATTCTACACATCTATGTGTGATGTTGATGTTATGACATGTGTGACTTGTGGGGTTGTGTCGCTATTAAAATAAAACACACTATCAATTACTCGATTCTAGACATTCTTGGATTCACTTTCAATGATATCCATTAACTGCAATATATTCCTATTAGAGTTCATTCATGCATTACATATTGTAATAAAGTTCATTTTGTAGGGTAAGCTAGATTAGTATATTCTACTATTAAGATTATCACAACATATTCATGTTGACATTTCAAGGTACTGAATCAAATTCCATCATTAGGGAAATAAATCTCTATATTCCACAAATTGATATTCCAAATGAAACATGCTAGATAAATCATAAAACTTAAATTAGTATAATTATTGATAAATATATGATCCCCCATTCATAGGGTAGCTAACATGTGTCACATTGAATGTGTATTTATAAAGACGAGTTGTGACAATTTATGTTTCTTCAAGTTCCATTTTGGAAACATTGGTTCTTGGGGGAGTGTCAAAGAAGCATACCAAAGTTCCTCCCAAGGTTTTTAAACCTAGTGCTCTCAGACTTGGACTCTTCCATGAGGACATTGTTAGACAATGTATTGTCTTGTTCTATGTGATCCATGACCCAATAGGGACATTTCAATGGTCTTCCTCTTCTATCTCCACGTGTCTCTCTAATTCATGTGCAAGGTGTATAGGTGTTCGCTTTTAGCATGTAGCCTTCAAATGATGTGTAGCTTTTTATCTTGTTATCTTTAGTGTATATGTTATTTTGTTTACTTCTCATAGTGAGTAGTTTAACTCCTTTTAGCTTATGCTTTTCCTTTTAGCATGTAGCTTGTAGGAGTTGTTATTGTACTTCTATAGTTTATCATTAGTGTTTGTACTTTTAGTCCCATTTTGGTCTTTTGTAGGCAATAGTAACAATCTCTTAGCTTATCGTATCATTGATCATCCTTGATCTTTTATGTATCTTCGGAAATGCTTTGACATTGTAAAGAAATGGAAAAGATTTAAAATTCTATGTTTAGATTTAGAAAATTTTGTTTTGAAAACTCTAAAATTCTCCATTGCATTGCAAGCGGAATACATACTTTGGAAATTGAGCAAAATATGAAGAAATTATTTTGTAGGATTCATTCTACTTGGGAAATTTTTTTAAAAAAAAGTGGTGCCATTCTTCAAAAGATATAATATCCATGCCAAATCTCAAACTCCACCATGATGTACCATCTCACAATCACAATGCAAAACCATGTGCATGTTCAAATTGTTTTTGCACTTGTTTGTGCCCTAGATTCAAAATTTGCTAACCCTTTTCCATTAGTTTGTTTCCAAAACACACCTAAATTGCACCAACTCTATAGCACCTCTTAGCCTCGAGGCCTACTTGTAAACCCTTTGTCTCTTTAGTTGCTGCATCCATAACCTTTTCTTTTCATGTGTCATTATTCCATTTCCATGATCTATCATTACTCATTTCAATCCACGTTCCCTAACTTTCACTTACCTGAGTTTCATGTCTTAATTTGTGCCCCCCACTCCGAAAAAATCATTTCTTCTTACCATATCCCTAATGCTTCTCACAAATTAATCTAAACAAAGACAAATACATGTAACTATACCTAAATTATGTTCCACAACCAATCTAGTTTAGTTTGCGCATGCTCTATGGTTTCCCTTTTAGGGATCTCTACAACCTTGTATTACACATATTCATTTACCTATGAAATTCATCTTGTTTGAAGCTCAATAATCACACTCTACATTGTTTTTTTTTCTTACCAATCCTTTTAAACCAATCATGTTGTGGTAACTCTAAATCCAAGTTAAGAAAAGTTAACGACTAACACATTCCCTCATAAATTTCAAAACCCTTATGTGTTACACCAACATATAGAATTGTGTTGTGGATTCATATGGTGGAACAATGATGTTTTAGAGTAGATAAATAAGAAGCTCAAGATTTCAAGAAATGGTAAGAAGACATTAATCGCAACAAGTTAAATGGAATTGAGTATCAAGGTAATTGAAGATGTTGATCAACATTGAATCAAATGTAAAAGTACATCAATGTCTAAAGGATTATATGAATATGTTGCCTTGAATACAAAAATAGATAATTGTATGCAATAGATCTTGAAATAGATGTCAATAAGAAGCTCATCTCCAACAAGGGAGTTTAAATTGATCAAGGAAATTCAACATGCCACATATCATATGGAATGTTTAGTTCATGACCATTTCTTCCCAAATTGAAGTTAGAGTTTTAAGTTTAATGGGAAGAATGTCAGGCTAAGTGTATAAGTCACGTATAAGTCTAGGATGTGTTGTGTTATTTTTAGGCCTAAATTGTACATTCTAACACATTTTTGGGGGGTCCAAGTTCATGACTTGGAGATATTTTATGGTTAATTTAATACAATCAGAAAAATGTGCAACTATGATTTTGTTGATTTTCTTGGTTAAGGGTTTCCATGATAAATCTTTGTATATGTGTCATTGTTTCTATTTTTTGTTTTAAGATTATATTAGCATTGTCTGTCTTACATATATTTATCATACTCTTTTCTAATTACCATATGGATAAACAAATTTGAAAGATATTTCAAGGTCACCCCCACTCAAAGTGAAGATGAGAATATCTCAATAGAATCAATATACTTAGAAGGTGTCTCCTACCACAAGTTTATATGGTGGGCCAACAAAACTAAAGTCCGATATTTAAAGTGATAGATGTTTAAATCAAATTTTGTTAAAATATTTCATGGCAAGGAAAAATAAGGCAATGATGTTCGCCAATCTAACTCACCTTCACTAGAGAGAATTTATTGGGTATATAGTTATGAATTGGAGATATTGGCTATTCTAATCTTAATGTTGGACAATGATAAAATCTAAAAATGTGTGTTGAAGAATTAGCAAGATAAGTACAAAACAAAACATATATGTGGAACATAGCCTCATCATATAATCTCAACCCAAAGCTAACATGATAGAAAATTAGCTCCCCAACCAATAAAAACAATCATGGTCTGTGAAAGATAGACCCAATATATACCATTGCATACACATGATGAAAATCAGAGATCAAATTCAGAATCCAAGAAAAATATACAAAATAAATACTACAAATGCAAGGATAATTGGATCCTAGGGAAAAATTACAAGACTAAGGAAATGTATCACTCCAAAATCATGAATGATGAGGAAGTGGGAATCTTTACTTCCAACTTATATGAATAAGACAAAGAAGAAAACACTAATGATATCATATTAGAATCATCTTAATGGAAAAGGATGCCTAAAAATATCATTGGTAGTTATAATTGTCACGACTCAAACATTGAAACACAAAAAATATGATGAATAAAACTTGCCCAATAACTTACCAATAGCTATGGCATAAATCCCTTAAACTTAAGCCTTGATTCTCAAAGGGTTAATGAAAAAAACTAATGTAATTGTACTTTGGGACTCAAGAAGTACACACAACTTCATTGGTATCAATATTGTAAAGATGTTGAATCTATTTGCATATCCAATTAAATTTATTAGAGTTGAAATGGTAATGAGCAAAAATATTACAAAAATAGTCATGTCAATAGGAATGGAAATGGTATTCAATGTTGATTCATTGATGATATTAGGTACATACACTACCAATATACAAGAGTAATTCATTAAAATCATCTGTCAAGGAAAATGTACAAGTTGTACAATGATATTCCAAAACTACTACTTCATGGCCAGAAAGGACACTAAACTCCAAAATATCTCCAACTTGCATAAACAAATATCTCAAGAGAAAAGAAGGAAAATAAACTGTTACACCTAAAATCTACTCATCATTAGATTCAGTGTATACATCCCTGAAGTCACCTAGACTAAGTATTTTCATCTCGAAGGATTTGCACTCAATTCTGTAGTATTTTGAGAGGTCGTCGCAGGTTGCACATTAGCAACATGCGACGTCGCATATTGCCCCACTGCAGAGTGCGACAAGGTCTATTAATGGGAAAAAATAGTCTATTCGAGATCCTTCTCGAAACTTACCCATTTAGGGGCTTATCCCTGACCTCTAGGGGAGCTGGTACTCAACCCCTAACTCTTTGGTAGGATCCCCTATCTCTCTCCTACCATCTTTCAACCTATCCTATCCATACCCTATCCACTTAATCCTATATAAGTGAGGCTCACTCCCATCCCAAAGGGAGGAAGACAATGGTATCTACATGCTAGTGCAATCTCTCTTAAGACATCCCCATTCACCTATTGGAGAGCTCATACTTCCTTGGAAGGACATGGAAATTGGCTTGGTCGGAGAAGGGCTATTGCGTTAAGTCTTTGGTTGTAGTTCTATATCTCTATCATGTACTCCTCTATTTGCAGTAATACAAATGCTTTCCACCAATATTGTTCTTTTGTGCAATGATATTGTGTAGTTTACCTGCTTAACTGTTTACTTAGATCGCTTATTGTATAGATGTACTTTACTAGTTTCTCTTGTTTCTTTGTCTTAACAGGTCTTGCAGCTTGGATCTAATGACCATGGGACGTGGATCAATATTCGGGAGAAAGAATTGCATAGTAAAAAGGTAAGACATCTAGTACTTGGTCCTTAAGTAGATCTAGGAGATGTGTTTGTAGTCTGTTCTATTTGTTCTAGACTCACATTGAGCTAGGGAGATCTGGCTCGCATCCGCTTGAGTGGAGTGTCCGATAACAAATCTGGCGACCATACTGGGGAGTAGTGTTTGTCTTGTTTAGTGGTCATTAATCTGAGAGTTATTTTCAGTTGATTACTTGACACAAGCCTCTTTTATCATTTTTTGCCATTTACTTCTTAGGATTGATTTGACTATCAGATCTTCACATTGAAGACTCTGATTCGCTTCCTCTGAGTTTATACAACTCATTTTCAAGCCTGTTTTTGGTTCATTGTTGAGAGATCTGGTTCATTTTTTAATCTAGACCTCGCCTGTCGCACCTGGGCAGTGGAAACAGAGCGACACTGTGTCATTTTGAGTCTCTATTCTTCACCTATTAGTCACCCATTGCATCCTTTACATTGATATACTGCAACATCGTCGCACCTCCTATGAAGGCAAACTATGACGTCGCACTGTGTGTAAGGCCAGAGTGCGCCGATTTGTCAAAAGATGGCATACAGGCATCCCTTCCCTCATCTGACAGTTTGAACCTTGGTCTGATGTATGAACTCCCTCTGTGTTGCAAGATCCAGCCAGAGACCCCATTTATGATTTGTGTGTTTAGAGTTTGATTTCATTTGGATTGACTTTGGGTTTCGTCTTGGACAAGTTTGAGATAGGTAGTGGTGGATACTCTAGTCTCCTCCACCTTCATCCGTTCACTCTTACATTCCCTTCTTTCCATCCCTGATCTGATCATTGCATTGGATCAACTTCCAGAGCTCATTTACATTTGTTTTGAGCTTTGCTTGCTTAGTTTGATTGCTGCTGCTTGATTTTGAGTTAAGTGTGTTTTTCAGCTTGGTTGAGTGCTTGTCTTTTCTCGAGTTTTCTGAATATATGAGTGTTGCAAGTAGTTTTTCTTTTCAGTCATTTAGATCTGAAATCAGAGCTGTTATCAAGATTATTCTTTGATGCATCCATCGAAAAATTTAAAAATACTTCTTTCCCATTGTTTCTCAAAAAAATCATTGAAGAAAGATTGTTGTGCATTGGAAAATTCTCGTTTATGTTTTGGAAAAGTTGAATGAATGTATGATCTATTGTGTTTTTCTCAAATTATGAATCGCTCATCTTCTTGAAAGGCTCAAAACAAACTTTGATTTTTGTAAAACTAATTCCATGCTAAGGAAAGATAGATGCATTTTTTTTTTATTTTTGTTGCCTTTAGATCATTGAAATTGAAATTGAAAAGCTTGCATACTTCATTTCAGAATCCTCTCTTTTCATCACTTAGTGTTATTTTACTTTGAAAAGGAGAAGAAAAGGAAAAAGTTGTTTTGATTTGATTTAGTAGTGTTGTGTAGTTTTGTGTTTCGCTGAAAAGGAAAAGAATACTTTCATTGTCAAATTTGTTTGAATTGAGAATTGTGTTGCATTGAGTTTGTTTTGGCAATACCATTGGAAAAAAGCTTTCTCCTTTCCATAGCTAGAATTCATTGAAAGAAAAGAACATTTCATGCATGTAGTCAGGGCTTGTATTATGCTTCCGATTATGTACTCACCTCATGCATTCACCTAACTGTCCAAGATAAAATTAACGGTAGAACTAGGTAAAATTTTTAGCAACTTGTGTGTAAGTTAGAGACGTGTTCCAGTGTCATTAAGCTTGGCAGCTGTCGTTATTTTCTAGCACTATATCCCGGGGGTATTGTAGTCTTCCACGTACATCGGTATATCGATATCCTTCACGTACCCACAAAGTACCATAATCCATACTTGGCGTATATCGAAGGGTGTATCATGTACTCGACACGTATATCGGAAGGTCTCTTGCCGAACAGTTGTGCATTAGACAACACCACTATGGATTTGAGCTCCCACGTACCTTGCGTATATCGAGAGACACCATTAGGATTCCTGAAACCAACCAAGTTAACTATTTGGCCGTCTTGGAAAAGCAATACACCGAGAACAACACTCGGGGATATTAGCACGCACGTACTATCCAGGTAATCGGGTATGCAGGCAAGGGTACGGTCCCAATCCTCCTTGTCGCATCATATTGTTGGACCTTGTAGTATATCACGGTTTGCAATGCCTTGATAATCCCGTGAGGTTCCAGACTTTTGAATCCACTCTGTCACATAAGTTTGTTTGTTGCCTTAGTTTGAGTAGGTTTTTCTGGACTGCTTTTATTTTGGCTGATTTTCCTGATACTCTGGTGGATTTTCCTTGGAGAAGGTCCCATAGGATCTTAAACTTATCACTCGAATATCCCCTTAATCCGGAGGTTATTTCGAGGGTAAGAATGGATTGGTGTAACGCGGTCGTAGTTACTGAAGTGGAGAACCCCACTTTGAATGTTGGCGGACTTTTTTTTCCACTAGATTCACCTGCCTCTCATCCCCTGCAGGATGAAGAACCACACACCCTCGCTTCACAAAACCTTTCTCTCGTCATCCCGAGAGAACCTGGATCGTTGGAATGGATAAACGGACCCCAGGACGACCCCACAACAGCTGTTGGTCCTTTAGCAGCTTATTGGACATCTTCTACAGACCACCTAGTGGCTCATTTTTCCATATCATCCCCACCTAACTGGACTACTCCAGAGTTCTCTAGGCCTTACTATAGGCCTGACCTTGCCGAGATTTTTGGCCCCATCCATGAACGTTTGGAATAGTTACGTATTAAAGGAGATGAGCTTCGAAGACAAAGTCTCGGGCAACACTCTGAAGAGTTCCATAATCGCCATTTCCAACATCCCAGTTCATACAATATCTTTCAGATCACCTGAAGCATCCCACCATGTGACCACTAATAAGATTGGTCAACCCTCACAAGAGTCCAGTCCTGCACCTCAAGTGAACCAACCAGTGGAAGGACAACAGTCCAACACACCTGTCACTACCACGGTTACTTTACCAATTCCTCCCCCACCTCAAAATTCGAGGGGAGGGTATTCCATTCCCACGGATTATCTTATTGGCAATGTTATTACAATGGTAGTTAGTCAACAACCTACGTTGGTTCAACCTTTGATCAATGGTCAACCTGTTGTGGCTGGGGGGAAACCCCTGTTTCCTAACTAGAATGCAGGCAGTGGAATCCCCAACAGACCTTCCGTTGGACCTTCCCAACCCGCTAGACCGTCCACCACGGGACTATCTCATGTTTGAGGGCCATCAAATGTAACTCAACCCTCATGGAGTCAAGCGTATCCAGGTTCCATTAACCCTGTTCCGGGCCAACCTAATCCCAGAAATGCACCATATGGGATACCGTATCCCGGGATTCCATACACTCTATGGGGGAAACAACCTGTGTTGCAACACGGACCCCAACTGACTATCCCTCAAGTACCACCACCCCCGATCGGTCCTCCCCCACCTCCTGCTAGAGGCGGCAGACCCCCACCTCATTTTGCCTATAGTACCCCTCACCCCTCTGGTGGTGGAGGGAATGGTCCACCATGCCCTCCTAGTGGAGGTAGCGGGGGACTGCCCTATCATGGTGGAGGAGGACATTTCCCTTCGGGCGTCGGTGGTGGTCCACCACCCCCTCCAGGAGGAGGCGGTGAAGGACCTAATTACTATGGTGGTGGCTGCGGTGGTGGAGACCCTCATCCTTCCGGCAGCAGAGGCGGTGGGGGACCCCATCCTTCTGGATGCGGAAGTGGTCCACCACCCCCTCCAGGCGGAGGCGGTGGCGGGCCACTTTATCATGGTTATGGACCCCCACCTCCTCCCGGTGGTGGCAGCGGACCTCCACCCCCTCCCGGAGGTGGAGGTGGAACCCCACCTTATTGGAATGGACCACCTTATGGTGGAGGACCTCCTTATGGTCCAAGAAACACACCCCCCTATAGTTAGTTTCATCCTGGTACACCTTATGGTCAGTCTGGTCCTTACACACCTTATCCGTATTATCAATACGCACAGCCTAATCCACAGCTGCCCTTCCTGGCTACTTTGGACCTGCTTGACCTCTCTTGTTTAACCAACAATCCTATTTACCATGGATCTAACTGGACACTGATTCCGGTGAAACTTCTGTCTGATATCCCCAAGTTTGACGGCAAGCCGGGTGAAGACCCTAAAAACCATGTGATGACATACCACTTATGGTGTTCATCTAATTCCTTAATGGATGATTCCATTCGCCTTAGATTGTTTCAAAGGACTCTCACCAGTTCGGCTGCCAAGTGGTACATTGAGTTGCCACCGCACTCTTTTCCTGATTTTGGTTGTCTTGCCATGAACTTTTTGACACATTTCCAGCTGCCCATACGGTATGAGACTGGCACCGAGCTTTTAACCTCGCTCCGTCAAAATACCGCCGCTCACATTTTGGATCATATCCACGAGTGGCGAAGGAGATGACGTCTCATTAAAGCTCCCATTCCAGATCAGCTCCTAGCATACTGGTTCACAAAATCCCTCATCCCCACCATAGCAAGAGACATTGCTATGTGAGGTGTTGTCACTGAAGAACAAGCCATCGCGAGTGCCCATGTGCTAGACCTAGTCTACACTCAATCCGGCACTTTGTTTGATATTCTAAATAATGCACCCCGTGACATTAATGACCCTACGAAACCACATAAGGGACTCCAAACTGATGGAATCATTGGCTCCCTTAACACCCATCCTGCTGCTAGCACTATTGGATCATCCAACCCAGCTTCGGTTGGCCACAACACCACCAAGTCCACTGCTCCTACTGTAACTGAAGAGGTGAATTATGTCCAATTAGCTTCATCTCAGAAATTTAATGGCAAGAAGAAGAACAAAGGGAAACCCAAAAAGTCTTTTTCCCAACAGGAACCAAAGAGCACTCTTGACGATACCAAGCAGAAAAGGAAACTGAAGTATCCTTTCTTGCTATGTGGAGATGACTATTTCTCCAAAGAGTGTCCCCATAGAGACGAAGTACAAAAGTTTCTTAGGGGTAAACTGACTCTCGCAGTCCTCAACGATCAATTTCCTACTCAAAACTAGCAGATGATTGCTCAAACCCCCCCAACCCAGGGGGAACCATCCAATACCGTGCATGTTCTCATGTTGCGTAATGAGGTGATCAATTTGAATACTCGCTCGCGATCTTACGAACCGGTCCCTTCGAAGGAATCCACTGGAAGTAATGCTGAAAAAGCTTCCGACTCTTTAACCGATGTCACTGTACCATCGACTTCTCTCACCATTGAGAAGCCCTCCTTAGACTCGATATTGCGACCGCCCAAGAGTACGATTCGAAAAGTTGTTTTCAATCCTAATGCTCGAGCAACACATAATTACAATATCATAGAGGACTTGGCACAAGCTCCTTGCGCCATGTATACCTTGGAAGTTTTGCAGAATTGTCCTAATCAACGCAAAACTCTCCTTGTAGCCATCAGTGCAGTTGACTCGGATTCCTCGAACACCATCATGTTTCGACTTGACAACTTTAAGTCGAGGCTCTCGCACCAGCTCGCATTCCAAGTTTCTACGAACATTGCTGGGAAGATTGTGCATCGTACCCTTTTGGACGAAGGAGCCTCCACTTCTGTGTTGTCCATCGTCTGTTGGAGAGCCATTGGCTCCCCCGAATTGAATCGTTCTCCTACCACATTGAAGGCATTCGACGGGCGTGGCTTTCAACCTCATGGGATCTTACAAGCTCTTGCAGTTGAGTTGGGTGGAAAGACCATAACCATTAACGTGGAAGTGGTCTCGGCCCTGTTAGATTATAATCTCTTTCTTGGTTGCAATTGGTTTTACACCATGCAGGTGGTAGCATCTTCAGTCTTCCGCATAGTACAATTCCCCCACCAAGGATGAATTGTTACTATCAACCAGTTAGATTTTTGTACACCGGATGCCACTACTCATCCTGGTGACCATGTTCCTTCCAATGGATAGATGTCAAAATAGTATGAGAGTGTAGGGGTTGGCCTTTTGAAAGATTCATCTCTCATGGGAATTTTTCTAGCCGCGGACCCCCCTAATCATGTTGCTATGGTGAACATGATCTTCACAGAGATTTTTTCTCACTCTAACGATGCTTGGCTTGTACTGGATGAAGCCACAACACACCTGCTTGGAGATATGATGCCTCTTTCACCCGCTGAACATATTTATGAGGCTATCCAATCAGCATCGGAGGACCATTTAACCATGGCCTCTCCATCCTATTCTCTACGAAGGACATCCTCTCTACCTGATCTCTTACTTCATACTTTTCATTCAGACAAGTCCATCATGGAAGTAATGAATATTGACGACAGTCCGTGGGATGATCTCCACCATAGGTCATCTTTTCTTCCTCCATTGGAATATATAGAGAACAACATCCATACCCTCTTTTCACCAGATATCTACCCATCCCCTCATTCCCCCATCCTTGCATGTCTTACGAACATGGAGGGAAACTTGGCCAACATTGAGCCAACCACCCCGGTAGACATCTCGGTGAAACCTGGTATAGTGGAACACATTCGCATAGGCCAAAAGTGTTCCCCTGAAGAAATTGTTGTTAGCACGGCCTTGTTCAAGCAATTTCGAGACGTATTTGCTTGGTCCTATGAGGAGATGCTTGGGATAGACCCCGCAATTGTCTCTCACGAAATAAAAACCTATTCTGACATCAAACCTGTAAGCCAAAAGTTATGACTGGTACACCCCCGGAAGACTGCGGCAATAAAGGTAGAAATTGAAAAGCTCTTAAAGGCTGGTTTCATTTATCCTGTCCCATTGACGGATTGGGTCTCAAATGTCATTCCTGTGAACAAAAAGCAGGGCACCATTCGCGTCAGTGTTGATTATCGGGACCTTAATTGGGCTTGTCCAAAAGACAACTACCCGACACCCTTCATCTACTCGATCATCGACAACTGTGCCGGAAGCGTCATCTTCTCATTCATGGATGGCTTTTATGGTTACAACCAAATTGAGATCAACCTAGCCGACCAACATAAGATGGCTTTCATCTGCCCATGGGGAACATTTGCATACCGCAAACTCCCGTTTGGCCTTAAAAATACTGGTGCCACATTTCAGCTGGCTATGTTGTATGCTTTCCATGACATTAAGAACTTTGTGGAACCTTACCTGGATGATCTCCCTACTCATTCAAAGCAGCGTGAGTTCCACATTGATCATATGATGGCCATTTTCCTCAGATGCAGATGGTACAATATCTATATGAATCCTCATAAGTGTATCTTTTGCATTGAGTCCGGACGTCTCTTAGGATTTATCGTTTAGAAGGATGGGATCCACATTGATCCCTTAAAGGTGGAGGCCATCATCAACCTACCACCCCCGACTGATGTGATGGAACTTCAAAGTCTCCAAGGGAAGGTGACTTATTTAAGACATTTTGTTTGCAATTTCGTAGAGAAGACTCAGGGGTATATGAGACTGCTCAAGAAGGACGTCTTGTTCATTTGGGACGATCAAGCTCAAAAATCCTTCGACAGTATCAAACATGCCATCATGCATCCCCCCGTGCTCCAACCGCCTAATTATTATCGAGATTACATCTTATACTCGCCGCTTCTGCTACCACTATTGCCATGGTTTTGGTATAGGAGGATCAAAATGCCCAAGAACATGTAATATACTATGCAAGTAAGGGTCTAGCCGACGATGAAACTAGATATTCACATGTCGAAAAACTTGCATTCGCGGCGGTAATTGCCGTCCAGAAGTTCCAGCACTACATCTTGCTCCGCACCACCACTATCATTGCCGACTCAAACCCCATCTACCACGTACTGACACGTCAGGTGCTTGGGGGCAAGTATTCACGTTGGATTGTGATACTGCAAGAATTTGATCTTCTTTTCGAGAAAGCTAAGTCTAAGGAGTCTTTGGTGTTTGCCGAGCTCATTTGCGACCTTCTCCGTTTTGATGCAGAAGTTGAGCACAATGACTCCTTTCCAGATGAATCATTGTTTCTCATCAGTACGACTGACCCTTGGTATGGAGATATCTCATTGTATCTTCAAACCCAATGCTTCAACCCTCAACTCTCTCGCGACGACCGTCGTAAGATACGTCACCATGCAAAGTATTACTTAATCATTAATGATACTTTGTGTTGTCGTGGCATTGATTCAATTCTTCGACATTGTCTCACTCATGACGAGGCTCAACACGTTCTGAATGATTGTCACGCTGGGGCATGTGGCGATCACCTCTATGGTATGGCTACGGCCCAGAAGATTTTGCGCGCAGGATATTTATGGCCTACTATATTCAAAGATTGTATTGAGGCCATAAAAAAATGTCCTCCTTGCCAACACTTCATACGAAGAAGTGCACTCATCCTGCCCCGTTATATCTGGTTATTTCCGTTGGCCCATTCGCAAAATGGGGCATTGATTTCATGCCTTGTAAGCCTACCTCGGCCAGGGGGCATTGTTACATCATCGTAGCTGTCGATTACTTCACAAAGTGGGCCGAAGCTATGCCTACATACCAGAACGATGGCAAAACTGCCGCACTCTTCATGTTCAATCATGTAACAGTGCGGTTCGGAGTTCCTCAGGAAATTGTTATCGATCATGGTTCTCATTTTCAGAACCATATGGTTGGAAAATTGAGTGACAGGTTGGGTTTTCGCCATGAAAATTCAACACCCTACTACCCGCAATCCAATGGACAGGTCGAGGCCATTAACAAGTTCTTGAAAACTATGGTCCAAAGGATGGTAGGGACACATAAGTCCAATTGGCACAAGATGCTCTTTTTAGTGTTATGGGCCTACCGAACTTCCATCAAAACCACCACAGAATTCACTCCTTTCCAATTGGTATATGGATTGGAGGTTGTTCTGCCGACAAAGTGTGAAATTTCGTCTCTACAACTCGTTGTCGAACTTCTTCCTAACACTACTGCTGAGGAAGAACATCTCTTGCACTTAGAAAAACTTGAAGAATCTCGCCGAGATGTCGCTCTTGCTAATGAAGCACACAATAAACGCATCAAAGCTCAATACGATAAGTCAGTTGAACCTCGTATCTTTAACGAGGGTGACCTGGTCCTTACTTATGAACAGAAGCACGACAAACTAGGAGCAGGGAAGTTCAAATCCATGTGGTATGGACCTTACATAGTCAAACATGTTTTGGAGAAAGGAGCCTATGAGCTTGAAGACTATGACCGAATCTCTTTGGGTGAGCCTTGCAATGGGCTTTACCTGAAGAGATACTATGCTTGATCCCTCATGCATAGACTTACTTGTATATATTGTACATGGCGTGTTTTCTGTGTTTTTGTATGGTATGATGCATTTCTTTTTTAGTGACTTTTGATCTTGTTTCCGCTTCTTATACCATGTTCTATCTGCGTGTGCAGATGGAAACATGCTATGGATTCACGGATGGTGCCAGCTGGAATACTCGTAACCTTGCTTCGACAGCCTGGGTACTATATTCCCCAACAGGTGAGCTCATTAGTTCAGGAGGAAGTTGCCTAGGGTTTGAGACCAACAATGCCGTAGAGTATCAGGTAGTAATCGGAACCCTAGCTAGCACCATTTCCTTGGGTATGAACCACATTTTCATCCACATGGATTCTCAATTAGTGGTTTCCCATCTAAACCAGGTGTACGCCATCCGTGATCCCATCTTACTCCGTCTCTTCAGATGAGTACGTCTCTTGGAAAGGTCATTTGAATCCATTCAATACCTGCACATTCCACGGGATTTAAACACAATTGCTGACTCGATGGACAACTTCATTTTGGATTGGTACATCACACACACATAATATCCATAATATGTAAAAGCATTCACTACATGTAAATACAATGTATAAAAGAAAACATGCAAACAAGATCACATCATTAATCATTTTAAAAACACATAATGTATAAATCGCTGGTAATGTCTGTATATATATATATATATCACTCAAAAAGTAGTGTCAGTACAAAATCTGAAGCACGATGGCTTTCAGTGAGTCTCTACAAAAAATATGAAGCATCATAGCTTTCAGTAGTACAAAATCTGAGGCCTCTAAGCTCTCAGTACAAGTATAGAAGTGTCATCAGGCCTGGTGCCTGACCCGTACACCACCCCTAGCACGGATGACACACTGCCGCTAGGTGAGGAAGCAATCTACGGTCTGAGCCACCTTGTGTAGTAAGGCGTTGAAGCGCACAGATGCTCCAACCCCAAATATCTGCATGGGCCTCAGTAAGTCATCAATAGTTGGCTCTGGTACCTCCACAGTCAGTTGGGATATGTTCCTATACACCTCCTCCATCTCCTCGATGGCAGCATGAGCACTTGCAGGAACAACTACCTCCCCACCTCTGTCTCTCCTCGCCAGAAGGGAGAGACCCATTGGTCATACGGAGCCCACATCTGCACACACATATTACATACTTGTCAGCACTGCATCAAAAAAATGATATAATATACAAAACTAGAAATACAAGGGTTTTGTTCTCACCTAGGTCACCCCATGCTGCACCCTCCAGCAGCACCAAGTCGGGATCCTCTCGGAAGTCCGTGCTGCTGTATGGAAAGTCCTAAACCATAAGTAACTGGCCCTCTAGCCAGCTGAAAAACTTGGGACCAAAGCTAATGATGGGCCCGCCACCATGATGGGTCATGACCTCAGCCCATCTGAGCATATGGGGATCCCTGGGCTCCCTGTCATCAAGTACCAACTGCGGACGTAGAAGAGGAATCCACTCTAAGAGGAATGATATGATGATCAACCCATACTCAAACTACTTGAGCTCCCCTCACCGACACTTGGTCAGCTGAGCTCGGATGTTTGCGAGGAGACCCTCGCACTAGTTGAAAACCATGGGGGATATATAGTCCTCCGCATACAGCATCTGGGTTCGAGTAGCCGTGTGTGGGGCTTGGATACCCACCACCCTAGTAATGGTAATCAATATGGTCTGCAGTGGATGGCTCACCACATCCCTGATGAGAATCTTCCCGCTGGAAGGACGAGAAGTAGCAACACAGTGCTGTGACACCATGTCCTCAACTGTATGGTCATTGGCCTGTGTCCTAGTAAGTTGTACAGTGTCCCCTCTTCGGGAAAAACTAGTGAGAAAGTAGATATCCTCAATGTCTATCATGAGGATATCCTCACCAATAACAAAGTACTGTTGGGCCGCATCCCAACTCTGGAGCATGTGTGTCAGCAGTGGGATCTGGGATCTCAAAGAACTTGAGTAACCCACAGCTTCTCAAAGCATCCACGCATTGTGGATCATTTGCAGCTTGTTCATCCTTGAGTTCGTGTTCTCTCTCTCACCACTCCAATACCATATTGGCTAGCTGGTAACCTGCCAAGAAGGACATTTAAACACTATTAGGTCCTACTTCAACCCTCAGAAGTCCATTTTTTGAATTATTTTTTATGTTTGGCTTATGGTTTTCTGCCGTCATGTTGTACGTTTAGGTACAGTGCAATGTCATCGCACCTATCATTTTCGAGACTTGCGACGACTCGGTCTCGTCGCAGGTCCCGAAAGGACAACCTGCGACGAGCCGAGGGCACATAAAGCCCTCCATAACACCATCAAAAACCCAAAAAATGGACATAAAAGCAAAAACTAAACCACTGGAAAGTTGCTGGATGAAGTTTAGGCCTACCTGATCCAGACGGTTGGTGAAATGGCGGATCGTAGCTTCCGAAATCGGCAAAGGATGTTTTGGCTCCAAATTGGTACTTCTCCACCCAAATTGGCACTTTGAACAATGAAATCTATTTTTGGCCCATATTTCTATCTATAAATAGAATGGAATATTCCTTTTCAAATATTTTGATGCTTTTGGGCCTTTTACTATAGTTTCAACCATTTGTCATTATATTTGGGGCTATTTGACACTTTCTCTAGTGTACAGGAGTCGTAAAGTGGTCTTTTGTGCCGTTTCTCGCATCACCAACGGTAAGTACAGGTATGAACACCCCTTTGAATGTTTTCTCATTATTATTTTTGGTTAGTCGTAATTATTGCATGAGGGTGAGTTTACTCTCCGTTTGTTCTCATACCCACGAAACCATGAGAGCAAGTACCGAGTTATGATTTATCACTTTTCCAGGCTTGTTAAACATCCACGGAAAAGGATAGCCCCTGGAGTCTACCGTTAAGCTCTTTTCAGGCTCTTGAAAAATGAAAAGATTTCCAAGGGAACTTGTTGCGTTCACACTTGTTAAAGTATTTGAATGGTCATCTTCCTGGTGATAGTTTACCTCTTTTTAGGACCGAGGGGCACTAATTACGAAAAAGGAATACTGTAGCCAATCATGACTGGAAGAGTCCTCTCCCGCGTTGTTTTACCCTTTTTTGGGCAATGAGGCTAACTTTACAAAAAAGGACCGTTGGAGTCTTCTTTAGTTCTTTTCAGACTCTCTAAACATGAAATGACGACCGAGTTTACCTTCTATGGACTCATTAAATTTTCACATTGAAGGGCATGTCATGGGACGAACCCCTCCTATCCCAAGTTTGAAAAATATTTGGGATTGGACTAATCTATGAGATGAGCTATACCGAGCATCTGGTTACCCTCATCAAGCTCGTAAAAAACACATGAGGCACTCATCATTCATGATGGGGAAAAAGGAAAGTGTTTGTGTTACATACCTTAGTGGCAGTATATAGTCATTCTTGAACATGGCACTCATCTACATTCGCATACAGTACTTGGGTCATTTGTTTGTCTATGAGTCCCTGCTTACTTTCTGAGTCTTGTTACTCCTCTTAGTCATTCGGAGAAAGCTTCCATCATCAGTTGCATTAGAAGTTTGCGTCATTCTCATTGTGTCAATACTGCCAAGTCATGCCATGCCCATGTTCAAGAACACGTCCACTATCTATCATCTATAGTGAGTACACACGTCATCATGCCATTGTTACTTTGAGTCATTCTTACATGTTACTGTACCATCCGATCCACTCTGCACATCTTTCATCGTGTTTCGTGTCGATTGATGGGGATTCATCATGGCCCTCCTTCGATGGATTCATCCTTGTTGACTTCAACTCATCATCCAAGGATTGAATCTAGAAACCAACAAAGTACCTTGGCCCTGCATGCCTCAATGGCAGGTTACCTTGCTTTCATCATGAGTTTACATCATTGGCTCTTGATTGAAAGATTTCATCTTGTGTTCGACTTCAAATCATTTATTCACACTTGATGATATGTACTGTGATACCTTTGGAATCATTGACATCAATGGTGATCTCCCTTGCACTTATTAACGGTTTACATCAATGGCCGGTAATCAAGTGGTCTCTACCATGTTCAATGTCAAAACATTTGTAATCACATGGATAGATTCACATCATTGCGGGTTTAGCTTGAAGACCCTGGGGAGTCATGTTTTACCCAGGTTGCGATGGAGTTTGTATTGAGTCATATTGCACGGATCCAATTTTGTATTGGTCATGGCCGTGTTATCATCTCATCATGGATCTACGCTTGTTTCTAGTAGCCATTATTGTGTTCAGTCGGTCATTACTACCATGGATCTGCAATGTATTGGTCGGAGGCCATGTTGTACTTCATGTGAGATTGTCTGTTCAGATTCAGTTGTACTGCAACAGTGTCCTTCGTCCATTGAGCCTATTGGCATTATTTATTTCAAAGCACTTCACCTGTACATCCTTAACAGCTTCATGCTTTGGGGGGCATTCTGTTACACCTAAAATCTACTCATCATTAGATTCAGTGTATACATCCCTGAAGTCACCTGGACTAATTATTTTCATCTGGAAGGATTTGCACTCAATTCTGCAGTCTTTTGAGAGGTCGTTGCAGGTTGCACATTAGCAACATGCGACGTCACATCTTGCCCCACTGCAGAGTGTGACGACGTCTGTTAATGGGAAAAAAAAGTCTATTCGAGATCCTTCTCGAAGCTTACCCATTTAAGGGATTATCCTTGAACTCTAGGGGAGCTGGTACTCGACCCCTAACTCTTTAAGAGGATCCCCTATCTCTCTCCTACCATCTCTCAAGCTCTCCTATCCATACCCTATCCACTTAATCCTATATAAGTGAGGCTCACTCCCATCCCAAAGGGAGGATAACTATGGTATCTACATGCTGGTGAAATCTCTCTTAAGACATCCCCATTCACCTATTGGAGAGCTCATACTTCCTTGGAAGGACATGGCAATTGGCTTGGTCGGATAAGGGCTACTGCGTTAAGTCTTTGGTTGTATTTCTATATCTCTATCATGTACTCCTCTATTTGCAGTAATACAAATGCTTTCCACCAATATTGTTCTTGTGTGCAATTATATTGTGTAGTTTACCTGCTTAACTGTTTACTTAGATTGCTTATTGTATAGATGTCTTTTACTGGTTTCTCTTGTTTCTTTGTCTTAATAGGTCTTGCAGCTTGGATCTAACGACCGTGGGACATGGATCAATATTCGGGAGAAAGGATTGCGTAGTAAAAAGGTAAGACATCTAGTACTTGGCCCTTAAGTAGATCTAGGAGATGTGTTTGTAGTATGTTCTATTTGTTCTAGACTCACATTGAGCTAGGGAGATCCGGCTCGTGTCTGCTCGAGTGGATTGTCCGATAACATAAACCAACATATAAGTTTATGACCTAAACAACCAATGGAACATCCTAGAGGATTATGCATGATGGTTCTATTACCTATTATAGTAGATTTGCAAATTGATTCATATAGTTAAACACAATTAAACATAATACAACGGCACACAACACATCAACACATTACACATAACTTACATTCGAAAACCTTCTCTTGGGGAAACCCAACAAACCAGTGAGCTTGCCACTCATCTATTAATCGAACACTCATAACCGATGTTAACAATTGTGAGTTTCTATACCACAAATCACACTTCATTACATGATCATGTTACACACACTTGCATAGCCATTACACCTTATTTATAAATGCAATGCAACTAACTTCTCATTAAATGACAATCCATAAATTCCTAACCACTTTCGGTTATTTTTTTATAGTTGACCTAGCTAGGTCAACTTTGGTCAATTTCCCATTGAGCTTTGGTTGTTCTGTCAACTTCCCGTCGACCAGTTGTTTGCCTTCAACTAAACAACTATTCCATTCGATTAGTCAACTAGGTCTCCACCATTTGTCGATTTTGAATCCAATCAACTTATACCATTCGACTATCGACCTTTCCAGTCAATTTACATGCAAAGAATATAGCATTCCTAACATTCTCCCACATATTGTCTTCTTTGGATAAACAAGAGATTCATAACTTCAATTCATTCTATCAGGGCTAGCAATCCCATCTTTTCCCTACACCAGGAAAACTTATATGTGCTTAATGACTTGATTAATGATTCTGCAACATTCTTTACCGTGTCTACTTTTTCCATTAACACCTTCTAGTTCTCCAAAATCTCTCTCACAAAATGGTATTGAACATCAATATGTTTCATCTTTGAATGATATGTTGGATTCTTTTCCAGGAAGATTTCAATCTAACTGTCACAATCCAAACGAACAACATGTTGATCAAACCAAACATATGAACACAATATCTACAACCAAACAAATTCCTTACATGCATGAGTAGCTTCCATGTATTTATCCCCAGTAGTTGATAGTGCAAAAACAGAATTCCTCCTACTCATCCAATTGACTGCTCTATCAAATAACTTGAACACATATCTATTGGTTGAGCATCTGCAGTCGATATCTCCATCCTAGTTAGAATTGACAAATCTATGATATTGATTTCCTTATTTTCCTCAGACTTTCCTTCATAACAGATTTCATAATCTGTCGTTCCAGGCATATACTTGAATACTCTCTTGACTGCGGTCTAGTGCTCTTCATCAAGTGTTGACATGCACATGCTCATTAATCCCATTGTATGGGAAATATTGGAATAATTATAGACCATAGCATACATCAAAATACCTATAACACTAGCATAGGGCACATGTAACATGTACCTTATTTATTATGGTGCATTAGGACACTTTTCAACATATAGCTTGACTCCCACCAGAATAGGGCCCTCAACTAGTCTACTCTACTGCATGTTGAAATGTTTCAAAACTTTATCAACATATTTTCTCTAACTTAACCATATCCTTCTACCTGCATGATCTGTCTAAATTTCCATTCCAATAACAAAATTTGCTGCTCTGAGATCCTTCAAGTTGAACTTGCAGGAAAACTGTAGTTTTACTTCCATGTTATTTCCAACCAACAACATGTAATCAACATACAAAACTACATATATGAAATGACAACAAACTTTTTTTCCATAAACATAATAATCATCCTAACTTATCACAAACCCTAGCAGCTAGATATACATATCAAACTTTTGATACCACATTTTGTGGGAAAATTTGCACAAAGGTGTGAAACCCCTCCCACTTTGGGGGAAATCCTTTGAGGTTGTGAACAAGGCTCATTATTGTGTTATAAAAATAAAATGTCAGTGACTCCAAACTGATCCCGCAAGTTTCTTGTTAGCAAAAAAAAACAAAATGAAAAAAAAAACTTGAAAATGTCTTGAAACAAAGCAAAGGGAGTGAGAATATGCAAACCACAACAAGAAGCAAATGGTAGAACCAATTTAGATTACCCAATGGTCAATATTTTTACATGTACTATCACCTAGGAGGTGTGG
The DNA here is from genome assembly GCA_027924585.1 of Larix kaempferi. NCBI lineage: Eukaryota > Viridiplantae > Streptophyta > Pinopsida > Pinales > Pinaceae > Larix > Larix kaempferi. The sequence continues at coordinate 1,577,238 of BSBM01000655.1, read as the reverse complement.
GCTTCAAGGGAAGCCAACAATATCCCTTAGGGAGGTCCTTTTTGTCCACACTAAATGCCAATAACTTGAAATGACAAATGGGAGAAACACTTGCTCCTTAGAGGAAGGTGGGAAGGGAGATTGAAGAATGATCGTAGGCATGGGAAGAGGTGGAAGAAGTTCCAACACAATTCTAGCATCATAACCTTGCTTTAGTTTTCTCTTATTAAATGCATGCCCATGACTTCCTTTTACAGGCCAAGAGGTGGCTGAGAAACATCTAGATCCAAGTGTGACCCCCACCACCTCATGAAGTAACTCCAAAGTACACAAAGGGGTTTATTCAATGCTTCCCCATCATATGAAGATACAAGTTCAAATTTTTGTTGGCGAAGAGCCTTAATGAGCCTTCAATGCGCAGCAGGTATCTAAGATCTTATTGTTTTGACAATCACGTGGATATCGAAGGAAAATCTATGATAGTCTCACGCGGGAACATAACTGATAAGAAATGTAGTAGTGCGAGCCATCATGGATGTAACTGCGCTACCTCTTCTTTTTTTCATTTTTTTCATTTTGGACTCATGATTTTTGTTGGATCGTATGAGGATGTCTTCAGTGGGATGCATGTTATATGTCGATGCCTTACTCCAAGATTAGCCAAAATGTTGCATGTGTGCGAATTTTAGGTGTTAATAGATGCCCCGTAATATATGAGGTTCGAAGGGTACTATGGAGCCAATAATGCATCATCGTTTCTTTTGTATTCTCTCATGTTCTTTAAATTTCTCAATTGAGTGTGGACGAAAGGTGCCCTTAGGGGGAAATTGTTGGAGATTATAACTGGTGAACTTGTAACAAAGAATATTGTTTTATACAAACGAGGTGGGAATACCCATACTCGTGAAAATATATCAATATGAATAAAATAAGATGAGATCGGGGGGTAAAATCAAAATATTGTTGGTACATGAACGAAGACGGCTTCAACCCATGTAAGAGTGAAAGAAATTGAAAATGTTGTGACAGATGTCAAAGAAGAGGGACTGTCGATGACCATGATAAACCCACCAGGGTGGGGGAATGGAATACTGGTGAAGTGGTTGGGAAGAGAACTTCAGTATACTGCTTCTACCATAATTTGGAAATGTGAACAATGATACCTTCAAAACATATGATTCTTCCCAATTGGATAGATGTGTTGACATCAAGCATAGGAGAGACCAATAAGTGAGGGAGCATTGATGAATCTCCCCACTTAGTTTGAGGTGATCCCTTCTATGTATTGAAAGGGATCCCAAAGGTACAAATTTAACTACTACAACTCTCAGAATATGGGGATTTGATGTCGATAAGAGCTGAAGTACATGGTAATACAAGGATCTTATCCTGAGAACCAAGATCATTTTGTAACCAACAATAGGAATGAAAAAACTGACACAAAACTGGCTTAAAAGCATGGGTCTCAAAACTTCCTTTGATCAATGTCAATTTGGTGAGTGACTGGAAGCATCAATATTCAAATAAGGGACATAGTGTAATTGAGTGAAACAAACTATAGATGAAGGGATTTGTTGTGATGCAACACTGAGGGTGATGGTGACTAACAAAACTGACAATGCTGGGGATAATGAGACTCAACGACATCGATTAAAGAAGACCATGGGTTGCTTCCAAAATAATAGTGATGTTCCCATGGTTTTGAGTGGATTGGGGAACTTCTTGTACATAATGAATAATTGGTGGGGTACCCACAATTTTTAGGGTGTTGGAGGACCAACTTGGTGATGGGTGGGATTCTCGTAGTTTTGGCTGAATTGGGGAATCAATTTAATGATGGGATAATTTCCTACGGTTTTGAATGCATCGGGGAACCTTTTCCATGATGATGTGAGGGTTATTTTTCAAATGCAAAGATGGGTGCCCCATGAATCAATGCTATGCATATTGTTCCTACATGAATAACTGAATAGAATTGGGTTCTCTGGAGGGTGGGGGCCCCATTGTTGTCTTCGTGGAGGTGATGATATAAACAAGATTACAGATGGTACATTTCTCATGGAGGTACGAGTGGTCAACTATGATTCATGATCATAATATGTGCCAAGGAATCTAATGGTATTGACTATTGAAGGTGGGGGACTAAATGTGCAACTATAAAATGATGAACTATGGGTTAATCTTTTCTAGCTAGATCATATTCCTTGGGCTTGTGGGGCTTCTATATCATGGGTGCCAAATCATGACAGCGATGCAATGGTGTGAACACCCATGGAGGAAATATGATATCCTCAATACTAACACTGATGGCACAACATTACTGGGAATGAGGACCCTATGGTTATCAGTAGGGTTGTTGGTAAGTACAATGTAAACAGAGGGGAAATGTTGCCTATATGGTTTTGAGATGATTCCTGCGCGGCCATTGCTGAAAGGGTTGAAATATCGCTTTTCTTGGTCATTTTCTTACACACATGATGTAGATACCCAATTGTAATAGAGATCATGAGAAAAGTATTGACAATGTAGAAACGATAACCACTAACATAGTGCACTTGTGGAGTGTACCTGAATGAGGGATAGAAACATTTCAGGTACAAATCGTTGATAGGGATGTTGAGGGTGATTTCTTCAGGACCTATTAAGATATATTCTCTTTTGGGTAGGCATTGCTTGACGATGTAGGGTCCTATCCATTTAGATACAAATTACCTGGTCTAGGTTAGGTGTCCTTTTTTCCATTGAAAACTAGGACAAAGTCTCCCTCATTAAAGGTGAGAGTTCAGACTTGACGGTCATAATGTGATTTTGAGTGCAATTTTATGGCCTTGTTTTGTTGGAGTGAGTCCCTTATTTCTTCATCAAGGTGTTCCAAAGTAAACAATCGTTGCTCAAGAGATGGAGTATCGATTAAGAACTCTATAGCTTATTGGAGTGTAGGTATTTGGCATGAGTTATATGATGAATGGTGCACACACACACACACACATATATATGCTTTCTTGGTGTATGCAAGATCAGACAGATGGTTGAGTGTGCCTGAATTAGGGATAAAAACATTTTAGGTGCAACTCATTGGCAAGGTTGTTGAGGGTGATTCCTTTAGGATTTGTTTGTTGGTTGTGGAGCTAGATCTTCTAGTCTCATAGATGATATTGTCTCAGCCGTGCACCCCGGAGGACTGTACACCCATTCTACATTTTTAGGGGTTGGGGTTGTTTTCGCCAACTGTTTTGCGGTCCCATGGTTTTGGGTATCCCGTGGTATTTTTTCCCATTGTATTTTCCCTATAAAATAAAGACATTGTAATACGAATAGGGTTGATGTATTAGGTTTTATGCATTGTAAAGATCTATGAGATTAGTAGAGAGATTGTGAGATAGTGAAGAGGAAGTGCAGCGGTTGTGCTACAGGTTGTATCCCTTCACTTTGTTGGATGGAATAATAATAAGGACTAGAAACTTCAGTGTGGACGTAGCCCAAGTTGGGTGAAGAATGATATATCTGTGTCTCTCTTGTAATGTGTATGTATGATTATATTTACATTTTTGTTTATTGTTATTGCTTTGCGATCATGTTTTTCTAACAATTGGCATCAGAGCCAAAGGTCTATTTGGCAGATAAACCCGTAGGAAGCTATGGTTTCTGGTTCGAGTGGGAGCAATGGAAGAAGAAGGAAAGTTTAAGTTCGAGAAGTTTAACGGCCAAAACTTCCAGTTATGGAAGATGCAAATGGAGGACTATCTGTACCATAAGGATCTATTCCTACCGTTGGGAGGAAGAGCAAAGTAACTGGCAGCTATGAAGGACGAAGAATGGGAGGTTATTGACAGAAAGGATCTGGGAACAATACAGTTGAGCCTGGCTTCGTCGGTGGATTTCAATATCTCAAAAGAAACGACAATGGAGGGTTTGATGAGCGCATTGGGTAAGCTATATGAAAAACCCTCAGCCTCCAACAAGGTATTTCTAATGAAGCGTTTATTTAATATGAAGATGTCTTAAGGTGGATCTGTTATTGATCATTTAAATGAGTTTAATACGGTTACAAATCAGCTAAGTTCTGTAAGTGTGAACTTTGATGATGAGGTTAAGGCTCTTCTAATCTTGTGTTCATTGCTAGAAAGATGGAATAGCTTGGTCATGGTTGTAAGTAACTCTATCTCTGGTTCAAACACCTTGAAATTTGATGATGTTATTGGTGTCATTCTTAGCGAGGAAATGCGAAGAAAAAGCACAGGTGAGACATCAGGTAATGCATTGACCATGGAGACCAGGGGAAGACAAAAGGAGAGAGGAAAGAGCCAAGGTAATTGTGGGAAGTCTAAAACAGGCAGATCCAAGTTCAGACTGGGAAAGATAGAGTGTTGGAACTGTGGAAAGAAAGGACATCTGAAGAAAGACTGCATATCTCTAAAGAAGAAAGGAGATGCACAGAAGGAAACTACCCAGGAAGCAAATGTAGCAGGTGATGTGTTACAAGATGCTCTGATTCTTGCATTAGATAATACTAGTGATTATCGGGTAGTAGATTCAGGAGCTTCATGTCATGCTACACCCCATAGGAAATACTTTCATGATTATGTTCTAGGCAATTTTGGACATGTTTTATTGGGTGATGATGAGCCATGTAAAATTGTTGGAATGAGTAAGGTATGGATAAAAGTTAAGAATGGAACTGACTGGCTGTTAAAAGATGTTAGGCATATTCCTGCTATAAAAAGAAATCCGATCTCAACAGGGAAGTTGGGAGATGGCGACTGTCTATCTACATTTGGAGAAAAGTGGTGGAAGATCACTAAAGGATCAATGGTGATAGCAAAAGGACACAGGGTAGGTACGTTGTATTTATGTCCTCATAATACTGACCATTCTATCTCTTTAGCTTCCATAGCAACAAATACAGCATTGTGGCATCATAGGCTTGGCCACATGAGTGAGAAGGGGATGTAGATTCTCCACTCAAGGAAGTTGCTTCCAGATTTGAAGCAGGTAAGTTTGGAATTCTGTGAGAACTGTGTTTATGGAAAACAAAAGAGAGTCAGATTTCTCAGGGTTGGGAAACAGAAAAAGAATGAAAATTTAGAGTTAGTGCATACAGATGTATGGGGACCAGCTCAGGTACAATCTCTTGGTGGCTCTCATTATTATGTTACATTTATTGATGATGCAACTAGGAAAACTTGGGTTTATTGCATTAGACAGAAATATGATGTGTTTGCTACTTTTAAGAAGTGGAAAGCTTTGGTTGAGAATGAGACAGGAAAAAGATTGAAGTGTCTCAGATCTGATAATGGAGGTGAGTACTACGGCAAGGAGTTTCATAGTTACTGTTCATACCACGGGATTCGTAGAGAGGAGATAGTCCCAGGAACACCACAAGAAAATGGTGTGTCAGAAAGCATGAACAGAACGATCATGGAGCGTGCAAGGTGTATGAGACTGCATGCAGGGTTGCCCTTATAGTTTTGGACGGATGCTGTAAATACTGATGTTTATTTAATGAACAGAGGACCTTCAAGTGCTTTGGATGGTGGTATTCCAGAGGAGGCATGGATAGATAAAAAGGTAAACTACTCATTTCTGAGAAAATTTGGTTGTGAAGCATTTGTCCATATTGATAAAGAAAATAGAACAAAGCTTGAAGCTAAATCCAAGAAATGTACCTTTATTGGATATGGAGTTGATGATTTTGGTTATCGTTTATGGGATTATGAAAATCACAAAATCATTATAAGTAGAGATGTCATATTCAATGAAAAGTTCATGTATAAAGATTAGTTGCAGGGAAAGAAACAGGAAAAGGAAAACACAGAGTACACAGTACTTGATGAAATTACAGAAAATGAAGTTCCAAAGGTGCCACAAAATCAAGAACAGCAGCAAGTGCTTGAAACTCCTGCAACTCCAAGAAGATCTACCAGGTTAAGTAGACTCCTTGAATGATACTCTCCTTCAATGTATTATTTGTTGATGACTGATGCTGGTGAACTAGAATGTTATGAAGAAGCAATGCAGGTGGAAACTAGAAAGAAGTGGGAGAAAGGCATGAATGAGGAGATGGACTCATTGGTAGGAAACCAGACTTGGGATTTGGTTCAGTTGCCTGCTGGTAAAAGAGCATTGTAGAAGAAATGGATTTACAGGTTGAAGGAAGAAGGAGGCAAGAAGTGGTACAAGGCCAGACTTGTTGTAAAGAGGTTTGCACAGAAGAAAGGTAAAGATTTTGATGAAATATTTTCTCCTGTTGTTAAGATGAATTCAATTAGGACTATCTTAAGTCTAGTGGCGGTAGAATATTTGCATCTTGAACAGTTAGATGTAAAAATAGCCTTTCTCCATGGGGATTTGGAGGAAGAGATATATATGCATCAGCCACAAGGGTATGAGGTCAAAGGTAAGGAGAACTTGGTATGCAGGTTGAAAAAGAGTTTGTATAGCTTGAAGCAAGCTCCAAGGCAGTGGTATCTAAAATTTGATAGGTTTATGACAGAACAAGGTTATAGTAGATGTCATTCTGACCACTGTGTTTATTTCAAGGAGCTAGACAATGAAAGATATATTATCTTGTTATTGTATGTGGATGAAATGCTTGTTGCAGGGTCCAACATGCAGGATATAAATGTACTCAAAAGGAAGCTAGCTAATTCATTTGCGATGAAGGATTTCGGTGCTGCAAAGCAAATCCTTGGTATGAGAATAACGAGAGACAAGAAAAATCACAAATTGACATTGTCTCGGAGTGAGTAAATACAAAAGGTGTTGGAGAGGTTCAGAATGCATAATGCAAAACCAGTAAGTACACCTTTGGCTAGCCATTTCAATATAAGTAAGGAAATGTGTCCCAAGACACACGAAGAGACAGATTACATGTCCAAGATTCCCTATCAATCAACAGTTGGCAGCTTGATGTATGCCATGGTGTTTACAAGACCAGATATTGCACAAGCAATGGGAGTTGTGAGCAGATATATGAACAATCCAGGTAAAGAACATTGGAAGGAAGTACAGTGGATTCTCAGGTATTTGAGAGGTACTACCACTCAAGAATTATGTTTGGGAGGTTCAGACACTATTCTACAGGGATATGTTGATGCAGATAAGGTAGGTGATAAGGATAGCAGGAGGAGCACCACAGGGTATGTGTTTACTATAGGTGGAACAACAGTAAGTTGGATTTCGAAACTACAGAAGGTTGTTGCACTTTCAACAACAGAAGCAAAGTATGTTGCTATTACAGAGGCTAGTAAGGAGATGATTTGGTTGCAGAGGTTTATGGAGGAATTGGGTACGAAGCGGAAGGATAGCAGGTTGTATAGTGACAGCCAGAGTGCCATTCATCTTGCAAAGAAATCAGCATTCCATTCCAGGACTAAACATATACAGCTCAAGTACCATTTCATACGCTCTGTTCTAGAAGATGAACTGTTGAAGTTGGAAAAGATACATGCTAGACAGAATCCTGTAGACATGTTCACAAAGGTAGTGACCAGAGAGAAACTAATTTCTTGCTTGGTTTCAGTTGGCCTTCTAGCATGAAGGTGAAGAGGAGAGATTTTCCAAGTCCAAGTCTAGCAAGTGCAGCATCGGTGGAGTTGCTGTGATCAGTCTCCAAGTGGGAGATTGTTGGTTGTGTAGCCAGATCTTCCAATCTCATAGATGATATTGTCTTAGCTGTGCACCCCGGAGGACTATACACTCATTCTGCATTTTTGGGAGTTGGGGATGTTTTCGCCAGCTGTTTTGTGGGCCCATGGTTTTGGGTATCCCATGGTATTTTTTCCCATTGTATTTTCCCTATAAAAGAAAGACATTGTAATACGGATAGGGTTGATGTATTAGGTTTTATCCATTGTAAAGATATCTGAGATTAGTAGAGAGACTGTGAGACAGTGAAGAGGAAGTGCAACAGTTGTGTTGCAGGTTGTATCCCTTCACTTTGCTGGACAGAATAATAATAAGGACTAGAAACTTCAGTGTGGATGTAGTCCAAGTTGGGTGAACCATGATATATCTGTGTCTCTCTTGTAATGTGTATGTGTGATTATATTTGCATTTTTGTTTATTTTTATTGCTTTGCGATCCTGTTTTTCTAACACTATTAAGATATATGTGCCTTTGCATAGGAATTTCTTGATGACATAGTGTCCTATCCATTTAGATACAAATTTACCAAGTCTAGGTTAGGTGTCCTTTTTGGCATTGAATACTAGGACAAAGTCTCCCTCATTAAAGGTGCGATGTCAGACTTGGCAGTCATAGGGAAATTTTGAGCGCAATTTCATGGCCTCATTTTGTTGGAGTGAGTCCTTTATTTATTCATCGAGGTGTTCCAAAGTAAATAACCATTTCTCAAGAGCTAGAGTATCGAGTAACAACTCTATAGCTTATTGGAGTGTAGGTATTTGGCATGAGTTATATGATGAATGACACACACACACACACATATGCTTTGTTGGTGTATGAAAGTTCAGACAGATGGTTGATGTATTATATTCCAGTCCATGACATCATTTGCAACGTGGTCAATGAATGCATTGGTTTTTATGGGGACATGTGTGAATGTGATGGCTTCAAACTATCGTACTAGGAGACACACTCACAAAATTTACGAAAGAGGAGCAGGTTTAGGACACATAATACATTGTTGAGAGGAGAGACAACTAATTGGGAATCTAGGTGCATGTGTAGATGACATATGTCGAGGTGGATGGAATCACTTAAATCCAAATGATTGCATCGTATTATGCTTGGTTGTTTGTCAGTGCCCCTAGGAAAAACTCCTCCGGTGTGTTAGAGAGTTTGGGATGGGGTATAATGACCCAAGTAGTCGATGTTGTATTCTTTGACGAACTAATTGTGCCATCTACGAAGACAACATAGCTAACTGAGTGGGAGACCATCTACATTCCAAATAAAGGATGGTCTTATTCTCAATCAAAAGGGATTGAAAACACTAAGAATAAAATGCTACATTGTTCATTTTAATGGGTAAACATGCAATGTTAAGGGTAAAAGATGGTTTCACCTTTGTGTTGGTGGGTTCCTCCTAATGTTGGAGCTTTGAGCTATATCTAGGTGGTAGTATGCCCTTATGGATTAAAAAGTGTCCAACATTTGGAAGGATATCCCATAGTGTCTTAGGAACCAGGGGATGACTGTGCTCATATAGACTAAAATTTTGGTGTCGTATCGCTTTGAAGACTTTACAAAGAATCTACAAGAATATGAAAATGGCAAGAAGGAAATGTAGATAAAAAGGGCTTACGACTCACGGACAAATACTGACAGTGGAAATTTGCTTTGAGAGGAGTTATGAAGAAAGAGAGAGAAAAGCAGAGTGGAAACTACAAGATTGTTGATATTTTAATGTTCAAATGAAGAGGAACAACACTATGTATAAATGTGCCAGCTATATGGATAACTTAATTATTGCACTCAAATGAAGAGAAGCTTGAATACTTTGTGACATATATTTGTAAATATGTTGTTTGATGAATGCCTTTAAAAATAATTCTTGAATATGTGATAAGAATGAGAAGTGAAGATCACCGGGACAGAGCATCTGAATGTAGTATTTATGCTTATAGACATAGACTGCTTGAGGATGGTGTGAAGATGAAGACAAGGCATAGGAACAGAGTTACAATAATGTTTCCGAGAGGGTTTGCTGCTAGAGGTTGACCATAAATAGATAAATGACAGAAGAACAAACATACCTACAAGCTAAGGGTGGTAGGGCGTTTCTTGGGAAAGAAAGTTGTAGCTTGCTTAGTAAGTATGTGCTTAAAGAGGATTGGTGTCCTCATCAATTGACAAGTTGGTTCTTGCATAATTGGGTTGGTGCTCAAGAGAATTGGTGTCCTATCAACAAGTTGCATCTTGTTGATCATAGGTTGAAGCTTGCCATTTTGGAAGTAGGTGCTTACAAGAGGATGGGTGTTCTCACGGGTGGTAGCTTGTTGTAACGAATTGAAGCTGATTAATAAAATATATATTTTCGGTTTTCTCCCTTATTGGATTTCCACGTCAAAGCTATTATTTATTGTCCATATGTCTCATACATGTGAATGCAATGATTTTTTGTGAATAATAATATGTTGGTATTTGTTGCAGCTATGTGCTTGATAGTTAAATTTGTAAAAAGTGCTCAATACTGATTCACCCCCCCCTCTCAGTATTGGTGAAAATTCCAACAACCCAAAGGCACTAGCTCAACCCAAATGCATTCATACATGACCCAAAGGTAAACCCCTCCACACTTGTTCCCACCCATGCACTCATTCCCCATTATACTACACAACACAAGGGATGGTAACCCCTTATCTACTCCATAGTCCCTCAGGTTGTCTCCACATCCTTCTAGCGCTCTAGCACAAGCTGGCCAGGAAGTCTTTGTGCCAGGGTTCTAGGTAGTCTAGCTACAGGACAAGCCTCATTAACAGGGGAACCAAGCCCAAATGCGCCAGTTTATCATGGTAATATATTCCAATTTATCAGGTTTCTTCCATATGTGTGAAGGTAGACTCAGCGGTCAACTATCCATCTTCCTCAGTGAAAACATGCATCCCTCTCCATGCTAGAATGAATGAATGAATGGGTGAAATGAATGAGATTCTTCCAAATGAATTCTTCACATGATATATGCATGGTTATGGATTGAGAAGTGGATTCCCCAAAAGTATCCACTTTCTGCTTTTTAATCTCACTCAGGATAACTAATCCCATAATTAATTTAAGTGACACACCAAGGTTAATTTCTTCAGTTTGGGAGAGAAGTGGTTGTTGCATTTATGCTTATTTGAGCACATTTACCTTGTTTATGGGCATTTTTATTCACATTCTTCTACAAAAGTGCAAAATTGATTCAAGTATATATTGCAAATGGTAAACTAGGTTTTTTATGAAACTTTGAGGGAAGAAGCATTATAGTAGGAAGAGAAAACTTAGTATGTTTAAGCTCAATCCAGTTTGTAGTATATGAGAAAATGGTTAAACAGTCTGTCGTTACTTGTACAATGGTCTGTTGTTACTTCCACAATGATTTGTTGTTACTCCATTAGAATTGCTAAAAATCACTTGAGTATTAATTTTGAAGGTATGGTGGCTGTGGAAATGAAACATAAGATTGTTAGGATTATCTAGGTGTGTTAACGGATAAATCCTCCGGTGCAGACACCAACCGATCTCCCTAGTATGAGTGGTTCGGATCTAGAACAAAGCGAAACAAGAATGAAAACCTTTCACTAGATATATCAAATTACTTGAATATGAAGAGTCAAGTGCATACCTTATATACAAAGGTCATCCTCGTAGCTTGAAGCTTTGTAATCATGCTTGTTGATGAAGAGATTACCTGCAAAATATTCAAAAGGACAAAGACAAGAAACTACAAGATAACATGATACATCTAAGAAATTGACCAAGGAGAACTACTATAAATGAAATTGTAGCTAGGGTTTTCACCATAGCTTGTGCAAATGAGCACCTACTAAGGAGAAGGGACTCCTTAGTAGCAGTTCAGAAAAATAGTAAATGAAAGACAGTATAGTAAAATAGTAACTACTCTAAGCGTGTGCATAAAATAGAAAAGACAAGATAATAAAAATGGTTTTTGTATTGATTATACCTCCAATGTGAAGGTTGGTGAAGCCTTTGCAGCAGTCCAAGAGGGTTGCTTCCAAGCTCCAATTTTATTCCTTTTTCTTTCTCCAAAGGGTTTTGGAAATGGGCCAAAGGGGCACTCAAATGTGAAAGTAGCTCAAGGGTGAGATAGGGTTTCAGGAGTGATTTCGACAGAGTAAGGGTGTGGTTGACTATGGATATGAAATGAGGGGCCTCCATCACCTATTTATAGGTTTTTAGTGGTGGAGTGTTGGCCCATGGTTTTGGGCACCACATGGTTTAGGTCAGCTGTATAGGGTTTTTGCTTCCTGTTTCCCTCTTTTTCCTCTTTTTTGTATTTTGTATTCCCTTTTTAGAGGGTTTTTGCTATTTTGGAGGAATTTTGGATTATTTTGGGAAAAGGGGTTTTTTGGCCTTTTGGAGGCTTTTTTTTATGGTTTTTTGGCCTTTTGGAGGCTTTTTGGCCTTTTGGAGACTTTTTTGGCCTTTTGAAGGCTTTCTAATGGGTTTCTTAAGGTTTTGGAGGCAAATGTGGTAGGAAATATGGACAAATGAGTCATGTAATGGGTAGATGAGGTAGTGAGCACTTTTTGGGTGTTAACAGATTGCCCCCTGATGTGTGAGGGCAGGAGCTCATCGTATGGCCGATAGACATCATAAGTCTTTTATGGTTTTCCTGGGGTGTGGAGAGGAGAAGAAATGAACTAGAGCCCAGAACAACGTGTTGATGCCTCGGATATCTTAGCATCAATCAGAAAGGGATTCTCCCTGATAGATGATCCCAATTAGATTATCTACCGTTTGGTATAGGGAATCCGTCCGGTTAGCGGTTCCGGCAACCGTGGGTTTGGAGTTTATTCCGATTATACCGGTTATGGCCCGATCCACCTTTCTTTTGGATTTTATGTTTTATGATGATATGCAGGTGCCTATTCTAAGTTTAGTCTAAATGCAAGACTGGAAAAAAACAGATCTAAGTTTAAAGACTGAAATGAATCTAACTATCCTTGCAAGGAGTGAATAAAAAGCATGAGCGATTAGCTATAGGCAATATCTTAAAGAAGGAACAGATAGCCATTGCGTCTGAAAGAGAAAGCTACAGCAAAGAAAAAGATATCAGAAGGTAGCTTCTGATTTAATAACACATTTTCATCACTTATCAACAAAAAAGAAGCAAGATTATTTAATCTAAAATGCAAAACAGAAAGAACAGATCTAAATCTAAAAGAAAACACATGAAATAAATCTAATTGTCCCTGCAAGGAGCCAAATTAAAGCATGAGCAATGAGTTGTAACAGATATCATAAAGAAAGAACAGATAGCCATTAATTCTTACAGGTAAAGCTACAGCAAAATGAGAGATATCAGAAGATAGCTTCTAATTTAATACGAAACACCTTCATTACTCATGAAACAGAGAAATCGTTTGCACAGAAAGGAGTGAAACCATTCGTTGTAAAGAAATAATTCAGATAACAGGAAAGATCTCACATTAAAATATGGAAGCCACCAGAATAGTCCAATACACATCCATCCTTTATTCCCATGCAAAACGTCCTCTCCAGGATTTTATTAGAAGATTTACTTTCATAGAACATACACAAGATAGCTCGTACAAGTCTGAAAATTAAATCTCTGCCAAAAGTCCTGTTCCCTACTTCCTAACTTCTATTTATAATTACAAAAAAAGCCCTTTGGGCTGCCACCTGGCCTTTTCCACTTGTCACCTACAGGAATTTCTTCTATAATAGACCAAAAATGTGACTACTTCTTTTACAAAAATATTTAACAAAAGAAAATGGACAGCTGTCCCATAGCTCACGCTTTACACATTTGAGAGCTTAAAATTACAACATGTCAGAAATAATATTCTGAAATCAGCGATTTCACTCCTGTGCGTGAACTTCTGCTGGAAGAGGATCGCTCAAATTAATAGTTGCTGCTACTTCTACTTGGGAAGAAGGAATTGAGCTGGCTGGACTTTCTGCCACTGCTGGGGAAGAGGGAATTGAGCTCACTGTTGTTGTTGGAATGGATTGGGAAGAAGGAGTTGAGCCCACTGCTGTCTTTGTTGCTGCAGGGAGAGAGGAAAACGAGCCAGCTGATGCAGCTGTTGTTTTTGCTTTTTTCTCCACCTCTTCAATATAACTATACCAGATGCCAGTTTCCCTTATGACTATGTTTGCGGAAGCAGGGAGCAGGATTTTCTGAGAAGTCACATTTTTTCTAAGCTCTGCTCCAATGCCTTGAACTTCCGTCACTGCAGCTTGATGTACTTCTTTAAGCAATTGGTTGTGGACTGATGACATTCCAATATAATGTTGGAGGTCGTCAATTGCTAGGACATCGATTTTCTTCACGTATTCGGTTTGGATGCCCAGTTCTTCCTTTAGTTCAGCCAAGTGTTGTTCTTCATCTGGGAAGTCATCGAGAGATTGCGGGAAATTCAATTTGCACCTGTCATGCACTCCCTGGATCCTTTGATACAAACCGTTGATCCTATCCCTTGTCCCTTGCACACTGGATATTAGCTTACTGCCACAGTTTCGACAGAAGTCCAAAAGGGCCACATCTTCATTAAAAACCTCCACAGATTTGAATGGGAGATGTGTGGGGAAATCCCCCTTTACTTCTCGCCATTCTATCTGGCTCAGGATATTTGCCTTGACACGGGTATGCTTGGCTTTGAGCCTATGGGCCTCCGCATTAATTTCTTTTAACCTGACCACCATGGCCTTGAGCTTGCAAACTTCATTAGTGATTAGCTCCTGAGTGTCATGCATTTGCTTCAGGATGCTGCAAGACAGCTCATGGAAGGGAGATATATCCATCGTTTTGCTCTCAGCTTGCTCTAATTGCTCAGCTAATGCCCGCTTGTCTGTTTCAAGCTGGGACGCTCTGGCTATTGCATCATTCTTTTCTGCTTCTTCAATCATCATCAGGACTGATAGCTGCTCCTTCTCTTCCTCTAACCGGTTATATTTGTCTGACAGCTCTTTATGCTCAGCGTACAGGAAATTATACTTATTCACCACAAGATCTCTGTAGGCTTGCTCATTAGCCACAGTCTGTTGTAGCGTACGAGCTCTTTTTTTTGTCAATTCATTTTCTCTGACTATAACACCTACATTGTCCAGTGATGCTTTTGCTGTTTCTACAACTGCGGATGCCATAGCAAAGGGATCTTTATCTGTATTCCTCATTACAGTGACCTCCCGGTGGGTAATGATGTCCTCTTGGAAGGGAATTTTGATCCTTTCTTCTGATTTGAGGACCATTGCTTTCCTTTTCTTATCATAGACAAATTCCTTCCAACTAGACACCGTATGTTTTCCTGATGGAGTGTACGGGACAATTGGGAGGTCCATAATGTCTATTTCTTCTTCAGCTAGTGGGGTCCGGACTCCCTAAGCTGGATCTGTTCCCACATTTTGGGTACCAGAGCCACCTGCTTGAGGTGCGTCTATTTCCATGTCTTGGACACCGGATCCACTTGCTTGGGCATCTGTTCCTGCATTCAGCTCCTCTTCCGCTTTCCTTTCTGCCTCAGCTTGTTCAGCTTGCAGTTGATCTTCATTCTCTCTTCGTAGCCTTTCATCTTTCGCTTCTTTCTGTTGATGGGCTTCCTCTGCCTCTTTCCGCAGCCTTTGTTCTTCTGCCTCTTGCTGCAATCTGGCAACTTCAGCCTCTTGCTGTGCCCTTACTTCCTCTCTCAACTTTTGTTCTTCTTGGGCTCGGGCCTCATCAGCTTCTTTCTCCTTATGCTGGCTAGTCTCCTGGGTCTTGGTGGAGCTAGGACTTGCTCCACTGCCTTGGCGAAAGGTTCGCAGCTCGGCTATGTTGCTGATGCCTCTAAATACCTCCTCCTCGGAATCATGATAATGAGAGTACTCGAAATGAGCATAAATCTCCCTACAGTGTTCAGCAACTTTTCCCTTCCTGTCATTCCTGTGGAAGATTACCTCACCGTGGAAGGCTTTCAGTTCTTGAACAAACTCTTCGGCTGAGGCAACCCCCGAGAAATTGTAAGCTCCTATGCAGAAAGGTAGAGGGGGAAAGTAGGCCTTGTGCTGTTTGTTGAGCACGGCTCCAATTCCATCTAGAAACATTTGTCTTACTGCCTCTTTAAGGACCACATAATCTGTAGCATATCTTGGAAAAATATATGGAGCTTTAGTTCCTCCAAACATTCTGAGGTAGGTGCCCTGCTCTGAACAATAAAAATCCCTGTAGTTTTCAAGGACTTCCATAGCATTCTCCGACAGGAAGTTAGGCTCTTCCTTGAATATCTTCTCATATAGGGGCATGATGAACCCCTCACAGATGAGTTTGTAGCTAGGTTTGTAATTCTGGGCCCACATCATCCTGAAAGCGGTAAAAAATTGGGTGGTGGCCTTATCCCATGTGCAGCTCAATTTGGGGAAATCCACCTTGGCCAAAACACAATCAATCAGATATGAGGACATAAAAAATTCTGCCTTCTTCAAGGCTAGTCCTTCCCTTGCAGCAACTATCATTGAGGCCAAACTATCTGACAGGAGAGTGGCCCAGTCAAACATAGTTCCCTTAAATGCCACGAAGTGGATGATAGGGACCCACTGAATCTTGTACATGGTGCCATCGGGCATGCCGAAGATTCTGGATAACATCAAGGCGATCAATCTGAAAGGAGGTCTCAGATTCTGGACGTCGTATTCATCGTTACCTTTCTTTCTCAAATGCTTGCCTGCGACTAGTAGCTTTTTGGCCATCTCAATGTTATTCATTTGGCCTAGCCATTCATCGGTCAGAGATTGCTGGGAGCGGGGAAATTTGTAGGATGCGGAAAGATATGCGGGGTGAAATGAGGCAATGGCTATCTTCCCGCTATCATGAATTACTCTTCCTTCCGCATCGGCATGTTGGAGTATCCATCCGATTACTTCAGCACATGGGAATAGTTCAGGGCAGGTAGCAGCTCTAGCTATGCCTGAGGCTTTGATATTTAGATAAATCTGCCCCTCTTCTAGCAACATGTCCGGGATATTCTGGTCTCAGATCATTCTGTAAATGTCACCCCAGCGGATTTCTGGAGGAACACCGGTGGTGCACCTAGTATCCTGGAGTGTGGTCTCAGTTTTAAGTGGCGTAGGCTTCTTTTCTATCATTTTAGCCTTCTTCTTACCACCTTTTGGCATTTTGACTTATCCCTGATAGCACCCACATACAAGTCATTACGAAATTGAGCAACATGCTGTGAGATTTTAACAGAGAGCATCATCGTTTTAATATGTGAATGAGATAAAAACAAAATGTGGAGCTGCATGTTGGGAGGCAAAATACACCATTTCAAACAAGCAATCTAGATTTAATCATCCTAATTCTTTTAAAGGGGCGGGTTTGAAATGTTCCTGAGGGGATAAGCATGTTGCGGGAGCAACCTGCTCTCGGTCTAGCTCTAGGAGGGATGGTATCTATCGCCATGGTTGCGGTTCAAATGGCTAATGGCGGGGAAGTCAGGGGTGAAATAACTCTATGACGGAAGAAGGAGCCGCTTTTTTTCAAATTTATAAGCTGACGATGGTTTCGACTACTATGGTTATCTGATAGCACTTGGCGAGGCATTCTAAGGTAGGTTTTGAAATTTGAACAGGGGTTGCCGACGCCAAGAATGCGGGTGATGAAAAGTTTCGGGTGGTCATAGGTTTGGCTTTCGATTGATAGAGACGAGACCTTAATGGGAGTTGGCGGTTTTAAAATGACGAAGTACGCGGCTCGGGGAGGAATTTGGGAAAAAATCTATCCGTCCAAATTGACGGTCTTTACCTACTATGCAAACGTTTTACAATTCCTCTGTTTTTTTATGATAGGAAATATGCAATTTAGATCGCTTGATGGGAAAAATAGCCCATGACGGGCATTTTTCCCATCAAAATCCAACCAATTCCTATCGTCTTTGAAAAAAAAAAAAAAAAGAATACCCAAAGATAATCTGACACGTGGAAGACAAAATTTAATGGTTAGAATCCTACCTGGCACTGGCGAAGATAGCCGAATGAGGTGGACGAGAATCGTGGGTGAGTGAGCTGAGCTGGAGCGGTCGTGCGGCGTCCAACGTCATTTTCCAATTGAAAAATAATGATATGTTCGTCTCGAACCCCCACCGTCTATTTAAATGAGTTGGCACGTGCGGGGTTTTAATACGGTGGGTGGCGCATTAAAATGCGGCTTTAATACTGGTACGTCGGAATCAAATCAAGCCATCTCGGTTTGCGTGCATGATCGCTACCCGCGGGACGGACTTGTGAATTCCCTCCGCCATTGCGGGAATACATGCCGAAAGCTTCCGCGTCGCGGACGAGAAATCCAAAAGTTCCGCAAACTTACGCCATTTCGGGAGAAAATGGCGAATGACTCTACAAAAGGTTTCCGCGTCGCAGAAGGGAAATCCAAACGTTCCGCAAAGCTCAAATCTTTCGGAAGGATAACGTGGAAGCTTCTGCCGTTTCGGGAGGAATGAGCGAATTCTCTTGGTGGGCAACTTTCAAAAAGTTTTCTAAGTCCTCGCGCGGCTTCGGAAAGATATGGTGAGGCTCCCGCAAAAGACTTCCACAATCGCGGAAGGAAAACCCGAACGGTTCCACAAAGTTCTCTCGGTGAGGCTTTGGGATGAAAACGCGAAGGTTTCCGCAGTTGCGGGAGGCTCGGGCGAATGGCTTCCGCAACTCTCGGGTGGAAAAGTCCAAAGGATTCCACAAATTTCAAAAAACTTCTAAGTTCTTTTCAAAGTTTCGGGGAGATTTGGCGAATGGTGCCCGCTGTTTCGGAAGGAATTCTTGAATTATTCCGCGGTTCCGGAAAGAATTTTCCAATGGCTCCCGCAACTTATGGGCAAAATTTTAAGTCCCTTTTCGGGAAGCTTATGTGAGTGGCTTCCGCAAGTTTTGGGCGGCTTCGTTGAATTCTTCCGCCGTTTCAGGAGGAATTCATCAGAAGCTTCCGCAATTTTTTAACAAGAACTTCCAAATCTCTTCAAGAAGTTTAGACGAACGGTTCCCGCCGTTTTGGGGGGAAAACTTGAATCTCTCCGTAAAAAATCGAAAAGTTTTCTAATTCCTTTTTCGGAAAGGTTAGACGAATGGTTTCCGCCGTTTCAGGAGGAAAACCTGAATCTCTCCGCAACTACGGAGCTTTCTCGAATTCCTCCTCCGTTTCGGAAGGACTTATCCAATGGCTTCCGCAATTTTTTCAACGAAAGTTCCTAAGTCCTTTTCGAGATGTTTTAAAAAAAGGCTTCCGCCACTGCGAGGCTTTATCAAATCGTTCCGCAATTTCCAAGAAGAGTTCATGAAAAAATTTCTGTTGAGAAACAAGATTTTCTAGCAGACTTGGAGTGGTTCATGGCAAGATTTTCTGTTGAAAAACAAAGTTAACAGCTGAGGATGGCTTCTTAAGGCAACCTTTCTACAAAAAATGAAAGGAGGGGCCCCAATATGTACAAAATTTTGGGGGGGGATGTTGCTGCAACAACACAACGGTCTCGAACAAACTGCAAAAATTGAAAGTACATGACCTCAATAATGAATGAGGAATAATCTGAACATATGGAAGAGGCGGGCATTCCCATGCTCATATCAAGATATAGAACAATAATAACGATGGGGTCCAAAATATGGGGACCTGAAATATACATGGCCTCAAATAATGAATGAGGAAGAATCTCAATATATGGACGAGGCGGGCATACCCATGCTCGTATCAAGATAAATGAAAAATAACTGTGAGGCCCGAAAAAGGGAGACCTGTAAGATACATAGAGAACCACTGTGTACATCATAAGGGTCCAGAGGGGACACAAATTGGGTACGTACTGCTGGGATGACCATGTCAGAGCTGAAGAACTGGTACATTGGAATAACTACAGTGCTACTGAGTATGGTACCAGAGGAACTGATGAGCTGCTGGATCATAGTGACGGGGAGTCATACCCTCAATGGTACACTGAACTGGAACTGAGCTGGGTACTCAAGGAAGCATATAACTGGATGGATTCCGAATATAATCGCCAATGCAACCCGGACATCCATGGGAACATATAAATGGGTGTTCCGAAGTGACTCACCAATGTGCTAGAGTCGGGGGAAATCCGGGGTCTTCGACCAATAACTGAAGGGATATAAACCATACGCAATTCTCAACGATGCGATCAAGGTGTTGAAGTCGAGCACGTGAGAAACAACCACT
This sequence comes from Larix kaempferi, assembly GCA_027924585.1. Lineage (NCBI taxonomy): Eukaryota > Viridiplantae > Streptophyta > Pinopsida > Pinales > Pinaceae > Larix > Larix kaempferi. The sequence continues at coordinate 1,557,410 of BSBM01000655.1, read as the reverse complement.
CAGAGAGGCAATGATGACTCCTCTCAAAATGGTCCGTAGGCACTCACCACAGATGGTGATGGGTCCAAGGCGCAGGGACCTCTGGGTCTATCCTCTGGAATAAAGGGGCTGTCTTCGACAGAGGGAGACCTGCAACTAGCAAGGCAATGATGTTTCCTTGATAGGAGCGCGAGGCGGAGAACCGAAGTGTGAGAGTACCGATGGTAGGACTGACATACTGTGGGGGATAACTGGGTAAGTAGAGTGGGTGGACTCAAACTTCCTTTGTTCAGAGTATGAAGATGGGGGATGATCGGGCAGCATATGAAACTGACTGGAGGGAAAGGGATCACAGCTGTAATGGATCAAGGATAGTGACTGGGGTGAGTGGTACTCAAGTTGGTGGAAAGTGGCAGGAGACTGCAGAATACTCTGAACAAAGGCGACCTTATTGGGGGTGCTACCGAGATGATCGATCACCATTCCAAGAGGCATGGGGGGACTTCTTCATGGGTTAAGGAACTAGAAGAAGTGTGTTTAAAATGGTACTGTTGTGTGGATTTATACGAGCCCAGGACAGTTCATGCTCGGGATTGCTTTCAATTTTAAGGAGTTTGAAAGCGATAAGAAGACTCTGAAATAATGGAATGGTACCATCGTGTGGATTTGTACGAGCCTAGGATGGTGCATGCTTGTGGTTGCTTTCAATTTTAGAGAGTCTGAAAGCAAATAAGAAGACTCCAGAGGGGTGCTTTTTCATGTGTTAGTCTCCAAGGCCTGAAGAAGCATAAAAGGATGCAATGAAGAACTCTTCTAACCGGTGTGACTAAAGTATTCCTTTTTCGTAATTAGTCTACCAAGTCCAAAAAAGGGTTAAACTTATACCAGATAGACGACCTTTCAGGTACTTTAACGAGCATGAAAGGAAGCAAGATTGCTCGACGATCTTTTCATGGTTTTAGGAGTCAGAAAAGAGCTTAACAGAAACTCCTTAAGTGCCTTTTTCGTAAAGGACTTGTCCGGCTCGAAAAAGGATAAAATTATACCGAACAAAAGGAGTGGTCAGGCAAGGAGGAAGTGACCAATCAAGGAACATTGATGATGACCAAGAATGAGGGTAGGGGGGGAACACTGGTGGGCCTCCTTGCGGGATAATGAATGGTGGAAAAATAATGAAATAATTGCAGTATGAAAGGAGTGAATGGCTCATGTAAAAATGTGGAACAATCCGATGGCGGTCGATGTGGCACGTAAATCGAGGCAGCAAGGTGTCAGGACACAATGGTGAAACTGTACCTGGTGAGAGAGAGAAATGAACTCAAGCATCATCATAAGCTCGAAAAAATGAATCCGGCGATATAAAAAGTGTCAAAAATGGATAACGACCGATGTGGCACGCAAACTGAGGTGGCGGGGGGCATTTTTGAAAAAATTCTCAAAAAATCTAGGGGTTAAAGCGAGAAATAATCTCAAGCATCATCACGGGCTTGGAAAAAAGAATTCGATGATATAAAAGATATCAAAAATGGAGAGAAGCCGAAGTGGCACGGAAACCGAGGTGACTAGTGGTGTCTAGAAAAAATGCACAAAAAATGATGGGGAAAAAATAAGAAAACAAGTTAACCATAATGACGGTCTTGTCGTGCTGATTCTAGTGGTGGAAACGGTTCGAAAAATGGACTCCGTATGGGTTCAGAATGGCCAAAACAAGAAAAAGTCAACGGACTATAAATAGTAAGTGGGTCCAACATGACAAGTGTCATTTGGACTTGTTGACTTTGACTAGTGATCAGAGTGGACCAGAGCTGAGTTGGTGTTTCTGGATGATCCGACCGACCGTTTTTAGATCTGGGAGTTACAGGTATTCTGATAAACTCATACCTTCATTTTTGATTGGATCAGGGGGGGGGGCGGGTAGTGGGTCCCAGGGGATTTCTTGCATGGTCCACGTGGGGTGGACTGCGGGTTTGTGGGGTGGAACCGCAGTCGGGGACCGTGGGTTCCAGGGCTGATTACACGGACGGGGACCGCGAGTTCTGGGTCGGAATACGCGGTCCTGGACCACGACTTCCGAGGCTGGACTCGTAGTTCGGTACCGTGAGTTAGGCTCCTACAGGAGCGGTCCCGGAACGCGACTGTAGCCCTCACAACCATGGTCGAAACCCCGGCAAGGGGCCCTAAAGCCGCGATTGGGATCGAGCTTTCAGGGTTTCCCACCCGGGGGGGAAGGGTTATTTCTTTGACATGAGTCTGATGAGTTTTCCTTGTGTGATTGACAGGATGCCGTTGGTGCTTTGGCGAGAGCAGGATGTCCCGGATGACATAGTGGATGTCATCCGGAGGGATCGGCATGTGCGGTCTACGTTGGGGTTGTGCGGGCTGCTGAAGTTCGCACAGGTGCCTATGATGCATTCAACAGCACTGCTGCTAAACCGATTAGTGAGATTTTGGGAGCCGGACATTCATGCATTTAGGGTGTAGGGAGAGAGGGTGGATCTCACCCTTGCAAATGTATACTTCTTGACGGGGTTTCCCTGTATGGGTAGGGTGGCTAATAACAGCCACGAGTATCCGTAGATGTGGATATGGAGGATATGTTGGAGCGGTATTGTGTTCCGGAGGCTAGGGTGCAGAGGAATGCACTCCGGGTGGTGGACCTGCGGGAGCCAGCAGTACAGGCGATCGTGGCGTGTGTGGTTCAGGTTTTGGGGTCCCAATCACTTGAGAAGGTGCCCGGGGGCCAGATGCAACTGGTGGAGCGGGTGCTGGATGGTGTATATTATGCCTGGGGCCAGATGTTACTCACTTGTGTTCAGCGGCAGCTGACATCGGTGAAGGAATCTGGCAAGGGATTCTATTATGGATCCTTTCTTTGTGCCTTCTTCATGGAGCGGGTACCTACACTGCGGCCGTGGGTGCCGGTCAGGGCGGGAGGACTGAGGGAGCCACACATGGTGCGGTGGGGAGAGATGATGCACCGACGGGGTGGCGGTGAGGTTGGGAGATACTTCACCTAGGAGCTCTACCTTCAGTGGTTGTAGATTCCTCTGACAATGGATGACTATCTATACAGAGATAGGGACTACACCAGGGATCCGGAGGCACCACGGCTGCCAGGGCAAGCGTGGGGACCAGATGGTACGTATTGATTTGCTTGATTGTTGTTGATGTCAAATTTTGTGTATGATAGGTTTGAGATGTTGATATGCTGTTACTGACTGATGTATGATCTGCAAATGTTGGTCTGAGAGGACAACCAGGACATGTAGCTCACAGGGGGCATGTGGTGGTACCAGCCCTGCCAGGCCGAGGGGAGGTGCGTCGACGGGACGCTGAGGGGACTCTGGAGTCCGTACGGATGCTGCTAGATCATTTGATGGTTGGAGTGACGGATGATGGGTGGTGAGACGTGGATCCGGAGGTGATTTAGGACTGTCTAAGGGTGCCACAGGAGTTCCGATCGATCGTGATCCGGGTGGCTATTTTGGCGGATAGGGGTCGGGCATAGGAGCTTGCAGGGGATGAGGAGCTGCCAGAGGAGGAGCAGGGTGAGGACTCGGAGGCAGTTGATGCAGGCAGTGATGGAGGGTATGACTTTCAGTAGGGAGTGCAGGGGACTCCCCCCTGATTTTGTAGCTACGACATGTATTCTATGAGGCGTATTGAGGTATAGATATTTTTTTGTATATCTGAGTACGGGGGTAGTCAGGACATGTGTAGCATATTGACGTTTATTTTTTGATATATATATATATATATATATGCACATGGATGCACCTTTTTGCGATGATGATTTAGTGTACGCACGTGGATGCGCTTATGGTTTGTTATATGTTTGTACTGCACGTGGATGCAAGTAGTGTAGGATGATGGGCACATGGATGCCCCTTGTGTATTTTATGTTATGCAACATTATGTATGTAGGATTAGGCACGTGGATGCCCCTGTATAGTAATGTGTTTTTATGTTATTGCACATGGATGCAAATGTTTATGTGATGATAGGCACGTGGATGCCCCTGGAAATCTTTTGGGATTTTTATATATTTTTGATGAGATGATATGGGATGATGATGCATGATGGAGGTTTTACATGGTGTGATTGATGTGCCAATCTAGGATGTTGTTAGCCATTTGATCTGCGACACTATTCTGAGCTCTTGGGACATGGGTGAATGTGATGGATTCAAATTGTTGGCTGAGTTGTTTTGTGCGCAGGAATTTTCTGAAGAGGCAGGGATCACGCACCTGGTAGCAGTTGTTGAGCTGGGAGACAAGGAGCTGGGAGTCAAGGAACACATGAAGGTGACATATTCCCATCTGGAGGGCAACAGTCAGGAGGCCGATCACAGCATCATACTCCACCGAGTTATTGGTAGCAGCACCTATACATATTCCGTCAAGGTAAATCAATTCATGTGAAGGGGAATATAAGACCCATGCTGCAGAAGCCAGGTTTGGAGACCAACGACTTGCTCTATCAGTGAAGTCAATGTAATGAGGTGGAATATGGTCCATCTGTGATCATGCAAAAATGATGAATGTAAGATTGCGGTAAAAAAGGTGAAAAACAAAAAGAGATCAAACTGTACAATACGGACCAATGGGGCCACGGGTTTATTTAGGGATAAAAGCGTTTAAGATACAACCCATTACGGGGGTTGCGCAAAGGGTGACCTTCTGAGTCAGCTAAAATGTATGCCCCATTGCTGAGGCAGGTCTGCACGATGTAAGGGCCTTGCCACATGGATTCAAACTTTCCTTTACTAGTCTTGTTGTGGGATTGGTCATAGGCGAGGACAAGGTCCCCTTAACGGAAAGTTTGAGGGTGGACATGTTTGTCGTAACCAGCTTTGGAGCAGTTCTTGGCGGCTTCAATGGTTTGTAGAGTGGCACAACGGTATTCATCAGCTTGTTCTAGTGATAGTAGATGTTTCTCGAGTGGGGAGGTGTCTGGGAGAAGCTCGATGACGATGTGTAAGGCAGGTATCTGACACTCGATGGGGAGGACAGACTCTACACTGTGAACTAAATGAAATGGGGTATAACCGGTGGCGGTTTTGGTGGATGTACGGTAAGCCCATAATGCAGGGAACAACATGTGGTGCCAATTGGACTTATGCTGGTCAACAGTGCGTTTGAGGATAGTTTTTAAAATTTTGTTAATGGCCTCTACTTGGTCGTTCCCTTGGGGGTAGTAAGCAGAGGAATACTGATGTTCGAACTTCAGTAGGGTGTATAACTCGCGCCAAAGGGAATCTTTGAAGTGTGAACCATGGTCTGAGACCAACTGTTTGGGGACCCCGAATCGAGTGATAACATGCTTAAAAAAGAAATAGGCAGCGGTGTCAACTTTACAATTGAAGGTGGGCATGGCTTCAACCCATTTGGTGAAGTAGTCGACGACGACAATGATGTACTTATGGCCGTTGGTGGATGAGGGTTTACATTCCATGAAGTCGATGGCCCACTTACAAAAGGGGCCAACGATGACGACTGGGTGTAACGGAGCAGGTGGTGTCCGGGCCTTGGGGGCAAAAAGTTGGCAATTATGGCAATGTTTGACCACTGTGATGTAGTTGGTAAAGAGTGTGGGCCAGAAGTATCCAGTGTGGATGACCTTTTGGGAAGTGGCCATTCCAAAGAAATGTCCACCGCAGGCACCGCTATGACAGTCATTGAGGACGTGTTCGGCTTCCTCGTGTGTAAGACAATGACAGAGAATCGTGTCAACCCCTCATCGGTAAAGGACATTGCCTAAGAGGAGATATCGAGAGGCCTGGTGAAGGATAAGACGGCATCCATCACGACTGATGTTGGGTCGGAACTTCTGCGTGCGAAGGTATAACAAAATATCACCGTACCATGGGTCATCAGACGAGATGATGAACAAGTGATTGTTGGGTAACTCATCGGAGATTTGTGGGGACGGCAGAAAGGAGGGGAGATCGGTGATGAGCTGGGCAAGCGTGAGGGATTTAGTGCTCTTAGGGGTTCTGAAAGTGAGGTCATATTCTTGGAGGATAATTACCCATTTAGAAACGCGACCTTGCAGGAGGCATCGGTTCAAGAGATAGACCATGGGGTTGGAGATGGCGACAACTGTGGTATGACTAAGTAAAATGTAGTGTCACAATTTTTGGACGGAAAAGACCACAGCAAGGGCTATTCTTTCCTCATATGGGTAACGTAGGGGTGGTCCAGACAAGGTCTGGCTGACGTAATAAATGACATGCTCCTGGAGAGCGGCGTCTTTTGGAACAAGGACTCCGGACACGGCATAATCGGATGCCAAGACGTAAAGGATGAAGTCCTGAGAGAAATCCCGAGGGGAGATCAAAGGGGCTTGTGTGAGAGCTTTCTTAAGGGCTTTGAATGCAGCTTCTGCTTGCTCATCGCAAACAAAGGGTATGTGGGTACGAAGCAGGCGTAAGAAACCATGAACGATGGTGGCATAATCAGGAACGAAGCGACGGAGGAAATTAGATCGCCCCTGCAGACTCTGGAGCTGTCGGAGCGTGCGAGGAGAGGGAAGGTCTATGATGTCTTGGACTTTCAGGGGATCAACAACAATTCCTTTCAGGGAAACAATGAACCCCAATAATTGGCCTGCCGGAACGCAAAGGACACACTTGTGTTCAAGCGGATTTGATATTTGCGACAACGCAGAAAGACTTGCCGGAGGTCATTAAGGTTGTCTGATCATTTTCGGGAACGAGCTGTAAGATCGTCAAGATAGACTAGCAGGATATGGACCAAGTTGTGAAAACAATAGGTCATGGCTCACTGGAAGGTGGCACCAGCATTTTTGAGGCCGAAAGGCAAGACGCAATAGGAAAAGGTGCCCCATGGGGTGGTAAAGGAAGTCTTGTACTGATCCTCCTTACGGATCTGAATCTGGTTGTATCCAGAAAAACCATCCATGAAAGATAGTACTTCATGCCCGCAAACGCATCGATGAGTTGGTCAATAAATGGCGTGGAGAAGTTGTCTTTGGGACAGGCTCAGTTTAAATCGTGAAAGTCAGTACATACTCTAATAGTGCCTTGTTTCTTTTTAACAGGGATGGGGTTCGAAACCCAAGTGGTATATGCAATAGGATAAATGAATCCTACTTTGCGAATTTTCTCAATCTCTGCTTTAACAGCTAGGAGCTTTGAGGGACGAATGGGGCGTTGTTTCTAGCAAATGGGGGGTACATCGGGCCATGTGTCAATGTGGTGTTCTATAATAGCGGGGTCGAGACCAATCATTTCGGTATAGGACCAGGCAAAGACATCACGAAACTCTTGGAAAAAAATTTGTACGCTCCAATCTCATATTCACTGCAGGAGGCTCCTAAAGTGAGGAGTTTAGGGGCACCTCCTGGGGCAGGGATATCAATTTGGATTGTGGGTGAGATGTTGGCCATGTTACCTTCCTCAAAGGCATCAGGAGCGGGAATGGGATCCTTAAACCAGTCCACTTTGGTGGGAAGGAAATCTTTGGACTCAACCACAAATTGGGTGGTTGTGGTGGAGGAGGACTCTTCTGGGAGGAAATAGGAATGATGGTGCATGTCTTCCCAGGGAAAATCCAGGGCAGTGAGAGCCTCTAGAATATCCTCATCATTGCGGAAACTTTGAGTTGTCAAATCAGTGGATGAGGGAGTGGTAGTCGAAGAGATCATATAAATGGTGTTAATCTCTCTGGATGAGGGTGATACTGGGGGGTGGATCTCCTCAATTGTGGGGGGTGCTATCTCAAGGTCCAAATTATTCATCTCGTAGAGAGCTGCTCTGTAATCTGGGAGATCAGGACAGTGATGTGAGTAATGGCCGTAAATACCGCATATTGCACAAGGGTGGTTGGTACGCAGTGATTTATCACGAGGCTTAGGGGTTGGATCGAGTTCGACAACTGGAATGTTGGGGTCGTCGTCAAGCGTTTGCATGTGTTCCTGTAATGTAGGTAATTGTGGACATTGATGAGTTGGATGGCCTAACTCATCACACAACGAGCATTTGGGAGGAGCATGAAACATGGGGGGGTTTTTAACTGTTTTGGGTGGGGGTACAGTAATGTATGGTTGTGGGCCTCTACCTCCAATGTGCTTGATAAGAGGGGGGGGATTCGTAGATGATGAAGGGGTAGTGACATCGGGAGGTGGTTGACTAGTAGTGGAAATGGGTTGCACCGGTTGTAGGATGACATTTGGTGTCGGTGGGGGAACGGGAGGCGAAATATACCACATGGGTAATCCTAAGGTTAACCCGGGGAGGCTGAGAGTAGCCATAGCCGAGGCGCTTACTACTCCCGAGGGAGGGAATAGGAAGGGGATTGTGTGGATGGGTGTAACACCAATGTGACTAGGTACCAATGGTGGTTTGGGTAACAAGGGTGGTTGATTGTTGGGTGTTTGTGTATTGTGGGAAAGGGTACATAGGTTAGATACTTCAGTCACGGGTGACGGGGGTGGAATGGATTGGAATGTTGAGGTCATCGGTGTATCTGAGTAAACTCCAAGTCCTACGGAGGAAACAAATGAGGTAGTTGCACCACAAACAGGTTGTTCAACCATGGGGAGAACATTATTTGGTGCAGCGAGGGCATTGGGATCGTAATAGGTGAGTTGGTCGACCTTGACCACGCGTCCGTCATGGGGGAACATTATGGTACGAAAAACGGATGAGGCAACCGCCCGCATGGCATACATGTAGCTGCGGCCAAGTAAGAGGTTATAATCAAGTTGGGCATTGATGACCTCTATGTTAATGAGCACGGTTTTTCCAGCCAACTGGACGGGGACATTAGCTAAGAGACCTTGGGGTTGAGCCGAACGGCCATCGTAGGATTGCAACGTAGTGGTGGACTGTTGGAGAGTAGGGGATCCCAACTTTTGCCAAACGAATGTGGACATAACGCATGTAGAGGCACCTTCATCGATAATGCACCGATGGATGACAAGATTCCGAACGGAAACAAAAACTTGGAATGCTAAAGTGGAAAGCAGGCATGGTTCGGACTGGTCCAAATTGAAGGCCATCATTCGTGAATCATTTGGGTCAATAGAACCAATGGCGGAGAGAAAAGTCTTGCGTTGTGAAGGATAGTTTTTTAAGACTTCTAACGCAGACATGGCTGCGGGAGATTGGGCTAAGTCATCTACAATGTTGTAAGTAGACGTAGCGCGAGCATTGGGGTTATTGTTGATGCGACGAAGTAGGAAGCGAGGTGCTTTGGAGGTGCCATCTAGTGGAGCCGTAGGTATATGTAACGTCTGATCAGTGGGATAAGCGTTAGTGTTTTTGTCGGTGGGAGGGGCTTCAGGGGTGGAGCCATATTGGTTCCGATGGGTTTGTAGGTTGACATCGGTGAATGACATCATTAACAAGTGACGGGTACCTGAGTCTAACATGGGTTGATAAGGAGCGGCATAAGTGGTCTGCTGTTGTGGTGGCGCATTTCCTTGAGGGGGAGCCAATGCTGAGTGTTCACTACGCCTTGGGTTGGTAAGGGGTTTTGTAACACCAAGGGTTGATCTTGAGGTGGTGGGGGGTTGGGCGGTGCCTGAGGGGCCGCGTGTCCTTGGCGATGGGCATCATCAGTCTAGAGTTGTCGAGCTTGCTCCAAATGTGGGCAAGCATGTGTGTAGTGGCCATAGACCTCGCAAATAGAATAAGGATGGTTTGTTCGCAAATTAGGATTTTTGGCCTGTTTGGGTGGTCGATCAGGGTTTTGGTTGGCAGATGTCACGTTATTGTTGTTTGGGGGATTGGGAGGTTGAACGCCTTGGTCTGAAGGGGGGTTATTCCCACGGTTACAGCCTTTGCCATGGTTTTGCTGGCCCTATTAGTACTGGTTATTTTGGTTCTGCAATGGATTCTGTTGGGCATACACATGCCCTTGGGTAGCAGGTGGGTTCTGGGGTTGTGTAGGTGCGGGAGTAGGCTGCGGTGGATAATAAGTAGGTGGAGGATGTACAGGTGCTGAACCTTGTGGGGGTTGCTGAGACGTTTGCAGAATGGGTTGTGGGTTTGCTGCAGGGGCTGCCTGTGGAGGGTAATAAGTAGGTTGGGCTTGAGAGGACACAGGAGCTGGTGCAGCCTGTGGGTGGTAATATGGCTGAGGTGCGACCGGGGGGGCGTAAGCGGGGGATGCATGACCAAAGCACTAAGGTGGACATGAGGGTCCGTGGGAATGGTGGTGATGTGCCATGGGAGCATACGAATTGGTTGCTCCGGATTGAGATGTAGCCCGCGAAAGGTCGGGGCCATGGCTAGGACATGCTGTGGAAAAGGGTTGAGGATGCGAGGCAATATGGCCAATGATGCCATTTGCAGCATGGGATGCCCCTGGCACATCGTGTCGGGAGGAATCACCGCAAGGGGCGTCAGATATGATGGAATACAGATAACCCAACTAGGCGTAAATAAGGTCAATTTGTTGGGATTTGAGGATGGCCTCTTCTTCGGACTGGGGTCGTTTGGATGCCACATCCTTGGCAATGATAGGAAGGAGGGATTTTAGAAACCAATCTAAGAAGATACAATCGTCTAACTTGATTTTGTAGAGGCTGTGGCATCAACGCCACTCATGAATGTGATCAGTGATGTGGGTAGCCGTGTTCTGTTTGTAAGACAATAGGATCTCAACTCCCACGTCATAATGGACAGGTAACTAAAAGAACTGCAGGAAAGTCAAGGCAAGGGAGGTAAAGGTGGCATGGGTCCCATGGGGCTGCTCGATGTACCACTTAGTTGCAGAGCCAGTGAGGGTGCGCTGTAACAGACGGAGGCAGACAGAGTCGTCCACTATGGAGTTGGAGGAACACCATAGATGGAAGGACATAATATGGTTCCGAGGTTCTTCACCTGTCTTTCCCTCAAACTTAGGGATGTCGGAGGGGAGCTTGGTGGGCATGTGAGGCCATGCAGTGTCATGTCTGAGGGGATCGTTAGTTAGTCTAGCTAGGTCAGGAAGGTTGAGACTAGCCATGAATGGAAAACTAGTAGAAGGATGTGACATACTAGTGGTTGTGACCATGTTGGGGCCAATGCCCCCAAGTGGAGGGGTTGGGTTTGGGATGTTGCCCCCAAGTGGAGGAAAGAAAGTGGTATGGGATGGTCCTGCACCGCCAAGGGTAGTGTGAGTCATTGATGGAGTGGGGATAGGTGTGCCGGCTACTGGAATGGGTACAGTGATCGGAATGGCAGATGTGGGCCCCATTGAGGGCATACCCAAAGCAGGTGTGGTAGCTGGTGTGGTGGTGGATGCTCCACCAATGGTCCCTACAAAGAAAGGGGTGGAAGTCACGCCAGCCATGGGGCTGGTTGGTGCAGTGTAAGTGGGGTTCTCGGACTCTGCCTCATAATCAGAGGTAAAATAAGGGGCGTCTAGATTGGGTGACGGGGTTCTATGTCGTTGACGAGTGGAGTCAAGTGACAAAGCTAGAGATCTATGATGAGTGGTATCAAGTGATGAAGATCTATGTCTATGACGGGTGATGTCAAGTGAACCGTGCTGTGGGGGCTCGCCCCGGAGGCGCCGAGAATGTCTCGGGGACTCAATGGTGACAAATGGTGTCAAGTATCTGGGGGGTTGTGTTGAGTGAAAAATAGATCAAAAACCCTAATGCAACCGAGTGTGCAGAAGGAGAGCTCAAAAAATATGGTGCTCAGGCCAACAACCAACTCAAAACACTTACTGTAACAGCTGTGCTACAATAAGTGGAGTATCAACAGAAATGGTCAGAATACCAACAAGCGGCACGTTTCCTAAAAAATAAAAATAGTGGACTCGCTAGACCAAAAGGAGTTAAGGGAGCATGCAAACACCTAGTTAAATAGTATTCTGACTCAACTAGACATATTCTCTGCAAGGTGATGAAATCCAAGTCAGACAATATGGATAGTAGAGCCAAGTGGCTAAAGATATCCCCCTACCGGGAGGGACACCGAGTAGTCAATCCTAGAAGAAAAGCAACTAAGATACCCTGTTTATGACACGTTCGGTTGGGTGAATCTGTCGTTTGGTTCTATCGCCGCTGTATCCCCATACGGGTGATACACCGAGAAATGCGAAAGGTATCCTTTGGTTACTGAATGGATTGTAGTATTCCACTCAAGCTTCCGGAACCAGTCTGGCGACTTCAACCCTCCTAAGGGAGAGGCCTTCCCGATAAATTGGTTTTAAACTGTGTCAAAAAATACTAGGGGATTTTGGTTCCCTAATGGAAAATAGCTATGTCTCAAGTGTAAGCAACCGAGGGGTTTTATTTGGATGCCTATCCCCCCGATCCTACCTAACTACAAAAATTCTTATGTGTTCCCCAAGTGGGGTTAGAATGTTGGTTGTGTTAAGTAGTATTTTAGGGCTCACTTGAATTAGGTGATAGAGTGTGTGCGTGTGAGATGATGAACCCAAGTAAAAGTGACACGGGGTGGGCAACTTTCTAACTAAAAATATCAATGCAGAAATTGAAACTTTAAAATGCAAATTTTTCTCTTTTTAATTAAAATGCTGAATTTTAAAAAATATTCTGTAAATGGAACAAAAATAACACTGCAGAAAAAGGCTATAGGGAAGTATGGCTGCAGATAGAACAGATGGCTGTGCAGGTGTAGAAAATATTGCAACAAAGTGTTGGGTTCAAAACAATGAAAAAAGTGCAGAAAACAGACTGCGGGTCTGTGGCAAATCTGAGCGGTCGGACCATGGGAAATAGCTCGACAGTCGTGGATGGGTTGCGGGATTTTGTCCGAAAGATGCAAGCGAACCATGGGAAAAACGTAGAAAGTTGCAGGCGAGTTGCAGGAAAATGGCTGAAAGTCGCAAGCGGGACGTGGGAAAAAGTCCGAAAGACGCAGGCGGGTTGCAGAAAAATGGTTGAAAGCCACAAGCGGGACACGGGAAAAAGGCCAAAAGATGTAGGAAGGTTGCAGAAAAATGGATGAAAGCCGCAAGCGGGATGCGGGAAAAAGGCCGAAAGACGTAGGCGGGTTGCAGAAAAATGGCTGAAAGCCATAAGTGGGACGCGGGAAAAAGGCCGAAAGACGCACGCGAGTTGCAGAAAAATGGGTGAAATCCGCAGGCGGCCCACGGAAAAATGGGTTAACAGCCATGGTCGAACCGCATGAAATAAGTTGATAGTCATGGTCAGATCGCAGGTAATAGACTGGAAACCGCTGATAGATCACGGGAAATAGTCTAAGAGCCGTGGTCGGATCGTAGGTAAAGGCCTGAAAGACGCGGTCGGAACGCAACTACGGGGGGAAAAAGACGCGGTTTACGGCAGCCGAAAGGAAAAAAAACAGAAAAATATTGCAAAAGATTAAAAATATTTAAAACTATAACCATAAATTCCTAGGAACACAAGGGGAGTCACCAAAACTGTAGCTAGGGTTTTCACCCTAGCTTGTGCAAATGAGCACCTACTAAGGAGAAGGGACTCCTTAGTAGCAGTTCAAAAAAACAGTAAATGAAAGACAGTACAGTAAAATAGTAACTACTCTAAGCATGTGCATAAAACAGAAAAGACAAGATAATAAAAATGGTTTTTGTATTGATTATACCTCCAATGTGAAGGTTGGTAAAGCCTTTGCAGTAGTCCAAGAGGGTTGCTTCCAAGCTCCAGTTTTATTCCTTTCTTTTTCTCTAAAGGGTTTTGGAAATGGGCCAAAGGGGCACTCAAATGTGAAAGTAGCTCAAGGGTGAGCTAGGGTTTCAGGAGTGATTTCAACAAAGTAAGGGTGTGGTTGACTATGGATATGAAATGAGGGGCCTCCATCACCTATTTATAGGTTTTTAGTGGTGGAGTGCTGGACCATTGTTTTGGGCACCATATGGTTTAGGTCAGCTGTATAGGGTTTTTGCTTCCTGTTTCCCTCTTTTTCCTCTTTTTTGTATTTTTTATTCCCTTTTTAGTGGGTTTTTGCTATTTTGGAGGAATTTTGGATTATTTTGGGGGAAAAGGGGTTTTTTGGCCTTTTGGAGGCTTTTTTTTTAATGGTTTTTTTTGCCTTTTGGAGGCTTTTTAATGGGTTTCTTAAGGTTTTGGAGGAAAATATGGTAGGAAATATGGACAAATGAGTCATGTAATGGGTAGATGAGGTAGTGAGCACTTTTTGGGTGTTAACAAAAATTATGCATCATTTATGGGAAAGGAAGACATTGATGTATTAGTTAAAATAGAGGAATGAATTACAACCAAGGAATCCTTGGTGTTGAAGATCCTTTCCAATGGAACCTTGCCTCAATTTTCCAATCATGGAAGAATAGATTCCTGGCTCAATTTATACAGCATTTGGCTACCCTCATTTTCAAGCCCCCTATCCCATGAATAGGAGCTGCATTTATAGGCCAAAAGAGATGAGGAGGAAAGGAGAGGATTAGGGAGAAGGAGGAGCTAGGATCCTACTAAGCTAGGAGGCGAGTGAGATACACCCTATATGGAAGGGATAAGCCTCCATGAGGGTCTCCTTCGAGAGACTTCTCGAGACTTCTCTTTTTTCCCTCTATACAAGCATCAACACACCCTAGGCACTAGCAACATGCGCCAGAGACATGATTTGTAGTGGAGAAAGGTGCGTCTATCAGGAAAGACACACTTTGTTGTAAAGAAAGGTGCTTTGGCCTCTCTAAATAGGGTTTTTACAGGGAGAAAACCTCATGACTCAGCTTCCGAGGATTTTTTTCAAGTACTACAGGTATTTATGCAAGGATAAAGTGTACATGGTTCGTAATCATGATGAGTACAAAATTTTTGTGTAACAAGGTGACCATGGATTGAAGAAATCATATTGCTAGCATGGGGTTAGGCCACATGAATTGTGGAAGCCGACAGCGACGAAAAGGAGTATTTGCGGAAGAAAGGACCATTCATGGAAATTAAGGAAGCCGACAAAAGCGCAAGTTATGGTTTAGTTAGTTAGAATGGGTCAATTGGACCGTTTTGTAACCACCCTAGTTGTCTATGAATAGAATGGTGATTGTAAGACTAAGGGCATCAAGGAATGGTTTGATGGATGGATGGTGTAATGTGATATTCCACATCTATGTTTTGCTCTACCTTCGGTGAGTTTTGTTCTGTTTGTATGGATCCGCAATAAGTTGTTTGGCACTGTCCCTGCGAAGGTTGTACTACAGGTTTTTGGGATGAGTTAATGCATGAAGATGTTCGACTATGTCTCTTCTTGTGTTTCTGTTTATGTTGAATGATGAATGCGACCTTAGTTATGCATTATGCTTATGTTTTGTTGCTATTTGTAATATATGTTGATGATACAATGTTAGTGCGAATGTTTATTATACATTGGTAATGTGAATGAAGAATGTCTGTTTGAACTATTAAGCATGATGCGAAGATAAATATTTGGTTTCTGTAGTGATAGAGTGATAATAGATACATGTCCTCCCCCTACTGTAGAAACTTAGTTCCTGCAACCCCTTTAATCATATTGGGTGAGACCTCACTCACTCCGCGAGTGTTGCTGGAAATGGTAAAACCTTTCTGGGCCGATGCTTAAGGGTGTTTGGTTGGTGTTTGTTGACAGTAGTGTGAAGTGAACCCCTGTTGACATAACTGTGTCAACAAATGGTTCTGTTGCTGGGACCCTGAATAAGAAAGGAGAGGAAATGCTGTGGCATCTAACGAAACCAAAGATTCAGGATTGGTCAATACAAAGATACAAGAATTCGTGGAAGGAGAAACTCGGAACCTTGGGCAGACGACAAGTAGTTGGTTGCAAGAGTATATTTATTTTGATATCCACGAGGTATTTTTCTGTGAATTTCCAGTATTGCTACACGAGTGGTTGGCGCAGTTGACATTTCAAAAGAAGAATTTCCAAGGGGGTGAACTTGACCATTGGACTCCAGAATTGATCCAACAGTTAAAGCGGGTCAAGAATAGAGTATCAAGGGCTATTGAATTTTGGGTAGACATTATTATAGATGGATACATCACTGAGTTTGTCGTCGACACAATCAATTCATATAGTGATGCAGAGAGAAATTTTTTCAAAGGACCTAAAGGGAGATTTCTACTATCGCTGAAGTTCTGGATTAAGATGCTTGTCTGCGAAAAGGGTATACTAAAGATGAATTTCGACGAGTAGAGATCAGTGTGTGGAGGTTGTGGGTACCACGTGAATGAGGATTTGATAGAAAAATGAGGGATAGATGGACATGAGCGACGACGAATTTCTAAGGGAGGCTGAGGAAGATTGTGGTACATTGAGAAGTAGGCTGAGATTCTGACAGCCAAAGAAGAAGAGGAGGACTGATATTAAGAGAGAGTCTCCTGAGGCGACCGAAAATGAAAACCTATGAAATAGGACCACAAGGGATGAAGCGACCTTATTGCGATGAAGAAAGTGACCAAGCTACCCCAGAAGCCGAAGAGGGACGGACCCAAAGCTACAACGTACCCTCAACTCCGTGCACTACTCAGAACATTGTAGGAAGAAATATAATTCATTGGCAGTGTTGTATGAAGTGTCAAAATAGTGGTAAAAGTAGTGTATCTGTAAATAACAGTAGGAGCGCAAGAATGGCAGGTGACGACATAAAAATACCAACTTTCCAGGGTAATGGGACTGAGGATCCCAAATAGTATTGGTTTTTGTGTGAAGTGGTATGGACTATGAAATAGGTACAGGACGAAGATGTAGAAAAGGGACAGCTAGCGAGGACCCTCAAGGGCCGTGCGTTAGACTGGTTTATGAAATTTACCAAGGTTCCGACAGGGAGTCCAGATAAAACACTACCATAGATCAAGGCAGGAATGATTAATGAATTTAGAAAACTGAAATCAGAGTCACAGTATATCACAGAGTTGAAAGAAATCAGGCAGTTTCCAAATGAATCGGTATGGGAATTCGACCAGTGATAGAAAACTCAAATTGGAAAGGTGAGTTTCAGAATGAGCAATATACAACATAAAGATTGGTTCATCGCAGGATTAGTGCCACATATTCGTGGACCACTGATGCAGTAGAAAATCACATCAGATGCATAAAAAGTGGATATAGCAATGAAACTGGAGGCTTCACCGGTTGGTGAGACATGCATAGGCATGGACTGGATATAAGTGCATTTGGAAAATATGACGATCTAGCTCCAAGATATTAATAAGGGAAAAGAAGTCCGCGAAGACATATCGTGCAGTAGATGCAAAACAGAAGGACATCACAAGGATCCGTGCCCAGACTTTTTAGAGTATTTACAGTTAGGAGCATCGAATCCCCTCAGTCAAGGAGGAATGCCTTGGTGTTGCATCTTCTAGACGAGAGGAAATCTACCAGAAGAATGCATGTACCCACAGAATATGGTGTCAAATACAGTTAACATGTATTGAAAATTCTGTCGATTGGTTGTCCATGAAAAAAAGGATTGTAGGGCTTATGACCTAATCCAAGAAAGGATAGAAACAACAACAGTACAATCAACAGCAGCCTCACTATCATCCACAATCTTAGTATGTTCAACTGAAATATCAACAACCGCAGTATGCTGAACCGCAATATCAACAACCGCAATATGGTCAACTACAACACCTGCCATACGTTCAACCGCGAGGAGAATTTAGAGGGGGTTTATTTGGGGTTCAAGGTACTGGTTCTAGCCAAGGAGGAGCTTTTGGATGAGGACAAGGGCCAATCATATGTTACAATTGCGGTCAGCCTAGGCATTACCAGAGGGATTTTCTGAATACACCCCCATAGTGCACTTACTGCAGTGCAGTGGACCATGCTGTCGAGGTCTATCCTCAGCTTATCGCGAAGTGGAAAACTAAGAACCTGCCCCTGCCTCCACCAAATAAGAATAAAAAATAGAATCCCCCGCCGGCTATACAGAAGATATCAGCGGAGGTAAGAAGTCGAACTATGAATTTTGGTGTAGTGACCCGAGGAGGAGCTGCGAGATATTCAACACGACAGATGAGGCAGCCACTTACCAACCAAATATAATTCACTTCTGACATGTCATCGATATTCAACACGACAAATTCATAGAGAAAGACTAACACCTTAAGAGCCTTCCTAGAGAGCTTCCTGGAGCTGGGAAAAGATCAGGACGCATTGGAAGAGATATCCATCCGGCAACATTGACAGGAGGGTGTACGAGAGGATCGGATGATCAATCAAGTACATAAGAGGAATACAGGAAGAGAAATGAGGATGTCCACGAAAATCAGAGCATTTTATGTCGACTCCATCATTTTCGACTTGGGATCAGATGTAAACATTTTGACAAAACATAACTGGGAAACGATGGGGAAACCAGAGTTGGCATGGTCCCCGGTACAACTATAACTAGAAAATCAAAGTAAGGTCACCCCAATCCACAAGTAAGGTCACCCCAATTGGGGTGACCTTACTTTGATTTTCTAGTCGCAGTTGTACCGGGGACCATATGCAGACTTTGATGTGATAGAGATTGTTGACAACACAAGCCCCTATCCAGTACTGTTAGGGATAGATTGGGCAATGGAGAATCATGCCATCATCAACTTCAAGAAAAGAATCATGTCGTTCAAAAATCACAAGATGAGGGTAGTCATACCTCTCAATCCAGCAGAAGGGTAGAGATATGTTGAGCCGACAAACGATGAATTCACTGAAGGGTGGGACAGTTTCGGCATCGTCAGATTCAGATGAAGCACTTGAAATTTGATAGAATCGGTTGCACGAAGTATCGTTTAGAAGGTGTGCACAAATAAACTAGTTGTTGAGATGGGTAGCAACAAAAGTGTGTGAACTTCCAACATATGATGGGTTTCCCAACTTGACTGCATTTATCACTGAGTTCAAAGAAAAATTAGCAGAACCACAGTGATTGTTGGCCCTAGAGGAAGCACTAAAAGCTACACCAGCGCGATGGTGGGCGTTGCACAAGTCAACAATAACAAACTGGCCACTATGTCAACATCTAATGGAGGTTAGGTTCGACGACACCGAAGGATACTGTGGAAGGAAGTACAATGGAAGAGAAGACCCAAAGGAGCATCTGAACGAATGTCAAAGAAAATGGGGAACAAGATCAAAACATGAATGGGTCCACACATTCATTCACACCTTGGATGAAGTACCACAAAGTTATTATATCGCAACATAACTGCGACGCAGAACAACCACATGGGAAGAGCTGATTGTTGGATTTAGCCAAACCTTTAGTTTCTCATACGAAAACCCCTTCATCCACGGCGCCTTACAGGAGGTTCGTGAAAAAGTATTCGAATCAGTTCCGACAAGAAAACCAATGGGACTTCAGTGGACTCGGACACCATAAATGCTGATGAAATGCTACAACATAACAGGAGAACCAGACGATGAGGATGATCTGCAAACTACTTATATACCAGATTCAAAAGGAAGTCGGAATGTCAAAGCACCAGATATGCCCTTCAACAAGTTCCAATAGCCATTGCGAATCAAGAAAGTGAATATTGGGTCGGAGGAAAATCCTAAGTTCGCAAGCATCATAGATTATTGGGATGACTAGGACATTGCCAAGATGACTGACCTATTAGACGAGTTCCAGGATCTATTCCCAAAAAAAATTTCAGAGATGAAAGGCATTTCTGGGGACCTAGGCGAGACCAAGATCTCACTAAATCCTGATGCAAAACTAGTGAAGCAGCGACCCTATCGGTTAAATCCCAAGTACAAGGAGCACCCGAAAGATGAAATAGAGCGAGGGTATGGAAAAGTGGAGTTGGCTATAGCCCTATTGGGATAGCGCAGGGGACTTCAAAAAAAATAAATCGAAAGCAACAAGGTTCATCATCTATCGACGAAATAATCACAGACTATAAAAGAAGCGGAAAGATTCGGCGTCTGTTGACACCTCCCACAACGCGAAAGGGTCAAATCCAGTCTTAAAAGCAGTAGTTAAGCCACATCATATGGTGGAGGAAATGAAAAAATGGTATAATTAATACTCGATGCATGTGGTGGATCTGGTAAATTAGTGCTGGATTTGGTAATGATTTTCCAAAATCAGTAAAATGGATGGGACACGGAAAATCAAAACTATAAATGTAGGGCAAGGGGATAGCTCGACGCATTGTGTGTTAAGCAAGAACCTACAAAGCAGTGCATGGAAGTCTACGTTTCGATCACAAGTACCGAACTCCCATAGCCAATGCTGATTATGCAAGAGAAACCAGAGATCATGTTCGGAATATCATTCAGAAAGAAGCGGAGTGCCAATCGGCTTGCAGACACCGGTCGAGAGCTGAAGCGAGGGACCCATAATTCAGCACGACTTGCAAAATGAGAAGCAAGCACTTAGGGAATCGCTCAAAAGGAAACAACACCGCAGGGAGGGCACCCTATCCTAACAATACCAGGGTATGTACCACCAAGCAAGAAAGGGACACCAACGATTCAGGTGAGCAAGAATGCATGATATGCAATTAAGATGCTGCCGTTACGAAAAGGAGTTCCTCAGGCTAGGAATATTGTGGAAAACTTGTAGAAGCTATAATATAGATATCATGACCTCACGAACTTCCTAGAATGCACAAAATCTGTATATGTTAATGTTTCGCATGGAGAAGGTGTTAGAAAAAAAGGATCGTAGAGCAATAACAATAAACATAAATGAAAATATAATCAGACATACACATTACAAGAGAGACAGATATATCATGGTTCACCCAACTTGGGCTATGTCCACACTGAATTTGCCAGTCCTTATTATTATTAACATCCAACAAGGTGAAGGGATACAACCTACAGCACAATCGCTGCACTTCCTCTTCACTGTCTCACAGTCTCTCTCCTGATCTCAGAGATCTTTACAATACATAAAACTTAATACATCAACCCTAGCCATATTACAATGTCTTTCTTTTATAGGGAAAATACAATGGGAAAAATACCACGGGATGCCCAAAACCATGGGCCTGCAAAACAACTGGCGAAAACAACCCCAAAAGTGCAAAATGGGTGTACAGTCCTCTGGGGTGCATGGCTAAGACAATATCATCTATGAGACTGGAAGATCTGGCTCCACAACCAACAATCTCCCACTTGGAGACTGATCACAAAAACTCCACCGCTGCTGCACTTGCTGGACTTGGACTTGGAAAAATTTTCCTCTTCACCTTCATGCTAGAACGCCAACTGAAACCGAGCAAGAACTCAGTTTCTCTCTGGTCACTACCTTTGTGAACATGTCTGCAGGATTCTGGCTAGTATGTATCTTTTCCAACGTCAACAGTTCATCTTCCAGAACATAGCGTATGAAATGGTACTTGAGTTGTATATGTTTAGTCCTGGAATGGAATGTTGAGTTCTTTGCAAGATGAATGGCACTCTGGCTATCACTATACAACCTACTATCCTTCTGCTTCTTACCCACTTCCTCCATAAACCTCTGCAACCAAATCATCTCTTTACTAGCCTCTGTAGTAGCAACATACTCTGCTTCTGTTGTTGAAAGTGCAACAACCTTCTTCAGTTTCGAAATCCAGCTTACTACTGTTCCACCCATAGTAAACACATACCATGTGGTGCTCCTCCTACTATCCTTGTCACCTGCCATATATGCATCAACATATCCCTATAGAACAGTGTCTGAACCTCCAAAACATAATTCCTGAGTGGTAGTACCTCTCAAATACCTGAGAATCCATTGTATTGCCTTCCAATGTTCTTTACCTGGATTATTCATATATTTGCTCACAACTCCCACTACATGTGCAATATATGGTCTTGTGCACACCATAGGATACATCAAGCTACCAACTGTTGATTGATAGGGAATCTTGGACATATAATCAGTCTCTTCCTGTGTCTTGGGACACATTTCTTTACTTAGACTAAAATGGTTGGCCAAAGGTGTACTAACTGGTTTTGCATTCTGCATTCTGAACCTCTCCAAGACCTTTTGTATGTACTCACCCTGAGACAATGTCAATTTGCTATTTTTCCTGTCTCTTGTTATTCTCATACCAAGGATTTGCTTTGCAGCACCCAAATCCTTCATCGCAAATGAATTAGCTAGCTTCCTTTTGAGTACATTTATATCCTGCATGTAAGATCCTGCAACAAGCATGTCATCCACATACAATAACAAGATAATATATCTTTCATTGTCTAGCTTCTTGAAATAAACACAGTGGTCAGAATGACATCTACTATAACCTTGTTCTGTCATAAACCTGTCAAATTTTAGATACCATTTCCTTGGAGCTTGCTTCAAGCCATATAAGATCTTTTTCAACCTGCATACCAAATCCTCCATCCCTTTGAACTCATACCCTTGTGGCTGCTGCATATATATCTCTTCCTCCAAATCCCCATGGAGAAAGGTTTTTTTTTACATCTAACTGTTCAAGATGGAAATATTCTACCGCCACTAGACTTAAAATAGTCCTAATTGAAGTCATCTTAACAATAGGAGAAAATATTTCATCAAAGTCTATACCTTTCTTCTGTGCAAACCCCTTTACAAAAAGTCTGGCCTTGTACCACTTCTTACCTCCTTCTTCTTCCTTCAATATGTAAATCCATTTGTTTTGCAATGCTCTTTTACCAGCAGGCAACTGAACCAGATCCCAAGTCTGGTTTCCTACCAATGAGTCCATCTCCTCATTCATGCCTTGCTCCCACTTCTTTCTAGTTTCCACCTGCATTGCTTCTTCATAACATTCTAGTTCACCAGAATCAGTCATCAATAAATAATACATTGAAGGAGAGTATCGTTCAGGGAGTCTACTTAACCTGGTAGATCTTCTTACACTTGCAGGAGTTTCAAGTACTTGCCGCTGTTCTTGATTTTCTGGCACCTTTGGAACTTCATTTTCTTTAATTTCATCAAGTACTGTGTACTCTGTGTTTTCCTTTTCCTGTTTCTTTCCCTGCAACTGATCTTTATACATGACCTTTTCATTGAATATCACATCTCTACTCCTGATGATTTTGTTATTTTCATAATCCCATAAATGATAACCAAATTCATCAACACCATATCCAATAAAGGTACATTTCTTGGATTTAGCTTCAAGATTTGTTCTATTATCTTTATCAATATGGACAAATGCTTCACAACCAAACGTTCTCAGAAATGAGTAGTTTACCTTTTTATATGTCCATGCCTCCTTTGGAATACCACCATCCAAATCACTTGAAGGTCCTCTGTTTATTAAATAAATAGCAGTATTTACAACATCCACCCAAAACTGTAAGGGCAATCCTGCATGCAATCTCATACACCTTGCATGCTTCATGATCATTATGTTCATCATTTCAGACATACCATTTTCAAGTGGTGTTCTTGGGATTGTCTTCTCTCTACGAATCCCATGGTATGAATAGTAACTATCAAACTCCTTACCGTAGTACTCACCTCCATTATCAGATCTGAGACACTTCAATCTTTTCCCTGTCTCATTCTCAACCAAAGCTTTCCACTTCTTAAAAGTAGCAAACAAATCAGATTTCTTTCTAATGCAATAAACCCAAGTTTTCCTAGTTGCATCATCAATAAATGTAACATAATAATGAGATCCACCAAGAGATTGTAACTGAGTTGGTCCCCATACATCTGTATGCACTAGCTCTAACTTTTCATTCTTCTTCTGTTTTCCATAACTTACTTGCTTCAAATCTGGCAACAACTTCCTTAAGTGGAGAATCTGCATCCCATTTCACTCATGTGGCCAAGCCTATGATGCCACAATGCTGTATTTGTTCCTGTGGAAGGTAAAGAGATGGAATGGTTAGTATTATGAGGACATAAATACAACATACCTACCCTATCTCCTTTTGCTATCACCATTGATCCTTTAGTGATCTTCCACCACTTTTCTCCAAATGTAGATAGACAACCGCCATCTCCCAACTGCCCTGTTGAGATCAGTTTTATTTTCATAGAAGGAATATGCCTAACATCTTTCAACAACCAATCAGTTCCATTCTTAACTTTTATCCATACCTTACCCATTCCAACAATTTTACATGGCTCATCATCACCCAATAAAACATGTCCAAAATTGCCAGGAACATACTCATGAAAGTATTTCCTATGGGGTGTAGCATGACATGAAGCTCCTGAATCTACTACCCAATAATCACTAGTATTATCTAGTGCAAGAATCAAAGCATCTTGTAACACATCACCTACTACATTTGCTTCCTAGGTAGTTTCCTTCTGTGCATCTCCTTTCTTCTTTAGAGATCTGCAGTCTTTCTTCAGATGTCCTTTCTTTCCACAGTTCTAGCACTCTATCTTTCTTAGTCTGGACTTGGATCTGCCCATTTTAGACTTCCCACGATTACCTTGTCTCCTTTTGTCTTCCCCTAGTATCCATGGTCAACGCATTACCTGATGTCTCACCTATGCTTTTTCTTCGCATTTCCTCACTAAGAATGACACCAATAACATCATCAAATTTCAAGATGTTTGAACCAGAGACAGAGTTACTTACAGCCATGACCAAGCTATTCCAGCTTTCTGGCAATGAACACAAGATTAGAAGAGCCCTAACCTCATCATCAAAGTTCACACTTACAGAACATAGTGTTGGTTGTGGAGCCAAATCTTCTAGTCTCATAGATGATATTGTATTAGTCATGTTTGTACCCCAGTTCTATATGATGTGTTGGTGGACTGTACACTCACCCTAGCGGGGGGGGTGTGGGGGGGTGTGGGGGGGCATCACCCCCCCACGGGGTTCCAGGGGGGCCCATCCCCCCTGGCTGGGGGGTCTAGGGGCAGTGCCCCCGAAGAAAATTTTTGGGGCTGTTTTTGTCAGCTGTTTTGCGGGCCCATGGTTTTGGGTATCCCGTGGTATTTTCCCATTGTATTTCCCTTATAAAAGAAAGACATTGTAATACGGCTAGGGTTGATGTATTAGGTTTTATGCATTGTAAAGATCTTTGAGATCGGGAGAGAGACTGTGAAACAGAGAAGAGGAAGTGCAGCGGTTGTGCTGCAAGTTGTATCCCTTCATCTTGCTGGACGGTAATAATAATAAGGACTGGCAAATTCAGTGTGGACGTAGCCCAAGTTGGGTGAACCACGATATATCTGTGTCTCTCTTGTAATGTGTATGTGTGATTATATTTGCATTTCTGTTTATTGTTATTGCTCTGCGATCCTGTTTTTCTAACACATAGCTGATTTGTAACCATATTAAACTCATCTAAATGATTAGTAATAGATCCACCTTTAGACATCTTCATATTAAATAAACGCTTCATGAGAAATACCTTGTTGGAGGCTGAGGGTTTTTCATACAGCTTACCCAATGCACTCATGAAACCCTCCGTTGTCGTTTCTTTTGAGATATTGAAAGCCACCAACGAAGCCAGGCTCAGCCGTATTGTTCCCAGAGTGTTTCTGTCAAGAACCTCCCATTCTTCATCCTTCATAGCCGTTGGCTGCTTTGCTCTTCCTCCCAATGACAGGAATAGATCCTTCTGGTACAGATAGTCCTCCATTTGCATCTTCCATAACTGGAAGTTTTGTCCATTAAACTTCTCAACCTTAAGCTTTCCTTCTTCTGCCATTGCTCCCACTCAAACCAGAAACCCTACCTTCCTGCGGGTTTATCTGCCAAATAGACCTTTGGCTCCGATACCAATTGTTAGAAAAACAAGATCACAGAGCAATAACAATAAATAGAAATGCAAATATAATCACACATACACATTACAAGAGAGACACAGATATATCGTGGTTCACCCAACTTGGGCTATGTCCACACTGAATTTTCCATTCCTTATTATTATTACCGTACAGCAAGGTGAAGGGATACAACCTGCAGCACAGTTGTTGCACTTCCTCTTCACTGTCTCACAGTCTCTCTCCTGATCTTAGAGATATTTACAATGCATAAAACCTAATACATCAACCCTAGCCATATTACAATGTCTTTCTTTTATAGGGAAAATACAATGGGAAAAATACCATGGGATACCCAAAACCATGGTCCCACAAAACAGCTGGCGAAAATAGCCCCAAAAAATGGGTGTACAGTCCTCCGGGGTGCACGGCTAAGACAATATCATCTATGAGACTGGAAGATGTGTCTCCACAACCAACAGAAGGAGGCCCAACCACGAAGGAACCAACGGAGTGGGCATTGGGATTGGAGGAATCAGGGTTACTGAGCCTCACCCAAATACCGCACTTTGGGAGATCGGTGCAGGTGAACGCATGCGTCGAGCAATTATTAGCTAGTTTTCATAGTGGATACCTATGGCTGCATGAAAATATTCTGGTCACAGTCGACCCGATTTCAAGAATCATCGGACTACCCAAGGATGAAGAAGACCCTTCCCAAATTTTCAGGGGAAGGAAAAAAACAAGAAGCTCG
Source organism: Larix kaempferi (assembly GCA_027924585.1). NCBI lineage: Eukaryota > Viridiplantae > Streptophyta > Pinopsida > Pinales > Pinaceae > Larix > Larix kaempferi. The sequence continues at coordinate 1,531,118 of BSBM01000655.1, read as the reverse complement.
CTGTGAGGCTGAAGACGAAGTATGGAGTGGAGAAAAATTCCGGAGTATACCTATTCGACACAATTAAGGACCAAGTTGTCAGGGTTGCAGCAAAGATACTTGCAGTCAAGTTGGTGAGGAAGAATAGGCCGAAAGAATGCACATTGGTCATCATCGCCTCCGCAGAACAATGTGCGGCAGGAGTACAAATGAATTGGTTGAAATTTTTGCTAAATCAATTGATGGAGGACTCCCTTGAAGCACAGGAGAAGGCGAAAGCATTCACATATTTATTGCTCTTGATGCTGGTCACACTAGTAGGATGGAGGGAGCCATAGCACTATCAAGGCATGGAAACAGTAGAATCCAGGATATGAGAAGGTGTGCGGTACCATAACTTATGGGCTACAACTGACAAAGAACAACAAGAATTCAAAATTGTGCAATTCTACATGTTCCTAGACATGATGTGGATATATGCGCAAGCAATACCGCGGATAACCGGGAAATCAGCAAGGAAGTATCGATTGATCACAAGGCTATCGGTCAAATCCCAAACAATTTACATTCAATCACGAGAAGACAAGCAGAGGTAGTGGTTGCAAACATAGTACAAGATCACCGAGGAGGAATTGGATGCCATCATTAAAGGATGGCCAGCAGAATAAAAAATTCCATCCCCAGAGGAGGAACTATTGAATTTGGAGAATGGACAGTCAGAAACTTGATCAAAGCTACTCGCAGAAGAGAAGGACTCATCCAGTCAACAATAGGGTGCAGGAGAAGGCGATCCTGCGAAAGAACACTCACCTACACTTAGTCATGATGGAGCCTCATTGGCCACCCCGACGGATTCAAAACTAGAGGCACATCGTGAAGAAACGAGAACAAAGCATAGAATATACTGTGGCGAAGGAAACACAAGTAGTGGTCTTCCTGAAGAGCAAGTTAACAGGCTCCTGGAGAAAATAACAGTGATCGCAGAAGAAAACCGTACAAAAGTCACACAACATGCAACATAATACTTTCACCAGGTGAATCAACTACTATCAACACTAAATAATGCAGTCATAGAGACAAGGGTACCACACGGGGAAGTCCCACCAAGTTTTTCGACCAAAAGGGTTGAGGTAGAGATCAACACACACCCAAGGATAGTACAAATTCTACTGAATGCAATGTCAACAGGTGATGAGGGGTTGGAAATGGATTTAGGGAAGCATGATTCAATCATGGTAGATTTCAATATGCTTCCGATGTTGTAACTGCAAAGAATTCAAATCGCAACAAGTCTAGAAATCAGTGATCGAGAGGCCGCAATACATGACCAGATGGTGATATATAAACAACATGCGTGCAATAGTGAGATAGAGCCACTGGTGTCCCCAAGAAGAGAAATCCCAAAGCCTGGCTGAAAAAGAAAAGGCCATGGAGGATAGAGAGTGGTTGGAAAAGGAAATATCCAAGGCATGCGAGGAATCCCCTGAGGTAGATCAGGATATACTACTAGAAGCGAAAGCCATCTTGTTAGGTGTAGTTATCGACGATCTGCGAAAAGAGAATGAGATGCTGCAGGTGAGGGTGGTTCCCAGCACACTGCTAGAGAAGATCTAGAATGGCCAGGATGCGATAGAAGAGGCTACGACTGAGATCGCAAAGATGGAAAAGGTGACCCAGAAAATTGTTAAGGAGGTTATGGAATTTTGGGGAAGTTTAGTACAAGATGAGCAGTTGCACCAACTGAACACGCAACTCTCCTAGGTAGAGACACAGCTGGAATCACTAAAGGCATCGTTTAAGGTGATACCTATTGATGTATTTGTAACTTTGGAATATATTCTTCTATGTATTACATTTGTACTTTATTGTATCCCCAACGAATATGTATCATTCCTCCGATTGGAAGTGTCGTCATTTGTATTTGCAAGTGTCACAAGTATTATTGTAAGTGTCGCAACTTATACTTGATGGGTTATTAGACCACCTTGGTGGGGTCGGCCCTGTATAAGTTGTGTGGGTGAAAGGGTTATTAGACCACCCTAGTGGGGTAGGCCCAGTTAGCATTATGTTAATTGGTTAAGTTGGGGCCGACCTAGTTAGAGTTAAAATTCAAGTGAATTAAAGTATAAATAGAGAGTGTGACTCTCTCATTTATTATTCATTCACACACTCACTCACTTCTCATTAGTGAGAGAGAGGAGGAGTGAGCACAAGTGGAGGAGGAGAAGCTGATAGGAGAATATCTCTTGTTGTGGGTTTTGATCTTTGTGATATTTGTATTGATGCTCATTCTATCTCTGAGGAAGCTATGGGGTTTTTCACCGTCTTGGTTTTCCCCGGTGAAATGCTTTGTGTCTCTTGTCTCTTGCGTTTGATATGTTGTACATGTTGTTCTCTCAGTTAAGATCCTAGATCAGATTGAATTAAATGCTGAAAAACTATCATGGTATCAAATCTAGCCTGAAGGAAGGCATGGTATGGCATTTATGACACTTGTTTCACTTGCGACAAATTGGAAGCTAGGGCTTGGTATAGTAAAAACTAGTCATCGTGGAACTTTCGCTATAAATCCATTTTGGTGAAGGTTCAGGATCTAAAACTTCTACTTGTTTAGGATGAAATATCCATGTACCTTTTGTGTGAAAGATAGCCTCAGATTCGTTGTACTTTGTGAGATATGATCCGTACAAGTTAGGGTTTCTGCCTCTTCCAGAATGCAGTCGTAAACAGGTGACCTAGGAAAAAAGGTCATATCTCGAGCTAGGAAGCTCCAAATGGAATTTCGTAAAACGTGACAGTTAGGGAATAGACTTTATTTTCACAAATCCAGGTTTCATATGCCGAAGTTGAAACAGTGACATGTGGCGCGCTGTACAAGTTCGCTATACGGTTTCATCCTATAAAAAGGTCACGTTGCGACACTTGGAATAAATCTCTCTCGGAGAATCCATTTGAGCTCAGATCTATGGGGTTGGAAAGATGAAAATTCATTCTACCACTGGATGAAGTTTTAGACCCTGAGGATCTGAAATTTCAGAGATAAATCAGAAACAATATGACATATATTTCTGTCCAAACAGAATTAGATTCTGAGTGCTTTCAATTTTGGTTTGTCACTACTGCAGGAAATTAGGGTTTCGGAAAAAAAATGGAATTTTTGGAATCTGAGACCACGGATGGATGCTTTTCAATAAAATTGAATTTTAGAGACCAAGATTGAATTTTTTGGTTGGGAAGAACCTTGGGCATCATCAAACCCTAGTTCGGGATTTTGATCGAAAAGGTGGAAAATTAGGGTTTTTGCAAAAGTTGAAATTTTTGGAATCTGTGACCACGACTGGATGCTCCTAAGAAAAATTGAAGTTTAGAGCAAAAGATCAAAATTTTTGGTTGGGCAGAAGCTCGGGAATTATCAAACCCTAGTTCAGGATTTTGGCCAGAAGATCCAAAAGTTTCAAAGGCAATTTTGAGGGGTCAAATTTTGGATATTTCAAAATTGAAGTATGCCAGTTTGATGAGCTCAGCAAGGTGCATCTTTTCATCCAATCAGAAGTTTGAAATTCAAAGTTTTGATTTTTAGGGTTTCTCTGTCAAACCCTAGCCAGTTCCAGATCCAAATTCAACAAATCAAGTGGATTAGGTTAAAACTAGAAGAGAATGATTTGGACACCTACCGAAGTTCCAGTTCCAGAGGGAGATGAGGTGAAGGCCTTACAAAAGAAAACTACAAGCAATCTCGACAGGTATGACTTGAAGAGATACATGTATGTTTTGAAATCTATTCATGATTAAGTTTGTCTTCATATTATTGAGGTTAGTACAATCCTGGTTAATTTTGGACTTGTCTTATAGCCTTAGTAAAAGTATGAATGCATGTAAATGATAGAAGACATTCATTGATTAGGTTTATGACACTTATGATTGTACTAATGCACTGTGGTGTTGTATGAGGATGATGTTGTCTGCTAATATGAAAGGTACATCAAGAAAGACAAATCAAGTTCTAGATCAAGAACATATGTCCATGGTGGCATGAAGAGAAAGACTCATCCATATTCATTGATTACATAGAAGCGCTACTTACGAGGTGTGTATAATTTGGTTCTACAATGCTTAACTTATGAGATATATAGGTTACTAGCACAAGATTGAAGAGAACAAGGAGAAATTGTTTGGGTATGTTAGACAAGCATGATAATCCAGGTATGTTTTCCTATATCGAGTTAGAATCCTACTTTGTGTTAGGATCTTAGATAATTATACTTTTGTATTCATGAAGTTATAAGTGTGAGTAATCATGGGTTTATGCATATTATGCTTCTTAGTTTGATTAATGATATGAAAAACTAGAAGAGTCCTATGGTCAAATAAGAATATTCATAAGTAAAAGAAGTACTCCCTGAAACCTTGAATACTAATGCTTGTGATAAATTACCTGTGTATGAAATGACCATAACCATACATGTTTAAGATTATTTAGAATCATAATGTTTTGATACTACTGAGATTATACTAATGCATGTATGATTATGTATGAGATATTGAGGATGACACTAGTGCACACTTAAGCATGCATAGTGGTCCAGGATGGATATAAGTTCAAAGACAGATAATCTAGGAAGCAAAGATCAAGAGGGAGCTCACTCCAGTAGTTCCTGCAAGGAAGCAAACACTGAGAGGGAGATCACTCCAGTAGTTCCTGCAAGGAAGCAAATTTTGAGAGGGAGTCCACCCAACAAGAAAACAAAGATAAGTATTTAAATTGTCATTTCTTGTATATATGATTTTGTTCAGTGATGTACATACTTATGTTCCTAGATTTAGGATGTATATTATGCATTTTAGAAAAGGTTGCATTAATGAACAAGATACTACTAATATAGTAATGGGTAAGTGGCCTATGGTATTATATAACATTCCATTGCTACTTATCTAGAATGAATCCTCTTTGCTGACATGTTGGGAGTTGTGCACACTCTTAACAATTTTCTAGTAGAGATGGTAGGCATCTAGAAAGTTACGGGATATGGATAAATGTTGTATTGAAGCATTAGATAATATAATTGCATGACTGTATGACATATATCTTTATGTGTAAGATTTTGTTATGAAAATGATGAGAAGTTTCTAATCATGCAATTGAATTTGAATTGTAGGAAAGATCGTGTATAATCACCTACAAAAGAAGGACAATGACATTTATTCCTGCAACGAAGTTAAAAAAAACTACCTAATGAAGATATTGAAGAATTTGAAGTTCCCAAGATCAGGGATGCAGTAATGGAAGGATTCCATGATCGAGGAGTAGCAGTTGATCATGAACAATAATGTTTTGGATTTGGTCCCAAGACCAGAAGGGAAGTCTATTGTGACTTCCAAGTGGATCTACAAGATCAAGCATGTTGCAGATCGTAGCATAGAAGAATACAAGGCAAGGTTTGTGGCTCATGGCTTCTCCCAGAAAGAAAGGATAGATTTATTGCCGACATGAAGATGAAGCTTGCTGTTGAGTTCGAGATAAAGGACTTGGGTATGATGCATTACTTTCTAGGTATGGAGGTGTGGCAGAGTGCAGGTGGAATCTTCCTTGGACAAGGGAAGTATGCAGTAGATATCCTGAAGCGGTTCGGGATGATGGACTACAAGGTCATGGCCACACCTATGGCATCGAACCTAAAGCTATTGAGTGATGCTTCATTAGAGTCGATTGATGCCATGATGTATCGTCATATGATTGGGTCCTTGATGTACCTGATGAACACGAGACCAAATATTTTCTTTGCGGTGAACACCTTGAGCCAGTTTCTGACAGATCCTAGACATGTTCACCTGAATGCTGTAAAGCATATTCCGAGGTACCTGAACGGTACAATTGATTATGGGCTCAAGTATGATGCAAATCAAAATTTTAACTTGGAGGGTTATGTTGATTCAGATTGGGCAGGAAGTGCTACAGATAGGAAGAGCACTTCGGGGTGCTGCTTCAGTATGGAATTAGGTGTGATCTCTTGGTTTAGCAGGAAGCAATCCTGCATAGCAATGAGTATAGCCGAAGCAGAGTATGTCGCAACTTGTTCGGTTAGTTGTGAGGCAGTATGGCTAAGGAAGCTACTGCATGATTTATTTGATCTCCAGTTGGATGCTACTTGTATCTATTGTGAAAATCAGAGTTATGTGAAGTTGTCATAGAACTCGATGTTCCATGACAAGTCGAAGCATATCGAGAATAAATATCACTATATCAGGGATATGGTGTAGAGAGGAGTAGTGAAGCTCCTGTATGTTGCGATGGATGAGCAAATTGCAGATGTGTTGACCAAAACACTACCCAGAGTGAAGTTTGAGTACTTCAGAAAGAGGCCTGGTGTACTTCAGATCGAGATTCCTTCCAAGGGGAAGTGATGAGTCTGGAAGACATAGATGCACATGGGATTTTCTGACATGGTTGTAGATGTGTTCTCCCATGGTCGTGATGTAATTGCTGAGCCATTCTCACATGGTGGTAGATGTGTTCTCCCACGGTGCAGATGTAAGGGATGGAACCATTCTCACATGGTGGTAGATGTGTTCTCCCATGGTGTAGATGTAAGGGATGAAGCCATTTTTCACATGGTGGTAGATGTGTTCTCCCATGGTGAAAAAGTAAGGGTTGGAGCCTTCCCCGAATGGTGGTAGATGTGTTCTCCCATTTCGATGGTGTAAGTGTTGTATGATGTACATCTGGGCTGTGCTACATGGATGATGAGATGATCTAAAGAGGATGATCATGTGTGATGAGCATCAGCATGATGCTCCAGATGATAGGCATCGGGATGATGCTATGTATGATGATCAGGATGATCATGTGTGATGAGCGTGAGGATGATGCTCCAGATGAAATGCATCAGGATGATGTTGTGTACATGATCAGGGTAATCATGTGATGATGATGTGCATCAAGATGATGTACTATATGATGGTGATCAGTATGATCATGAGTATCAGGATGATACTCCACGGCTGTGGACAGATTGTATTGGTAGCATAGAAAAGATCCTGGGAGATCCGATAGTGTGAGCTTGGATACTCTCTCGAGTTTTTTCTACAGGTTGGCCGTGGATAGGTTGTGTGATAAGAATGTAATATTTCCCTGGGAGATTTGCATATACTCTTGCGAGGTTTTTCCTATGGAATATAATAGCTCCCTGGGAGATCTAGAAAATGCTCTTTCGAGGTTTTGCTTGGGAGGACATATAATTTTTCCCTGGGAGATCTTGCCAGTCATGCTTAGGCACATAAAGGATCCTAGGATACTCTTTCAAGGTTTTGTCCTGTGGCATATAATGTTTCCCTGGGAGATCCGATAGGTTGAGCAGTACGCTCGTAATCAATCCAAGGATTCTCTTTCGAGGTTTTGCCAAATCACATGTAATCAGTCCTGGAGATATTGCCGGTCGTGCTTAAGGCACATAAATGATCCTTGGATGCTCTTTAGAGTTCTTGTTGGTCGTGCTATGCACATAAACATTCCTGGGACACTCTTTTAATGTTTTGTGGTGGTCACATGTAATAGCTCCTTGGGAGATCTTGCCGGTCATGCTTAGGCACATAAAGGATCCTGGGATACTCTTTCGAGGTTTTGTTGACGCACGTAATTAGTCCCGAGGATTCCACAGGATGGCCCACTCGCAGAGATGATGAAGACCTACAAGAGGCTAGGCCTACATCCAGCATGAAAAAGGGTTGGCTCTGTAGAACTTCCTATTACGAGAAGAATTGAGAGATAGCCCAGTGATTGAGATGACGAGTACAGTAGCAGTGATGATGATGCTCCGTGACCAAGTGATGATGATCCAGCTCTAGAATTGAAGACTTGTGGCGATATGTATTGATGACCTGTGTCTAGAGAATGCCTTCCTAGTTAAGAGGGAGTGTTGATGTATTTGTAACTTCGGAAGATATTCTTCTATGTATTACATTTGTACTTTATTGTATCCCCAACGAAGATGTATCATTCCTCCAATTGGAAGTGTCATCATTTGTATTTGCAAGTGTCTCAAGTATTATTGTAAGTGTCGCAACTTATACTTGATGGGTTATTAGACCACCTTGGTGGGGTCAGCCCTATATAAGTTGTGTGGGTCAAAGGGTTATTAGACCACCCTAGTGGGGTCAGCCCAGTTAGCATTATGTTAAGTGGTTAAGTTGGGGCTGACCTAGTTAGAGTTAAAAGTCAAGTGAAGTAAAGTATAAATAGAGAGTTTGAATCTCTCATTTATTCATTCACACACTCACTCACTTCACATTAGTGAGAGAGAGGAGGAGTGCGCACAAGTGGAGGAGGAGCAACTGTTAGGATAATATATCTTGTCATGGGGTTTGATCTTTGTGATCTGTGTATTGATGCTCATTCTATCTCTAAGGAAGTTGCGGGGTTTTTCACCTTCTTGGTTTTCCCCGGTGAAATGCTTTGTGTCTCTTGTCTCTTGTGTTTGATATGTTGTACATGTTGTTCTCTCAGTTAAGATACTAGATCATATTGAATTAAATGCTGAAAAACTAACAATGCCCCTACTCACACAGATGAAGGAACTCCAGCATTGAGGCTAAGGCGCATGAAAGGAAGCAAAGAAGGACTACGCACCTAGAAATGGAAGGAAGGAATGGCATAGGTCAAGCAAGATTTGGAAAAGGCGCAACAGATGAATGGCGAGCACTCAACGGAACAATAGGTAGAATACTAAGTAGTACTCAAAGTATCGACAAAAGAAGCTGCTGACCAGATTAGAGTTGCATACGATTATTTCAAATCCCAATTAAATGCACCAGAGGTGTCCAGCTGAGGTGGCTCGAGGGTGAGCCACAAGTTTGTGTTGGGGGTCTATTGGCACGGGATTAGACTGCATGAAGTGCAGAAGCCGACAATGACGAAAAGGAGTATTCGCGGAAGAAAGGACCATTCGTGGAAAATAAGGAAGCCGACGAAAGCGCAAGTCATGGTTTAGTTAGTTAGAATGGGTCAATTGGACCGTTTTGTAACCACCCTAGTTGTCTATAAATAGAACCGTGATTGTAAGCCTAAGGGAATCAAGGAATGGTTCCATCGATGGATGGTGTAATGTGATATTCCACATCTATGTTTTTCTCTACCTTTGGTGAGTTTTGTTTTGTTTGTATGGATCCGCAGTAAGTTCTTTGGAATTGTCCCTGCGAAGGTTGTACCGCAGGTTTTTGGGATGAGTTAATGCATGAAGATGTTCGGCTATGTCTCTTCTTGTGTTTCTGTTTATGTTGAATGATGGATGCGACCTCAGTAATGTGTTATGCTTAAGTTTTGCTATTATTTGTAATATCTGTTGATGATACAATGCTAGTGCGAATGTTTATTATACATTGGTAATGTGAATGAAGAATGTGTGTTTGAACTATTAAGCATGATGCAAAGATAAATCTCTGGTTTCTGTAGCAATAGAGTGATAACAAATGCATGTCCTCCCCCAATTGTGGAAACTTGGCTCCTGCAACCCCCTTAATCATCTCGGGTGAGACCTCACTTGCTCTGCAAGTGTTGCTGGAAAAGGTAAAACCTTTCCGGGTCGATGCTTAAGGGTGTTTGGTTGGTGTTTGTTGACAGCAGTGCGAAGTGAACCCATGTCAATAGAACTGTGTCGACACATATGTAGATCACTTGTTTTTTTCATTATTGTCTAATGATGACATGTGTTTTAAGATATGTTTTTATGAAAAATGCAAATTTTGAAAAATGCAGTAGCCATTGTTTGAAGAGTTTCAAGGTTCTATTGGGAAATAATTCTTGCAGTTGACTAATCGGACAAGCAAACAAATATTAGCATGTGGTTTTGGTTATTCTGCATTGAAAAAAAGTGGAAGCAACATAATATGGTCATTATAGCTTAGTTGATACAAAGGTATTGGGTTTCATGAGGATGACAAGCAACATATTTAGTCTGGGCGAGATGTTGGGCCATGGAATTGTCGTTATTTTACATCCTCTTTTTCTTATTTTTAATCCATTATTTCTTACCCATAACCTTTCATTAGCTTATTTTAATTCTTATATTTGGGATTTAAACCCAACCATATTTCCATTACATTTCTTTAGTATTTCATTTGAATTATGATTAAATATTGGAAAAATAACATATTTTGCATTTATCTTTGAAACATGGATGAGTTTGATGATTTTTGCAGAACCAGTTCCAGGTCACTTGCCGCTACTCCGGGAAATTTCTCGCAACTTGTATGGTTGAAGATCCACAAAAGTGGATACTTGAGATTTTCATATGTGGAATTATCAATTCATTACTATTACTGTTGTTGTTACTCCATGAAGCCGCCTTGAAGAAACATATTCATTAGCGGTAATGGATTTTTATAAATCCATTATTTTTATCCTTCTTATATGTCTAAAATTATGATGTTAAATTATTTGAAGATAAAATGGGCAAGTTGGTGGTGGATGAGAGTGCATATTTGGTTTATTTACAAAGATTTGAAGACCTCCATGTAATATATTATGGACCCAACAAATTAAATTCTATTAGGAGTCACTTGGGATGAGTTTTGGGCATGTTACGATGACTCGCATCCTTGAATTCGAATTTGAATTCAAAGGCATCCTAAATAGCATGGAAGTTAGCAAAGATCTTGGGATTAACTTCGAGTTGGTTTTGAGATCCAAATTATTAGCAATTTGTTGAGGATATTTTGGAGCTTCATTTATTATTTGTTATGGAAAACCCATATATAAATAAGAGTTTCCTCTCCATTTCAAGGGAATACTCTTAGAACAACAAGTCCAAGTTATGATGGAATAGAATTATATTTCTTTTGATCTATTTTGTTGATGTAGATTGTAGTTATTTAATTTCTCAATTTGTAAATGGATTAACTTCTTCTTATTTCTTACCATAGGATGCATCTTACTTTGATCAATTTATTTCCATAGATGAGTTTTTAATTCAAGTTCTTTATTGTTTCTAGTATGATAGATTTGTAGATTAGCATGGTTGCAACCATATTTTGTGTTCAATTATGCAGGAGTAGGTGTGTTTCAATTTCCCCGATGTGTTTGAATTTCCCCATAGTGTGTTGATTTATTTGTGTTTCTTTGATTGGTTTACTTTTTGTAAGTGTGTTTTAGTTTTTGCAAGTGTGCTTTCAATTATCCATGAGTAGATTGATTTACTTTGTTGCAACTCATATTAGATAACCAATGCTAGTGGGGGAAACTCTAGCCTGCATATATTTTGCACGATAACCTTGAAACAATATGTACCCGGGATTGATAATTAATGTTTTGAATTTTGATCGTTTTGATAAACAATTGATTTTCCCAACATAGTCAACAACCACTATAATTTAATGGTGACTATCAACAGAAGGAGGATTGCATGCCATAAAATCAATAGCCCATTTTATAAATAGACCAACAATAACCATAAGGTGGAGTGGAGCAAGATGTGCATGCATTTTATTATGTATATTTGAAAATGATGACACTTTTGGACCGCAAAGATACAATCTTTGAAGAGAGTAAATATCTTGCAGATAATATCTTTTCAGTTATAGCTAACCTAGAAAGATGATCACCACATGATCCTACATGAAAATCATTCAAAACTTGTTCAACTTCCTCATGAACTAAACATCATCATAAGATTAAGTTGATCAATTAGAGAAAATTTGAGATCTAAACTGGGCCTCCTAAGGAAAATAATAAAATAATATTTATGAATTTTGGAGGAAAAAAAGAAAAAAGCTACTTTTTTTCTTCGTATTTTCAACATATCTCCCTTTCATTTTACTCAAATTTCGAGCGAGAGAACTTGTTGGATGCAGAATTAAATTATGTATCCAACGAGTACCCACACTGCATACTTTTGAGGGATCCCAACCCAAGAAAGATGAGAAATACATTCAAAGTAACATGTTTTTTTAATGTATTTCTCATTTTTCATTGGTTGGGGTCCCTCTAAAGTGTGCAGCGTGGGTACTTGTTGGATGCATAATTTAATTCTACATCCAACGAGTGCTTCTGCTTGAAATTTGAGTAAAATGACAGGGAGATATGTTGAAAATACAAATTAAAAAAGTAGTTTTTTAATGTCAAATATACCAACTCAACCATTATGGTTGACTCTTTTCCTGTAATTCTATTGGTTCTTGAATTTAATGGCTTATTTTATTATGAGGTGGCTTGTTTTCTTATAAGGCCCATTTTATACCTCAATGGTATAGAGTATCTCCAATAATAAGTTATCTATGGGCTCGGTGTTGAATGCAACGCAATTCAGCATCAGATAAGTGAGCAACGAAGTGCTGAGTTTGGAGATAAACAAAAAAGATCTCCATACAAGGGATCAAAAGAAGCAAAGAGAAACAATTATTCATCTAAAAATGATTAAAAAATTATGATTTCTTAAATATTGCAAGGGAGTTCGGACATAAGATTAGCGAAATCCAAAGACTTCTTGGATTTATAATTGGCAAATTCAAGATCAAATTCTTGTAACATGACTATCCATTTTGAATGATTTCCCATGATTATGCATCTAATCAATATGTGTTGCATAGGATTAGTATATGCCAATACAATGGTTTCCTAGGAAGTATATAATGTATAAACTATTGGAAAACATGAATGGTTTCCAAGTCCATCCTACCGATATGAGAATAATGATATTTGAGGCCTCCAAGACCCTTACTAAGGTAATATATTATGTTCTCCTAAAATTAAACATCTTCATGGACCAACACTATCCCTAAAGTGGACTTGGATACAACAAGATATAAAAAAAATATCTATTATAGTCTAGAGGAATTAGTACTGGGGTTAACACTAAGGAATTTTTTAAATCATTGAACGACATTGAGATTGGTGATCCCATATGAAAGGTACATATTTTTTCAAGATACACGTGAAACCTTTTTTAGTTTTAGAATAGTTAGCGATAAATCATTGGAGTAAATTAGCCTTCCCTTGTAAGATTTGAAGTTGGTGTATTGTTTACTAGGAAGGTAACTAGGTTATTGCCTCAACCTTGAGAGGATCTACCATTGTCCTATACTGGGATACAATGAAAGCAAGTAGTCTTCCAATGACGACACAAAACATACATTTATGTGGTTTTAACCTAATGTTATAGTGATGGCATCAAATAAAGATGGTAGGAAGGTGTGCATGATGTTCGGTTTGTTTCTAAGAGTGAGCTTCCGAGTCATCAATATAAACTTCAATGATGTGATTCAATATCATGAAAAAAGTATTATATGGTATGTTAGAAGGTTTCCTCAATTTTTTTAGGGTGAAAGGCATCTTCTGATAGGAAAAAGTGCCCCAAGAGAAGATGAAGATTTCCTTGTGCCATCCTTCCTTCTTGATATGTATTTGATTGTAATTTGAGAATCCATCCATGAAGGAAAATATTTTTCTAGTGGCACATTCGTCGATAATATGATCTATACAGGGGGTTGGGTAGTTCTATTTTGGACAAGCCAGGTTTAAATACCTAAAGTAGTACAAACCCAAATGGTTCCTTGCTTCTTATTCACAAGAACATGGTTGGATACCCATTCAATTAAAGGAATGGGATCGATGAAATCAATGTTAAGTAGATTTTCAAATTTTTCTTTGATAGCAGGTGATTTCTTAGAATAACCAATCTTTGTTCCTGCCAAACAAGTTTAACATTATTGTAGGTGTTAATCTCATGTTCAAAAATGCATCTATCAATGCCAAGCATTTATTCATATGACAAAGAGAACACACCGCGTAACTCTTTGAAAAGAGTAATATATAGCACTATTTCATCCAAAGAACAATATGTGACAAGATTGATGTTTTGAATGATGTTAGGATTGATCAAGATATCATTGAGAATTTTTTTGAAATATTTGTCGAATCACCTTGACATACACATTATGTGTTAGGATAGGGAATTGGTACCGTTCATCGTTGTTAGGAGGAATGAGGCTTTTTGGCCTCACCTCCATCATTTATAACTCAGGAATACCTAAGGATGGATGATGCATATCATCACATGGTAATTCTGATATGTTCACAACCTGAAGGATAGCTTCATCTGAAGATAAAACAATGTCCAATAAGTCATGTGAACTGGGAGAGTTAATGGACCATATGGGTGAAGTAAGAGGATCGTACTCCTATTGCAAGGGAAGTGTTTGATCTAAATCTGTTGAATCCATTTGAATATCTTGGTATGCCACTTCTATGGAATATAATGGTAATGTAGGCTCAAGGCACCACATTATAAAGAATTGGGCACTGCCCATTCATATTTTCCCACCAAGGAACATTTCGACGAGACTAGATGTGAAGGCACATAGTTTCTTATAGGAATGGGTTTTGGAAAAGACGATAATGGGAAGTAAGCCACCTACATTATGGTGTATACAATAGCATCTTGGGTGGGGGATATTGGAAGTTGAAGTGTAAAATTTCCCATGAGGAAAGTATCCTTAAACATTCCAACTCCAATATCAAGAATTATATTTTGTGAATCCTCAAGAAAAGGAATGTTTAAGTGGATGTGGGAACTTGTGTGAGGTGTGCAATAATCTAATTAGTCAATTATAATAATTTTCCCTTGATGAGGAAACTAAATTACTCAAAAAAGGAAGATATTGTCGGCATCATAACATGTATCCAACTACATCCCAGAAGAAGATTATAATCTATGGGAGCATCTACTACGTCAACTTCAACAATAATTTTTTTCCACCCAATTCAATTAAGAATGAAATTATAAGTCCGTGATGCCAGAAATAAGAACACCAAACATTGTTAGGATAGTGTGATATGAGGCTAAGGTAGGGGATCCAAGAGCATTCCAATATGATAATGACATAATGCAAGTTCCAGCCCCTTCATCCACATTGGTTTGAAGAATATTCTCACCTTAAGATGCCACTTTTATTTGAAAAGTGATATAAGAAGAGAGCCTACATGTAGTTGGGTCTAAGTCAATAAAGTGATCAAATGAGTATCAAAGGGATGAATAACATCAATAGCTAATAGTAACACCTTTCATTACATTGAACAACTCTGTAAGACTTCCAATGCGAACATGACACATGGTGCTTGAGATAAATATTTAACAATGTTATAGTTATGACTAACTTGGGCATTAGGATAATGGGTAGTCTTGTATAAAACTCCCTTGGGAGGTGAGGCATTACATTTAATAGTTGGATTCTCAATGGTGAGAGAGACACTAGGCTATGATGTAGAAGGATTTGAACTACTTGGAGGAACATCATAAGAATGATCCCGAGTTTGGATATGGGCGTCATGATCTCACATGAATATGTTGGCATTAGTGATGTTATTCCCTGGTGAGAGATTGGCTTGACTACCGCCTTGTGAAGGACCCAATGCAGTAGAAATCATCTATTACTACTAGGGAAAAGGTTGAGTCAACATGATGGGTTGTTGAGGACCACCTCGTTGAGCCTAGGGAAGGATTCTTGAGCGCCCCTAGTGGCAGGATTCGAATTGGAGCATCCCATGTCCTAACAATAGCATTTGGATTCTTCTTCTTTCCTTTGGGATATGTGGCTTGGACTATAAGGATGTCAAAAGTCTAAGTAGGATTTGCGACAATTTTTTGTAATGGTTGGCTATCTAGTTGTGGGATGTGGTTTCTAAACATACATTTGTACCATTTGTTGAGTTACTTGATCAAGCATATTAATAGAACCTATCACGCAATCAATATGAGGTATGAACAATGACCTAGATGGGCCTATTGCAGAACATGCAACATGAGGGATTAGATCATAACCATGTGCCAAATTGAAAAAATAGCAAAAATATTTGTTGAGAACTTTAAATGAGTTATTCTTCAATAAGTGCTCCTGAAATAGCCACATCTTTGGCAAGACTAGGCACCACGGATTTCATGAACCAATCCGCTTAGAATTCATCACGACAATCTGCTTTGATAATCCTACAATGCCTCCTCCACTCATGATTATGTTCATAGATATGGGTAGCAATGGTTTGTCAGAGCGAATTCAAAAGTTATGTTCTCGTCTCATAATGAATAATAAATGGAAATGTGTCAGAAAAACCATAGCTAATGAAGAAAAATCCATAAATGTAATGCGAGGGAGATTAATGTACCATTTAGAAACACTACTCATGAGGGTTCGCTGAAATAGATGCAAGTGTGTGGATGGTTCATAGATGCAAGAACACCATAGATGCAAGTGTGTGGATGCAAGAACACCATAGATGAGAATTCATCTTGTGTGTGGATGGGTCATCTCCCAATCATCCATCAAACTTGGGTATGTCAGATGGGAGTTTCATTGGAATTGCTAACCACCCATTCATATGTAGAACATGATCGTTAGTTAGCCGAGATAAATCTAGTAGGTTCAATGTGGCCAAAAATGATGATTTCATTGGAGTTGTTGCAGTCATGTTGTGCAAGGGTGGATATTGATAGCCCTATTGATTAGGGTTTTGACCTTGCAATTGATTGGTATTTCAAGGAGAATGGCCTCCTGATAGAGGGGGATCCCAAGCAGGTCAGAAGTTAGTCATCGTCACTGGTTTCTAGGCCAAATCGTCTTTCCAACCAATGCCCAAATCCAATTCCTTGTCAACTAAATCCAATTCCTTGTCAACTATGCCATTCGGCGGAAAGGAGTCATCCTGATAGCAACAAATGAATTCTTCTTTAAGAATGTGCAGAATTAGGAGGAATCTTTCCCTATATTAATTCATGTATCTGTATAAAATAAGTATGAGAAATCTCTGCATAGATATAGTGTGATTGGATTGAATATGGAAATGGTTTGTGTGATTGGATCTATGAATTATTATTGGGATGAAGGTATGTTTCCCTTAGAATACACCTCAGAAGTGCCCATTTAGAATGATTATAACCCCATCATGATTTGGCCCTAAACACCAAATCAATCATACTAGATCGTTAATCCTTGAATTAAGAAAACATACAAGATTTAATTACCTTTTTCAGTGATCTCCATACCAACGATATGGAGTATACTTCACTTGAAGGTGATAACTCCAACATTCTGTATCTATTTTCTTCTTATAACCATGGTCCTTTCATAGGCCAAACGATCCCTCATACAACAAGATCATATTAATTGGATCAATACCCATTGTAGTGTTTTTACATATAATGCTCAAAATTGATAAATAAAACACCAATGCAAGTTTCCAACAATCTCTTACAGGCTTCTAGCAATCAGTTCCACCATTCAATATATTCAACAAATACAAGACAAAAAGATTCAATTCATACTATAACACATCGATTTCAATTCTCAAATGTGTTCCAACACTTCTACAAGAAAACATATATTCTTGTAGCTATTACTATTAGAGAAATATCCAGCCATCATAATTTATGAAATCAAACATACCTTCATCCCAATATCATTCACAGATCCAATCACACAAACTGTTTCCAAATTCAATCCAATCTCAATCAATTTCTCCTACTCATGAATTAATATAAACAAATATTTCTCTTGATCCTGCACATTTTTAGAGAAGAAAACATTTGTTGCTATTTAAAAAGGAACCGAGTTTGGGTGTTGGTTGGAAAGACAATTTGGCCTAGAAACTGACTTTCAGCCCAAATCTTCGAATTGTTAGACTACACCTTTGAAGAATGTTATGTTTCAACAAATCCCTTTTCTTCAAATTTTTCCTCCCTATTGATTTTAATGTAAAGTTAGAAACTATTGTAAAGTGAGAGATGATTGTCATTTACTTTGTGAAGAGATAAAATTGATGCTTACATTTTTTCTAAACCAACATAAATATAATATTTCTTACTTTTATGAAAATAATAATTACTATTTTAAAAATAAAAAAATGTTATAAAAAATAATACCAATCATTTATGATTTTGAAAATAACCAAAAGAATGTGTTACCATTCTATAACCTAAAAAGATGAATCTTCAAAGCCTTTATGGTTATATAAATAATTGTTTCGAGGATATTTAAATTTTATGAGTTATATTAACTTTTGGTTAATAGAAAAATATAAATAATTCTAAAAATATAAATAAAAAATTAAAACAATTTTACAAATATTAAAAATCTATTTATTGAATAATGATTTATTTTTTAAAATTTAAAATTGCTTTTGATTGAGTAAAAATTTGTCGAAACAAATTAATAACCCAAACCCAAGACTCCAAAACTTCTAGTTGTAAAATTCAGCCCCCCATTTACTACAGGATAGTAACCACACTATCAATTAAACAACTAAGTTACCATTCGACCATCTTCTGAAAATACATTTACCAAAATAATGTGTTAGCATTGGTATTAACAGTTAACCCAAAAAGATGAACCTGTAAAATGTTCATACGAATTTATTGTTATTGATAGTTTGCATTTTGGAGGAGCATAACTGTACATATTTGGATCTTGAAATTGTTTGGCATAACTAAAAACAGTATCCACCATTCCATTGATTTGGATTTGGTTGTTAGGTTTGAACCCACCCTGCAGGCTGCACTTGTGTGTTTTCAAGAGTTGTTTCCCAAGAAAGCCTAATTGGTCACTCGCCAAGAACTATACCCTGTAGCATTTGCAATGCTCCATCTACAGATGCCCTGTTTCTAAACTTGGCAAATCCACAATGCTTATCAACAGGTATCTTCACATACACAAGCTCACCAAACTCAACAAATACCTGCATCTACAATTCGCTTATCATAGTGGAGTCTAAGCCACCAACAAATAGAGTTTTATTACGTGGGTCATTATATGAGGCTGAGGCCACCACTTTCTGAGGCTGAGGATGAGGCTAAGGCTCAAGATACGATTCCTGATAACCTGTACTGTTCTTTCTTGTGGTAGGACCTATTCGCATAGGTATTGACGAACAAAGCATTCCATTCATATCTGTCATAGCCCGAATTTACTCATTCTCTTCCCCAAACATTACAAATCCATATCCTTTTGAACGGCCTGTAGTCCTATCAGTAACAACCTTGGCTCCTTTTACAGATGGGAATATAGCTCTGAAGATCTCTTGCAACAAGTAGTCTATGACATCGGATGCCAAATTTCCCACGAATATAGGGTAATCCTCGGGAGGTTTATCTCCAACGCCAAATGTAGCCCAATTTAGGCTCTAAAATTCTTCAGCATTGGGCATCTGTAGACCTTGGTGGTCGTTTACCGACACAAATAGACATGACATGAGGTTGATGGCTAAATGAGTCAGTTTTGGAGTGCCTTGCCTTGTCGATAAGGTACACCATAGACATGACATGCATCCTTAACTAAAGGTTGGGTGCATCTCAAACATTAGTTGGATAGACCAAGAGAATCTTAGTGGGAACTTAGCAAGATATAGGAGTTTATCATGGGAAACCTCACTCATAGGCATGTAGTATGCAGGATAGATGAAGTAGCACTAAGAACTAATTGGATTAAATAAGACTTGGATAGACTTGATTGTGCACGCATTAGCTAGATGGACTAAGTGGGTGAACTTGGTTAGATGCACATCATCTAGGAGCACTTGGGAACACGTCACATGGATGGATGTTGGCTTTGTGCCCTGCAATGAGCATACATAAGGTTTTGGATGGATGCATGTTAGACTGTTGAATGAACTTGGTGGAGTAGGAATTAGTTGCATTTGATGTTTTGTAGTCTAAGGTGAAGTTAATTATGGGAAAACCTTAAGTAAAAATGTGTAGTCTTGGTGTAGTAGGTGCAAGTTTTCCAAGCCCTTTCGGTCGAGGCAAGGTAGTTCCACATGACCTCAGGTGCCAAAGAGAATTTGGGAAAACTCCAATTTTGAAGAAAAAAAATTGGGTTGACTGTATATCCATGACAATATGGGTAACCTTGATAGACATGGTACATGATGTGGTAGTATGTGACAATAATGTTGGCATGTTGTTGGCAGGCGGTTTGGTAGATTGCTATCACAGCATCTCCGATGCTATGGCAAGGCAAACAATGGCGCGAATGGAAAGAAGATGACATGAATGGCGAGGAGTGGACGATTAGTTATGTATTTTGGGTCAATTGTACCACGGAATGCGGGTTTTGGGTCATTTGGACGACACATTATGTAATGTTGAGTCAGTTATACCACAGAATGCGGGCTTTTGGTCGGTTTTGTACCAAGTTAGTTAGATATTGGGTCACTTGTCCAAATGTCGGTTAGGAAATTGTTAGTAAGTGGACAAGCATTGTAATGGCGGAAGCCTATATATAGATAAGAGTCGTAGGTATTGGGGGAGAAGAGAAGAGAGAGATAGAGGTGGAATCAAGGGGAAAATAAGCACATGTTTTGGTTGTTTCTACGCATCTGTGAGATATTGCCGAGACTTGATCTTGAGGAGATATTGTATCTAGGGTTTTGTAGTAATAATATGATATGATGAAACTGTTCTGGTGCAATTCCTGGGTTCTTTCTGTTTATTTATGGTAATGCAATGTCACTCTTCATGAATAATGCTATGTTTCCTTGATGCAATGTTGCTTTACTGTTATTCCTACGATGATAATGAATGCTGCGATTGAATAATGCATTATGAACACACGTCAAATGTTTGAGATTCCTGTTTAGTATTGCAATAGAGTTAGTTCATGTAGCCGCAACCCTCCTCCTTCCTCGACAGAAACATGGTTCCGTCTGCTCTTCCTGGATGACTCGGGTGAGACCTCATCTGCTCTGCAGGTGTTGTTGGGCAAGATAAAACTTGTCTGGGCCGGTGCCCAGGGAGACTGCGGGATGTGTCGACAGTGAAGTGGAACCCCTCTCGACTGGAGTCACGTTGGTCAACAAATGGTTCCATTGCGGGGACCATGTGAAGATTGAAAGGAGGACATGTTGTGGCACCCGACGAAGCCGAAGATATAGAGTTGGTTTGACCAGAAGTTGCGGGAGTTTGCTGAAGAAGAAAGCCGAAACATGTGACTGATAGTAGATCACTAGGTGGGAAGGTATATTCACGACGGTCCACATGAATGGTTTTTTTGTGAATTCCCAGTCATTCTGTACCAGTGGTTATCAAAGCTGACCTTCCAGAAGAGGAATTTCCAGGGTGGTGAGCCGACAGCTTGGACCCCAGAATTGATTCAGGAGTTGCAGAAAGTCGATAACAAGGCATCGCGGGCTGTCGAAGTTTGGATTGATAGCATCTTGGAGGGATATATCATTGAATTTGCGGTTGACACACCGAAATCCTATAGTGAAGCTGAAAGATATTTCTTCCGTGGACCAAGGGAAAGGTTTCCGCTGTCACTCCAACTATCGATTAAGATGCTAATCTACAAGAAGTGCATATTGAAGATGCATCTTGACCAGTAGACACCCTGGTGGGAGGAGGCCGTATGTACCACGATTGTTGGGGAATGGTACATGGAACGATAAGGGTTAGATGGGTGTAGACCATGAGGAGACTGTGAGCGAAGCCGAGGAAGAAAGTGGTCTTACAAGCTAGGTTTCGACAGGAGAAGAGGCAGAGGATAGGAGAAGGTCCTGCTGCGATTGAACCGCAAAACCATGAAGGAAGACAAAACAGGATGAAGCGACCTCACAATCCTGACAGGGATGACTAGGCTACACCCAGGATAGAGGCAAGACCAAACCGTAGCACCAACGTACCCACACCTTCGCTCACTATCTCACAAACAACAAGAAATACCACTTCGACACCGCCGAGTTTGTCGGTTTCACAAAAGTTAATTGGTAGCAGCAGAGAAAAAGGAGGAAGGAAGCCCAGAATGGTGGGTGATGATGCTAAATTACCGTTATTCCATGGAAGTGCGAAAAACAACCCAGAATAGTATTGGTTTTGTGTGAAGTGGTATAGACCGTGAAATAGATCACTGATGTTGATGCTAAGAAAGGACAGTTAGCCATGACTCTGTGAGGTCGTGCATTAGATTGGTTCATGAAGTTTGTTCAAGTCCCTATGGGAGGTGCAGAGAAGTCACTAGATGAGATTCGGGACGGGCTGATTGCTAAATTTAGACGGCCCAGGTCTGAAGCTCAATACATCACAGAATTGAAGGAAATTAAGCAATATCCCAATGAGATGGTATGGGATTTCGAC
Source organism: Larix kaempferi (assembly GCA_027924585.1). NCBI lineage: Eukaryota > Viridiplantae > Streptophyta > Pinopsida > Pinales > Pinaceae > Larix > Larix kaempferi. The sequence continues at coordinate 1,509,036 of BSBM01000655.1, read as the reverse complement.
CAACGATTCAAGACGCTGATGGAAAAGGTTAGTTTCCATATGAGCGTCGTCCAACATAAAGAGTGGTTCATTACGGTATTGCTCCCGCATAATCGGCTGCCGCTAATGTAGCAAAACATTTTGACGCCCAGCAAAGCTCTAGAAATTGCAATGCAGTTGGAGGTGTCACCAATTGGAGATAATGCAGCCTGGATGTCACAGATATAAATGCAGCTCACTAACTTGAATATACAATTGCAATATTTGAAGAAGAGCAAGGAACAACACGATGAAGTATGGTATACGCAATGCCGAGGAGAAGGGCATACGAAGGACAATTGCCCGGATTTCCGCAATTATTTGGTGTCAGGTGCGCAAAACCCATTAAATGGTGGCAGTATGCCATGGTGTCACATTTTCCAAGTGTATGGGCACAGTCACGACATTTCCTTTATATGCAAAAAATGGTTACAACCCCAAGATATCTCTATTGCACATTTTGCAAATCGATGGGTCACGATGAAAAAGATTGTCGTGCATATAGGTTGCTACAAGAAAGAATGTGTGATGCATTCTACATCAAGGACGATCAACGTGTCGTACAACAACCACCACTGCAACCGCAGGTAGCACAACCACTACCTCAACCACAGATGCAGTTTGTACCACAGCAACAACCGCAACAGTTCGTACCGCAATACACTCTAATGCAAATGGCTCTGCAATAGCCATAGTATGTCCAACAACCACAGTATGCACCGCAGGAGCAAGGCATGCAACAGAATCCTATGCAGCCGCAGTACCAATAGCAGGGTGGATTCGGAGGAGGATACTAGGGCAGATGCAGTGGAGGATTTGGTCACGGAGGAGGACGAGGTGGCTTTTGGCCTGTTCAATGCTATCACTATGCGGTGTGGGGGCATTATCAGTGAGACTGTCCACTACTACAGAACCAGTGTACGTTCTATTTTGTTAATGATTATACAGTTGAGAATTGTCCACAGTTGATTGCACGATGGCAGGCTGGGAACGCTCCGCAGATACAGAATCAGACCCAGCCGTAGTAACTAGCCCAGAACCAAGTACAGCAACCAGTCCAAAACAAAGTATAGCAGCCAGTACAGAACTAGCCGCCGCAACTGAATCAGAATGCAAATCCAAACGGGAACCTGCAGGGGAATTTGCAGCAGGCTCATATGAAGGGTGCAAATATTGCGACAATTTCTGCAGAACTGTGACCACAAGATGCTTCGGTGGCTGTTGTAACTCGTAGAGGAAAAACAACTGGGGAAGATAGCTTGCGACCAATGATTCGGTTGGCAGGCCAGAAGATGGTATCATTTGACATCGATGCTGAATGGGAGGCATTCCTCCAGGTGTGTCGTGCCTTGGAGAAAGACCGCGGTAAGGTTTTTGTTTGCAATATGCCACTTGTCTTTGACACTACATCAGAGGGCGGTACGTCGACACCATCAGGAACATTGCAAAAGTTTCTTGAGAGCTGTTTGTTATTGGCCCAGGATCTGACCTCCCTGGTTGAGATTGAGGGATGGTTGCAGCAATTTTTGAATGGACGACAAGAGTCGGCAGTAAAATCTTTACAGCGACGGAAGACTGGAAAGGAGATGTGAATGAACATCCAGATTGGTGACTATGATGTTGATTCTATTATTCTTGATCTTGGTCCAGATGTTAACTTCTTAACCAAGCAAGTGTGGCATAAAATGGGGAGTCCCCCATTGAGTTGGTCTCCTGTGCAGCTCCGGTTGGCTAACCATGCGAAAGTAACACCCATTGGGAAAGTTTCGTTGCTAACAGTCGATATTGTGGGTATGAAGAATTATGCTGACTTCAATTTCATTGAAGTGGTTGAGGGAGGGAGCTCCTATCCTACGCTATTGGGGATTGGATGGGATAACGATAGTGGAGCTGTAATCAACTTCAAGAGGTGCATGATGACCTTTGAGAATCGTGATCTCATAGTCATAGCCCCATTGGATCCAGCTGAAGGATGCCGATACGTTGAGCTTGTAAAAGATGACGATCCCACTGGATGGGACCATGCATTTAATATTTCTGAAGACTTTATTCATCCCACTATCAACGGTGAGCTGGGATGGCGCAGCGAGAGCTCCACATCTTCCAACTTTGATGATGCATTAGAACATTGGCAGAACCGCTTGCACGAAGTGTCATTCTAGAAATGTGGCTTAATTATGCAATCTTTATGTCGTGTTGCGACAGAAACAGTCACACTGCCAGTCTATGAGGGGTTGCCTGGATTAACCAACGTTTTGATGGAATTTGAAGAATGGGTCTCAGAACCACAGTGGTTGCTGGCATTGGAGGAAGCACTGAAGGATGCTCCAGCACGCTGGTGGGAGACACACAAGAAATATATTGATGGTTGGTCATAGTGTCGAAGGTTGATGATGGTCTAGTTTGGCGATACTGAGGTTTATCAAACTGGAAAATATGATGGTTGGAAGAATCCCAGTGATCATGTGATGGAATGCCAACGATTATGGGTAGCGCAACCCAGAGATGAGTGGGTCCATGCTTTTATCCATACCTTAGATGAGATGCCGCGCTCATGGTATACTGCAGCCAAGTTGCGCAGATAAATTACAACATGGGGGGAGTTGACAGTCTGTTTCACTCATACGTTCACTTTTGCGGATGCCAACCCTGACGTCAATAACGCCTTACAGCTCATCCACGATGTGGTACTTCAGGTTGTTCCAGCGGCCTACCCTGTCAACCCGCACACATACTGTCAGATGCAGTCTCTTATGGAGTCCTTCAACATCACTGGTGGGCCAGAGGATGAGGACGATCCCCGAAATGTCAACATTCCTGAATCTGAAGAAAGTCGCAATGTGGTCCCACCTACTGCACGAAGTAATCCGTTCAATCAACCATTAAAGCTTCGTAAGCTCAATATCGGCACAGAGGCCACTCCCAAGTTTGCAAATGTTGGGGACTATTGGGATGACGAGATGATGAGTAAGGTCACTGATTTACTCCATGATTTTCAAGACTTGTTTCCTACGAAGTTTTCTGATATGAAGGGGATCCTGGGTGATTTAGGGGAGATGAGGATTCCTTTAAAACCAGATGCTAAGCTAGTCCGACAGTGACCTTATCGGCTGAATCCACGACATAAGGAAAAGGTCAAGGAAGAACTTGATCGCATGTTGGATGCTGGTATTATTGAACCAGTGGAAGAGTCTGAATGGATCATCCCTATGGTGGTGCAGGACAAGAAAACCAGTGAAGTGTGCATTTGTGTTGACTTGCGGAAGTTAAATGATGCCTACTTGCACGACCCTTTTCCGACCTCGTTTACTGATGAAGTACTTAACGGGGTGGGCGGCCAGAAGATGTACTCATTCATCGATGGCTTCTTTGGCTACCATCAGATTCACATTGCCAAAGAAGATCTCCATAAGACAACTTTCATTACTGAATGGGGTTGCTTTCAGTACACCATAGTGCCGTTTGGTTTGAAGAATGCACCTGCAATATTCTCCCAGGTCGTTGTTGCTACATTTAAAGACTTTATTTAGAAGTTTTTGAAAGTATACATGGATGATTGGACAGTTTATGGGGTGATCCGCGATCATCTGGCCAATCTGCGGTTAAAGCTTGAGCGCTGCCGACAGCACCAGATATCGCTGAACTTGAATAAATGTATTTTTTGTGCACCATTTGGGATATTATTGGGTCATATTGTGTGTAAGCAAGGGTTGTTGGTTGATCTAGCTAAGATTGTGCTCATTTTGAATTTGCAACCATCGACCATTGTTAAGCAATTACGAGCGACTCTGGGGCATACGGGGTATTATCGCAAGTTCATCAAGGGATATGCAGCAATTACCGCCCCTATGGAGAAATTGTTGAAGAAAGATGCACTATTTCAATGGACTCTGAAATGTCAAGATAGTTTCGACACACTAAAGATGAAGATGGCTTCGGCACCAATACTGGTATTTTTGGATTGGCATAAGGAGTTCCATGTACACGTGGATGCCTCATCAATCGCATTGGGAGTAGTCTTGGCTCAGCCCAGCGAAGGAGATCTTGATCACCTCATTGCTTTCGCTTGTCGGAAGTTATCATCCACTAAACGCAACTACACCACTACTGAGCGGGAAGGTTTGGAAATGGTTTACGTGCTACAGAAGTTCAACCACTATTTGTTGGGTGAGCACTTTAAAATGTTCACTGACCATTCCGCGTTGAAATACCTAGTCAATAAGCCTGTGTTGGGGGGGAAGATATGCCACTGGCTACTTCTTTTTTAGGAGTTCGATTTTGAAGTCATTGTGAAGCCAGGCCGATTGAATGCCAGTCTTGATCAACTATCGCGGATTGATATAGGGGAGGAACCAACCAATATTGAAGATGGGTTGCCGGATGCACAACTATTTAAGGTTGACGTCGTTGATGACTATTTTGATGACGTTCTCCAGTTTCTGACAACGAGTACTACACCAGACGAGTTCACTACCAGTCAGAAGAAGCAATTAGTAGTCAAAGTTGTAGACTTCCAGCTAATCGCAAGAGAGTTGTATAAAATGGGCACTGATGAGATATTGCACAGATGTGTCTTGCCGCATGAGCAAGCGTTGATACTAGCTAAAGCACATGGAGGAGTAGCAAGAGGACACTATGGTGGTCGGGCAATGGCTAGGAAGGTATTGCATGTGGGGCTGTGGTGGCCTACCCTGCATAATGATGTGACAGAATATGTCCGGTCCTGCGATGTTTGTCAGCGATCTCGAAAACCGTCCCGCCACGACGAAATGCCGCCGATGCCTCAAATAACATTGAAACCATTCGACAAATGGGCCGTGAATTTTGTAGGATTGATCAATCCACCAGTGAAATGCACGGGTGCGCGGTATATCATCACAGCGACAGAATATTTGACCTAATGGGCCGAGCCGGCACCTGTAGTTGATTGTTCCGCGGCTACAGCGGTGTGATTTTTGTTTGATAACATAATCACTCACTTCTGCTGCCCCAAGATATTACTGAGTGATCAAGGCATCCATTTTCTTAATCACACCATCAGCACATTGAAGGAGGAATTGCAGATACAGCATAAGAAGAGTTCACCCTATCATCCATAGGCGAATGGCACGGTGGAGGCTTTTAACAAAGTATTGGAGCATGCGCTGACAAAGGTGTGTAATGTGCACCACAATGGTTGGGATCTCAAAATCCCAGTAGTGTTGTGGGCCTATCTCACCACATGTAAACGCCTGACAGGACAGACACCATTTAAGTTGGTGTTTGGAGAAGAAGCAATTATGCCAATGGAGTATATTGTTCCGACTCTATGAATTGTGGCTGCCACGGGCATGGATGATATTGCGGCATTAGATGAACGTCTGGCGCAATTGGTGCAGCTGGAAGAAGATCATTTCTTCATTTGGTTCCACCAGGGGGTAGAGAAGGATCGACAGAAGGCATGGCATGATCACCACATAAAAAATAAACAATTTTAGCAGGGCGACTTGGTGTTGTTGTACGACAGCAAGTTTATGAAACATCCAGGGAAGTTGCAGATGCATTCGCTTGGTCCCTATTGCATCAGTAGTATTACTTCTAGAGGAGCGGTTCAGTTGCAGCAGTTGGACGGGGCGATGCTTCCCAAGCTGGTAAATGGTCATAGGTTGAAGCCCTATCAAACGAGCTTAGAACACCGCGATGCTTGAGTCGCATCGGGAAAAATATATATATATATATATATATATATTAAGGTGTTGGGTGGCCGGATGTCGCCCCACCATGGATGGAATGCGGTAGCAGGGGGGTTTCTGCTGCAAGGTTGGAGTTGTTAACCCCTAGGAATGTTGTGCCTAGGTCACATCCGCAATCATAACGATGATGGGACTTTTTCCCGCTTTGATGGATATGCTAGTTAATCAAGTCAATCGTGATAGATGACAGCCTGGTTGGGCTTAGGGATACACCGATGCAGTATGGCCGATTGTACTTACCACGATGGTATGCATGGTTGGCACAAAGTATCCACCATGCCAGCATGGCCCAAGAAATGCTTCACACATTTTTGCATGAAGGGAACTAGGCAAAGGTACAATTCGCCCGCCGTTAGGATAATCGGCACACAACAAGTTATGATTATTCTGGGGTGCAAGTCGGTGGTGCAACGGCTTGCTGAGTCCAATGTATGACAGAATGCGTTGTATAAATAGAGGACCTGCGGGGAATAAGCACACAAAGATTGTTTTAGTTCAGAAGGGTTATGCTATGCAAGGTTCTGGCATTTTGTTAAGTTAGGAATTCCAAGGAGGCTATGGAAATGATCCATTTCATTTCATGTGTTAGCACACCAGGTGCGTTAAGGGCTCGAACAATGAGTGTGCATGAGTGCCTAGAGCAGGCTGGGCCTCAGACACCCCGGGGCTACAAGCATGAAGTTTCATCTGAGATGTCTAGGAAGTTGGTGATGTTTTGAAGTCTTGGGGTCCCGGAGACCACACAAAAGGGGGGGGTCATAGCCCCCGGATCCCTGTGACTTGTGCTTATAAATGTGAAACAGATGTGCCAGAGCCGTTCGTCTGGTTCGCACCTCGGGGTTGTTCGTAAAATTATCCTCATTTTGCCCCAGATTCCTCGATACTAGAGGATGAGTTTGCGAGGTACGTGACAGCAAGTCGAGCGATGACCACTTTCGGGTGAGAATTACATGACAATGCGTCGACGATCAGTGTAGAAGACGGAGCAGAACAACACCGTGTGATCCAGAGAGCAAGAATAGTTGTAGAAACATAGTTTAGTCCGAATGTACCATAGCCAGCAGTTGACGTGGCTCGAGGGCGAGCCACAAGATTGTGTTAGGGGCCTGTTGGCAGGAGGTTTGGTAGATTGCTATCGTAGCATCTCCGATGCTGCAACAAGGAAAATGATGGCGCGAATGGCAAGAAGATGATGTGAATGGCGAGGAGCAGAAGATTAGTTATGTATTTTGGGTCAATTGTACCATGGAATGCGGGTTTTGGGTCATTTGGACCACACATTATGTAATGTTGAGTCAGTTATACCGCAAAATGCGGGTTTCTGGTCGGTTTTGTACCAAGTTAGTTAGATATTAGGTCACTTGTCCAAATGTCGGTTAGGAAATTGTTAGTAAGTGGAAAAGCATTGTAATGGCAGAAGCCTATATATAGATAAGAGTCATAGGTATTAGGGGAGAAGAGAAGAGAGAGCTAGAGGTGGAATCAAGGGGAAAAGAAGCGCATGTTTTGGTTGTTTCTACGCATCTGTGAGATATTGCCAAGACCTGATCTTGAGGAGATATTGTATCTAGGGTTTTGCAGTAATAATATGATATGATGAAACTGTTCTGGTGCAATTCCTGGGTTCTTTCTATTTATTTATGGTAATGCAATGTCGCACTTCATGAATAATGCTATGTTTCCTTGATGCAATGTTGCCTTATTGTTATTCTTGCGATGATAATGAATGCTGCGATTGAATAATGCATTATGAACACACGTCAAATGTTTGAGATTCCTGTTTAGTATTGCAATAGATTTAGTTCATGTAGCCTCAACTTTCCTCCTTCCTCGGTGGAAACATGGTTCCGTCTGCTCTTCCTAGATGCCTCGGGTGAGACCTCATCTACTCTACAAGTGTTGCTGGGCGGGATAAAACTTGTCCGAGCCGGTGCCCAGGGAGACTGCGGCATGTGTTGACAGTAAGTGGAACCCCTATCGACTTGAGTCGCATTGGTCAACACATGTTGTATAATTGAATTTCATGTGTGGTGTTGATGTTATGACATGTGCCACTTGTGGGGTGGTGTCACCTATTTACATAAAACACACTATCAAAAACTAGTTGATTCTACACAACTGTGTGTGATGTTGATGTTGTGACATGTGTGACTTGTGGGGTTGTGTCGCTATTAAAATAAAACACACTATCAACTACTTGATTCTAGACATTATTGGATTCACTTTCAATGATATCCATTAACTGCAATATATTCCTATTAGAGTTAATTCATGCATTACATATTGTAATAAAGTTCATTTTGTAGGGTAAGCTAGATTAGTATATTCTACTATTAAGATTATCACAAAATATTCATGTCGACATTTCAAGGTACCGAATTAAATTCCATCATTATGGAAATAAATCTCTATATTCCACAAATTGATATTCCAAATGAAACATGCTAGAGAGATCATAAAACCTAAATTAGTATAATTATTGATAAATATATGATCAGCCATACATAGGGTAGCTAACATGCGCCACATTGAATGTGTATTTATAAAGACGAGTTGTAACATTTTATGTTTCTTCAAGTTCCATTTTGGCAACATTGGTTGTTGGGAGAGTGTCAAAGAAGCATCCCAAAGTTGCTCCCAAGGTTTTTAAACCTAGTGCTCTCAGACTTGGACTCTTCCATGAGGACATTGTTAGACAATGTAGTGTCTTGTTCTATGTGATCCATGACCCAATAGGGACATTTCAATAGTCTTCCTCTTCTATCTCCACGTGTCTCTCTAATTCATGTGCAAGGTGCAGAGGTGTTTCCTTTTAGCATGTAGCCTTCAAATGATGTGTAGCTTTTTATCTTGTTATCTTTAGTGTATATGTTATTTTGTTTACTTCTCATAGTCAGTAGTTTAACTTATTTTAGCTTATGCTTTTCCTTTTAGCGTGTAGCTTGTAGGAGTTTCTAGTGTACTTCTACAGTTTATCATTAGTGTTTGTAATTTTAGTCCCATTTTGGTCTTTTGAAGGAAATAATAACAATCTCTTATGTTATCGTATCATTGATCGTCCTTGATCTTTTATATATCTTTGGAAATGCTTTGACATTCTAAAGAAATGGAAAAGATTTAAAATTCTATGTTTAGATTTAGAAAATTTTGTTGCGGAAACTCTAAAATTATCCATTGCATTACAAGCAGAATACATACTATGCAAATGGAGCAAAATATGAAGAAATTATTTTGTAGGATTCATTCTACTTGGGCGAATTTGTTAAAAAAAAGTGGTGCCATTCTTCAAAAGATATAATATCCATGCCAAATCTCAAACTCCACCATGATGTACAGTGTCACAATCACAATGCAAAACCATGTGCATGTTCAAAATGTTTTTGCACTTGTTTGTGCCCTAGATTCAAAATTTGCTGACCCTTTTCCTATTAGTTTGTTTCCAAAACACACCTAAAATGCACCAACTCTATAGAACCTCTTATCCTCAAGGCCTACTTGTAAACCCTTTGTCTCTTTAGTTGCTTCATCCATAACCTTTTCTTTTCATGTGTCATTATTCCATTTCCATGATCTATCATTACTCATTTCAATCCACATTCCCTAACTTTCACTTACCTAAGTTTCATGTCTTAATTTGTGTCACCCACTATGAAAAAATCATTTCTTCTTACCATCTCCCTAGTGCTTCTCACAACTTAATCTAAACCAAGCCAAATACATGTAACTATACTTAAATTATGTCCCACAACCAATCTAGTATAGTTTGCGCATGCTCTTTGGTTTCCCTTTTAGGGATCTCTACAACCTTCTATTACACAAATTCATTTACCTATGAAATTCATCTTGTTTGAACCTCAATAATCACACTCTACATTGTTTTTTTTCTTACCAATCCTATTAAACCAATCATGTTGTGGTAACTCTAAATTCAAGTTAAGAAAAGTTAACGACTAACACATTCCCTCATAAATTTCAAAACCCCTATATGTGTTACACCAACATGAAGAATTGTGTTGTGGATTCATATGGTGGAACAATGATGTTTTAGAATAGATAAATAAGAAACTCGAGATTTCAAGAAATGGTAAGAAGACGTTAATCGCAATAAGTTCAATGGAATTGAGTATCAAGGTAATTGAAGATGCTGATCAACATTGAATTAAATGTAAGAGTACACCAATGTCTAAAGGATGATATGAATATGTTCCCTTGAATAAAAAAATAGATAATTGTATGCAATAGATCTTGAAATAGACGTCAATAAGAAGCTCATCTCCAACAAGGGAGTTTAAATTGATCAAGGAAATTCAACATGCCACATATCATATAGAATGTTTAGTTCATGACCATTTCTTCCCAAATTGAAGTTAGAGTTTTAATTTTAATGGGAAGAATTTCAAGCTAAGTGTATATGTGTAGGATGTGTTGTGTTATTTTTAGGCATAAATTGTACATTCTAACACATTTTTGTGGGGTCCAAGTTCATGACTTGGAGAGATTTTATGGTTAATTTAATACAATCAGGAAAATGTGCAACTATGAGTTTGTTGATTTTCTTGGTTAAGGGTTTCCATGATAAATCTTTGTATGTGTGTCATTGTTTCTATTTTTTGTTTTAAGATTATATTAGCATTGTCTTTCTTGCATAGATTTATCATACTCTTTTCTAATTACCATATGGATAAACCAATTTGAAAGATATTTCAAGGTCACCCCCACTCAAGGTGAAGATGAGAATATCTCAATAGAATCAATATACTTAGAAGGTGTCTCCTACCACAAGTTTATATGGTGGGACAACAAAACTAAAGTCCCATATTTAAAGTGAGAGATGTTTAAATCAAATTTTGTTAAAATATTTCATGACAAGGAAAAATAAGGCAATGATCTTTGCCACTCTAACTCACCTTCACTAGAGAGAATTTATTGGGTATATAATTATGAATTGGAGATATTGGCTATTCTAATCTTAAACTTGGACAATGATAAAAGCTAAAAATGTGTGTTGAATAATTAGAAAGATAAGTACAAAACAAAACATAAATGTGGAACATAGCCTCATCATATAATCTCAACCCAAAGCTAAGATGATATAAAATGAGCTCCCCAACCAATAAAAATAATCATGCTCTGTGAAAGATAGACCCAATATATACCATTGCATACACATGATGAAAATCAAAGACCAAATTCAAAATCCAAGAAAAATATACAAAATAAATACTACAAATGCAAGGATAATTGGATCCTAGGGAAAAATTACAAGACCAAGGAAATGTATCACTCCAAAATCATGAATGATGAGGAAGTGGGAATCTTTACTTCCAACTTATATGAAGAAGACAAAGAAGAAAACACTAATGATATCATATTTGAATTGTGTTAATGGAAAAGGATGCCTGAAAATATCATTGGTAGTTATAACTGTCATGACTCAAACATTGAAACACAAAAAATATGATGAATAAAACTTTCCCAATAACTTACCAACAGCTATGGCATAAATCCCTTAAACTTAGCCTTGATTCTCAGAGGGTTAGTGAAAAAAACTAATGTAATTGTACTTTTGGACTCAAGAAGTACATACAACTTCATTGGTATCAATATTGTAAAGATGTTGAATCTACTTGCATATCCAAATAAAGTTATTAGAGTTGAAATGGTAATGAGCACAAAAATAGTCATGTCAATAGGAATGGAAGTGGTATTCAATGTTGATTCATTGATTATATTAGGTACATACACTACCAATATACAAGAGTAATTCATTAAAATCATCTGTTAAGGAAAATGTACAAGTTGTACAATGATATTCCAAAACGACTGCTTCATGGATAGAAAGGACACTAAACTCCAAAATATCTCCAAATTGCATAAACAAATATCTCGAGAGAAAAGAAGGAAAAAAACCAACATATAAGTTTCTGACCCAAACAACCAACTGGAACATCCTAGAGGATTATGCATGATGGTTCTATTACCTATTATAGTAGATTTGCAAATTGATTCATATAGTTAAACACAATTAAACATAATACAATGTCACACAACACATCAACACATTACAGAGAAATTACCTTGGAAAACCTTCTCTTTGTTAAATTTTCAGAATTTACTTCAATCTGATCTAGGATCTTAACTGGGAGAACAACATGTATAGCAAATCTATAGCATATCATTCATGGAAACAATAATGCAAGCACAGAAGAGACACCGAGTTTACTTGGGGAAAACCATAAAGGTGAAAAACCCCAATAAATTCCTCAGAGATAGATAGAGCAATGATACAACCAGAATATAAGAGATAGTCTTCTCCTGGCAGCAAAGCCTCCTCCTCCACAAGTGCGCCACTCTCCACAGTGTGAGTGAGAGAATAGAATGTGTAAAATGAGAGAGACGCACTCTCTATTTATACACTAACTTGACTTGACCTTTACTCAACTAGGTCGGCCTCAACTTAACCACTTAACATAATGCTAACTGGGCCGAACCCCACTAGGGTGGTCTAATAACCCTTTGACCCACATGGCCAACCCCCAATAGGGTGGTCTAATAACCCTTTGACCCACATGACTTATACAGGGCCGACCCCAACAAGGTGGTCTAATAACCCATCAAGTATAAGTTACGACACTTACAATATAAATGACGACACTTCCGTATAGAGGAATAATAACATCTCTATAGGAATACAATATACATATATGTGAAATACACAGATGAAATACATTCCGATGTTACATATACATCAACACTCCCTCTTAACTAGGAAGGTATTTCTCGACATAGTTCTGCTAAACAAGTCTTCTTCTTGGGATCATCATCAACGATGCATCGTCATCATCATCGTCACTGCTGCTGCTATCTCAACCAATCTTTGACTCTACTTGTCATAGGAATTTCTACAGAGCCAGTACTTTTTCATACTGGATGTAGGCCCACCACCTGCAGGTCTTCATCATCACTGACCATACTGTGGAATTCTCAGGACTTATTACGTGCGTCACAAAACCTGGCTGCAGCATCCCAGGCTATTACGAGCACATAGCTCTACCTGTAGGATCTCCCAGGAGCACATTACATGTGACCCATCACAAAACCTGGCTGAAGCATCCCAGGCTGTTACGAGCACACGGCTCTACCTGTCGGATCTCCCAGGAGCACATTATATGTGATCTCACCACAAAACCTGGTTGAAGCATCACAGGCTGTTACGAGCACACAGCTCTACCTGTCGGATCTCCCAGGAGCACATTACATGTGGTCTACCACAAAACCTGGCTGAAGCATCTAAGGCCTTTTTCATCCTGTCTAGATCTCCCAAGATCAAATTACATGTGGTCATGGAAAAACTTGGCTGAAGCATCTGAGGCCTTTTTCATCCTGTCCAGATCTCCCAGGAGCAAATTACATGCCATAGGACAAAACCTCGAAAGAGCATCTGCCAGATATCCCAGGGCACAAATTACATGCCATAGGAAAAACCTCGAAAGACTATCTGCAAATCTCCCAGGGCACAAATTATATGTCCTCCCAAGCAAAACCTCGAAAGAGCATTTGCTAGATGTCCCAGGGTACGAATTACATGCCATAGGCAAAACCTCGAAAGACCATCTGCAAATCTCCCATGGCACAAATTACATGCTTACCTGCACAACCTGTTCCACGGCCACAGAGTATCATCTAATACTCATCATACATCATCCTGATGTACACATGATCACCCTGATCATCATCACTACAACATCCTACTGCATGTCATCTGGAGAAGCTCGTCATCCATAATCATCCTGATCATACAATGCACCCATCTGATGCACACCAAGTATCTACCTGATACATATCATCATACATAGTGTATCCACTTGATACATAGATACATGATCCACACAATGTATCCATCAACATACATGATCTACCTGATCATACTTGATACATATCAATATACATGATCTACTTGATCATACAATGTATCCACCTGATACATATACATATACATGGTCCAAGCATCCAACATGATGCATATACAAAATACATACAAATGATCCTACTAATCATATCCAGCATCCAACATGATGCGTACATACATATACATGTTCCCACTGATCATATCCAGCATCCAACATGATGCGTACACACATATACATATAAATGATCCAACTGATCATATCCAGCATCCAACATGATACATACATACATATAAAAATGATCCAACTGATCTTACACAACAGAAAACAGAACATCCTCCTGATGCTCATCATCCAGCGCTTACATCCATAGCCATGTGAAGGATCCTCCTTCCAACATGCTTGGAATGGCTTCAACAAATGTGTCCATCACTTCTTCCTTGAAGTGTCCTCGATCTGAAGAATGCCAAGCCTCTCTCTGAAGTACTCAAACTTCACCCTGGCTAGTGGCTTCGTCAGCACATCTGCAATCTGCTCATCCGTCGCAATGTACAGGAGCTTCACAGCTCCTCTCTGCACCATATCCCTGATATAGTGATATTTGATCTCTATGTGTTTTGACCTGTCATGAAACACTGGGTTCTCGGATAGCTTCACACAACTCTGGTTATCACAGAAGATACCAGTAGCATCCAACGGGAGATCAAATAACTCAGACAGTAGCTTCCGTAGCCATACTGCCTCACAACTAGCTGAACAGGCTGCAACATACTCTGCCTCAGTTGTACTCAGTGCTATGCAGGACTACTTCCTGCTGAACCAAGAGATCACACCTGATCCCATACTGAACCAGCACCCAGATGTGCTCTTCCTATCTGCAGCACTACCAGCCCAATCTGAATCAACATATCCCTGTAGGTTAAACTTTTGATTCACTTCATACTTGAGCCCAAAATCCACTGTACCCTTCAGGTACCTCAGAGCATGCTTTACAGCAACCAGGTGAACACTCCTCGGATCCGTCAGGAACTGGCTCAATGTGTTCACAGCAAAGCAAATATCTAGTCTCGTGTTCGTCAAGTACATCAAGGACCCAATCATCTGACGATACATAGAGGCATCAACTGGATCAGATGAAGCATCACATAGAAGCTTCAGATTTGATGCCATATGTGTGGCCATGGTCTTGCAATCCATCATCCTGAATCTCTTTAGGATATCTACTGTGTACTTCCCTTGACCAAGGAAGATCCCACCTGCACTCTGCCACACCTCTATACCTAGGAAATAGTGCATCATTCCCAAATCCTCAACTCGAATTCGGCAGCAAGCTTCCACTGCGTGTCAGTAATCAATCTATCTTCACCTGTAAAGGTTTCAGATCCGAAAACTTCGCCAAAACGGATTTATAGCGAAAGTGCTACGATGACTGGTTTTTTCTATATCAAGCCCTAGCATCGTAAGTGCAACAAGTGTCATACATGCCATATCGTGCCTTCTTTCAGGCTAGCACTGATACCATGTTAAATTTTCAGAATTTACTTCAATCTGATCTAGGATCTTAACTGAGAGAACAACATGTACAGCAAATCTACAGCATATCATTCATGGACACATTAATGCAAGCACATAAGAGACACCGAGTTTACTTGGGGAAAACCATAAAGGTGAAAAACCCCAATAACTTCCACACAGATAGATAGAGCAATGATACAACCAGAATACAAGAGATAGTCTTCTCCTAGCAGCAGAGCCTCCTCCTCCAAAAGTGCGCCACTCTCCACAGTGTGAGTGAGAGAATAGAATGTGTAAAATGAGAGAGACACACTCTCTATTTATACCCTAACTTGACTTGACCTTTACTCAACTAGGTCGGCCTCAACTTAACCACTTAACATAATGCTGACTGGGCCAAACCCCACTAGGGTGGTCTAATAACCCTTTGACCCACATGGCCGAACCCTAATAGGGTGGTCTAATAACCCATCAAGTATAAGTTATGACACTTACAATATAAATAACGACACTTCCGTATAGAGGAATAATAACATCTCTATAGGAATACAATATACATATATGTGAAATACACAGATGAAATACATTCCGAAGTTACATAGACATCAACACTCTTGGGGAAACCCAACAAACCAGTGAGCCTTCCACTCATCTATTAATCAAACACTCATAACAGATGTTAACAACCGTGAGTTTCTATACCACAAATCACACTTCATTACATGATCATGTTACACACACTTGCATAGCCATTACACCTTATTTATAGATGCAATACAACCAACTTCTCATTAATGACAATCCATAACTTCCTAAATACTTTTGGTTATTTTGTTATAGTTGACTTGGCTAGGTAAACTTTGGTCAATTTCCCATTGATCTTTGGTTGTTCCGTCAACTTCCCGTCGACCAGTTGTTTGCCTTCAACTAAAAAACTATTACATTTGATTAGTCGACTAGGTCTCCACCATTTGTCAATTCTGAATCCAATCAACTTATACCAGTAGATTATCGACCTTTCCAGTCGATTTACATGCAAAGAATATAGCATTCCTAACATTCTCCCACATATTGTCTTCTTTGCATAAACAAGATATTTAGAAGTTCAATTCATTCTAGCAGGGCTAACAATCCCACCTTTTCCGTACACCAAGAAAACTTCTATGTGCTTAATGACTTGGTTAATGAGTTTGCAACATTCTTTACCGTGTCTACCTTTTCCATTAACACCTTCTAGTTCTCCACAATCTCTCTCACAAAATGGTATTGAACATCAATGTGTTTCATCTTTGAATGATATGTTGGATTCTTTTCCAGGAAGATTGCACTCTAACTGTCACAATCCAAACTAACAACATGTTGATCAAACCAAACATATGAACACAATCTCTACAACTAAACAAATTCCTTACATGCATGAGTATCTTCCATGTATTTATCCTCAGTAGTCGATAGTGCAAAAATGGAATTCCTCCTACTCATCCAATTGACTGCTCTATCAAATAAATTGAACACATAGCTATTGGTTGACCATCTGCTGTCGATATCTCCATCCTAGTCAGAATTGACAAATCTATGCATATTGATTTCCTTATTTTCCTAAGATTTTCCTTCATAACAGATTTCATAATCTGTCGTTCCCGGCATATACCTAAATACTTTCTTAACTGTGATCTAGTGCTCTTAATCAGGTGTTGACATACACATGCTCATTACTCCCATTGTATGGTAAATATTGGAATAAGTATAGACCATAGCATACATCAAAATACCTATAACACTAGCATAGGGAACATGTAACATGTACCTTATTTATTCTAGTGCATTAGGACACTTTTCAACATATAACTTGATTCCCACCAGAATAGGGCCCTCAACTGGTCTACTCTACTGCATGTTGAAATGTTTCAAAAATTTATCAACACATTTGATCTAACTTAACCATATCCTTCTACCTGCATTATCTGTCTAAATTTCCAATCCAATAACAAAATTTGCTACTCTGAGATCCTTCAAGTTGAACTTGCAGGAAAACTATAGTTTTACTTCCATGTTATTTCCAACCAACAACATGTAATCAACATACACAACTACATATATGAAATGACAATAGACTTTTTTTCCCATAAATGGAATAACCATCCTAACTTCTGACAAACCCCAGCAGCTAGATATAGATATCAAAATTTTGATACCACATGTTGTGGGAAAATTTGCACAAAGGTGTGCAACCCCTCCCACTTTGGGGGAAATCCTTTGAGGTTGTCAACAAGGCTCATTATTGTGTTATAAAAAGAAAATGTCAGTGACTCAAAACTGATCTCACAAGGTTCTTGATAGAAAAAATAAACAAAATGAAAAAAAAAACCTTGAAAATGTCTTGAAACAAAGCAAAGGAAGTGAGAATATGCAAACCACAACAAGAAGCAAATGGTAGAACCAATTTAGATTACCCAATGGTCAATATTGTTACATGTACTGCCACCTAGGAGGTGTGGGCTTCAAGGGAATCCAACAATATCCCTTAGGGAGGTCCTAATTTTTGTCCACACTAAATGCTAATAACTTGAAATAACAAATGGGAGAAACACTTGCTCCTTAGAGGAAGGTGGGAAGGGAGCTTGAAGAACGATAGTAGGAATGGGAAGAGGTGGAAAAAGTTCCAACACAATTCTAGCATCATAACCTTCCTTTAGTTTTCTCTTATTAGATGCATGCCCATGACTTCCTTTTATAGGCCAAGAGGTGGCTGAGAAACACCTAGATCCAAGTGTGAACCCCATCACCTCATGAAGTAACTCCAAAGTACACAAAGGGGGTTATTCAATGCTCTCCCATCATATGAAGATACAAGTTCAAATTTTTGTTGTCTAAGAGCCTTAATGAGCCTTCAATGCACAGCAAGTAGCTAAGATCTTTCCATTTTGACAATCACGTGGATATCGAAGGAAAATCTATGATAGTCTCGCGTGGGCACATAACTGATAAGAAACGCAGTAGTGCGAGCCATCATGTATGTAACTGCGCTACCTCTTCTTTTGACCATTTTTTTTTTGCTTTGGACTCATGATGTTTGTTGGATCTGATGAGGATGTCTTCGGTGGGCTGCATGTTATATGTCAATGATTCCTTAATGCAAGATTAGCCAAAATGTTGCATGTGTGTGAATTTTAGGTGTTAATAGATGCCCAACAATGTATGAGGTTTGAAGGGTACTATGGAGCCAATAATGCATCATCGTTTATTTTGTATTCTCTCATGTTCTTTAAATTTCTCAATTGAGTGTGGATGGAAGGTTCCCTTGGGCAGAAATTGTTGGAGATAATTGGTGAAGTTGTAACAAAGAATATTGTTTTATACAAACGAGGTGGGAATACCCATACTCATGAAAATCTATCAATATGACTACAATAAGAGGATACAGAGGGGTAAAATCAAAATATTGTTGGTACATGAACGGAGATGGATTCAACCCATGTAAGAGTGAAGAACTTGAAAATGCTATGACAGGTGTCAAAGAAGTGGGACAGTCGATGACCATGATAAACCTACTAGGGTGGGGGACTGGAATACTGGTGAATTGGCTGGGCAGAGAACTTCACTGTACTACTTCTACCATAATTTGCAAATGTGAACATTGCTACCTTCAAAACATATGGCCCTTCCCAATTGGATAGATGTGTTGACGTCGAGCATAGGAGAGACCAATAGGTTACAGAGCATTGATGAATCTCCCCACTTAGTTTGAGGTGATCCCTTATATTTATTGAAATGGACCCTGAAGGTACAACTTCAACTACTACAACTCTCAAAATATGGGGATTTGATGTCGATAAGAGCTGAAGTACATGGTAATACAAGGATCTTATCCTGAGAACCAAGATCATTTTGTAACCAACTATAGGAATGAAAAAACTGACACAGGACAAGCTGAAAAGCATGGGGCTTAAAACTTCCTTTGATCAATGTCAATTTCATGAGTGACTGGAAACATCAATATTCAAATAAGGGACAAAGTGTAATTGAGTGAAACAAACTAAAGATGAAGGTATTTTTTGGAGATGTGACACTGAGGGTGGTGGTGACTAACAAAACTGACAACGCTGGGGATAATCAGACTCAACGACATCGATCAAAGAATACCATGGGTTGCTTCCAAAATAATAGTGATGTTCCCATGGTTTTGAGTGGATTGGGGAACTTATTGTACATAATGAATAATTGGTGGGGTAACCACAATTTTGAGGGTGTCGGGGGACCAACTTGATGATGGGTGGGATTCTCGCAGTTTTGGGTGAATTGGGGAATCAATTTAATGATGGGAGAATTTCCTACGGTTTTGAATGCATCGGGGAACCTTTTCCATGATGTGAGGGTTTTTTTTCAAATGCGAAGATGGGTGCCCCGTGAATCAATGACATGCATATTGTTCCTGTAGGAATAACTGAATAGAATTGGGTTCTCTAGAGGGTGGGGGCCCCATTGTTGTCTTCGTGGAGGTGATGATACAAAGAATATTATAGATGTTATATTTCTCATGGAGGTATGAGTGGTCAATTGTGATTCATGATCATAATATGTGCCAAGGAATCTAATGGTATTGACTATTGAAGGTGGGGGAGTAAATGCACAACTATAAAATGATGAACTATGGGTTAATATTTTCCAGCTAGATTAGATTCCTTGGGCTTGTGGGGGTTCTATATCATGGGTGCCAAATCATGACAGCGATACAATGGTGTGAACTGCCATGGTAGAAATATGATATCCTCAGTACTGACATTGATGGCACAACATTACTGGGAATGAGGACCCTATGGTTATCAGTAGGGTTGTTGGTAAGTGCAATGTAAACAGAGGGGAAATGTTGCCTATATGGTTTTGAGATGATTCCTGCGCGGCCATTACTTAAAGGGTTGAAATATCGCTTTTCTTGGTCATTTTCTTACACACATGATGTAGATAACCAATTGTAATAGAGATCTCGAGAAAAGTATTGACAATGTAGAAAAAAGAACCACTAGCATAGTGCACTTGTGGATTGTACCTGAATGAGGGATAGAAACAATTTAGGTACAAATTGTTGACAGGGATGTTGAGGGTGATTTCTTTAGGATCTATTAAGATATATTCCCATTTGGGTAGGCATTGCTTGATGATGTAGGGACCTATCCATTTAGATACAAATTTACCTGGTCTAGGTTAGGTGTCATTTTTGTCATTGAAGACTAGGACAAAGTCTCCCTCATTAAAGGTGAGAGTTCAGACTTGACGGTCATAATGCACTTTTGAGTGCAATTTTATGGCCTCGTTTTGTTGGAGTGAGTCCCTTATTTATTCATCAAGGTGTTCCAAAGTAAACAATCATTTCTCAAGAGTCAGAGTGTTGAGTAAGAACTCTATAGCTTATTGGAGTGTAGGTATTTGGCATGAGTTATATGATGAATGACACACACACACACACACACACACATATATATGCTTTGTTGGTGTATGCAAGACCAGACAGATGGTTGAGTGTGCCTAAATTAGGGATAGAAACATTTTAGGTAGAACTCATTGGCATGGTTGTTGAGGGTGATTCCTTTAGGATCTATTAAGATATATGTGCCTTTGTGTAGGAATTTCTTGACGACATAGGGTCCTATCCATTTAGATACAAATTTACCAAGTCTAGGTTAGGTGTCCTTTTTGGCGTTGAATACTAGGACAAAGTCTCCCTCATTAAAGGTGTGATGTCATACTTGGCAGTCATAGGGAACTTTTGAGCGCAATTTCATGGCCTCATTTTGTTGGAGTGAGTCCCTTATTTCTTCGTCGAGGTGTTCCAAAGTAAATAACCATTTCTCAAGAGCCAGAGTATCGAGTAACAACTCTATAGCTTATTGGCATGTAGGTATTTGGCATGAGTCATATGATAAATGACACACACGCGCGCACACACACACACACATATGCTTTGTTGGTGTATGAAAGGTCAGACAGATAGTTGATGTATTATATTCTAGTCCACAACATCGTTTGCAACATGGTCAGTGAATGCATTGGTTTTTCTGGGGAAATGCGTGAATGTGATGGTTTCAAACTATCGTACTAGGACACACACTCACAAAATTTACGAAAGAGGAGTGGGTTGAGGACACATAATACATTGTTGAGATGGGAGACAACTAATTGGGAATCTAGGTGCGCGTGTAGATGACATATGTCAAGGTGGATGAAATCACTTAAATCCAAATGACTACATCATATTCTGCTTGGTTGTTTGTCAATGCCCCCAGGAAAAAATCCTCCGATGTGTTAGAGAGTTTGAGATGGGGTATAATTACCCAAGCAGTCAATGTTGTATTTTTTGACCAACTAATTGTGCCATATGCAAAGCCAACATAGCTAACTGAGTGAGAGACCATCTACATTCCAAACAAAGGATGGTCTTATTCTCAATCAAAAGGGATCGAAAAAACTAAGAATAAAATGCTACATTGTTCATTTTAATGGGTAAACGGGCAATGTAAAGGGTAAAAGATGGTTTCACCTTTTGTGTCAGTGAGGTCCTCCTAATGTTGGAACTTCAAGCTATATCTAGGTGGTAGTATGCTCTTATGTATTAAAAAGTGTCCAACATTTGGAAGGATATCCCATAGTGTCTTAGGAGCTAGGGGACGACTATGCTCATATAGACTAAAATTTTGGTGTTGTATCAATTTGAAGACTTTACAAAGAATCTACAAGAATATGAAAATTGCAAGAAGGAAATGTAGATAAAAAGGGCTTATGACTCATGGACAAATACTGACATTGGAAATTTTCTTTGAGAGGAGTTATGAAGAAAGAGAGAGAAAATTAGAGTGGAAACTAAAAGATTGTTGATATTTTAATGTTCAAATGAAGAGGAACAACACCTATGTATAAATGTGCCAGCTATATGCATAACTTAATTATTGCACTCAAATGAAGAGAAGCTTGAATACTTTGTGACATATATTTGTAAAGATGTTGTTTGATGAATGCCTTTAAAAATAAGTCTTGAATATGTGACAAGAATGAGAAGTGAAGATCACCAGGACAGAGCATCTGAATGTAGTGTTTATGCTTATAGACATAGACTACTTGAGGATTGTGTGAAGATGAAGTCAAGGCATAAGAACAGAGTTACAATAATGTTTCCAAGAGGGTTTGTTGCTAGAGGTTGACCATAAATAGGTAAATGAGAGAAGAAAAAACATACCTACAAGTTAAGGGTGGCAAGGCATTTCTTGGGAAAGAAAGTTGTAGCTTGCTTAGTAAGTATGTGAATAAGGAGGATTGGTGTCCTCATCAATTGACAAGTTGGTTCCTGCATAATTGAGTTGGTGCTCAAGAGGATTGGTGTCCTCTCAACAAGTTGCATCTTGTTGATCATAGGTTGAAGCCTGCCATTTTGGAAGTAGGTGCTTACAAGAGGATGGGCATCCTCACGGGTAGTAGCTTGTTGTAACAAATTGAAGCTGATTAATAAAATATATATATTCGGTTTTCTCCCTTATTGGATTTCCACGTCAAAGTTATTATTTATTGTCCATATGTCTCATACATGTGAATGCAATGATTTTTTGTGAATAATAATATGTTGGTATTTGTTGCAGCTATGTGCTTGATATTTAAATTTGTAAAAAGTGCTCAATACTGATTCACCCCCCCCCTCTCAGTATTGGTGAAAATTCCAACAACCCAAAGGCACTAGCTCAACCCAAATGCATTCACACATGACCCAAAGGTAAACCCCCTCCACAATTGTTCCCACCCATGCACTCATTGCCCATTATCCTACACAACACAAGGGATGGTAACCCCTTCTCTACTCCATAGTCCCTCAGGTTGTCTCCACATCCTTCTACCGCTCTAGCACAATCTGGCCAGGAAATCTTTGTGTCAGGGTTCTAGGTAGTCCAACTACAAGGAAAGCCTCAGTAATAGGGGAACCAATCCCAAATGCGCCAGTTTATCATGGTAATATATTCCAATTTATCAGGTTTCTTCCATATGTGTGAAGGTAGACTCAACGGTCAACTATCCATCTTCCTCAGTGAAAACATGCATCCCTCTCCATGCTAGAAAGAATGAGATTCTTCCAAATGAATTCTTCACACGATATATGCATGGTTATGGATTGGCAAGTGGATTCCCCAGAAGTATCCACTTTCTGCTTTTTAATCTCATTTAGGATAACTAATCCCATAATTAATTTAAGTGACACACCAAGGTTAATTTATTTAGTTTGGGGGAGAAGTGGTTGTTGCATTTATGCTTATTTGAGCACATTTACCTTGTTTATGGGCATTTTTATTCACATTCTTCTACAAAAGTGAAAAATTTGATTCAAGGATATCTTGCAAATGGTAAAATAGGTTTTTTATGAAACTTTGAGGGAAGAAGCATTATAGTAGGAAGATAAAACTTAGTATCTTTAAGCTCAATCTAGTTTGTAGTATATGAGAAAATGGTTAAAGAGACTGTTGTTACTTGTACAATGGTTTGTTGTTACTTCCACAATGATTTGTTGTTACTCCATTAGAATTGCTAAAAATCACTTGAGTATTACTTTTGAAGGTATGGTGGCTATGGAAATGAATCATAAGATTGTTAGGATGATCTAGGTGTGTTAACGGATAAATCCGTTGGTGCAGACACCAACCAATCTCCCTAATACAAATGGTTCGGATCTAGAACAAAGCAAAACAAGAATGAAAACCTTTGTGACTAGATATATCAAATTACTTGATTATGAAGAGTCAAGTCCATACCTTATATACTAAGGTCATCCTCGCATATTGAAGCTTTGCAATCCTGCTTGTTGATGAAGAGATTACCTACAACATATTCAAAAGGACAAAGACAAGAAACTACAAGATAACATGATACGTCTAAGAAATTGACCAAGGAGAACTACTATAAATGAAATTACGCATCATTTATGGGAAATCAAGACATTGATGCATTAATTAAAATAGAGGAAAGAATTATAACCAATGAAGCCTTGGTCTTGAGGATCCTTTCCAATGGAACCTTGCCTCAATTTTTCAATCATGGAAGAATGGATTCCTGGCTCAATTTATACAACATTTGGCTACCCTCATTTTCAATCCCCCTATCCCATGAAGAGGAGCTTCATTTATAGGCCAAAAGAGATGAGGAGGAAAGGAGAGGATTAGGGAGAAGGAGGAGGTTGTATCCTACTAAGCTGGGAGGTGAGGGATATCCACCCTATATGGAAGGGATAAGCCTCCACGAGGGTCTCCTTCGAGATAATTCTCGAGACTTCTCTTTTTTCCCTTCGTACAAGCATCGACACACCCTAGACACTAGCAACATGCGCCAGTGACGCGATTTGTAGTGTAGAAAGGTGCGTCTATCAGGAAAAACACACTTTGTTGTAAAGAAAGGTGCATTGGCTTCTCTAAACAGGGTTTTTACAGGGAGAAAACCTCATGACTCATCTTCCAAGGATTTTGTTCAAGTACTTTAGGTATTTGGGAAAGGATAAAGTGTACATGGTTCATAATCATGATGAGTACAAATTGTTTGTGTAACAAGGTGACCATGGAGTGAAGAAATCATATTGTTGGCATGGGGTTAGACCGCATGAATTGTGGAAGCCGAAAGTGACGAAAAGGAGTATTCATAGAAGAAAGGACCATTCATGGAAAATAAGGAAGCTGACGAAAGCACAAGTTATGGTTTAGTTAGACAGAATGGGTCAATTGGACCGTTTTGTAACCACCCTAGTTGTCTATAAATAGAATGGTGATTGTAAGCCTAAGGGAATCAAGGAATAGTTCGATCGATGGATGGTGTAATGTGATATTCCACATCTATGTTTTGCTCTGCCTTTGGCGAGTTTTGTTCTATTTGTATGGATCCACAATAAGTTGTTTGGAACTGTCCTTGCAAAGGTTGTACCTTAGGTTTTTGGAATGAGTTAATGCATGAAGATGTTCGGCTATGTCTCTTCTTGTGTTTATGTTTATGTTGAATGATGAATGCAACCTCAGTAATGCGTTATCCTTAATTTTTGTTGCTATTTGTAATATATGTTGATGATACAATGTTAGTGCGAATGTTGATTATACATTGGTAATGTGAATGAAGAATGTGTGTTTGAACTATTAAGCATGATGCGAAGATAAATATTTCATTTCTGTAGAGATAGAGTGATAATAGATGCATGTCCTCCCCCTAATGCGGAAAATAAGTTCCTACAGCCCCCTTAATCATCTCGGGTGAGACCTCACTCGCTCCGCAAGTGTTCCTGGAAAGGGTAAAACCTTTCTGGGTTGATGCTTAAGGGTGTTTGGTTGGTGTTTGTTGACAGTAGTGAGAAGTGAACTCCTGTCGACATAACTGTGTCAACAAATGGTTCTGTTGCGGGGACCTTGAAGAAGAAAGAAGAGGACATGCTGTGGCATTTGATGAAACCATAGATTCAAGATTGGTTTGATAGAAAGATACAAGAATTCGTAGAAGGAGAAACTCAGAACCCTGTGCAGACGACAAGCAATTGGTTGCAAAAGTATATTTATTCTGATATGCATGAGGTATTTTTCTTTGAATTTCCAGTATTACTACACGAGTGGTTGGCTCAACTGACATTTCAAAAGAAGAATTTCCAAGGGGGTGAACCTGACCATTGGACTCCAGAATTGATCCAGCAGTTAAAACAGGTTGACAATAGAGTATCAAGGGCTATTGACTTCAGGGTAGACAGTATTCTAGAGGAATGCATCATTGATTTTGTCGTCGACACAATCAAGTCATACAGTGACACAAAGAGAATTTTTTTCAAAGGACCTAGAGGGAGATTTCTACTATCGTTGAAGTTGTGGATTAAGATGCTCGTCTGTGAAAAGGGTATACTGAAGATGAATTCCAACGAGTAGAGATTGGTGTGCGAGGTTGTGGGTACCACGTGAATGTGGGTCTGATAGAAAAATGCGGGGTAGATGGACATGAGCGATAACGAATTTCTAAGGGAGGCTGAGGAATATTGTGGTACCTTAAGAAGTGGGATGAGATTCTGACGGCCAGAGAAGAAGAGGAGGACTGAGATTGAGAGACAGTCTCTTGAGGTGACCGGAATGGAAAACTATGAAATAGGACCACAAGGGACAAAGTGACCTTATTGCGATGAAGAAAGTGACCAGGCTACCCCTGAAGCCGAAGAGGGATGGAACCAAAGTTACAATGTACCCTCAACTCCGCGCATTACTCAGAACTTTGTAGAAAGAAATACAAGTTATTCGTAGTGTTGTCCAAAGTTTCAAAATAGTGGTAAAAGTAGTGGATCTGTAAATAACACTAGGAGCACAAGAATGGCAGGTGACGACGTAAGAATGCCAACTTTCCAGGGTAATGGGACTGAGGATCTTGAATAATATTGGTTTTTGTGTGAAGTGGTATGGAATGTGAAATAGGTACAGGATGAAGATATAAAAAATGGATAGCTAGTGACGATCCTAAGGGGCAGTGCGTTAGACTGGTTTATGAAATTTACCAAGGTACCGACAGCAAGTCCAGATAAAACACTATTGTAGATCAAGGAGGGAATGATTGATGAATTTAGAAGGGAGAGGAGCAATCCATCATGGACAAGAAAGGATTGCGGATACATTTTTCATGAAGGGAGAGGAGCAACCGTCGGTACAGTAACAACAACAATACAATCAACAGCACCCTCACTATCATACACAATCGCAATATGTTCAACTGAAATATCAACAACCGCAGTATGGTCAACCACAATATCAACAACTGTAGTATGATCAACCATGGTACCTGCCATACGTTCAACCGCGAGGAGACTTCAAAGGGGGGTTCTGCGGGGGTTGAGGTACCGGTGTTGGTCGAGGAGGAGCTTTTGGATGAGGAAGAGGGCAATCATATGTTACAATTGCGGTAATCCTAGGAATTACCAGAGGGCTTTCCTGAATCCACCCCCACAGTGCACTTACTGCAATGTAGCGGACCATGGTGTCGAGGACTGTCCTCAGCTTATCGCGAAGTGGAAAACTAAGAACCTTCCCCTGCCTCCACCAAATCAGAATCAGAACCAGAATCCACCACCGACTGTACAAAAGATATCAGTGGAGGTAAGAAGTCGAACTATGAATGTTGGAGTAGTGACAGGGGAAGACAGGCCATAGTCGAGTGTCTGACCGAAAATGAGAGAATAAGTCAAATTCGATGTGGAAGCAGAAAGGGAGACTTTCTTGAAAGCACAAGAGGCAATGAGATAGATGAGGCAGCCACTTACCAACCAGAAAGAATTCACTTATGACATGCCGTCGATATTCGACACGACAAATTCACAGAGAAAGACTAACACCTTAAGAGCCTTCCTGGATAGTTTCCTGGAGATGGGAAAAGATTAGGATGCATTGGCAAAGATATCCATCCTGCAACATCGACAGAAGGGTGTATGATAGGATCAGGCAGTCAATCGAGTACATAAGATGAATAAAGGAAGATAAATGAGGATGTCCACACAAATCAGAGTATTTGATGTCGACTCCATCATTTTAGACCTGGGATCAAATGTAAACATTCTGACAAAACAGACCCAGGAAACGATGGGGAAACCATAGTCGACATGGTCCCCGGTACAATTACGACTAGAGAATCAAAGTAAGGTCACCCTGATTGGTCGATTATGCCAAGTCCCAATCGAAATAGAAGGTGTGAAGAACCTGCAAGAATTTATTAATGAAAGTACACGAGATAGTAGAAATAACAGAACTCATAATCACTTTATTGATCGCATGCCACTTCAAGGGGGAAACATCCTTTGAACAAGCTCAATACAAATAACTTCACGGTACCTTCTTTGGCCTCAACACACACTTGTAAACTAAGTCTATGCCCAATAATATGGGTCAATACCATGGGCTAATACAAACTATGGATCAACAAATACTACGGGACGACTTGCAAATCATATGCATCCAACAACAATATACTAACAAAGTAAAGAGAAGGGTTGACACGGGTTCCTAACATCCCCTCTCCCTTAGAAAAATCTTTGTCCTCAAAGCTTTAGATGTGGAAATTGATGCAGAATCTGAAGGAGTGGTTCCCCTATAACATCCTCGGGTTGCATTCCGGGCCACTAAATTAATGCCTCTATGATAGAGTGAGAGAGAAGCTGATGCCTTTTGAGTTTCAGGGAGGATTATTTGGAAGGCTATAGACAAAGAAGAACCATATCAACTGCGTGAAAATGGCACTCAGAACGGTGTTGATCGGTGTGTTGTTTCAGTCGAATTCTTTCCATGTGAAGATTGTCCTATAGAATGAGAAGAATCTAATTGTAGTTTCGAAGAACCGAGTCAATTGCCTGAACTGGGGAACTGATGAGGGTGTATGGAAGAAGAATTGGCGATGCCTGTCCATAGAATGCTTCATATGGTGTTGGCACGGGATAGATCCACGGGAAGTGCAAAAGCCGACAGGTGCGAAAGGGTCATTCCGCGAAACAAGGATCATTCGCAGTATTCACATTAGCACAAAGAATTGTTAGATTAGTTGAGTCGGTCATGTGGACCATTTTGTAATAAGATAAAAGCATATAAATAGAGTAGGATTGTAATCCTAAGGGCATCAATTTTTTGGATGATCATCCTATCTTCTGGGTTCGGTTTGTATCCACGATATGATGTCTTGACAATTTCTGCGAGGTTTATTCCGTAGTTTTGGTGAATGAATGGAGATGTTCGGTTATGGTGTAATATATATCTTTAATCTTATGAAATGATGAATGAGAACTATGTTATGTGAATGTTTATATTGGTTGATGTGAATATGTCGTAGGAGTAATGCTAATCTGAATAAGTATGCTGAAAATGTTGTTCCGAATGTTTATTGAAATCTGCGAATGATAAGTTAATAGGATGTTGTCATTGTTATAATCTATGGTTAGTACGAAGGTAATGTGTGCATATCCTCTACACAACCATGGAATCTTGGTTCCAGCAGCCCCCTTATCCATCTCAGGTGAGACTGCACTTGCTCCGCAAGTGTTGCGAGGAAAGGTTACACCTTTCCGGGCCGGTGTATAAGGGAGTTTGGGTTGATAGTTTGTTGGCGACAGTATGAAGTGAACCCCTATCGACATACGTTGCGTCAAAAAATGGTTCTGTTTTCAGGACATTAAGGAAGAAGAAAAGAGGATATGTTGTGGCATCCAACAAAACCAGAGATCCAAGAGTGGTTCGATAAGAAGGTGGAGGAATTCGTAGAAAGCGAGAAGTGAGATCCTAAACAGACAACGACCAGTTGGTTAGAGAGATACATCTACTCGGACATCCACGAAATATTCTTCTGTGAATTCCCGGTGTTGTTGCATGAATGGCTAGCACAACTGACGTTCTAGAAGAATCACTGTCAAAAGAATGAACCTGACTATTGGAACCCAAAGTTGGTGCGACAACTGAAGCAAGTTGACAACAAAGTGTCACGAGCTGTTGATTTTTGGGTAGACAGTATCCTCGAAGGATACATAACTGAGTTCACAGTAGACACCATCAAGTCATACAACGACGCCGAAAGAAACTTCTTCAAGGGGCCAACAGGAAGATTTTTGTTATCATTAAAACTGTGGATTAAAATGCTTGTCTGTGAAAAAAGGATATTGAGGATGTCTTCTGACGAGTAGAAGAATTGGTGTGCGAGGGTGAAGGTATCGCATAAATGTGAGTCTGGCAGAAATATGTGGTAGATGGACATGAGCGACGATGAGTTTCAAAGGGAAGCTGACGACGAGTGTGGTACCTTGAGGAGTGGAGCAATATTCCAACGTCTTGAGAAGAAGAGGAGGACTAAGAGAGAGTCTCCTGAGAGGACCAGAATAGAGAACTGCGAAATAGGACCACAAGGGAGGAAGTGAACTTATTGCGAAGGAAATGTCAAACAGGCTACCCTAGAGGCAGAAGGAGGTCAGATCGTAAGTTACCACATACCTTTGACCCCGCACACTACTCTGAATTTTATAGGAATAAATCCAAACTACTCGCGGAGTTTCCCTACGTGCAGTGGCAAGAGTAGCGCTTCAGTGAATAACAACACTCACAACGTTAGGATGGAAGACAAGGAAAAGATGACCACATTTCAGGGGAACGGGACCAAGGATCCCAAACAGTATTGGTTTATATGCGAAGCATTCTAGACCGTGAAGCAGGTACAGGATGATGCTATAAATATGGGACAGCTAGCAACGACCCTTAGGGGTCAGGCGTTAGACTAGTACATGAAGTTTGTAAAGGTTCCAGTGGGAATAATAGCCAAAACACTGGTGCAGGTCTGAATGACGATGATTGATGAATTTAAAACACCAAAATCTGAGTCGCAATATGTCATTGAGATTAAGGAGATTAAGCAAGTCCCGAATGAGTCAGTGTTGGAATTCAATCAATGAGACAAGACGCTGATAGCGAAAGTGAGCTTTCTGATAAATGAGCTGCAACATAAAGAATGGTTCATCGCAGGACTAGTATTGCATATCCGAGGGCTGCTAACGCAACAAAAAGTCCCAACACATGCAGAAGCATTAGAGATTGCAATGAAACTAGAGGCTTCACCAATCAGCGAAGCAGGAATGGGAATGGACAGAGTTCAGGCACAGTTGGCCAATTTAACATTGCAAGTGGAGGATATCAAGAAGGGCAAGGAAACACGCGGAGATGTAGGGTGCACCAGATGCAGAACTGAGGGGAACCATAAGGACAACTGCCCAGAATTCTGTGAGTATTTGCAGTCGGGGGAACCAAACCCCCTTCATCAAGGAGGAATGCCATGGTTTATTGTCTATCAGACCAGAGGGCATCGACCGGAGGAATGTGTATATCTGCAAAAGATGGTATCAAAGCCAACAAAATTATACTACAAAGTTTGCCGATCGGTTGACCATGATGAGAAGGACTACAGGGCCTATGACCTGCCACAAGATCGAATAGCTGACACGTATTTTATGAAGGGAGAAGAGCCGCCAGTGGTGCAGCATCAATCGTAGTATAGTCAGCCGCAGTTTAACCAACCGCGGCAATAGGACCAGGGGAAATACGGGAAGTCGCAATATGGGCACCATCAGTATCCACCATCACCATATGGCCAGCCACAGTATGGGAAAAAACAATATCGAAAACTGCAGTATGGGAAACCCCAGTATCAACCATATGGACCACCACGCGGAGGTTTCAGGGGAGGATTCCGTGGAGGCCAAGGTACCGGTATGGGACGCGGAGGAGCCGCTAGATGGGGAAGAGGACCCATAATTTGTTACAATTGCGGACAACAGGGGCACTGCCAGCTGGATTGTCCAAACCTTGCGCTACAATGTACATACTGTAGCACCATAGATCATAGTATAGAAGACTGCCCTTAGCTTATTGTGAAATGGAAAACTAAGCATCCACCCCAAAACCAAAACCCAAATAATATGAATGAATCACCTGTTGTACACATGATTTCGACAGAAGCCAGAGGTAACCATCCAACGATCGGGATAGTGACACAAGGAGGGGCGGTGACGGGTGGTGAGAAGCCACACACCAATGTCAAACCAACGCAAACACAGAAAAAACAAGTCACCGTTGGCACAGAAGTGGAAAAGGAAATCTTTTTTAAGGCACGGGATGCAATGAGGAATAGGAGATGGATACCTCTTGAAGAAGAAATCTATGACATGCCACTGACATTCGACTCGACGAAGCCGTGAAGGAAGGCAAACACTCTAAAATCCTTCTTGGGGAGTTGCTTGGATTTGGAAAAGGACCCAGATGTATTGGAAGAGATAGCTAGTCTACTACAATGACGAGGAGGTGCATGACTGGAACAGAGAGTCAATCGCATACATAAAAGGAAGACAGGAAGGGAGATGCGGATGTTGGCACAAATCGAAGAATTTGATGTTGACTCCATCATTCTAGATTTGGGTTTGAACGTGAATATCCTGACGAAATAGACATGGGAGACAATGGGAAATATCTGGATGACCTGGTCACCAGTACAGCTGTGACTGGCGAACCAGAGCAAGGTCACCCCGCTCGGTCGAGTATGTCAATTTCTAGTTGAAATTGAAGGACTTGGAACATATGCAGATTTCGATGTCATTAAAATTGTGGATAACACCAGTCCCTATCCAGTACTGTTGGGGATCGACTGGGCCATGGAGAATCAAGCAATCATCAACTTTAAGAAAAGGATAATGTCATTCGAGAATCAGGAAATGAGAGTCATCGCACCACTCGATCTGACAGAAGGGCTGCGCTATACGGAGCCAGTCAGAGATGAGTTTGCAAAAGGGTGGGATAGTATGTATAACAGTTCTGAAGATTATGTTAATCCCACTACATATGAAGAATTAGGATGGTGCAGTGCCAGTTCGGCATCCTCCGATTTAGACAAGGCCCTTGAGAATTGGTAGAACTAGTTGCATGAAGTGTCCTTTTGAAGATGCGCATGGATAACATAGTCCCTGCGAAGGGTAGCCACAGAAGAGTATGTGTTACCTACCTATGAGGGATTTCCCAATTTGGGAACGTTTCTCACAGAATTTGAGGAAAAAGAGGCAGAACCACAGTGTATCTTGGCCCTCGAGGAATCCTTAAAGGCTACTCCTGTGCGATGGTGGGCAATGCATAAATCAAACATCACCTCTTGGCCATTATGTCGACGCCTCATGGAGGTTCGGTTTGGCGAAGCTGTGAAGGATGACCATATGCAATATGATGGACGTGTAGACCCGAAGACACGTTCGATGCCTGTCAACATCATTGGGGATCGAGGTCACGGCAGGAGTGGGTACATGCATTTGTAAACACGTTGGATGAGGTACCGCAGAGCTGGTATGTCGCAGCAGACATTTCGACATGGGACGACATATTGGGAACATCTTACCATTGGCTTCAGCCAATCGTTCTCATTCTCAGACAAAAATCCCTTAATCCACACCACACTACAGGCGATCCGCAGAAATATATTTGAAGCGTTACTGACCGGAAAACCAATGGCACTCCAATGGAATCCCTCACGTCGAGATGAAATTCCACTACTACCACAAGTAATGCTGCGGGCCTTTGAAAAATGGCCCATTGATTTTGTGGGACCCATCAACCCGCCTGGGAAGAGAACAAGGTCGCGTTACATCATCACTGCGACAAACTACCTGACACGTTGGGTGGAAGCTACACCAATGAGAGATTGTTCTGCTGCGACTACAACACAATTCCTATTTGACAATGTGGTTACTAGGTTTGGTTGCCCAAAAGTATTATTAAGCGACCAAGGGACGCACTTCCTTAACCAAACAATTTCCGCGATGAAAGAAGAGTTTCAGATCCAGCACACGAAGAGTACGCCTTACCACCCTCAAGAAAATGAGATAGTTGAGGCATTCAATAAGATATTGGAGCATGCTCTCACCACGGTGTGCAATGTGAACTACGATGACTGGGACCTAAAAATCCCAGTGGTCCTTTGGGTATATCGCACCACATGCTAGCCCTTGACTGGCCAGACCCCATTTAAGCTCGTTTATGGCCACGAAATAGTTATGCCGATGGAATACATAGTAACCAGCTTGCGCATCACGACAGTTACAGGGATGAGTGACGATGGCGCATTGGAGGAACGGTTGATGCAACTGATATAGCTTGACGAAGATCGATTCATCGCAGGGTTCCATCAGAAAGTAGAAAAAGACCGCCAGAAGGCATGGCACGACCGCCATGTCAAGACTAAACACTTTCAGATAGGGGATACAATTGTGTTGTATGATAGTAAATTTGTGAAACATCCCGGTAAGCTGCAAATGCACTGGTTCGGACCATATGTTATCACTTTTGTCACCAATGGAGGCGCGGTACAACTACAGAGTTTGGATGGAGTACTGTTACCTAAATTAGTCAATGGGAATAGGTTGAAGCCCTATCACCATGATCTGATGCAGAGCAGATGAGGACCAATGATGAAAAAATATATAGAGAGAGAGAGATACTAGGTGGCAGGATGGCGCACCAGCTAGAAGAGAATGTGCAAACGGGAGGGGTCATATCACAGTTTGGGGTTTGGATTACAACAGTTGCAGGATTGTGACCCTATCAAATCAACAATCATTCTGAATCATCAACAGATGGGACTTTTTTAGATGACAGGTCTTTTTGACAAGTATGATCGTTAGTTGGCCTGGATTGGCGCTAGCGCCAGGCACATTTGGCACATGGAAACACACCATGGTAGCATGGTCGGTGGCACCACGGACGTTGGTTCGCACGGTTGTGACACGAAGGCGTAGCTGGGAGAAGTATGGTCACCAATCACACACGTAGGAAGTCCGGTCACCACATGCAGGAAACAAATGATGACAAAATCGGTGCATTAGGTGAACAGATTCGAGGATGATTGTCAAGGCAGGTGTCCCAGAAGATGGAAATGCATAAATACAAGCACCAGAGGCTAGCAGATCAAAGAGGTATTCACCAAAAGCCATAAATACATGCTGCGAGTAGGTCAGGTAATTGGATAAGTTAGGAATTCCAAGGAGGCTATGGAAATGATCCATTTCATTTCGTGCGGTAGCACACCGGGTGCGTTGCGGGCCCAAACGACGAGTGTGCATGAGCGTCTTGAGTAGGAAGAGGCATGGGCACTTGAGTGTCACAAAGACAAATTTCCATCCAATATTTATAAGTATGTGGTAGTAGTTCGAAGCTTCGTGGTCTCGATGACCACCAAAATGACAGGGGTGACAACCCCCTAGCTATGGTAGGAAGCAATCCAAGGTCCGAAACAGATGTGCTGGAGCAGTTGGCTTGTTTCCCACCTTGGAGACGTCGATGACTTTCTTCTCAATCTGGAACAAACACGGAGCGATCCAACAGAATCCGAAGAGGTAGATGATGAAGGTTTCCAAAGACTAGAGGATGAGTTCAAGAAGTACATGACAACGAACCAGAGATTGATGGATGGAGATGAGAAGTACACAACAACGAGTTCTAGACGGAAAGAACAGTTTCATAAATAGAGCACAGCGAAGGATGGGTACAAACTAGCAGTGTCCAGCTGAGGTGGCTCAGGACGAGCCACAAGTTTGTGTTGGGGGCCTGTTGGCACGGGATAGATCCTTGGGAAGTGCGGAAGCCGACAAGTTCGAAAGGGTCATTCTGCAAAAGAAGGATCATTCGCGGTATTCACAGGAGCACAAAGAATTGTTAGATTAGTTGAGTCGATCATGTGGACCATTTTGTAATAAGATAAAAGCATATAAATAGAGTAGGATTGTAAGCGTAAGGGCATCGAAGTTTTGGATAATCATCCTATCTTTTGGGTTCGGTTTGTATCCGTGATATGATGTCTTGACAGTTTCTGCGAGGTTTATTCTGCAGGTTTGGTGAATGAATGGAGATGTTCGGTTATGGTTGAATCTATGTCTTTAATCTTATGCAATGATGAATGAGAACTATGTTATGTGAATGCTTATATTGGTTGATGTGAATATGTCGTAGGAGTAATGCTAATCTGAATAAGTACGTTGAAAATGTTGTTCTGGATGTTTATTGAAATCTACGAATGATAAGTTAATAGGATGTTGTGAATGTTATAATGTCTGGTTAGTATGAAGGTAATGTGTGCATATCCTCTACACAACTACAAAAACTTGGTTCCAGTAGCCCCCTTATCCATCTCGGGTGAGACTGCACTTGCTCCGCAAGTGTTGCTGGGAAGGGTTACACCTTTCCAGGCCGGTGTATAAGGAAGTTTGGGTTGATAGTTTGTTGGAGACAGTATGAAGTGAACCCCTGTCGACAGGCGCTTCATCAACATATGGTGTCATTTTAGATGTGGTATTGTACCACCGGAGCGCTTCAAGGAAATCCATAGAAATAGCTGTCCAAATCTGTGTAGGGATGAACAAGGGTTTGAGCAGTCCTGAAAGGAGTGTCGTTTCACCCTTGTTGACCTGGAAAGTATCACAGTCAGCCACCATCTGTTGAATTTTCATTGTTAGTCCATGCCAAAAGAAGTTACATTGTTCCCGGTCATACATTTTGAGGAACCCAAAGTGCCTTGCCGATGGAGAATCATGGAGTTCATAGAAGTGATAGCCTTGTTGATCAGATGGCAACCAATGTGGAACAAGCAGAGAAATAGTTGTAAGAGAAACTGGGTCATCAAGTGTGCGAGAAGGAGCATCTGCCACCAGATTGTCCTTTCCCTTCTTGTAAGTGATCGCATAGGCATAACCCATGAGTTGGATAACCCATTTTAGGTGTGCTGGGGAGGAGACCCATTGTTCCAAGAAAGTTTCCAAACTCTGGAGATCAGTCTTGAGGCTGAAAGAATTCCATAATAGGGATGGATGCCACTTCTGTACTATATGCAAAATAGCCATCAGTTCCTTCTGAGATGTCAATGTGGAGAAATTCTTACCGGAAAGGTCTCTTGAAGGCGGCAAGCCCACTAGTTCAGCAAAGACACTTGCATATCTATCCAAGGAAGTAGTGGAGACCGTTGATGGGTGCATCTGAATGGAATGGAGCTAAGTGATGACACCATGTGAATTCTTATTAAGGATCTTTTCCAGGCTATGTGAACTGATGATGCGAAGAGACCCTGGTTGTAAGCCCATAAATTTTTGTTGTGTCCCATTGACTGAAAACTGCATCCAAAGTTCAGCAAAATACCATAAAATGGGGCCAAGAGTGCGTAACCATTGAACACCCAAAACCACATCATATCCACCTAAGGAGAAGGAAAACATGTCAAAGCGCATGTTATAATCTTCCAGAGAGATACACACATTGTGACACTTCCCCTTGCAAGGTAAGGTGCCCCCATTGACAACCATGACTTCAAAGTTGGAGCAAGGATGGACAAAACAATCAGCCTGTTTGGAAATCCGAGGGTCAATGAAGTTATGAGTGCTACCAGAATCAATGAGTATAGTAAGAGGGAGCTTCTTGAAGTAACCCCTGACCCACATTATTTGTGGGATGGTGACATCAGTTACAGTATGGAGAGAGATCTCTGGTGGGTCATCCTGAGATGGGGGGTCAGTAGGCAGGTGCTGAATGTCAACATGATCATCTATTGTATCTGGAGCATCTTCACCAAGTTCAGAGGCAGGCGGAGAATCCACATCCAAGAGATAGAGCTTTTTCTCAACACATTTATGTCCCCGAGTGAATTTCTCATTATAATTATAACAAAGCCTGTTTTCTCGGCATGCCTGCATCTCTAGTTTAGACAAATGCTTGATAGGAATTGGTCGAGGAGATAGCGTGATGGGAGGTCATTGGTAACCCATATTTCTGAAGGGAATAAAGGTGGGTTTTGAGCATTGTTGGACTGTGATCTTGTCCTCTTCCAACTTAACCAACCCTAGGACTTCCATCATTGTGTTGGGGCAAAACATTTTGACCTCTGAGCGGATTTCATCCTCGAGACCACTGATAAAACAACTCCCATAGAATTCATCAGACAATCCTTCTGTCTGATTGGTCAGTTTCTCAAATTTTGTCTGATACTCTCACACTATAGCAATTTGGCGAAGTTTACTTAGTGCTCCTGTGAAGTCATCAAAAGCACTAGTACCAAATCGTTGCAAAAGGAGTTGGAAAAAATCTATCCAGTTTGGCTCGTGATGAGCTTTGAAGCACCACCGGTACCATTGAAGGGATTCCTGTTCCAAATGAAAGGATGCAAGTGGAACTTTCTGTACATCAAAAGTATTATGTAGACTGAAATATTGTTCTTCCCGGTATATCCATCCAGTCGGATCAATACTATTGAAGCGAAGAAAATCAAGCTTCGGCCCATGAAAATTGTTAGAAGAAGAGAACCCAGTGGCTACAAAAGATTTTGGTTGTCAGTTATTGTTCATGGCTGAATGCTGAAGATGGAGGCTGAGAAATTTTTCATCCAGATGTTGGAGTTTGGTTTGGATGGCTGCAAGTGCTTCCTCCATGTTTTTTGCTCCTATGTGGGTGACAACCATAACTTGGAGTTTTTTTTTTGAGTGGGTAGATAAACAAAAACAGAAACTGTTTTAGTAAAGGAAAATATGGATTTGGGAAAAAATTGGATGGGTAATTTGGGTTTGACTAGGTTTTGGACACTTTCAAAGGGATAGGGAAGCAAAAAAGGGGAATTTCAAAAGCGGGTTGAAAGAATGAAAAAATTTGTCAGAGATGGACAAAGAAGAAGAAATATGAAATGAACACTGTGGTAAAATTTGAAGGCGATTGGGAGAAAATCGAAGAAGTTATGGCAAACCCTAAAAACAAACAAATGTCGAATTTCTGGCTTTGGGAAGTGGAATTTGGGATAGGTTCCTCATTAAATAAATATGCAGAATGGGATTACAGGGGTGTCAGGGAAGTTTCAAGGGAAATAGAGTGAAAACAAGGGAGATATGGCGAAAAAGCATATTTTTTATTTTTTATTTTTTTTATTTTTCCAGAAATGGATCTGCAACGACAACTCTTGGTTTACCTCAGGGGTGGGAACTAGTCAATCAGGTAGGGATCGTGCCCTTTTCGCTAGCAGATCCTCTCAATGGGCCAGCTACTTCGGGGTTCCTGTGGTACTCCTCACAATGATTTTTAGGGCTTATGCCCAAGTACTTCCCACAGTTAAGCGGATAGGGATTATTCCCAGATCCAAACCTGCAACAAATGCAAAAAAAAAATTGGCACAAATTTCACCCAGCGAGCCCAAGAAAGTGCTATGATACCAGATGTAAAGAACTTGCAAGAATTAATTAATGAAAATACACGAGATAGCAGAAATAACAGAACTCAGATTCACTTTATTGATCGTAGGCCACTTCGAGGGGGCAACCTCCTTTGAGCAAGCTCAATACAAATAACTTCACAGTACCTTCATTGGCCTCAACACACACTTATATACTAAGTTTATTCCCAATACTATGGGTCAATACCATAAGACATATAATACTACGGGACTGTCAAGCACTCTAATTGCAGATAATTAAATATCAACACACAGAGCGTATGAAATTTATTGTCAACCCGAGAAAGTCTTTTTATTTCAAAGGACAAGTGCACAATATATGCTTAAACACAAACCATTAGAAGTGAATACTTTTATCTTCTATCATCTATGTTCATCCCAAGAATCTACGCAATCCCAATTGCCTTCTAACTGCTGTACTACAATCCTTTTCTATTATGCATCAAGCAGAACGAATATCAGATCTAATCAACGATTGCAGGAAGGAAATCTCAATTGCATTCTAAAATAATCAACTGTCTAATGAAATCAAGCTGGGAATCATGAAGCATGACCTGAACATTACTCTAGAATTTAATAAAGGAGATTGAAGCAACTGTTCTAAGATACTGAATTGCAAAATATAAATCAATCAACACATAACAGGAAAGCTAATTCGTAGGAGCTTCTGGGATTACGTTTCAGCTGTAGGATGAGCACAACAGTGTGAACAGAAATTGAATTACATAAAACAAACCTGACTCAGTCGACTGTTATTGATACCATTCACCAATCTCACAAATAAATCAATTACTGAGAAATCCACACAATGAATATTGCTGCTGCGTACAAAAGAAAGATCAAAGCATCACACAACAGAAAGATGAAATCCTAAATTAACACAGCAATCTCTGTGGAAGACGGGCCCAGTCTTCACACAGAGACGCTGGTTGAACAACACTCTCTTTAACTCAGAAACAACTCTTTATATTAACAGAAGGATGAGTACATAGTTTCGGCTTGACTGCTAATACAAGATGAATTAATTAATTGCTGTCCAACCCCTCGATCGAGGTAATACCACATATTTATACATACAGTTGCAACATCTAAACCTATAATTGGGCAGCCATGAAGATCTATGATCTTCAGGCGCCCTAAATAATCTAGCTGTTACAATGCGTGGCAGAACTGAAATATCCAAATATGAGAGGAGTTATCAACTGTCCCAAGAGTGGCGGTCCTTCCAGCTCACAGCTGGATTCGAGCAGCGACATACTTAAGATAGAACTTTATGTTACAGCTGCCCTGCCACGACTGTGCCTTGATTGACGATTTGAGCCCCAAGGAACCTTCCTTAAGCAATGGACGTCCCTTCCTCCGTGACTTGTTCAGCTCCGATCTTCCTGCAGTCTATTTATCTTACTACCTTCATAATTTGCATCATGTTAGCACGAATTAAGAGATGCACAGCTTAAATCATCACAATCATAAGTATTAATACAATAAAACAATAATCGGCCATACCTTGGTAATTTGGGGAATATATAAGGACAATAAGTTGAATTTCCAAGGTAATTGGTGTAAGACAAGGTAAGGGACAGTGATAAATGATGGTCAAAAAGGGCCAATTCTGGGCTCAACATCTCCCCCCAACTATCCTGTTGCATGTCCTCATGCAACAACCTGCATCTGAATATTGTACTGAACCTTGTCCAGGCAAGAGGAAATAATGTAGATAAATCAGGCATCCCCTCTATCCCTTTGAAAAGTTTCTGTGAGCAACCCAGCAGCTCCCAACTTTACTGTTCCCCTTCCCCCGCTACTTGCTAATATCTGCAGTTCTCTTATGCTATGCCTGGGGAAGTTGAAAAGACACACTCAATCTGAATCCAATTCAATGATACCTGTAGGAGGTGGAAGCACTGGTTCTTGTGGGACAGTGTCTTCCAGCGCATCTAATCTTATCAAGGGAGTTGCTGGTTCTTGTGTAACAGCAACATCCCTTAAACCTTCTTCAGCAGCTGCCTTTATTG
The DNA here is from genome assembly GCA_027924585.1 of Larix kaempferi. NCBI lineage: Eukaryota > Viridiplantae > Streptophyta > Pinopsida > Pinales > Pinaceae > Larix > Larix kaempferi. Next base: position 1,468,068 of record BSBM01000655.1, on the reverse strand, counting down.
CTTTTGGAGACAATGGTTCTTGTGTAACAGTGTCTTCTTTGTCAATTGGCTGCTGAGATTGGATATCCTTTTCAATTTGCAGCTCCTCCTCCAAGATTTCAGTGTCACCTGAGCAGGGTGTCTGTACCTGTTCATCATCACTCCATTGTGTATCAGGAATGATCTCTATTCCCGGGTTATCCTCCAACTGCAGTTCAGGGGTTCTTGCTGCAGCATCCAAGGATGTTGGTTCTTGTGTGACAACATCCTGGCTTACATCTTCATCTTTATTTTGCTGCAGCTCCTCTTCTATGAGTTCTGTATCATGAGAGCTTTCTTGGGTCACCACCCAGAGTTCATCGTTGAATTCCAGAATATCCTCTGTCCCGGCTTCTTCTTCTGTCTGCTCAGTCGGTTGGACGGTCAAGTTCAGGATTGCTGGTTCTTGTGTTGCAGCATCCTGTTTCAACTTGTCACTGTCCTGCATTTCCATTTCTCCTTCTAAAATTATTGTGTCCTGGGAACGTTCTCGGGTTACAGCACAAAATTCTTCACTATCCTCCAGAGTATCCTTTGGCTCCATGATCTCTGTATCAAGGGAACATTCTGGAGTCTCACCATATTCTTTTATAAGCTCCAGAGCATCCTTCATTTCCTGTTCTTCTCCCATCTGTTCTATGACTTCTGCATCATGGGAAGTAGCAGCTGCAGCAAGGATGTTTAAAGGTGCTGGTTCTTGTGTTGCAGCATCCTCTTTTTCCACTGCTTTCCCTTCTGTGGCTACAGGCTGTTGTGCTGAATAGGTGCTAAGTAAAATTTTATGGCCTGCTTCCTCAAAGATCTCCCCACAGGTGGGGCAGAGTATTCGCTCATCCTTTTCTCCAGCTTCAGCAGAAGCTGTTTCCTCCACTTGGTCTGCAGCCTCTATTAATGTATACATCTTTCTTCCACCCTGCTTTTGGCAGATTTCCTTCCATGTTTCCAGCTCCTTTCTAAGTGCTTGGAGGTCCTCTTTCAGCATTGCATTCTCATACAAGAGTCCCTCAACTCCCGGCTCTTCCTCCACTGGCCTTTGGGGAGCATCCCTCGGTTTTGGTGTAAGGATTGGAGGTTCAACCTGTGTCTCTAAGGTTGCCCATTTTGTTCTAGCTGCCTCTGCTGCTGTGATTGACCGAGTTCGTTTCCTTCTGATTGGTGCCACTAAATCAAACTCATTGGTGGCCCTCTTCCTTTTCTGTGGGGGTTTCTTTTGTGACTTTCCTTTTTGTAGTGTTTCTTCTCGTGGAGCTGGAATATAGGGAGGCAAAGCTGAAGTTAAAGGAATATTTCCCTGCCCCCCATGCTGTTCCTCTTCAATCACAGCTGCTCCTCCTGCCCATTCCGGTGAAGACTCGATTGTGACCAGCTGCCGGAGCTACCCTGTTGTCTAGGTTTTCCACGAGGGTTTCATCTACATTGTCGCCTGACAGCTCTGTTTGCGCTTCCCCTCGCTCTCCTTCAAATGCCGTGTCATCCCCCACTGGTTCTGCTTGTGATGGGGATTCATCAACTTCAAATGGCTCTGCCTGTGCCCCTGTTTGTTCTTCCTCTGTGGTTTTGCCAACCCCTGATGGTCCTGCCTGTACCCCCTGTTGCTCTCCTTCCATTTCATCCCTCCCGGATGGTCCTGCCTGTGCCCCCTGTTGTTCTTCCTCCGTTTCATCCCTCCCCCCAACTTCGCTGGAGGAACTCCGGTCCTCCTGTTGTTGCGGAACCGGTAATTGCTGTAATGGAATGACCCTTAAGGGAACAGGTTGCTGTGGCCGGGTAATGAATTGCTCCCATGTTATATTATGTTGGGCCAGGGTTCTCATAATAATTAACTTAATGAGGCCATGGTGTGTGAGGGAGGATAATGGGTGTTTTGCAGATTGAACGAATGTTGCCATATGGCGCAAATCATGCAATAGATAAAATGGAATATTTAACAAAATGCCATGACGGAGATGAGAAAGCAAAGGAAGTTCAAAGTTGTACACAGTTTGGTATCTACCTTCGCAAGTTATGTATTTCTTGAGGAAGATAGAGACCTGGTCCCATGGCTGCGGCAGTGACTTCAATGCAATCCCTCTCCTGGATGCTTCAACTTGCTCCCCTGGAAGTAAAAATTGTTCCCGTGCAACTGTTGCAGGAACTCGACGGTTAAACCAAGGTTTTCCCACCAATGGGATAGCTGTAACCTCGGATATAATGACCTCCGAAACATCTATACACAGCCCCCACACCGTGGAGTGTGTTTTAGTAAGATTCAATGCGAATTGCAGGGCTGCGTCCCGGTCGAATCCATCCAATCGTTCAAAGAACTCGACCCAGCCAGCGGCTTGAAAAATGGCTAGAACCTGCAAATTCCGTCTAAGTTCCCGGGTATTGAAAGGTTCATGACGAACTGGAATGCCCATGGTCCTGGCTGCAAGATAGAACTGCTGTTCAACAGAGTACAGGATCCAGAATGGAAGTTGCAGCGCGGAGAATGCACGAATCGTTGAGCGGAGACGTTGAGCGAATGAACTAATTCGGAAAGTTAAGCGCAGAGAGGAATTTAAAATTTTCATGCCGAATTGGGGAAGGTGGCAGTTATTAGCATTACGTCGTACGAGGGAAAGGTTCAATCAGATATAAATGGTGGTACGAGTGAAGGTACGGCCAATCTCGTTTACATGATATCAATACTTAGTCACGTGATAAATGAAAGCCATACCTCATAAAACTGTGCGTCGGAAGGCTGCGGAAACTGGTGGAGCATGGAGTTGGTGACGTCATGGAGCCGAACGCGTGCACAATCAGACGTGGAATCATGATGACTCGGATAAGGCACTGATTTCCTTCGCCGGTAAAACACAAGGCGTCGCATCCTCCGGGTTTAAATGATGAGTTCGCCGGCAGGACTGGGCTGAATCAGCATCATAATTAGCAAGTTAAACAATCCTTCTGTTAACACGGGAGTTACCACTGCAAATTGCCAAAGAAATGATCACACGGCCGATGAAAAAGCTTGTTGCAGCTGACAAGAAAGAAGTTACAGCCATCGGGAAAGAATTCGTGGCAGCCGGAAAAAGATTCACAATATCCGGGAAAAATTACGGCTGTCACGGGAAAAATTTACAGCGGCGGAAGAGACTTACGGCTGGCGGGAAAAGATTTTTCGAATATGGGAAATATGTCGCAGCCGCTGGAAAGAAATGACAGCTGTGGTGTGGAAGTGACTTGGTCAATGAGGTGTCGGCCGGGAAGTGATGTGGCGACTGCGAGAAAAAGATGTTGCAGCCGCCGAAGTTACAGCTGCCGGGATTGCAGCTGCCGGAGTTGCAGCTATCGGAAAAGATTTGACGGCGGACGGGAAAAATTTACGGCTACCGGGAAATGGAGAATACGGTTGTGGCTGGTAAATGGAATGGCAGCTGCGTAAAATGAGATGGAAGCCGTGGAAAATGAGATGGCAGCCGTGGAAGATGAGGTGGCTATAGCTGGTGAATGAAATGGCAGCTGCGGAAAAATGAGATGGCAGCCGTGGAAGATGAGGTGGCAGCCGCGGAAACTGGAGTTGCAGCCGCCGATGTTGCAGCCGCTGATGTTGCAGCCGCCGATGTTACAGCCGCTGATGTTGCAGCCGCAAAAGTTGCAGCTGTCGAAAAAGATTGACGGCTGTCGGAAAGGGCATTACGGCTCCCGGGAAATGGAGAATACGGTTGCCGGAAAAGGATATACGGCTGCCGGAAAAATATGTTGCAGCTGCCGGAAAATATGTTGCAGCTGCCGGAAAATATGTTGCAGCTGCCGGAAGATATGTTGCAGCTGCCGAATTTTTTTTTTTTTTTTTTTTAAACACAAGGACGGCACAGAGAGATTTTCATTATGGGCCCCAAACTGATCATTCTCCTGGCGCTTCCCTGAAAAATTTTTCTTAAAAGACAACAGCAAGCAAAGAGATCAAATGCAAAAAGAAAGAAAACGACAATTATACGCTACAGCAAGAAATTATTTATGTACAGCAAATATGATTTTCATTTTAAGATTTGGTAAAGGTAGAAAAATGTTCCTGCTCTGGTGCCAATTGGTAGTTTGGATCAGCAGCAATCTGTGAAATGAATGCATCTTTCGAAATGGGCTTCCGATACAGTCGCAGCCTGTGGCCATTAACAAGTAATGGCATACGGTTTTCATCAATGGTGACCAGGCGAACAGTGCCGTTGTCAAATACCCTGTCAACCAAATATGGACCCAGCCATCTTGTGCGTAATTTCCCTTTGAAATATTTCTTGAATCTAGAGTCGTACAGTAGTGCCCAGTCTCCTTCATGGAAGATTTTCTTTTTGATGAATCGGTCATGCCAGTTAGATCTCTGTTGCTGAAGCAGCACAGTCTGGTCTACCGCAGCTAATCGTTTCTCATCCAGTTCATTCAATTGATTCAATCTTCTTTTCTGGGCTTCTGCTACATCCAGGTTCATTTCAATGGCTGTTTTCAGGGTCTTGATCTCAAATTCAATTGGAAAGATGGCACTCTTACCATACACCAGATCATAGGGAGAAAAGCCCGTGGTATTGCGCCAAGTCGTGCGATATGCCCACAGTGCTTCTGGAAGTCTGTCAGCCCAATCCCTTCGATGGCTTTTAACTGTTTTAGTAAGGATTGCTTCGATAACCTTATTAGTGCTTTCCACCTGACCATTGGCCTGGGGATGATAAGGTGAAGCTATCTTGTGCTGCACATGATACTTCCGGAGCAAGGATTCAAATTGATGTGAAATAAATTGTGGTCCGCCATCGGTAACTACTTCCTTTGGTACTCCAAAACGGGTAAAAACTTCACTGTACAGGAAATCAATCACCGCCTGGTCGTTTGCCTTAGCCAAAGCTACAGCTTCTACCCACTTAGTCATGTAGTCTGTACACACCAAGATGTAAACCTTCTGTTTGGAAGGAGGGTTGATAGGACCAACAAAGTCCAATGCCCATCTATCAAACGGTTCTAGTACCACTTGGGGCTGTAAAGGCATCTGGTCTGTCTTATTAGGTTGGCCCATCCTTTGGCAGCTGTCGCAGGACTGAACATATTTTTTAGCATCTCTGAACAGTGTCGGCCAATAATAGCCCATCCGCAACGCCTTATGTCCTGTTCTTTTATCTGCAAAGTGTCCTCCGCAAGGTTCATCGTGACAGGCCTTCAGTATATGAAAGATCTCATCTTCCCTTACACATCTTCTAATTTCAAGATCAGGTCCTGTGTAAAAGAGATGGCCTTTAAGCCAACAATACCTGGCACTTTGCTGAATAATTTTTCTTTTCTCTCGTTTAGACATATGTGGCGGAAGTTTCCCTGCAGCCAAATAATTAGCAACATCTGCATACCAGGGTGAATGAGCTGAGAGTGCGAATAAATGTTCATCCGGGAAAGCATCCTCAACAGGTGAACTGTCATCACTGTTAGTAAATCGTGATAAAAAATCAGCAACAACATTTTCTTTTCCAGGTTTATCTATAATAGTAATATCAAATTCCTGTAATAATAAAATCCACCTGGTTACTCTGGCATTAGTGACAGGTTTATTCATTAAATACTTAATGGCAGAGTGATCAGTATGCACAAATGTAGGATACCCAGTAATGTAATGCCGAAACTTATTAATAGAATAAACAATAGCAAGAAATTCTTTTTCAGTAACAGTATAATTTAGTTCAACAGGGGCTAAGTTTTTACTCACATAATAAATAGCATAAGGTACTTGACCATCCTGCTGTCCTAGTACTGCTCCAATGGCGGTATCAGAAGCATCTGAAGAAATGTGGAAAGGTATGGTCCAATTAGGTCCCCTTAAAATAGGGGCTGTGGACAGTTTCTCTTTAAGCTTATCAAATGTTGTCTGACATGCTGTACTCCATGCAAACTGCACATCCTTCATTAACAATGAAAACAAAGGAGAAGCAAGTTTGGAGAAGTTTTCTATGAATCTCCTGTAATACCCAGCATGTCCTAGAAAACTTCGCACCTCTTTCTGAGTTGAAGGGGTTGGTATATTCTTTATCACCTTAATTTTTGAAGGATTCACTTGAATACCGTTAGTAGAGATGAAATGTCCTAATACCACCCCCTCACTCATCATCATGTGGCATTTTTCAGTGCTCAGTGAGAGGCGAGCCTATTCACAGCGAATTAAAACCTTCTTCAAATTTTCCAATGCTTCATCAAAATCCCTGCCATAAGGAGTGAAATCATCCATAAAAATCATCCATAAAAACTTCCATGCTATCATTTACCAATTCAGAAAATATGCCAATCACAGCTCTTTGGAACGTTGCAGGTGCATTGCACAACCCAAAGGGAAGCACCCTGTAGGCGAACGTTCCCCAAGGGCAGGTGAAGGTGGTCTTATCCTGATCCTCTGGAGCAATCTGGATTTGATTGTACCCACTGAATCCATCCAGGAAGGAGAAGAACTTCTTCCCAGATAAGTTATCAAGTACTTGGTCAATAAAGGGAAGAGGAAAATGATCCTTTTGTGTAGCCTTGTTCAGCTCCCTATAATCGAAACAGACTCTCCATTTACCGTTTTTCTTGGGTACAATTACAAGTGGGGAAACCCACTCACTGTCTGAAATAGGATAGATGAATCCTGCTTCCAAGAGTTTCTGGATTTCTTCCTTCACTATATCCCTCAGATTGGGGTTCATGCGTCGTTGGGGTTGACATACAGGCCGGGAGTCGTTTTTAATATAGATATGATGAGTGCACAGACTAGAAGGAATACCCTTCATGTCTGTATACTCCCAGGCGAATGCCCCCTTACGTTCCTTCAAGAGATTGGTTAGGCGCTTTTGTTCTTCTGAGGAGAGAGAAGGATTGATGTTCAAAGTTCTTCCAGGCTCTACCTCAATAGGAATACTTCTCGAGCTTTTCAATACTGGGATTATATTTGTGTCATTGGCTAGTGCTTCCTCCGTAAGCTGTTCTTGTTCTTCTTTGCCGAGGGTACTGTTCAGAAGTTGATAAACTTCCTTGTCTACAGAAGCAGGTTCGCTAATGAAATTATTAATGGCATCGTCTTCTGTTTCGTTTTTGAAAGTTAGTGCCTTCCCTATTGTTAGTAATGGCTGAACATCTTCTTCTTCTTCTTGTTCTATCCAAAGGGAGGTTTCAGTTTCTAGACTCGGCCTTGCTGGAGGGTACAGGGTAAGATTTTTGGTTTCCATGCCATCAGATATAGTCATAGATCCTGATCGACAGCTGATGCAAGCATCAGCTGTAGCCAACCAGGGCCTCCCTAAAATCAATGGATGTCCCCCCAGCTGAGATTTTGGCTCTAATACCAGAAAATCGGCAGGGTATTCCCACGAGTCTACTGAAATAACGAGGTCGTCCAAAATCCCTTCAGGTCTGATGGTGGATCTGTCTGCCAATTCTAAGATAGTAGGGGTCGGTCTAATATTGGTGAATCCGAGCTTCTTTACAGTCTCCATCGTTATAACATTGATAGCAGCTCCTAAATCTACTAGTACGTTGGGTATCTGCGTCTGTCCTATGTGTACAGTGACAGTAGGATTGTCGGGATCCTCATACTTAGTTATAGGGGTTTTTCCAGTCATTAAAGCGGATAAATTCCCTATAACATGGACAGTAGGAGGATCTCTGGGTTTCCTTCCCGGTCTTTTAGTGCACAGGTCCCGAACAGTTCTAGCATAGATAGGTACATCTTGAAGAGCTTGTAAAAGGGGAATCTTAACATAAAGGTTCTTCAATTCTCCTAAGAGATTGAACTGAGGTTGCCCCCCTCTTTGTGGCAGCATCAATCTCTCAGGGTAAGGTGGTTGTCTTACCAACTGGGTAGGCTGCGTGTTATCCACTTCATCGTTTATTGTTTCAGCCCTCCCATCTGAGGGATGCTCAGCATCTTCAGTGATGGGAACCGGATCAGATATATGCTGGGAACTCTCTCCTTTGTCATAAAAAGTTGGTGGAATATTTTCTGAAGTTACACGTTCTACTATCTTTCCAGACCGTAAGCGAATGTCATTACAAGGTACAGGGGAGAGAGAGTAGGCGGGCATATTGAGAGCTTCCAGTTGCTGGACTGTTTTATTATTTGGGTTAGGGTTAGGTTGGGCAGGCAGCTGAGGCCGTATTGGTATGTTAGGCACAGGATTATTTTGCAGCTGCAGCTGCGACTGCTGAGGTAGGTATTGGGGATATTGCTGAAATTGGGGATATGGAGGATACGGTAACTGTTGAGGTGGAGGTGGTTGAGGAAACTGATTCCCAGGATGGAAGTTCCTCCATCCAGGAGACCATGAAGTAGGTTGATGAGGTGGCTGTGTCCAAGGACTCCATGAATTATAACCTTGCATCGCAGGTTGAGGGGAATTCCACTGAGCATAATTTGAAGGGAATTGTGTATTCACGTTTTGCATATTAGTATTCCAATTATTCAAATTATTCAAAAATGGAAATGAATCGGGAGACATACCTTGATTCCGGGGCTGCCAGGGTTTCTTATGTGCAATGAAGTAGGCTGAATCCACCTCGGGAGTTGATTCCTGCAGAACAGCTTTCACTTGGGGCAACGTGGGGCATTCTTTCATATCATGATTCAGCTCGCACAGCTGACAAACTTGAACTTTGTCAAGAGGGCATTCTTTCAGTGGATGAGTCTTTCTACATCGGGGACAAAACACCCCTAGTGTGAGATCCTCCACTGCCTGTCTTTGCTTGGCCTTCAAGACGTCAATTTCTGAAGAGATAGAGCTCATCATTTCTGTTTTAAAGTTTTCAAGAAGATTGCCTATCTCTGCCCGTGTAGCTCCCCCATTGGATGACTTCTGAGTTCTGTCGAAGACATCACGTTCCAGGTTATTTCGTTTATGCTGCTTATTATGCCTGGAAGATCCCCTGGAATATCTCTTACATAATTCCACAATTGTCTCAAAAGATTCTTTAGAGATATCCCCCTTTCCTAATAAATTTAGCATGTCTAAACAATCGTCCCTGATTCCTCGAAGCAGGATTATCTTAAGCACATCTAGTCCCATGTTCGTCTGTCCAGCTCTCTGCACATTGTACAGCAACCTTTCCACAAAATCCTCCAAACTTTCATCCTCCTTCTGTACCATCTTGAATAACTCCTCCCTTTTATCCCTGGTGTTGCAATATTCTTGATATTTTTCCAGGAACACTTGCTTCATCTTGTTCCAATTAGCAACAGTTCCTCCCCCAAGGCTCATGAACCATCGTAATGCATTGTCCTTCAGGGTGGCAGGAAAAAGCTTTAACTTTTGAGCATCTGTGACATAATCATAGCTGCGACAGAGGATATCGAATTCAAACAGGAATTCGTCTGGATCTTCTGCCGCCCTGCCATGGAAGCGGGGTAACACCGACGGTGAGATGTTTTTCATAGGAGCTGTCCCCTCGAGCTGCTGTATTGGGAATTGCAATGTAGCCATAGTTTCTGGCGGGGAATTATCTTCATGATGGTATTGTACCACTGCTTCTTCCTCTTCATTCTCATGTCTGTTATTCATCTTTTCTTCTGTATCTTCTCCTTCGTTTGTTCCTTTATCCCTTACCTCAGTTGTAACAGCTGCGTATTCTTCGGTTGTAGCAGCTGCGTATTCTTCAGTTGTAACAGCTGCGTACTCTTTAATTGCAACAGCCGAATCAGCTGTTCCTTCTTTAGCAGGAGTATATGCAGAAATCACCGCTGCTCCTGTATCTTCCACTGTAGATCCTGATGCTGGTGCTCCAGGATCAGCAGGGCCTCTTTTGATAGGAGTTTCCCGTTGACGAGATCTGACAGCTGAATCCGTTTTGTCAACAAGGTCATCGATGAATGTTCTTCTGCCCAGCGGTGGACCTCGACCACGACCCGAACCACCTGCACTGTTAGTAATTTGTGGAGTTTTGGGGGTTGGGAGGTGATCGCGTTTTACCCTCCTCGTATTCATGCGAAGCAGATCATTTCAAAAACAACCAAAAAGACTGACTAAAAGCAAATATCAAATACGACTAATGACTAGTGTTTAATTTTTATCCTTCCCCGGCAACGGCGCCAAACTGTCAAGCACTCTAATTGCAGATAATTAAATATCAACACACAGAGCGTATGAAATTTATTGTCAACCCGAGAAAGTCTTTTTATTTCAAAGGACAAGTGCACAATATATGCTTAAACACAAACCATTAGAAGTGAATACTTTTATCTTCTATCATCTATGTTCATCCCAAGAATCTACGCAATCCCAATTGCCTTCTAACTGCTGTACTACAATCCTTTTCTATTATGCATCAAGCAGAACGAATATCAGATCTAATCAACGATTGCAGGAAGGAAATCTCAATTGCATTCTAAAATAATCAACTGTCTAATGAAATCAAGCTGGGAATCATGAAGCATGACCTGAACATTACTCTAGAATTTAATAAAGGAGATTGAAGCAACTGTTCTAAGATACTGAATTGCAAAATATAAATCAATCAACACATAACAGGAAAGCTAATTCGTAGGAGCTTCTGGGATTACGTTTCAGCTGTAGGATGAGCACAACAGTGTGAACAGAAATTGAATTACATAAAACAAACCTGACTCAGTCGACTGTTATTGATACCATTCACCAATCTCACAAATAAATCAATTACTGAGAAATCCACACAATGAATATTGATGCTGCGTACAAAAGAAAGATCAAAGCATCACACAACAGAAAGATGAAATCCTAAATTAACACAGCAATCTCTGTGGAAGACGGGCCCAGTCTTCACACAGAGACGCTGGTTGAACAACACTCTCTTTAACTCAGAAACAACTCTTTATATTAACAGAAGGATGAGTACATAGTTTCGGCTTGACTGCTAATACAAGATGAATTAATTAATTGCTGTCCAACCCCTCGATCGAGGTAATACCACATATTTATACATACAGTTGCAACATCTAAACCTATAATTGGGCAGCCATGAAGATCTATGATCTTCAGGCGCCCTAAATAATCTAGCTGTTACAATGCGTGGCAGAACTGAAATATCCAAATATGAGAGGAGTTATCAACTGTCCCAAGAGTGGCGGTCCTTCCAGCTCACAGCTGGATTCGAGCAGCGACATACTTAAGATAGAACTTTATGTTACAGCTGCCCTGCCACGACTGTGCCTTGATTGACGATTTGAGCCCCAAGGAACCTTCCTTAAGCAATGGACGTCCCTTCCTCCGTGACTTGTTCAGCTCCGATCTTCCTGCAGTCTATTTATCTTACTACCTTCATAATTTGCATCATGTTAGCACGAATTAAGAGATGCACAGCTTAAATCATCACAATCATAAGTATTAATACAATAAAACAATAATCGGCCATACCTTGGTAATTTGGGGAATATATAAGGACAATAAGTTGAATTGCCAAGGTAATTGGTGTAAGACAAGGTAAGGGACAGTGATAAATGATGGTCAAAAAGGGCCAATTCTGGGCTCAACAGGGACGACTTACAAAGCATATGCGTCTAATACTATGGGTCAATACCATGGGATAATACAAACTATGGATCAACAAATACTACAGGATGACTTACAAAGCATATGCGTCCAACAACAATATACTAACAAAGTAAAGAGAAGGGTTGACACGAGTTCCTAACAGAAGGACTCAAAACATACGCAGACTTTGATGTGATAGAGATTGTTGATAACACAAGCCCCTATCCAGTACTATTAGGGATAGACTGGGCGATGGAGAATTAGGCCATCATCAACTTCAAGAAAAGAATCATGTCGTTCGAAAATCACGAGATGAGGGTAGTCGCATCTCTGGATCCAACAGAAGGGCAGAGATACGTTGACCCAATGAACGATGAATTCATTGAAGGGTGGGATAGTGTCTACAACATATCAAAAGACTACGTCAATCGTACTGCAGATGGAGATTTAGGATGGCAGAGTGTTAGTTCGCCATCGTCAGATTTCGATGAAGCACTCGAAAATTGGCAGAATGGGCTGCACGAAGTATCATTTAGAAGGTACGCATGGATCAACCAGTCATTCAGATGGGTAGCAACAGAAGTGTGTGAACTTCCAACATATGAGGGCTTTCTCAACTTGACTTCATTTATCACTGAGTTCGAAGAAAAAGTAGCAAAACCACAGCGACTGCTAACCCTCGAGGAAGCACTGAAAGCTACACCGACGTGATGGTGGGCAGCGCACAAGTCAACAATAAAAAACTGGCCATTATGTCGACACCTAATGGCGGTTAGGTACAATGACACCGAAGGAAGTACAATGGAAGAGGAGACCCAAAGGAGCATCTGAACGAATGCCAAATCAAATGGGGAACAAGATCAAAACAGGAATGGGTCCACGCATTCATTCGCACCTTGGATGAAGTACCGTGAAGTTGGTATATCGCAACAAAACTGCGATGCAGAACAACCACATGGGAAGAGTTGGAGAAGACCCTTCCTCATTTTTTCAGGGGAAGGACGACAACAAGAAGCTCGCTGTGAGGTTGAAGATGAAGTATGGAGTGGAGAAAAACTCTAGAGGATACCTAATCAACACAATTAAGGACCAAGCTGTCAGGGTTGCAACGAAGATACTTGCAGTCAAGTTGGTGCGGAATAATAGGCCGAAAGAATGCACTTTGGGCATCATCGACTCCGTAGAACAATGTGCCGTAGGAGTACAAATGAATTGGTCACAATTTCTACTAAATCAATTGATGGAGGACGCCCTTGAAGCACGGGAGAAGGGGAAAGAATTCACATATTTATGGCTCTTGATATTGGTCGCACTAGTAGGATGGAGGGATCCATAGCACTATCAAGGCATGGAAATAGTAGAATCCATAATACGAGAAGGTGCATGATACCATAACTTATGGGCTACAACTGACAAAGAATGACACGCATTCAACATTGTGCAATTCTACCTATTCCTAGACATGGTGTGGATAGATGTGCAAGCAATACCGCAAATAATCGATAAATCAACAAGGAAGTATCGATCGATCGCAAGGCTATCAGTCGAATCCCAAACAATTTACATTCAAGCATGGGAAGACAAGCAGAGGTAGTGGTTCAGAACACAGTAGAAGATCACCGAGGAGGAATTGGATGCCATCATTGAAGGATAGCCAGAAGAATGGAAAATTCCATCCCTAGAGGAGGAACTATCGAATTTGGAGAATGGACAGTCGACAACTGGACAAAGATACCCATGGAAGAGAAGGACTCATCCAGTCAACAAGAGGGTGTAGGAGAAGGCGATCCTACAAAAGAACAATCACCTACACTTAGTCATGATGGAGCCTCATCAGCCACCCCGACGGATTCAGAACTAGAATCACAATGTGAAGAAATGAGAACAAAGCATAGGATGGACCATGGAGAAGGAAGCACAAGTGGTGGTCTTCCTAAAGAGCAAGTTAACATGCTCTTGGAGAAAATAACAGCGATCGCAGAAGAAAACTGCACAAAAGTCACACAACATGCAACATAATACTTTCACCAGGTGAATCAACTACTATCAACACTAACTAATGCAGTCATAGAGACAAGGGTACCACACAGGGAAGTCCCACCAAGTTTGTCGACAAAAAGGGTTGAGGTAGAGATTGGCACACACCCAAGGATAGTACAAATTCTACTAAATGCAATGTCAACAAGTGATGAGGGGTTGGATGTGGAATTAAGGAAGCATGATTCAATCATGGTAAATTTCAATATACATCTGATGTTGTCACTGCAGAGAATTCAAATCGCAACAAGTGTAGAAATTAGTGATCGCGAGGCCGCAATACATGACCAGATGGTGATATATAAACAGTAGGCACACAATAGTGTGATAGAGACATGGCATCTCCAAGAAGAGAAATCCCAAACCCTGGCTGGAAAAGCGAAGGCCATGGAGGATCGAGAGCGGTTGGAAAAGGCGATATCCAAGGCATGCAAGGAAGCCCCTGAGGTAGATCAGGATATACTACCAGAAACAAAATCCATCTTGTTAGGTGTATTTATTGTTGATCTGCGAAAAGAGAATGAGACGCTGTAGGTGAGGGTGGTGCCCAGCACACCACGAGAGTAGATCCAAAATCGCCAGGATGCGATAGAAGAGGCTACGACCAAGATGGCAGATATGTAAAAGGAGGCCCAGAAAATTGCTAAGGAGGTTATGGAATTTTGGGGAAGTTTAGTACAAGATGAGCAGTTGCACCAGCCGAACATGCAACTCGTTCAGGCAGAGACACAGCTAGAATCACTGAAGGGATCACTTAAGGTGATGCCCCTACTCACGCAGATGACAAAGGCCACATAGCTGAAGGAAATCCAACATTGAGTAACTAAGGCGCACAAAAGGAAGCAAAGAAGGATTATGAACCTAGATGAATTAAAAGCAAAGGCAAAGCGCTTGGCCATGTAGGAAATGGCAGGAATGGCACAGGTCAAGCAAGATTTGGAAAAGGCGCAACAGATGAATGGTGAGAACCCAATGGAACAATAGGTAGAAGACTACGCAGTACTCAAAGTATCGACAAAAGAAGTTGTTGACCAGATTAGAGTTGCATACGATGATTTCAAATAACAATTAAATGCACTAGAGGTGTCCAGCTAAGGTGGCTCGAGGGTGAGCCACAAGTTTGTGTTGGGGGCCTATTGGTACAAGGTTAGACCGCATGAAGTGCGGAAGCCGACAGCGGCGGAAAGGAGTATTCACAGAAGAAAGGACCATTCGTGGAAAATAAGGAAGTTGATGAAAGTGCAAGTTATGGTTTAGTTAGTTAGAATGGGCCAATTGGACTATTTTGTAACCACCCTAGTTGTCTATAAATAGAACCATGATTGTAAGCCTAAGGGAATTAAGGAATGGTTCGATTGATGGATGGTGTAATATGATATTCTGCATCTATGTTTTTCTCTGCCTTCGACAAGCTTTGTTTTGTTTGTATGGATCTGTAATAAGTTGTTTGGAACTGCCCCAGCGAAGGTTGTACCACAGGTTTTTGGGATGAGTTAATGCATGAAGATGTTCGGCTATGTCTCTTCTTGTGTTTATGTTTATGTTGATGTTGAATGATGAATGCAACCTCAGTAATGCGTTATGCTTAAGTTTTGTTGCTATTTGTAAGATCTATTGATGATACAATGTTAGTGCGAATGTTGATTATACATTGGTAATGTGAATGAAGAATGCGTGTTTGAACTATTAAGCATGATGCGAAGATAAATCTCTAGTTTCTGTAGCGATAGAGTGATAATAGACGCATGTCCTCCCCCTACTGTGAAAACTTGGTTCCTGCAGCCCCCTTAATCATCTCGGGTGAGACCTCACTTGCTCCACGAGTGTTGCTGGAAAGGGTAAAACCTTTCTGGGCCGATGCTTAAGGGTGTTTGGTTGGTG
This sequence comes from Larix kaempferi, assembly GCA_027924585.1. Lineage (NCBI taxonomy): Eukaryota > Viridiplantae > Streptophyta > Pinopsida > Pinales > Pinaceae > Larix > Larix kaempferi. Next base: position 1,452,676 of record BSBM01000655.1, on the reverse strand, counting down.
TTTGTTGATAGCAGTGCGAAGTGAACCCCTGTCGACAAAACTGTGTCAACATATATGTAGATCACTTGTTTTGTTCATTATTGGCTAATGATGACATGTGTTTTAAGATGTTTTTTTATGAAAAATGTAAATTTTGAAAAATGGGGTAGCCATTGTTTGAAGAGTTTCAAGGTTCTATTGGGAAATAATTCTTGCAGTTGACTAATCGGTCAAGCAGACAAATATTAGCATGTGGTTTTGGTTATTGTGCATTGAAAAAAAGTGGAAGCATCATAATATGGGTCATTATAGCTCGGTTGATACAAAGGTATTGGGTTTCACGGGGACAAGCAACATATTTAGTTTGGGCTAGATGTTGGGCCATGGAATTGTCGTTATTTTACATCATCTTTTCCTTATTTTTAATCCATTATTTCTTACCCAGAACCTTTCATTAGCTTATTTTAATTCTTATATCTGGGATTTAGACCCAACCATATTTCCATTGCATTTATTTAGTATTTCATTTGAATTATGATTAAATATTGGAAAAATAACATATTTTGCATTTCTCTTTGAAACATGGATGAGTTTGATGATTTTTGCAGAACCAGTTCTAGGTCACTTGTCGTTACTCTGGGACATTTCCCGCAACTTGTATGGTTGAAGATCCACAAAAGTGGATACTTGAGATTTTTCATATGTGGAATTATCAATTCATTACTATTACTGTAGTTGTTACTCCATGAAGCCAGCTTGAAGAAACATATTCATTAGCAGTAATGGATTGTTATAAATCCATTATTTCTATCCTTCTTATATGTCTAAAATTATGATCTTAAATTATTTGAAGATAAAAGGGGCAAGTTGGTGGTGGATGAGAGTGCATATTTGGTTTATTTACAAAGATTTGAAGACCTCCATGTAATATATTATGGACCCAACAACTTAAATGCTATTAGGAGTCACTTGGGATGAGTTTTGGGCATGTTACAATGACTCACATCCTTGAATTCAAAGGCATCCTAAATAGCATGGAAGTTAGCAAAAATCTTGGGATTAACAAATATCTTGTAGCTATTACTATCAGAGAAATATCCAGGCATCATAATTTATGAAATCAAACATACCTTCATCCCAATATCATTCACAGATCCAATCAAACAAACCATTTCCAAATTCAATCCAATCTCAATCGATTTCTCCTACTCATGAATTAATATAAACAGAGATTTCTCTTTCTCCTGCACATTTTTAAAGAAGAAATCATTTGTTGCTATTTAAAAAGGAACCCAGTTTGGGCATTGGTTGGAAAGACAATTTGGTCTGGAAACCAACTTCCGACCCAAATCTTCAAATTGTTAGACTACACCTTTGAAGAATGTTATGTTTCAACAAATCTTTTTTTTTCAAATTTTTCCTCGCTATTGCTTTTAATGTAAAGTTAGAGATGATTGTAAAGTGAGAGATGATTGTAAAGTGAGAGATGATTGTCATTTACTTTATGAACAGATAAAATTAATGCCTACATTTTTTCTAAACCAACATAAATATAATATTTCTTAATTTTATAAAAATAATAATTACTATTTTAAAAATAGAAAAATGTTATAAAAAATAATACCAATCATTTATGATTTTGAAAATAACCAAAAGAATGTTTTACCATTCTATAACCTAAAAAATGAATCTTCAAAGCCTTTATAGTTATATAAATAATTGTTTTGAGGATATTTAAATTTTATAAGTTATATTAACTTTTGGGTAATAGAAAAGAAAAGAAAAAAATTCTAAAAATTTAAATAATTTTAAAAAATATTAAAAATCTATTTTTAAATAATAATTTTTTTTTAAAATTTAAAATTGCTTTTGATTGAGTAAAAATTTGTCTAAACGAAATTAATAAGCCAAACCCAAGACTCCAAAACTTCTAGTTGTAAAATTTAGCCCCTCATTTACCACACTATCGATTAAACAACTAAGTTACCATTCGACCATCTTCTAAAGAAAGCTTTTGCCAAAATAATGTGTTAGCAGTGGTATTAACAGTTAACCCAAAAAGATGAACCTGTAAAATGTTCATACGAATTTATTGTTATTGATAGTTTGCATTTTGGAGGAGCATAACTGTAAATATTTGGATCTTGAAATTGTTTGGCATAACTAAAAACAGTATCCACCATTCCATTGATTTGGATTTGGTTGTTAGGTTTGAACCCACCCTGCAGGCTGCACTTGTGTGTTTTCAAGAGTTGTTGCCCAAGAAAGCCTAATTGGTCGCTCACCAAGAACTATACCCTGTAGCATTTGCAATGCTCCATCTGCAGATGCCCTGTTTCTAAACTTGACAAATCCACAATGCTTATCAACAGGTATCTTCACATACACAAGCTCACCAAACTCAACAAATACCTGCATCAGCAATTCGCTTGTCACAGTGGAGTCTAAGCCACCAACAAACAGAGTTGTATTATCTGAGGCTGAGGCCACCACTTTCTGAGGCTGAGGCTTAGGCTCAGGCTCAGGATACGATTGCTGATAACCTGTAGTGTTCTTTCTTGTGGCAGGACCTATTCGCATAGGTCTCGACGAACAAAGCATTCCATTCATCTCTGTCATAGCCCGAATTTGCTCATTCTCATCCCCAAACATTACAAATCCATATCCTTTTGAACCGCCTGTAGTCCTATCAGTAACAACCTTGGCTCCTTTTACAGATGGGTATATAACTCTGAAGATCTCTTGCAAAAAGTAGTCTGTAACAACAGGTGCCAAGTTTCCCACGAATATAGGATAATCCTCGGGAGGTTTATCTCCAACGCCAAATGCAGCCCAATTTAGCCTGTAATTGGGCATCTGTAGACCATTGTAATTTTGCAGAGCCATCTGGGCTGCTGCATGGCTTACAAACTCCAGAAAACCATAACCCTCTGATTGCCCAGTCTGCTTATTACGAATAATCTTAAGAGAAAGAAAGCCTTCAGCATAAGCAAAACAGGTATGCAGATAAGTCTCACCCATCCAGTGCTGTAAACCTCCGATCCAGAGGGTCCTAATCTCGTCAGCGGAGCTCACTTGTTGCGGGTATTGCTGCACCATAAGCTGGGCTTGGGATTGCTGGGGCCAAAACCCAGCTTGAGGAGGCGGCTGCATCATCATCCACTGTTGCTGCTGGTTCTGGGGATCGATCGCGGGTGTGACCTCGGAAGTTGGCTGCATCATCATCCACTGCTGCTGCTGGGAATTGATCGCGGTTGTGGCAACGGGAGGAGTCATCATCATCATCATCTGCTGTTGCTGGGGATCGATCGCGGGTGTGGCCCCGGAAGTCGGCTGCATCATTCTGAAATATTTAAAAGGAGTAAAACCCTCAAAATACAGTTAAAAAACCCTCGAAAACCTGCGAAAGAGCGAGGCACAGGATATCTATGGAAGTTCGACTGAATTTATAGAACACTACTCTTCTGCGCAAGCTTTTAACAGAAAGATATACACGGCTAATAGAAATAAGACTCGGTGCTTATAATGGAAAGATATACACGGATAATAATATACGACGATAATAATGATGTTTTAAATATAATATATATAAATAAATAAATTCGTTTTTACTCATTTCTCTATATATCCGTTACACGTATGTACGAGGAAAATTTATATGTTAACAATGTTCGAAAAACGGAATGGTGTGAACTAACAACTTTTTAAAGTTTCATGGCATTTAAGGATTTTCTCAAAGGTATTTGAGTTCATTCAAGACCCGAGGTTGGGTGTAAAGGAATTATATCTTTGAAACTTTGACGAATGGAGTTATATTAAAATTCAAATTTGGTTGAGTAGGTGGTTATGTTGAAATTCAAAGTGGTTGTTTTGAATAATCTTTATTTTATATTATATAGGAAATTCAAATTTGTTGGGTAGGTAGATTTGTTGAAATTCAAATTTGTTGATTACGTGGTTGTTTTGAATAATCTTTATTCTATATTATATGCATGATCTTGTTTTTTTTATGAATAGTTAAATTGGTTTTTCCATAACTGATAACGAAGTTTAATAGGGTTCAATGTTCAATATTTGTGAATGAAGATTTTTTGAGGTTTTGGGTCAACTCAAAGATCTTCAAAACCTAGGGGGCATGTACAAACTATGCCCGTGGAACTTTGACACATGGAAGTATGTCGGGCACTCAATTTTTTGTTAGATTTTTTATATAGAACATTGTCAGAAATATTGGTGCTTTTGATAATATTTATCTTATGCCATTTATATGATCTTATCTCATTGGGGGAAGTTGAATTGGTTCTCCCTTGAGTGACATCCAAGCTAAACAAGGTCCACGATTAAATATTTGACAATGAGTTCTATAGTGACCATGTCACTTGGTTATAGTGACCCATGCCTCAAGTGTGGGGAACTTTGTCATCGATGTAAAAAAAGTGTACGATCCTTGAGACAAGAAATATTATTGCTATGCATAATTTAAGCAAGAGCATATGTTTAAGGCCCTCGCCTTAGGAGGCTTTGGGCACCTTCATTGCATGATCACCTTGGTGGTCGTTGACCGACACAAATAGACATGACATGAGGTTGATGGCTATATGAGTCATTTTTGGAGTGCCTTGCCTTGTCGACAAGGCACACCATAAACATGACATGCATCCTTGCCTAAAGGTTCGGTGCATCTCAAACATTAGTTGGATATACCAAGAGAAGCTTAGTGGCAACTTAGCAAGATAGAGGAGTTTATCACGGGAAACCTCATTCGTAGGCATGTAGTATGCATGATAATGAAGTGGCACTAAGAACTAATTGGATTAAATAAGACTTGGATAGACTTGATTGTGCACACATTAGTTGGGTGGACTAAGTGGGTGAACTTGGTTAGATGCATATCATCTAGGAGAACTTGGGAACACGTCACATGGATGGATGTTGGCTGTGTGCCCTGCAATGATAATGCATAAGGTTGTGGATGGATGCATGTCAGACTGTTGAATGAACTTGGTGGAGTAGGAATTAGCTGCATTTGATGGTTTGTAGTCTAAGGTGAAGTTAATAATGGGAAAACCTTAAGTAAAAATGTGTAGTCTTGGTGTAGTAGGTGCAAGTTTGCCAAGCCCTTTCGGTCAAGGCAAGGTAGTTCCACATGACCTCAGGTGCTGAAGGGAAGTTGGGAAAAATCCAGTATTGAAGAAAAAAATTTGGGTTGATTGTATGTCCATGACAATATGTGTAACATTGATAGACATGGTACATGATGTGGCACTATGTGACAATAATGTTGGCATGTTGTATAATTGAATTTCATGTGTGGTGTTGATGTTATGACATGTGCCACTTGTGGGGTGGTGTCAACTATTTACATAAAACACACTATCAAAAAAGCTAGTTGATTCTACACATTCGTGTGTGGTGTTGATGTTATGACGTGTGACTTGTGGGGTTGTGTTGCTAATAACATAAAACACACTATCAACTACTCGATTCTAGACATTCTTGGATTCACTTTCAATTATAGCCATTAACTACAATATATTCCTATTAGAGTTAATTCAGGCATTACATATTGTACTAAAGTTCATTTTGTAGGGTAAGCTAGATTAGTATATTCTACTATTAAGATTATCACAAAATATTCATGTCGACATTTCAAGGTACCGAATCAAATTCCATCATTAGTGAAATAAATATCTCTATTCCACAAATTGATATTCCAAATGAAACATGCTAGAGAAATCATAAAACTTAAATTAGTATAATTATTGATAAATATATGATCGCCCATACATAGGGTAGCTAACATGTGCCACATTGAATGTGTATTTATAAAGACGAGTTGTGACATTTTATGTTTCGTCAAGTTCTATTTTGGCAACATTGGTTGTTGGGAGAGTATCAAAGAAGCATCCCAAAGTTCCTCCCAAGGTTTTTAAACCTAGTGCTCTCAGACTTAGACTCTTCCATGAGGACATTGTTAGACAATGTATTGTCTTGTTCTATGTGATCCATGACCCAATAGGGACATTTCAATAGTCTTCCTCTTCTATCTCCACGTGTCTCTCTAATTCATGTGCAAGTTGTAGAGGTGTTTCCTTTTAGCAAGTAGCCTTCAAATGATGTGTAGCTTTTTATCTTGTTATCTTTCGTGTATATGTTATTTTGTTTACTTCTCATAGTGAGTAGTTTAACTTCTTTTAGCTTATGATTTTCCTTTTGGCGTGTAGCTTGTAGGAGTTGCTATTATACTTCTACAATTTATCATTATTGTTTGTACTTTTTAGTCCCATTTTGGTCTTTTGTAGACAATAATAACAATCTCTTATCTTATCGTATCATTGACAATCCTTGATCTTTTATGTATCTTCGGTAATGCTTTGACATTATAAAGAAATGGAAAAGATTGAAAATTCTATGTTTAGATTTAGAAAATTTTGTTGCGGAAACTCTAAAATTCTCCATTGCATTGCAAGCGGAATACATACTTGGAAATGGAGCAAAATATGAAGAAATTATTTTGTAGGATTCATTCTACTTGGGCAAATTTGTTATAAAAAAAGTGGTTCCATTCTTCAAAAGATATAATATCCATGCCAAATATCAAACTCCACGATGATGTACCATGTCACACTCACAATGCAAAACCATGCGCATGTTCAAAACGTTTTTGCACTTGTTTGTGCTCTAGATTCAAAATTTGTTAACCCTTTTCCATTAGTTTGTTTCCAAAACACACCTAAATTGCACCAACTCTATAGCACCTCTTAGCCTCGAGGCCTACTTGTAAACCCTTTGTATCTTTAGTTGTTGCATCCATAACCTTTTCTTTTCTTGTGTCATTATTCCATTTCCATGATCTATCATTACTCATCTCAATCCACATTCCCTAACTTTCACTTACCTGAGTTTCACGTCTTAATTTGTGCCCCCCACAATGAAAAAATCATTTCTTCTTACCATCTCCCTAGTGCTTCTCACAACTTAATCTAAACCAAGCCAAATACATGTAACTATACCTAAATTCTGTCCCACAATCAATCTAGTTTAGTTTTCCTATGCTCTGTGGTTTCCCTTTTATGGATCTCTACAACCATGTATTACACAAATTCATTTACCTATGAAATTCATCTTGTTTGAACCTCAATAATCACACTCTACATTGTTTTTTTTCTTACCAATCCTATTAAACTAATCATGTTGTGGAAACTCTAAATCCAAGTTATGAAAAGTTAACGACTAACACATTCCCTCATAAAATTTCAAAACCCTTATGTGTTACACCAACATGAAGAATTGTGTTGTGGATTCATATGGTGGAACGATGATGTTTTATAATAGATAAATAAGAAACTCGAGATTTCAAGAAATGGTAAGAAGAAGTTAATCCCAACAAGTTCAATGGAATTGAGTATCAAGGTAATTGAAGATGTTGATCAACATTGAATTAAATGTAAAAGTACACCAATGTCTAAAGGGTGATATGAATATGTTGCCTTGAATAGAAAATAGATAATTGTATGCAATAGATCTTGAAATAGATGTCAATAAGAATCTCATCTCCACCAAGGGAGTTTAAATTGATCAAGGAAATTCAACATGCCACATATTATATGGAATGTTTAGTTCATGACCATTTCTTCCCAAATTGAAGTTAGAGTTTTAAGTTTAATGGGAAGAATGTAAAGCTAAGTGTATAAGTTTAGGATGTGTTGTGTTATTTTTAGGCATAAATTTTACATTCTAACACATGTTTTGGGGGGTCCAAGTTCATGAATTGGAGATATTTTATGGTTAATTTAATACAATCAGAAAAAGGTGCAACTATGAGTTTGTTGATTTTCTTGGTTAAGGGTTTCCATGATAAATATTTGTATATGTGTCATTGTTTCTATTTTTTGTTTTAAGATTATATTAGCATTGTCTTTCATGCATAGATTTATCATACTATTTTCTAATTACCATATGGATAAACAAATTTGAAAGATATTTCAAGGTCACCCCCACTCAAAGTGAAGATGAGAATATCCCAATAGAATCAATATACTTAGAAGGTGTCTCCTACCACAAGTTTATATGGTGGGCCAACAAAACTAAAGTCCCATATTTAAAGTGAGAGATGTTTAAATCAAATTTTGTTAAAATATTTCATGACAAGGAAAAATAAGGCAATGATCTTCGCCAATCTAACTCACCTTCACTAGAGAGAATTTATTGGGTATATACTTATGAATTGGAGATATTGGCTATTCTAATCTTAAACTTGGACAATGACAAAAGCTAAAAATGTGTTTTGAAGAATTAGCAAGATAAGTACAAAACAAAACATATATGTGGAACATAGCCTCATCATATAATCTCAACCCAAATCTAAGATGATAGAAAATGAGCTCCCCAACCAATAAAAACAATCATGTCTATGAAAGATAGACCCAATATATACCATTGCATACACACGATCAAAATCAGAGACCAAATTCAGAATCCAAGAAAAATATAGTGACAAAATAAATACTACAAATGCAAGGATAATTGGATCCTAGGGAAAAATTACAAGACCAAGGAAATGTATCACTCCAAAATCATGAATGATGAGGAAGTGGGAATATTTACTTCCAACTTATATGAAGAAGACACAGAAGAAAACACTAATGATATCATATTAGAATCAAGTTAAGGGAAAATGATGCCTAAAAATATCATTGGTAGTTATAACTGGCATGACTCAAACATTGAAACACAAAAAATATGATGAATAAAACTTGCCCAATAACTTACCAACAACGATGGCATAAATCCCTTAAACTTAAGCCTTGATTCTCAAAGGGTTAGTGAAAAAAACTAATGCATCAAAGGGTTAGTGAAAAAAACTAATGTATCAATATTGTAAATATGTTGAATCTATTTTCATATCCAATTAAATTTATTAGAGTTGAAATGGTAATGACAAAAATATTACAAAAATAGGCATGTCAATAGGAATGGAATTGATATTCAATGTTGATTCATTGATGATATTAGGTACATACACTACCAATCTACAAGAGTAATTCATTAAAATCATATGTCAAGGAAAATGTACAAGTTGTATAATGATATTCCAAAACTACTGCTTCATGGCCAGAAAGGACACTAAAATCCAAAATATCTCCAACTTGCATAAACAAATATCTTGAAAGAAAAGAAGGAAAATAAACCAACATATAAGTATCTAACCTAAACAACCAATTGGAACATCCTTGAGGATTATGCATGATGGTTCTAGTACCTATTATAGTAGATTTGCAAATTGATTCATATATTTAAACACAATTAAACATAATACAATGGAACACAACACATCAACACATTACACAGAAATTACCTTGGAAAACCTTCTCTTGGGGAAGCCCAACAAACCAGTGAGCTTTCCACTCATCTATTAATCAATCACTCATAACAGATGTTAACAACCGTGAGTTTCTATACCACAAATCACACTTCATTAAATGATCATGTTACACACACTTGTATAGCCATTACACCTTATTTATAGATGCAATACAACCAACTTCTCATTAATGACAATCCATAACTTCCTAACCACTTTCGGTTATTTTTTTATAGTTGACTTGGCTAGGTCAACTTTGGTTAATTTACCATTGATATTTGGTTGTTCCATCAACTTCCTGTCGACCATCTTTTTTCCTTCAACTAAACAAGTATTCCATTCGACTAGTCAACTAGGTCTCGACCATTTGTCGACTCTAAATCCAATCAATTTATACTAGTTGACTATCGACCTTTCCAATCGATTTACATGCAAAGAATATAGAATTCCTAACATTCTCCCACATATTTTCTTCTTTGCATAAACAAGAGATTCAGAACTTCAACTCATTCTAGTAGGGCTAACAAGCCCATCTTTTCCCTACACCAGGAAAACTTCTATGTGCTTAATGACTTGGTTAATGAGTCTGCAACATTCTTTACTGTGTCTACCTTTTCCATTAAAACCTTATGGTTCTCCACAATCTCTCTCACAAAATGGTATTGAACATCAATGTGTTTCATATTTGACTGATATGTTGGATTCTTTTCGAGGAATATTACACTCGTGTAATTTTTCAGAATTTACTTGAATCTGATCTAGGATCTTAACTGAGAGAACAACATGTACAACATATCAATCATGGACACAATAATGCAAGCACACAAGAGACACAGAGTTTACTTGGGAAAACCATAAAGGTGAAAAACCCCAATAACTTCCTTAGATATAGATAGAGCAATGATACAACCCAAGCATAAGAGATAGACATCTCCTAGCAGCAGCTTCTCCTCCTCCACAAGTGCGCCACTCTCCAAAGAGTGTGTGAGAGAATAGAATGATCAAATAGAGTGCCTCCCGCACTCTATTTATACTTGACTTGACTTGCCTAATAACCTTTACTAGGTCGGCCTTAACTTAACCACATAACATAATGCTGACTGGGCTGACCCCCAATAGGGTGGTCTAATAACCCTTTGACCCACATGACTTATACAGGGCCAACCCCAACAAGGTGGTCTAATAACCCATCAAGTATAAGTTACGACACTTATAATATAAATGACGACACTTCCGTATAGAGGAATAATAACATCTCTATAGGAATACAAACACTTCCGTATAGAGGAATAATAACATCTCTATAGGAATACAATATACATAAATGAAATACATTCCGAAGTTACATATACATCAACACTCCCTCTTAACTAGGAAGGTATTTCTCGACACATATCTACTAGCACAAGTCTTCTTCTCTGGATCATCATCAACGAATCATCGTCCTCGAATCATCGTCATCGTCACTACTGCTACTATCTCAGTCAATCTCTGAATCTACTCATCATAGGAACTTCTACAGAGCCAATCCTTTTTCATACTGGGTGTAGGCCCACCACCTGTAGGTCTTCATCATCACTGGCCATACTGTGGAATCCTCAGGACTTATTACATGCGTCACAAAACCTAGAAAGAGAATCCCTAGCTGTTATGGGTACACAACTCCGACCTATAAGATCTCACATGATCTTTTACATGTGACAGCCACAAAACCTTAAAAGGGTGTCTTGCCAAGCAAGAACCCTAAATAGCATTTGAGGCCTTTTTCATCTTGTCCAGATCTCTAGGTCTGATTACATGTGACTCCTACCACAAAACCTTAAAAGGGTGTCTTTCCAAGAAAGAACCCTAAAGAGCATTTGAGGCCTTTTTCATCTTGTCTAGATCTCCAAGTCTGATTACATGTGGTCATGGCAATGCCTCGAAAGAGCATTTGAGGCCTTTTTCATCCTGTCCAGATCTTCCAGGTATACTTACATGCCATAGGACAATGCCTCGAAAGAGCATCTGAGGCCTTTTTCATTCTGTCCAGATCTCCCAGGTCTACTTACATGTCATCCCAGAGAAATGCCTTGAAAGAGCATTTGAGGCCTTTTTCATCCTGTCCAGATCTCCCAGGTCTACTTACATGCTCATTTGCACAACCTGTCCATGGCCTCAGAGTATCAACCTGATACTCACTATACATCATCCTAATGTACACATGATCATCCTAATCATCAACACTGCATCATCCTGCTGCATGTCATATGGAGCAACATCCTGAAGCTCGTCATCCATGATCATCCTGATCATACAATGCATCCACCTGATGCATACACAGTATCTTCCTGATGCATATCATCATACATGATCTACTTGATCATACAATGTATCCACCTGATACATATACAAATACATGATCCACCTGATCATACCTGATACATATCAACATACATGATCTACCTGATCATACAATGTATCCACCTGATACATCTATAGATACATACACATGATCCAACTGATCATATCCAGCATCCAACATGATGCGTATATACATATATATATAAATGATCCAACTGATCATATCCATCATCCAACATGATGCGTACATACATATAAATGATCCAACTGATCATATCCAACATCCAACATGATGCATACATACATACATATAAATGATCCAACTGATCATATCCAGCATCCAACATGATGCATACATACATACATACATATAAATGATCCAAATGATCATATCTAGCATCCAACATGATGCATACATACAGAGCAGTAACTGGAGCATCGTCCTGATGCTCATCATCCAGTGCTTATATCCATATCCATGGAAGGATCCTCCTCTCACCATGCTCGGAATGGCTCCTGCAAATGTGTCCATCACTTCTTCCTCGAAGTGTCATCAATCTGAAGAACACCAAGCCTCTCTCTGAAGTACTTGAACTTCACTCTAGCTAGTGATTTCGTCAGTACATCTGCAACCTGCTCATCCGTCGCAACATACAGGAGCTTCACTGCTCTTCTCTGCACCATATCTCTGTTATAGTGATATTTGATCTCAATGTGTTTCGACCTGTTGTGGAACATCGGATTCTTAGATAGCTTCACACAACTCTGGTTGTCACAAAAGATACCATTAGCCTCCAGCAGAAGATCAAATAAATCAGACAGTAGATTTCAGAGCCATACTGCCACACAACTAGCTGAACAAGCTGCGACATGCTCTGCTTCAGCTATACTCAGTGCTACGCAGGACTGCTTCCTGCTAAACCAAGAGATCACACCTGATCCCATACTGAAGCAGCACCCAGAAGTGCTCTTCCTATCGGTAGCACTTCCTGCCCAATCCGAATCAACATAACCCTGCAAGTTAAACTTTTGATTCGCATCATACTTGAGCCCATAGTCAGTTGTACCCTTCAGGTACCTCAGAATATGCTTTACAGCAACCAGGTGAACATCTCTCGGATCCATCAGGAACTGTCTCAATGTGCTCACCGCAAAGCAAATATCTGGTCCCGTGTTCATCAGGTACATCAAGGACCCAATCATCTGACGATACACAATGACATCAACCAGATCAGATGAAGCCTCACACAGAAGCTTCAAGTTCGATGCCATAGGTGTGGCCATGTCCTTGTAGTCCATCATCCCGAACCTCTTCAGGATCTCTACTACAAACTTCCCTTGTCCAAGGAAGATCCCATCTGCACTCTGCAACACCTCCATGCCTAGAAAATAGTGCATCATCTCCAAGTCCTTCATCTCGAACTTGGCAGCAAGCTTCCGCTGTGTGTCGGCAATCAATCTATCCTCACCTGTAACAAACAGGTCATCCACATACAAAAGTAGTATCATTGGATTGACTTCCTCAACCTTGTAGTAAAGGTTGGAATCTGCTTTACCCTTGGTAAAGCCCAAACTGGATAGAAAGCTGTCCATCCTACCATACCAAGTCCTAGGAGCTTGCTACAAGCCATACAAGGCTTTCTTCAACCTGCACACATATGACCCTCTGTCATGTGCCTCAAAACCAAGTGGCTGCTCCACATACACTTCCTCTTCAACTACACCATATCCATCTAGTGTATCTTCCACTTCATCACTGCAGCCAGAGCAAGTACTGATCTAATGGAAGTGTATTTGGCTACAGGAGCAAAAGTATCTTCATAGTCTATTGCTTCTTTCTGGGAGAAGCCACGAGCCACAAAATCTGTATTTATCTATGTTTCCATCTACAGCATGCTTGATATTATAGATCCACTTGGAAGTCATTACAGACTTCCCTTCAGGTCTTGGGACTGCATCCCAAACATCTTCATGATCGACTGGTACTCCTTGATCATGGCATTCTTCCCAGATCCTGGGAACTTCAATATCTTCAATATTTTCAATAGATAACTTTGTTGCTGAACAAATGTTGTAGTCTTTCTTTTGTAGGTGATGGTATACGATCTTTCCTACAAAACAAGTTAAATTGCATGATTAGAAACATCTCATATTTTCATAACAAATTCTTACACATAAAGAAATATGTCATACAGTCATGCAATTATCTTAGCTAATGCTTCAATACAACATTTATCCATATCCCGTAACTTTCTAGATGCCTTCCAATTGTTACCAAAACATTGTTAAGAGTGTGCACAACTTCCAACATGTCAGCAAAGAGGTTTCATTCTAGATAAGTAGCAATGGAATATTGTACAGTGCCATAGGACACTTACCCATCACATGCATATTAGTAGTATATTGCTCATTAATGCAATTATTCTAATATGCATAATACACAACCTAAGTCTAGGAACATAAGCATATACATCATTGAACAACATTATTTAAACAAACAAATATGTAAGAAATGACAATTCAAATACTTATCCTTGTTTGGTTGTTGGGTGGACTCCCTCTGAATCTTTGCAACTCCATTCTGATGTGGATTGTGAGAAGTGGTCGACTCCCTCTGAATATCTGCATCCTTGCAGAAACTACTAGAGTGTGATCCCTCATGATCTTTGCTTCCTGGATTACCTGTCTTTGAACTTATATCCATCCTCGATCACTATGCATGCTTACAAGTATCATTATTGTGATATCCTTGAGATCTCATACATAATCATACATTTATTAGTATATTCTCAATACTATCAAAACACAATAATCTTAAACATGTATAGTCATGATCATTTCAAACACAGATAATAAACATTAGTATTCAAGGTTTCAGGGAATACTTCTTTTGCTCATGCATATTCTTATTTGACCAAAGGACTTTTCTGGTTAGTCATACATCAATCAAGGTAAGAGACATAATATGCATGAACCCTTGATTACTTACATTTCTAACTTCATGAATAATCATTATCAACCATACAACAATATAAGATCCTAACACAAGGTAGGATTCTAACTTGATATAGGAAAAACATACCTGGTTATCATATTTGCTAGTTATGTCTAGCAATGTCTTCTTGTTATCTTCAATGACTTGTGCTAGTAACCTACACATCTCATAGGTTAACCATTATAGAACTAAGTTATACATACCTCATAAGTAGATCTTCTATGTGATCCATGACAATGGATGAATCTTTGTCTTCATGTTACCATGGTCATATGTTCTTGAACTAGAACATGATTTGTCTTTCTTGATGTACCTTTCATGTTAGCGGACAACATCAACCTCATACAACACCATAATGCAAAAGTACAATCATAAGTGTCAACACCCTAATCAATGAATATCTTCTATCATGCATTCATAATTTTATTAAGGTGATACGACAAGTCTAAATTTAATCAAGATTGTACTAACCGTAATAATATGAAGACAAACATACCATAAACTTAATCGTGAACAAATCTCGAAACATACCTGGATAAGTCATACCTGTCGAGATTGCTTGTAATCTTCTTATGTAAGGCCTTAGCCTCATCTCCCTCTGAAACAAGAACTTCTTCACTTATGCAAGTGACCAATCCATTCTCTGCTAAGATTAACCCAATCCACTTGATTTGCAGGAACTGGATCTGGAGATGGATTAGGGTTTGTCAGAGAAACCCTAAAAATTCAACATTTGAATTTCAAACTTCTGAAAGCATAGAAAGATGTGCCTTGATGAGTTGATCAAGCTGGTATACTCAGAATTTGAAAACTGCAAAGTTTCACCCCTCAAAATTGCCTTTGAAACTTTTGGATCTTCTGGATAGGATCCTGAACTAGGGTTTGATAAATCCCACCCTTATGCACATCCAAAAGGTTCGATCCAAAGCTCTAAACTTCAATTCTTCTGAGGAGCTTCTAGCCGTGGTCACAGACTTAAAAAATTCCAACTTTTGCAGAAGTCCTAATTTTCCATTTTTTCGATCAAAGTCTCGAACTAGGATTTGATCTAGCCCGACCTTCTACCCAACAAAATTTTTTTATCTTGGTTTCTAAATTTCGATTTTGATGAGTAGCATTCAGCCGTGGTCTCTGATTACAAAAAATACCAACTTTCTTCGAAACCCTAATTCCCGGAGCCATGAATGAAGGTGCTAAAAAATAATTATGTTTTGACAGAAATATGCACCTAATTGTTTCTGGTGTAACTCCGAACTTTCCGATCCACAGGGTCTGAAAATTTTTCCTATGGTATCCTGACCTGTCATCCTTCCAACCCCATGGGTCTGAACTCAAATGGATTTTCTGAGAGAGATTTATTCCAAGTGTCGCAACGTGACATGTTTATGGGATAAAACATGAGAGTGAACTTGTACGGCATTCCACATGTCACTGGTTCACTTTCGGCCTCTGAAAAAGTTACCTAAGAGATTACAGTCTGTGCAATACCTGTAAAGTTTTACTAAATTTCATTTGGAGCTTCCTATCCCAAGTTATGACCTTTTTTCCTAGGTCACCTATTTATGACTCAAATCTGGAAGAGGTAGAAACCCTAGATTGTACAGATCATAAAACACAAAGTACAACAAATTAGAAGTTTTCCTTTGGACACAAGGTACATGGGGATCTGATATTCTACTTGTAAAAATTTTAGATTCGAAAAAATCGCCAAAATGGATTTATAGCGAAAGTTATACGATGATTGGTTTTTGCTATATCAAGCCCTAGCATCGCAAGTGCAACAAGTGTCATACATGCCATACCATGCCTTCTTTCAGTCTAGCTCTGATACCATGTTAATTTTTCAGAATTTACTTCAATCTGATCTAGGATCTTAACTGAGAGAACAACATGTACAAAATATCTACAGCATATCAATCATGGACACAATAATGCAAGCACACAAGAGACACAGAGTTTACTTGGGGAAAACCATAAAGGTGAAAAACCCCAATAAATTCCTCAGAGATAGATAGAGCAATGATACAACCCAAGCATAAGAGATAGACATCTTCTAGCAGCAGCTTCTCCTCCTCCACAAGTGCGCCACTCTCCAAAGAGCGTGTGAGAGAATAGAATAGTCAAATAGAGTGCCTCCCGCACTCTATTTATACTTGACTTGACTTGCCTAATAACCTTTACTAGGTCGGCCTTAACTTAACCACATAACATAATGATGACTGGGACGACCCCCAATAGGGTGGTCTAATAACCCTTTGACCCACATGAATTATACAGGGCCAACCCCAACAAGGTGGTCTAATAACCCATCAAGTATAAGTTACGACACTTACAATATAAATGACGACACTTCCGTATAGAAGAATAATAACGTCTCTATAGGAATACAATATACATAAATGAAATACATTCCGAAGTTACATATACATCAACAACTCTGACTGTCACAATCCAACCTAACAACATGCTGATCAAACCAAACATATGAACACAATCACTACAACCAAACAAATTCCCTACATGCATGAGTATCTTCCATGCATTTATCCTTAGTAGTTGATAGTGCAAAAATGGACTTCCTCCTACTCATCCAACTGAATTCTCTATCAAATAACTTGAACACATATCTATTGGTCGACCATCTGCGGTCGATATCTCCATCCAACTAAGAATTGACAAATATGTGCATATCGATTTCCTTAGTTTCCTCAGTCTTTCCTTCATAACATATTGCATAATCTATCGTTCCAGGCATATACAACCTTGTATTACAACCTTTTAGGGATCTCTACAACCTTGTATTACACAAATTAATTTACCAATGAAATTCATCTTGTTTGAACCTAAATAATCACATTCTACATTTTTCTTTCTTTCTTACCAATCATGTTGTGGTAACTCGAAATCCAAGTTAAGAAAAGTTAACGACTAACACATTCCCTCATAAAATCTCAAAACCCTTATGTGTTACACAAGCATGAAGAATTGTGTTGTGGATTCATATGGTAGAACAATGATGTTTTAGAATAGATAAATAAGAAACTCAAGATTTCAAGAAATGGTAAGAAGACGTTACTCCAAACAAGTTAAATGGAATTGAGTATCAAGGTAATTGAAGATGTTGATCAACATTGAATTAAATGTAAAAGTCCACTAATGTCTAAAGGATGATATGAATATGTTGCCTTGAATAAAAAAAGTAGATAATTGTATGCAATAGATCTTGAAATATTTTTCAATAAGAAGCTTATCTCCAACAAGGGAGTTTAAATTGATCAAGGAAATACAACATGCCACATATCATATGGAATGTTTAGTTCATGACCATTTCTTCCCAAATTAAAGTTAGAGTTTTAAGTTTAATGGGAAGAATGTCAAACTCAGTGTAGGGTGTGTTGTATTATTTTTAGGCATAAATTGTACATTCTAACACTTTTTTGGGGGGGTCCAAGTTCATGACTTGGAGATATTTTATGGTTAATTTAATACAATCAAAAAAAAGGTGCAACTATGTGTTTGTTGATTTTCTTGGTTAAGGGTTTCCATGATAAATCTTTGTATATGTGTCATAGTTTCTGTTTTTTGTTTTAAGATTATATTAGCATTGTCTTTCTTGCATATATTTATCATACTCTTTTATAATTACCATATGGATAAACAAATTTGAAAGATATTTCAAGGTCACCCCGACTCAAAGTGAAGATCAGAATATCTCAATAGAATAAATATACTTAGAAGGTGTCTCCTACCACAAGTTTATATGGTGGTCCAACAAAACTAAAGTCCCATATTTAAAGTGAGAGATGTTTAAATCAAATTTTGTTAAAATATTTCATGACAAGGAAGAATAAGGAATCTTTGCCAAACTAACTCACCTTCACTAGAGATAATTTATTGGGTATATACTTATGAATTGGAGATATTGGCTATTCTAATCTTAAACTTGGACAACGATAAAAATCTAAAAATGTGTGTTGAAGGATTAATAAGATAAGTAAAAAACAAAACATATATGTGGAACATAGCCTCATCAAATAATCTCATCCCAAAGCTAAGATGACAGAAAATGAGCTCCCCAACCAATAAAAACAATCATGCCTTGTACTGAAAGACAGACCCAATATATACCATTGCATACACATGATGAAAATCAAAGACCAAATTTAGAATCCAAGAAAAATATACAAAATAAATACTACAAATGCAAGGATAATTGGATCCTAGGGCACAATTACAAGACCAAGGAAATGTATCACTCCAAAATAAGGAATGATGAGGAAGTGGGAATCTTTACTTCCAACTTAGATGAAGAAGACAAAGAATAAAACACTAATGATATCATATTAGAATCAAGTTAAGGGAAAAGGATGCCTAAAAATATTATTGGTAGTCATAACCGTCATGAATCAAACATTGAAACACAAAAAATATGATGAATAAAACTTGCCCAATAACTTACCAACAACTATGACATAAATCTCTTAAACTTAAGCCTTGATTCTCAAAGGGTTAGTGAAAAAAACTAATGTAATTGTACTTGTGAAATCAACAAGTACATACAACTTCATTGGTATCAATATTGTAAAGACATTGAATCTATTTACATATCCAATGAAAGACATTTGAGTTGAAATGGTAATGACAAAAATATTACAAAAATATGCATGTCAATAGGAATGGAAATGGTATTCAATGTTGATTCATTACTGATATTAGGTACATACACTACCAATCTACAAGAGTAATTCATTAAAATCATATGTCAAGGAAAATGTGCAAGTTGTACAGTGATATTCCAAAACTATTGCTTCATGGCAAAAAAGGACACTAAACTCCAAAATATCTCCAACTTGCATAAACAATTATCTCAAGAGAAAAGAAGGAAAATAAACCAACATATAATTTTCTGACCTAAACAACCAATTGGAACATCCTAAAGGATTATGCATGTTGATTCTAGTACCTATTATAGTATATTTGAAAATTGACTCATATAGTTAAACCCAATTAAACATAATACAATGGCACACAACACATAAATTACCTTGGAAACCCTTCTCCTGGCCCGAAACACAACAAACCAGTGAGCTTGCCACTCATCTATTAATCAAACACTCATAACAAATGTTAATAGCCGTGATTTTCTATACCACAAATTACACTTCATTACATGATCATGTTACACACACTTGCATAGCCATTACACCTTATTTATAGATGCAATACAACCAACTGCTCATTAATGAAAATCCATAACTTCCTAACCACTTTTGTTTATTTTGTTATAGTGGACTTGGCTAGGTCAACTTTGGTCAATTTCCCATTGAGATTTGGTTTTTCTGTCAACTTCCCATCGACCAGTTTTTTGTCTTCGACTAAACAACTATTCCATTCAATTAGTCAACTAGGTCTCCACCATTTGTCGACTCTGAATCCAATCAACTTATACCAGTCGACTATCGACCTTTCCAGTCTATTTACATGAAAAGAATATACCATTCCCAACATTCTCCCACATATTGTCTTCTTTGCATAAAAAAGAGATTCAGAACTTCAATTCATTCTAGCAGGGATAACAAGCCCATCATTTCCCTACCCCAGGAAAAATTCTATGTGCTTACTAACTTGGTTAATGAGTGTGCAACATTCTTTACAGTGTCTAACTTTTCTAGTAACACCTTCTGGTTCTCCACAATCTCTCTCACAAAATTGTATTGAACATCAATGTGTTTCATCTTTGAATGATATGTTGGATTCTTTGCCAGGAAGATTCCACTCTGACTGTCACAATCCAATCTAACAACATGCTGATCAAACCAAACATATGAACACAATCTCTACAACCAAACAAATTCCTTACATGCATGAGTATCTTCCATGTATTTATCCTCAGTAGTTGACAGTGCAAAAACGGACTTCCTCCTACTCATCCACCTGACTTCTCTATCAAATAACTTGAACACATATCTATTGGTCGACCATCTGCGGTCGATATCTCCGTCCTAGTAAGAATTGACAAATATGTGCATATCGATTTCCTTATTTTCCTCAGTCTTTCCTTCATAACATATTGCATTATCTATCGTTCCAGGCATATACCTTAATACTCTCTTGATTGTAGTCTAGTGCTCTTCATTAGGTGTTGACATGCACATGCTCATTACTCCAATTGTATGGGAAATATTGGGATGAGTATAGACCATAGCATACATCAAACTACCTATAACACTAGCATATGGCACATGTAATATGTACTCTACTTCTTTTGGTGCATTAGGACACTATTCAACATATAGCTTGACTCCCACAAGAATAGGGACCTTAACTGGTCCACTCTACTGCATGTTGAAATGTTTCAAAACTTTATTAACACATTTTCTGTAACTTAACCATATCCTTCTACCTACACGATCTCTCTAAATTTCCATTCCAAGAACGAAATTTGCTACTCTGAGATCCTTCATGTCAAACTTTGAGGATAATTGTAGTTTTACTTCTATGTTATTTCCGACCAACAACATGTCATGAACATACAAAACTACATATATGAAATGACCACATACGTTTTCCCATAAACACAATAATCATCCTAACTTCTCACAAACCCTGGCAGCTAGATATACATATCAAACTTTTGATACCACATGTTGTGGGAAAATTTGCACAAAGGTGTGCAACCCCTCCTACTTTGGGGGAAATCCTTTGAGGTTGTCAACAAGGCTCATTATTGTGTTATGAAAAGAAAATATTAGTGACTCCAAACTGATCCCGCAAGGTTTTTGTTAGCAAAATAAAACAAAATGAAAACAAAAACTTGAAAATGACTTGAAACAAAGCAAAGGGAGTGAGAATATTCAAACCACGGAAAGAAGCAAATGGTAGAACCAATTTAGATTACCCAATGGTCAAGCTTGTTAAATTTAATGTCACCTAGGAGGTGTGGGATTCAATGGAAGAAACCAATATCCCTTAGGGAGGTCCTTTTTGTCCACACTAAATGCTAATAACTTGAAAGAACAAATGGGAGAAGCACTTGCTCCTTAGAGGAAAGTGGCAAGGGAGAGTGAAGAATGATAGTAGGCATGGGAAGAGGTGGAAGAACCAACACAATTCTAGCAACATAACCTTACTTTAGTTTTCTCTTCTTAGATGCATGCCCATGAATTCCGTTTATAGGCCAAGAGGTGGCCGAGAAACATCTAGATCTAAGTGTGAAGCCCATCACCTCATGAAGTAGCTCCAAAGTACACAAAAGGGGGCTATTCAATGCTCCCCCATCATATGAAGATACAAGTTCAATTTTTTGTTGGTGAAGAGTCTTCATGAGCCTCCAATGTGCAGCATGTATCTAATATCTTGGCGTTTTGATAGTCTCGTGGATATCAAAGGAAAATCTATGATAGGATCACGTGGGTACATAATTGATAATATATGCAGTAACGCGAGCCACCATGGATGTAACAATGCTACCTCTTCTTTTGAATATTTTTTCTATTTTGGACTAATGATGTTTATTGGAACTGATGAGGATGTCTTCAATGGGCTGCATGCTATATGTCAATGGAGCCTTACTATAAGATTAGCCAAAATGTTGCATGTGTGATAATTTTAGGTGTTAATAGATGCCCTGTAATGTATGAGGTTCGGAGGGTACTGTAGAGCCAATAATGCATCATCGTTTCTTTTATGTTCTCTCATGTTCTTGAAATTTCTCAATTGATTGTGGACGAAAGGTTCCCTTGGGGGGAAATTGCTGGAGATAACTAGTGAAGTTGTAATAAAGAATATTGTTTTATACAAAAAAGGTGGGAATACCCATGCTCATGAAAATATATCAATATGACTACAATAAGAGGAGATTGGGGGGTAAAATAAAAATATTGTTGGTACATGAACGAAGGCGGCTTCAACCCATGTAACAGTGAAAGAACCTGGAAATGTTGTGACAGGTGTCAAAGAAGCAGTACTCTTGATGACCATGATAAACCCACTAGGGTGGGGGACTGGAATACTGATGAAGTGGTTTGGAGGATAACTTCACTGTACTGTTGCTACCATAATTTGTAAATGTGAACATTGCTACCTTCAAAACATATGACTCTTCCCAATTGGATAGATTTGTTGATGTCGAGCATAGGAGAGACCAATAGGTTAGGGAGAAATGATGAATCTCCCCACTTAGTTTGAGGCTATCCCTTATGTGTATTCAAAGGGACCCCCAAGGTACAACTGCAACTACTCCAACTCTTAGAATATGGGGATTTGATGTCAATAAGAGCTAAAGTACATGGTAAGACAAGGATATTATCCCAAGAACCAATATCATTTTGTAACCAATTGCAGGAATGAAAAAACTGACATAAGACTGGCTGAAAAGCATGGGGCTCAAAACTTCCTTTGATCAATTTCAATTTGGTGAGTGACTGGAAGCATCAATCTTCAAATAAGGGATAGAGTGTAACCGAGGGAAACAAATGGTAGATAAAGGGCTTTGTTGGAGACACAACACTAAGGGCGATGGTGACTAAAAAAACTGACAATGCTGGGGATAATGAGACTCAACGACATTGATCAAAGAAGACCATGGGTTGCTTCCAAAAGAATAGTGATGTTCACATGGTTTTGAGTGGATTGGGGAACTTCTTGTACATAATGAATAATTGGTGGGGTCCCCATGATTTTGAGGGTGTCCGGGGACCAAATTGATGATGGGTGGGATTATCGTAGTTTTGGGTGAATTGGGGAATCAATTTGATGATGGGAGAAGTTACTACAGTTTTGAATGGGTTGGGGAACCTTTTCCATGATGATGTGAGGGTTGTTTTCCAAATGCAAAGATGGGTGCCCCATTAATCAATGCCATATATATTGTTCCTGCAAGAATAAATGAATAGAATTGGGTTCTCTGGAGGATGGGGGCCCCATTATTGTCTTCGATGAGGTGTTGATACAAAGAAGATTACAGATGGTATATTTCTCATGGAGGTACGAGTGGTCAACTATGATTCGTGATCGTAATATGTGCTAAGGAATCTAATGGTATTGACCATTGAAGGTAGGGGAGTAAATGCACAACTATCAAATGATGGATTATGGGTGTTAATGTTTTCAATATAGATCGAATTCCTTAGGCTTGTGGGGGTTCTATATCATGGGTTCCAAATCATGACAGGGATGCAATGGTGTGAACACCCAAGGCAGAAACATGTTATCCTCAGTACTAACATTGGTGGCACAACATTACTGGGAATGAGGACCCTATGGTTATCAGTAGGGTTGTCGGTAAATGCAACGTAAATGGAGGGGAAATGTTTCATATATGGTTTTTAGGTGATACGGTAGAAGAGATTTAATCACAAGAGTAATTAGCCCAAGATTAATTAGCTCGGGAACTGGTGATAATAGGAGTTTGAACCTATAGAGTGTAAGGAAAGATACTTCAGCCAATTCTAAGCAATACGGTAGATAGGGCCGACATCGTTGCTCTCTGAATCGTAAATAATGATATGAAAAAATACACTGGTCTCTAGCTGCCGAACTAACCGGATTTATTTCAATTAATTGGCTAGCTAGATGTACGGTCTGTCTTGGAAGAACCCACCAGAGGATACTGGCTGGCAAGGCTTCCAAGATTTGTCATATCTATGATTCATTCGTCAAAAAAATCCCCTGTCTGTGGCGGGAGATAGATTATACGTTGAAACACAACATTGTAAACCGGGATTCAAGCGTGTTAAACCTGATACTGCGGGAGGGGGCTACAAACTATCTAATCAAAACAAGTTAAGCCTCCCCCGGCTAATATATGAATGAAACACTCCTGATCCACGGAAGCAAGCGCCACCGTGCGTACAAATAGGGTTCTTGGTTGAATCGTATCTCTCGTAGTGATACGATAACCAGGATTGAACGAAGGACTAATTAAATTAAATAACTACTTGGTGAATCCATCTGCTATACTGCCCCATCGCTGGTAAAAAAAAAATTAATCAATAGAAGGCTCGAACAAGAAGACTACAGGCCTATAGCGTGTTCTCTGGTTGGGGTGACCGAGGGGGTAACGATCACCGGCCAGAGCTGCGTAAGCCCCAGAAATAGGATAAAATAAAAACTCAAGTAAAGCCTTCCCATAAACTAGGCAAAAGCCGGTTCTCCACTCGCTACTATCTATAAGGTGGGGTATTAAGATGGGTCAGATAGGTCTCTTATTAAATAGGGTATTGTGCGCTCTTTTCGCAAGGCAAGCAAGATATTAGGGAAGGAGATGGGCATACGTAAATAGGAAGCCCCATTCATGGAAAAGAAATATAAGACCATACACCTTTCCCTGTGGGCTACCACCTGCTCAACATTGGATGGTGGCTTCAATACATAGTAGTGCAGCTGGCCATTTCCTGAACCTGTCTGTCTTTTCCAACTGCTCACCCCATGTCATCAATAGGGTGAAATTAGACTCTTTTCCTTGGAAAGGACATAATTCCCCATATTCTATCTTCTTCCTTTTAGTAGTGGAAGACAACGTAGTTAAAGGACACTGGGGATAAGGAGTGTCTACAGAGTAAGAAGAGAGATATAATGAGGTTGTTGTGAGGAATGTTGGAATATAGACCTATCAAGCAGAGCCAGTCTTATAAGAGGTTGTAGAACAACTAGAGTCACTTGATCCTGCTCAGGATGGAGATAGTCTAGTGAGTGAATCCCCCATAGTTGCGGAAGGAGTGCCTTAAATCAACGGAACAAACTCAGTTTTTAATGCCCCCCCTGGCATAGTTGAAGTATATGGTATTTTATTTCTATAACTCCATATAAAGTTTTCCTTGGTATAACATATAGGTAGAAGTAGTAGTAGCGTTCATATTGGAGCAGTGTTGGGAGGAAGTAGTAGCAGTCTCAGTTCAAGTTTAGTAATTGGTAACCAGAGCAGTAGTAGTAGTTCAGTTCTAGTTGTGGCTTTTCATTTAGTTTCACAACCTGGTCCGAGAGGATTTGTCTTGGTGAGATCTCCATTGACTAGGATGGTTTTGGTTCATGGTGGATCCTCTATGTGGTACCCATAATTTTGGGGTAAAGGAGTTTAATAAGATGTGGAACAACATTGGTTCCTGTGTTAAGCCCTTTAGAGGATAAAAGGAGTTCCATATGATATGACTCCAAATTGATATAATTGAAAATAACATTGAGAGGTCGAGAAAGAGGACGATATTATAGGGGAGCTAGAACCAACAGAAGAGGAGGACCTTTCTATTGTTACAATTGTAATGAGGTAGGACATGTTGTGTGAGATTGCTCTTTGTCTAGATGGCCCTGGTGTTCTAACTATCATGTGAATACCCATAGTACTGAAGATTACAAGAGTTAATTGCAAAATGGGAGGATAAATTTAAGAATAAACTGATAAACTTAATCAATTAAGAACCAAGGGATGCGAAAATAATAAGAGGAAAGTCATCTACTCAAGCCCCTCTCCGGCCTCAACCCCAGAACTTGAAGCCTAAGGAAGCCATTATGTATCGGTCAATGTTGTTCAGACCCACCCATAAATAGCCCTTGCAGCATCCTCCTTCTGCTGGAACATAGTGGGTGAATTGGCAACCACCAAAGCGTGACCATGCTTTCTGTGTTGAGATCCCCCGAACAGCTGGAAAATATGCATAGAGCAGCCCTAACTACCACTCATCAACCAAGAGTGCAGCCTCAGCCTAGAGTTTCTACTGCTAATCTTTTGACCCCGACTGAAGAAGAGCCTCCTGAGCACAATGTTATGGCCATGAATGAGTTCTTTCAAACCTCCTGTAAATAATCCTCCTTTTTATGTGTCCATGAAAATTAGGAACAAGATCGCGCATTGTTGCCGAATTGACGGTGGTTCTGGATCAAATGTCATGTCTAAAACAGTTATAGAGCAGCTTGGTTTATCCTGCAAAAATGCGAATCCCCAATGTTGGCTTTCAACAAGCAGCAGTAGTCCACTATTGGGGAGATCAAGGATGTAACTTTAGTCATGCGCCATTGCTGAAAGGGTTGAAATATTAGTTTTCTTGGTCATTTGATTGCACACATAATGCAGATACCCAACTGTAATAGAGATCACGAGAAAAGTATTGACAATGTAGAAATAATAACCTCTAACATAGCGCACTTGTGGAGTGTGCAAATGAGGGATAGAAACATTTTGGGTACAAATTTTTGACAGGGTTGTTGAGGGTGATTCCTTAGGGATCTATTAAGATATATTCCCATTTGGGTAGGCATTTCTTAATGATGTAGGGTCCTGTCCATTTAGATACAAACTCACCCTTCCTAGGTTTGGTGTCCCTTTTGGCATTGAAGACTAGGACAAAGTCTCCCTCATTAAAGGTGCGAGGTCAGAATTGACAGTCATAGTGTGATTTTGAGTGCAATTTCATGGCCTCATTCTGTTGGAGTGAGTCCCTTATTTCTTCATCAAGGTGTTCCAAAGTAAACATCTGTTTCTCAAGAGCCAGAGTATTGAGTAACAACTCTATAGCTTATTGGAGTGTATGTATTTGGCATGAGTTATATGATGAATCACACACACACACACACACATATATATATGCTTTGTTGGTGTATGAAAGGTCAGACAGATGGTTGAGTGTGCCTGAATCAGGGATAGAAACATTTTAGGTACAACTCATTGGCAGGGTTATTGAGGGTGATTCCTTCAAGATCTATTAAGATATATGCACCTTTGGGTAGGAGTTTCTTGATAACATAGGGTCCTGTCCATTTATATACAAATTTACCCAGTCTAGGTTAGGTGTCCTTTTTGGTGTTGAAGACTAGGAAAAAGTATCCCTCATTAAAGGTGTGATGTCGGACTTGGCAGTCATAGTGCACTTTTGAGCACAATTTCATGGCCTCGTTTTGTTGGAGTGAGTCCCTTATTTCTTCATAGATTTGTTCCAAAGTAAATAACCGTTGCTCAAGAGCTAGAGTATCGAGTAACAACTCTATAGCTTATTGGAGTGTAGGTATTTGGCATGGGTTATATAATGCATCACACACACACACACACATATGCTTTGTTGGTGTATGCAAGGTAAGAAAGATGGTTGATTTATTATATGCCAGTCCACGACATCATTTTCAACATGGTCAGTGAATGCATTGGTTTTTCTGGGGACATCCGTGAATGTGATGGTTTCAAACTATCGTACTAGGAGACACACTCACAAAATTTATGAAAGAGGAGCGGGATGAGGACACATAATACATTTTTGAGATGGGAGACAACTAATTGGGAATATAGGTGCACGTGTAGATGACATATGCCGAGGTGGATGGAATCACATAAATCCCAATAACTGCATCATATTCTGCTTCGTTGTTTGTCAGTTCCCCCAGGAAAAACTCCTCCAGTGTGTTGGAGATTTTGGGATTGGGTATAAATGGACCAAGAAGTCAGTGTTGTATTCTTTGACCAACGAATTGCGCCATATTCGAAGCCAACATAGCTAACTAAGTGGGAGACCATATACATTCCAAACAAAGGATGGTATTATTCTCAATCAAAATGGATCGAAAACACTAAGAATAAAGTGCTACATTGTTTAGTTTAATAGGTAAACATGCAATGTAAAGGATAAAATATGGTTTCACCTTTGTGTCGGCAAGGTCCTCCTAATGTTGGAACTTCGAGCTATATCTAGGTGGTAGTGTGCTCATACGGATTAACAAGTGTCCAACATTTGGACAAATATCCCATAGTGTCTTAGGAACTAGGGGACGACTGTGGAGGATCCATGTATTCGTTGGAAGATGAATCATCATCATTAGTAAGTAAACTTGGCCAATGATGGTGTGTTATCGATGGTATCTGGTGGAGGAGGACCAATTTCCTTAGTGGGTAATCCTTGAAGGAGTACCCTTAGGCAGGAAAGTTGATCTTGTAGACACATAAGTTTGAGTCTACTTCTCGTTTAACGCATAGGATGGGACATTGAAACAAGAAGTGATAAGTATTTCCACATGATTGACATGGATGTGGGAACCTAGCACAAATAGGCGCGTGTGCCGAATTTAGGTTTGGGGTGTCATTGGTCGGGAATGATTGTGCTAATCTTGGCCGGAATCATGTAAGTATGATGCACACAAGATGTGCATCCATCATGTTGTACTTCTGGTGCAAGAGTCATAGGTGGAGGTTCTTGCAGTGTAATAGGCGTAATGGTGGGTACTTCCATGCGGGTCGGTCCTGGGATAAGCGCAATATGTGTTGTCGTCGATTAGTGATGACATTTATGGAAGTTATTTCTAGTGGTTGTGGTGAAGGAATCTCCACCAAAGGCTGGGTGAGGTGAATGGTATCCAAAGTGTCTCAAAATCGTGGAAGGTTGGGAGAATGGTGCATGTAATGCCCAAACTGAGATCAAATCAAACATGCATGATTGGTATGCAACAATTTGGACTTAGGTGTCATAGTGGGTGAAGACAAGGTTGCGGATGTGCCCCCTACTATTGTGTGGGTCATATGCATCACAGTAACAAGGGTATTAAGTAGATTCCTAATCTCGAGAAAGGTGGGGCACAGGTTTGTCACATGGCCTTGTTTCCCACATAGGGAACATGGTGGATTGACCATAGTTGCAGGAGTAGTGGTTGTCATTACTAAAGGTTTTAACCATTGTCGGGTAATACTAC
Source organism: Larix kaempferi (assembly GCA_027924585.1). Classification (NCBI taxonomy): domain Eukaryota; kingdom Viridiplantae; phylum Streptophyta; class Pinopsida; order Pinales; family Pinaceae; genus Larix; species Larix kaempferi. The sequence continues at coordinate 1,423,331 of BSBM01000655.1, read as the reverse complement.
CTTATTTAGGCTTGGTGACCAACAATGATGGTTCAGGGAGAGGGTTGGTTATGAGGGGTGGTTTCAACTTAGGTTGTCTCATGCCCCCATTGATGGGTTTAGTGACAACCGGTGTTGTTTTAGTCATAGTTGTCATAGGCTTGACATTCGGTATAGATGGCGTTACAATCGATACATGGAGGAGTGAGGCACCACACATGTATACCCAAAGTGAGCCTAGGTAGAGTCAGTTGAGCCATAACTAGTGTCCCTTGCACTCCCATGTGGGGTTACACGAATGGTATTGGAAGATTGGAGGTACTGATTGACTCAATGTTTGTTCATCATCGTGACTCATCAGAGGTGTTGACGATGATGCCAAGGGGGTGGTGGCTATATTTTCAGAGGTGAAAATGGTGTACATAAGGCCATTGGTCGATGCAAGGATTTCAAGCAGTGGAATTGAATATACCCCTGGAAAGTTGGAGTCCTTGTACACTCTTGTGAATATATCAACGTAAGGGGGTTGGATAGTTCTAGAAACAGTGGGTAGCACGTTGTCAGGGTTGGTGTTTCTATGAGGGTCATAGTGATTAAGATGGTCGAGGGTGACTATCTTCCCATTAAAGGGAAACATCATGAAGCAAAATACTGAAGAGGAAACCACCTTCATGGTGTACATATAAATACAACCCAAATTGATATTTTAGTCAAGTTATGCATCTACTACTTAGATATTGATCATTTCCATTTTCCCCCCTAGCTCAATGGGGCCATTCTAATACAAACCATGGGCTGTGATGGTCTCCCATCATATGCACAAAGGGATATTGAGGGAACTAAATAAGGTGAATCCAATCATTTCCAAACATTACATGACATGACACATGTGGATGCGCCTTCGTCGATGCATCGATGAATCATAATGTTTTTAACGGTAACATGAACTTGGAATGCGACTGACAAGGGTAGTCACAGCTCACCTTTATCGAGATCAAAATTCATAAGGTGCAAGTTGAAATGGTCGACTATGCCAAGTGCATTAAGTAATGCTTTCCATTGCATTGGGAAATATTGTAGGACCTCTAACGTGGACATGGAAGCTAGTGACTGAGCCAAGTCATCCACAATAATGTAATTGTGGGTGGCTTTCATGTGAGGATTATGGGGGGTGTGCCTAAGTGGTACCTTTTGGATATGTGGGATTTGTTCACCACTTGGGCATGGTATTGGAAAATGGCCACTAGAATGGGTAGGTACATCCTCCACATGTGGGGGATCAAGCCTTCCATAGCCTTTGGCTTGGGTCTAGAGGTTGACATCTATCATGTTCACATATATGTTCTGAATAGAGTCATCGCTGGGGGGTGGGTCTCTGGTTGCTGAGTAAGGACCCCTTGATTGGAAAAGGGTTGTTGTAATACAACATTTTGGGGTTGTGGAATGTTAGGTGTTTGAGGACAGTTCATGACCATCTTTTTCTTGGCTTCCACCAACTGTTGGCAGTCAGGTATGAGGGGACAATGGTGAGTGTAGTGACCATACTCTCCACAGATCAAGCAAGAATAATTGGTACTCAGGTTAGCGTTCCTCCCTTTCTTTGGGGGTTATTATCCACCACAATCTCGTACCCTGGTTTTGGTTCTGCTGGGGAGGGGAGGTGCCCCCTTTCTCTTACTAATGGTTTTGTTTTTTCTTGCCTTTCTTCTTCCCCTGATTTGGAGGATTCGGAGGATTCACAGTGTTCAACCACTCAAACCGTTGATCTTGTTTTGCAAAAGAAGGTTGAACTAAATTGACCCCCATGTGTGGCATGGGGGAAGCACCGAGAGGACATGGAAATGGTTAATAAAATTTATACCTTGAAGGTGGGATATATGCAATTTGTGCTCCATATGATGTGGATGTAGGAGCGACTGGTTCCATTTTTGGTGGAAGTACCATGGATGCTTGGCTTGCATTGGGATAAGTATGACTGTAAGTTCCATATTGTAGCTAACCAAATTGAGGATTTGGTATAGGAGCAAGGGGTGTTGACATGAGATGTATGGATGGGTATTGTGGAACCATGTTGAATGGCATAGGAGTAGGAGGAGGAGTAACTTTTCCTTGTTGGGAAATGGACCTAATAATCCCATCAACTGAATGTGATGAACCCATGGGAGAGGGATATAAATATTGATGCCAAGGGGAATCAGGTAGGATGGTGTACAAGTACCTGGATTTTGCATATATGAGATCAAAATGATGGGCCTTTAGGATAACTTCTTCCTTATTTTGGGGTAGTGAGGTTGCCACATCCTTTGTAATCGCAGGTTGGAGTGATTTTATGAACCAATCCAACAGGAACTGAGGTTGTATGTCGATTTTTCATAATGTATGCCATCTATGACACTCATGGATGTGGTTCGCTATGTGGGTATAGGTATTCTACTGAAATTCTATGAGAATTTCTAAACCAAGGTCATGGTGAATGGGAAGCTGAAAGTAAGTGAGAAATACCATGGTCATTGTCCCGAAGGTGGCATAGGTGGATCTTAGTATGTTCACATACCATTTTGTAGTTTTTCATGTAAGGGTTAGCTGGAAGAGGTGAAGCCTCACTAAGTCTTCCAAGATGCTATTGGAGGAACACCATAAGGGGAATGACATGACATGGTTTTCTAGTTCATCTCCTCGTTTCTATTCAAACTTAGGGATATATGAGGGGAGCTTATCAGGCATAGTTGGTCATGCTTCATCATTCACTATGGGGTCATTTATCAATTTGGCCAAATTAGGGAGATTCAAGCTAACCATAAAAGGTAGGTTGGTGTTCGGTCATACCATTGTACACTGTGTGTTGTTTCCTCTAGGTGGAGAATGGGGTATATGTGATAGTGATATCTATCCTTGATGTGAGGACGAGGATGTTGTATGCCCTCCTCTTGAAGAGGGGAAAGAAGGTGTAATTATGCCGAAGGGTGGAAATAAGCAAGGGCCTCTTCTATGAGAGGGTGATCCAAAGGTGTTGAAATTATCTTTGAGGGGAGAAAATGAAGAGGATCCTTGTCCACAAGAGGATGAATCAAAAGGATATACGCTTTCTCGAAGGGTAGAAAATGAATCAAGTAAGGAGTGGAATCACCCTGATGATCCTATCAATGTTTCCTGGGAGCAACCTCGGCTAGATTACCTCCAAAATGAACCATGGGGAGAAAGTGGGAAAACACCCCTCGAGAGAGGGGAAAGGCCTTGTAGTCTTTGGGACTTCCTTAGGGGGTTCTATTCCTCAATGATGGAATCTCAGTGACAAGTGAGAGTGATAATGGGGATAAACACAATTGAACAAATGCAAAAATATACTAACCACAACATATGCAAAAATGATGCAAAGTGAGTGATATGTGCTATGTCAGTTTAGTGCAAGTGTTCCCACATGTAGGTTCATTTTAATTACAAGTTAGTGAACTTGTATTTAAAAAGAAAATAAATGTGTATTCCCGAAATACCTAATGTCCTTTCTCTCCAATGTAATTAGGCCTTCCAAAATCACAATCGTTGGTGATAATGTGATCCACACAATGATTTACTAGTGAAGATAACAAAGAGTCAGTTATATCGGAAATGGGGCTATGATTGGAAACATTTCCCAATGGAAATATCTAACTTCAGGAGTCAATTGCACTCACAATTGCTCCTTGGTGATATCCTAAGCTTGGCCACTAAGATACCCATGTCAAGTGTCGACAAGTAGTTATGCCTGGGTGGCATAGTGTCGCCTCCACAAAACGTTACATGACTCTTTGGGGATGGTAGGGAAGCTATACCTCAGCTTTGACCTCCTTGTGCATGATGCACTTCTTATTCGGGTTGTCTTTTGACACTTGTTGATATCTGGATTTAAAAGCACCCTATGAGTCAACAATGCTATGTTTCAAAAACTTAATGAAACTAGATTGGTTGGAATTAATGGATGCCTAGCCCAATCAATCCTAACCAAACTATAATTTTTCTTGTGACCTCCTATGGAGGAATTTAGTTGGTTGAGAGTTTACAAGTGTTGATTTTAAGGGTCCAAATTCACTTGAGTGTAAGGGAGGTATTTCACAATTCCCTTCCTTTTTTATTCACCAAGATCACAAGTAATGTGAGGTAAAGAGCATAGTCAGACTGGAAGAGATTTTAGGTCCCTTAGTGCACTGTGCTAGTGATGCAAACACATGTGAGATAATCAAATTGATCGTTGCAATTAAATAAAGAGATTAAAGTAAATGAAAATGGAGATTCAAATTCAACTCTAATAGATGCTAATGGTGCTTGCAAACAAAATGCTAATGAATTAAAAGTGCTCAATGGAGGTATTTCACACTTCTCACCCTTTTCTGATTCACTAAGCTCACAAGAAGTGCGAGGCAAAGAGCATAATTTGGGATATTAGAGCCTTTAGGCCTTTTCTTGTGTGCAACAAGTGAGCTACACTACTTTTCCTAAAAACATAAAAAGTAAACAAAGAACATGAGATGTCTTGAATACTAGTGACAACAATGAGGCATGTTGAAAGCCCCAATGTTGGTTACCTAATCAATTTTTGAGAGAGAAGGACTATTTACTTCCTAATATTGCTCTAAGTAGGAAAATTACTAAAGAAAAACTAACTATTGCAAGTTAATTCAATTCGGGTTCATTAGTGAGCAGTCATTGAGACTGCAAGATTGTATGCAACACTGATAAAAAGAAAAATAAATGATAGTAGCATGGAAAGCATAGAAAAATATGTGCGGTGCATGGAAATACAATTACCACATGGGAAAGGGTCTTTTAAAATGTCCAGTAGTGCGTCTTTTGAAGACAAATCGGTGTAGGTAGCATGCTCGAGGCACCAAGACCCATGCAACTACGTAAACGACAATTCCAGCAAAGAGGAGGTATAATTCTGGGATTGAAGGGTAAAGACCTGTCCACCTGCACAAAACAAGCACCCTGAAGTATTTATCAAATAAAAACTTAGTGAAAGAGAAATGAACAAAAATATAGTGGAGTCACCATAAATACTATTGGGGAAAATTTGCACAAAGGTGTGCATCCTTTCCCACTTTAGGGGAAAGCCTTTGAGATTTCCAATAAGGCCCGGTATTGTGTTACAAAAAGAAAATGTGAGTGAATCCAAATTGATCCTGCGAGGTTATTGTTAGCAAAATAAATCAAAGTGAAAACAAAAACTTGAAAATGAATTGAAACAAAGCAAACGGAGTGAGAATATGCAAACCACAACAAGAAGAAAATGCTAGAACCTATCTAGATTGCCCAATGGTCAATATTGTTACATGTAGTGTCACCTAGGAGGTGTGGGATTCAAGGTATTCCAATAATATCCCTTATGGAGGTCCTTTTTTTCCACACTAAATGCTAAATAACTTGAAAGAACAAATGGGAGAAACACATGCCCCTTGGAGGAAGGTGGAAATGGAGTTTGAAGAATGCTAGTAGGTATGGGAAGAGGTGGAATAACTTCCAACACAATTCTAGCATCATAACCTTGCTCTAATTTTCCCTTATTAGATGCATGCCCATGGCTCCCTTTTATAGGCCAAGAGTTGGCCAAGAAACATTTAGATCCAAGTGTGAACCTCGTCACCTCATGAGGTAGCTCCAAACTACACAAAGGGGGATATTCAATGCTCATCCATCATATGAAGAGGTAAGTTTGATTTTTTGTTGGAAAAGAGCCTTCATGAGACTTTAATGTGCGGTGGGTGTATGAGATCCCTCTGTTTTAACATTCGTGCCAATATTGAAGGAAAATTCTCCCTAGGCTCGTGCAAGCACAAAACTGATAATACACATAGTAGAGTGGTCTGCCATGGATGTAACCGCACTACATCTTCTTTTAACTGTTTTTGGCATTTTGGACTCATGTTATTTGTTGGATCCAATGAGGATGTCTTCGGTGAGATTCATGCTATATGTTGATGACGCCTTGCTGCAAGATTATCCAAACTATTTCATGTATGAAAATTTTAGGCGTTAACACCACATCTTGGGAAAAAAAATTAGATCATAGAGAGACTTCTTCAGTTTGTAGACTAGTTCCTTTTCTCCTTCCACTATAAAACCTTCAGGTTTCTTCATACAAATCTCTTCTTCAAGATAAGCATGGAGAAATGCAATATTTACATCCATTTATTCTATATCAAGATAAAATTCTACATCTAAAGGAATTAGTACCCTTATGAAAGTTATCTTAGCAACAAGAGAGACAATCTCACCAAAGTCGATACCCTCAACTTGAGAATATCCTTTTGCTACTAGTTGAGCCTTGTACTTTTGGAATTGACCTGCTATGTTCAATTTTTTCTTGAATGCCCACTTACTACCGATAGGTTTCCTTCCATTTGGTAATGCGACTAGATCCCACATTTCATTTTTATTCAAGGATTCCATTTCTGTATCCATGGACCTTTTCCATAGTTTACTCTCTTTCGAATGGACTAAACCTTTCCCATTGTTTTCTTGCTCGACCAAACCTCCTAATGTCCAAAATATGTTGTTCCACCTCTTTGTGAGATTCAGTTGAGTCACCTGAATAATTTTTTTTGTCGTTCATTTCAAACTCTTTCTTTCTTTTTTGGTTTCTTTTTTAACCTCTTCATCTCTGAAAGTTCCTTCAAATTCTATGAAGATCGCATATATTCTATAAACCACCTTCCTTGTAACTATATTCCATAGCTTATGCCCTTTCACTCCATCCTTGTATCTAATGACGATGCATTTATCCGACTTGTTGTCGAGTTTGTTCCGTTTCTCCTTTGGGATATGCATAAAGGCATCACACCCAAAAACCCTGAGATGTGTAAGGGATGCATCTTTACCATCCCATGCATCATATGGAGTCTTGTTGACTAGATTCATTGATGGTGACCTATTCACTATGTAACATGCTATGTCGAATGCCTCTGCCTAGAATTCTTGTGCAACTCCTACACTACTGAGCATGCTCATCTCTTTATCCATCAACATTCTATTCATTCTTTCAACAACTCCATTTTTTTGAGGCACGAAAAGAGTTGTATTTTGTCAAGCTATATCATGTTTCCTACAGAAATAGTCGAATTTCTTTCCATAGAATCCTCCTTCATTTATAGAATTATCCTCTACTTATTAGTTCTTATCACCTTCGTCTTTTTACAAATATTATTTTCCACAAGATATTTGAACTCTTGAAACTTCTCAAAAACCTTATATTTCTTCCTCAGAAAATACAACCATGTCATTCTTGAGTGTTAGGATATTTAGACACATAAGAGTTAGTTAAGATCAACTTGTTATAATATATTTGTTAGGTAAAATGTGTTTCCTTAGTATGCATTAGTATGAATTTGTGAATATGTAATCTGACGGTCACAATATGTTATTGACCTAGAGTGATATGATGATTCATCTTCTCCCTAATATTAACGACCATTGATACATGGATTAACACCTGATTGGTCCATGATCTCTATTTAAAGAGCATTGAGGGACATTTGCTAGTTGATTGATTATGAGAAACTCATTTGTAATATTCTTTCTTTTGCATAATAAAATTGCTTCAAGTAGCTATTTGGTTGGATCCATGGAGTGTTTCCCTCTTCAAGGGGTTGAACCAAGTAAAAACATTGGTGTGTTGATCTGTGATCTATTTGTGTGAGTGAATGCTCAAGGTGTTCGATCTTTTGGAAGTAAGAAAAACATGGTGAAATCATCTATCAAAGAAACATAATACTGAGATCCTCCTAGTGAAGGGACTGGCACAGGTCCAAACATATCACTATGTATTAACTCCAATATTTCCTTAGCCCTATTAGCACCAGATGAGAACCATGCATGAATATGTTTACCATAAATACAATGTTCAAAAAGTCAAATTCTTGAGGACAATCAGGGAGACCTTCAACCATACCTTTAATGTGCATAACATGAATACCTTTTTGACCTATATGTCCCATTTCTTGATTCCACAACATGGTCGATTCGACTATATAAGTAGATGTTCCATTGCACTTGGGATAGATTACATTAGCACATTCGTTGGTGTCTCTCCTTCCCAATAGCTTGTACAGGGTTCCAATCCATACTCCTCTCATCAATAACATCGCTCCTCACACCATCTTGCATGTATCTTTCTCAAATATAGACTGCACAACCGCATTCTCCATGTTACTAGCTGAGATCAAGTTTTAGGACAAACCTAGGATATGATACATTCCTGAAAGTGTTCCTATTCTTCCATCTTTCAATTTCAGTCAAACTTTACTTGATTTGACTATCCATTTCAATGATACATCTCCTAGAAAATCACCACCATAGAACTTCTCATACACCAATAACCATTCTCTATGATGTGTCATATGATATGATGCACCAGTGTCGATCATCCAAGAGTCACGATTCAATTGTGTACTTGTGGAGGCGAAATACACATTGTCTTTATCTTCGTGTGGAGACTTGCCATCTTTTGACTAACCTTCCTCATACCCTTTTCATTTCACAACTTTTGTCGACTTACATTTTTCTCTATAATTCCCGACTTTACTCCATCGACGACATGTTTTTGTCGTTGGACCAGGGGATTTGGTCTTAGATCTACATCTCGAATTCGACTTTAGGTTTTTCCTTTTCCTCTATCTACCAGTCAAACTCTAACCATGAAGGAATCATGGTTCGAACCTTCCATTTTATTTTCTCTCATCTCTCATGATAATATATATGCGACCAGATCATCAATATTCAATTTGGTACTATTTCTTCCAATGACCATGACCAGACTATCTAACGAATATGGAAAATAACACAACAGACTAATACATTTCTCCTCCTTAGTTATTTTAATATCCACAAACAACAAATGACTCATCACATTTTTTAACACATTCAAGTGCTCTTTAGCCGAATCACCATCACCCATCCTCAGAAGATATAGCGTCTTCAAAATAAACAACTTGTTAACCAGATATTTTGACTGGTACAAGTTCCCCAACTTTTTTCATAGCTACTTTGCATTGTCTTCTTTTGAGACATTCAACAATACAAAATCTACTAAACAAAGTTGGATTGTACTCCTTGCATTCCTATCAATTGTTTTTCAATATTCCTTCAACACACTAGCGAGAGTGGTTCCCAAGTCAATTGCAACCCATTATTCTCTATCCGCAAGGAGATCCTCCATTTTAAGATTCCAAAGCTCAAAATTTTGGCCATCAAAATTTTCAATTTATATTCTGAACGTGTTATCCATTCTAACTATAAATAAAAATTTCTAAAAACTCCCACTGTAATAGGTATTTACCAGATCCAAGACCAAGTCAAACCCTCAACAACAAGGGCATCCCCATGCAGCCAAATATAGCTCTGATACCAATTGTTGGTTATGTTACCAATTACAGTAGGTTTGCAAATTTACTTATATAGTTAAACATAATTAAACATAAGACAATGGCACATAACACATCAACACATTACACATAAATTACCCTGGAAACCCCTCTCTTACGGAAAACAAGTGAACTAGTGAGCACACCAGTCATCTATTAATCAAACATTCATAATAGGTGTTTACAACCATGAATTTCTAGACAAAAAATCATGACTTCATTACATGATCATGTTACACACACTTGCATAGCCATTACATCTTATTTATAGATGCAATACAACCAACTACTCATTAATGGAAATCCATAACTTCCTAACCACTTTCATTTATTATTTTAGAGTTGGCTTGACTGAGTCAAATTTGATTGATTTCTCATTGAGCTTTGGTCATTCTGTCGACTTCCTATCGACCGATCGTTTTCCTTTGACTAAAACAGTATTCCAGTGGGTCAGTGAAATAGGACTCCACCATCTTTCAACTCCGACTATAGTCAACTTTTACCAGTCGATTATTGAATTTTTCGTTCAATTCACATGAAAAGAATATAACATTCCCAACAATGCACATCCCATAGGGGGCTTTGAAAAAGGACTTGACAAGGCCATGCAACACATTAATAACCTTCAATCTAATAGAATAATTTTCTATATAAATATGTAATACCCCATTTTGACCCCTTAGGGTTTATTGGTCTTAATGTAAATATTGTATTTATGTAGTGTGTGTTTTCCCTAGTGTGGAGCTCAAGGCCAAGGTCCCACTAGTGGATGTTTAATGTTAATTGCAGTGGCAAGTATTTGACAATTTGATTATTCATAGGTTGTTAAGCCATGCAATATTGTAAATGATGTATACATTTAAATATTGAAATGTAAACACCAAGAAACTAGCCGAGGCAACGAATGAGAAGGGGCCATGTGTATCCACTAGGGAGAGGTGAGGGGGTTATGGGATGGGAGCCCATGCTGCCACTTGTACATTTATGAACCCATTTGACCTCCATGCTGACATTTATTGTTGATGTAAGAGGGTGGTTGAGAAACCCTATTGATGAAGCCGATTAAGTATGGGGCAGCCCTGTGAATCTGTATGGTAGAGTATGGCCTGTGTTACTTGTCCCTTAAGACACTTAACCACCTGGGAGTTCGACGGTCTTGATGAGTATTCCATGGTTGACCAAGAAACCATGGGGGGGATTCATGAGGGGATTCCATTGAAAACACATTGTAGATCCAAGTTGTGAGGTAGGGAAAAGGAAAAAATCGTGCTTCCTATGCAAGACGAAATTACAAGGTCGAATGCCATAGAAACCTTGCATGTAAGCCTCATCTGTTTGGGAAATCCATGAAAGAAAACCCTGATATGAATTACAAAGCATGAGAGGCTTAGTGGAGTCATGATAATTCCTGGATTTTACTTGCATAGAGTTGAGTTGCAGGACATAGCTTAGTTCGAAACCTTGAGAAGAGCCTAGCTCAATTAACAGATATAGAAGGTCAAATTAGGGTTGGATTGCTTGATAAACCCAATGAAGGTTGTAATATCATAAAACTAGAAGTTGGAACTTTCTATGCCCACCCTGAATAGAACTGGAAGGGAATGGGCCTTGAGGTAATATGTAGCAGAGAAGAGGGCCTTCCTTGTGTTGGGTGAGGTAGGTATTGTGGGTGCCATTTATGCTGAGTGTTGAGATGCATGCAACTCTGTGGTTGAGCTCACTGGCTTAGCAATATCCTCCTTTTTTCCCTTGTATGCTCGATAAACCCAACTGCAGGTTGGATTATCATGGTTATGTTTCCTTGTATGCTTGATAAACCCAACTGCAGGTTGGCTTAGCATGGTTATGTTTCCCTTGTATGCTTTATAAACCCAACTGCAGGTTGGCTTAGCATGGTTATGTTTCCTTGTATGCTTGATAAACCCAATTGCAGGTTTCCTTAGCATGGTTATTTTTCCCTTGTATGACTGATAAAACCAATTGTAGGTTGGCTTAGCATGGTTATGTTGCCCTTGTATGCTTGATAAACCCACTATAGGTTGGCTTAGCATCCCTGTTCTTTGGTATGCTTGATAAACCCAACTACAGATTGGCTTAGCATTGGGATGGAACCTTGACTGTGAGAGATATTGTTGAGCCCTCCTTAGTGGATACACAACCCAACTCGGGGGTGGTCTCTCAGCTAAAAGAGTATAGGCTGGGTAGAGACCTAAGGCTGGGTGGAATGTTGCTTTCACTTAGCCAGTTGCTTGGACAACTCGAATTCAAAGATAAGTGTTCATGATGATGTTTAGTGATGACATTTCATGTGTTATGTTATGTTTGTTTATGCTCAAGTTATTGAATGAATGTTTACATGAATTTCATCAATAGATAGACCGTGTATGTGCTTGAGTAGAAGGACAAGTCCATGTTGAATGCTTCATTTAGTGCATGAGTTTAATGCATTGCTAATTTTACATGTGTTAGATGTATGAATTAACATTATTTGTATTCACCCTATGTGTTTATTTATGCATTGCATACTTGACTCGAAGGAATTCATGGCCTCACCTAGACAATGGTAAGGAGCTGTATGGACCCTATGGTGTTCATAACCTCTCTGTGGGTTAGAGAAGGATGAATTTAGGGAAGGAGGCAAGTAGAGTACTTGTTGAAGGTTGAAGGCATTTGGAAGGGGGACTATAAGTAATAACTTCAATTGGAAATTTGAAAAGATTATAAGCCTCATTTGGGATAGGGGATTACACCAATGGATAGATCTCTCCAAGAGTTTTCCAACGGTACCAGCCTTTCCCAATTTGGCTTAAGGATGAGGAAGTTATGCCCCTGGGAAGTTTGCAAATGCAAAGAATGTGGTTCCGCATTTCCGCATCCGGAATGCGGATTGCGAATTGCGAGAATTGGAAACCAACATTGGATTTGCATTTTGGACCTACGCATTTTCGAGTTCCGCAATGCAGAATTGCGTATTGCAGGAGGAGGAATCTTCCGGGAAGTTGGATTTGGGCTTCCGCATTCCCGCACTCCGTAATGTGGATTGCAGATTGCAGAAGGGTATTTTTTCGGACGTGAATTTTGCGCTTCCACATTCCCACATTCCACAATGTGGATTGCGGAAGAGGAAATCTTTCAGTAGGGAGATTTGGTGGTTCCGACTTTCTGAATCCCGCAATGCGGACTGGGGATTGTGGAAGTCAGAAGGGTGATTTCGATGGAGCTGAAAAATTGTAATTTCGCATTTACGAGTCTCGCAATGTGGATTGTGGAAGGTGGATTGTGGATCGAAATCCCATTAGGGGAGTTTTGAGGTCTAAAATGGGCCTCCTAAGGGAAATAATAAAATAAGAATTATAATAATAAAATAAGAGTTCTAGATTTTAGAGAGGAAAAAGAAAAACTATTTTTTCTTATCGTATTTTTAACCTATCTCCTTAACGGTTTACCCAAATTTCAAGTTTGGGCACTCATTAGATGCAGATTTTAATTCTGCAGCCAACCCATACCCACACTACATACTTCGGAGGCACCCATGACATGAAAAAATGAAAATTTCAATAAAAAACGTATTTTAATATTAAAATAAGATTTTTATTGAAATTTTCATTTTTTCATGTCATGGGTGCCTCCGAAGTATGCAGTGTGGGTATGGTTTGGATGCGGAATTAAAATCCGTATCCAACGAGTTCCCAAACATGAAATTTGAGTAAACCGTTAAGGAGATATGTCAAAAATATGATAAAAAAATAGTTTTTTTCTTTTTCCCTCCAATTTCTTTTACAAATTTTACCTTTATGGTTGACATCATCATCTTGAATCCTATTGGTTCTTATAAAGTGAATTTTTATGGTACATTATTTGTTTTGAGGCCCATTTTTTACCTCAAAACTCCCCTAATGATTGCGGCTGTGTGTGAAAATGGAATTTTTTGGAGAAAAAAAATGGATCAGGTGGTCTCCCATCGCCTCTCAAGGACACCGAGGGATTTGGGACGTGACAGAGTGGTATTAGAGCTCATGTTGTAGCACTGGGGCTACTTGGGGCCGATCCATGAACGAATTCACAAGTAGATAAGCACTCATGGTGCTATTTAAACTAAGAATTTTTATTATTGTTGTTGTCCATATGAATGATTTTAGATTTTGTGGATGTTTTAATTTTTTATGCATTCTTATGTTGTCTAATAAAATTTTACACCATGCAAATTGACTGAATCAACAATAGTTGAATCGTACAGCAAGGTCGCGTGCACGAATGTAAGCCTGGTGACCATTAACAATGCATAGAACCCGTATGAGCACGAGGAAGATGTGTTGGGTGAGAATGTGCAGGCAATACATACTGACAGAGAGTCTAATGGAATAGGGGAGCAGATAACTCCCCAAAACTTGGTTTGAACAATGGTGAGATTCAATGAGAAACTAAAGAAAGCACATGAGGAGCAGCACCAGCTCAATACTGCTATTTTGCAGAGTCTTACTGATATGCATCAGAGGGTAAATATTGGGTCCAACCCAAGCAATGTGGGAAGAGAAGAAATAAATGCCAGCAGTCAGTCTAGAGGCCATTCTAGGCAAAGGAATCCAATCCCTAGAAGGGGTTCTGCGAGATTAAGGCACATAACACCCTCTTCAAGATCACTTTCCAACAAGTTAGATGACTCCAGGGATTCCCAAATAATCCCTAGGAACACTTCCAGCAAGAGTGAGAGAAGAAAGAAGTTAAGAGGAGTCCCAAAAGGATAAATTAGGAAGAAAATGCCTCCTACCTTTGAGGGAGAAGGTAGAATAGGGAAAGATGCAGAGGCATGGATTCTTGGAATGAAGAAGTACTTTAGAATGCATGATTACTTAGGGAATGAGGAAGCCATGGTTTCCATTTACAATTTGAATGGAAGAGCTTCCATCTGGTGGGAGCATCTCATGCAAGTGAAGAAGATAAGTGAAAGAAGGATCAGTTGGGGGAGATTCCAAAGGTACTTCAAGGAAAAATACCTATCAGCTAGGTATTATGATAGCAAGAGGAAATAGTTCAATGAACTCAGATTGGGGAAGAATTCCATGGAGCAATATGTCCATAAGTTTTTATATTTGCTGAGGTATGTGGACTACATCAAGGATGAAAGAGTCAAGATCCAATGTTTCCTTGGTATCCTACAACATAATTTCAGAGATAGGATTGAGTTTGTGAATCCACCAAGCCTTGATGAAGCCATTAGGATGGCCATGCATTGCTATGAGCAGAGCAGAGGTAAGTCTGAGGTGCACTAGCATGGAAAGGAAAACCTAGAGGAAATTTTGAGCCCAAGAAAAGTGGATTCAAGCCACCATTCAAAAATCAACCCAGAACCTTTCCACAAAAACAAAAATCAAGGAGTGGATTCAAGCTAGCAGTAGCAGCAAATAAAACATCAAAAGTACCAATTCAGTGTTTTGGTTATGGAGGAAACCACATGCTTAGAGATTGTCCAACTAGAAGGGAGAACCCCAGGGGCTTGCACAACCTTGAAAAGGAAACTACATTGGAAGATATGGAAAGAGAAACACCTAGAATCTATGTGGCATTGGATGATCACCAAGCAGACCACCAATCAGCAGTGGTAGAAGTTGAAGGTAAAATTGCTAAGCAATCTATTTCTGTTTTAATTGATCTAGGATCTACTCATATCTATGTGTCTCCTAATATGGATGAAGGTTGTTCTCTTGGTAAAGTAAGGCACGGTAAGCCTTGGTTAGTTCAATTAGCCATAGGTACCAAGAGAAAGGTGAGTGAAGTGGTGAGGGAGTGCTCCATAGAGTTGAATGGACTCTTCACAAAAGAAAATTTAAATGTTCTACCATCAGACTCCTATGATGCCCTAATAGGTATGGGATGGTTGGAAATACATAGAGCCAATATTGACTGCTATGAGAAGGTACTTGAATTACTTGATGAAGAGGGAAGACCAAGGTTGGTTAGAGGGGTTCCTAAGCAAGTTTCAGTGAAGCATATTTCATCTCTGCAGTTGAAGAAGTTTTATAGAAAGGGATGTCAATTATATGCAGTCCACATATCATACTCATCAGAAGATAAAGGACCACAAATAGAAGACTTTCAGCTGTTACAATAATTCCATGATGTGTTTCTTGATGAAGTGCCATGATTTCCACCCAAGAGAGACATTGATTTCTCCACTAATCTTGTTCCAAGGATAAAACCCATTTTCAAAGCTCCTTATAGAATGAGCACACCGGAGCTGATAGAATTGAAGATGCAACTGCAAGAATTAATGGACAAAGAATATATCAGGCCAAGTGTATCTCCTTGGGGAGCACCTGTGTTATTTGTTAAGAAGAAGGATGGAACCTTAAGGATGTGCATTGATTATAGGCAATTAAACAAGGTAACAGTCAAGAACAAGTATTCATTGCCAATGATTGATGACTTGTTTGATTAGATGAAGGAAGCTAAGGTGTTTTCCAAGATTGAATTGAGGTCTGGATACCATCAAGTGGGGATAAAGGAATAAGACATTCATAAGACAACTTTCAGAACTAGATATGGCCATTATGAATTCACAGTGGTTCCATTTGGTCTCACCAATGCACCTGCTACATTCATGTGCCTCATGAATAGTATCTTCAACTAATATTTAGACAAGTTTGTGATTGTATTCTTGGATGACATTTTTTTCTATTCAACGGATGAAGAAGAGCATGAAGAGCATCTAAGGATGGTGTTGCAAGTCCTTAGAGAACACCAACTATATGCCAAGCTGAGCAAGTGTGAATTCTATCAAAAGAAGGTGCAGTACTTAGGTCATGCCATTTTTTAGGAAGAAATTGCAGTGGACCTAGAGAAGATTGAGGCCATAATGGATTGGTCTACCCCAAAGAATGTTGTAGATATAAGATCTTTTATGGATCTTGAAGGCTACTACAGAAGGTTCAATGAAGGCTTCTCCAAGATAGCCCGCCCAATCACTTCATTGCAAAGGAAGAATATCATATTTATATGGTTTGAAAAATGTGAGAGAATTTTCCTGTAGTTAAAGGAATTACTCACCAGTGCATCTGTTTTGAAGATTGCAGATCCAAATAAAGATTTTGTAGTGTGCACAGATGCTTGCATTGAAGGGCTCAATGGAGTGCTAATGCAAGAAGGGTTTGTAATTTGTTATGAGTCAAGGAAGCTGAAGGAACATGAGAAGAAATATGACACACATGACTTAGAGATAGCAACCATAGTTAATGCACTCAAGAGGTGGATACATTATCTCTTGGGAAGAATATTTGAGCTCAGAACTGATCATATGAGTTTAAAATACTTGTTTGACCAACCAAATCTGAATGCTAGGAAAACTAGGTGGATGGAGTTTCTTTGTGAGTTTGACTTGGAAATTAAACATGTCAAAGGTAAGGAGAATAAGGTTGCAGATGCACTTAACAAGATATTTCATGTTGCAATGTGAGTATATGTAAATCATATTTGAAGGAAAGAGTCCTTGAAGCTCAAGCTATTAATGAAGCTTACCTTCAAATCAAGGAGAAATTGCAACAAGGAAATGTGGATGAAAGATGTACATGATACCAGATTGGTAAAGGTGATGTTCTCATTTATCAAGGTACCAGACTGTACATTCCAAATTATGCAAAATTGAAGAAGTTAGTGATGGATGAGATACATCAAATGCCATATTTTGGCCACCCAGGATATCAGAAGACTATAACAACGCCAAGGAAGCAATACTTTTGGCATGGAATGAAGAAGGACATAGAAGAGTATATTGCTAGGTGTCAAAAGTGCTAGAAGGTCAAAGCAGAGCATCAACACCCAGCGGGATTGTTGCAGCCTTTTCCCATTCCAAAATGGAAGTGGGATGTGATCTCTATGGATTTTATAACAGGTATGCCCATGAATGTAAGAAAGCATGATTCAATTATGGTTGTGGTGGACAAGCTATCGAAGGTAGCTCACTTTATTCCAGTTAAGTCTACTCAAAAGACAAATGATATTACAAATATCTTCATGAAGGAGATATTCAAGTTGCATTGATTTCCTAAGGAAATAGTATTAGACCATGACACTAAATTCACTTCCAATTTTTGGAAAGGGCTATTTCAGGAATTGGGAACTAAGCTTAATTTCAACACAACATATCATCCTCAAACTGATGGTCAGACTGAGAGGGTGAATCAAATTCTTGAATACATGTTAAGGATGTATGTGATGGATAATCCATCTAAGTGGGAAAACTATCTACACTTGGTAGAATTTTCCTACAATAATGGATATCAAGCATCATTGAAGATCAGCCCTTTTGAAGTGTTTTATGGAAGAGGATGCAAAACTCCAGTGAATTGGGACAGTCCAGTGAACAGAGTAGTGCTTGGTGTTAGTGCTAGAGCTTTAATTGAATCAACCTCTTCTAGGCTTGTTGGAATTCAAGTTGTTCCTTCTGGATAAAGTACATCTGAGTTTAAGAATTTCATTAATCCTTTTGCTATAGAAGAATTCTTGGAATATATTGTCAAAACCCCACTGACTAAGACTCCTAGTCCTTAAGCTTATATTCATGAGTTTAAACCCATACCTACTTTTGTCTCTATTTAATAGCCTATTTATCCTCCTAAGTTAAAAGTACCAGTTTATATACAAACTCAAACAATACCCCATAATGGTTGGTCAACCTAAAAATATAATGGATGATATTGTGGCTTATAGGTACACTCCTTTAGTATTGCCACATCCACTCAATGCCTTACCTAGTGGAGACTATCTCAAATACCTCCCAAGATTTAATGGGAAAGGAGAGACCATTGTAGAATAAAACCTGAATGCCTATTACAGTTATGTAGACAATCATAATATTGAATAACAAGATGTCTGGATGAGGGTATTTGTTTAGAGTTTAGATGGGGAAGTCAATAAGGGGTTCCGAGAGTTACCTGCTAATTTGATTGATGGTATAGATGCATTTGAAGAATCCTTCATGAAACAATGGGGAGACAAGAAATATTATTTTTATTACATTACATATTTTGGCGCACTTAAAAATAAAACTGATGAATCTATGGCTGATTTCAGTAAAATGTTTAATAAAATGTACAGTAAGATCCTTGCTGAAATCAAACCTATAGAAACCTCTACCAAGCTCACATATGCTAATGCTTTCGATGTAGACTTCTCCCTTTTACTTAGATAAAGAATATTTGTTACCCTTATGAATATTCAAGAAACTGCTTTAGAAGTAGAATCGAATCTCATGGATGTTGATAGCTTAGGATTAATCCTTAGTATCAAGAAGCTGATTGAAGAAAACGAAAAAAGGAAATTGAGCCTTCAACTTCTGGTACAAAGTATAAGGATAATAAAATAGATGAAATGACAAAGATGATCAAATATTTAAATTCCATTTTGACCAAATTAGAAGTTGATAGCAAAAGTCAAAATAGATCTTCCCCAAAATTCCCAACAAAAATCCAAACCAATTTCGTAGAAATTTTAATTCTCAATTCTTCCACGGAGAGAGGAGAGAAATTGAAGATCATAAGATACAAACTCCTCCACAAAATGTTTTTGATAATGAAATTGATGAATAGGCTAATGAATTAGGTCCTGAAGATCAGTTGTTCAATGAAGACCAATTGGTAAGTTATCCTACAAAAGAGGAATATGAATAATCTCTGTTGACAACACAATTTCAAGAAAGATGTTGGGCGAGGCCCAAATGAAACATTTTTAGATAGAAGTACAAGTTAGGCGATGCCTAACATTGGCCATTTTTGGGGAAAACAACTCCTCAAATCCCGAGAGCAGGGTACGGAGCGAGGCGAAGATGGCAGATAGGGACCTATCTCTCTTGTAAAGACAAAGTACTAAGGACGGTCGAGGTAGTTGGATAAGTTATGGAAGAAGTGACGAAATGATAGCTACAGGGGCAGAGGTAAAGAGGTAGAATGGTGTAAAGGAATCACCATGGTACAGTATGAGCCGGGCAGTCAGAACAACGGTTGTCAGAAGAAGCGTCAGAGCCATAGAAGTGAACAAAAGGATGGTCAAGGTACAACGAAGTAAAGGCAAAGCGTGATTAGCGGGAGAACCATGCCATTTTGGGTTAATGGTACTATGGGGTTTTGGCCCATAGTTATTGTAAAGATGTGACCTTTGGGAACAATCTATATAAAGGGCGATTTTGTATAAGGAAGGGTTAGTTTTTGTTAGGTTTGGTTGAGTTTGATAGTATTGTGAGTTTTGTTGAGATCAAAGAGAGGAAAATACTTTGCAGCTGTGTGCGCAGAGATCTATTTTAGAGAAGAGTCTACAGCTGTGTACGCAGACTGGGACTGTTAAACCATTCCTTCTAATATAAAGAACAATTCCTGTGGACGTATCTCCCATCTAGGGGGTGAACCACGTAAATCGTTGTGTTAAGTGTATGAATGCATGATGTGTTTTATGCTTTCCTTGTGAGATGTTCATGTATTTTCTTTCATATGATTGTCAATGAGAATTTTATGTAAGTAACCCAAGCTATGTGTATGAATATGCGAAGTATTAATGAGTATGATGAATGCATAGTTACATAGATAAGAGAAACGGTGATTCAACGGAGTCTGTACTGTTGGTAACTACATAAGTGCGCAGTCACATATTAGAATTGTTATAATTGAAGCATATGCGAAGTAGAAGTAACTTCGCGAGAAGTCGGTTCCATATCCGCGCATCACAAAGGTTACATAAATCTGCTTCTGTAATCCCCCATGACTTCGCCTTGGGTGAGACCACAGCCTGTTTGTAGGTTGTTTCTGAAAGGGCCAGTGAAACGGGGTTTGTTGGGCCATTGAGTTACTACATAGAACCCGGGTCAGCCTAAGAAAGTCATATCTCAACAATGGTTCTATTGTCGGGACCCTGTTGGGCAAGGCCCAAATGCAGCAGTTTTGATCGAGGAAGTACAAGTTAGGAGAGGCCTAACATTGGCCAGTTTTGGGGAAAACAACTCTGCAAATCCCGGGAGCAGGGTACGGAGTGAGGTGAAGATCGCGAATAGGGACCTGTTTCTCTAGTAAAGAAAAAGTACTAAGGACGGACGAGGTAGTTGGATCAGTTATGGAAGAAGCGATGGACTGACAGCTAAAGGGGAAGAGGTAAAGGGGCGGAATGATGTAAAGGATGCACCATGGTAAAGTTAGATCCGTGCATTCAGAACAACGACTGTTAGAAGAAGCGTCAGAGCTAGAGAAGTAGCGTAAAAGGACGTTTGAGGTACAACGAAGTAAAGGTGAAGAGCGGTTAGCAAGAGAACCACACCATTTTGGGTTAAGGGTACTATGGGGTTTTGGCCCATAGTTATTGTAAAGATGTGACCTTCAGGCACAATCTATATAAAGGGCGATTTTGTATAAGGAAAGGTTAGTTTTTATTAGGTTTGGTTGAGTTTGATAGTATTGTGATTTTTTTTTTAGATCAAAGAGAGGAAAAGACTCTGTAGCTGTGTGCACAAAGATCTATTGTAGAGAAGAGTATGCATATGTGTGCGCATACTGGGACTGTTAAAACCTTCCTTCTAATACAAAGAACAATTCCTGTGGACATAGCTCCCATTTGGGGGGTGAACCATGTAAATCATTGTGTTAAGTGTATGAATGTATGATGTGTTTTATGCTTGCCTTGTGAGATGTTCATGTATTTTCTTTCATATGATTTTCAATGAGAATGTTATGTAAGTAAGCGAAGATATGTGTATGAATATGTGAAGTATTAATGTGTATGATGAATGCGTAGTTACATAGATAAGAGAAACGACGATTCAACGGAGTCTGTATTGTTGGTAACTACATAAGTGCCCTATCACATATTAATGTTGTTATAATTGAAGCATATGCGAAGTAGAAGTAACTTCGTGAGAAGACAATTCCATATCCATGCATCACCAAGGTTACAGAAACCTGCTTCTGTGATCCCCCATAAATTCGACTCGGGTGAGACCTCAACTTGTTCGCAAGTTGTTTCCGGAAGGGCCGGTGAAAAGGGGTTTGTTGGGTCTTTGAGTTACTACACAGAACCCGGGTCAGCCTAGTAAAGTCATAGATCAAAAAATATATATATGAATGCGGTTTAGTTGAGTCAGCAGAATAAATATGACCTAAGATCCAGACAAAAAACAAGTTTTCATACTCCCCTGAAGAAATATGTAGTAGTGGAAAAGAAAACGCCAGTAAAAGAGTCAGAAAAGAAGCAAGATCAATCAGTAAACATATGTAAGAATGTTGAGGTAAAATATATTGAGAAGTTTCCAGTTTCTTTTAATCTTGAACATGAAATAGGGAAATCAATATTCCTATTCCTCTGACTAAATTAGTTAAGAATACTCCTTTTAAAGAATCTATTATGAAATTTTTACGTCTCATTACTGATCTTCTTACCACCTATATAAATAATCTTCAAGATAAAAACCCAATGATTGTGTTTGGCCCACAGTTAGATGAGAAATCCTCTTTGGCTCCCCCTTTTTAAATTACTATGCTTGTTCATGATAAAATTATGCATAATTTCCTTCTTGATTCTGGTGCATCGCATAACCTTATTCCAAAGGAAGTAATGGAGGCTCTTGAATTGAATATTACCAAACCCTTTCATGACCTCTAAGCTTTTGACTTGAGAGTTGTTCAATGTATATGAGTCATTAAAGAATTGGTAGTTAGTCTAGCCCAGCTCCCACTGAAGAGTATCCTGATGGATGTAGTTGTAGCTGACATCCCTCCCAAATATGGTATGTTACTATCTCAATCATGTACTAAAAAAATTGGAGGAACTTTACAGATGGACTATTCATATGCCACAATACCAGTATTTGGTGGTGAAACAAGACAGTTATATATGGAATTTTAGTTGGGGTATTTGGTAAGTGATCATCAGAACCCTTCCAACCATCCTTTATATGTTGTTCAGGAAAGCATTGATTCACGCATTTTGCATTTTGATGAACAAATATCAACTTCAATACAAGTTGAGAAAGAAGTACAAAAGCAGTTACTTGTGGAAAATGAAGACAGGATTTGGAAGATGTACTTTGATGTAGCATCATCCAAAGAAGGGTCAGGAGTAGGTATTGTATTAATTGTTGATGTATATCACTTCGGAATGTATTTCACATATATGTATGTTGTATTCCTATAGAGATGGTATTATTCCTCTATAAGGAAGTGTCGTCATTTATATTGTAAGTGTCGTAACTTATACTTGATGGGTTATTAGACCACCTTGTTTGGGGTCGGCCCTGTATAAGTCATGTGGGACAAAGGGTTATTAGACCACCCTATTGGGGGTCAGCCATGTGGGTCAAAGGGTTATTAGACCACCCTATTGGGGGTCGGCCCACTCAGCATTATGTTATGTGGTAAAGTTCGAGCCTACATGAGTTAGGTAAAAAGGCAAGTCAAGTCAAGTATAAATAGAGTGCGGGAGGCACTCTATTTGCTCACTCACTTCTCACACATGCACTCAAGGAGGAGTGGCGCATTTATGGAGGAGGAGGATCTGCTGCTAGGTTATGGCTATCTCTCTTGGTTGGTTGTATCATTTCTCTATCTATCTCTGAGGAAGTTATTGGGGTTTTTCACCTTTATGGTTTTCCCCAAGTAAATCTTTGTGTCTCTTGTGTGCTTGCATTATTGTCTCCATGATTGATATGCTGTAGATATGCTGTACATGTTGTTCTCTCAGTTAAGATCCTAGATCCTATTGAAGTAAATTCAGAAAATTTAACATGGTATCAGAGCTAGCCTGAAAGAAGGCATGATATGGCATGTATGACACTTGTTGCACTTACGATGCTAGGGCTTGATATAGCAAAAACCAGGCATCGTAGCACTTTCGCTATAAATCCGTTTTGGCGAATTTTTTGGATCTCAAATTGTTACAGGCCGAAGCTAAGATCTCCAGGTACCTTGTGTCCAAAGTAAAACCTCTAATTCGTTGTACTTTGTGATTTATGATCTGTACAATATAGGGTTTCTGCCTCTTCCAGATCTGAGTCAAAATCAAGTGACCTTGGGAAAAAGGTCATATCTTGGGATAGGAAGCTCCAAATGAAATTTCGTAAAAAGTGACAGGTAGTACACAGTCTGTACTATCTCAGAAAACTTTTGCAGAGGCCGAAGTTGAACCAGTGACACGTGGAACGCCGTACAAGTTCACTCTCCGGTATTATCCCATAAACAGGTCATGTTGCGACATTTGGCATAACTCTCTCTCAGAGAGTCCAATTGAGGTCAGACCTGTCAATATGGAAAGGTAACATGCCGAGATATCTCGGGAAACGTTTTCAGAGGCCGAAGTTAAAACAGTGACACGTGGTACGCCGTACAATTTCGCTCTCCTGTTTTATCCCAAAACAGGTCACGTTGCGACATTTGGCATAACTCTCTCTCAGAGAATCCAATTGAGGTCAGATCTGTCAGGATGGAAAGATAACAGGTCAGGCTATCTCAAGAAACTTTTTCAAACCCTGTGGATCAAAAATTTCGGAGTTACACCAGAAACAATCAGGTACATATTTCTGTCAAAACAAAATTATTTTTTGGTACCTTCATTCATGGCTTCCGGAATTTAGGGCTTTGGAGAAAGTTGGAATTTTTGTAATCGGAGACCATGGCTGGATGCTACTCATCAAAATAGAAATTTAGAGACCAATATTAGAATTTTTGGTTGGGCAGAAGGCCGGGCTTGATTAGACCCTAGTTCGGGACTTTGATCAGAAAAGTGGAAAATTAGGGCTTCTGTAAAAATGGGAATTTTTGAAATCTGTGACCACGGCTGGAAGCTCCTCAGAAAAATAGAAGCTTAGAGCTTTGGATCAAACATTTTGATTGGGAAGAAGAGTGGGCTTCATCAAACCCCAGTTCAGGGTCACGTCCAGTGAATCCAGAAGTTTCAAAAGCAAAATTGAGGAGTGAAACTTTGCAGTTTTCAAATTCTGAATATACCAGTTTGATCAGCTCATCAAGGCGCATATTTCTATCCTTTCGGAAGTTTGAAATTCAAAGTTTGAATTTTTGGGGTTTCTCTGACAAACCCATATCCAGCTCCAGGTCCAGTTCTTGCAAATCAAGTGGATAGGGTTAATCCTAGAAGAAGATGGATTGGTCACCTGCATAAGTGAAGGAGTTCCTGTTTCAGAGGGAGATGAGGCTAAGGCTTTACATAAGGAGATTACAAGCGATCTCGACAGGTATGACTCATCGAGGTATGTTTTGAGATTTGTTCATGATTAAGTTTATGGTATGTTTGTCTTCATGTTATTACGGTTAGTACAATTTTGATTTTAGATTTGTCGTATCACCTTAACAAAATTATGAATGCATGATAGAAGATATTCATTGGTTAAGGTGTTGACACTTATGATTGTACTAATGCATTATGGTGTTGTATGAAGTTTATGTTGTCTACTAACATGAAAGGTACACCAAGGAAGACAAATCATGTTCCATTTCAAGAACATATGATCATGATGACATGAGAATAAAGACTCATCCATTGTCATGGATCTCATAGAAGATCCATTTACGAGGTATGTATAACTTGGTTTTCTAATGGTTAACCTATGAGTTATACAGGTTACTAGCACAAGTCATTGAAGAAGAACAAGAAGATATCATACGGGTATGTTAGACATAAATAGCTAGCATGCTAATCCAGGTATGTTTTTCCTATATCAAGCTAGAATCCTACCTTGTGTTAGGATCTTATGTTGTTGTTAATAATGATTGTATGCATATTATGTTTCTTACCATAATTGATGATATGACTAACCAGAAGAATCATGATGGCATAAGTTTGAGTAATTACAGGTTTAGACATGTTATGTTTCTTATGATTTGACTAACCATAAGAATCCTACATAAACCTTGAATGATAATGCTTATTATTTCTGTTTGAAATGATCATAACTATACATGCTTGAGATTATTGTGTTTTAATAGTATACTAATGAATGTATGATTTTATATGAGATCACAAGGATAACACATTCATGATACTAATAAGCATGCATAGGGACCAAGGATGAATATGAGATTCAAGAACAGGTAATCCAGGAAGCAAAGATCAAGAGGGAGTACATTCCAGTGGTTTATGCAAGGATGCAGATATTCAGAGGGAGTTGACCATCTCTCTACATCCCACAACAGAAAGGTGTAGAAGAAGCTACTTCATATTAGGACTCCAGCAGCTCCTGCAAGGAAGCGAAGACTCAGAGGGAGTCCACCCAACGAACAAACAAAGATAAGTATTTGAATTGTCATTTCTTAAATAAAATTGTTCAATGATGTATATGCTCATGTTCCTAGACTTAGGATATGTATTGTGCATATTAGAATAGTTGCATTAATGAACAATATACTACTAATATACATGGGTAAGTGGCCTATGGCACTGTACAACATTCCATTGCTACTTATCTAGAATGAAACCTCTTTGATGACATGTTGGGAGTTGTGCACACTCTTAATAATGTTCTGGTAGAGATTGGAAGGCATCTAGAAAGTTACGGGATATGGATAAATGTTGTATTGAAGCATTGGCTAAGATAATTGCATGATTGTATGACATATTTCTTTATGTGTAAGAATTTGTTCTGAAAATTATGAGATGTTTCTAATCATGCAATTTAACCTGTTTTGTAGGAAAGACCGTATATCTTCACCTACAAAAGGACTACAACATTTGTTCTAGAAACAAAGATATCTATTGAAGATATTGAAGTTCCCAGGATCTGGGATGAAGAAATGAAATGCCATGATCCGTCGATCATGAAGAATGATGTTTGGGATGTAATCCCAAGACATGAAGGGAAGTTTGCTATGACTTCCAAATGGAACTATCAGATCAAGCATGTTGCAGATGGCAGCATTGAGAAATATAAAAGTGATCAAATAGAAGATACACCAGATGGATTCAAGACAGCTTCCTTGAAGGGTGTAGTTGAAGAAGAAGTGTATGTAGAGCAGCCACTTGGTTCTGAGACACATGATAGGAAATCATATATGTGCAGAACTTGGTATGGTGAAGATAGATTGATTGCCGATACGCAGCGGAAGCTTACTACCGAGTTCGAGATGAAGAACTTGGGGATGATGCACTATTTGTTTTTGGCATGGAGGTGTGGCAGAGTGCAGATAGAATCTTCCTTGGACAAGGGAAGTATGCAGTAGAGATCCCAAAGAGGTTCGGGATGATGGACTGCAAGGCCATGGCCACACCTATGGCATCAAATCTGAAGCTTCTATGTGATGCTTCATCTGAGCCGGTTGATCGCCAGATGATTGGGTCCTTGATGTACCTGACGAACACGAGACCAGACATTTGCTTTGTTGTGAGCACATTGAGCCAGTTCCTGACGGATCCGAGGAGTGTTCACCTGGTTGTTGTAAAGCATTATCTGAGGTACCTGAAAGGTACAGTGGATTATGGGCTCAGGTATGAGGCGAATCAAAAGTTTAACCTACAGGGTTATGTTGAATCAGATTGGGCTGGCAGTGCTGCAGATAGGAAGAGCACATTTGGGTGCTGCTTCAGTATGAGATCAGGTGTGATCTCTTGGTTTAGCAGGAAGCAGTCCTGCGTAGCACTGAGTACAACTGAGGCAGAGTATGTTGCAGCCTGTTCAGCTAGTTGTGAGGCAGTATGGATACGGAAGCTACTGTCTGAGCTATTTGATCTCACGTTGGAGGCTACTGGTATCTTCTGTGATAACCAGAGTTGTGTAAAGCTGTCCGAGAACCCAGTGTTTCATGACAGGTCGAAACACATAGAGATCAAATATCACTATATCAGGGATATGGTGCAGAGAGGAGCTGTGAAGCTCCTGTATGTTGCGACGGACGAGCAGATTGCAGATGTGTTGACGAAGCCACTAGCCAGGGTGAAGTTCGAGTACTTCAGAGAGAGACTTGGCATTCTTCAGATCGAGGATACTTCGAGGAAGAAGTGATGGACACATTTGCTGAAGCCATTCCAAGCATGTTGGAAGGGGGATCCTTCACATGGCTGTGGATGTAAGCGCTGGATGATGAGCATCAGGATGATGTTCTGGTTTCTGCTTGATATGATCAGTTGGATCATTTTTATGTATGTATGTACGCATCATGTTGGATGCTAGATATGATCAGTTGGATCATTTATGTATGTATGCATCATGTTGGATGCTGGATATGATCAGGTGGATCATTTATGTATGTATGTGCATCATGTTGGATGCTTGGACCATGTATCTGTATATGTATCGGGTGGATACATTGTATGATCAAGTGGATCATGTATGGTGATATGTATCATGTATCAGGTAGATACTTGGTATGCATCAGGTGGATGCATTGATGATCAGGTGGATCATGTATGATGATATGTATCAAGTAGATACTTGGTATGCATTAGGTAGATGCATTGATGATCAGGAGGATCATGTATGATGATATGTATCATGTATTTGTATCAGGTGGATACATTGATGATCAGGAGGATCATGTATGATGATATGTATCAGGTAGATACTTGGTATGCATCAGGTAGATTCATTGATGATCAGGTGGATCATGCAGCAGGATGTTGCAGTGATGATCAGGATGATCATAGATGACGAGCTTCAGGATGTTGCTCCAGATGACATGCAGCAGGATGTTGCAGTGATGATCAGGATGATCATGGATGATGAGCTTCAGGATGTTGCTCCAGATGACATGCAGCAGGACGTTGCAGTGATGATGATCAGGACGATCATGGATACATCAGGATGATGTATGGTGAGTATCAGGTTGATACTCTGTGACCGTGGATCAGGTTGTGCAGATGAGCATGTCTGGGAGATCCTATAGGTCGGATTTGTGTACCCGTAACAGCCTGGGATGCTCTTTCGAGACATTGCTCTGGGAGGACATGTAATTTGTTCCCTGGGAGATCTCAGGTCGGAGTTGTGTACCCGTAACATCCTGAGATGCTCTTGCGAGGTTTTGTCCTATGGCATGTAATTTGGGCCCTGGGAGATTTCAGGTCGGAGTTGTGTACCCGTAACATCCTGAGATGCTCTTGCGAGGTTTTTCCATGACCACATGTAATTTGTGCCCTGGGAGATTTCAGGTCGGAGTTGTGTACCCGTAACATCCTGAGATGCTCTTGCTAGGTTTTGTGGTGGACCACATGTAATTTGTGCCCTGGGAGATTTCAGGTCGGAGTTGTGTACCCGTAACATCCTGAGATGCTCTTTCGAGGTTTTGTGGTGGGGTCACATGTAATAGCGCCCTGGGAGATCCTACAGGTTGGAGTTGTGTACCCGTAATATCCTGGGATGCTCTTTTGAGGTTTTGTGACGCACGTAATAAGTCCTGAGGATTCCACAGTATGGCTAGTGATGATGAAGACCTGCAAGTGGTGGGCCTACATCCAGTATGAAAAAGGACTGGCTCTGTAGAACTTCCTATGACGAGTAGATTCAGAGATTGATTGAGATAGCAGCAACAGTGACGATGATGATGACTCGATGACGATTATCTAGTGACGATGATCCAGAGAAGATGACTTGTGCTAGAAGAATTGTGCTGAGAAATACCTTCCTAGTTAAGAGGGAGTGTTGATGTATATGTAACTTCGGAATGTATTTCACATATATGTATGTTGTATTCCTATAGAGATGGTATTATTCCTCTATAAGGAAGTGTCGTCATTTATATTGTAAGTGTCGTAACTTATACTTGATGGGTTATTAGACCACCTTGTTTGGGGTCGGCCCTGTATAAGTCATGTGGGACAAAGGGTTATTAGACCACCCTATTGGGGGTCAGCCATGTGGGTCAAAGGGTTATTAGACCACCCTATTGGGGGTCGGCCCACTCAGCATTATGTTATGTGGTAAAGTTCGAGCCTACATGAGTTAGGTAAAAAGGCAAGTCAAGTCAAGTATAAATAGAGTGCGGGAGGCACTCTATTTGCTCACTCACTTCTCACACATGCACTCAAGGAGGAGTGGCGCATTTATGGAGGAGGAGGATCTGCTGCTAGGTTATGGCTATCTCTCTTGGTTGGTTGTATCATTGCTCTATCTATCTCTGAGGAAGTTATTGGGGTTTTTCACCTTTATGGTTTTCCCCAAGTAAATCTTTGTGTCTCTTGTGTGCTTGCATTATTGTCTCCATGATTGATATGCTGTAGATATGCTGTACATGTTGTTCTCTCAGTTAAGATCCTAGATCCTATTGAAGTAAATTCAGAAAAGCAAGGGTTATTAGAGCAAGGGTTTATATGTTGTTCAGGAAAGCATTGATTCACGCATTTTGCATTTTGATGAGCAAATATCAACTTCAATACAAGTTGAGAAAGAAGTACAAAAGCAGTTACTTGTGGAAAATGAAGACAGGATTTGGAAGATGTACTTTGATGTAGCATCATCCAAAGAAGGGTCAGGAGTAGGTATTGTATTAATTTCACTTATACATGAGGTAATTACCCTTATGTACAAGCTTTGATTTGAAACTACCAATACAATATCAGAATATGTAGCACTGGTTTTAGGTTTAAGGGAAACTAAAGACATGAACATACAAGAGTTAGAAGTATTTGGGGATTCAAAATTGTTAATTCAAAAGGTTAAAAATGTTTGTCAAGTTAGGCAGAAGAAACTTAAATTTTACCATAATGAATTTTGGGATTTAATTGATAATTATTTCTTGGATTTTAATATTTCCTTTGTTCCTAGAAACTGTAATGAAACAATAGATTCACCAATGTTGACTTCAAGTTGTTTCAAGGTGCCCACTCAGCCACATATTAGGTATAATGTGAAAGTTAGGCATGGTTCATTTGTCCTGGACAATGTTAAAAGATGGAAAGTATTTGAAGATAATGTAGAAATTGATAGATTCTTCCAGTCAATTGGTGAGTTTTTTGGGTCTTTGATTGATGATGAAGAAGAAATCAAAGAACATCAGACTTCAAATTGGTCCAATTCAATTGTTGTACATAATATAATTGAATTAAAAGGTAACTTTTTACCCAAAGTTCTAGTTCCCCTTGAAATGCTATTTAGTAATCATGATACTCTACAAAATCCCCTAGCTCAACCTATACAAGATAATACCGTGGACTGTAATATCGGTACAACGTCAGATCCAAAGATGGTAAAACTATCCAAGGATTTGTCTAATGAACAATGTACAAGGTATGTGGAATTGATGAAGGAATTTGTAGACGTATCATGCTTGGTATTATTAAGATTTAAAGACTGTTGATATGAGTATTGTTCAGCACATGATACCAATCAAGCCTAACACCAAACCCTTCAGACATAAATTAAGGCAATTCAACCCTATGTTGCTTCCAGTGATAGAGAAGGAACTTAAGAAACTATTTGATGCTAAGATCATCGTTCCTTTAAGATTTTATTCACGGGTTTCTAACCTTGTACCCGTCAGGAATAAAAATGGGCAAATCAAACCATGTGTTGATTTCTGAAATTTGAATAGAAGTTCCTTGAAAGACAACTACCCTTTACCAAAAATGGACCAAATCTTACGAAGGTTAGTACTTAGGATCTCAACGGATATCAATGATAGACAAATTTTCTGGGTATAACCAGATTGTTGTCCACGAAAAAGATAAGAAAAAAAATGCTTTTGTGACACCCTGGACGGGACATTTATGTATGACCTCATGCCATTCAGTCTAATGAACACAAGGGAAACATTCCAGTGTGCAATGGACATAGCCTTTATAGGAGAGAAGGATAAATTTATAGTTATCTACTTAGATGACATCACAACCTTATCCAAGTCAGATGAAGAGCACTTCAAACACCTTAGGAAAACTTTTTTGAAGTGTAGGAAATTTGGTATTTCTCTTAATCCTAAAAAATCAAACTTTGTGATGCAAGAAGGTAGATTGTTGGGTCATATAGTGTCACAACATGGAGTCAAAATTGATCCAGACGAGGTAGCTACCATCTTGAATATTGATATTCCAAGGAACAAATAGGGGATTCAATCTTTTCTAGGTAAGATTAATTGTCTTCAAAGGTTTGTCTCTAATTTTTTTGAAATCATAAAACACATTACAATTATGTTGAAGAAATATGCAAAAGTTAGATGGACTAAGGAAGCAAGGGAATATTTTGAAAAAATCAAGCAAGCCTTGATGGAAGCACCTGTGCTTATCAGCCCAGATTATTCTTAGGAATTGTTCGCATTTTCTTTCGCTTCTGAATACATTGTTGCTATTGTGTTATTGCATACAAATGAAAATGGACATGAGCAACCAATAGCATTTTTTAGTAAGGTTTTAAGGGATGCAAAATGAAGGTATAATATCATTGAAAAACATGCATAAGCCATAATTAAAGGTTTGAAGTCTTTTAGGATGTATATTCTTCAGTCAAAATTCATGGCATATGTTCCCAACAATGCATGAAGGATATTCTGATCCAACCCAATAGTGAAAGAAAGCAAGGTAAGTGGATAGCTAATCTACTTGAATATGATATTTAAATTAAACCAACAAAGCTAGTGAAAGGTCAACGGTCTAGCTAAACTCCTCGCTTATTCAAATTGTAAATCCCTAGGTTCGAATTTAATCTTAAATCTGTCTACTGAGAATGACATGCAGATAAATAATGAAATATCAGAGCTCATGGATAAATGGCTCAACATTAGTTTGGTACAAATACATTGTATTTTTTCTCTTAAATATCCAATGTCCACCTGATTATGACAAGAAAATTTTTAGGTCTTTAAAGTTGAAAGCTCGGAAGTATTGCATAGTTGATAAGGTTTTGTTTTGGAAAGATCCTGGAAGGTTATTGTTAAGGTGTATTGATCAGGATGAAGCTGATATGGTGACTTCTAGTCTACATAGTGGAGCCTGTGGAGGGCATACATATTGGAAAGAAACATCATTTAAAATTCTTAGGGAAGGATATTACTGGCCGACACTATTTTCTAATGTATTTTCCATGGTGTGGGCCTATATAGACTATCAAAAATTTGTAGGCGGACAAAAATTACTCCCTTTTCCACTAAATCCCATTGTGGTTGATTCCCCTTTTCAACATCGGGGTTGGATTTCATTGGTGGAATAAATCCTCCATCTAGTGGACATCAAAAATATATCATGACAACAACAACGTTTTTACAAAATGGGTAGAGGCTATCCCGACAAGAAGAGCAACAGATCAAGTATTCATGAACTTTTTAGAGGAGTATATTTTTGCATGTTTTGGTTGCCCTAGAAAATTGCTAACTGATAATGCACCTGCTTTTAAGTCTGTTGATATGGTAAATTTTTGTGAGAGATATAATATAATACTCAAACATTC
Source organism: Larix kaempferi (assembly GCA_027924585.1). Taxonomy (NCBI): domain Eukaryota; kingdom Viridiplantae; phylum Streptophyta; class Pinopsida; order Pinales; family Pinaceae; genus Larix; species Larix kaempferi. The sequence continues at coordinate 1,390,622 of BSBM01000655.1, read as the reverse complement.
TACGCCTAATTACCCTTAGGGTAATGGCCTCACGAAGTCTACCAACAAGTATCTTGTCAATATCATTAAGAAATTATTGTCTGAAAAGAAAATAACATGGGATACCAGACTTAAATATGCATTATGGGATGATAGGGTAAGTAGTAAGAAAGTAATCGGCACTTCCCCTTTTCAACTCGTATATGGAACTGATGCAATCTTTCTTGTTCAGTTGGGGTTTCCAGTTTTAAATTTTCTGTAGGATGAGGTTGAAGAACCAAATTCCATTCAATCAATAATTTATCAAATGGTTGAAAATCAGTAGGTAAGGGTATCTTTGCTGGAAAAAACTCAGAAGCATTGAGACATGGTCAAGGCTATTTATGATAAGAGAAAAAAGGAGAACACTTTTACTCCTGGTGATCTAGTTTTAAGATGGGATGCACACAGAGAGGATAAATCTAAACATGGTAAGTTTGACAACTTGTGGTTTGGGACTTTCCAAATTTTTGAAGTTTTAAATAATAATACATTCATTTCGGAAAGTATTGATGGAAGTACAGTTTCTGGAGGCTCAGTCAAAAGGCATTTTCTAAAGCACTTCTACATTTACTAAGGATATTGGTGGCCTAATTTAATTGTGAATACTAGTGAGATGTGCATTTCCTAATCAGAATCCAATCCAAATAAAGGCACTGGTGTATAGTTTCACTTTGTTTTCAGTAATTGATCTCAACAGTAATTCTTTTTAATGACAGAGCATAGCATATGAGCAGTCGGGACTGAAGGAATACCAATTCGTAGGTTCTTATGACCCCAAAAGGGAGTGTTATGCACAATAGGAGCCAGTGCTAGTACTCAGGTCTGCACCTAGGTTTGTCTACTTCCACAAACTTATATGCTTGAAACCCTTTTTTTTTTAAACCTGTTTGATGATAGTCTTAAAATTTTCACTCTAAATAAGATTGTATCCCTGAAGTTCTGTAACATGAATTTTTTGTTGGTTGTATTACTTTGTTTTCAGTTTGATAGTTATTTTATTAACATGTTAAGTTGGCACAAGTTTACATGTTTTTGTACTCTTGGTTTTGCAAGTATTATTTGTGCAATGCTCCAATGTTTAAGAGAAAAGGGAGTTGGATTTAGCGATAAAACTGTTCCAAGTCACCGTGCTGTAGAACTATAAAGCAACCACGCTGCATAATGATTATGTAGTTTTGTTGTGGAATGGTTTTGAGGCCACACTGCGGAATTAATTAGGCGATGCTGCAGAATTTTTAGAGCACTCATTATCCATCTAGCTTCAGTCACATCAAATTTCTGCGGGAGATGAATGGATATTGTGGGAAATTATGATAAGATTTGTTTTTTTCATTTGATGAAATTATCATTACCATCACGAAACCTACACCATTGTGAATAATATGATTTATATTATGGATTATCAAAGCGGAAGTCATATTGGTCATATTCTTCCTGATTTAGTTTAAGTCTTGAAGAACACCTCACCTAGGCCATCTACAAATACTTCTCTTTTGTTGTTACAACACCAAAATGGCATCAAACTGAAGCGGGAAGCTTGTTAGATATGAGATGGTGTGTTCATAAATGATAGAGGCATATTCATAATTCAGGAAAGGGTTCGAGCAAGTTGGATGGTTTCGATATTGTGAAAAATTACAAGGGCACTTCACTCATGTGGCTGAAGCATTTGCTCATAGTTTCGATGGAAAGAATGTTATAGTTGGCTATTTGAATTTTCCTATGACAGAGAATTCAGTCGCAATGGATTGACAAATACATCATGGAGGTGAACATTGGTTCAAGCTACAAGGAGTAAGCATACCAGATTGCAACTGGTTTCTGTTAGCTACCCATCAAAATACTTATTGGCATAAAGGAATCCCAAGGGCTTGGCTCAAAATTGAATATAGTGATCTGCTTAAGCTAGTTTAGAGTTACATAACTAGAGAGGGGAGGTACGATATAGTCCATTTATATCATATGCGATTTTTATTACATTTGGAAGGGATTTCCCCCATGAATTTTCATTTCTTCTTTCTTAAAAGCCTAACCAAAATGGCTGTTAGGGAAATAAAATCCCCAAATAGCTGGCATGGAATCTATCATCAAGCCCTAATCAAACTGCTAGTTTTACAAGAATTGGGAAAATTTAACCACAGATGGGAACAATTCCTATTAGACTCTGAATTTGTTACCCCGGATAACCTTCCATCGTTCTCTCGAGCTGCTGAAGTCACCTTGACCAAAACAGAGTAACTTAGTTATTTGAGACCAATGAAATAGGCATTTATTCTACAAAACCTAGCCTAAAGGAACGTGATGAAGGTCAAATAGGTGGGAAATATAAAGGTGAAATGGGATTTAAAGATTCAGTTAATAAAAAGCTGTGATTTTCATCATAGAGGGAAATAAAAAACCCCAACTTTGAACTAGTCAAAGCATGTACAGAAAAGGAAGAAGGTAAGGTCATGACTCGCAGAATGAGAGGGGAAATAAAATCACCTCCTGACCAAAATCCTATTCTACAAGAGGCTATTGACAACAAAGGTAGAACTAAAAACCAGAGAAAGAAAAATGAACCCAAGCCTTATCCTCTCCGCAAACCTCATACCAGGGCTACTAATAAGATGCGATTGAATTTTAAATCTCAATTTGATCCTTCCTTGAAGGAGGATAAATTTATTGATCTTGAATATTCTCCCAGTTATAATGTAAAGAAATCAAGAAAACAGAGAGTTAAGGTACATAAACCAGTTCAGGTTATAATAGGTCAAGGAACCAGAGCAACTTGTCTTGAAGAGTTTTCTGAAGATGAATAAGAATCATTCCTGGAAAAAGAGAGAAAGGTTGCACATGTTCTAGCAGGTCTAGAAGAAGCTATCAACACTATCCCATGCTCTCCAAAACCAGAACCTATTGATCCCATTGTTTTTGAAGAAGTAGAAGCGAATCCATGTGCAGAACCTGTTACGGGAAAGAAAATAGACCCAGGTCTTACATCCCCTGAGAAAATCGAATAAGAAAATTCATTAATACATCTAGATGAAGAAGAAATTGCTTCCCTTAAAACTAAATCCAAAATAGAGGAAGTTAACCAAGGTTCGAAGAATGAGATATTAAAGAGAAAAGTGAAGAAGTATAAGGATTTGATCAAGGATTTAAAACAAGAAAATCAACTATTACAGGACAAAGTAAACAAGGCTAGTAATAGCATAGAAAATTTGATGGTCAGATTCACAAAGGTGTTCCATTTTGCTCAGAAATTAAAGAAGATAAATGCAAAATTGCTCAGGAAAAAGAGATATTGGAAAAAAGAGTGCAAACATTAAAGAAAGAAGACTGCAGAAAGCAATAAGAAACTAAGAATTTTAACAGATTTAGGAACACATGTTCTTTAGGACATGTTGCAGAATCAGAATCGACCGTTGGTAATCAAATGAAGACAAAGATTGGATATCCAAGTTGCTGTTAAAAATGCTCAGGATTTTGCACTAACATGAAGCAGTATCACTAAATAGTTCTCAATATTACAATTCACGAGCTTTTATTTTATTAAATTTGTATAAACTTTGTTCTAAATATTTTAATTTAGTAAGTCGAGTATGAGATAGAACTTCAAAACTGAGTCTATAATTTGATGAGGTGTCCCTCATAAATAGGATCTAGAATCATTTTGATCAATTCGAATAATATTTTGATTCTTAGTCTATTTTTAGTAAATAAATGTTTCTTGAACCCCAAAGAAGGTGGAACGATTGTTATGTTGTAAAATCATATATTGTAAGGTGGATGATAAGCTGGGGATTTTATTTTGGGAAAATCTACAAGATGGTCACTTTTTTTTGTGAGGACACAGTACAAATTTCTTTGAGCTTTTGGTTATCAATGAATTGTGAAATGTGTTCCTTATTACTTGTTAATGACTGATTATTGAATAGATTGTAGAGTTGTATGCGCTACATAATCCAAAATTACATATCTAATGGTATATACAATGTCTATGCACATTGCGTGTGATTTATAATCTATTTTTCATTCAAATCCTTTATATAACATTGTTGTCTATGGAATAAAGCATAATACATGTGTTGACCAATGCGACTCCAGTCGACAGGGGTTCCACTTCACTGTCGACACATGCCGCAGTCTCCCTAGGCACCGGCCCGGGCAGGTTTTATCCCGCCCAGCAACACCTGCAGAGCAGATGAGGTCTCACCCGAGGCATCCAGGAAGAGCAGACGGAACCATGTTTCCGCCGAGGAAGGAGGAGGGTTGCGGCTATATGAACTAACTCTATTGCAACACTAAACAGGGATCTCAAACATTTGACATGTATTCATAACGCATTATTCGATCACAATATTTATTATCACAGCAGTAGTAACAGTAAAGCAACATTGCATCAAGGAAACATAACATTATTCATGAAGTGCGACATTACATTACCATAAACAACCAGAAAGAACCCAGGAATTGCACCAGAACAGTTTCATCATATCATATTATCACTGCAAAACCTTAGATACAATATCTCCTTGAAGATCAGGTCTCGACAATATCTCACAAATGCGCAGAAACAACCCAAACATGCACTTCTCTTCACCTTGATTCCACTCCCCAATACCTACGACTCTTATCTATATATAGGCTTCCTCCATTACAATGCTTGTCCACTTATTAACAACTTCCTAACCGACATTTGGACAAGTGACCCAACATCTAACTAACTTAGTACAAAACAGACCAAAAACCCGCATTCTGCGGTATAACTAACTCAACTTACATAATATGTGGTCCAAATGACTCAAAACCCGCATTCCGCGGTACAATTGACCCAAAATACATAACTAATCTTTCGCTCATCGCCATTCGCGTCATCTTCTCACCATTCGCGCCATATTTTGCCTTGTCACAGCATCGGAGATGCTGCGATAGCACTCTACCAAACCACCTGCCAACAGGCCCCCAACCCAATCTTGTGGCTCGCCCTCGAGCCACGTCAACTGCTGGACATAGTACACGCCGTCATTTTTACTTTGAAGTCCTCATATGACTATTCAACTGTCCGCACCAGCTCCTTCGCTTCCGTAGTTGTTGCCTGACTGTCGACAACGGCGTCTGCGGATGGGTGATCCATAATCTTTCTCATGACCTACTATCGACACTTCTGCATTTCCTGCATCATAAATTTACCACCCGTGTCGTGGAACTCTTCCAACTGGGCCGCATGTATTTTATGTCGCTCATCCACCTTGGCGACACGGTGTTGTAAGTCTTTCAGCTCTTGAGACTTAGAAACTTGCTCCAGTGGTGGCATTGTGCACATTGCGGATTTTAATGTGGCCAACTGTCCCTCCGCTTCCTACCGGTACTTCGTCAGCTGCTCAACCTTCTCATCCTGAACAATGCGGCCCCAGAATTGTACCATTTCAGGAGCGATCCTAGTTTCCTATGTTTCCAGCTCCTCCATCTGAGTGGCAACTTCCTCAATTGCCCTTCTTCATTCATCCACTTCGGCCTGAGGCATAGCCAGTTTTAGCTGGGCCTTCAACTTGTGATTCTCCTATCACAACTGAATAATAGCAACCCCCAGTCGCTGCACTCGGTGGAGCCCATCTACCTCTTCAGTGGGCTCCGGGACATGTTGATAAGCTTCTATGATCGCTCGGTCAACCCGAACACTATCATCCCACATGCAAGCCTTTTCCACAATAAGGAAATCATGTTCCTTTTTCAGGCCTTCAATTTCACGGGCCTTCTCCTCCCTTTCTTCCTTGATGTGGACCTCAAGGTCATCCACTACCTTCCATGTGGAAGCAGCCCTGGTAGTCAATTCTTCAATGGTGCACTGCGCATCAGCCTCGCTTGCTTGCAGGCGGGCACACATACCGTTGATCTGCCGCAGTCCGTCTGCTGTTTCCTTGCTAGTAGTAGCCTATAAAGTAGTCAATCCTTCCGCGGACAAGGAATTCACATTAATGGTCATTGTGTGCAGCTGCTGCAACAACATGGTTAGTGCCGCATCTTTGGTCACAATCGCAGTCGGGGGAATCTCCACATTCCTTACCTGCAACTCAATGCTGATTGTGTCAAAGGTTGATGTTGCTGCTTCCTTTGGTGCCTTGTCGAAAACCAGATCATACAAAGATTCTAACCGAGTGGTGATCACATGGAATCCTTCATTTGCTTTCCTTGCCATCTTGTCTGCTATCGCAGAGGATGCAGTATTGAGCACTGTGATCAGGTGGCCTAACTGTACCTCGATGGGAAAAGGCAATCCGCTGATCATTGCTTGCTCCTGATACCTTTTCGAACGGTTCTCTTCAAGCTCCCGAGCGCTATCATCTGATATTTTTTTGGTCGATTGGGGCCCTGATTCATGGTGACTCTGCTCGTCCTATGCCGATACCTGATCATTTGGGCCCAACGGCGGGACACCAGCTTCTATATCTACTGGGCTCATGGGTTGTCTCCATGCCTCCGGCCACTCGTTCACAACACCCTCCAAATCTTCGGACGTCACCTTATATGAGGTCTGCAACCATTTCCGATCAGGATCACAGCGGGCTTGGATATGTATGGTATGCGGCTGAAATGCAAACGCCATAATAGGTTTGAACCACGTGATAATTTCTTCAGATATTTGCGGGACCTTGGTTTCTGCAACACAAAGCATCTCCCAATATAGCCAAAAATGCAATTGGAAATCCCGGAGTCTCTCGAGCTCTCGTACCTACCATAGATTTTGATATCGCACCCCCTGTCATTCTGCTGCAGCCAGACAGTCCATGCTCTGGTACGTGTCGGGCTCTTTCCATGCGACTAAAGCGATCAATGGCAATAGCCAACTGTATGTAAAGGCACCCTTTCCTGATTGGACCACCGTAGTGTCCTCCATTAATTGATTCAACAGGTACAGGGACTAATTCATTTGGACTCCTTATGCACATTTCTCAATGCATGCAACAATGCCCGAGTTGCATTGGTTAGGTCGACCACCCCTAACCACCTTGCAGGACAGGATCTTAATGCCCGTGAGCACCGCCTAATCATTGCAGCTACTCGTGCAATACCCACGCCCATCCATTTCTATGTTATATTTTTGTGCCAACTACAATGCCCGCTTCTTTTCATTGGCCTTCCCCTGGATGAACTGCGCTGGATCAATTCCATTCTTAGGAAAACCGGTTATGGATGAAATTAATTCGACGATGACCGGTACTTCTCTATCTAGCCACAACGACCCACCATGAAAACACGCCAAGAGATGCTTTACGCATGCAGTCACTTTCGCCAGTCGCTTGAAATGTGGCATATTAATAAGCCCTAACAAGCCAGCCTGCTTCAATCCTCATGCCCAGTCTTGTACAGTCGGTGTTGGGGAAAGGTGTGTCTCCTGCACATAAGGGGCAAATGCAATGTCGAGGTAGGATACCATATCATGATCGTCGTAGCCCAGGAACATCAACACTGGCTCAATATCCACAGAGCACTCCATTCCAATCGGGAGCACTGGCATCTTCACACCATACTTCTGTTTTGGGTTTATCTTGCGTGGGGTCGCATCCGACCGAACTGGAGGGATATACCCAAGGATGTCACCGACGGAGAGTCTCTCCCATGGGGCAGACTCATGAATGGGGTGAATGGACTGCCCCACCTATTTCGGAGCTTCGCCTACCATCGCAGCGGAGGACCGAATCACCCTCTTACTCTGTAGGGACTTTGAGTGCTGACCTCCCCATCGCTTCTTATCAATTATAGATTCTCCCACCGGCATAGTTGCTACCTTGGCCTCAAGGTTGACGGCTGGCGCAATTTCTTCTTGAACAAAAACCGAAATGAAGGGGGAATCAACCTCACTACTGATCTCAACAATCTCCAACTCACCTGGCATACCTCACTATACTCGACAACAGCACTCGATAATGCCAATGGCCTCTCCTAACACACAACAACACTCACGAACTAGCAACAATACTCTGCTGCATGCCACAATATTACAAAAACAACTGAATTCTCGATGCCTTCCGAACAACTCCACTCCATTTTTTATAGTATCCAACCAAATCCGCTGTAATCATCACAAAATCAGGCTTAACTCAACCAAAATCCTGTATTAATGACACAAATCCACCGTCAATCGGCCGGATCCGCCATTAATTCCCGTCATTCGAACAGTGTCGTTAATCAACTGTCTGAACTTTTGGCATTTATTACTGATTTGACCCAGTCGCTATGCTGCCATATGCTTCCGACCACTCCCAACTTGCAGCACAAGCCTCCCTGCTTCCGCATTTTAGCCATGGTGGTGTGACATCCTGCCACTAATCATCTGGCAACACATCATTTATTTTTTTTCCGAGGCAACTCAGGCATCGCGGTGTTCTAGGCCCACGCGATAGGGATTCAACCTATGACCATTTACCAGCTTGGGGAGCATCGCCCCATCCAACTGCTCCAACTGAACCGCTCCTCCGGAAGTAATACTAGTGATGCGATAGGGACCAAGCCAATGCATTTGCAACTTCCCTAGATGTTTCATAAACTGGCTGTCGTACAACAGCACAAAGTCGCCCTACTGAAACTGTTTATTTTTTATGTGGAAATCATGCCATTCCTTCTGTCAATCCTTCTCGACCCCCTGGTGGAACCCAGCGATGAAACGATCTTCTTCCAACTACACCAATTGCGCCAGACGGTCATTTAATGCTGCGACATCATCCATGCCCGTGACAACCGTAATTCGTAGGATCAGAACAATATACTCCATTGGCATAATCGCTTCTTTCCCATACACCAACTTAAATGGTGTTTGTCATGTCAGTTGTTTACATGTGGTGCGATAGGCCCACAACACTGCTGGGATTTTGAGATCCCAGTCGTCGCGGTTCGCATTGCACACCTTTGTTAGCACATGCTCCAATAACTTGTTAAAATCCTCCACCGTGCCATTCGTCTATGGATGATAGGGTGAACTCTTCTTCTGTTGTATCTACAACTCCTCCGTCAATCCGCTGATGGTGCGATTAAGAAAGTGGCTTCCTTGATCACTCAGCAATATCTTGGGGCAGCCGAAGCGAGTGATAATGCTATCAAACAAAAATCGTGCCGTCGTGGCCATGGAAAAATCAACTATAGGTGCCGCCTCGGCCCATCGGGTCAAATACTATGTCGTCGTGATGATATACTGCGCACCCGTGCATTTCCCTGGTGGATTGATCGGTCCTACAAAATCCACAACCCATTTGTCGAATAGTTGCAATGTCATTTGAGGCATCAGCGGCATCTCATCGCATCTGAACATTTTTCCAGTTCGCTGACAAACATCGCAGAACTGCGCATAGTCTGTTGCATCATTATGCAGTGTAGGCCACCACAGCCCCGCATGCAACACCTTCCTATCCGTTGCCTGACTGCCATAGTGTCCTCCTGCTGCTCCTCCATGTGCTTCCGCCAGTATCGGTGCTTGCTCATGCGGCAAGACACACCTACGCAATATCTCATCAGCGCCCATTTTATACAACTCTCCTGTGATTAGCTGGAATTCTGCAGCCTTGACTACCAATTGCTTCTTCTGACTGGTGGTGAACTCGTCTAGTGCAGTACCCATTGTCAGAAACTGGAGGATGTCATCAAAATAGTCATCAACAACACCAACCTTAAATAGTTGTGCATCCAGCAACCCGTCTTCAATATTGGTTGGTTCCTCCCCTATATCAATCCACGATAGATGATCAGGACCGACATTCAACTTGCCTGGCTTCACAATGACTTCAAAATCGAACTCCTAAAAAAGAAGTAGCCAGCGACATATCTTCCCTCCCAACATAGGCTTAATTACTAGGTATTTCAACGTAGAATGGTCCGTGAACATTTTAAAGTGCCCACCCAACAAATAGTGCCTGAACTTCTGCAGTGCGTAGACCATTGCCAGACCCTCCCGCTCAGTGGTGGTGTAGTTGTGTTCAACGGACGACAACTTTCGACTAGCGAAAGCAATGGGGTGATCAAGATCTCCTTCGTCGGGCTAAGCCAATACCACTCCCAATGCGATTGATGAGGCATCGACATGTACATGGAACTCCTTACTCCAATTCGGAAATACCAGTATTGGTGCCAAAGCCATCTTCGTCTTCAAGGTTTGAAACTATCTTGACATTCCGGAGTCCATTGAAATAGCGCATCTTTCTTCAACAATTTCTCCATAGGGGTGGTGATCGTTGTATATCCCTTGATGAACTTGCGATAATACCCCGTATGCCCTAGAGTTGCTCGTAACTGCTTAATAGTGGTCGATGGTTGCAAACTCAAGATGAGTGCAATCTTAGCCGAATCAACCAAAAACCCTTGCTTACACACAATATGACCCAACAATATCCCAAATGGTGCACAAAAAATACATTTCTTCAAGTTCAGCGATATCTGGTGCTATCGACAGTACTCAAGCATTAACCGCAGATTGTCCAGATGATCGCGGATCAACCCATAAACTGTCCAATCATCCATGTATACCTGCAAAAAATTCTGAATAAAGTCTTTAAATGCAGCAACAACGACCCAGGAGAATATCGCAGGTGCACTCTTCAAACCAAACGACATTGTAGTGTACTGAAAGCATCCCCATTCAGTAATGAAATTTTTCTTATGGAGATCTTCTTTGGCAATACGAATCTGATGGTAGCCAGAGAACCCATCGGTGAATGAGTACATCTCCTGGATTCCCACCCCTTCAAGTACTTCATCAGTAAACGGGGTCGGAAAAGGGTCGTGCAAGCAGGCATCATTTAACTTCCACAAGTCAACACAAATGCGCACCTCACCAGTTTTCTTGTCCTGCACCACCATAGGACTGATCCATTCGGACTGTTCCACTGGTTCAATAATACCAGCATCCAACATGTGATCAAGTTCTGCCTTGACCTTTTCCTTATGTCGCGGATTCAGTTGATAAGGTCGCTGTCGGACTGGCTTAGCATCCGGTTTTAAAGGAATCCTCATCTCCCCTAAATCACCCAGGATCCCCTTCATATCGAAAAACTTCGTAGGAAACAAGTCTTGAAACTCATGGAGTAAATTAGTGACCTTACTCATCATCTCGTCATCCCAATAGTCCCCAACATTTGCAAACTTGGAAGTGGCCTCTGTGCCGATATTGAGATTTCGAAGCTTCAATTGTTGACTGAATGGATTACTTGGCACAGCAGGTGGTACCACATCGCAACTTCCTTCAGACTCAAGAATGTTTACATTCCGGGGATCGTCCTCATCCTCTGGCCCACCAGTGATGTTGAAGCACTCCATGAGAGATTGCATCTGACAATATGTGTGCGGATCGATAGGGTAGGCCGCCGGAACAACCTGAAGTACCACATCGCAAATGAGTTGTAAGGCGTTATTGACGTTAGGGTTGGCATCTGCAAAAGTGAATGTATGAGTGAAATAGACCGTCAACTCCCCCCACGTTGTAATTTCTCGGCGCAACTCGGCTGCAGTATACCATGAGCACAACATCTCATCTAAGGTATGGATAAAAGCATGGACCCACTCATCTCTGGGTCATGCTACCCATAATCGTTGGCATTCCATCACATGATCACTGGGATTCTTCCAGCCATCATACTTGCCAGTGTGATAAACCTCAGTATCGTTGAACCGAACCATCATCAACCTTCGACACTGTGACCAACCATCAATGGATTTCTTGTGTGTCTCCCACCAGTGTGCTAGAGCAGCCTTCAGTGCTTCCTCCAATGCCAGCAATCACTGTGGTTCTGAGACTCTTTCTTCAAATTCCATCAAAAATTTGGTTAAGCCAGGAAACCCCTCATAGACTGGAAGTGTGACCGTTTCTGTCGCAACACGACATCAATATTGCGTAATTAAGCCACATTTCCGGAGCGACACTTCGTGCAAGCGGTTCTGCCAATGTTCTAATGCATCATCAGAGTCAGAAGACGTAGAGCTCTCCCTATGCCATCCCAACTCACCATTGGCAGTAGGATGAATATAGTCTTCAGAAATATTGAATTCATGGTCCCATCTAGTGGGATCGTCATCTTTTACGGGGTCAATGTATCAGCGTCCTTCAGCCGGATCCAATGGGGCTATGACTCTGAGATCACGATTCTAAAAGGTCACCATGCGCCTCTTGAAGTTGATTACAGCTCCACTATCATTAGCCCATCCAATCCCCAATAGCGCAGGATAGGAGCTTCCTCCCTCAACCACTTCAATGACATTAAAGTCAACATAAGTCTTCATGCCCTCAATATCGACTGTTATCCGTGGAACTCGCCCAATGGGTGTTACTTTCGCATGGTTAGCCAACCTGAGCTACACAGGAGACCAGCTCAATGGGGGACTCCCCATTTTCTGCTACTCCTGCTTGGTTAAGATGTTAACATCCAAACCAAGATCAAGAATAACTGAATCGACATCATAGTCACCAATCTGGATGTTCATTCTCATCTCCTGGCTAGTCTTTCGTCACTATAGAGAGTTTACTGCCGACTCATGCCGTCCTTTCGGAAATTGCTACAACCATCCTTCAATCTCAACTAGGGCGGCCGGATCCCAGGCCAATAATAGACAGCTCTCCAGAAACCTTTGCAATGTTCCCGATGGTGTGGACAGACCACCCTCTGATGCAGTTTCAAAGACAAGTGGCATATTGCAAACAACAGCCTTACTGCGGTCTTTCTCCAAGGTGCAACGCGCCTGAAGGAATGCTTCCCATTCAACATCGATGTCAAATGGTACTGTATTATTTCCTACCAACCGAATCATCGATCGCGAGCTATCTTCCCCAGTCGTTTTGCCTCCACGAGTTACAACATCCACCGAAGCATCTTGTGGTCGCGGTTCTACAGAAATTGTTGCAATATTTGCACCCTGCAGCTGAGTCTACTGCAGATTCCCTATGGTTTCACATTTTGATTTGCGTTCTGATTCGGTCGCGGGGGCTGGTTCTGTACTGGTTGTTGTATTTGGTTATGTCCTGGTTGTTGTACTTGGTTCTGGACTGGTTGCTGTGGCTGGGTCTGATTCTGTATCTGTGGAGCATTCCCAACCTGCCATCACACAATCAACTGTGGAAAACTCTCAACTGTATGATCATTAACAAAATAGAATGTACACTAATTCTGTAGTAGTGGACAATCTCGCTGATAATGCCCCCACACTGCACAGTGATAGCATTGAACAAGTCCACGGCCACCTCGTCCTCCTCCGCGACCAAATCCTTGACTGCGTCCACCCCGGTATCCACCTCGGAATCCGCCCTACTGTTGGTACTGCGGCTGCATAGGATTTTGTTGCATGCCTTACCCCTGCGATGAATACTACGGTTGCTGAACATATTGTGGCTGTTGTGGAGCCACTTGCGTTGGAGCGTATTGCGACATGAACTGTTGTGGTTGTTGCTATGGTACAAACTGCATCTACAATTGAGGTAGTGGATGAGCTACCTACAGTTGCAGTTGTGGTTGTTGTACGGCACGTTGATCATCCTTGACATAGAATGTATCACACATTCTTTCTTGTAGCAACCCATATGCATGGAAATCTTTGTCATCGTGACCCACCGACTTGCAAAATGTGCAATAAAGATTTCTCGAGGTTGTGACCATTTTCTACATATAAGGGAAATTGTCATGACTGTGCCCATACACCTGGAAAACGTGACACCACGACATGCTGCTGCCATTCAACGGGTTTAGCGCACCTAACACCAAATAATTGCGAAAATCCGGGCAATTGTCCTTCGTATGCCCTTCTCCTCGGCATCGTGTACACCATACTTCATCGCATTGTTCCTTGTTCTTCTTCAAATATTGCAACTATATAGTCAAGTTAGCAAGCTGTGTCTGTATCTGCGACATCCCTGCTCCATTATCGCCAATCGGTGATGCCTCCAATCGCATTACAATCTCTAGAGTTTCGTTGGGCGTCAAGATGTTTTGTTGCATCAGCGGCAGCCGAATCTGCGGGAGTAATGCTGCAATAAACCACTCTTTATGTTGGACAACGCTCATATCAAAAGTAACTCGTGCCATTAGCATCTTGAAACGCTGATCAAAGTCCCACACAAACTCATTGGGATACTGCTTAATTTCCTTAAGCTCTGTAATGTACTGTGCTTCAGATTTAGGCTTCCGGAATTCTGCGATCAGTCCCATGCGGATTTCATCCAATGAATTTGTCGGGGGTACCGAAAGGAACCTGTGTAAACTTCATAAACCATCCAAGGCGTGACCCCGAAGAGTTGTCGCCAGTTTCCCTTTCTTCTCATTATCATCAGTGACCTGTTTTACCGTCCATACGGCCTCACACAAAAACCAGTATTGTTCAGGGTTGTCGGTTCCATTACCATGGAACAACGGTAACTTAGTATCATCGCCTGCCATCCTGGGATTCCTTCCTCCAGTTGCTGAATTACTAGCAAGTAACTTTTGTCGAATTAATGAACTCGGGGGTGTCGAAGTGGTATTCCTTACTATTTGTGAGATAGTGAGCGGAGGTGTGGGTACGTTGGTGTCGGGGTTTGGTGCTGCTTCTATCCTGGGTGTAGCTTGGTCGTCCTTGTCGGGACTGTGAGGTCGCCTCGTCCCGTGTGGTCTTCCTTCGCGGTTTTGCGATTCGATCGTAGCGTGCCTTCTCCTGTCCTCTGCCTCTTCTCCTGTCAAAAACTCGCTCCTCCTCTTGTAAGACCACTTTCTTCCTCGGTTTCGCTCACAGTCTCCTCATGGTCTACACCCATCTACCCCTTACCATTCCATGTACCGTTCCCCAACAGTTGCGGTACCCACGGACTCTTCCCACCAAGCTGTCTACTGATCAAGATGCATCTTCAATATACCCTTTTCACAGATTAGCATCTTAATCGATAGTTGGCGCGACGGCAGAAACCTTCCCCTTGGTCCGCGAAAGAAATATCTTTCAGCTTCACTATAGGATTTCTGCGTGTCAACCAAAAATTCAGTGATATATCCCTCCAAGATGTTATCAAGCCAAACTTCGACAACCCATGATGCCTTATTATTGACTTCCTACAGCTCCTGAATCAATTCTGGGGTCCAAGCCGTTGGCTCACCACCCTGGAAATTCCTCTTCTGGAAGGTCAGCTTTGACAACCATTCGTACAGGATGACTGGGAATTCACAGAAAAACCATTCATGCGGACCATCGTGAATATATTTTCCCACCCAGTGATCTATTATCAGTCGCGTGTTTCGACTTTCTTCTTCAGCAAACTCCTGCAACTTCTGATCAAACCAGCTCTGTATCTCCGGCTTCATCGGGTGCCACAACATATCCTCCTTTCACACTTAACACATGTCCCGACAACGGAACCATTTGTTGACCAACGCGACTCTAGTCGACAAGGGTTCCACTTCACTTTCAACACATGCCACAGTCTCCCTGGGCATCGGCCTGGGCAGGTTTTATCCCTCCCAGCAACACCTGCAGAGCAGATGAGGTCTCACCCGAGGAGTCTAGGAAGAGCAGACGGAACCATGTTTCCACCGAGGAAGGAGGAGGGTTGTGGATATATGAACTAACTCTATTGCAACACTAAACAAGGATCTCAAACATTTGACATGTATTCATAACGCATTATTCGATCGCAGCATTTATTATCACAGCAGTAGTAATAGTAAAGCAACATTGCATCAAGGAAACATAGCATTATTCATGAAGTGTGACATTGCATTACCATAAAAAAACAGAAAGAACCCAATAATTGCACCAGAACAGTTTCATCATATCATATTATCACTGCAAAACCTTAGATACATTATCTCCTCAAAGATCAGGTCTCGACAATATCTCACAGATGCATAGAAACAACCCAAACATGCACTTCTCTTCACCTTGATTCCACTCCCCAATACCTACGACTCTTATCTATATATAGGCTTCCACCATTACAATGCTTGTCCACTTACTAACAACTTCCTAACCGACATTTGGAAAAGTGACCCAACATCTAACTAACTTAGTACAAAACCGACCAAAAACCCACATTCTGTGGTATAACTAACTCAACATTACATAATATGTGGTCCAAATGACCCAAAATACATAACTAATCTTCTGCTCATCGCCATTCACATCATCTTCTCGCCATTCGCGCCATCTTTTGCCTTGTCACAACATCGAAGATGCTGCGATAGCACTCTTCCAAACCGCCTGCCAACAACATGAAAGTTATAGCTTATCTCTTTGATGCATTTGTTTTCAGTCTCATGGTTGTAATTTCTAATACGTTTGGTTCATAATTTAGACCTTCTTATGTTCATAGTTTCTACTATAATATGTGTTGTTTCCATATCATTGTGTAGACCTTCCTTAGCCTTATCTTCAACCACCTTGTTAAAACAAATCCGATGTATTTAACCATCCTTTCTAAGTGCCCTAGCTTTTCCCTGTAGTAGTACATAGAATACCTTAGGGATAACAACATGCATGAACTTAGTTAATTATTAATACCTTCCTACAGTATAAGAATGAAAAATACATTCTTCATGTATACGTGCATTGTTACATTTGAACTGTGATTCACAGTCAATTGTACTTGTAATTCTCTAATGAAATTTCCAGTATAATGTATAGTATATGCTTGTATATCATTCCAAAATAAAGAAAAAAAAAACTTCCATCCTACATAAGGTCAGGATTTATAAAGGCAAAAATTATTGTACCAAAAATCAAAGTTCAGATGTGGTTTCGACAATTGAAATTCTATCAAATTCCTAAAGATATCATATTCTCGAATCCTTTGATAATCTAGTCTTTGAAAGTTGGTTTGCAAGTTGATTCATCTCTCTATAGATGTATGATAATATATTTAAAGGTAGCGTCAGATCTACTTTAAACAAGCTATATTACTATGAAATGGTGAGTTCCAATGTCATATATGAAACAATTAACACAAATTTCCTAAGATCTTTAATCAACTATCAATCATTTCTCAAGATCAAAAACCATCATGAATACAAACCAAATGGAAGGAAACTTGAATCATTTCATATTAAGCTAGAGAAGAAAGTACATATCTACCATGAAGCTTGATGTGCATCCTTCTTCCTTTGCCATGAACTATCCTTTCTCCACCCTTGCCTTTGATGAAGAAACCAAGCTTTCCAATCCTCCAAATCTCTCCAGCATGCCTTTGCTCTTGCTTTTGACTCCCTTTACCATGCCCCAAATGCCTTTGTTTTATAGCATTAGGAAATGGGCTCTCAAGTTTCTCTTTTCAATGTGGGATAATCTCTTTTCATGATTTTTTATTATTTTCTCTCAAAAAGCCACTTTCCATAGTATTTTTAGGATTTTGTCAAAACTTTAGCATATTTAAGTACAATTAATGAAATCTTGTGCATTTCTTCTCACTGTTGACTGATAAAGACTAGATTTGAGACTTCAATTGAGCAGTTAAATCGCTAAACCTTGTCTCTTTAGGATTTTTCTTTCTTCACTCAATCCTTCCAGTTACGGAAGTAGTAATTAGATCAGAGAGGATTGTTCTCTTCTGTACTTTTCTTCCGTCTTTAGGTTGCGGGCGCGTAGTAAAAATATGCTTCTTCCTTCACTTGGTTAAGGGTGTTAATTTGATTGTTAACAGATGCCCCCTAATGTGTGAGGTCTCAAGCAGAGCTAAGGGCCGAAATACATTACGAAAATTGATAATCTTTATTAATCAAAGCAAGGATGAGGAAGGGATAAGCTCACGGGTGCAGGATTCAGGGAAACACCTATAAGTCAAATATAACAATTTCTCAAATATATAATATCTTCCTAAGGTTGGCATACCCATGCTCAGCAGTAAACAAGCATGGACACGGACAATACACAGTGGATCCATGTCAAAAGTAAATTTTTAAGAATTGTAAACATGCACTTCGATGAGTGCGAGAACATGGTCTTCATCAAACTTCTGACATGGTAGTCTAATCTTGCGCAACTCGGGTAGTGCATCGATGAGTGATACAACTATTTTTCCCAAGGTCTTCAATAAAAACTGACGTGTTGATGCCTCGAATATCACAGCATCAATCAGCAAGGGATTCTCCCCAGTAAGCGATCCCAATTAGATTGCCCACGTTTGGTGTAGGAAATCCGTCTGGTTAATGGTCCGGCTACCATGTAAGTTTTAAAGATTTGTTTGTTTTGCACTGGTTGCGGCTTGATCCCCCGTTTATATTTTTGTGTTTAAGATGATATGCATGTGCCCAAAATTAAATGCATGTGTTAAACAAATCTATTCTAAGCTAATTAAATCTAAATTAACCTATCCTTACAAGGATCAAATTTAAAGAATGAGTAATAAACTGGAAATGCAACCAAGAACTTCACAGATAGCTATTTAATTGGAAAGAAGCATTTACAGCAGAAATAAAGATTATCCAAGATAGATTTGATAAAGATAAACATTCTATTACCCATTTAACACAGAAATTTTGCAAAGGAAATGAAACCAGTCATAGCAGAGAATTAATTCACAATAGCCAGGAAAGATCTCACAGGAAATGTATGAAAGATGCAGAAATAGTTCAGCAATTATCCAACACGATCCCAAGCAAAGTGTTGTGCAGGATTCCACAGGCCAAAACGATTTTCTTATTCATGTAGCAGAAATAGTTCACATACAAGACAGAAATGTCCTTTCACCTGCCAAAAGTCCTTTCTATTCCCTTCTAATCAGCTATATATATCTTTACAAAATGTGCTAGGAGCTTCCACCTATACCCTAACCGTTTATATTCCTCTAATTTGTCTTGTAGTGTTTATATTACAAAAAAGGATAAATATCCCAATTAACTTTACAAAAAGGAATGGGGTTAAAAACCCACAAATCATTTTAATAATTCAAAGGTATACACATAAAATAGAAACCAAAGAGGCATGCTGGCTTTCATTAGTCATACATTAGTGAATGTGAGCTATCCCTGAGCTGGCTCCTTGGTTGACTTGGGAGCTTCTAGGACCTCTGGTGTTTCTTCTACAACTAACGCTACTGCAGCAACTGGAACACTCTCTGAGGTCGAAGCTTGGTTGGCTGCCAGTGCCCTGTCTACCTCTGCTATGTAATGTCCCCACTGATTCACTTCCTTTACAATATTGATTCCAACCAGAGGAATCATAAATCTGAGAGACACTTCTTGCTTGGCAAGCTCTTCTGCTAGGATAATCATTTCTTCCATAGTGGCTCGGAGACTTTCTTCTAGGCAGTGTTTATGAATAGCAGCCTGGCTGATAAATTGGTGTAGGTCTTATGTGGTCAAGATGTCCAGCTTCTGCACATATTCACTTTCTACCTTGAGCCCCTCATTCAGGTCAGACAAATGTTGTGCACTATCTGGGAATTCTTCTATCCTTTGGGGCATGACCATCTGACAACTTTCCGGTGTGGCTCGTATTTGAGAATACAAATTCTTGCACCACTCATAAGTAGCTAGGCTGACAGTGGCCAACTTTACTCCGTAATATTTAGAATAATCCAAGGTGCGCACATCTACTCTATATTCAATAATAAACTTAAGGAGAAGAGTTGTCGGGAACTCTGATTTCCCTTCTCTCCACTCAATGTGTTTCTTAATCTCTCCACTGATGCATGCATGATTTCTCCTGACCCTGGTGGCTTCAACATTGATTTCCTTTACCTTGGCCATTATTGCCTTTAATTTGTAGATTTCCTCGGATAGAAGTTCTTTGAAGCCATAGGTCCTTCTTAGTATTTCACAAGCTTTCTCGTGGAAGGGGCTAATGTATCCCATTTTGTTGTTTTCCAGTTCCAATTGTCGTTCTAACAATTCGTTTCCTTCTTGCAACTTTTCCATGTGTTCCTTCAGGTCGTCGATCTGCTGAACATTGTCAAACTTCTCTGATTCAAGCTCCAGGTATTTATCTTCAAGTTCTCCCTTTTCTACCTTTAACACCCTTACTTGCATTGCCAAAGCTCTCCTATCAGCTTCCAGCTGTTGAAGCATTTCATTTAATTCTTCCTTTTGGGATGTGAGAGCATCATTCTTTCCGATCATCAAATTTGTATAATTTTTCTCTTTGACTAATGCCTCCTGCAACTGTCGGGCTCTCTCTTTCTCTAGACTCAATTTATCCTCTAGTATGTTGACATTGTCAGCAGTTTCTAGAAAAACGGACACAGAAATAGATGCCATGAGTTGGGGGTCATGTTCGGTACCTTGCATGACTGTGGTTTCATGCCTGGTGACGATATCTGGTTGAAAAGGCCTCTTCATCCTAGTCAGCGTTTCTTTAACAATGGATTTCCTCCTTTTGTGATAAGTGAACTTATCCCATTGGGACACCTTGCTATACTTGGATGGTATTAACGGGACGAGTGGAAGGTTTCTTATGGGGGAATTCATATCGATGTCTTGTGTGCTTGGGATTTTGGGGTCAGCATCTTTTTTGGATTTCTTTTCTTCTTCTTCTTTTCTTTGTGCCTCTTCCTCCTGCTACCTTCTTAGTGTGTCATCTTCTTCCTGCTTCGCATTTCTTTCCAATCTGATCCTCTCTTCTTCTTGAATCCTCTTTGCTTTAGCTTCATCTACAGCTTCAGCTACTTGGGCTCTTAATGTCTCTTCTTCTCGGAGTTTATCCTCTTTTGCCTTGTTGATTCTTTTCTTAGCTTCCTCCTTCTTTTTCTTGGCTTGTTCCTGGAGCCTTTGTTCTTCTTTCGAGAGAGTCTCAGCAGTCCCCAAGGTACCCTTTTCTCGCTGCTGATCTATTTTCTCCACAACATTAGAGCTCGAGCTGGCTCCTCCTTTGCCAAGTTGACAAATCCGTAGCTCAGTCATATTGCTAACCCCTCTATATACTTCCTCCTCTTGATCATAATAGTTAGCATATTCAAAGGGAGTGGAGATTTATTTGCAATGTTGTGCAGCTTTGCCTTGTCGATCATTTCTGTGAAAAATATTTTCCCCAAAATGAAATCTTTTCAACTCCGCGACAAAATATTCTACAGTTGCAAATCCTGAGAACTTGTAGGCCCCAACATAGAAAGATAAAGGTGGGAAAGTAGCCTTCTTGGCCTTATACAAGGTACTACCAATTCCATCAATGAATATGTGCCTCAATGCCTCCTTGTGAACTATATAATCCGTAGCATACCTAGGTAGGATATACGGGGTCTTGGAGCCTCCGTACATTCTTATGTAGGTACCTTCTGGTGAAAAATAGAAATCACCATATTTCTCCAAAACTTCCATGGCGTTCTCAGATAGGCAGTTGGGTTCTTCATTAAACATTAATTCATATAGGGGCATGATGAACTCCTCACAAATGAGTTTGTAATGCCTTTTGTAATTCTGAGCCCACAAGACTTTGTAGGCGATGAACACTGAGCCATCTGCCGAGTTCCATATGCATCCCAACTTGGGAAAGGGGCATTTTGCCACAATACAATCTATCAAGTAGGATACCATATAACATTCTGCCTTCCTCTCCACTAACCCTTCTCATGCAGCCATTATAGCTGATGATAGGTTGTCTGAGAGAATATCATCCCAGTTGAAAATTGTCTCTTTGAAATCTACGTAATGGATGATGGGAACCCATTGTAGCATGAACATCGTCCCATCGGGTCTTCCAAAGATTCTGCTCAACATGAGAGCGATTAGTCTGAAAGGGGGCATCAGATTCTGAACCTCGTACTCCTCACTATCCTTTTTTCTGATTTGTTTGCTCGAAATTAACCGCTTCCTAGCCATCTCTAGATTATCCATCTGGATCTCTTCCAACCATGCATCATCAATCCGTTGTAGGGATTTGGGAAACTTGTAATACGTTGAGATATAGGATGGGTGAAATGAGGCAAAAGCTTTTAATTTGTTGTCTTCTATAACTCTTATCTCGGTGTTC
The DNA here is from genome assembly GCA_027924585.1 of Larix kaempferi. Taxonomy (NCBI): domain Eukaryota; kingdom Viridiplantae; phylum Streptophyta; class Pinopsida; order Pinales; family Pinaceae; genus Larix; species Larix kaempferi. The sequence goes on along the minus strand of BSBM01000655.1, from coordinate 1,368,728 downwards.
ACATGCTGCAAAATCCATCCAATTACTTCTGAGAATGGGAAGAGCTCTGGACGTGTGGTCTCCTTGGATATACAAGAGTTTCTGATATTCTGATATAAATATTCTTCCTCAAGAAGAGCTTCAGGGAAGTCCTGATCTCTTATCATACGGTATACGTCTCCCCATTTTACTTCTGGGGGCACGCTTGTGGTGCACTTGGTATCATGGAATGTAGTTTCTACTCTTGTGCTTTCGTCAGTTTCCTTTGACTTTCTCTTGCCACCTTTAGCCATTTTTGAAAATCCTGTTCAACAATCAGACATGAATAAGAACATATGATGCGACGCCAGCAATCCAAACCAGCAACCTACTTATAATGATAAGATCCAAATGCCAAAAACTTCTAATTCCTGCTCGTCTCACTGTTTCAAAATATTTCTTTCACATGCTATTTTATAATCTTGCGAAAAACTTTAATTTGGTTACTTCCGCTGTTGATATTGTAACTATGAACTACGAAAGCAATGCACATAAAGTAGGCCTGGGTATTCTACGTTCTTATAAGAGAAAACATGATAATAACCGGTTTCAAAGCGCAGAATGGCGTAAAACTCCACAGTAGCGTAAAAATGCTTATAACTTTGGTGTAAGGATGGGCAAGGTTAGTCTCGAAATTACCAAACAGGTGGCTTCTATGATGGGAATAGGTATGTTGTAGGTTCTTATAACATTTAAGTGGTGGGTGCTTGAGGTTCTAGATCCTTGTATGTCCACAATTAGGGCTTCAATACACCTAGTCGGGGGTGCACATGGATCGGCTATAGCCGTGGCTATTTTGAGAGTCTCGCCATGGCTAGGATAGAACGAAAAGAGTGACGAATCATGCCATTTTAAATGAGAAGAACACATTATAATAAGGTCTGCAAGGGTACTAACCTGTGAAGGGACAAACATTATGCGGATGCCGGCGTTTGTTGTGGAATCGGCGAGCCTGTAATACGAGCTTCGTGACTTCAAACGGAAACGGGAAGAAAGCTCTCAAGCAACAAGAAACAATGGAAATCCAACGGGGTTCATGCCCTATATAAATAAAAATGGTACGTGCGAGCCATTATTAGGGTGGTTGCAAGCCATTAAAACAGGGTTAAAGCAGCGTACGGATGGGTCAAATCGACCTGTTTCTTAATAAATGTGACCGCCAAAAATCGGAAAGACTCGCTTAAGGTTTCCATCTCCTTCGGAAAGGAAGGCTGAGTTTTCCCGCCGTTGAGCGATAATTGTCCAAAATTTTCTGCGAAAGGAAAGCGTGACGCTACACATTGGCCAACTTAAGTGAGTTTGTCCACTTTTGCGGAAGAGTTACTTGAATACCTTCGCTATTTCGGGAAAGATAGATGAGTCCTCCCGCAAAGATGACTTATTCGTAAATTTCTGATCGCTTGCAGAAGAGTTGGGCGAATTCTCCCGTTGTTGCTGAGAAACTTGGAAAAGAGTAGGACCTCGTCGACGAAGAGAAGGTGGGTTAAGAACTCCATTAATATGCCTACACCAATTCCTTTGTATGTTGATCTCTTCATGCAAAGTGAAGTGCACTACTTAAACCTTTGAACACCAACATGCACAAATATGGTGACAATGGGAAACCTTCATAAATTCCACATCCATATTTGAATAAGGGGGACTATGCTCCTTTAATAATTACTACAAATGAAACTGAACTTACACACCCCATTATCTAATTTACCACCTGCACAACAAAACCAATGTGGATTAATAGAAAACATAAATACAACCAACTACAATGATCTTAGGCTTTTGATTAATCATGTTTCATCACCACTACTGGAACCCTCCTCTATCTAATTAAATGAAGTGTTTCTTGTGCAGTTCTAATTGCCTCATCAATCTAACAACCCTTAAGGAAGCCAAAATGTTTATAATATTACCTTAGAAAGGATTTATTTAATCCTAACAACAATCACTTTGGAGAAGATATTATAGACAATGTTGCATAATGATATAGGGAATAAATCACCATAATATGTAGCTTTGTCCACTTTTTGGATGAGGGCTAAGAATGTTGTATTAATAGACCCAAATACTTTCCTAGAAAAACTCATCTCTTCATCCACTCTGAGAATTTTAGTTCCCAACAGATCAAATAAGAATATGAATAATTATATTGTCCAACCATCAGACTCTGGACTCTTGTCTTTCTAGAAGGATGGCATAACACCCAGTAGTTCTTCTTCAGTAATCTCTTTGTAAAATAATTTATTATCTTCTTTTGACACCATTTGGGGAAAGAACCTTGGAATCTTAATTATTTTGGCTATGTTAAAACCTTCAGGTTCCTTATATATATGACCAAAATATGACACTCCCAATGCTGTTAAATCCCTGAAGCCCCTCATAGCTTGACCATCCTCCACCTAAATTTCCCACATTGTGCTATTACTTTTGCAAAAGTTTTGGAATTGGTGAAAATACTTAGCATTTTTATCTCCCAACTCAATCCATAAGGCCACTTGACTCTTTAGCTTCCATTCATATTCTCTTTCATCCAATATCTTTTTATTTTTCTCCTCTCATTCCTCAATCAAATTAGTTCAACTTCACCGAAGAAACCTGCAATGTTTACCTGAAAAAAATATCCTTATATTAGTCTGACCAATGCCAAAGAGTGTGTTTGGTCCTTCCTTTTCTCAAGTACCCAATGAATAACATGCTCCTTAACTCTCTTTAAACAAATGGAAAACCATTTGATTGTAGATAGGTTCAAATTACTATCATATGGCCACCACTGGTCTTTGAATATATTTCTAAACATGTCATCATTCAACCACATTGGATTGAACTCGAAGGTTCAACCATGTTGGATTGAACTCAAAGGGATTTGATGGTTTTCCAACTTGGATGTCCAGCTATAGGAAAATCGGATAGTGTTCAAAGATACCACTAGGTTCACCTAGTTTCTAAACCTATCAAAGTATTGTAGTAGTAGGTTAGTTACAAATAATCGATGAAGTCTCTTTACAACATTATACCTGCATTTATGATTATTCCATCGGGTGGGTCTAATTGTCACAAATTCAACATCAATCAAACCATGATCCTCGAATTGGTGTAAAATGTATTTTGCATATATGTCCACTCTATCCATGTCACCCAAAATATCCTCCATGTTAACCACAAGATTGAGATCACTTCCAATAATTAAATTTCCTTCTCTAACTGATTGCATATCAAAAAACCTAACCCAAAATTGTTTCTTATCACCATACGGGACATAAAGGTTCATGATCTTAATTGTGCAACCCATAAATTTGTGCTACAAATCAGTGCATAGAATTGAACATAGAGAGAAGGAATCAATAAGTGATAGAGTGGTGTTCCATCCTATAATCAACCCATCGGATAAGCCATGTGAGTCAAGAGAATAAAAATCCCTATGCTTTAATCCCTTTGTGAGTTCTAGTACCAATAACTTTCTAGCCCCCATGGTTTCTTGTAATAATATGACATATGATCATTCTTTCTGAACTAATATAAACAATTCAAGCCCCTTGACCTAACTACCCATCCCATAGATATTACATGAGAGGAATAACACTAGGAAACCCAATTCTAGGATTGTAATTCTCTAATTACCCCTTACAGTAATGCTTGTTTCCCATGTAAGACTTCGATAGTGTCGCGTTCTTGGGAAAAGAAGATGAATGACTTATCACCAATAGTTCCAGAACTTAAACCCTTGATTTTTCCATCCCCTAAAGCCTTAGAAAGTGAAGTCCCAAAAATTTTATTCCCAAGATTGGGTCTTAATCCATAAACCCCCCCTCCCCTTTGTCTAGCTGCTCCTAGAAGGACATTATTAGTATGGAGATATCATCTTGCCTAAGGACCTGACTAGATACAAAATCCCCTCTCAAAAGGATTTTTTTTTCTCTAAACCACTAACAGAGATGGAAGTACTACTAGGCGTTTTCCCTCCCCCCTTATCCCCTCTTTCTTTTGTATAGAACCCTATACTGGTGTAGGATAACTATTGTTTTCACCCAAATGAATAATAGAAGTAGGCAAAATTGGGGGAGACTTACCGAAAGTAGTGTGTATATACATCAGTGTATCCTCAGATGAAGTTTTATTGAAACCATTGCTCATAGAATTAGTGCAATGAATCTTCACTGTATCCTTGGAATCAACATCTTTGGGCTTGTATGCATCTACCAAAGCTACGATCACCTGAATAGCTTCGATCTCTAGAGTGTTAGTGGCTTGCATTGCAACCTTATCCTAGTCTTTCTGAGTCAGTTCTCCCTTAACACTAGGTGGAGTAAATGTATTTAGGTCTTGTAGTGCCTACAAAGGAGGTAGATTATCACCCATAGGAGACCCTTCCTTCTTTTTCCATACCTTCCTAACAAATGGAAATGAGAAATCCATTGTAAGGTGTGCATGAATATGGAATATAGAACATCGAAAGGGGATGTTTTGGTAGTCTAGGGTTTATACATGCACATAAAACCTCCCAATTCAATTTCCAAAGACTCCCACGAACCTTCTCTTGTATCGAATCAACCAGAACCCTTGTGACAGATGTAAAGTAAGTTTTAATAAAACAATCATCCACTCTAATAGTTTTACCAAGTTCCAACAGAAATGAAACAATCTAAAATTCCAAGGATAAACCTACAAATTTCGCCTAAATGGAAACCCTAAGGGACTTCTTCGATCTGGAGTCAACCAATGGATGCTAGGGTTGAAGAGAGATAATCTAAGCCCCATAACTAGATTCCAGCAAGGGTAGTCTCAACATTATCTGTTGTTTAAAATGTAAAGATCATCCAACATTTGGATAGGAAGTTGTAAGTAGGCCCATATGCTAAGATCATGCACCAAACCTTCTGTACCTAGTCCTTCACATGATTTGCTTAAATTATTCTTCCTACAAAATGTCCCGCTAGTGTTATCCCCAAATAATCCAAGATTTGAGATACCCAAATGTCATCCCCAACACATATTCTTGTTGGATCAACACCCTTCTTAATAACCTTACAGGATCATTTTTTTGTAAACATGCCCATAAACAAGATACCCTCTGCTTATTTTCACCCTGGTCACAGTAAGACAATTGAGATCTAAGTTTTGTCCAATTTAGCCCCATCCATTTTCCTCATTAGCAATAGAACCAGAAGCCACCATAGATTCAACCTTTGAACAATGGCTATCATCAACTCAAGGGTCCAGAGTAAAAATATCGAGTATAGGAAATGAGGTATGGAGTGCATTATTTCCAAGTAAATGTCCTTCATGTGTGACCTCATTTACACCCGAAATATCTCGTGGAGTTGTACAAATACTTGTATCCACTTGTCCTAACCCATTCCCAATGTTGTCAAAACATTTTAAGTATTCTTTCAATAGTACAGACGTGATAGCCTTACCCCTATTCTAAACATAATCCAAGGATTCAATTGCGGACACGCTAGCCCCATTTGATGTGTGCCTAGTAACTCTTGTCCCACTACCTTCCCCCACTTTGCAAGTAGGACATTGGTATTCAAATACATCAATTCTATCGTAAGGATCAACTGAGTAATCCAATAGCTCCTCCTCTTTGCCATTGGTAGCTAGGGTTTTAGATTGGTTTCTCTCCATAAGCTCATCCATTTCATATATATATATATATATATAAACTAAAAAACAACACATAGCATTTTAAATTAGCTTGTTAGGTGTCATCTCCTTTCCTTGAGGGTTTTTTTGGAAGAACAACAACCATGAAGCCACCATCATGAAGAGTATTTTCAATGCTCAAAATTGAGCCATGTCATATCCTAACAAAAACACCACATAGCATTTTAATTAGCTTGTTAGGTGTCATCTCTTTTCCTTGAGGTTAATTGGAGGCACAACAACCATGAATCCACTGTCATGAAGATTCTTTTCCATTCTCAAATCTTGGCCATGTTCTTAAATTAGCTTCCTAAGGATAGCTTATGAAGTCTTGACAACATAAAAAAATCAAAGAAAATGATTTGATTTTTTATTCATGAATCGTTTTTTTAGTAATTTATTTTTGGCATAAGCACATCGCATGTAAGAAAATGTATTGAAAACAAATTATGCTTTTTTATTAAAAATGTTTTGTTTAAGTGAAAAGGAATTCTTAATTTCTTTTACGAAAAGGAAATGCTTTGTAAAATTATTTAATATTTATATTTTTTGGCAATTTAATAATGTAACGAAAATAAAATTTTGTTAATTTTTATATTATTCATCATATTTGTTTCTATTTCAATATTTAAATATGTGATGATGTTAACATTTAGCGAATGGCATCATAATGTTAGAAAGATTGGTTATCACTTACCTTTGCATAGATCATCTCCGGTAGGAGAGCACTTTTAAAATCATTAATAAGTATTATGGGCCTTTCTTTTTGTTGGTATTGCTACCATCGGTGACTTCCAAGGTTTTTAGTTAGGAATATTCAAGAACATATATGGTAGTTTACCTGTTTTGAGGGCTATAAAGGAACTTAACTATTCTAGGCTCTATGAGTATCATATGTTCCCACCTCTTCTACCATGTGTTAATTCCTTATTAATATCCTTCTCGATGTTGGGGAACCTCTTCATATGAACTATAGAACATAAAAGAATATAATTGAAGGGAATAGTATTCCAAGAAGAATGGCGGTGTCTAAGGACACCATTACAACACTTAAGAAAGTCGCATTGTGATTAAAACATCAAAATGTATTCTTCTACAAAAAATATCAAAGACATTACAAGCAAATGAACACAACCCATAGGGTATTTCTTTTATAGTCTTCAGATATAACCAACTTCCATGAAATGAGGAGGATTTGGTCAAAAACTAAAGGTCGTTGGTTCTAACAGTTTCCACAAAATCTGCACCATCCCAAATTTTGGTCATCTATTGTAGTCAATCCAACCACGGTCTGGTCGACAATTGAGTTGAGTATTTGATTCTCATAGTTGATCCACTAGTTGAATGATTTTCTAGTCAATCATCGTCTATTGAATGACAATCTCTTGAAGATCCAGGTGTGTGAAGAACCTACATAGCCTTAGGTTCCAACACTCCCCCATCATCACAACACTCTGGAGATTTCAGAGATGTAATTATGTTCTTTGAACATACCCCATAATTGTAGCTTCCTGAAGTCCAATCATAACCTGAAGTTTCAAAAAATTACTTCGGGTAATGGCCTTGTAAAGATATCAATGATCAAATCATATGTACTACAATATACAAGTGAGACAACATTGTCCTATACCAACTATCTCAAATAATGAACATGAAGTTCAACACGCTTCATCTTACTATGGGAAATAGGATTATCAACAACTTGTATTGTACTATTATTCTCATAGTGAAGAACGATTGAGGCCTAAACAAGTAACCCAAGCTCTTCCAGAAGCTAATGAATCCAAGCTGCCTCTATTATGGCATTGACAATGCCACAATACTCTACTTCTGTAGTTGAAAGAGAGACTACCTTTGGTTTCTTACACAGCAGAACCAAGGGTCTAGAACTTAGTCAAAACACATAGCCAAAAGTTGAATTATGTTTTTCAATGTCACATCCCCATTCAAAATCAGTAAACCCGACCAACGATTATGTACTATGACAATACTTAATACCATACTGATAAGTTCCTTTAATATAGAAAAAAATTATCTTTGTAGTTTTCTAGTGGATCTCTCGAGGATCCTGCATGAACATGGATACCATACTAATAGAAGATGAGAGATCCATTCAAATGTGAGTTAAGTAAATCAAGCTACTGACCAAATGTCAATAAAGAGTGGCGTTGAGTCGTGGAGAGTCACAGTATTTCGACATCTTCACCCTGGATTGATGAGGAGTAGAAAAATACTTACACTCATCCATATTGAGTCATTTTAAAAGATCCAAGGCATATTTAGGTTGAGAAATATAGATACCATCATTCATTTGCAAAATTTGAATTCCCATAAAGAAATGCAACAAACCAAGATTAGTCATTTCAAAGGTATCTGCAAGTCTTTTATTCAAGCCCAAAATCAGATTGACATTATTTCTACTTATCACTAAATCATAAACATACAATGCCACAATCAAAATATGACCATGAATATGTAATACATAAATGTTGTGATCATATTCACAACGTTTGAATCCAAGATTGACAAAAAACTATCAATCTTCTCACACCAAGCACAATTGCACTTGACAATTGTGCTTGGTATGAGAAGATTGACTGGTGTGATAATGAACAATTGCAACTAATTCATAGTGACATTTGTGGTACTCTTGAAACTCTTTATTTGTCTCATGCAATCTATTTTCTTACGTTTATTGATGATTATAGTCATAAATATAGGGTATGTTTTTTTAAACATAAAATCGAAACTGTTAGTATCTTTCAAGAATTTAAATCCATGGTTGAGAAAGAATATGGTAGAAGTATTAAGACTTTCAGAAATGATAATGGGAGGAATTTAATAAGAAATAATTTAATGCATATTTATCTAAAAATGGTATTCAACATCAAAAGATTGTTCCTTATACACCTCAACAAAATGGGGTAGCTAAAAGAAAGAATAGAACTTTGGTTGAAATGGCTAAATGTATGCTTTATTATAAAGGACTACATAAAACTTTTTGGGCTAAAGCTATTTGTTTTTCTAACTATATCTTGAATAGAGTACCTACTAAATCATTTTTGTAGGTTACTCCTGAAAAAAAATGGAATGGAAAGAAACATGATATTAGTAAATTTAAGTTTTTTGGCAGTGAATGTTGGGCTATTATCCCGAATGAAAAATGAAAAAATTTAAAACCCAAGTATCACAACTATATTTTCATTGGTTATTATGAGGAATCTAAAGTGTATAGGTTGTTTGATCCATCTACTCAAGGTGTCATCAATAGGATTTCCTCCTCTTGATTCTATTGAGCCTCATGTTACCTTGAATTTGTTTTCAGCTTTTGTTACTCCTATATTTGTTACTCCTTCGACACATTCTATGCCTATTGTTGATCCTATTTCTCCTTCTGCAGTGCCCTCGTTTTTTTTTGTAAATCATTTGATTTCGCGCAATCTTGTGCATAAGATCAATTGCAGTTTTCGACTTAGGGCACCTAAGAATCAATTGTGAAAATTTCGTGTTCACCCTAGATCGTATCCATAAGAAGTTACCCAAATTGTTGTTGGCACGTTCTACAGAACGATTTCCAGATAACCGGTTCAGACTGAAGCAAAGATCAAGATCGATGGCGGAGGTAATTTTCACAGGAGGAAGAAGTGAGGAATATAACACATTCCAAATATACGAAATAACCGTCGAGATGTGGTTGAATAGGGGAGAAGATCAACGACGATTGATTTATTGGCGGAAGATCAACGGCTTACATCCATTTCGCGCTGCAAACATGCACACTAGAGTAAAGTGATAAGTGGTTGCGAATCATAAACCTCCATCCACGTGTCAGCATCACATGATTTCGCAAGTTGGTAGGGTCGTAAGGGAAACCACCTTCCACCACTGCGAAACCACCTTCACACTTACTCCTTTACGGTTAAACGATGGAAAAGATAAACGGTTCAGATTGGAGCAGTAGGTGAGATCTACGGTGGAGGTAGGTTCCACTGGAAAAAGAAGCACGGGATATAACACGTGAAGTGACCATTGGGGTACGATTAAACTGTGGAAGAGATCAATGGTCGTTGATCGAACGGTGAGAAGATCGATGACCCACATCCATTTCACATCACCAACATGCGCACTAGGACGGAGTTGTGGGTGGTTGCGAAATCCAAAACCACCCTCCGCATGTCGTCAACATATGATTTCGCAAGTCAGGAGAGCGGTAAGGGAAACCTCCTTTGGCCATTGTGAAACCGCCTTCACTCCATCCTTTACGGTCGTCGTCACATACGGATATGATGTGGTCGGTCCAAATCACACCCTTTTCCCACGTAGCTCCTCCACGTCGAATCCCCTGCCCACGTGGATCCTCCACGTCACCCTGCCACCTGGAACGGGTGGGGCCAAACCAAATTTTCCCAAAATTTTGAAATTTTGGGTTTCATGCAAGGATTTCATTGGCCAATGACAGGAAAGGTTTCGAAGTTGTTATCGAACTTATCAAAGCCAGTTAAATGTCAGTTAACTGTCATTCGACAACCATTCAACAGAACTTAACCTTGCACATCCATTCAACAGAACTTGACCCTGCACAGCCATTTCTCATCCTTTTCCTGTAGATCACTATTTATAGCCCATACCGCTCCGACATTGCAACCAGAAGCTCTGATACCACTCTGTAACGTCCCCCTCACCCAATCCGACCATCGGGAGGGGACGTTGGCAAATCCTGGGCTCTAAAAATTCGCCCCAATGCATAATACGATTTTCAATAATAAACAATGTGTGCAGAAACTTAATAAACATGCACAACGAAGATAAAAATCTAAACACACACATCTAGCATGCAATTACCAACATAAACATTACAGGCATCAAATAAAACAATTCAGCTTTGAATGCATAAGATTACTTATCTTTAAGAAACGCAGATCCAAGCAACTGGCTGTGTAAGACCGCTTTTCCACCCAACCATAGGCACTTAGTCCAACATATACTCTTTCTGTTGCCGAGGCCACCCCCAAGCTGGGATATGAGGCCACCAGGGTGAAGGAAACAGATACAGGCTTCTAACTCTCATCCCACAACCCGTTCTGCTCTCTGTGCCTCATCAAATGCTCATACATAGCTCTACAGGGGTCTCACTTAGCCCTCACAGCCTTGGCTTCCATAGTACCTACCCCACACAACACCCTTCTAGCTTAGGCATCCCCTTCACAGATCCATAGTTCTCTTGGGTGATCCATCTTACTGGGTGCTTGTAGTGTGTGCATAGAAGAAGTCCAGTTTGATATGGCTGCTATAAAACCACCTGTAGCCTTGATTTGTGACTTCACAAGCACCTACAAGCAACATAACTCCATGGGTAAGGTTCCTAGCTTCCCAACCTCTCTGCTCACCTACAACCAACTGTTTTTCCCTTCCAAAAATGTATCTATGTCCTCTAATTCGAATTTCTGGGTTAAGCATATAGTGTAGTAATGGACATGAACAACCATGGTAACTCTACGTAGTGCAGCAACGTGCATGAGAGAATGAGAATGGAATAATAATCAAAAGAGTGTTGACTCCAAGGATATGAGGTGAGGGTGAAAAGACAGCTGACATGGCTTCTGACCATATAAGAAATAGGATAGCTAACAGCTAACATAATTGTCACAATCCCCATGCTCAATAACTACATGAAGTGACCTTTCCCACCAACCTCACATGTGCAATAAATGATTGGAAAATGGTCAAAAAAGGAGATAATTGCCTTATTTTCATCACATGATAGAATTTAGGGTGATTTCTAAGGTCGACACATGGCAACACAGCATTGGGTTTCCCATAAGCCCCCTTCCTCTTCCCCTCTAGTGGAATCATATCCCCTTTGGTGTTCTTTACACAACCATTTTTGGACCATTCTATTAATTTTCAGCATAATATTTACATACATTTCGAATTAGGCATAATAAGCCAATCATATGGTCCAAAATAGAAATATAGCATCATACATGCCTAAACATTCACTAGTCAGGCCTTGGCCTTAAGCTCCGCACTAGGAATTTGCACTAGAATATTTACATCATTTACATAATATTGGATAAATACATTCCAAGTCAAAACTAGGGGTATTACATATTATTTGTTAAAAATTTTGGATAACATGGGACATTATGTGAGATGGTCTCGCCTCCCTCACACCTTTGTTACAAACCATGGCCTCATCAAATTCATTATTATGACGGCACTAGAATAGAAGAACGGGGAATGGGAACAATTCCTTGCTGGTGAAATAGAAAACCCTTTGGGAATTGAAGATGATAGTACTAGTGAGTCGGAAGTGGAGGAGGAAAGTGTTGACAGAAGTATATCAAATAGGGAAAGAGAAGAGAGGGAGGAGACTGTGATGGAACCTGGACAGGGTATTGGAGATATGGAAATAAGGAATAGCTTTGAGATTGAAATCGTGGGAGTGTCACAGGAGAAAGGTCTGGAGGTGCAGGACGAATTTCCTATGCACCAGAATTTTCATCATTCCCACGTTGCCATGGTAGAGGAGGATAAGTGGATAGAAAATGAAGGTGGAGACACTAAAAAATAAACCTAGTATGGAAGAACCCTTAGGAATTTGGGAAAGAATCAGATGAAGAGGCATCTTCTGGACATACTGAGTTAATATCAAACCCAGAGATGTTATTTCAAGGGAATGGAGAAGAGTTGAGTCCAAAGAGACCCTTAAAGGATGCAGAGACATGGTTAGGAGCAGAAAGATCATCCAAGAATATGACTAGGAAATCAGAGGCGATGGTAAACGAATTGCAGGAAGAATCATCCGCTCTGCATCATGATTATTCCCATATTGTTCCTGATTGTGAGGTTGAAATCCTCATAGATAAACTTAATCCTACCATATCACACCGTGGAAACAGAAAGAGGCCATTTGCAGGAACTACAACATTTTTCCCAAGCACAAAAAAGGACTAGGGCTTCTGTTGCAGTAGAGGTGACTAGGCTTCAGAAGGAATAATTGGATATTCTTATATTACATCCTCTTTCACCCACTATTACACAAGAACTAGTGGGCGGTGAACAAAAACAAGAAGCTTCCATTGTTACAAAAGAACCAATGGGTAGCCTGAGCCCATATAAAAAATTTGATGATACACAAGAACCTGTTGCGAAGGAAATTACAGTTCAATTTAATATCCTAGTCCTTGAGAATGATTTGTTGAAAAGGGAGGTGCAGAGACTCAAGAAGGAATTAGAATTGTTGAATTCAGAACAGGGAAGTAAAAACCCCACACCTTGGATGCATTATCCCAAGTGGTCTATCTTGTTGGAAGTCTATCTTTTCCATCAAGGGAGGTTGATACACAAGCATAGTTCATGGAACGGGTGTTCCCAAAATGTGGGGATATTTATAAAGGTGTTGGATATAAGGTGATTCTCCCTGAACCTTCATCCCTCGGGTTGATCAGGATGCAAGAAGGGTTGGATGAAATAGTGAAAGGAAAGAGGACCATTGAAACACAAAAACCAGTAGCTCATAATGAGGAAAAACAAACTATCAAAACGGTTCATCCTGAGCTTACCATTGTTACACAAGAACTAGTGGTATTCAATTTGGAAGGGTAGACTACTCATCTGGAACATGTCGTTATCACACAAGAACCAATGGAATTTAATTTAAATAAGCTGACTGCTAAAACAACTCAGCCTGAACTTTCCATTGTCACACAAGAACTAGTGGCATTTAATTTAAATATGCAGACTGTTGAAATAGTTCATCCTGAATTTACCTTTGTTACACAAGAACTAGTTGCAAAAAATCAAACTCTCCTAAAGGAATATACCAGCATAGAAACACAAGAACCTATGTTGGAAATTATTGATTTGGACACATAAGAAGATAGAACCCAAATCCCAGTTGACAATGCTTCTATTTTGAGGGTTGATTTGGACAAATGGAAGCACCAGGTTCCATTGTTTCAAGAGGCAATGGTTCATTTACCAATCCACATAGATCTCAGGGAGAAATGAGTTGAAGAATTAGCGTTCCAGAGGTTTAGGTGGGAATAAATGGAGAAGGAATTAAAGGAGTTGAATAATTTTAAGACTATGTAACAAGATAAGAATCAAAAGTATTCATTGGCACATGAGTTGCTGAGTTGTAGAATCCCTTCACCATAGTACATTTTTTTTCTTCATGAGTAGTTAAATTTATTCAAGTTGAAGGCTATCAAAGAAGGAAGGCCTCATAAAATAGTCACAGACTCTCAATTTTTAGAATTTTTTTCCCAGAGTGACCTCACAAATCAGCACCTGTTATGTGAGCTTTATTTTCCTGACTTAGCATGTTTGTTGGATTGAAATTTCAATCATGTGCCTTATGTGGGAGATGTATAGTTGAGGGCCTTCACTTCTTTTGTAAATAATCAAGTGAGATGATGGAATGCTTTTCAGACAATCCGTAAAAATGAAGAAAATTCCACAATGTGTATTAGAGGTGAACTCCAAACCCCTTCTACTATTAGTGACCAATGCCAAATAATTATTGCTTCATTAGGCAAGGTCTATAAAGTAGCATTACTCTAGAATTCCATCATTGACTTATTTGTTAAAACCATTACTCATCCACAACCATATGCACTGGAGGGTAGTAATTCTAGTTGGGAAGTATCTTCTAAGTCTTTAAGGACGAGGGTTCCTTATGGTTATGATAATTTAGTCATGCCTCTCTCAAGTTCCTATTTATGTTGGTTGCATTCAGGTTGGTATTCCAAAGTGGTTGGGGTTAAGGTTCCATTTTCCATTTATCTGATTGCATGTGGGAAAATATCAATACCTGTATAGGTTAACAAAGAAAGTGGAAAAATAGTGTTGGGAAGAGTTGATCTCATGTGACGACTACATAAACATGGAAGAACATGCATGATCATCCTTCATCCTCACCAATTTACATTGGAGAATTTCTATCCCTGATTCAGACTTGGGTGAGTGTTGACCAACGTGACCTTGGTCGACAGGGGTTCACCTCACTATCGACACATACCGCAGTCTCCCTGGGCACCCTCCCGGGCAGGTTTGAGCCCGCCCAGCAACACTCGCAGAGCGGATGAGGTCTCACCAAAGGCGTCCAGGAAGGGCAGACGAAACCATGTTTATGCTGAGGGAGGAGGAGATTTGTGGCTACACAGACTAGCTCTATTGCAGTACTTAAACAAAAACTTTAAACATTCGACATGGAGTTATAACATATTACTTAATTGCAGCATTTATCATCCCAGCAACAGTAAGCAGACATTGCATCAAGAAAATATAACAACATTCATATATCACAACATTGCACAAATATCGTACCAAAACATCATCATTATATTACTGTCACAGTTGTATACCAAAAGCAAAACATAGATCTCCATACACATACATCTCCTTATCTCTCGCCAACTCTCTATCTTCTTCTCTCCGCTTCCTTCTCTCTAACACTTACAACTCTCATCTATTTATAGGATTCTGCCATTACAATGTTTCTCCACTTACTAACGACTTCCTAACTAACACTATGGACAAATGACCCTATATCTTAACTAACTTGGTCCAAATGACCCAAAAACCCGCATACCGCGGTACAACTGACTCAATATTACATAACATGTGGTCCACGTGACCCAAAACCCTCCAACTGCAGTATACTTTAACAAAAAATACTCCTTCCGCACCCTCATCCGATGTGTCGCAGCGTCGGCAGTACTGCGACATTTCCTCATAGAACCGCTTCCCAACAGGCCCCCAACATAATCTTGTGGCTCGCCCTCGAGCCACGTCAACTGCTGGACATAGTACACGTCATGGTCTTTACTTTGAAGTCTACATACAGCTTTTCAACGTTCCTCACTAGATCCTGGGCATCCGTAGCCACTGCCAGACTATCGATCACGTTGTCGGCAGATGGGTGATCGGTAAGCTTGTCCATGACCTGCTATTGACACTTCTGTACTACTTGTAGAGCTTCACTGGCCTGCATCATCAATTTTCTGCCAAAGTCCTGGAATTCTTCCAACTATGCCACGCGTGTCTTCTGCCGTTCATCCACCTTGGCGACCCGGTGTTGCAAGTCCTTCAGCTTGAGCGACTTAGCAACTTGCTCCATTGGTGGCAGTGTTCTCATCGCAGCCTTTAATGTGGCCAACTGGCCCTCCACTTCCTATCGGGATTTAGTCAGCTTCTCAACTTGCTCATCCTGAACAATGCAGCCCCAGAATTGTACCGTGTCGGCTGTGAGCTTGGTTTCCTATGTTTCCAACTCCTCCATCTGAGTGGCAACGTCCTCAAGTGCCCTTCGTCGTTCGTCCACCTCGGCCTGAGGTGTACCCGATTTCAGCTGGGCCTTCAGCATGTCGTTCTCCCACCGCAACTGAACAATGGCAGCTCCCAGTCGCTGCACCCATTGGAGTACATCGATCTCGGGAATGGGCTCCAGCGTATGTTGGCATGCATCGCAAATGGCCATCTCTAACTTCACACTATAGTCCCACAGATGGGTCTTCTCTATGATAAGAAAATCCTGATCCTTTTTAAGTTCCTCAAGTGCGCGAACCTGCTCGACCTACTCCTTCTTAATGTCAGTTTCAAGGTCATCCACTGATTTCCGCGCTATAGTAGCCCTACTTGTAAGCTTTTCAATAGCGGTGGTTGTAGCTGCCTCGCTTTCCTACAAGTGTTGATAGATTTGGCTGATTTCATGCATTCTATCCGCCATTTTGCTGGAGGCGACCCTCTGCATTGTCGCCAGCGCCGTCGCCAGTAGTTCATTAACATTGATAGTCACCTGAGAAACCATCTGCAGCAAAGTGTGCAAAGCCTCATTGTCAGTCACAACCGCAGTCGGGGAAATGTTGATATTCTGAACTCGGGGCGTGGTGCGGATTGTGGTCGTTTCTTGCATGGGTACATCACTAGGTTCCTTCTTTAAAACCGTGTTACACAAAGAATCCATACGAGCAGTGAGCGCATGGAAACCCTCCTCCGCCTTGAGAGACATCTTGTCGGCAGCCACTGTGGCTGCATGGTTGACGACTGTCATTAACCGGCCCAACTCCGCCTCTACTGGTAAAGACATCCCACTAATTGTCGCGTGCTCGTGGTGCCATTTTGACCGGTTTTCTTCAAGAGCGCGGTCACTATCATCCGCCGTTGGTTTTCTGGTCGACTCGTGATCAGAATAATGATGAATCTGCTGATCCTGTGCTAATACTCGATCCTCAGGACCCAACGACGGACCTCCAGCGTCAATCTCTACTGAACTCATGGGCTATCGCCAGGCCTCCGGCAACTCATTCACAATAACCTCCAAATCTTTCGCTGTCACCTTATACTTGGTTTGCAACCATTGTTGATTAATATCACGGTGAGCTTGCATATGTATGACACTTGGCCGTATTGCAAATTCCATAATGGTTTGAACTGTGCCATAGTATCTTCAGATATTCGTGGGACCTATGTTGCTGCGTCCCAAAGCATTTCCGAATACATCCAAAACTGCAATTGGCACTCCTGGATTCGCTCAAGCTCTCGTACATTCCATAAATTTTGATAACATGCCCCTCGTCATTCCGCTGTAGCCGGGTAGTCCATGCCCTGGTAAGTGTCGGGATCTTTCCATGCAACTAGAGCAATCAGCAGCAATAGCCAACTATATGAAAAAGTGCCTCTACCCAATTGGACCGCTGCGATGTCCTCCATCAGTTGATTCAAGAGATATAGGGACCAGTTCATCTGGACTCCTTCCGCACATTGCTCTCCACAAGCAACTATTCCCGAATTACATTGGTTAGGGAGACCTCCCCTAATCACCTTACAGGACAGGATCTTAATGCTTGTGAGTACCGCCTGATCGTTGCAGCTACTGGTGCAATACCCACGCCCAACTGATTCCAAGCCATACTTCTGTGCCAACTGACGTGCCTGCTTCTTCTCATTTTCCTTCCCTTGAATAAACTGCGTCGGATCAACGCCTAGGAAATCTGGTAATGAATGAAATCAAGTCAACAGTGACCGGGACCTCTCTGTCCGACCACAATGAACCCCCATGGAAGCATGACAAGAGCTGCTTTACATAGTCACCAACTTCTGCTAGGCACCAAAAATGCAGCATGTTAATTAACCCTAACAAGTCGGCCTGCCGTAGTTTTCGTGCCCAGTCATGTATCTCTGGAGCTAGTGAATGGCATGTCTCAGGCACATAGGGTGCTGATGCAATGTCGGGGTAGGCCACCATGTCATGGTCCTCATAGCGCAGGTGCATCAGCGCCGGCCCAATATCCACAGAGCACTTCATCCCAGTCGGGAGTGCGGGCATCTTCACACTATATTTCTGTCTCAGGTTTATCTTGCGCGGGGTGGCATCCGGCTGGATAGGAAGGATGTAACCAAGGATATTACTAGCTAGTTGTCCCAACCATTGGGCAGATGGATGAATGGTGCAACTAGACTTCCCCACCTTCTCTGGAGCTTCGCCATCCATCGCAGACCGAAGAAACCTCTTACTCTACGCGGATTCAGAAGGCTGACTTCTTCGGCGCTTCTTAACAACAACGGAGGCTACCACCGACATGTTGGAAACCTCGGCTCCAAGATCAACGACATCCGAGGACACAACTTCTTTCTCTATAGCAACCGGAACGAAGGGAGACTCCACTTCACTGCTAATGTCCACTATCTCTAGTTCGCCTAGCATACCTCACCACTCCTCGTTATATACTTAAGAGGAACTGGCTCAAATCATTACAGCACTCTACAACAACACTTCTTACTAATTCCCGGTGTCTTCCAACCGACGCTAGGCCATATTTATAGCAGCTACCCAAATCCCCCATAATCATTACTAATTCATGCGTTAACTCAACCAAATCCTGTATTAATGACGCAAATCCACCGTCAATCCTGTCCATCGATCGATCGAATCCGCCATTAATGCCCATCATTCAAACAGCACCATTAATTAACTATCTAATCTTTTGGCATTTATTACTGATTTGACCAGGTCGCAATGCTGCCATGTGTCTCCGACTGCTTCAAACTTGTGGCACAAGCCTCCCTGCTTGCACATTCCTTCTTCTGTGGGTGCGCCATCTGCCACCAAACAACATGCAACCCACACTCTCTTTTCTTCTTCTTTTTTTCCCGATGCGACTCAGGCATCACACTGTTCCAAGCCCGACCGATAGGGCTTCAACCTATGACCATTTACTAGCTTGGGGAGTATCGCCCCATCCAACTGCTGCAACTGAACCGCTCCTCCTAAATTAATACTACTGATGTGATATGGACCCAGCCAATGCATCTACAATTTTCCTGGATGTTTCATAAACTTGCTGTCGTACAATAGCACCAAGTCGCCTTGCTCAAATTGTTTACTTTTGATGTGGCGATCCTTCTCCACCCCTTGGTGAAATCCAGCGATAAATCGATCCTCTTCCAGCTGCACCAATTGCGCTAGACGTTCATCTAATGCTGCGACATCATCCATTCCCGTAACAGCCGCAATTCGTAGACTCGAAACAATGTACTCCATTGGCATAATTGCTTCGTTCCCATATACAAGCCTAAAAGGTGTCTGACCAGTCAAAGTTTTACATGTGGTGCGATAGGCCCACAACACTACTGGGATTTTCAAATCCCAGTCATCGCGGTTCGCATTGCACACCTTTGTCAGCGCATGCTCCAATACCTTGTTAAAAGCCTCCACCGTGCCATTCATCTATGGGTGATAGGGTGTACTCTTCTTATGCTGTATCTACAACTCCTCCGTCAATGCGTTGATGGTGCAATTAAGAAAGTGGCTACCTTGATCACTCAACAAAATATTAGGGCAGCCGAAACGAGTGATAATGTGATCAAACAAAAATCGAGCAGTCGTCGTTGTGGAACAATCAACTACGGGTGCCTCCTTGGCCCATTGGGTCAAATACTCTGTCGCCGTGATGATGTACCACGTACCCGTACGTTTCCCTGGTGGAGTGATCGGCCCGACAAAATCCACAGCCCATTTTTCGAATGGTTGCAATGTCACTTGAGGTAGCAGCGACATCTCGTCGCGTTTGGACGACTTTCCAGTTCGCTGACAAACATCACAAGACCGCGCATAGTCTGTCGCATCATTATGTTATGTGGGTCACCAAAGCCCTGCACACAGTACCTTCCTGGCAGTCGCCTGATTTCCATAGTGTCCTCCTGCTACTCCTCCATGTGCCTCAGCCAATATCTGTGCTTGCTCATGCGGCAAGACACATCTGCGCAATATATCATCAGCGCCCAATTTATACAACTCTCCCGCAATTAGCTGAAAGTCAGCAGCCTTGACAACCAACTGCTTCTTTTGAGTAGTGGTAAAGTCATCGAGCGCAGTTCCGGTCACCAGAAACTAAAGGATGTCATCAAAATATTGATCAGCGACGACAACTTTAAAGAGTTGGGCATCCAGCAATCCATCTTCGATATTAATCGGTTCCTCCCCTGTGTCAATTCGTGATAAATGATCGGGTCCAGCATTCAACCATCCAGGTTTCACAATGACTTCAAAATCAAACTTCTGAAACAAAAGTAGCCAATGGCATATCTTCCCCGCCAACACAGGATTATTGACCAAGTATTTCAATGCAGAATAACCAGTGAACATTTTAAAGTGTCCACCCAACAAATAATGCATGAATTTCTACAGCGCGTAAACCATGGCCAGACCTTCCCGCTCCGTGGTAGTGTAATTTCGTTTTGCAGAGGACAGCTTCCGACTGGAAAAAGAAATAGGATGATCAAGGTCTCCTTCTCCAGGTTGAGCCAACACAACACCCAATGCAATCGAGGAAGCATCAACATGGACATGGAATTCCATACTCCAGTCCGGAAAGACCAAGATCGGTGCCGATGCCATCTTCTCCTTGAGCGTTTCGAAGTTATCCTGACATTCTGGGCTCCACTGGAATGCCACGTCCTTCTTCAACAACTTTTCCATAGGGGTAGTAATCGCAACATAACCCCTGATGAACTTGCAATAATATCCCATATGACCCAAAGTCGCTCACAACTGCTTAACGGTGGTTGGCGGTTGTAATCCCAAAATGAGCGCAATTTTGGCTGGATCAACCAGCAAGCCCTGTTTACACATGATATGACCCATCAATATCCCAAACAGTGCACAAAAAATACATTTCTTCAAGTTCAGGGATATATGGTGTTGTCGGCATCGCTCAAGCATTAACCGCAGATTGGCCAAATGATCATGAATCAACCCATAAACTGTCCAATCATCCATATATACCTGCAAAAAATTTTGAATAAAATCTTTGAATGCAGCAACAATGACCTGGGAGAATATCGCAGGTGCATTCTTCAAACCAAACGGCATTACCGTGTACTGAAAGCAACCCCATTCAGTAATGAAATTTGTCTTATGGCGATCTTCCTTGGCAATGCGAATCTAATGGCAGCCAAAGAATCCATCAGTGAATGAGTACATCTCCTGGCCGCCCACCCCTTCAAGTACTTCATTAGTAAACGGGGCCGGAAAAGGGTCATGCAAGCAAGCATCGTTCAACTTCCGCAATTCGATGCAAATGCACACTTCACCTGTTTTCTTGTCTTGCACCACCATAGAACTGATCCATTCAGACTCTTTCATAGGCTCAATAATACCAGCATCCAACATACAATCAAGTTTCGCCTTGACCTTTTCCTTATGTCGCGGATTCAGCCGATAAGGTCGCTGTCAGACTAGCTTAGCATCTGGTTTTAATGGAATCTTCATCTCCCCTAAATCACCTAGGATGCCCTTCATTTCATAAAACTTCGTGGGAAACACATCTTGAAACTCATGAAGTAATTCAGTAACCTTACTCATCATTTCATCATCCCAATAATCCCCAACATTAGCAAACTTGGGAGTAGCCTCTGTTCCGATATTCATCTTGCAAAGCCGCAATGGTTGATCGAACGGAGTACTTGGTGCGACAGGCGGCACCACATCGCGATTCCCTTCAGATTCGGGAATGTTAACATTCTGGGGATCATCATCATCCTCTAGCTCACCACTGATGTTGAATCACTCCATGAGAGACTGCATCAAAAAATATGTGTGCAGGTCGACAAGGTAGGCCGTAGGAACAACCTGAAGTACAACATCGTGGATGAGCTGTAAGGCGTTATGAACATCAGGGTTGGCATCTGCAAAAGTGAACGTATGAGTGAAACAGACCGTCAACTCCCCCCATGTTGTAATGTCTCTCCGCAACTCAGCTGCAGTGTACCATGAGCACGGCATCTCATCCAAAGTATGGATAAAAGCATGGACCCACTCATCTCTAGGTTGCGCTACCCATAATCGTTGGCATTCCATCACATGATCACTGGGATTAGTCTGGCCATTATACTTTCCAGTGTGATAAACCTCAGTATCGCCGAACCGAACCATCATCAACCTTCGACATTGTGACCAACCATTAATGGATTTCTTATGTGTCGCCCACCAACGTGCTAGAGCAACCTTCAATGCTTCCTCCAATGCCAGCAATCACTGTGTTTCTAAGACGCGGTCTTCAACTTCTGTCAAAAAGGTGTTTAGGCCAAGCAACCCCTCATAGACAAGCAATGTGATCGTTTCTGTCACAACACGACATAAGGATTGCATAACTAAGCCACATTTTTGAAATGGTACCTCATGCAATCGGTTCTGCCAATGTTCTAAGGCATCATCAAAGTCAGAAGACGCAGAGCTCTCGCTGCACCACTCCAACTCACCTTTGGCAGTATGATGAATATAATCTTCAGAAATATTGAATGCATGGTCCCATCCAGCGGGATCATCATCCTTAACAGGATCAACGTACCGGCGTCCTTCATCCGGATCCAACGGGGCTATGACTCTGAAATCGCGAAACTCAAAGGTCATCATGCGCTTCTTGAAGTTGATTATAGCTCCACTATCTTTAGCCATTCCAATCCCCAAGAGCGCCAGATAAGAGCTTCCTCCCTCAACCACTTCAATGACATTGAAGTCAGCATAAGTCTTCATGCCCTCAATATCGATCGTGAGCCGTGGAACTTGCCCAATGGGTGTTACCTTCGCATGGTTATCCAACCAAAGCTGCACAGGAGACCAGCTCAATGGGGGACTCCACATCTTCTTCCACTCCTGCTTGGTTAAGATGTTGACATCTGAACCAAGGTCAAGAATAACAAAATCAACATCATATTCACCAATCTGAATATTCATTCGCATCTCCTTTCCAGTCTTCCGTCGTTGTAGGGAGTTTACTGTCGACTCCTGCCGTCCTTTCAGAAATCGCTACAACCATCTCTCAATCTCAACTAGGGCAGCCGGGTCTCAGGCCAATAACAGACAACTTTCAAGAAACTTTTTCAATGTTCCTGGTGGTGGCGTTCGATCAGCATCTGATGTAGTATCAAAGACAGGTGGCATATCTCAAACAACAGCCTTATCGTGGTCTTTCTCCAAAGTGCGACATGCCTCCAGGAATGTCTCCCGCTCCGTATCAATGTCGAAAGGTACCATCTTCTTACCAGCCAACCGAATCAATGGTCGCGAACTATCTTCCCCAGTCGTCTTTCCTCCATGAGTGAAAACAGCCACCGAAGCATCGTGTGGCCGCGGTTCTGCAGAAATGGTCGCAATATTTGCACCCTGCGTCTAGTTCTGCTGCAGATTCCTCGGTTGATTGACATTTGGATTGGCATTTGGCAGTGGTCGCGTGGGCTGGTTCTGTACTGGTTGTTGTACTTGATTCTGTACTAGTTCCCAGCCTTCCATCATGCAATCAACTGTGGACAATTCTCAACCGTACGATCATTACCAAAACAGAACGTACACTGATTCTGGAGTAGTGGGAAGTCGCACTGATAATGCCCCCATACCGCACAGTGGTAACATTGAGCAATTCCACGACCACCTCAGCCTCCTCCTCCATGACCAAATACACCACTACGTTCGCCCCTGTATCCTCCTCAGTAGCCACCCTGCTGCTGGTACTGAGGTTGGTTAAATTGTTGCTGCATCGGTGCAAGTGGTATCCCTTTCCCTTGTGGTGCATTCTACGGTTGTTGTACATAATGTGGTTGTGGGGGATTCATCTGCATCAGAGTATATTGCGGCATGAACTGCTGCGGTTGGTGTTGTTGTGGTGCAAACTGCATCTGCGGTTGCGGTAGCGGCTGAACTACCTGCGATTGCAGTTGTGGTTTTTGCGCGGCATGTTGATCGTCCTTGACGTAGAATGCATCACACATTATCTCCTGTAGAAACCCATATGCACGGAAATCCTTGTCATCGTGACCCACCGACTTGAGAATGTGCAATAAAGATTTCATGGGGTTATGACCATTTTCTGCATATACGGGCAATTATCGTGACTGTGCCCAAACACCTGGCAAACACGACACCACGACATACTTCCGATGTTCAACAGGTTTGGCGCATCTGACACCAAATAATTATGGAAATCTGAGCAATTGTCCTTCATATGCCCTTCTCCTCGACATTGCGTACACCATACTTCATCGCGTTGTTCCTTGTTCTTCTTCAAATCTTGCAACTGTATAGTCAGGTTAGCGAGCTGTGTCTATATCTCCGACATCCTGGCTACATTATCTCCAATCGGTGATGTCTCCAATCGCATTGCAATCTCTAGAGCTTCTATAGGCGTCGATATGTTTTACTTCATCAGCGACAGCCAAATGTGGGGTAGCAGTGCCGCAATGAACCATTCTTTATGTTGGACGACGCTCATATCGAAACTAACCTTTTCCATCAGCGTCTTGAATCGTTGGTCGAAATCCCATGTTGATGTATATGTAACTTCAGAATGTATTTCACATATATGTATATTGTATTCCTATAGAGATGTTATTATTCCTCTATACGGAAGTGTTGTCATTTATATTGTAAGTGTCGTAACTTATACTTGTTGGGTTATTAGACCACCTTGTTGGGGTCGGCCCTGTATAAGTCATGTGGGTCAAAAGGTTATTAGACCACCCTATTGGGGGTCGGCCATGTGGGTCAAAGGGTTATTATACCACCCTAGTGGGGGTCGGCCCAGTCAGCATTATGTTAAGTGGTTAAGTTGAGGCCGACCTAGTTGAGTAAAGGTCAAGTCAAGTTAGTGTATAAATAGAGAGTGTGTCTCTCTCATTTTACACATTCTATTCTCTCACTCACGCTTGGGAGAGTGGCTCACCTGTGGAGGAGGAGGATCTGCTTCTAGGAGAAGACTATCTCTTATATTCTGGTTGTATCATTGCTCTATCTATCTCTGAGGAAGTTATTGGGGTTTTTCACCTTTATGGTTTTCCCCAAGTAAAATATGTGTCTCTTGTGTGCTTGCATTATTATGTCCATGATTGATATGATGTAGATATGTTGTACATGTTGTTCTCTCAGTTAAGATCCTAGATCAAATTGAAGTAAATTCTGAAAATTTAACATGGTATTAGAGCTAGCTTGAAAGAAGGCATGATATGGCATGTATGACACTTGTTGCACTTACGATGCTAGGGCTTGATATAGCAAAAACTAGTCATCGTAGAACTTTCACTATAAATCCGTTTTAGAGATGTTTTCGGATCTGAAACTTTTACAGGTCGAAGATCAGATCCCCATGTACCTTTTTTCCAAAGGAAAACCTCTAATTCATTGTACTTTGTGATTTATGATCTGTACAATATAGGGTTTCTGCCTCTTCCAGATCTGAGTCAAAATCAGGTGACCTTGGGAAAAAGGTCATAACTTGGGATAGGAATCTCCAAATGAAATTTCATAAAATGTGACAGGTAGTACACAGAATTTAATATCTCAGGAAACATTTTCATAGGCTGAAGTTGAACCAGTGACATGTGGCACGCCGTACAATTTCACTCTCCTATTTTATCCCATAAATAGGTCATGTTATGACACTTGGCATAACGCTCTCTCAGAGAATCCAATTGAGTTCAGACCTGTCGATATGGAAAGATGACAGATCGGGCTATCTCAGGAAACAATTTTAAACCATGTGGATCGAAAAGTTCGGAGTTACACCAAAAACAATCAGGTACATATTTCTGTCAAAACAGAAATATTTTTTAGCACCTTCATTCATGGCTTCCGGAATTTAGGGCTTCGGAGGAAGTTGGAATTTTTGTAATAGGAGACCATGGCTAGATGCTACTCATCAAAATCGAAATTTAGAGACCAATATCAGATTTTTTGGTTGGGCAAAAGGTCGGGCTTGATCAAACCCCAGTTCGGGACTTTGATCGGAAAGATGGAAAATTAGGGCTTTTGCAAAAATTGGAATTTTGGAAATCTGTGACCACGGCTGGAAGCTCCTCAGAAAAATCAAAGCCTCTTAGAGATTTGAATCAAATATTTTGGTTGGATGAAACTCTGGGAAACTCAAACCCTAATTCAGAGTCCTCCCCAGTGAATCCGGAAATCTAAAAGGCAATTTCGAGGGGTGAAACTTTGCAGTTTTCAAATTCTGAATATACCAACTTGATCAGCTCATCAAGGCACATATTTCTATCCGTTCGGAAGTTTGAAATTCAAAGTTTGAATTTTCGGGGTTTCTTTGACAAACCCCAATCCATCTCCAGGTCTAGTTCTTGCAAATCAAGTGGATTGGGTTAATCCTAGAAGAAGATGGATTGGTCACCTGTATAAGTGAAGAAGTTTCTATCTCAGAGGGAGATGAGGCTAAGGCCTTCCATAGGAAGATTACAAGCAATCTTGACAGGTATGGCTTACAGGTATGTTTCATGGTTAATTTTATCATATGTTTGTCTTCATATCATTACAGTACAATCTTGATTAATTACTAGACTTGGCGTATCACCTTAATAGAAGATATTCATTGATTAAGGTTTTGACACTTATGAATGTACTAATGTATTGTGATGTTGTATGAGGTTTATGTTGTTCGCTAACATAAAAGGTACACCAAGAAAGACAAATCATGTTCTACTTCAAGAACATATGATCATGGTGACATGAAGACAAAGATTCATCCATTGTCATGGATAACATAGAAGATCTACTTTCGAGGTATGTATAACTTGGTCCTATAATGGTTAACCTATGAGACATGCAGGTTACTAGCACAAGTCACTGAAGAGAACCCAGGTATGTTTTTCTCATATCAATCTAGAATCCTATCTTGTGTTAGGATCTTATATTGTTGTGTTGTTGATAATGATGATTCATGAAGTCATAGGTTTGAATAGTCATGGCTGTATGCATATTATGTTTCTTACCATAATTGATGATATGACTAACCAGAAGAATCATGAAGGTATAGGTTTGAGTAATCAAGGGTTTATGCATTGATGATTTAACTAATCAGAAGAGTCCTATGATCAAATAAGAATATGCATGAGTAAAAGAAGACTTCCCTGAAACCTTGAATACTAATGTTTAGTATCTGTGAATGATCATGACTATACATGTTTAAGATTATTGTGTTTTGATAGTATTGAGATTATACTAATAAATGTGTGATTATGTATGAGACCTCAAGGATAACACAATGATGATACTAATAAGCATGCATAGTGATTAAGGATGGATGTAAGTTCAAGGACAGGTAATCTAGGAAGCAAATATCAAGAGGGAGCACACTCCAGTTGTTCTTGCAAGAAAGCAAAGGAGCACACTTCAGTAGTTTCTGCAAGGATGCAGATATTCAGAGGGAGTTGACCATCTTTCTACATTCCACAATAGAAAAGTGTAGAAGAAGCTACTTCAACAGCTCCTGCAAGGAAGCAAAGACTCAGAGGGAGTCCACCCAACAACCAAAGAAAGATAAGTATTTTTAATTATCATTTATTGCATAATTGTTTGTTTAAATAAAATTGTTCAATGATGTATATGCTCATGTTCCTAGACTTAGGATATGTATTGTGCATATTAGAATGATTGCATTAATAAACAGTATACTACTAATATGCATGTGATGGGTAAGTGGCCTATGGCAATGTACAACATTCCAGTGCTACTTATCTAGAATGAAACCTCTTTACTGACATGTTGGGAGTAGTGCAAACTCTTAACAATGTTCTGGTAGAGACTGGAAGGCATCTAGAAAGTTGTGGAACATGGATAAATGTTGTATTGAAGCATTGGCTAAGATAATTGCATGACTGTATGACATATTTCTTTATGTGTAAGAATTTGTCTGAAAAATTATGAGATGTTTCTAATCATGCAATTTAACTTGTTTTGTAGAAAATACCGTATACCTTCACCTACAAAAGAAGGACTACAACATTTGTTCAAGCAACAAAATTATCTATTGAAGATATTGAAGTTCCCAGGATACGGGAAGAATGCCATGATCCGTCGATCATGAAGAACGATGTTTGGGATGTGGTCCCAAGAGCTTAAGGGAAGTCTGTTGTGACTTCCAAATGGAACTATCAGATCAAGCATGCTACAGATGGCAGCATAGATAAATATAAAAGTGATGAAATAGAAGATACACCAGATGGATTTCAAGACAGCCTTCTTGAATGGTGTAGTCATATATGTGTGCAGAACTTGGTAGGATAGACAGATTTCTATCCAGTTTGGGCTTTACAAGAGTGAAGCGGATTCCAACCTTTACTACAAGGTTGAGGAAGAGAATCCTGTGATTCTACTCCTGTATGTGGATGACCTATTTGTAACAGGAGATGACAGATTGATTACCGACACACAGTGGAAGCTTGCTGCCGAGTTCGAGATGAAGAACTTGGGGATGATGCACTATTTGTTTTTGTAAAATCTCAATCACAGCAGAACCTAGCTACTGTGGATTCCTCACCAGTGAAAAGATTGCACAACATTTGCAAGAATAGCATAAATCTGTAAATGAATGAAGAACAATACACATGAAATGGGTGAATAATGTAAATATTATTAACTGTCCAACCTCAAAATAGGTTAAGAACATCCATATATACAAATCTGGAAGAATTCGAATCCATCTGGAGTGTTCACACTGATCTAGCTTAGAAATAGCTCAAACCCCCCTAGGTTGACCAAAATGTCCCAAACCATCCCAAACTGGTTAGAAACTGCTATGTGAATGCTGGGAATGACTGTACAGGCCCATGTGACCTCACACATGTGGAAAAACTGGTTGGTTAGAGGTTAGGTAGCTAGAATTGGCCAAAAATTGGACAAAGTTGGAAAGATTGTCCACAATCTGAGCAAGTGCGCCCTAGGTAGAAGAGAAGCATGCCGAATGCATTAATTGACCTAGGAAGGGCGCTCTAGGCATGCTGAATGCATTAAATGCCCTGGGGAGCGTACCAAACAGCTAGTTTGACTCAGCGCTTGTTCACATTGCTAACTAGTTCAAGATAAATGACCATTTACCAACTAACCAAGTTAGGGATGTAATAATTAATCACTTGGGCACTAATTAACCATCAATTAATAAATGATTAATGTACATAGGTGTAATAATGTTCTAACACCCCCCCTTAAGCTAGACTTAGTGAAATATAAAAAATTAAGGCCTTGGCAACTAGGCTCAAGTCACCTTTTACATCATAAAATTTATTTGTCCATGTAACCAAGGTAAGGAGGAAAACCACATGGGAAATAAAACCTCCCCTCTAAAATGGACATGTGGCATATATCAGAATACACCAATCATCACCATGCATCACTCACCCCAAGCAAAGATCTAAGGTGAGTGAAGGTCTTCTCGGTAAAACACTTGGTGAATATATCAGCAGTTTGCTCACTGGATGGGAAATACTGCAATGCTATGGTCTGGTCATGCACCAAACCCCGAATGTAATGCATGTGTATCTCTATGTGCTTGGTCCTCTGTCTCTGTACTGGATCGGTGGAAATCTTGATTGTACTTTGATTATCACACCAAAGAACAGTGGGTGAATCAAAAACAATCCCGAACTCTGCAAGAATACCTTGCAACCAAACACATTGTGTGGTTGCATTAACTGCTCCCATGTACTCGGCCTCAGCTGAAGATAAGGAAATAGTGTTTTGTTTCTTGCTTGACCAGCATATAGGTCCATGTGCAAGCATAAAAACATAACCGGAAGTTGATTTCCGATCGATACAATCACCGGCCCAATCAGAATCTGTAAATCCTACTAGTTCAAGGGATGAACCAGCAGCATAATGGATACCAAAGGACTTAGTACCCTGAACATAATGAAGGATCCTCTTGGCTGCCTTCCAATGGATCTCATGAGGTTCTTGCATGTGCCTAGCAATAGCCCCAACAGCATATGACAAATCTGGTCTAGAATGAGTAAGATATAGCAAGCTTCCAACAAGTTGCCTATACAACGAACTGTCAACTAGTGGTGAAGAACCCCATTCTGTAAGCTTAACTCCTGAAAGAAATGGAAATTTTGCAGACTTACATTCAGCCATCTTAAATTTCTGCAGCAAATCTGAAGCATACCTTGACTGACATATAGAAATTCCATCCACAGTTTGATCTATCTCCAAACCCAGAAATTGTTTTAGCAATCCTAGATCGGTCATGGAGAATGCACTGTGCAATGCTCTCTTAACTGAGTCAAGTTCTTTGGTGCAGCTACCAGTGATCAAAAGATCATCGACATACAGTACAATAATCAATATCAGATCACTAACATGCTGCATATACACATTTGGATCAGACTTACACCTCTCAAACCCCAAAGATAGCAGAAAATTGTCCATTTTTGCATACCATGCTCTAGGAGCTTGCTTGAGCCCATAGAGTGACTTGTTCAACCTGCAAACAAGTGTATGATCAGAAATAAAACCTTCAGTCTGCTGCATATATATCTCCTCATTCAGATCCCCATGAAGAAAGGTACTTTTTACATCCATGTGATGAATCTCCCATCGCTTGGAAGCCCCAATGGCCAAAACTAGTCTTATGGAGTCCATCTTTGCCACCGGTGCAAATGTCTCTGTATAGTCCACTCCTTGGACCTGAGAGTAACCCTTAGCCACCAACCTAGCCTTATACTTCATATCAGAGCAATCAGATCCAACTTTGGTTCTATAAATCCATTTGCATTGCACTAGTTTCCTCTTGGGAGGAAGATGGACCAAATCCCAAGTTTTGTTCTCATGGAGTGAGTTCATCTCTTCTTGCATGGCTGATTTCCACCTTGGGTCTGTACATGCTTCTGAGTATGACATTGTATCAGATCCAACCAACAAATAACATGCCTCACTCAGATCAGAATTATCACATGCAAAGGAATTGTGAAATTGAGATCTAGTTTTCCTAGCATCTTGGGGATCTCCCACAAGCTCTCCGGCACTTTGAATTGTTTTCTCTTCCCACTTGGGTCTTGAGGGAGGGATATGTTCAGAATCCATATCAAAATCATCTTCAGAAATATCAGAATCAGAAATATCAGAGAAAGAATGACTACTTACTCCATCATCAAGACGAGGAAATGAGCATTCCCCATCACCTTGTTCACTAGCTTGCAAGAACTCCTCTTCTTCGAATTTGACACTCCTTTCGATGAAAGTTTTGAGAGTGGATGGATCAAAGAGCTTGTATCCCTTGGAATCCTCTACATACCCAACCATGATTGACTCCTTGCTTTGGGGCTGCAAGGCCTTTCTCTTCTCCAGTGGAATTCTGGCCCAAGCCCTTGAGCCAAAAATTCTGAAATGTGAGACATTGGGCTTATGGCCCATCCATGCTTCAAATGGAGTAATTCCTTGCAATGATTTGTGTGGTGCTCTGTTCTGAACATATTCTGCACAATTCATAGCTTCATCCCACAATTTGGGAGACAAATCCCTTTCTTGCAACATGCAAGTTGCCATCTCTTTCAGTGCTCTATTTTTGCGCTCTGCAACACCATTTTGATGTGGTGTGTAGGGCACTGAGTGTTGCATCTGAATGCCATGCTCTTGATAGAGCTGCTGTAGATTGTTATTGACATACTCTCTGCCATTATCAGTCCTCAAAACCTTCATGGCCTTCCCACTGAAGTTCTCAACCGTGCTCTTGAAAATCTTGAAACATTCAAAGACTTCAGATTTTTGCTTAAGGAAAAATAACCAGCAGTACCTTGAGTAATCATCGATGAAGGTGAGCACATATTTGCTGCAGCCATAGGAGGGAGTGGGGAGTGGACCTATCAGATCAGAATGCACTATCCCAAGTGGATGATCAGCCCTCCTTGCCTTCCCTTTGTCATACTTCTTTTCAGGATGCTTCCCAACCATGCAACCCTTGCATGTTCCATTGGAAAAACTGATTTTTTGCAGCCCTTCTACCATTTCTTCTTTGCTTAAAACTTGAAGATATCTGTAGTTTAGGTGACCATACCTTTGATGCCATAGCTTGCTGGTCTCATTCCCATGTGACAGAAGTACACTTGGTGAAGAGAACTCAAGAAAGTGGGAGAACTTGTACATCTTCATGTCATGGTCTGCAACACCTATTGCAACAATTTTCCCGGTGGAAATTTCTGATATCTCCACATCGTCCTGAGTGAAGACCACCTTCTTTGCTGCTCCAGTATGTGTCATTTGATATATAGAGAGAAAGTTTGCTGCAAGGTTTGGTACATACAGCACATTTGAGAAGAAGCCATTCTCCATAGAGATTTTCCCAATGCCATGAGCAGGGATTTCTGAGTCATCTCCCATTCGAATGGAGAGACCACTGTAGGGTGCAAGTTCAGAAAACGAATCTCTTGAAGAATCCATGTGACTTGAGGCACCTGAATCAATGATGAACAGGGATGAATGAGATGAACAAGCCACCAATGCATGGCAACTCTCCTTGTCTTCAGAAACGCTCTCCTTCTTCTTGGAACTTTCAGGAAGAGGAATATTATTTTTCTGTAGGAGATGGGTCATGGTGTCTATGGTTTTCTTCATGCATGAGCTCTCTGGATGAAAACCTCTTTGACAGTAGCTACATTTTGTCTTCTCATCCTTCTTTCCCTTGTTCTTGACAGGATTCGAAACCCCCTCAGAGGATTTGGGCCTCTCATCCTTCCTCTTCTTCTCTTGAGGTTTCGGCCCCCTGGGTTTTTGCTTGCCTTTTCCATATTTTGAATCTCCAGCTGCAAGAACTTGGTCTTTTTGCTTGATGGATCCCATCAAGACCAGCTTGTCTTGCTCTTGAGTTAGCATCTCCATGAAGTCAGCCAAAGATGGCATCTTCCAACCTCTAACTGTGAGCCTTGTGGAGTTGAAGGAAGACACAAAAACTGAGTATTCAGAACCCAGTTTGGAGAGAATGGACAACACCAACTGTTCTTCTTTCTTCTCTATGCCACATTGTCTGATCTGCAAGACCAAGTTCTTGAACTTGGTGAAGAAGTCCTGGATGGAATCGAAATTCCCTGGGCTCAGTGAGACAAGATCATTTTCGAGCTGGTGGCCTCTCATCTCATCAGTCTTTCCAAACAAGGTCTCAAGCTTGAGCCACACTTCATTTGGAGTTGCTAGACTTTCTACATGAAACAGGAGGTCTCTCGAAATGCTGAGACAAAGGAGGCCAAATGCCTCATCCATTCTGTTAAAAAACTTGGATTTCTCCACAGCTGAGTTTGGATCCACCTCAGTGCCCATCGTAATTCTGTAGAGACCCTTTGATCTCAGCAAAATCACCATTTCTACCTTCCAATCGAAATAGTTGAAGGGAGTGAGCACGTTTGGGTGAGATGGCTCCATTCTTCTCTGCTGCAATTCACACTTGCTGACAATGTTGATCTTCAATACCTGCAAACAACTCTCAAATCACTCTGGAGGGATCTACACTAACAGATTCGAACCCTGTTTGGATAGTGGGTGCATTCGGGAGAGCATCACACCTGAGAGGAGCCACTAGATTTCTCCAGTAAGCTCAAGGCAATGGCCTCAGGAATTATGTGGTTTCTCCACTGCTTCTGGAAATCCACTAAAACAGTCTTGCTGGTTTGAATTCTAGCTCCAAGAGCTCTGATACCAT
The DNA here is from genome assembly GCA_027924585.1 of Larix kaempferi. Lineage (NCBI taxonomy): Eukaryota > Viridiplantae > Streptophyta > Pinopsida > Pinales > Pinaceae > Larix > Larix kaempferi. Next base: position 1,335,102 of record BSBM01000655.1, on the reverse strand, counting down.
GTAAAATCTCAATCACAGCAGAACCTAGCTACTGTGGATTCCTCACCAGTGAAAAGATTGCACAACATTTGCAAGAATAGCATAAATCTGTAAATGAATGAAGAACAATACACATGAAATGGGTGAATAATGTAAATATTATTAACTCTCCAACCTCAAAATAGGTTAAGAACATCCATATATACAAATCCGGAAGAATTCGAATCCATCTGGAGTGTTCACACTGATCTAGCTTAGAAATAGCTCAAACCCCCCTATATTGACCAAAATGTCCCAAACCATCCCAAACTGGTTCGAAACTGTTGTGTGAATGCTGGGAATGACTGGACAGGCCCATGTGACCTCACACATGTGGAAAAACTGGTTGGTTAGAGGTTAGGTAGCTAGAATTGGCCAAAAATTGGACAAAGTTGGCAAGATTGTCCACAATCTAAGCAAGTGCGCCCTAGGTAGAAGAGAAGCATGCTGAATCCATTAATTGACCTGGGAAGGGCACTCTAGGCATGCTGAATGCATTAAATGCCCTGGGGAGCGCACCAAACGGCTAGTTTGACTCAGCACTTGTTCACATTACTAACTAGTTCAAGATAAATGACCATTTACCAACTAACCAAGTTAGGGATGTAATAATTAATCACTTGGGCACTAATTAACCATCAATTAATAAATGATTAATGTACATAGGTGTAATAATGTTCTAACAGTTTTTTTGGCATGGAGGTGTGGCAGAGTGCAGATGGAATCTTCCTTGGACAAGGGAAGTATGCAGTAGAGATCCTGAAGAGGTTTGGGATGATGAATTGCAAGGCCATGGCCACACCTATGGCATTGAATATGAAGCTTCTTTATGATGCTTCATCTGAGCCGGTTGATGTCTCTATGTATCGTCAGATGATTGGGTCCTTGATGTACCTGACGAACACGAGACCAGATATTTTCTTTGCAGTGAACACATTGAGCCAGTTCCTGACGGATCCGAGGAGTGTTCACCTCGTTGCTATAAAGCATGTTCTGAGGTACCTGAAGGGTACAGTGGATTATGGGCTCAAGTATGAAGCGAATAAAAAGTCTAACCTGCAGGGTTATGTTGATTCAGATTGCGCAGGTAGTGCTGCAGATAGGGATCAGGTGCGATCTCTTAGTTTAGCAGTCCTGCGTAGCACTGAGTACAGCTGAGGCAGAGTATGTTGCAGCCTGTTTAGCTAGACATGAGGCAGTATGCCTATGGAAGCTACTGTCTGAGTTCTTTGATCTCCCATTGGATGCTACTGGTATCTTTTGTGATAACTAGAGTTGTGCGAAGCTGTCCAAGAACCCAGTGTTTCATGATAGGTCGAAACACATAGAGATCAAATATCACTATATCAGGGATATGGTGCAGAGAGGAGCTGTGAAGCTCCTGTATATTGCGACGGACGAGCAGATTGCAGATGTGCTGACGAAGCCACTAGCCAGGGTGAAGTTCGAGTACTTCAGGGAGAGGCTTGGTGTTTTTCAGATTGATGACACTTCAAGGAAAAAGTGATGGACACATTTGCAGAAGCCATTCCAAGCATGTTGGAAGGAGGTTCCTTCACATGGCTGTGGATGTAAGCATGGGATGATGAGCATCAGGATGATGCTCCAGTTACTGCTCTATGTATGCATCATGTTGGATGATGGATATGATCAGTTGGATCATTTATATGTATATGTATGTACGCATCATGTTGGATGCTGGATATGATCAGTTGGATCATTTATATGTATGTATGCATCATGTTGGATGCTGGATATGATCAGTTGGATCATTTATATGTATATGTATTTACGCATCATGTTGGATGCTAGATATGATCAGTTGGATCATTTATATGTATGTACGCATCATGTTGGATGCTGGATATGATTAGTTGGATCATTTATATGTATGTATGCATCATGTTGGATGCTGGATATGATCAATTGGATCACTTGTATGTATTTTTGTATATGCATCATGTTGGATGCTTGGACCAGGTATCTGTATATGTATCAGGTGGATACATTGTATGATCAGGTGGATCATGTATGGTGATATGTATCATGTATTTGTATTTGTATCAGGTGGATACACTGTATGATCAGGTGGATCATGTATGATGATATGTATCAGGTAGATACTTGGTATGCATCAAGTAGATGCATTGTATGATCAGGATGATCATGGATGACGAGCTTCAGGATGTTGCTCTAGATGACATGCAGCAGGATGTTGCAGTGATGATGATTAGGATGATTATGTGTACATCAGGATGATGTATGGTGAGTATCAAGTTGATACTCTGTGGCCGTGGAACAGGTTGTGTAGATAAGCATGTAATGTGTGCCCTGGGAGATTTGCAGATAGTCTTTCGAGGTTTTTCCTATGGCATGTAATTTGTACCTTGGGATATCTGGAAAATGTTCTTTCGAGGTTTTGATTGGGAGGACATATAATTTGTGCCCTGGGAGATCTCCAGATAGTCTTTCGAGGTTTTGCCAATGGCATGTAATTTGTGCCCTGGGATATCTGGCAGATGCTCTTTCGAGGTTTTGTCCTATGCCATGTAACTTGTTCCCTAGGAGATCCGATAGGTTGAGCCGTGTGCTCGTAATCAGTCCTGGGATGATCTTTTGAGGTTTTTCCATGACCACATGTAATTTGTGCCCTGGGAGATCCGATAGGTTGAGCCTTGTGCTTGTAATCAGTCCTGGGATGCTCTTTCGAGGTTTTGTGGTGACCACATGTAATTTGTGCCCTGGGAGATCCAATAGGTTGAGCCTTGTGCTCATAATCAGTCCTGGGATTCTCTTTTGAGGTTTTGTGGTGGGGTCACATGTAATAAGTCTCGGAGATCTAGACAGGATGAAAAAGGCCTCAGATGCTCTTTAGGGTTCTTGCTAGTCAAGAGACTCTTTTAAGGTTTTGTGACGCACATAATAAGTCCTGAGATTTCCACAGTATGGCCAGTGATGATGAAGACCTGCAGGTGGTGGGCCTGCATCCAGTATGAAAAGGACTGGCTCTGTAGAACTTACTATGACGAGTAGATTCAGAGATTGATTGAGATAGCAGCAGCAGTGACGATGATCCAGAGAAGATGACTTGTGTTAGAAGACCTGTGTCTAGAAATACCTTCCTATTTAAGAGGGAGTGTTGATGCATATGTAACTTCGGAATGTATTTCACATATATGTATATTGTATTCCTATAGAGATGTTATTATTCCTCTATACGGAAGTGTTGTCATTTATATTGTAAGTGTCGTAGCTTATACTTGATGGGTTATTAGACCACCTTGTTGGGGTCGGCCCTGTATAAGTCATGTGGGTCAAAAGATTATTAGACCACCCTATTGGGGGTCGGCCATGTGGGTCAAAGGGTTATTAGACCACCCTAGTGGGGGTCGGCCCAGTCAGCATTATGTTAAGTGGTTAAGTTGAGGCCGACCTAGTTGAGTAAAGGTCAAGTCAAGTTAGTGTATAAATAGAGAGTGTGTCTCTCTCATTTTATACATTCTATTCTCTCACTCACACTTGGGAGAGTGGTGCACTTGTGGAGGAGGAGGCTCTGTTGATAGGAGAAGACTATCTCTTGTATTCTGGTTGTATCATTGCTCTATCTATCTCTGAGGAAGTTATTGGGGTTTTTCACCTTTATGGTTTTCCCCAAGTAAAATATGTGTCTCTTGTGTGCTTGCATTATTATGTCCATGATTGATACGCTGTAGATATGCTGTACATGTTGGTCTCTCGGTTAAGATCCTAGATCAAATTGAACTAAATTCTGAAAATTTAACATCTCATACCGTCCCATTGAGATACTGCTTAATTTCCTTCAATTCAGTAATATATTGAGCCTCAGACTTGGATCGTCTAAATTCAGCAATCAGCCCATCCCGAATCTCATCCAGTGACTTCTATGGGGCTCCCGTAGGGACTAGAATAAACTTCATGAACCAATCTAATGCACGACCTTGCAGAGTCGTGGCTAACTGTCCTTTCTTAGCATCGGCATCAGTGATATGTTTCATGGTCCAGACCGCTTCACACAAAAACCAATACTGTTCTGGGTTGTCTGTCGCACTTCTGTGGAACAACTGTAACTTAGCATCATCGCCCACCATTCTGGGCTTCCTTCCTCCTTTCGTTGTGCTACTATCAATTAACTTCTATGGAATTGACGAACTTGGTGGTGTCGAAGTGGTATTTCTTGTTGTTTGTGAGTCAGTGAGCGGAGGTGTGGGTACGTCGGTGCTAGGTGTTGGTCCTGCCTCTATCCTAGGCGTAGCCTAGTCATCCCTGTCATGACTATGAGGTCGCTTCATCCCGTGTGGTCTTCCTTCATTGATTTGCGGTCCGATCGCAGCAGGACCTTCTCCTATCCTCTGCCTCTTCTCCTGTCAAAACCTCGCTCCTCCTCTTGTAAGACCACTTTCTTCCTCAGCTTCACTCATAATATCCTCATGGTCTACACCCATCTAATCCTTACCGTTCCATGTACCATTCCCCAATAGTCGCGGTACCCACGACCTCTGCCCACCAGGCTATTTACTGATCAAGATGCATTTTCAATATACCCTTCTCGCAGATTAGCATCTTAATCGATAGTTGGAGCGACAGCATAAACCTTCCCCTTGGTCCGTGGAAGAAATATCTTTCAACTTCACTATGGGATTTCTGCATGTCAACCGCAAATTCAGTGATATATCCCTCCAAGATGCTATCGATCCAAACTTCGACAGCCCGCAATGCCTTGTTATCGACTTCTTGTAGCTCCTGAATCAATTTCGGGGTCCAAGTCGTCGGCTCACCACCCTGGAAATTCTTCTTTTGTAAGGTCAGCTTTGACAACCATTCATACAGAATGACCGACAATTCACAGAAAAACCATTCGTGCGGACCGTCATGAATATACCTTCCCAGCCAGTGATTTACTATTAGTCACGTGTTCTGGCTTTCTTCCTCAGCAAACTCCTGCAACTTTTGATCAAACCAGCTGTGTATCTCCGGCTTCGTCGGGTGCCACAACATGACCTCCTTTCACTCTGCACATGGTCCCGACAACAGAACCATTTGTTAACCAACACGACCTCAGTCGACAGGGGTTCGCCTCACTGTCGACACATACCGCAGTCTCCCTGGGCACCGGCTCAAGCAGGTTTGAGCCCGCCCAGCAATACCCGTAGAGCGGATGAGGTCTCACCCGAGGCGTCCAAGAAGGGCAGACAAAACCATGTTTCCTCCAAGGGAGGAGGAGAGTTGTGGCTACACAGACTAGCTCTATGGCAGTACTTAAACAGAAACTTTAAACATTCAACATGGAGTTATAACATATTACTAATCGCAGCATTTATCATCCCAGCAACAGTAAGCAAACATTGCATCAAGAAAATATAACAACATTCATATATTGCAACATTGCACAAAGATCGTACCAAAACATCATCATTATATTACTGTCACAGTCGTATACCAGAAGCAAAACATAGATCTCCATACACATACATCTCCTTATCTCTCTCCAACTCTCTATCTTCTTCTCTCCGCTTCCTTCTCTCTAACACGTACAACTCTCATCTATTTATAGGCTTCTGCCATTACAATGTTTGTCCACTTACTAATGACTTCCTAAATGACACTATGGACAAATGACCCAATATCTTAACTGACTCGGTCCAAATGACCCAATATTACATAACATGTGGTCCATGTGACCCAAAACCTGTCAACTGCGGTATACTTTAACACAAAATACTCATTCCGTGCCCTCATCCGATGTGTCGCAGCATCAGCATTACTGTGACATTTCCTCATCGAATTGCCCTCCAACAGTGAGTAAGGTTGCATGGGGACATGCAATTGTATAGTTGGGGGGATATGTTGGACGTTGGAATTTTCCCCTTTTCCTATATTTTCCATATCATTTCCCACTTCCTTTCCTTTTATTAATTCAGCCATATTGCCTATTTCCTCATGAAAACATCACCTCGGAGCAAGTATAATCTATTACCCAACTTTTTATATTAATGCATAGTTTACTTGTAAATTAGGGTGATGTTTCCTTGTTAAGGAATTTATTGATAGACTAATGAGGATGAATGTAGATATTGGACATTGATGCACTACCCTACTGAAACACGCACAAGGAAAGTCTCATAGTATGCTTTTACCTCTTCTTCAGACTCCTAAGACAGCTCAGCACAATCTGTTGACAAAAGGAGATCTTCTAGGATTGAAACAATACATTCATCCATCCACATGTCTTGCTATGTTAAGGGAAAACATTATGGCGCAAATTGTTGGTCAAGAAGATCACATTGGTCTCTATTTTTGTAACAATTTATTTTTTTCACGAACAACTTGAGAGTCAAGATTCTCAAGACTATTCAAAATAATGGGATATAGAATCTATTCTAGAAACAGGGTAGCTTTAAAGTTAGAAGCAGAGAATGTCTACGCTCAGTTGGTTAATTCCTGAATTCATTTTGTATGATTTGTTGTTTAGAGAATTGACAGTGTATATAGAAAACTAATTTCTTAATAAAAATTGACAATGTTTTGTTAATTTTTTGAGTGTCCATTTATTTTTAGTTTTTAAGGCGTCTCTGTTAGGAGGAAAGGGTCCACCTTCTTATAGAGCTCACCTAGTTTGATTAATTGTAGGATTTATTAACTCTTTTGGTATAATAAATTGTTGATACAGTCTTTATTTGTAGATTAGGTGAGTGGTGTGTTGATTGGATCCATTAGTCTCCTATATCATTAATACATTGATGAAACAGTTAGTTGATCTAAGTGTGTGAATCTCGCATTGTTGAAACAGATTATTACTTGGCATGTGTGATTTCTCTTGAGGTATGCAATTGATTTCTTGATAAGAAGTACTAAAACAGACTTACTTTCTTGCTGGATTGATATCACATGTTGAATTTGTTATTATTATTTACTACTGAAACAGATCTATGACAATGTGTGGTTGTAGTGCATGATTAGATAAAATTGAGAATCTTGGAACTTGGATATTGTGTTAGCTGCATGTAATAGATATTTAATTCGTTCCTGAGTGGTGATTTTATTTAATCTTCATTTTTGCAGAAGTAATATATGATTTAACTTCTTGCAAAATTAATATAGGATTCAACTTCTTGCAAAAGTAATATAGGATTTAACTTCTTGCAAAAATACCTCAAATGTGTTACCTGTATGGTTGTTTTAGATTTCCATTATGATTGGAGTGATTGCTTTCTTTTGCAATGAGTAATCTATTTTTAAAGTAACAGTAATTTTTTTTTAAGATTGAATTAGCAGTTGAAATTAAGATAATTCAGTGAGAAAGAAGTTATATAACAGTTTCAACAATTAGGTTGTTTCATTAAACATTGGTTGAATTGGGTGATTGCATGAGAATTAGTGTCATAAGCTTAATTTTTATGCATAGAATTTGCTTGATTACCTTTGAAATAACCAGACTTCCCTGGGTTGACAATTAATGTATTGAGAACTTTAGTTTCCTAATTGATTGGACAATTAAATCCACCAACATGGATCTTGCAGTAATTTCATCAAACTACTCCAATCAAATGGAGGACCCTTCTTGGGTCTCACAGTTAACTATTGCGTTGAAAACCACTAGTGATAGTTCAATATAATTAGAAGTCAGTACAAAATATATAGTAGGAAGTTGAAAGGGTTATCGCTTATAGAGATGAATAAATGTATTTCCTTCATAATCATAGATAATGTTTGATCATAGAAATTAAGAAGTGAAAAAAGGTCACAATAATAAAATCTAGAGGAACTTACTAACAACAAATTAGTGATCAACAAATAAACAACTAAAAATCCTACTAAAACACTAAAGTCGTTAGATGTAAAAATCTATACCTTTGACAAGGGAACCAATACATGTATGATTTACATAAAGAATAAAAATATGCTTATACTGGAAATTTATTAACATTTAAATCACCATAAGTATCAAAAGATGAAGGTTCCAAAAGCATGACACATGATACCAAGATGTCTTATCATCATCCTAATTACACAAGTCATTAATGAACTAACCGAAGATAAAATCAATATTCAAAGCTAAGTCAAGATCCTACTATATTTAATAAAAGTTCAAGTGTGGAATCTTACCATTTTCCAAATCATTGAAGTTGTTGTCACACAGCTTTGCAAAAAAATGAACTAGGTTGGTGATCTGACCTATTTATAGTGGAACAATATTCTAAATTATTCACAATTCGTATTATCTTGTATCATCAACTATCAAATATAAAATAATATAGGATCAAGAGAAATCATTTTGAGCAAGAACATGAATGTTGGGTTTGAGTAGCCTAGTCATTACACAATCACACAAAATCTGCACAACATAAGAACAAAAATGTACCGAAAAACCTCAAATTGTATTGATATATTGATCTATAATCTCTCATGATACAATAAAGTATAATGAGGTCCCTTATATAAGAATAGGTGAGCATAACAACTAGTTTTTCATAATAGGAAAGTTTGTTCAACCATCACCATAACTATCTCTATAATATCTTCCATGAATATCTCCATAAATCACTCAAGTGATCTTCATTAGATCAACATCCCTAGCATTTATTTTTGTCCTCATCTTTGAATTATACATATATTTTTTTCATTATACTTAATTTCACATATTGTAATGTCACCATTGAATTGTCACAATTATGAGTTATTCCTTCAAAGAGTTAAGTCTTTTTTATAAATATGCTTTCAAGATAAAGCATTTCTAAAGGGGGAGGAAATGCAAGACATAATTATATATAAATAAATAATAAGTAATAAATATTATTATTATTATTATTTAATGAAGTGTCACATCATAATGAAGGTACATGGCCATTCATCCATGGTGACCAATCAATGCATATATAAGTAGACCATCCCATGGAATTGTAATAATCCTATCATATACAATCATCTATTCATTACTCAATTATCATATTTTTCCCTTTCTAGATTTTAACATGTTATCCTTCTTAAATGAACTTTGTCTTGTTTTTCTACTTCTCCTTGTTAGAAAAACAGGATCACAAAACAATAGCATAAAATAAGATGCAGAAATAAACACATAAATACAATACAAGAGAGACACCACTATACGTGGTTCACCCAATATGGGCTACGTCCACGACACAATTGTCATCCCTTTTATTATACCATCTAAAAAATGAAGGGATACAACCTGCATCACACCCAATGGAATTTCATCTTCACTCTCTCACATAATCATAGAGATATTGTTCACAATACTGCAATAAAATACACAACCGTATTACAATGCCTTCCTTTTAAAGAGGAATTATCATGGGAAAATACCACGGGCTACCCAATACCATTGTCCAAAAACAACCCACAAAATTTATTTGTGGGGCTTCACCCCTGAACCCCCAATGGGGGCCCGTTGGCCCCTGAAATCCCCAACTGGGGGGATGGTCCCCCCCAAACCCCTGCAGGGGTGCTAAGCCCCCCTGCTAGGACAAGTGTATATTCCACCTACACAACATATAAAATTGGGGTACAAACACAGCTGAACAACAAGAGCTCTGAATCAAGAAGATAATCAGGCTCCACAAACAACAACCTCCCACTTGGAGACTGATCACAGGAACTCCACTGCTACTGCATCATTTGAACTATGTTCCAAAACTTGGACCTGGAAAATTTCTCATCTTCACCTTCATGCTTGAAGGCCAATTGAAACTAAGCAAGAACTCATTTTCTCTCTGGTTACCACCTTTGTCAACATGTCTGTGGGATTATGTCTAGTATGTATATTTTCCAGGTTCAATAGTTCATCTTCCAAAGCATATCGTATAAAATGGTACTTGAGATATATATGTTTAGTATTAGAATGGAAGGCTGAGTTCTTTTCTATATGAATGACACTCTAGTTGTCACCTGTACAACCTACTATTCTCCTGATTCTTAGTTAATTTCTCAATGAACCTCTATAGCCAAATCATCTCTTTATGAGCATCTATAGCAGCAACATACTCTACTTCCGTTGTTGAAAGTGCAACAACCTTGTGCAGTTTTGAAATCTGACTTACTATTGTTCGACCACGGTAAAGAGATACCTTGTGGTGATTCTCCTGCTATCTTTATCACCTACCATATCTGCATCGACATATCCCTATAGAATAGTGTTTGAACCTCCAAAACATAATGCATGAGTAATAGTACCTCTCAAATACCTAAGAATCCACTTTACTGCCTTCTAATGTTATTTACATGTATTGTTCAATACCTGCTCACAACTCCCACTGGATGTGCAATATATGGTCTTGTACACACCATTGTGTACATCAAACTGCCAAATGCTAATGAATAAGGGACTTTGGACATGTATTATATTTCCTCCTGTGTCTTGGGACACTTATCCTTAATTAGTTTGAAATGGCTGGCCAAAGGTGTACTAATTGGTTTTGCATCATGCATTCTAAACCTCTCTAGCACATTTCTATGTACTCACCCTAAGACAATGTCAATTTTCAATTTTTCATGTCTCTTGTTATTCTCATACCAAGGTTTTTCTTTGCAGCACCCAAATCCTTCATTGCAAATGAAAAAGCTAATTTCCTTTTGAACAAATTTATATCTTGCATGTTAGACTCTACAACAAGCACGTCATCCACATACAATAACAATATAAGATATCTTCCATTATCTAGTCTCTTGAAATAAACACAGCGGTCAAATGACATCTACTATAACCTTGTTATTTCATAAACTTGTCAAATTTCAAATACCACTACCTTAGAGCTTGCTTCAGGCCATACAAGCTCTTCTTCAACCTGCATACTAAATTCGTATTGACCATACATTGCTTCCTAAGGAGGGAGGACTGATCCAGATGGATATAGGTAGCCACCCACCTATTACACTGGCTCAAAACAATTTTATATTTTGACATTTTTCTAGTAATTTTTCTACAGTTTTTCGGGTCCTGAACTTCTGGGGTCATTTTGAGGCCCTAAAAGACGTTTTTTGGAGATTCAGGGGGGGAAATGGTTTCCAATGACATACATTGGCCCCCAGTAGAAATTTGTAAATCTTGGATATACTTTTCCAACAGACTATCGATCCCCCAAATGGAGATCGTATGCAAAAGTTAAGACCCTGGGAAGTTGACTGTTCAACTAACCAACTTGGGTCCACAAACTTTATGAAGGTTCATCTTCTAGGGTTAGGATTTTGGATGTTTAGGTTTCTTTCCCTCATACTTATGATAAACAGGCTCTTTCAGCCTCCTCTTGTATTCATCTTGTCATGATATAGTGTAGTTGCCACATCTCTTCTTAGAGATATAGCTGCTACCATTCTCGTTGCTTTAATTTTACAGTTTGTTCTGTTTCATTCATTTAATAGAATTTGAGTTTACTGTATCATTGTATATCTTGCCATATATCTGTGTATGTGAATATATTTATGCTCTTTCATTTCTTTCTCACATAAATATGGATCAGTTATCCACATACAATAACAATATAATATATCTTCCATTATCTAGTATCTTGAAATAAACACAATGGTCAGAATGACATCTACTATAACCTTTTTATGTCATAAACTTGTCAAATTTCAAATACCACTACCTTGGATCTTACTTCAGGCCATACAAGCTCTTCTTCAACCTGCATACTAAATTCTTCTTCCCTTTGACCTCATACCCCTATGGTTACTGCATATGAATATATTCCTCCAAATCCCCATGGAGAAAGATTGCTTTTACATCTAACTGTTCAAGATGCAAATCTTATACCACCACTGGACTTAAAATAGTCCTAATTGAAGTCATTTTAATGATGGGAGAACATATTTCATCAAATTATATACCTTTCATTTGCGGAAACCCCTTTACAACAAGTATCGCCCTGTACCTCTTGTTGCCTCCATCTTCTTCCTTCAAACTGTAAACCCATTTATTTTGCAATGCTCTTTTACTTGCAGGAAACTGAACCAAATCCCATGTTTGGTTTCTTACCAAGGAGTCCATCTCCTCATTCATGTCTTGCTCCTACTTCTTTCTAGTTTCCACGTACATTGCTTCTTCATAACATTCTGGTTCACTAGAATCAATCATCAATAACTAATATAGTGAAGGAGAGTATCGTTCAAGGGGTCTACTTAACCTGGTATATCTTCTAAGACTTGCAAGAGTTTGAGGTACACGTTGTTGTTCTTCATTTTATGGCACCTTTGGAGTTTCATTTTCTTTGATTTTATCAAGCACCGTGTATTCCGTGTTTTCATTTTTCCATTTATTTCCTTGCAACTAGTAATCTTTGTACATGACCTTTTCATTGAATACCACATCTCTACTCCTAATGATTTTTTTTATTTTCATAATCCCATAAGCGATAACCAAAATCATCATCCCTGTATCCAATAATTGTACACTTCTTGGATTGAGCCTTCTATTTTATTTATCAATATGGACAAATGCTTCAGAACCAAAAGTTCTCGTAAATCGGTAGTTTACCTTTTTACCTGTTAATGCCTCATATGGAATGCCACCATCCAAGGAGCTTGAAGGCTCTCTATTTATTAATTAAACAGCAATATCTACAACATCTGTCCAAAATTGTAAGGGAAACCCTGCATGCAGTCTCATACACCTTGCACGCTCCATGATTGTCCTGTTCATCCTTTCTGACACACCATTTTCTTGTGGTGTTCCTAAAAATGTCTACTCTGTATTAATCCCATGGTATGAACATTAACTATCAAACTCATTGTCATAGTATTCACCTCCATTATCAGATCTCAGACACTTTAACCTTTTTCCTGTCTCATTCTCTACCAAAGCTTTTAATTTCTTAAAAGTGGAAAAACATTAGATTTATGTCGAATGCAATAAACCCAAATTTTTCTAGTTGCATCATCAATAAAAGTAACATAATAATGAGATCCCCAAGAGATTGTACGTGATCCAGTCCCCATACAGCTGTATGCACAAGCTCTAAATTTTCACTCCTCTTTTTCTTCCCAACCCTAAGAAATATGACTCCCTTTTATTTTCCATAAACATAGTTCTCACAGAATTCCAAACTAACCTGCTTCAAATCTGGCAGTAGCTTCCTTGAATGGAGAATCTGCATCCCCTTCTCATTCATGTGGCCAAGCCTATGATTCCATAATGTTGTATATGTTCCTATGGAATCTAAAGAGATATAATAGTCGGCATTATTAGGACATAAATACAACGTACCTATCTTGTCTCCTTTTGTTATCACCAATGATCCTTTAGTGATCTTCCACCACGTTTCTCCAAATGTAGATAAACAACTAGCATCTCCCAACTACCCTGTTGAGATTAGATTTATTTTCATAGTAGGAATATGCCTTACATCTTTCAACAACCATTCATTTCCATTCTTTAACTTTATTCGTACCTTACCCATTCCAACAATTTTACATGGCTCACCATCACCCAATAAAACATGTCCAAAATCACCTTGAACATAATCATGAAAATATTTCCTATGGGGTGTAACATGACATAAATCCCCTGAATCTACTACCCAATAATCACTAGTATTATCTAATGCAAGAATCAAAGCATCTTTTAACACATATCCTGCTTCATTTACTTCTTGATTAGTCTCCTATTGTCCATCTCCTTTCTTCTTTAGAGATCTACACTCTTTCTTTAGATGTCCTTTCTTCCCACAGTTCTAGCACTCTATCTTTCCTATTCTTGACTTGGATCTTTCCTTCCTATACTTCCCACGATTACCTAGGCTCTTTCCTCTCTCCCTTTGTCTTCCCTTGCTTTCCATGGCCAGCGCATTACCTATTGTCTCACATGTTCTTTTCCTTCGCATTTCCTCACTGAGAATAACACCAACAACATCATCAAATTTCATATTGTTTGAACTAGATACAGAGTTACATACAACCATGACCAAGTCATTCCAAATTTCTAGAAATGAGCACAAGATTAGAAGATCCCTAACCTCATCATTGAAGTTCACTCCTACAAAAATTAGTTTATTAGTAACCATATTAAATTCATTTAAATGGTCGACAATATATCCACCTTCTGACATCTTCATATTAAATAAACACTTCACTATAAATACCTTGTTGTAGGTTGAGGGTTTTTCATATAGTTTAGCCAATGCGTTCATCAGATCCTCCATTGTCTTTTCTTTTGAAATATTGAAAGCCACCAATGAAGTCAGGCACAACTATATTGTTCCTAATGCCTTTCTATCAAGAACCTCCCATTCTTTTCCATTCATAGACGTCGTCTTACTTCCTTTTCCGCCCAATGGTAGGAATAGATCCTTCTAATATAGATAGGCCTCCATCTACATCTTCCATAGTTGGATGTTTTGGCCATTAAATTTATTGACCCTAAACTTTCCTTCTTCTGCCATTGCTCGCACTCAAACCAAGAGCCTTTCTTTTCTGCGAGTTTATGCGCCAAATAGGTCTTTGGATCTGATACCAATTGTTAGAAAAATAGGATCATGGAACAATAGCATAAAATAAGATGCAGAAATAAAACACATAAACACAATACAAGAGAGACACCAATATACATAGTTCACCCAATATGGGCTACGTCCACGGACAAATTACCAGTCTTATTATATCGTCCAACAAATGAAGGGATACAACCTACAGCACACACACTACAATTTCCTCTTCACTCTCTCATTATCTCTCTCACGCAATCACAAAGATATTTTTCACAATAGTACAATACAATACACAGTCGTATTATGATGCCTTCCTTTTAAAGTGGGATTACCATGGGCTCATAAACCATTGGAAAAAAACAACCCAAAAAAAATCTTTCAAGGGTTTCACCCCCAAGCCTCCTTTCTCGAGGGGGATGGGCCCCCCAAACCCCCCGCAGGAGGGCTAAGCCTCCCTGCTGGGATGAGTGTACATTCCACTCAGACAATATATAAAACTGGGGTACAAACATGGTTGAACAACAAGATCTCGGAATCAAGAAGATAATTAGGATCCACAACTAACACTCCTAACGTTATATCTTTTTTGGACGATGATTCTTATTCTTTATATTATGAGCATGTAGTGGAGAATCTAGTTTATCATTCACCTACATTTCACTCTAATTATCATACACATCTAAATGCTCCACGTCCAAAATGTGTCTAGAATAAAAGGTAAGCTACTAATACTCCAACTAGTGATCCCATTGATCCACACAGGACTCGATCTTATTTTTGTCAAGTTGTTTAGCTCCTATGGCTCAACACATAGAGATTCAATATCCCAAGCCTTATAGAGAATCAAGTGGTTTTCTTGAATGGGAAGAAGCAAATGAATGAAGGAATTCACTCCTTACCAAAAAATGACACTTGAGATCTTGTTCCTCTCCCTGAAGGTCACAAGATTGGTCATTGCAAGTGAGTAGGCATAACCAAGTTATTAACAGATGGAAGCATGAAAATTTTTAAAGTCTACATTTTTTCCAAATGTTTCTCTTAAGGAGAAGGTATTCCCAGGTTTCAAATATGGATTCAAACGAGCTTGTTCTTTTACTTCCCTCTTCTCAAGGGAATATACATCATATGGACATGAAAACACCTTTCTACATGGGAATTTGAATGAGTAAATCTACATGGAACAACCTCTAGGTTTTTCTTAGGATGACACCTCCCTTAGTTGTTTTACTATCACTTTATGGTCTCAAGCAAGATCCACAATATTGGTATGAAAATATGGGAAATTTCCTTTGTTGGTGGTGTAGTCTCTTGCTTCATGTTGCATCCCCATAGGATTCATTAGAAGGCATCTAAGCGAATCCTTTAGTATATCAAAGGATACTTATTAGTTTGACATCAAGTATACTAGAGGGGATTTTTCTTCCTTAGTGAGATTTACAAATTCATATTGGGTAGGTGATGTTGATGATTGGAAGTATACTTCTAGTTACATTTTGTGAGGAACCTCCACCAATTAATTAATGAAAATGCATGATATATCAGAAATAACAAAACACATGAGAGATTTATTGATCGCGGGCCACTTCGAGGGGGAAACCTCCTTTGAGCAAGCTCAATACAAATAATTCATGGATTCCTTCATTGTCCTCAACACATACTTATATACTAAGTCTATGTGTCCAATACTATGGATCAATAACATGGAACATATAATACTACGGGATGACTTACAATTCATATGCGTCCAATACTATGGGATAATGTAAACTATGGATCAATACCATGGAACATATAATACTACGGGACGACTTACAAAGCATATGCGTCCAACAGCAATATACTAAAAAAGTAAATAGAAGGGTTGACACGGATTATTAACATCCCCTCCCCCTTAGAAAAAGCTTTGTCCTCAAAGCTTTAGATGTGGAAATTGTTGTGGAATATATTAAATTTTGAGCATTAATTCAAGATACTCTAGGATCTTTGCTGAGAGAATAACATGTACAGTATATCAATGCATATCAATCATAGAAAGCATGCCAATCATCACAAGAAGCAAACATAAGAGACAATAGACACACAGAGTTTCCGTGGGGAAAACCCTAAGGTGAAAAACCACACAAGTTCCTCATAGATAGATAGAGCAATGATACAACCAAAGTACAACCCAAGTACACAGAGATAGACTCCTCCTGATAGTTGATCCTCCTCCTCACATGTGCACCACTTTCCGAGTGAAGGAAGAGTGAGTTCTAAAGTGATCCAAATAGAGATCGGGACATCTCTATTTATACTTGTCCTGACTGCCCAATAAACTTATGGGGCCAACTTGTCTAAATTAGCACAATAACCTCATGTTACATTAATCCGGGCCGACCCCTTACAAGGTGGTCTAATAACCCATCGGCAAGTTAACACACTTGCGACACTTGTCAATACAAATGACGACACTTCCGTATAGAGGAATAATACATCTCTATAGGAGTACAATAAATATATATATATGAAATACATTCCGAAGTTACATATACATCAACACTCCCTCTTAACTAGGAAGGTATTTCTTGACACAGATCTGCTAGCACAAGTCTTCTTCTCTGGATCCTCATCAGTGAATCATCATCCTCAAATCATCGTCATCGTCACTGCTGCTGCTATCTCAATCAATCTCTGAATATACTCGTGATAGGAAGTTCTACAGATCCAATCCTTTTTCATACTGGATGTAGGCCCACCACCTCCAGGTCTTCATCATCACTGGCCATACTGTGGAATCCTCAAGACTTATTACGTGTGTCACAAAACCTGGCTGCAACATCCCAGGCTATTACGAGCACACAGCTCTACCTGTCGGATCTCCCAAGAGCACATTACATGTGACCCATCACAAAACCTGGATGAAGCATCACAGGCTGTTACGAGCACATAGCTCTACCTATCGGATCTTCCAGGAGCACATTACATGTGATCTCACCACAAAACCTAGCTGAAGCATCCCAGGCTGTTACGAGCACACAGGTCTACCTGTCGTATCTCCCAGGAGCACATTACATGTGGTCCACCACAAAACCTGGCTGAAGCATCCCAGGTTATTACGAGCACATAGCTCTACCTGTCAGATCTCCCAGGAGCATATTACATGTGGTCATGGAAATGCCTTGAAAGAGCATCTAAGGCCTTTTTCATCCTCTCTAGATCTCCCAGGTCCACTTACATGCCATATGTCAATGCCTCGAAAGAGCATCTGAGGCCTTTTTCATCATGTCCAGATCTCCCAGGTCTACTTACATGTCCTCCCAGAGCAATGCCTCGAAAGAGCATCTGAGGCATTTTTCATCCTGTCCAGATCTCCTAGTTCTACTTACATGCTCATCTGCACAACCTGTCCACGGCCACCGAGTATCAACCTGGTACTCTCCATACATCATCCTGATGTACACATGATCATCCTGATCATCATCATTGCATTGTCCCGATGCATGTCATCTGGAGAAACTCGTCATCCACGATCATCTTGATCATACAATGTTTCTACCTGATGCATACCAAGTATCTACTTGATACATATCACCATACAGAGTGTATCCACCTGATACATACATAGATACATGATCCACACAATGGATCTACCTCATACATATCAACATACATGATCTACCTGATCATACAACGTATCCACCTGATATATATACAAGTACATGGTCCAAGCATCCAACATGATGCATACATACATAATGATCCAACTGATCATATCCAGCATCCAACATGATGCATACATACATAAATGATCCAACTGATCATACAGAGTAGAAACTAGAACATCATCCTGATGCTCATCATCCAGCGCTTACATCCACGGCCATGTGGAGGATCCCCCTTCCACCATGTTAGGAATGGCTACAGCAAATGTCTCCATCACTTCTTCCTTGAAGTGTCGTCGATCTGAAGAACACCAAGCCTCTCTCTGAAGTACTCGAACTTCACTCTGGCTAGTGGCTTCCTCAACACATCTACAATATGCTCGTCCGTCGCAACATATAGGAGCTTTACTGCTCCTCTCTGCACCATATCCCTAATATAGTGATATTTGATCTCTATGTGTTTCGACCTGTCGTGGAACACCGGGTTCTCAGACAGCTTCACACAACTCTGGTTGTCACAAAATATACCAGTAGCCTCCAACGGTAGATCAAATAAATCAGACATTAGCCTCCTTAGCCATAATGCCTCACAACTAGCCAAACAGGCTGCAACATACTCTACCTCGGTTGTACTCAATGCTACGCAGGACTGCTTCCTGCTAAACCAAGAGATCACACCCGATCCCATACTGAAGCAGCACCCAGAAGTGCTCTTCCTATATGCAGCACTTCCTTCCCAATCTGAATCAACATAAACCTGTAGGTTAAACTTTTGATTTGCATCATACTTGAGCCCATAATCAACTGTACCCTTCAGGTACCTATGAATATGTTTTACAGCAACCAGGTGAACACTCCTCGGATCCGTCAGGAACTGGCTCAATGTGTTCACCACAAAGAAAATATTTGGTCTCGTGTTCGTCAGGTACATCAAGGACCCAATCATCTGACGATACATAGTGACATCAACCGGCTCAGATGAAGCATCACACAGAAGCTTCAGGTTCGATGCCATAGGTGTGGCCATGGCCTTGCAGTCCATCATCCCGAACCTCTTCAGGATCTCTACTGCATACTTCCCTTGTCCAAGGAAGATTCCATCTGCACTTTGCCACACCTCCATACCTAGAAAATAGTGCATCATCCCCAAGTCCTTCATCTTGAACTCGGCAGCAAGCTTCCTCTTTGTATTAGCAATCAATCTATCATCTCTTGTTACAAACAGGTCATCCACATACAGGAGTGGTATCACAGGATTTCCTTCCTCAACCTTGTAGTAAAGGTTGGAATCTGCTTTACTCTTGGTAAAGCCCAAACTAGATAGGAAACTGTCCATCCTGCCATACCAAGTCCTAGGAGCTTGCTTCAAGCCATACAAGGATTTCTTCAATCTGCACACATATGACTCCCTATCATGTGTTTCAAAACCGAGTGGCTGCTCCACATACACTTCCTCTTCAACTACACCATTCAAGAAAGCAGTCTTGACATCCATCTGGTGTATCTTCCATTTCATCACTGCATCCAGAGCAAGTACTGATCTGACGGAAGTGTACCTGGCTATAGGAGCAAAAGTTTCTTTATAATCTATTCCCTCTTTCTGAGAGAAGCCACGAGCTACGAATCTTGCCTTGTATTTCTCTATGCTGCCATCTGCAGCATGCTTGATCTTGTAGATCCATTTGGAAGTCACAACAGACTTCCCTTCAGGTCTTGGGACAACATCCCAAACATCATTCTTCATTATTGGTTGGTATTCTTCGACCATGGAATCCTTCCATTCTTTCTTTTCCGCTGCTTCTTCATAATCAGAAGGTTCTTTGTTCATGATATCACAGAGTAAGGCGACATAGCTGGTATGTGATCTAGTTCTCTTCTTTGCTCTGTGTTCTTCTTCTAGAATGCCATATCTTTATGTATCTTGAATGAGCTCTCTATCCCATTCAGGTCTTTTCTTGTGAAAGTTATTCTCACGGGGTGGATCTACAGGTTCTTACGGATCTTCAATTTCACGATCAACATCTGGAATTGCTTTAGTCATAGTAGTGTCTTGAAATCTAGTTTCCTTAAGTTCTTCATGATCTTCAACATGTGTCTTCCTTGATTTGATGAATGTTGAGTTTTCATCAAATGGCACATCCCTGCTGACATCAATCTTCTTGAACCCTGGAAAGTATATTCTATAAGCCTTCGAGCTTTCACTGTAACCCACAAAGATACCCTTTCTTTCCTGAAGGATCTAGCTTGGTCCTCTTTTCCTTTGGAACATGAGTGTATACTGGACAACCAAATATTCTGAGATGGCTGACTTCAGGTTTCTTACCAGAGAAGACCTCTTCTGGTGTTTTGTTGTCCAATATCTTATGGGGTGTTATGTTCTACACATATACAGTTGTCCTAGCTGCTTCTGCCCATAGATGCATAGGTAGATCCTGGTCATGCAGCATTGCCCTTGCTGCTTCCATGATTGTTCGATTCTTTCTTTCTGCGACTCCATTTTGTTGTGGATTGTAAGGAGCAGTCAACTCCCTCTTAATCCCTGGATCACTGCATAGCTTCTTGAAGTCACCTGAAGTGAATTTTCCACCATTGTCGGATCTGAATGTTCTGATCTTCTTATCAGTTTGGTTCTCCATCAAGGTTTTGAATTCCTTGAACTTATCAAACACTTCATCTTTGTTCTTCAAGAAGTAAACCCAAGTCTTCCTGGAGAAGTCATCAATGAAAGAGACATAGTAAACATACCCACTCAGAGAATTGGATGACATCAAACCGCATACATCCGAGTGAATGATTTCCAAGATTCCTTTAGCTTTGCTTTCACTGCTTGGAAATTATTTCTTTATGTTCTTTCCTTTTGCACATCCTTTGCAAACACCTTCATGCTTTGTCTTGATTTCAGGAAGACCCTCTACAGCCTTGCTTGCAATTGGGAGTGCCCTATAGTGCATATGAGCAAGTCTTCTATGCCAAAGTTCACTTGGCTCCATGGAATCATGCACCATGGCATGTTCAGGTTGTTTCTTCAATTTATACAATCCTCCCTCTTGCTCTCCAATCACCACTGCATCATCTATGGTCTTTCCCTTTGGCCACATTAGAACTTGGCCATCCACAAATGCAACCCTCATACCTTTTGCATCCAATGCGGATATGGAGAGTAGGTTCTTCTTGAACCTAGGTACATAACGAAATTCTTTCATCTTCAAAGACTTTCCAGAATCTAAGTTGTAGGAGGCTTCCCCACTTCCTTTGATAGGGTATTGATAATCATCCCCAAGTTTCACCTTATCGGGTGATTCATGTTTAGATAGATTTACAAAAGATTC
The DNA here is from genome assembly GCA_027924585.1 of Larix kaempferi. Lineage (NCBI taxonomy): Eukaryota > Viridiplantae > Streptophyta > Pinopsida > Pinales > Pinaceae > Larix > Larix kaempferi. Next base: position 1,313,658 of record BSBM01000655.1, on the reverse strand, counting down.
TTTAAACCCAGTCATGTGTTTGGAAGCCCCACTGTCAATAAGCCAATCATTACAACTATGAGAAATAGTACCTGTGAGAGTAGAGATTAGAACATACTCTTCTTCGCTTGATGAGTCATCATCATCACTTTCTTCTCTAGCCTTCTTATCGGGAGGTTCATCATCCTTGGCAGCATGAGCATGGTACCTTCTTTTGTTGCCCTTCTTCTTGTTGTTGAAGTTGTTGTTGTCCTTCTTGTTCTTGGGGCAATTTATGGCAATATGTCCCTTTTCATTACAAGTGAATCATATTCTCCTTTCTTTATGGTGATGCGAAGATTTCCTGAAGTGAGATGGCTCTCTCTTGGACTTCCCTTTCTTGGTGTGAGCTGTGAGGGCTTGATCTTCATTCCACATCTTTTCATCTCATGCCACAAGCCTTGCTTCTTCTTGTGAACATTCTTCTCGTAGTATGTTGAAGGATACCAACTTCTTTCTTGCACAGATTCCTTGGATAAAGGAGTCCGATGACCTGAGTAGGCCATTCAGAGTGGTCATGACAACTTCACCATTCTCCACCATTTCATCCACTGCTTCTATTTGTTCCTTGATCTGAGAGACCCTAGAAAAATAAGATTGAATGGATTCTCCATTCTGAAGTTTTACCCCTTTCAATTGGTTCTGCAGAGTCATCTTCTGATTTATGTTCTTCCCTTCAAATAGCTTGGATAGGGAGCCAAACATCTCTTTGGGTGTCTTCAGAGATGAAACATGGGGGATGAGATGGTCCTTGATAGAATCAGCAATGATTCTCTTTTCCTTGACCAAGTTCTTCTTGTGGAGGGCTTTAGCCTCTTCTCCCTCTGGGGCAAGGACCTCTTCCCTTATATATGAGTCCAACTCATTCTCTTCCAGGATTAACCCAATCCTATACTTCCAGGCTCGGAAGTTATCAGCCCCTTCAAGATTGTCCTCAAGCTTGGTGTGGTGAGACATCTTTAAAGAGTACTTCAAATGGAAATAGAAAATATTTAGGTCTTGCCACTTAATTTGTTGAAACTGGATCTGGTCCCGGATTAGGGTTTGTCAGAGAAACCCTAAAAATTCAAAATGTGAATTTCAACTTTATGAAAGGATAGAAAGATGCGCCTTGATGAGTTGATCATCCTGGTGCATTCAGAATTTGAGATGTGCAAAGCTTCACCCTTTAGAATTGCCTTTTAGTCTTCCCGGGTTCACTAGGGAGGACCCTGAATTAGGGTTTGAGTTTCCCGGAGATTTACCCAGCCAAAAATATCGATCCAAAGCTCTAAACTTCGATTTTTCCAAGGGGCTTGTAGCTATGTCTTCAGATTTTAGAAATTCCTATTTTTGTGGAAACCCTAATTTTTAGGGCCAAAACTGAAAGTGCTTAGAATTGAATTCTGATTGGACAGATAGATTCACCTTGCTGAGGAGAGTCAATCTATCATATTGTTTTTCCAAAATCTGTGGAGAGAAACCCAATAAAAAATAAACCCTGGTTTCCATCACTGCACAATGTCTTCTTCTCAGGTTAGCTCTGATACCATGTTAAATATTGAGCATTAATTCAAGATACTCTAGGATATTTGCTGAGAGAATAACATGTACCGTATATCAATCATAGAAAGCATATCAATCATCACAAGAAGCAAACATAAGAGACAATAAACACACAGAGTTTTCGTGGGGAAAACCCTAAGGTGAAAAACCCCACAACTTCCTCAGAGATAGATAGAGCAATGATGCAACCAAAGTACAACCCAAGTACACAGAGATAGAATCCTCCTAGCAGCTGATCCTCCTCCTCACATGTGTGCCACTTTCCGAGTGAAGGAAGAGTGAGTTCTAAAGTGATCCAAATAGAGATAGGGAGATCTCTATTTATACTTGTCCTGACTGCCCAATAAACTTATGGGGCCGACTTGTCTAGCTTAGCACAATAACCTCATGTTACATTAATCCGGGCCAACCCCTTACAAGGTGGTCTAATAACCCATCGGCAATTTAACACACTTGTGACACTTCTCAATACAAATTACGACACTTCCGTATAGAGGAATAATACATCTCTATAGGAGTACAATAAATATATATATATGAAATACATTCTTGAAGTTGCATATACATCAACAGAATCTGAGGGAGTGGTTCCCATGTAGCACCCTCTGGTTGCATTCCCTGCCACTGAATTAATACCTCTGTGATAGATCGAGAGCGAATTTGATGAGTGCGCCTATTGAGGATGGCCTCCTGCTCCAAAAGGATGGATCCTTCATTATCCAGTTCTAGTAAAATAGTTTTTCCTCCAATCTTCTAAGGAACCTTATATGGTCCAGAGAACTTTGGAGCGAGCTTATGACGCCCTTTGATTTTCAAGGAGGATTTCTGTAAGGCTGTGGATGAAGAAAAACCATATCACCTGCTTGACAAGTGCGCTCACAACGGTGCTGATCGGATTGTTGTTTCATTCTGTTTCTTGCCATGTGAAGATTGTCCTGCAAAATGCAAAGAATCTGATCGCAGTTTCGAAGAACTATGCCAACAACCTGAACTGGTGAATTGTTGGGGGTGTATGGAAGAAGAACTGGCGGTTCTTGACCATAGACTACTTCATATGGAGTCATTTTAGATGCAGCTTGGTAGGAGCTATTGTACCACCATTCAGCAAGAGGGAGCCACTTTTCCCACTGACGTTGTTGTTCGGAGTTGAAGCAACGAAGATAAGTTTCCAAACATTTATTGATAATTTCAGTCTGACCATATGTTTGTGGGTGATACCCTGAACTCATCTTGAGTTTGGTGCCAGTGTGGCGAAATATTTATGTCCAAAAATGACTGGTGAAAGTTGCATTGCAATCCGAGACAATGGAAGAAGGGATTCCATGAAGATGGAAGATCTAATTCAGGAAAATTTGTGCGACTGAGGAGGCGGTATAGGGATGGCTACGAGCACAAAAATGACTATATTTGGAGAGGCGATCAACCAAAACCAAAATCACTGTTTTCCCTCCATATTTAGGGAGCCCTTCAATGAAATCCATAGAAATATCTGTCCAAATTTGTGTAGGGATGGGAAAGGGTTCGATCAATCCCAGAAGGAGTGGCATTTCACACTTGTTGCGCTGGAAACTATCACATTCATCTACCATCTATTGAATTGTCCTTTTCATTCCCTGCCAAAAGAAGTTATGCCGTGCCCACTCATACGTTTGGAGGAACCCAGAGTACCCTGCCGATGGAGAATCATGGATTTCATAGAAGACATCCTATTGAAAATCTATGCTCTGGGGAAGCACCATACCAAGAGTAATGCAGTATAGTGGAAGGTTTGTTGGTCGACCATTGGATTATTTGGGATAATGAGGAGTCATTGACGTAACCATGTTTAACATATTGCAACCAATTTGGAACATGCATAGAAATAGTTGAAAGAGAAACTTGGTCATCAAATGTGTGAGAAAGAGCATCTGCCACCAGATTGTACTTACCCATCTTGTAAGTGATCTCATAGTCATAACCCATGATTTTGCTAACCCATTTCTTTTATGCTGGGGAGGAGACCCATTGTTCCAGGAAATATTTCAGACTCTGGTGATCAGTCATGATGCAGAAATAATTCCCTAAGAGGTATGGCCACCACTTCTGTATTGCATGTAAAATAGCCATCATTTCCTTCGCATATGTAAAGGCTGCTAAATTCTTACCGGAAAGGGATCTTGAAGGTGGCAATCCCACTGGTTCAGCAAAGACACCTGGATATCTATCCAAAATTTGTAGATCCAAAGGAGTAGTGGAGACCAATGATGGGTGCATCTGAATGGAATGGAGCTGAGCGATGACACCATGCGAATTATTCTTAAGGATCTTTTCCATGCGATGTGAACTGATGATGCGGAGAGACCCTAGTTGTAATCCCATCAATGTGTGTTTTTTCCCATTGACTCAAAACTACATCTAAATTTCAGCAAAATCCCATAAGATGGGGCCAAGTGTGTGTAACCATTGAGCGCCCAAAACCACATCACATTCGCCTAAGGCTAAGGCAAACATGTATGAGCGCAGGTTATAATATCCCATAGAGATACTCACATTGTGACACTTCCCCTTGCAAGGTAAGGTGCCCCCATTGGATATCATGACTTCAAAGTTGGAGCAAGGATGGACAAAACAATCATCCTGTTTGGCGATCCAAGGGTCAATGAAGTTATGAGTGCTACCAGAATCAATGAGTATTGTAAGATGGATATTCTTGAAGTAACCCCTAACCCGCATTGTTTGTGGGGTGGTGACTCCAGCTAAAGCATGGAGATATATCTCTGGGTGGTTGTCCTGAGACAGAGAGTCAACATGCAGCTGCTGAAGGTCGACCTGATCATCTATCGTATCTAGAGCTTCTTCACCAAATTCAGAGGCAGGCGGAGAATCCACATCCAAAAGATAGAGATTTTGCTCAACACATCTATGTCCCCGAGTGAGTTTCTCATCACAATTATAACAAAGCCATTTTTCTCTATGTGCTTGCATCTTTGCTTCAGACAAATGCTTGATAGTATTTGTTCAAGGAGCTAGCGTGATGGGAGGTCGTTGGGAAACCATATTCCTGAATGGAACAAAATGGATTGGACCACTGTTGGGTTGTGATATTGTCCTCCACCAACTTATCCAACCCTAGGACTTCCATCATTGTGTTGGGACGGAACATTTTAACCGCAGATCGGATTGCATCCTTTAGACCACTGATAAAACAACTCTTGTAGAATTCATCAGACAATCCTTCTGTGTGATTGGCCCGTTTCTCAAATTATGTCTGATACTCTCTCACAATGCCAATTTGGCGAATTTTAGTGAGTTCTCCTATGAAGTCATCAAAATCACTAGGAACAAATCGTTGCAAAAAGAGCTGGCAAAAATCTGTCCATTTTTGCTCTTCATGAGACTTGATGTACCAACGGTACCATTGAAGGGATTCATGTTCTGAATGAAATGATGCAAGCGGAACTTTGTTGACATCAAAAATATTATGCAAACTGAAATATTGTTCTTCTCGGTATATCCATCCAGTCGGATCATTACCATTGAAGCGAGGAAAATCAAGCTTCGGCCCACGAAAATTCCTAGAAGAAGAGAACCCAGTTTCTGCAAAATATTATGTCTGTTGTTTATTGTTCATGGCTGAATGTTGAAGATGGAGGCTGAGAATTTTTTCATCCAGAACTTGGAGTTTGGTTTTGAGGGTTGCAAGTTCTTCCTCCATAATTTTGGCTCCTGCGCAGGTGACAACGATAACCAGGAGTTTTTTTTTTGAATGGGTAGAAAAACAAAAACAAAAACTTCTTTAGTAAATGAAAATTTGGATTTGGGAAAAACTCTAATGGGTAATTAGGGTTTGACTAGGTTTTGGACACTTTCTAATGGACATGGAAGCAGAAAATGGGGATTTTAGAAGCGGGGTCAAAGAATGGGAAATTTTTTCAAAGAGGGACAAAGAAGCAGAAATGGGAAATGAACATTGTGGCAAAATTTGTAGGTGATTGGGTGAAAATCGAAGAAGTTATGGCAAACCCTAAAAATAGATAGATGTGGGATTTCTGGCTTCAGGAAGTGGAATTTGGGATAAGGTCCTCAAGAATAAAATATGCAAAATGGGATTGCAGGGGTGTCAGTGAATTTTCAAGGAAAACAAAGTTAAAACAAAGAAGATATGGTGAAGATATGGAGTGATTTTTTTTTTTTTCAGAATGGATCTGCAATGGATCGGAATTGATCTGCAACAGTTCTAGACAGATGTAATCTGCTATTTAACAGCTGGAAATAGATATGGACCCCAAGTATGCGCGTCTTCCTAAAGGTTCAGGGGATTCACTCGGCCACCAATGTTGTCTAACGACTTGCGTATTGGGGCAGTATTCCTCACTCCACGACTCAGGTAAAACTGATAACCACTTTGCCACAAACGACAGCTCTTGGTTTACCTCACGGGTGGGAACTAGTCAATCAAGTAGGAGTCGTTGCCCTTTTCGCTGGAAGGTCCTCTTAATGGGACAGCTACTTCGAGGTTCCAGTGGTACTCCTCACAATGAGTTTTAGGGATATGCCCAAGTACTTCGCACAGTTAAGTGGATAGGGATTATTCCCGGATCCGAACCTGCAATTGAAAGGAACAATACAGATGTGAAAAAAAAATTGGCAGAAATTCCACCCAACGAGCCCAAGAAAGTGCTCTGATACCAAATGGGAGGAACCTCTAGCAATTAATTCATGAAAATGCACGATATATCAGAAATAACAGAAAACGGAAGAGATTTATTGATCGGAGGCCACTTAGAGGGGGCAACCTCCTTTGAGCAAGCTCAATACAAATAACTCATGGATGCCTTCATTGGCCTCAACACGTACTTATATACTAAGTCTATGCGTTGAATACTATGGATCAATACCATGGAACATATAATACTATAGGACGACTTACAAGTCATATGCATCTAATATTATGGATCAATACCATGGAACATATCATACTACGGGACGACTTACAAAGAATATGCGTCCAAAACAATATACTAACAAAGTAAAGAGAAGGGTTGACACTGGTTCCTAACACATTTTCAACCTTGGATTAGGTCTAGTAAAAATTACCATGCAATTCCTCTTTCTTCTATGGAGGCATAGCAACAAGGTAATGTTAATGCCCTAGATCAACCTACAAATCTCTAATGCAACAATTAAAGTGTTGTCCATACAAACACATTGAGTTCTAATGCACTACATACAATAGCTCCTTCATGATGAGTTTTTTTACTTGCAATTTTACCACTCAGAAGATCAAGTAGAAAATATTTTCACCAAGCCACTCATGGTAGCCAAGTCCCTTCATCTCCGATCCTTACTGATGGTGACAAAAGTTATTCTTTATGGGCGAATAACATGTAAATCATGAACTTCCTTCCACTCAACTCCAAGTCAATTTTACAAGGGAATGTGGGTGCATAATGGTGTGCACGTGATTTAAAAATTTGTGCACATTGAATAAATAAATCATGCATATTAAAAATATTTATGATTCTCAATAAGCACTATAGTTATTAAGATAAAGTTTATCTTGATCTATCCATGCATTTATAGATCCCAAGTTTACATAAGTTTAACTTGGAGAATCTTCTAGTTATGGCTTAGTGAACTAAAAATAAATGAGTGGATTGCATGGAAGCATATGCTATGTAAATAAGTGGCCTAGGTCCTCATTGGATGTCTCTTTCAATGGTTTTACCACATGTATCCTATGTCATTTGTGAGTTTGATGTTATGTTACAATCCTATGACCATGCAATTTCAAAAACTTGTTGCATAAAAATATGTAGTGTTGCATTAAATATGTAGAGTGGGAAGTTAGCACTCGTGGGTGCATAAAAATATGTGTACTAGGTGAGTTACCACTTGTGGCCATGTGCCTACCTACCTAGCACATGTATCTAGTGCTCCAATTTTAGATGCACTCTCCATTTGTTGGCCTACTTTAAGGTTAGGGTTTTGTTGTACTTGTATGTCACTTCCCTTACACTATAAAAGGAAGTAGGAATGCATCACTTCATTACATTATTAGCTTGCTAGATGAGAACAAAAGAATGTCATTGGGAAAGAACAAATGGTATATATTAGCAAAGGTTGTAATCCCTAGGATTTGGCTTTTAGTTTGATTTCCATCATGATATTTCAAGAAAAAGTTAGTATTGGATTGTAAGTTTGAAAGGAGTTGATTTGATGTTTCATACTTGCAATTCCAACTTGAGAAAAACTAAATTGTTGTAATGTAATCATCTTTTAGTGTTGAGCAAAATTAATTTTCCAATTTATTTTTGTATTAAATCTAGCAATAGCTACCTACTAAAATGATCTAACCTTTGACTTGCAAGGTTTGTCCTCTTTAATGTTTCCCTATTGGTTTTGTTAATTTTAACATGTTTTTTGAGTGGTGCTACTAAAATTTTCCATCCATTGCATGGAGATTTTTGCTACATGTAAGAGGGAGCTAAGAGTAGAGGAATTCAGTTGATGTAATTCCTAGAAAGATCTAGTGATTAGTGTTAATCCATACTATTGAAAAGCACCAAGACCTGTGAGGGTTTTGTAAATGTGACGCCCTTGTAGCATTAATGATTAGAGTGTGTTCTTATCCCTAAGAGGGGTGATGTGAACCTATAAGAAGTTGTTGATTAGTTGAACTTGTTTAATCTTCAAAATCGCACCCATTGGTGGGATCTTCTAACTTTACCCCTTTACACATTTCAACAAAATGACATCGCTGAAATGAAGAATTGTAACCTTGTTGAGATGGCCAAAGCATGCTTCATAGTAAAGGGCATCCTTCCAAAGTTTACATTGAAGCAAATTCTTATGCATAGTTCACATTCCTATAAGGAATGTAAAGAATGTAACTCCTATAGCAGCCTCAAGTGACCAGGACAAGGAGATAATTATTGCTCATTTCATATTTTTGGGGGGTTTGAAGAATTTTGTGTTTCAAGATATTCCTTTTTTCAAATTTGCCCTTTCTAAAGTGAGATATAATTGATGTAATTAGTTATTTTGTTGGAATTCGCTTTATAAATATAGAAAATTGATACTTTAAATTTTGGTAAGTTTTAAATTTTACGAAATTATATTTAACATTTCTCTAAATCAATATAAATATAATATTTCTTAATTTTATAAAAATAATTATTATTATTTTAAAAATAATATTTTTTTTATAAAAATAATACTCATTTATGATTTTGAAAATAACCAAAAGAATGTGTAATAAAATTAACCTAAAAATATAAATCTTCAATGTCTGTATTGGTTATAGAAATAAATGTTTGAAGATATTTATTTTATATGGATTAATCCTACCATCTTCTAAAATAATTTATAAAATAATTACCAAACAATGTGTTAGCATTGATATTTACAATTAGAACCAAAAAAAATCTGTAAAATCTTCATGCATCCTCAAATAAGTTTGAATCATTGATATTTACAATTAACCAAAATAAAAAGAATCTGTAAAATCTGCATGCATCCTCCAAATAAGTTTGAATCATTGATATTTACAATTAACCAAAAAAAAAAAAATCTGTAAAATCTTCATGCATCCTCCAAATAAGTTTGAATCATTGATATTTACAATTAACCCAAAAAAAAAAATCTCTAAAATCTTCATGCATCCCCCAATAAGTTTGATCATTGATATTTACAATCAACCCAAAAAAAGAATCTGTAAAATCTTCCTGTATCCTCCAAATAAGTTTGAATCATTTGCAAATTTTGATGCTTCATGCTAATTATTGTTATGGATAATTTGCATTTGAAGGATTATAACTGTACATATTTGGATTTTGGGATTGTGTGGCATAACCATAATCAGCATTGTATCCTTGCATATCACCATATCCACCATTCCATTGATTTGGATCTTGTTGTTGCGTTTGAACCCACCCTGCAGGCTGCACTTGCACTTGTTTGTTTGCAGGAGGAGTTGTTGCCCAAGAAAGCCTGATTTTGTCGCTCACCAAGAACTGTACCTTGTAACATTTGCAATGCTCCCTCTGCAGATGCCCTGTTGCTAAACTTGACAAATCCACAACGCTTACCAACAGGTACCTTGACATACACAAGCTCACCAACTGAACAAAAACCTGCATCAGCATTTCGCCTGTCACAATGGAGTCTAAGCCACCAACAAACAGAGTTGTATTACTTGGGTCATTATCTGAGGCTGAGGCCACCACTTTCTGAGGCTGAGGATACGATTGCTGATAACCTGTAGTATTCTTTCTTGTGGCAGGACCTATTCGCATAGGTCTGGAGGAACAAAGGATTCCATTCATCTCTGTCATAGCCCGAATTTGTTCATTCTCATCCCAAACATTACAAAACCATATCCTTTTGAACGGCCTGTAGTCCTATCAGTAACAACCTTGGCTCCTTTTACAGATGGGAATATAGCTCTGAATGTCTCCTGCAAAAAGTAGTCTGTGACATCGGATGCCAAATCTCCCACGAATATACTATAATCCTCGGGACGTTTTTCTCCAACGCCAGATGTTGCCCAATTTAGGCTGTAAAATTCTTCAGCATTGGGCATCTGTAGACCATTATAATTTTGCAGAGCCATCTGGGCTGATGCATTGCTTACAAACTCCAGGAAACCATAAACCCTCTGAATGCCAGTCTGCCTATTACGAATAATCTTGGAGAAAGAAAGCCTTCAGCAGAAGCAAAACAGGTATGCAGATAAGTCTCATCCATCCACTGCTGTAAGCCTCCGATCCAGAGGGTCCTAATCTCGTCAGCGGAGCTCACTTGTTGCGAGTATTGCTGCACCATAAGCTGGGATTGTTGGAGTTGGGCTTGCTGGGGCCAAAACCCAGCTTGAGGAGGCGGCTGCATCATCACCCACTGCTGCGGCTGGGGATCGATCGCGGGTGTGGCCACGGACGTTGGCTGCATCATCATCCACTGCTGTTGCTGCTGGGAATCGATCGCGGGTGTGGCCCACGGGAGCCTGCTGCATCATCATCATCATTTGTTGCTGCTGCTGGGGATCGATCGCGGGTGTGGCCGTGGGAGTTTGTTGCATCATTCTGAAATATCTAAAAGAATTAAAACCCTGAAAATACAGTTAAAAAATCCTGCGAAACAGCGAGGCACAGGATATCTATGGAAGTTCGACGGAAACGCTGAATTTGTAGAAGCCCGGGCAGATTATATTAAAGACTCCAGAAGTTCGACGGAAACGCTACGGCTTCTCTGTACTCTTCTGGAAGCTTATAATAAAATAAAAAGATATGCACGGATAATAGAAATGAGACACGGTGCTTTTATAATAGAAAGATAAGATATACACGTAAAATATTGATTTTTATAATATATTATATATAAAAAATATATTCTTTTTTACTCATTTCCTATGTATAACCATTATACGCCGACTTGCTAATAGCTGTTAGGTATGTACGAGGAAGTTTATATATTACTCAACATTGTTCAAAAAACGGAATGGTGTGAACTAACAACTTTTTAAGGTTTCATGGCAGTTAAGTATTTTTAGAGGTATTTGAGTTCATTCAATAACCAAGGTTAGTTGTGTATAATTCTGAAACTTCGACTATGTATGATCTTGTCTTTATATGGATAGTTGACTTGGTTTTTTATAAGTGAAAATGAAGTTCAATACGGTCCAATGTTTAATATTTGTGAACAAGGATTTTTTTTTAGGTTTTTGGTCAATTCAAAGATACTCAACAACCTAGGGGGCATGTACAAACTATGCCCTTAAAATTTTGGCACAAGGAAGTATGTGGAGCGCTCAATTTTTTGTCATATTTGTTATGTAGAACATTGGAAAAAATATGCCCATTTTTGGTAATCTTTATTCTATGCATATATAATATGATCTTATCTCTTCGAGGAAAGTCAAATTGGCTTTTCATTGAGTGACATCTAGGCTAAAAAGGTCCATGGCTTAATAAATGTCAGTGAATTTTATAGTGAGCATGTCGCTTGGTTATTCTTAGGGATGTCAAACATCATTGACCCATCCTCAGGTGTAACCTTGTCATCGATGTTAAAAAATTATGATCCTTGAGACAATAAATATTATTGTTGTGCATCAATTAAGCAAGATAATGTGTAATGTCCTAGCCTTGAGAAGCTTTAGGCACCTTCATTGAATTATCACCTTGGTGGTCATTAACAAACACAAATAGACATGACATGAGGTTGATGGCTAGATGAGTAAGTTTTCGAATGTCTTAGCTCATCGACAAGGCGCACCACAAACATACCAAGTGCCCATGCCCAAAGTTGGGGCACACCTCAAACATCGGTAGCTCGCATTAGTTGGACATACCAAGAGAAGCTTGGTGGGAACTTAGAAAGATAGAGAAGTTTGTTGTGAGCAACCTCATTTGTAGACATGTACTATGCATGACAAACAAACTGCCAAGAAGAATTGATTGGCTTAAATGTGACTTTGGATAGATTCAATTGGGTACACATTTGTTGGGCATACTTGTTAAATGCATGTTGTCTTGGAACACTTGGATGCACGTCACATAGACATATGCTAGCTTAGTGCACTTGCGATGGGTGCACCCTACTAGGCACACTTGTGACAAGTGCAACTTATGGGCACACTTCCAATGGCCGCACTTTCCATGCACATTTGCAATAGGTGCAATTGTCGAGCACACTTTTCCACAAATGTAGATGTGATGGGAACACTTTTGAGCACTTGGGAATTGGTTGTACTAGTAATTGTGTGGCATAGAATTCACGACACCATTAGAGATGGACATCGAAAGACAAATCATGTGAGCACACATATCAGTTGTTTCCAAGCACTTAGGTCCACCTTAGAAGCAAGGGGCTTGTAAGAGCTTGGAAAGACTCATACATATAAAATGACACCTCATTGTGATAAGACATCATCGTCGTCATCTTTAGAAGTGATTTATTTACACGAGTTCAAAGTGAGCTTTGCGATTGTGCTAAGTTATGGCTTTGGCATAGTATGGCAAATTTGCACTAGCTAGGTAAAAAACAAAGAGGTGAACATGACCTGTAAGAGGTAGGCCTATGGTAGTTTCAAGGGTTGGTTTGTACAAGAATGTTGGGAATGGCACTTGGTAGGTGGCCATCCTTCCTTGTTGTATAATGTAAACATTCTTCTCATAAATAAAGTTTAAGGAATACACCTTGGGTGCCACATTGTAATACCCCAATTTTGACCCTTAGGAAATATTGGCTTTTATGTAAATATTGTATACATGTAATGTATGTTTTCCTAGCGTGGAGCTCAAGGCCAAGGCCCCGCTAGTATATGTTCGGATTTTATTTAAATGGACAAGTATTTGATATGTTATTACCCATGTGCTATCAAGCCATGGGATTATTGTAAATTGATGTAAATATTTAATATTGAAATAAAATACCAAACTGGCTATGGGAGCAACGAATGAGAAGGGGCCATGTGTATCCACTAGGGAGTGGTGAGGGGGTTGAGGGATTGAACCATAGGCTGCCATATGTCACCTTGAGAACCCATTTGACTTTCCTTGATGACATTTAATTCTGTTGTAAGGAAGTGGTTGAGGATTTCAGTCCATGGCTTCAATGGAGCATGGGCAGCCCAGAAATTCGTATGGCAGAGTATGGGCTCTGTTTTCTTGTACCACAAGCCCACTCTACCTCATGGATGTTGCTTCTTCCTCATCCCCATTTCCATTGTGAAACTTACCAGCACCATTTTCCATCCAAAAACGAATGCCCAGCAGGGAGAAAAACCAGAAATCGCGACTTTGCAAGAACCCACGTTTTGAAGAGCCATTAACACCCAGAATTGGTATTTGACAGTGAAATCCAATGGGGGATCCATAGATATGAACCTTGGGGCGAAATTGAGAGTATTAGATACCCCGAAATCCATTGGAAAACCCAGTTTTTACAGCCCAGAAATGAAGTGACGGGATTGAGTTATTGGATAACAGAACTGTGAGAAATCCAAGTGTGAATGACTGAGCAGAGGTTTGGTTTGCTTGATAAACCCAGTGAAGGCTAGAATCTCAAGGAATTAGCAGCTGGACCTTTCTATGCCCCACCTGAAGAGCACTGGAGGGAAGGGACGCCTGAGGGACTGTGCAGCAGAGAAGGGGACCTTCCTTGTGTTGGGTGCGGTAGGTATTGTGGGTGCCATGACTGCTGAGTTCATTTGAGATGCCTGTAGCTTTGTGGTTGAGCTCACTGGCTTAGCATCCTCCTCATTTGTCATCTGTATGCTTGATAAACCCAACGGTGTGTTGGCTTAGCATAGCTGATGACCGAAACCATGGCTGTGAGTGAGCCCAGCTAGTTCCTCCTTAGTGGATACACAGCCCAGCTCGGGGGTGATCTCTCAGCTGAAAGAATACAAGCTGGACAGAGATCTATGGTTGGGTGGAACGTTGCTCTCACATAGCCAGTTGTTTGGATAGCTTCATCTTCAAGATAAGTGTCCTATGTGTTATAAATTATTTGCATTTTGTGTTCTGCAATATGTTAAACTGTCCATGTTTAAAGAATTGAATTGATTATCTTAGTTTGGAATCCATGCATGGCATTAGAACGAGATTGAGTCTCTATATGCTGAATCATCCGCTGCTGTGATATATGTATATATGTTAGGCATTACTGTTTGTGTGCTTGCTATTATGTTTAATTCGCTGTGTTTATATTGAGTTGATTTTGCACACAGAAGTTTTTAAATGTTATGAATTTATGAGAAAAGAAATAATATTGGGGGCTAAGTCTGCCAAAAGCCTCGTATGATTGGTCGTGTTCTCTCCCCTGCATTTGGAAGGCGGGAGGGGACGTCACAGAGTGGTATCAGAGCCCAGCTTGCAGCACTGGGGCTGCTTGGGCCAACTCTGAGTTACAGGCAAGAAACAGAATGGTTTTTGATGTGGAATTGGAAGTTGGGGGTGGAATGTTGATTTGAGAAAATTTCAGGGACAGACTTCTCAGATGAAGAATAATATCACACACCATTGCATAGAGCTCTCCAAGAGCTTTCCAACGGTACAAACTTGCCTTATTTGGTTAAGGGACGAAGGAGAACGGACCTCGGAGGTTACAGGAAACGCAAGGTGCGCGGCGACAGTTTTAAATCTGCGCGGTGCGCGGCATCAGGTTGCGCGCGGATTGCGCACAGATCGCGCGCGGATCGCGCGCAGATTGCGCGGATTGCGCACGGATTGCGCGCGGATCGCGCGCGGATCGCGCGCGGATCGCGCACAGATTGCGCGCGGATCGCGCACAGATTGCGTGCGGGTTGCGCGCGGATTGCGCGCAGATTGCGCGCAGAATTGCGCGCGGATCGCGCGCGGATCACAGATCGCGCGCGGATCGCGCGCAGATTGCGTGCGGGTTGCGCGCGGATTGCGCGTGGATCGCGCACAGATCGCGCGCGGATCGCGCGCAGATTGCGTGCGGGTTGCGCGCGGATTGCGCGCGGATCGCGCACAGATTGCGCGCAGATTGCGCGCGGATTGCGCGTGGATCGCGCACAGATTGCGCGCAGATCGCGCGCGGATTGCGCACAGATTGCGTGCAGGTTGCACGCGGATAGTGCGCGGATGGCGCGCAGGTTGTGCGCAGGTGGCGCACAGATGGAGCATAGGATGCAAAGGGAGTTAAAAATGTGAAAAGTAAGAAGTAGTTAAACCCAGAATTTTATAAAGATGAATGGTGCATCGAAATTGAGATCCGCGAAGTGCCGAGTGTTCCTTGTTATATGTACTAACTCCGCTCGATATAAAAGTTCTGTGATTCTTCATAGATTTTCTTCCACAGGTGGCTGAAGTTGGCATTCTAGACCAAAATACAACTGTGTAAAATGTGCAGAATTATTAGTAAAAGTTGTCATTTTTGAAACAACGTTGTTTCCACACCCGATGTCGGAATGGAGCACAGGGACGGGCATTGGAAAGCTTGTCTAGTAGGGAATAATGGTGTATGACCAGAATTGCAATGAAGTTATCATACCCCACAAATAATTAGAGCATAAATGTACCAGCGACTGTTTTGACAAATTATGGATAAATATGGGCAATTTCCAGAATTGCTTGAATGGACAAGGGAAAGGAATGCATAGCAACTGTGTGAATTATTCCATGAGTTCTATTATGTTAAATATTGACTGTGTATATTTCTATATGCATTCTTATGATGTCTGACAAATATTCTCATAATGCACAGTGCTTGCAGCGCATAAAATTTATAATTGTAGCAGAGGTAGCATACAGGAAGGATGGTGACCATAAATGATGCTCAAGATCCTTATGAACACGAAGAAGACATTCTAGGAGAAAATGTGCATGAAGGGAATGCGGAGACTGAATCCAATGGGAGAAGGGAGCAGGTGACTCCTCAAAATTTGGTTGAAACCATGGTGAGCTTCAATGAAAGATTGATGAAGGCTCAAGAAGAACAACACCAACTCAATGCTGCTATTTTGCAAAGCCTCACTGATATGCAGCATAAGATAAATCTTGGGTCCAACCCAAGCAATATGGGTGCAGAAGGAAGAGATGCAGGGAGTCATTCTAGAGGTCGTTCGATGAGGAGGACTCCAAGCCCAAGGAAGCATTCGGTGAGCAGAAAGCATAAAACATCTTCATCAAGGTCTTCTTCCAGCAGGTCATGTGACTCCAAATGTTCTAGGAGAAGTCCAAGACATGCATCTAAGAGATTGGATGGAAGAAAGAAGTTCAAGGGCATCCCACATGGAGAATTCAGGAAGGCAAGACCTCCCACATTTGATGGGGAAGGCAAGACTGGCCAAGAGGCAGAAGCATGGCTTCTTGGAATGAAGAAATACTTCAGAATTCAAGACTACTCAGGAAATGAGAAAGCCAGAATTGCCATTTACAACTTAAATGGCAGAGCTTCCATTTGGTGGGACAATCTCTTGCAAGTGAAAAGAATTAATGAGAGAAGGATCAGTTGGGAAAGATTTAAGAGGTACTTCAAGGAGAAATACCTTTCTGCTAGGTATTATGATGGTAAGAGAAAAGAGTTTAATGAACTCAGGTTGGGACTAAAGTCTATGGAAGAGCATGTCCACAAATTCTTGGAATTACTGAGGTATGTTGACTACATTAAGGATGAGAGAGTAAAAATCCAATGCTTCCTTGGAGGTCTACCTCAAAGTTTCAGAGATCGTATTGAGTTTGTTAATCCACCAAGTTTGGATGAAGCCATTAGGATGGCAATGCATTGTTATGAGCAGAATAAAGGAAAAACAGAGGCTAACACAGCATGGAAAGGAAAGCCAAGAGGGAAGTTTGATCAAAAGAAGAATGGCTTCAAGCCACCATTCAGAGGTCAGCCTAGAACCTTTCCACAGGGGCAGCAAGCAAGGAGTGGATTCAAACCAGCAGTGGCAGCAGACAAAGCATCAAAGGGACCACTTCAGTGTTGGGGATGTGGAGAAAACCACATGCTGAAGAATTGTCCACATCGAAAAGACAATTCTCGAAAGTTGAACAACCTGAAGGGAGTAGCTACGGTGGAGGACATGGCAAGGGCAACACCTCGAATTTATGCAGCGCTGGATAATCATCAAGCAGACCATCAATCATCAGTGGTGGAAGTCGAAGGTAAGATTGCTACGCAATCTATTTCTGTTTTGATTGATCCAGGATCCACTCATAGTTATGTTTCTCCAAAGGTGGTTGAAGGTTGTTCTCTTAGAAAGATGAAGCATAATAAGTCTTGGCTAGTGCAATTAGCCACGGGAACCAAGAGGAAAGTAAGTGAGGTAGTGATGGAGTGTCCCATAGAATTGAATGGACTCCACACATACGCTGAATTGAATGTGTTACCATTAGGATCCTATGATGCATTAATTGGCATGGATTGGTTAGAAAAACATAGAGCCAAATTGGACTGTTATGAGAAATCACTTGAGTGCATTGATGAAAAGGGAAGGCCAACATTGGTAAAAGGGATTCCCAAGCAAGTTTCAGTAAGGCAAATTTCAGCCCTGCAGTTGAAAAAGTTTTATAAGAAGGGTTGTCAATTATATGCAGTCCATATGCCAGATTCATTAGAGGACAAAGGGCCAAGACTAGAAGACTTCAGGATATTGCAAGAGTTCCAAGATGTGTTTCCGGATGAGGTACCAGGGTTGCCACCAATGAGAAATATTGATTTTACCATCGATCTTGTTCCAGGGGCAGCGCCGAATTCCAAAGCTCCTTATAGAATGAGTACACCGGAGTTGGTGGAATTGAAGATGCAGCTGCAAGAATTAATGGATAAAAGGTATATCAGGCCTAGTGTGTCTCCTTGGGGAGCACCAGTGTTATTTGTCAAGAAGAAAGATGGGACTTTAAGGCTGTGTATTGATTACAGGCAGCTCAATAAAGTGACAATTAAGAACAAGTATCCATTACCAAGAATTGATGACTTGTTTGATCAAATGAAGGAAGCCAAATTGTTTTCAAAGATTGACTTGAGGTCTGGCTACCATCAAGTGAGGATTAAAGAAGAAGACATTCACAAGACAGCTTTCAGAACTAGATATGGTCATTATGAGTTTACTGTGGTTCCATTTGGCCTTACCAATGCACCTGCCACATTCATGTGTCTCATGAATAGCGTATTCAGCAAATATTTGGATAAGTTTGTGATTGTGTTTTTAGATGACATTCTTGTCTATTCAAGAAATGAAGAAGAACATGAGGAGCATCTAAGAATGGTGTTGCAAGTTCTTAGAGAACATCAGTTGTATGCCAAGTTAAGCAAGTGTGAATTCTATCAAAAGAGGATTCAATATTTGGGTCATGTCATTTCAGAAGAAGGAATTGCAGTGGATCCGGAGAAGATTAATTCCATCATGGATTGGCCAACTCCAAGAAATGTTTCAGATGTTAGATCTTTTATGGGCCTTGCTGGTTACTACAGAAGGTTTATTGAAGGATTCTCCAGGATAGCTCATCCGATCACTTCGTTGCAAAGGAAGAACATCAAGTTTGTATGGTCTGAAAAATGTGAGAAAAGTTTTCAGAAGTTGAAGGAGTTACTTACCAGTGCTCCTGTTTTGAAGATAGCAGATCCAAGGAAGGATTTTATAGTGTGCACAGATGCTTGCATTGAAGGACTGGGTGGGGTTCTCATGCAAGAAGGAATTGTGATTTGCTATGAATCCAGGAAATTAAAAGAGCATGAAAAGAATTATGCCACACATGATTTAGAATTGGCAGCCATAGTGCATGATCTTAAGATGTGGAGGCATTACTTGATGGGAAGAAGATTCGAGCTTAGAACGGACCACATGAGCTTGAAGTATTTGTTTGATCAACCAAACTTGAATGCTAGGCAAGCGAGATGGATGGAATTTCTTTGTGAATTTGATTTTGAAATTAAACATGTAAAAGGGAAGGAGAATAAGGTTGCAGATGCTCTTAGCAGAAAATTTCATGTTGCAGCAGTAAGTATGTGCAAATCAGATTTGAAGACAAGAGTTCTTGAAGCCCAAAACGGTGATGAAACTTGCCTTCAAATTAAAGAGAAGTTGCAGCACAGTAATGTGGATGAAAAGTGTGAAGGATATCAGCTGGGTGAAGACAATATCCTCATCTACAAAGATAGGTTGCACATTCCAAATAACGCAGACTTGAAGAAACTAGTGATGGATGAAATACACCAAATGCCATACTCTGGACACCCAGGATATCAGAAGACTATAACAGCAGCAAGAAAACAATACTTTTGGCATGGTATGAAGAAGGACATAGCTGAGTACATTGCTAGGTGTCAAAAGTGCCAACAAGTCAAGGCAGAGCACCAACATCCAGCAGGGTTATTGAAGCCCTTACCCATTCCGGAATGGAAGTGGGAAGTGATCTCCATGGATTTTATAACAGGTCTGCCCATGACAGTGAAGAAGCATGATTCAATCATGATTGTGGTGGATAAGCTATCAAAGGTAGCTCACTTTATTCCATTGAAGTCCACTCACAAGGCTAGTGACATTGCGAACATCTTCATGAGAGAGATATTCAGATTGCATGGATTGCCTAAGGCAATAATTTCTGATCGTGATACAAAGTTTACTTCCAATTTTTGGAAGGGATTGTTTCAGGAATTGGGGACTAAATTGAATTTCAGTACAGCTTATCATCCTCAAACAGATGGTCAAACCGAGAGGGTGAATCAAGTTCTTGAAGACATGCTGAGAATGTATGTGATGGACAAACCATCCAAGTGGGAAGATTATTTACACTTAGTTGAATTTGCATACAATAATGGACACCATGCATCCTTGGGAATGAGTCCATTTGAAGCATTGTATGGCAAGGGATGCAGGACGCCAGTGAATTGGGACGGCCCAGTGAACAGGGTAGTGCTTGGACCAGAAATGATCAAGGAAATGGAACAGGAAATTGTTAAGATCAGGCAGAATTTAAAGGCCGCTCAGGACAGGCAGAAGAGTTATGCAGATTTGAAAAGAGTACATAAGGAATTTCAGATTGGGGATCATGTTTATTTGAGAGTGAAACCAAGGAAGAGTTCCCTCAAGTTGGGGAGTTGTGCCAAGTTGTCACCAAGATATTGTGGGCCATTTGAAGTCCTTGATAGGATAGGGCCAGTTGCATATAGAATTGCATTGCCTGCTAACATAAGAGCTCATAATGTTTTCCATGTATCTTTGCTTAAGAAGTATGTACATGATCCTAATCATATGATTGATTGGAATGTGATACAGGTGGAACCCGAGGGAGAGTTCCAAGTAGAGCCTATGCGCATCCTCGACAAGAAAGTCACTTTGCTCCGGAACAGAGCCATCGGACAGGTAAAGGTCCAATGGGAGCACCTTAGTCCCGATGAGGCTACATGGGAGCTGGAGGATGCCATGAGAGAGGCATTTCCCTTTTTGTTCAATTTTGAGAACACCGAGGACGGTGTTGTTCTAAGGGGGAGGGGAATGTAATACCCCAATTTTGACCCTTAGGAAATATTGGCTTTTATGTAAATATTGTATACATGTAATGTATGTTTTCCTAGCGTGGAGCTCAAGGCCAAGGCCCCGCTAGTATATGTTCGGATTTTATTTAAAATGGACAAGTATTTGATATGTTATTACCCATGTGCTATCAAGCCATGGGATATTGTAAATTGATGTAAATATTTAATATTGAAATAAAATACCAAAACTGGCTATGGGAGCAACGAATGAGAAGGGGCCATGTGTATCCACTAGGGAGTGGTGAGGGGGTTGAGGGATTGAACCATAGGCTGCCATATGTCACCTTGAGAACCCATTTGACTTTCCTTGATGACATTTAATTCTGTTGTAAGGAAGTGGTTGAGGATTTCAGTCCATGGCTAAAATGGAGCATGGGCAGCCCAGAAATTCGTATGGCAGAGTATGGGCTCTGTTTTCTTGTACCACAAGCCACTCTACCTCATGGATGTTGCTTCTTCCTCATCCCCATTCCATTGTGAAACTTACCAGCACCATTTTCCATCCAAAAACGAATGCCCAGCAGGGAGAAAAACCAGAAATCGCGACTTTGCAAGAACCCACGTTTTGAAGAGCCATTAACACCCAGAATTGGTATTTGACAGTGAAATCCAATGGGGGATCCATAGATATGAACCTTGGGGCGAAATTGAGAGTATTAGATACCCCGAAATCCATTGGAAAACCCAGTTTTTACAGCCCAGAAATGAAGTGACGGGATTGAGTTATTGGATAACAGAACTGTGAGAAATCCAAGTGTGAATGACTGAGCAGAGGTTTGGTTTGCTTGATAAACCCAGTGAAGGCTAGAATCTCAAGGAATTAGCAGCTGGACCTTTCTATGCCCACCCTGAAGAGCACTGGAGGGAAGGGACGCCTGAGGGACTGTGCAGCAGAGAAGGGGACCTTCCTTGTGTTGGGTGCGGTAGGTATTGTGGGTGCCATGACTGCTGAGTTCATTTGAGATGCCTGTAGCTTTGTGGTTGAGCTCACTGGCTTAGCATCCTCCTCATTTGTCATCTGTATGCTTGATAAACCCAACGGTGTGTTGGCTTAGCATAGCTGATGACCGAAACCATGGCTGTGAGTGAGCCCAGCTAGTTCCTCCTTAGTGGATACACAGCCCAGCTCGGGGGTGATCTCTCAGCTGAAAGAATACAAGCTGGACAGAGATCTATGGTTGGGTGGAACGTTGCTCTCACATAGCCAGTTGTTTGGACAGCTTCATCTTCAAGATAAGTGTCCTATGTGTTATAAATTATTTGCATTTTGTGTTCTGCAATATGTTAAACTGTCCATGTTTAAAGAATTGAATTGATTATCTTAGTTTGGAATCCATGCATGGCATTAGAACGAGATTGAGTCTCTATATGCTGAATCATCCGCTGCTGTGATATATGTATATATGTTAGGCATTACTGTTTGTGTGCTTGCTATTATGTTTAATTCCGCTGTGTTTATATTGAGTTGATTTTGCACACAGAAGTTTTTAAATGTTATGAATTTATGAGAAAAGAAATAATATTGGGGGCTAAGTCTGCCAAAAGCCTCGTATGATTGGTCGTGTTCTGTCCCCTGCATTTGGAAGGCGGGAGGGGACGTCACACACATGTACATGTGCATGTGTCTTGTGTTTGTTTATCGGGATGAATGTTGTTCTATTTTTGTGATGTTTTATGTTGGTTAATCGGTTGGCTACGTGAAGTATTGGCAAAGTGTTGAATCTTATTAAGTATAAGTATTGTTGGAATGTTTTAAAGGTTTCAGTTTGAAGTATGTTAGACTATTGAATGAACTTGGTTGAGAAAGACTTAGTTGTATTTGATGGTTTCTCGTTTCAGGAAAACTTATGGACAAACCTTAACTAAAGAGTCATAGTTTGGTTGTAGTAAGTGCAGACTAATCTATCCCTTGTAGTCAAGGAAAGGAAGTGTCGCATTACCTCAAGGGTCAAAGCGAAGTTAGGAAAACCCAAAAATTTTGGGTAGACTATAGTCAGTAACAAGTGGTATCAGAGAAGAAATTGGGATTGTTGCAATTTTATTCACCACTATCACTCATGTGACAATTGGTATCTAAGATGAATTGTGGTTAGCTACATTACTCTTCACCATTATCACTTCCATGATAGGTGGTATCAAGGAAAAGATGGACATTTTTCTCCATTGTCCCCTCTATGATAGTGGGTTGAAAATTAGTCCAAGTACATTTCTTCTCATACCTGGGTGAGCTTGAGGTATGGCATAGACCCTGAGGCAAGTTGGCAAGTAGTCATGAAGGGAAACATGAAAGTTGCAATTGCACCTAGGTGCAACAAGCACCTAAGGCAATTTGTCTACATAGAACCTGGGTAGTTAGGAACTCTTCATCGAGACTTTGAAGGAAATAGAAGACCTTATTGATAGGTTATGCAAATGGACACGACTAGGCTTGAGGAAACAACGTGAACCAAGTCATGGGGGCTTGGATAGACATTTTAGAGGTGTTGAGAAGAATTGAACTACTTTTGGGTTGTGCCATGGAAATAAAAAGGGAAGAGTCATGGAATACCAAGATGGAAGCCATGACCATGGACCAAGATGGTCAAGATAAAGAGATCCATGAGATGTACCAAGCACGTGACGAAACTAGAGTACATTAGTGCATGGGTTGAAGCTTGGGCTCAGAAGTTGTAGACTTTAACACCAAATGGAAACTTGGACACTGGGGTTGGAATAATTCAGAAGGAAGGATACCAATATGGTAGCATGGAAGCACACATAATTGCCTAATTCCAAAGGGAAATATGTTTCTTGTTTTCCTTGTTATCAGGATTATTTTTCCATTGCCTATTGCTTGAGTGAAGAGTTGGGAAACTTGGAGGACCAAGTGTGGCCAACCTTGGTGGTGAAGCCAAAATTCTTGGGAATAGTCCGAGATCATATTTTAAAGGCGATATTGAATATTTTGGGAATCTTGACAATATTTTTGGGCAAGTTCATGGAAGTAGGTTAGGAACAACAAATTGTAATGGTGAATATCATAGTGGATTTTGGGCAGAGTATTGTTTCTATTTATGGACACATGGCCTTGGTAGCCAAATTCCATTCTCCTTTCACTATTAAAATCCATTAATGGATCGTTACATAGGATTAGGTAGTGGAGCCTAGGGAATTGGTGCAGTTCCAAGAAGGGTGCAACAGTTGAAGTTTGTTTATGCACAAATCCCCCAAGCAGATGATACATCATGTGCGCAATACCCACAAGGGATGATACTGCAAGGGTCAAAGTACGACCAAGAAGAAGTTAGTTTATACGCATATTCTACAAAGCATTGATACAACAGGTGCGCAATACCCACAAGGGATGGTACAAAAAGGTTCAAAGACTCATCAAGTTGAAGAGCAAGGATGCGCACATACCTCAAAGAAATGGTACATCAAGAGCACAAGAAGTACACCACTAAGGTGTAAGTCCCACTAAGACGTCGACCATGAATGTGCAAGCCCCACAAAAGATGACACATCAGCAGTGCATATGATGACATGTGGCAAAAGCAAAATCCGTGAAATATGGAAGAAGGGATGCCACAACCAATTTGTGGACATACAATCTGTGCATGACATGTATAAATAGAGATGCAAGTTGGAGATTTGAAGTAAGCTTGATGGTGAGATTGTAGAGCTTCAGTTGGAAAATACATATTTATATTTGGGGAATCAAGGGCTTGAGGACAAAACAACATGATCTAGTGAGGATTTGAGTGCACACAGACAGAGGAATGATACAGCTGATGGTGCGTAGAATGATGTTGTAGAAATATGAAGACTGAGCAAACATCGAAAGGTAGAAACTGTAACATACCATTTAAGCTGGAAAAACATTTTGTGTTTAGAAACATTATCATAACTTTTACTGTAAAGTTTATATTGGACAGGTGTCCAAGGATGACTGTAATTTGCACAATATATTATTATTTAATAAATAAAATAGGAGACAAACACCTAAGAGGACTGTTGAAAGAGTGGTTACTGATCCACTAGGTGGAATGGAATCTGGGGTAGAAGGCAATGGACAAGTGGCAGCATCATGATGGAACTAACTAGCTGTTGGTATGGTACAACTCCATTGAAATGTGGTCATAGTGCCCTGAAAGATGGGACTAGAGCTTGAGGCTCATTTATTCCAAACGGACCACTAAAATACCTAGGCAGTCTATATAATAGCCATCAAATATTGAACTGAGGTTCATCACTTTTCCTGATGAGGAAATTTACCTTGGGTTTTTGCTGTGTTTGCACCCAAGAGATTTGATGAGGGGATATGTTGTTGTTGATCATGTTGTGAGTCTGCCAAACTCTTATTGAGTTAAGGAGTTTGATGTTGAGGGGAGAAGGCATTTTAAGGAGGTTGATACCGAGTGGAGAAGGTATTTTTGAGTGCCTTGTTTCTACACAGGTTCCACCCACTTACTGGATCAGTAATCAGGCTCGGGGGTTCACTAGAAGTCAGCAAGTTGAGCTTCTTCTTATGAAGCAGGTTGGGAGGAACAGGCCTCCTTGGGTGTTTGTCGGCCCTATCATCTTTACAGGTTTTATTGTCTTATCTTCTTTTATTTTTAAGTTCTGTTATCTATTTAACTCTACTGTTAAATTCTTTATTTCAGTTGTTTTTTACATAAATAATTCTGTATAATTCAGATGATTGAATAAAATGATCTCTGCATTTTTCCCCATGCAAAAAGGAATAGCATCGTACTCTGGTACAGAGATAGATTAAGATAGATCAGTATGATCGGCAAGATAGCCAAGTGATAGAAAAGATGAGATGAAGTATTTCTTTAAATTTCTGTTTACTGATCATTTTTCTAAGTGTCACCTATATCAGAGTTTTCATTATTTCTGCTCAGAAAGAATATCCAGGGATCACAGTAATGTTTCTCTGTTTTTATGAATATCAGTTTGTCTAGAAATGAATAAATTCCCTTTTGAAATTTAAATAGTAGATTCCATCGGATAGCATACTTACATCAAATTATTTTATTATTAATGCATAGAAATAAATACAAATTATATATGTACCAGATCATCCACTCTCATACAAATTTTATCTATGTTTAAGAGCAATTACATTTCTTTAATAGAGTCAAGTTATAGATTTCTATTGCAAACAGTTTTGTATTTCTAAGTTTTACTTTCCCCTGCTAGAGTAGGAAATCGTATACTGTTATCAACATTTTCTTTATTTAATAATGGATAAACAATAAGCATCATATTACAAACCTAGGGTTTGCTTAAACCTTTATCATTCATTCTATAAAACAACTAAATAGTAATACAGTGTTGGAAACAGTTCATATATTAAAACTCGACAGAGTTTAAACCATCTTTTAGCAGAGGTGCATTATCCAGGTCAAACAACTTAAAAAAAAACATTACACAGTAATGATAATAAACTTTTACATCAACCCTGTCATACGAGACGTGTTTCAACACAGGGAAATAAAACCCAGTTTGATAATCTTCCAATTGTTCATGTTTTAAAACATCATAGACATCCAAGATGACAACAGTAACAAGTGTTTTGAAAGCTCAGTTACACAAACCATATATTCTTACTACATTGATATTAAAACACAGAGGCCTGCCTTTAACCAAGTCCCATATCCATATTGTATTGACGAAACGAAACAACAATACAAACAACATGGAATGGTAAACATTCTTTATAAGAAAAACTAGTTAGAGCTCGAAACTCTTAAACGATAGGAGTACATTATTCAAATCCAAAACCAAAATATAAAAGCACAGTTTAGCAACCAGAACATCGTTGCATCGGCCCCTTTTGAGTCGTAGGATATCCATATTACAGGCACGAAGACAAGACTAGTACAACTATGGCCACAACATTGCCACGAATCCAACATCTTAGAATGGCTGAAGCTAAGTCTGTATATTTCATGACAGGAGCACCCACAAGGGTTATGTCACCGAGGCTTATCGGTGGAAAGCGTGGCCAAAACTTATGGAGCTTCCGATAGTTATAGCACCCAAAACGATTTGTTTGTACCTGCATCAAAGCCATGGCAATTAAGTCAAATTCTCTGCGACATTTCCATAATAGAAATTGATACAGCAAATTACAGTTCACTCTTAGAGTTCGGATACACTACCTTGAATTACAGAAGCTTGAACGCTAAAAATTTAAAGTACAAAACCCGAACTCGAATCCATCCGACAGTAGCAGTATGAAGACCCTCATTCAAAAAGATTTCGTTGAATGTTACAACTGAAAAACTCACACGCACTATCCACCCTTAAAGCCGAGCTAGTAATAACAATAACTAGAGAGGTTTCACTATCGATTCCGAGCAAGGGAGTTTAGGATTTTCAACAGAAACAAAACCCGACTATCAAGCAGCCTGTCGGCCATCCTCTCCCAGATTCTAACCATCAAAATGAATGTGTGAAGTCCAATTTTACGTTTTGGCAAGTTTGAACTTAGGGTTTACACATCTCGATAATCAAGACAAAAGATCAACGGTCAGGATTAAGCCAACAAAGTCAAGATGGTACTAAGGTAGAGATACTACCAAATAACAATTTAATAACGCATTCAATAACTGGTGCAGTTGGATGCCATATCATCCATGTTTGAGATTACAGCTCGGTGAATTATCACCATTCTCATAACATTATAACGTGGAGCCAACAACACGAAGGAGACAGCTAAGCTTACCACCACCAACACACAGGGTTTCTATTTATTTCCAGATTTCACGTATCTATTGCTAGGCCCTTACCTGCAACCACATTTATGGCATGTCAGCTTCAAGCTTTGGTTATAGAGAAGTCTCGGGATCATGTCACAACCTCATAGCAATTACATTACAACAACTGGCGCAACCTGCAAACCATAGGATATTACATATCAAGTTTATAATTGTCACATTATAACGTTACAATCACGACATAAACCATAAGGTTGTGTGTATAGCATACTAAACCATAGGTTTTAAATATATGTTATGTTTCCCTTGCATTTCGCATAATGATTTATATATTGCCAACACTGCATTCTATAGTTTCCAAATCTGCTTCGGATTTCTTATAGCCACGTTAAGAATTGAATTTCAAACCATATCATATTAACACCTACGACTTATGCATTTAGTGCTAAGTCCCATTTCTTCTTAGGGCGTATATATTAAAAGACCCATGCTAAATTATTAATTGCATATTATGTATTTAGGGCATTACAAATACTAAGTTTCACAATAAAAATGCATATAGCAATAAGACTATAGTTGATCAACTAGGAATTATAAACCTTACAGTGTATTTCATAAAGACATTACAACAAATCAAGATGAGTCTCTACTCTCACATCAAACCATTATTCTGCCAATATAGAGATCTAGTCGAAAGGTATTTTTGGAGTACATATGAAGTAAGTACGTGGAAAATTGTCTTGTAAGCTGTCGACAACCATTGTTATCACAAGCCCTTTGTTACAATAATGCTATCATTACTACACAGTTGTATCTCGTGAAAATTATCACCTGCTTGTCGTAAACAACTAGATTGTAGAATCTTACATGACGACCCTTTAAATAATTGACATCATTTGATTACAGCAGAATTATATTGGAAAAATGTCTCTAGCTACACTCATAAATGTTAGGTAAGAATAATACAGATTGATAAAGTTAAACCAAAGTTACATACCATCGATGTCTTCCTGCGTGGCAGCATATACATTTATCTTAAAACAGAAATGACTAGTTGTAGCTTATAACTTGTCTTGAAATAACTAGTATTACTCTCTTACCTTACCTGCAGACCTACGAAGAAAGAATCCAATGCTTTAGCTATCAAATCTAAGAAAACCTAAGGGCACCCTGTAGGAACCCCTTCATAAATATGCAAACAATTTATCAGTATTGTTACCAGATCTTCACGCATATTGAAATAAACCCTGTTCTGTTGCATTTCATTTACAATCAAGTATCTTTTTATATTTAAAAAATAAACACAACAGTTTATGAAGTACCTATCATCATTTAGTTAACAAATTACTATTCCGCAGATAGCAATTATCTCATAAAATAGGCTATACCAAAACTTTTTTTATTTTGCGATTTTTGGGATGTTACATGTGGTATCAGAGCGCAAGTTCCAACTCTAAGCTTGAATGAGGCTCATGCGCGCAAACAGAAAAATAAATCAGAAAGTTTATGTTACTAACTTTTGCAATTTAATTTCATTTTTTGCACAGAACATATTTACTTTTAGTTACAGGTATGGAAATACCAAAGGAATCAGCAGAGGACAGATCTCCTCGTAATGAACAAATTAATCATAATAGCACTGAAGGAATTTACGTTGAGTTAAACAACCAGTCTTCTGAAATTTTACGCACTGTGCGGGATTTAAAATCTGAGTTAAAATATGTTAAAGAAGAAAATGAACGGATTCTTAAGGCACAGGAAGAATTACAACAAAATTTAAAAGGGAACTGTCACAGTGATGAAAGAGGCAGAAAATCAGAATTTAGAGTTGATTCTGAAATCATGTCCCACCAACATAAGGATAAAAAACAAGAAACGATAACAGGAACAGTTACTCATCTTCTAATTCTGATTCAAGTAATGATGATGTAAATTATGACAGCAGTAACAGTGAGTGCTGCTCTAAAAAGAGAAAACATAAGCATCATGAACAGATTACCGGTGAATTTAAAAATATTAAGCCACCTACTTTTAATGGCGAAAGTGAGAAGGGTGAGACAGCAGAAGCTTGGCTGTCTAGAATGAAAAAGTACTTTAATATTTATGACTACTCTTCTCAACTGAAAGCCAAGATGGCCATTTACAATCTGACCAGAAAGGCAGATATCTGGTGGCGGGATCTTAAAAGAATCAAGAGCATAAAAGAAAAAGAAATAACTTGGACTATGTTTAAAAGTTTGTTTAAAAAGAAGTTCTTATCTGAATAGTATTTTGAGGATAAATCGAAGGATTTTTACAACTTAAAGTTGGGTACAATGAACATGAAAGAACTGTGCAGCAAGTTTCTTAGCTTGCTGAGGTACGTACCCTACATGGTTGAGGAAAAGCCTAAAGTGCAAAGGTTTCTCAGTTGTTTACCGTTTAATATAAAAGATCGTATTGAGTATGATAATCCTTCCACTTTGGAAGAGGCCATGAGGAAGGAAAAATTTTGTTTTGACCAAAACAGAAAAAGAGAAGGAACAACTGGCTGGAAGAACAGTAAAACTAATTAGTATGACTATAAAAAGAAGAACTTTAATCAGAATGCTGGAGGTTTTAAGAAAAACTTTAATAACAGAAATTTTCCTAATAATTATCGGAATAATACATCTCAGAACACTACTACTGCAAGAAATATACCTAATAAGCACAACAATAATAATAATAACAATGACAACAGGTATGCTGAACAGAAAGGACCCATAAAATGTTATGAATGTGGCAGACCACACAAGAGAGCAGATTTCCCATGCAACAAGAGGACAACCAACAACATACATACTATGCAAGCCGAACCTATAGTTGGAGATATTGCAAGAGAAATGCCAAGGATAAATGCAGCATTGGAGAATCGTCAAGCGGACCATCAAACATCCATGGTCGAAATTGAAGGTACGATACAAAATGAGTCTATTTCTATTTTGATAGATCCTCATGCGAATTTAAGTTATATTTCACCTACTTTAGTAAACTGTTGCAAGATAAAGACAGAAAAATTCGATAATGCATGGTTAGTTCAGCTTGCAACAGGAACTAAAAGAAAGGTTACAGATTATGTTCATAATTGTGAAGTATTTTTAAATCAGCTGAAAACGCAAGTTAATCTGAATGTTTTACCCTTAGGTTCATATGATCTGTTAATTGGCATGGATTGGCTTGAACAGCACATAGTTATATTGAATTGTTATGATAAATATTTTACTTGTATAAATAATGAAGGTAATTCAGAAACAGTGAAAGGAATTCATAGGCAGATTTCAGTAAGGCGGATTTCTTCCTTACAAGTAAAGAGAGCTGCTAGAAAAGGTTGTAAATTGTTTGTTGTTAATGTTGTTAATGACGAATGTACATCTAAAGAATATAAGTTAAAACTAGAGGATATTCCCATCCTTAGGTACTTTTCTGATGTATTCCCGGAATAAATTCCAGGATTACCTCCGAAAAGAGAACTTGACTTCACCATTGAGTTAGTAACCGGTGCGGTACCAAACTCAAAGGCCCCCTATAGGATGAATATTCTGGAGTTAAATGAGTTAAAGTCCCATCTGAAAGAATTAATAGATAAAAACTACATATGGCTCAGTGTGTTCCCTTGGGGAGCACCAGTAATATTTGTTAAAAAGAAAGACGGTACCATGCGTTTGTGCAATGACTACCGTCAGCCTAATAAAATGACAATTAAGAACCGGTATCCCTTACCCCGCATAGATGATCTATTTGATCAAGTACGCAGAGCATAGGTATTCACTAAAATTGACTTAAGGTCGGGTTATCATCAAGTTCGGATAAAAGACGAGGACATATTCAAAACTGCATTCAAAATGCATTATGGACACTACGAGTTCGTAGTTATGCCCTTTGGGCTAACCAACGCACTGGCAGTGTTCATGTGTTTAATGAACAATGTTCTACATAAATATTTGGATAAGTTTGTAGTGGTATTCATTGATGATATCCTAGTTTACTCAAAGACTAAAGAAGAGCATGATGAACATTTAAAAATCATTTTACAAGTACTTAGAGATCACCAGCTTTATGCTAAGCTCAGTAAGTGTGATTTCTATAAAAATAAAATTAAGCATTTGGGTCATATAATTTCAAAAGATGGTATTTCTATTATCCTGATAAAATTAAAGCAATTAATGAATGGCCTGTCCCAAAAGATGTAACTGATGTACGGTCATTCATGGGAATAACGAGGTATTATAGAAAGTTTATTGAAGGGTTCTCTAGAATTGCTAACCCCATCACTTCTTTGCAGAAGAAATGGAAGAAATTCATATGGGATCAAAAGTGTCAAGACAGCTTTAGAAAGTTAAAAGAATTATTAACTACTGCACCCATCTTAAAAATTGCAGATCCTAATAAGGATTTCGTCGTATGCACGGATGCATGCAACGAAGGACTGTCACGTCCCCATTTTGACCCCCTTCGTAAATGATGTAAATATTGTAATTTAATCATGGTGAGGAGCTCAAGGCCAAGGCCCCACCATTGATTTAGCGTTTATATATATATCGACAATTAAAATAGATGCCTATGGTTCTTGTGCTAGATGGGCACGATGTAAATAAGACATCATGTAAATACGAATTTTAATGAAAAATACCCACAACTAGCTATGCAATGCAACAAAAGAGATGGGGCAAGATTTCTACAAGGAAAAGGGAGGGAAACTATTCAAACCCTTGAGCCAATGGTATTAATCCATGTGTCAATGGGGAAACCCATAAACCACCAACTACCCATTTTGTCTCATGTACCCCAATCATTTAATTTTCCCAAGAAATTGGTTAAGGCAGTTAATGCCTTGGGAATGAAAGAGTATGGGCAAGCCATTTTCGTGCATGGGCAAGCCATCAACTTGGAAAATCGTGTTTTTGCTTGTGGGGCAAGAAACCACCCACGAAATGGTGCCCAAAGCCATGGGGAATGGGCAGTCTTCATTCATTCACGCAGTAGGAGCTATCTGGGTTTTTCCCTTCACGTTTTTCAGCAAAATCCTGCATTTTTCCATGCCTGGAAGTTCGTTTTTGTATATATAGCAGCCTGGGAGAGAAGGGCCACGTTTTGGGGACTATATGGAGGTCGTTTTTCTAAAAACGGATTGACTCCACAGGGTTGTTTCCCAACTTCCCATTTCGTTTTTGTGGGTTCCCACGTTTTCCTGAGTTAGCTGAAACCCCATCTCATGCCTCTCTCTGTAAAAACGTTTTATCTTGCCCCATGGTTGGGTTCTGCTGTTGTGTGCATCCTCATTTTGGTTTGAACCTGTGAATTGAAGTTTTGGAGTGGTAGTGGACAGAAGTAGCTTGATAAACCTAGTGGGGGATACAACCTCTCAAGAAGATCAAGAGGGCTTTGGTTACTCTTCTATGCATACCCTGAGAGCATTAGATAGGGAAGGTATGGCTTGAGGGACTGTACAGCAGTGAAAAGAATACTCCCTTGTGCTGGGTGTGTAGGTATTGTGGGTGCCAAGCTTGATAGATCTTGCAAGGTTATCCCTAGCTCTGTGTTGGAGTTCACTAGCTTAGCAACTCTTCCTTTCCATCTCCTAGCAGCCTGATAAACCCAATTGCATATTGGCTTGGCTCATCTTGGTGTATGCTTGGCTATGTGTGAACCTGTTGTTCCCTGGTTCCTTGTAGAAATCATGCCCAGCTCGGGGGTGGCAGTGTTGCTGAGAGATTGAGGAGCACACTGGCCTACGGTTGGGTGGAACGTTGCAGTTGCATAGCCAGTTGCGTGGTACTACTTTTGTATAAGATAAGTATTCTCTTGTGTTAAATTGCAATTACTTATTTGATGAACATCTTAAATGTATGATGGATATGCTATTGAATTTACTTCCGCTGTGATTTTCTTAAAATCATACATTCCCATCTATCTCTGTTATATTCTGTGAATGCTCATGGTTGAAAGCTTCATGGGGCTAGATGCCCAGTCTAATATCACATCTGTTATGCATTTGTATATGTGTATATTCCTTTTCATTTGAATTTGAATGTTTGTTTAATGAATGAATACGGGATCTAGATGCCCGGTTTAACCGTCACGATCCTCTCCATCTAGCTGGTTGGATGGGAGGGGACGTGACAAGGACTTGGAGGGGTCTTAAGTTAAGAAGGTCATGCAATTGATTTTGAGTCAAGGAAGTTAAAAATACATGAAAACAATTATGCAACGTATGATCTTGAGTTGGCAACCGTGATACATGCTTTAAAGATGTGGCGCCATCACTTGATCGGAATAAAATTCATTTTAATGACTGATAATAAGGGATTAAAGTATTTACTGGATCAAACAAATCTTAACACAAGGCAAGCTAGGTGGTTAGCTTTCCTTAGCGAGTACGATTTTGAGATCCATCATATTAATGGAAAGGAAAATAAGGTTGCTGATGCGTTGAGTAGAAACGCTAGATTAAGTTTTGTGGTAGCAATCAGTACTTTTAAAACTGATCTGGAAAACGAGATCGAAAAAGGAATTAAGAAAGACGAAAATTACCAAAAATTACATGATAAAGTGGCTGAAAATTCATCTAAAAATGTTATAACAGATTATAGTATTAATGAAAAAGGCTTCTTAACTTACAAAAACAGAATTTATGTGCCTAATTTTCCGAAAGTTAAGTTGTTGATTTTAGATGAAGTTCACAAGAGTCCTTATTCAGGGCATCTCGGTTATCAGAAAATGATAACTATGTTAAGAAATCAGTACTTTTGGCCTAACATGAAGAGTGAAGTTGCTGAATATATAGCTAGATGCTTTGATTGTCAAACTATTAAAGCTGAACATCAACATCCAGCTGGGCTATTGCATCCCTTACCAATTCCAGAATGGAAGTGGGAGATTATAAGCATTGATTTTATTACAGGTTTGCCTAAAAATCAGAAGCAGAATGACTCAATCATGGTCGTTATAGATAAACTTAGCAAAGCTGCTCATTTTATTCCTGTTAAAACTACTTTCAAGGCTTCTAACATTGCAGATATTTTCATGAAGCAAATTTTTCGCTTGCATGGAATTCCAAAGGTAATTATTTCAGACCGAGACTCTAAGTTTACTGGTAACTTTTGGACAACATTGTTTAAAGGATTAAATACTAAGTTGAATTTCAGTACTTCTTTCCATCCACAAACTGATGGTCAAACAGAAAGAGTAAATCAAATTTTGGAAAATATGTTAAGATTATATGTTAAAGATCAGCCATCTAAATGGGAGGATTACTTGCACCTAACAGAATTTGCATACAATAATAATTATCAAGCATCTGCTAACTTAAGTCCATTTGAAATTTTGTATGGAAGAAAATGTATTACTCCAATTTCGTGGGATAATTCTGTAGATAGATTGATGTTAGGACCAGATCTATTGAAAGAAATGGAGCTAATTGTGAAACGGGTTCAAGGTAACTTAAAAGTTGCCCAAGATCGGCAGAAAAGCTATCCTGATTTGAAATGCACAGAAAGAGAATTTCAGGTAGGAGACCATGTTTTCATAAAGGTAAAGCCCAAGAAAATTTCTTTGAATCTTGGGAGCTGTGCTAAATTAGCACAGAGGTATTGTGGACCATTTGAAATCCTATCAAGGATAGGAGCTGTTGCATATCAATTGGCATTGCCATACAATTTAAAAATCCACAATGTTTTTCATGTTTCTGTTTTAAAGAAGTATGTGCACGATGCTACTCATGTGCTGAATTGGAATGACATACAGGTGGAACCCGAAGGATATTTTCAGGTGGAACCGGACTGTATTCTAGACAGGAGGGAAATTATGCTTCGGAATCGCACCATAGGGCAGGTAAAGGTAAAATGGAAGCACCTTAGCCCTGATGAAGCTACTTGGGAACTGGAAAGTAATATGCGGGTAGCATATCCAGTTATGTTCCATGAGGAACTTGATGATGAATAAGCAACATCGAGGATGATGTTGAGATTAAGAGGGGGTGTTTGTAACATACCCTTTAAGCTAGAAAAACATTTTTTGTTTAGAAACATTATGATAACTTTTACTGTAAAGTTTATATTGGACAGGTGTCCAAGGATGACTGTAATTTGCACAATATATTATTATTTAATAAATAAAATAGGAGACAAACACCTAAGAGGACTGTTGAAAGAGTGGTTACTGATCCACTAGGTGGAATGGAATCTGGGGTAGAAGGCAATGGACAAGTGGCAGCATCATGATGCAACTAACTAGTTGTTGGTATGGGACAACTCCCTTGAAATGTGGTCATAGTGCCCTGAAAGATGGGACTGGAGCTTGAGGCTCATTTATTCCAAACTGACCACTAAAATACCTAGGCAGTCTATATAATAGCCATCAAATATTGAACTGAGGTTCATCACTTTTCTTGACGAGGAAATTTACCTTGGGGTTTCGTTGTGTTTGCACCCAAGAGATTTGATGAGAGGATATGTTGTTGTTGATCATGTTGTGAGTTTTCCAAACTCTTATTGCGTTCAAGAGTTTGATGCTGAGTGGAGAAGGCATTTTAAGGAGGTTTATACCGAGTGGAGAAGGTATTTTTGAGTGCCTTGTTTCTGCACAGGTTCCACCCAATTACTGGATCAGTAATCAGGCTTGTGGGTTCACTAGAAGTCAGCAAGTTGAGCTGCTTCTTCTGAAGCAAGTTGGGAGGAACAGGCCTCCTTGGGTGTTTGTCGGCCCTATCATCTTTACAGGTTTTATTGTCTTATCTTCTTTTATTTTTAAGTTCTGTTATCTATTTAAATCTACTGCTAAATTCTTTATTTCAGTTTTTTTTTACATAAATAATTCTATATAATTAAAATGATTGAATAAAATGATCTCTGCATTTTTCCCCATGCAAAAAGGAATAGCATCGTACTCTAGTACAGAGATAGATTAAGATAGATCAGTATGATCGGCAAGATAGCCAAGTGATAGAAAAGATGAGATGAAGTATTTCTTTAAATTTTTGTTTACTGATAATTTTTCTAAGTGTTACCTATATTAGGGTTTTCATTATTTCTGCTCAGAAAGAATATCCAGGGATCACAGTAATGTTTCTCTGTTTTTATGAATATCAGTTTGTCTAGAAATGATTAAATTCCCTTTTGAAATTTAAATAGTAGATTCCATCGGATAGCATACTTACATCAAATTCTTTTATTATTAATGCATAGAAATAAATACAAATTATATATGTACCAGATCATCCACTCTCATACAAATTTTATCTAATTTTAAGAGCAATTACATTTCTTTAACAGAGTCAAGTTATAGATTTCTATTGCAAACAATTTTTTATTTCTAAGTTTTACTTTCCCCTGCAAGAGTAGGAAATTGTATACTGTTATCAACATTTTCTTTATTTAAGAATGTTAAATTTTCTGAATTTACTTCAATATGATCTAGGATCTTAACTGAGAGAACAACATGTACAACATATCTACAGCATATCAATCATGGAGACAATAATGCAAGCACACAAGAGACACAAAGATTTACTTGGGGAAAACCATAAAGGTGAAAAATCCCAATAACTTCCTCAGAGATAGATAGAGCAATGATACAACCAACCAAGAGAGATAGCCATAACCTAGCAGCAGATCCTCCTCCTCCATAAGTGCGCCACTCCTCCTTGAGTGCATGTGTGAGAAGTGAGTGAGTAAATAGAGTGACTCCCGCACTCTATTTATACTTGACTTGACTTGCCTTTTTACCTAACTCATGTAGGCTCGAACTTAACCACATAACATAATGCTGACTGGGCTGACCCCTAATAGGGTGGTCTAATAACCCTTTGACCCACATGGCCGACCCCCAATAGGGTGGTCTAATAACACTTTGACCCACATGACTTATACAGGGCCGACCCCAAACAAGGTGGTCTAATAACCCATCAAGTATAAGTTACGACACTTACAATATAAATGACGACACTTCCTTATAGAGGAATAATACCATCTCTATAGGAATACAATATACATATATGTGAAATACATTCCAAAGTTACATATACATCAACACTCCCTCTTAACTAGGAAGGTATTTCTCAGCACAGTTCTTCTAGCACAAGTCATCTTCTCTGGATCATCGTCACTGGATAATCGTTATCGAGTCATCATCATCGTCACTGCTGCTGCTATCTCAATCAATCTCTGAATCTACTCGTCATAGGAAGTTCTACAGAGCCAGTCCTTTTTCATACTGGATGTAGGCCCACCACCTGTAGGTCTTCATCATCACTGGCCATACTGTGGAATCCTCAGGACTTATTACGTGCGTCACAAAACCTCGAAAGAGCATCCCAGGATGTTACGGGTACACAACTCCGACCTGTAGGATCTCCCAAGGCGCTATTACATGTGATCCCACCACAAAACCTTGAAAGAGCATCTCAGGATGTTACAGGTACACAACTCCGACCTGAAATCTCCCAGGGCACAAATTACATGTGGTCCACCACAAAACCTAGCAAGAGCATCTCAGGATGTTACGGGTACACAACTCCGACCTGAAATCTCCCAGGGCACAAATTACATGTGGTCATGGCAAAACCTCGAAAGAGAATCTCAGAATGTTATGGGTACACAAATCCGACCTGAAATCTCCGAGGGCCCAAATTACATGCCATAGGACAAAACCTCGCAAGAGCATCTCAGGATGTTACGGGTACACAACTCCATCCTGAAATCTCCCAAGGCACAAATTACATGTCCTCCCAGAGCAATGTCTCGAAAGAGCATCCCATGCTGTTACGGGTACATAACTCCGACCTATAGGATCTCCCAGAGATGCTCATCTGCACAACTTGATCCACGGCCACAGAGTATCAACCTGATACTCACCATACATCATCCTGATGTACTCATGATCGTCCTGATCATCATCACTGCAATGTCCTGCTGCATGTCATCTGGAGCAACATCCTGAAGCTCATCATCCATGATCATCCTGATCATCACTGCAACATCCTGCTGCATGATCCACTTGATCATCAATGCATCCACCTGATGCATACCAAGTATCTACCTGATACATATCGTCATACATGATCCTCCTGATCATATAATGTATCCACCTTATACATGATACATATCACCGTACATGATCCACCTGATCATACAATGTATCCACCTGATACATATACAGATACATGGTCCAAGCATCCAACATGACGCATATACAAAATACATACACATGATCCAACTGATCATATCCAGCATCCAACATGATGCATACATACATAAATGATCCAACTGATCATATCCAGCATCCAACATGATGCATACATACATAAATGATCCAACTGATCATATCCAACATCCAACATGATGCGTACATACATAAATGATCCAACTGATCATATCCAGCATCCAACATGATGCGTACATACATAAATGATCCAACTGATCATATCCAAGCAGAAACCAGAACATCATCCTGATGCCCATTATCCAGCGCTTACATCCACAGCCATGTGAAGGATCCTCCTTCCAACATGCTTGGAATGGCTTCAACAAATGTGTCCATCACTTCTTCCTCGAAGTGTCCTCGATCTGAAGAACGCCAAGCCTCTCTCTAAAGTACTCGAAATTCACCCTGGCTAGTGGCTTCGTCAACACATCTGCAATCTGCTCGTCTGTCGCAACATACAGGAGCTTCACAGCTCCTCTCTGCACCATATCCCTGATATAGTGATATTTGATCTCTATGTGTTTCGACTTGTCATGAAACACTGGGTTCTCGGACAGCGTCACACAACTCTGGTTATCAAAGAAGATACCAGTAGCCTCCAACGGGAGATCAAATAACTCAGACAGTAGCTTCCGTAGCCATACTACCTCACAACTAGTTGAACAGGCTGCAACATACTCTGCCTCAGTTGTACTCAGTGCCACGCAGGACTGCTTCCTGCTAAACCATGAGATCACACCTGATCCCATACTGAAGCAACACCCAGATGTGCTCTTCCTGTATGCAGCACTGCCAGCCCAATCTGAATCAACATAACCCTGCAGGTTAAACTTTTGATTTGCCTCATACTTGAGCCCATAATCCACTGTACCCTTCAGGTACCTCAGAACACGCTTTACAGCAACCAGGTGAACACTCCTCGGATCCATCAGGAACTAACTCAATGTGTTCGCTGCAAGGAAAATATCTGGTCTCGTGTTCGTCAGGTACATCAAGGACCCAATCATCTGACGATACATAGTGATATCAATCAGCTCAGATGAAGCATCACACAGGCGCTTCAGGTTTGATGCCATAGGTGTGGCCATAGCCTTCTAGTCCATCATCCCGAACCTCTTCAGGATCTCTACTGCATACTTCCCTTGTCCAAGGAAGATTCCATCTGCACTCTACCACACCTCCATGTCAAAAACAAATAGTACATCATCCCCAAGTTCTTCATCTCGAACTCGGCAATAAGCTTCCACTGCATGTCGGCAATCAATCTATCTTCACCTGTAACAAACAGGTTATCCGTATACAAAAGTAGTATCACTGGATTGCCTTCCTCAACCTTGTAGTCAAGGTTGGAATTCGCTTTACTCTTGGTAAAGCCCAAACTGGATAGAATGTTGTCTATCCTACCATACCAAGTTCTGCACACATATATGACTACACCATGCTGTCTTGAAATCCATCTGGTGCATCTTCTATTTCATCACTTTTATATTTCTCAATGCTGCCATCTACAACATGCTTGATCTGATAGATCCATTTGGAAGTCATAACAAACTTCCCTTCACGTCTTGGGACTACGTCCCAAACATCATTCTTCATGATCGACGGACCATGGCATTCCATTTCTTCATCTCAGATCCTGGGAACTTCAATATCTTCAATAGATATCTTTGTTGCTGGAACAAATGTTGTAGTCCTTTTGTAGGTGAAAATATACGGTCTTTCCTACAAAACAGGTTAAATTGCATGATTAGAAACATCTCATAATTTTCAGAACAAATTCTTACACATAAAGAAATATGTCATACAGTCATGCAATTATCTTAGCCAATGCTTCAATACAACATTTATCCATATTCCGTAACTTTCAAGATGCCTTCCAATCTCTACCAGAACATTGTTAAGAGTGTGCACAACTCCCAACATGTCAGCAAAGAGGTTTCATTCTAGATAAGTAGCAATGGAATGTTGTACAGTGCCATAGGCCACTTACCCATGTATATTAGTAGTATACTGTTCATCAATGCAACTATTCTAATATGCATAATACATATTCTAAGTCTAGGAACATGAGCATATACATCATTGAACAATTTTATTTAAACAAACATTTATGCAAGAAATGATAATTAAAATACTT
Organism: Larix kaempferi; assembly: GCA_027924585.1. NCBI lineage: Eukaryota > Viridiplantae > Streptophyta > Pinopsida > Pinales > Pinaceae > Larix > Larix kaempferi. The sequence goes on along the minus strand of BSBM01000655.1, from coordinate 1,273,041 downwards.
ATCTTTGTTTGTTCGTTGAGTGGACTCCCTCTGAATCTTCGCTTTCTTGCAGGAGCTGCTGGAGTCCTAATCTGCAGTAGCTTCTTCTACACCTTTCTATTGTGGAATATAGAGAGATGGGCAACTCCCTCTAAATATCTGCATCCTTTCATAAACCACTGGAGTGTACTCCCTCTTGATCTTTGCTCCCTGGATTACCTGTCCTTGAACTTATATACATTCTCGATCCCTATGCATGCTTATTAGTATCATGATTGTGTTATCCTTGTGAGCTCATATAAAATTTTACATTCATTAGCATACTATTAAAACACAATAATATCAAGCATGTATAGTCATGATCATTTCAAACAGAAATAATAAGCATTAGCATTCAAGGTTTATGTAGGATTCTTATGGTTAGTCAAATCATAAGAAACATAACATGTCTAATCCTGTAATTACTCAAACCTATGACTCTTCAGGTTAGTTGAATCATCAATCAAGATAAGAGATATAATATGCATAAAACCTGTGATTATTCAAACCTATACCTTCATGATTCTTCTGGTTAGTCATATCATCAATTATGGTAAGAAACATAATATGCATACAGCCATGACCTACGACTTCATGAATAATCATTATCAAACAACACAACAGTATAAAATCCTAACACAAGGTAGGATTCTATCTTGATATAGGAAAAACATACATGGATTAGCATGCTAGCTATTTATGTCTAACATACTCACATGATGTCTTCTTGTCCTTCTTCAATGACTTGTGCTAGTAACCTGTATATCTCATAGGTTAACTATTATAAAACCAAGTTATACATACCTCGTAAATGGATCTTCTATGAGATCCATGACAATGGATGAATCTTTGTCCTCGTGTCATCATGATCATATGTTCTTGAACCAGAACATGATTTGTCTTTCTTGGTGTACCTTTCATGTTAGTAGACAATATACACCTCATACAACACCATAATGCATTAGTACAATCATAAGTGTCAATACCCTAATCAATGAATATTTTCTATCGTGCATTCATAATTTTATTAAGGTGATATGACAAGTTTGAAATCAAGATTGTACTAACTGTAATAACATGAAAACAAACATACCATAAAATTATTCATGAACAAATCTCAAAACATACCTCGATGAGTCATACCTGTCGAGATCGCTTGTAATCTTCTTATGTAAGGCCTTAGCCTCATCTCCCTCTGAAGCAGGAATTTCTTCACTTATGCAGGTGACCAATCCATCTGCTTCTAGGATTAAACCACCACTTGATTTGCAAGATCTGGACCTGGAGCTGGATATGGGTTTGTCAGAGAAACCCCAAAAATTCAAACTTTGAATTTCAAACTTCCGAAAGGATAGAAATATGCGCCTTGATGAGCTGATCAAGCTAGTATATTTCGAATTTGAAAACTGCAAAGTTTCACTCCTCAATTTTGCCTTTGAAACTTTCGGATTCACTGGACGTGACCCTGAACTGGGGTTTGATGAATCCCACTCTTTTTCCCAATCAAAAGGTTTGATCCAAAGCTCTAAGCTTCTATTTTTCTGAGGAGCTTCCATCCGTGGTCACAGATTTCAAAAAATTCCCATTTTTACAGAAACCCTAATTTTCCACTTTTCTGATCAAAGTCCCGAACTAGGGTTTGATCAAGCCCGGCCTTCTGCCCAACCAAAAATTATGATCTTGGTCTCTAAATTTTTATTTTGATGAGTAGCATTCAGCCGTGGTCTCCGATTACAAAAATTCCAACTTTCTCCAAAGCCCTAAATTTCGGAAGCCATGAATGAAGGTACTCAAAAATAATTATGTTTTGACAGAAATATGTACCTGATTTTTTCTGGTGTAACTCTAAACTTTTTGATCCACAGGGTCTGAAAACGTTTCCTGAGATAGCCTGACTTGTTATCTTTCCATCCTAACAGGTCTGACCTCAATTGGATTCTTTGAGACAGAGTTATTCCAAATGTCGCAACGTGACCTGTTTTGGGATAATTCAGGAGAGCGAACTTGTACGGCATGCCACGTGTCACTGTTTGAACTTCGGCCTCTAAAAAGGTTTCCTGAGATATCTCGGCCTGTTATCTTTCCATCCTGATAGGTTTGACCTCAATTGGACTCTCTAAAAGAGAGTTATGCCAAGTGTCGCAACGTGACCTGTTTATGGGATAATACAGGAGAGCAAACTTGTACGGCGTGCCACGTGTCACTGGTTCAACTTCGGCCTCTGAAAACGTTTTCTGAGATCGTACAGACTGTGTAATACCTGTCACTTTTTACGAAATTTTATTTGGAGCTTCCTAGCCCAATATATGACCTTTTTCCCAAGGTCACCTAATTTTGACTCACATATGGAAGAGGCAGAAACCCTATATTGTACAGATCATAAATCACAAAGTACAACGAATTAGAGGTTTTCCTTTGGAAACAGGGTACCTGGAGACCTTAGCTTCGGCCTGTAACAATTTCATATCCGAAAACTTCGCCAAAACGGATTTATAGCGAAAGTGCTACGATGACTGGTTTTTGCTATATCAAGCCCTAGCATCGTAAGTGCAACAAGTGTCATACATGCCATATCATGCCTTGTTTCAGGCTAGCTCTGATACCATGTTAAATTTTCTGAATTTACTTCAATATGATCTAGGATCTTAACTGAGAGAACAACATGTACAACATATCTACATCATATCAATCATGGATGCAATAATGCAAGCACACAAGAGACACAAAGATTTACTTGGGGAAAACCATAAAGGTGAAAAACCCCAATAACTTCCTCAGAGATAGATAGAGAAATGATACAACCAACCAAGAGAGATATCCATAACCTAGCAGCAGATCCTCCTCCTCCATAAGTGCGCCACTCCTCCTTGAGTGCATGTGTGAGAAGTGAGTGAGTAAATAGAGTGACTCCCGCACTCTATTTATACTTGACTTGACTTGCCTTTTTACCTAACTCATGTAGGCTCGAACTTAACCACATAACATAATGCTGATTGGGCCGACCCCCAATAGGGTGGTCTAATAACCCTTTGACCCACATGGCCGACCCCCAATAGGGTGGTCTAATAACACTTTGACCCACATGACTTATACAGGGCCGACCCCAAACAAGGTGGTCTAATAACCCATCAAGTATAAGTTACGACACTTACAATATAAATGACGACACTTCCTTATAGAGGAATAATACCATCTCTATAGGAATACAATATACATATATGTGAAATACATTCCGAAGTTACATATACATCAACAAATAATGGATAAACAATAAGCATCATATTGCAAACCTAGGGTTTGCTTAAACCTTTATCATTCATTCCATAAAACAACTAAATAGTAATACAATGTTGGAAACAGTTCATATATTAAAACTCGACAAAGTTTAAACCCTCTTTTAGTAAAGGTGCATTATCCAGGTCAAACAACTTAAAACAAAACATTACACAGTAATGATAATAAACTTTTACATGGACCCTGTCATACGAGACGTGTTTCAACACAGGGAAATAAAACCCAATTTTATAACCTTCCAATTGTTCATGTTTTAAAACATCACAGACATCAAAGATGACGAAAGTAACAAGTGTTTTGAAAGCTCGGTAACAAAAACCATATCTTCTTACTACATTAATATTAAAACGCAGAGGTCTTCCTTTAACCAAGTCCCATATCCATATTGTATTGACGAAACGAAACAACAATACAAACAACATGGAATGGTAAACATTATGTATAAGAAAAACTCGTTAGAGCTCGAAACTCTTAAGCGATAGGAGTACATTATTCAAATCCAAAACAAAAATATAAAAACACAGTTTAGCAACCAGAACATCATTGCATCGGCCCCTTTTGAGTCGTAGGATATCCATATTACAGGCACGAAGACAGGACTAGTACAACTATGGCCAAAACATTCCCACGAATCCAACATCTTAGAATGGTTGAAGCTAAGTCTGTATATTTCATGACAGGAGCACCCACAAGGGTTATGCCACCGAGGCTTACCGGTGGAAAGCATGGCCAAAACTTCTGGAGCTTCCTATCGTTACAGCAACCAGAACGATTTGTTTGTACCTGCATCAAAGCCATGGAAATTAAGTCAAATTTCCTGCGACATTTCCATAATAGAAATTGATACAACAAATTACAGTTCACTCTTAGAGTCCGGATACACTACCTTGAATTATAGAAGCTTGAACGCTGAAAATTTAAAGTACAAAACCCGAACTTGAATCCATCCAACAGTAGCAGAATGAAGACCCTCATTCAAAAAGATTTCGTTTAATGTTACAACTGAAAAACTCACACGCACTATCCACCCTTAAAGCCGAGCTAGTAATAACAATAACCAAAGAGGTTTCACTATCGATTCCAAGCAAGGGAGTTTAGGATTTTCAACAGAAACAAAACCCTACTATCAAGCAGCCTGTCGGCCATCCTCTCCCAGATTCTAACCATCAAAATGAATGTGTGAAGGCCACTTTTACATTTTGGCAATTTTGAACTTAAGGTTTACACATCTTGATAATCAAGACAGAAGATCAACGGTCAGGATTAAGCCAGCGAAGTCAAGATGGTACTAAGGTAGAGATACTACCAAATAACAATTTAATAACGCATTCAATAACTGGTGCAGTTGGATGCCATATCATCCATGTTTGAGCTTACAGCTCAGCAAATTATCACCATTCTCATAACATTATCACATGGAGCCAACAACAAGAAGGAGCCAGCTAAGCTTACCACCACCAACACACAGGGTTTCTATTTATTGCCGGATTTCACGTATCTGTTGCCAGGCCCTTACCTGCAACCACATTTATGGCATGTCAGCTTCAAGCTTTGGTTATAGTGAAGTCTCGGGATCATGTCACAACCTCATAGCAGTTACATTACAACAGGTGGCGCGACCTACAAACCATAGGATATTACATATCAAGTTTATAACTGTCACATTATAACGTTACAATCATGACATAAACCATAAGGTTGTGTGTATAGCATACTAAACCATAGGTTTTAAATATATCGTATGTTTCCCTTGCATTTCGCATAACGATTTATATATTGCCAACACTGCATTCTATAGTTTCCAAATCTACTTCGGATTTCTTATAGCCACGTTAAGAATTGAGTTTCAAACCATATCATATTAACACCTACGACTTATGCATTTAGTGCTAAGTCCCATTTCTGCTTAGGGCGTATATATTAAAAGACCCATGCTAAATTATTAATTGCATATTATGTATTTAGGGCATTGCAAATACTAAGTTTCACAATAAAAATGCATATAGCAATAAGACTATAGTTGATCAACTAGGCATTATAAACCTTACAGTGTATTTCATAAAGACATTACAACAAATCAAGATGAGTCTCTACTCTCACATCAAACCATTATTCTGCCAATACAGAGATCTAGTCGAAAGGTATTTTTGGAGTACATATGAAGTAAGTACGTGGAAAATTGTCTTTTAAGCTATCGATGACCATTGTTATCACAAGCCCTTTGTTACAATAATGCTATAATTACTACATAGTTGTATCTCGTGAATATTATCACCTGCTTGTCGTAAACAACTAGATTGTAGAATCTTACATGACGACCCTTTAAATAATTGACATCATTTGATTACAGCATAATTATATTGGAAAAATGTCTCTAGCTACACTCATAAATGTTAGGTAAGAATAATACAGATTGATAAAGTTAAACCAAAGTTACATACCATCGACGTCTTCCTGCGTGGCAGCATATACATTTATCTTAAAACAGAAATGACTAGCTGTAGCTTATAACTTGTCTTGAAATAACTAGTATTACTCTCTTACCTTACCTGCAGACCTACGAAGAAAGAATCCAATGCTTTAGCTATCAAAGCTAAGTAAACCTAAGGGCACCCTGTAGGAACCCCTTCATAAATATGCAAACAATTTATCAGTATTGTTACCAGATCTTCACGCATATTGAAATAAACCCTGTTCTGTCGCATTTCATTTACAATCATCTTTTTATATTTAAAAAATAAACACAAGAGTTTATGAAGTACCTACCATAACTTAGTTAACAAATTACTAATCCGCAAATAACATTTATCTCATAAAATAGGCTATACCAAAACTTTTTTTATTTTGCGATTTATGGGATGCTACATGTGGTATCAGAGCGCAAGTTCAAACTCTAGGCCTGAATGAGGCTCATGCGCACAAACAGAAAAATAAATCAGAAAGTTTATGTTACTAACTTTTGCAATTTAATTTCATTTTTTGCACAGAACAGATTTACTTTTAGTTGCGGGTATGGAAATACCAGAGGAATCAGTAGAGGACAGATCTCCTCGTAATGAACAAATTAATCATAATAACACTGAAGGAATTTACGTTGAGTTAAAAAACCAGTCTTCTGAAATTTTACGCACTGTGTAGTATTTAAAATCTGAGTTAAAAGCTGTTAAAGAAAAAAATGAACGGATTCTTAAGGCACGGGAAGAATTACAACAAAATTTAAAAGGGAACTATCACAGTGGTGAAAGAGGCAGAAAATCAGAATTTAGAGTTGATTCTGAAATCATGTCCCGCCAACATGAGAATAAGAAAACAAGAAACAATAAAAGGAACAGTTACTCATCTTCTAAGTTTGATTCAGGTCATGATGATGTAAATTATGACAGCAGTAACAGTGAGTACTGCTCTAAAAAGACAAAACATAAGCATCATTTACAGATTACCGATGAATTTAAAAAGATTAAGCCACCTACTTTTAATGGCGAAAGTGAGAAGGGTGAGATAGCAGAAGCTTGGTTGTCTGGAATGAAAAAGTACTTTAATATTTATGACTACTCTTCTCAACTGAAAGCCAAGATGGCCATTTACAATCTGACCAGAAAGGCAGATATCTGGTGGCAGGATCTTAAAAGAATCAAGAGCATAAAAGAAAAAGAATTAACTTGGACTATGTTTAAAAGTTTGTTTAAAAAGAAGTTCTTGTCTGAACAATATTTTGAGGATAAATCGAAGGCGTTTTACGACTTAAAGTTGGGTACAATTAACATGAAAGAACTATGCAGCAATTTTCTTAGCTTGCTGAGGTACGTACCCTACATGGTTTAGGAAAAGCCTAAAGTGCAAAGGTTTCTCAGTTGTTTACCGTTTAATATAAAAGATCGTATTGAGTATGATAATCCTTCCACTTTGGAAGAGGCCATGAGGAAGGCAAATTTTTGTTTTGACCAAAACAGAAAAAGAGAAGGAACAACTGGCTGGAAGAACAGTAAAACTAATCAGTATGACTATAAAAAGAAGAACTTTAATCAGAATGCTGGAGGTTTTAAAAAAAACTTTAATAACAGAAATTTTCCTAATAATTATCGGAATAATACATCTTAGAACACTACTGCTGCAAGAAATATACCTAATAATCACAGCAATAATAATAATAACAATAACAATAGGTATGCTTAACAGAAAGGACCCATAAAGTGTTATGAATGCGGCATACCACACAAGAAAGCGGATTTCCCACGCAATAAGAGGACAGGCAACAAAATACATACTATGCAAGCAGAACCTACAGTTGGAGATATCGCAAGAGAAATGCCAAGGATAAATGTAGCATTGGAGAATCGTCAAGCGAACCATCAAACATCCATGGTCGAAATTGAAGGTACGATACAAAACGAGTCTATTTCTATTTTGATAGATCCTAGTGCGAATTTAAGTTATATTTCACCTACTTTAGTAAACCGTTGCAAGCTAAAAACAGAAAAATTCGATAATGCATGGTTAGTTCAGCTTGCAACAGGAACTAAAAGAAAGGTTACAGATTATGTTCATAATTGTGAAGTATTTTTAAATCAGTTGAAAACGCAAGTTAATCTGAATGTTTTACCCTTAGGTTCATATGATCTGTTAATTGGCATGGATTGGCTTGAACAGCACATAGTTATATTGAATTGTTATGATAAATCTTTTACTTGTATAAATAGTGAAGATAATTCAGAAACAGTGAAAGGAATTCATAGGCATATTTCTGCGTTACAAGTAAAGAGAGTTGCTAGAAAAGGTTGTAAATTGTTTGTTGTTAATGTTGTTAATGACGAATGTACATCTAAAGAAGACAAGTTAAAACTAGAGGATATTCCCATCCTTAGGGACTTTTCTGATGTATTCCCGGAATAAATTCCAGGATTACCTCCGAAAAGAGAACTTGACTTCACCATTGAGTTAGTAACCGGTGCGGTACCAAACTCAAAGGCCCCCTATAGGATGAATATTATGGAGTTAAATGAGTTAAAGTCCCAGCTAAAAGAATTAATAGATAAAAACTACATATGGCTCAGTGTGTTCCCTTGGGGAGCACCAGTAATATTTGTTAAAAAGAAAGACAGTACCATGCGTTTGTGCATTGACTACTGTCAGCTTAATAAAATGACAATTAAGAACTGGTATCCCTTACCCCGCATAGATGATCTATTTGATCAAGTATGCGGAGCAGAGGTATTCACTAAAATTGACTTAAGGTCGGGTTATCATCAAGTTCGGATAAAAGAAGAGGACATATTCAAAACTGCATTCAGAATGCGTTATGGACACTACGAGTTCGTAGTTATGCCCTTTGGGCTAACCAACGCACCGGAAGTGTTCATGTGTTTAATGAACAACGTTCTGCATAAACATTTGGATAAGTTTGTAGTGGTATTCGTTGATGATATCCTGGTTTACTCAAAGACTAAAGAAGAGCATGATGAACATTTAAAAATCATTTTACAAGTACTTAGAAATCACCAGCTTTACGCTAAGATCAGTAAGTGTGATTTCTATAAAAATAAAATTCAGTATTTGGGTCATATAATTTCAAAAGATGGTATTTCTATTATCCTGATAAAATTAAAGCAATTAATGAATGGCCTCTCCCAAAAGATGTAACTGATGTATGGTCATTCATGGGAATAACGGGTTATTATAGAAAGTTTATTGAAGGGTTCTCTAGAATTGCTAACCCCATCACTTCTTTGCAGAAGAAAGGGAAGAAATTCATATGGGATCAAAAGTGTCAAGACAGCTTTAATAAGTTAAAAGAATTATTAACTATTGCACCCATCTTAAAAATTGCAAATCCTAATAAGGATTTCGTCGTATGCAGGGATGCATGCAACGAAGGACTTGGAGGGGTCTTAAGTCAAGAAGGTCATGCAATTGCTTTTGAGTCAAGGAAGTTAAAAATACATGAAAACAATTATGCAACGTATGATCTTGAGTTGGCAACCGTGATACATGCTTTAAAGATGTGGCGCCATCACTTGATCGGAAGAAAATTCATTTTAATGACTCAGTATAAGGGGTTAAAGTACTTACTGGATCAAACAAATCTTAACACAAGGCAAGCTAGGTGGTTAGCTTTACTTAGCGAGTACGATTTTGAGATCCATCACATTAATGGAAAGGAAAATAAGGTTGCTGATGCATTGAGCAGAAACGCTAGATTAAGTTTTGTGGTAGCAATCAGTACTTTTAAAACTGATCTGGAAAACCAGATCGAAGAAGGAATTAAGCAAGACGAAAATTACCAAAAATTACATGATAAAGTGGCTGAAAATTCATCTGAAAATGTTATAACAGATTATAGTATTAATGAAAAAGGCTTCTTAACTTACAAAAACAGAATTTATGTGCCTAATTTTTCGAAAGTTAAGTTGCTGATTTTAGATGAAGTTCACAAGAATCCTTATTCAGGGCATCCCGGTTATCAGAAAATGATAACTATGTTAAGAAAAGAGTACTTTTGGCCTAACCTGAAGAGTGAAGTTGCTGAATATATAGCTAGATGCTTTGACTATCAGACTATTAAAGCTAAACACCAACATCCAGCTGGGCTATTGCAGCCCTTACCAATTCCAGAATGGAAGTGGGAGATTATAAGCATTGATTTTATTACAGATTTTCCTAAAAATCAGAAGCAGAATGACTCAATCATGGTCTTTATAGATAAACTTAGCAAAGCTGCTCATTTTATTCCTGTTAAAACTACTTTCAAGGCTCCTAACATTGCAGATATTTTCATGAAGCAAATTTTTCGCTTGCATGGAATTCCAAAGGTAATTATTTCAGACCGAGACTCTAAGTTTACTGGTAACTTTTGGACAACATTGTTTAAAGGATTAAATACTAAGTTGAATTTCAGTACTTCTTTCCATCCGCAAACTGATGGTCAAACAGAAAGAGTAAATCAGATTTTGGAAAATATGTTAAGATTATATGTTAAAGATCAGCCATCTAAATGGGAGGATTACTTGAACCTAGCAGAATTTGCCTACAATAATAATTATCAAGCATTTGCTAAGTTAAGTCCATTTGAAATTTTGTATCTAAGAAAATGTTGTACTCCAATTTCGTGGGATAATCCTGTAGATAGATTGATGTTAGGACCAGATCTATTGAAAGAAATGGCGATAACTGTGAAACAGGTTCAAGGTAACTTAAAAGTTGCCTAAGATAGGCATAAAAGCTATGTTGATTTGAAATGCATAGAAAGAGAATTTCAAGTAGGAGACCATGTTTTCATAAAGGTAAATCCCAAGAAAAGTTCTTTGAAGCTTGGGAGTTGTGCTAAATTAGCATAGAGGTATTGTGGACCATTTGAAATCCTATCAAGGATAGGAGCTGTTGCATATCAATTGGCATTTCCATATAATTTAAAATTCCACAATTTTTTTCATGTTTCTGTTTTAAAGAAGTATGTGCACGATGCTACTCATGTGTTGAATTGGAATGACATACAGGTGGAACCCGAAGGAGATTTTCAGGTGGAATCGGACTGTATTCTAGACCGGAGTGAAATTATGCTTTAGAATTGCAACATAGGGCAGTTAAAGGTGCAATGGAAGCACCTTAGCCCTGATGAAGCTACTTGGGAACTGGAAAGTAATATTCGGGAAGCATATCCAATTCTGTTCCATGAGGAACTTGATGATGAATAAGCAACATCGAGGACGATGTTGAGCTTAAAAGGGGGTGTTTGTAACATACCCTTTAAGCTGGAAAAATATTTTGTGTTTAGAAACATTATGATAAATTTTACTATAAAATTTATATTGGACAGATGTCCAAGGATGACTGTAATTTGCACAATATATTATTATTTAATAAATAAAATAGGATACAAACACCTAAGAGGTCTGTTGAAAGAGTGGTTACTGATCCACTAGGTGGAATGGAATCTTGGATAGAAGGCAATGGACAAGTGGCAGCATCATGATGCAACTAACTAGCTGTTGGTATGGGACAACTCCCTTGAAATGTGGTCATAGTGCCCTGAAAGATGGGACTGGAGCTTGAGGCTCATTTATTCCAAACTGACCACTAAAATACCTAGGCAGTCTATATAATAGCCATCAAATATTGAACTGAGGTTCATCACTTTTCCTGGCGAAGAAATTTACCTTGGGGTTTCATTGTGTTTGCACCCAAGAGATTTGATGAGAGGATATGTTGTTGTTGATCATGTTGTGAGTTTTCCAAACTCTTATTGAGTTCAGGAGTCTGATGCTGAGTGGAGAAGGCATTTTAAGGAGGTTTATACCGAGTGGAGAAGGTATTTTTGAGTGCCTTGTTTCTACACAGGTTCCACCCAATTACTGGATCAGTAATCAGGCTCGTGGGTTCACTAGAAGTCAGCAAGTTGAGCTGCTTCTTCTAAAGCAAGTTGGGAGGAAAAGGCCTCCTTGGGTGTTTGTCGGCCCTATCATATTTACAGGTTTTATTGTCTTATCTTCTTTTATTTTTATGTTCTGTTATATATTTAACTCTACTGTTAAATTCTTTATTTCAGTTTTTTTTACATAAATAATTCTGTATAATTCAGATGATTGAATAAAATGATCTCTGCATTTTTCCCCATGCAAAAAGGAATAGCATCGTACTCTAGTACAGAGATAGATTAAGATAGATCAGTATGATCAGCAAGATAGCCAAGTGATAGAAAAGATGAGATGAAGTATTTCTTTAAATTTCTGTTTACTGATAATTTTTCTAAGTGTTACCTATATCAGAGTTTTCATTATTTCTGCTCAGAAAGAATTTCCAAGGATCACAGTAATGTTTCTATGTTTTTATGAATATCGGTTTATCTAGAAATGAATAAATTCCCTTCTGAAATTTAAATAGTAGATTCCATCAGATAGCATACTTACATCAAATTCTTTTATTATTAATGCATAGAAATGAATACAAATTATATATGTACCAGATCATCCACTCTCATACAAATTTTATCTAATTTTAAGAGCAATTACATTTCTTTAACAGAGTCAAGTTATAAATTTATATTGCAAACAGTTTTGTATTTCTAAGTTTTACTTTCCCCTGCTAGAGTAGGAAATCGTACATTGTTATCAGCATTTTCTTTATTTAATAATGGATAAACAATAAGCATCATATTACAAACCTATGGTTTTCTTAAACCTTTATCGTTCATTCTATAAAACAACTAAATAGTAATACAATGTTGGAAACAGTTCATATGTTAAAACTCGACAGAGTTTAAACCCTCTTTTAGCAGAGGTGCATTATCCAGGTCAAACAACTTAAAACAAAACATTACATAGTAATGATAATAAACTTTTACATCGACCCTGTCATACGAGACGTGTTTCAACACAGGGAAATAAAACCCAGTTTTATAATCTTCCAATTGTTGATGTTTTAAAACATCATAGACATCCAAGATGACGAAAGTAACAAGTGTTTTGAAAGCTCGGTTACACACACCATATCTTCTTACTACATTAATATTAAAACACAGAGATCTTCCTTTAACCAAGTCCCATATTCATATTGTATTGACGAAACGAAACAACAATACAAACAACATGGCATGGTAAACATTCTTTATAAGAAAAACTCGTTAGAGCTCGAAACTCTTAAACGATAGGAGTACATTATTCAAATCCAAAACCAAAATATAAAAACACAGTTTAGCAACCAGAACATCGTTGCATCGGCCCCTTTTGAGTTGTAGGATATCCATATTACAGGCACGAAGACACGACTAGTACAACTATGGCCACAACATTTCCACGAATCCAACATCTTAGAATGGTTGAAGCTAAGTCTATATATTTCATGACAGAAGCACCCACAAGGGTTATGCCACCGAGGCTTACCGGTGGAAAGCGTGGCCAAAACTTCTGGAGCTTCTGATAGTTACAGCACCCAGAACAATTTGTTTGTACCTGCATCAAAGCTATGGTAATTAAGTAAAATTCTCTATGACATTTCCATGATAGAAATTGATACAGCAAATTACAATTCACTCTTAGAGTCCGGATACACTACCTTGAATTACAGAAGCTTGAATGTTGAACATTTAAAGTACAAAACCCGAACTCGAATCCATCCGACAGTAGCAGTATGAAGACCCTCATTCAAAAAGATTTCGTTGAATGTTACAACTGAAAAACTCACACGCACTATCCACCATTAAAGCCGATCTAGTAATAACAATAACCAGAGAGGTTTCACTATCGATTCCGAGCAAGGGAGTTTAGGATTTTCAACAGAAACAAAACCCTACTATCAAGCAACCTGCCGGCCATCCTCTCCCAGATTCTAACCATCAAAATGAATGCGTGAAGGCAACTTTTATGTTTTGGCAAGTTTGAACTTAGGGTTTACACATATCGATAATCAAGACAGAAGATCAACGGTCAAGATTAAGCCAACAAAGTCAAGATGGTACTAAGGTAGACATACTACCAAATAACAATTTAATAACGCATTCAATAACTGGTGCAGTTGGATTCCATATCATCCATGTTTGAGCTTATAGCTCAGCGAATTATCACCATTCTCATAACATTATCACGTGGAGCCAACAACAAGAAGGAGCCAGCTAAGCTTACCACCACCAACACACAGGGTTTCTATTTATTGCCGGATTTCACGTATCTATTGCCAGGCCCTTACCTGCAACCACATTTATGGCATGTCATCTTCAAGCTTTGGTTATAGAGAAGTCTTGAGATCATGTCACAATGTCATAGCAGTTACATTACAACAAGTGGCGCGACCTGCAAACCATAGGATATTACATATCAAGTTTATAACTGTCACATTATAACGTTACAATCACAACATAAACCATAAGGTTCTGTGTATGGCATACTAAACCACAGGTTTTAAATATATGTTATGTTTCCCTTGCATTTCGCATAACGATTTATATATTGCCAACACTGCATTCTATAGTTTCCAAATCTACTTCGGATTTCTTATAGCCACGTTAAGAATTGAGTTTAAAACCATATCATATTGACACCTACGACTTATGCATTTAGTGCTAAGTCCCATTTCTGCTTAGGGCGTATATATTAAAATACCCATGCTAAATTATTAATTGCATATTATGTATTTAGGGCATTACAAATACTAAGTTTCACAATAAAAATGCATATAGCAATAAGACTATAGTTGATCAACTAGGCATTATAAACCTTACAGTGTATTTCATAAAGACATTACAACAAATCAAGATGAGTCTCTACTCTCACATCAAACCATTATTCTGCCAATACAGAGATCTAGTCGAAAGGTATTTTTGGAGTACATATGAAGTAAGTACGTGGAAAATTGTCTTGTAAGCTGTCGACGACCATTGTTATCACAAGCCCTTTGTTACAATAATGCTATCATTACTACACAGTTGTATCTTGTGAATATTATCACCTGCTTGTCGTAAATAACTAGATTGTAGAATCTTACATGACGACCCTTTAAATAATTGACATCATTTGATTATAGCAGAATTATATTCGAAAAATGTCTCTAGCTACACTCATAAATGTTAGGTAAGAATAATACAGATTGATAAAGTTAAACCAAAGTTACATACCATCGACGTCTTCCTGCGTGGCAGTATATACATTTATCTTAAAACAGAAATGACTAGTTGTAGCTTATAACTTGTCTTGACATAACTGGTATTACTCTCTTACCTTACCTGCAGACCTGCAAAGAAAGAATCCAATGCTTTAGCTATCAAAGCTAAGTAAACCTAAGGGAACCCTATAGGAACCCCTTCATAAATATGCAAACAATTTATCAGTATTGTTACCAGATCTTCACGCATATTGAAATAAACCCTGTTCTGTCGCATTTCATTTACAATCAAGTATCTTTTTATATTTAAAAAATAAACACAACAGTTTATGAAGTACCTATCATCATTTAGTTAACAAATTACTATTTCGCAGATAGCATTTATCTCATAAAATAGGCTATACCAAAACTTTTTTATTTTGCAATTTTTGGGATGTTACAGAGACATAGAAGTATGCACAATTGCGTGAATATTGAATGACGTAATTGTGGACAGCATGCAGACAGCCACATATGTTATAAGTAAGGAAGAAGCACAGAAACAAAACCGAAGTATATCGGGTGATGCACTAATGTTTAGTTGATGCACAGAGACTGAAGTGAAGTGTGTGAAGTTGAGAAGTCCATCTGATGTGCAACGACAAAGCAACATCAGGATCCAGTAAGTGCGTCATGATAAGGATGATCTGAGACAAGTGGTTTAAACCAAAAGGACGAATCATTTGATGCACAACATGTCATAGATTGTCTAAAATACTACGATACTTATACTGAACAGACCCATCAGTTAGTGTGCATTTCCATATTTTACTAATGCTTTATATTAGAGAAACACACTATCAATTGAAAGCACAGTATCAGTTGGTGAATGCAGTTGCATAGTAGCAGATCGACATAGCATCTCTTGGCACAGACTACAGAATCAACAAGCACACAACACATGAAGTAAGACATCAACAGAAGTGTGTAATTGAGAGGAATGAGAAGTCAAGTGATTTATGTAGCAGAGTGATAGTGATATGTCTACATACGAAGATAGTGCACAATAGAAATAATATCAGAATATCAAAAGTGTGTGTGGATTAGAAGTTCAGTAAATCAAAATTACATCTTGAATATCTGGGTAGCAGGACGGGGCAAGGAGAAAGGGGGTTGTAGCCTCCTTCCAATTGGTACTAGAGAAACAAAGGGAGTTGAATCTTCCTTAAGGTTGGTGCCTGTAAAACCAGGGGGTCAATGCCTCCTTCCAATTGGTGCTAGTAAATACATGAAGTTGGTGCTTCCTTGAATGTATTATTTTCATTACAAAAGAGCATTCCATGTTTTTCTCCCAGTTGGGTTTCCACATCAAAATTCATGTGTTTTGTGTTCTTTTTCTTGGTGCATATATGGATGAATGATTTTGTTTATATTGGATGCATAACTAATCATCAAGATTAAGTTAAGACTAATCTGTTAAAGAAGGTAAAAACTATTGATAAATCCGCTAATACCGATTCACCCCCCTCTCAGTATTAAATCAATTCCAAAAATTGGTATCAAAGCAGGTGTCTTCAGTAACATATTAGCATCTGGAAGATAGATCATTGCACATATATGGACAAGAAGGAAGGTCTTTCCACCAATAGAGCACCAAGGTTTGATGGCACCAATTATACCTTTTGGAAGCTCAGAATGGAAGTTTAGTTGGAATCACTGGGAGAAGATGTTTGGAAATCTAATGTTGATGGCTACAATATCCCAACAGGCGTACCCGTTAATCCATCACAAAGGAGAATCTATGAAATCAATGCAAAGGATAGAAATTTGTTGCTATGTGGTTTGGTAGATAATGAATTCGTCAAGGTTATGCATTGCACTAGAGCCAAGGAAGTTTGGGACAAGCTCAGAGGTTTCTGTGAAGGCGACGAAAAGGTAAAGAAAGCAAAGTTGTAGAACTACTATGGACTATTTGAATATATGAGAATGAAATATGAAGAGAATGTACCTCCTATTTCCTAAGAGTAGATGAGATAGTTAATTCTATAAAAAGTATTGGGGTTACTTTGGAAGAAGAATCTGTGGTACAAAAAATATTGAGAACCTTACCCTCAAGGTTTGATGAGAAGGTGTATGTGTTAGAAGACAGAGCTAATATTGAAGACCTGACGAAGGATGGCCTTCATGGGATTTTGACTGCATACGAGATGAGAACTAAGAAAGAGATTCCCCTCATAAAGGAAGCTTATTTTAAAGCCACTAGAAAGGATAAGCATGATCATGAAAAATACTGATGCGATGAATCAGATGATGAGGAATCAAACTTTGTCAAAAAGATGAAAAGAGGACAAGGTAAGTACAAGAACAAGTTTCCCTTCAAATGTTTCATATGTGGAGGAGTAGTTCATTATGTCTCTAACTGTCCTTACAAAGAAAATGAAGACAACGACAAAAAATATGAATCCAGTTCGTATGATCGGAATACTATGGGATCTCAACAAAAACCTGAAAACAAAAGAAGGATTCCAAAACAGAGGAACGGTTTGTACACTGAGGAAGGAAGCAATGCATTTGAAGGAAGCAACTGTGATGAATAACCAAAAGAAGTAATTTTCATGGCTCATGTGATAGAAGAAAGAAAATATGAAAAGAAGAAGATTAGTTCAAAAAACACTCCAGTTGTGCACAACAAACTAGGATCACTAGACAAGTACTTTTTCAATGGTTCGTTCAAAACACTTCCAAATCCAGTCACACCTCCAAATCCTGTTGCAGAGTTCAATATTGGAATTCAATTCGATGATGATGAAGACACTGCGGATATTGAATGGGAAGGTGGATTAATTAGTGCCCTGGACGAGTTAAAGAGGTTAAGAAAGAAGAACAAATTCTTGCAGGAACAATTGTCGAAATATGAAGAACAAGACAAACCATTTCAAGAATCTCTTGACACAGAAGTCCATGAAAATGTAACCAACTATGAGGTACAACTGAGTTGCGCACAGGATAAGGTTGAAGTACTTGAGAAAGATAAATATGCATTGAAATCTTCTCTGCAAGAATTGGCGTAGAACATCAGAATGTTGACAATTCAACTTGAAAAGAAGGACAAAGAAATTTCTCATCTAGAAGACAAATTGATCAAGATAAAGGGAAAGAACCAGGTCCAAGATCCTATAGTGGTTTGCACACATCAAGAAATAAAAAATATGAGCATTAATGATGAAATGAAGAGAAAGTTCAAGGAAATCACGTCAATGCTAAACAGGATTCTAAAATATCAGAGATCATTAGAAGACAAAACAGGTCTTGGCTATGAAAAGGAATCGAAGAAGGTTTGCAATAGAGAATGTTTCCCTAATCATGTTAACTCCTTCAGGTATGATGAATCCTTCAACTAAAACTCTTTTCAATTTCCTAACCAAAGAAGGATCAATAGGGTGAAGTGTGCAAGATGCAATCATTTTGTTCATATTGCAAAATATTGTCAAAGTGTGAGATGCTATGCATGTGATGGTTTTGGACATAAGTCCAAGTACTGTCGAAAAGAAGTAAACTATCCAGATGAATATTTATTGTGCAAAGGATTTTGCATTCAAAAGGAATCCAATGAAAAAGCTCAGGTGCAGAATCAAAACAAAAGTGCGCACAACAAGGCTTGGGTAAGGAAATCTCCTCAGAAGTGCATTGAAGATGCATGCAATCTAGGTGCATCTAATGCAGCAAGAAATTGCTGCCTCTCTGGATAATCCCATAAGGATTAAGTGAGACCCTTGAGTTCAACACAATGCATCTTAAGGAATGCAAGGGATGTTAGTTAGGTGTTTGTCCGTTGCAGTATTCATTATGGTTGCACAAGGTTATGTATGTCACAGAAAAATGAAAATTCAAATACATGCATACATTAATTTTATTGATGCGTTATATTTTATGAGATACAGTACATAACAGAGTATTTGTTTGAATTCAGTAGTGCAGATGCAAGAAGAAATTTTTTGCATGAAGAAACAAACATTGTTGAAAGACATGAGACTGCACAAAATGGATCTTTTCATTATATTCAAAGTAGATGTGATTACAAAATTGCATTATTCGATACTCCATTCAGAGACCAAAAATGGCGTATACAAGAAGAAGAGTAAGGTTGGAAAAATTGAAACATGCTAAAGCATTCTACAGGAGCAGCTCGAGGTCAATTTATGTGTCTGGCTGGTTCGCAAGACGAAGCTCCAAATCCACTGGAACCAATGCAGTACACTCTAAAGATGGGCGCACAAGGAGAAGTTCTAGATTCACAGATGATGAAGGTTCAACATGTTGTGACTGAAGTAAGGACAGTTTGTCCAGAATTTGTTGTTGTTGACAGTCCAAATTGTCGACCCAACGACTTAGTTGAGTCAATTGTTCAGCATGCCCGTAATTCACCTGTGACTGAATGTATTGATGTTGGTACTCAACATTCTCCATCCATCATTTCCAGGATCCCATATAAACTATTAGGTGTGAGAACTCAGACTGCTGATTTTGAATGGCAAGGTACACATTCTTAATGGAATTTCCCATTCTGTAATAGAAGGAGGCCATTGGATGATAGAAGAAGAATCAAACGAGAAATCTATATGGAAATGTATAAGTGATAATGGCGATGGACCATGCATTGTTCATGAAACTCTTATAGATTTGGATGGAAGACATTCAGGCGCATGAAATTAATTTGATGAGATATGCATTCAATATTGTGCAAGTCGAAGAAGGTGGTGGAGTCGCAAAAATTGAATGATGAATTTAATAGGTAATGAAAAGGTGTATAGAAAGATAAAATACATTTCATTTGGTTGTGCGATGCAATGATGTTGCCCCAAAATATCAAGTATAGTGATGACACGCAATGGCTCTCACATGAAATAAGCATATTTGCTTTAATGTTGAGCTGGCGGACAAACGTGCCATATCTTTGATTGTCATGCAACAACAATAAATGCGACAAGGCATGGTGATAATGCAGTAAATGCGATAGGTTAAGTAATCATGTGCAAAAAGGAAGCAAGTAAAATGACAAGGAATAGCCAAGGAAAGAATTTGTGTAGTTGACACGAAAGGATGTCTGCATGAATCACTTTGCAAAGAATGATGGATTATGGCAACCGGAACAGGAGATCAAGATGAAGGAGTAATGTAACATATGTATCAGGAAAGCAATCAAAGATAATAATGAAGGGATATAAATGCAGGATTACAACAAATAAATGAGGCATGAAGAAAGGGGGAGTCATCCCTAAAAATAGTTGAGGTAGAGGCCGACGCAATGTAAAAAAAAAGTAGAACCTACATTGTGCAAGTAATGTAACCTCTTTTCCATTGATGTCAAAGGGGGAGAAATGCATGAAGATGACATGAACAGCTGGGAGAAATGCATGAAGCTGGTTGTACATAACGCAGAATGCAACAGATAAGAATCAAAATGAAGATAATTGAAGAGATAGAAAGAAGATTCAAGAAGTAGATCATTGAAGAAACAACATAGAGATGCAGTAGGCGTGAAAAATCGTGAAGTAGATCACAGATCACATGGAGAAATGACATGAAGATGACTGTACATATGGTTTGCACAAAAGAAATAGAAAGCATAATAAGTATTGACAGCAGAAAGCGCAGAAGTAAAAATCCCAAAGAACTCAGGGGCAACATATGCACAGGGGGAGCACTGCGCTAAGTACAGATGAAGCATACATTTTAGAGAAGATCATACACAACTTCATAAGATGTTGACATCAATTCCAAAGGGGGAGATTGTTGAACTTTGGTTGTCATTGATGTCAACTAATGTCAAAGAGGATGTCAACTGATTCAGTTTGAGTCATTGATGTCAACTGATGTCAAAGTGGATACAATATTCCTATGGCAGCTTAAAGAAGTATATGGAAGCCGCTTTGAAGAAGTATATATCAAGATGGTGAAGGACATGGATTCCAGTGTGAAGAAGTATATCCTGAGAAGTTGCATTCATTCTGAATATGTGTGTCCAAGGATACATCATACATGATCAGTATGAAGAAGCACATAAGGAATTTACATCATACAGATCTAGTTCAAAGAAACACATAAGCAATGTATTCTACTACATGTGGTACCAACACAGAAGTCAACTCCACCAAGTCATACTCACTCAAGGTAGAATAAAAAGAATTGGATGGACAAAGGTACATGTGCACAAGCAACCAAGAAGTTGGTTAACTAAATACACAATTGTGCAAGCATGTTGAAAGAAGACTCAGGAATGCACAAGCATTGCTTGGTCAAGGATTGGGAGTGCACAAACAGTAAGAAACTAGACAGTCCTGAAAGTGCGCAAGTATTACCAATTAGAAGATTCTTTCAGTTGGTAAAAGCACACAACTTCCAAGAAGGGTGCAGTAGTTGAAGTTTTTTTATGCGCAAATCCCACAAGCAGATGATACATTAGGTGTGCAATACCCACAAGGGATCATACTGCAAGGGTCAAAGTCCCACCAAGGAGAAGTTAGTTTATGCGCAGATTCTGCAAAGCATTGACACAACAGGTGCACAATACCCACAAGGGATGGTACGGCAGGGGTCAAAGACTCATAAATTTGAATAGAAAGGATGCGCATACCTCAAAGCAATGGTACATCAAGAGTACAAGAAGCAAACGACTAAGGTGTAATTCCCACTAAGACGTCATGGACCATGAATGTGCAAGACCCACAAAGGATGACACATCAGCAACGCATATGATGACATGTGGAAAAAACACAATCTGTCAAGTATGGAAGAAGGGATGACACAAGCAACTTATGGACATACAATATGTGCAAGAAATGTATAAATAAAGATGAGGGTTGGAGATTTGAAGTAAGCTTGATGGCGAGATTGTATAGCTTCAGTTCAAAAATACAGATTTATATTTGGGGCATCAAGGGCTCGAGGACATAACAACATGATCTAGCGAGGAGACGAGTGTGCACAAAAATAGGAATGATACAACTGATGGGGCGCAGAATGATGTTGTCGATCTGTGACGATTGCACAAACACCGAAAGGAAGAAACACAGAAGTATGCGCAACTGTGTGAATATTGAATGACATAATTCCAGACAACCTGCAAATAGTCACAAATGTTGTAAGTAAGGAAGAAGCGCAGAAATAGAACCAAAGTATATTAGGCCGTGATGTGCATATGTTTAGCTGATGCATTAAGACTGAAGTGAAGTGTGCGAAGTTGAGAAGTCCATCTGATGCGCAATGATAGATTAGTATCAGGATCTAGTAAGCGCATCATGATGAGGATGATTTGAGACAAGTGCATTAAACCGAAAGGACAAATCATTTGATGCACGACATGTTACATATTGTCTAAATGACTATGGCACTTATACAGAACAGACCCATCAGTTAGTGTGCAATTCCATCTGTTACTGATGCTTTATCTTAGAGCAACAAATGATCAATTGAAAGCATAGTATCAGTTAGTGAGTGCTATTGCGTAGTAGCAGATCGACAGAGCATATCTTGGCGCAGACTGCAAAATCAGCAAGCACACAGTACATGAAGCAAGACATAAGGAGAAGTGTAGAATTGAGAGGAATGAGAAGTCAAGTGATGTATGCAGCATAGTGACAGTGATATGTCTACATATGAAGATAGCACATAGCAAAACTAATATCAAAATATTAGAAGTGTGCACGGGTTAGAATTTTAGTAAGTCAGAATTACATCTGGGTGGCAGGACAGGGCAAGGAGAAAGGGTGTTGTAGCCTCCTTCTAGTTGGTGCTAGAGAAACATAGGGAGTGGAAGCTTCCTTAAGATTGGTTCCTGTAAAACCAAGGTGTTCGTGCCTCCTTCCAGTTGGTGCTGGTAAATACATGAAGTTGGTGCTTCCTTCAATGTATTATTTTCATTACAAAAGAGCATTCTGTGGTTTTTTCTCGATTGGGTTTCCACATCAAAATTCATGTGTTTTGTGTTCTCTGTCTTGGTGCATATATGGATGAATGATTTTGTTTATATTGGATGCATTACTAATAATCAAGATTAATTTAAGAATAATCTGTTAAAGAAGGTAAAAAATGATGATAACTGTGCTAATACTAGTTCACCCCCCTCTTAGTATTAAATTGATTCCAACAATTATGTTGATAACCTTGTTGACGAGTTTTTCCACAATATTTACTGACAAGTCTTTCCATAGCACTCACTGACTAAATTTTTGTCAGCATACAGGAAGGGGATACAAATCCTTTTCAGTACCCAAATGACTAAGACCGGTGACGCACAGTCAACAACACAAATTTATTAGCTAATTAAAACAACTACAATAATAATCATTACGCTGTTAGATCATGCTCTTTTATTGATTATGCATTTTGCCACATTACCTATTTTAAGGGGAAATGACTCTCATTTTAAAAATTGTTAAGATACTCCTTTACTTTCTTCTTCCACAAAAGAGGGGATCCACCCACTCACTAAGGACAATTTTTGTATAAGAACATAGCCAAGGACTTGCTTATTCACTTCGGTTTTAATAAAAGATTGAGATAGTTCTTCTCTATTGGTTTTTTCTAAATAGTTGTGGGTTTGGGGGATTCAACCCCTGCTCCCTTTGGAGTTGAGGCTCCAAAGTGCTATGAAGGGATGAATCCCCTCTTTCAAGAATTCATTTTTCATAGCTTCATTTAATTTCTACAATTTATCTCTTGTTGCGTAATTAGTTAGATTTATTTCTTGCAATTTACAACTTCATTTAATTTATGCAATTTATTTCTTGTTGTGTGATTATATAGATTTATTTCCTAAGATTTAAAGCTTCATTTCTTTTCTACAATTTAAAGAGTGACTCATCAAGTTTATTTATATGTATGCCAAGAGTTGTAGCAATATGCCCAATTGAGTGGATCTGGTAAGATTAGATTTACAACTTCATTTCTTTTCTCCAATTTAAAGTGTGACTCATCAAGTTTATTATGTATGCCAAATGTTGTAGCAATACTCTTAGTTGAGTATATCTAGTGATATTATATTTTCTTTCATACAATATTAATGGTGTGACCTGCATAGCGAGTTTTGTGTGCCAAGATGTTGCAATTATTAATGATACTAAGAGGGGGGGGTGAATTAATATCATGCGTAGATTTACAAATAATTCAATTTTTAAAAACATGCACCAATTTCTACTTAAAACCACATCAATAAAAACAAACTAAGCGCAAATATTTGAAGAAACATTTATATATATGTATAAAATATGAAATATAGAGAAATATGGGAGACACTAATCTCCACTGATGTGAGCACCAACTCACTCAAACACCCCTGTGATTGGGACACCAATCCCACTGGAAAAGCACCAACTTTCATATTGCAGGATTCAACCTGCGAGGACACCAATCCTCCGCACATGCACCAACTTTCTAAATCAGGCTCCAACCTGTGAGGACACCAATCCTCTATGCAAGTACCAACTCGCAATGTTCAGGAACCAACCTAAGTGGAGACACCAATATCCTTTCATTTCCCTATTCAACCTCCCTGAGATATATATATTTTTGTTTGTTGACTTCAAATATGCGTGAATTATTCTTACTATAATATATCCTCTACTTTTCTTTTGACTGTGCGCTCTTCTCCTGGTTCAAATCTGATCCTTGTTTCTCTTACATTGTTTTCTGTGCACTTATACATCCACATGCTTCTTGCGCCTTTCACAAATGCTCAGATCCACGCTCTTTCTCCTTGTGTCTCTGCATTTCTGGTTACCTCATGCACTTCTTCAAATCATATTTCCTCTAATTCTCCTAAGCATTTCATCTAACCGAAGCTTTCCAATTCAAAATATTACTCCATTTGTTCTTCCAAGCTTACTTCACATTTATTTATACTCAACTTGTTCAAACAATGTGTCCACAAGTTGGGGCTTCTCTAAACAGTAACAACCCTTCTTACTTTCTTTATGGTTAAGCTTACCCAAGCATCTTCCACTTATCTTAACCTGCGTGAACAAGGTACCGTGACTTTGTGGGTCTTGCGCACACTAGTTCATTGGTTTAGTGGGACTTGCACACTTGTAGTACCAAGAATAGGTGGAATTGCAAACTTTGACACATATTCTTATATTTATTCAAACTGGCACATAGACATCAAGTCCAACAACTTCTTTGACATCATCCATCAATGAAAAACCTCTTTGACATCAATGACAACACCAAAGTGCAACAATATCCCCCTTGGAATTGATGTCAACACCTTATGAATTTGTGCTCCTCCTTATCATGAACTCTTATGTTCTACTTGCACACAATATAGTGCTCCCCCTGTATTCATGCCAGTTTAATCCTTTGCTCTATCACGCAACCTTTGATCAGTATTTATTTGTTGTTTTTCATCTTCTTGTGCTTCCTGCATAGTTATCTGTCATCGATACATGCTTCATAGTATCTATCTCCCTTTGAAATCAATGGCAAAGGGATACTCCCCATGTCTTTATGCTTTCATTTTCTTTCCTTTTTGTTTATTCTATCGTGTTGCACTGATTTTCCCTACAACGTGGACATATATCATTGTCTTTGTAGTTGTCTCAATGCTAGTTACTATAGGTATGCTCCCCTTGCGCAGTTGCAAATTTTCCCTCATCTTGATCTTATGTTCATGTCTTGTGTTCATTCAATCACATTTAAATTCTTGTCTCAGTGTTGCATTATAGAATTGTATTCTTGTGTTGGTTTCTTCTATACTACATGATTCCTTGTCTGCTTGTCTTTGCACACAATGCTCTATTGCAGCTTATTGGTTTCATGATTCCCATTTATTTGATTTGATTGCCCCATATTTCTTTCATGTCACCCATTTGTTCCAGTTTCTCCTTCTGGATTTCTGGTTTTATTGACATTTTAGCGCAAAAAATATTCTTTTCTCGGCTATTATTAATGACAAGGATCTTGTATTGCTACCTTATTAACCTTGCTTATCACACTTTTCAACAACTCCTTGATATAAACCATACTGATTTGACATTTGGCACACCTGAAATGTGTGAAAAATGTTTTGGTATGTCATTTATAAATCATGTATGCAAATAATTTAGAAGGATTTTGTCTTTTAGTGCAATCTCATTAATTTATGTTGACAATAATTGTTAGGAAATTTGCGTTGTCCACCATGAATCCAATTAACTTTGACGTCCCTTCAATTTGCTTCAAAGCACGCAGAAATGAATGCAATTAATTTCAATGTCCCTTCAATTTTCTTCAGGGTGCGCAAGTTGGTGACCTTCAAATCTATTTATGGGATTCTCGCCATACATAGATTCATCAAGCTTTCATGTTTTTTATTATCATTTTCTTTCTTTTGTCGCGTGACTAGCTCTATTCAACAAGTCAATGTAGCTATTCGTAGGATTTTTGAATTAGTCCAGTCTCAACCACAAGAGTTCGCAGCAAATTTAGAGAGTCACATGTCTCAAATCAAGGAGGAACTTATAAAGGAGTGGTATGCCCACTCTCAAGTGAATCAGGGGAATGTGCACAAGATTGTGGTCTTGAAAGATCGAGTTGGTAAATTAGAGCAGCGGCATGAGTGAATTTGTTGGAGACATGTGTGGAGGACCTGCGAGTGGTAAAGTGTACTCTACGTACGTTTTGAACCTTAGAGTCGGGTCCATCTTCAGGAATGAGAGTGTCTCTCTCAATCCTTGGAGACACTCTCACTCCTGAAGATGGACCCGGCTCTGACGTCTGAAACGTACATATAGTACACTTTACCACTCGCAGGTCCTCCACACATGTCTCCAACATACTCTACCTGTGAAAACCTAAATGCAAACATGAGTGAATCTTGATTATTCTGCAGTAGTTGCAAATGGATCATAACAATATCAGTCTTACCAACCAATTTCCATAGGAGCTTAACTTGTACAAATATTTGTAGGCTTCTAGTTCTGAGCAGTCTTCATTGGACCTTGAGCTTCATTTATTTCTGCATCCATCCAACCATGTCGCGGAGCTAGACCTCGAGCTTCGGATCTGATTTGATTTTGTAACTATCATATATGCCCAATATATAAGGGAACATTTTGTATATACTACTTTTTGTAACGACGCTACTTTTATATAATAAAAATAATTTTGTGCGACATTCTCATGAGTTTTTCTTTTCTGTGACATGAGTATAAAATCAAATGTACTTCGGTTTCATCCTCCTTTTGTGTGTCCTTGAATTTATGTTTGGCAGTGCAGCTCCTTTTTCTATATGCGCAGATTGTTATTCATCCTTTCTTTGACATAACTCTTTAGTACATAATCAAAATTTCTTGTACCTTCCTCATGGTTAGATTTATTTGAACTAGAACTCTTATCGGGCCTGTTATATTGATGCTAAAAAAAATATATGCCACTTGAGACTAATATATGTACACCATTTTTGTAACATTTTCATATATGAATTTACTTGAACATGATTATGTGACTTTTGGCTACACTGTTTTAGTTTCCTTGAATTCACATAGCCTTTTGAATTCAAGGGTTTTATCTGCACATTTTGAGAGTCATCAGAATAAGCAACAATTCTCTGTTGCCATAAGAGTATTTCGTTGTTGTCATCGATTGCGTAATTATGTGAACATTTCTTTATCCTTTTTTTTTTTTGCGCATGGTTTTTTATTGATTTTATGCAAACATGTTCTTACTTCTTGCAATATGTGCACTATTCCCATCTAACTGTTCTATTTATATTTCGAAATTTTGAGCTTTATGCTCAAATCCATCACAAGCATAACATCTTATAGTATAAAAATACTTCACAATGTGACCATAATACTTGCATCTTAAGCATCTTTGTGAATTAAACCTTCTCTTATAACAAGGAACATTGTACTTATTATCATACCTAAGTTGATTTTTCTTAGATGACCCAACTTGTTAATTTGCAACTGGAACATGCTTGTTGTCGCAGACGTTTTTTGTCTTATTGTATCCAAGACCAGACTTGTCTTTTGATGACCTTTGTCTATTCAGTATTTCATCCAAAATTAATGAGCTATTCTTAAACTTAGCTTCATTTTTCATGTTAGAAAAATATTTGTCATCCTTTGGCTCTGCACGGTTTGGAATTTTGTTCTTAAACCCATTCATTTCAAAGGAAAGGTTCCCTATATTCTTCAGAGGTCATTCTTCTATTCTTGATTCATCTAGTTCTTCTTTTAAGTGGGAAATCTCTTGTAGTAAATGTTTTATCAACACCTCATTTTCCTATTTTGTTTCTTCCACTAATGCTTCCAACAATAAATTCTTTTCTTCAAGCTTCTCAATTGCATTCGGTGCATAGGCTAGTTGTTTCTTAAGTTTCATGTTCTCATTTTCTCCCTCTTCAAGTGCTTTGTTTGTAGGTGATTCTTCAGTTCTTTTGGAATCAATTGTTCTTTTAGCTTTGAGTAACTAATCCTTCTGTAGATTTAGAGACTCTTTATATTCTTACATGATAACCTTCAGAGATTGATTTTCTTTTCTTACTTTCCTTAATTCATCCAGAGCAATAATCAATTCACCTTTCCAATCAAATTCCGCATTTTATTCATTCTCATAATCAAAGATTTATTCTTTTCTTTCAAACTCTATCTGACAATTACTCATGTCAGGAAAATTGTAAGATTCAGCACAAGCCTTTGAAGGTGAAAATAAAATCCCATTATAGACATATTTACAGAGTGTTTATGCAGTAGGATCAGTTTGTCTTTCACAAGACTTATTCGAGACTACCTCCTTGTTGTATGATTTATTGTTGATAGAAGAGAATCAGTTATCCTTCTCCTATGAGATTTTATATTCAAGATCTTCTACCATTTCCATGAAGAGTACCTCTCTTGAATTGTCATCACCATCATCTTCATCAGATGAGTTGTTGTTATCTTTTGAATACAAAATCTTCTTATTTTTATGTTCAACCCTATATTGTTGGTGTGTATTTCTTCTTTCTTTGTAGTTAATATCCTCTTCACTGTCACTATCCTTGGTTTCCTTGTAAGGGCACTTAAAAGAAAAGTGACCTACTCTACCACATTCAAATTAAACACTTGAAAGGTAAATTACCTTTGTATTTTCCATGATCTCTTTTGAGATTCTTCACAAATTTTTCTTCTTCTTCATATGACGCAACAGAGAGACTTTTGCTAGACTCTTCCTTACTTCCTCTTGTCCTCTTGGAGGCCTTTAAATCTGCTTCTTTTCTTGTAGGATTTTCCTTCTCGGTCCTCATCTCATATGTTTTAAGAATTCCATGAAGCTCATCCATCTTTAATTTGTGCAAATCACTTATTTCCTCCAGAACTGATACCTTGGGATCAAATATTGTTGGGAAGGACCTTAGTACCTTTTGTACAACTTATTCCTAAGTGATTTGTACTCTGATTCCTCTGATTGCATTGAAAATATCATCTACTCGAAGGAGATAGGTTGCAATGTTTTATGCTTCCTTCATTTTGAGGGTTTCAAACTGTCCTAAGAAATTTTGCATCTTTTCTTTCTTAACTTTCTAATCTCCTTCATAGATGTTCTTGAGTTTTTCCCATACCTCTTTGGCTAATGTACACTACATAACTTTGGTAAATTATGAGTCTGTTAAGCCACATAGTATTGCATTTATGTCCCTTTCATTACATTCATGATGCCTCTTGTCCACTGCATCAATTGGAGGAATACTGGGAACTTTGTAACCACTTATGAAATATTTCCAAACATCATATCCAAGAGATTGTAAATATACTTCCATCCTTATGCTACAGAAGGTGTAGTTAGACCCATCGAACCATGGTTCTCTGTTCATGGAAAGTCCCTCCTACCTATCCATCTCTGCATAGTGATATTTTATATTCGAATCGTTAAATTGTTACTGAAGCAACCTGCTCTAATACCAATTGTTGGAATTCTTAATGATACTGATAGGTGGGGTGAATCAATATAATGCACATATTTACAAATAATTCACTTTTTAAAAACATGCACCAATTGATATTTAAAACCACATCAATAAAAACAAAATGTGCGTAGATATCTGATGAAACTTTTATATATATGTATAAAATATGAAATTATAGAGAAATATGGAAGACACCAATCTCCATTGATGTGAGCATCGAATCACTCAAAAACCCATTTGATTAGGACACTAATCCCACTGGAAAGCACCAATTTTCATATTACAGGATTCAACCTGTGAGGACAACAATCCTCTGCGCAAGAACCAACTTGTCGAATCAGGATACAACCTACGAGGGCACCAATCCTTTGCACAAGCACCAACTTGTAGTGTTTAGGCACCAACCTGAGTGGAAACACCAATCTCCTTTCCTTTCCCTATCCAACCACCCTGATATATAGATATTGTTATTTTTCGACTTCAAATCTGCATGCACTATTCTTACTATAATTTTTCATTTGCTTTGCTTTCGAACGCACACACTCCTACTGGTTCAAATCTAATCGTTGTTTCTCTTACACTGTATTTTGCTACAGTTCCATTCTGCAATACATATTCTAAGAACTTATACATACACATGCTTCTTGATCCTTTCATAAATGAACAGATCCACGTGCCTTCTCCTTGTGTCTGTGCATTTCTTGTTACCTCGCGCACTTCTTCAAATCATATTTCCTTTCATTCCCCTAATCATTTCATCTAACCAAATCTTGTCAAGTCAAAATATTATTCCATTTTTTCTTCCAAGCTTACTTCACATTCATCTGTTGGAATATTCTCACCATCATTTTTTATATTTGCATGCCTGCATGCATTCTGCATGCATCCAGTCATCATGCATGCATCCATTCATCAGTATGGCAGTCTCCCCAGCACTTGGAGCCCATGTTCATCTCCCTAGAGCCTATTTTTATAACTCAGGAGCCCTCCTACCTACCTAGTGCACCTTTTTTTCCTCACCTAGAAGACTAATTCGCCCTGCTACACTACTTGGATCACTAATAGTCAGTTGTAGCATTTATTGACTAGTTTATTCATTTTATTGCCCACTTTAACTGTCTGTAGCTTCCAATTGTCTGTCTCGGAGTGCCACTTGACCTACTGATAGCCTCATCGGCCTCATGTTCCCTCATTGGAGTCTCCATCCCTTGATTTGTGCTCGCATGACTTAGTTAGAATCATTTGACTGACTTTTGACCATTTGTGACTGCTACCACTGTTTGGATGATGTCTCCAATGCTATCCAAGCCACACACTGAGGAGAATTTGAATCACCTTAGTGGACTTCGACTCCATTTGATTGTATTCAGTTATTATTCACTTTTCACAGTGCTAGATTATAGTTGATGTATGATACAACAATTTTTGCCATTTTCTTGTGTTAATGAGTGATTATTGATTCAACATTCTTATTCTCTTCTCTTCTATTATTGAGTGAGGTTTAGTGAGATTTTCTCCAACTGTGTGATCTCTCCTGTAAAATATCACATGGTATCAAAGCTGGAGTCAGCTATTCGCATCGTAGCAGCAACAGTTGCAGCAATTCTTTGAGCAGCTGTCTTTCATTGACCACCAGAAGCCTCTGGATTTCCACAACAATTCCTGGTGCAATTGTCTTGAATTCACTGGAACAATCCAGTGAGGTCTAGCCAAGTATGAAGGATCCAATCACATGTTCTCATTGTCCTAAGGCCGTGTTCAATTCGAATTGCAGCATATCTCCATTTACAATTCTCATTGTTTTGCAGGTTATCTCCATCATTCGAATTCATATTCAATTCGACTTCAACAACTACCAATGGATCTAAAACTGAATTCATTCAACTATTTCGAATGGAATGCCAATATGGACATATTCATGAATTCCAAGAGCCTCTCTATAGTTTTGAATGGGACTGCAGTCGAACCCACTGGTGCAATAGAGAAATCCAAGTACTTAGACAAACTTGATGAATCAGTAGGACTGCTGCTCCTCAGCATTTCCGAAGACCTCCATTTTCATGTCATAGATCTAGCAACTCCAAAAGAGGTTTGGGACAACCTCGAATCTCTTCTTGGATAGAAAGATGACTTGAAAGGTCATAAATTGGAAAATGGGCTCATCTCCTTGAGCCCAAGCAGTTTCGAAACCATCACTGAGTTTCTCAACAAGTTCAAAAATTGGATTTCACAGTTGAAGAGATATGGGATAGAGAAGGAAGAGAAACAATTCATCCTTGCCATACTATTAAAACTAGGCCCTGACTACTCAGTATTTGTCTCTGGGCCTTTTAGTCAGCGAAGCTGTCCATCCCAAAATGGAAGTTTCCCACTCTTTAATACTTCATCGAGTCTCTCACACTTGAGGAGGAGAAGTTAGTTCATATGGGAATGATAAAACCCAAATTGGATTCATCTCTTGCAGCCACTGATATGAAGAGAGTGAATGGAAAGGGTAAGCAAAAATCATTTGACAGAAAGTCGAATGAGCAGAAGTAGAAGGAGGCTCCAAATCAGTCAGATGGAGTTTTGAATCCTAAGAAAGACAAGCAAACTCAGAAGAGTAATTCCAAATGCAGATACTGCAATAGAGGATTCCATCCTGAGAGGTCATGTATGAAGAAGACCATATATCTCATGGCTTCACTTCTTGAAAAGAATAAGCTTCCAGTACCTGCATGTGCTAGAAAGAAAGAAGGTGAACCATCAAGATCAGAGGAAAAATAGAGATGCCATGTCCTCGTAGCAGGTGCATCAACACAATCCTCCTTCATCATAGATTCGGGAGCATCAAGACACATGTCTTCCTCCAAATATCTCTTTATTGGTTTCGAATCCACTGTTGGACCATCCATCATGTTGGGGAATGATTCTGAGGTCTCCTCTGAGGGGATTGGAAGAGTCAAACTTGATCATGGGTACTTCTCAGATGTGCTCTATGTCCCTACACTTAGTGATAATCTACTTTCATTCTACCAGATGACCCACACTAGAGAGCCCAAGAGGGTGATCTTCTCTCCAAATGAGGTCTAAATCCAAGACATGGTATCAGGTCTACCATTGCAAAAGGTGTTTCAAACCACAAGTCGAAACTCTATGATTTCTCCCATTTTCTACCTCTCTCTAAACAGCCTTCTCTTCACACTCATGCAAATGAAGAGAGTAGGCTATGGCACAAAATATTTGGGCATCTCAACTATCAATACTTGCAGGACATGCATACTCAAGAGATGGTTGAAGGGATGCCCAAGATCAAGTTTGCTAAGGGAAACTGTCATGGTTGTTTGAGCAACATCCTATACTACCACAATTATTATGAAAATAAGGACATATTCTTTGAATTTTCAAATGAGTTGATTATTAGAGAGAATTCACATAATCTTTGGAAGGAAACAACATTATCTCATAAGCAAGAAAATTATATATATATATATATATAATTAGAAAAAAAAATGTTGTAGCAGTTTCTATCACTTCTCTTCCTAGATCTAGCACATCCTATGCTCTAGTGACCAGCCTGTTCTCAACTACCTGTCATCAAGCAAGCATGAAATTGCATTTCTGAATGCATCATGAACTGAGCATGAAATTTCTTTGTTGAATCTGTCATCAATCGAGTGTGAAATTACATTATCAAAACCTCCATCAAGCGAGCATGAAATTGCATTGCCAAATCTGATAGACTTCATCATTTGCTGCTACATAATTCAATATAGTTACATAATACTTCCTACATGTTGCATAGTACTTTAGAGTGCTACTACCAACCACTTCTTTCCAAAGTTTGACTTATTTGCACTCCAACAACACTCTTCATTAGGTAACTTAAGTTTCCCATTCACTTTCTCCTTGAATTTTTTCTATGATTCATCATTTTTAAGATGTTTCTAGTTAGAACTCCCTAGAAATCATCTCCTTCAATGCCTTATTAATCCCACTCTATTGTATCCATTTTCCCTACAATTCCCTATATATTTTACAACCACACTCCCTACCACCTTATATCCCGTTGTCTAAATTCAACCAAGATATTTAGATGTGGGGCAGTTGTGATGGTATAATGGGTTAATGCAAATGGATTAATGTAGCTGTGAATTATGGGAAATTAATAAGGGAGCTAAAGACAAGAGTTAGATGGGGGAAGACAATGCACATGTTTATCATTTTTATTTTGCTAGCACTATATAGGATCTTTTATTTTTCATTTATACATGTTGCTACCAGAAAACATTGTAGAAGACTTCATAGTTGGATGGGGGGATCCTACTTTTGAAGAATATGTTTTATCTCTCACAAGCTAGAAAGCACACTTTTACAACTGATAGTTCCATTTTCAAAATGATTATCTAAATAGATGATGCCAATTTTACAATGATAGCGTTGGTGGATATCGACCCCTATTGATGAAGAATATTCTTGGTAGTCCATAGTTGTTGCACAAACTACTTATTGCAACATTATTTTTGAGCCACATTATTCTACAACAAAATTTCAGCATCGGTGTTTTATAGCACAATATTTTAGCAGTACTATTTTTAGCATGATAATGAAATAAATTTCAATGCATATTTCAGTAACATTGTTTAAATTGCAACAAATATTCTAGCGGCACCATTTTTAACAGTGATGAAAGTTTTTTCGGTGCTGCAACAATTCAAAAAGGGAAAAAGAAGGATAACAAATCCATTAGATCGAAAGCAAAAAAAATGGCGGTTTAATGAAGCACCAACTTGAAAACCTATTAAAGGAGGCTTGGTGATACTGTGCACCTACATGATCAAGAATTTCAAGGCCATGGAGTTCCAACACAAGAAAACACCCTCTATGGTGGTAAT
This sequence comes from Larix kaempferi, assembly GCA_027924585.1. Classification (NCBI taxonomy): domain Eukaryota; kingdom Viridiplantae; phylum Streptophyta; class Pinopsida; order Pinales; family Pinaceae; genus Larix; species Larix kaempferi. The sequence goes on along the minus strand of BSBM01000655.1, from coordinate 1,238,364 downwards.
AAGAGAATATTGAGTTTGTAGAGGGATACCATGAGTAACCCGCAAAGACAACATGGATGATATGGTTGCATGAGGATGTGCAAATCCTTCAGTTGGGGCTATGATGAGCCTAAAAAGTGTATCATTATGCTCAACTTATTTTGACATTTTCATGAACATTTAACCCTTAAATATCCTATCTTATGCCCTAACTATTACATATGTTATCCTATTATATCCATTTGGGTTTTATCTAGTAACTCCTTGTAAATTGATGTATTTGACAACCTTTATGGAGTTTTTGAATGGAATGCAACAGTTCTTGTAAATCATTATATGTTGAAGGCATGTAATACCCCAATTTTGAACCCTTAGGAAATATTGGCTCTAATGTAAATATTGTATACACACGTTGTATGTTTCCCTAGCGTGGAGCTCAAGGCCAAGGCCCCGCTAGTTTATGCTCGGATTTTATTTAAATTAGACACGCTTGATATTTTGTTACCCACGTGCTATTAAGCCATGGGATATTGTAAATTTGATGTAAATATTTAACATTGAAATAAAATACCAAAAAACTGGCTATGGAGGCAACAAATGAGAAGGGGCCACGTGTATCCACTAGGGAGTGGTGAGGGGGCTATGGGATTAAACCCTAGGATGCCATTTGTCATTATGAGAACCCATTGACTTCCCTAGGTGACATTAATGCCTGTTGTAAGAAGGTGGTTGATATTTCAGCCCATGGCTTCAATGGAGCATGGGCAACCCTGAAATTCGTATGGGTGGGCATGGGCTCTGATTACTTGGGCAAGAAGTCACTCAACCTCATGGGAGGTTGCTTCATTCTCACCCCATTCCGTTGTGAAACTACCTAGCATCATTCCCATCCAAAAACGAGTGCCAGCAGTGAGGGAACCAGAAAATCGCGACCTTGAGAGAAACCAGATTTTGAAAGACCAAAAACGTCCAGATTTGGCATGGGACAGGGAAATCCAATGGGGAATCCATCAGCATGAACCTTGGGGCGAATTTGGGAGCATTAGCTACCCCGAAATCAATAGGAAAACCCAGTTTTTGCAGCTCCGAAAACCAGTGACGGATTTGAGAATTTGGTGAGCAGAATGGTGAGAAATCAAGTTGGGAATGACTATGCAGAGGTTGGGGGTGCTTGATAAACCCAGTGAAGGCTAGGATCTCAAGGATCAGCAGCTGGACCTTTCTATGCCCATCCTGAAGAGCACTGGAGGGAAGAGTTGCCTGAGGGACTGTGTAACAGAGAAGGGGACCTTCCTTGTGTTGGATGTGGCAGGTAATGTGGGTGCCTAACTGTTGAACTCACTTGAGAGGCTTGTAGCTCTGTGGTTTAGCTCGCTGGCTTAGCGTTACCCTCCTCTATCTCCTTGGCTGCTTGACCGAAACCATGGCTGTGAGTGCTACCAGCTAGTTCCTCCTTAGTGGATACATAGCCCAGCTCGGGGGTGACCTCTCAGCTGAAAGAACACAAGCTGGACAGAGGTCTACGGTTGGGAGGAACGTTGCCCTTCCATAGCCAGTTGTTTGGACCGTTACAATTCAAGATAAGTATTCTGTGAATTAATTTATATACAGTCTGTGTCTGTGTTTGCAATGCATTCGATCTAAAGGATTAATTATTCCTGTTAATGAAATGAAATGCATCATGTTTTATGCAGTATGATAAATTGTCCATGCTTAGTGAAATTAGTGACTGTTACATGTATGAATGATATGGGTATGCTGAATGTATGAAGAAATAGTGTGCATACGTAATGATTAATTTCCGCTGTGTTTAAATTGAGATGAATCTGCATATGGAAGTTTTCAAAATGTTAGGAATTTATGGGTAAAGATTATTGGGGCTAAGTCTGCCATAAGCCCGTGTGTTGTTAACGTTTCCTTCCGTGCAAGGGAATCATGGAAGGGGGTGTTACAAGGCACAAATGATCAATGTTGCAGGACAATACTAGTGTTTATTATCTTTGATATAGAGACTTTGACATTTGGAAAGTCTTCTTGGTCCAAATAATTCATGCACGTATTGACAAGATGCTGAAGTATTTTTGACAAGTTGTTTAAGGGTTTGCTAAAAAGGTTGTTGATGAGTCTATTGATAGCGTTGTTGATGAGTTTTTTTGAATCCGTTGCTTAAGAGTATTTCCACAACACTCGTTGACTAAATTTTTGCCAGCATACATGCAAGGGATACATATCTTTTTTAGTACCTAAATGGCTAGGACTAGTGAAGCATGATCAGTAGCACAACCCCATCAGGAAATTAAAACGACTACACCATTAATAATTGCATTGCTAGATTGTGCTCTTTTATTGATTATGCATTTTGCCACATTTCCCCTTTTTAAGGAGAAACAACTCTCAATTTAAAAATTGTTAAGATACTACATTATTTTCTGCTTCCACGAAAAAGAGGGTAGCCACCCACTAACTAAGGACAATTTTTGTATAAGAACAGATCCAGGGGCTTGCGTATTCACTTTAGTTTTAATAAAATATTGAATGAGTTATTCTCTATTGTTCTTTTTGAATAGTTGTGGGTTTGAGGGATTCATCCTCTGCTCCCTTTGGAGTCGAGGCTCCAAAGGTGAAATGGAGGGATGAAACTTATACAACTTCATTTATTTTTTGTCATTTATTTCTTATTTTGTGATTAGATAGATTTATTTACTGGAATTTATAGATTTATTTAATTCTGCAATTTATTTCTTGTTGTGTGAGTATATAGATTTATTTCCTATGATTTACAACTTCATTGTTTTTTGTAATTTAAAGTGTGCCACTCATCAAGTTTATTATGTATGCCAAGAGTCGTATAAATATACTTAGATTTATAGCTTCATTTATTTTCTACAATTTAAAGCGTGACCCATCAAGGTTATTTTGTATACCAAGAGTCATAGCAATACGATTTATTTCCTATGATTTACATATTTATTTATTTTCTACAATTTAAAGTGTGACTCATTAAGTTTATTATGTATGCCAAGAGTTATAGAAATAAACTTATATTTACAACTTCATTTCTTTTCTACAATTTAAATTGTGTCCCATCAAGTTTATTATGTATGCCAAGAGTTGTAGCAATACGCTCAATTGAGTAGATCTAGTGAGATTAGATTTTCTTTTATATAGTATTAATGGTGTGACCTACTGATCAAGTTTTGTATGCCAAGATTTGTTGGAGCAAAATTGGAGATTGGGTTATTATGCATGGGACAACAAAGGGTACCATTGTATTATAGTGTGTTGGCATTTTCAATCCCTCGAAGGGGAAGGTCCCACCCAAAGCATAGCCAAGACCTGTGTGTGATAAGGAGTGTTAACTGTAAAGATACTTGTGTGAAGGTTGTTATTATTCATTCCATATTAACATCCATCAATCAAATACCATGATAGGAATCCATAATATGCAAATAAAGAAATTTGAGGGGGACCAAAAATCCTTCATTCTTATTATAGATAAATTTCATTACATCCAAGTCATAGCTCTGCGGCCTTACAACTCTAAAATTACCCATTGCGACATCATAACAAATGAGGAACCCAAAACCAAGATACATCAGATAAGATTCTCTCAATGTCTTCTCTGCTATTGTTTTCCTTCTCTTCCTCTATCTTTCTGCTTCCTCTATGCTTCTTCTCTATTCTTTGATCCCCCTCTTTCGATTGCCTTATGATTCCTTAAATACTTGTGGGGCGGGTCTAAAACCGTTGCATCCATTAGATACTTTTGCAACTCCCACTCCTTTACACTGCACTTATTTCCACCTTTTATAATCCTTTCCAAAATCGAAGGATCCAATAGGCCCCAACCTCAAGTGTTGACTTGCCCTCAATTCAACTCGGTTGCATTCCTAAACCTTGTGTGTCGTCTACTGTGGGATCTTTAAACCAAGAATCTAACTCTGGTACTTCTATGAGTTCCTTCTTTCTAAGTTCTTCGAATACTTATAGCTTTGTCCACCATTTACCAAGAAAAATATTGGCTTTAGCCAGAAGTTTTTGAGCTTTCTCTGTGATTTTGTATGTTGTTGCAAATGTTGTGTCTCTATGTCTGTGAACTTATCTAACTACTATAGGTCGGTGTATGTGACTTGGGTTGTAGACTTTAATTCTTGTAAAACCTGATTAGGTGCGCATACTTTTTCATAGAGTATAGCCATGTCTCATTATCAACTTGTTGCGCTTCAATATACTTGAATCCATATTCCATAGGGTTAGTTTTGAGCTGAGATTCATTGTTTAATTGCTTAACTCTTTCATGCAAAGCATCCACTGGTCACTGCTTCTTTTCTAGGATGCCAACCAAATTATTAAGTGCCACAAAGAGATGCTAGCTCTACTCTGTTGTCTGTTGTAGCTGGTTGTGGATGTTTGTAACTTCTCTACTAACTTGTGGTACTTGATCCATCAAATGTATATAATGTTCATTCATTGATTTTGGATGTTGAGAATTTGTTGTTTTAACTCTGCGTACTCCATCTCAAGTTACTGCTGTGATGAACCTACAATAATTAATTAATGCAAATACACGAGATATCAGAAATAATAGAACTCAGAATCACTTTTATATTGATCACGGGCCACTTCGAGGGGGCAACCTCCTTTGAGAAAGCTCAATACAATTAACTTCACGGTGCCTCCATAGGCCTCAACACACACTTATATACTAAGTCTAGGTGCCAATACCATGGATCAATACTATGTGTCAATACAAACCATGGGCTAAGTCTAGACGCCAATACTATGAGTCAAAACCATGGGACATATAATACTATGGGACGACTTACAAAGCATATGCGTCCAATACTATGGGTCAATACTATGGGCTAATATAAACTATGGATCAACAAATACTACGGGATGACTTACAAAGCATATGCGTCCAACAACAATATACTAACAAAGTAAAGACATGGGCTCCTAACAACTGCCATGAGGTGCAAAAGAGTTGGAGGTTCTCTTGTGATGCGGTGACTGAAATTTCTTATGGCGCGGAGGGTAAGTGCTAGCATACTTAGGGCCACATCGTGTATAACTGGTCACAAATGGCATCGATAGTATCTTCCATACCTATTATACCCTTATGTTCTTCTACCTTAGCAGCAAGTGCATTCACCAACTATATGCGGACATCATCATACGCTTGCTTGAGGCTACCCTACTCTGCTTTGTTGTTGTACTTTGAATGTTCTTGAACAACTATTGTGTAGAAAATGAGGTATAATCCATAATTTTAGCACCTAGTGGTAAATATCGTAGGGGTAGGCTGCTCCCAACTAAATATGTTGAGTGTCTTCCTTTTGGTGGAATATCCTTCTTTGGATGATATTTTGTTAGATATCTTTGGATATGAATAGGGTGATGTCTGTATGTGTTTGAAAAATATGGAGAATCACCTAAAAATTATATGGATATTGGGTGAACTGTACAAGTTGGTCTCTTAGAGATGCATGTTCAACTTCTTGGGGAGGTGGAGGAAGTTCTGAAATCTCCCCTTGCTGGTCATCCTACAATTCATTCATAGGAATTTCTTCCAATTGTGGCATTTCTTGAACCTATTCTGACTGCTGGGGTGAATCGGGTTGCTTTGGTTTTGGAACACTTGAGGGATCTACATGCTAAGAAATTTGTTGTATCAATGGATCAACAATTGTCACCTCTTAATCAATTGTTGATTCTTGTCCAATTTCAATCTCGTGGGAGGTCTACTCCTATTATTGAACTTCTTGTTTAATTGGTACTCTTGGCATATGAAGGGTTTCTAGGGGATCATAAAAAATGTCAATAATGGAGATATATACTGTGCTTGTCGAAATGGATGACGAAGTGAATTATGTGGGACAATGGACAATAATTTCTTTAGAGGTGGGGAATGTTTGGGAATACTAGGGAGTAAAGGAGAAGCATGCGTGGGGATAGTGGAGGTTGCGATCATAGGTGTTGCGACATGGATTTTACCGATGTGGGCCTTCTTGGGTCCACCATATAAGAAATTACATCCTTAATAAATGGTAAAGGAACCATGGTATTTTCATCAATGGGTGCTATCAATGATGGAAGTTGTGGGAACTCTGGTATAGTAGGATGGTATGTTTGTTTAGAAGATTCCTCTTGGTTCACTTCTGCTTTTATTCTATGCTTGGTGAAAGAAAGGGGAAACATCTAGGAGGTATCTTTGCTTGTCAACATGATTATTACTCCTGTTTAGGTGCCGATCTATTTGTGAAATTCCTTTGGGAGAAAGAAAAATGGAAAAGCATGTGCTTTGAAGACTTCCAGGTCAGCTTCTTGCAGTTGGATGAAGCTATTATCTTGTTCAATTCCAAACCATAATTTAGAAGTATAGTGTCTTAACAGGTCCTCATGAATCCGTTCCATTGCTGCTACTTTGAGGTCAGTGTACCATTCGCCAAAGTCGTTATTGTTGAATGTTGGATTGGCAACATCGTGCTAGGTATTCCATGGGGTGAAGTGTTTGGAAATAATATGTTTCAAACTGATGCACGAAAATGATTGACCCTATGGTGGTAACCATTTCCACATGGCTAGAGTGATAAGAAAGTACCCAAAAATGAAGTATCCTTTGAAGTTTTATGTATCAGTTCATCTTTGGAAAAGCTCACCCATTAAGAACTTACACCAATTCACTTGAACACTGAACACATAATTCCACAACAGAAATTGTGTCCAAGCTGCATTTCTCTTTCATATATTTTCTCATGATCTGGCTCACGATAATCCAACATGCCATTTTTGTAGGTGGGTGATTAATATTATCAATGGCGACATATTTTCCTCCATGCTTGGTGCCATATTTTCCATATAGATTCAGCTCTGCATGATTTCTTCCTCGCTTATGGTCACTCTAAAATTTTTTGGTGATGTCCTTCCACTACATTTATAGGATTATTAGTTTTTGGATGTCGTATATATGAATCAAATATTGTTGATCTAACCATAGGGAGCAGCCATGCTTGTGATTGATTAGAAACTTGGTACACCTATGAACTTTTGTCATGGTGTCGAAGACTGGGAGATCTTTCTGGTTCATTAATGTTGAATCCTGTAATGCTACAAAATCGTATTTCCACTCCGCTATAACTTCCCCATCCTGATATGGGAGGAAATTCATATATTCATTGGGCCGCATGTCTATATTAGGGTCACCATAAAAAAATTAGCATCTACGAGCCATGCCTTCTTGACCTTTCCTTGCAAATCGCCCAAGATTGTGATCCTTGGATCCATTGGGTCGAGCTTGCAGACTTATTTCTATTTGGCATATGCTCTACTAGTTGCAACTCATGTTTTTGGTAGTTTCCCCATGTTTGAGGGTCATCTCTAATAGACAAGTTGAATTGTGGGTCGTTCAGAGGTTCTAGACTTGCTATGTTTTGAAAGCTCCAGTTTAGTTGTGTTATAGTGCTTCAATTCTTCAAAATGTGAAATGCATTCGGACTAGTCAAACTTTAATAGATGAATCACTCAATTAAGACAGACCATTAATGTCAATGCATAGTGGAGGATCGACATGATTACTTTCCTAAATGAATGGGTTGAATCATAGATTCACACGGCACTGGTTGATTCAATAAGATCTCTAAATTGATGCGACATAGAATTGTTGGTAGATGAGCTAGGACTTGTGGGTCCCTAGTGGATTTAGTGTATTTGGGAATTAATATCTCTTAAATTTTGACAAAAAAATTGTATTGATGTGACATGGCACTGGTGGTAGATGATCTAGGACTGGTGGGTCCCCCCGACCACAATGGCTTGAACTAACTAAAAATGAACTGAAATGAAATAAATGACTAAGTACTGAGAAATGGAAAAATCACCGAATTGAAAAAGAACCTAACTCAGGCTAACTAACTCACTCCTGGTGACAAGAGTGGCCTCTTGCGGAATCACTAAGCAGAAACATAGGGATTCAAGCATGAACCATTCACCCAACCTAGACATAGAATATCATCAAGTTGCGTGAGCTTAACAACTCTGGAGTCTTTGATTTATGCAACAATGAAAGGTCCCAACCAATGTATTTGGATTTTTCCTAAATGCTTCATAAAATTATTGTCATATAGTAAAGCTTGATCACCTATGTTAATTTTTTTCTACTTGATATTCCTATCATGTTAGGCCTTTTGTCGCTCTTTTTCAAGTGTTTCTTGATAATCAACAAAGAAGCGGTATTCTTCAAGTTCCATCAATTCCTCAAGACATGTTGCAATTAAATATTCCTCCATCATGTTTGTTGTGTGCATGATATTGAGGCTTGGAATCACAAATTCTGTCGGAACAATTGCTTCTCTCCCATATACCAACAAGAACAACATCTATTTATGTAGTTTCTTTCGACAACATACTGGCATTCATAATACAAATGGTATTCAGTCATCCCAATCATCTCGATTTTCACAACATACTTTTGTGAGCTCAATCTCCAGGATTTTATTGAAATCTTCTACTATGAGATGGTATTCATAAGACACTTGGTATTCGGTCATCAGAATCATCTCGATTTGCACAGCATACTTTTGTGATCTCAATCTCCAGGATTTTATTGAAACATTATACTGTGGAATTTGCTTGTGGCTTATATGGAATGATTTTGTTGTGTTGTATCAAGAATTCTCTTGTCAATTCTTCAATGGCGGTGTTCAAGAAGTGCTTACCCTAGTCACTTGTGGGGCTTTTGGGGCACCCAAACTAAGTGATGATGTTTTCGTAGATAAATTGAGCTGATTTTTCTGCGGAGAAATCGTGGACATGTGCTTATTCATCCCATATGGTTAGGAAGTATGTTGTGGCGATGATATAATGAGATTTAGAATGTTTTTCCAATGGGTTAATAGAAAAATCAACTACCCATTTTTCAAATGGTTGCAATGCCCAGACTGGTTGAAGTGGAAGTTCATCTTGTTGATATATCTTACCAACTTGTTGGAAGACATCACATTTCCTGGAATAATCCTTAGTATATTTGAACATTTTTTGCCACCATAGTGCTGCTTGTAGTATCTTTTGTCCTGTATCTTTTCTGCTAATACGTCCACCCACAAAATTGACGTGACATTCCTACAAAATTCTTTTCCGCTCATGATCTAGCACCTAATGTCGTAAATTTCAATGGTTCTCAACTTATATATTTGTCCCTTCTCAATGCGGTCTCTTCTAAATGATATAGAATTTCTTCTACTCTCAAGAGTGTTGCATTTGGTAATTGATCATCGACGGGTCCATCTGGTTCTCAGGATTCTATCCACGAGAAGTAATCAGGTCCATGGTTATGTCTCCTAGGATTGACTATTAATTCATATCAAAACTCATGGAATAAAAGTAGCCACCTGCATATACAACCTTCTAATACAATTTTTTTTACCAAGTAATTGAGAGATGAATGATCTATGAAGAATTTAAAATTTCCTCCAAAAAAATAATGACAAAAGTTTTGGACAGCATAGATTATTGCCAACCCTTCTTTCTTTGTGGTTGTGTAGTTGCATTCAGCTTGCAATAGATTTATGCTGGAAAAGTAGACTGTATGATCCATCTTTCCTTCTCTTGGTTGAGCTAATATAGTTCCAAGGGAAATTCCTAATGCGTCAACATGTATGTGGACTTCCTTTTTCCAGTTGGGGAATGTCAAAATAAGAGCATTAACTACTCATTCTTTGAGTGTTGCGAAATCCTTTTCACACTCTTCGATCCATTTGAAAGCTTTGGATTTCTTTAATAACTACTCCAATGGTGCAGTGATTAAGGTATAGTTGCGCATAAATAACCTTTAGTAGCCTTATGTCCCACAGTAGAGTGCAACTGCTTGACCAATCTAGGTGCTTGCAAGTTGACAATTGCTGCAATTTTTGCAGGGTCTACCAACAATCCATTGCGATAGACAATATGTCCCAACAAGTTGCCAAAAGGAACACAAAAAATGAATTTATGTATGTTTAAAGAGATACCCATTTGTTGATAGCGATCCAACGTTAGTCGAATTAATGCAACATGATCTTTAAGCAAATTGTAGAATGACCAATCGTCCAAGTATACCTCTAGAAATTTGTGTAGAAAGTCCATGAAAGTACTATTACTATTTTGGAGAAAATAGCAAGGTTGTTCTTCAATCCGAATGGAATGACATTATAGGAAAATGATCCCCATTATGTAGTTAAATTTGTCTTATTTTTATCTTCTTCTACAATTCTAACTTGGTGATAACTCGAGAATCCATCTGTGAAGCAGTAAGCCTCAGTCCATGCCACTTTATCTAATACTTCATCACTAAAGGTGTTGGGAATGGTTCATGGATATATGTAGCATTTAGGCTACGATATTCGACACAAAATCTAATGTACTATGTATCCTTCTTGATTTGGATTACTACAGCGATGATCCAGTTTGATTCATCTATGAGAAAAATCAAGCCGACAATGAGCATATCGTCAATTACATTTTTTACTTATGTTTCACTCGGGGATTGAATCTGTATCGTCGATGCTTTATAGGTTTGGCATCTAGATTCAGTGCAAACTTCATTTCACCCAAATCCCCTTAGATTCCCTTGAGATATGTAAAGTTATGTGATGCACCTGCAACAATTAATTAATACGAATATGCGAAATAGCAGAAATGACAGAACTCAGAATTACTTTTATATTGATCACAGGCCACTTCGAGGGGGCAACCTCCTATGAGCAAGCTCAATACAAATAAATTCACCGTGCCTTCATAGGTCTCAACACACACTTATATACTAAGTCTAGGCACCAATACTATGGGTCAAAACTATGGGCCACTACAAACTATGGATCAACAATACTACGGGCGACTTACAAAGCATATGTGCCAACAACAATAACACAAACTATTGATCAACAAATACTACGGGATGACTTACAAAGCATATGCATCCAACAACAACATACTAACAAAGTAAATACATGGGTTCCTAACATCCCCTCCCCCTTAAAAAAAGCTTTGTCCTCAAAGCTTTAGATGTGGAAATTGTTGTTGAATCTGAAGGAGTGGTTCCCATGTAGCATCCTCTGGTTGCATGCCGTGCCACTGAATTAAGACCTCTGTGATAGAGAGAGAGCGAAGTTGACGCGTGCACCGATTGAGGATGGCCTCTGGATCCAAAAGGATGGATCCTTCATTATCCAGTTCGGGTAAAATCGTTTGTCCACTGATGTTGGTGCCAAGAACTTTCTTCATACAAGAGACATGAAAGACTAGATGAATGCGGGAAGAAGGAGGAAGTTCCAATTTATAAGCAATGGACCCAATCTTCTGAAGAATCCGATATGGCCCATAGAACTTTGGAGCGAGCTTATGACGCCCTTTGAGTTTCAAGGAGGATTGTTTGTACGGCTGGAGATGAAGAAAAACCATATTGCCGACTTGAAAAGTGCGCTCAGAACGGTGTTGATCAGCTTGTTGCTTCATGCGATTTCTTGCCATGTGAAGATTGTCCCGCAAAATGTGAAGAATATGATTGTGGTTTCGAAGGACCGTGTCAACTTCCTGAACTGGTGAACTGGTGGGGGTGTATGGAAGAAGAGCTGGAGGTGCTTGACCATAGACTGCTTCATATGGGGTCATTTTAGAGGCAGTGTGGTAAGAGGTATTGTACCACCATTCAGCGAGAGGGAGCCACTTTGCCCACTGATGTTGTTGTTCCGAGGTGAAGCAACGAAGATAAGTTTCCAAGCATTTATTGATAATTTCAGTCTGACCATCTGTTTTTGGGTGATACCCTGAACTCATCTTCAGTTTGGTGCCAGTGTGGCGAAATAGTTCTATCCAAAAATGACTAGTGAAAGTCGCATCACGATCCGAGACAATGGAAGAAGGGATGCCATGAAGATGAAAGATCTGGTCCAGGAAAATTTGAGCGACAGAGGAGGCTATATAGGGATGGCTGAGAGCACAAAAATGACTATATTTGGAGAGGCGATCAACCACAATGAGAATCATTGTCTTCCCTCCATATTTAGGGAGCCCTTCAATGAAATCCATAGAAATATCTGTCCAAATCCGTGTAGGTATGGGCAAGGGTTCAAGCAATCCTGGAAGGAGTGTTGTTTCACCCTTATTGCGCTGGCAGGTATCACATTCGGCCACCATCTGTTGAATTGTCCTTTTCATGCCCTGCCAAAAGAAGTTACGTCGTGCTCGTTCATACGTTTTGAGGAACCCGGAGTGCCCGGCCGATGGAGAAGCATGGAGTTCATAGAAGACATCCTGTTGAAGATGTGTGCTCTGGGGAAGCACCAGACGACCCTTGTATCACAGAGAAGCACCATCCCAAGAGTAATGTGGTACAGAAGAAGGGTTGTTGGTCAAGCATTGGATGATTTGAGATAAGGAAGAGTCATTGACATAACCTTGTTGAACAGATTGCAACCAATTTGGAACAGGTATAGAAATAGCTGAAAGAGAACCTTGGGCATCAAATGTGCGAGAAAGAGCATCTGCCACAATATTGTCTTTACCCTTCTTGTAAGTGATCTCATAGTCATAACCCATGAGTTTTCTAACCCATTTTTGTTGTGCCGAGGAGGAGACACGCTGGTCCAAGAAATATTTCAGACTCTGGTGATCAGTCTTGATGCAGAAATGATTCCCTAATAGGTATGGGTGCCACTTCTGTACTACATGCAAAATAGCCATCATTTCCTTCTCATAGGTAGAGGCAGCTAAATTCTTACCCGAAAGGGCTTTGCTGGTGAACGCAATGGGGTGTTCATCTTGAAGGATAATAGCACCATGTCCATTTCTGCAAGCATCAATCTCAATCGTGAAGGGCTTGGAAAAATCGGGCATAGCTAGCACAAGTGTAGTACACATAGCTTGTTTTAGTTTGTCAAATGCACACTGAGCAGCAGGTGTCCATGTAAAAGCATCCTTTTTAAATAGAGCAGTTAATGGAGTTGCAATCTTCCTATAATCCTTGACAAACTTGCGGTAGTAGCCAGTTAACCCCAAAAAACCACGAAGGCTCTTGAGTGTCTGAGGATGCAGCCAATTGTTCATGGCATCGATTTTGGCAGGATCCACGCGAACCCCTTGTGCTGAGATAATGTGCCCGAGATACTCAACTTCCTTCTGTCCAAAAACACATTTAGACTGCTTGTCATGGAGATGATGGTCGGAGAAAAAGTGCATGACAAGATCCAGATGTTGGAGATGTCCATCCCATGTTTTACTGTAGATGAGGATATCATCAAAGAATACCAGAATGAATTTCCGCAAGTAGGGTCAAAATATTTTATTCATTAAGGCCTGGAATGTGGAAGGAGCATTAGTGAGGCCAAAGGGCATGACCAAAAACTCATAATGGCCATCATGTGTGCGGAAAGCTATTTTAGGGATATCATCCTCATGAACCCGAATTTGATGATACCCAGAACGAAGATCCAACTTGGAGAAAAAGTGAGCCCCATGAAGCTCATCAAGAAGCTCATCAACAACAGCAATTGGAAACTTATCCTTGATGGTGAGGTGATTAAGTGCTCGGAAGTCAATGCAGAGGCGCCATGACCCATCTTTTTTGCGGACAAGAATAACTGGAGAAGAAAAGGAACTAGTGCTTTGGCGAATAATACCTTTCTTCAATAAGTCCCGAACGAGCATTTCAATCTCCATTTTTTGGTGAAATGGGTAGCGATAGGGCCTGATGTTGGGAGGAACGCTGCCAGGAAGGAGCTGAATACGATGGTCTTCTGGCCTGGAAGGTGGCAATCCCACTGGTTCAGCAAAGACACATGTTTATCGATCCAGAATTTGTTGTAGATCCAAAGGAGTAGTGGAGACCGCTAATGGTTGCATCTGAATGGAATGGATCTGAGCGATGACACAATTGAATTCTTCTTGAGGATTTTTTCCATGCGATGTGAACTGATGATGCTGAGAGAACCTAGTTGTAATCCTGTCAATGTGTGTTTTTGTCGATTGAGGGAAAACTGCATCCAAAGTTTAGCAAAATCCCATAAGATAGGGCCAAGTGTGCGTAGCCATTGAGCGCCCAAAACCACATCACATCTGCCTAAGGGAAAGGCAAACATGTCAGAGCGCAAGGTATAATATCCCATAGAGATACGCACATTTCGACACTTCCCTTTGCAAGGTAAGGTGCCCCCATTGGCAACCATGACTTCAAAGTTGGAGCAAGGATGGATAAAACAATCAACTTGTTTGGCGATCCGAGGGTCAATGAAATTATGAGTGCTACCATAATCAATGAGTATTGTAAGAGGAAGCTTCTTGAAGTAACCCCTGACCTGCATTGTTGGGGGGGTGGTGATTCCAGCTAAAGCATGGAGAGATATCTCTGGCTGGTCATCCTGAGACGGAGGGTCAATAGGCGGTTCCTGAATGTCGATCGGAGCATCCAGTGTTTCGGGATCTTCGTCACCAATTTCAGAGGCAGGCGGAGACTCCACATCCAAGAGATAGAGCTTTTGCTGAACACATCTATGTCCCCGAGTTAATTTCTCATCACAATTATAGCAAAGCCCCTTTTCTCTGCGTGCTTGCATCTCTGTTTCAGACAAACGCTTGATAGGAGTCGGTCGAGGAGCCTGCGGTATAGGTGGTCGCTGAGAACCCATATTTCGGAAGGGAACAAAAGTGGGCTTGGAGCATTGTTGGGCTGCAATCTTGTCTTCTGCCAACTTAGCCAACCCTAGGGCTTCCATCATTGTGGTGGGACAGAACATTTTGACCTCAGAGCGGATGGCATCCTTTAGACCAGTGATAAAACAACTCCGGTAAAATTCATCAGACAATCCTTCGATGTGGTTGGCTAGGTTCTCAAATTCGGTTTGATACTCTCTCACAGTGCTAATTTGGCGAAGTTTAGTGAGGGATCCGATGAAGTCATCAAAAGCACTAGGACCAAATCGTTGCAAAAGGAGCTGGAAAAAGTCTGACCATTTGGGCTCTGGATGAGCCTTGATGTACCAACGGTACCATTGAAGAGCTTCCTGTTCCAAGTGAAAGGATGCCAGCGGAACTTTGTTGACATCAAAAGTATTATGCAGACTGAAATACTGTTCTGCACGATAGATCCATCCAGTTGGATCACTACCATTGAAGCAAGGAAAATCAAGCTTCGGACCAAGGAAATTGTTGGAAGAAGAGAACCCATTGTCTGATGAAGACTCAGACTGTCGTTTGTTTTTCATAGTTGAATGTTCAAGATGGAGGCCGAGAAATTTGTCATCCAGATCCTGGAGTTTGGCTTGGATGGCTGCAATTGCTTCTTCCATGGTTTTTGCTCCTGCACGGGTGACAACCATAACCAGGAGTTTTTTTTTTGTTTTTTTTTAACTGGGTAGGAAAACAAAAACAGAAACTGCTTCAGTAAGGAAAAATCTGGACTTGGGAAAAAATATGAAGGGTAATTGGGGTTTGACTAGGTGTTGGACACTATCGACTAGACAGGGAAGCAAAAATGAGGATTTCAGAAGCGGGGTGAAAGAATGGTAAAATTTGGTAGAGGGGGACAAAGAAGTAGAATTCAGAAAGGAGCTCTGTGGTAAAATTTGAAGGTGATTGGGTGAAATCTGAGGAAGTTATGGCAAACCCTAAAATAGACAAATGTGGGATTTCGGGCTTTGGGAAGGGGAATTGGGGATAGGGTCCTCAGGAATGAAATATGCAGAATGGGATGACAGGGGTTCCCCGAAAATTTCAAGGGAAACAGAGTGAAAACAAGGGAGATATGGACAAAAAACTGATTTTTTTTTTTTCCAGACTGGAGTGGCTACGGCTCAGAAGGGATCTGGAACAGTGACGAATGGATTGAAAATGGATGGATCTGGAACAGCTTGCAAAATGGATCTGAAACGACGCAGGAGTGATCGACAATAGTTCAGCTGAAAGTAGATATGGACCCCAGGTATGTGCGGCTTCCTAACAGTTCAGGGGTTTCACTCGGCCACCAATGCTGTCTGACGGCTTGCGTATTGGGGCAGTACCCCTCACTCCATGGCTCAGGTAAAACTGATAACCGCTTTGCCACAAACGACAGCTCTTGGTTTACCTCATGGGTGGGAACTAGTCAATCAGGTAGGGGTCGTTGCCCTTTTCGCTGGCAGGTCCTCTCAATGGGCCAGCTACTTCAGGGTTCCTGTGGTACTCCTCACAATGAGTTTTAGGGCTTATGCCCAAGTACTTCCCACAGTTAAGAGGATAGGGATTATTCCCAAATCCAAACCTGCAATAGATGCGAAAAAAAATTGGCAGAAATTTCACCCGGCGAGCCCAAGAAAGTGCTCTGATACCAGATGTGACGCACCTGCAACAATTAATTAATACGAATATGTGAAATAGCAGAAATGACAGAACTCAGAATCACTTTTATATTGATCACAGGCCACTTCGAGGGGGAAACCTCCTATGAGCAATCTCAATACAAATAACTTCACCGTGCCTTCATAGGTCTCAACACACACTTATATACTAAGTCTAGGCGCCAATACTATGGGTCAAAACCATGGGCCACTACAAACTATGGATCAACAATACTACGGGCGACTTACAAAGCATATGCTCCAACAACAATAACACAAACTATTGATCAACAAATACTACGGGACGACTTACAAAGCATATGCGTCCAACAACAACATACTAACAAAGTAAAGACATGGGTTCCTAACAAGTTATACGGAAATAGATCATCATATTCTTTCAATAGAGAGGCTATCTCAAATACAATTTTCTCATCACAGTAGTCTCCTATAGCCACCATATTTGAATTATCCTCTGTACAAATATTGAAATTTTGTAATTCAAAGGTTGTGCATAAAGTGCTCTAGTTTCTTCTGGTATCTCTGTGTCACATTTCCTTGGATCCTTCATAATCCTTGAAAGTTAGATGTTGTCGATGCTCTAATTCATTTGGTACGAAGTTCTCCTATTCTACCTTGGTGCAATAGAGAGGGGATACTATTTCAGGGATCACCAAAGTGATTTTGTATAGTTCCTGATGGGTGGGATAGACATATGAGCATCCCACATTCTGCAACTAATTTGTGAACAACACAACGTTGATTTCCATCAGTGCTTTTGTTACTGAGTCGTTAGTCGTGGAGAAGGAAAAGTATTGACAAAAATTTGCATGCATTTTCGTCCAACACCTAGTTTGTTGCCTTGTATCCTCATGTAAGTACCAATCCCTATGGATAGGGTCCAACTCGTTGAAAAAATTATCAATAAAACATTTCGGCAACAATTTATCGTATCCCATTGATGTTTGCACAACTCAATGTGGGTGTAGGGATTTGCATCCCCTATGTAGATATTTGTCACTATGTTGGCGTCTATGGATGGTTTAAACCTGATCATTAATGCTATCTAGGTTGTGTTCTAGTCAGGAAGATCATCCTTGTGTGTTTCCCACTACCTTGGGGGAGTTCCTCCTAGTACTATGTCTAGAACATCCATGCAATATTCTTTTGCAACTAAGGAGACCATTTTATTTAAAAACTTGTCTAATCCATTGGTTCTATCCTATAATGTTGCATCCTTGACATCAACCCCAATACATAGGACCGATTTAGTAATTGTGCAATGTCTAGAAAAGAGTTTGTGTCGTCCATTCTACCACTTGTACAAAGTGTCTTTAGATTCAGTATCAAACGAGTGAATGATCATCAACTTATGTATCCTTCCACTATTGGGTTCACATAGTCCTCTCGCTTTCCTAGCGTCAAGGATTATATATTATCCAGGACATCTCTTTCCATATGTCCTTGTGTTGGCTCAGTATATTGAGATTCCTGGTGTGGGTATAAAGTTTGTGTTAACTTCATACCATCAGTTTCAAAGCTTATCATTATGTTCTTTAAGTCGATCTAACTCCATAGTTTTCATAAACCCACTTGATGCCCAACAGTTCTGGGTATGGATCAGCTCCACCCATGATCTCAATTACTTTGAAATTTGTGATGGTTTTGACACCTCCTAAATCAACTTCAACATTCTCTAAGAGA
Source organism: Larix kaempferi (assembly GCA_027924585.1). Classification (NCBI taxonomy): domain Eukaryota; kingdom Viridiplantae; phylum Streptophyta; class Pinopsida; order Pinales; family Pinaceae; genus Larix; species Larix kaempferi. Next base: position 1,220,338 of record BSBM01000655.1, on the reverse strand, counting down.
CTGGTCAAGAAGATGTGATATTGGTTTTCCATTCTTATCTAAATAGGAGAGTAGATCGGAGGTGGACAACCCATTTCTTCCAAGGAATTCTTTGGGAGTATGTTCACATTAGATCCTAAATCTAAGATCACGTTCTTAATATTGTAACCATGCACTTTTGTGTCTAATTGGAATTCTCAACCAGTCCTTTTCTTTCTTTTATCTTGCACCAACTAGATGTTTATCTTAGGTAGCGGGGTACATATCTCTTCATTATCTTCCACAACCTCCTATATTTCACGAAGTGTTCTATGAAACTTATGGGTAGCACTTCCATATTCTAGGATATATTTTAGTAGAGAGAACTACATATAGATAGGGTCCCTTACGTTCTCAATATCTATCCTTATTTCATCAAATCCTAGCACCGCATCTCTTCTGTATTGATGAGAAGGTCCTGCCTCATCCCTGGATGGTGGTGCCACTATCTATGTGAACATATTTGAAGCGTCTCGATAAATGGATTTTTTATGGAATGGGATGTATTTAGTCTTCCTTGAAGTTTCTTTTCTTATTATTAGTGAGTTTGGTCTATGTTGGTCTGCTCTAGTTCCTACCCCTCCCTAGGTAACAACGAATCCTGCTACACTATGGTTTTCTCGCATGATCCTCCCACTTGGTGATAATATCTAGTAGTTGTAACAACGAATCAAACCTATGCAGACTCCTCTTCACCCATATCCAAAACCTTTCTGCGTCCTCCACCACCTCCTATGTTTGAATCTCGATATCCTACTCAATATATAGAGCGGTCTAATATTTATATTAGTGCATCCAATGATCTGCATTTCTCAGTATTGTGTATAGTAGACCCGCAAAATTCACAGTATACCATTTTTTGCACTAAGGAATACTTGTAAGTTTGTTCAGAGTCGTGGAGGGTGTCCATATTCTTTACCTATCTCATGGTAATATTTTGGAGAACATCTTAGCATATCTAGGTACATTAGTTGACATGTGGATTGAAAGGGTTTGATGTAGAAATGTGTGCAACGGTTGCACTTGGTCTACTACTAAACGGTCCTCCTAGTGGAATCGATCCTTCCCTCATTCGAGGACACTCTGATACATTATGGACATATTTCATACATCCCATTCACCAGATTTGTTGTCAATTTGGATTTGCTATATGCATTTCTTGGAATTTCTCGGTTAGCTCAGTAATCCTATTGTGTACTTGCAAAGATTCCCTATAGGGTGAGTAAGTCCCTATAGTACTGGCATTCATGTAATTAGCCATGGTCTCAATCTTCATAGCTTATTCAAATGCAATTCTTCACAATTCTATCACTTGTTATGATAATGGAATTACGGTTAAAGGTAAAAGTCCTTGGATAAACAATTCCATATGATGGGAATCATGCACCAGGAATGATGGTTGTGTTAATACATCTCCAAATCAGCATGCATACTCCCAGGAAGATTCTCCCAAAATCTGCCAAATTTCTCTTAGTTCTGCAATACCTTGTTGTTTTGACTTAACTCATGAAAATTCATCCAGGAATAATTTATGTCTCTACTATATTAGGAGCTACTGCATTTGGGTCTTCCCTTTCAATCAATTTCATGTACTGGTGTAAATATATTCCTCATAAGGTTTTCTAAAACTCAACTAGTTTGGATGTCGTTGAAGTCACTCTGGTGTTCCATATCACTTTATAGAGGAACCAATGTTGTGCCATGTCATCTTCTCCTCCTCACCCCCAAAATTTTGGACATTTCAGGGGTGGTCCTACTGGTACTCTAGCCATTGTGACACCTAGGGATCATACTAACATAAATCCTTGGGGTCTTGGTTGCATATAGTGTTTCCATTAATCTACGAAGAACTACTATTATTTCCTTCTACTAGTGAATTGGTTTGTAAACTATTCCTACTACTCCTCATCTGACTATACCAAGGAAATTGTAAAACAAAGTTCTGAGAGTTTGTTACCAAATTATGCAAGGGAACTTGGGGGTTGATCAAAGGAGTGATACTTTCGTTGCTTCCGGTATCTACATCCACGACAATGGGGGGTTCACTTTTTAGGGTACTACCATCTTCCATAGGTCCTAATAGTTCTGATTGTTCTGTAATTGTGTCTAGAGATATCTCAGGTGACAAATATGACACTCTGTTACTTGGCAACTGGATTCCATTGTCTTGTTTCTTACTCGGGCCTTCCCTCCAACTTCCTCTTAGTGGACTATTTGGAACCTCTATCTCTCTTTCTCTTAGACTTGAGCTAATTAGTTCCTCTCTCTGCTTCATTTGATGTAGCTCATTTTGACTTTATTCATTCTTTTCCCCATTATGCATCTCTTTTTCTAGTTTCACACTACATTTTCATGCCTTTCTCATCTACGATTTCCACCATTGTTCATGGATTTCCACTCTTCTTTATGCTCTCTCATCCCTAGCCTCATTGATTCCCCCTCCATTGACGATAGTTCCTACATTCCACAATGTAGTAGAATCACTTCAAACTTTTCCCTGGGGTGTGAGGGTTTTACTCCTCCATTCTAGTCCAATTCAATGGTAAGAACCTGAATTCAACCATCCAAGTCTTAATCCATAGTGAAACTTCCTTCACTAATATGCCCCTAGATCCTATTCTGAGTTTGTCTTTGGACTTGGATGTTGATTGGTTATTTTTTACTGCAAATTCCAGAATATAACCAATAAAAGTTCTTTCTACCCAAAAATCAACATATATGGTTAGAATTGAATCCATACGATTCAATCCAATAAGATACCTTCATGTCCACTAGACTCTTTTTCTTTGTTGGTGACTATATTTAGGTGCTTCCGCAAGTATCTGTAACCAATCTATAAGTACTACCAGAACTTCAATCCACAAAATTTCGTATTGATCTAGTGGTAGTCCTCCATAGAAAATACACTGTCTAAGTCTTGATGCTTCCCATCCCTGTAATTCAGCTTCCCGGATTATTAAATCTTTAGTCTTCTTGCCCCACCATAATTGGATCTGGCTCGTCGTCACTTGCATATCCTTAAAGTTAACAACGTCTTATTAAAAACTGGGTCCCGAAAATGGAACAATTAGTTGGAGCAAAAATGGAGACCAGGTTCTTGTGCATGGGACAACAAAGGGTACCATTGTAGTCTAGTGTGCTGGCATTTCCAATCCCTCAAATTGGAAGGTCTCACCTGAAGAACAACCAAGACTTGTGTGTGATAAGGCATTTTAACTGTAAAGATATTTGAGTGAGGGTTGTTATTATTCAGTCCACAGTAACATCCTGTTAGGATATTCCTATACTCCATCCTAGTCCTACCAGCATTTCCATTATTTGCATTTTTAGTCTTGCATGCAGCATGCATTCTGCATGCATCCTAGTCATCAATCCCAACACCTAGCCCCCAGTTAGCTAGCCCCAGGAGCTTCTCACTGATCAGTTTCAGATCTCCTAGTGCTTAGTGCGCCCTGCATGCAATTTCATGCATCTCATGCGCTCTCTCTCACCTACCATTCAGTTGTACTTCAGTTATCTTCAGTTCTTTCCTTGATTTAAGGCTATATTGACTCTCAACTGACTGTATCACTACGATAGACCTCCAGTGAGACTAGACTTCCCATTCTGACTCCAGTTAGCTCCTCATGTGCCCTCCACTGAGCCTTCTTCATTCAGTTAGGGCCATTTACACTCAATTACACCTACCACACTCAGTTAGACTTAGTTTAACTGATGATTGACAGTTACTTGTGCATTGATGACTCCACTGATGATGATGAAGACTTCTAGTTGTGCTCCGATGACACTCCAATGATCTTTTGAGCTCTCCATGAAGTCTAATTCGAATTGCCACCTTGGCATTCGAATCCTCATGCATTATATTATTTATTTGTCGATTTGTGATTAATGAATTAGTGTGTGTGAAGTTATTTTGCTTCTATACGAGTTCTATTGTATTATTATGTTGTTGCTCATTTACACTGCATTGACCACTCTTCTTCTATCTTCCTACTTAATCATAATCTTTCTTGTGAGGTATACATCAACTCTTAGATCTGCTGTGAGGATTTTCACACATCCATCAATCAAATACCATGATAGAAATTCATAATATGTAGATAAAGAATAAGCATACAATCAATCCATTAAACAATAAACGGACTACAACTATGCACCAAAATTTGAGGGGACCCAAAAATACTTCATTCTTATAATAGATAAATTCCATTACATCCAAGTCATGGCTCTACAGCCTTAAAAGAACCACATAATTACCTGTTATGGCATCACAGAGAATAAGGAACCCAAAACCCGATTACATCATCCCAAAACCTGGATACATAAGATAAGATTCTCTCAATGTATTCTCTACTACTGTTATGCTTCTCTTCCTCTATCTTTCTGCTTCCACTATGCTCCTTGTCTATTCTTTGATCCCTCTCTTCTACTTTCCTTATGCTTCCTTATGTATTTGCGGGGGCAGGTCCAAAACTATTGCGGTCATTAGAGGCTCCCACAACTCTTGCTCCTTTACCCTGTGCTTCTTTCTACATTTTATGGTCTTTTCCAAAAACGAAGGAGCCAACAAGATTTATAGAGACATGTTCAGATGAACAAACTCAACAGGATTAGGATTTACTTTACCTTTATGCATAAGTTTTCACTTGAAATTATAAAGGAAATTACTGAACAAAGAAACCCCCCCATCAATCAATTTACCATCTCCATACTAGGGAAACATTTTGGTTGCAGATACAATGCAGGTGTTTGAAAAGCATTATCCCCTCGGGTTGATAATTAAAGTAACCTCCAACACATCTTGGGCCCTTCAATCCCATGCATTATTGGAGCCTATCAATGTTGATCGTTGTATGAGTCATTTTTGGAGTTCCTTGGCCCATAAATAAGGTACAACATGGACATGATAGACACCCTTTCCTAAAGGTTAGGCACACCACAAACATTGGCAGCATGCATTAGTTGGAAAAATCGAGAGAAGCTTGGTGGGAACTTGGCGAGATGGAGAATGTTCCCATAATAAACTCCATCCACAAGCATATACTATGCATGATGGGTATCATATGTTCCCATATCTTTTACCACATATTAATTCCTTATTCATCTCCTTCTTGAACTAGTGAAGGTGCCACTCAAACTAGTAAAACAATTCAAAACGAGTTGATGAAGTCACCATTCTATGGTATATATATACATTGTTCCTTAAATGTATTTTATGATAGTGGGTTACTAGTTAATCATAGTAAAAAAAAATCAATAATAGTTAAACATAAGTAGCCTTAGTTAACTAGTTAACCATTTCCCACTATGGGAAACCATAAACATTGATCAAGGGTTAGTGTATTGTGGTTAGAGGTTAGGGGGTAGTTGGTGAAATAGGAAATGGTTACTTGGGATATTTGTAGACATTAATTATGTCAAATATACCATGTAATATCAAAATGCAATCCTCCTTGTAGATAAGGGGCTTCACTTTAGTCAATATTCCTTCCCTTAATGGTTAAGTATGACCTTATAGGAAGGGTTCTTCCCCTTACTACAAGGTATGGTAAGATTACCCTTAACATGAAAGGAGGGGTAGGTATATCCTTACCTCACCCCTTATTGTAATGAAGGTAATAACTAGCCCTTGCGCTTACAAAACTCAAAACTAACCTTACTTTTGGTTAACTAATCTAAAGAAAGTTTTTTCTCAGTCCTAGTTAACTTGACTCACCAATAAGCCATAATCTAAACCTTACATTACTCAATGTCAATGTACATTTTTTTCTTCCTTGTTTTCATCCATGAACTGCAAAGCTCAAAGTAACCCAATCATACACACTTACTCAACTTTCTCTCATCCAACATTAACTATCCAATAAGATTGTCCATTGTTATCCTTTGTGTTCCTAGCTAGCATTTGTCTTGCATACATGAGATTCAAACACATGTTGTTAGGGGAACAATATCCCTTACAAGGTCTCAAGTGGATGTTCATATAAGTGTAGTACATGGACATTTAATGCTGATGGAGGTTAGGTGTCAAACATTCCCTCTATGATTTGTGTCTTTATTCTACCTTTTATCAATCATTGGAGATAGGTTGGGTGAATTCCATGTGTCCCTATATTTCCATCTCCATTTTTCTTTCCACTTTTCGTATTATCATAGACATCTTCTCTCTCCATCCTTTATATTTTTATACAACAATCTTTATTTTTGAGAGAGTCCATTATGTTTCATGGTCAAATAAAAACAAAACATACCAAGTAAGCTAATTATGCTTATGATTGTGGATTTGATATTGAGCTTCCACTAAGAATTGAATAAGCTCATACAACTTGAGTTCATATGCATATCATATAAAATGAAGGCGTGTTTTCATAAAACAATTTGACATGAACAAACTATGGATGCCATGTTACCCTTCATATTTCATATGGGTAACTCTTGAATCTACAACACAGTACCCATGGAGTTTCTTGATGGACTTGGGGGATGTACATTTTCTGCAGCTTCTTTTCTTCATGATGGATATTTGATGAATATCTTAGGTAGAGGTTAATTTTCTCTATGGTGGATGACCAAGTTTATGGTCATTGGGAGTTGGAGTTATACATGATCCCTTTGGTTGAATTTGTGATGGGGAAATGATGCTAGATGGAGTTAACACTTCTTTCATGTCCCCTTCCTTTGGTGCTTAATTATTTTGATAATGCACTTCACCTTGGTGGGATTTCCCTAGGTGATATGACTTGATGTTGTAATATTTTCTAGACATTGCCTAAGGGGGATGTGTAATGAATTATGCTACTATTCTCGTGATGCAATATTTTCTAAGTTTAAGTTTAAAAAGTGGGGTACTACATGTAGTATTGATGACCAACCATTTTCCTAAGTTTTGTTGAAGTATTAATCATATTAGTCCTTTAGTGCTACACCCTAGGTTCAACCCTACGGAAATCTACAAAAGTTCGATGGAAACACTAAAATTGTATCAGACCAAGCAATTTTTTATCAATCCTCCAAAGAGATACAACTTCTATATACTTTTTTTCGCGAGTTGAGGAGGAACTGGGAAGGGAATGAAACTTGTGCTTATAATGGAAAGATACAGGAGGAACCAAGAAGGGAGTGAAACTTATTCTTATAATGGAAAGATATACATGGGTAATAATGATATCTTTTATATAGGTAGTCGTTTTCACTCATTTCCTATGTATACCCGTTACACTCCGACTTACGATTATGTATGTACGAGGGGCAATTTATGTTTTACTCAAATATGTGCGAAAAAATTATTTTGTTGGAATTTGGTGTTGAAACAAAATCTAATAAGGTAACAGTTCGAGTCTATTTAAGGATTTTTTGAGGTTTTGGGTTCATTGAGGACTCTAAAATTTGGGCTATGGAGGAATTATATTTTTGGAATTTCGATAGATGGAACTATGTCAAGGATTCAAATTTTTGGCAAATTTGTTGTTTAAAACTTTGTTTTAAATATTTTGTATATTAAATCTTATGTATGATCATATCCTTCCATGGGTCATTGAAATTATTCTCCCATGAGTGACAATGACGCAAAACTAGGTTAACAGTTCAATACTTGTCAATGAGTATTTTTTGAGGTTTTGTGCCATTTAAAAGATCCTCAAAACCATGGGGACATGAAATAACTGTCCTTGAAACTTTTGACACATGGAATTAATATGTGAGGAACTCAATTTTTTGTCAAATTTTCTCTATAGAAAATTGTTAGAAATATGGCCTCTTCGGATAATCTTTATCATGTCGTGTTTATGATCCTATCTCTTTGAGGGAACCCAAATTGGATCTCCCTTTAGTGATAGCAAGGCTAAAGAAGGTCCATGTATCGTCGTCTAGCTCTATAGAGAGCATTTCACTCAATTATTCTCATGTATGTTGGAAATCACTAACCCATCCCTTGGGCATGGGGAACCTCATAACCGTTGGAAAAAAAATGTATTATCCTCAAGACAATAAATATTGTTGTTGCACACAATTTGAGTGCATATGGATAACATTGATAGACATGGTATGACATGTGGCACTAAGTAATAATAATGTTGGCATGATGTAATATTGAATTTAATCGGCGGTGATGAAGTTATGCAATATAAAACTTATGGGGTGTTACTACTCAGCAGCCTAGATCCAAATCCTAGGCTCTATCAAGCGCTGAGAGGGATCAAATCTCCCGAGGTGCAAACCTCTTCTCAGGTATTGCACTCAAGGAGCTTTTACAAGATCTCCCTCATATTATTACTTTTTACTTTTTATTATTACATTTTATTTATGGCCGACAATATCGACAAACACTCGACTCATAAGATCTCCCTCATATTATTACTTTTTACTTTTTATTATTACATTTTATTTATGGCCGACAATATCGACAAACACTCGACTCACAAGATCTCCCTCATATTATTACTTTTTACTTTTAATTATTACATTTTATTTATGGACGACAATATTGACAAACACTCGACTCACAAGATCTCCCTGGGTTGTAGAGCCTCTCGATGCAATTAGTATACCTCTCGATGCAATTAGTATACAACATACTATCCACTACTAGATTTTACATAGAACTGGTATCAATTTCAATGATAGCCACCCTATGTCATATACTCCTAATATAGTCATTACATACATTTCATATTGTAATAAAGTTCATTATGTAGGGTAAGCTAGATTAGTATATTCTCTTATTAGGGTTATCACATATTCATCATATCAACATTTCATGGAACCAAGTGAAAGCCCATAATTACGGTGATAAGCCTCTACTCTATTAATAGATATCCCCAATGATTTACATGGAAAATATTGGAATTGTTAATAATGTAGTCACCTATACATAGAGTAGCCAACAATTGTCACACTTAATGTGTATTTATAAACACAAGTCGTGTCATTTCTCTTTACTGAGTTATCTTTTGGCAGTGATGACTATAGGTAGAGTATTGAAGAAGCAACCCAAGGTTCTTGTCAAGATTTTGCAACCCAGAGCTCTTAGACGTGGACTCTTCCCTAAGGAAATTGATAGACAATGTAATGCCTAATTATTTGTGGTCGATGGACATACAGGGGAATTTCCATCAATATTCCTCCACCTCCACATCTGTCTCCGATGTGCATGCAGGGTGTAGGGGCTTTCCCCTCCCTTTTCAGTCTACATTACCTCTGATAATGTGTAGCATTTTAACTTGTTATTTTTAGTGTTATGTTATTTTGTTTACTTCTTTCATTTAGTGGTTTGACTTCTTTTAGCTTCTGTGTTACCTTTTAATGTGTAGCTTGTAGCAATCTTTTGGTCATTTAATGGACATAATAAAAATATCGTCTTATTCATCGTCGTTCATATTTTACTAATATTTCATTATTAAATATATGTTTATATGTGGTTACACTTGGTTTATTGTTTACTTAATGTGGTTCACTTACAAGTGGTATCAAAGCTACATTTCTACAATAGTATTGTTAAATAAATGCCAAAGGAGATGGTCATACATGAATGGAAGCCTATGCTCAAAGGAGATTATGTGACCCAATAACATGACATTGCAACCAAAAAGTAGTGTGGACCATGATAATGGACCATCTATAAGAAGCATAATCACATTCCAATGTCTTTAAAGGATTATGGAAGAAAATGTCTATCACTTAGTGTGACACCCTACATTTTGGCTTTTAGCAACTGAATTATATTGGCTTTATCTTGGTATTTAATTTGTTTAGTATATGTTGGACTTGGCTAGATTGATAAAGACTATTATTATGAAGACATTTGAAGTGACCTATGTGTAAATAGTATATGACTTTTATTATTTTATGTCTTAGTGATAATATTTATGAGATTCCTTTAAACATGGATATTAAAAAATAAAGTTTTAGTATGTGGATATGAATTCAAAGTATATTATAAATATATAGTTGATGTGATGCATATGCTAAGTAAACATAATTTAGTTATTTAAATGCATAAAATTGTTACACAAAGTTTAGATTGGAAATATTTTCATCTCACAACCACATAGACTACATCCAATTCATTAAAATTATTTAATTATTTTATATAGAGAAACGCATAAAATAATGTTTTTTACAACCACATAGACTACATCCAATTCATTGAAATTATTTTATATAGAGAAACGCATAAAATAATGTTTTTTAAGATCATTTACAAATTGATAAGCAATGCTAGAGCCAATTCAGTATAGTATTGAGGTAACATAGTTTTTCTGGATACATAATTTTTTTAAGGGCGTTGTTTTTGGTTGTTCATGTGGTGAGTCTTCAGATTAATTTATTGTTGCTTATGGTTTGCATTTCGTGGAGTATAATTTATTGTTGCTGATAGTTTGCATTTGAATCTTGAAGTTGTGCAGCATCACCATAACCAGCACTGTATCCTTGTACATCATCATAACCAGCATGGTATCCCTGTACATCACCATAACCAGCATTGTATCCTTGTACATCACCATAACCAGCATTATATCCTTGTTCTTCATCATAATATGCACCATTCCATTGATTTGCATTTGGTTGTTGGCTTTGAACCCACCCTGCAGGCTGTACTTGTTTGTTTGTTGATCTTCTTCCCCAAGAAAGCCTAATTTGTCGCTCACCAAGAACTGTGCCCTGTAACATTTGTAATGCTCCCTCTGCAGATGCCCTGTTGCTAAACTGGACAAATCCACAACGCTTACCAACAGGTATCTTGACATACACAAGCTCACCAAACTGACTAAATACCTGCATTAACATTTCACCTGTCACAGTGGAGTCCAAGCCACCAACAAACAGAGTTGTATTACTTGGATCATTATCTGAGGCTGAGGCCACCACTCTCTGAGGCTGAGGATAAGATTGTTGATAACCTGTAGTATTCTTTCTTGTGGCAGGACCTATTCGCATAGGTCTGGAGGAACAAAGCATTCCATTCATCTCTGTCATAGCCCGAATTTGCTCATTCTCATCCCCAAACATTACAAATCCATATCCTTTTGAACGGCCTGTAGTCCTATCAGTAACAACCTTGGCTCCTTTTACAGATGGGAATATAGCTCTGAAGGTCTCTTGCAACAAGTAGTCTGTGACATCAGATGCCAAATCTCCCACGAATATAGTATAATCCTCGGGACGTTTTTCTCCAACGCCAAATGTTGCCCAATTTAGCCTGTAAAATTCTTCAGCGTACGGCATCTGTAAACCATTGTAATTTTGCAGAGCCATCTGGGCTGCTGCATGGCTTACAAACTCTAGGAAACCGTAACCTTCTGATTCTCCAGTGTGTTTATTGCGAATAATCTTAAGAGAAAGAAGGGCTTGGGTAGAAGAAAAACAGGTATGCAGATAAGTCTCATCCATCCAATGCTGTAAACCTCCGATCCAGAGGGTCCTATTCTCGTCAGCGGAGCTCACTTGTTGCGGGTATTGCTGCACCATAAGCTGGCCTTGGGCTTGCTGGGGCCAAAACCCTGCTTGAGGAGGCGGCTGCATCGTCATCTGCTGCTGCTGGGGATCGATCACGGGTGTGGCCACAGGAGTCGGCTGCATCATTCTGAAATATTTGAAAGGGAAAAAACCGTCAAAATGCAGTTTAAAAACCTGTGAAACGGCGAGGGGAAGGAAATCTATGGACGGTCAATGGAAACGCTAAAATTCCGGGCAGATTTTGATCAAGACGCCCGAGCCGAGGAGGAGCCAGGAAGGAAGGAAGGAAATGAGACTGTGCGCGAGCCGAGGAGGAGCCAGGGAGGAAGGAAATGAGACTTTGGTGCATATAGTCGGAAGATATACAGAGATAATAGTGATATTTTTTTTATATATATTCGTTTTCACTCATTTCCTGTGTATAACCGGTATAACCGTTACACGCCGACTTAGGATTATGTACACCGGGGGAGCCTGATTTGCTTTTCTCTTGAGGTATAGAGAGTATGTCTCTAGGTTATTCTCGGCTAGGTTGGAAATTACTAACCCATCCTTTTGACGTAGGAAACCTCACCGTTCATATAAAAAAATAAAAATAATAATATTGTTGTTACTATCAGAGTATATGGATAACGTTGATACACGAGGTATGGCTGGTGCCACCATGTTATAACATGTAAAATTGAATTTCATAGGTGGTTTGAATGTCATGAAACATAACACTTGCGTGGTGTTTTTGGCTTATTAGTGTAAAACATATATACCATATACTCTTAATTAAAGGAGGATCATATGGTTAACATTGACACATGGTATGGCATGTGGTGCCATGTGATAACATGTTATAAAATCGAATTTTATGGCTGGTGTCAATGTGTCATGAAACATAACACTTGTGTGGTGTTTTGGTTTATTAGTGTAAAACATATTTATCATATACTTTAATTAAAAGCATGAATATGGATAACATTAATACGCATGGGATGGGATGTGGCACCATCTGATAATATGTTATAAATTTGAATTTCATGGGTGGTGTCAATGTCATGAAACATAACACTTGTGTGGTGTTTTGTCTTATTAGTGTAAAACATATCTACCATATACTCTTAATTAAAGCAAGAACATATGTATAACATTGATACACATGATATGGCATGTGGCACCATGTGATAGGATGTTGTAAAATTGAATTCCATGGGTGGTGTTAATGTCGTGAAATATTGACGCTTGTGGGGGTGTTTTGGTTTATTAGTGTAAAACATATCTACCATATACTCATATTATTGTACAATATATCTGCCATATATTTGTAGCAATATCGTTATTACATACATTTCATATGGTAATAAAGTAGTTAAATTAGTATATTTTCTTATTAAGGTTATTGCACTAATCTAGCTAAGGGGGAAAATACTCCTAAACGAGGTATAGGAAATCTTTGGAAGTTCTATAGAAACCTTCAAATTATATAAGACTAGGTATGTTTTGATCGATACTCCAGAGAGCTGCGTCTTTTCTCTACTCTTATGCGTGAGCTGAGGAGCAACGAAGGAAATGAGAGTTGGTGCTTATACATATACATGAGTGATGATGATATTTCATGTATTCGCTTTTACACGCTAACTTACAGTTGGTTGGGAGACGATTTAACACTTCCACGTCATTTTGGGGTGTCGGGTTTATATAGAAGGTAATGTAAGCAATGATTAAAAAAACTTCATTTTGTTGGGATTTGGTGTTGCGACAATGTCATGACAAGAACTAGGATCATGCCATATTAGAAATATACTTTGCATGACATAGTTGACCACAAGGTAACATATCAATCTAAGACTATGAGCTTGATGCATTAGAAAATAGATATCTTAGCATCTAATATATATGGTAACATAGCAATCTACGCATGATCCCTATGAAAGTCATTGTTGGAACTTAATGGAAAAGGTGGCAACGTTTTTAGATTTTGTATGTTCCATCAACCTAGTACATTCCAGTGTCTTTCAAGGATTATGGGAGAAAATGACTACCTAGACTTAGTGTAATTCCCTACATTTTGGCTTTTATCAACTAAATTATATTGGCTTATCTTAGTATTTTATTTGCTTTGCTTATGTTGGACTTAGACTATTTCCATGAGGGCATTTAGACTAACCTATGTGTGGATAGTATGCAATTTTTACTATTTTATGTTCTAAATGATGATATTAATGTGATTTTTTTAAACAGGAAAATTGAAAAGTGAAGTTTCCATGCATCATGAGTGGGCCTAGTGCTTAAGAACATGTGTTTCCTCCTAGGAGGTCATAGGTTCAAATCCAAATGGGGGTAGGGTATGTACACTTCTATAGACTTCAGCAATTACATCGATGCACAGAGGGAGGTCCCTTGTCCCACAAACAAGGGGGTCTCATACACCAAATTGATATATGGCTTGGCTGTGACCTTAAAAGTAGATTATTATTATTATTATATTGTGAATGTGTAATTGATGTGATGAAATAGTAAATAAACATGATTTACTTACTAGTATCGAGGAAACATAGGTGTTGTGGGTAGTAAAAGGGTACCTATATGCATTATCTATGATTTAATTGATGTTTTCAAGCATTGCTATCATTTGTGGGTAAGTAGGTTTTTGATAAGAAGCACAACTTGCCCAAAGTGGTTATTCAATGATGTAGCTCTAAGAACAACAAATGCACTATATGGATAGTTTCTAGGGTGTTACCCTAATTCTATTAGGAGGTATGAAGTGATTCCCACTGTGTATCCTCCAAAACCCAAAGGGGTTTGGGAAGGTTGTGTTATCCGCACTCCCCTAGATGTGTGATGAAAACTATTAATTTCCTACTAGTGAAGTTAGGTCAATATAGTTGATGCTTCTACCTTAGGTTAATATCTAAATTTATGTTGTTATAGACAATGCTACAATAGATTGAAATAGAGGAATAAATGGAAGATGGAAGATTGAAATAGTGGAGATTAGTTATTCTAGGGTGATTCTAAGTTGTTGGGATCAAGACAAGAACCAATTTGTCATCCTTTACTTCTATGGCATTGTGATTAGATTCCTTAACATGCTTAAAATGTGCATTGAGTTTATTTCAAATAAATGTTGTGTGATTATCCACATAACTTCTTTATTGAGTCATTGCGATTTTGTTAATGAAGGTATCAAGTAATGAGCTATTTTAACTACCCCATGCATGTGCGATTGTGGAAATAAGAAAATTGTGCATTTGAAGTAGTGTATGCTTATGTTTATTAATACACGAAGTTATGTTTATTAATACACGGAGATATGTGTATGGTAGCTACATAACCATACCCACTCATACACTAGTTTAGTTATATCGATGTATTAAACATTAAACTAGTTTATTATTCATTTAATTAATTGATTGGTAACTTATAACAATTGTATTATATACCTATAAATATTATATCTTGGATAAATATATGCATTCATTAACTTTTATTAGTTAGTTGGTATGATGAAATAAATGTGTAAATTGGTCATCATTAATTTTGGTTTAAAATGTCAAATATATTAATGAGTTAGCATGCGATTGAAGACCTTATTTTTATGTTATTAGTATTTTATTTATTGCATTTATTCTTAAAATTTTAAAGAAGAGGTTGTTCGCCTATTAATGAGAGTAGTTGAGGTAGCTTGGGGGATGTGTATGGGGAATTGATAAATAGGGAGGACAAATAATGGAGTAGTCTAAATATTCTATGTTTTTTTACATTTTCCATGCATATTTTTTGGTTTGTTTTGCTCGGGCTTTGTTTGGAAATCTTCGAAAAATATTAGAGTCACATATATTAGACGTTATGGAAATTGCATAATCTAAGTGCCATAAATGGTTTTGAGGGTATTGAATCTATTTATGCATTCAAAAACACAATTTAAATGCTTCCAAATTTAGATTTTACCAAAAGAAAATTACCAGATTCTGACCAAAAACCATTGGAAAGTCCAAAACTACTCCACAAATAAGTGTTGGTCAGTTCTTGGAAGTTGAATCTTTGATTGAGGATTTAGGGAAAAATTTTAATATGGAAAAATCTATACTAGAGACCTGTTGTGGATTTTGTTTTGGAGCCTCAAGCACATTGGGATAGGAAACTAAAGGATTTATTGGAGCTAAGACTCTAGTATGTGATTGATTATCCACATAACATCTTTATTGAGTCATTGCGATTTTGTTAATGAAGGTATTAAGTAATGAGCTATTTTAATTACCTCATGCATGTGAGATTGTGGAAATAAGAAAATTGTGCATTTGAAGTAGTGTATGCTTATGTTTATTAATACACGAAGTTATGTTTATTAATACGAAGTTATGTTTATTAATACATGGAGATATGTGTATGGTAGCTATATAACCATACCCACTCATACACTAGTTTAGTTACATAGATGCATTAAACATTAAACTAGTTTATTATTCATTTAATTAATTGATTGGTAACTTATAACAATTGTATTATATACCTACAAATATTATATCTTGGATAAATATATGCATTCATTAACTTTTAATAGTTAGTTGGTATGATGAAATAAATGTGTAAATTGGTCATCATTAATTTTGGTTTAAAATGTCAAATATATTAATGATTAATGAGTTAGCATGTGATTGAAGACCTTATTTTTATGTTATTAGTATTTTATTTATTGCATTTATTCCTAAAACATTAAAGAAGATGTTGTTGGCCTATTAATGAGAGTAGTTGAGGTAGCTTGGGGGATGTGTATGGGGAATTGATAAATATGGAGGACAAATAATGGAGTAATCTAAATATTCTATGTTTTTTTACATTTTCCAGGCATATTTTTTGGTTTGTTTTGCTTGGTTCCATTTGGAAATCTTCAAAAAATATTAGTCCATATATTAGTTGTGGAAATTGCATAATCTAAGTGCCATAAATGGTTTTGACGGTATTGAATCTATTTATGCATTCAAAAACACAATTTAAATGCTTCCAAATTTAGATTTTACCAAAAGAAGATTACCAGATTCTGACCAAAAACCATTGGAAAGTCCAAAACTACTCCACAAATAAGTGTTGGTCGGTTCTTGGAAGTTGAATCTTTGATTGAGGATTTAGGGAAAAAATTTAATATGGGAATTAATTGAAGAAATATTTTTTTGTGAAAATCTACTCTAGAGACCTGTTGTGGATTTTTTTTTGGAGCCTCAAGCACATTGGGATAGGAAACTAAAGGATTTGTTGGAGCTAGGACTCTAGCTAGGCTCCTATTTGGAAAGGAGGTTTCATTCCATTTTGGGCAAGTGGAAAGGGGTAAGCTATAGGTTCTTTTCTAAATTCTGAAAATATATGCTACAAATTATCTTGATAAATTTCAATCAAATGTTAGTTTAATTGCTTAAAATGTTAACATTTAATAGCCATAAAGCAAGAGTAAGTTTTACTCAATTTAATTACAACTCAAGCAACAACTAGATTCCATAAATATGAATATTGTAGACTAGTGAGAAAAAACTATATTATAGTAGATTTAATTACTAAGTAATCAAATGAAGTAATTAGTGAATAACAACACTTTCTTAAACCTTTTAACCACATAGGGTGCTACACTCAAAGTATAGAAAGGGGTGATGTTATTAATTTAGATCAATTTGTTGCAAATATTATAATATGCTTAGATTTCCAAAGAGAAATTAGTTTTGTAATATGATGATCAAGGTAATGACCTAGTTATGTCCATGCCATTCCTTGATTCAGTGAGCCTAATGATCTCAAATCCCAAGATCTTATCATGTAATGTAAAAGGCATAGAGATAGCTCTTCCAAGGATTCCAATTAAAATGTCAAAAATAAGATCTTATTTCTTCAAAAAATATTTGTCATCATCATCACTTCCAAGTAGCTCCCATAATGGATATACTTACAATTGTTGGTCATTAGAAACATAATTAGCAAACTTAGCTAGTTATTCCCCACAATTATTTCAAAATTTCAATTGTTATTTGTTAGCAACAAGGCAAGCCAACAAGTTATACAACTTGATGAGAAATTTATACTAAAACTGAGAACTCTATCCATAAAAACTCATATTTTTGCATCTAAACCACCAAAACAGAACCCCGAATCGAGAACAATGTCGGGTTCTCGTCAAGTTGTATAACTTGTTGCAAATATTATAATGTGCTTAGATTTCTATAGAGAAATTAGTTTTGTAAATATGATTATCAAGTGAATGACCTAGTTATGTCCATGCCATTACTTGATTCGGTGAGCCTAATAATCTCAAATCCCAAGATCTTATCATGTAATGTAAGAGGCATAGAGATAGCCCTTCCAAGGATTCCAATTAAAATGTCAAAAATAAAATCTTATTTCTTCAAAAATTATTTGTCATCATCATCACTTCCAAGTAGCTCCCATAATGGATATACTCATGATTGTTGGTCATTAACAACATAACTAGCAAACTTGGCTAGTTATTCCCAACAATTATTTCAAAAGTTCAATTGTTATTTGTTAGCAACAAGGTAAGCCACTCTCATTGAATTTAAGAGGAAGGTAATGCAATAAGCTCATGAGTACATTATAGGAAGAAAATTTAGAATCCTCACATGTAGAATAGAATAGTGGTCAATATTTCTCCATCGCAACAAATTCAATTAGAGTTGACAATTTAGAACATGTATGGACAGAAGTGTTGGTAAATACTTTAAGCACTTGATTAATTTATGGAGTTATGGAATGCAATAAGTTAAATTATGAGTTCTCCTTGGAAATCATAGAACATCGAAGTGTGCACGTCCCATCTTTAGCCAAGCACCTAGTTAGATTGTATAAAAATGACCATCTAATAATGTAGTGGTTATAATAGAATTTGAAAGCTTCAATGTAGAAGAAGTGAATCGATGATTTCTATACGTTACCTTTGATACAAAACTTGCAAATGGGATTTCCAAAGATGGACATTGTAAACTGAAATATCGAAGATACCAAATGACCATTAGTGTCCACCCACCGACATCCAAAGTCCCTATTAATCCAAAGAAAGCAAACGAGGATGATAATGATTACCATGAAGCAATATAGACTAGTGGTTCCAATTGCAAACTAAATGTCAAATTATTATAATAGATGTAACTATGATAGAAAGAGGACGTGTTTTCCTTAATGATGAGATATATCTAGTAGCTTATTTTTTAGGACTTTAGGATTTTGAATATGTTGTAATTTCTTGTATAGTAGGATAATTTCTTGTATAGTAGGATAATTTCTCTGTATTGATAGTTCGTGTATAGAAATTTGGAACAAATTTGAATTCATCGAATATTCGGTGTAGGTGTAACATAAATACGGATTCTTACTAATAGATAATTACCTTTTGAAAACCAATTAACAAAACCAAACTTTAATTATTTAAACACTATAAAATATAAATACTATTCAATTTCATACTTTCTTATTAAAATAATTATTAATAACTAGTTGTTTGCTCCCACACTCACCATATCCCAATATGTTAAGATTTTATATTTTTTTTTAAATTATATGTTTGATTTTATTATATAATTGTCTATGTACATTTATGTTGTATTTATGAATATTTTATTAAAAGCAGCATATATAAGCAGTCTACTTTTGTATTTTATTTGTACTTCATTTTTTCATTACGTATTTTTTCCATATCGAATCATATTCGTTTTCATACTCGAATTATGCGTAACTATGATTTCTTGTATTGTGCATCTTATGGTATTTCACAATAGAGAAGCTTTGAATTCCACCTATCCTCTATCGACAATTCCTCACTTATGGCATTGAAATCCGATTCACATGGCGTATAATTAAACTCCATTTGCGGCATCAATGTTATGACTTGGAAAACTTATAAGGTGTTTTCACCTATCAATGTATGACATATGATCGGGTTCTAGATTCATCACATCATTGGAGTCACTTTCAAAGATAGTGATCATTTACCATTTAATCATATCAGGGTTATTGATTGTAATAAAGTTCATTACATAGGGTAAGATATATTGATATTTTTGGAATATCAACATTATGCTGACATTCCAAGCTACCAAGGCAAATCCTATCATCACAAAATTCCCCAAATGTTGATATTCCAAATCATTTACATTGTGGAAATTGGAAAACTTATATTAGTATGATTATTAATAAATTTATGGTTTATCATACATAGGAAGATTGACATGTGCCACATTTTATACACACAAATTGTGCTCATTGTTTGATTCACTAAGTTTTCTTCTAGGGCATCTAACATTAGGAGAGTATCAAAGAAATTCCCATAGTTCCTCTACAACGCTTCATTGTGCAACTTTCTTATACTTGGACTCTTCTCCAAGGATATGATTAGATAATGTAATGTCTCCTTTTTTTTTGTTGATGAGCTTGTGAGTACATTTCGATCCTCTAAACCTCTTCCTCCTTTACTTCCATTCTATCTCTTATATGGGTACAGGATGTAGGGGATTTTCCCTCCTGTCATTTTTCATTTCTTCCTATGATCTGTAGCCTTTTATATTCCTATTTTTAGTAATTAATGACCATTTCATTAAATTTGGACTAGTTTTAGTTTAAGTGCCTTTTGAGATAGGTCAACATTGTTTTTTTCCAATGTGTGAAATTCACACTTACAGATTCACATTTTTTAAAATCAATAATCACACTTTTACTTTTGGAATCCAATTCCGCACTTTAGAAACATTGATATTCACACTTTTGAAAACTAAACTCAATTTTTCAATCAAGATTTTTAGTATTAGTCTATATTTAATAAAATGGACATCATATATGTTATTTTGTTTACTTCTTTTAGTGAGTGATTTAACTTATTTTAGGTTATATATTACATTTAGCATATAGCTGGTAGGGGTTGGTTTAGTAATTTTACAGTTTATCATTATTGATTGTACTTTTGAGTCCCATTTTGGTCATTTGTGGACTGTCAATAATAAAAATCTCATATCATATATTATCATTCACCATCATTAATTTTTTTATGTATCTTTAATTATTACATATTTGTTTATATATGATTGCACTCGAGTTATTGCCCACTAAATCTAGTTATATACATGAATTTGATTATATTAGGATTACAAGTAGTATTATAAACTATGTTTCAACATTACTCTATTATAGATAAACACTAAAAATATTAAATTCTAGATTTAGATTTAGAAATTTTCATTTCAAGAACTATGAAATTATCCATTCCATTATAGGTAGAATAAAGTCTTGCAAATAGAGCAAAGTATGAAGAATTATTTATAGGCTTAATTTTACTATGGAAAATTGTGTTCATAAAAGAGTAATGCTATTCTTCAAAAGATCCATTGTCTATGTCAAATCTTGAACTCGATTTTTATGCAACAAATTCCTCAAAAGTCAGCATAAATGGACAAGAAAGAGTAATCCACACCTTAGTAATGAAGAAAAGAGATGAATAGAAAGCCTCTTCAAAGGGGAAACCTCATTATACAATGTACTAAATGCACAAGACAAGACAAGGTGATTCAAATGAAAATCTATCCTTAATATATATAGGAGACAAAGAGGTACAATTAACATTAATAGACTCAAGCCAATGTCAATAATATAACAATATTAATATAAAGTTCCCAATTTAGGGACGAATGGGCCACAATTTAGGGCTTAACATACCCCTCCCATTCAAACAAGTGTTTTCCTCAACACTTGGTTAGTTATGGATGCTTCTATATGAAAGATTCATCTTCCCATGTCGAATCTTCTACTAGTAAGTTTTTCCACTTGATGAGGTACTCAGTAATAACCCAATTACATAATTGTTAGGTCCTTGTTTCAATGATTTCTCATCTCTACCTTAATTTCTGGTACAAGTGTGGAGTTCACATGCATAGTCCCAATGGTCTCTGGGTGTGACTCGCATAGGATCAAAATCTCAATTTATATTTAACTAAAATCCTTCACCGTTTGATGATAGGGCTTGAAATTCTTATCTTCACATGTTGACACGTTTTCAGAAATGGGAGAATAGTTACAACAAACCCTGACTTTTGGCAGTGCGTGAATCAAAACCAACATCTCAAACAACCCTTGAAGTGTGATCCTCCTTGCTTGACAGTTTGGCGAGATCATTCAGTGATTTCGATGAGATATCGAAACCTACGCGATCTGTTATCTTTCTTCACGGAACTAACAGTGATCTTCATGGGTGTTATAATAAGTGGATAGTCTAACTAAAAGTCTTGGGTGTTATAATAAGTGGATAGTGGAATTATTTACGTATAAGAATTGAACCTGGGTGAGGAAGGCCACAATCTTTTCTTCCAGCCACCTAAGCTACAACCAATAGACATACATTCTTAGAATTATATTTCATAGAAACTCTTAAAAATTATAATAATGGTTAACACGTGAAGGATTTCTAACATGTAGTTTCATGATATGATCAAAGGAATATTTAAAAGCTTTGAATTATTGATGTTATAATAATAATGATCTCACAATCATTCTAAATGATGAAATGTGAGCTTTATTTACCTTGATGAAATGTGTGCTTTATTTGCCTTGAAAAAACTATGATTGGTGAGTAAAAGTATCAATAAGATTATTTTAATTTCTTTATCTTAATTCAACAATATTTAACATTTTAAAAACATGTGAGAACCAAAAGGAATTTAAATGATCTCAAAATAATTTGTGATTATGAAAAGGATATTCTAAATATTTTCTAGTTCTTCTGATGTATTCAAAATATATTTTTTCACACATTTTTAATAAAATGAAGTTAGATATAAAATCCAATTTCATAATAATAATTGCACCGAGTGAAACGAGGTGCTTTACAGCCCAGTATGAGGGAGATGTTGTAACATGTGTGAGTTTGTCAAGTTTGTCGAGTGTAGTATGAGGGAGATGTTGTAACATGTGTGTTTGTCGAGTTTGTCGAGTAACATAACAAAATAATAACAAAATATAATTTAAAATATTGTTTGGTCGGCCATTAATAATAAAAAAAAGACGTGTATTTTCTAAATATTTCCTAAATGAAATCATTAACTATATAAACAAGCAAGCTATTAACTAACAAAATAATTAAAAAATTTCATGTCAGTTCATAAAATAAAAAATTAAATTATGGAAAGTATTTTAAAAAAATCCATGTTAGTTCATAAAATAAAATATTATGAAAAGTGATTAAAAAATAGATGTTCGTTTATAAAATAAAAACTTAAAACTTAAAGTTGGATCTATCAATCAAGAGAGGTCAAATTTCTTGAGTTTAAATTTTAAAAAAAAATACACCTCAAGAAATTGGATCCCTCTCGGTGCTTTTGATAGATACGAGTTTAAGATGGATCTATGCTGGTATAATTCCATTAAAGTGTGGAGAAGGATATATAGATGAAAATAAATAATGTTACATAATTGGCATTTTAAAAGAATATAACAATATTAATTTAATGATGCAATTTAATATTGAAAAAGGTTAATAAATGCTCCAAAAATAAATAAACAAATAAATATGTTCCTCATATAATCGATCTTTGTATCTACAACATTTTTCATAAAACTCGTTGACGAAGATCAATTATTTTAAGAGAAAATCATGAAGATTGGATTATTGTAATAAGCATAGCAAAGAACAAACCATGACAAAATTGTTGCAACATTATGCCAATTAGAATGTCTCGCAAATCAAGCCTTCAAGTCAACATGTAAAGGCCTAGAAAAACATACAAGTGTTTAAGAACAACCAAGAAACCAAAATATCTCATCCACATTTCAGCAAAATGAAACACATGGCATGTTTTTTTAAATGATGACATTATTCCTTCGATTTTCTGGTAACTTATACTTTAACAACTTGTCGAGATAAAATCACCAAACCTCATGCAATGAAAACCAAGCTAGAGAAAAGTAGGACAAAAATTCAATGATCCAAAAGGAGAGCGCCAAACAGCTAGCTAAATCAAGCAAGATAAAATAAAAGAAAAACCGAAACCTAATTATTTACAAAATCGTAATGGGGGGCCCTTTATTTTGCAAAAATGAAAGGGGAATTTGTTGGGCGCCAACAATACTAGAGACAATTGCACCTACTGCGGTCTCTTTGAACTCAACCAAACAGTGCAGAAAGATAATCTCCCACACTGGGAAATTTTTCCTCTTCGCAATTGCCTCTGAAGGTGAACATTAGATCACAGAGACCTCCATAACCTCTGTTCTCTATTCAGCATAAACAAAAAGAATGTATAAGCATTGTTGCCTCACCTATATCGGTACCTCTACGGAGCAAGGCCATGTATTCAAGGTGATCCTCCAAAAGGAAATCATCCACACCAGTTCAGACCAAGGATAATAAGGAAACCAAAATTGTTGAACAAGTCCAACACATTCATCAACAACAATTATAGCCCTCTCAAGTTATCAAAGAAAGGAAACCTTTCCACCTTAGGAAATGCCTCACCAGGATCTCAACTGAGCACACATTTTACCATATGAAAAGGGACTTGACGGAATGGAGACCATTGCTTCATAAGGGGGGAGGATCGATCTAGATGGGTATCGGTGGCCACCCACCTATTCCACTAGTTCAAGGCAGATTTTCTATTTTGTCAGTTTTTTAGGCTGGGGGACTACTCCAAATGGATATCAATGGCCACCCACTAATTCCACAAGCTTAAGACAATTTTTCTAGTTTGGCAGTTTGTACTTTATTTCATGTCCAAAACTTTTGGGGCCACTTTGAGGCCCTAAACAACATTTTTTGGCCACGTCACAGTCTATTCATACTATAGAGGTAGGACTGAACCGGTGAAATGTGTACTTCTCGGCTAGATATTTTCAATGAGCTACTGAATGCCTAAACGGAGATTGTATGCAAAATCTATGCCCCCAAGAAGTTGACACCTCAACTAACCATCTCGGGGCCCACAAACCTTTTTACAAATCATCTCCTAGGGTTAGATCTTTGGATGTTAGGGTTTTTTCCCTCATGATTATGATAAAAAGTCCTTCAACCTCCTTTTGTAATCAGCTTGTGATGAATAATCGTAGCCTTCACATCTCTTCTTAGAGATAAAGCACCACCATTCCAGCTGCTTTATTTTACAATCTATTCTATTTTATTTAGTTAATAGAATTTGGGTTTATTGTATCATTGTGTTTCCTGCATTATATATATGTATGTGGTTCTATATTTGTTCTTTCATTTTTTTCTCACATAAATCCGGATCATTTTATTAACTCCTAAGTCACCTTTTCCAAGGTGAACATCCTTAGATTTTGATAGAGTCTACCTCCCTTGGATTTTGTTTAGGAATTGGCCTAAACAGAAGGAGTTGAGTGTTGTGGTGATAGTGGCACCCAACTCATCAACTTGTCCCCAACTCTGCTCTCAGGGAGTTGATATTTTTCTCGTGTTCATGTATAGATCTAGGCGAAAACATATCCGTTTCAATCCCAGCGAAGTTGCTCTTTTATCCTTAGCTTTATTTAGATTTATTTTTTAGTTACATATTTTTTTTTATTAAATTAATTTATTTCATTATAACTTGTGTGTGTGTATGTTCGTGTGTTTTTAGTTTGCTACTTTGTTCACTAACCTCAATAATGTTGGTTGCCTTTTCCTTTTGCAAGTAGCAAGGGTTTCCTATCACAGCCTTAGCTATGGGCGTGGGTTCAAGTTTATGGCAATTGTTTGGGGAAATTGATTCCAAAGAGACCCTTCTAATGGGAACTCTTTTATGTTATTGTAGCTATATGAGTTAAAGTTTCAAGGCAACCTCTCCTTCATACTTTCCTCTATTTCTCTTGAACAACTACGATCTTGCCTATCTTTCAAAATTTGTAACCCAAATTTTTTTCTCCATTAAAGGAAGTTTTTGTTTAAATTTCCTATCTAAATTTTTTTGTTATGTCTTATGCTCAGTTTTCCTATAGTACCTATGGTTCCAAACTTAGAACTAGGGCTCTAATACAAAATGTAACACCCATCATAGTGATGGGTGTTAGTAATCTATACATAACCAATTGTAAGTGGAAATGACAAATTTATCTAGTAGCTCTAAGCAGTTTCAGAAAATTGAGCTTTACCATGCGATCTATCTGTATAATTTATGTGCATGTTCCAATTATTTGTGCAAATTAAAAGCATAAATTACAAAATTCCACAAAATATATCTACCATTCATTCATGCAATATATATATATATATATATATATATATATATATATGAGTAAATTACTAAGTATAAATAGTATAACGCCTTAAAATCTAGTTGAGAGAGAAGTTCTGCAGGTGCAGTTATAAATAGGTCCTTGGCCAACCCAAGTAGTCTAGTCCAACCAATTAGCAAATCAACTATTTATGGAGACCGTTGCTTCTTAAAGGGAGAGGACTGATCTAGATGGGTATCAGTGGCCACCCACCTATTCCACTAGTTCAAGGAAGCTTTTATAGTTTGTCAGTTTTTTAGGTTGGGGGACTACTCCAAATGGATATCAATGGCCACCCACCTATTCCACAAGCTTAAGACATTTTTTCTAGTTTGGCAGTTTGTATGTATTTTCATGTCCAAAACTTTTGGGGCAACTTTGAGGCCCTAAACAACATTGTTTGGACACGTCACAGTCTAGTTATACTATAGAGGTAGGATTGAACTGGTGAAATGTGTACTTCTCGGCTAGATATTTCCAATGAGCTATTGAATGCATAAACGGAGATTGTATGCAAAATATATGCCCCCGAGAAGTTGACACCTCAACTAACCACCTTGGGGCCCACAAACCTTTTTACGAATCTTCTCCTAGGGTTTGGTCTTTGGATGTTAGGTTTTTTTCCCTCATGATTTTGATAAAAAGGCCCTTCGACCTCCTTTTGTAATCAGCTTGTGATGAATAATCGTAGCCTCCACATCTCTTCTTATAGATAAAGCTACCACCATTCTAGCTACGTTATTTTACAATCTATTCTATTTTATTTAGTTAAAAGAATTTGGGTTTATTGTATCATTGTGTTTCCTGCATTATATATGTGTATGTGGTTCTATATGTGTTCTTTCATTTTTTTCTCACATAAATCCGGATCATTTTATTAACTCCTAAGTCACCTTTTCCAAGGTGACCATCCTTAGATTTTGATAGAGTCTACCTCCCTTGGCTTTTGCTTAGGAGTTAGCCTAAACAGAAGGAGTTGAGTGTTGTGGTGATAGTGGCACCCAACTCATCAACTTGTCCCCAACTCCGCTCTCAGGGAGTTGATATTTTTCTCGTGTTCATGTATAGATATAGGCGGCAACATATCCCTTTCAATCCCAACGAAGTTGCTCTTTTCTCCTTAGATTTATTTTTTAGTTACATCTTTTTTTTATTAAAATAATTTATTTCATTATAGCTTACGTGTGTGTGTGTGTGTTTAGTTTGCTACTTTGTTCACTAACCTTAGTAATGTTGGTTTCCTTTTCCTTTTGCAAGTAGCAAGGGTTTCTTATCACAGCCTTAGCTATGGGTGAGGGTTCAGGTTTATGGCAATTGTTTGGGGAAATTGATTCCAAAGAGACCCTAATAATGGGAACTCTTTTATGTTCTTGTAGCTATATGAGTTAAAGTTTCAAGGAAACCTATCCTTCATACTTACCTTTCTTTCTCTTGAACAACTACGATCTTGCCTATCTTACAAAATTTGTAACCCAGATTTTTTTCTCCATTAAAGGAAGTTTTTGTTTAAATTTTTCCTAAAAAAAATTGTTATATCCTATGCTCAGTTTTCCTATAGGCCCTATGGTTCCAAACTTAGAACTAGGGATCTGATACAAAATGTAACACCCATCCTAGTGATGGGTGTTAGTAATTTGTACATAACCAATTGTAAGTGGAAATGAAAAATTTATCTAGTAGCTCTAAGCAGTTTCATAAAATTGAGCTTTACCATGTGATCTATCTGTATAATTTATGTGCATGTTCCAATTCTTTGTGCAAATTAAAAGTATACATTACAAAATTCCACAAAATATATCTACCATTCATTCATGCAAAATATATCTACCATTCATTCATGCAAAATATATATATATATATGAGTAAATTACTAAGTATAAATAATATAATATCTTAAAATCTAGTTGAGAGAACAGTTCTGCAAGTGCATTTATAAACAGGTCCTTGGCCAGTCCAAGTAGTCTAGTCCAACCAATTAGCAATGTTTAAGTTTTTCCAAACTAGTATTGATCCTCCTAGCAAACTAGAATCCAAGATGTTGGTTCTAGGAAACCTATGGGGGTTCCTATTCCTCCATGCCCGCAACTCTTATAATAACAACAACAATATTTTTCTCAATAACCAATCTTCCAGCCCCAAGTATGCCAAAAGAAAAATCTCCCCCCCCTTTCTTTCTCAATCATTTCTCCAGTATATAGATCCTCCCCCCCTTCCCTCCGAAGGGTCATAGAAGGTCCATTCTAGTAATTATGCTAACCCACCTACCTCCTTAATGACCCAACATCCCCCTTGTAATAACCCAAAGGTAAGCCCCAGACACTTGTGATTTATTTGCTTTTTATGGTGACACTAGGTACCTGGACCATGAACCATGGATATTATGATGATTATTGTTGAAATTATTTTATTATTATATTATTATCATTATTTTTTACCTATAACTAAAATAATGGCACAACATGGACAACAATGTTGCTGGGGGGTCTTGGGATTCCACATGAGAAGGGATTGGGGTTAAGAGTTGTGGATCCCCCTAGCATTACTCTAGTATCCCTAATTTTAATTTTATTGGGCCCTGGTGGTCCTAATTTTTCTAATTAATGTTTTACATGCACAATTGTGCCCTCACTGGAGAGAATATTCTTTATCTAGACAATAGTGGGGCCCACTTTCACTGCATTCTTGCCTTGTGCGCCTATTTGGCTAATTTGAAGTTATCTTTAGTCAATTTGAGTAATTTTTAGTTAAATTGATTTTGTCAGTTAATTTAGTTAAATTGAGTTATTGTCAATTAATATTGAGTTAATTTAAGTTAAATTGAGTTAATGTCAGTTAATTTCAGTTGAATTGAGTTTAATTGAGTTATTTTTACTTATATTGAGTTAATGTTAGTTAATTCATTTAAATTGAGTTAAGTTGAGTTACTTTTAGTTAAATTGAGTTAAATTAAGTTATTTTCAGTTAATATTGAGTTAATCAGATAAATTCAACTCATCCTCAGTTAATTTGAGTATCTTTGTGGTTAATTCGAATTATCCTGGGTGCATGGAGGTGTTTACAACGAGATTCGAGTTAGCTAGTGACTGTGAGTGTTTTTTGCAGTGGTTTAGAGTCAATCTCATCAGATTCAAGTTACTATGTTGAGAACTTTAATGGGTCAGTTAGTGGTTTTGAGGAGCACTCAATTATTGAGAGTTGTTTCATAGTAGTCTGTACTCAATCTCTTGGATGCAATTCGAATTGGTCTAGAGGGATATGAATTGCTCAAGAGTCCATTCATTTGTTGAGTTTGTTGGTGAGTGTAGAGGAAGCTCTGACAAGAATTGTGAATTCCAAAGAGGGATTTGGCATAGGATTTTTCACACATTTTGCATCAGTTCGTCTTGCAGGTTATGGAGATCCTATGAGGAAAAGTTAGTAAGTATTGGAGATCCATTCTCCATTGAATTCGAATGAAATAGTATGGGTTTGAATTAGTTATTTTACACCTAGAAGTTCAATAAGGGATATCTATACTCCATTGAATTTGAATTCCCTAGTAGGGGTTCAAATGGTCAAGAAGTGTTGTGACAGGGTGAGGAGAGTAACTTCATCGTAAATTTGTCTGGAAGGAGAGGGGGACAATCCTATGTAGAAAACTCCATTGTTGTGCTTGCATTGCAGGAGATGGGGTACAATACTGTGCAAGTATTTCCTTAATTGGATGGACTAGGCTTGGTAGGAGAGGGGGACAATCTTGAGTAGGTGGCCTAGTTGTTGTGCTCATCTTGCAGGAGAGGAGGTATAATCATGTACAAGAGAGTTTTTAATTGTGGTAAGTGGTTCTATTGGAGAGGGGGTATAATCCTGTGAAGGAGACCACATTGGCCATAGATTGTCTTTTGGGAGGGGATATAATCCTAAGAAAGAAATCATAGTGATCATAATCTTGTCTTTCAGGAGAGGGGGTATAATCCTAAGAAAGCGGGGTTAGTGAACATGTTTTGTCTTGAAGAAGGAGGGAACTCCTGTGTTACAATTATTATCCTTAGGGCTCAAGTTAGAAGAGACCTTCTTGTTTGAATTCCAAGACCTCAACTAGGGGATGACCTACACAAGTATTTTGGCTTGGTAGTGTCTATGGTTGGGAGGAAAGTTGTTTGGTTGATGACAGTTGCGCCCTTATAAAAGATAAGTATTTATATTATTTATATTATTTATGTATGTTTCCGTATATGTGCATGTGGAGGATGATAGATCTCTTTCATTATATGTTTTTAATTTGTATATATGCTCATGGTGATTGGATAACCCCGTGTTGATAAATTGGTAGCTCACAGAAGAGGTATGTTGATGTGTTAGACTAGTTTTTAGTAGCTAGTTTTTTTATGGAATTATGAGTATTAGGAGGTCTGATTTTAGGATAGTCCATATGGCCGTGTATGGATGTTCCATATCAGATCATCCATGGGAATTATGGTCGATATTTAATGTGGAAAATATTATCTAAAATAGTGCTATATTTCTGCTATTGGAGTTAGTGTAGATTTTTTATTTAATGGTTGACTTAGAAGGCTAATTACTTATGAATTATGAACATTTATAGTTATGATATTTGGACAGCCCATATGGACGTATATGGATGTATAGTATCAATTCTCACATGGGTTTATAGACTGGTAATTTCATGCATTAGGTCTGATATACATTAGCGTGTAAATATGCTTGTTAGAAAGTTAATAATGTTGATGTATTGTGAAGTTAGAGGCTAGTTTGTTTATGTAATTATGTTCATTAGACAGACTGATCTTTAGGGAATACCATAGGGCCATGTATGGTTGTACCGGATCATATCTGATATGATATTGGATGTCTAAAATAATAATTATAGATCTGTTGTGAATAGGTTCTTAAACTATGCTTTCATAGAATGTTGAGATGTTGAATGGTTATTGTCATAAATGGAGTGTTATGAATGAATGTAAACCTGCTTTATTAGTTTTTTATATGGCGACGGGTGGCTTCCCATAGGGGTTGTGATAGTTAGTTAACATGTGAAGAGATTCTGGTTTGAATGTATTCATGTGTCATTACACTGCATTGCATGTAGAATGGGGAACTAGGTTGCATTGGAAGGGAAGTCTTCCTTGATGGTTGAATGTTTTTAAAAGTTTTGATTTGACTGGCATGTTAGCCTAACCTTATAGAGTATTGTTCCGTTTTTTTTAGCTTAGATTCAGCCATCCCCTTTGTTAAAGATTCCATGTACCCGACCTATGTGTGTGTTCCAGGTTCGGGTATGTTACATCCCCTTAACCATGCATGACTAACACATTTAGTTCACCCAGGTCTCATTAATCCAACTATTACTAAAATAATAAAATATCACAATGTGTTGATTATTTAATACTCCCCTATCATTCACATCTTTAGTTGTTAGGTAAGCATTAAATGGGTCCATCTATAACATGATACCAAATGTAATGAGATTACTGTAACAATAACTATAATAACCAATGTAATGAAATTACTAAATCAAACGTAACTACTAACAACTAAATTAAATGGATGCATTTAATAAATTACAATTTAAATGATTACTAAAAGCTAATGTAAACACAACAAGTACTAGCATGTTAACACCATAAGCTAATGTAAACACAATATTTAACGCCATAACTTAATCTTTTACACTCAGTGACAACTATTATGCAATCGTAACTATTACTAGCATACATGCGTAGGGTGTACATGCTTGGCCAATGTATTCATAGCTTGCACATGTATTATATGTAACCATAATCACCTCTAGTGCATAGCTCCTAACTGACAAGTCAATAACAACCACAGATGCAAGACAAGGTAACCACGCATGCAAGACAACAATCCAATACCTTCTACATTAACCAATCTTAATAACTAAGTCACGACACATCAACATTAATCAAAATTATACTTAGTTTTATCTTAATGAATTAAATAATGATTTATAGGTGAACGGAACCAAGTACAACTATCTTGTGTCTCAAACCCCCAAGCCGAAATATTACTAATCTAATCATCTCCCTTCCCTAACCTACTTCCAAATTTCACTTCCTATCTATTTCTCTATTGGAATATCCTAGAGCATCAACTATATCGACCTAACCCAAAATATAACCTAAATGGAAGCATTGATTAAATCGCCTAACCTCCCCAGCAAGAAACCGATAGTCGTCATCACACGACTTGGGGAGAGTGACTTGGCATAGCCCTCCCATGACTTTTGGTTTTGGAGGATACATTGTGGGTAATACCTCCACCCCTCCTAACAGGACTAGGGTCAACACCCTATTAGTAATCACATTGCGTTTTTATTGTGGTTCTCAGAGTTGTGCCACCAAATGACCTATTTAGGAAACCTGGTTTCTTGCATAAACCTGCACTAGCCCATACATCATAACAAGCATTTGGCTATTTCCTAGCCGCTCTAACTTGTTGGTTAGTATTATCCAAAACATGCGTTCATACATAGTATTCTTTCATTGTTTCCATGTCAATTACCAATTGATCAACTATCAGTTAATATAAACAAGTTACAATAGGGGTGAATCCATGAAGATGGGTAACACTTTTTGGCCAAAAGTGATGGTGAAAATTCATTTTTTTACTCATTTGTTAAATCGATGCCCTCAAAAATCATATATGCCTTGTGAATTTCGACATGCAACAAAAATCATCTTTCCAATTTTATATATATATCATTTAATATGTCAAAATTGAATTTAATAAAAGGTTTGTTCCTATAAATTTCAGGAAAATTTAACAAGTGGCTTGTGTGCACGTAAAATAATTTAGTGAAAATGCATATTTTTTGAAAAAAAAAATATGAACATAATCTACACATAATGGACTGGGAACATATTTTCTTTTAATTTATTTTGGAAAATTATACTTTTTATTAATTTTCAAAACTGACCATTGAAAATTGTAATCGCATTTTGTACACATGTGTGTGCACGTAATCTTTTTTTTACTACTTACAAAAATCGAAAAACCAAAAATACCCTTTTGAAGATGATGTGTCAATGGGGGCATATACATTTTGTGAAATTTTTTGGTTGTGTAATTTTTATGTTTGTTGATTTTTCTTTGCGTTTGTTCAAAGTTGTGGACATGGTTTTTAAGTCTAAGTTTGAAAAGAAAATTAAAAAATATATATATCATATGAACTCAAAAACATGTAAATTATATGCCAATGGATAGATGATTCATTGATGAATCCATCGGTATGAAGTCTACCACCTAAGGTGCATCCCACAACAGGGTTTAGGCTTGGGAAAGAGGCTAGTAAAATTAAATTTGCAGAAAAGGGGACTAAAAGCTTGTTTTTCAAGCCCTCAATCGAGCTAATAGCTCGATTGAGGTCTTAAAACCCATCGATTGATGTTTTGATCACATTTTTAAATAGATCGATCGAGGGTTTATCTACAGTTAAACTAAAAGCTCAATCAAGCACTTGTTTAATCCCTCGATCAAGATTTTAAAAGCTTAATTCGGAGGACTTAACAAAAGCTCGATTGAGCTCATATTTTTCCATACTCGTGCCCTTCGCTTTCCTAGTGTTACCCATATTCATGGGAACACCCATATCTATCATGTGCATGGAATCCATTCATTCATTCGATCGTAAATAATACAATGGTATCCATGTACCTCATCGTTATATTTAAAGTTTGCATACTAAAAGTAACAAACATAACTAACGTCATTAATAAGAGGAATGATAAACTTAAAACATAATTGTCACATATAATTATGTTCATAATTCCTCACATGTAGTTTACTCAGTCAACTTGTGTCCAATAGTTAATAAGTAAATAACTACATTATGTGTCAAAATGTGGTTTAGTTGTCCAATCAAAATATTCGGTGTTACATGGAATACCATCTTAGAAGTAAAGATATTTATAGAATCACACTTGGGATGGATCCCACACCACTAGATTTGAATAAATGTGCAAAATGATTAAATCTCAAAGGTGATGAAGACTTTATTGGCTTACCTATCTCTAAAGATATAAATTTTCATTTTTAGACACTTCATAAACTACAAGAATCATAGTCCAAGACTGAGCAGCAATTTGGGAAAATTAATCTAATTCATGTTCATTAGGTGGAAAATATTCTCATCTCTCTTAATTCCCCAAAATTGAAGACTACATTATTAAATTCAAACTCTTAATACTTCAACTTGGTGATTGTAGAACCATTAATCCCTATGATCAATAAATCGTGATTACTATTTCCAATATCAAAGCTCATTTTAATAGTTTTGTCTCTACATTTTATTCTAGTGGAGATGCATTAAGTACAAATTATAAGATCACTTCTTTTGAGTTTTTTTATGAACATTTAACATGTGAGCAATACAAGCTCTTGCACATGGGTGTGCTTAATACAGTTCAGACATAAAGCTTTGTTTCCTCACAACAAAAAAGGAACAAAACCTTCCAAGAATTGTATCCCAAAGGACACACATTACCCAAGACCACCATGTCTCTTGCAATGACTCCTCCATAGTCCCACAAGGGAACCAAGCCAAAAGAGAAGCCACCAAGGACTTGTTCTATTTGTTTCAAATATGGGCATATTGATACGTGTTCTTGGATAAATATAAAAATGTTGGAAGCAACCATGAATAAGCACAATCTTCAAATAGATTTTTCCTCCTCTTCTTCTACTATTAAATTTCATGCTTTTTTTGCAATGGCATGTCAATGTAATAATATTGAGTGGAATTTAGACTCAATCATATGGCCAATAAAATGAATTTATTTTCTATTGTTAATTATTATACAACCCTACATATTTTTGTTAGTGATGGTTCTCTTTAGAAGTTATAGGAGCAAGAACAATAGATATCATGAATAGGAAAATTAACCGATGGCTTCTATGTTCCTTCTCTCTCAGCCAAAGTTGAGGAATTGAGTCTAACCATCTGGGTCATTCTAAAGAGGATGTGAATTTTTAATCATATTTATTTGCTTTATGAATTTAATGTACATTTCATATCTTTAAAGTTGTTGAATACTGAGATTTTTTATAATAATAATAAAAAAGTTATAAAAAATTAGGGCCAAACATTTATGGTTAAAAATATAAACCTTTAAAATATCCTGTTACAAATCAATATTTTGTAAAAGTTTTAAATGTTAACGATATTTTGTGAAAGGTTTAAATGTTATGGATTGTATTTAACTTTTGGCTTATTTCAGGAAATAAAATCTCCAAATCAAGATGAAAATAAGTATTTGGTAATTTTAAACATATTATTTATTATTAAAAAAATAAATAAATAAACAAAACATTATTGAAAAAATTTGAAAAAAATAATAATAATAATTAGTTGCCATAATAAAAACATTACAAGTAACCCTAAAAGATCAGCTATCATGATAAAAACATTACAAGTAACCCTAAAACATCATCTTTAAAATCTTCCTGCATCATACAAATAAGTTTTGCAATCCTTTAAAAGTTTGTATGCTTCATACTAATTTACCACTACAACCCAAAAAGATAATCTTTAAAATCTTCCTGCATCACACAAATAAATTTGAATCCTTTGAATTTTTTATGCTTCAGACTAATTTATTGTTGTTGCTTTAGACTAATTTACTGTTGTTGCTTCATACTAATTTACTGTTGTTGGTCATTTTCATTTGGTGTAGTAAAACTGTACATATTTGGATCTTTAGGTTATGTGGCATTGTTAGATTTTCTACTTTTAATCAATATTTATTGACACATGTGGGATGAGATGATCCTTAATGGAATCTGCAATGATCCTCTTGTCCTAACCAAGTTCTTCTTGTGTAATTCTTTAGCCTCATCTCTGCTGTTGGAATCTCTTGATTTGCGTATCTGTCCAATTCATTATCTTCGGGGACAAGTGCAATCCAATACTTCCATGATCGGAAGTTATCATCCCCTTCAAGCTTATCCTCAAGCTTGGTGTGGTGACACATCTTTAATGAGAACTTCAAATGGAAATAGAAAATATTTTAGGTCTTACCACTTTTAGATGCCAAAACTGGTTCTGGAGCTGGCTGGCCCTAGGGTTTGTCAGAGAAATCCTAGTTTTCCAAACTTGGAATTTGGAACTTCTGATTGGACAGATAGATGTGTCTCTTCCTTCAAGGCGAGTTTCCCAGTGTACTCACTTCCGCAAATCAATGAACAGGAACCCAAAAATTTTGATGCCCTAGTTTTCCTCCGGCAGCAGTGACGGCCAAAAAAATGAAAATTCTCAAAATCAACTTTTGCTTCGACAAAAATATGCGCCCTCCTTAGGTGAGTTATCCTAGCCTCTTTTTGTTGATGATCTGTGGAGATAAGTCCAAAAATTAAGAAGCCCTAGCTTCCGCAGCTACACAGTGTCTTATTTT
The DNA here is from genome assembly GCA_027924585.1 of Larix kaempferi. Lineage (NCBI taxonomy): Eukaryota > Viridiplantae > Streptophyta > Pinopsida > Pinales > Pinaceae > Larix > Larix kaempferi. The sequence goes on along the minus strand of BSBM01000655.1, from coordinate 1,184,225 downwards.
CAGGTTATCTTTGATACCATGTTAGATTTTCTACTTTTAATCATAATTTATCTAGGATATTAACTTAAATAATAACATGCACGGAATAACACAATAGACACAAAGTATTTCCTCGGGGAAACCATAAAGTAGAAAACCCCGCAACTTCCTCAGAGATAGAATCGTCACCAATACAATATACAAAAGAAAAATCCCAAAACAAAGATGGTCTTCTGCAACTCCTCTTCTTTTCCTCCTATGTGAACTTGTCCTCTCTCTCACTTATGTGAACTTGTGAGTGAGTGTGTTGTCCAAATGAGAGAGCTACACTCTCTATTTATACTTTATCTTTCACTTGCCCTTTTTCACTTACCAGGTCGGCCCCAACTATACATGACTGGGCCGACTTCTCTAGGGGACTCAATAACCCTAATCTAACTGGCTCTTGGGGGATCTATTGCCCCAAATTACAATGGAGGATTTACCTCAATGAATTTATATGACCAAATGTAATAATGACATCCCCGACCGGAGGAATAAACATCTCCGTCGGAGGTACAAATAAAATACAATAATAATGACAATATAAAATACAAGTGAATATCTTCCAAAGTTGCAATTACATTAACAAGCATAACCATAACCATCATTGTATCCTTGTACATAACCATGATATGCACCATTCCATTGATTTGCATATGGTTGTTCGGTGTGAACCCACCCACCGGCATCCTACACTTGTTTGTTTGCAGGACTTAGAGCCCAAGAAAGCTTTATTTGTCTCTTACCAAGAACTGTACCCTGCAGCATTTGCATGCTCCCTCTGCAGATGCCCGGTTGCTAAACTGGACAAATACATAATGCTTCCCCACAGGTATCTTGACATAAACAAGCTCACCAAACTGACCAAATTTCTGCGTCAGCATTTCGACTGTCACAGTGGAATCTAAGCCAACAACAAATAGAGTTGTATTACTTGGAGCATTATCTGAGGATGAGTCCACCTATATAGGATACGGTTGTTGATAACCTATAGTCTTATTTGTTGTGGAAGGACCTATTCGCATAGGTCTGGAGGAACAGATCATTCCATTCATCTCTGTCATAGTGCGAATTTTCTCATTCTCATCCCCAAACATTGCAAATCCATATCCTTTTGAGCGTCCTCTAGTCCTATCAGTAACAACCTTGGCTCCTTTACAAATGGGAATATAGCTCTGAATGTATCTTACAACAAGTAGTCTTTGACATCAGATCCAAATATCCCACGAATATAGTATAATCCTTGGGACGCTTTTCTCTTATGCGAAATGTTGCCCAATTTAGCCTGTAAAATTGTTCAGCATTGGGAATCTGTAGACCATTGTAATTTTGGAGAGCCATCTGGGATGCTAAATGGCTCACAAACTCTAGAAAACCATAACCCTCGGACTGTCCAGTCTGCTTATTGCGAATAATATTAAGAGAAAGAAATATTTGTGTAGGAGAAAAACAGGTAGGCAGATAAGTCTCATCCATCCAATGTTGTAAACCTTTGATCTAGAGGGTCCTAATATCGTCAGTGGAGGTCACTTGTTGCTGGTATTGTTGCATAACCTAGGTTTATGGCTGGAATTGTTAGAGTTGGTATTGCGGAGGAAAAAACCCAGCTTGAGGAAGTGGTTGCATCATCATCTTTTGTTGTTGTTGCTCCTCTTGCTGAGGATTGATCGCGGGTGCGGCTTCGGGAGTTGGCTGCATCATTTTGAACTATTTAAAAAGACAAAACCCCCTGCGATTATAGAAAAACCATAAAAAAAACACTAAAAAATCCTACAGCTCGATGTATATGCTCGAATTGTATCCAATCTAGATTCCACAAGAGTGAGCTCACGAGGAACAAAAAAGAGAAATGAGAGTGCTTATATATATATTCGTTTTCACTCATTCCCTATGTATTCCCACTACATTGTGTATGCCCACTACGTTGCCGACTTCCATTTACATATATGGAAGAGGTCAAAGGAGATAGAACCAAACTTTTGCATAGGGACTTAATCAACACCCTCAATAAATAAAACATTATAAAATTTATATTAAAATAATAGAATTGTTTAAAAATTGTACATAAATTATAAAATTCCTATTTTGTTTGAAAATAGCGCATAAATTTATTTGGTTTTCCTAATCCAAAATAAATGGTTGGCATGTATTCCATATAAAACATCATATCCAATATGTGATATCAGCATAGATCCATCTTAAAAGGGGATTTACCAAGCACCAAGAGAGATCAAATCCCTTGAGATGCAAACCCTTTTTTAAGTGTAAATGTTTTAATTTATCAAATTTGTGTAGTTGTATATATATGCCATTATATATATTTTAAATCTACACAAAAGGAGTTACACATCCCCCTACTATGGGGTAGAATGCTCCTCATCAAGGCCCATTCCCATTTTCTTCAAATAAAAAGTAAGTTGAATTCTCGTCTAATGGTAAATTAGTGGGAGTTTTCAAATTTCCATCACTGACGAAGTTTGAAGTTTGAGAATAAAACATGGAATCCACGAAGTAACATGTTCCTAGTAGGTTAAGGGGATTTGGGAGGAAATAAGTCATCAATTTCAGCCAAAACACAAATTACTATAAAGAAATGAAATAAAAATGTTTATAATTGTCCTATATTCATATTAAAATAGTACGTAAATTTTAAAATCCATATTAAAATAATAGAATTGTTTAAAAATAGTGCATAAATTTATTTGGTTCACCTACGATCAAAGTAAATGGTTGACAAGTCTTTCATATAAAACATCATATATAAAAAAACATCATGTCCAATACACATCATTAAATGTTGTGATATAAAGGCAATTCAAGTCTTTAAATGTCTAGAATTATCCTACACATAAGCGGATCAAGGACATTCCATTGGTTGTAGCTTGGGTGGTTAGGAGGAATGATTGTTTCCCTCCCCACCCAGGTTCAATTCTTATAAGTGACATGCTGCTCTTGTTGAGCCCCTATTGTAATGATTGCATTTCTTTCCATACTTTGATTCTTTACCTGGAATAGCATAGCAGGTGTTGGCATTTTCTCCGGTGGACTAGCCCTATAACAAACGGAGGGTAGTTTTGGCATCTAAAACTTGAACCCTCATACTAACATGTCCCATGAGTGTTTGGGAGGAAATAAGTGTTTATAATTGTCCTATATTCAATGCAATAAGATTCAATCTTGATGTATAGATTGCCAATCATATCTCACATAGAATTTGACACATGGAGAATGTCTATAGAAAATGGCATCCAAATATGCCTAACATCAAGACCATATATAAACCTATGTTGATTTCCACCTGCATATTTGATTAAACATTTATAGTAAACCTCACCTTCCATTGTGTTCAACAACCCAGTGCTAAATGTGCATAGAAGGACCATAACTCATTAAATCAATCCCCCATTCCAAGTGTAATGATGGAATGGAGATCAATCACCCATGTTGATGTTGGTAGCATTGGACAAGTACTTCCACACAGGTCTAAGTGTCTAGACGTGTGGAAGTAGTCCAAGACCTTCATCCTTATCAATTTACTTTAATTAAAGGAATTATTAAAGTAAAATCTTTTTTTATAAGAAAAGTGAGTTTAATCTAATGAAATGCTAAGGTTAATTGCATTACTAAATTAGATGGATCATGGACATTGATCTCAAGTGAGGTGAGATTTAATCTCAATCGTCAATCACTCTGAATATTAGGGTTATGGGCGTCAACAACTCAAGCTTATAAAATAAAGAGTAAGTGAAGGAGAAAGACTCAGAAGGAGAACTTAGTCAGAGTGTGGATACGCGAAGGATAGTGACTAAAGGAGATTTTAGCAAAGGTGAAGAGAACTTTCAACTAGAGGTTAAGTCCAAAGGAGGAAAGGGAAAGTAGTGCAGCAAAAGGAAGAATACCAAACAACCAATAAAATTTGTGGAGGCCATACCAGAAGAGAGAAGTTGTATTTTTTTCCTAGAGGGACGTACAACTAAGAGAAGGTTGTACAACATCAGATCCAGCTGCAACAGGGAAGTTCAGGGTTGTACAGTAGGGTCGTATAGCAAGTATCTTTGGGATAGACATGGAAGCAAAGGATTTTCTTCATGAACATATTTTTCAAGTTTGTTGTAATTTGTATTTTTTCCTCAATGGGCCATTTTCCCGGTAAGGGAGCCCTTGTAAGATTTGGTATTTAATGAGAAGTTGATTTGAAGCGAAAAAACAATCAGTGTGCATCTGTGAAATTTAGTCTCCAGTTGCTTCCGCCAGTTATTTTATTTACCAATTAAAAATTCTAGTGTGTGCATTTTATTCAGTAAGCTAAATTTAAAGTTTAATATTTAACAAGGAAATTACTAGGACGTAATTTGCCTATGCGTCGGGATAAAAGAATTTTAACATGGTATCAAATCTTTGACTCTAAGAGGGAGGAGAATTTCAAGTTACACATCAGTTTGCAACAAATTTGCAAGGATATATCAACATATCTATTAGATCTAAGTAACCAATAGACATATCTAGTTCAAATATGGAGTTTAAAGCATTAGATTTATTATATATAAGTGACTAGCAGACAGATCTAGTTCAAATCTATGGTTTACATCAGCATATATATTAGATATGAGTGACCAGCAATTGGGTTTTACTAGTGCTTGAAGGACTAAGCACATTTTCACGACAGTTTGTTTAGATCTAGGAAGATGGAAGCATCTAGTCTCAGGTTTGAAGACAGGTTGGATGGAGCATCTAATTTCCTGTCTTGGAAGGAAAGATTAACCTTGCTTTTGAAGGAACATGACCTTTGGGAGATTGTAGAAAAAAAAATTCCTGCACCAACAGATGTAACACAAAAGGTGGTTCATGAGAAGGACTTCAAATCCTAGAGACCGATTATGGATGTCGTGAAGGATCATTTCATCCCTCATTTGGAAGAGAAGCAGTTGGTTGAAGAGACGCTCAAGGATCTAGTGTATTTTTTCCAGAGTGACAACATGAACAAGAAGATGATCTTGAGGAACAAGCTCAGATACATCCAGATGTCAAATTATGGTAATGTTACCCACTACTTCATGAGGATCATCCTAATGTGATCAGCTTGCAGCTATTGGGGAGAAAGTGGAGAATGTAAGAGAAAATTTTCCCAATTGGGAAAGGCATTGGGATAATTGCATCCAGTAAAATACTTGGGAGGAGTCTAAAGTCAGCAAGCAAGGAGATGGAGAGTAGAAACTAGTCCTAACCAGTTAGGCCAAGAAGGGAAAAGGAAAGGGTTCCAAGGGTAACAATGAGGGGGAAACCTCACATCCAAGGAAGAAGAAGGACTTTAGTAAGTTCAAGTGCTTTGTGTGCCACAAGAATGGGAACTATGCATCATATTTTTTGAAGAGAAGAAGGGGCAAAGGAAGTTAGAGCAGACAATAAAATCAATAGAAACACAGCTAGATGAATTTGTAGTGAAGTTCGAGAAGGACTTATCATTAGTATCTTTCCTCTCTACTAGAATCGTCACCAGGAGTGCATGGTACTTGGATAGTGGTGCATTGGGTCACATGAAAGAAGCACGGGATCAATTAAACAATTTGATAGAGAAGGATTCAAACACCCATGTGGAGCTTGGTGGCCTTTCCAAGTATGCATTGAAGGGGGAGGGAATAATCGCGTTCTAGCTTGAGTCAAGTGGTTCATTGGAGGCCTAGGATGTGATATATATACCAGGACTGAAAAATAATTTTCTCTTAGTCTCATCTATGGAGGACAAGGGTTTTTTCGTCATGTTAAAGAAAGGGAAAGAACTCATACATCCAAAGAGAGCTAACCCTGACACAATAGTGAGAATTGGGATTAGAAAGGGAAATGTATACATGTTGCATGGAAATCATGTTCATGCATTGTTACATAATAGTGACAGCCTATGTTAGATATGGCACAGGATAATGGGATGCCTAACTATAGGGTGTTTTCGATCTTGATGGAGATTGTCACGGGTCTCCTAGATTTCAATATTGAGCAACAAGGCATGTGCAAAGAGTGTGCACTTGGCAAGAATTCCAAGGTTTTTTTTCTAGGTAGCGAGAATAGGTCCAAGGGAACTTGGATCTTATACATTCATATATGTGTGGACCCATGTCAGTGGCATCAGTACATGGAGCACTATATCATGTGACATCCATTGATGAATTTTCCAAGAAAACATGGATCTTCTTTATGAGGACCAAGGATAAGGTCTTTAGTCGATTATGGGAGTTCAAGGCCAAGGTGGAGAACCAGACAGGGAAGAGGATCAAGGTCTTGAGTTCAGATAATGGGGTTGAGTACACCTCCAATGACTTCAAGGATTTTTGCAAGGGGGGGGAATCAAGAGGGAGTTGATAGTCTCATACAACCCTCATCAGAATGGGGTTGTAGAGAGAAAGAATTATCCCATTATTGGTTCTAACAAGGCTATGATACATGAACAAGATATTCGTATGTCCCTTTCGGTAGAGGCATGTAATATGGCAGTATATGTGCAGAACATGAGTCCTCACATGATATTGGGGGACAATACTCTTGAGTAAGAATTCACAAGAGTAAATCCAAATATAGGACATTTGAGGATCTAATTTGGTTGTCCAGTATACATCTGTGTGGCTATGGAGAAGAGGACGAATCCGGAGCCTTCAAGAGAGAAGGGCATATTCATGGGATACAACGAGGCTACAAAATGTTACAGGATCTTCATAACAGCATAGAGGAATACAGTTGTGAGTAGATATGTTAAGTTCGAGGAGAAATTTCCATTTAGGGAGTCTCATGAGTTACCACTAGTGACAGAGGACGAGGAGAAGGAAGCTTCGATGGATAAGTGACGCTCAGTAGCTTCTAATTCAAGTGGGGAGGAGGAGTTGCTATCCCCTTCCAGCTATGTCAAGAGACCTAAATTGTTTACATAGGCATTCAAGAAGGATGCTCAGGAGCATGTTGAGGATCCTAGGATCACATTCAAGGAGTGCAAGCCTCTCAAGAAGTTTCCAAACTATACGGAACTAATAAATAACGCCATTGAAGAGGAAACAAACCATCAAGTATATAAGGATTCCAAGGTGCGGGATGATGTGTGGGACATTCTGCCAAGACCAGAGGGAAAACCAGTTCCATATAGCTCTTCAAGAAGTACCTTCCTCACTAATAAGGATCATTGATGTTGGTAGAATCAGATAGGTACTTCCACACAAGTCTAAGTTTCTAGACATGTAGAAGTATTCCAAGACCTTCATCCTTAGTAATTTACTTTAATTAAAGGAATTATTAAAGTAAAGTGTTATTTTATAAGAAAAGTGAGTTTAATCTAATGAAATGATAATGTTAATTGCATTAGTAAATTAGATCAATCCTAGTCATTGATCTCAAGGTGAGTGATATTTAGTATCAACCATCAATCACTTTGGAGATTAGGGATAATGGATTCGGTCAACAACGCAAGCTTACAAAAGCAAGGCTAAGTGAAGGAGAAAGACATGGAAAGAGAACTCAATGAGAGTGCTGAGATGCAAAGGATATATACTAAAGGGTATCTCATAAAAGGTGAAGGAGGAATTTCATCTATCGATCAATTACAAAGAGGAAAGGGCAAGTAGTGCAACAAAAGGAAGAATACCCAACAACCAGGAAGAATTGTGGAGGCCATACCAGAAGAGAGAGGTTGTGTTGTTTTCCATAAGAGGTGGGATGTATTGTTTTCCTAGAGAGACATACAGCTAAGATAAGGTCGTACACTAGTAGATTCAGTTGCAGTAGGGAACCATGGGGTTTTACAATAGGCCATACAACAGGTTTGTACACTAGGGAGCTCAATGATAGCAGAAGCAGAGGGTTTTCTTTAGGTATAGATTTGTCAAGTTTGTTGTAATTTGTATTTTTTCCTCATTGGGCCATTTTCCCAATAAGGGATCCCTTGTAAGCTTTGAATCTTTGATATTATTTAATGAGAAAATGATTTGAGGGAAGAAAAAATATGTGTGCATGTGTGAAATTTAGTCTCTAGTTGCTTCCGCTAGCTATTTTATTTACTAGTTAAAAATTCCAGTGTGTGCATTTTAGCAAGGAAATTACTAGGAAGTAATTTTCCTAAGTGTTGGGATAAGAGAAATTTAACAACCCATTCCAAGTTGAAGAGAATGTATGGTTACATGAATCAATGTGGGGGGTTGAAGACAAAGTTAAAAATATAAAACCTACCATTCATAAGGCTATAAGAAATAATGATTTCAAGCTAGATCCACACTATTCCCTAATAACACATCTAATTTTCAATGGACCCACCAAAACATTAATCTTTATTCATTCTAAAAGATGGTTTAAAATTTTCTTTAGCCAAAATGATGAACCCACTATCCAAAATAGGGTTCATGACAAAAAATCTACGTAAGAGTTTAGGCAAGATGACCTGATGTACCTAATATACCTATTATTTTCATGTGCCCCTATTCCATTTCTGCAATCTATAGTTGTGCATATTGTTCCACTTCCCCAAATTGCACTTTCTAGAGTTTCATGTTTTAATTTGTGCACCCCCTACTCACAACTCATGTCTTATCACCATCACCCTAGTCAAACAACTTAATATAAACCACACCAAATACATGTGCCTATAGATAAATTCTTCCAACAAGCAATCTTGGTCAATTTGCCCACACTTTATGGATTCCCTTTGAGGTCTATATAACTATGTACTACACAACCTATGTAATTCATCTTGTTTGAACCTCAATAGAAACCCTATACATTGGCCATTTTTCTAACCAAACCTATTGAGACAAATATGTTGTGGTAAATCTAAATCTGAGTTTAGAAAACATAATTATTTTCACATTGCCTCATAAAATTTCAAAACAAGTATTTGTTAAAACAACAGAGAGAATTATTGTGTTGTGGACTCAAATTGTGGTGGAATGCTAAAATTTTAGAATACAAAAATAAAAAATTCATGAATTCAATAAATTGCAATAAGATGTTAATCCCAACAAGTTAAAGAGAATTGGATATTAATGATCGTCAAAGATGGTAAGCAAACACCAAATTAAACATGAGATTCAGCCAATGTCTCAATGATTACATGAATATGTTACCTTTAGTAAAAATGTATATGATCATATGCAATAGATCATGTAATAGATATTAGGAGCTAGCTCATTTTCGATCCAACGAAGTTTAAATCAAGGAAATCCAACATCCCATGTATCACATGGATCATTTAGTTCATGAGTCTTCCCAAATTGAAGTTAGAACTATTTAAGTTTGATGGAATGATGCTAAGCTAAGTACCATATGAAGAAACAATGTTGAAATAATTTTCAAGATGTGTTGGCACAGGGTCAAGGTGCATAAGTTTTGGTACACTCGGCGACGAAAGGGACCGTGACAAGGATAAAGGACCAGTCGCGGAGCGGATAAAGCAAAAGATAAGTGGATAGCATGGAGTAGTCGGTCATTTAGTTAATTAATTAATGTGTCACTCTGTGAAGTGGACCATGTGTAACAGCCAAGTGAGCCTATAAATAGGAGTATATTGTAAGCCTAAGGGCATCTGTCTTTTTCTTGGCATATTTTTGGGCATCATCTTTTGGGGTATCAATCGATCTATCTTCGACATTTGGCATCTTTTTCCTGTTTTCTTGATGTTGATCTGCGGATCTGATTTTGTAATAGTTCTACGGATGTATATTCCTAAGGCTGTGATGTAAGACACACTGATGAGTAATGAAAAGGAATATTTTATCTATGTCTATGTCTATTTTTCTTGTCGCAGTGTGATTGATTATATGTTGTCGCAGTATAAATGAATGTATGATTTCACAACATGGTTAAGTATGGTGTATGATTTGTTTTCACAATATCATTGAATGTATGTCGCAGCATGGTTAAAATTGGTAGATGTATGAATCTGCATTTTCGCAGTACTGTTATGTATCTTGGATCACTTAGATATGTTTCTATAATATGTTGTTGCATAGATCTTATTAGTATGTTCTGATGTGAATGATGCTTATGCCGATCTCCGGGTCACATTGCGATTGAGTGTGAATGATGTATGTTCTCTCATATCTGTGGAAACGTGGTTCTTGCATCCCCCCTTAGATATATCAGGTGAGACTTCACTCGCTCCACAGATGTTGCTGGAAAGGCTAAATCCTTTCTGGGCCGATATCTATGGGATATTGCGTTGAGTTTTGTTGACACTAGTGCGAAGTGAACCCTTGTCAACAGATCTGTGTCAACAAATGGTTCTGTTGTCGGGACCCTAGTGCAAAAAGGAGAGAAGACATGATGTGGAATCTGACAAAGTCGGAGATCACGAAATGGTTCCATAAGAAGATGTGAGAATTTGCTAAGGAAAAAAATTGAAACCATGGATGGTCGACGATCGAGTGGTTGTAGAAGTACATCTACTCTTATATCCACGAAGTATTCTTCTGTGAATTTCCTATACTGTTATATGAACGGTTGGCGCAACTAACTTTTCAGAAGAAAATTTTCCAAGGAGGTGAGCTTGAACACTGGACTCTAGAACTGATCCAGCAGTTGAGACGGGTTAACAACAAAGCTTCAAGGGATGTCTAGGTTTGGGTAAACTGCATTTTGGAGGGATACATTACTGAATTTGTTGTCGACAAGGTTAAGTCATACAGCGACGCAGAAAGGAATTTCTTCAAGGGACCTAGAGGAAGGTATCTATTGTCACTAAAATTGTGGATCAAGATGCTTATTTGTGAAAAGGGCATATTAAATATTAACTCCGACGAGTAAATATTGGGTGTGCGGAGGTTGTGGGTACCGCACAGATGGAGGTCTGAGAGAATGATGAGGGGTAGATGGATATGAGCTACAACGAAATTGTGAGGGAAGATGCAGAAGATTGTGGTCGCCTGAGAAGTGGGGTGAGGTTCCAGCCAGAGAAGAAGAGGAGGACTAAGATAGAGAGAGAGTCCTAGTGCGACCGAAACAGAGACTGCGAAACGGGACCACAAGGGACTAAGAAACCCTACTGTGATGAAGAGGATGACCATGATACCCCTGAACCAAAGGAAGGATAGACCCAAATCTACAACGTACCCATAACCCCGTGCACTGCACCAAACTTTGGAAGAATAAATACAAGCTCTTTGCAGGGTTGTCCTACGTGTCAGAACAGTATTAAGAGTAGAGGATTTACAAACACCAGTAGAAAACCAAGGATGGCAGGAAACGATGTAAAGATGCCTCTTTTTCAGGACAATGGGACTGAGAATCTTGAACAATACTGGTTCTTATGCGAAGCGATGTGGACAATGAAACAAGTCCAGGATGATGATATTTAGAAAGGACAATTGGCGACGACCTTTAGAGGCCATGCGCTAGATTTGTATATGAAGTTTGTGCAAGTACCTACAGGGAGTCCGTAGAAAACCCTGGATGAAATCAGAACTGGATTAATCGACGAATTTAGGAAACCGAAATTGGAATCGCATTATATCACAGAGTTGAAGGAAATAAAGCAATTCCCTAATGGGTCGGTATGGGATTTTTATCAGAGGTACAAAAATTTGATGGCCAAAGTAAGTTTTGGAATGAGCGACATACAACATAAATTATAATGGTTTATTGCAGGATTGATACCGCACATTCGGATTTCGTTGATGCAGCAGAAGATCGTATCCCATGCGGAGGCATTGGAAATTGAGATGAAGCTCAAGGCTTCACTGATTGGTGAAATAGGGCTTGGCATGAGCTAGATCCAAACGCAGCTAAAGAACTTGACTATCCAACTATAGGATATAAAGAAAGGGAAGGAAGTTCGTGAAGAGGTATGGTGCAGTCGATGAAAGTATGAAGGACATCATAAAGATCAGTGTCCTCAATTCCGTGAATATTTACAGTCTGGTGCACCAAATACACTCAGTCAAGGAGGAATTCCCTAGTGTCGAATTTTTCAAATGAGGGGACATCGCTCGAAAGAATGTGTGTACTTACAGAAGGTTATTTCAAAGATTGCTAATCTCTTATGTAACTTCTATCGATCTGTTGGTCATGAGGAGAAAGACTGTAGAGCATATGATTTACTCCAAGAAATAACTACGGATACTTATTTCATAAAGGGAGATGAGAAACCTCTTGTACAACCGCAGCCGCAGTATAATCAACCACAGCCACAGTATAATCAACCGCAACCGTAGTACAATCAACGGCAACCGAAGTTTAATCAACCGCAGCCGTAGTATAGCCAACCGCAGTATCATCCACCGCAATATAATCAGCAGCCATACAATCAGCTACGAGGCGGATTCTGAGGAGGATTCTGTGGGGGTTGTGGTGGAGGATTTGGTCGCGGAGGAACCTTTGGTTGAGGTCGAGGACTGGTTACATGCTATAATTGTGGCCACATTGGACATTATCAGAGAGATTTTCCAAATCTGACCCCGCAATGTACCTATTGCAGTGCAGTAGATCATACTGTCGAAGATTGTCCTCAGTTAATCGCGAAGTGGCAGACTAAGAATGGACCACAACCACAACCAAATCTAAATGTAAATCAGAACCAGAATCCTAATCCAAATGTGCAGAAGGTCTCAGCTGAGATCAGAAGTCAACCAGTAAATGTCACAGTGGTAACCAAAGGCGGAGCTGCAACAGGAGAAGATAGGCCACTACCTAGTGTTCAACCTATGACTCGGAAGCAGGTTCGATTTGACGTTGAAGCAGAAAAAGAAGTCTTTTTGGAGGCACGATATGCACTAATCAAGAACAATGGAAATTCACCGCATATAGGCCAGAAAGAACCTGTCTATGAGATGTCGTCGATTTTTTATACGACAAATTCGCAAAGGTTGCCAAGGAAGGTCAGCACTCTGAGAAATTTTTTAGAAAGCTGCTTGACATTAGCGAATGATCAAGATGCGCTGGCAGAGATAGCTAGCCTTGTGTATCGATGGGAGGAAGGGAGAGAGGATCGGATAGTATACCGGTTGCACAGGAAGAAGAAAGGAAGAGAAATGAGGATGAACGCCCAGATTGGTGCATACGATGTAGATTCCATCATTTTGGATCTAGGATCGGACGTAAACATCCTGACTAAGCAAACGTGGGAAATGATGGGGAAGCCGTAGCTGGTATGGTCCCCTATGTAGCTTCGATTGGAAAATCATAGCAAAGTCACACCAATCGGTCGATTGCCTCATCTACTTGTTGAAGTAGAAGGTCTGAAGACTTACGCAGATTTCGACGTCATAGAGATAGTCAACAACACAAGCCCATATCATGTGTTGTTAGGAATAGAATGGGAAATGGATAATCAGGCTGTCATCAATTTTAAGAAAAGGATGATGTATTTTAAAAATCATGACATGAGGGTCATTGCCCCGATTGATCCACTCGAAGGGAAAAGATATGTCGAACCAATGAGGGATGCATTTATAGAAGGATGGGACAACGTCTTCAATGTTTTAGAAGATTACATCAATCCCACCACCAATGGAGAATTTGGGTGGCGAAGTATCAGTTCGGCATCATCAGAATCCGGTGAGGCACTAGAAAACTGGAAGAATCGGTTGCATGAGGTGTCATGCAAAAAGTGTGCATGAATCACTCAGTCGTTGAGATGGGTAGCAAAGGAGGTATGTGATTTGTCGACATATGAAGGATTTCCTAATCTGACAATATTCATCATCGATTCCGAAGACAAGGTATTAGAACCACAGCGACTACTAGCGCTAGAAGAAGCGTTGAAGGCCACTCCAACAAGGTAGTGGGGTGCGCACAAGTCATCGATAACGAGCTAGAAACTATGTCGACAATTGATGGAAGTCAGATTTGGGGAGAACGAATGCTACTACGAGAAGAAATATAATCGAATGGGTGATCCAAGGGATCATTTGGGAGAGTTTCAAAGCGCATGGGGAATAAGACCGAAGCAATAATGGGTTCATGCATTCATCCATACGCTAGATGAAGTACTGTGGAGCTGGTATATTGCATCAGAACTTCGATGAGGAACAACTACATGGGAAGAATTGACCACTAGTTTCAGTCAAACATTCAGCTTCTCTAATGAGAATCCTTTCATCCGCATTGCACTGCAGAAGATCCACGAAAGGTACTCGATATAGTTCCTACAAAAATCCCAATGGGACTACAATGGACTGCGACACCAGAAATGATGATGGAATGTTATAATGTGTCGGGAGGACCTGATGACGAGGAAGATCCTAGAGCCGTATATGTCCCAAAGTTGGAAGGAATCCATGGCATCGGATCACAAGAGATGCCATTTGAAAAATTCCAACAGCCGCTAGAAATTAAGAAGGTTAATATTGGGCCAGAGGAAAATCCCAAGTTTGCTAGTATTGGAGATTACTGGGACGATTCAATAATTGGAAAGGTTAATGATCTACGGCATGAATTTTCAGACTTGTTCCCAACAAAGTTTTCTGAAATGAAGGGCATTTATAGGGACTTGGGTGAGATGAATATCCCCCTCAAACCTTATGCTAAGTCGGTAAAGCAGCGACCATATAGACTAAATACCAGGTACAAGGTACGAGTGAAGGCTGATATAGAAAATGTTAGATGCAGGGATCATTGAACCGGTCGAAGATTTGGAATGGATCATCCCAATGGTCGTCCAAGATAAAAAGACTGGAAAAATTCAGATTTGGATCGATCTAAGGAAGCTAAATGATGCATGCCTTCATGATCCATTCCCTACTCCATTCACTAATGAAGTACTTGAAGGTGTTGGAGGCCATGAGGTATACTCATTTACAGATGGATTCTCAAGGTACCACCATATCAGTATTGCAAAGGAAGATCGACATAAAACTACCTTCGTGATAGAATGGGGTTGCTTTCAGTACACAGCGATGTCGTTTGGTCTCAAAAACTCCCTTGCAATCTTTTCAAGGCTAATCATCACTGCATTTAAATACTTCATTCACAAGTTTATGGCACTGTAAATGGACGACTGGACCGTATATGGGATGGTTAAGGACCACGTTTCTAACCTAAGGATGATGCTGGAAAGGAGTCGACAACATCATATTTCGTTGAATCTAAATAAGTGCATCGTTTGTGCACCATTCGGTATCCTATTACGACATATCGTATGAAAGGAAGGCATGTTGGTCGACCCAGCGAAGATTGCAATTATTGTTGACCTACCAGCACCAACGATAGTGAAGAAGCTGAGGACAACATTGGGACATACAAGATATTATAGGAAGTTCATCATGTTGATGTATTTGTAACTTCAAAAGATATTCACTTTTATATTGTATGTATTACATTTGTACTTTATTGTATCCCCAACGTAGATGTATTATTCCTCCGATTGGAAGTGTCGTCATTTGTATTTGCAAGTGTCGCAAGTTATATTGTATGTGTCGTAACTTATACTTGATGGGTTATTAGACCACCTTAGAGGGGTCAGCCCAGTATGGGTTAAACGGTTATTAGACCACCCTAGTGGGGTCGGCCCAATGACAAGTGTTAATGGGTTATTAGACTCTCCTAAGGGAGGTCGACCCAGTTAGAGTAAAAGGAAAGTAAAGGTAAAGTATAAATAGAGAGGAGCACCTCTCTATTTATTCATTCACACACTCACTCACTTCGCATTAGTGAGAGAGAGGAGGAGTATGCACAAGTGGAGGAGGAGTAGATGCTGGAGACATTTATATTTTGGGGATTCATCTTTGTGATCTTTGTATTGGTGCTCATTCTATCTCTGAGGAAGTTGCGGGGTTTTTCACCTTCTTGGTTTTCCCCGGTGAAATGCTTTGTGTCTCTTGTATCTTATGTTTGATATGTTGTACATGTTGTTCTCTCAATTAATATCCTAGAACATATTGAATCAAATGATGAAAAACTAACATTGTATCAGAGCTAGCCTGAAGGAAGGCATTGTATGGCATTTACGACACTTGTTGCACTTGCGACAAATTGGAAGCTGGGGCTTGATATAGTAAAAACCATTCATCGTGGAACGTTCGCTATAAATCAGTTTTGGCGAAGGTTCAGGATCTGAAACTTTTACAAGCCGAAGATGAAATGTCCATGTACCTTGTGTCCAAAGATCAGCCTTACATTCATTGTAATTTGTGATATATGATCCGTACAAGTTAGGGTTTTTGCCTCTTCCAGAATGCATCCCTAAACAGGTGACCTAGGCACAAAGGTCATATCTCGGGCTAGGAATCTCCAAATTGAATTCCGTAAAAAGTGTCAGTTAGGGAACGGACTGTAGTTTCACAAGTCCTAGTTTCAGAGGCCTAAGTTGAAATAGTGACATGTGGCACTCTATAAAAGTTCGTTATGTTGTTTCATTCCATAAAGAGGCCATGTTGTGACACTTATCATATCTCTCTCATAGAGAGTCCATTTGAGGTCAGATATGTGGGGTTGGAAAGATGATAGGTCAATATACCATAGATGAAGTTTCAGACCCTGAGGATCCGAAATTTCATATTTGCACCAAAAACAATATGGCATATATTTCTGTCAAAACATAATTGGATTCTGAGCATTTTCATTTTTGGCTTGTCACTACTGAGGGAAATTAGGGTTTCTGCAAAAGTTATAATTTTTGGAATTTGAGACCACGACTGGATGCTCCTCATCAAAATCGAAATTTAGAGACCAAGATCGAATTTTTTGGTTGGGTAGAACCCCGGGCTCTATCAAACCCTAGTTCGAGTTTTGGACCAGAAAACCAGATTTTGACAGAAGTTGCAGATCCGAAATTCACAGGTCAATTTTGAGGGGTCAATTTTTGGAGTTTTCAAAATCTAAGCACACCATCTTGCTTGCGTCAGTCATATGCATCTCCCTGTCCAAATAGAATTTTGAAATTCCAAGTTTTAATTTTTAGGGTTTCTCTACCAAACCCTAGTCAGCTCCAAATCCAGTTTCAGCAAATCAAAGTGTATAGGATTGGGTTAATCCTAGAAGAGAATGAATTGGACACCTACATAAGTGAAGAAGTTCCAGTTCCAGAGGGAGATGAGGCTAAGGCCTTACATAAGAAGACTACAAGCAATCCCAACAGGTATGACTTGAGGAGATACAGGTATGTTTTGAAATCTATTCATGATTAAGTTTGTCTTCATATTATTGAGGTTAGTACAATCTTGATTAATTTAGACTTGCCTTATCACCTTAGTAAAAGTATGAATGCATGTGAATGATAGAAGAAATTCATTGATTAGGGTTATGACACGTATGATTGTACTAATGCACTATGGTGTTGTATGAGGATGATGTTGTCCGCTCACATGAAAGGTACATCAAGAAAGACAAATCAAGTTCTAGATCAAGAACATATGACCATGGTGACATGAAGACAAAGACTCATCCATAGCCATTGATCACATAGGAGCTCTACTTACGAGGTATGTATAATTTGATTCTACAATGCTTAACTTATGAGATATGTACGTTACTAGCACAAGGTCTCTAAATCATTGAAGAGAACAAAGAAGACATTGTTTGGGTATGTTAGACATAACTCGCAAACATGATAATCCAGGTATGTTTTTCCTATATCAAGTTAGAATCCTACCTTGTGTTAGGATCTCATATAAGTATACTTTTGTATGATTGATAATGATTATTCATGAAGT
Source organism: Larix kaempferi (assembly GCA_027924585.1). NCBI lineage: Eukaryota > Viridiplantae > Streptophyta > Pinopsida > Pinales > Pinaceae > Larix > Larix kaempferi. The sequence goes on along the minus strand of BSBM01000655.1, from coordinate 1,166,592 downwards.
TATAGGTTTGAGTAATCATGGGTTTATGCATATTATGCTTCTTACTTTGATTAATGGTATAGAAAACCAGAAGAGTCCTATGGTCAATTAAGAATATGCATGAGTAAAAGAAGTCCTCCCTGAAACCTTGAATACGAACGCTTGTGATAGATTACCTGTGTATGAAATGACCATGACCATACATGTTTAATATTATTTAGAATCATAATTTTTTTATAGTATTAAGATTATACTAATGAAGTATGTTTATGTATGAGATCTTGAGGATGACACAATGATGACACTAGTGCACACTTAAGCATGCATAGTGGTCCAGGATGGATATAAGTTCAAAGACAGATAATCTAGGAAGCAAAGATCAAGAGGGAGCACACTCCAGTAGTTCCTGCAAGGAAGCAAAGATCAAGAGGGAGCACACTCCAGTAGTTCCTATAAGGAAGCAAAGATTGAGAGGGAGTCCACCCAACAAGCAAACAAAGATAAGTATTTGAATTGTCATTTTTTATTACTTAAATGATGTTGTTCATTAATGTACATACTTATGTTCCTAGATTTAGGATGTACATTATGCATTTTAGAAAAGTTGCATTAATGAACAAGATACTACTAATATAGTAATGGGTAAGTGGCCTATGGTATTGTACAACACTCCATTGCTACTTATCTAGAATGAAACCTCTTTGCTGACTTGTTGGAGTAGTGCACACTCTTAACAATGTTCTGGTAGAGATGGAAGGCATCTAGAAAGTTACGGGATATGGATAAATGTTGTATTGAATCATTGGCTAAGATAATTGCATGACTGTATGACATATGTCTTTGTGTGTAAGAATTTGTTCTATATGAGATGTTTCTAATCATGCAATTGAATTTGACTTGTAGGAAAGATCGTGTACAATCACCTAAAAAATAAGGACAACAACATTTGTTCCAGTAACGAAGTTCAAGAAAACTACCTATTGAATATATTGAAGAATCTGAAGTTCCCAGGATCCTGGATGCAGTAATGGAAGGATGCCATGAGTACCAGTCGACCATGAAGAATGATGTTTGGGATGTGGTCCCGAGACCAATAGGGAAGTCTGTTGTGACTTCCAAGTGGATCTACAAGATCAAGCATGCTGCAGATGGTAGCATAGAGTAATACAAGGCAAGGTTTGTGGCTTGTGGCTTCGCCCAGAAAGAAGGGATAGATTATGAAGAGACCTTTGCACCTGTAGCCATATACACTTCCATCATAACAGTACTTGCTCTGGTTGCAGTGATGAAGTGGAAGATACACCAGATGGATTTCAAGACAGCTTTCTTGAATGGTGTAGTCGAAGAGGAAGTGTATGTGGAGCAGCCACTCGGTTTTGAGACACATGACGGGGAGTCATATGTGTGCAAATTGAAGAAGGGCCTTGTACGGTTTAAAACAGGAACCCAGGACATGTTACGGCAGGATAGACAGCTTCCTATCCAGCTTGGGATTTACCAAGAGTAAAGCGGATTCCAACCTTCACTACAAGGTTGCAGAAGGAAATCAAGTGATACTCCTACTGTATGTAGATGACCTATTTGTGACAGGTGAGATTGGGTTGATTGCTGATACGAAGAGGAAGCTTGCTGCCGAGTTTGATATGAAGGACTTGGGTATGATGCATTACTTTCTAGGTATGGAGGTGTAGCAGAGTGCAGTTGGAATCTTCCTTGGACAAAGGAAGTATGCAGTAGATATCCTGAAGCAGTTCGGGATGATGGGCTGAAAGGCCATTGCCACACCTATGGCATCGAACCTGAAGCTATTGAGTGATGCTTCATCAGAGTCGATTGATGCCACGATGTATCATCAGATGATTGGGTCCTTGATGTACCTGACGAACACGAGACTAGATATTTGCTTTTTTGTGAACACCTTGAGCCAGTTCCTGATGGATCCGAGACATGTTCACTTGATTGTTGTAAAGCATATTCTGAGGTACCTGAAGGGTACAATTGATTATGGGCTCAAGTATGATGCAAATCAAAAGTTTAACCTGGAGGGTTATGTTGATTCAGATTGGGCAGGCAGTGCTGCATATAAGAAGAGCACTTCGGGGTGCTACTTCAGTATGGGATCAGGTGTGATCTCTTGATTTGGCAGGAAGCAATCCTACTTAGCACTGAGTACAACCAAAGCAGAGTATGTTGCAGCTTGTTCGGCTAGTTGTGAGGCAGTATGGCTAAGGAATCTACTGTCTGATTTGTTTGATCTCCAGTTGGATGCTACTTGTATCTTCTGTGACAACCAGATTTATGTGAAGTTGTCTGAGAACCCAGTGTTCCATGACAAGTCGAAGCACATCGAGATCAAGTATCACTATATCAGGGATATGGTGAAGAGAGGAGCAGTGAAGCTCCTGTATGCTGCAACAGACGAGCAGATTGCAGATGTGTTGACCAAACCACTAGCCAGAGTGAAGTTCGAGTACTTCAGAGAGAGGCTTGGTGTTCTTTAGCTAGAAGATACTTCAAGGAGGAAGTGATGGGACACATTTGTAGGAGCCATTCCAAGCATGGTGGTAGAAGGATCCTTCCCATGGTTGTGGATGTAAGTGTTGTGTGATGAGCATCAGGACGATACTCCAGATAATGATGGTCAGGATGATCATGCGATGATTATATGCATCAAGATGATTCTATATATGATGATGTGCATCAGGATGATGCACTGTATGATGATGATCAGTATGATCATGAGCATCAGGATGATGCTCCGTGAGAGGATGATCAGGTTGATCATGAGTATCAGGATGATACTCCGAGGCAGTGGATATGTGGCAGGTTATGCAGTAGCATATAATAGCTCCCTGGGAGATCCAATAGGTTGAGCAGTAAGCTCGTAATCAGTCTTGGGATACTCTTTCGAGGTTTTGCGAGGTAGGCATGTAATCGGTCCTGGAGATCCGATATGTTGTGCTAGGAACGTAAAAGTCCTGGGATTCTCTTTAGAGATCTTGCAGGTCGCAAGATGCTCTTTTAAGGTTTTTCCTGTTCACATGTAATCAGTCCTAGAGATCCGATAGGTTGTGCTAGTAACGTAAAAGTCCTGGGATGCTCTTTAGAGATCTTGTAGGTCACAAGATGCTCTTTTAAGGTTTTTTGAAGTTCACATGTAATCAGTCCTGGAGATCCAATAGGTTGAGCAGTAAGCTTGTAATCAATCCTGGGATGCTCTTTAGAGATCTTGTCGGTCGTGCTAGGCACATAAAGGATCCTGAGATGCTCTTTAAAGGTTTTGTGAAGGATGCATGTAATTAGTCCTGGTAGATCTTGTCGGTCGTGCTAAGGCACATAAAAGACCCTGGGATGCTCTTGTCAGGTTTTGCAGATGCACATAATCAATCCTGAGATTCCACCTCTGTCAGACTGCTCGTAGAGATGATCAAGACCTACAAGAGGCTAGGCCTACATCCATCATGAAAAGGGTTTGGCTCTGTATAACTTCCTATGATGAGAAGAATTGAGAGATAGCACCAATGATCGAGATGACGAGTACAACAATAGTGATGATGATGCTTTGTGATCCAGTGACGATGATCCAGCTCCAGTATTGAATACTTGTGCCTATATGTATTGATGACTTGTGTCAAGAGAATACCTTCTTAGTTAAGAGGGAGTGTTGATGTATTTGTAACTTCGGAAGATATTCACTTGTATATTGTATGTATTACATTTGTACTTTATTGTATACCCAATGAAGATGTATTATTCCTCTGATTGGAAGTGTCATCATTTGTATTTGCAAGTGTCGCAAGTTATATTGTATGTGTCATAACTTATACTTGATGGGTTATTAGACCACCTTAGAGGGGTCGGCCCAGTATGGGTTAAAGGGTTATTAGACCACCGTAGTGGGGTCGGCCCAATCACAAGTGGTAATGGGTTATTAGACTCTCCTAAGGGAGGTCAGCCCAGTTAGAGAAAAATGAAAGTAAAGGTAAAGTATAAATAGAGAGGAGCACCTATCTATTTATTCATTCACACACTCACTCAATTCACATTAGTGAGAGAGAGGAGGATTGCGCAAAAGTGGAGGAGGAGTAGCTGCTGGAGACATTTATCTTTTGGGGCTTCATCTTTGTGATCTTTGTATTGGTGCTCATTCTATCTCTGAGGAAGTTGCGGAGTTTTTCAGCTTCTTGGTTTTCCCCGGTGAAATGCTTTGTGTCTCTTGTATCTTATGTTTGATATGTTGTACATGTTGTTCTCTCAGTTAAGATCCTAGATCATATTGAATTAAATGATGAAAAACTAACACATCAAGGGATATGTGGAGATTATTGCACCTATGGAGAAGTTGCTAAATAAGGATGCAAAGTTTGATTGGAACGACGAGTTCCAGAAGATCCTCAACATACTGAAGGCAAAGATGGTCGCAGCACCAATATTAGTCTTCCCTGACTGGAAGAAAGAATTACATGTCCATGTAGATGCTTTTTCAGTCGCGTTGGGGGTAATATTGACCCAACCAGGAGAAGGGTCGATTGACCATTCAGTCGCATTTGCGAGAAGGAAGTTATCTACCGTGGAGAAGAATTATACGACGAAAGAGAGAGAAGGTATGGCGATGGTATATGCGTTGCATAAATTCCGACATTATATGCTTGGACGACACTTCAAAATTTTTACTGACCACTCAGCATTAAAGTACTTAGTCAATAAGCTTGTGTTGGGGAGGAAAATTTGTCGATGGTTGCTGCTATTTCAGGATTTTTATTTTGAAATAATTGTCAAACCAAGACGATTGAATACAGGACCCGATCATTTGTCGAGGATTGAATCAGGCGAAGAACCAAGGAGCATTGATGAAGGCTTTCCCCATGCACATTTATTCAGGATTGGAATGTTTGATGACCATTACGAACAGATTGTTCAGTTCTTGGCTATGCGAAGAGCACCTAAGTATTTTACTACTAGTCAGAAGAAGTAGTTAATCGTCAGGGCCACTAATTTCCAACTAATCGCGGGACAGCTATATAAGATGCGGCCAGATGAATTCCTTCGTCAATGTGTCCTACACGAACAAGAAAGAGTGTCGACGGAAGCTCACGATGGGATCGCAGGAGGTCATTATAGAGGGCGCACAACTGGTAGGAAGATACATAGGGCTGGACTATGGTGGCCAACAGTGCATGGTGATGTCACAGATTATGCTAAGAGCTGTGATGTATGTCAAAGGACAGGGAAACTGTTGTGAAGGGATGAAATGCCACTAGTGCCTCAGTTGACACTACAACCCTTTGACAAATGGGAAGTAGATTTCATGGGACCTATTAAACCACCAGGAAGAAGAACAGGTGTGAGATACATTATTATTGCAACCAACTACTTGACAAGATGGGTTGAATCAGCACCGGTGAAGGATTGCACAGTTGTGACAGCAGCAAGGTTTCTCTTTGACAATGTGGTCACCATATTTGGGTGTCCAAATATATTGATGAGTGATCAAGGCACACATTTCGTCAATCAAACCATCAGAGCCATGACTGAGGAATTCTAAATTCAGCATAGAAGGAGTACCTCCTATCACCCACAGGCGAATGGCGCAGTTCAGGCGCTAAACAAGATATTGGAGAATGTGCTCACCAAGGTGTGTAATGCAAACCGTGACAAATGGGACTTGAATATTCCAGCAATACTATGGCCCTACAAAACAACATGCAAAAGGTTGATAGGCTAGAAACCTTTCAAATTGGTATATGGACAAGAAGCGGTGATGTCAATGGAGTACATTGTCCCTAGTCTACGCATTGCAGCAGTGATAGGAATGAGCGACGACGGAGCCATTGAAGTTAGATTGGTGCAGCTACTACATCTTGAAGAAGATTGCTTCATCGTAGGATTTCATCAGCAGGTAGAAAAGGATCGATAGAAGACATGGCATGATCGCCGCGTAAAGGAAAATCACTTTCAGCACGGAGATATGGTTCTGTTTGTTATATAATAGCAAGTTTGCGAAACACCTAGGAAAGCTCTAGATGCATTGGCTAGGTCCATACGTTATAAATTTCATTACTGACGGAGGTACAGTGCAGTTGCAAAAGTTAGATGGAACATTGTTGACAAATTTAGTGAATGGGAGTCAACTAAGGCCCTATCGGGATAGCCTGACGCACATCAACTGAGAAAACAGATAAGTTGACATGAAAAATATAAAAAAATGATGAAATCAATAAAACATGTACACTGCGAAGTTCGGGAGTCTGTCGACGGCACTATGGTTGTCGATGAAACAGTGATGAGACTTGAAATGGTGATGAGGTTTGGATCCGACGAGGTGCGAATGGGTCAAATCAGGTAATAAATGTAGCAGTTAAGACGCGGCAGACGACGGTGCAAGTGGATGAAAGCACATTTAATGACCAATGAGTGCGCAGTATTCGGTAAATCGACGGAGTATTTGGAAATCATTGTCCAAGATCGAATCAATGGATGGGGAGTGGGAAATTGAAGCTATAAATACAGGAACAGATGGACAATTCAACTCATTGTGCATTGTGTGAATTACTGAAGAAATTGCAGAACAAAGCCAAGAGAAGAGTGAGTTCAGAGAGTTGCGATGGAAAATATCATTTCCAGCACAAGTACACAAGACTGACCCAATCTGACGGCAATTGTCCATGAGAAATCGGATATTTCATCGGTGTGGATGTTTAAAAAGAAGAGAAGTGCTAGCCGGCCGGTGGATACCAACTGAAGGCTAAAGCGGGATATTCGCAGTTCGGCACAGGCTGCAACTGCAGCAAGAGAAGCAGGAACATCAGGCGCCGCAGAGGAAGAAAGGACACCAAAAGGAGGGAAACAAGGACCGACAATAGAGGACATTCCGGGGTATGTGTCATCGCGAAAGGAAGGGGATCCAGCAATACGAATCGGTAAGAACTCCAAATACACTATTTATGAGTGGACGACACCGTAGGGTGTCCACACCACTAGGGACGTATTACAGCGATTGCAGAAGCTACAATACAGTGACCACGATATTTTGGCGTATCTGGAGTGCACTCAGAACATATTTGTCGAAAAAGTGCATGAATATGGAGGACCCATCACTAGAGAACCAGTGCAATGGGCGTTGGGATTGCAGCGTTCAAGGCTGCTATCCATAATCCACATGCTGCACTTCGGGATATCGACGGAAATGAATACATGCATCAAGCAATTTCTTGTATGCTTTCACGATGGTTACTTATGAATGGATACAAATATCCCAATCACAGTGGACTTGATCACGCAAATCACTGGGTTACCCAAATCAGGGGTAGACCCATTGCAATACTTCTAGGGGAAGGATAATGACAAGAAACTAGTTGAAAACATGAAGGCAAAGTATGGGGTGGAGAAAAATACCCGAGGATATCTGATCGAAATGATCAATGACAAAACTGTAAGGCTTGCAGCGAAGTTGCTGAAAATCAAGATTGTAAGGAACAATCGCCCCAATCAATGCACATTAGGGGTGATTGCATCAGCAGAACAGTGCGCGTCCGGAGTTCAAATGAACTGGTTGTTGTTCCTACTAAATGAGCTGATGGAGGATGCGGTGGAAGCGCAAGACAAGGGGAATCCCTTCACATATTCATGGCTCCTACTGTTGATTGTGCTAGTCACATGGATGGATCCTCCATAATACCAGGGTATGGAGACCGAGATCGCAAAAGTGATCCGAGGGGAAAGATACGAGAACCTTTGGGAACTAAACAACAAAGAACGACCAAAAGGTAACAACATGCATTTTTTCATTTACTTAGAAGAACTACGCACATAAGTGGTGAAGGTTCTGCGACTAACGGAGACTACAGAAAGGAGGTATCGGAATATCGTGAAGCTCGTTGTAGGGCCGCAAGTGATATTTATCCAAACACACGGAGGTCCTGAACACCAATGGCTCACAACGCGATACAAGTTGAGCGAAGAGGAACTGGACTCCATAGTCGAAGAATGGTAAGATGAGTGGAAATTTCCAGTCAGTGAAGACTAGCTGTCGAACCTTGAGGATGGGCAGTCGACAGATGTGTCAAAGACACAACTAGAGGTGAAGGAATCAGATGAGGAAGATGAATTTTTCGATGACCATTCACGCACCGCAAGCCATGATGGGGCATCGACAGATACCCAAACGGATCGAGAGCTAGAGGCTCAATGCCAAGAATCCAAGACAAAGTACAGGATGGAGGTAGGTCAGGGGAGTACTACTGTCAGTATCCCCGACGAACAAATGAACAAGTTGATGGAGAAAATAACAAATTTTAAGGAGGAGAACCTTGCAAAGGTCACACAGCATGCGACGAAGTATTTTCACCAAGTGTCGCAGTTGTTGCAAACATTGATCACTGCAATCGTCGAAACCAAGTTGCTACCAGGAGCATATCCAAGTGCATCAGAGGTGCGCAAGGTCGAGGTAGAGATTGGAACTCAATGTCAGATTGTATAGGTGCTGCCTAGTGCGATCACAACAGGGAATGAGGATTTGGATGCGACATTGCGAGGACTAGACACCATCAGTCTAGACATAAACATGATGCCAATTTTTATGTTGCATCACACGCACACAGTGGTAAGCGAAGAAATCAATGACTGCGAATCATCAGCACATGATCAAATGGTGAGTTAGAAGCGACATGTGCGAAGTATGGAAGTGGAGGTTGAATGACTCTGAAAAGAAAAGGAGGCAGTAATGGAGGAAAGGATGAAAGAAGAGGAGGACATAAAGAGATTGGAACATGTCATCTCCATGGCATGTGAAGAAGCGCCAGAAACAGGCAAAGATATGCTTGTGGAATCAAAAGCATTGAGGTTGGGCGCAGTCATCGCAGATCTACGGAAAGAGAATGAGGACTTGCAGACAAGGGTGGTGCTGAGCACACCACCAGAGTAGGTTGAGGAAAGGAAGAGCTCAATCAAAGAGGCCACCATAGATATCGCGAAGATGGAGAAAGCAGTATAGAGCATTGCGGAGGAAATATCGTAATTTTGGGGAAGTCTCGTGCAAGCCGAGCAATTGCACCATCTCAATGTGCAACTAGGTGAAGCAGAGGCGCAGTTAGAGGCACTGAGGGGATCGCTTAAGGCGATTCCCCTACTGGCATAGATGACAAAGGAAACATATTTGAAAGAGTTACAGCATCACGTCAACAAGGCATGAACGAGGCAGCAAAGAAGGACATCACAGTTGGATGAGTTGCAAACAAAAGCGGAGCAACTATTGGTCGAGGCAATGCCCGTGATGACACAGCTGAAGGACAATCTGGATAAGGTGCGGTAGACAAGAGGCGAGCACCTGATAGCACAAGAAGTTGAATACTGCGTAACACTCAAAGTTGCGTCCAAGGAAGCTGTCGACCAGATAAGGGCAGCCTAAGACGAATTCAAGATGTAGATGAATGCACCAACAACATCCAGCTGAGGAGGATCGAGGGCGAGCCACAATTTTTTGTTGGGGTCCTGTTGGCATGGGGTCAAGGCGCATAAGTTTTGGTACACTCAGTGACAAAAGGGACCGCGACAAGGGTAAAGGACCACTCGCGGAGCGGATAAAGCGGAAGATAAGCGAATAGTGCAGAGTAGTCGATCATTTAGTTAATTAATTAATGTGTCACTCTGCAAAGTGGACCATGTGTAACAACCAAGTGAACCTATAAATATGAGTAGATTGCAATCCTAAGGGCATCTATATTTTTCTTGGCATCTTTTTGGGCATCATCTTTTGGGGTGTCGATCGATCTATCTTCAACATTCGGCTTCTTTTGCTTGTTTTCTTGATGTTGATCTGCAGATCTGATTTTGTAATAGTTCTGCGGATGTATATTCTCGAGGCGGTGATGTAAGACAGACTTATGAGTAATGAAAAGGAATGTTTTATCTATGTCTATGTCTATTTTTCCTGTCGTAGTGTGATTGATTATATGTTCTTGCAATATAAATGATTGTATGATTTCGCAACATGGTTAAGTATGGTGTGTAATGTGTTTTCACAATATCATTGAATGTATGTCACAGCATGGTTAAAACTAGTAGATGTATGAATTTTTATTGTCGTAGTACTGTTATGTATCTTGGACCAATTAGATATGTTGTTATAATATGTTGTTGCGTAGATATGATTAGTATGCTCTGATGCGAATGATGCTTATGTCGATCTTTGGGTCACATTCCAATAGAGTGTGAATGATGTATGTTCTCTCATATCTGCGAAAACGTGGTTCCTACAGCCTCCCTTAGATATCTCAGGTGAGGCTTCAATCGCTCTGTGGGTGTTGCTCGAAAGGATAAATCCTTTCCGGGCCGATGCCTATGGGATATTGCATTGATTTTTGTTGACACTAGTGCGAAGTGAACCCTTGTCAACATATTTGTGTCAACAAGATGGCCCCCACTCAAAATGAGGATGAGAATATCTCAATATAATCAATATACCCATAAGGTATTGCTTACCATTGGGTTATATGGTATACCAACAAAACCATATCTAAATTGACAAATGCTTAAATCAAATTTCATCAAAAGGTTTTGTGACAGGGAAAAAAACAAGTAACTAACTCACCTTGAACAAAGAATATTCATTGGCTAGAATCTCTTATGAATGGGGCATATTGGATAGTTGAATCTAAGAGTTGGTTGAAGATAAAAATCTAAAGTATTTTCTATGGATTTAAAAGAGAAGCACAAAACAATATATATGTGTGTGTGTGTGTGTGTGTGTGTGTGTGTGTGGAACATAGTCCTTATTGAATAAGATCAAGCCAAGGCTAGATGATAGAAAACGAGCTCCTCGACTAGTGGAAAAGAACCTTCACTTCAAAGGAGAGGATCAACATATATATACCACTACACAAATATGATGATAATCAAAGACCATATTCATTATCAAAGAAGATTCCAAAAATTAAGTATTACAAATGCATATCTAATTAGATCACATGGCACAATTACAAGACCAAGGTAATGTATCATGACAAAAACATAAATGATGAGGAAGTGAGAGTCTATGGCTACAACTTAGATTAAGACAAGGAAAAAATCACTAGTGATATCCTATTAGAATTGAATGATGAAGAAGATATGCCTAAATATCATTGGCGGCGATGAGGATCATGACTCAAACATTGAAACTTAAAAAATATGATGATGAAAACTTGTCCAATATCTTACGCATGGCTCAGGAAAAAATCCCACAAACTTAAACCTTGAGGTTCAAATGGTTAGTGAAAATCATTGATGTCAATATACTTGTGGACTCGAGAAGTACACACAACTTCATTGGTTTAATATTTCAAAAAAAAGTGAATCCTTTTTCATATCCAATGAAAGGTATTAGAGTTGAAAGTGTAGATGAAACAAGATTATAGAAGTTGGAAGATGTCATAAGGTCATGTTACAAATATTGTAGATAGAATTCTATGTTGTGCCAGTCAAAGGAATGGAAATAATGTTCAATGTGGAATCATTGATGCTATTAGGTACCTACACCACCATTCTATAAAAGTAATTCATAAAATTCATATGGAAAGGGAAACCATACAAATTGTATGATGATTTCCAATGTGTTTGGAAGGTATTAATACATAAAACTTAGGCTGATGGATGCTTGGACACTCTCAAAATACTTCTGCAACATTCAATTACAATCAAGGAAAGATAGGGCAATTTACTAGTCAAATCGAGATTCAAATCCCCCAAGGGTAGTGGTCAAAGATGGCTTTCCAAATGTTGTACGACCTTCAAAAATTTTAGAAAAGATACTTAGTAATGTTAAACTACTTCAATGGGATACCAAATGCATCATAAATCAATTTCTAAATGCTTCTGCAACTCCCATAAATCAGAGGTTTGTGGACATGTCTTCACATAGGGGGAAATGCTAGTAAGCTTCACCACTTGCTATGAAATTCGAGATTTATGTTCCAACGGATGATGAAATGTATATGAAAATTCTTAAATACATTAATGAATCTCCATACATCATAAAAATCACAGATATTAATTGATACAAGTCGAAATAAAGCAACTTCAAGCACTCACAACAAGATGTAGGGAAAATGGCACCATTTATGCATTGTTTGGTATTTTTACATAGTTCCATTTGGTATTTCCACTTGATAGTCTTCTGAACATTAAATAAAGACTATATATATCAAAATACAAATAAATTGGGCCACAATATCTCCCCCAAGTAGAACAACATCTCACCAAGTGCGTCCTTCCTCCAAGAGCCAAAATATGAAGAGAAAGGTGAGAAAGATGTGGAATCAAGTTGAGGATGAGAATGTCACGAGCATCCCTACAGATTCAACATGAAACAAATGAATCCATTGTAGCTCCAAATGAAAGGTCTGAATGGCCTCTCCAATTTCCAATTAGGATGGGAATCTTTCACCCTCGAAATTGGTACTAAGGAAAGTAGAGTAAACACTCCACAAGCATGGACAAGCTATGCTCTCCAATATGAAAAATGAGAAATGATAAAAATACACTTTCCTTCTTTGTTCTTGTCTTTTATAAAATTCTGAAGTCCTCCATTGGTCGAATTCCTTCCAAAATCCTCATGCCAACTCAAGTTGGGAAGAGATTCCAATGTGTGCCACTTGTCCAACAATTCCTAGTCTCCATCTTCCCTCAATTCGAATGGGTGTCTCTTTGGCTGCCCTAACTCCCTTGTGCACCTTATTGGAGGCTATTTTTAGCCCTGACATGTCATCTATGTCATATTTCAGCATTCATGTTTGATTTGTGTCATAGGTTTCATAGCATCTTCATCATTGTTGTCATAGAAGCTAGGGAATCTAGCCCAAGTGTCTCAATATCTCTCAAATGCCTCTTCCTCTTCCATGGAAGTTACTCTTACACTCCAATTCTACCTTCATTGATTCATCCCAAGCATATTGACCTTCCAACTCCCCAATATCATTAGACTCCACCTTGGATTTGAATGGGTGAGAATAGAATGCCATGTGGCATGAGGAATCTAGCTTTGTGTGGGTCCCACACCACCAATGTGTCTCCATGACCAAGTGCCACCTTATTTTCCTATCATAAATATTTATTTAACCCCTTTTAATATATTTATGTCAATCTAATTTCCATTTTGGGTTTTATAGTCTCCTTATTCCAAATCTAGTGTTTCCACCCCAACCTAGGAAACTAGTAGATTGGTGGAATTTCCTCTTTTTGAGATTTATTTGAATGGGGACATTACAAATTATATGTGTAAATTGGTTCGGTTAATTATTGTGTTAAATGCATGAATGTGGTTATGTATACAAATTAGTATTTTTTTATCTTATTATCTTAAAGTGGTTTCTAATTAATTCCATAGACTTTATTTATTATTACTTCATCTTTGCATTAAGGACTATACCTTTGCATTGCAATAAAATGTTATTGAGCTTGTATTACATTTATTTTTATCGTGTTTTCTAAAATTTATAATTTTTTTAATTGTGATATTTTAAATTTAAAAAAAAAAAATTAGAAACAGTTGATTTCCTATTGTTAAAGGATGAATAAATTCAGCAAATAGTACAAAATTTCCCCCCAAGGAGTTTCTCAAGTTACATATCAGCATCAGTCTTAATTACATTGATCCATAAAAAGTACTTGCTCCAAAAAACTAAATTCTCCAAACTGCTATAAACTTCTACAAATTATCCTAATAGCAAAATGCAAAAAAAACATGAAAGCAAAACAAACTACGGTGTATCAATGATATCTAAAATCTGAGCTTCTTGCTCACTATCTTCCATATCATCTGTGCTTCTTTTTAAATTCCATCAGAAAGAGAGGCCTCTGTTTTCTGAAATTCTTCACTGAAATCATCAACTTCAACATCATGTGTTCCCAAGGGAGATTTTGGAGAACTTTTCGACCTTTGTAAGTTGGACTCTACACTACCATCATCAATCAAACTGGAGGTATTCACAGGAGATTGCATAACTGAATCATCAACTTTTATACTTGGAGGAGAAGATTTTGATCCATGAAAGTAGAAGATTATAGAAAGATGTCTTGCTTGTGGACTCCATTCTCTATAATAGATCCCTTTGTCAAAAGCAGGGATTTATTAGTTAAACCATCGGCACGGGAATTATGCTCTTGACAAACATGATAAATTTGAGAGGAAGGGATTCGATCTAAAATACCATTGATTCTCATTTGAAGTCGACCTACTATCTGATCCTTTAGTTTGTGAAGACATATGGTCTGGGATAAAATGATAAGTGAGTCTCCAATAATCACCAAAGAACTTATTTCCAAAGCAATAGCTCGTCTTAGACCAAAGAAAAGAGCATACCACTCATCCTAGTTATTTGTATTGAATCCTACTCCACAAGTGTGCGTTGATACTTCATTTCCTCCAAGGCCAAAAATAATCCCCCCCCTGCACCTGCAGCACCTATTAATGTTTATAAATTTTTAAAAACTTATTTTTGATTGGTTTAAAGTATTGAAGTGGCCATTTTATTTTGGTTTGGAAATAATTGTGAGAGTAAAAATATTAAACAAGAAATAAAAAAACATAAAAATCTGAGAAAACATCAAGTAGTATTTTGCAATAAGACATCGCTTCATCTCCTCACTTGTCATTTTGGTTATCTAAGCAATATGTTTTGTCACGTCTCACAACACTAATAGCAATGAAATTTACCTGACAAGTTTTCTTGTAGAATTCCATGTGTACTAATGGTGTATTTCTCTATCTTTGTTGGTTTACCATTATTTATCATTTACCCCAATAATAAATGAATATTAATTGCAACTTCCTTTCAATGTGATCGTATTCATTCATTCTTTCATTATGTTTTAATTAAAGCAAATTAACCTTCTTTTTTGTTTGAGTTGAATCATTTCTTCTTCCATTCTTGATATTCTATGTTTCACTCATTCTTGTATGGATTTGCCACAATGGAGTAGGAATAGGACTTGACCCAACAATACTATCTACCAAGTATTTACATGTTTGTGTCTCAAATTATCGTCAGTTGATACTCGTAAGTTAATTACCATTGCTTTTTGGAGAGGAGAGTATCATTATTGGAGATTATTCACTACTATAAAACATTTTTTATTTGTTACTGGGTTTTTCCTTCATAAGTATATTTTCAAAGTATCAAAGGGCATTTTTTTAGTTGTCCATGTGGTAACCTCTCACTTTGTGCCCACTGTTACGATGGTACAAGCACCACCATACCTGCAGAGGTGCCCCGGGGAGAGGGTGTCTTTTTTTTTACCAGGAGGGGTGTTTAGCCAACTTATTATGAGGTAGGGGCATGGCCAGACCCTCTGGTTTCTCCTTTGGAAGTGACATCGCTTAATGGCATAGTTGACTTCCTCACGAAAGGGTTTGAAACCCTGAGGTTGGTGTCTGGGGCTTCCAGGGTTGGATCATTAGGTCACATGACCCCGACCCTGTTTAATCACTCCAAAGGCAGTTTCTTTAGCACTGAGGGATTTGTGTATATTTCAGAGTACCTTTAGCACCCTCATGGCCCTCCAGTCCAGGATTTCCCTCTCTCTGGGGCCTCCTTCAGAGGTTGACGTCATCCTCCTTGGCAGACTGTTTGCTTGCTAAAAAGGGGGGGACATTGAGGGATTTTCATTATTGATGGAGTTAGTTGGGGCATGAAGACCCCCCCTTATGCATTCTGGCCTTCAATTTCGTCAAAATTGGCCTTGTTCAGCCATTTTTCTCAAGTAGGAGTCAAATTTGGGGAAAACACCCCAATTTACCCACTACTTTAATTATTTTATATTATTTTTATTCTAATTTTAAGTTGACATTTTTAATATTAAATTGACCTTATTTTATGTAAAAGTGAGTGTGAGATCATATAAATATAATCTCCTCACTTCATTTTTAATCATCAACTTTTGGGATAAGATCATTATGTCTGATATTTTCCCTAACTAGGGCTCTTTGAAGGGATGCACACTCCTTGATGAAGGTTATTTTGCAAGTTTGAAGCATTTCTTGGAAGTTTTACTAGAGTTGTTTGCTTGACACATGCACTTGCAGGTATCTATACTTTTGGTTTGATGTCTCTTAGTCAATTTGTATGAAAGTTATGCTTGTTAGGGTTGAATGGAAGCCATTGTTGCTTCATTTTTTCTTGATTAGCATTTCATTTTTATCTTTGATCACCCTTGCATTCAAGCTTGAGCTTTAGGTCTTCAATTTTTTCTAGGCTAGGTATCCTCAACGAATCCTAGAGATTGTTGAGGTTAGACCTAGTTTCCAAGCTTTCCAAGTACCATCTCAAGGAGGGTAGCTCCTCTCATTGATGCCCTAAGGTTTGGTAGATAGTTTTCTTTGAAACCCTAGGTTGTTCATCTACTTCTTTAAACCTAATTTTCTGAGTTTGTATTTTTTTAAATATTATTGTTAGGTTAAACTTGCATTTTCATGTGTAATATTTCATTTTCATGGTAGAATTAGGGTTAGAAATAGGTCTGCAATTTTATGATAAAAACCCTAAAAATTTAAAAATTATTTTTTTGTTTTTTTTGGCCTCCCTAAAATTTCGGCCCTTCCTCCTATAATTTTGGCCTTCCCTATTTGTCCCTAAAAGCCCTAGGGTGAAATTTTAGGAGCCCTAAAATTCCCAAAATTATCAAAAACTCCCTAAAAAACCCTAATTTCTAAGTTTTGTCTATTTGCACATATTATGTTAGATTAAGTTAATTTCTTTGATATCTGAGTTAGTTTTGTTTAATTTTAAATGTTAAAAAACCCTAAATTCTAAGTGACAAAACCTAAAGCTAAAGCCCTAATTTTTTGTTTCCTATCCCTAAACTCTACTAAACCCTAGCTGCAGAAACCTAACATCCCTACAACCTATCCCCTATCCTTCTTTGTTTCCTTCCCTTCCTTTCCACTCCTTGCCACACCACCCTTGTACACACCCTAGCTTCCCTATTTGAACCCTCATCAGAGCAAGCACAAGTCTGCAAATTAAATTTCCAGACCAAGTGCCTTCACCTTGTGTGTCTCACATCCCCTCTTCCCTGCAAAACACAAAACAGAAACAAGTTAATTTTTTTTTAACCTTAATCTTGTTAGAGTTAGTTTACTTGCCTTCCATTTACATTCTATGTTTCTTTTTAAAGGTCCTTTACTGTATAAATTTAACTCAGAAATTCTACCTACAGATATGGAAATTACTCTAGATTTTGTTGCATGTGGTGATTATAATTGTTTTAAGTATTTTGGTTAGCCTCTAGGGCCTCTTCTGTGCACTTTTGGAGACATTTTATTGTGAAACGTGCCTCAGAAAACTGAACTTACAGATCTGCAAATAACTAACTGGTATTAAATTTGATGTATCTAATGACTTGTATTCGGTTGAGTATTAATAGTATATGATTGCTGGTATGTTTTGAGTTGTGTCAAGCGCTTTATTTGATGATCCACACTTCATATGGTATACTTGATTGATAGCCTATAAACTTGAACCCCGATATACATACATTGACAAGCTTCAGCATATTTATCTTGGGTTTATATCTCTACATACACAGCAATGATTACTCATGATACATGTCAACTTGAATAAATGACTTGCCATTTTATGATGATCTTGGATTAATTTATCATTGGCGTTTCTTTGATAACATACATTGCATATTTGGTTAATGGTTGAATTATGTATCGGTAATATAGTCTTTTGATCCAATATTGTTGAGAATATTTAAAGGACGTTTACATGTTGATCTAAAGAGGATTGTATTCTACATTACACATAGAAGATATTTGGCACATATTACTCTTTGGTTAATCTCCCTAATCTTTTGTTGTCATATAGATGTAGAGGTTACATTCATGTTAATGGCAAGGTTATTTATTGACTCTTGAGGAATGTTAATCCTTGCATGTTTTAATTATCAATCTCTGCTGCTATAAATGTGTTGAATACTAATCTGAAGACTACACTTTCGTTGATACTTATGCACATATATTGCATTGGTTGGTGGTTTAATCTCTTTAAGAGTTATAATTTGTTTGGGATTCTCATGTTATATGCTTATATCTGATTAGTGAATGAAATTGACAATTATCATTTAATGCATGTTTGGTTAATGGTTGAGGTTTTATTGTCAATATAGTCTTTTGATCCCATATTAATTATCATAGTGCATGTGAACACTTTCTTACCTTTCATTGAATGAACTAAGCATTGTTGGTTAAAGCAAAATCCATTTGACTCCATTAGGCACTGGTCTAACTACAAGATTGCATAGAGAATACATTTTGTGATTGTCTTAGTGTTCTACAGGATTCCATAAGGATACTTATCCTTTGAGGTTTTGACTTCTGAAGAAGTTAGGATGGTGACCGAGGTGACATTGGGTCACTATTCTTAGTTTTGCTTGCTGGGAATTATCCCCGCTAATTTTCCTAGTAACAATTTTGGCGTCTTTTCCAAGGACGTTTTGTAAATTGAAGTGGTTTATTCGGAGTCATTGACATCCTTGGAAAAAGGAAATTTGGTAAGAATATTGAGGTAAGTCTTTGATTGGTATTTTGAAAATATTTTTAAGGACTAATATTGCAGATCTTACCTGGCGACTCCACTCATTTAAAAGAAACTCCACTTGTTGATTCAGAACTCAATCCGATCATCTCAGGTGCTCCTTTGTTTTTTAGTACTTTGGTGAGGTTTGTTAAGCTAACTTGGCAGGTCTCTCCTTGCGACTCCAACTGGAGAAAAATAACAAGAGTACTCTACAAAGACAAGGAAACCGGATGGCATGGCTTCTTATTGCAAAGAGGATGTTCTATTTGAATTTAAGGATCCTGATTATCCTACAGATGCAGAAAACGAGATAGATTTTTCTCCTCTTGATTTGTCAAAATTTCCTGGGCATTCTGATGAGCTACCAGATATTTTTTGGCACCCATTCAATTGCAGTCGTGGTAAGGCCTGGGAGCATGTTCAATGGTTCAAGATGATGGATGAATAAAATCACATCAAAAAGGAAGAAATCCTTTACATGAGAACATGTATTCATCACCTAGGATTAAATCCTCTTGCTTGGTTCGTGGGCTTAGAAAAAGCGACAACATCATCATTTGCAGAATTGATAGAAGCCTTATGTAGCTACTGGGATCCTGAGCACTGCGACAGATGGATGCCTTATGGTGAACATGCAAAGAACATGTTCGGTAAAGAAATCCATGAAGACCAGCGCTCAGAAGTTTTACTTGAAGAAACTATTGTCTAGGACCAAGAAAATGAAGTAATTACAGAAGATGAAGAACAAGAGGCCTCAGTTGAAGAAACTGAAGAATGTACAGAAATGGTAAGTGCTCCATATCCTCAAGTTACGGTTTCTTATGATATGTTGGCTCTCTTGGAAGAAAGTTACAGGTATGTGGAAAACGATGATTATTGGAATTTCATTGGCCCACCGATGTAGGATTCTTCAAGCCCTTGTATCATTATAATAGATCGTCCCCCGAGCATATATATGGATAAAGAAGCTTGCTCTACCTCCGATAAAGAATGGATCAATCCTTTTTCTTTTCTAAAGGATGCAGTGGTGCAAGATGTGGTGGCTGTTAACGATGCTCATGTGCAAAATTTCCCCAGTATATCTCAGTTCATGGTATGCCCCAATCAACTACATTCTACAAGAATTGTTCATCCATTTTTTTCCAATATCGGTAAGTGGTCAACGATGTTTTCCAATAAATTCAATACATGTATGTGGACAGGTATGATTTTATTTTCACATTGTCATGATTTATATCGGTTATCTTTTCGTTTAAAATGTGAAGGCTTGAATTGTGTAGTTGACAATTTCAAAATGATAAAGATCATTAGGGGTACTAACACAATAATTATAAAGAAAAACAATATGCATGCATTTCCAAAGGATTGTCCAAATAGGTTGCAGTTGATATGTGAAGGTTCGCAAGGTCCATCTCCATAAAGGCTTTCTCAAATGGAAAATCAAGCAATTTGCAAGCAAACGTTTTCCTCAATGCCAATATATCTGCAAGATGGTCCATACATTAGTCTGGTGGAAGCTTGGATAAATGGGGATTGTAAAAGATATTTTTTACCATGGCAGCAGTATTTCAGCTCCCAGTTCCTCGTAGCCATCCAATCCTCATCTACTATCATGGAAGAGATCTTGGTACGTATTTGCTTCGTGATCGACAAGGTTTTATCATGGATTTTATCTAAAGACAAAGGTAAAGCAACAGGTATGAATTGATTACTCAAATGGTTACATTGGTGGTATGATTTTACCTAGTCCTTTTTGCTTCTTATGTTAGCATAGGTAGGTAGATTAGGCATATTCTTTTATCTATGCATTGCATTTGACATTATTCATGTTGACATAGGTTAGTCGTTTGTTTATGCATTTATTTAGTCTTATTTGATGAGCAAGGTATGACATAAGTGTCTGCCTCTGGGTATTTTGATTTCCTTGGCTATTTGATATGTGTGTAGGTCTACAGGTACCCAGATGATTCTTGGATTCTCGAGCACCCTCAGGAGGAGTACTCATCCCGCAGTTGGAGCCAGTGTTACGATGGTACCAGCACCACCATACCTATAGAGGTGCCCCAGGGAGAGAGTGTCTTTTTTCTAACCAGGAGGGGTGTTTAGCCAGCTTATTCTGAGGTAGGGGCATGGACAGATGCTTTGGTTTCTCCTTTGGAAGTGATATGGCTTAATTTCATCGTTGAATACCTCACGAAATGGTTTGAAACCCTGAGGGTGGTGTCCGGGGCTTCCAGGGGTGGATCACTGGGTCACATGACCCCAACCCTGTTTTATCAATCCAGCGGCATTTTATTTAGCACTGAGGGATTTGCATATCTTTCATAGCACCTTTAGCACCCTCATGGCCCTCCATTCCAACAGCGCCCTCTCTCTGGGGCCTCCTTTAGAGGATGATGTCATCCTCCTTAGCAGACTGCTTGCTTGCTAAAAAGGGGGGGACGTTGAGGGATTTTCATCACTGATGGGGTTAGTTGGGGCATGATGACCCCCCCCCCCATGCAGTCTGGCCTTTAGTTTCATCAAAATTGGCCTTGTTCAACCATTTTTCTCAAGTAGGGATCAAATATGGGGAAAACATCCCAATTTACCCACTACTTTGATTATTTTATATTATTTTTATTCTAATTTTAAGTTGACATTTTTAATATTAAATTGACCTTATTTTATGTAAAAGTGAGTGTGAGATCATATAAATGCAATCTCCTCACTTCATTTTTAATCATCAACTTTTGGGATAAGATCATTATATTTGTTATTTTCCTTAACTAGGGCTCTTTGAAGGAGTGCACACTCCTTGATGAAGGTTATTTTGCAAATTTGAAGCATTTCTTGGAAGTTTTACTATTGTTCATGCCATTGCTAAGGTGAGGCTAGATTTGTTTGCTTGACACATGCACTTGGAGGTATCTATACTTTTGGTTTGATGTCTCTTAGTCAATTTGTATTAAAGTGATGCTTGTTAGGGTTGAATGGAAGCTATTGTTGCTTCATTTTGTCTTGATTAGCATTTCATTTTTATCTTTGATCAACCTTGCATTCAAGCTTGAGTTTTAGGTCTTCAAGTTTTGTTAGGCTAGGTCTCCTCAACGAATCCTAGAGATTGTTGAGGTTAGCCCTAGTTTCCAAGCTTTCCAAGTACCATCTCAAGGAGGGTAGCTCATCTCATTGATGCCCTAGGGTTTGGTAGATAGTTTTCTTTTGAAACCCTAGGTTGTTCATCTACTTCTTTAAACCTAATTTTATCAGTTTGTATTTTTGTAAATATTATTGTTAGGTCAAACTTGCATTTTCATGTGTAATATTGCATGTTCATGGTAGAATTAGGGTTAGAATTAGGTCTGCAATTTTATGATAAAAACCCTAAAAATTTAAAAATTATTTTTTTTGTTTCTTTTTGCCTCCCTAAAATTTCGGCCCTTCCTCCTATAATTTCGTCATGCCCTATCTGTCCCTAAAAACCCTAGGGAGAAATTTTAGGAGCCCTAAAAATCCCAAAATTATCAAAAACTCCCTAAAAAACCCTAATTTCTTATTTTTTTCTATTTGCACATATTATGTTAGATTAAGTTAATTTCTTTGATATCTGAGTTAGTTTTTTTTAATTTTAAATGTTAAAAACCCTAAATTCTAAGTGACAAAACCTAAAGCTAAATGCCTAATTTTTTTGTTTCCTAGCCCTAAACTCTACTAAACCCTAGCTGCAGAAACCTAACATCCCTACGACCTATCCCCTATCCTTCTTCGTTTCCTTCTCTTCCTTCCAACTCCTTGCCACATCACCCTTGTACACCCCCTAGCTGCCCTATCTGAACCCTCATCTTAGCAAGCACAGGTCTGCAAATTTGTAGACCAAGTGCCTTCACCTTGTGTGTCTCACATCCCCTCTTCCCTGCAAAACACAAAACAGAAACAAGTTAATTTTGTTTACCTTAATCTTGTTAGAGTTAGTTTACTTGCCTTCTATTTACTTTCTATGTTTCTTTTTAAAGGTCATTTACTGTATAAATTTTAACTCAAAAATTCTACCTACAGATCTGGAAATTACTCTAGATTTTGTTGCATGTGGTGATTATAATTGTTTGAAGTATTTTGGTTAGCCTCTAGGGCCTCTTCGGTGCACTTCTGGAGACATTTTACTGTGAAACGTGCCTTAGAAAACTGAACTTACAGATATGAAAATAACTAACTGGTGTTAAGTTTGATGTATCTAATGACTTGTATTCGGTTGAGTAAAATAGTCTATGATTGTTGGTATCTTTTGAGTTGTATCGAGCGCTTTATTTGATGATACACACTTCATATGGTATACTTGATTGATAGCCTATAAACTTGAACCCTGATATACATACATTGACAAGCTTCATCATATTTATCTTTGGTTTATATCTCTACATACACAGCAATGATTACTCATGATACATGTCAACTTGAATAAATGACTTGCCATTTTATGATGATCTTGGATTAATTTATCATTGGCATTTCTTTGATAACATACATTTCATATTTGGTTAATGGTTGAATTATGTATCAGCAATATAGTCTTTTGATCCAATATTGTTGAGAATCTTTAAAGGACTTTTACATGCTAATCTAAAGAGGATTGTATTCTACATTACACATA
The DNA here is from genome assembly GCA_027924585.1 of Larix kaempferi. Taxonomy (NCBI): domain Eukaryota; kingdom Viridiplantae; phylum Streptophyta; class Pinopsida; order Pinales; family Pinaceae; genus Larix; species Larix kaempferi. The sequence goes on along the minus strand of BSBM01000655.1, from coordinate 1,143,432 downwards.
GAAGATATTTGGCACATATTACTCTTTGGTTAATCTCCCTAATATTCTGTTGTCATATAGATGTAGAGGTTACATTCATGTTAATGGCAAGGTTATTTATTGACTCTTGAGGAATGTTAATCCTAGCATCTTTTAATTATCAATCTCTGCTGCTATAAATGTGTTGAATACTAATCTGAAGACTACACTTTCGTTGATAGTTATGCACATACATTTCATTGGTTGGTGGTTTAATCTCTTTAAGAGTTATAATTGGTTTGGGATTCTCATGTTATATGCTTATATCTGATCAGTAAATGAAATTAACAATTATCATTTAATGCATGTTTGGTTAATGGTTGAGGTTTTATATCTAATTAGTGAATGAAATTGACAATTATCATTTAATGCATGTTTGGTTAATGGTTGAGGTTTTATTGGCAATATAGTCTTTTGATCCAATATTGATTATCATAGTGCATGTGAACACTTTCTTACCTTTCATTGAATGAACTAAGCATTATTGGTTAAAGCACAATCCATTTGACTCCATTAGACACTGGTCTAACTACAATATTGCATAGAGAATACATTTTGTGGTTGTCTTAGTGCTCTACAAGATTCCATAAGGATACTTCTCCTTGGAGGTTTCGACTTCCGAATAGTTTAGGACGGTAACCGAGGTGACATTGGGTCACTATTCTTAGTTTTGCTTGTTGGGAATCAACCTTGCTAATTTGCTCGATAACACCCCCAACTAAATCTTTCTCTTCAAAAGCAGTCACATTGGTTTGATTTGTCAAGTCCTAAAGAAATTTTAAATGTTCTAATCCCTAGTCATGAATTAATACTCCATGAATTAGAAATAAATGGTGGAGAAAATGTTAATCATTATTTTGAGTGTTTGTAATCATTTGGCATCAGTTCTAGTGCAATATACCCCTCCTCAACAAAATGTGTCACTAAAATGAAGAATTACACACTTGTTGAGATGGCTAGATGTCCATAGTAAAGGGCATGCTTTCAAAGTTCAAGTTGAAGTGGTTTCTTATGCATATTATATGCTTAATCACATTCATATAAGGGGTGTAGAGATCATAGTCCCAAAGTAACCTAAAGTGACAAAGAACCAATTATTTCTCATTTCAAGGTTTTTGGTTGTGACACTTGAACTCACTTTCTAGATGAGAAGAAAAAAAGTTGTATCCCAAGAGTGATATATGTATTTTGATGGCTACAAAAAGGAACCATTGGTTTTTCACTTCCATGATTCAACTATCAATGATTTGGGTATTCAAAGAATGTCGTGTTCCAAGAGATATCTCTCTTATTCAAGTTTACCTTCCTTATGGCTTCTAATTCTTCTAATATTACCAAGCTAAGAGAATCTATTTTTTTAGGTCAAAGTTCATCAAGATGTAAAGCGAGAGATGTTTGGTGTAACCAGTTACTTTGTTGTAATTTGCTTGTAAGTATGAACAAATTGTTTTATAGGCCTAATTCTAGTTGGAATATTTCATACATAAAACATGAATGCCATTCTTCACAAGATCCATTGTTCATGCCAAACCCTGACCTCAGATGTGATGTACCTCATTACACTCATGGTACAAAATCTAAGATTCATTGTTGCATACATTGGGTTGGGACCAAATCACTCTGTAACTTAGGATGGAACAGAAGATGCTTAATAGTCTTCAAAACCGTAGTGACTTCATATTTATTTCCTGCGTATAAGAACAAAGTGTAGAAGCTGTCTTTGGTCATTGTCCATGTCCTGGTTTGATTGTACAACTTCTCATGCGAGTACCTAGCCTTTGGAATAGGACCCGAGTAAAATTTGTTTGAGATGAGAAGTCAATGAATCAAAGCTACTTTCTGTCATCCAAGATTGCACACATCGATGCCCATTGTGAATTTTCACTTGCTCATGCCCTGGATTCAAAACGTGTTGAACTTTTTATGTTTTTTGTCACCAAAATACACCTAAACTTCACCCATTATGTGTTTCCTCTTATCCTCGAACAATTCATGCCTACCTAAAACCTCTTCCCTTGTTAATTGTTGCGTCTATGACCTATTATTTCCATGCACCACCATTCCATTTTTTGCAATCTATAGTTGTGCATCTTGTTCCACATTCCATAAATTTCACTTTCTTGAGTTTCATGTTTCAATTTGTTCACCCTCTACTCACAACTCATGTCTTCTCACCATCACCCTAGTGCTACTCACAACTTCATCTAAACAAACAACAAATACATGTGCCTATAGATAAATTTTTCTTGCGGACAATCTAGGTCAGCTTGCACACACTCTACGATTTCCCTTTAGGGCTCTCTACAACTCTATACTATGCAAATTCATTTACCTATGTAATTAATCTTGTTTGGACCTCATGAAACACCATATGCATTTGTTGTTTTTCTAACCAAACCTATTGAACCAAGTATGTTGTGGTAAAATTTTGGTGTCACATATGTTATGTTAATTGACATCTCCCCAATACTAGGTTGTAGAGCACCTCATTACTCTCTATGCAATTATATGTGTAAATCATTTTTTTTATTTACAGTGTTAAATGCATGAACATGGTTATGTACACAAATTAGTAAATTCTAGTATCTTACTCTTTGAAAGTGGTTTTTAATATATTCCACCAACGTTATTTATTATTAGTCCATCCATACACTAAGGATTATACCTTTTAATTTACACTCAAATGTTATTGACCTTGTGATATTTTGTTTGATTTTTATCATGTTTTCTCAAAGTTTGACTTAAAAAATACTATATCTTTAATTTTAAAAACTTATTTTTGACTGGTTGAAAGTAATGAAGTGGTCATTTTCTTTTGGTTTGGCAAGTTTTTTTAGAGTAGAAAACTGAAACAATAAATAAAAATGTAAAAATCTCATAAAATATCATGTAGCATTTTGCAATAACCTGTCAAGTTATATCATCTCCTTGCGTGTAATGTTGATTATCCAAGATATATGATTTTTTCATGTCTAGTGGCATTGCTAGAAATAAAATTTACCTGAGAATTTGTCTTTTAGATTTCCATGCATATTAATGGTGTCTTTCTCTATATTTCTTGGTTTACCATTATTTATCATTTATTGGTAATACATGAATATTAGTTAGAACTTCCTTTCAGTGTGATCTCACTCAATCATTCCTTCATTATGTTTTAATGAAAACAAATAAACCTCCTTGTGTGTTTGAGTAGAATCATTTCTTCTTGTATTCTTGATATTCAATGTTTCACTAACGTTGTTATGGTTTTGCCACCATGGGAGTTTGTTGAGGGTTTTAAAGGCACAACAACCATTTCACCGCCTCCATGAGGTATCTTTTGAAGGTTTGAATTTAATCCATGTCCATGGGAAAACTTATAAAAGCTTGACATCATAAATTTACTTTTCCTCTCCCATAGAGAATACTCAACTACTGAACAGCGTCAAGGTAGTTTTTCCGATTTCTATTGAAAAGTGTGATGACCATGGAAACAAATCGATGGGTTAACATTTTCCATTTTTTTTTCTCAGTTCAAGTGGTGTTCTTTCCCTCTTACTCAAACCATGTACATTTGGGTTACAATTTTATGGCAATTTAAGGTCATTCACAAGCTTGTGGTGGCATTTTTGGGATGATGTTGGTGAAATGTTTTACAAGGAAAATGTGATGTCATAGTGATTTTTTATGGACAACATAGAAAAGAAATAAGCATACAAAATGGAAATTACTTACATTGGAAAGATTAAAAAATTGCATTTGAATTTTAGTTAGGCTTCGAAATAGTTATTTTTCAATCATCATGTGTTCCTCTTGAGCTTCATTTAACTATGCATTATTTGCTTTGCAACTATAAATTTGGTCCATTAATTTTCTCAATCTCCACTAGTTTGTCAAGCATTTCTCACTTGCTATGCAAATTTGACCCCAATTCATCACTCTATATGCAAATCTTCCACATAGGAATTTTCATGGAAGTTGTGGGCACCCTAGGAATCACCAATGCTAATGACTTCATGTTAAAATCAAATTCGAAGGCCTTGTTCTACATTGATTATGAAAAACCTGGAAATCTTAATCAAACACTATGAATGTTTGGTCTTTTGAAACGACTTTCCAATTATTACAATATTTATATAAACAATCACCTAAGCTAGCCGATGTGCATCTTGGAAGTTGACAACTTAGCAAGTTTAACACTTTCCATTGTGCAAAAACTGGTTTTGAGGCCAACGTCTACAACTTGAAGTGGAAAATGGCTAGGGAATATAGAATAACTTTGAATTAGACACTATTGGCATGCAATACATTGATCGCTTTATGGTTTGATGACGCTCTTATATATTTTTGTAATCTCCATGAAATTTGACAATCTTTCACTTTTGGCACACTGCGCCTAGGCACCGGAAGGCACCTCTCTCTCTCCCAAATGGTAAAGATCTAGAAAATTTTCTAAACTTGGAAGTCGTCTGAAATCTTATGGAGGATGTCTTGAAAAGGAATTTTTTCTTAATTCATTATCTTAGGTTATTTTTTCCCAAAACAATTTTTTTCTTTCGCCAAAGAAAGGTGGTTTTCTCGCTCTCGAGTTAATTCCTTGAAATTGACAATGAAACGCACCAAACATTTTTGGGTTGAGGTCCCTTCACTACCAACTCTTTCAAATGACCTGTCAACTCAAATGGAGTTACTAATAAATTTCAATGCCCAACTCTATAAATATGAAACGTGCCTTCATATTTAAATCAAAGTTGATTTGACGAAAACATTGTGAAGAATTTTAGTAGGGGAATATCTCCATGGTGTTCCCTTAAAATTTGGGATCAATTCAAGTTTATCGGCAAGAGTTATTTCAAAAGAGGGAAAAAAATCCTCGAATGTTTTTGTAAACTTGCTAGTATTTTCCTTTTCTCTCCTACGCCTTCCCCCATTCTTCTTTCTTCTCTTAATTTATTTTCTCTTATTGGAAATTGTGTCATCAAGTTTTCAAGATGGAGCCTTTTCTTCCATTTTGCAAGTGAACTTTTATTGATATATCCCCATAAAGAAATTTGAGTTCGCCTCTAAAATGTATATCCCCACTACAACACCCGAATTTTCTCAATTGAGGTTTTCCCTATCAGAGAATTCAGTTTTCCTTTAGTATGAAATATTTGAAGACCAAAAACCAAATTGCAAATCTTAGCCAAATTTTCTCAATTAGGATTATGCATATTGTGGAAATGGCTTATGTCTTTAAATGAAAGCTCTGGTGACCAAAATCCCAACTACAATACTTAGCCAAATTCCTTTAATTTGGGTTTTTCCTACTAAGCATTTGGTCTACAACAAAAATGAAAAACCCTATGGTCAAAAACTCTACTATAACATTTAAGCTATTTTTCTCAATTGTGGTTTTAGATATTAGGGAATTTGGGTCTACATTTAAAATGGAAAAAAAAAATTGCAACACCTAGTTAAATTTCCTCAAATAGGATTTTGATTTCATGGAATTTGAGTCTAATCTTAAAATGAAAAACCTGATGGCCAAAGCCTGATCTACAACACTTTTTTTGCACTTGATGGCTCCTTGATGCCATGTCAAACTAATGTCACTCTGACACCATCCTCCTAGATGTTTCCTATCGAGGAAATAAGAACTAGGTTTTTGAGTTTGGCCTCTCTTTGAGAAAGTCTAATAACCCTTTCACTAACTATTGGGAAAATGCTAATTGGGTTTTCAAAGTGGGAACCCATTTTGAGAAACATTGATAGTTGTTAGCTTAGTAGTGATAGCCATACTTTTGGGCTAATAGAGTCTATTATTTTCATTTGTATTCCAAACTCTAATATCTAAATGTTGACCATTCCTAACTTCGCTAGATATTTGCTTAATTCAAAAGGCAACTCCCGTGATCTCAACAAAGGGTAATTCGCGAGTAACTATAATATAGGAATCTTTGCCAAACAATTAAATGTTTCAATAGCAAGAACAACAAGATCTTTGCTCATTAACATGTTCATCACAAGAACTCTTTGTCCTTCCATCAATCAACAAACTCTTCTCTACGACATATATTTGGTCAATAGTCATTGTCTTCTTCTGTCAATTGATAGATTATTTCAACGAAAAGAGTTGTACTCCATAACAAGGTACTTTTGCATGTTTTTCACATCTTTGTACCCAATGGACAGAACTCTTGAAGTGCACTCTATTACCACGATTTCATGTGATCAACCGTGTTTCACCAAGAATGGGGCACTAATTCACTTGAAATTTGTCCAACACTTCAAGAGCTGAAATATCTAACAACACCACCAAGCCAACTATCAAGATTATGTAGTCCATCATAAAAATACTACGTGCAATTCCATGGATCATTGTAGAACAACTTCCAAAACTTGACGTAAAAGAATTTATTTTCATCACATGAAGATATCATAAAAGCATTAGAGAGATACTTATCTCAGCGGAACCCTAAACCATTGAAAACACTACTACAGGAGAATTCCCTACCCAATAATGGGAATTCTGATTGAGGAGAGGAAGAGCCATCTCCTCTCAGTGCATACCCCCAATGACTTTTGTTTTCTCATCGATGTGACCTATGACAACTAAAATGTGCTTGAAACATGTCAGATTTAGTCCCTAGCTTTACATAATTTGCTGAATCAAGAAATATAATCAGTATCCCCAAAAGTATTTAATGTGTCTCTACTCGATAACTAACATATCTTCTGTACTGGAGATACCTTATTGAGAGGTCCATCAAGAAAGAAGATGCACTATGACAACTAAAATGCACTTGAAACATGTCAAATTTAGTCCCTAGCTTTACATAATTTGCTGAATCCAGAAATATAATCAACATCCCCAAACTAAGTATTTAATGTTTGGCTCTATTTGATAACTAACATATCTTCTGTTCTGGAGATAACTTGCTGAGATGTCTATCAATAAAAGAGATGGCAATACAGAGACAGAAGATAGAGAAAAATTGCATACATCTATCTTAAACACTTTTGATGCACAATATCAGTGATGAATGCTTCCTTGGAAGTAAAACCATTGGAAACTTGAAACCTCAAACTTTGGATTACACTCTATCAAACATACTACATGATACAATTTGTCAAACTTTGAATTGCAGTCTGAAACATTACACAGAATAAGGTTTGTAGAACTGTAGTCTATCTATCAGATGCTGTGTTACAGCTACTTGAAAAATTTGCAGAAATCGTAATCATGAGATACATATAAGTACAGAAGCATTACAGAAAGGAAGTATACTCATAACCCGGGATGCTCAGAAGCAGTAAAAGAAGACAATGTACTTGCCCACAGACCATACAGAAGTGGAATTCATGTTGACAAATCCCTTGTTCTGTGACAATTGCTTGCATACAATGGAATGTCCTGTAATGAAAGTGTGCAATATTATGTAGACACAAGTTGATTATTCTTTTACAAATAAAACTAATAACAGGAAAAGAGATAAAGATTCTCGTGAGACCAGATAAAAGACCTATGGACAGTTTCTTTTAAGTGAAAGATACCAACTCGAAATAGAGGGAGAGGGAGACCAATTCAACAGTGCAAGATTACAACTGCATGTGCTTTTGTTGTGAAATCAGTATATCCTAGTTTTTAGAGCAATGACAGCTTTTAGAGTTCATTTGATTGGCAAATTTACTGCTAAATTATAACCAAAGTCAGATAACCTAACAAAATGATACAAGGCATTGTGAAAACCAAAAGCAAAACTTACCTGGATATTTGTTTCCCTTCTCCAAAATGATGAGTGCTATTTGTGAATTCTATCCCAAAAGGACAAAGGGGTCAGCATTGTAGCAATAGAATTGAACTTCAACAAAAAAAAACTTTTGAAGAAAGATATAACTCCCACCACTACATTGTGTTAACATCCCCACCTGGAAAAAGTGGGAAGCTTCAGAAATGGGTGCTCATATTAACCCCAAATACCCCTTGTCAACAATGTATTTCAGAGATCAATTACATAATGCCAGCTGAATACACACGGCAAATTGCAAAACCAGAAGAATGAGAATTGGGCCAAAAGTGAATAGCACATGATTTTCATCACAATTATGAAAAATTGATGAAGTCCAAATATATGATGATGAAATACAGATTCTTTCCGGCAAAATAAATCAATTAGTCTATGATGAAGTGCAACATTCAGTACTTCGATACAGCCTTGGGAAAATGTACAAAATAAATCCCCTAAAGCCAAGTACAGGAACAATCAAAATCTTTTGGTGCAATTTGCAAAATCCAAGAACTGAGAGGCCTTTTGGTCTCAACATTGCTCACAAATGTCAATTCATGCATACTACAAAGATTTAATACAACATTCTCATTCAATGCAATGACAGGTACTGTTTCAAGGGTATTCTCTTGTACTTCAATGGATCCTAGCAAGTCACTAGAATACACCAAAAAGAGAGCCTTGTTGTCCATATCTATGATGTCAGCGGGATCACGATCGAATGCTTCTTCATGCTCTCTGACTGCTGCCATATAATTCTTTACAACCAAATACTGAAATCCTCTGTTACAGTTTACCATGTTTTTAGGCACTTCCCAGCTTGAAGTAGATACTTGACCTTGATCTACCATGGCCTAAACTTGAGAAAATGTATTTTTTGCGCCATTCAAAACGCCAAGCTCCATTTGAACCTGATCAAGTTTTGACAACAAAAATGGATCTGATGGTTGTTTTCTGCAGCAGCTTCTCTATCCATTTCATAGCTGTATTATACTCCTTTTGGCTCAGATGGTGGCACAAAATTGAGCTTATGGCAATTGCCTCTCTCCTTTGCCACCATCCAAGACTTGTTGCAAGAGCTGAAAATTAGCATTCAGTTTTCAATGCTAAGGCCAGTTTCTAATCAAATTCATCAGAAACTTCATCTAAACTATTCGACACAATATCACCATCTTTACCCCCTACCATAGGCAAACCTTCTCTCGACATTTTCTGATCCAGGGTCTCACATTCCCAAAACTTGTACACATTTCAAACCATACTTGTTTCCCATTTCAGGTAACTTACATTTGACTTCTGGAAGTTTGCTTCGTCTACAGGTTTCATAGTATATTCAAGGGGGCTGGTTCCAAACATGGGCCTTCTCAATATTTGCATCTTCAATTAACATAAGTATCATCAACAAAAAGTTGGTGTACCAATTCTAAGCTTTTGCAGACTTTCGCTCCCTGCCAATACTCCAATGTGAGTTAGACAATTAAGAAAGTCGAATAAAGCATCAGGTGCCAAAGAGAAGGTGTATGAGGATAGAAAACATCCCTATCTTAATCATTTTGTGGTTTGAAAGAGTGTTGTAGGAATGTGATTATTAAAAAATTAAAATAGATACAAATGATGATTCCAGCACTGCATAATTAGGGGCATACTTAATATTCAAATGGGATTTATTAGGCTAAGTAGGAATAGTGCATGGATGACAAATGTCATCCATGCAGATAAAACTTATTGTAATAATAAGGAAGATGGGCTTTTAAGGGGAGAGGGAGGACTACATGGGGGGTTCTTCTCCCACCTCTGGGCTTGGTTTTTTTTAGAAAGTCGGATTGTTGCATGAGTCTGAGCATGGCGGTTTTCACAGTGGATATTCATGGTAATATGCTTATGGATTTCATTGTGTTAGAGTTTAGAACTCCCAACGTTTCGGGTGGACACTCCACCCATCATCAGGGGAACAAGAAGAAGCTCCTATATGGTTGAAAAGAGTGGAGATTGGGTGATTAAATAGGATAAGGGGGAAACCGTTAGGACAAAGAGTGGACCATTGGAAAAAATTATTAATTAAATATAGAGGTTGATAAAGAAACCCTAATTCAAATAATTATTATAATAATGACAAGAAAAGAGGATTAAATATATAAAGAGTGAAGAAGAAATATTATTAAATAATAAAGTAAATAAAGAAACCCAACTCTAATAATTAAAATGAGGATTAAATAACTAAAGCAAATAAATATAATAATAAAGAATCTAGAAAAGAGGATTAAGAGCAGATGAAATGATATTATAAATAAAGGAGGACCTAAGATATGGAGAAGAGACAATATACTATGAGTTAGAATGAACGGATTAAATAATATAATAGTTAAAATGAGGATTTCTCCAACGGTCCTAACGGTTTCCTCCTTATCCTATTTAATCACCCAGTCTCTACTCTTGTCAACCATATTAGCAGCTTCTTCTTGTTCCCCTCCATGAGTCTACTGTGGGTGAGTCTACTGTGTATTACCTGCCGGTGGTTAGGAGGAGTTGAGGGAGGTAGTGTTCAAATCTAGTTGATTCTAATTAAGGTAAGAAAGTTGGGTTTGGCATAGTTTTACTGATTGAGGGCTTGGGGGCTTTTAGTCTTGACTCAGGGGTAGGTTGGGTGGAGAGTCGTCCCCCACACTTTGTTGCTCATTGTTGATGTATTTGTAACTTCGAAATGTATTTCACATATGTATATTGTATTCCTATAGAGATGTTATTATTCCTCTATACGGAAGTGTCGTCATTTATATTTTAAGTGTCGTAACTTATACTTGATGGGTTATTAGACCACCTTGATGGGGTCGGCCCTGTATAAGTCATGTGGGTTAAAGGGTTATTAGACCACCCTATTGGGGGTCGGCCCTGTCAGCATTATGTTAAGTGGTTAAGTTGAGGCCGACCTAGTAAGGTTATTAGGCAAGTCAAGTCAAGTATAAATAGAGTGCGGGAGGCACTCTATTTGATCATTCACTTTCTCACTTATACACTCATTGGAGAGTGGCGCACTAGTGGAGGAGGAGAAACTGCTGCTAGGAGACTATCTCTTATGCTTGGGTTTTGTATCATTGCTCTATCTATCACTGAAGAAGTTATTGGGGTTTTTCACCTTTATGGTTTTCCCCAAGGAAACTCTGTGTGTCTATTGTCTCTTGTGTTTGCTTCTTATGATTGATATGCTGTACATGTTATTCTCTCAGTAAAGATCCTAGAGTATATTGAATTGATGCTCAAAAATTAACACTCATCATTGTTGTTGTTGCTGTTGGGATGGGCCTGTTGTACACTCCTATAAGTCAAGTTTTTCTCACTTCATTCCCAGGTGTGTTTCCTTGAATTTCTTCTATTTAAGGTACTTTCAGTAATTTAAGACTTAAGTTATCTATAAATACTAAATAGATGTGTTTTGTGTTGTATTGCGGAATCTAGCAATGATATTAGTGATGAATTTGTTATTTGTGCCTTGCTTTAAGTACTTTTATCATTTAGACGTTACATCTGGTATCAAAGCTGCTATTACAAGTTCTAGCACTGAGGACCTGGGGTTCATAGGAAAACTGTATATTTAGCCTTCGGAGGAACAATAATTTCTTTACTTTTGGGTTTTGCTTTACCGTAAAAGGGGCAGAATTTTTTATTTTTTGAAGATCACTGTGTAGTTTTCTCTCCTGCTGCTGTTTGGTTCTGGTTTTATTTATAAAAATTCAGAATTTTGAAGCTTTTCCCACCTCAAATCCTGCTACTTAGCCCCAACTTTAAATTCTTGACAGATTTGATTTGAATTGATGAAATTTACGGATCTCATGGGGCTTTAATATTGAAGTCGTTTTGCAGTCCTAAAGATATCTCATTTGCAGGGGCGAATTTTTTGTTTTCTTCAATGCTTAGGGTTTATAGTGTTCTGGAAAAAATATTTTGATCGGCAAACTTTTGGAAGGGTGTTGGGCTAAATATCAAAGCATTTTTGTATGTCTGAAAAGTTCGCTTTGCAGGGGCAAACATTATGTTTTTGCCCATGCTCGACATTTGCTATGTTGAAATCATAGCGTTAGTGTTTCAAAGCATTGAGCAGGAGTATTATTGAAAATACAGGGATCTGAAACATTTTTTGTGAGGTCTTGTGTTTGGCCTTTACATTGGTCAGATAGGGTATATCTTTTAGATTTGTAGGAAAAAAAACTATAAATCTCTGTTTTAAACCTTAGGGTTTGTACTTGGCCATCTGTTCCCTAAAATGCTAAAAAAGCAAGCGAGAAATGCCTGGCAAGACGTCGAAAACATCACAAAAGCCAAGTTTACAGTCAAGGAAGTGAAATTTAGAGGTGTTCAGAAGCATCCCAGGGGAAGATTTGCTTTGGATATGGGCGAGACAGGAAATCCTTTATTGACTTCATTGGCTTATCGTGATTTCTTTCATTTTAATCACCTCAAGGGACGCAAGTAAATAAACAAAGGGGCCGAACGAAAGCCCTATCTCAAAAACTATTTTCATTAATCCAAGTGGCAAGTCAATCCAAGTGCAAGCCCATAATAGAGGTCAACCCTATTGCATAACACTACACCAGTGGTGTCCTCCGATTTAATTGTCAAAATAATTTCTGACATACATTTTCACAAGCCATGATGTCATGGACTTTGTATGCCCAAGCATCTCCATGAACAAGTTCTCGACCTCATCCAAGCATCCAGTGTGACCAAGAAGGTTCACCCTATAGGCATTCTCCATGCTCATATATTTGTGTACAGATCGTACTCATCACAATCAGAATCGACAATAAATCGATGAGGCAAAAGAGTCAAAGTTTTGAATCGGATCGGGAAAGAATCGGGAAAAAACCAGCAAATACAAAAAAAAATATATACACATTTTGAATTACAAAAGAAATTTTCATTGATATTCAAAATAGAAAACAGAAATAGTCATTGTTGCTTCACTCCAGCAAGTAGAAAACACATTCAACGAGCAAGAGAATGAAAAAGTCCAAAATTGGGCATTTAAAGTTTTCCTGGTCATGGATTCCATAAAATCACTAGTTAAACTCGCCTAGACTGGTTAAATCACAAGTTTGACTCACGTTGACCGAGTCAAACTCGATCAAATTGAGTTTAACTCGGGACAGTTCGAATCGGATTGTTTAGTAACCGATTCAGATTTAAATCGGGGAATCGCAATTTAAATCGCGATTCCTGTGACTGGCATAGATACATAAGTTTGCATCCTAGCTTGTGGCATGAGAAGTAGATCCACCTACAGTGGGCCAAAGTGGTGGTATCGGTGATTGACCTGCTACATCGCCCAACATCTCCCAAGGTTCAAAGTGGAAAGCTCCGACTCAAAGTCAAGGCAAAACCCTCAAGGAGCCAAGCCATATAGTTTCAATACACATTAAGATTTCCAGAATGCACCTGACCATATTCCAACTCAACCATACCTTCAATTGATCCTCATTTATTGAAATTTGCCCACTGAAACCTCAAGGCAAAATCTGTTAAAGATTCAAGGGTTTTCATACTTAGGGATGAGAACTAGGAAGGTGGAGTTGAAGTTGCCAACCACCTTTTTCTTAATCCTTAAGCTGTTGAGAAAACACGGAGTCTTTTTGGATCATTGGCCAAAACATTATGTAGAAGTTTGTTGTGTATCCCTCAGTACCTAGTGCCTTGTGCTTTTGAGAGCTTCCAATGCCTCCTCAGGGGCGATTGGATTCATTGACCTTTTCCTCTTCAATTATTGGCCAAAAAATTATGTAGAAGTTTGTTGTGTATCCCTTAGTACCTAGTGCCTTATGCTTTTGAGGACTTCACATGCCTCCTCAGGGGCGATTGGATTCATTGACCTTTTCCTCTTCAATTATTAGCTTGGGAATGTTGGACATACAAGCAAATGTTGCTTCGGGATCTTTTGGAGGACTCTCAAAATAAAGCCTTTCATAGTGTTGGGAGGCTGTTTGCATGATTTCTTCTATAGCTTCTAGCTTGGACCCATCTCAAGGGTGAATTGCTTCAATGGCCTTTTTATTTTTCCTTGAGTTAGCCTACCAATGGGAGTATTTTGTATTTTTCTCTCACATGTTTGGCCACAGGCTTCTGGACTTTAATCTCTAGTTTTCTCCGTTATTTCTTTGTGCTTTTATAAGTTGTTGATTAAGATCGCTTCCTTGCACTGCAAGTTGAAGGGTATAGTGTTCGTTCTCTATTTCTTCTTGAAGGATTTGCAATTGCTAGAATGTAACACCTGATTGCTCCTAAAGTTTCCTCAGCATTCCTGTAGCAGCTTAGCACAGGAATGTGCGGCTCTGCAGCAGCAATACTGTACAGGTTGAGGGTGCACTAGTTAAGCTTCCTAAGGCGTGTTGCTTGCCCTTTTGTGGAGTGGAAGAGTGTGCACGCATGCAGGAACCAGATCTGGAATTTTCCCTATACTCTCCTCAATTTTAAAAATAGAGTTATTTCTTTGCTTATTTTTAGTGTGATTGCTATTTTTTGTGTTAATAAGTAAAAAAATAACAGTTCAAGGAGGCATTGTGCATGTGTTTGCCATTATTAGACTAGACAAGTTTTCCAAGGAGAATAGTGCATGCTCTTGGGTGCTCTAAGCCACGCATTTCTTCTCATGAAAGCTGAGTGCATCCTCTTAGGCAGTGACTGTTTAATTCAGTCCACTTTGATTGTAACTTGTTTCCCTCTGCTTCAATTATAAAAGCAAGGCTTGGGAGTAGATGTCACAATTTACCTTTTGTGCTTGAAATAAGCAGTTTCCTGAGTTTCCTGTAGCAGATTTCTGTTCCATAATTAATGAAAAAACAGTAGCAGGTTTGATAGTCGATTTAGCTTTAGCTGTTCATATTTTTTTCAATGTGGTGTTTCAGTTTCTATAGGTCAGAGTGGCAGTGTTGAGAGTAGTTTAAAGCTCTTTGTTTATAGCTGTTAGGGTTTTAATTTTAGTGTAGTAAACAATAAACAGTCACCATGAGGAAAAGTTTTTAACAAAAGCTTCAGCGACCAAAGCCCTGTCTCCTGCCACCACTCCTTTCCAAGTGAAATCATTCTCAGGCTATATTGGTTACTGTAGAAAGTTCATAAGAGACTATGCAAAAATCTCTATGTCCATAGAAAAGCTATTAAAGAAAGATGTCGTAATGAAATAATTTTGGGGATTTGAGGGACAAACAAATGTATGTTCCATTATTAGAAGTTTTTGGTTGCCTCAAACCTTTACATATTTATGAATTCCACGCTACCTTGGCACAACCAAGAGATGGGAACTTAGACTGCCATATTGCTTTTGTAATTAGAAACTGGACAATAGTTGAGATGAGTTCCACTACTACAGAAAAAGAATCTTTAGTTATGGTTTATGCACTTTTGAAGTTTTGATGCTACTTATTAAACATTTTCCATTTTTAGTTATTAATTCAGCCTAAAATATATTTCCAACAAATATATAAATGACTAGAATGTAATGGTTGTCTTTTTCAAGTACTTTATAAAGTAAGTCTCAACATAGTTTGAATTCAAGCCCCTTTTTCTTCATAAGGCGCCCTTTGTTTTTAGGAGTTTTGAGCTAGCAATTTGGTGGTAAAGTGTTAAACCAGAGGCATGTGCCAGCAATAAAAACTTAGTTCCATGGAATTGTCCATCAAATCAGAGTTCTTACTTGATTTTCTGATAATTCCAGTCTCTACATAATCTACTGATGAGGTCATGCTATCATCTGGAACCCTAGTTTTGTCTCTTTCAGTTGATTGTTTTCATTTCCACTTTGCAATATTTCCATTGATGTCTGACAATACAGAACTCTGAGATAAGATATGATCAAACGGAGAACCCATTCAACTTCAATGACAACTGCATTCTCTAGATCATCAGACAACTGTTAACCCCCAGATTTGCCCATATGCAAATTTGGAGGGCTAAAAGTCAGCTTATTTTATCTAGCTGGTATTCAGACTTGTTCCAGAGAGACAGTTTTCATAGGTCAGATTAGTTTCCATAAGGTTCAGAGACAGGTTGATCCAGTGATACGATCCAGGTTCAGAGTCAAAGACATTTCACAGGGTTTTCATCAGTATTGGAGGAAATGTCTATTTTTAGCAGTTTTCTTATTTTTTATGAGACAAAGTTCGGAGGTCCGCATAACAGAGATGATCATACTTTTGGCATCCATGCAAGCTCACAATTCCAATAAGCTTTTTTCAGATGACATGCAAGATACTTCTATTTTTAGCAGTTAGGGTTTGAGTCGCATGGTGTTGCATGGCACATGCATAGACATGCATGTTTTTGCATGGCACATGCATGGACATGTAAACTATCTTGCATTTTTTAGCTGTGAACCATGCATGTGTGACATGTGGCATCAATGCATGTGCGATATGTGGCAATCTTACGTTGTGACAAGTGGCGGAATTAGAGAGTATGCAGGAGACTGGGGTGAACCAAACTTGAATAGGAAGCATGCATGAAGCTTGCTCTACTTAACTCAGAGCTCTTCCCCTTAACTCAGCCATGCAACAGAGTGAAGTACACGAGGTCAAGGGTGAAGCACACGAGGAAGTTTGGACACATGGAGATGTTAGATTTTCAATTTTTCATACATTCATAGCATAATAATTCAAATGCATAAATAGGATCACTAGAAGAAAGAAAAAGCACAAAACAATAACAGGAGTTTATATCCAGGGAAACCCAAAAGGGAGAAAACCCAAAAACCTTCATATAGAGATAATAATTCCGAGAACAGAGTACAATCATGAGAGAGAAAAGATGAAAATGCTTTCCAAAGATAGAAACCCCAAAATAGTCTTCTCCTTCTGCAGGTGCGAACTTCTCTCTCCAAGTGATGCAAACTTGTGTGAAGTGAATGAGGAATAATGAGGTGAACTAACCTCTTATTTATACAAGTTCCAAACTGAACTTTTCCCTAACTGGGCCAACTTCTCTTGGGGAGCAATAAATAAATTAATTTTAATTTTTTCTTTTGCTTGCTTTTCATCCCAAGGTTTACATTGATTCTTTCAAGGGTTTACATAATTAATTACATCAAGTTCATCTCCCTTAGGAGGTACAATCAAGTACAATAAAATACAATAATAATATTAATTAAGAGTTGCATGGTGTTGCATGGCACATGCATAGACATGCATGTTTTTGCATGGCACATGCATGGACATGTAAACTATCTTGCATTTTTAGCTGTGAACCATGCATGTGTGAATTGTGGCATCAACACATGTGTGATCTGTGGCAATCTTACGTTGTGACAAGTGGCGGAATTAGAGAGTATGCAGGAGACTGGGGTGAACTAAACTTGAATAGGAAGCATGCATGAAACTTGCTCTACTCCACTCAGAACTCTTCCCCTTAACTCAGCCATGCAACAGAGTGAAGTACACGAGGTCAAGGGTGAGGCGCACGATGAAGTTTGGACACTTGGAGAAGGCGCGTGAGATTCATTGCATGACCATTTAGGGTTTGAAACCTATAAAAGGAGAGAGGACGCATTGTCCAAAGTCAGAATTTTTTCTTAGCAGCAACGGCAGTTCTCCTCCATTCTTCTTCATTTCTCTCTCGGCTTCTTTATTTTTGTGTAGGGATAGTCACTAGATCAACTTTGTTACTGTCTCTTTGGTGTATTCAACCTTTGGATTAATGCAAAGCAAAGTTTGACTATGATAATCTTCTAGATTTTTTATTCGTTGGTGCATTGATATATTCCTGTATGGAATTTTAGAAGTAATCGGCCTTTATTTTGATAATTAGCTATCGTTTAGAGCGTCTTTCTCCCATTCATTTACATTTAAAATTGTTGCATGCAAGAATTTCCACCACAAAACCTGAAAAACAATTTTTATATCTCTTTGGTAGCTTAATCGCAAGCCAAAGATCATTATTTGATGCTGTTATACTGGTTTTTATTACAGATTTATAGGCTGGACAGCAGTACACAAAGATTAGGGACACCCCCCTGAGGTTGGCATGCACCAGCCCAAACGGAGAGGAGATTCATAGATGACAAATGGGTGAATTTTCCTATAAGTTGTACTAATTCCCATCGCTGATTTTTCAGGAGTCTAGATTGTTATTACAGGTATGGAAATTTGTGCTAACAACGATGCAGTTTTCTTCTTGGCCCGTGGTGTTGTTTCTTCCACGATCTATATTCCCTGAATCTGAAAGAGACTATTTGGGACTCAAATTTGGCTCTTGGGTTTGGTTGAACTGATCAACTTGTATAGACAGCAGATCAACTGTTCTAACTAATAATTTCAATGATGATAAATTTATTTATGTGGGGGAAAGGACATTCAACTGTTCTAGAAAGGACAATCAATGACGATATATTTATTTCTTCTTGGTTGTTGCATCTGAGCTTCTAGAATAAGAAGATCTAGTACTTTCATAATCATCCACTCCTTCAAGGAGATCTTTGGTTTGACCTATAAGATAGGTTGGGTTGTTGTCCATGTCATTAACATTTGACTGTAACCTAGATGTTTCTTTACTAAGATCTACAACTTAGATTTTAGTACAAATTGTAGACTGAAAGAGGAAGTATTTTAAGCATCATTGGCATAAGATGTAACTCATTTCAAACTATTCAAAACATAAATTGTGGGCAAGCATCTTAAAGATCTACAAAAGGAGAGATTCCCAAAAATGAGTATATCCAGGAAACAATCCATGTCACTGTAGAGAAGTTGTCTTTCTAAAAGAATGTTGTAATACCTCTTGATAGTACCATGTCCTTTGAAATACAGCTAGAATGATTCTTGGAGTCCCCAGAGCTGATATTATCTTGCACTGAAGTAATGCTTGCATGCACTGAGGCAAGTCTGCCTTTTGTTATAGCATATACAGAACAAAAGCTTTGGGGCCTTCATTACAATACTTGTTGGCATATCATGGCCCTTGGGCTTCCTACAAAATAATTCATTGCATGGACATCAATAGTTCTATGGCATTAAAAGAATATTTAATATAGAAAAACCTTAACTTCCATGTAAGAAATGATGAGTACTGTGTTCTCATAGCAATATGAGTACATTGGAATTATAATTTTGCTGGGATAAACAGACAATAAATCAAAATAGATAACAATTGAAATAAAGGATAGATGTGAAACCAAACTATGTGAGATTTTGTTCACTAATGAAAGTTGGTGAAGTTCATTGATAAATATATCCATAAGTTACTTGACTTTGGCAATTATTAACCTTGTTGTTATATTACAAGATGATCCCATAACAAGCTTACTGATTTAATGGAGTCTGAGATAAATTCCAAAATTGCCTTTCGCACATTATAATCTTCTAACACAATGATAACTGCTTACACTTGATTTCCATTGATAATGTAAATACTACTGCTCCAGTCTCATCCATTAAAACTGTTGCCTCATTTAATCAAAAGCTTCCAAGAGGACATCAAGTTTTAACATGACATCTTTTAACTGTTACACATCTTACCGAGTAGTGTACATTATTGTTAATGTGGTTATTCTTGATGTGCCCTTGGTGCTGTGTTACCAAAACATGTGCTAGTAGTGTGGAAAACAGGTCTTCCATAGAAAAGCAGGGGATTTCATTCCTCATGCTCTACATTCTACAGAAGAAAATGGCCCTGAAATAGAAGAATGGAAATTTAGTTGTCCAAACAGGAATCCTAACTTCCAAGAACAATATTTTGCTTATCTTGGAAATAGTTTTGGCCATTCTATTCCTTAATAGTACATCTACAGTTAGGAAGATTTGACCTGAGGGTCATGCTTCTCTAAAATGGCTAACAAGTTAACAATGTTATATTTTCACCTCCATTAATTTAATAACGTCAAATTTCAATAAAAGACTTGAAAAGAGAGAAAATGTGGGAATAGGAACTGCAAAACCTGACAGCGAAGAAAGATAATTAAGACATTAAAAACAGATGTGTCTATAACTATGGCCGTATGGACATTATTAGAGTTATTATCTCATACAGGAAGCTAGCTTATATGGTATGACAATTAAATGAAGAAATTGTGGTGTGGTAATATTTTTGTCAACAAGTACGCATGCTTCTACAATTGTTCATAACATGTTTTGCTATTGACATGATAATAAAAATGTAATAAGCTAGTTTAAGGAAATGCAAGTATTTAAACAAAGTATTTTAAAACAATATTTGAAACAAAGGATGTAAAAAGATAATAATAAACTATAATATGGAAGACCTGGTTACGATGATGTTATAAGTTTATAACCTTATGATGGCACACGGTAGCATGCAGTTGTTTAATATTCATGATGTTATGATGGAAATGATGGTGTATGATAATGTCATGTTCCTTGATACTCATGATGATGTTATGTTTCACGATGGCATGTGGTAGCATGTAGTTCCTTGATAATCATGATGATGTTATGTTTCACGATGGCATGTGGTAGCATGTTGCTCCTTGATACTCGTGATGATGTTACGTTTTCACGATGGCATGTGGTAGCATGCAGTTCTTTCATATTCATGATGTTGATGTTATACTCTCATGATGGCATGTGGTAGCATGTGGTTCTTTAATATTCGTGTTGATGATATATGTTCTCTAATGTTATGATTCTAGCTAAGGCTTTGATGTCATGATGTGAGGTGGAGCTTGATAGAATCTAAATATCCACCCTTGGGCATTGAGGGTCGATTCATTCAGTAATCTCGTGAGAGCCCATAACCACGAAGGAGAATTTATACATGTAACACCTTATGGGTTGGGGACAAACTCAATCAGTAAACCTATGCTAACAGTTCTTTTGCTTTATATAGTTACCGAAACTCCATAGCTTGAGATATTTTCATCAAGGGGGGTATATGGAGAAGGACTTTCAATGCCTGGGGTTGGTGCCTAAGATGCTCTTGCGATCAACTACACTCCCTGCCCAATCTAAAGTCTAGACTCTAAATAACCCTTCAACTCCACTCTATCACCTCCAAGATACCTCAATCCATACTCCATTGTGCCCCTCAAATATCTGTGCACACGCTTCACTGCTACTCAATGCCCCTACCTTGGCTCCACCACGAACTAATTAAAGGTGTTCACAGCAAAACATAAATATGGCCTGGGTTGACCAAATACATCAAGGATCCTATCAACTGTCTGTATACTCTGGACTCCAACTCTAAATCTGAAGAATCGATCTTCTTCAGGTTGGAACTTGGATACCATAGGTGTAGCCATCGATCTATAGTCCTCCATCTTGAATCTCTTCAAGATCTCCAATGTGTACTTCCCCTGTCCAAGGAAGATCTCACTCGATCTCTACAATACCTCTAACCCCAAGAAGTAATGCATCAAGCTGATGTCCTTCATTTCGAACTCTGTGGCTAAATCTACCTTACACCCTACTATAAGCTCCTCAGTAAACCTATGGGTTGGGGACAAACTCAATTAGTAAACCTATGCTAACAGTTCTTTTGCTTTATACAGTTACCAAAACTCCACAGCTTGAGATATTTTCATCAAGGGGGGTATATGGAGAAGGACTTTCAATGCCGGGGGCTGGTGCCTAAGGTGCTCTTGCGATCAACTACACTCCCTGCCCAATCTAAAGTCTAGACTCTAAATAACCCTTCAACTCCACTCTATCACCTCCAAGATACCTCAATCCATACTCCATTGTGCCCCTCAAAAATCTGTGCACACGCTTCGCTGCTACCCAATGCCCCTACCTTAGCTCCACCATGAACTAATTAAAGGTGTTCACAGCAAAACATAAATATGGCCTGGGTTGACCAAATACATCAAGGATCCTATCAACTGTCTATATACTCTGGACTCCAACTCTAAATCTGAAGAATCGATCTTCTTCAGGTTGGATACCATAGGTGTAGCCATCGATCTATAGTCCTCCATCTTGAATCTCTTCAAGATCTCCAATGTGCACTTCCCCTGTCCAAGGAAGATCTCACTCGATCTCTACGATACCTCTAACCCCAAGAAGTAATGCATCAAGCTGATGTCCTTCATTTCAAACTCTGTGGCCAAATCTACCTTACACCCTACTATAAGCTCCTCTACACCTATGAGAAATAAATCGTCTACGTACAGCACCAAGATGAGTGGCTTAGATCCAACAAGTATGAAGTACAAGTTGGGATCTGCCTCGCCCTTGGTCAAGCAGGAGGTTGTCTTCACGTCCATCTGGTGAATCCTCCACCTCATGACTGAGGCGACAAATATCACAACCTAAATGGAAGCATACCTGGTGATTGGAGCAAATGTCTCCTCATAGTCCACTCCCTCTCTTTGTGAGAAACCTCTCGCCACAAACCTTGCCTTGAACTTCTCAATGCTACCATCTACAGCATGCTTGATCTTAAAGAGCCACTTTGAAGTCACTACACACTTCCCCTCCAATCTAGTCACAATATCCTAAACATCATTCTTTATGATGGAGGTGTACTCCACCATGGCATCCCTCCAAACTTGTTGGTTGGTTGCTTCCTCATAACTGGAAGGATTGGAATTGATGATGTTGCTCATCAATGCCATGTAGTTCAAAAACTTTCTCGGAGGCTTACTCTCCCTGAATAATCTCCTTGGAGCCTCAACATGCTCCTGAGCATCCCTCAATGTCTGCTCGAACCATATGGGTCTCCTAATAGAATTGGAAGGAGCTAACTCCTCCTCACCTGAAGGATGACTCCTTGAACTGGTAGTATGTGAACTATGTTCTCCCTTCAAAGCATCGTGCTCCTCGTTCTCTGCCATTGGTGGTAGCTCATGAGACTTCCTAGATGCCAAGTTCTCCTCGAACTTAACATCTTAGCTCACCATTGTCTTCCACTATGTTGGCATGAAGATCTTGTACACCTTTGAGGTCTCATTGTACCCCAAAAACACACCCTTCTCTCTTGAAGGCTCAAGCTTCGCCCTCTTCTCCTTAGGCACATGGATGTAGACTGGACAACCAAAGATCCTGAGATAACTGATCTCTGGTTTCACTCTTATGAATGCCTCCTCATGAATCTTGTCCTCCAATATCCTATGAGGACTCATGTTCTGCAAATACACTGTTTTGTTACATGCCTCTGCCCAAAGAAACATAGGCAATCCTTGATCATGAATCATAACCTTTGCAGTACTAATGATGGACTAATTCTTTCTCTCTGCAACCCCATTTTGTTGAGGGTTGTATGAGACTGTCTTCTCCCTCTTGATCCCTGCCCCCTTGTAGAAATCCTTGAATTCATTGGAGGTGTACTCTCCCCCATTGTCTGACCTCAAGACCTTGATCTTCTTACCTATCAAGTTCTCCACCTGAGTCTTGAACTCCCAAAACCAATCGAAGACCTCATCCTTGGTCTTCATAAAGTAAATCCAGGTTTTCTTGGAAAAGTCATCAATGAACATCACATAGTATGATGCTCCATGCACCGATACTACAAACATCGACCCACACACATCTAAATGAATAAAATCCAAGATCCCCTTGGACCTACTCTCACTACTTGGAAAAGCAGTCTTGACGTTCTTGCTAAGTGCACACCCTCTACATATGTCGTACTACTCAACACTGAAATCTAGAAGACTAGTGATAATCTCCCTCAAAATCAACAACACCCTGTAATGCAAGTGTCCCATCCTCCTGTGCCAAAGCTTGCATAAGTTGTCATTGTTATGTACCAATGCCTAAACAGGCTCCCCTTGCAACCTGTACAAGTTTTCGTCTCGAAACCCAATCCTCACCAATTGTGTCATGGCTAGCTCCCTCTAGATGTATGAGTACTTGCCCTCTCCTAAAGATAACGGCAAAGCCCCTGTCCTCCATAACTAAGACTGAAATCAAGTTGTTCTTCAGTCCTAGTACAAATAGCACATCTTGGGCATCAAACAAACCACCTAACTCAAGTTGGAATGAAAACGTTCCCTCTCCTCTAAGTACATACTTGGCATCATCACCAAGCTCCACATGGATCCCTGAGTCTGACTCCATCAATTTGTTGAATAACTCCCATGCTTCCGTCATGTGACGAGATTCACTATTGTCTAATTACCATGCACTCCTAGCAATTGTGCTAGTAGAAAGGCAGGAAACTAGTGAGAAGTCACTCTCGAACATCACAACAAACTCACTCAACTGAATCTCTGCAGATGTTGCTGCCTGTTGCTTCTTTCCCTTTCCCTTTCCCTTCTTCTTCGAACACTGAGATGCATAGTGCTCATTCTTGTGGCACACGAAACGCTTGATTTTACTAAAGTCTTTCTTCTTCCTCAACTGCGAGGCTTCCCCCTCACTGTTACCCTTCTTGTTGGAACTCTTTCTTTTGCTCTTTTTTGCCTTGCTAACAAGGGCCAAGTTCTCTTCAACATATTCTTACTTGGGAGCTCTAGACTCGTCTCGAGTCTCCTCCTAGATGCAATCATCCCATAGCCTCTCCCAAGTGGGGATTTTCTCTCAAGCACAGAGACCTTTTACAAACGGTTCCCAATGCTTTGTGAATCCATTCAATGCCACTTTAATGAGCTCTGCATCATCTACCTTCTCCCCAATAGTTGCAAGTTGATCATGAATCTAAGTGATCTTCATGAGATAGTTGGTAACATTGTCCGATCTAGCCATCCAGACATCTCTGAGTTTATCTCTTTGAATCATCTTCATGTTCACATTATTACTCTAGAATAAATCTATCAGAGCTTTAAACATGTCTCTGGTCGACATCTTCTCTACTACATGAGGAATTAGGTGATCCTTTATGGCATCTAGGATTATCCTCTGGGCTTCATGTTCTTCTCATGTGCTTCCAACTGAGCTGGATCTGTTGGTAAAGTAATTGCCTTCCCCACAATGTCCCAAAGTTCATGTTCCTTCAAGAGTAATGTGACCCTTGCTTTCCATGATAGGAAGTTAGATGCCCCATCTAACCTGTCTTCAAATCTAAGACTCGTTGCTACCATAACTAGGTCTACACAATATTTGCTGTGTGCTTATTCCTTCAAGAACCCACCAAGATCTATTGTTGTAAACCCCAAATCTGCACTAGAATTGTTTGTTAATCACCCCCAAGATTCTACTAGATCTATTGCAATAGACTTCAGATCTGCTCCCTCTCAGAGTGTGAGCATTGATACATGTTAATTTTCGCCTATTTCAAGCCTAGACAAATATTTCCTAGTGATTTCCTTACTGAAAATTGACTTTAACAGTTCACTGAATAATTTGCACTGCTGAAATATTTTAACAGAATTTTAAACAACGGAAGCAAAATATAGGAAACAAATCTAAACACATGCACAATTTTCTACCCTTCAAAATCAGTTTTTCATTCATTAACTTCCAAGTTTACAAGGGCTCCCTTATTGGGAAAACGCCCCTGAGAAAAATATACAGCAAACCTAACAAATTCTACCCCACTGCAAACAAACTCCAACTGCAAAACTACCCCAAAAAGACTCCCTACAAAATCTGTTGAACCTACTGCCCTGTACGGCCCTATACAGTCCGTACAACTGTATGGATCTGTATTGTACAATCGTGTACAATTTGATATGTACGACTGTACACATCCATACGACCTATCCATACAACTGTACGATCTAGTCTGTACACTCCTACGGACCTGTACAATTGTTCAACTTGTCTGTACAACCTACCCATACGATCCGTACAACTACCCCTACAAATTATGAGCTTCTACCTCAACTGGTTCAGTCGCCTGCTACTTCCTAGACTGTTGTTTTCTCTCTATCGACCAAAACACAAAAAAAGTAGAAAGTCCTTCTTCTCTCCCACTCGATGCTTAAGTTTCTCTCTTGTGAGATGTTGTGTGTCTTCTCCTCTCATCTTGGTTTCCTTTTATACTATTTGGATGAACAAAAACCCTAACTCTAATGGTTGAGATTAAATCTCACTCACTTGAGATCAATTGTTGAGATTCATTCAATTAACTCAAACTACTAATGCCAAAAATCTTAACCATTTCTCCAAATTAACCCCAATTAATCTAAAATGACATTCATTTTAATGTCATTTTAATAAATATTTTAATAAAGTGAATTTCCAAAGTTCTGAGAGGTATTGGTGACGATCTCCACAAGATAGACCCATGTGGACATACCTGTCCAGGCTACAAACATCAACAGTCATCTCAATCCTCGAACCCTCCGAATTTTTTTTTCTCGTCATTTTGACCTATGACAACTAAAATTCACTTGAAACGTGTCAAATTTAGCCCCTAGCTTTACATAATTTGATGAGTCGAGAATTATAATCAATATAGCCAAAATATTTAATGTTTGGCTCTATTTGATAACTAACATATCTTCTGTACTAGAGATACTTTATTGGGAGGTCCATCAGTAAAGGAGATGGCAATACAGAGATGGAAGATAGCGATGTATTAGACACTGTATTATAAGTATAACTACTTGAAATTTTTTACATAAATAGTAACCATGAGATTCATATAAGTGCAAAAGCATTACAAAAAGGAACTATACTCCTAACCCTAAATGCTCAGAAGTGTTAAATTTTTGGTTACGGTTAGGGTTGGATGTAGAGAAATCAAAATTTACATACTTTAATACAAAATTACTTTTAACATTTAGCAATTAGTACCAAAATTGAAATAGTACTGCAGTAACACTAGTAAAACATAATTTTCATCTCTTTCAACTTCTAACCTTTAACACTACCATATGGTCACCGTGTTAAAGTAATCTTTAGTATAAAATAATAAACTTTAAATCAATGTTCCCCCAAGTTTCTGGGACGCGGGAGCAGGGAAACGCAGAAACGACATATGCAGAAGTACCCCCCCAAATTTTAGGAAACGTCGAAGGGTATGTCGGGGTCTTCAACATAGGGGACCCCACCAGGAATACTACAAAATTTATATTAGAATACATAAAAATTGAAAGTTGGAGCATAAGTCATTAAAGTCTTTAATTTTATAATCTAAAGATTAATACAAGTTTACAACATACATCTAGTGAAATAAAATGAAATACAACCATATATAAGCTATACCTGATAAAACAAATTCGGAAATACCACCATATTGAACAGTGAAATGAAATCAAGGCTACTAAGAAATAAAATAGTGGATGGTGTAGCCCTTTATCATTTAATTTTTTATATTTTGGTAACAAGCTTTCAAAGGAAACGTGGGGACGCCATTTTTAGGAGGGAAACGTTTCTTTCGTGTTTCCTTGAGTTTCCTTCAAACGAGGACGTGGAGGGGACGTTTCCAATGGAGTTTCCAAGTTTCCGAGACGTGTGGGAGCATGGAAACGCGTTTCCTACCCTTGGGGACGTGTACCAGTGTAACACTGCTTTAAATAAAAGAGATGAGTTAGAATACTTACCTGGGTGAGGAACCCTCCTGTTATTAAACTCATAAATATTACTTTCAGAAAGGAACCAGAAGACCCTACTAGAGGGTTAGTACAACCAAAGAGAGAGAGAGAGTTGTAACAGTCAAGGACAGTCAAAAGAAACTCAGTACAAAAACAAAAAGGTCTGAACCTCGGGCAATAAAAGAAAACTTCAAACAAGTAAAACAGAGTCAGACTTTCACTCAAGAATTAGACCCAAAAAATGTCTTGACACATAAGATCAAAATATATCAGTCTGGTAAATCACAGCACAAGAAATCAAGTGACTCACAGGTGATCAATTACGCAGAGCTGTCCACAAATGCAAAAATTAAAAACTTGGCCATCACATATGAGCTGCTAAAAATAGAGCAAAACCAAAAAGAGTCACGGTTTCCACAAATTAATACACGGCAGTGACAGATCAATTCTTAAGGTCTCGTGGCCTACACAAGTGGGCCACCAACAGACCCTAAGACCTCACGGGTTCCTCTAAAAGACACCCAGAAAACAGATCTAGGGTAGAGATCTCCTCAAACAAGTGAACCAGACCTTTTCAAAAGCACAGCAAGCAGAATGAACCTCTGAACAAGGTATTTAAGCATGCAAAAATTAGATCAGGTCTCTTCAATAGCAGACTGAGCCTCTCAGCAACAGATCTAAGCAGGGTGAAAAGAAAAAAACAAAGTTTAGATGAGCCCACGGCCTTCCTATAACAAGCAACTGATCCTAACATCAGATTTGTGGTGGAAGATATCCAACATATGGGCGATTTCACCAATCAGCAAAACAAGCTTCAAGAAAGCATGACGTCAAGCAGACAGAGCTTCAAGGATAGAAAAGATAGAGATGGATGAATAATAAAGATAAAGATAGGTCTTTAATATATATAGGATCAAAGAACTTCTAGAAAGGTCAAAACAATATTGAAGTTAAGATTCCATTAAATTAGGAAGGTACCACTTAATAAAAATAAAAGATAAAAATAATTATAATAAAAAAATAAAAAATAATAAGTAAAAGTAAAAATTAAAAAAGATAAAAGAAAAAATAAATAAAAAATAGAAAATAAAAGATAAAAGATAAAAAGTAAAAAGATAAAAGATAAAATATAAAAATATAAAAAAATATAAAAGATAAAAGATAAACATAAAAAAAAATCACATAAACATAAGTAGGGTACTAGGGTCATGTTGTCCGCCAAACTGCACACCAGCAGCAAAAATCTTTCAAAAGTTGTCTCCCTCACTGGAAAGTGGGGAGAGGTGTGGCCTTAGGGGCAAGCAATGAGCCAAGTACTGTCACCTGAATCCCAGCTCCTCCGTTTAGGCTAACTCCTAAGGAAGCCAAGGGGGGTAGTCCCTACAAAGAGTTGTCTAAGGCTCTTGTGTTTTAAAATGTTTTTTAGTGTTGTGATGCGGATGGGTGTTGTTTAGGAGTTTTGAAGGTGAGAGACACAAAAATGCTTTGAATAAAACCAAGATAACGCAATCCACGTTGCAAGAGAAGATAAGAGATACACTGAATCAGATATAAATCACTCCTTATACGAAAATTAACACAAGTACTCCAGATTGATAATAAGCAAATAAAATACGTGATTAAGGACCAGTGCCTTATGGAGTCAAAAATGTATGAGTGCTTGAGTTGCTTGATACAAGTGTTCGAGATAAATGTTCGTGAGATCGTTTTGCAGCTTATCTTGGTAAATTAAAGATTTTAGTGGTCTTGATTATTAGGATAAAACCAAGGATATCAAAAGAGTGTCCGGAAAGACATTCTAAGCAGCTCCTTTAAGAGACATGTCGGACCTGTCTGGATCACAACGAGACGCGCAATGCTAACCAGCCACTGTGTCACAGATTGGGCAACCCAGCGCCTCCCCTGAGAACTGCTTTGAATACTTTTTGAACAACGCCGGTTCGTTGGTTATGGGGGTGAAAGTTTTAATTAATTATCACTTATGAGCTTATCAAGTCCTTCACCTTTCTGAGTACTAGTCCAACCGTTTCCGGTTGGCAGAGCATACGGGTGTTGGACACACAACCAAAGTAAATTAATTAAGGGGGAATGTGGATTGAAGTGTTTTATTATTAAGAACACTTATTCAACTCTCCGACAGAGAGCGCTCTTGACTTAGTCTTAAGACCACAATTCAAAAGACTTCCTATTTTAAAAATGCCTAATGCAAGGGGAAAGTGCAAATCTAAGAATGCTCTCCGATAGAGAGTGCTCTTGACTTGGATTTGGCCAAGTTCAAGAGGCTTTGTTTATTTTAAGAATTTAGAAGCAGTTGTGAAAGCAGAATGTTGAAACTTCGTAAAATTTAAATCATGTGGTAGCTCAATAGATATGAAACACAGCTAACATACTACTTACAAGACAAAATGAAATAAAATAAAGATTTAGTGTTCTATCAAACAGTTTTACACTAATGGTGGGATCAACCTCCGAACAAGGTCGACCTCTAAGAACCACCTGCACTTGAGAACTCCCGGCTAGCTGAAAGCTCTACCAAGGAAACCGACGAGAAAGGAAGAGTAACCACAAAATTATGTGGTCCTGCCCTTGAGACGAAATCCCAAGGATACAGCTTCCGGTCAAAGGCTTGGAAGAGAATTACAAGATGAAATAAAAGACTTCTCTAAAGCATAAAACAAAAGATCTAATCTAACCAATCACAACACTCTTTCCCAAAGGGGGAAGAAAACCCTAAAAGTGGAGGCCTCCTCCACTTGAAAATTTTATTAATCGTGTACAATTGCCTTGGGTTTTAAAACCTTGAAGGACTTTGAAATGAAAATAAAACTTTGAAAAATTTAAAGAAGAAGCAAGTTTTTGCTTGCTTTTACAAAGGATAGTGATAGATTTTAGATATTGGATCCTTCTTGTGTTTTGTTTGAAATCTTGCCACTTTAGCTTGGGTCTCTTCTCTTAAAACTTTTAGAATTTCTTGCATTTCCAAAGTACCTACAAGAAAGACAAAACTCAAGGAACCCTTTAGTGTTAGAAAAATCAAATGAACTTTAAAACTAAGCGTATATTTGCAAAATGAGATCTAAAACATAGAATGACATGAAAAATGGTCCCAAAAAGTTAAGATGGGAAAACGGACCAGCGAACAAAAGTGGCTTAAAACATACTAGGAAAGAGATCTAGATCATAAAAAAAATTTGAGAAATTTTCATAAAAAAATCTATCTTTCAAAAATTGAAACTAGAGTTAACAATGCAAGCTAAACTAGTGAGATAGATTGAGATCTAGGATGCTTTTAAATCTACCTTTCCAATGCATGAGATTAATTCATAAAATGAGATCTAACTAGCTAAGAGATACAAATAAAAGAACTAAGACTGAAAATTGAAGCTAACACTAACTCAATCAAACGTTTTTTGAAGTTTATTGTGATTTTTCGGGCTTTTTGGGAAGGTGGATGTGAGGAACTTAGAGGACAAAAACGAATGGAGAAAAGAATGAAGGGTGGCAAGGGAATGAAGGATGGACGAGATGAAAAAGAGAGTGGGAACTAGGAGGAAGAGGAGGACGAAAGAAGAAAAGGGGAAGTAGATCTAGGGCAAAACGAGAGGAAGGGTGATCTATAGAAGAAAAACGAAAGGAAGGAGCTTTGAAGACAAGGATGATGAAAAACGAATGGAGGAGGAAGGTGATCTAAAGCATAGATGTCAAAGCAAGGAGAAATCAAGGAGCAAAATGGGAGCTAGAAGAAAAAAGCTCAAAGCTAAGTAACCAAAGTGTTTGAGAAAACTTTTGTTGATGGAGTAAGAGACCAAACTCTCTTAGTTAAGCGTTTCTTTCTTTGAAGTGAAGAAAAGACCATGAAGACCTGCAAGACAGATTGATTAGATGCCAATAACCACTGTTGAAATAAAGAATGACTTAGTCTTTAATAAGCCTTTCTCCACCTTGGGAAACCCCTGCAAAAATCTTGTTATGAAACATGCAAGAACCGAAAGATATATTTTTAATCAAAGCTAAAACATACATCTAATATTGAAATTGCATGATCAATTGACAAAATGAAAGAGATATCACCAATAATGTGAAGAACATCCCAATTGCTCCAGCATGGACCTCCAAAGTCTAAACTTTATTCAATATTAAACAAATATTACAACAATATTTTGGCAGAGTGTTCATGCTCAAAATCTCCATGAAGAGAAAGCCCAAATGGCCTCTCTTATATAACAAAAGCTAGCAACCTAAACCCTAGATCGAATTGGCATTCATAAGGGAGCCAAATGCCAACTAACACCAATCAAATTACAATCATATCTAGTCCAACCAATCAAAATTCAAGTTTGATAAGCTTGGAGCGAATAGACATCAAGCAAACTCGAGTTAGTGGATGATGTGGATGGGGAGGTGGCCTCCACCTTGGCAAGGCGGCCCCCATCCCACTTTGGAAGTACCACCAAGCCAAACACGTGATGCCACATGGAGAAACTCGCACCAAGTAGAGAAAGACGTGATCTATCATGGAGATGGCGAGTTCTAGTTTGGTAGGTACTTGGAGTTTGACTACCAATCATGGTAGTTGAGAGTGGGAGGTGGCCTCCACCTAGGCAAGGCGCCCCCACTCTTCATTCAATGCAAATCACACCAACCAAATATCATTTATTATGAACTCCACCTCACCAAAATCGAGCTTGCATGCATGGAGGGCGAATTCTCTTTAGTGGATAAGCTTGTGTTGACTGTATCTTCAACTGGATGAACTTGGAGTTGATTGGAATCATCATGAGTGTTTGTTGCCATGTCATTTAGCCTTTTACTTTATTCCATTTGGATTATTTTGGAGAGTTTTGGATTTTCTCCAAAATAATAAAATTTATTAATTTAATTAATAATTTCTTTGTAACTGGGTTTTTAGAGAAAATATTAATTATGAGGCCTAAATGACATCTGAAACTTGGGTTTAGCTGGTCCATAGGTCATGTGTGATTTTTGGCTTATGAAACGAGCCATCAATCACTGAATTCGGACCCCGGACGACTGACATATTACAAATTATTATTTCTCTATTTCAACTATAGAGAAATTTATTAAATTTAAAAAGTAATTAAAAAAACCCGAACTCGACGGACCCGGTAAAAAATTTTCGAAATTTTTTCTAAGGGTCCTAGAGACTTGGGACATGACCAAAACCTATTCTAATAGTGTCTAGTAGGCTTATACACATTAGTTGGACTCTAATAACCCATGGCTAAAATTTTCAAAATCGGGCATTCCAGCTTTGGAGGAGTGAGAGAAAACCTCATCGATTATAGCTCGGCTATAGGCAAAGTATAATTGGCAAGGGAAAAAACTCCCTGGAATACCTTAGTTGCTTAATCAAGTCATGGGGAACCGAGACACTCAGATCCTACTAGCACACTTTATTACAAACCCCCATGGGGCCATGGTCATGTCGACTCAAAAACAAAACTGGCTAGTCACAAATGCTGGATCATCTGATACATTGGAGTCAAACACTTATTATGTTTTTCAAATGGCGGCTCCTCAGATAATCCAACTACTTGTACAAAATAGGTGATAACAGGTCAAATAATTAAAATAGGCGAGGGTACAAGTACCAATATATGGTACAAGTTAAATCATGACCCAAAGCAACATAGGTGAGGGTACAAGACCCATAACCCCTAGGACCAATGATAAACCTTAAATGTGGTCAAACAACCAAAGTACCCATAAGACCAAAAACATAAAAGGTGGTACAACTCAAAGAATAACTTGAAGTAGGTAAGTGACCCCATTAATCATAAGTCAAAGAAACAACAAGGTGTAAGGACCAAAAGTTAACCAATCAAGGTGGGGTGTACAACCAATCATCCCTCTCTCAAATGTACAAATGTTCCATATAACCTGGAAGTTCATCATCACTGTATAAAGAAGAGTCCACACGGATGATGTGATCATGTGGTCCTCTAGACTACTCCTAAGGTCAAATGTCAATGGCTCCATCAAGGGGTGGCCAATCCCTTGAGAAGACCATCTAACTCAAACATCTCGAAGACCTAGGAGAAGAGGACATCACACATCATCATCTTGGTAACTGACCAAGAACCTCCATTCTCAAGGAATGTCTCTCGGCCCAAAGTTGAGCTTCAATCCCAGACTGAGTCATGTTGATCAACTCTCTAGTCCTTGACCAGGGCCTCCATTCTCCCGGAGAATGGTCCTCAGCCTCAAGCTGATTTTTCAGTCCCAGATTGAATGTTGATCAACCACCTGCACGTCCTACTTGGTCCTTGACCAAGAATCTGTCTGGTCCTAGACCAGGATGTCTCTATCTCAACCTGCAAGATCTGCTTGGTCCTCATGACCAAGAAACTGTCTGGTCTCAGACTAGAATATCCTAGAGACAAATAGGGGCCCTAGCCACATGCTAGGGACTTTGCCATGGCAACAACCTGCTTGGTCCCCTGACCAAGAACCCCAGGAGACAGTTGGGGCCCTAGGGTACCTTCTAGGGTCTTACTCTTTACTCTGCCTGGTTAACTTGACCAGGAACCCTAGTTAACTGACTAGCGTGCCATTCTCTCTGAGAATGGGTCTCACAGCTGCACTAAAAATTAACAAGAAGTAGTTCGTGGGAATGTTGAATAGATTATAAATAAGAACAACGAGATGAACTGTGTGCAGCATCTCTGGGCTCAACCTTGGACTAGAACAGTCTTAAAAAAAGTACATAACTGATGATGTAATAAAAGAAGACAAAGTACCTTCCCACAGATCAAACAGAAGTGGAAATCGTGTGGACAAATCCTTTCCTTGTTCTGTAACAATCACTTGCATACAGTGAAATGCCCTGTGCTGAAAGATGCAATGTTATGTTGACACAAGCTGATTATTCTTTTACAAGTAGATCTAATAACAGGGGAAGGGATACAGATTCTTCAGAGACCAGATAAAAGACCTACAGATAGTTTCTTTTAAGTGAAAGATACAAAGTTGAATAGAGGGAGGGAGACCAATTCAACAGTGCAAAAATATAACTGCATGTGCTTGTGTTGTGAAATCAGTATATCCTATTTTTTATATCAATGACATCTTTAGAGTCCATTTGACTGGCATATTTACTCCTGAATTATAACTGACCTATGTTAACCTAGCAAAATGGTAGAAGGCATTTGAAAAAAGTTAAAAAGAAAAGCAAAACTTACCTGGATATTTGTTTCCCTTCTCCAAAATCATCAGTACTATTTGTGAATTCTATCCCAAAATAGCAAAGGGGTCAGCATTATAGCAATATAATTGAACTTTAACAAAAGACTTTTGAGAAAAGATCCGGCTTCCACCACTGCATTGTTTTAACATTCCCACCTACGAAAAGTGGGAAACTCCAGAAATGGGCGCTCAACAACATATTTCAGAGACCGATTACATAATGCCAGCTGAATACCATGGCAAGCCGCAAAACCAGCAGAATGAGAATTTGGCCAAAAGTGAATAGCACATGATTTTCTGTCAAAACTAAAAAATTGATGAAGTCCGAAAACAAGATGATAAAATACAAAGTCTTTCCAGCAAAATAAATCAATTGGTCCATAATTAAGTGCAACGTTCAATACTTTGATACAGCCTTAGGAAAATGTATAACATAAAAATAAATGCCCTAAAGCCGGGTACAGGACAAATCAAAATCTTCTGGTGCAATTTGAACAATCCAAGAACTGAGAGACCTCTTGGTCTCAAGATTGCTCACAAATGCCAATTCATACATACTACAAAGATTTAACACAACATTCTCATTCAATGCAATGACAGGAACTCTTTCAAGGGTGTTCTCTAGTACTTTAATGGATCCTAGCAAGTCTCTAGAATACATCAAACAGAGAGCCTTGTTGTTAGTAGCTATGATGTCAGCTGGATCACGATCCAATGCTTCTTCGTACTCTCTGATTGCTGCCGTATAATCCTTTGCAACCAAATGCTGAAGACCTCTGTTACGGTTTACCATATTTTTAAGCACTTCCAAGCTTGAAGCAGGTACTTGACCTTGATTAACCATGGCCTCAATTCGAGAAAATGTATTTTTTGCGCCATTCAAATCGCCAAGCTGCATTTGAACCTGACCGAGCTTCGACAACAAAAATGGATCTGATGGGTTTTTCTGCAGCAGCTTCTCCATCCACTTCATAGCTGTATTATAGTCCTTTTGGCTCAGATGATGGCCCAAAATTGAGCTTATGACAATCTCCTCTCTCCTTCGCCACCGTCCAAGGCTCGTCGAAAGGGCTGACAATTGGCCTTCAGTTTTCGAGGCGAAGGTTAGTTTCTGATCAAATTCATCAGAGACTTCGTCCAAACTATTCAACACAATATCACCATCCTTACCCCCTGCCACAGGTAAACCTTCTGCCAACATTTTCGGATCCAAGGTCTCAACATGGCCAATCTCCGAATTTCGTTCATCTAGTCTCAAGGACTCAAAGGGGATTGCTCCATCACCCAATTGCCCATTGGAGGCATTATTAACAGAATTCAAGGGATTGACCGAAGAATCCACTAAATTCCCAGTGCCATCAATCCCCACTGGATTCACTAACATGCCCACATCCACATCTGCATTGGCAGGCACAAAAGATGAGAGGGTTTCTGTCTTGGAAGATGACAAGTTCTTGGGGGGTTCCGTGGAATCAAGGGATTGGGTACCCACCTCATTTTTTGCAGATTCGATGAATTGGGCACCCACTTTATTCACAGACTGTGCTTGGGCAATTTTACTCTCAACAAAATCAAGCAATTCATAGAGCCGATCTAGGGTTTCCTTCTTCTTACCAACCCGATAAGGCAGTTGGGCGTGCAGCCATCTCAACGAAAAGGGCACCATGGAACCAGATTTACCATTGTAAAACAGAGGATGAGATTCATACTTGTACTGAGGGCTGTCGAAGTCCTCCATGGTGGAGAGCTCTTCCACGGCGTCTCCGTATCTTCTGAGCTTGGCGAGGGCGAGGACATTATAGGCGAGATAGGCGAGATGCTCGTGGGGTTTCTGAAGAAGAGCGAGCTTGCGGGCATGGTTCACTTTTTCGAGGATCGGACGCCAGGAGCCCTGCCTGGCGAGGTCCTGAATTTGGGTGATTTGGTAACAGAAATCGTTCAGAGAAGTCGGAAGCCGAAGCAGCGGATCGGACTGGGGACCTGGGGATTGGCCTGAGATATGAACTCGGGCATCCATCTTCGTTCTTTCTGTAAGGAATTAAAGCCAAAGGAATGATTTCGTTGGCTTTTTTTCTCTGAATTTTTTGTCAAACAGCTCCCGCAGAACGTGATTTAATAGCTCTCTTTGACTTTTGAGAATATGCTTCCTTTCACTGTGTTATGAGGATCACCGCCTATTTAACTGGGCGTGGGATAACTGGCACTCAAAATCGATCAATATATAGAACGTCAATATTTTAAATTAAATTTTAAGACATTCAAATCATGGTAGGCTTAATAACTTCTCAGGTTCACCCATTCATTTCCTATGATGGTACTTTATAAGATTGTGAATATATAAATGTTTATTTTATTTTATTTAATAATATTAAATTTTATATATTGTTTTAAAATGAGTAGTATATTTATTTTATGTTTTCGATTTTACGGTGGGGTTTGGTTGGAATCCAGTTATTCTTTTTTTGGTAAAATCCAAATTTTTACGTGTTTAAATTGTATTTTTGAATTTATAAATAGATTCAACACCCTCAAATACCCCCATGATACCCAATAGATTCAACACCCTCAAATACCCCCATGATACCCAAGTTATGCAATTTCCATAGTTATATATGTGATTCTAAAAAATTTAAAGATTTCCAACTGGAATATGCATATGCATATTAAATTAGAGTATGAAATTTCTTATTCCTTTGTATTATGATTTGAGTTATAAAGTTTACAAAAGTCTACATAAGTCACTTCTTTTCAAATTTGAACTTGTAATTTTATAAAAATAAATATATGGTCTTAATTGTTAGACCCATTCAAATTGTATTAAAGCGGTCTGGAATTTGTTGCAATAATAATAGTTATTGCAAAAGTTAGAAGGTAAGGCAAAAGGAGAGTCATGTTTTATTTCCACCTTCGCAATGCTTGCCCCAAACATTCTTAGGGTTTCCCCATTATGTACTAAGAGGCCATATTACTACTCCAACCAAAGTAGCAAATTTTGTGCCTTGCCTACACTTGCTCACGACTCAACATAGGAGCACTTGCTCACGATGGAATATTATGGATAGGGCCAAAGACATTGGAGATTTAATAGACCTAGAATAAATCAAGTTTGATGAGCTCTTCTTATGTCGTTCCTTGTTAATTCATATCATGAAAACTAATCTAGTAAAAATTCATGTTGAAATTGCACAAAGTTGGACTTCAACAAGGGGTATTCAATCTTATACATATGGCGCTAATAACGATTGTGGCATAGCATATGAAACTAAAAGTCGCCATCACTTGGGTTTGCAGCTGTAATACCTCGAAATGTTATGCCCCAAAAGTGACTAAGTCTTTTATTTTTAGTTTCTAGACAAATAAACAGTATACATGATAATTCATTATGTACTTGGACATATGTCATGTTGAATTAAAAGTTACATTCGCTGCATGGGCAAACCTCAAGGAAGAGGGGTCTTGGACTCTATAGAGATTAGATGATTCAAAAATAATAATAATAATAATAATATATAAATAAAACTATAGTAAACATAAATTCTAGAAAACTAAAAGGACACCCTCTAGAAACATAACTGACATGATAGGTATCACCATTCTAAAAACATACTAAATTTAGACTACATCCTATACAAAAAGACTTAGAAAAAGAGAAACTAGAGAATTGAACTTCTAAAAAAGAAACATCACCCCATAAGAACAACAAAGACAAAAGAATGTGCTAGTTGATTGGTTTATGTGCAACATATGACTAAAGTCCAAGTTCAGTGTGGTTCACAAATCTCTATGTCCATAGAGTAAGAGCACTGGAAGTGCTGAGGCAAGAGTACTGCGGTATTGTGTTTTTGGCAGGAGTATTGTCAGTACTATGTTATGCCAGGAGGACTGCCTATGTGATTGAACCAAGCAAAGACTGGTAAAATTAACCCTTGGACAGCCAGGGACTAGAGATATAGAATCCCTAAGTTGCTTATGTGAGTACTTGAACAGTGCAAGGTGGAACTTGGATGGGTGTATGTGCTTAGTAGTGAAAACCTGAACTAAAAGTTGAGACTTAACTATCCCTAAGAACTTGATAATCTAATTCCTAGAGAGACCAGGACGTGGCTTGGGGGTGACTATGTGAGAACAGAAAGTTAATGTGTTTTCTACAATCTATGGTTGGGTGGTTCATGGTTTGCTCAACAGTTTGATGCATAATGGATATTTGAAGATGAAAAGACAGATAAGTATAGATTTATTGGTTCTATGTTAAACATTGAAAGTATATTATATTGAAATTGGGAATTTTGTTGCTATAATTGTTTAAGTAAGATCTGAGAATTATTGTTATTGTTCATATGAAGAATGTTTCCTTCATCTGAACATGGTACTATTTATAACCAACTATAGTTATGAATTCTCTTGGAAGAGAAGCAGAAGATTGTTTGACAGAATGTTGACAGAATGTGCATGGTTTGTAGTTAGTAATTGAATAAAAACATATTAGTACATCATTACAGTTATCTTCAGCGAATATAATAGTATTGAACTCATATGCCTGTATTCAATTCCAATGAAGCCCAATTTCGAATATAATAGTATTGAACTCATATAAGAACCATATGCCTGTATTCAATTCCCAGTTTCGAATATAATAGTATTGAACTCATATGAGAACCATATGCCTGTATTCAATTCCCAGTGAGTTTCGAACATAATAATATTGAACTCATAGCCTCTATTCAATTCCCAGTGAGTTTCGAACATAATAATATTGAACTCATATGAGAACCATATGCCTGTATTCAATTCCATATGCCTAGTTTCAATTCCTGTTGGGAGGTGTAGTGAATATAGAAGGTGTATTGAATAAATTAAATTTAAAAAAAAAAAAAAAATTATGAGATTCTTGTTGGGAGGTGTAGTGAATATAGAAGGTGCATTGAATCGATGGAAAAAGAAGGTGCATTGAATAAATTAAAAAAAAAAAAACTTATGAGATTGAATGGACAAAAAAAACTTATGAGATTGAATGGAAAAAAAAAAAACTTATGAGACTGTATGGATGGATTCCGGATCAGAATTGGAGCTGATCCAATTCTCGGCACACACAACGGACGTCTATCCCTTGGACCTTACAGATATTACATAAAAAGGGATCTTCTTCCTTAGTAATGCACAGAAACGTGGTGTGGATATCGCAAGACACTCCTACTGGTTAAAGGCCGAGGACTTGAATATCACCGGATCAAGTGGATCGGAATGGGACGACTACACTACAGAACTTACACATGCTGGCATCACTCTTAATGGTGACATGGATCAATTATATTCGTCATACGATGGAAGCAAAGGAGGCCTCACCACCAAACTTGACTACGAGTCGATTGCTGCTTCTTCTCTTACTAATAGCACTCTGTGGTGATACAGACGGCTATGGAATTGGGAAGTTCCATTGAAGATAAAGGTCTTTATTTGGATGGCGTTACACCAAAGAATTCTTACGGGTGTTGTTTACAGGAACAGGGGCGGTATAGGACCCACTTGCTGCTATCTCTGTTTCTGCTCAGGTGAAACGGTCGATCATCTCTTTTCACACTGCTCTTTCACGCTTCAGCTCTGAGAAGAGCTTTCTACAGGATAACGGGTGATTGGAATTTTGATACACTCTATATCAGTGGAATTGGAGTCATAAGTCTTCTATTTTAATTTTTTCAGTAGAAAAATCACCTTCCTGTTATTCCGAAGGAAAGCTAACACGAAAAATCTCAACAAACTTCTTCACATATTGTGGATAGTAGGTCGAGCAAATCATCAATCGGTCATCTAAACCAAAAGATGTCTCAAGGGAATTGAACCCAGGTAGATGCAATGAAATCCATCTATCCCACCAACAAACATTCCCCTTATGTTTCTATGAAGAATATAGCGAACACAAAATAAAATCCTCTTCAAAGGGCTAGAATTTCACGTTGGCAAGGACACAGTTTTATCTTAGACACTGAGTCGTCCTCCTACAATATCATACAACAGCCCAGTGGGCTTTTTCGACGGGGCCGCACAATTCGGTGATTATGGTGCAGGTTGCCTTATTATCCTCGGGAACGGCTATAGACTGGAGATGAGCTTTGGGGGTAGGCAGGGGCAACAACACCAGGGCAGAGCTCCTTGCACTCTGGGGACTCCTACAATTGGCTACAAATCGATCCATCAACAGTATACAGATCGATTATAAATTGGATCTCGGGAACACATAGGTTACAACTTACAAGTCTCCTTACTGGTATCTTGGAAACAACAAGTACAGACATCCATAACTTTATTTGAGAATATACAGTTTCACCACATTGCCAGGACTTTCAACAACATCGTAGACAGACTCTCAAAATCAGGTTTGATTTTAGATGAAGGTTGGTCGGTCTCTCGACTATATCACAAACAAAATCTCGTGAAGGAGACAATGGACCGATTATATTAGTATGTCTGCCATTTTTGTCATGATACAGAACTCGTAGAATTTTGTTAAATAGCACACAAAAGATATATGTCATAGGAACTGTGAATATCGCTGATTATCAGATTGTTGGCAGGGCAACAATTAGCACGAAATAAGCAAGTTAGTTATATTTAGATAGAACAGAACCACACTTGGCTTTTGTTAAAATCAGATAGGAAGATAATTAATGACAAGAATTGTAGTTTTTTAATTCAATTTGTTTTTGATAACAAGAATTCATTATGTTTTCTTTACTTTTTTCCTCCTGGAACAAAATTTTAAGAGGAAGCAACCCACAGGCTCGTTATTTGAGAATTTACCTGGCTCAAACCTATGGTTGCTATTGATCCTGTTGTTATTGATGCTGGTAATTTTTCCATGATTGAAGAAAGCTCTGTACATAATGATTGATACAGGATGAGCAACGAAATCATAAGATTAATACCCAATCAAAACATGTAACTCGATCAGGGGAGAGATTAGCGTTCCATGAAAGAACCCCGAGGTCTGTAAAAATCATAAGATTAAGACCCAATCAAAACATGTAACTCGATCAGGGGAGAGATTATCTCTGTTTGTTTGGAAGGCGTTCCATGAAAGAACCCCGAGGTCTGTAAAGCCAACCCTCGCAAGAGAATGAGCAGGATACGTTTAACCAAAGAGCAAGGGAAGCTCGTGACAGGGATTGAATTTTAAGCATAGGGAGCTTAGGATAAACCCCGATGCTCTCCAAATCTGCGCACCATCTGTGGAAACATCTCGACAAGGAAAGGAAATTACCATCGTATGCCTCAGGCATGCTTGAATTCAAACTCAGGTCCATTCGTGCATTGAATGTGGAGTATGATGCATTGTTTAATAGGCGAGTAGGATAAAAGACAACTAAAACATCTCATTTTGATAAAAATCGGTCAAATTTGTTCTTGTAAATTATTATTTCTCAAGTTTGCAATTTCAGCAATTGTAATTGTTTGTTAAAGTCTAAATAACTCTATTTTAAAACTACCCTATTGCCCAAAATTGCGATTTAAATACTCTAAATTGTGATTTCAGTTATTTTTGCTCTGCCGAATTTCGGGAATCGAGGGCGTTTTGGTTAGCTTATAATGCGCCCTTAATAGGTTGCAAGTGCGCCACAGGTAGGGTACCTTCCACCTCAACCCTACCCTTAATAGGTTGCAAGTGCGCCACAGGTAGGGTACCTTCCACCTCAACCCTACAATTGTGGCAAGTTTCCCTTGCAGGCACTTTGGGCACAGTAAATACCAAGTTGTTGTGCATGGGTTTGTTGTTTGGTGATGGGCATGGCATTTGGATTTCACACTTTGGAAATTTGACTTGATATAACGAAAAGTTTCGTGGAGCATGTAACTTGTCTAGGGAACTCAATCGTTTAGATTTAGCTCTTGGAGATTTGTTACAGGTGTATGTTGTAGTTAAAGTAGAGTAAGAATATGTGACTCATGGGCTATGCTTAGGCTAGAGTCTTGCAATAAGAATCATATAAGTCGTAATATATATATATTACAAATGGGTGATTCATTTGATATAGAAGTATGGATGCTCTGCTTTGCAACTAGGGTTTGAGAGTCAACCTACCGAGATGATCTCGGCGGCTATGGTTCCTTCCATAGCCGCCATCCACTTTCTCCCCTGAGAAGCTATCTATCAAGGCCGGATGAGGGTTATTTCAGTTGATTTTTCACTGTGTTTGGAGTGGTGGCGATGCCTTCGCGCGGCAACCCATAGTGTAGTGGGCTCTATCCTGCTTTCTTGTGGCGACGGCGATGGTTTCTTTGCAGTGAGGAGCCGAATTAGTGGCAGGGTGTCCATGGCGTTGGGTGACTAGCGGCCATATTCTGTCGGTTGTGTGGAGAAGATCGGGCTCTTCCTTCCTGTGGCGGCGGCCATGTCGTTGTGGTGACTGGCGGCCATCCTTAGTCTGATGACGCAAGTTTCCTCCCTGTGGCGACAGCAGTTACTATGCAGAGGGGAGCCGAATCGGCAAGGCTTCCCATGGCACTGAGATTGGACTAGCGGTCCATTGATTGGGAGCAGCTCCTTTCAACGGCTCATTTGGCGGCGGTTTTGTTGGATTTTGGGAAACTTTGGAAGATATTATTCATTATATTTTATTGTACTTTTATTGTACTTGATTGTACCTATTAAGGGAGATGAACTGGATGTAATTATTTATGTAACCACATGTAAGAGTCAATGTAAACCTTGGGGTGCAAATAAACAAAAGAAAATTATTAAAAATAAATTATTTATTGCCCCCAAGTGAAGTCGGCCTAGTTAGGGAATTTCTGGTTTTTGCACTTGTATAAATAAGAGGCTAGTGCACCTCATCATCTCATTCACTCACTTAGCAAGTGTGCATCACTTGGAGGATGCTGATTTCGCATCACTTGAAGGAGGAAGCTTATTTGGGGCATCTACTTGTGAAAGATACTTTCACATTCTTTCTCTTTCTTTATTTGTACTATGATCTCGGAATTATCATCTCTATGCGAAGGTTGCTGGGTTTTCTCCCATTTAGGTTTCCCGGGGTAAACTCTGTGTTGTTGTTTTGTGCTTTATCTTACTTCTAGTGATCTTGGTAATGCATTTATGTTGTATGCTATGAATGTATGAAATTTAACATGGTATCACAGCCATTCTAGAAGAAGCCATTGTCAAAGCATTGTCGGAACCCTGCCAGAATTGGGGTTTCATCTTGTGAAGTCTTCACCCACCATTTTGGAGAAAAAGAGCCATAGGAATTTCACTTTTGGCAAGACTAATCCATTGGTGAAGACGGAATTCAATTCCAAGAACTTTCATTTTTGACCTAGCTCCTGCTAGGGTTTCTGATCCAGATCTGCAAATCAAGATGATTGGGATGAAGGTTGAAGATCGGTTGGAAGGAGCCTCCAACTTTATCTCCTGGAAGTCTAGGGTTCTTCTACTCATAGAAGAAAATGATCTCTTACTATATGTAAATGAGAAGGTACCCGAACCAAAAGCCGAAGAGGATAAATCTTGATGGAGGAAGAATGATGCTAAAGCAATAAGGATTCTAGTGGATTCAGTGAGAGACCATTTGGTTCCTCAAATCTCAGGAAAGAAGAATGCTAGGAAAATGTTCAAGACCATTATGAAGCTGTTTGAACACACTAGCCTAAATGTATCCATGACTTTGAGAAACCAGCTCTCAAATATGAAGATAGCAAAGTCAGAATCCATTGCCTCATACTTTATGAAGATCGCAGAACTCAGAGACAAGCTCAGCACCAGTGGAGATCCTATTGGTGATAGGGAGCTTGTCCTCCACACTTTAAATGGTCTTCCACCATCATGGGAGTCCTTTATCCAAAGCATAAGTGGTAGATCCAAACTACCAAAGTTTGACAAGGTTTGGGCAGATTACTCTCAGGAGGAGACAAGGATTGCAACATGTCAAAGACTCCATGGAAATCAACCTGAAGAGACTCAAGCATTTGTTTCTCATACCAAGAATGGTAAGGGAAAAGGAAAGAAGTTCCCTAAACATAAGCACCAAGAAAGGAGATCAAGTCCCCGTCAGGAACAAAAGAAGAAGGATGTATCTCAAGTTCAATGCTATAGGTGCATGAAGTATGGACATTACGCCAGTAGCTGTCAAAGTCAAATCAAAAGGAAGCATGAAGCATCCACTGCTGATGTAGAAGAAGATCATCATCACAAGAAGCAAAAGATGAATATCACACAGAATTTCTATT
Source organism: Larix kaempferi (assembly GCA_027924585.1). Classification (NCBI taxonomy): domain Eukaryota; kingdom Viridiplantae; phylum Streptophyta; class Pinopsida; order Pinales; family Pinaceae; genus Larix; species Larix kaempferi. Next base: position 1,098,888 of record BSBM01000655.1, on the reverse strand, counting down.
CATATCAACACTATCAAGTACTATTCCTACCACTAGTGACACTTGGCTCATAGATAGTGGTGCATCTAGACACATGACAGGTTATAGAGAGAATCTTTCAGAATTAATTGAGAAAGATTCACATCTCCGTGTTGTACTTGGAGATGATGCAAATTACACTGTGAAGGGGTCTGGAGCCACCACCCTTCAATTAGAATCAAATGATGCATTACGCCTAAGTGATGTACTCTATGTACCTGTTATGAAATAAAATCTTGTCTCCATCTCAGCATTGGAGGACAAGGGTTATAAAGTAGCTTTCTCAGAAGGGAAAGTCCTTGCTTGGCACAAGAGCTCAAGCATGAGCACAGCCAAGGTTATTGGCATAAGAGAAGAGAGCTTGTATATACTAAACACTTCTCCAGTCCAAGCCCTAATACATGATGCTACAAGTATGGGCGAGTTATGGCATAGAATGTTAGCTCATCTGAACTATCGAGCTCTCCCAGTTCTGAAGAACATTGTAACAGGTTTGCCAGGGATCCAGGTAGACCATGATGGAACTTGTAGAGGATGTGCAGTTGGCAAGAATGCTAAGAAGTCCTTTCCAGATAGCGAGACTAGATCAAAGGGATTTTGGATCTAGTACACTCTGACTTGTGCGGGCCCATGACAGTTGTGTCATTAGGTGGTTATCATTACTATATCACCTTTATTGATGATTACTCATGAAAGGCTTGGATATACTTTCTCATGTCAAAAGAATCCGAGGAAGTGCTCAGCAAGTTCAAAGAGTTTAAAGCACAAGTTGAGAATCTGTCAGGAAAGAGGATCAAGATCTTGAGATCCGATAATGGTGGAGAATATACCTCTACAAAATTCAATGATTTCTGCAAGGAAGCAAGAATTAAGAGGGAGCTCACAGTTCCCTACAACCCTCAACAAAATGGGGTTGCAGAAAGAAAGAATCGTACAATTGTGGAGGTAGCCAAAGCTACGATACATGACTAGAGTCTTCAAATGTTCTTGTGGGCCGAAGCATCCAGAACCACTGTATCTGTACAGAATAGATGTCCACATAAGATATTGAAGAACATGACTCCGGAAACTAGAAGTGGGCCATATCCAGATTTTTGGTTGTCCAGTCTACATACATGTGCCCAAAGAGAAAAGATCAAAGTTAGAACCTTTAGGCAAGAAGGGTACCTTTGTGGGATACAGTGAGTCTTCAAAGGCTTACAAAATTTACATTCCAGGATCCAGACAGATTGAAGTCAGTAGGGATGTGACCTTTGAAGAAGAAATGGCTGTCAGGAAAGGAAGAGGATCAAATATGGAGATTGATGATGCAGAAATGCTAGAACCAAAGGAGATGAGATCATCTCCCCCTCCAGTTCAGAGGAAGTCAGTAGAAAAGGATGAACCTATCGATCCCATAGATCCAGTTGATATCCCCAGAGATGTGATAGGTCGGAAAAGACCTAGATGGGCACAACAGACACTGTAGGATGCAGAGGGGCATGATGCTCCACACGGCACTTTCAGAGAAAGTAAAAGACCTTAGAGGTTCTCCAGCTATGTGGCACTGATGAGCAAAATTATTGATTCAGAACCCACCACTTACAAAGAAGCATCGAAACATCAAGTTTGGAAGGATGCCATGATGGAAGAATATCGATCCATCATGAATAATGATGTGTGGGAAGTTGTGTCGAGACATGAGGAGAAGTCAGTAGTGACTTCTAAATGGCTATACAAGATCAAGCATGGAGCAGATGGCAGTGTTGAGAAACACAAGGCCAAATTTGTAGCCAGAGGATTCTCTCAAAAAGAGGGAGTCGATTATGATGAGACTTTTGCTCCTGTGGCCCAATATACTTCCATCAGATCCATTATCGCGATTGCTTCAACTATGGGATGGAAGTTGCATCAAATGGATGTGAAGACAGCCTTTCTGAATGGTGTTATTGAGGAAGAAGTTTACATCGAACAATCAGATGAGTTTATTGTCCAAGGAAAGGAGTCTCGTGTATGCAGACTGAAAAAGGCATTATATGGCCTCAAGCAAGCACCCCGTGCTTGGTATGGATGAATAGACGGATTCCTGGTGAGCTTGGGATTTTCCAAGAGTGATGCAGATCCCAACCTTTACTACAAGGTTGTAGATGATGAGCCACTAATTTTGGTATTATATGTTGATGACTTGTTTCTCACAGGAAATGAGAAACTCATTGTATGGTGTAAGAAGAATCTCGCCTTTGAGTTTGAAATGAAAGATCTTGGATTGATGCATTACTTCTTGGGATTAGAAGTATGGCAGAGGCAGAAAGAGATTTTCCTAGGACAAGGAAAATACACCATCGATATATTGAAGAGATTCGAAATGTTGGACTGCAAGTCCATGGCTACTCCGATGGATGCGAATTGGAAGAAGTTGAGAGATTCTTCTTCAGGTTTTAATTTGTTTGATCCCACCATTTATTGCCAGTTGATTGGGTCATTGATGTATTTGACCAACACCATACCAGATATATGTTTTGCTGTGAATTCCCTCAGTCAGTTCATGTGCAAACCGAGGCAGATTCACTGGATTGCTGCAAAACATGTGCTCAGATACTTACGTGGCACTGTGAGATATGGATTGAAGTATGCTTCATATGGTGACCTAATATTGCAGGGGTTTATAGACTCAAATTGGGCTGGATGTGTTGCAGATCGGAAGAGTACTTCTGGATGTTGCTTTAGTTTGGGTTCTGCAGTTATTTCTTGGTGTAGCAGGAAGCATAACTCGGTAGCACTTAGTACTATGGAGGTCGAGTACATGGCTGCTAGCACAACAGCTCAAGAAGCAGTTTGGCTTCATAAACTCTTGGCAGGATTGTTCGGCCAGATTCCAGAGCTGACCGTGATTCACTGTGATAACCAGAGCTATGTGCAGATGTTAGTGAATCCTGTATTTAACGACAAGTCGAAGCATATCGAGATTCGATATCACTTCATTCGTGATATGGTGCAGAATGGTGCGGTCGAGTTACAATATGTGCCGGCAGACAATGAGACTGCAGATGTTCTCACCAAGGCTCTTCCCAGGGTGAAGTTCTAATACTTTCACGGAAGACTTGGAGTCGAAGAGAACGTATCCCTCCTTGAGAGGGAAAGATGACATTGATATGCTTGCCCTACTTTTCCCAGGTGCCTCTACAGTCCAGTTACTCAGACATCTATGGGATAAATCCCACAGGCAGATGAGTAGGACAGTCAGCAGTTGGTCGGGCTCACCCAAGTACCTTCTGTAGTCCAGTTACTCAGCCAGATATGGGAGAAATCCCATAGGCAGATGAGTAAGATAGTTAGCAGTTGGTCGGGTTCACACTAGTGCCTCTGCAGTCCAGTTTCTCAGGAAGATATGGGAGAAATCCCATAGGCAGATCAGTAGGACAGTCAGCAGTTGGTCATGTGATTGCACAGGTGCCTCTATAGTCCAGGTACTCATCCAGATATGGGAGAAATCCCATAGGCAGAAGAGTCGGACAGTCAGTAGATGGTCGTGCCCTTTTGCTCGTCTGAGATCTCAGCCATGTATGGGAGGACCCCATTGGCAGATGAGACAGACAGGTAGCAAATTGTATAGCAAAGATGGTATAGCTGATAATCTCAGATATCCAATATTGAGTGATTCTCCTGGATCCAGGATTGAGTGATTCTCCTGGACTCGCCGAAGGACTGGTGATGATGATGCACAGAGACTGTGTGGACAACCTTCAGTATGCATAGAGATGATGGAGATAGTGTAGAGTACAAGAAGAAACCTAGATGATCGTGATGCTGATGAAGATCGAAGAATACCTTCCTCATTGAGAGGGAGTGTTGGATTTTGGGCAACTTCGGAAGATATTATTCATTATATTTTATTGTACTTGATTGTACCTCCTAAGGGAGATGAACTAGATGTTATTATTTATGTAATCACATGTAAGAGTCAATGTAAACCTTGTGGTGCAAATAAACAAAAGAAAATTATTAAAAATAAATTATTTATTGCCCCCAAGTGAAGTCAGCCTAGTTAGGGAATTTCTGGTATTTGCACTTGTATAAATAAGAGGCTAGTGCACCTCATTATCTCATTCACTCACTTAGCAAGTGCACATCGCTTGGAGGAGGTTGATTTCGCATCACTTGAAGGAGGAAACTTATTTGGGGCATCTACTTGTGAAAGATACTTTCACATTCTTTCTCTTTCTTTATTTGTACTCTAATCTCGGAATTATCATCTCTATGCGAAGGTTGCTGGGTTTTCTCCCATTTGGGTTTCCCAAGGTAAACTCTGTGTTGTTGTTTTGTGCTTGGTCTTACTTCTAGTGATCTTGGTAATGCATTTATGTTTTATGCTATGAATGTATGAAATTTAACAGGTTTCAGTCTCAAGAATCCGGTGGCTCTACTATACTCCCATGTTGAAGTTTTACACCAGAACTTTAGGGACTTGTCAACATGTGTTTTTGGAGTATCGGTTTTTATCTTTTTTCAGTCGGCATTACTTATGGTTTCTTTCTCTTTATCTTCAGCTCTTTATGATCTGGTTTTTCATTTGTATTTGAGCCAATCTTGGCTGCCCTAAAATAGGGTGTATTAGATGTTGTTTACGGTGGTGCTTAGGTACCTGCAAATTTTTTTATCTATGAAGCTGAAAAACTGTTACTGGAAAACTGGAAAGGGCTCCTAGAAGCCTTTCTGCAATATGTAATTTGATTATCCTTAATGAAATTACGCTTTTTTCCTTGGAATATATATATATATATATATATTAACTCCTCGCGAATTGATTCCCTTGCATAAATACCAAAGTTCTATAGCGTCGCCTTTAGAAGTAGGGGGCATGCAGACTCGCGCAATATTATTAATTGTGATGAGTTCAAAAATTTAAATAGCAAATGTCATAGAAATTGATCATCATACTTGTATCAGCTATGAATAACTAAGACTGTCCTATGCAATTGCGTAAATCCAAAACATTTCATGTAACCTATAATTAAAAACCAATTCAAACTTATAACCGAATCGTATAGGAAGGATGGGTCATTAAGCCGCGCAACACTTCCATTCACATCAAGAAATATATGTTGCATAATTGCGCCATATAAACTATAGTTTATTTTAAAAAAAATAGTATTGTTGGAGCCGTTACAAAATAGTATCAAAGCTTAAGGTTGCAATGCTTGGACCTTATGGACTTAACCATGCCACTGAAAATTTAAATAAAAGTGATAAAATTCCATGCTTATAGGTAGCAGGATGAAGATAGACTTCTAGGATAAGTTCTAAAGACATCAGTAAGTCAGAAGCATATGCAATTATGGAGGAAGTTCCAAGTCAACACGGGGTGGTAGATAGTCAAACATCAATAGAAGATATGTGAGTTGAATTAAATACCGACCAAAAGACATAACCCCATAAAAACGACGGAAATTGTAGAAGGAAGAATAACAAAGTTTCAAGGCCGAAAATATCAAAGCATTAGAGGAATAACATGAAATAAACACAATTTTATTATAGAATCTCATTGAAATTAAAAACAATGCGCAACATTTTCACACATCCAGTAATGCGAGAAAGAAAATATTCCAATGAAAATGTTCTGGAAGCAAGGAACCACAAATTGAATGCAAAATTGTTGTAGAAAATAGTTCATCTAGCAATGAAGGCCCACTACTTCCAACAGTTCAGAAAGTGATAGTACAATGAGCTCACTTCCTAAGAAGAAGCTTAAACAACATATTTCTAGTGAGATGAAGGGGAAATTCTAGAAAGTTAAACTTTCAATGGTGAGTTGAAGACATGTGAGGAAGTTGAAGCTTGGATTTTGGGAATGAAGAAATATTTTCAAATCTACAATTAGGATAGCAACATGAAAGCTCGGTTGGTTGTATTCATTCTTACTACCAACGCCTCTATTTGGTGCCAGGACTTAAAACTGACCAAGGGAATCAAGGAGAAGAAAGTCAAATGGAAGGAGTTCATTAAATTTTTCAAGAAGAAGTACTTGTTGGAGATATTTTATGATAATAAGATAAAATACTTTCACGAGCTCAAGATGGGACAAATGTCTATGTATGATTTAATTAATAAATTCCTAGAAATGTTGCGCTATGTTCCATACATCAAGGAAGAGAAGATCAAGATTCAAAGATTTTTGAGTTGCCTACCTCAATATTTTTGAGATAAACTTGATTTTGATTGTCCAAAGGATTTGGAAGAAACTATTCACAAGGAAAGACCGTGTCATACTTGGAAGAAACCATTCACAAGGAAAGACCGTGTTATGAACAGAGTCAACATAGGTCTTAAAACTTAAAGAGTATAAGGGAAAAGAAGAGGGAGAAATATTAATAGCGAAAGAAAGGATTTAATCCCTCATTCAAAAATCAAGTCAAGTCCTTTCAAAACATTAACACTTATGGGAAAGTTAAATTTCAGTAGAATATTCTAGCTCAAAGTAGAAAACAACATGTTAGAGTTACAAGGAAGAAACCAAAAGGGACAAATCTAGGACCATTGCAGTGCTAGGGTTGCGGTGAAAATCATCGACTGGGAGATTTACCTCATAAAAGTGGAACTGTCAAGATAGTCCACGACATTCAAGGAGTTACTACTATTAATGACATAGCCATAAGCCCAAGAATTTGTGCAACCTTAGACAACTGACAGGCTGATCATCATTCGTCTATTGTGGAAGTTGAAGGTAAAAATTCCAGAAAACCAATCTCTATTCTTATTGACCTCGTGCCATGTAAAAGTTATGTTTCCCCGATAATTGTTGAGCAATGTGCATTAAAGAAGAATAAGTATAAGCAGGCATGGATGGTACAATTGGCTACAAGAACTAAGAAGGGGGTATATGAATTGATTGAAAACTATCCTATAGAACTAAATGTGATGTCTACAATAGCATAATTGAATGTTTTACTTCTAGGTTCTTATGACCTTCTCATAAGCATGGACTGATTGGATAAACACAAGGCCATGTTAAACTACTATACAAAGACATTTACCTACAAGGATAACACCAAAATAGTAAAGGGAATACCCCATAGATTCTTAGTAAGGAAAATCCATGCCTTATAGTTGAAACACAATGCTATGAAAGGCTGCAAACTGTAAGCAGTACATGTAACAAATTTTGTAAAATAAATAAATCTAACCTAGAAGACTTCCTTGTACTTTTGGATTTCAAAGATATGTTTCCTAAAGAGATACCCAGTTTGCCTCCAAAAAGGGTCTTAAGTTTACTATTGACCTTGTACCTTGACTTGTGCTTGTCTCAAAGGCACCTCATCAGATGAGCACTCCAAGATTAGTGGAATCAAAATGCAGCTGCCAAAACTGTTGGAGAAAGACTATATTAGACCTAGTGTTGCCCCGTGGGGAGCCTTGGTCTTGCTTGTTTGAAAGAAAGATTGAACGCTTAGGTTGTTCATCGATTATCGACAATTGAACAAAGTCAGTATTAAAAATAATTACCCTTTTCCCATAATTGATTATCTTTTTTATCAAGGAAAGGGAGACAAATGTTCTCAAAGATCAACTTGAGGTCAGGTGTAACATACCCATTACCCTCAATAACCATTTGGGGTATGGGATAAATTTATTTTTCCTTTGTCTCTTAATAGGATGATGCAATTTACACGTGAGAGAACTAAAACGTTAGTCTCATTAATAATTAAATTGCATTGGTAAGTTGTAACATAATCCTTCATGGAATTTAAACTGCCTAGGAAATACCATATGTACAATGGTTCCTGCTTAAATCCCTTGCGCAAAAATTTAAACATGTAATGTTACTACATATATCTAGAATCGTTTTATAGAGCCAACTTCTATATACATGATAGTCATTAAGAACATATTATGGTCTGATCGTTCCACACATTATCTATTAATAAAATAACTCTTAAGGATAGGGTTGATCCACATCTTCCTTAACTATATTAAATCGGGAATAATTTATCATTTGGTTTTCTATTGGCTCATAGATTTACAAACCACTTCACATTAAGCTCCAGTAATTATCCCTCGACCAAGATCTTTATCTATGCACAAATAATGTGATTACAAGGAGTAAGAGTACTTACCTTTGGCATGCTTGACTCTCAACAAACCATACATAGAGGTCGACTCAAAACATAGAGCTCAACTCATAAACTTTCAAAGCTTGGCCCTTCAAATAATAGATAATTTTTTCGTGCTCTAAAACAAATAGATTAATCTATACATTCTCACAGAATATGATAAATAGAACAAGGATAATGCTTAGAAAACTTGTACATGACAGGGTCGGCTCTCTTCTAGTGACCACCCCTCGAATTCCTTAGAAACAATATTAGTACATAAACAAAAGCAAATGGGACACCACCCTCTCCTGTTCAACATAGATATAACAAAAGCAAGGGGAACAACTCTCCTCCATGAAGACCATCCCTCCTCTTCACACACAAAGAATGTAATGTAATAAACAAAAGTAATGGGAATTGTCTCTCCTTGAGGGAGGTCATCCCTCCTCTTCACATGCAAAACAACAAAATATATTATAATTGAAAAGTAAAGACCCTCTATCCAGAGAGGTCGTCCCTCTCGTCACACACATAGAAATGAATTATAATATAATTGAAAGTAAAGGGGATCAACCCTCTCTCCAGAGAGGTCATCCCTATCTTCACACGCAAAGAAATGAAATATAATATAATTGAAACGTAAAGGGGATTGGCCCTCTCTCTAGAGAGGTCGTCCTTCTCTTTACATGCACAAAAATGAAATATAATATAACTGAAACGTAAAGGGAATTGGCCCTCTCTCCGGAGAGTTCATTGCTCTCTTCACACATAGAGAAATGAAATATATAATATAATTGAAACGTAAAGGGGATTGGCCCTCTCTCTAGAGAGGCCATCCCTCTCTTCACACACAGAGAAATGAAATATAACATAACTGAAATGTAAAGGGGATCATCCCTCACTCTATAGAAACCATCCCTTTCTTCACATGCAAAGAAATGAAATATATAATATGAAGGGGCATCGACTCTCTCTTCCAGAGAGGTCGCATCCCTTTCAACAAAAAGACAACAAAAAAATGGGTTGGTCCTCTCCATATAGGTCGCCCTTCACAATATAAAAACAAGTGCAATGGGGTCAACTTCCCTCTCCTGAGGCTGTGGCTTGTTCATCTCCAAAACCAATATGTAAAGCCCCTCAAAATCAGGGGTGATTTTTGGAAAAACCCTAATCGAATCTTCCCTATGCATCACTTCTACACTTTTTACAAAGGTTATCTTTGTAAGTTTTAAAGTTGACACAACACACATGTTGTTATTCTACATGAGACTTCAATCAGAAACCCTAAATCACTATATCCCCCACGACAAAAAACTATTCCCCTTATTTTCTAGCATATATATATATGTCCCTAAATCACTATATCCCCCACGACCAAAAACTATTCCCCTTCTTTTCTAGCATATATATATATATATATATATATATATATATATATATATATTAGGTTACTTATTCCAAAAATATATATAAAATGAGTTTCCTCTCAAAAATAAATTACTCTCCTTTCTCTTCTAATATATATAAATTTATATTAGGTGCTTTTCCCATTAATATATGTAGCGATTTTCCCTTCAATTCACGCTCAATCCTAATCATATTTAATTTATAAGCTAATGATAATAATACGTTTATTTTAAGCTCAAAGGCTAATAATATTGTGCCTTTTCTTTTCTCTACCTTACATTCAATTATAATGATCATTTTAATATGATAATAGTAGCCATACGCTTATAATAATAAATTGTCTCTATTATAGAGCATAGGCTCATCATAATAAGAATTCGTCCTGCATAATAATAATAATAACAATAATAATTCGTTTCACATGTTCCGCTTGTAATCGTAATAATTAGCTTTATGCTAGTAAGCGAATGGTCTTGCAATAATAATAATAATAGCTCGTTTTACATTCATAAGTGAATAAAAGCCATTCGCCTTTTCACACGAGTAATGATTTGTCTTGCAACGTTCAAAGGCTAATAAGCTCATAAAGGGGTCAACCCTCTCTCTAAAGAGGTCGTCCCTCTTTTCACACGTAGAGAAATGAAATATAATATAATTGAAACGTAAAGGGGATTGACCCTCTCTCCAAAGAGTTCGTCACTTTCTTCATATCCATAAAAATGAAATATAATATAGCTGAAATGTAAAGGGGATTGACCCTCTCTCCATAGAGGTCGTTGCTCTCTTCACACACAGAGAAATGAAATATATAATATAACTGAAACGTAAAGGGGATTGGCCCTCTCTCTAGATAGGCCATCCCTCTATTCACACACAGAGAAATGAAATATAACATATTTGAAACATAAAGGGGATCATCCCTCTCTAAATATGCCATCCCTCTCTTCACACATAGAGAAATGAAATCTATAATATGAAGGGGCATTATCTCTCTCTTCCAGAGAGGCCACCTCCCTTTTAACAGAAAGACAACAAAAAAATGGGTTGGTCCTCTCCATATAGGTCGCCCTTCACAATAAAAAAAACAAGTGCAATGGGGCCATCTTCCCTCTCCTAAGGTCGTGCCTCGTTCATCTCCAAATCAAATATGTAAAGCCCCTCAAAATCATGAGGTAATTCTTGGAAAAAACCTAATCGAATCTTCCCTATGCATCACTTCTACACTTCTTACAAAGGTTTTCTTTGTAAGCTATAAAGTCGTCACGTGATAGAATTTGCACTTGAATAGTAGTTATGTTAGTTCTTTAAAAAAAATATACTATATCACAATAAACATAAGAAATAGGATCACTGAAAATAGACAAGCACATCATACACAATAGTTTATCCTGGCAAACCCTCTAGGGGAAGAAAACCCAGCAGAACTTTTTCATATAGATTATGTCAACAAGTACAATGTCAATACAATGAAGAGCTAAAGCTCTCTCATACAAAGATGCCCCAAGAATAGAAGATACAAAGACACTATAAGATAGAACCCCAAACATAAGCTTCATCTAGTTGCAACTACTCTCCTGTGTGCACTTACTCACTTGCTTGAGCAAACTTATGTGATAATGCCAAATGATGAATTCAACCCCCTTATTTATACACTTTTCTGGTTGACTTTTTCACTACAGGGCTGACTTCACTGGGGTAGTTTTTCCCATTGTTTAGGGTAGACTACCCATTGTTTGGGGCAGTTTGACCCATTGATTTTTGTGGGGTCGACTTGTCTATTTTCACTTGATTTCTTGAGAGTATATCTTTAGTATTATTCTTTTAGGATTAATGCAATACACGAATATATTCCGAAGTTACATAATCTTCAACACTCCCTCTTAACAAGGAAGGTATTCTTTTGACGCGATTATAATCACTACTGCTGCAACTCTGTACTCTGACAATTTACTTGTGACATCTCACGAATCTATACATCGCTATAAGTTATGTACGAGCAAGCCATCATCTCAATCATGCATCAATCACGATCATATATCCGGGGGCATCACAGTAGCAACACACCACTGATCCAGGAGCACACATTATGTCATTACGGGACTTCATCTAGCTCATGCAGAATCTAGACACACACATCCGATTGGATACACAACTCAATTGGATACACATACTCGGTTGGATACACATACTTGACTGGATACACATACTCGGATGAATACACATACTTGACTGGATACACATACTAAGTATGGTCACGCTCTCCAGTCCTCATGAGTATGGTCACTCTCTCCAGCCCTCGCAAGTATGGTCACACTCTCTATTCCTCGCAAGTATGGTCACGTTCGCCAACCCTCGTAAGTATGGTCACACTCTCCAATCCTCCTAAGCTGGTCATGTTATCTAGTCCACACATACATACTAGCTCTAACTAGATACATAGCTTGACTGGATACACATACAAAGTATGGTAACGCTCTCCACTCCTCATGAGCTGGTCATTCTCTCCAGTCCTCACATACATACTAGCTCTAACTAGATACGCAACTCGACCGGACACACATACAAAGTATGGTCATGCTCTCCATTCCTCACAGAGCCTAGTAATACATGCCCGTAAATGACCACCTACTACTACCACACTATACAACTACTACCCCCTAAATCGTATATGTGACTCATCTCTCCCTCTTATGAGGGACATCTCTTTGCATCACGCCAAGCTTGTCCCCAGAGTACTCAAACTTCACTCTTGATAGAGGCTTGGTCAACACATTGACTGTCTGCTCATCCATCACAATATACTGCTCCCTTCTGTACAATATCTCTGATATAATGGTAGCTGATCTCGATATGCTTGGACTTGTCATGAAACATTGGGTTCTCGGACAACTTCACACAACTATGGTTGTCACAGAAAATGCAATTCACCTATAACTCGAGATCAAACAACCGTATAAGTAACTTCTGAAGCCACACTGCTTCACTGGTAATTGAACACACTGTAATATACTCTTCCTTGGCTGTGTTGAGTGCCACACTAGTATGCTTCCTGTTGAACCAGAAAATCATGCCTGATCCCAAACTGAAGCAACATCCTAAAGTGCTCTTCCTGTCTATGCACTATCAAACCAATCTGAATCAACTTAGCCTTGCAGGATAATCTTCTGATTTGACACATTTCTGAGTCCATAATCAAGTGTACCCTTCAGATACCTCATCACATGCTTTGCCTGTTGGTTGTGGAGCCAGATCTTCTAGTCTCATAGATGATATCATATCAGCTGTGTTTGTACCCTAGTTTTATATGATATGTAGGTGGACTGTACAGTCACCCCAGCGAGGGGGTGTGGGGGGGCATCGCCCCCCCACGGGGTTCCAAGGGGGACCATACCCCCTGGCTGGAGGGTCCGGGGGAAGCACCCCCGAAGAAAATTTTTGGGGCTGTTTTCCTCAGCTGTTTTGCGGGCCCATGGTTTTGGGTATCTCGTGGTATTTTCCCATTGTATTTCCCTTATAAAATAAAGACATTGTAATACGGCTAGGGATGATGATGTATTAGGTTTTATGCATTGTAAAGATCTCTGAGATCAGGAGAGAGACTGTGAAACAGAGAAGAGGAAGTGCAGCGGTTGTGCTGTAGGTTGTATCCCTTCACCTTGCTGGACGGTAATAATAATAAGGACTGGAAAATTCAGTGTGGACGTAGCCCAAGTTGGGTGAACTACGATATATCTGTGTCTCTCTTGTAATGTGTATGTGTGATTATATTTGCATTTCTGTTTATTGTTATTGCTCTGCGATCCTGTTTTTATAACAATTGGTATCAGAGCCAAAGGTCTATTTGGCAGTTAAACCCGCAGGAATCTAGGGTTTCTGGTTCGAGTGGGAGCAATGGCAGAAGAGAGAAAGTTTAAGGTCGAGAAGTTTAACGGCCAAAACTTCGGGTTATGGAAGATGCAAATGGAGGACTATCTGTACCAGAAGGATCTATTCCTACCGTTGGGAGGAAAAGCAAAGCAGTCGACGACTATGAAGGATGAAGAATGGAAGGTTCTTGACAGAAAGGCTCTGGGAACAATACGGTTGAGCCTGGCTTCGTCGGTGGATTTCAATATCTCAAAAGAAACGACAACAGAGGGTTTGATGAGCGCATTGGGTAAGCTGTATGAAAAACCCTTGGCCTCCGACAAGGTATTTCTAATGAAGCATTTATTTAATATGAAGATGTCTAAAGGTGGATCTGTTACTGATCATTTAAATGAGTTTAATACGGTTACAAATCAGCTAAGTTCTGTAAGTGTGAACTTTGATGATGAGGTTAGGGCTCTTCTAATCTTATGTTCATTGCCAGAAAGCTGGAATAGCTTGGTCATGGCTGTAAGTAACTCTGTCTTTGGTTCAAACACCTTGAAATTTGATGATGTTATTGGTGTTATTCTTAGCGAGGAAATGCGAAGAAAAAGCACAGGTGAGACATCAGGTAATGCGTTGACCATGGAGAGTAGGGGAAAACAAAGGAGAGAGGAAAGAGCCAAGGTAATCGTGGAAAGTCTAAAACGGGCAGATCCAAGTCTAGACTGGGAAAGATAGAGTGCTGGAACTGTGGAAAGAAAGGACATCTGAAGAAAGACTGCAAATCCCTAAAGAAGAAAGGAGATGCATAGAAGGAAACTACCCAGGAAGCAAATGTAGCAGGTGATGTGTTACAAGATGCTTTGATTCTTGCATTAGATAATACTAGTGATTATTGGGTAGTAAATTCAGGAGCTTCATGTCATGCAACACCCCATAGGAAATACTTTCATGAGTATGTTCCTGGCAACTTTGGACATGTTTTATTGGGTGATGATGAGCCATGTAAAATTGTTGGAATGGGTAAGGTATGGATAAAAGTTAAGAATGGAACTGATTGTTTGTTGAAAGAAGTTAGGCATATTCCCGCTGTGAAAAGAAATCTGATTTCAACAGGGCAGTTGGGAGATGGCGGCTGTCTATCTACGTTCGGAGAAAAGTGGTGGAAGATCACTAAAGGATCAATGGTGATAGCAAAAGGAGACATAGTAGGTACGTTGTATTTATGTCCTCATAATACTAACCATTCTATCTCTTTAGCTTCCACAGGAACAAATACAACATTGTGGCATCATAGGCTTGGCCACATGAGTGAGAAGGGGATGCAGATTCTCCACTCAAGGAAGTTGCTGCCGGATTTGAAGCAGGTAAGTTTGGAATTCTGTGAAAATTGTGTTTATGGAAAACAGAAGAGAGTAAGATTTCTCAGGGTTGGGAAACAGAAGAAGAATGAAAAATTAGAGCTTGTGCATACAGATGTATGGGGACCGGCTCAGGTACAATCTCTTGGTGGCTCTCATTATTATGTTACATTTATTGATGATGCAACTAGAAAAACTTGGGTTTATTGCATTAGACAGAAATCTGATGTGTTTGCTACTTTTAAGAAGTGGAAAGCTTTGGTTGAGAATGAGACAGGAAAAAGATTGAAGTGTCTCAGATCTGATAATGGAGGTGAGTACTGCGGCAAGGAGTTTGATAGTTACTGTTCATACCATGGGATTCGTAGAGAGAAGACAGTCCCAGGAACACCACAGGAAAATGGTGTGTCAGAAAGGATGAACAGAACGATCATGGAGCGTGCAAGGTGTATGAGACTGCATGCAGGGTTGCCCTTACAGTTTTGGGCAGATGCTGTAAATACTGCTGTTTATTTAATAAACAGAGGACCTTCAAGTGCTTTGGATGGTGGTATTCCAGAGGAAGCATGGACAGATAAAAAGGTAAACTATGCATTTCTGAGAACATTTGGTTGTGAAGCATTTGTCCACATTGATAAAGAAAATAGAACAAAGCTTGAAGCTAAATCCAAGAAATGTACCTTTATTAGATATGGGGTTGATGAATTTGGTTATCGTTTATGGGATTATGAAAATAACAAAATCATCAGGAGTAGAGATGTGATATTCAATGAAAAGGTCATGTATAAAGATCAGTTGCAGGGAAAGAAACGGGAAAAGGAAAACACATAGTACATAGTGCTTGATGAAATTAAAGAAAATGAAGTTCCGAAGGTGCCAGAAAATCAAGAGCAGCAGCAAGTACCTGAAACTCCTGCAACTGTAAGAAGATCTACCAGGTTAAGTAGACTCCCTGAACGATACTCTCCTTCAATGTATTATTTATTGATGACTGATTCTGGTGAACCAGAATGTTATGAAGAAGCAATGCAGGTGGAAACTAGAAAGAAGTGGGAGCAAGGCATGAATGAGGAGATGGACTCATTGGTAGGAAACCAGACTTGGGATTTGGTTCAGTTGCCTGCTGGTAAAAGAGCATTGCAAAACAAATGGATTTACAGGTTGAAGGAAGAAGAAGGAGGTAAGAAGCAGTACAAGGCCATACTTGTTGTAAAGGGGTTTGCACAGAAGAAAGGTATAGATTTTGATGAAATATTTTCTCCTGTTGTTAAGATGACTTCAATTAGGACTATCTTAAGTCTAGTGGCAGTAGAAGATTTGCATCTTGAACAGTTAGATGTAAAAACAGCCTTCCTCCATGGGGATTTAGAGGAAGAAATATATATGCAGCAGCCACAAGGGTATGAGGTCAAAGGTAAGGAGGATCTGGTATGTAGGTTGAAAAAGAGATTGTATGGCTTGAAGCAAGCTCCAAGGCAGTGGTATCTAAATATTGACAGGTTTATGACAGAACAAGGTTATAGTAGATGTCATTCTGACCACTGTGTTTATTTCAAGAAGCTAGACAATGGAAGATATATTATCTTGTTATTGTATGTGGATGACATGCTTGTTGCAGGGTCTGACATGCAGGATATAAATGTACTCAAAAGGAAGCTAGCTAATTCATTTGCGATGAAGGATTTGGGTGCTGCAAAGCAAATCCTTGGTATGAGAATAACGAGAGACAGAAAAAATCGCAAATTGACATTGTCTCAAAGTGAGTACATACAAAAGGTGTTGGAGAGGTTCAGAATGCAGAATGCAAAACCTGTAAGTACACCTTTGGCTAGCCATTTCAGTCTAAGTAAGGAAATGTGTCCCAAGACACAAGAAGAGACAGATTACATGTCCAAGATTCCCTATCAATCATCAGTTGGCAGCTTGATGTATGCCCTGGTGTGCACAAGACCAGATATTGCACATGCAATGGGAGTTGTGAGCAGATATATGAACAATCCAGGTAAAGAACATTGGAAGGCAGTACAGTGGATTCTCAGGTATTTGAGAGGTACTACCACTGAGGCATTATGTTTTGGAGGTTCAGACAATGTTCTACAGGGATATGTTGATGCAGATATGGCAGGTGACAAGGATAGTAGGAGGAGCACCACAGGGTATGTGTTTACTGTAGGTGGAACAGCAGTAAGCTGGATTTCGAAACTACAGAAGGTTGTTGCACTTTCAACAACAAAAGCAGAGTATGTTGCCATTAAAGAGGCTAGTAAAGAGATGATTTGGTTGCAAAGGTTTATGTAGGAAGTGGGTAAGAAGCAGAAGGATAGCAGATTGTATAGTGACATCCAGAGTGCCATTCATCTTGCAAAGAACTCAGCATTCCATTCTAGGACTAAACATATACAGCTCAGGTACCATTTCATACGCTCTGTTCTGGAAGATGAACTGTTGAAGCTGGAAAAGATACATACTAGCCAGAATCCTGCAGACATGTTCACGAAGGTAGTGACCAGAGAGAAACTGAGTTCGTGCTCGGTTTCAGTTGGCCTTCTAGCATGAAGGTGAAGAGGAGAAATTTTCCAAGTCCAAGTCCAGCAAGTGCAACAGCAGTGGAGTTGCTGTGATCAGTCTCCAAGTGGGAGATTGTTGGTTGTGGAGCCAAATCTTCTAGTCTCATAGATGATATTGTATCAGCTGTGTTTGTACCCCAGTTTTATATGATATGTAGGTGGACTGTATAGTCACCCCAGCGGGGGGGTGTGGGGGGGCATCGCCCCCGAAGAAAATTTTTGGGGCTGTTTTCGCCAGCTGTTTTGCGGGCCCATGGTTTTGGGTATCCCGTGGTATTTTCCCATTGTATTTCCCTTATAAAATAAAGACATTGTAATACGACTAGAGATGATGATGTATTAGGTTTTATGCATTGTAAAGATCTCTGAGATCAGGAGAGAGACTGTGAAACAGAGAAGATGAAGTGCAGCGGTTGTGCTGAAGTTTGTATCCCTTCACCTTGCTGGACGGTAATAATAATAAGGACTGGCAAATTCAGTGTGGATGTAGCCCAAGTTGGGTGAACCACGATATATCTGTGTCTCTCTTGTAATGTGTATGTGTGATTATATTTGCATTTCTGTTTATTGTTATTGCTCTGCGATCCTGTTTTTCTAACATTGCCACAATCAGGTAAACACGTCTCAGCTCAACCATGTACTAACTCAAAGTGTTCACCGCAAAGCATATATCTGGTCTAGTGTTTGTCAAGTACATCAACGGACCAATCATTTGTATGTATAATGTGGCATCCATTGTCTCTAAAGAAGTATCACACACCAACTTCAAGTTTGAAGCCATCAGTGTAGCCATGGCCTTACAGTACAACATTCCGAATCTCTTCAGGATTTCCACAACATATTTTCCTTGGCTAAGAAAAATCTCATCTAGACCTTGCCACACCTCTAGACCTATAAATAGTGCATCGTAACTAGGTCTTTCATCTCGAACTCTACGACAAGCTTCTTCTTGGTTTCTGCAATGAGCTTCTCGTCTCCTGTTAGAAACAAGTCATCTACATATAGTAGCAATATCACTAGTTTCCCATCCTCAACCTTGTAGTAAAGGTTGGAGTCTGCTTTACTCTTGGTAAAACCCAAGCTCATCGGGAAACCATTAATCCTGTCGTACCATGTCTTGGTTTCCTACTTCAATCCATACAAGGCTTCGTCAAATTGCACACATGTGTATGCATGTCCCGTGTCTCAAATCCCGGTGGCTGCTCCACATACACTTCTTCTTCTACTACACCATTCAAGAAAGTTGTATTCGCGTCCATCTAGTGTACCTTCCACTTCATCACTGCAGCTATCGCAAGTATAACTCTAATTGAAGTGTATCTTGCTATAGGAGCACACGTATCGTCATAATTGACTCCCTCTGTCTGAGAGAAACCAGGAACCTTGCTTTGTACTTCTGTAGTATGCTTGATTTTGTAAATCTACTTGAAGGTCACTGCTGAACAATCATCACTTGTTCTTCGGAACAAGTCTTATAATCCTTCTCTTGTAGGTCATAGCACATGATCTTTCCTATAAGTCAAATTCGGTCATATGATTAGCAACATTAGATACTAATCAATCAATTCAATGTAATGATAAATTCTTATGCATAATGTACACAGTCATGTAGCCAATACATCTTAGCCAATGCTTCAGCACAACACCCATCCATTTCCTAAACACACATGGTAACTATATTGTTCTCAGTATGTTAGCAAATAGGTTTCATCCTAGACAAGCAACAATGGCTCATGGAATATTGTGCAACACCATAGGCTACTCATCCATCACATGCACATTAAGAGTATACTGTTCATTAATCCTAGCCATATCAATGCATTCACTATAGCATACACTTCTTGATTCTAGGAATACAATTATGCATACAACTGTTATTAATAATACTTAGAGATTTAAGAAAGAACTCAAATGATAGTTTAAATACTTCTTTCATGTGTTTTGTGGGATCCCTCTTGATTTATACCTCCTTGCAGAAGTCACTGGAGATTCTGGAAGAGTACTCCGCTCCATCGTTTGATTCTAAAGACCTTGATCTTCTTCTTCGTCTAGCCAGAACTTGCTGAAGTCTTCATCCTTGGTCCTCATGCATTGGATCTAAGATCTCATTCTTTCCTTGTGCACATCCCTTGCATATGTCATATGTTGATGTAATTGTAACTTCGGAATGTATTTCACTTATGTATATTGTATTCCTATAGAGATGTTATTATTCCTCTATACGGAAGTGTTTGTATTCCTATAGAGATGTTATTATTCCTCTATACGGAAGTGTCGTCATTTATATTGTAAGTGTTGTAACTTATACTTGATGGGTTATTAGACCACCTTGTTGGGGTCAGCCCTGTATAAGTCATGTGGGTTAAAGGGTTATTAGAGCACCCTATTGGGGGTCGGCCCTGTCAACATTATGTTATGTGGTTAAGTTAAGGCCGACCTAGTAAAGGTTATTAGGAAAGTCAAGTCAAGTATAAATAGAGTGCGGGAGGCACTCTATTTGATCATTCACTTTCTCACTCATACTCTCATTGGAAAGTGGCACACTTGTGGAGGAGGAGAAGCTGCTGCTAGGAGTATATCTCTTATGCTTGGGTTGTATCATTGCTCTATCTACCTCTGAGGAAGTTGTGGGGTTTTTCACCTTCTTGGTTTTCCCCGGTGAAACTATGTGTCTCTTGTGTGCTTGCATTATTGTTTCCATGATTAATATGCTGTAGATATGATGTACATGTTGTTGTCTCAGTTAAGATCCTAGATCATATTGAAGTAAATTCTGAAAAACTAACATCATCATGATTTACTTGAATCTCTAGTAGATCTATAACCATCTTGCTAATGATTTGCAATGCTTTGTAATGTATGTGAGCAAGTCTTCTATGCCATAGCTCACTCGGATTCACAGTACCAATGCTTGATCCGATTGTCCCTTCAGCTTGTACATGCCTTCTTCTTCAATACTAGTCACAACTGCATTATCAATAGTCTTTCCTCTTGGCCATCAACAAAAGCAACTCTGAATCCTTCCTCTTCTAATGATGATATGGAAAAGAGATTCTTCTTCAAACCCGATACATATAAACCATCTTTCATCTTTATAGTTTTTCCTAAGTCTAACTTGTAGGAAGCCTCCCCTACCCCTTTTATGGGATATTGGTAATCATCTCCAAGCTTCACTTTATGAGGAGATTCTTTCTGAGTCAAATTGGTGAGAGAGTCTTTGAAACCTTTCATGTGCTTAGAAGCACCACTATCAACAAGCCAAGTATCACTCCCATGAGTGACCGCACTTGTAAGAGTGGAAATCAAAACATATTCTTCTTCACTAGAACAATATTCTCTTTCCTTCTTCTAAACATGTTCATTGTCTTATGTGGCATGAGCATGATACCTCTTATTCTTTCCTTTCTTGACTTGATATTTTGCATGGGGACAATTCCTTGCAATGTGTCCCATCTCCTAACAAGAGTAGCATCTAATTGTTGAATAATCTTTCTGGGACCTGTGAGACTTATGATACTTTTTGGGTTTCTTGTGAGAGTGATCTTCCTTGAATTTATCTTCTCTTGCTATCAATCTAGCTTCTTCTTGAGTGCATTCTTTTCATAACCTGCTAAACTTTGTTAGTTTTCTTCTAGAACAGATTCCTTGAATAAATGATTCCCAAGACCTTGGGAGACCATTTAATGTAGTCATTATTACTTCAACTTTTTCAACAGTATCTCCAATGGCTTCAAGTTGTTTTTTGATTTGAGATACCCTTGTGAAGTAGGACTGGATTGTTTCTGAGTTATGCATTTTCACATTCTTGAGTTGAGTTCTCAAGATCATCTTCTGGTTGATGTTCTTCCCTTCATATAACTTGGTTTGTGCATCAAACATTTCCTTGGTAGTATTCAAGGATGAAACATGAGGGATCAAGTGATCTTTGATGGAATCAACAATGATCCTCTTAGCCCTAATCATGTTCTTCTTATGTCTTGCTTTATCTTCCACTCCCTCTGGCTCTACAACCTCTTCCTTAACATAATTCTCCAAATCATTTTCTTCTAGAATGAGAAGCATTCTATACTTCCATGCTCGGAATTTATCATCTCCTTCAAGCTTCTCAGCAAGCTTGGTGTTGTTTAACATCTTGACAATCTTGATAATATGAGAACCTCAAATGGAAATAAAGATTATAGAACTCACCAATTGAGATGCTCAATTCAAGTGATAGCTTCAAGGTCCTTTTGAAATTTGTTGACCTAGGGTTTGATAGAGAAACCCTCATTTTTCAACTTGAGAATCTTGGACTTCTGATCCAAGGAAAATATGCTCCTTCTTAAGGCGAGTTGAGCAAAGGTTCTTTTCTTCCGGATCTGTGGACAGAACTGCCAAAAATATGATGCCCTAGTTTTTTTGAGTAGTAGTGATTAGGTCAAAAATGAAATTTCTTGGATTTGAATTCTGCCTCCACAAAAAGATGCATCTTCCTAGGGCAAATCGGTTTGACCTCCTTTTCAAGCCAAACTATGGATGGAAGTGCCTGAAACATGAAGCCCTAGTTTTCAACTTCCGTCAATTACAACCATACAATGACTTCTTTCAGCATGGCTCTGATACCATGTTAGAATTTGCACTTGAATAGTAGTTATGTTATATCTTTAAACAATTTCTACTATATCATAATAAACATAAGCAATAGGATCACTGAAAATAGACAAGCACATCATACACAATAGTTTATCCCAGGAAGCCCTCTAGGGGAAGAAAACCCAACAGAACTTCTTCAATATAGATTCTGTCAACAAGTACAATGTCAATACAAGGAAGATCTAAAGCTCTCTCATACAAAGATGCCCCAAGAATAGAAGATACAAAGACAAGGTAAGATAGAACCCCAAACATAAGCTTCCTCCAGTTGCAACTACTCTCCCATGCGCACTTATTCACTTGCTTGAGAGAACTGATGTGATAATGTCAAATGAGGAATTCGACCCCCTTATTTATACACTTTTCTGGCTGACTTTTTCACTGTAGGGCCAACTTCACTGGGGCAATTTTGCCCATTGTTTGGGGCAGTTTGACCCATTGATTTCTGTGGGGCCGACTTGTCTATTTTAACTTGATTTCTTGAGAGTATATCTTTAGTATTATTCTTTTAGGATTAATGCAACACAAAAATATCTTCCGAAGTTACATAATCTTCAACAACAAGACAAACATGTTGTTATTCTACATGAGACTTCAATCGAAACCCTAAACCACTATATCCACCAAAACAAAAAAACTATTCCCCTTGTTTTCTAGTATATATATATATATATAATAGGTTTCTTTTCTTATTCCAAAAATATATATAAAATGAATTTCCTCTCAAAAATAAATTACTCTCCTTTCTCTTCTAATATATATAAATACATATTAGGTGTTTTTCAATTAATATATGTAGCGATTTTCCCTTCAATTCACGCTCAATCCTAATCATATTTAATTTCTAAGCTAATGATAATAATACGTTTCTTTTAAGCTTGAAGGCTAATAATATTGCGCCTTTTCTTTTCTCTACCTTTCATTCAATTACAATGATCATTTTAATCTCATAATAGTAGCCATATGCTTGAAATAATAATTTATCTCTACTATAGAGCATAGGCTCATCATATTAAGAATTCGTCCTACATAGTAATAATAACAATAATAATTCATTTCACTTGTTCCACGTGTAATTGCAATAATTAGGTGTATGTTAGTAAGTGGATGGTCTTGCAATAATAATAATAGCCCATTTTACATTCATAAATGAATAAAAACCATTGGCCTTTAACGCGAGTAATGAGTTGTCTTGCAATGCTCAAAGGATAATAATCTCATACTCATATTTGTTGAATTTACGTAAATTACCGAGTAATAGAAACTCGTTTTCCTTTCAGCACTAAAAACCGCCATGATGAGAGTCGATCATCATTAATTAGATTAATTAAATTCCTAAGGCTTCACCACCTTCTAACCTCTTTCCCTAGTGGATACTGTCGTCCCTTCATTTTCGTTGCCTTGCACATTCAACTCTAGGTTTGTTTTATTATTTTTGGCATTTATAATTTACACAATATTCATGACGTCACCATGTCTTGCTAGTGTAAGGAACTACATAGTCAAAATATTGTTAAATGCCACAATGTTCATTTGCGGGGCCTTGGCCTTGAGCTCCACTCCATGCACCAATACATAAGTACATAAATTGAAATTGATTACATGATAGGGATTAAAAGTGAGGGGTATTACATCGGGTTAACTCCAAATAAGGATTAAGGATCAAGACATTCACAAGACTGCTTTCAGTCCTCGGTATGGACATTACAAGTTCGTGGATGTGCCTTTCAGCCTCGCCAACGCACTAGTGACATTCATGTGTCTTATGAATAGTATATTTAACAATTTTGTACTTGTATTCATAGATGACATACTCATATATTCAAAGACGAAGGAAGAACATGAGGGGCATTTGAGAATATTCCTACAATTTCTAAGAGATCATCAACTGTATGCAAATTTTAGTAAGTGTGAGTTCTACAAGGACCTATCTATTACTTAGGACATGTGATTTCAGAACATGGAATTGTAGTTGTCCCGAACAAAATAAAGGCAATAATGGAGTGTCCTAATCCTAAAAATGTGACTGATATAAGATCATCCATGGGCCTTGTTGAATACTATCGAAGATTCATCAAGGATTTCTCAGAGATTGCCTATCCCATAACTTTGCTTCAAAAGGGAGTAGCAAAGTTTGTTTGACAAAAAAGTGTGAGTTAAGCTTGCAGAAACTTAAGCACTTGTTGACTACTGCTCCTATTATGAAGATTGCGGATCCATTCAGAGACTTTGTGGTATGCACAGATGCTTGTAAAGAAGGTCTCGGAGGAGTATTAATGCAAAATGATAATGTGATAAGTTATGAATCTAGGAAATTAAAGGAGCACGAAAGGAATTACGCAACTCACGATTTGGAGTTAGCAGCTATAATTCACGCACTTAAAATGTGGAGGCACTACCTGCTTGGGAAGATATTTTTACTAAAGATTGACAACATTGGCTTAAAATAAATGTTTGACCAACAAAATTTAAATGCACACTAAACGAGATGGATGGCATTTTTAAGTGAGTATGACTTCGAAATTAAACATATCAAAGGCAAGGAAGACAAGATAGTTGATGCTCTCAGCAAGAGTATTCTATTGATTTATTTGAATTTTTTTAGCTCTTTTTCAACAGACCTCAAAGATAAGATAAA
The DNA here is from genome assembly GCA_027924585.1 of Larix kaempferi. Taxonomy (NCBI): domain Eukaryota; kingdom Viridiplantae; phylum Streptophyta; class Pinopsida; order Pinales; family Pinaceae; genus Larix; species Larix kaempferi. Next base: position 1,074,344 of record BSBM01000655.1, on the reverse strand, counting down.
AACAACTCTTGAGAAAGATGAAAATTACAAGAAAATAAGGTTAAACTTGTAGCAGAATGTTGTAGGACAACAGCAAGAAAATTATGAACTCACTGAAGATGGGATGCTCTTATTCAAGAGTAGATTGTATGTACCCAATTCAGTAGAATTAAAGCTGATCATTATGGATGGATTTCACAAACAACCATAATCAGGACACCCTAGGTATCAGAATTTGATTATAGAAGTAAGAAAATTGTATTCTTGGCCTAGGATGGAATAAAAATTGTCGAATACCCAGCTAAATGTCTTGAGTGCTAGCAAGTCAAGGTTGAACACCAATACCCATCCAGTTTGTTGCAGCCTCTACCCTTTCTTGAGTGGAATTGGGAGACTATTTCAATGGATTTTATCACAATATTACTTAAGTTTAAAATGCAACATGATTCCATTATGGTAGTCGTAGACAAATTGAGCAAATTTGCTCACTTTATCCTTGTCAAATCTACCTTCAAAGCCATAAATATTGCATACATCTTCCTAAAAGAGATATTTAGACTTCATAGGGTACCTAAAAACATAATCTTAGATAGAGATGTGAAATTCACTTCAAATTTTTGGAAGGCATTATTTACAGGATTGGGCACATAGTTGAACTTTAGTACTGCTTACCATCCTCAAACTGATGGTCAAACGGAAATAACAAACCATATCCTAGAACATATGTTGTGAATGTATGTTATGAATAATCCCAAGAGATGGGAAGACTACCTACATTTGGAAGAGTTTGCTTATAACAATGGTTATCAAGCCTCCACAAAGATGATTCCCTTTCAAATTATGTATGGTGGAAAATGTAACACCCCAATTACTTGGGACAACCTAGTGGACAGAATCATGCTAGGACCTAACATGCTTAAAGAATTAGAGCATATTGTTAGCAAAGTTAAACAAAATCTTAAAATGGACCAAGATAGACAAAAGAGCTATGCACACTTAAATAGGAGACCAAGGAATTTGAAATAGGAGATCATGTATATCTCAAAATAAAAGCAAAAAAATCTCTTTGAACTTGGGGAGATGTTCTAAACTAACTCCAAGATATTACGAACCTTTTCAAATTATAGAAAAATTTGGGCATGTTGCTTATCAATTAGCCCTACCAACTAACATCAAAGTGCACAATGAATTTCATGTATCTTTGTTGAAGAAATATATTCATGATGCTAATCATATTGTGGATTGGCATGTGATACAGGTAGAACCGAAAGGGGATTTCCAACCAGAAACCCTGCGCATCTTGGATATAAAAGAAGTGGTGCTCCGAAATAGAGCCATCGCTCCAGTAAAGGTGCAATGGCATCACTTTGAACATGAGGAAGCTACTTGTGAAATGGAGGATAGCATGTGGGAAGCATACCCATGTCTATTTCAGGATTGAGATGTTATTTCTTTTAAACAACGTGAGTGGTGTTGCTGTAAGGGGGAGGGGATGTAATGCCCAAACATGTTGTGCCCCAAAAGTGATTAAGTCTTTTATTTTTATTTATTTGGATAGATAAACATTATGCATGATCATTTATTATGTACTTGGACATATGTCATGTTGAATTAAAAGATACCTTCTGCTTAGGCTACATGGGGAAACTCGAAGGAAGAGGCAAACAAAAATTCTAGAAAACTGAAAGGACACCCTCTAGAAACATAACTGACATGATAGGTGTCACCATCCTAAAAACATACTAAATTTAGACTACCTCCTATACAAAAGCCCCGAAAAAGAGAAATGGGATAATTGAACTTTTGAAAAAGAAACACAAGTCCCAAAGAGAACAACAGAGAGAGAAGAATGTGCTAGTTGATTGGTATCTATGCAACATATGACTGAATCCCAAGTTCATTTTGGTTCACAAATATCTATGGCCATAGAGTAAGAGAACTATAAGTTCTGAGGCAGGAGTATTGTCAGTATTGTGTTTTTGGCAGGAGTACTGCCAGTATTGTGTTATGGCAAGAGGATTGCCTATGTGATTGAACCAAGCAAAAACTGGTAAAACTAACTCTTGGACAACTAGGTACCAGAGATATAGTATCCCTGAGTTGCAACCAAGAGTACTTGAAAAGTGCAAGGTGGAACTTGGATGGGTGTATCTGGTGGGTACTTAAACCCTGAACTAAGAGATGAGACTTAACTACCCATGAGAACTTGATAATCTAGTTCATAGAGAGACTAGGAACTAACTCATGAGTAATTGTGTGAAAGCATAAAGCTGTTGTGTTTTCTATGGTCCATGGTTGGGAAGTTCGTGGTTTTCCCAACAGTTTATTGCAAAAGGAAAGTTTGAAGATGAAAAGACAGATAAATACAATTTTCCGGTTCTATGTTAAGCATTGAAAGTATATTCTATTGAATTTGGGAATTTTGTTGCTATAATTGTTGAAGTAAGATCTAAGAGTTATTGCTATTATTCATATGAAGAATGTTTCTTTCATTTGCAAGGAATATGGTAATATTTATAACCGAGTATAGCTACTAATTCTCTTGGAAGAAAAGAAAAAGATTTTCATTTAATTAAATATTGAAGGTAGGGATAGATTTTTTGAACGTTTATACATTGTTAGATAGGGAGATTGCTTCACATAATGTGCATGGTTTGTAATAATAATGTTAGTACATCATTACAATTATCTTCAGCCAATATAAAAATATTGAACTCATGTATATGACAGGTTGCAATAGAAAACCATATGCTTATGCTCATCAGTAAATATTATTAACATGCCATGATTTTATTAATCAAGCCAAGAAAACCCTCTTAGCATATGAAATGGAGAAATTAAACTGTGTAAATAAATCCATGCATTAAATACTAAGAACAAGGATTGAATCCCTCTAGTAAATAACTTTGCAGTACAACTTGCGAAGAAATAGAGGCCGTGAGGGCTCTTATCAAAATAACATACATTAACTAGTGATAAGACGAGCTCGAAGGATTTGTTAAATAAGCCTACACATTATACGAATGCATTCGCTATTGCATGTGCATGGGCATTCAAAACCCCTGAAGGAAATCATATTAATATAATTAAAAAACAATTATGAGAAGTGAATAACTCGGGCACACATTTTGTAATACCCCCAATTTTGACTTGGAATGTATTTAATGAAAATTATGTAAATGATGTAAATATGCTAGTATGGATTCCTAGTGCGGAGCTCAAGGCCAAGCCTCGACTAGTGAATGGAAAGGCATGTATGATGTATATATTTTTATTTGGACCATATGGTTGGCTTATCATGCCAATTCGAAAAGTATGTAAATATTATGTTGGAAATTAATAAAATGGTCCAAGATGGTTGTGTAAAGAGCACTAGAGGGGCTATGATTCCACTAGAGGGGAAGATGAAGGGGGCCTATAGGGAAACTGAATCTTGTGTTTCCAAGTGTCAACCTTAGAACTCATCGAAAATATGCCATGTGCCTTAAATGAGCCAATTTCCTTCTCTTAACTATTAAACCCAATTATTGAATGCATATGTGAGGTTGGCAGGAAAAGCCACTTCATGTAGTTATTGAAGCATGGGGGTTGTGACAGTTATGTTAGCTATTAGTAGTCCAATTTATTCTATGGTCAGAAGCTATGTCAGTTGTATTTTCACCCTTACCTCATATCCCTTGGAGTCAAAACTATTTTATCATTCTCTCATGCATGTTCCTATACTACGTAGAGTTTTCCATTGCTATTCATGACCATTAACAGACTGTGTTTAACCCAGAAATTCAAATTTGGAGACAGATCTAGATCTTGGAAGGGAAAATAGATGGTTGTAGGTGAGCATGGAGGTTGGGCAAGCTAGGAACCTTTACCCATTGAGTTCTGCTACTTTTGGATGCTTGAGAATCCATGGATTAATGTTGCGGGAGGTTATCCAATATCTTACAACATGTTGGACTCTTACTGGACACATTGGTAAGCACTATAAGGGTTGGATTTCCTGAGGGAACTATGGATCAGTGAAGGGAAATGCCTTCCTTATGTTGTGTGGGGAATTTGGGAGGAGTGACATGGATGTGAAGGCTTAGTGAGACCCCTATAGAGCTTTGTTGGATCTTTGGCTAAGCATAGAGAGAAAAATGGGTTGTGGGATGAGAGAGAGAAGCCTGTAGGTGTTTCCTTCGACTTGGTGGCCTCATAGTCCAGCTTGGGGGTGGCCTCTCAACAGAAAGAGTATATGTTGGACATAATTCCTATGGTTGGGTGGAAAATCGCTCTTAAACAACAAGTTGCTTGGATCTTCTTTATTTAAAGATAAGTCTTCTTATGTATTTGATGTGCAACGATTTTTATTTGTATTCATGTGATAATTATGCTTGTAAATTGCATGTTGTGTGTGTGGATTGAGTTTATTCCATTGTGTGTTTTTATTTCCATGTCTGCACATGCATTTTATATGTTATCAGTTCGTAGTTATGGTTATAGGGTGAAATATTGAGGCCCCGATCTAGTCAATGTCCCCTCTGTTGGCCGAATTGGGTGAATGGGACACTACAGAGTGGTATTAGAGCTTCTGGTTGCAAGACCGGAGTTGTATGAGCCCGGAATGTTAAGTTATAGGCAAAGATATGAGTTGCGGATGAACTAATTCTATGGAGGTCGGGTTCTGTTAAATGACAGATAAGGATCCCGTAGTAATTTGATTTAAATCCAAAATTTTTTAATTTTGGTAAATTTTAAGTGTACCCCACCCATGCCATGTGGATGGGTGATGTGGAGGAGCCATGCCGACAGAAGGAATAATGTGGATCAGCCACATCAGACTCGCACACATGAGGTTTCCCCTGATGGAGTGTGAAGGAGAGTGAAGATCCGACCGTCGGATGAAGGGGGAGATCGACAGTTAGGGCTCGTCGTGCGTTGGTGACGTGTGCGATGGTTAATTTGGGATGAACAACGTGTTGTGCCAAAACCACCTGGGGTGCGTGTCACATTCTGATTGAAAATGCCTCCCCAAGGAGATTTTTCCAAAACTACTTCGTGAGGACGTGTTACCACTTTTGGTAAAGGGGGAAAACCACCAACACCTGAGGTAGAGTGGTATGGTTGTGTGGTGGCCTGGTGGCGGGAAGAAGGTGACATGACCACGTCACAGTGTGACAGGTAGGCCCGTTTGACACATCGACAGGGATGTGTTAGGACACATCAAGACCTTTCCAGGTCAGCAAAAATCGACAGTGAACTTGAGTTCCAGATTGCGTGAAAATGAATAATTTACAAAAAGAAAAAAAATGAGGGCGTTTCCCTCGACCTGAAGGCCGCAAGGGGGCAAGCCCCCTTGAACCCCATTTTATTTTTTTTAATCAACAAAGTTGGATATGTATTTTAACAATGACCATTAGAGAAACACAAAATTGGTCATGTTTTGGATTGTGAGGGTGTATTATAGAATTGCAAAAAATTTCTAAGTCAAGAAGAAGTGGAAAACACAAAAGTAGTAAATTCCAGAATTTTATAGAAGGTGATTGAAGCATCAGATTAGAGAACTGGAAATTGCTGAGTATTCCTGGTCAAGTGTATTATCTAATCCAATATAGAAGTTGTTCTGGTTATCGATAGGTGATCTTATGTAGGTGTTTGAAGTTGGCCTTTGGGGTTAAATGCACCTATAGGAAAAGTGCAAAATTTGGGCCAAATTTGACAATTTTGGAGGACTGCAACTTTGAGCTTAGAATCCAGAATTGAACATGATTATAGTCATTGGAAACCTTATCCAAAGGGGAACAATTTTACAAAGAGAAATTATGAATTGGTGATTCCTATGCTTCTATAATTTGATCAGAAAAGTGCCTATAGCCATAATTGACAAAAGCTGCTAATACGGGGTATTTTCCAGAATATATGAAAATTGATTTTTGATTTTCTAAGAACTTAATAAATATAACAACTATGTTATATGAGCACTTTTGAAAATTCATAATCATATCAGTGACTGTTAAGGGGTAAGCAATGAGTATAATGTAGTTGGAAAATATTTGGTCTTGGTTGGGCCAAGAAGGTCATTATCATGGATGATGCACATGATCTTTATGAAGTTGAGGCAAATACAATGGGAGAAAATATACAAATTGAGAATGAAGAGACATAATCCAATGGTAGAAGAAACCTGGTAAATCCCCCAAACATTGTAAAAACCACGAGGAGCCTAAGGGTGGAACTGCAGAGTTGTAGAGTAGACAATGAGAGGTTGCTTAGAGCTCAAGAAGATCAAAATCGGCTAAATGCAGCTATGCTTCAAAGTATGATATATATTCAAAGGAATATTAACTATGGACATCATTCTGAAAATCAAGAGAAGAGTGGGAGCAACTTAAGAAGGAATTCTCACAAGAGGTCCCATAGTTCAAGAAGAGTTCCTAGAGGAAGGTCATATACTCTAGAAATATCTTCTAGTGAGTCATTTGACTCCAAGGATTTCGCTCAAGGATCAAGCTCTTCATCTCATAGGAAGAAGAGGAAGAGGTCTTTCAATAAAAACTCACATGAAGAATTTAGGAAGGATAAACCTCCTACATTTGATGGGGAGATAAAATCTGGTCAAGAAGTTGGGGCTTGGCTTTTTGGGATGAGGAAGTATTTCCAAGTACAAGACTACTCAGGGGATATGAAAGAAAGAGTGGCCATATTTAATCTGAATGGAAGAGCATCTATATGGTGGGATCACCTTAAGCTACTGAAATTTGGTTGAGCTTTGATCTTCAATTATTTTAGATGCAGAGACTTGAAGCAATGAGACAATTCAATCCATGAAATTAATACAACCATAACACAAGATACACCCTGCGGAAAATCCTCAAAATTATGAGAACAAAACCCCCAACAATTCTTCTCAGTATAATATAATGGATAGCAGAGAATACTTTCTTTTACAACATAACATATTGCTTTTAGAAGATATGAGATCACCAAACTTCTTAGCGAAGATACATAAGCAATATAGAAGAGAGATCAATCGAATGTGTGCCCAACACATCAATAATAAGCACGAACAATAACCTGCACAAAGAGAAGCGCCTTGCCTTTAATGGAGAAGAGAATTCACTTCACACTGGATTCAACAATCCTGTATATCATATTTATACATTCTTCTCTTCTATTTTTAACTTATAACTTCAGGATAAAATCGCCCTAAAACTGGATGTATTAATCTTGCATGGAGTGGTGCGCCCCACTTCTCATGTAGTGCTTCATCTCATTGGGCTGTCACTTAGGATGAACTTGCCTCTTAACTGAAAGCTTGCCCACTTAGTTAGGGGGATAACTTAAGTGTTGACATGCAAGTGTCACAACTCACGTGTCATCTTTTATTTTAACATAAGTGTCGTCATGCAATAACACTTAGTTAACTAGACGTTCTTTGTTGTCACTTAGTTATGTCTCTTTAACTTAAGTGTCATATTTTAGTTTAACTAAAGTGAACATACTTTAGTTAACTATTCTCTTTTATTTAACACTTAGTTAATTGAAATCATGCTGATTGATTTACTTGAAGTGAACACTGTGAGATCTTTAGTTAACTGAGACATATCTTTAACTGATGCTTTAACTAAAGCTTTATAACTGACATTGATACTTAACTGAAGCTTTATAACTGAATCTTTAATAATTCAATTTCTCTTTAATTGGCTGAAGTGTCTGCATGGGAATTTCAAATTCTTTTGATCTCTATGCTTTATCTTTTATTTCTTTATCTCTTATTGCATGGTCAATATGTGATAACTTTAATTATCCATCACATTACATTATACTAAGAAGAATTATCGGATGCTATGATCATATTATATTATTCCGGACCAAATGATCATATGCTAAAGTAATTCACTTTAGAGGTGATCAATCTCTAAAGGATACTTAATAGCAATATGGTGATCATGGTTAATAATATATCACACAACATTAAATGCTTTTAACAAGTAAAGCATGACCTTTATACGAAAGGTCCACCTCTATACGATAGGTCTATCTCATGGATACCTTTATACGAAAGGTTCACATGATAATCATGACTTGATTCACACAAGTTCAGAGCCTTGCTCAACAAGACTTTACAACATCATAACTTTGATCAATTACCTCTATATGAGAAGAATAAAATTTACACGGAAGGCAATCAAAGTGCTCACCTCTATACGGGAGGATCAATCTTGACTACACAATATTGGTTTGGAGAATGTCTCCTGATGCTGTATATTTAACACTCCCTATTGTGTCCTGATGATGAATCTTGATATGGATTCAAAATGTTGACCTTGTAACATGGAAACTGTGGATTCTATGAGATCACCTGGAACAAACAACCACAAAAATCTTGCAACAAAAATTACATTCCTGCACAGAAGGGATATTTGGCAGCAAATCCGTCTTTTGGATAAATTGAGGATAAAGATAAAACAGAGAGCAGAAGATCTAAAATTTCTGAAATATTGTAGAGACAAGAAGCTTACTCCCATGTTTGCCACCATCAAACATAAGATGTGCAACAACTGGAACCATAGGGAATTTGAGAAGCTCAGCGAAACTCTGGTTAGAATGGAGATTAGGAGAACACGCTCAACCTTGGACCGCTTGTCCCGAGAAGCACTCACCCTCCATCTTAAACTCGCAGTTGGGATTATAACCGACCTTTGGAAAGTAGCAGATGCTAATGCAACTCTCAAAGTGAGAAACCAAGGACATAAGATAAAGGATAAACATGAAAGGAAGATCGCCAAGCTGGAAAGACTCCAGAAAAATCCCAGCGCTGCACCTGCACATGAAACAAACGAATGCAAGAGAGTAGTCAACCTTTCTAGCTACATGTAAAATGCTGTTGAATCTACTATCCTTAGAAAGGGTCTCAAATTTTCCATAGCGCCCAAGACCATCCCCACTGAATCTATTATCTGCAATATAGAGGATAACATCCAAAACCTAAATGAGGTGAGCAAAGAAACAATCAGACAAGAATGCGATTTGGTGTTAAGGAAATCCAAACATCCTAAAATCGATATCAATAAAGAAGAAGAGCTAGCCTTAAGAAAACTAAGAGAAAATGAGGACATAGTTATCCTGAAAGCATACAAAGGAGGAGCCACAGTAGTCTTAGATAAATCAGATTACAATAATAAAATGATTGATTATCTCACTACAAGTGGAAGCTAAATAAAACTAAGTAGAAACCCCATTTCTAAAGTAATGAGAGAGGTAAAGAATTCTATCATAACCTCAAACCTGGACAAAGGATTAAAGAAGCGCTTAATCCAAACCTGGGAGATCACACCTAGAATCTATGGTCTTCCTAAAATTCATAAATAAGTGGTTCTTCTTCGACCTATTGTCAACACTATAGGATCCCTCACCTATGAACTTGCAAAATATGTAGCTAAAATCCTAGGTCCCCTAGTAGGAAATACAGAGTCCTTCATCAAAGACTCAAGCGAATTTGTGAAGTTGATCAAATATGAGAAGATAGAACGTAAAGACATGACCTTAAGCTTTGATGTGATTTCCCTCTTCACAAAGATACCTTTGAATGAGGCCATCCAAGTCATTAAGGAGGCTACTGACCCTCACATAGCTAGGTTAGCAGAAGTATGCCTTAGATCGACCTTTTTTAGTTTCCAAGGAGTATTTTATGAACAGACCACAGGGGTAGCCATTGGATCCCCCCTCTCACCCATATTGGCAAACCTTTTCATGGAGAATTTTAAGAAAGAAGCTCTAGAATCCTACCCATTGAATCCAACAAGATGGAAGAGATACGTATATGACACCAATGTGATCTGGCCACATGGTGAGGATGAACTCAAAAAGTTATGTATACATCTTAACAATCTCTCCACAAACATAAAGTTCACAATGGAACTAGAGGAGAATGGGAGCATCCCCTTTCTTGATGTCCTATTAACTAGAAAAGAAGATGGAACATTAGGACACAAAGTCTTCAGAAAAAAGACTCATACTGAGAGCTACCTCCACGCAGATTCTCACCACCACCCATCCCAGAAGATAGGGGTTCTTAACACCTTAGCAGTTAGGGCCCCAAGGATCTCAGATGAGGAACATCTTGATGAAGAAAAAGACCACCTTAAAGAGGTCTTCAAAAACATAGGTTACAAGCCCAAGGATATCAAAAAATATCTAGACAAATCCCACAATAAGAACCATGCTAATATGATAACCTCCAACAACTAGACCACCAACCCAAGAAATTACTTACCTTACATTCAAGGGGTCACAGATAAGATCTATAGAATCCTTAAAAAGAACGATATTACAACTTCTTTCAAACCCTTAGAGACCATTAGACAAAAAATGAGATTCGTAAAAGACCCAATTGATCAAAGACAATTTAGGGGTGTTTATAAAATCCCATGTTCACGTAAGATTTGTTACATAGGTGAGACGGGATGCTCCTTTCATACTAGATTAAAAGAACATGGGGCTGACATAAGGAATGAATGTATCCGAACCTCGGCTCTTGCAGAACATTGTGCCAATACTAAACACCAGGTTTTCCTAGAAGACACCAAAATTATCGCAAAAAAAGCCCACTACTTCAAAAGGAAATTTAGGGAAGCCTTAGAAATAATAAAACTTCTGAACAATTTGAATAGGGATGGAGGCTTTGAAGTCAGCACCAGTTGGCTTCCCTCTATACTCAACCGCAAGTCAAGAAGATAACCCAATTTTTCAAATTACCTAACCATTTAATAACCTTAATATGAATCAAGACCTAATTTATAAAAAACTTTAATTTTAATTGTAACCTAATTAACCTTTCTTTTGGATTAATAGTATACTTTATAGAGGTTAAGACATCCTTACTAATATATTAGTCCAACTAATCTCAACTCCATTTACCATTTTCAACATTATATCATAACCAAATTTTTTTATAATAAACAAATTTTATTAAAGACCTTATTAATATTTGTTAATATTAAAGTAATTTTTTTAGTTCTTACTTTACATACTAATACTTAACATAGTTTAATTTAGGGCTCTAAATAAATATATTAAACTAATTCATCATCAAACTAACTCAACAATCTTATTAAAAGCGTTAAATATTATGATAATAATTTTAGGTTTCATTTTAAACTAATACTTTGCATAGTTTAATTTAGGGCTTTCAATAAGAATTATTAAACTAAAGTAAAATTAAGGCTTTCATGCTTAAGCTTTAGAAACATTATAATTAATATTTCTTCATCTAATTATCATCCCTATTCTTATTTCACCAAAAAAACCCTAATTTATCCCCATAGCCGACCTTGACTTATCTCTTTATCTCTACATATCAACTATTAATATCTTAGATCTCAGACTCTCCACAAGATTGACATTGCGTCCTGATGATGAATCCTGATATGGATTCGAAATTTTGACCTCGTAACATGGAAACTGTGGATTCTTCGAGAACAAACAACCACATAAATATTGCAATAGAGGGAGGAATTCTTTGCCATACCAAGCTTGTCTCGGAAGTACCTAAACTTTGTCACTAACAGAGGCTTTGTTAACACATCTGTAATCTGCTCATCAGTAGCAATGTACTGAAGTTTCACTGTACCTTTCTTGACCATGTCTCGGATTAAGTGATACTTCATTTCAATGTGCTTCGACTTGTCATGAAACACTAGGTTTTTAGAAAGCTTGATGGAACTCTTATTGTCACACCTAATAACTGTAGGCTCAAGATTTTCACCGAACAACCCTGCAAGTAGCTTTCTGATCCACATTGCTTCTCGACAGACAACACTAGCAGTTATGTATTATGCTTCAGTAGTGCTCTGGGCTACAGAGCCTTGCTTCCTGCTAGACCAAGATATCATAGTTGATCCTAGGCTATAATAATAGCCAGATGTTCTCTTACGGTCCACAATTCTTCCTCCCCAGTTTGAGTCTGTATAACCAAGTAACATGACTCCTCCACTGGAGGAATATATGAGTCCATTTGAAATTGTATCTCGAAGGTACCTAAGCACATGCTTAGCTGTCCAGTGTATGTGTCTCGGATCATACATGAATTGACTCAGAATGCTCGCAACATAACATATATCAGGCCTCAAATGTATCAAGTACATTAGCGAGCCTATAAGCTATCTATACAAAGTGGGATCTACTGGATCTGATCCAAATCCTGACTCATGAAGTTTCCTCAAATTGGAAACCACAAGTGTAGTCATAGATTTGCAATCTATCATGCCAAACCTACGCAATATATCCACATTGTACTTCCCTTGAGATAGAAAAAAATCATCTTTTCTTTTCCAGATCTCAAGGCCAAGAAAGTAGTGCGTTAGACCTAAGTATTTCATCTCAAACTCTGAGGTGAGATCCCTCTTGCCCCAAGCAATCAGATGTTGCTCTCCAGTGAGAAAAAAATCATCAACATACAAAACCAATATAAATGGTTGGTTTTTCACTACTTTGAAGTACAAATTTGGATAAACTTCACTCTTATAGAAACCCAGTTTCTGAAGGTAGCTATCAATTATGGAGTACCAAGCCCTGGGGGCTTGCTTAAGCCCATATAGAGATTATTTAGCTTGCAAACATGGGAATCCTTCCCATGCAACAAAAATACTTCAGGCTGCTGAATATAAACCTCTTCCTCAACCTCACCATTGAGAAATGCTATATTCACATCCATCTGGTGAAGTTTCCATCCTAGAACAGATGCAAGTGCAATCATTACTCAGATTGTGGTGTACCTTGCCACAGGGGAAAAGCTCTCATCATAATCTATGCTTTCTTTTTGAGAGAAACCCCTGACAACGAATCTGGCTTTATACTTCTCAATGCTACCATCCACAGCATGCTTTTTCTTGTAAATCCATCTGGAAGTCACAATGGACTTCCCATCAGGTTTGGGAACAACCTCCCAAACATCATTCTTCATTATAGAGTTGTACTCTTCTGTCATTGCATCTTTCCAAACTTGCTGCTTTGTAGATTCTTCATATGAGGATTGCTCTGAATCATTGATGTGACTCATCAGTGCAACATACCTTGAATATCTGTCAGGTTGCTTTCTCTCTCTAGACGATCCTACTGGTGCTCCATGTTTCTCTGCATTTTGTAAGATGTCTCAGCACCAAGCATATCTTCTTTTAGCGGGAGGTTCATCAGGTGATCTCTCAACTAGTTCTATTGGTTCTTCAGGAGCTAGCGAATCTGAGGCATCAACTGGTTTCTCCCTCTCTAACTCTGAAGGGGGAGAATCATACTCGGGATCCTCCATCTCTGAATCACATTGAATCTCTTTCGATCTTTTGAAAGCATCTTCCTCATGGAAGGTAACATCTCGCCTGAATTCAATGTGTCTCTCACTAGATGCATATATTCGGTATGCTTTGGATGACTCGCTATAACCCACAAAGGTGCCTTTCTTTCCAAAAGGCTCCATCTTTGTTCTCTTTTCTTTTGGTACATGAATGTATATTGGGATCCCAAAGATCCTCAAGTGTGAGATGTTTGGATTCTCACCGGTAAACACTTCTTCTGGTGTCTTCTCATCTAGAATGGAATGCAGGCTTCTATTCTGGATGTACACAGTTGTATGGGTGGCTTTTTCCCATAATGAGGTAGACATATCTTGATCAAGCATCATGGATTTTACATCCTCACATATGGTTCTATTCTTTCTTTCGGAAACCCCATTTTTTTGAGGGTTGTATGGTACTGTTAACTGTCTATATATTCCTGCATCACTACATAGCTCATTAAATGCATGTGAATCAAATTCACCTCCATTATTAGACCTTAATGCACGAATGTGATTTTCTTTTTGATTTTCAACTAGGGCTTTAAACTCTTTAAATTTGCTAAGAGTTTCACTTTTAGCATCCATGACTTCCTAGAAAAATCATCTATGAACAATACATAATATAAGAAGCCACTCAGGGAGGGGGATGACATGGGATCACATACACCATAATGTATTAAATTGCTATGAATATTATATGTATGTTAATTAAAGTTATTAATTATTAAGTGAAAGGGTTTAACCCTTCACTATACACGCTCAAGCCTATAAAAGCGAGCCTCATTGCAATTACTAATCATCCATTATCAAATATATTATCTATTTTACTCCATATTTATGGCTTATCGTAAATACCAGATCTTCTGGTAAATTCATTTGTGTGAAGCAAATAATTATTTGCGGCGTTTGGTATCAGAGCCTCGTGCTAGATTCCGGCCTTTGGCTGTCTTTAGGCTTTTAGCCATTAGCCAGGGTTTCCCTGAATTTTGGTCTTTGACCATAAAATTACAATACAATCCAACTCCCCCGCCAGTCTTCCAACCCTTGCTTCCAGGATCTCTCCTCTTTACCGCCTCCATCTCCACTTCCCACATCCTCCACCATCTTCCATCTGCTACGCGTTTTCCCCTCCACCCATCACTGCTCTCGTGCACCCCCGTCTAACCTCCTCGTTGCATGCAACCCTCCTCACCTCTGCTCATCCCTTTCTCCCTCACGCATCCGCTCTCTACCACTGCATCTCCACAGCCCTTGCGTCCACGCCTGCATCCTCCTCAAAGCCTGCACGCCCACTTCTCCTCGCACGTCCTTCTCTTCACGCGGCCTCCCCGCTGCACATTCCCCACGCCTTCCCGCCATTTCTCATAGCTCCCTTCGCATCCCCTTCCCTCTCTCCGCCTGCAAACTCACCCCGCGTCCCTCCCTTTTGCTCCAGCGCTCACCTGGCCTCTTCTTCCCACCCCTTTTTGCATCCACGTAGCCTGCCCCCGTCCGCTCCACTCCGCTCACCTGCACACTCCCTCCAGCGCACCATCTCCTGCTCACTCCTCCCCTTCGCCCTCCTCCCAACCTCCATACACAGCCGCCAGCACCGTCGCCAACCCACCATTTTGCACCCAGGTCAGCCGACCACCTACGTCACGGTCCACGCCCACGCCGATCTCCACTTCCACCTTCTCTCCTCTCATCTTCCCACGCTGCCATTGAAACCCTAATATTTAAATATATATATATATATATATATATAGATATTAAAACATTATAATAGTTTTATTATAATTGTTTCAATATTTTAATTTTTGGGAAAAAAAAGCTATATATTAAACTATACATGTATAGTTTATAGAACATTAATATAATAATATTGTTAATTAATAAATTAATAATTATTATTATAAATAAAAAATAAAAGAAATAATAATTATTTTTGGAAAAAAAAAGAAAAAAAAGAGAGATCAATTATCGTCGAAGGAAGCCAAGGACCAGTTGTCATCGTCAAGAAGACATTAAGACAAAGCCAAGAAAAACAAAAACCAGAAGTCCAAGCAAGACTCCTTATTGTCAAAGAAGTCGAAGAACACTTATCACCGAAGAAATCAAAGTCAAGGACAATTATTTATCATTGAAAAAGTCAAAGTAAAGGAAGGCTTATCAAGAAGTCGAGACATGTTAACGACAAGGACGACCAAGTTTAAGAAAGACTCATCAAAGAAATCAAAGAAGATCATTCCACCGTCGAAGAAGACAGAAACCATGGAAGCCGATTTGCGAGAGAAATTAGAAGCCAAGTTAAAGCGCTATCGAAAAGACAATGAAGAATTACGAGACATTAATACACAATCAGAAGTAAGGATTGAACTACATAAGATACAAGAACGGTTCAATGAATAAACAATGTCCAACCAGAAAAATCACATAGAAAAATTATGTGCGCAAATCAAGGAATTAAAAGATGAGAGTGATTTCAATCAGAGGTTGAAAAATCAAGATATAAAGAAAGAAATAAACAATTATGAAGCAGAAATAATACGCTTGAACAAAATCGTTAGCGACAAAGATGAAGAACTAATGCAGTTACGACATAAATTAGAAAGTCAAGAATCAAAGGTCGGCCAGTGTCGACAACAGATAAAAGTTCTTCAACAACAAAATGACGACTCTAAAAAGACACATAAGTCAGAGATCGCGAAGAGTAATAAAGCATTATCTAACAATGCTGAAGAAATTTTTAGACTAAGAAATCATAACAAGATACTAGTCACAAAAATTAAGAAGTTGAAAAATAGCCGAAAGATAGAACAATCTATGGACGACATTGAAGGGAAACTTCTAGACAAGCAGGAAGAAAATAGTTGTATCAGAAGTCATAATGAAGATCTTAAGGAACAACTTAAGACATCCGAAGATGACAGAAAATCGCAAGTCGAATTGGTTAAGAAGTTTCAAAATGATAATAGGCAGTTAGAAAACAAGTTGGAAAAGATACAGAACAAAAACTTAAATCCTCAAGAGACGAAAATACAACTTCCAACTCAGATCAATGCTCTAAACGCGACATTCGTAAACGAAAATGACATCGTGAAAGTTCCTTATTGACACCCCAACCATAAAAACCGATATTTGAAAAAGTGGGAAATGTCGAAATATAATGGTACTAATGTGATCAAATCTCCTGACGACACATCAGTAGGGAATCCCATCAGTCCACAACAAATCAATTTGGTATGGATTGATCCGTTGACATATCGAAAGTTATGCTCTACACTTAGCAGTTCGTATCGACATGTTTCGGCGGCCACGACACACAAAGAACAATGCGACAAAATTATAAGGCTTTGAGGACAAAGCCTTCCTAAGAGAGTGGCAATGCTATGAATATTATATGTATGTTAATTAAAGTTATTAATTATTAAGTGAAAGGGTGTAACCCTTCACTATACACGCTCAAGCCTATAAAAGCGAGCCTCATTGTAATTATTAATCATCCATTATCAAATATATTATCTATTTTACTCCATATTTATGGCTTATCGTATATACCAGATCTTTTGGTAAAGTTATTTGTGTGAAGCAAATAATTATTTGCGGCATAAATATAAAATCCATTTATATCTAGTAGAACCGCTATAAAATCTTTTCTTAACATTCTTCCCAAGTGCACAACCCCGACATACACTATCATGCTCAAAATCAAATATGGGCATACCTTTTACCATCTTTTGAAGTCCTAGTAGCGCT
Organism: Larix kaempferi; assembly: GCA_027924585.1. NCBI lineage: Eukaryota > Viridiplantae > Streptophyta > Pinopsida > Pinales > Pinaceae > Larix > Larix kaempferi. The sequence continues at coordinate 1,057,318 of BSBM01000655.1, read as the reverse complement.
TTGTAGTGTAGGTGTCCAAGCCTTTGGTGCCATAGCTCGCATGGACTGATAGTGCAGTGAATATTATCTTGAATGTACTTCCCAGGTACCTTGTAGAGTCCTCCCTCTCGAACTCCAATCACAACAACAGATTCTAGGCTTTTGTTCTTCGGCCATAAAAGTGCTTTGTTATCCATGAAGATAACTTAGAAGCCTTTGTCTTCAAGAACCAAAACTGAGAGGAGGTTCTTCTTCAAGCCTGGAACATATAGAATTTCTTCCACATGTAGAATATCACCAGTGCTCAGATGGAATGAGGTGGATCCAATAAGTTGAGTTGTCCCCCAACTCTACCATGCATGTGAATTATTTCTCTTTTAGATCGGTGATGGTACTCTTGTAACCAGTCATATGTTTGGATGTACCATTGTCAATAAACCATGTGTTTGAATTTGTGATGATGGATCCCAAAAGGGATGAGACAAGATAATACTCCCTTCTTGTCTCCTTTTCTTCGGATGCATTCTTTTGAGTGATTTCATCTTCTATGGCGGTAGAAGCATGAAACTTTCCTTTCCACTTTGCTCTACAATTTCTTAAGAAATGGCCTTTCTTGTTGCAATTGAAGCATCTAGCTTTTGAATTGTCAAAGCCTTTGTTGAACTCCTCCTTCTTTGAATGAGATAACTTATTTTGGAAGAAGGGTTTCTTTCCTTTCTTCATTCTTTTTGTGAGGAAAATATTTTCTTCTTTGATGCACACTGACTTGCTTTAGATTCGCCCCTCCTCTTGGAGGTAGTCATGCCACAACCTTTCGAAGTTAGGTTGTACCTCTCGACCATTTACCACTTCCAAGAATGTATCCCATGAGGATGAGAGACCCTCAATAGCAGTTTGGAGAATATCATCTCAATCCACCACTACTCCAATACTAGCAAGTTGATCTCTTACTTGAGAGATATTGGAGAAGAAGGAGGCCACTGTCTCATCCGTCTCCATATTTAAGTTTCAAAGCTTATTCTTCAATGCCCTCTTTTGAATCGGGGCCTTCTTCTCACATAGATTATTCAATGTATCATAACATTCTTTCGTGGTATTCAACAGTGTGATCACGAGCATCAAGTTATCTTTTACCAAATCATAGATGATCCGTTTAGCCTTATCTTGAGTCTTCTTGAAGTCGATGGGCCCTGCATTAGATGTAGGCTCTCCACCACAGTGGATACATAGCCATCCAAGTCATGTTCCTCTAGGATGTTGAGAATCCTAGCCTTCCATGTTTTAAAGTTTGAGGTGCCCTCAAGGCGGTCTTCCAGTCGTATAGAGACTGATTCCATAGTCTACAAATCTTGTGCTCAACTTCTTAGGATCTACGTAGGCTCTAGATGGCATGCAAAACTGAGCTCCTTCACACCCTGAGCTCTGATATCATGTTGAAATTTGGTTGAGATTTGATCTTTAATTCTTTTAGATACAGAGACTTGAAGCAATGAGACAAATCAATCCATGAAATTCATACAACCATAACACAAGATATACCCTGGGGAAAATTTTCAAAATTATGAGAACAAAAACCCCAACAATTCTTCTTAGTATAATATAATAGATAGCAGATAATGCTTTCTTTTACAACATAGTAGATTGCTTTCGGAAGATAAGAGATCACCAAATTTCTTGGTGAAGATACATAAGCAATAGAGAAGAGAGATCAATCGGATGTGTGTCCAACACAACAATAAAAAGCATGAACAATACCCTGCACAGAGAGAAGCGCCTTGCCTTCAATGGAGAATAGAATTCGCTTCACACTGGATTCAACAATCATGTATATCATATTTATACATTCTTCTCTTCTATTTTTAACTTCTAACTTCAGGATAAACTTGCCCTCAAACTGGATGTATTAATCTTGCATGGAGTGGTGCGCCCCACTTCTCATGCAGTGCTTCATCTCATTGAGCTGTCACTTAGGATGAACCCGCCTCTTAACTGAAAGCTTGCCCCCTTAGTTAGGTGGCTAAATTAAGTGTCGACATGCAAGTGTCACAACTCATGTGTCATATTTTAGTTTAACATAAGTGTCATCATGCAATAACACTTAGTTAACTAGATCTTCTTTGTTGTCACTTAGTTAACTCTCTTTAACTGAAGTGTCGTCTTTTAGTTTAACTAAAGTGAAAATACTTTAGTTAACTAGTCCCTTTTATTTAACACTTAGTTAACTGAAATCATGCTGATTGATTTACTTGAAGTGACCACTGTGTGTTCTTTAGTTAACTGAAACATATCTTTAACTGATGCTTTAACTGAAGCATTGATACTTAACTGAAGCTTTATAACTGAAGTTTTAATAATTCGAGTTCTCTTTAATTAGCTGAAGTGTCTGCATGGGCAATTTGGAATTCTCTTGATCTCTATGTTTGATATTTTATTTCTTTATCTCTTACTGCATGGTCAATATGTGCTAACTTTAATTATCCATCACATTACATTTTACTAAGAAGAATTATCGGATGTTGTGATCATATTATACTATTCCAAACCAAATTATCATATGCTAAAGTAATTCACTTTAGAGGTGATCAATCTCTAAAGGAGACTTAATAGAAATATGGTGATCATGGTTAATAATATATCACACAACATTAAATGCTTTTAACAAGTAAAGCATGACCTTTATATGGAAGGTACACCTCTATACGGGAGGTCCATCTCATGGGTACCTTTATATGGAAGGTTCACATGATAATCATGACTTGATACACACAAGTTCGGAGCCTTGTCCAACAAGACTTTACAACATCAGTACTTTGATCAATTAACTCTATACGAGAGGAATAACCTTTACACAGAAGGCAATCAAAGTGCTCACCTCGATACGGGAGGATCAATCTTGAATACACAAGATTGGTTTGGAGAATGTCTCCTGATGCTGTATATTTAACATAGGAAAGTGAAGAAGATCAATGAAAGGAAAATTGTTTGGAAGCAATTCAAGAAATACTTCAAGCAAAAGTGTCTCTCTGATAGGTACTATGATGGAAAAATTAAAGAATTCCATGATTTGAAATTGGGCTAAATGACTATGGAAGAATATGAAAATAAATTCTTGGAGTTGCTGAGATATGTTAGGCATACCAGGGATGACAAAGTGAAAATTCAACATTTTCTAAGTGGGTTACACCAATTCTACAAAGATAAAATTGAGTTTGATGAGCCTCAAACTCTAGATGAGACCATAAGAAAGTCCAAGTATTGTTATGGTCAAGCAAAAAGCAAGCCATATTTCCATAAGGCATGGAAGGACATGAAGAATGAGAAGTTTGACCAAAGGAAGAAGGGGTTCAAGCCTCCTCATTTCAGAAATCATCCAAGTCATCCCCCACAAGTTGTGAAAAATCCAACTAAGATGATGGGAGACAATCCAAGAGAGCCAAGAGAGTCACTTCAATGTTGGGGATGTGGAGAGGACCATTTGCTTAGAAATTTTCCACATAGGAATGGTAGTGCAAAGCAAGTTCACAACATTCAAGAAGTTGAAATTGTGGTTTAAGTGGCAAGGACTGTCCCTAGGATTTATGAAACACTAGAGGACTGCCAAATAAACCATCAATCGAATGTGGTTGAGATTGAAGGTAAGATTGCTAAGAAATCTATTTCTATTTTGATTGAACCTGGATCTACTCACAGTTATGTCATTCCTAAAATTGTCGAGATTTGTGATTTTAAGAGAACCAACCATAGTAAGTCATGGTTGGTTCAACTAGCCACAGGAAATAAGAGAAAAGTTAGTGAAATGGTGGAGAAATTTCCATTAGAAATGGTTGGACTATCCACTTGGAATTTCATATCACATTCTCATTGGAATGGACTAGTTGGAAGCACATAGAGTTAAACTTGATTACTACAACACGAGTTTTGAGTGCATTGATGATGAAGGAAACCCAAGGTTTGTGAAAGGAATTCCAAAGAAAATTTCAGTTAGGCATATTTCAGCCATACAGTTGAAGAACTTTTGTAGGAAAGGTTGTCAATTGTATGCATTCGATATATTGGACAAAACAAAAAATGAAATTCCAAAATTGGAGGACTATCATGTGCTACAAGAATTCAAAGATGTGTTTCCCGATGAAGTTCTAGGACTTCCTCCCAAGAGGGACATTGTTTTCATAATTGATCTTGTGCCAGGAACTGCACCAATGTCTAAGACACCTTACAAAATGAGCACACCAGAATTGTTAGAGTTGAAAATGCAATTGCAAGAATTATTGGAAAATAAATACATAAGGCCAAGTGTGTCTCCATGGGGAGCACGTGTACTCAGGCTATGTATTGATTATAGACAACTGAATAAGGTGACAGTGAAAAACAAGTACCCATTGCCTTGAATTGATGATCTTTTTGATCAAATGAGAGAGTCTAAAGTATTTTCAAAGATAGACTTGAGGTCTGGTTACCATCAAGTAAGGATCAAGGAAGAAGATATTCACAAGACAACCTTCAGAACAAGGTACGGACACTATGAATTTGTAGTGGTGCCATTTGGTCTCACTAATGCACTAGTTACCTTCATGTGTCTCGTGAATAGAATTTTCCACAAATATTTGGACAATTTTTTTCTTGTTTTTCTAGATGACATTCTTATTTACTCTAAGAATGAAGAGGAGCATGAAGAACATTTGAGAATGGATTTTCAATTGTTAAGATAACATAATTTGTATGCAAAGCTAAGCAAATGTGACTTTTACAGGAATAAATTCATTATTTGGGTCACATTATTTCAGAAGAAGGAATATTAGTGCATCCGGAAAAGATTGAAGCCATTATGAATTGGAAACTCCAAGGAATGTCACAGATGTGAGATAATTTATGGGTCTTGCTGGTTTCTATAGAAGATTCATTGAAGGATTCTCCAAGGTTGCACACCCGCTCACTTATTTGCAAAAGAAGGGAACAAAATTTGAATGGACCCAGAAATGTGAAGAAAGCTTCTAGCTGTTGAAGAAGCTTCTCACAAGTGCTCCAATTATGAAAATTGCAGACCTCAAAAAAGAATTTGTGGTGTGTACAGATGCATGTAAACAAGGACTTGGGAGTTCTGATGCAAGAAAATCATGTGGTGTGTTATGAGCCTTGAAAATTGAAGGAGCATGTAAATAGTTATGCCACACATGATATGGAACTTGTAGCCATAGTTCATGCCTTAAATATGTGGAGGCATTATCTAATGGGTAGGAAATTTGAGTTGAGCATAGACCATTGTGGTCTGAAATATTTATTTGAGCAACGAACATTAAATGCAAGGCAATCTAGATGGCTAGAATTTTTATGTGAGTTTGATTTTGAGATCAAACACATAAAAGGAAAATAAAATAAAGTGGTTGATGCACTCAACAGAAAGATGCATGAAATGTATGTGGAAGCCATCACAACTTGTCAATCATATTTAAAAAAACAGATTGCCAATTATCTCACTGAATATGAATTGTATGTGCAAACAAAAGAAAAATTACAACAACATAATTTTGAAAAGACATATGAAGGGTATCATTTGGAAGAGGATGGACTTCTTATTTATAGAAACATAATTTATATTCCAAATGTGGCATACTTGAGGAGAATTGTTATGGATCAAATCCATAAAATGTCATGTTCTACTCACCTAGGATATCAGAAAACAATTGCTACTGCCATGAAACAATATTTTTGACCAGGGATGAAAAAATATATTGCTGAGTATATATCTAAATGCATGAAGTGTCAGTAAGTGAAAGCTAAGCATCAACACCCAGTAGTTTTTTTGCATCCTTTTCCAATCATGTAATGGAAATGGGGAGTAATTTCCATGGATTTTATTATAGGTTTTCCAATGACTATGAAACAACATGATTCTATCATGGTTGTGGTGGATAAATAGTCAAAATCAACACATTTTATAACAGTTAAATCCACATATAAAACATATGCCATTGCAAATATTTTCATGAAGGAAATTTCCAGATTGCATGAATTGCCTAAGGCAATAATTTCAGACAGAGATACCAAATTTACTTCAAATTTTTGGAAAAGTATTTTTGCGGACTTGGGAACATAGCTGGATTTTATCACTGCCTACCATCCACAAACAAATGGACAAACTGAAAGAGTAAATCAAATTCTTGAATACATGCTTCGTATGTATGTGATGGACAAACCATCAAAGTGGGAAGATTATCTACACTTGGCAGAGTTTGCATATAACAATGGACAACAAGCTTCTTTGGGAATGAGTCCATTTGAAGTTTTATATGGCAGAAAGTGCAGGACACCAGTGACATGGGATAATCCAGTGAACATAATTGTAATTGGGCCATAATTTCTTAAGGAAATGGAACAAGAGGTTGCAAAAATTAGGTTGAATTTAAAGGCATCCCAAGACAGGTAGAAAAGCTATGCAGATAAAAATAGAATGCATAGAGAATTAAGTGTTAGGGATCATGTCTACGTTAGAGTGAGGCCAAGGAAGAGTTCCTTGAAGCTTGGAAGTTGTGCCAAGCTATCACCAAGATATAGTGGGCCATTTGAAGTGCTTGAAAGGATAGGGCTAGTTGCATATAGAATTGCATTGCCTACTAACACTAGAGCTCATAATGTTTTTCATGTTTCTTTGTTTAAGAAATCTGTACATGATCCTAACCATGTGATTGATTGGGATGTGATTCAGGTGGAACCCAAGGGAGAGTCCCAAACTGACCCACTATGCATCATATACAGGAAGGTAACATTGCTCTGGAATTGAGCCATTAGATAGGTAAAGGTGCAATGGAAGCACTTCGGTCCCGATGAGGCTACGCGGGAGTTGGAGGATGCCATGAAAGAGGCATACCCATTTTTGTTTTGATTTTGAGCAAACACCGATGACGGTGTTATTCCAAGGGAGAGGGGATTGTAATACCCCCAATTTTGAATTGGAATGTATTTAATCAAAATTATGTAAATGATGTAAATATGCTAGTATGGATTCCTAGTGCGGAGCTCAAGGCTAAGGCCCAACTAGTGAATGGCTAGGCATGTATGATTTATATAATTTTATTTGGACCATATGGTTGGATTATCATGCCAATTCAAAAAGTATTTGAATATCATGTTGAAAATTAATAAAATGGTCCAAGATGGTTGTGTAAAGAGCACTAGAGGGGATATGATTCCACTAGAGGGGAAGAGGAAGGGGGCCTACGGGGAAACTAAATCTATGTTTCCAAGTGTCAACCTTAGAACTCATCCAAAATTTGCCATATGCCTTAAATGAGCCAATTACCTTCTCTTGACTATTAAACCCAATCATTGAATGCATATGTGAGGTTGGTGGGAAAAGTCACTTCATGTAGTCATTGTAGCATGGGAGTTGTAACAGTTATGTTAGCTGTCAACAGTCCTATTTCTTCTATGGTCAGAAGCTATTTCAGTTGTATTTTCACCTGTACCTCATATCCCTTGGAGTCAAAACTATTTTGATCATTCCCTCATGCATGTTCCTATACTACGAAGAGTTTTCCATTGCTATTCATCACCATTACTAGACTGTATTTAACCCATAAATTCGAATTTGGAGACAGAGCTGCATCTTAGAAGGGAAAATAGATGGTTGCAGGTGAGCATGGAGGTTGGGAAAGCTAGGAACCTTTACCCATTGAGTTCTGTTACTTTTGGATGCTTGAGAAGCCATGTATTAATGTTGCAGGAGGTTCTCCAATAAATTACAACATGTTGGACTCTTACTACACACACTGGTAAGCACTGTATGGATTGGATTTCCTAAGGGAACTGTGGATAAATGAAGGGAAGTGAATTCCTTATGTTGTGTGGGGAAGTTGGGAGGAGTTCCATGGCTGTGAAGGCTTAGTGAGACCCCTGTAGAGCTTTGTTTGAACTTTGGCTAAGCATAGAGAGAAGAATGGGCTGTGGGATGAGAGAGAGAAGCCTGTAGGTGTTTCCTTCACCCTGGTGGTGTTACACCAAAATCCCGTCATCATGACATGTGTACCTTCTATCACACCATAGTAGCAGGGCTACTATTCTTGCTTAGCATATATCTACACATTCCAGAGCTTAGATTATTCAGAGCTTGGCTATGATGACTTTATATTTTGAGATCACTCATGATCAGAGCAGTGTATTATTCAGACTTATGTTAGACCTTGTGTCAATGCCGAGCCTTGAGAGTTCAGATTTGATGACCGATGTGACCCTCTATTCCATACAGTTTCAATTCAGTGCCTTGAGATGTATTGCAACAGTGTTTCAGATGATATATGATGATTATTCTTATGATGATGTTGTATGACCTATGGATTTATGATCATTGACTGTGGATTATTATCTTGTTGCTTTAGTCATGTTCACAACATTAGCTTGGTATATGATTCATGATGTGGCAAACTTTATAAACTGATAAATTATAAAATGGACATTTTACTTGCACATTTAGGTTTGACAAAACTCACTGGTTTACTACCTTCCATAGATATGGTCTCTCTTGAAACCATTTGTCTACTAGCTTAGGATCCACATTCACTTGACTCCATCCATCCATGACTTTTCTTATTTGGCTTTAACCTTTGACTTGTCTTACTTGACTTTCTGATATTGAGGACTTCCCTTTTTACTACCTCTGTGTTTGGACCACATCCATGTTTGTTTAGTGTCTTGGCTCTAAGTTGGTGACAAAAATTGCCTTTAGTAAGTTGGATTGTAAGCCTAAATCATTCCTGTAAGTTTTCTCGATGTTTGGCACTGGCACGAACTTCCCCTAGTCACTTGAGATGTTGTTGGCTAAAACTGAAAGCTCATGTACTACTTATGGAAACTTTTGTAAATTCGCCCATGGAAACTAAAAAGGGAAAGAGCGATGAACTGCTAAAAATACTCCTCGAAGAGTATAAGAAAGGTCCAAAAGCAATGGTTCTTAAATTCTATATCTAAACAATTGCTGACCTTATATATGTATAAACATGCCCTAGATGCAAGTTGCAATTAGTTGTGCTTATCAGCACACCTGAGATCCGAAGGGTTATGTAGGCCAAAAAGGCCATGAAATGAAATCAATGGATCCTAATGAAACTGGATCATCTTTTATAAAAAGTAGACATGATGCCTAAGTTGAATCAACACTCTCTAAACAACTTACCCATTTGTGAGGCACAACCATTCCCCATATTTATTTTATCTAGCACAGAGTTTGTAGCTTCCCCTTTCTCCCAGTCCAAAGTGTCTTTTAGCTGAGTTTAGACAAGTCACCCCACTTTTCCCAACCTTGTTCCTAGCCTTCATCCTTGGCTAGCAGTTAGACCATGTCCAATGGGTGAGTCTGTCATTTAAGCTATTGTGCAAGTAAATATAAATAACAACGGAATATGCTAACATGATTAATGCCACTAAATGATGTAATACTTTAAGTTAGGCTATGAGTATGATTAGAGGAACATGTCTTAGTTTATTGATAGGATTTATTCTTGGTTATATATTGACCTAATCAAACCCAGTTTGACTATGGTCATTTCTTGGGATCCGTGATGATGTGGGCCATGTATGCTTATTGATGATGATTAATGGTCCCACATACTCTTTATGATGATGCTATATGATGGAAATATGATTTAGATGATGATTGATGCAGTTCAGCAGGTTTTATTATTACTCCAGGTCATCAGATTATCCACTGTCCATAAATGGTGGACCCTACAACTAGCCCATCAGGGCAACCCATGGTGCATGAGTACACATTCTTAGTATATTTGGGTCTTCTGGTTCCAATGAGACACTTCTCATTCAGTTTCGGGCACTTATGACAGTGATAGATGTAGTTTTCCACTTGTTGACCAGATTAGGGGCTGATTTCCCAGCTTGAGCAGCAGGGGCCATGAGAGGCCAGTTCACCTAGGGCGTTGTCTGAGGAGGGGGTGGTCCAGACACTTGATATTACCATTTACCCCCCCTTCTGGAGAGTCTGGTGGGCTCAGGTTGACAACGTAGGAGCCCTAGGTGGCAGTTTCAACACTTTCACAGTTACCGAGGCAGGTTAAAAATGGAATAAAAGGGTCATTGAGGAATTCGATTTGGGAAATTGAGGCAAGTTTTTGGCACTTGGTTTTCACAGAGGTATTCCAAGGTGAACCCCCCATCTTCATGCCAGTTTTCATCAGTCAGTGGGGTCCATAGAGGCCACAGGAGGCCTTTTACTGCATGTCTCTCACAGATTTTGAGGACAGATTTGATCATTTGTATTTATTTTGCACAGATTATATTATTTTATTGTGCCATGGGGATGATCTAACAAGGATTGATGCCTCCTAGCCCCACCATGTGCTTTATGTGTCATGTCCTAGTCATATGTGGTGGGCCCATATACTTTTGCCCCCTCCAGAGGATGACGTCGCCCTCCATGAGTACCTTTTAGCTATGACATCATCATTATGTTGAGTGATCCATGTGTTATGTTGTTATGATTCATCTTAGCCATTGATTATGTATTGATATCTTTTAATCGCAACCACTCATTTCAAAAAGTGGTTTTGAGATCTAGGGTTTTGGTCTTTATTATCTTATATAAGGAGGAGACCCCCTATTGTATAGCTCACCTTTGGAGCTCTGGAATATTGGAATAGAACACTTCTTTGTGGAGCATATTTCTCTTGTCTTGTGGATTCTCTTGCATCTTGAGTATACATTATCTCTTCTATGTATCATTGTGGATTTTGGAGCTACATCTTATTTTCTTGCAGGGAGGCCGAATTGGTGGTGAGGAGGACGATTTGAAGAGGATTATTGTTGGAGGGATCCACATATTTTTTCTTGGGTTGATCTTGGTGACATGGAGTATCATTATTGTATCTTTGTGACATAGTTGATGCTTTCTATTACATCTTTCCATCATTTTCATAATCATCTTACTTGGCTTGTTTCACTTGATCTTGTCTTGTAGGAGGAGGACAATTTGGCATCTTGGAGGAGGACGTTTTGGCTTGAAGCTCTTGGATCTCACTCTTGAATATACACATAGGAGAATGCTATCAATTTGCAAGGTGGCCATAATCAATTGAGGTAAGTTCTACAAGGTATGTCCCTAGATCCATCCATTCTTCTTCATTGGTCACAAACCCTTAAAATTCAAAAACCCTCATTTTTGTTTTTCTTAGATCTACTTGGATCTAGCTTGGGTTTTGGAAAGATATTGAAAACCCACCTCTATAGTATCCACAGAAATTTGGATCTATAGTTTAGTGGTGATTGGGTTCCATTTGACACACTTTCCAAGGCACCTAGCCCTCTTGAAGAAAAATCGCACTCCTTGGGAGAAGCTAGTTGGGTTAGCTCCAAGACATGGGTAGGTGAGATCCCACTTGATTCATGATCCTCATACTTGATAACCTACCCCTAGTGCTTCACTTCATTGATTTTATCCTTGTGGGCCCCATTCCTCATTTTGAGGGTTGTGCCCCACTTGGGTTAATTTGTTGATGCATCTTCAATCTCATATCTATGGAGATCTAGCCATTGGATCCCTTTGAAATCCAAGATGGACATTGATAATTGCATAAACTACCCGGATCTAAAGTTTCATGGCTTTTGGACTTGATTTGACACACTTTCCCATGCATTTATCCCTCCTTGGGCAAAGTCGCACTTCCTAGGGGACTGAGTTGGCCCACTTCAAGGACATGGGTGGTTGAGATCCCACTTGATTTGAAAAGAGCATACCTTGAAACCTATGTCTAGTGTCTCACTTTGTGGATTTTTTCCTTGGGGGTATCATTCCTCAATTTGAGGGTTGTTGTCCACTTGGACCACTTAGTAAAACATTAGATCTAGCAAGATCCAACCATCACATTTACTTGATCTTAAGTGTCACCCTTGATTTGCATCTTAAGTGTCCCGATCTACATTTTGACATCCTTTTGACTCCATTTTCCCATCCATTTCAAGGCACTAGTCCACCTAAGGCAAATCACACTTCTTGGGATTAGTGTCAAGTGCTAGATCCCATATGTAGGTATCTCTAATTTCATCTTAGATCCATAGATCTACTATTTGCATACCCCTTGGTATCATTTGCACCCTTAACTTCACCTTATGGGTCCCATTTGAGCCATTTCCATATCCCAAGGAAGTGGGTCCCACTTGTGTATTTCATGGTACTAGATCTTCTCATTTGATCTCATTACGTGGCCTAAATCATTCATTGGTTGAAACACTAGTCATACCTTAAGCCTCTTTCAACCATACTTAAACTTCTAGGTCCACCTAACCTTGCATTGGTTTCCGTAACTCATCTTTCACACTTCCCTAGAAACCTATACTTTGGTCCAATCACCTTTGACTGGCTATAGGGTCTCCCCCTTGGTATTGATTCGTCTTTATCTAAAGTGAAGAGTGCCTCGGTTGACGTGACTCCCAGCTTGCATTTGGAACCATGGCATCTCTTGGGTCACCTCTTTAGTTGTCCATCTCCTCTACCATCCTGGATGGGATACCATTAGGGACAACTACAAGTTGTGTGATAACAGTACCCTTGGTTTGTCCTAATTAATTCCTGAAGCATTGAGGCTAAATTGTATGAAAAGAAGGATTTCCATGCCCTTTTCCTCATATTGTGACACCAACGCACTCCATGTATTCACAAGTAGGGTCAGACCCATTGGAAAAGTGCATCGCTGACCCTGCTTCCCTTCAGTCAACATGTGTCACCCCATCCTTGACGCAGGTGGCTAGGTAGCAAGGTGCGTCAGTGTCAGTTAGAGGAGAAAAAGAGAAGTTTCGAGCACCTTCAAGAGCGAATACCTTCGTGGAGGCCTATCCCAACACATCAGTGAAGGTGGCAGTTAATCCACTAACTCTATGGGATGATCCCTTAGCCTTATCCATAAAATCCTCAACCCCTTCTATCCTCTTTGGCCTATATATACAAGCCTCCTCTTCATAGTTAAGGGAGGAAGGATTAGAGCACCTAAATGCTGGAGAAATTCTGTTAGAGTTGAAACCCTTTCATCCATTGGAGGCAAGATTGGATCTTTGAGGCAAAGATCATTTGGAAGAAATTGCAACGTCAAGGAAATGGTTGTAATATCCTCTTCTCTATTTTCATTAATACAGTAATATATACTCTTTCCACAAAGGTTTATTGTGCATTATAGATATTTAGAATTGGTTTCCTTGGCCACTAGTTTATATTAATCAATATTGCATATTATTATCGTTTGTGTGTTTCCACTTGTTTGTTGTATCTTGTTTTGTAGCTGAAGATCAAGGGATACATCAAGCAAGGAGACATCACTACAGTTGCAAGGTAAACAATCCCTCTGCATATTTTGTAATTTGATCAATCTAGGAAAGTTTGTATGTTTTGTTGTGATTTGTTCTAGATCTAAACCATTTAGACTAGGGAGATTGGTTGGTGTCTGCATCGACAGATTTATCCGTAAACAAAATTGGTGACCATACTGGGGAAAACTTCCATAGTCTTTGAATTGTTTAGGTTGTGATTTGCATTTTCTTGTTTATCCTCCTAAAGCCTTCAATTTGCCTCTTTCTTTTGGATCTATCCTTCTTAGGGTTACTGGGTGATCCAGTCTCTATTAGGGATCTTTACCTTGACCAATTACCTCCTTTTGGTTTGGGATTTCTTATTTTTCAAACTTGGATCTCGCCTGACACACCTGGGTAGTGTCATACCTACGTCACTGTAATTTTTACGCACCTTTTCTTAAGGCAGACCGCGTCACTAATGCACTTTTCCATTGTTCAGAAAGCGTCACTAATGCTCTATCCCTCTGTGCAAACCACGTCATTGAGGTCTTGATGCTCTGGTGTATATCTGCAAGCTGTGTCACCCTACGAAGGTTGAAATCTAGGGTTGAATTTCCCACAAAAAGTTGATTTTTCCGGTTTTCAGAGGTTTGTGTTTCACTTGTCTCAGCCATAGTCTTTATCAGAATTGGTTTGATTCTTCTCTTGATTTACTTTGGATTTTAGAGCTTGATTTGATTTCTTAATGAGTCCTAGGTAGTCAAGTGGTTGCTTCCTTGGTATTGGGTAAATCCAATCCCTCGCAAATGCAACTAGTCTTGTGACTCTTTGACAATCCCTGATGTATTTTGCTCTGAATTCTAAGTCTTTAAAAATCTATGTTGTTGTGGTTTTAGTGCAATTTGCTGTGAATATTGAGTTGTGACACTTTTTGGGTGATTGATTTCATAAGAACTTCTTTTTGGTTGAATATTGCAGTAGTGAATAATCTCTCAGATTTCGAGTCAAGAAAAAGGAAGTTACATCATTCTCGGAATTGTTGAATGCATTATTGGAGAAAATAAATTTTTTTACTCTCTTCATCTTGAGTGTATTGCTTGAGGTCTTTGAAAAGAGCATTTGTGCTTTTGATAGTTGTTTGAAATTTTTTGAAAGAGCTGAAAGTTGTGGATGCTTAGTTCTTCTTAGTTTTAAAAAGAGTTCATCTTCATCTCTCCAAAAAGATTAAGTTGAAATTAGGCCTTTTCAAAGCTATTGGAACAAATAGTCAATGCTCTCATACTTTTTATATTTATCTTTACCTCTTTTGTTCCTTGGTTTAAAAATCAGAGATATTTCAATTAAAAGAAGTTCATATTTTCGTTTTGGCTTGTAGATCTAGTTTCTTTGAAAAGGAAAAATAGAAATTTTTTGGTTTTGGTGTGTGTTATTTTTGGTTTGTTGGATTTATTGAAAGAGTTTTTCTTGCATATATCTTTTGGATTTGCTTAAGAAGAACAGTGTAAAGGATAACATTATACTTTGGGGTAGATTTTGGTTGTTTCAAAAGAAGAAAGATCTCTCTCCTTTATTTAGATAATTTTCATTGAAAAACAAAAGGCTTGCATCTCATTTAGCTTATTTATTTATGCATATTGGTTTGAGTCTACACTTCATGCATCCACCTAACCGTACAATATAAAATCAAGAAGTAGTCTAAGTTAAAATATTTAGAAACTCGTGTGATAGGTTAGAGACGTGTTCTGACGTATTTAAACGTAGCAGTTGTCGTTATCTACCTGCACTGTATCCCGGAGGCTTGCAATTCTTCCACGTACTATTCAGTATATCGAACGACCTTTCACGTACCTATGGGTATATAGAAAGGTACTTTATGTACTTGAAATTATATAGGAAGGCTCATGTCGAACGATTGTGCATTAGGAAACATTACTAGGGATTGGAGCTCCCACGTACCTTGCGTATATCAGGAGACCCCACTAGGATCCTAAAACCATCTAAGTCAACCATTGGTCGTCTTTGCATTGCAATACACTGAGAACAAAACTTGGGGAGCTACTAGGCATGTACTATCGGGTAGTCGGGTAATACGGTCAAGGGTATGGTCCTAATCATCCCTGGTTAGTGCTTTGAAATATTGCACTGAGTATTACTATTGGACCCTGTAGTATATTGTGAGTTGCAATGCCTTGAAACTCTTGTGAGGATACGACTCTTAATCCCACCTATCATATAGGTTTGCTTGCGGATTTAGCTTGAGTAGGACTCGAAGTGTGTTTTTTCTTTGGAAAACTCTTAGGAGAAGACTTTCATCAGCCATTCTGGCTGAACAACCCTTAAGGAGATCCCGTAGAATAAAAAACTTGCCACCTGAATATCCTCTCATTGAAGAAGGAAACACAGGGGCATACATGGACCAACCCACCTCAACTAGTTCGCATGAAGAAGGAATCCTAATGATTGAATCAGGAGGGGATTATTCTCCTCCTTTGAATCTGCCCATCACTAACCCTATGGGATCATTGGTGGTGGAACAACCTCCTTCACATGACACATATTTCCATCAATTGCTTGAAGGTCACCCTGGTGCTGTTGATTGGATATTCACTCGATCTCTAGATGACCCGATAGAAACTGCTTTTGGTCCAAGGACTTCATTTTGGGAACCTCTTTAGGGCATGTTATTTTCAATTTTGGTTCACCACCGATTGTGGAGACACCACCACCTCCGTGCCCTACCAGACTTTTCCTGAACGTATATTTTTTTGGACCACTTCAAGAAACCGTGGATCGCTTATAGACACTCGGAGAGTAGGTAAGGAGCCGAAGTTTCCCTCCCCAATCCACTCTGGAAATAGAGAATTTCGAACACCATTCCCCTATGCATCCTTTTACTTTTCCTTCACCAGGAATTCCTATGCCTAATATGACCTTCTACGAACTAGGCCAACCATATTTTCCACCTGTTTCACATTTGGTTGGTTCTAGACCTATTTTGACCCCAATGATTGGCGGGCAACCTTCAACCACTGTTAACTTCATGACAGGAACATAACCTTTGCAACAAAGTATGGTCGGAAGCCACCCCCTAGTTAGTGGTCAAAATAAGATCTCAGGGCAACCTATGGTCAGTGGCCAAAACATAATCATGGGGCAAACCTCGGTTGGTGGAAAAAATTTAACTGGGGGGAAACCCTTAGTTAGTGGAAAAAATCTAATTGGGGGGAAACCCTTAGTTAGTGGACAAAATCTAACAGGGGGGGCATTTAATTAGTGGAAAAAATATAACTGGGGGGGGGGAATTTAATTAGTGAACAAAATCTAAGGGAGGAGCACCTTCATTTATGACTAATAATATGATTGGGAGCTCACCCCTAGCCATGGGACAACCCTCGTGGGCACATCATGTGGGAGAACCATCTGTATGGGCCCAAACCCCATGGGGTTATACATATCTGGGTAATCATAATATAGCAATGGTTCAAATCTATCAAACTACTCCAGGAAACCTTTACCCCAGAGCACCTTACCCCGGAAACAAAAACACCCCATGGGGGCATCAAAATATACCACTGACTGGACCTCCAGCTGGTGGCCCACACCCTCCCCCACCACCACCCCCACCACTTGTCCCACCTCCACCTACACCACCTGTCCCACCTCCACCTACACCACCTGTCCCACCTCCACCCCCACCATCCGAAAAACCCCCTCATTCGGGAGTACCCCCTCATGGGGGAGGAGGACCTCCATTCGGTCCACCTCCTAACGCAGGAGGACCCCACCATATGGACAACCCTCTATGGGAGGACCTTATGACCAATCGATCTATGGTCCTTCTGGTACTCAAATGCCATACTAATACTACCAGTACTCGCAACCAAACTTACAATTACCATTTCTGGCTACATTAGATCTTCCAGATCTGTTACGTTTGACCAATGATCCCATTCAACATGGCATGAATTGACGACCCATTCCTGTGAAACTACCATCGAACATACCCAAGTTTGACGTCAAACCCGATGAGGATCCAAAAAACCATGTAATGATGTATCACTCTTGGTGTTCCTCAAACTCTAATGGATGATTCTGTCCATTTGAGGTTATTTCAACGAACCCTCACCAACACAGCCGCCAAATGGTACATCGAATTACCACCACACTCTTTCTCCGACTTTTGATCCTTGGATATGGATTTTATTACGCATTTCCAATTACCAATCCGATATGAAACCAACACAGATCTCTTAACTTCACTCCGACAATCTACCTCCACTCATATTTCCAATCATATTCACGAATGGAGGAGAATATGTCAGCTCATTAAGGCTCCCATTCCAGATCAATTATTGGCCAATTGGTGTACCAAATCATTGTTAGCTATCATAGCCAAAGACGTCGCTATGTGTGGGGAAGTTGCGGAAGAACAAGCTATTGCATGTACTCAGTACTTAGACTTAGTCTATGTTCAATATGACACGTTATACGACATCATTCCCAATGCCCATCGCCCCACACATGACCCAACGAAACCCCCCACGGGATCACATGCCAATGGCATCATTGGTTCCATTCATACCCAGCTTTCTACTCAATCGGTTGGATCACAAAGCCACATGGTTTCAACACCAACCCCATCACAGGATGGTAATAACACCAACCATTCACCCAATCCCGCTTCCACTGCAGAGGTGAATTCAGTCCAATTTGCTTCATCTCATAAATCTAGTGGTAAGAAGAAAAACAAAGGTAAATCCAATAAAACTTCTAATCAATAGGAACACAAGAACAATCTAGACCCTCCTGACACCAAACCAAGACAGAAGGCTAAGTATCCATGCTTATTGTGCGGTGATGACCACTTCACGAAAGAATGCCCACATCGTGAAGAAGTCCAAAAGTTCCTCAAAGGAAACCCTCCACCTGCAGTTTTAACGGACCCCTTCCCTACACAACAACATCAAATTGTTTCACAACAACCAACTCCTCCTCAAGGAGAACCATCCACAACAACTCATGTTCTCATGATGTGTAGTGAAATGGTCAACTTATGTATTAGGGCATGCACATACAATTTTGTTCTCGACAAGGAATCTAATGGAGGTAATATTGAAAAATCCTCCACATACGCATCTACTATCCCTCCGTCACAAGGTCCTTTAACCATAGACAAACCTATACCAGATGTAGTATTACGTCCACCCAAAATCACAATCCGAAAAGCAATTTTCAATTCGAATGCCCGGGCTGCTCAAAACTACAACATTGTAGAAGATCTAACCCAAGAACCATGTGTTATGTCGACCCTTGAAGTCTTACAAAACTGTCCTAATCAGCGTAAAACTCTGCTATTTGCTATTGGAGAAATGGATCCATATTCCTCTAACACCATCATGTTTATATTGGAATACTTTAAGCCGATGCTTTCCCACCAATTGGCATTTCAAATTACCAATTTCATCGGGAAAGATATCCATCGTACTATTTTAGATGAAGGATCCTCTACTTCAGTAATGTCGTTGTCGTGCTGGAGAGCCATTGGCTCTCCTGAATTGAATCGTTCCCCTACCACCCTGAAAGCAATTGATGGACGTGGATTCCAACCACACAGGCTTCTGCAATCCTTAGCAGTTGAATTAGGAGGTAAGACTATTTCCATTAACGTGGAAGTAGTGGCGACACCATTGGATTACATCTTATTGCTTGGTCAAAATTGGTTCTATGCTATGACTGCGATCGCATCTTCCATCTTTCGCATTGTGCAATTTCCCCATCATGGGAAAATTGTCGCTATCGACCAATTATATTTTTGTACACCAGACACCACAACTCATCCTGCAGATAATGTCCCTCTTTTAGGGCACTCTTTGCAAATATATGAGAGCGTGGGGATATGAATCCAAAAGACTCATCCCTTATGGGAGTCTTTCCAACACCTGATCCCCCATCACATGTTGCCACGATGAACATGATCTCTTCCATGAATCCATCTTCCTCCAACTCAGTGGACCCTTGGATTTTCCCCGATATCACTGACATGGATTCAATTGAATATCAAATGCCTCTCAGCCTAGCTGAGGCCACTTATGAGGCCATCCAATCGGCATTTGATTCACCTGATGACCACCACCTGGTGGCATCAGACACCGGTTCTCATCCATCTTGAAGGAACTATTAAATTTCATACATTCATAGCATAATAATTAAATGCATAACCAAGATCACTAGAAGAAAGACAAAGCACAAAACATAACAACAAAGTTTATCCTAGGAAACCCAAATGGGAGAAAACCCAACAACCTTCGTATAGAGATGATAATACCGAGATCAGAGTATAAAGATAAAAGAGAAAATGTGAAAATGCTTTCCACAAGTAGAAACCCCAAAACAACTTCCTTCTCCATCTTGTGCGAACTTCTCTCTCTCCGGGTGGTGCAAAATTCACTTGAATGCGTGAGTGAATAATGAGGTGCACTTTACCTCTATTTATACAGGTGCAAAAATGAAAAATCTGTAACGGGCCCGACTTCACTTGGGGGCAATTAATAATTTAATTTTTAATATTTTTCTTTTGCTTCTTTGCACCCCAAGGTTTACATTGATTCTTTCATGTGTTTACATAATTAAATACATCAAGTTCATCTCCCTTAGGAGGTACAATCAAGTACAATAATAATATCTTTTGAAGTTGCACAAAATCCAACAGGAACTCATCCTCATCATCATTAGATCATCTCCTTTAGAATTTTCACTCTAATGAATCGATCATGGAGATTATGATCTTGGATGAGCCTCCATGGGAAGACAGTCACCATCGATCATCCTTCCTCCTGCCTTTAAACACGGTAAAGAATGCGATTAAAACTATTATTTCACCGGATGTCATTCCCAACCCTCAACCGCCTATTCTTACCCAGGATATGGTATCGAAGGGAATTTGTGAAACATTACACCTACCACCACCATTGACATCTCGACAAAACCAGGTGTCGTGGAACATATCCATATTGGCCAAACTTGTTATTATGAAGAAATAAAAACTTATACGACGTTGTTCAAACAATTCTGCGATGTATTTGCATGGGGCTATGAGAAAATCCCGGGATTGATCCTGCGATTGTAGTACATGAGATCACAACTTATCCGGATGCAAAACCTATCCGGCAAAAACTCCATCCAGTGCACCCTCGAAAGGTTGCAGCTATCAAAGAAGAAATTGAAAAGTTGTTGAAAGTTGGTTTCATTTATCATGTCCCCTTAACAGATTGGGTCTCTAATATCATTCTGGTTACAAAAAAAGGAACCATTAGATTCTGTGTTGATTACCATGATCTAAATAAGGCTTGTCCTAAGGACAATTACCCCACCCCATTTATCGACCAAATCATTGACAATTGTGCCAGTAGTGTCATATTTTCATTTATGGATGGATTTTCTGGCTACAATCAGATTGAGATCCACCCAGAAGACCATCACAAGACTGCGTTCATCTACCCATGGGGTACATTTTCATACAACAAACTAGCTTTTGGCCTTAAAAATGTTGGTGCCACATTCCAGTGGGCCATGTCATATGCCTTTCACGATATTAAGGATTTCGTGGAACCCTACCTTGATGATTTTCTAGCTCATTCTAATCATCGTGAGTTTCACATCAATCATCTAAAGGCCGTTTTCCTCAGATGTTGATGTTATAACATCCGCTTAAATCCCCGCAAGTGCATATTTTGTATGGATTCCAGACATCTCCTTGGATTCATCATCTCAAAAGATGGGATCCACATCGATCCCCTCAAGGTAGAGGCCATATTATCCCTAGCCCCACCTACGGCTGAACTTCAAAGTTTGCAGGGGAAGGCAAACTACTTGCGTTGTTTTGTGTGTAATTTTGCGTAGAAAACACAGGGTTATATGCGATTGTTAAAGAAGGATGTCCCATTTATCTGGGATTACTATGCCCAAAATGCCTTTGAAAATCTCAAGCATGCCATTACTCGCGCACCCGTGTTACAAACACCTGATTACACCAAGGATTATATCCTTTATCTTGTTGCCTCTACCTCAACTATTGGTATGGTTTTAGTGTAGGAGGATAACAACGTGCAAGAACATGTGATTTACTACCTAGTAAGGGTCTTATCGACTCCGAAACTCGTTATTCACATATTGAGAAGTTGGCTTTGGCAACTGTCATCGCTGTTGCTAACACTTATTATGGTTTCCACTAGGGAAGGTGAAAGAAAACCCTCACCCAAAGCCCCAAGGTCATCCATTGGCCGGTTACATCAGGTAAAGAATCACGAAAACCCAAAAATGGCTAAGTGTCAAGCAAATTCGAGCCAAATGACCGAGCCGTAGTGAGAAAATGAGAAAATACAAGGCAATATGGGCTTCTTCCGCAACAAAAGGAGATTCGACGGACAAGATTGAACGACGGGATCATATCTGCGGTTGCAAATGCGTTCCGCAAGCCGGTTTCTGAGTTCTGCATCCACATTGCGGATTGCAGAAAGAAATTTACCAAAGAACGCAAAGATAAGTTTCCACATTCCGCACTCCACATTGTGGATTGCGGAATGACAGATTTCCAAATGGTGAAAAAGTAAGTTTTTGCATTCCGTATTCCGCATTGCGGATTGCGGAAAGGTAATTTTCCAGAAAGCGTGAAGTCGAAATCCCAATCCCCGCTTGCCACATGGAGGATTGTGGAAAGGAGTTGCAGAAGGGAAACTGCGGAAAGGTTGTTGCGGAAAGACAGTTGCAGAAGGGCAATTGCGGAAGGGCGATTGTGGATCGAGAAAAGTTTTGTAGAGAAAATTGCGGCCGCGGGGAATGGATATTTTCACAAAGGAATGGCGCTTTTGAGAATGACGAAGGGGGCTTGTTTCAGTTACCTGTCCTAATCAATCTAAAACGGCATGATCCGCAGGATGAACAGGTGGTTTCCATGGCCCAATGGTGCACTGCCATCACAAGCGATTCCTTCCTCCACGCATGGAAGAATCAGTGGTTGTTGATTTGAGCGACCCAGCTCGAGCAGCCTCATCATTACCAGTTCGAGTTTGTTTTGAATTAGTTAAGGTATTTTGAGGTTTTGTAAGCCTATAAAGGCAAGGTCCAAAGTAGACCAAAAGGTTGGAAGTTTTTGTTTCAGAGAGGTTACTGCTCTGCGCTTGTATTAATCTTGACCTCTTAATTCAAGGAGCAGACCTGATTTTGATGTGTGTTTTGATGTTTGTTATTTCCTGTGTATGTGTTCTTGCTTTGTATTTCCATTAATTGTTTACTTCTGCAGTAACTAAAGATCAAGATTACATGGTCTGGAATTCATGCACACATGCTCCAGATGCATATGACTAGGTATTCCACCCTTTTGCTCTTGAAGTTGCGGGTTAGAATTCATTCTTAAATGCTCTAGCCTTGTGGCTGAACTTGTCTCCTTCCCCTGCCTTCACTTACTGATTACTTCAACATGAAAGAACCATATCTACCTTGCCTCCTTCCCCTGCAATCGCGACCCAAATCTGCCATTAATGATAGTAACCTACTGAAGTTGATTCCATGCCCAAGTGTCCTCCTGTTCTTAACTCCAACCAACAAAAAACCCCTTTTTAATTCATTGTTTGAAGGTCTAGCCACCACTTCGATCGATATCCCAGCCCATTCTGTTAGAACAGTAATCCATACTTAGTACCATAGTCCATAACCATAGTCAAATTTTATTGCTCATGTGCTTCATTACACCATAGTTTGGACTAGGTGACTTTAGTTGGTCAAATACCCACATTTGAGAGTGTTCACACCCACTTCCAAGAAAACCAGTTCACCCAAAATCCTGTTTTGTCCACAAGTATGCCCTCATTAAATCTAGAGTGCTCTCTCTCCTTGAATTGGGGAATTACTGTTGACTTGGAGCGCTAGGGTGGATTTTGCCCAATTTTGGCTAGATTTGGAGCATTTATTTCTCCCTTGGTACTCCCAAACACCTCTATTTGCTCACCCATGCCTGCCTTGGCCTCATTTATGACCCAGCATGCTTCATCCACCTTCACACCTGAACTCGTGACTATTTGGGATGATTAGGATTGAGTTGGACCCACCTAGGGGGGATTGAGGCCAATTTGGCAATTTTGACTTGTACACTCATCTTGAGCTATCTAATGCTCTCGAATTTCTCATGGATGTAATAATAACCTATTCTTAACATTTTCACATGTGATACAGTCAGATAATGCAAAGTTTGAGTTCACATTGTGTGTAAAATTGTCTCCTTTTTCAAGCTTTTTCATTGGTTTTGCAAATAATTCAATTTTGTGAGGTTCTCAATAGCTCCTAGATCTTACTGTGATAAAAATACTCACATGGTATCAGAGCCAATGTAGAGTTAGTGAGTTGCAGATCAATATTGAGCATTGAACTGCATTCTAGAGAGGATTTCCAGATAAAAATTGAGTGTTTTTTGCAGGTGTTTCAGTAGTTTTCTCACCATTAACACAACAGTAATGGAAGCAAACCAAATGTTGCTCACACCCTTCAATTTATTTGATTGGAAGGCTAAAATGGTTATCAAACTGAGATCTAAGGGTCTCTATAGAGTAACCATGGGCACAAAAGTGGAGCCAAACTCTGCTGTGGAGAAAGCAAAGTACTACAATCGACTTGATGAAGCTTATGGATTGCTATGCTTGAGCATTTTGAGGGAACTCTTGTTCATACAGATAGTTTGTCAACCCCAAATGAAGTATGGGTGAAGCTAGAATGACTCTTTGGGAAAACTGATGAATTGAGCGGCCACCAACTTGAAAACGAGCTCATTAGCTTGATCCCAACGCATCTTGAAACCATCCAGGAGTTCTTCACTAAGTTCAAGTCACTAGTGCTTCAACTACAACAATGTGGAATTGTTAAGAAGGAAGAACAACTGAATCTGTCCATCCTTTTGAAGCTAGGCCCAGAGTTTTCTGTATTTGTTGGCACATTTCACTCAGCTAAGATGACCCTTCGAAATTGGCAAATGCCATCACTAGCAACCTTCATGGAGTGTCTCACTCAGGAGCAGGACAAACTAGTTCAGATGGGCACCATAAAATCGAAGGACCAGGCACTGGCAATGGGTTTTTAAAATACCAACAAAGGCAAGCAGAAAGCCAAGAATTCGAAGCAGCCAGAGAAGAGGAAGTTTGACAAGACCAAGTCTGCAGATGAAGGTTTGAATCCTTCAAAGGAGAAGGACAACAAGGGAAAGGAAAAGCCCAAATGCACCTATTGTCATAAGGGATGGAATCTAGAGAGCTCATGCATGAAGAAAACCATTGACTCAATGGCGCAGATGCTGGAGAAGAACAACATCCTAGTCCCTGAGGGCGCAAGGAAGAAAGAGAGCACCTCAAATCCTGATAATAAGGAGAAGTGTCATTCTTTGGTAGCAGGTATTTCGAATCCCTCATCCTTTATCATTGATTCAGGAGCTTCCAGACATATGGTTTCATCCAGAGAGCTCTTCTCTTCTATGAATTCGAATGGTGGCCCAATAGTTCAAATGGGAGATGATTCAGAAATCTAGACCAAGGGGATTGGTAGGATTGGCATGGAACATGGCTATTTTAGTGATGTGCTCTATGTACCTTCATTGGCTGCAAATTTGCTATCAGTTTATCAAATGACCCATACAGGAGAAGCCAAGAGAGTAACATTTATTCCAGATTTGGTATAAATCTCAGAAATTTCTTCAAATGAAGTTGTGGCAGTGGGGTATGCTGATCATGAAGAGAGAATGTACAAATTCTCCAATTTCATTCCAAATTCTAGTGACCATGCTCTTGTCTCTCATGCCAACGAGACCTCCAAGCTGTGGCATGAAATATTTGGCCACATGAACTACAAATATCTCCAGACATTGCACAAGGACAAGATGGTGGAAGGGCTTCCAGAAATCAAATCTTCAAATGGTGCATGCATTGGTTGTGTAGTTGGAAAGCATCCAGAGCGCAACTATGAGAAGGGAATGGCAAGGAGAGCCACTCAACCACTTGGATTGGTACATTCAGACCTCATTGGTCCTCTTCCCACTCCATCATATGGTGGATAAAGGTATGTACTCACATTCATAGATGACTACTCTCGATTTTGCTGGGTTTACTTCCTTAAATTGAAATCAGAAGTGTTTGAGAAATTGAAGATTTGGAAGGCCTTAGTGGAGAATCATAGTGGTCATAAGATAAAGATCCTCAGGACTGATAATGGAAAGGAGTATGTGAAAAATAACATTCAGCATCTTTGTGAGGAATGTGGCATCCAAATGCAACATTCAATCCCCTACACACCTCAGCAAAATGGTGTGGCAGAGAGGAAAAATAGATCTCTCAAAGAGATGGACACTTGCATGATTGAAGCTAGGGATCTAAGCCCTAAGCTATGGGATGAAGCGATCAATTGTGCTGCTCATACTCAGAACAGATCCTTTCACAAATCAGTCAAAGGAAAAACCCCCTATGAGGCATGGTTTGGCCAAAAACCAAATGTGTCAAATTTCAGAATTTTTGGATCTAGACCATGGGCTCGAATTCCATCAAAAAAGAGGAAGGATTTGGAGCCACAGAGCAGAGAATGTATCATGGTGGGATATGGTAAAGACACAAAGGGATACAATCTCTTTGACAAATCCACACTCAAAACTTTCATTGAGAGAAGTGTGCCATTCGAAGAAGAACCAATTCCTGATTTTGAGCTTGCACCGGGGGAATGCTCTTCTCCTCCACACCTTAATGAAATAAGTGATGATTCAAACTCTGATTTTTCTGATATTGCTGAAGATGACATGGCTTAAGATGAAATTTCTGTACATGAGTCACCATCAAGGCCCAAGTGGGCTGAAAAAATCATACAAGCTGCAGGTGAATTGGTAGGCAATCCCCAAGAGCCTAGGAAGACTAGATCTCAAACAATCAATGCTTCCTTTGCAATTGAAAGTCAACTTGCTGATCACTATTATATGATGATTGGATCTGATCCAACATCATATCAGGAAGCTCATCATGATCCAAGGTGGAGAACAACAATGCAAGAATAATTCCAATCTCTCCAAGAGAACAAAACATGGGATTTGGTGTCTCTTCCTCCCAAGAGGAAACTTGTGCAATGTAAGTGGATTTTTCGAACCAAACCTATTGCTGATGGTTCTGATATGAAGTATAAGGCTAGGTTAGTGGCTAAGGGCTACTCACAAATCCATGGTGTGGATTATACAGAGACCTTTGCACCGGTTGCAAAGATGGACTCAATTAGACTAGCTCTAGCCATGACAGCTAGTAAGGGTTGGGTAGTTCACCATATGGATGTTAAAAGTGCATTCTTACATGGTGAGCTACAGGAATAGATATATATGAAGCAACCTGAAGGTTTCCAAGAGGATCTCACACTTGTTTGCAGGTTGAAGAAGTCACTCTATGGACTCAAGCAAGCCCCCAGGGCTTGGTATGCCAAAATGGATGCTTTTTTGCTCTCAATTGGTTTCTGTCGATGCAAGTCTGATCCAAATGTTTATTTGTAGAAATGTGATGATAATTTGCAGGTCATTTTACTGTGTGTTGATGATCTTTTAATTACAGGGAGCTGCAACAAACAAATTGGCTCAATCAAAGCTTCTTTGCACAGTGAATTTTCCATGAGTGACCTAGGATTGCTAAGGCAATCTTTGGGTTTGGAAATTGAGCAATATGAGAGAGGTATATTGTTGAGTCAACCTAAGTATGCTTTAGACCTGTTATTGAAGTTTAAAATGGCTTAATGTAAGGCATCCAAGTGCTCATTCCTTTCAGGCATAAAACTAGGTGAATTTGAAGACTCTCCATTAGTGGATTGCACACTCTACAGGCAGCTAGTTGGAAGCTTGTTGTACCTTACACATACAAGACCTGATTTGTCTTATGATGTAAGTGTTGTAGCAAGATATATGCAGCAGCCACATGAGATCCATTGGAAGGTAGCGAAAGGATCCTTCAATATGTCCAAGGAACAAAGAGCTTTGGGGTACACTATGCAGCTGGTTCTTCACTACAACTAGCTGAATTTTCTGATTCCGATTGGGATGGAGATCCCATTGATAGAAAGTCCACTTCAGGTTTTGTTTTCATCTTTGCTGAAGGTCCCATTTGCTGGTCAAGTAAGAAACAACATACTATTTCACTTTCATCAGCAGAGGCCGAGTACAGGGTAGCAGTGAATGTAGCCACACAATGTGTTTGGTTGCAAGGCATTCTTCGGGAGTTTGGTGTTGCTATTGATTCTCCAACCAACATTTGGGTGGATAATCAAAGTGCCATCAAGATATCTACTGATCCAGTACAAAGGCAAAGAACAAAGCACATTGAAATCCATATGCACTACATTTGGGCCTTGGTGCATGATAGAGTGATTTCCTTGCAGTATTGCCCATCCACCGAGCAAACTGTTGATATTTTCACCAAGTGTTTTACTGAGAAGACCTTCACTCACTTGAGAGATTTGCTTGGAGTGAGTGATGGATGGTGATTGCTGCAATTTTATTGCAGGTTCAGCCCCGTGTCCATTTTTAGAGGGAATTTTTTATCCCATGTGGTTTTACTTCTTGTCCTCGGTTTATATGGACAAATAAAATTTCTATTTGTAATGAGGTGACTTGAGCCTTTGTTGCCAAGGCCACCCACTTTATTTTCATGAGTTGTACTAAGTTCTGGTTAAGGTGGGGTGTTAGAACAGTAATCCATACTTAATACCATAGTGAACTTTTATTGCTCATGTGCTTCATTACACCATAGTTTGGACTAGGTGACTTTAGTTGGTCAAATACCCACATTTGAGAGTGTTCACACCCACTTCCAAGAAAACCAGTTCACCCAACCTCCTGTTTTGTCCACAAGTGCACCCTCATTAAATGCTGGAGCACTCTCTCTCCTTGAATTGGGGAATTACTGTTGACTTGGAGCGCTAGGGTGGATTTTGCCCAATTTTGGCTAGATTTGGAGCATTTATTGCTCCCTTGGTCCTCCCAAACACCTCTATTTGCTCACCCACGCCTACCTTGGCCTCATTTATGACCCAGCATGCTTCAGCCACCTTCACACTTGAATTCGTGACTTTTTGGGATGATTAGGATTGAGTTGGACCCACCTAGGGGGGATTGAGGCCAATTTGGCAATTTTGACTTGTACACTCATCTTGAGCTATCTAATGCTCTCGAATTTCTCATGGATGTAATAATAACTTGTTGTTAACATTTTCACATGTGAGATAGTCAAATAATGCAAATTTTGAGTTCACATTGTGTGTAAAATTGTCTCCTTTTTCATGCTTTTTCACTGGTTTTGCAAATAATTCGATTTTGTGAGGTTCTCCATAGCTCCTAGATCTTACTGTGATCAAAATACTCACACATTCTAGCTATATCCTATTGCTAGAAGCCCCAAAGGGAGATCCCTCCCTGTGGTTGGAAAGGCTAGTTTCCATCCACTAAATATTGGTTTGCAATAGTTACCCCATGGTCTTTCCTGCCACAACCCATGAAAATATTGGGTGATAACATTTTGGTGACTTCGCTGGGGAGAATCTCTGGTTTTCATGGTGTAAAATCAGACCTCTGAGGGCGAACATAGATTCTAAGGTTCCAAGGTTGTATCATTTGCCCTGGCGAATCCAACTTATATTCTGGAGATTCCACTGGAGATTGAGCTTACTTCAACAGATGTGTATTAGATCAGAGCTGATTATTGAGGGTGAACAGTAGTCAGACGCTACGAGGATCCTGCATTATTCCCGTGGTGAGTCAATCTTTCAAATCAGAGGACCCCTAGGAGAAAGTCTGGCTCCCAGGAGAATACCTACTAGAAGTCATCCAGATTTTGAGCTACCAAAATTTACTTCAGACCCGAAGAGGGTCATCATGAAAGCAAAGAGAAGCCAGGCAAGTATTTCTCTATTATCTAGGTCCTTTTCTTTACTTAAGAAAGAGGCATATACTATAGAAAGCATCCCTCCAAATTTAAGGACTGAGTTTTCCCCATTCAAATCTAGGTCTGAGACTCATCTAAGGGAAACCTTGTTTGACCAAAGAAAATTCTAGACCCATGGACTGAGTGCTTTGTGGGAAAATTTACAAGCCTGGGAAGGAACTAGTGGCCTGTCTCCGTTCGCTAAAGCTGCTAGACAAAGTACCCAATTCCTGAGTATCACTCCTGCTGCTCCTAAAACTCCCTCTGCTCCCAAGCAAAACCTAAGAGTCATGGCTGCCAGATATGCTCCTTTGGCCCTCCCAGCAAATCCTGATGACCTACCTGTGGGATATCCCCAATGTCTCATGAGATTTGATGGGGAGGGAAGAGTCTCTGCGCAATAACATATAGACCAGTTCAATGACGTCACAGACCTGGAAGAGGTGGATGAAGATGATGTTAAAATGAGGTTGTTTGCCAAAAGCTTAGCAGGGGAAGTGAAGAAATGGTTTAAGGCCCTTCCAAATAAATGAATAGCCACCTACGAAAGATTTAAAGAATCTTTCCTGTCTAGATGGCAGGATAATCAAAACCCTCTCCAGATTCTCACTCAATATGAAAATACAAAGAAAACCAATGTTGAGACTGTCCAATAATTCTCAGCTAGGTTCATGAGAATGTACAATTCTATCCCCGTGGACATAAAACCCCATGTAGGGGTAGCCAAGCTTCATTTTGCCAACTGTTTTGACGATGAATTTGCTCTCATGCTGAGAGAAAGGGGATCTCCCACTCTTCCTGATATGCTGAAAGATGCACTAGAAGTAGAAGCCAACTTGATGGCCTCGGGAAAAATGAAACACTTAACTAAAGATTAGAAAAAGAGATGCCATGAAGCAGTGCAGCCTTCCACATCCCAATCCATGGAATCCAAATTCCAATAGATGATGAGAACTATGGAGAGATTGGTGGATAGGATCTCCCTTGACAACAGGCCTTCTGCGAGAGAAAACCCTAAGCCTCAAGCTCGAAATAACAATCTCAAAAGACCCCCTGCCCCACAAGGAAGACCTAGAGAGCTAAGAAACCTTGAGAATCAATCAATCATACCACCTTTTTTTGAGAATCTCATAGATGATGAAGAAGAAGATATACAAGCTGAAGACCAAATCCATCTTTTTGATCAGACCCAACCCCAGTTCTATTTGAATAAAGATGAACATGACCGATCTTCCCTGCAATCTGATGATGTCCCTGGGGAATCAGAATCTGACTAGTACCAAAGAGGGCTCCACAACGCCATCTATGAGTTCGAGAGGCAGCATAATTTGAGGACTAAAAAAGTAGCAGTAGACCGAGGAAAGGCTGCTGCTGATCCATCCTCTTCTCAACCACCAAGAAAGGAAATCCCTGGGAGAAAAGACCCAAAGGCTGCAATCTCTAAGGAGACTCTTGGGAAGGGGGCATAACCTCCTAAGAAGAGTTCAGAAGGGAGATATGAAGGTGACACAAAGATAACAGAGAAGGTCCATACTGCTTTTAGTTTGGAGAATGAAATATCGAAGATTAAGATCTCCATCCCATTGAATGAATTGGTCAAAAATTCAGAGTACAAAGACCATATCCTAAAGGTAGTAAATGGTGGAGAAGGGAAGCAACCTGACACTCTCAATCTACAAGATGACAAGCCCACTCTTCTGTTTGGCCCCCATGTGGAAAATGCCTCAGAAATTGATCTCCCTCCTTTCTATATCAGTCTCAACATACATGACCGTATCCTACATAATGCCATGTTTGATTTAGGAGCCTCTCATAACCTCATGCCAAGTTCGGTGGTGGAGAACCTTGGGTTGGAAATAACCAGACCTTATGAAGATCTGTTCTCCTTTGATTCTAAAAGGGTTCCACATGTAGGGATGATTAAAGACATGGTGGTCTCACTGACTCAGATACCTCAGAAGAATATGATCATGGATGTGGTGGTGGCTGATATTCCACCTAAGTTTGGGATGTTGTTGTCCAGGTCATGGACTGCAAAGTTGAAGGGATCCATGCAAATGGACATGTCCTATGCCACCATCCCCGTCTTTGGGGAGAGCAAAAGGTTGTACAGGGAGCATAGGCTGTCATATGTAGTAAGCAACAAGGTTATTCCTGATAACCACCCCATATTTTCCATAGACATGGATGTAGGTTCCTCAATTCTATGCTATGATCTAGGTTCAAAAGAAGAAAGTGTGAAAGCTGCCAAGTTACCTGAACCAAATGATGGGAATGGGGTGCAATGCCTTGACAGCTCAGCTAACACAGAGAATGATGGGAAACAAATGGAAGAAGGCAGTAATAAGAAATCAGAGTTGGAAGCAGAGGTTGTGGTCACCCTCCCAAAGGAGGACCATTAGGTCATGAAATTCGACGGGGCTGTGAATAAAGAAGGAGCTGGAGTAGGGATATGGA
This sequence comes from Larix kaempferi, assembly GCA_027924585.1. Classification (NCBI taxonomy): domain Eukaryota; kingdom Viridiplantae; phylum Streptophyta; class Pinopsida; order Pinales; family Pinaceae; genus Larix; species Larix kaempferi. The sequence goes on along the minus strand of BSBM01000655.1, from coordinate 1,025,633 downwards.
TCATCCCTCCAGACGAAAGAAATGCATGTGCCAGATTTCATACTTTCAAACTAATGTTTGATAGTTCAAATAACGTGGCGGGATATGAAGCTCTGTTATTAGGCTTAAATGTACTCAAAGGCCTGAAAGCTAAGAAGATAAAGGTCGATGGAGATTTAGAGCTAATAATCCAGCAGGTGAAAGGCAACTATGAGGCTAACCATCCCAGGCTAAAAGCTTACAAGAATGTTGTGTGGGACATGTTTTACAATTTCTTCATAGAGCACGATATCTTTTTCATTCCCAGAGAGAAGAATACAATGCCAGACACTCTAGCCAATTCTGCTAGCAGATTTCAACTCTTTGCTTATCCTTCTAGAGTTCACATGATTAATATAAGGCCATATGTCCCAGACAACACTAAGCACTGGCAAATATTTGAAGACGACGAGCAGATAAAGAAGTTCCTGGAGATGACTGGGGACTTTTCCAATATCCATATTGATCAAGAGGACTGTGAAGGGGAGGAATGGGAACCTGACCCACCAGAGCTCGAAACCACTTTGGGAGGTAAAGAGATTTTGCAGCTAAAAAGAAACTACATACCCAAAGGGTTGGTCCCGTTGGAAAGACTATTTGATGAAAATGATGTAGCCGAGGATCACAAGGTGGCTCCAAACCCAAAGGAAGTAAAAGACTGTAACATTGGGAGCAATGAAGAACCCAAGATTGTCAAACTATCAAAGTCTTTGGCCCTAGGTATCAAAAAAGACTATATGGATTTAATGAGAAAGTTTTCTGATGTGTTTGCATGGTGCTATGAAGATATAAAAGAATATGACACAACTGTCATCCATCATACCATACCGGTCAAGACAGGGGAGAAACCATTCAGGCAAAAGCCGAGAAGGATGAATCCCATGTTGCTCCCACTGATTGAAAAAGAGGTACAAAGGCTGTATGAAGCCAAGATCATAGTCTCTTTGAGGTTTTCATAGTTGGTGGCCAACATAGTCCCAGTGAGGAAAAAGAATGGTGAAATCAGACTATGCATTGACTTTAGAAATCTCAACAAGGTGTCCCTAAAGGACAACTACCCCTTTCCCAAAATGGACCACATTTTGCAGAAGTTTATAGGGGCAGCAAGAATGTCCATGATGGATGGATTTTCAGGATATAATTAGATTAAGGTGCAGCCAGAAGACCAGAGCAAGACAACCTTTACCACACCTTGGGGAACTTTCATGTATCCAAAGATGCCCTTTGGTCTGTTGAATGCAAGGGCCACCTTCCAAAGAGCTATGGACATAGCTTTTGCAGGAGAGAAAGACAAATTTGTAGTGGTCTACATGGATAATATCACAGTATATTCTAAATATGATACGGAGCATATGAATCATTTGCACCAAGTGTTCACCAAGTGCAGGAAATTTGGAATCTTCTTGAACCCTAAAAAATTCTAATTTTGCCATGCAAGAGGGTAAGTTGTTGGGACACATAATATCTAAATATGGGATCAAATTGACCCAGACAGAATAGATGCAATACAGAAAATTGAGCTCCCGAGGAGTAAGAAGGAGGTCCAATCCTTTCTGGGCACAGTGAACTTCATAAGGAGATTTATCCCCAATTTTGTAGAAATCATGAGGTCGATCACCTGCATGCTTAAGAAAGACAATCAAGTCAGGTGGAATGCAGAGGTTAGGAAAGCATTTGAGGATATAAAGAGAGCAATTATTGAAGCACCTGTACTGATCAGCCCAGACTTTGACAAGGAATTTAATATTTTTTCTTTTGCCTCTGAGCATTCCATAGCAGGTGTGCTTTTATAGAAAAATCAGGAAGGGGATGAGCAACCCATAGCTTTCTTTAGCAGGACTCTCAAAGATGTTGAACTCAAGCACAACATTATGGAAAATCAAGCCTACGACATGGTCAAAACTTTGAAAGATTTCAGGGTTTATGTCCTACATTTCCATGTTGTAGCTTATGTTCCTAACGCTTTTGTGAAAGATATACTGACGCAACCTAATCCAGAAGATATAAGAGAAAAGTGGATAGTTACGCTAGTGGAATATGATCTGGAGATCAAACCTACTCAGCTTATTAAAGGGAAAGGGTTGTCTAGGCTCATGGTTGAGTCAAATTGGGATTCAATGAGTATGAACTTGCTGTCACACATGCAAGGAGAAACTTCCCAAGATCCACTACCTCAGGTATCAGACAAATTCTTGTCCTCTCCTTGGTATTCTCATGTTGTATATGTTTTGCAGAACTTGCAAGCACCCCCTAAGATGGGAAAAAGAAAAGCTAGATCCACCAAGATGAAGGTTGCGAAGTATTGCATATTGAGTGGTTGTCTTTATTGGAAAGACCCTGGGGGTGTCCTCTTGAATTTCATAGTAGAAGATGAGGCGAAAGAAGCTTTGAAAGAGTTTCACAAAGGAGTCTATAGAGGACATCATTACTGGAAAACCACTGTTAACAAAATCCTCAGGGAAGGGTTCTATTGGCCTACTATGTTCAAGGAGGATTATAAGGGAATAGCCAGCTGCCATGAATGCCAATTCTTTGAAGGAAAGAAGAAACTCTTGTCATTGCTTCTGAAACAAATATTGATGGAGGCCCCTTTCCAACAGTGGGGGATTGACTTCATTGGTGAAATTTTCCCCAACTCCTCAGGGAAGCACAGGTGGATACTGACTGCCACTGATTATTTCACCAAATGGATCGAAGTAGTACCTACCAGACAAGCCACAGATACATTCATCATCAATTTTCTGGAAGAGAATATCATGTCGAGGTTTGTGTGTCCTGTCAAGATAATCACTGATAATGCACAAGCTTTCAAATCCAAGAAGATGGTGAAATTCTGCGACAAGTTCCACATCAAATTGGGCCATTCTACTACTTACTACCCCCAGGGAAATGGATTGGAAGAATCCTCCAACAAAAGTTTGGTGAGGATAATCACAAAGCTACTACAAGAAAATAAAAGGGTTTGGCACACCAAGCTGACCCTTTCCCTGTGGGATGATAGGATCACCTCTAAAAGGTCCATTGGAACTTCCCCTTTCAAATTAGTATATGGAACAGAGGTAATATTCCCTGAATCCCTCAGGGGGCCTGCAATGAGATTGCTACAGGAGAAATAAGAAGAGCCAAACCCCGAGCTAAGAAGAGCTAATTAGCTGGTGGAAGTGCAGGAAATTCGAGAAGGGGTGCAGGCTGAAGCCACGAAAGCCCAAGGTAGATGATTTCCAAGTGGGAGTTATGGTGTTAAAATGGGATGCTAGTTGAGAAGACCAGGCCCAAAAGTTTGATAACCTTTGGCAGGGGCTCTATACGATCATCGCCTACCATGGGAATAATTCTTTCTTCCTGTAGGACAAATATAATGAACCAGTTGGCAAGGGATCCGTCAATGGGCGGTTCTTGAAACATTATTTCAAGTAAAAAGCAAGTCTGCCGACTCACCCCCATTGTACATTGTCATTTTTTATTTTCAGTTAGTCGTGTTCTAGTTTTGTGATACGAAGAAAGAAAAAGAGGAAGGGAATAAGGGCCACTAGTCTACATGTTCTTGCTACCTCACAGGGAGGATAGCATCCCTGGTCGGAGCTGCTATTAACAGTTATTATGGTTTCCACCAGGGAAGGTGAAAGAAAACCCACACCCAAAGCCCCAAGGTCATTCATTGGCCAGTTACATCAAGTAAAGAATCAGGAAAACCCAAAAATGGCTAAGTGTCAAGAAAATCCTAGCCAAATGACCGAGCCATAGTGAGAAAATGAGAAAATACAAGGCAATATGGGCTTCTTCCGCAGCAAAAGGAGATTCGACGGCCAAGATTGAACGGTGGGATCAGATATGCGGTTGGAAATGCATTCCACAAGCTGGTTTCCGAGTTCTGCATCCGCATTGCGGATTGTGGAAAGAAATTTCCCAAAGAATGCAAAGATAAGTTTCTGCATTCCGGATCGACAGATTTCCAAATGGCGAAAAAGTAAGTTCCGCATTCCGCATTCTGCATTGCGGATTGCGGAAAGGTAATTTTCCAAAAATCGTGAATTCGAAATCCCAATCCCCGCCAACCATGTGGAGAATTGAGGAAAGGCTGTTGCGGAAAGACAGTTGCGGAAGGGTGATTATGGATCGAGAAAATTTTTGTAGAGCAAATTGCGGTCGCGGGGAATGGATATTTTCACAAAGGAGTGGCGCGTTTGAGAGCGACGAAGGGGGCCTGTTTGAGTTACTTGTACTAATCAATCTAAAACGGCCTGATCCGTAGGATGAACAGGTGGTTTCCATGGCCCAATGGTGCACTGCCAGCACAAGCGATTCCTTCCTCCGTGCATGGCAGTATCAGTGGTTTTTGATTTGGGTGGCCTAGCTCGAGCAGCCTCATCATTACCAGTCCGAGTTTGTTTTGAATCAGTTAAGGTATTTTGATGTTTTGTAAGCCTATAAAGGCAAGGTATGAAGTAGAACAAAAGGTTGGATGTTTTTGTTTTAGAGAGATTACTGCTCTGCGCTTGTATTAAACTCGACCTCTTAATTCAATGAGCAGACCTAATTTTGGAGCTTGAGATTCCTGTGATGTGTGTTTTGATGTCTGTTATTTCCTGTGTATGTGTTCTTGCTTTGTATTTCCATTAATTTTTGACTTCTGCAGTACCTAAAGATCAATATTACATGGTCTGGAATTCATGCGCACATGCTCCAGATGCATATGACTAGGTATTCCACCCTTTTCCTCTTGAAGTTGCGCGTTAGAATTCATTCTTAAATGCTCTAGCCTTGTGGCCGAACTTGTCTCCTTCCTATGCCTTCACTTGCTGATTACTTCGACGTGAAATAACCATATCTACCTTGCCTCTTGCCCCTGCAATCGTGGCCCAAATCTTCCATTGATGACAGTAACCTACTGAAGTTGACTCCATGCCCAATTGTCCTCTTGTTCTTAACTCCAACCAACCAAAAACCCCTTTTCAATTCATTGTTTGAAGGTCTAGCCACCACTTCGACCGATATCCCAACCCATTCTAGCTATATCCTGTTGTTGGAAGCCCTAAAGGGAGATCCCTCCCTGTGGTTGGAAAGGCTAGTTTCCATCCACTAAATATTGGTTTGCAACAGTTACCCCATGGTCTTTCCTACCACAACCCAGGAAAATCTTGGGTGATAACAGTTGTCCAGAAGTTCTGTCATTACATTTTATTCCATACAACCACTATCATTGTTGATTCTAACCCTATGTACCACGTCTTAACGCGTCAAGTACTGGAGGCAAATATTCACGTTGGATCGTGATTATTCAAGAATTCGATATACAGTTTGAAAAGGAAAAATCCAAAAAGTGATTAGTGTTTGCAGAGCGAATTTGCGATCTTCCCTACATTGATCAATACCCTGAGCCCATTGAATCTCTCCCCGATGAGTCATTGTTCCTGATCAGTACTTTTGATCCATGGTACTGAGATATCACTTTGCATCTCCAAACACAATGCTTCGGACGTCACCTATCCCGCAATGAACGTCGTCGTATCCGCCATCATTCCAAATATTACCTAATCATCGGTGACACCCTATATCACCGTGGCATTGATTGGATCTGACGATGATGTTTGAATCATGAAGAGGCTGAGCGTGTTCTGAATGACTACCACTCGGGGGCATATGGCGGTCACCTCTCTGGGATGGATACAACCCATAATATTTTACGCGTTGTATACTTTTGGCCATCCATATTCAAATATTTCATGGAATATGTTAAGAAGTGTCCTCCCTTCCAATTTTTCCATTCCAAAAAGTGCACACATCCCGCCCCTTGACATCCAGTTATTGTCGTCTGTCCCTTTGCAAAATGGGGCATAGATTTCATTCGTTGTAAGCCTACCTTGACCGGGGGGCATGGATATGCTATTGTAGCTGTTGATTATTTCACTAAATGGGCCGAGGCTATGCCTACATATAATGAAGGTGACAAAACAACCGCACTCTTCATGTTCAATCATGTTATTGCTAGGTTTCAGGTTCCACGAGCCATTGTCATAGACCATGGCTCACATTTCCAGAACAAAATGGTGACTGAACTGAGTACCACATTGGGTTTTCGTCATGAACACTCAACTCCCTACTATCCCCAAGCGAATGGTCAAGTATAGGTCATCAATAAGGTCTTGAAAACCATGATACAACGCATCGTAGGGACCCTTAAATCAAATTGGCACTTGATGCTCTTTTAGTCCCTTTGGGCATATAGAACCTTTGTCAAGACTGCTATAGGGTTTGTGAACACCCAAAAAGTGCTCACTAGCTCATTCCCTTATTCACACGACCCATTTGTCCACTTTTCCACCATTTGAGCCTCTAAAACCATCAAAAGGTCACCAAAAGACCACAATACACCCTTTCCCCCCTCAAAATATATATTTTTCTTCAAAAAACACAAAAACCCCTCAAAAAGGGTCCAAAATTCCCAAAAAATATTAAAAGGGAATAAAACTATAAAAAATATTCAAAAAAGGAAAAAGAGGGAAAAAAAGACCTAAACCATGTTGGTTAATACCATTGGTTTCCTCAAAACCATAATGGTATTCCCCATCACCAAAAACTATAAAAAGGTGATACGGGCTCCTCACTTTTCATCCACATTTCATCCTATCCTTATGCTTCCAAATTCCTTTTGAAAGCCATTGCCTCCCATTGTGAGTTTGAAGAATCCCCATTTCAGCATCTTGGAGAAGAGACCATTGGAGCTTGGAGCACCTCAACCTTGGAGCTGCTCAACACCAAACATCCTCACCATTTGAGGTATTATAATACAAAATCATTCTTTGTTATATCTCTTGTTCTTTCTATTAATCTTTTTAAATTTATTTTTATATGCACATGTTAATGTTAGATTCAGTTCATTGTTATTTGCTTTTTATTTGAAACTGCTATTACATTGTTAATAGGTGCACCATTGCACATGCTTGGTTGAAAAACCAAGCAACAGTTTTTGGCGACTCCGCTGGATTTCGAGCTTTAAAATTTTTGGTAATTTTTTATTTAGATCTTAGTTTTTTACTTGTTTTTACCATTCCAATTAGCAAATCTGCCATACTAGACAACATACTCATTGCTGCCCTAGCTATTGGCCATTTTTGTAGCCTTTAACAGACCGAAATTTCACTTTTTGGTTTCGTTTCCGGCGACTCGTCTTTCCGTTTTGGCATCGCGACTTTTTGCCCGATAGTCGCGCGGCTCATTGAGACCTCGCAGACTTTTTCCATGCTGCGCGCTGCGGCTTCACGGCCTTTTTCCACGCTGCACATCACGGCTTCGCGACCCTTTTCCGCGCTGCAACTTTGCGTCCTTTTTCCGCGCTGCCCATCACGGCTTCGCGGCCATTTTCCGCGCTGCACATTGCGGCTTCGCGGCCCAAACCTGTGATGCCCATCGCGGATTTTGCGCTAAAACCCGTGATGCTGTTATTTTTCATTCGTCCCAATTTTAATTTTAATTTTTTTTTTTTGTTGCTGCATTTTTTGCCCATTTAGCCTATTTTCCAACATTATTTTTTCTGCATTATTACTGCAATAGTGAATCATTTTCTATTACATATGCTTCATTATTTAAAAATTTTCAGTAAGTGAAAGAAAGGTTTTTAGCACTTTGTTTAGATCATAGGTTTCATTTCTTAGCAAATTTCGAACCATCTTTCAGATTTGCTCAATAGTTTGCCCAAGCAAGCACTTAGAAATCCATTTATTTCTTACAATATTTGCTTTCCTTTAAAAAGTTATTTCAAAAATCCATAGTTTTTGAATTATTTTTATTAAAGCATTTACATTTCAGAAAACGACTTTATTTTTTGCAAATTGGAATCGTCTTGTTTTTAATTTGTAATCAATCGCCCAAGCGAGGCAAATTCATTTTCAGTTAAATAATCACACTTGCACCCAATCCGCCACATTTTTAATTAACTGAGCCTTAAAATCTACCTAAACTCAACAAACACTTTAACCCCACTTGGGGAACACTTGAAGAATCTTGTAGCTAGGTAGGATTGGGGGGGATAGGTGTGCCAATAACACCCCTCAATTATTTACATCTGAGACATAGAAGTTGTATTTTAGGGTCCCAAAAATCCCTTATTATTTGTTGATACGGTTATACACCAATTTATCGGGAAGGCCTCTCCCTTAGGAGAGTTGAAGTAGCCAGATTGGTTCCGGAAGCCTGAGTGGAATACCACAATCCATTCAGTAACTAAAGGATACCTTTCGCAGTTCTCGGTGTACTACCCGTATGGGAGTACAGTGGTGATCGAACCAAACTGGAGATTCACCCAACTGAACGTGTCATGAACGGGGTATCCTAGTTGCTATTTTTTAGGATTGACTACCTGGTGTCCCTCCCGGTAGGGGGATATATAGCCTTTGAGTCCACTACCCATATTGTCTGACTTGGATTTCATCACCTTGCAGAGGATATGTTTAGTTGAGTCATAATACCATTTTTAGTTAGGCATTTGCATGCTCTGCTACCCCCCTTGGTCTAGTTAGCACCACTTTTTTCTAGGAACTGTTTGATTTTTGGTATTCTAACCACTTTCTTGATCCCTCCACTTATTATAGCACAACTGTTATAATAAGTGCTTTTGAGGTTGGTTGTTGGCTTGAGAGCCATTATTTTTTGACACTCCCCTCCTGCACACATCTTGGCATTAAGGTCTTGATTTTTTTATCTCACCACCATCCATTGACATTTCTAGACATTTCTCACCATTGAGAACTTAAGACGATCCCGCTGTTTTCAGGGTGAACCCCCTCAGTTCGGTACACTTGAATCTACATGTCGTAGACGTAGAGCATTATCCCTTGATTCCACACGTCATCAGAACAGAACACAGTCATCCGATTCTGACGTGCCTCATTTCACATCTGATTCTGAGGCTGAATCCGAACACCCTACCGAGACATCACTCATGGCTGGATCACAATATGACCCCCTTTTCACCAGTGCTATTGGAGCTACATCAACAAACCCCACTACTACTGTGACAACCATGGTAGCCACACCCCCCTTAGGCATGCCTAACATAGGGACCACAACCCCTCTAGGCATGCCCAACACAGGACCACCACCTATTTTATGTATGCCCAACATGGGCGTTACTCCCCCCCTCGTCACCATTACCCATATCCCAGGGATTACCGGAACCATTCCTAACCCATCTGCAACCCATGTTTCACTTGGGAGCGTAGGCCCCTCCCACACCACATCGGCTATAGGAAACATCCCTTTCACACCTAGCATACCCTTAGGGGGCACTGGACCACTCCATAATTCTACCCTTAATAGTTATACCCCAGTGACCATGCCACACCCATCTGCCAGTCTGCCATATATGGCTAGTCTAAATTTACCAAACTTGGCAAGGTTAACCAATGACCCTATTAGACACAACCTACGTGGCCACTCATGCCCACAAAGCTCCCCTCAGATATCCCAAAATTTGAAGGAAAAGTCGGGGAAGATCCCCAAAACCACATCATGTCATTTCACCTATGGTGTTCCTCTAACTCCATAGTAGATGATTCCATTAGACTGAGACTTTTACAAAGAACTTTCACTGGCTCTGTAGCCAAGTGGTACATTGAGTAGCCACATGGGACCCACAACACATTTACGTCCCTCGCCTCAACTTTCCTTTAGTTCTTTCAACTACCTGTAAGCTATGATGCAGGAGTGGAAATACTTTTGTCTTGTAGACAAAACACCGCTACACACATCACTGATCACATCCATGAGTGGCGTAAGCGCCGTAGCCTCTGCAAGATAAAACTTTATGACTGAATCTTTTTGGACTGGTTCCTCAAATCACTCCTCCCCCTCATAGCTAAAGATGTAGCTTCTGAATGACCCCAGTCGGAAGAAGAAGCCATCTTCAAAGCTTAGCAGTTTGACCTCATATATGCCTAGTCAGGATATCTATACACTATTTTACCTGATGCCCCACGAGGCGATCCATCTCGCCATGACGCGTCGGGGGCATCCCATGCCGCCGACAGTATTATTGGCCAAGTTATGGTTCAAAACAAACCTTTTACCATCATGAGTACAAATAATGCTCCAGACCTTTCTAGGGCTTCTTCTCATTTTGGAGCCACAACTTCGTATGCTCCAGTAATACACACCCACCACACTCATGGACCCTCATGTCCACCACAGTGTTATGGGAAAGCACCATCAGCTTATGCGCCAACTCTTTATTATAACCAGCAGGCCCATCAGACTCTGTTTCAACCATAATCCCAAGTGGCTTATTATCCTCAACAGGCAGCACCTCTTGCTCCAACACTTCCAACAACTCAAGGTTACCCACAACTACAGCAAACGCCAAGGCCACCTCAGAACCCTCCTGTTTACTACCCAACGCAACATGCTCCAGAGCCTGCACGACCTCAAAACCCACCTACTACCCAAGGGCATGTTTACGCGCAGCAAAACCAACCTCCAAAGCAGAACAACCAGCGAGGTCAACAAAACCGCAGAAGAGGACGTAACCGTGGAAACAACCAACAACACAACCAAGGTGCACCACAACCTAATCCTCCCAACAACAATAATGTTTCTCCCCCCAACCAAAATCCTGACCGCCCACCAAAACAGGCTAAAAATAATAACTTGAGAACAAACCATCCATGTTCCATATGTGGAGTCTACGAACATTACACACATAATTGCCCCCATTTAGATCGAGTGCGTCAACTCTAGACCGACGACGCCCAACGGCAAGGACATGCTGCACAGCCAACACCCTCCCCTCAGCAACAACCCATGATATTGCAAAATCCCTTACCTAACGAAGGCACGGTAAACACTCATCCAAATGATCCCCCTCAAGGATCCACTGCACCACAGCAGCAAATTACCTATGCAGCTGCCGATTACCAGCATGCAGAGTCCCACACTCACCATTTGCTTATGATGTCAATCTTCAAACCCATCGAAATCAATACGGATCCGCCCCTGAGGCCACACCTACCGACTCATTGTCGAGTACTCTCCCAACCGATCAACCACTTCACATACGCAATATGCCCATGGACGGGGGTCCCAAAGCACCTCGTTTCCCTTTGCGACGAATTAACAATAACCCAAATGCTCGTGCAGCTTCCAACTATAACATTGTAGAGGATTTAACTCAGTCTCCCTCCGCTATGTCCGCTCTAGAAATCTTAAAAAAATGTCCTGCACAGAGAAAGTTGTTGTTATCTGCCATCGGTGACATAGATCCTAACGACTCTAACATGATGGCTTTCGACTTAGAGCAAGCTGAACCTCGCATGCCTGCATCTCTAGCTTTTCAAGTTTCTGTCTCCATTCGCAACCTCGTCGTTCATCGATGCATAATCAATGAAGGGGCCTCTACCTGCGTCATGCCAACTTTTGTATGGCAGAAACTTGGATCCCCAATGCTACAACCGTCCACTACCGCATTACGAGCTTACGATGGCCGTGCAGCTCAACCTCAAGGCTTGTTAGTGAACGTACCCATATAGCTTAGGGGAAAACTGGTTCTCATAGATATAGAGGTCATTAACGCCCAACTTGATTACAATCTCCTTTTGGGATGCAACTACATGTATAAAATGAAAGCTGTCGCTTCTTCAGTTTTCCGCATCATGATGTTCCCCCATGAAGGATGCATAATCGAAATCGACCAGATTACATACAATGATCCCAATGTCCCCACAACACCAGAAAATATTCTTCCCATGATCGAACAACCCATTCTTAGTGCACCAACATCATTCATCTCATCAGTCGGACCCGGGATATATTCGGATACCCCCTTGACCACCACTTTCCCTTCTATACCACCCCCTCCCTAGGTAACTGCAGTATCCGATTTATGCACCCTCTCGCAAAATGAACAACAACATACTCATCCAATACCACTAGCACCCATCGTGCCTAGTCATATCAGAACAACACCGATTCACACAATCCCGTTCTTGTTCCCGTTTTCAGGTGTTGTCAGCACGATAGTAATGGCTACACTTAACGTTCCAGGTTTAACGTTAGGAATACCTGTATGGTACTTACCTGCCCCAACTCCCCTACCGACTCCAACCGTTGTCCTACAACCGGTACAACCTATGAATATGTCGAACCATCCACCACCTAGCATACCAAACCCCCAAAATCGCCCACCACCTGGTGGTTCGAACCCCCAAAACCGATCAATTCCAACAGGGGGCATACATACATCTAGTTATGTCCCCCCTCAATCCTGCAACACTAGGGGCAGAGGTCCACCAACCTACAACATTGCACCCACAACTCGCACCCCCCCAGTGACACCGAAATTAGCTAAGAATCCCCCAACCCGTGTGCTCCCTAAGTGCTCCTTGTGCGATGATATTGGCCACGCTACTCACCTATGTCCACAGCTACCAGCACTTCAAGAACACATGAATATGTTGGATGATGACACCAATGTTCCAGTTGTCAAATTAGAATTGCCACCTCAACCTCGTGATAAATCATTGCGCACAAGCCACCCTTGTGCAATATGTGGAATCTACAACCATTATTCACACCATTGCCTCGATCTACCAGATTACAGAGCAGCCCTATACAAGATGAATAATGCCGACCTAGAGATATCCCCTCCTCTCATTGAAGAAATTCATCCCCCATCATCTTCCTCCTCGGAAGATATTAACACAATTTACATGGTTTCCAATGGAGACCTCTCTGTCTGGTCAGCCCCTTCCATTGATCCCTCCGACCCACATATTCAACCTTTTCAAATCAAAGAGGAAACCACATGTCCACAACATGGGGGCAGGCCTGATACCTTGCCTACTCATCATCATTATCATTCTTTTCGACGATACTGGGGGCATCCACTCCGCAAGGGGAATCCCCCATCATCATATCATCACTTCGGTATGCCACCACGGCCCACAGCCTCATGGTATACCCCCCTGCCAGCAGTTTCTCAATGCCCTATTGATCCCTCTCTGAGACAACATCTGCACCACATTGACACCTCTGATTTAGGGGGCATAATAGATTACCTCGACCCTGGGATAGGGGGCATGATCAATCATTTTGAACCTTCCCCATCACATCTATCTCATTATTTCAATGACCCCATTGTTCAAACCAACACATATGTGATCCACAATCATAAACCCCATGCACATAGCATGGGGGCAGGTCATTAACTCTCCTCACTTTTTCACATGTGTGATCTCAACCATTTTTGAGGTCACATATCACTTCTATAGTTGATTTGATTTGATACACCTAGTATTCTTCACCCACGGGTCATCATTTCTCCCCACCATTGCATCCTTGGCTTGGTGGGCTCACCTTTATTTGTAGCCATTTTTTAACCTAGTTATTTCCTTTGACCATTCCGGAGTTCTTATGACCTCCATTTTTCACACCATTTGCACCGCTGGATTCATATTTTCGCGCTCGTGACGATGCTTGAGATCATTTCTTGCTCTCACCACCATATTTTTTGGGCATTTTTTCCATACCCCTCGTTGCCTCGATTTGCATGCCACATCGGCCGTGGTTCATTTTTGGTGAGTCTTATATCACCAGATTCAGTTTTCCGCGCTTGTGATGATGCTTGAGATCATTTCTCCCTCTCACCCCCATAATTTTAGAGCATTTTTTCAAAATGCCACTCATCACCTCGGTTTACGTGCCACATCGGTTGTTGCCCATTTTTGACGATCTGTATATCGCCGAATTCAGTTTTCCACGCTTGTGACGATGCTTGAGATCATTTCTCGCTCTCAGCCCCAGATTTTTTGGGCACTTTCTCACATGCCTGTCGTCCCCTCGATTTGCGTGCAACATCGACAGTCATCAGATTTTACAAATTTTCGCATCACAACTTATACATGAGCCCACCACTCCATCCATACTGCAATTATGGCATTGTTTTGCTACCATTAATCAACCCGCAAGGAGGCCCCATTAGTGTTCCCCCCTATCACCATGCTTGATCCCCATACTCGCCGTTTGATGGAACACTTCCTCCTTGCCTCTCCATTACTTTTGTTCGGTATAATTTTATCCCTTTTTCAGACCGAGCAATTCTTTTACGAAAAAGGCACTTAGGGAGTTTCTGTTAAGCTCTTTTATGACTCCTAAAACAATGAAAAGATCGTCGAGCAACCTTGCTTCCTTTCATGCTTGTTAAAAGTATCTGAAAGGGCGTCTACCTGGTATAAGTTTACCCATTTTCTGGACCTGTAGACTACTTATGAAAAAGGAATACTCTAGTCACATTGGCTAGAAGAGTTCTCCATTTGCATCATTTTATGCTTTTTCGGGCCTTGGAGACTAACTTATGAAAAAGAACACCAATGGAGTCTACTTACCACTTTTAGACTCTCTAAAAATTGAAAGCAAACATGAGCAATTACCGTCTTGGGATCATATAAATCCACAGGACGGTACTCCACCACCACTGCAGAGTCTTCTTATCGTTTTCAGACTCCTTAAAAATGAAAGCACTTACGAGCATGAACAGTCTTGGGCTAGCACAAATCCACAGGATAGTACCATTTCAGAGCACACTTTTATCCCTTCTTGGAGCTCATTAAAACTACGAAGAAGGACCCAATGGTGCTTCTCAGCACCACAATAGATCATGTCTACCCATACGACAGCTTCCCCATTTTGGTCGCCTTTGTTCAGAGTATTCTACAGTGTGTCACCCCGATACTCCCCCTACAACGTCCATCAGCTGGACCCCCCCCAGAGTCACTCCAGTCTACATTACATACCCTTGATCCCTCAAAGCTATGATCCCCACACCTACAAGTCAGTTTCCTACGCCGCCAGGTCAACCATGTCATCATGCTCTGAACAAAGGAAGTTTGAGTCCACCCACTCTATGACCCCAGTCATTCCCCATCCCCACAGTATGTCATTCCTACCACCAGTATTATCACATATCAGTTGTGCACCTCACGCTCCTATCAAGGAAACATCATTGCCTTGGTAGTTGCTGGCCTCCCTCTGTCGACACCAACCAAATATATTCCAGAGGATAGACCCAGAGGTCCCTGTGCCTTGGACTCATCACCATTTATGATGAGTGCCTACAGATCATTTCGAAAGGAGTCCTCAGTGCCTCTCCAAATGATTGTTTCTCACATGCTCGACTTCAACACCTTGATCGCATCGTTGAGACTCGTACAGGGTATCGGTCCTTTCAGTTATTTGTTGAAGACCCCGAATATCACCTGACTCTATCACATTTTGAGAGTCTAATTAAGGAAACAACCAATTACATTTTCCTATAGATATCTGGGTTGCGCTTGGTGACAGTATTCAAATGTACCCCAGTTTTATACTCCCTCGAGTATACAGTTACATATGCTCCTTAGAATTGACTCACAGTTATTGAGCCCCTACAGATGTTGGACACCTTCAGTTTCAGCAGTTCATCAACCCTTCTGATACCTTATTCAGAACGATTGTTTCTTTCTTTCCAGTGTATCAGTTATTCAGATCAGTCATGATATGATCAAGAGTACATCCCAGATTTGTGTCCCCTCTAGACCATTATGATGTACCAACAGATTTTTATGTTTTAGAAAGGTCCCTCTTCTTGGGCCTAATTGTTATGTATATGTCTTGATACGAGCATGGGTATGCCCGCTTCGTCATCATCAAATATTATTCCTCATTCATTTTGAGGCCATGTAATATTTTTTGTTTTTTGCAGCTTCTAAGGGGCCGCTATTCCAATCTCCAAACGGTCTCCTCTCTTCTCCAAACCCCAGGAAAAAGACAAAAGAACTATGATGTCTATCGGCCATACAATGAGCTCCTGCCCTCACACATCAGGGGGCAATCTGTTAACACCCAAAAAGTGCTCACTAGCTCATTCCCTTATTCACATGACCCATTTGTCCACTTTTCCACCATTTGAGCCTCTAAAACCATCAAAAGGTCACCAAAAGACCACAATACACCCTTTTCCCCCTCAATATATATATATTTTTCCTCAAAAAACACAAAAAACCCTTAAAAAGGGTCCCAAATTCCCAAAAAATATTAAAAGGGAATAAAAATATAAAAAGTATTCAAAAAAGGAAAAAGAGGGAAAAAGAGACCTAAACCATTTTGGTTAATACCATTGGTTTCTTCAAAACCATAATGGTATTCCCCATCACCAAAAACTATAAAAAGGTGATAGGGGCTCCTCACTTTTCATCCACATTTCATCCTATCCTTATGCTACCAAATTCCTTTTGAGAGCCATTGCCTCCCATTGTGAGTTTGAAGAATCCCCATTTCAGCATCTTGGAGAAGAGACCATTGGAGCTTGGAGCACCTCAACCTTGGAGCTGCTCAACACCAAACGTCCTCACCATTTGAGGTATTATACTACAAAATCATTCTTTGTTATATCTCTTGTTCTTTCTGTTAATATTTTTAGATTTATATTTATATGCACATGTTAATGTTAGATTCAGTTCATTGTTATTTGCTTTTTATTTGAAACTGCTATTACATTGTTAATAGGTGCACCATTGCACATGCTTGGTTGAAAAACCAAGCAACAGGGTTCACGCCTTTTCAATTGTTATACGGACTGGAATCAGTATTGCCTATTGAGTGTGAAATTCTGTCTTTGAAGCTAGCTATCGAACTCCTAGCAAACACTACTGTTGAGGAAGAGAGATTCTTATACTTAGCCAAACTCGATGAGACTTGCCGTGATGCTACTCTAGCCGATGAAGCGCACAAGAAACGCATCAAAGCCCAATATGAAAAATTTATACAACCCCACATCTTGAATGAGGGTGATTTGGTTTTGACATATGACCAAAAACATGATAAACAGAGGGCAGGAAAATTTGAGTCCATGTGGCATGGCTCATACATTGTAAAGTGTGTTTTGGGAAAAGGATCTTATGAGTTGGTTGATTATGAAAAAATACCCTTAGAGGAGCCTCGAAATGGGCTCCACCTAAAATGGTACTATGCTTAGGTTATCCTACATTAGTACTCTGTATATATTGTATATAACATGTGTTTAATTTGGTGTAACACTCTCCTTATAGTGTGTTAGGGTCTCATTCCAATTATAACTGCTTATACCATGTTTTGCTTGGATGTGCAGATGAAAACCTGTTATAGATTTGTGGACGGCACCAACCAACAAACCCGAAACCTCGCCTTGGCAGCTTGGGTAATCTATTCCCCTGCCGGTGAATTGATAAACTCAGGAGGAATTTGCCTAAGTCCTGCAACTAATAACATCGTCGAGTATCACGCGGTGATTGGATTGTTAACCAACGCATATTCCCTTGGTGTGGACCAAATTTTCATCTAGCTGGATTCCCCACTTGTGGTCTCCCATTTAAACCGAGTCTACGTTGTTCGCAACCCTACACTACTCCGTATTCTTCTACGAGTATGTATCTTGGAAAGGTCTTTTGAGTTTGTTCAATACCAACATATCCCAAGACGTATGAACACGGTTGCAGATTCATTAGCTAACTTTATATTAGATTGGCACATTGCACGTCTTTAGGCATTTCATTAAAAATGTATAAGTAGCACAACATGTAAATTATTCATCAATACATAAACAACATGCATGAGACCCGCATTCATAATTAAAAGACATTGTACAAATCGCTAAGTAATATTTTATATTAGGCTTGGTAAAAGTTTTACAAAAAGGTACTGATACAAAAATATGAAGCGCATGGCTTTCAGTCTATCATATCTACAAAATATGAAGCTCATAAGCTTTCAGTACATCACTGCATATACATGCTATCACTAGCGGTTCTCATGGTAACATATGATGGCCCTTGCCACCCATCGGAGTAGCCGACCAAAAGGACCAGAAATCCCAGTTGTCTGGCACTGATAGTGCCGTGGCAATTCATCTATGGAGATATCAAGAATATCTACGATTAGTCTCTGGAGGTTCTCCTCGATCTTTTCAAGCTCCTCTACAGCCTCTCAGTTAGATGCTACCATCTCCCTGACTACTCCTCACATTTCAATAGGCGACGATCGAGCCGGTCTTGAAGGCCCAACATCTGTATAACAAAGTATAAAATACCAGTACTACACAAAAATAAAAAATCATAAAATGCATAAATATTAAAAACAAAGAGTTTTCTTCTTACCTAGCTCACCCTAGTGCTCTCCCTTTGGAAGCACTAATTCCAGATCTCCTTGGAAATCTGCCCCTGTGTACGCATAGTCCTCTACCATAAGTAGCTGACTACGTAACCACTTGAAGAAGGTAGGCCCATACGTGATCATAGGCCCGCCACCGCCATGCCGAGCCATCACCTAGGTCCATATCTGCATGCATGGATCTTGTGGCTCGAGATCACTGATCTCTACCTGTGGACAAAGAAGGGGGACCCTCTCTAGGAAGAAGGAGACCACAATCGATCCATAGCCGAATTGTTTGAGTTCTCCCCTCCTACATTTGGTGAGTTGTTCTTTAAGGTTTTCCAGGATCCCCACACACCAGTTGAAAACTATAGGAGCCATGCACTCAATGGCGTAAAGCATATGAGTTCTAGTAGCCTGATTTAGAGCCATGCTGCCCGCTACTCTCGTAATGGTGAAAAGTACAGTCCTCAAAGGACGATCTCACAAATTTTTGATCAGAATATTCCCACTTAACATCTGGGTCCCGGGAGTGCAAAATTGTGCGATCAAATCCTCAGTATTCCTATCACCCTCTCTAGGACCAGATAGTGACACTGGGGCTGCACACCTTGACAAACCCGTCAGAAATAAATGTCCTCAGTATCCAATGTGAGGATATATGTCCCAACTTGAAAATGTTATTGATCCGGGTCCCACATTCGGATCAAGTGATCCAAGAACTGGAGTTGGGATCTCATTCCTTGCACTTGAAATAATTTTAATAATCCACATTCCCTCAAAGTATTGACTGAATGATGATCATTTTACGCTTTCACATCTTCTAATTCATGCTCCCTCTCCTTCCATTGCACCATATTGATTGGTAAATCCTGCATGGACATCAATTTAAGAAGCATTAGAACCATTTCATGGAAACAATATTCAATTTTTATCTTGCATTCTAAATTTTTTGGGTTGCTCTGCCACCGACGCACCCCAACTTTGGAAATAGGGTGTCAGCGACGCACTTACCCCATTTGGGATGTGTGTCACCACTGGATGACGCACTTCCCAAAAGGAAGAAGTGCGTCACCCAGGACACACACTTCCCCCCTATGGAATGACCCTTAAAACCACCTGAATGTGCACACAAACAAGAAATTTGACCATGAAATTGAAGAGCAAAAGAAGTAGGATTACATGGACCTAAAAGAACGCTGAATGGTTGACCAAAGTTCCCACAATCTACACTGCAAATTTGAGCTAAAAAGGATTTTTTACTCATCTCCAACTTGGTAAAAACGCAATGGTAAATAATTTTCACTTTTTACCCCTTTTATGCATATGAGATAGAATATTTTAACATTTTATTTCATTTTTTCCTAAGTTATTTTTACCAAGTCAATTATACTTTATGTTTTAAGTCCTATAATAGTTCTAATACTTGTTGTGAAGCTTGCAGGTTAAAATTAATGACGTTTGCCTATGACATAGATCTTTTTTGACTTTTTCATGCTCCTCGTTAAATATGAAAAAGCTTTAGAGTGATTTTTGATACCATTATCGTGCTCGCTAAACTTAAGAACAAAAGCTGTCGATCTTAGTATTTGTTCCTTCTCGTGCTCGTAAATACATGAGAATAAGTCACCAAGTTTACTTTTATCTCTTTTCTATGCTCATAAAATTGTTACGAAAAAGGAACTCCCCTGGAGTTTCCTTTAAACTCTTTTCAGACTCCCAAAATATGAAGAGATTTCCAAGCGAACTTGTCTCTTTCACGCTTGTGAAAAGATGTGAAAGGTCGCCTATCTGGTTGTAATTTATCACTTTTTCAGACCATTTAGACTATTTACGGAAAAGGAACCACCACAAAGTTTCCTTTAGATTTTTTCAGGCTCTCTAAATATGAAAAATCACTAAGTTTTCCTTTTCTGGACTCATAAAACCAAACATTGAAGGACCCTTTCGGGAACGAACCTCTCCTTCCTCAGGTTCGTAAAACATGTGAGGTTGGACTCATCCCAAAGATGAGCTATATCGAGCATTTGTTATCCTCCTCAAGCTCATTAATAAAAAAAGAGGTACTTGTCAATCATGACGCGGAATAAGGAAAGAGTGTCTATCTACCTGTATTAGTGGCATCCCATAGTCGCCCTTGAACATGGCACTTGTTTTTCATTTCATTTAAACAACTTGGGTAATCAATTTGTCCTTGATTCATACCACTTCCATGAGTTATTATACTCCTTTGGGTCATCTGAAGAATGCATCGATCATTTGTTGTATTAGGTATTGGTGTCTATCTCGTCATGTCAATACTTCCAAGTCATTCCATTCCATGTTCAAGAGAAGTCCTTTTTTGAGTCAACCTCAGTATTTTTACCTTCCTTTGTCTTTGTCGAATTCAACACATCATCCAAGGATTAGGCCTAGAAACTAGTCGAGTACCTGGACCTGCATGCCTTAATGGCAGGTTACCTCGCTTTCAGAAATAGGTTCACATAATTGAACTCTAACTTGAAGATTCCACTGAGTGTTCGACTCCAACTCATTAATTCACATTCGGAGGAATGTACTAGAGTACCTTGGAAATCATTGACATGGATGATGATTTCCATTGCACATGTTAACGGTATACCTCAATGACCAGTAATCAAGTGATTTCTACCATGTTAGACATCAGGAAATCTATTCACATGGCTATAATTGTACTTTTACGGGTTCAAGATGAAGACCCTGGGATAACTTGTGTATCTTACCCAGGTTTCGATGGAGATATTTTTTTGAGTAGGTTCTGCATAGCCATCATAATGGAACCATTATTCTGTCACATAGATCCACATTGTATTGGTCCATGGCTATGTTTAGTTCGTCTCGTAGATCCACTATGTATTTTCTTGTGGCTACGATATGGTCTTGTCATGGATGTATGGATCCACGTTTGTATTCTTTGTGGCCATACTTTTATTCAGTGTTTTCATGGATCTACAGTGTATGGGTCGATAGGCATGCTATGAGTCGTTTGAGACACATATCTTAGAGTTAGTGGTACTACAGAAGTCCTTGTTCATCATTTCAACCGATGATCTTTTGCCTTCAATTTCCATACATCAAAGCATTTCACCTATCCTATTTCTCTAGATTCATGCTTTGGGGGGAAACCTATTACACCAAAATCATGTCATCATGAGATGTGTACCCTTGGTTTGTTCTAATTCCTGAATCATTGATGCCAAATTGTCTGAAAAGAAGGATTTCCATGCTTTTTTCCTCATATTGTGACACCGATGCACTTTGTACATTCACAAGTAGCGTCAGACCTATGGTGACGCCCTCTGCCCATTAGCAAAGTGCGTCACTGAACCTACTTCCCTTTAGTCAACATGCATCACCCCATCCTTGATGCAGTTTTCTAGGTAGCAAGGTGTGTCACTATCAGTCAGAGGAGAAAAAGAGAAGCTTTGAGCGCCTTCTAGAACGAATTCCTTCATGGAGGCCTATCCCAACAAATCAGTGAAGGTGACAGTTAATCCACTAACTCGTTGGGATGATCCCTTAGCCTTCTCCATCAAATCCTCAACCCATTCTATCCTCTTTGGCCTATATATACAATCCTCCTCTTCATAGTTAAGGGAGGAAGGCTTAGAGCACCTAAATGCGGGAGAAATTTTGTTAGAGTTGAAACCCTTTCATCCATTCGAGGCAAGATTGGATCTTTGAGGCAAAGAACATTTGGAAGAAATTGCAACGTCAAGGCAATGGTTGTAATATCCTCTTCTCCATTTTAATTAATACAATAATATATACTGTTTCCACAAAGGTTTATTGTGCATTATAGATATTTATGTTAGAATATGTAATGATGACTTATGTGATATATTAGTAAAATATCAATTAAAGGAATAAAATAACTCTAATGTTATAAGATAGAGTTATCCCACATGCATCATTGTAATTATATCCTTTGTAACCATTCTCTATATAAAGAGGAGGAAATTCTTTTATCCCACATGTGTTATGGGATGTATTGTAATCCAAACCTCTTGGTATATAAGAGAGGTGAAGGAAACCCTTTTGGGTATGTGTTGATTGTAATTCATCACACATCACATGTTGTGTATGTCATTTGTACACACATTGTATGATGGAGCTTGATGTGATGCATATGTGAGGATGCCATGTAATCTTTGAGATCTTTTTCATATTAATGGAAGATGCAACCCTTCCCGTGGACGTAGCCCAATTGGGTGAACCACATATATTTGGTGTATTCTTTTCCTTGTTCTCTTTATGTTCTTATTTATGTTGATATGTTATTGATTGTTTAGATAGGTAAGCTAGTTTAGCTAGATCTATAGTTCTGACATGGTATCAGAGATGGTTGCTATGATCTAGCACCTTCTATATCTTTCAATCAATAACTATTATCATCTGGGCATTGTTTATTCTTGTATATTGGATTTCTATTTGGTAGCCATTAGGTTTCTCTTCAGATCTGGGCATGTTTCTGCAGTTTTTTACTTCTAACCCTAACCTTGTTGTGTAGATTTTTGCACAATTTTTTCAAGGGTTTCTTGATGTTTTTTTGTAGATCTATATGATTTTTGGATTCTCCTTATGGAGATCTATCTTCCGGTTGTCAGATCGGCAGTTTTTGTCCAAGTTTGGTATATTTTTTGTAGGTTTCCGTCTTCGGCATAATCGACCTAAAACTAGACATTCGTGACTTTCTCTTCGCAGACAACGCGAGTAACCGTGACTTTCCCTACTGCGAACCCGCAAGTATACTGCAAACCTATGAATTTCAGTGTACATACCCGCATGTGCTACGACATACCTGCGCCTGCTCTACTGAGGACTTGCGTTTACTTCGGTATACTTGCTACCCGCGTGTGCGGAGACCCGCGAGTCAACTCGTTGGGTCTTGCAGCCTTGAAGTACCAATGCTTGGTGGGTCTTGCGCACTTCCGAGACTTGAATACATGTCCAACCACCTCTTAATTCTAAGACTCTTACGCACTCCCAAGACTTGTCCAACCATCTCTTTGACATCGACTTTGAAGTATCACGACTAGATGGATTAGTGACTTGCGCACATATTTTTATGTACTTCATTAAACTAACATTTTTGTACTTCTTCAAACTGGCACATGGATACTAAGTCCTCTTTGATATCAATGACAACCAAAGTTCAACAATCAACCCCTTTGGCATTGTTGTCAACACCTCTTGAAGTTATGCTCCTTCTTATCATGAATTCCTCTATTCTATTTGCACACAACACATTACTCCCCCTATGTTCTTTCCAGTTTGAAAATTTTCTCTTATGTGCAACCTTCGATCAATACTTCTCTACCGTTTTTCATTTCCGCACATTTCATTGTCATTGATACAAGCTTCATGGTATTTATCCCCCTTTGACATCAATGACAAAGAGGTGCTTCCCACGCACAATTTCAGGTTCTCTTCTGAGTTGTTTGGTATGACCACTCCTCCCGGCTTCATGCTTTATTCAAGTGTTAAGGAATATTGTTTTCTGCTAATGTTCCTAGCTGAACTATGATTGCAAACTTCTACAGCATCGCCTTTGCAGCTGCAACATTTTCTTTCATTTCTCCTTCCTTGGCCAAAATTCTTTCTTCCACCTGCTCATCAGAAGCTGACTTCAGAGTTTCTAAACATTCATCAACTGCTTCCCTGATTTCCTCTTGTAACTGTGGGAAATTTTTTGTGACGCTAATGGCTTCTTCTTGTAAAGGATCAAGCATGTTAGCTATGTTTTTCTGTTCATCTCGGATCCTGCCTACATCTTGCTGTTGTTTTCTGTACTCTACCATTTTTCTCATATTTTCAATAGTTGGTAAGCAAGTTAATATTTCATGCATCCTTTGTTCCAGTTCTTGCGCAGCCTGCAACCTTTGATCTACCTCCTTCAACTGCTCATCTTTGACCAACTTTCCCCATTGTTGAGCACTTTCTTAATGAAAATTTGTGCATTTTAACTCCAAGGTCCTTATATTTTCTATTGCAATGTTTAGCAACCCTTTCTTCTCTTTCTTGTTGAGCATCTTCCAATTATTTCTTCAAAAGTGTGATCTCTTTGGACAACTTCTGATTTTCTACAGCTGATTTTTTTAGTTCACCTTCCAATGTGTTAATCTTAAGTTTATTAGTTTGACAGGTTTTATCCATCTCCTATAATTGACTAGAAAAGTATGTTGCCATCCTTTTTTATTCTTATTCTTTCTTTTTTCAGAGTTTGCATTATATCGGTTGCAATCTGTTTGACCTATTCTATATTTTTTCTCCGAGTGTGAATAACACACCTTGCTTTTGTGATAGAGATATTATCCAAGCTGCCATTTTCATATAACCTTGGCCCTTCTCTTTGAGAAAATATTTCCTTTACATCCATATCAACGCACAAATTTATATTCCAATTGTTAAACAGTTACTAAAGACATCCGATCTGGTACCAATTGTTGGAAATCTTATTAACACTAAGAGGGGGGGTGAATCAATACTAAGCACAATTTTATGCAATTTTCACTTTTATTTAATTCAAACTGTATTTATATTATGCATTCACCATAAACAATGTCATTCATCAAAACATGCATAAGACACAAAAACCAAATATTTGACGTAGAAACCCAAATGGGAGAAAACCACATAATACTTTCTTATATAATAAATATTACATTCATAGGAAGCACCAACTTCCAAGTTTCTCTAGCACCGTTTGGAAGGAGATTTCGACCCCCTCAGTTACAGGCTTCAACCTGAAGGAAGCACAAACTCCCTTATTTACCAGCAGCAACTGGAAGGAGGCATCGACCCCCTGGATTTACAGTCTCCAACCTGAAGGAAGTACCAACTCCCTGTCCTTGCCCCGTCCTGCCACCCTGATATGACTGTACAAGTTCTTCTTGTTATTATGGGCATACTTCAGACTTGCTGCATTACTTTCCTTTGCACACACCTGATGTACTGTTTCATCATTTCATCTCTTACTTCACGTCACTACATCTGTATTTCACACTGGTTCTCATACTTCATATACTTCTGCAATCTGTGCGTTTTTCAACATACTATTTTGGTTTTGTACATCTACATATTCATATGATATTGCGTATTGTCTATTGTATTGTTGTTTTGTCTTTCACATCTGTCTCATATAAACTATATCATCCTACACACCATATGTTGTACTGCTTTTATGTTCTTGTGCACTTGGCTCATATACTACATAATCCTATGCATCATTTGTTGCGCTGCTTTTCTATTCTTGCGCACTTGGCTCTCTGCTAGATTATGTTGTTTCATATCCACGAGCCATTGATACCCCAATAATTTGAAGCTTGCCAAATCAGAATGCTATCTCTTATTCATATTCAAGCTTACTTTTCACTCACCAACTTGGCTTCTTATTTATACTCGATTTGTGCAGACCATGTGTCCACAAGTTGGATGATAACGCTCCTTCTTTCTTTCTTCACTGTCAAGCTTATTCACACATCTGCCACTTGTCTTGATTTTCACAACTGAGGTATCATGACTTGTGTGTCTTGCGCACACTTGGTCCTTAGCAAAGTGGGACTTGCGCACTTGGGAACCACTACTCATTGGGTCTTGCACCCTTGAAGTACCAATGCTTGGTGGGTCTTGTGCACTTATGAGACATGCATACATGCCCAACCATCTCTTACTTCCAAGACTCTTGTGCACTCCCAAGACTTGTCTAACCATATCTTTGTCATCGCCTTTGAAGTACCATGACTAGATGGATTAGGGGCTTGCACACATAGTTTTATGTACTTATTCAAACTGGCTTTTATGTACTTCTTCAAACTGGCACATGGATACTAAGTCCTCTTTAACATCAATGACAACCAAATTTAAACATTTCTAGCACTGGAATATAGATCTTATTGGAGAAATATTTCCTCCATCCAGTCGCCAAAAAATATGTATCCTTACTGATATTTATTATTCTACCAAATGTGTAGAAGCCATCCCTACTAGACAAGCTACTGACCTTGTAGTCATCAAATTCCTTAGAGAAAACATGCTATCTAGGTTTGGTTTCCATAAAAAGATAGTGATTGAAAATGCTAAATCCTTTAGCTCCATCAAAATGATATCCTTTTTCCAATAGTACAACATCCTTCTTAGTCACTCCTCCAATTATTACCCTTGGGGAAATGGTCAAGTTGAGTCCTCAAATAAGAATCTCATGAAAATCATAAGGACTCTTGCTAAAGGTAAGAAGTCACGAGAATCCCAAATGAGATTTTCTCTATGGGTAGTTAGAATCTTTACAAAAATATTCATAGGAAAGACACATTTTCAACTTGTATATGGGTTATAGGTGGTCCCACCCATTCAATTGGAACTACCAGTAATGAAGATATTGCAACATCTGATAATAGATCCAAATAAATTCAAGAGGAGGATAAATCAATTGATAAATATCCAAGAATAGAGAGACATGTGTTGGGCGCAACCCAAGTGGAAGAAGTTTTGATGGCGAAAGTACAAGTTAGGCGAGGCCTAACATCGACCAGTTTTGGGAGAAACAAATCCGCAATTCCTAGGAGCAGAGTATGGAGCGCAGCGAAGTGGCAGATAAGGATCTATCCCCTTAGTAAATGCGAAGTAATAAGGACCATCGAGGTAGTTGGAGTAGTTATGAATGAAGCGATAGACTGTCAACTACAAAAGCAAAGAGTAAAGAAGCAAGATGGTGCAAAGGACTCACCACAGTAGCGTCAGAGCCAGAGGAAGTGACACAAAAGGACAACAGAGCTCCAGTGAAGTAAAGACAAAGCATGGTCAACATGATAACCATGCCATTTTGGGTTTAAGGGTACTACGGGGGTTGGCCCATAGTTATTGTAAAGATGTGACCTTCAGGCACAATTTATAAAAGGGGCAATTTGGTACAAGGAAGGGTTGGATTTTGGGTATATGTTAGACTTATGTTAGATTTTGAGATATCTAAGAGAGGAAAAAGACTCTGCAGCTATGTGTGCATAGATATATTGTAGAGAAGATTCTGCAGATGAGTGCATAGACTGGAATTGTTAACCCCTTCCAAGAAATATAAGAATAGTTCCCGTGGACGTAGCTCCCATCTGGGGGGTGAACCACGTAAATACTTGTGTTATGTGTTTGAATATCTGTTATATTGAATGTTTATAAATGTTTATGCTTATATATGTGTTTTCATATGGATGTGAATGAGAATGATATGATAAGTATGGGAACATGCATGTATGAACATTGAGAAGTTGTATTAAGTATGATAAATGCATAGTCATAGAAAATGCGCAGTAACAACGATTCAACGAATTCTGTAGGTTGTTGAGGGTTGTGAAGTGTGCAGATGCATGTTGGTAATGATCTGCGAAGTAGATGTTGATTAAGTTGCGCATATCCAGCTCGCATAACATAATCGTGCATCACCAGGTTACATAACCCTGATTATGTAACCACCCATCTTTTCTTCGGGTGAGACTTCATCCTGCTCGCAGGTTGATGCCGAAAGGGCCATTGGAGGGGATTTTGTTGGAACAAAGGCTAGAGGGTAACCTCGTAGAACCCGGGTCAACCCCTAGGAAAGTAGGGGGTAGCCAACAACATGATATACTAAGGTTTTAAAGAATATCAAGACAAGATGCAGGCCCTATTTGATAAAAATTCCAAGAGAAAAGGATTTGTAGAAGGAGATCTAGAACTAAGGTGGGATAAAAGGCATGAAGATCCTTAAAAACATGGAAAACTTGACCACTTGTGGATTGGTCCCTTCATGATTAAGGAATGAATAGGGTTATCACCTAACACCCTTTTATTGACTGACTTAGAAGGACAACCTCTTGATTATGTTTCCAATCGCAGGAATCTCAAACCCTTGTTCTCACTCATAAATAACCCTTTGAAGCACCTTTGTATTATAGTGTTTTTCCTTTTTGGTCAACATTTTCCCTTCCTTTTAGAAGCAGTGCATTGTAAATTAGCTTCCTACTTCGTCATGTGAATAAAACAAGTTCACAATCAACAGTTTTAGCGTTTTAAAGAGGGCTCAATTTTATGCCCATTTTGACTCCATAACCCAAGAGATAAGGCACTGGTATTCTCACCCAACACATATTTTTTGAATTTTCAATCCCTCACATGGAGGAATCATCCTATAGAAGGAGCTAATGTTGTTACCTATTCTACCCATCCAACTAGTTCAAGAATCCCTCAACAAAGATGAAGGGGTAAAGTCCCCTGGTCATGGAATTTATGGATTGTAAGCACCAACTTAACTATATGGAGGGAGTAAAATGAAGGGTGTGCCAATGGTTAAGATCTATCAGGAATTATCATATCATTTGATCGGGATCGTTCACTCTAAGGTACACGTACAAAGGTTAGCAGAGGGGTGATCTTCGTGAACACACATGATGCATCAGGCACCTTTTCAACTTTAAATCTTGGCCATTCGTGCTAAGGTACAAGCATGAGGTTTAAAAAGGGGAACACTTGCGTTAATTCCCCAGATCCATCAGTCACGTTGGCGACTTTTAATCATATCCATTCGTGTTAAGGTACTAGGACATGGGTTAAAATGGAGGACACTCGCGCGAATGGACAAGATACAGTGGGAATGTTGGTAACTTTTAATCATGACCATTCATGCTAAGGAACAATCATGGGATATATTAAAAGGATACTGTGTGCCAACGGTCGATATTTAACCTCCCATATCGACGTCAACACATCCAAACCATCCACTCTATAGGTACAACTTCGCTAGTAAAAGGTGGGGGTCGAATATTAATTAGAAAATGTAAATATCCATTGAAGTTCATATTATGATGAATGGATTACGAGCACTTTTGTCAGCTTAAGGGACCCAACAAACGAAAGACATGCCCCATTAATAGTATTGGCCAATCAAAAGAGATTTTTCGTACAACCATATTGGATTGGGTGATGGTGCCACCCTACGTCACCATGAATGTAGCATCAATGTTCGAATATGCAGAATTAAATGAGGATATTCCACTCACATAATACCACAATTTCTTCACTCAATTCAAAATCACCTAAGGTTGTTAATGTTCATGTTGTTGCTAATAGCCTCCAATATTTTGTACTCAAAGCGTCGTGCCTCCCGCAATAGTTGAACGAGAACCATCTTTGACTGCTATAATTCACCTCATGTTTTTTACCTTGTGTCTGAACCAAGTAAGTCTTTGAGTGCCCTTATATAATTTGCGCAAGTCTTACTGAAATCACAGGTCCTCTCTATATGTTTTCATAGTCCTTTTGTGTCTCATGTTTCTAAAACCAACCAACCATGCCTCGTCAGTGGAAGACTACTTCCGAGATATATTCATCCTTGTCAATGTATTCCATGTTCAACACTAGTGAGGTTTTGTCCTCGCAACATCTTCCCTTTGTAGATGAATTGGCCCCAATTGCTACTCCCAAAACCACAAAGTACTCTCCTAAGAAACTAATTGGAACTACTTATGGTAAATCCTTATCACCAAAATCCAAGAGCAAATTATGGTCTTCTATATTGGCTCAAGTCTTGGTTCTAGATACTTTATCCTTCCCTGATTTTGTCTAGATTTGTGCCAAAAATTACAATCCCACAGTCGTTGTCACCACAGAAGATGGTCAGACTCTTCTATTCCATGTTGATGCACTCTCTATTTCCCAAATGTTAAATATCACCTTTGGAAATGGTGTGCTCTTGCATGGGGTGCAAGCAGACATATACAAAAGGATGAACCAGAATCAATGATCCAGGTTCGTCAGGATAAAGTATAACTAGGGAAAAGAAGAGATACCTCCTATCCCTTGGAAATTGAAGAATTTCCTATTTTGAGAACATGAATATTTCATTGCTTTCATGCTAATTTTGGGTTGAGAATTTGATGAAGGGATGGTGGCTTTGGCATAAGCATATAATGCATGAGACACACCAAACTTCATATATGTTGAGGTCATAGCCACTGAAACGAGGGTGCAATTGGCCAAGTTTCCTATGACACGGGTATTCACATATCCCTCATATTTGGTCTATCTCCTAATTTTCCACCAATATCATCACTTTGAAGCCTTCAGGCTCCAGAATACCAAATATGGCAATCCAAATAGGGTAAATGATTGGATACATTGCTTAAAAAGGGTGAAAAAGGTTCCACTTGGTTAAAATATGTGACTAATTTTATGTACTTGGCTTATTCAATGATATTGGGAAGAGAGCTAGAGTGGATGCCAGCTAAAATTAAGTCTTATATTCAGTTGGGAGAAGTTCTAAAGAGACAGTACTGGTAGTTATGTCTATACTACACAGCAATCAGGTTATATGACAATGAGGCATCACCCCACATGCTTCCTAGGTTTCTAACACCCATATTGTTTGTATTGGAGTACTTAAGGAAGATGATGGAGGTTGATGAGCTTCACTTTGCGAAATCGAGGAAGAAAGGTAGGAACACCTTTCTCATAGCCATGGGAGGTTTATGACATCAATGACAAGAGATGCATCGAGGGGGCTATCCAAATCCTCAATGGGTTATACCTAACCTTAGACCAGACATGGAAATATGACCTCCTTCTCATAATTGGGAAAGAGAAGGAAAGGAAGATCATAAATCCACAGGACCATGAGCCCATGCCAGACATTGAAAGATTGGTCAACAAGGGAAATTATAACGAAATGGATAAGATCATCAAAGGGGAAACTAATTCTGCCAAAGTATCCAACCAAGTTTTCCATGCACCTACTCCAAAAGCACGAGAACCTTCGATGTATTATACTTTTTATAGGCTAAAGGGAGCAATAGTAACCAAGGAGGATATGGAATTTGAGGCCCCCACTTAGGAGAGATATAACGAACTTTTCCAAGATAAATTTGGTAAACATAAAAGGGGGGCATGGTGGAAAATGATAAAAAAAATATTGGAAAGAAAGATGTCCCCTATCTTGGCATCCCATAGGATGTAGAATTCAACAAAATTTATGATGATTTCCTTGAGGAGGAGGAAATTAACCTATAAATGATGAGGTAGGTTCCAGAAAAAGGAATGGGACATGTCATCCCCCTATCCAAAGTAAATGATGTTGTTTAGGGGAGTGGAGAGAGGCCACTAGAGATAATTACCCCTCCACCTTGCAAGGAAGTAGTTCCCTATATCAAGCCCTCCCCATTATGCAATGAATTGGATTTTCACAAGAGAAAGGGTTAGGGAAATATCAACATGGCATTACTCAACCCATCCAACTTGAAAAGAGACCTACGATGTTAGGTTTGGGTGCTGATGTAAATGCACCTAGAGCTGGTGAAAAGGGGCTTCAGAGCATTCCAAAAATCAACACATATAACCTAGCAATAGATTTTCCCTGTGGCTTTGAGTAGGAGAAATTTGTTGAACACTAGAAGGACAAAATAGGAGAAAGGGTGGAAGAAGAGACTCTCCTCAAAATTAAAGAGGTGTTGGATCAACTAATCGTCACAAAAAGGGAAGAAATTCAACCACCTATAGTTCCAATAATCATTGATATCCAATCACTGGTGTAGGCAGAAGGTTTGATTGAAGATAAACCACTAGAGCAGTAAGAAACAACTCAATATCCTAGCTTAGAGGGGATACTGGAATATGAGACAATTAGTTTTGGTCAAACTTTTTCCTCCATTATAGATAGCTTGGAGGAATTAGAAAATATAAAGACCACAGAGTTTTCTCAAGAGGATCCCAAGAACCAAAGGGTTAGATTAGGGCCCCGAGAAATTGACTAGATTGAGAAAATGGCTCAATAAGGCTTGCCAATATTAGAAGATACTTGGTAGGAAGTAGTGTTGACACAGTCCTGTCAATAGGGGTTCACTTCGCACTACTATCAACAAACATCGACACAGACTCCCTTAAACATCAGCCCGGAAAGGTTTTACCCTTCCCAGCGACACTCACAGAGCGAGTGAAGTCTCACCCGAGATGTCTAAGGGGGCTGCAGGAACCAAGTTTCCGTAGTTGTGAGAAGACATGCATTATCTCACACTCATTCACAACATAAGCCAGATATTTGCATTCGCATCAGAACATCACATTATCAACCTATTAACCATTATCCTCATTCGCATCAACACATTATCATCTCATAGTTAACGAATTAAACAAATCATCAAAACATGCTTAAGGAATCTATTGTAGATAACATAACTGCAGAAACATCAACTGTGATCTCAATGAAACATAAAACACTGCGATACTCAAACAATACAAATATATAGAGACAAAGAAATATATCAATCGTTCCCATTATTTATAAACTTGTCTCATACATCGCAGAACCATTACAAACTCAGAATGATCGCTGCGATCGAACAGACCAAAACCGGATAGATGCTCCATTAGATTGATCAAAAAGATTAAAAAAAAGATAGATGTGATTATCCAAATATGCCCTTAGGATTAAAATCATACTCTTATTTATAGGCTCATTTGGTCATTACAACATGGTCCAAATGACCCATTGCTAACTAACTTAACCAAATACTCCGCATATATTGGCTCTTTTATACTTCACGACCGGTCCTTTGTTCATGTCGATGATCCTTTCGCCGCTTGGGGGTTCAACACTTGTGCGCTCTGGACCCGTGCCAATAGGACCCGAACATAAAATTGTGGGTCACCCTTGAGCCACCTCAACTAGAAACTACTGGTGCGTTTACCTGCTTCTTGAACTTGTCGTAAGCCGCCTTGATTTGGTCGACCACAGCTTTAATCGTCATGACTGCTGCTACTTCATACTCCTCTTCATATTGTGAAACAATATTTCTAGCACCCATGGTGGATGAGGTGTGCGAAATCTAACTGCTCCAGTTCCAACACATCCATTTCATGAATTTGATCATCCTTCGCTGGAGCTAGAGTGCCCCTAGAATTGGTTCTACGGCGGTCGAAAGGCCCACCTCTCCTCCAGCAATTGCATCCCATGCCGAGCTGCGAGTAGCCTGCTTTGTCCTTCGGTCGGTATCCACCAGTCGGCTGGCACTTCTCTTCTTCCTAATCATCTGCAACGATGAAATCACTGGTTTGTCGTGAACACTTGTCGTCCTCGCCCTTGATGCACCTTGTGTGCTTGTGCTAGAAATGAAATGCACCATCGTAACTCTCTAAGCTCACTCTTCGCTCTAACTCTTCTTCTGCAAATTCTTCACTAACTCACACAAGGCATAATGAGTTGAACTATCTCTATGCGCGTGTATTTATAGATTCAAGTTCTCGACTCCCGTCCATCTTGTTAATCTTGGAAAATGATTTCCAAATTGTCTGTCGAATCCTTCATTCATTTACCGAATTCTGTGCACTCATTGGTCAATAATAGTGTCGTCATCCACTTGCGTTGTCGTCCGTCATGACTTAACTGCTGCAATTATTACCTGATTTGACCCGTTTGTGCCGTGCTGAATGTCGACAATCCTCAAACCTTGTCGCTATTTCTCACTTTGCCATTGTTCCGTCGACCCACCTAGTGCTATCGACAAACTCCCAAACTTAACAATGTACCTAGTGCTATCGACAAACTCCCAAACTTAACAATGTACTTTTTTTTTTTTCCAGGTCGACTCAATTGTTTTTTTAGTCGCTATGCACCTGGATATTTATCCCGATAGGGATTTATCCAGCTCCCATTCACTAAATTTGTTAATAGTGTCCCATCTAGCGCCGTCGTCACTCATTCCTGTCGCTGCTGCAATGCGCATACTCGAGACAATATATTCCATTGGCAATACTACTTCTTGTCCGTATACTATGTTGAAAGGAGCTTGACTTGTCAACCTTTTACATGTTGTTTTGTAGGCCCACAATACTGTTGGAATCTTCAAATCCCAGTCATCACGGTTTGGGTTACACACCTTGGTGAGTGCATGCTCCAATACCTTATTCAACGCCTCCACTGCGCCATTCTCATGCAGGTGAAATGGGGTACTCCTTCGATGCTGGATTTGAAATTCTTCTGTCATGGCCCTAATAGTTTGATTAACGAAGTGAGTGCCTTGATCACTCATCAGTATCTTTGGGCACCCGAATCTGGTGACCACATTGTTGAATCGAAACCTTACTGCGGTCGCAGATGTGCAATCCTTTACAGGTGTTACTTCATCCCATCTCGTCAAGTAATCAGTCGTAGTAATTATGTATCGCGAACCTGTTTTTCTTCCTAGTGGGTTGATGGGTCTCGCGAAGTCAAATGCCCATTTATCGAAGGCTTGTAACATGAATTGAGTTACTAGTGGCATTTCATCCCTCTGCAATGGTTTCCCTGTCCTTTGACATACATCCTAGTTCTTAGCATAATCTGTGGCATCACCATGCACTATTGGCCACCATAGTCTAGCCCTAAGTATTTTCCTGGCAGTCACACGCCCTCCATAGGGACCTCTTACGATCCCATCATCAGCTTCCTCCAATACTCTTTCTTGTTCATGCGGAAGGATGCATCGACGAATAACTTCATCTGGTCCCATCTTGCAGAGTTGTCCCGCGATTAGTTGAAAATCAACATCCCTAACAACTAGCTACTTCTTCTGACTGGTAGTGAACTCCTCCGGTGTGCTTCCCGTAGCCAAGAAATGAATAATATGTTTGTAATGGTCATCAACCTTTCCAATCCTGAATAGCTGCACATCGAGTAAGCCTTCATCATTGCTCCTTGGTTCTTCTCCTGATTCAATCCTTGACAGGTGATTAGGTCCTGCATTCAATCGCCCTGGTCTCACAATGATTTCAAAATCAAACTCCTGGAATAACAACAACCATCGACAGATATTCCCCCCCAACACAAGCTTATTGACTAAGTATTTTAATGTGGAGTGGTCACTAAACATTTTAAAATTTCCTCCAAGCAGGTAGTGTCGGAATTTCTACAGTGCGTATACCATTGTTAGGCTTTCTCTCTCCGTTGTCGTATAATTCTTATCCATAGTGGACAGCTTCTTGCTCGCAAATGTGATCGGGTGGTCAATCGACCCTTCTCCTAGTTGGGACAATATCACTCCCAGTTCTACTGATGATGCATCCACATGGACGTGGAATTATTTCATCCAATCAGGGACGAATGATATTGGTGTTGAGACCATCTTTTCTTTTAGTATGCCGAGGATTCTTTGGCAATCTTCATTCCATTCAAACTTTTCATCCTTCTTTAACATCTTCTCCATCGGTGCTGTAATTGTTGCATATCCCCTAATGAACTTCTTGTAATATCCAGTATGTCCCAATGTCACCATTAGTTTCTTCACTGTCGTTTGTGGTGGTAAGTCGACGATAGTTACAATCTTTGCTGGATCGACGAACATCCCCTCCTTGCATACGATGTGGCCCAGTAGGATTCCAAATGGTGCACATAAAATACACTTCTTTAAGTTCAAAGAAATATGATGTTGTCAACACCTTTCCAGCATCAACCTTAGATTCTCAATGTGGTCCTTAACCATCCCATATACAGTCCATTTGTCCATGTATACCGTGGTAAATTTTTGAATAAAATCCTTAAATGCAGTGACAACCAGCCTCGAAAAGATCGTATCGGCATTTTTAAGACCAAACAGCATCACTGTGTATTGAAAGCAACCCCATTTTGTTACGAAAGTTTTTTATGTTGATATTCTTTCGCGATCCTTATCTGGTGGTATCTTGAAAATCCATCTGTAAATGAATATATATCCTGGACTCTAACACCTTCCAGTACTTCATCAGTGAATGGCGTAGGGAATGGTTCGTGAAGACATGCATCGTTCAGTTTCCTTAGGTCAACACAAATCCGAATTTCACCGGTCTTCTTATCTTGGACTACCATTGGGCTGATCCATTTTGATTCTTTAATAAGTTCTATGATTCCTGCATCCAACATTCGCTCTATCTCAACATTTACTCTCTCCTTATACCCCAGATTTAGTCTATATGGTCGTTTCTTTACCAGCTTCACATCAGGTGTCAACAGAATATTCTTTTCACCTAGGTCCTCGGAAATGCCCTTCATTTATAAAAATTTCATTGGGAACAAGTCTTGGAACTCCTGTAGTAGATCAGTAACTTTTCCAACTGTCGAATCATCCCAATAATCTCCAATACTAGCGAAATTGAAATTTTCCTCCGACCCAATATTGACTTTCTTTATTTTGAGTGGGTATTGGAATTTGTCGAATGGCACCTCTAGTGCTTCGACATCGCGACTTCTCTTTGAATCTGGGACATAAATAGCTCTAGGTTCATCCTCTTTGTCAAGTCCTCCTAACACATTATAGCACTTCATCACCATTTCCGGTGCCGCAATCCACTGTAATCCCATTGGTTGTTCCGTCAGAACTGCTTCAAGTACCTTTTCGCGGATCTCCTATAGTGCACTGTAGATGAAAGGGTTCTCATCAGTGAAGCTGAATGTTTGACTGAAGCTAATGGTCAATTATTCCCATTTAGTTGTTTTGCGTCGTAGTTCTGCTTCAATGTACCATCTCCGCGGTACTTCATCCAGCGTATGGATGAATGCATGAACCCAGTCCTGCTCCGGTCTCATTTCCCATGCACTTTGAAATTATTCCAGATGATCCCTTAGATCACCCCATCCATTGTATTCCTTTCCATAGTAGCCTTCAGTCTCCCCAAACCCGACTTCCATCAGTTATCGACATATTTTCCAGCTTGTTATCGACGACTTGTGCGCATCCCACCATCTTGCTAGTGTAGCCTTCAGTGCTTCTTCTAATGCCAGTAGTCGATGTGGTTCTGATACCTTCTCTTCGAATTCAACGACGACGATAGAAATATTAGGTAATCCTTCATATGTTGGCAGATCGCATACTTCTGTCGCTACCCAGATCAACGACTGAGTGATTCATGCACACCTTCTAAATGACACTTCATGCAATCGATTCTGCTAGTTTTCTAGTGCCTCATCGGAGTCTGGTGACACCAAACTCACACTTCACCACCCCAATTCTCCGTCGACGGTGGGATTGATATAATCCTTCGAGACGTTGTAGACATTGTCCCATCCTTCTGTAAAATCATCCCTCATTGGTTCGACATGCCTTTTCCCTTCCGATGGATCAAGTGGAGAGACTACTTTCATGTCGCGGTTTTCAAAAGACATCGTCCTCTTCTTAAAGTTGATAACAACCCGATTCTCCATTTCCTAGTCTATTCCCAACAATAGTGGATAGGGTTTTGTGTTTCAACTATCTCTATGACATCGAAGTCTGCGTAACTCTTCAATTCTTCTACTTCAATAGGGAGATGAGTTAATTGACCAATCGGAGTGACCTTACTCTGATATTCCAATCGAAGCTGCACAGGGGACCATACCAGCTGCGGTTTACCCATCAGCTCCCATGTTTTCTTAGTCAAGATGTTTACGTTCGATCCTAGGTCCAAAATGATAGAATCTACATTGTATACACCAATTTGTGCATTCATCCTCATTTCTCTCCCCGTCTTCTTCTTGTGCACTCGGTTCATTATTCAATCCTGTCGCCCTTCCTCATGTCAACGCAATAGACTAGCTATCTCTGCTAGTGAATCCTGATCCTTCGCCAATGTCAAACAACTTTCCAAGAAATTCCTCAGGGTGCTGACCTTCCCTGGTGACCTTTGCGAATTTGTCGTATCAAATATCGGTGGCATCTCATAGATAGGTTCCTTCTGGATTATAGGTGGCAACTTAGTCTTTCTCATCGCATCTTGCGCTTCTAAAAAGGTTTCCTTCTCTGCTTCCGCATCAAATCGAACCTGTTTCCTTGTTGTAGGCCAAACATTAGGTAGTGGCATGTCTTCTCCTATCGCAGCTCCTCCCTTGGTCATTGCTGCGACATTCATAGACCGACTTCTTATCTCTGCTGAGATCTTCTGCACATCAGGATTAGGATTTTGATTCTGATTTACATTCGGATTTGGTTGTGGCAAATTCTTAGTTTTCCACTTCAGATTTTGATTCTGATTTACACTGTGGTCCGCTGTACTGCAATAAGTACACTGCGGAGTTGGATTCGGACAGTACCTATGATAATGTCAAATCTAGCCACAATTATAGCATGTAATTAGCCTTGGACCTTGGCCAAAATTTCCTTCGCGACCAAAGCCTCCACCACAACCTCCGTGGAATCCTCCTATGAATCCTCGGTACGGTTGATTGTACTGCTGCTGATTATATGGCGGCAGCTGATAATGCGGTTGGTTTTACTGCGGTGACGGTTGGTTATACTGAGGTTACTGTTGATTATAATGTGGCTACGATTGGTTATACTTTGGTGGTGGTTGATTATACTATTTTTTTTGGTTGTACAGGAGGTTTCTCCTCTCCCTTCATAAAAAATGTATCCGCAGTTCTCTCTTGGAGCAAATCATATGCTCTACAATCCTTCTCCTCATGACCGATCGATCGACATAAATTACAAAAAAGGTTAGCCATCTTCGACACAATCTTCTGTAAGTACACACATTCTTCTGATCGATGTCCCCTCATTTGAAAAATTCGACACCAGGAAATTCCTCCTTAACTAAGAGGGTTTGGTGCACCAGACTATAACTATTCGCGAAATTTTGGGCACTGATTCTTATGGTGTCCTTCAGACTTACATCAACTACACCATATTTATTTGTGAACTTCCTTCCCCTTCTTGATATGTTGTAGTTGGATCATCAAGTTCGCTAACTGCGCTTGGATATGGTTCATTCCTACCCTTGTTTCGCCGACTGGTGAGCCTCGAGTTTCATCCCAATTTCCAGTGCCTCCACCTGGGATACAATATTCTGCTGCATTAGTGGCATTCGAATGGGCGGTACCAATCCCGCAATCAACCATTCTTTATGCTGCATGTAACTCATTCCAAAAATTACTTTGGACAAACGAGTTTTGTACCTCTGATCGAATTCCCATACTGATTCATTAGGAAATTTCTTTATTTCCTTCAACTCTGTGATATATTGCGACTCTGATTTTGGTTCCCTAAATTCGTCGATCAATCCTACTCTGATTTGTGCCAAGGTTTTCTTTGGATTCCCTTTAGGTACTTGTACAGACTTCATAAACCAATCCATTGCATGACCCCTAAAGGTCGTCGCTAATTATCCCTTCTTAATATCATCATCTTGGACTTGTTTCACCGCCCACACCGCTTCGCATAAAAACCAGTATTGTTCGGGATCCTCGGTCCTGTTACCATGAAAAAGATGCATCTTTACATCATCGCGTGCCATCCTTGGTTTCCTACTGGTGTTTGTAGATCCGCTATTTTGACTGTTGTTTTGACATGCAGGACAACCCTGCAAAGAGCTTATATTTCTTCCTGTGAATTTTAGCGCAATATGCGGGGTTGTGGGTACGTTGTAGATTTGGGTATGTCCTCCCTCAGGTTTAGGGGTATCCTAGTCGTTCTCTTCGTCACAGTAAGGTTGCTTAGTCCCTCGTGGTCCCATTTCGCAATTCTTTGTTCTGGTCGCCCTAGGAGACTCTCTCTCTATCTCAGTCCTCCTCTTCTTCTCCGACCGGAACCTCACCCAACTTCGCAGGGTACCACAATCTTCCACAGCTTCCCTCAATATTTCATTGTAGCTCATATCCATCTACCCCTCATCATTCTACCAGACCCGCATCTGTGCAGTACCCACATCCTCCACACACCCGAGCTTTACTCATTGGAGTTCATCTTTAATATGCCCTTTTCACAAATGAGCATCTTAATCCACAGTTTCGGCAACAATAAATACCTTCCTCTGGGTCCCTTGAAAAATTTCCTTTCTGCGTCGCTGTATGAATTAATCATGTCGACAGCAAATACAGTGATGTATCCTTCCAAAATATTGTTTACCCAAACCTCCACATCTCTTGATGCTTTGTTTTTCAGCTGTTTCAACTACTGGATGAGTTTTGGCATCCACTGTTCGGGCTCATCTCCTTGGAAATTATTCTTCTGAAAAGTCAATTGTGCCAACCATTCATGTAGCAGTATACACAATATGCAGAAGAATACTTCATGGATATCAAAGTAGATATACTTTTGCAGCCAATCGGTATTCGACCATCCAGGGCTCCGATTTTTTTCCTCAAAAAATTCTCGTGTCTTCTTGTGGAACCACTCCTCGATCTCGAGCTTTGTCGGATGCCACATCATGTCCTCTCTCCTTTTGCACTAGGGTCCCGACAACAGAACCATTTGTTGACATAGTCCTATCGACAGGGGTTCACTTCGCACTGCTGTCAACAAAAATTGACATAGACTCCCTTAAACATCAGCCCATAAATGTTTTACCCTTCCTAGAGACACTCGCAGAGCGAGTGAAGTCTCACCCGAGATGTCTAAGGGGGCTGCAAGAACCAAATTTTCGCAGTTGTGAGAATACATGCATTATCTCACACTCATTCACAACATAAACAAAAGATTTGCATTCGCATCAGAACATCACATTATCAACCCATTAACCATTATCCTCATTCGCATCAACACATTATCATCTCATAGTTAACGAATTAAACAAATCATCAAAACATGCTTAAGGAATCTATGGTACATAACATAACTGCGGAAACATCAAATGCGATCTCAATGAAACATCAAACACTGAGATACTCAAACAAGACAAAGAGATAGAGACAAAGACATATATAAATCATTCCCATTATTTATCAAGTTGTCTCATACATCGCAGAACCATTACAAACTTAGAATGATCGCTACGATCGAACAGACCAAAACCGGATAGATGCTCCAATAGATCGATAAAAAATATTAGAACAAAGATATATGTGATTATCCAAAGATGCCCTTAGGCTTACAATCATACTCCTATTTATAGGCTCATTTGGTCGTTACAAAATGCTCCAAATGACCCATTACTAACTAACTTAACTAAATACTCCACATATATTGGCTTTTTTATACTTTGAGACTGGTCCTTTGTTCATGTCGATGACCCTTTCGCTGCTTGGGGGTTCCGCACTTGTGCGCTATGGACTCGTACAAATAAGCCCCTGTCAACAAATGTCCACACAGACTCCCTTAAACATCGACCCAAAAAGGTTTTACCCTTCCTAGGACACTCGCAGAGCGAGTGAAGTCTCACCCGAGATGTCTAAGGGGGCTGCAGGAACCAAGTTTTCGTAGTTGTGAGAAGACATGCATTATCTCACACTCATTCACAACATAAGCCATAGATTTTCATTTGCATCAGAACATCATGTTATCAACCTATTAACCATTATCCTCATTCGCATCAACACATTATCATCTCATAGTTAACGAATTAAACAAATCATCAAAACATGCTTAAGAAATCTGCAGTACATAACATAACTGCGGAAAAATCAACTGCGATCTAAATGAAATATCAAACATTGCGATACTTAAAAAAGACAAAGAGATAGAGACAAAGACATATATCAATCATTCCCATTATTCATCAACTTGTATCATACATCGCAGAACCATTACAAACTCAGAACGATTGCTGTGATCGAGCAGACCAAAACCAGATAGATGCTCCAATAGATCGATAAAAAAGATTAGAACAAAGATAGATGCGATTATCCAAAGATGCCCTTAGGCTTACAATCATACTCCTATTTATAGGCTCATTTGGTCGTTACAAAATGGTCCAAATGACCTGTTAGAATTGAAATTGTACCTAGTCTTTTTAATATTTTTCTTTGTTTCTTATTTCCTATTTTTTTTTATTTGTGTTTATTTGAATTACATTATATAAATGCTAGTTTTATTATTTGATTTTTTAGTTTGTTTTATTTATGGGGTAAAACATTGGCTTATAAGTAATTCATTTAATTTAAAAAGGTCTTCAAAATATGAGCTAACCTATTTCTAACCTTTTTGTAAAGTTGTGCATGTGTTACAATTAAAAATTAGCATAGCACATTATCAAATTTTACATACACCAGCGCTGCCAGAATATCTGTTTTTCACTGTTTTAGTCATGGTCATTGGGCACATATTACGAGGAGATGGAAGTAAATTTCAAAAAACCAAAAGAGGTTTTTGTCAAGCATGGGATCATTCACAAAAACCTCTCTCATTTTTGAAACAACTATCATGGTTTGAAAGATTCGAATTGATCTTTACGGCCTATTTTCTAGGGTTTAAAATATTAAATAATTTACTGTTTTAGTCACAAAATTTCGGCGCATATTCCGATCGATTGGAGAAGAATTTTTAAAAAACAAGAGATTTTTTTGTTCATAACAGACTCATTCACAAAAACCTCTCTCAGTTTTTGTACAGGTGTCCCGGATCGAGAGATATGGAGAGTTATTTGAGACCCATTTTTTAGAAATTCGCCAGATTTCCCTCAGAATCCTATTTTGCTATTTTTGGCATATTCGACCCTAGAGATTTGGATCTGATAAACAATATTTATAACTCTTATGTAATGATAAAAAGGAGGATAGATAGTAGTAGGTTGGATTTTGGTATTGGAAAGAATTGGAGCTTGCAAGCTCGTGTAACCTGTCACACATATGATGAACTCTCAGTGAGTAATTTTTGCATACTGTATACTTTGAAATGCAATTATAATATAAACCATGTATTACCCCTATTCTTTGGTTCTGGTTTCTAATATGTTTGATTACCTTGTTTAGAATTTCATTGCTTGATAAAAAAATTTATCCTGTTGATGCTTTTGAACTTGTGGACTCGACCAAATACTTTTGAGCTTGAAATTGTTATGGTTTGTGTTATTATTGTTGTTTTAAATATTCAGTCTTTTCAAATTAATTATTGATTAGTTGTTGTATGTTATTTTTATTCCTTTTTCCCTTTCCATGCTTGGTTCCTTCATCATTTACAGAAAAACAAATCATTATTTTTAAGGTTTTCATACTGGATTGCTCTAGCTTGTATCTCTTGTAGTCTTGATACAATTTCTGGTGCAAACATCTTTTGGCGCCATTGCCGGGGACGGAAGTGAAGAAATTATTCCCTGGCAGAACACAAAAATCATAGATCCAGTCTTTGATGGTGAACAAGAGCTGGTTACATGATTAAGACTACAATTTTTCACCGACTGACTCCACAGAGGAAGAATATGTTGGCAATTTTTATTCCTATAAAATTGAATGGCAAGTTTAGCTGCTGATTCAGTTCCTTCATCAAACAAGATGGCA
This sequence comes from Larix kaempferi, assembly GCA_027924585.1. NCBI lineage: Eukaryota > Viridiplantae > Streptophyta > Pinopsida > Pinales > Pinaceae > Larix > Larix kaempferi. The sequence goes on along the minus strand of BSBM01000655.1, from coordinate 982,303 downwards.
GAGTTTGTGGCAAACTCTGTTTTTCTTCAAGGTTTAAATAAATTGACAGGTATGATATTTGAAGATGAATGGGACAAGGTATTTCCCTTAGTTATGTCTTCTTATTTGAATTCTTATAGTATTTTAGATGAAGAAGATATATTTACTTGTTTACAAAAGCTTCAAGAGGAACTTGCGAAAGAATATGAAAGTTTGTTGGTTCAGCAACATGAAGAAATTCTTCATAAAGGAAAAAGTGTATATGCATTGGTCATTAATCCAAATGTTTCTAGCAGTTTTGATTATCATGCAACGTTTGTTATTGAAAATCCTTGTGAAGATCAACCTTTTGTTGAAGAAACTATTGTCTTAAATAATTTTGAAGATCATTCTTCTGATGAAGATCATGCTTGCAAGGAAGAATGTTTGACAGAACATGAGGAGACTTTTTTTTCAAGAGTAATTGAAGAAGATGGAAGTTCTGATCATATTCATGAAGAATATCAAGAAATCACAACGCTTTCCTTGTATTTTAATTTGACTGAAGATTTAATTGAACATAGGGCTGGTATTTCTCTTGAAGGTGCTGAAAAATTTCCAGAAATCTCAGCAAATGAACTTAAGTATGGTCAATATCCATACAATTTAGAGGAACACGAATTTTCATTAGCACACATAGAATTATATATCAGCCCTCCCCTATTTGATGATTATAAATAAGCTAATGTTGAAGGTCAAGAAAAAGAAACTCACCATTTTCCTCGAAGTTTTGATCAACAGTTTCTTGAGGTCAACGAATCTATGGTCCATAAAAAATCAGGCCCTCTATATGACAATTGTGACTCAAAAGCAGAGTCTGATCTGGAAGAGTAGATTTTTATATCAGCGTGCATTGATGCTCATAGTATAGAACCAGTATATGATTGTTATAAATCAGAATTTGGAGAAAGCATTGAGAATTTTAATCACGAGAAAATTTTAATTCAAGGTCTTAGAGACAATGGAAGCAATGCTCAATCTTTCTTATTTCATTCTCAAAAATTCAGTAGGAAGATATCAAGATTATCAATGAAGAAGTTTCTTCAAAGAATATTCAAAGTCAACCTGATCAGCTAGGGCAGGAAGAGAATATTTTTTCTAAGGTATTCTTTCATGATGATCCCATAAATAATTATTTTGAGTTTCTCAATGAAGAAGGGATTACAAAAGAGAGGCTTGATCTTCCAAATGAACTAGAGAGTTGTCATAATTTTTATGATCCTATGGAAGAATATATTGACTCTCTAAATGGTTGGAGCCTAGCATTCTACTTATATAAAGAAACTACATTTTATTTTCAATTCAAATCACAACTTTTCATATGGTTGTTCTACTGGTGCAATCTAATACTTGAAAGGTTCTCTTGGAAATTTGTATATATTTGAGCAAAGTAGTCCCAGTTAGTTAAAGTAGGAGTAGCGTGGATAAATAAGCTTGATGCTTCAATCATTTTCTTCAGTTTGTAGTGTGAAGATTTGTTTTAAGCAAGTATGGTTGTAGTGAGTGGTTTCAGTTCATAGTGTACAATTAGAAGAGTAAGGTTGCAAGCTTTGGAAATGGTTAATAAGACTTCAGCCCAATGGAAGTATATATCAGTGTGAAAAATAACAGGGAATTTTCAGTCGGAATTTCAGAAGGCACTGGTCTACATGATCTTGAAACCTCAGAGGGAGGCTTTCATCCCCCAGCCGAAGCTAGCTGTTAGAACTGAAATTGTACCTAGTCTGTTTAATATTTTTCTTTGTTTCTTATTTCCTATTTTCTTTTTATTTGTGTTTATTTGAATTACATTATATAAATGCTAGTTTTATTATTTGATTTTTTGGTTTGTTTTATTTTTGGGGTAAAACATTGGCTTATAAGTAATTCATTTCATTTAAAAAGGTCTTCAAAATATGAGCTAACCTAGTTCTAACCTTTTTGTAAAGTTGTTGTGCATGTGTTACAGTTAAAAATTAACATAGCACATTATCAAATTTTACATACACTAGCGCTGTCGGAATATCTATTTTTCACTGTTTTAGTCATGGTCACTGGGAACAGATTACGAGGAGATGGAAGCAAATTTCAAAAAAAAAAAGAGGTTTTTTTCAAACGGGCTCATTCACAAAAACCTCTCTCAGTTTTGAAACAACTATCATGGTTTGAAAGATTCAAATTGATCTTTACGACCTATTTTTCAGGATTTAAAATATTAAATAATTTACTGTTTTAGTCACAAAAGTTCGGCACATATTCCGATTGACTGGATAAGAATTTTTAAAAACCAAGAGAGGTTTTTGTTCATAATGGACTCATTCACAAAAACCTCTCTCGGTTTTTGTACAGGTGTCCCATTTTCAGAAATTCGCCAGATTTCCCTTAGAATCCTATTTTGCTATTTTTGGCATATTCGATCCTAGAGATTTGGATCTGATAAACAATATTTGTAACTCTTATGTAATGATAAAAAGGAGGACATATAGTAGTAGGTTGGATTTTGGTATTGGAAAGAATTGGAGCTTGCAAGCTGGTGTAACCTGTCACATATGATAACTCTCAGTGAGTAATTTTTGCAAACTCTATACTTTGAAATGCAATTATAACATAAACCATGTATTACCCCTATTCTTTGGTTCTGGTTTCTAATCTGTTTGATTACCTTGTTTAGAATTTCATTGCTTGATAAAAGTTTTTATCCTATTGATGCTTTTGAACCTGTGGAATCGACCAAATACTTTTGAGCTTGAAATTGTTATGGTTTATGTTATTATTGTTGTTTTAAATATTCAGTCTTTTCAAATTAATTATTGATTAGTTGTTGTATGTTATTTTTATTCCTTTTTCCCTTTCCATGCTTGGTTCCTTCATCATTTACAGAAAAAACAAATCATTATTTTTAAGGTTTTCATACTGGATTGCTCTAGCTTGTATCTCTTATAGTCTTGATACAATTTATGGTGCAAACATGACCCATTACTAACTAACTTAACCAAATAATCCACATATATCGGCTCTTTTATACTTTGCGACTGGTCCTTTGTTCATGTCAATGACCCTTTCGCCGCTTGGGGGTTCTGCACTTGTGCGCTTTGGACCCATGCCAACAAGTAGAGTAGTTAGAAGATCCTCAACAAGAAAGGGGTGAAATACCTCTAGTCTCATCTACTTCATCACTTTTTGGTTTTATTAATATTTTTCTTGATGTAGCTTTAGAAGGTACCTAAAGCACCTACATAACCATCTCATCACAAAATACAAGGAAACAGAGTCCATCGAAGAATATTATACACCAAGTGAGCATTAGTGATCCCTTGAATATTTTAAGGAAATAGAAGAAAAGAAGAGCATAGGCACAAAAATAATCACAGAGCATAGAGAGCCTAGAATCACTGCAAAGGCTAGAATGATACCCAAATATGATCTAGCAAGTAAATAATTTGTGATCCCTATGCTAGAGACTTTGACTCAGAAAAAAATACAATGAAATGAAACCTTGGAATTGGAGGATGTTGCAAGTCACCTTAAACATTGCAAATGTGCCTCCCAACGATGATATATCCATGACACAGGGGTTCAGAAACATACTACATAATAAATACCTCCAAGCTGCATCCTCTAGTGAGGAGCTCATAAAGAAGTTTGAAGTTTTTAATGTGAAGAATCAATTTTTGGATTCATGGTTGCAAACCCTAAAAAATGAGAATAACAAGTTGCAAATTACAATAATGACCATGGGTAAAGGGAAACAAGAGTTAGTAGAGTCTATTACCCTATTTAAATAAAAATATGACACAATAAGAGTCTTGGGAAATTCCATGATGGATCAAACGCTCTCCTTTACCCAACAAATGGTATAGATCAACAAAAGCTCATTGATGAGATTAATTTTTTGAGTAAATAAAATGCTTCTTTGTCATCCCATAATGTGGTGAGTGATGAAAGAATAAGGGAGATAGAGGAAGAAAAAGATGTTGGTTGTGGAGCCTGATCTCTAGATTCAGAGACATTATTATTCAGCTGTGTTTTTACCCCGTATTTATATGATATGTAAAAGGAATGTACACTCACCCCAGTGGGGGGGGGGGGTGTGGGGTTAATTACCCCTAGTTGGGGGGTCCAGGGGTGAAGCCCCTGAAGGAAATTTTTGGGGTTGTTTTACGGGCCCATGGTTTTGGGTAACCCGTGGTATTTTCCCTTTGTATTTCCCCTTTATAAGAAAGACATTGTAATATGGATAGGGTTGATGTATTAGGTATTATGCATTGTAAAGATCTCTGAGATCGGAAGAGAGACTATGAGACAGTGAAGAGGAAGTGCAGCGGCTCTGCTGCAGGTTTTATCCCTTCACCTTGCTGGATGGTATAATAAAAGAACTGGCAATTTCAGTGTTGATGTAGCCCATCTTGGGTGAACCACGATATATCTGTGTCTCTCTTGTAATGTGTATGTGTGATTATATTTGCATTTCTATTTATTGTTATTGCTCCGCGATCCTGTTTTTATAACAAAAGAGTCTACAGGAGATCATAGCTTCCAATTGGAGGAATAGAATACTAAAATTGATTCTTTGAGGAATCTTCTCAATAAAACAAAAAAGGAGTTGAACCTAGCATCCTTTAGTAGCTACCAAGTGACTTTCACAGAGTAAGTATAAGTTTTGGAATAGAGGATTGGGAAGCTGAATAAAGATCTAACACACTGGAATACCAAAGCAATTGATAATTCTATAAATATAGTAGCCACTGAAGAGTTGGTTGATACACGAAAAATATGATCTCAATAAGCAAGGAGAAAAACTCAGTGCTTCATAGAAAAGGCTACACAAACAAAGAAAAGAGATTGTTGTGCTTGAATAGGAAATAAATACATTGGAATATAGGCATGAGGAGGCACTTATAGAGGCTACAACGATGAAAACAATAATACAATCCAAAAGGGTTGTTTGGGACGAGGTGACCAACAATTTTCCTTCAATAAGAGACCATCTCCATTTTTTTTAGAATTTAATATTCTTTATAAATAAGTAGAGAAGTACCCAACAAACCATGATCGAAAGATATTCAGGATAGGTACAATATTTCTAAAGTAGCAAAAGGAATAATAAACTCCATGTCCCCTTAACAAATGAAACTATTGGGGATCAGAGATAGGACATTTGTTTACATGGACATAAAAAACAACTTTAACAAATTAAATAGCTTGAAGATCATAAAAAATAAAGTGGCAGTGTCAGAGCAACTACTTTTTCCATTTTTTAGAGTTATCAATATCATGGTAAATAATGTTCTCTCATGCCCTTGGGATGACTATCTCACTTTGATCCCTAATGAGGTATACAATAGATCATTATAGGAGTCTATGCCCAAGTTGACTCATGTCCTATACAAGTCAACTATTCCCACAACTAATGAAAATTATTCTAAATCAATTAAAACCATCCATTGCCACTGCAGTTTTGTTAAGGAGTTTGATTCAAAATATGGGGAAGGTGAATTATACACCATACTCTCGATTAGAAAAATAATTCAGAATTCTAAAGGAAGGGAAGGCCATCAACCAACATGGATGGCCTCCATGAAGGCATTGCAGGTGTTTGTAGAGAATAGGGATCAAAGGCATGAAACTAAAGGAGTAGGAGGGTCATGACAGCTTGGGACCTCATAAACACCAAGGGATGATACTTCTAAGAGGTATAAGAAATAAATAACATGTAGAAAGAGAGGAAATATATTAAAAAAAATCAATAAAAGGACTTGTGGGGGAAATATTAAAAATATTCATAGAGCTTGGGGCATTTCCTAGAATTCATCATGCCTAATTTAAGTTATGACAACTCATTAATGCCCCATCATCTCACCAAATAGGACTACACATCAAGCATCTTTTCACATGTGTTAGAATAAGGCATGGAAGTGAAAATTTGAAACACCGGGGCTATAAGAGGAGAAATTGAAGAAGAAAAATGAAAGGTTCATAAAGTTACATCTGGCACACTGCCAATTTTTTTGAGACAGAGTCATGTAGGGATCCACAACATTAGTTTCCCTCGTCTTCTTCCCCTCTTTCTTCATTGTAATGAGATCAAAGAGATTTGTCTTTTAGAGAAAGACAATAGGCTCAGGGATGAGATCATTGGGTCCCCTTGATGTACTTACTTTTGTATTAAAGAAATAAACATATTGCTATTGAATTGGAATAAGGACTTAGAACCGAGGAAATTTGCCACTGGTTTTTGAGGAAATAATGCCTCACATGTTTTGTTGATGTTCTCTCTATGGTTGAATTTATTTGTTTTGTTTCTTGAATATGTGGATCTATATTTACCTTTCCCACATGATTTTCTATGTATAATGGATATGTTTAATGGAAATATTAATAAATTCTTTGTTGTTGAATTTGTTTATGGTATCACATCTTCTTTTAGAGGAATAAGTTGTGATTAAGGAACCCTTACAATTCTCTTCCATTTAATTTGTATTGCTTCCAAGATAATTTTGTCCCTCTACATATAGCATAACACTTATAATTCACTCACTAGTATCTAGGATTGGCTCCATGCACCATAGGTATGAGATATAAATCCAGTTAATGAAAGCATATCTGAATCTATATGCATCTTACTATGAAATATTGGGAAACTTTGCCTCGGAAAAACTAGGGTACACTACCTTGACCCAAGGAATGGATTGATGGTCTAAAGTGGCATAGGAAGGTGAATCCTTCACAACCCTCCCTGGCCTTACAACCCTCCCCGAACATCACTTATTTCCTACTGTGAGACTTAATTATTTCCTACAATGAGACTTATCCATGCCTTGAGAAGAAAATGAATCCTTACAACTTGAGGGGTACAATTTGAGGAACAACACCTTCCAAAGTAATAGTGACACTATGAGGCATGGAATCATAAACATCATGAAATTTCCACATACATGTATGTCCTAAAATAACATCACAAACTTCAAGTGGGGAAGCATCACACATTACCTCATCTTTGAAGGGGATGATGGTGAAGGATATGCGACATTGTTGACTGACGCAAATGTCTCATCACTGGATCAACTAACTGATGGTGTATGGTTGGGGGTTTGGAATTGTTGGAAACTTCAATCTCTTGAAGACCTCGACTAAGATCAGGTTCTTAAGGATACCACTGTCAACAATGAAATGTAGCAAAACCCCCTTCACCCACATTCTTGAATGGAAGAGGTTCTCCCCTTCCTCTGGCTCCTTTAACTCTTTTGGTTGAATCTTTGCAGTTTTGATGGTGGTAGTAGGTTCCGTGTCAATGATCTTATTTCCCTCCTCTTCCTCTTAATTAGAGTCAGATATAGAGTTTGGCTCTAAGAATTTCATCTCAGCCATTAATGATCCTTTTGATTAACATTCACTAGTCTTGTGCTAGGGGATTTTATGGAACTCACAACACTGGTTGGTGTCCTTCTTCGATTTCCTGTTACCCTTCTTTACCTATGGCTTGGCCTAGTTTTCATTATTTTTTCCATCATTTCTCTATCCTTTGTTCTATGAGTTAGGTCTTCCTTACTAGCCTTCTGTTACAGTTGATTTGCAACCCAAAATCTTGCTTATTCTTTTGCTTAAACTTCTGATTGATCTTGACAACATACTGATACTAGCTCCCAATGAGAAGATTTCTAGGAAATCCATCTCTATTTGGATGTACCTATGCAAGACGCTATAGTACTTTAGGACCAAGTGTATTTCAGATCCTTGGATACCCATCTTTGAGCGCAAGGTATGGAATTATTGGTGAACTATGACACCGTCTGGTCTCTCCCATCGCGCAAAGTTGTCCATCTTGTGTATTGGTCATAATAGTTTCCAACAAGGTAGAATTCCTCCTTGATGGAATTAACAAAATCCACCCAAGTGGGTTATGCCCTGTATATTTCACACTCATATCCAACATGTCTCTCATAATAACCATCCCGTGAATCTTTGACATGGGGGAGGGACTTAAGGTGTGTGAAGGTGATCTTTTCACTGTCAAGTTTTTTTTGAATAAATCCATACCATCCACATATATTTGGACTTCAAATAAAGGAATTTCAAAGTTAAATTATACCTTGAAGGGAACTGAACCTCTGAAATGGCTGCTTATTGAAGGTGTCTCCAATGCTATTGGTAGTCATTGAAGGATCTGGGTGAAATTATCCATCATCTCATTCCTCTGTCGCATGAGGGATTCCTCAAGAAATATATTAATAGGATATCCTGCTATGTCATCTCTCTTTTGTTCTCCCACCATGTGACGTTGGTTTTATCGACGAGAGTGGTTATCCCCAATTTTAACTAGTTCGAGACCCAACATTCGATATACAAATCTCAGTGGGAACAAGCACTGAGAAACAACAAGAGGAGATTGTTTTGATACCACTAATCTTGATTATTTGGAGAATGAAATGAAGGAAAAAATATAAAATGGACACACACACAAATATTTGTAGAATTCATCGTAGTACAGTAAAACCCAAATTCTATTAATGAATGGAATGGATAAACACTGTAAACTACAAAGCAATACAAACTAGCACATATTATGGTAGCTTATCTTTGAAGAGAGACATGTCGGTTATGCCCATTTGCAAGATTTGATTACAAAGAGACCAAAAAGTTCCTTTTATCATAATAATAAAGTGTAAAAAACCCTAAATATCCAAAAACCTAACTCTAGGAGATGAAGTGCCAAAAGGATTTGTGGGCCATGAGGTGGCTAGTTGATATGCCAACTTCCTAGGGCACAAATTTTACATACGATCTCCATTTAGGGAACATTATAGATAATTGGAAATAAATAATTGAAGATTACAACTTTTGATTGGGTCTAGGGAATGCCTTGGAAACCCATGGCCCCTATATTGGCCATAAAAAACCATTTAGGGCCTCAAAATGACCCTAGAAGTTTGGGACCCAAAAAACCATAGAAATTTTCAATAAAATGGAGAACTGTTGTAACTTGGTGGAATAAGTGGGTGGCCAAAAATACCCACATGGATTATTACTCCCCCTCAGTCAGCAATGGTCCCCATTGCATTAAGTTCCTCCATCATATGGGGAAAATTTTGTTGAATCTAACTCCTAGTGAGCCACTTTCCTTGGTGAAGAAGCTTCCTTGATTTGACGCCTTGATATGGTTGGATTTTTTGTTGGCCATTTCCATTCATATTAGTGTCCATGATCGGGTTGATTGTATCCTTCTCAATCTAGTTAATATTGATTTCTGTAGGGGCCAAGTGTTCGACAACCTCTGAGGTGTCCAAGAGAGGTGGACAGTACAGTTAAAGTAAATCCAAATTAAATATAGGGTGCACTAAGGAAAGGGGGAATACATAACTCAAAATCATTCTCACCCACATCCTTGGTGATGGTTTATTTTCCTCCTTTCATCCACTCAGTTCCTAAAACAAATATTAAGTGATAAAATGCACGAACGACCTAGATCAAATCGTGCATCTTTCGATAGAAAATATGAGCCATACGTGCTGAAAAAGTTGTGGAAAAAGTATAATAATGGGTCCTTGGGTGAATAGAAATGACTGATCATGCACTTTTCAAGTTATAGATATCGGTTGTCTGACTGGAAAAGCTGTGTGTAAAACAAAAAAGGAGTACCTTGCCGCGAACACCCAGGATAAATCATGCACCTTTCCCACATGTAATCCGAGTTGTTTTTGTTGATGGAGCTGGACGAGGGATGGAAAAGTGAATCCCTACAAGGTCGGACATGATTAATCCTACACCTTTTTTATGAGAAATCTAGACCATTTGCACCAATAAAGTTAATAGGAGAGATAAAGGGACAATTATGTGCCAATGGTGGAGATCTATATACCTTGATTTAGATGGGGTGATCCTAGCCATTCACGCTAGGAGGTTTTCTCTACTGCCAAATTTATTCCTCAAATATTCATAGGAGTATCTCAAATTCATCATAAAGATATAAATTCTATTCAAGATACCACTTGAACCCAAAATATCCTCATACTTTTACGGTTTGAGTGGACACTGATGACAAGATTCCACCCTTTAAGAGCTCTACTCTATAATTAAAGAAATTATCATTCTACATTTGGTTACAATAGATCATCGACGTCACCATAAATTCCAATTAAGGTGGAATTAATTCCCATAATTCGCAATTTTAATGGATTCCCTCCCCTCCCCACCCCCTGCGAGCATAGTAGTATTGTGAACGTTGCTCATAGCAGAGAATAACCATTTTTCACTACAACTGTCCACTGAAGGCCGAGAAAGAATCATGCAATCTCCAGAGCTCAAGATACCATTGGATAGCACTTATAAGAATCCATTCAATCCCATGCATTAGAAAATTGGGTAATTCTTCATTAGCCTCTCTATGTACTTCAAAATTCTCCTGTAAATTGCACGGTCTTTGGGTCACAATTCCTAGAAAGTTTTCCTTGTTAGTCTATTAGCTTTTCTGTACAATTTTCCACATATTCGCATGATTTTCATCACTCAAAATCCAATATGACTACGAAAAGGAAAAATGTCTTTGAAATATATTCATCTCAAGCGACGTCTGGTAGGTTTAGTGCCAGCGGCATCTACTCCCTCGTGTTTCTCCCTTTGTAGACAAATGGATCACCCTAGCTTTCCCTAATACCTCTAAACAATTATCCAAACAACTCATTGGGTTTTCCCTTGGTAAGTTGTTATCCCCTAAATCCAATAGAAAATTTTGGCCATATAGGATAGTGCAACACCTTCTTTCGAAAGTCTTCCCATTTCCCAAATTTGTACATCTCTACGCTAAAAATTTCAATCCTACTACCTTTGTTGTCACCCCTGAAGATGGTTATGTTGTCATGTTTCATATTACAGAGTTATGCATCTCTCTAATGTTAGGCACCACCTCGGGAGGCAAGGTGATATCGCTCGAAGCTTAAGATACCTAGTATAGCAGGATGAATCCTTTTTAGAAAGCCAATCTTTTTGCTTGACTCTGATATAATCAGGGTCTAGTATAAATTCCTTCCACTCCCTGGAGGTTGAAGAGTTTCCCATAATGGAACAAAGAATTGTTGTATGGGAAAAGTGTCCCCTGGCCAACTAAGGAAAAATAGCCCAAACAAGTTTCTTACTATAGTCCCTTGTCTGTTTGGGATGGCTACTTTTCACAGGATTAAGGCCCTTTTGCCTTTAAGGTTTTCTCTCAGCAAGAGAGTCTCATGATCTGTTTTTTGTATTAGCTGTGCTATTAGTTCCTACCTATTCAAACTAAATGAAAACTAAGTTAGTTGGACTGTTAGCAAAGATCTATTCTAATCTAATCATAGCACAAAAATTTAGTAATTTCTAAACAATGTAAACAAATTAATAGCTGCTAAATTATCTGTAGGTTTCCACTACGAAATAAAATTGTAATTCTGATTTTAAAAATAAAATATGTCTACTTTATCCTATCTAATCTAACTAATCTATCGTGTGAGAAATGGTGAAATTAAGACTGTTATGCAAATCTGAGTTAAAATATTAAACATGATATAATCAAATCCGAAGGAAAATCGAACTATAATCATAGCATATTAAAAGTTTCAATCATACCAATCACAGTAATAATCAAAACAATTACTATTACATGAAAATATAATTATTAAACAAACTTTATATAGTAGGCGATCGATGAGTACACATATATGCAAAACCAAAATTCTAAAGATTATGGCTACATCAAAATGAGCACAAGGAAGCAGAAAGGAGTTTCATAATACAAAAATTAATTTCATAAATACCACAATATATGATCTAAGATGTCTGTGAACTAATTCTCGGCAAATCGAATTAGAACAACAATTGCTTACAACTCCTCAAGATGTCTTCTAATGCTACCCATCAAACTATTACAAGAGAAATCACATAGAGAATTGGAAAATAAAATTCAGTCTATTCTCAGAGCATTCTCCCCAGCAACAGCACCTCCTATTCTTCTTATAAACATGAAGATTACAAAATAGAATAAAAATTCCTTCTATTCTGCGGAGACCTCCCCCAATGTAGTCAAACTTCATTTCTTTATATAGCAACGTCACCCTTAAACCGTTTGATTTTCCTTAATCTTCTCGGATTCCATGAAATGGCTACCATCTTCCTCGTCAATATTTATGAGTTCAGTTATTTTCTTAAATCCAACAACTTCCTATGCAATTTTCACCTTCATAAACCTGCCAAACAATATTAAAGAATGAATCTAAAATCCATTTTACTCATTTCGTGAATGTCTTACCAATACAAATTATCTATGCCAAAAAGTTATTTCATAAAAGAAAAAATGACATAAATAATACCTCCACGTGAGTGTACTTGGTTTTAAATGTGAAAGCTCATAATATTAAAATACAATGTGAAATATAAAGTCCATCATCAAAAGCTGTATATAAAGTAAGTTTAGAAAAAAATACTTTATTGTGGTTTAAGCTTAAAATTTGAGAAAAAGCATATTAACGTGATTTGATATACTTTTTATGCATCATCATCATATAAATAAAAATGGATATTTAAGAAAATAATAAAGCTAGCATAATGATAAGATAAATAATATCTTTTTAAACCTTACAAAAGTTTTCATAAAACCAAAATATGAATGTAATTATAAGTAAGATTAGGTGATGCTTTACAATTCACAATGAATTTTATGAGAATTGTAAACTTAGGAAAAGATCAATCAAATTCAAGTATTATAGTGCAAAATTGTCTTTGGATGAAAAAAAATGTTTCTTGAAAATTAAATAAGTCTCACAAATATTTTAAATTCACCTAAAATTATAAAAATTGCGAGAAAGGTAAAATTTCAATAAAATATTTAAGACTTGTAAATTTCAATAAAGCATTCAAATTTAGAATTAAAGGAATGATACCAATATTTGATATGCATTTTTTTTTAAGATGTAAATTGAAATCCCAAAGTTGAGAATTTAAATAATTTATGTCAATCCGCAAAAATACTCATTCAATCATTAATAAAGTGAAGGCCAGAATTTCGTAAAATTGTCAAAAAATCAAATTAATCCAATTAAAGTAAATGGAGGCATGGGACTCACTCAAATAAGTCTACATAAGAGCGAGCAAATGTCATTGAGTAGCTAGGAGTCCAACAGAGCGAAACAATGGAAATTTCCAAATCACCAAATACTAATGCAATGAAAGCCAAAATAATCAAACAAGATAAAATGAAAACTACATATTTACAAAATTTACATGGGGGGGCCTTTATTTAGCAAAATCAAGGGGAATTTGTTGGGGATCAACAAGAATCCATCTCTTCTTTTCCTTTGATTTTTGGGTGAGAGTCAGATGAGGATATTGATGGGGATATGGTGGCATTGGTGGATGCTTACAACTATCAAAACAAATCCAAATTTAATTATGTCGAAGCTATAGTCACATGAATGAAAACATAACTGGAAGAATCCAATAATACATGGGTTTTTAGATATTACTCTTATCTTGTTTATCTTTTAATATTCAATCAACCCCGACATTTTGAGGCCTCGGGTATTCAAGTGGATAAAGGATAGATCCCAAACATGATATATGACTAGATTCCACAAGTTAAGAAAGGAGAATAGGATGCCACTTGGTCCTGGTTTGTATATGAATTCATGTACAGAGCCTTTTCATTGATAATTGGGATAGAACTAGAACAAATGTCAAAGGACATCAGATCGTGCAAGCAATTGGGGGAAGCGATGAAAAGATGAGACTAGTACTTGGAACCTGACTACACGGTGACCGGATTGTATGGCATCGAGTATCCCCTTTATAGGCCAACTAAGCTTCTTACTCCAAGAACATTCGCCCTAGAATATGTAATGCAGATGATGGAGGTTGAAAACCTCCATTTTATCAAGTCAAAGAAGAAATGGAGAACCAATTTTCCCATAGCCATGGGAGGATATGAAATAAGAGATAAAAGGGATCTTGAGGAGGTATTGAGGATCCTAAAAGAGATAAAATTACCCCTAGATACACCCTGGAGGTATGATCCTCATCTCCTAATAGGATGGAGGAAAAAGTGGAAACTCCTTAACCCATAGGATCATGAGTCAAGACGTGATATTGAGAAGTTGGCTAATAAGGAGGAATTCAAGGAGGTTGAGAGAACCATCAGAGGAGAGGTGGACCCAAGCAAGATAAGCATTCAATAATTTCTAGATCCTACCCCTAAGCCTTTAGATTCCCCATCTTATTTCACTTTCTATAGGCCAAAAGGGGTAGTGGTTTCAAAAGAGCACATGGATTTTCAAGCCCCTACAAAAGAGAGATATAATGATTTGCATCAGCATGGATTTAGCAAACATAAGAGAGGGGCATGGTGGAGGATGTGTGAGTATCTTGGAAAGAGGGAGGCCATATACCTTAGCATCCTCGAGGACACATAGATTAACAAAATTTACAATAATTGTCATGAATATGATGAGGTGGACATCCCCATCCCCATGATGGGCCCAATGCCTTAGGAGGTGATAGGGGAGGTAGCACTAGTGGTAGAGATTAAACATGGAAGTGAAAGGGAGGTGCAAATTATCCCTTAAGTACACATTCCTCCTCCTCCCAAGGAGGTAGTTCCCTATAAAAAAACACTCCCAATAATGAAATCCATGGGATTCAATCCTGGATAAGGTCTGGGAAAGGAAGGTCAAGGTAGTACACAAAATATTCATCTTAATAAAAGGCCTTACAAACTAGGGTTAGGAGTTAATTTTAATACTCCAATGGATAAGAGTAAGGGGTTACAAGATACTTTTCAAAAAATTCCACCCGAAAATTTTCAAGAAGAGCTTGCCAAAACAAGTTTTCCTACTTCTTAGTCTCCCTTGGGTTTTGAACAAAGAGAAGCGACCGAGGAACCAGATTGTGAGATTATAGGAAAATCCAAGTCAGAAAACATCGATAATTGAAGAAGTGATAAATGAACCCACACCTACTGATACAAATAGATGAGGCACATCACCTATGGCCCCAATTGTTATTACTATTCAGTCTCCAAATAGGGGCATTAGAAAATCCAACAAAAATTAAATACCCTAATATAGAGGAGTGTTGATGCCTCAGTTGTGTATGTGTTGGAATAGTGTCCAAGGCAAACAACAGGGGATGAAAACCCATCCAAAGGATTCAAATAATCCTACGCAAGTATTACCCTATCCTCGAGCTGTTTGGTGTGGTTAACACCCACGGATACAAAGGCCTCCATTGGCACTTGTGTGTGTTTGATCCTAAAAAGGATTTGTCTTCCTGTGAGGAAAGACCAGAGTTTTCCTAATCCTAAGAGTCAGTCTAACTTTGAAAAATAAATCTAATCTAAGTCAGGCCTATTCTAAAAGGAATGATTTGTTTGTGCACAAGACAACTTCATCTGAAAATATTACTAAATCGTTTCACCAATTCAACAGATATGAAAAACCAGATCCTAACTCAGTAGCTCAAGATATAATCAGTTAAATATATTCAACCAAAAATGGCTTGAGAATTAAGTGCATTCAATTTTATCCTGTATCTAGAATGTTAATTGATAAATTAACATTAACTTAATGTTTACTTTGAATCATTTGCAGAAATCGATAAAATGTTTTAGATAAAGACATTCATTTAAAACACTAATTACAGAGATCATGAGTTGAGAGAAATATGAACTATAGACCCATGCAAGTTATTGATTGCAAATAATGAACAGTATTAGTGAATGTGTCAAAGCAGAATCACAATCCATCAAAGATATTTGACAAATTAAAATAGAAGAGATAGCTGAAGAAAAACTAACTATGTATTAAGGCCTGCAAGATATTACATAGTCCGCAACAACAGAGCATCTCCAGTCTCTTTTGGCGATTATGTCCCCTATCCATCCATCTATCTCGCCTACTATGAGATCTAAAGCCCCTTAAATACTAATTACAAAGTAATCATTTAGGACCAATTCTCCCACGGAACAGGGATAATCAGAACTAAATTATCCTAAAAATGGGCAAGAAAAGGCTACCTCTTGGCCTAAAACATCTAATGATCCTTATACATAGGAATAATCAACCAATTCGGATCCCAAACTGAACATCATCCAATTTTTCAAAGATTGCATAACATATGTTCAAGAACATCCCATTACAAGCTGAGAAGAATCAGGATAAGTCATGAGCTGTTGATGGTAGCTGGCGGAGAACATATGAAATCTTCCCTGGATTCACAAGGACCAGACATATCTTCAAAGACCAAAAAATTAGCTAACGGATCATACTTGAGAGGAATTGCGGGGAACACAGGTGGCAAATTAATGATTAAGTCCTGAAGAATTGTATTATCTTGATTAGAGCATCTTTTCTCACCCTTCTTATGCTTGTTGAAAAGGAGTCGTTCATATGTGAATAGAATCATGTCATCTTCCCCTTCGCTATCTGTGCTATCATCCGAAACATCAACATCAAATGGTGCAGGCATAGGTTCAAAGTATTCCACTGGACGAGGCTCTTTCTCCACAGAATGCTTGACAGGAAACCACAAACTTTCTACATTTTACTTACAACATGCAATTGTTAGCAGAGGTATACAAATATCAATCCAAAATTTGCATATATCATCGTAAACCAACAGATTATTAATAGCAATCCATATATGAAATAAAACTAGAGGATTTGACATCGACTGAGTATAACTAACTGCCATGATTGCACGTCTATGATGTGTAGCTTGCAATTACTGTTTCTTTGAGTGAAATATCAGTCAGTCACGTATCAATTGAAGTTTGGCATAAGATCAGATAAGTTTACACAATAACACATGCGATTAATAGTTAAATCTCAGAGTTTTGATCATTAAAAAATCATTAGATTCAAAGCTTTCACGTCTGATTAAGCATCACACAGACAAAAAAAACCGGATTAACACTTGGAAACGATGAACCAAGAACCAAAAATAAAAAATTCAAACCATTTTTCCAGATGCAATCAGGGTCGTCGGATCATCATAAATCAACAGTTGGGATGCGAGATGTGGGATGCCAAGTGTGGGCACTCGTTATTTGAAAATATACACACCTTTCTGCAATCTACATCCCGCAAACGCAGGTTACGAGACAGAAAACACAACGCGTGGTCGAGGTACTTCCCGCATCCCACAATTGTGGGTTGCGGGAAGTATAAACTATCTTTTATTAAAAGTTCTTTCCGCATCCCGCAATCCGCAATTTGCGGGTTGTGGGTTGCGGGAAGAAAACTTTACGTGCAAATTTCTGAAAACCCCTTTCCGCATCGCGCAATCCGCAATTTGTAGGTTGCGGGTTGAGGAAGGAAAAACTTAAAATGCAAACCACAGAGTCCACAGTCTGCAATCCGCAATTTGCGGGTTGCGGGTTGCGGGATGGTTGAAACTTTCAACCAAAACTTATTTCCGCAATTTATAAAAATGCATAATTTTTTTAAAGAAAGAAAATTTACTAACTTAATTAAATCAAATCAAAGGCAGCAAAATGAAAAACAAAGAGGCTAAACAACCCCAAAAATAATTAAGTTACTCTTTGATATCAAATTGGGGCTCCCATATTTTGGATAAAACATGGGATCTGTTGTGCCTACAACAAGGAGATATTACAGAAAGATAGCAAAGGGATCAATCAATACTTTCTAAACATAGCTAGTGAATCCTTGAAATCTACGAATATGAAGGAAAATGAGATATCTGTGGAGGAACCTGAAAGTAAGAAGGCCCGAGTAGACATATCTAAATTTGAGAAGGATAAAGAAGGTAGTCATGAAGAGACTTCCCCTTTGCAAGATATTATACAAATATTAGAGCAATATGGAGAAGCAACACAAGAATAAGGTTAAAAATCCCCTAACCCCTTTACCCCTTATGTTAATACTAATCAAATCTTATCTATTGTGGATTCAAAAGGTACTTCAAGTATATTTTTATCATCCTCAATCCCAGAGACAACACAATAGAGTCCTTGGTGTTAGAAAAACAGGATCACAGAGCAATAACAATAAGCATAAATGCAAATATAATCACACAAACACATTACAAGAGAGACACCAATATATCGTGGTTCACCCAAGATGGGCTACGTCCACATTGAAATTGCCAGTCCTTATTATTATTCAGTCCAGCAAAGTGAAGGGATACAACCTGTAGCACAACCGCTGCACTTCCTCTTCATTGTCTCACTGTCTCTCTTCCGATCTCAGAGATCTTTACAATGCATAATACCTAATACATCAAACCTAACTGCATTACAATGCAATGCCTTTCTTTTATAAGGGAAACACAATGGGAAAATACCATGGGTTACCCAAAACCATGGGCCCATAAACTATTGGCGAAAACTCCCCCAGACCCCTTGGGGATCATGCCGGGATCATAACGAAACCTGGGGTTCAAGCACGGCTGAATCATCATCTATGAGATTGGAAGATCTGGCTCCACAACCAACACTTGGGAGAATATTCTACAACCTGCCAATATCACAGATCCTCTGGAGATCTTGAAAAGTTAATAGGAGAGGAGTTGCGAAGAAGATTAGAGAGGATTACTAGAGATAGAAAGCCTAGAATCAGAATCTTAAGCCATAATGTTGTCTAAATTTGACCCAATAACCCAACAGTTTGTGATCACCATATTGGATCCCCTAGTGTAGAAGAGATATAAGGACTAGCGGTGTGATGAATGGAGGAGCCTCCAAGTGACTCTGGAGGCCACCAATATGCCTGCAGAAGACGAAGTATCAATAGTGCAGGGAACATTTGGTATTGAATACACAAAGTAAGTTCGAGCCATTTCTACAATGGAAGAATATAAAAATAAATCAGAGGCCCTATTGATTAATAATTAGTTCTTAGGTGCTAGAGTAAAGAGTTTAGAGAATGAAAATAACATGATTCAGAATGGAGTCACCAATTCAAGATAGAGCACCCAGGGTTCTACTAAAGTCTTAGCTTTATTGGATGAGAAAGATAAAAGGATTATAGAGCTAGAGGACTCTCATATTGCTCAATCCCTCCTATATACTCAAAAAATGCTTGAAGAACAACAAAGGATCATTAAAGAGATCAATTTATTGAGAAGAGGAAAATGCAAGAGATTTGAGCTTCAAGCTAGAATAATCTAACGTTAAAATTGACTCTCTGAAAATAATACTTGTTGATGCAAAAGAGAAACTAAATTCGCCTCCTCCTATCAGTCATCAATCAATTCAAGCAGATACAATGTCAACCTTAATGCAAAAATTAGAGCAAAAGGATAGGGAATGTGCACAATGGAAGACAACAACATCTGGCAACTTAAGGAAAGACGTTGAAATGGAAGATCTTGCAGAAAAAAGGAAGTATGACCTCAAATCTCAAGGGGAGAAACTGGATAAAGTTGAGCATAAAATTAATGAATTAAACAAGAATGTAGCTATATTACAAGGATAAATAAGTTATTAGTGGCCATACATGAGGAGGCATTATCACCAAGATGGTAAAAACATTGTCCAAGCATTGTTTAACAATTTTCCCAAAATTAGGTCCCACCTTCAATTCCTTTTGTATTTTCATTCACTTTATAAAGAGGCCAAAATTTATGTGGAAAAGTATCAAGAAGTTATACATTCCATATACCATATTGCTAGGGTAGCGAGGACAATTGTGAACTCATTGACTCTAGATAAGCTAAAAGTCTTGCATATCCATGATAGAATGCCATCTCATATGGATATTTTGAGCTTTATAGGAAAATTCAACAGCCTGGATATCATAAAAGGAAGAATGAAAGAATCAAAAGCATTGATCTCTCCCTTTTTTAGAATAGTTGACTACATGGTTAAGAACGGTCTCCCATGCTCATGGGTCACCAGTCTCAAGTTATACCAGCCACAACATATGACCATATCATGCAAAGTTCTTTCCCTGGGCTCATACTGGTTGCAAATAAGTCAACCATACCTAATGCTAATGAATTTCTAAATCAACTGAAACCCTCCCTTGAAACGACATCATTATTGAAAAAATTTATCCAAAATTTGGGAGAAGTTGATTATACTCCTCATTTTGAATAGGATAAATCATTCAGAATTTTAAAGGGAGGCAGGGGTTTATATTCACAAGGATGGATCAACATGCAAACCTTGAAAGGTTTTGTAGAGAATAGACAGGAAGAACAATCAATGCAACAATAATGGGAATATTCCCAGGCTCCAAAAAGAGAAATGCGAGGAAAGTTGAAGAAATTAGATGACATGGGACTGGAAATATCTTAATATGTATGATATTTGGGTCTATGAAAAAGATAGCTTCAAAGACCATCTCAGCATGTAAGCTCAATCATCATCTAAATAAGACAGTGCAACCAAATATCCTTGCAAAGAGCATAGTCAACATTTGGATTAGAATAGGTATAAAAGAGTACAATGAAAGAAAAACAAGCAAGTTCATTCGTATATCTGAAAGGTTGTTGAAATTTTGGAGAAACTATTTAGGCATATGCAACATTAGTTCACTTCTTCTTCTTTGTATCTTTCTTCATTGTAATGGAATCAGATAAATTCTTCATATAAATAAATACAATAGTGTAATGTAACCTCCCGTGGACCCAATTCAAGGAAGGGAACATGGTACCAATCTCTGTTGCTTTTAATAAGACTCAGCCCATTCATTAGATTCATAGCAATTAAATAAATGTGTGCAGATGCAAATCAAACAAATATACACAACAGAATTAAAAACTCATCCACACACATATCATATGCATACAACATATTGAAAACAATCATCAATTTAAACATTGCAGAAGTAAATACATAGACAGAAAAACACTTATCTTCATTGTACAATTGTCCCAAACATCTAGCTATGTCGCTACAACGTTCCACCCAACCATAGGCCAGTTGTGTTCATCAATTCTCTCAACACAACTTCCACCCCTGAGCTGGGCATGATTCTTACAAGGAGAAGGGGGCATTCATACTCATACACAGCCCAATAATCACTACATCTAAGCCAATCCAGTCCACATCTGGGTTTATCAGGATAAATCTGAACCTTGGATGCTTGCACTCAAGCTCAAGCCAAAACAATGGATACCCATCTCAACCCCAACTTTCTCTTACACACAGCAACTCAAAAACTTGGCATGGATACACATTTCCAGCAATGGGATTTATAAATAGGATGGCCATAGGTTTTCCCCAAATCGTGGCTCACCCAAAAACGAACTGTGGGAAGGGAAATTCATCCCTAGGGAGAAAACCTGATTTCTCCCACAGGTTATGAGCATTTCAAATGGCCAAAACGGCCTCATTGAAACCCCAAAATGATTTGTTCTCTTCCCCATTGGTAACCCAAACAAAAAACACCTTTCCCAGCTTGAAAGATGAAGGAAAACCAGGAAATCCATAGAGAAAAACGCCTAGGTAGATCCAAACTCGTGGGAGAGCAAAGCTGATTGATGGTTAATGGCTTGGGGAGCAATTCATGGCTCTTTTCTTGCCCAAGGAGAAAAACATGTTTTTCCATGGAGGGTGGCTTTCCCATACTCGAATTTGGACAACCATACCTCTCCATTCCCAAGGCATTAACTACCTCAACCAACTCTTGGGAGAAATGAATGATTGGGTACAAAAGTCAACATGGGTAGTTGAGGGTTTTATGGGTTCTCTCATTGACACTTGGCTTGACTGATTGGCTCCAAGGGTTTGAATATCTCCCTCCCAATTCCATGTAAAATCATGCCCCCATCTCTTGTTGCATTGCATATCTAGTTGTGGGTATTTGATTAAAATGCATATTTACATAATACTCGCAATTCCATTGTGCATGGCTAGCACGTAAACCATATGCATCAATAAATCGATGGCGGGGCCTTGGCCTTGAGCTCCTCACCATGATTTTATAACAATATTACATCATTTACGATTTTAATACCATAGGGTCATAATGGGGACGTTACAAATAGTCTTGGGGACGAGATCAATGGCCCCCCTTTGTTGTAATTGTTGTATAAATAAGATTGCTATAAATTTGAAGCAAGGACCGAGGTGAGATGCTATTGGTTTTTGAAGGAATTCCATCTCGTATGTGCTTTTTATTTTTCCTTTCTATGGATGAAATGTATTTATTTTGTTGCTTGAATATATGGATCTACAATTTTTGTGCCCATATGATTTTTTGTATGTATGTTGAATGAATTTAATGGAATCCATTCAATGCTTTACTGTTGAATATGTTCATAATACTACACTTTCTTTCAGAGAAATGCATTATGATTAAGGTTCCCCTATTGCATTTGCTCCACTGATTCTCATACTTAAATATATGTTTGTTCCTCCCTTCTAAAAATAACGGTCAAAGTTACTTTTCAAACAACCGAGGTCAGTTTCCTGCACCATAGGCCTTGGTTGTAAACCTAGTCAAAGTTTTCATGTAAATTTACATGCACCTAGGGTGACAAACTAGGAATCATTGTCTTTCAAATCAGGGTACCCTCCCTTGGGATGAGGGTTGGCTTGATAGCCTAAATTGGTGAGGGAGTGGTGCATTCTACACAATCCTCCTCTGCCTTGTAACCCTGTCAGAGTATCAGTTGTGTTTTGTTTGAGATTTATCCATGCCTTGAGAAGAGAAAAGAACTATCATCTTGAAGGGGTACAACCTAAAGAACAACATGGTGAGTTGAATCTATTGCTAGGGGAAACTTTTTTTATACCTAAGAATCATGACCAACACCCTTTTCTTAGTCACGAAAGAGAAGGGTCACAAAAAAAGCAGTATTTCTCATTCTTTTATCATATCAAGTATTTCATGTATTGTTAAGAGTTATACTATTGAAGACCTTTATTAATTTTCTAGTGCTTAAGATGAGAAATCCTTATTCCCAATAGAATGATTGGGAAAGAAACTCCGAATCGTGACTCCATTCCCCATATAGACTCCACTGGGGAATAATTCCCACCTATTGAAAAACTGGATCTTGGATCCATAGTAACTAGGTCCCAAGATAAGGTAAAAATCACTTATCCCTTAGTATATCTTGATCAAGTATGGAAGAGTACAATAGGGGTTCATACCCATACCACTATCATATACCCATATTTTCCTACCACCTCTCCTTTGCAAATCCAATAATTCCATCCCTGCCAAGATTCACCATTAACCAAATCTTTTGCATCTGCTCATATACCAATCATTCATGCTTTTAAGTCCTTCACCCTTCATATTCCTCAACTAAGTACACCCAATTATATTCAAGCCAACACCCCAACTCAAAACCCTAATATAATAGGCCCAAATCCTCCAAATCCCTAGCTGGAAGCTAGATTCAAGTCGTCATTTATGCTTCCAAAAAACAACTTGGATACCTACCAGATGGGTATCTTAAGGTCCTCCCTAAGTTTAATGGAGAGAATGGAATATCTACTAGAGATTACCTTATCACCTTCCAAGATTGTACTGATAACTTCTCAGTTTAGGCTTATAACATTTTCTCTAGGATGTTTGCACATTCCCTGAAAGGAGAAACTAGGAAATTGTTTAGAAACCCGCCTAATAAATCTATAAAATATTGGGTGCAATTTATAGAAAATTTCACAAAGAAGTGGGGGATAAAGAAATATAACATACATTATTTGACAGAGTTCAATGTTCTAAAGAAGAACAATGGATATATTGTCCCAGATTTTGCCACTATTTTCTAAAGCTATATCATTATATTCCAAATGTGGTGAAACCCCTAGATGCAACTTTTATGCTTACATATTCTTCTGCATTTGAGGATGCATTTTCCCTCCACCTGAGAGAAAGAAAGTATGTTGACTTAGAAACCCTTTTTAGTGACATTGAAGATCGGGAGGGAAACATGAAGGCTATTGGTATTCCATCAAAGACGAGGTCAGATATACCTAATAGTAGAGAATATCTTGAAAGGAGAAGAGAGAAAGAACAAAAAACATCCTCTAGTCAGGATGCCTTTATTCTAGAAGAGGTTACCAAACTCTCAAATCAATGGCTAGTGATATCACCAAGATTAAGCAGGGTCAAGAAAAAAAATCCTTTGTTGGACCTGCCCCTATAGCACAAAATCACCTAGTTCGGGCCATCCATAGTATAAAAGGGATCCTATGGTGGCTCCATGGCGAGAAATGAGGTCAGAGAATCCAAATCTACAACAATATCCTAGAGCCTAATCTAATGTGGTTACTACTAAAACCCAAGGGTATGAGGAACATTATGAGCATGAAGAGGAATAATTACCCGATCCTTCTTCAAGCCTCAATATGTTGTTTCTTTCATATTAGATTGAATATGGAAGAGGCCTATTGGGGTCAAAAGGTATGTTCATGATAGGAGAAGAAGAATATATTCAAGAGGAAGAATTTTTGCACTAGGAAGAAGGGGTTCCATATATATATCTTGCTCAGCTACTAATGGTCATTGATAACATCATGGACAAAGTGAGAAGAAGCTATGACCTAAGGCTGACCCAATGCTTAGAATTTTCGAAAACATGAGCCCTATAGGAAATAAAATGACAATGGGAGGGAAAATAATAGGGTTACAACAGTTGAGGAGGGATACAGTCCTAAAGGTGGAAGATTTAAAGCAGCTAGTAGTCCCAATCAAGACAGATGTCAAAGAACCATAGACTAATAAATCTCAAGACATCCTTATTCAAGCACCCATAAAGCTACCGCCAGTTACAAAATATCTTGAGTCAGGTCCTTCTCTAACTCCCACTTTTGATGTCAAGCATGAACTAAGAAAACTTAAAATACCCATTCCTCTTTCTGAAGTCTTGATATATCCCGCTCATAAAATATATATATCTCCATATTTGGTCCTTAAGGATTCAAGTATCTCCCCATATTTCAAAGCTTCTTCTCTTCCAAACAATCCTACTACATCATCTTCTAATGCGATGGTCTTAAGTGATGAAGCCCCTTTGCAAGTTGAATTAATTAACCTGCAGGATGATGCACCTAAAATAGTACTAGGAAACCTACTTGATGGGATAGATCATCTTACTCCTCCTTTTTACATTACCCTAGAACTACAAATCATTCATGTTCATAATTGTCTATATGATTATGGTTCCTCATACTCATTGATTCCATTAGTTGTCATGGACAAACTAGGTTTGGATATCAAAAGGCTCTATAGACTTGTTCTTCTTTGATTCTGAAAGAGTACAATGCTTGGGAATGATCAAATATTTGGTGGTCGGGATGGTATAAATCCCTAAAAAGTATGTGATGATGGATGTCATTATAGCAAATGTTCCAACTTATTATGTTATGTCGTTGTCCATACATTGGGGAACTTCTATTGGGGGGAGTATCCAATTTGACCTTTCATACGCCACTATCCCGATATTTTTGGGGTGAACTCACAAGCTATATAGAGAGCCCAAAATGAATTATTTCATTAGTGATCCTAAAAATCCTACCAATTTCCCTAACTATACCTCTGACGAGTTGGGTAATTTCCTCCTTAGTCACCATCTATCTACTCATACACAAACATAAATGTTGATTACAACAGATAACTAGTTGATAAACCCTACTAATTTGTGGAGCTTGTATTTTGATGGGGCCTGTAACATTAAAGCAGGAAATGGGGCTAGTGTGTGAAATTCTAGAACACAACAGATCATAAAGCTGATAATACCTCATAGGGAAAGAATGAGCAGAAAAGATGAATTACAATGAAAATTGCAGTGAAACGAGTAGTAAAATTAATCATGCATTGGAACATAGATAGAAACAGAAATGTGTGTTATAATACATTAATCGGTATAGTCAACAAATATATTACAATGGAGATAATTTGATTATCCTAGGAGAATTTGAATCCATGTCAGTCTAGCATAGGAATTGTCACCACTAGACTGCTCTGGAAGTCCCAAACTCAACTCAACTCAACCAAAAATCAGTTAATTGAAGCTATTGTCAGTTAACTGACCAAGAGGGGCGCATTTGTGATTTTGGCATGCAAATCAATTAAAAAATGGCCCATTAGATTACAATCAGTGGTGATCGGGGCTCAAACCCCCACTCGAGTTTAGGAACTCGGATGGATTGACCTAGAACACAGAGTTAGCTCCTAAAATATAGGGAACTGACTCTAGTGGGACTAAAATCATGCATGCAGGGTGCAGTAGGTGGATAATGGGTCCTAGATGACATATGAAAACCACTAGGGGGGAAATAACATCATCAATTACTAGGAAAGGTAAATAATGCTAAGTAGGACAAGGATGGAGTATTAATTATCCTAACACCCTCCCTTAATCCAAACTTGGACATCCTAGGCCCTGGTTAATGAGACCAAAGGTCACCCATACAATCAAATCAATGATAAAAAGTAATTGTTCATGAAACTAATGAAATGGGGAAAACCTCATGGGAAACCCCCCCCCCCCTAAAAAATGAACAACAAGAAACTCAAACAGCCTTCTCATTAAGTAGAGAAGGAAAATCTCTTCTAAGTGAAATACTTTGTAAAAATGTAGGAAATATGCTCCTAGGTAGGATAGTAATGCCGGTGTTGGATCTGGATCTGGATCTGATCCTCTGGTGTACCTCCAATTGTTTCGAAGCTGCATTTTCCAAAACAAGTCTTTTAGAATCCATTTTTTCTATTGGAGCGAATGACTCATTGTAGTCCAAACCATGAACCTTTGAGTACCCTTTTTCAACCAACTGAGCTTTGTACTTGGTTGTAGAGCCATCATGGCAAGTCTCTTTGAAGGATTATGGATTAGACCTCACCATCATGTAGCACCTCTCTGAGAGAGGTGGATCTGTATGACATAGTGCAAGGTTTGCGACTCGATACTGAGATTTAGTTCTTCTATGGTCAAATGGATCCCTATCTATGTTCCTAGAAGCTTCAAGGACTTTGTGATCCCATATTTGCCTTGGCCATGGATTGGGAGCAAGTGATGGATCAGGATTTGCTTGAACTTCATACTCAACATCAAGATCTCGGTCCTCATATTCAGAATCTGAAACTGGATCATCAGAAGAGACATCAATTTGATCTTCATCGGATGCAAATGGAGTAGGTAGAGTGTATGGAAAAAAGTGAGAGAATTCATATGCCTTGGAGGCATGGTTTGCAACCCCTTTCATTATTAACTTCCCAAATGAGATCTTTGAAATCTCAACTATGTCAGGTCCAAAAATAACTCTCTTTGGTGAACCTGTGTGTGTCATTTGATAAAAATATAACAAGTTTTTTTTCAAGGAAGGCACATACAGAACATTGTTGAAATTTCCATGCTCAAGTTGTATTGTTCCCTTCCCTTCAGCAGAGATCTTTGAATTATCTCCCATGTGAATACTAGGACCATCATTGAGATATAGAGAAGAAAATGATTCTTTGGAGGCAACCATGTGGTTGGAGGCTCTAGAATCTATGAGGAAGGCTTGTGATTGTGTGAATCCATCCTTTAGTGCAGGGCATATCTCATGATCATCTATCTCATTTCCATAATCGATCTCCCTTGCTCCTTCTGGGAGGGAAATGTTGTGTTGGTCAAGAAGTTTGGTCATTTGATCTATCTTCTTCTTCATGAAAGATATCTATGGATGGTTTCCTTTATTGCAATAGGAACCCTTGGTCTTCTCAAACCCCTTTTGCTTATCCTTCTTGGAGCTGGAGGATCCTTCTAATGGATTAGGATTCTCATATGGTTTGGATTCAACTTGCTTCTTGTCCCTTCCTTTCTGCTTCCCTTTAGCATTTGCAAATTTTGTCTCTCTAGCCATAAGAGCTTGGTTTTTGGAGGCCTTCAAGCGCCCGTATGAATCAGTTTATCTTGTTCTTGGATGAGAGATTCATTGACTGTATCTAATGAAGGAATTTTCTAGTTGGAGATTGACAATCTCCTTGAATGGAAGGTAGAAACAAATATTGAAAATTTCGAGCCAAGCTTTCTTAGGATGGATAGCACTGGCTTCTCATCCTTCTTCTCAATTCCACATTGTTTGCGCTGCATAACCAAGGATTTGAATTTAGAAAAGAATTGTTGTATGGTTTTGAAACTGCTGGGTTGAATAGCAATTAATTCATTATCCAGAATATGGCCTCTCAGCTCATCTTGCTTGTCGAAGAGGGTATCAAGCTTCAACCAAACCTCTCTTGGATTCTTCATTCCATCAAGGTGGAAGAGAAAATCTCTCGAAATATGAATACACATGAAACCAAACGCTTCATCTAATCTATTCAGGTACTTGGATTTCTCAACAGTTTCTTGAGGTTCGACCTCCTTTCCCATTGTGACCCTCTACAGACTCTTGTTGTGCAACACCATCTGCATAACATCCCTCCAATCAATATAATTAAAGGGTGTCAGGATCCTTGGATACAAACGAACATTCGAATTATCCATGTGAAACTGCTGGAGCGAATACAAACTGAAACTATTGCTACTGCTGCACTGAAAAAAATTCAAAATACTGCAAAAAACTCTCAATTTTGGGGATAAAATTCTACTGAGCACTGCTTTAGGACAATAGGAACTTGTATTCAAATCCTTCACACCTGGATAGACCTCAAAGGATTTCTACAATGAATTCAATGCAATGGAACCGGGATTTGTTATGGAAATCCAGAGGCTTCTGGTGCACTACTGAAAGCAGTTGCTCAACCTACACTCTCTGATCTCTGATACCATGTAAAATTCTAGAACATAGAATATCATAGAGCGGAGAATACCTCACATTGAAAGAATGAGAAGAAAAGATGAATTATAGTGAAAATTGTAGTGAAATGAGCAGTAAAATTAATCATGCATTGGAACACAGATAGAAACAGAAATGTGTGTTATAATCCATTAATCAGTATAGTCAACAAATATATTACAATGGAGAGAATTCTACTATCCTAGGATAATTTGAATCCATGTCAGTCTAACACAGGAATTGTCACCATTGGAGTGCTACTAAAGTCCCAAACTCAACTCAACTCAACCAAAACTCAGTTAACTGAAGCTACTATCAGTTAATTGACCAAGAGGGGCGCATTTTTAAGTTTGGCATGCAAATCAATTAGAAAAGGGTGCATTAGATTACAATCAATAGTGATCAGAGCTCAAACCCCCACTAGAGTTCAGGAACTCAGGTGGACTGATCTAGAACATAGAGTTAGCTCCTAAAATATAGGGAACTGACTTCAGTGGGCCTAAAATCATGCATGCAGGGTGCATTAGGTGGCTAATGGGTCCTAGATGACATTTTCACACCACTAGGGGTGGAATAACATCATAAACTACAAGGAAATGTAAATAATGCTAAGTAGGACAAGGATGGAGTATTAATTATCCTAACATAGTATACTAGTAAAGTCCACCTTAGGTAAAGAGTTTCCCCATGCATTCATGGTTAACTTTGAATGTACCAATAATGTGGCAGAGTATGAGGCACTTATACTAGGATTGGAAACAACAAGAAAGATGGGAATCAAGCAATTATTTTTTGGGGGGATTCATACTTGGTGGTAAATCAAATAAGACGAAATTGTCAGTCAAGAAATCCTAGAATGAAGTAGTACAAACATGAAGTGTGGGATCTTTTTGATAATGTATTTGAGGCTATTAACATTACTGCAATACCTAGGGAGTTGATCCACAAGGTAGATAATTTGGCCAAGAAAACAATGGATTTTGTTCCTCCAGATTTAAGTCATCTCTCTTATGCTATCAAGGTGATGTACATAGATGACATCCTTGACAATGTTAAACAATGATAGGTGTTTGAAGATGATGTTCAAATTAATAATTTTATGAACCTTGTAGAAGAATATGTCGAAATGCACATAGATTTGGAGGGGGAGAAGAGAAGGAAGAGGGAAGTGTTGATAAAAAGGTGAACAAGGAAAATTCCTATAAATTATAGGGGGAAATCATACATCTCAAAACAAATTATATCCCAAAAGGATTAGTTCCATTAGAGAGGTTGTTTGGCTTAGGCAAGGTTCTAACTAAGCCAACTATAAATCTAGATTCAACTGAAGTTGAAGAATAAAACCTAGGTGATGAATCAAATCCTAAAATCATTAAACTGTCCAAAACTTTGTCTCCTAAAGAAAAAGTGCAATATAAAGAGTTGTCTAGGAAATTTGAAGATGTCTTTGCTTGGAAGTACAAAAATCTAAAGACATACAATCTCGGGATTGTTCTGCATCATATTACCCTCAAAGAATATGCTAAGCCTTTTAGACAGAAACAAATATAGGTAAATCATATGCTATGCGCCCTAATTGAAAAAGAAATTACAAAGCTATTTCAGGCCAAAATAATCATACATGTCAGGTATTCTGAATGGGTAGCAATCTTGGTTCCAACAAGAAATAAGGATGGGGAAATCAAATTGTGTGTATATTTCAAGAACCTAAACATAGCTTCCTTAAAATATAATTACCCTCCAGTACCATATGCTACAAAAGGTGGTTGGATCAAAGAAGATGTATCTCTTAGATGGATTTTTCAGGATATAACTAAGTCAAGATGGATCCTGATGACATACTAAATACTACTTTAACTACTTTTTCTTATCAAAGGATTCCTTTTGGCCTGATAAATGTAGGGGATATTTTCAATGTGCTATAGATTTTGTCTTTGTTGATATCAATGATCACTTTATTGTAATTTATCTAGATGATTTAACAGATTATTCAAAGAAAGCATAAGACCACATGCAACATTTAAGGAAAGTTTTTGAGAGATGTAGGAATTTTGGGATATCTCTCAATCCTAACAAGTCCTCTTTTGGAATGGAGGAAGAGAAGATTTTAGGTTGCATTGTATCAACATGAGGGGTGAAAATAGATCCTACTAGAGTAGAGGCCATTAGTACCATCCCTATCCCTAGGTGCAAAAAATATTTAGAGTCATTTTTTGGTAAGATATTTTTCTAAGGAGATTCAAACCAAATTTTGCTCAAGTAACTAAGGATATGACTTAGATGTTGAAGAAATATGTAGATATCATATGGGATGATTAAGCCAAGGAAGAATTTGCTGCCACTAAGAGAGATTTAGGAGAAGCTCCAGTACTAGTCAATCCTGATTGTAAGAAATATTTCATGGTTTTTCCATTTGCCTTAAAACACACAATAGCGGAAGTTTTTCTACAGAAAAATGAGGATGGATTTGAACAACCCATTGCATTCTTTAGCAAAGCTTTGAGAGATGAGGAATTGTAGTATAACATTATGGAAAAGCATGAAGCCTATCTGTTGGTTAAATCTCTCAAATTATTTATGGAATATGTGTTACAAGCACATATTATTGTTTTCATCCCACAAATAGAAGTCAAGGAAATCTTGTGCCATCCGAGGTAAATGGGAGATGGGGAAAATGGATCACCTAGATACAAGAATTTGATCTGGTGTTGAATCCAACTAAGTTAGTGAAGGGACAGGTCCTGTATAGACTTATGGTAGAATCTAACCTGCAAGTAATGGGGTTGAACATGTATAGACCCAGAAGAAGACTTGAACGTGGAAGTCAATGATTATGTTGAAATTTGTATCATCAATATGATTGGTATCAGGATATTTATTATTTTTTGGAAACAGGTACATGTTCCCCAAGATTGGACAAAATATCAAAGAAGATCCCTAAAACTTAAGTCTTCTAGATACTGTGTTGTAGGAAGATATTTACATTGGAGAAGCCCCGAGGGCCTCTTGCTCAAATGTATGCTGGAGGGTGAAGTGGAGGTACTCATCAAAGACATGCATGAAGGAATTTGTGGAGGACATTTAGCTACAAGGAAAAATACTCATAAAATTATCAAGTTTGGATATCACTAGCCTACCATATCTTCATAATTCCATATGTCCACAATCGAAACCTATTATTCCAAAGAGGATGCTTTGTTAAGCCCTCGAAATTTTGATCCCTGAAAACCCTAGGTTGACTCCATAGCCCAATGGATGTGGTTTTGGTCTACTCACCCATGAGATATCATTTGAATTCTTGGCACCTCACGAGGAGAATCCATCCCATGGAAGGAGCTGATGTTGTCCTCCTTTCATCCCCTCAGTGCTGAAAACAACTTTTAAGTGATAAAATGGACGAATGGGTTAAATCAGATCATGCATCTTTCAACAGAAGATCTAAGCCATTGGAGATAACAAAGTTGTGCCACAAGTATAAGAAGGGGGCATTGCACAAATGGATACAATTGATCGTTCACTTTGTTGGTGAGAGATCTCAATCATCCACACTAGCAAAGTTGTGCGTAAAACAAAAAGGATGACCCTGGCGCAAATGCCCAGGATATATTGTGCACCTTTCCCATGGGTAATCGAAGCCATTTGCATTGACATATTTGCATGGGGAATGGAAAAATGAGTCCCTTTTTGGATGGCCATGATAATCCTACATCTTGTTGATGAGAAATATGGACAATTCATGGTAATAAAGTGCAGCAAGAGAGATAAAGGGATAATCATGAACCAACGATAGAGATCTATATACCTTCATTTAGATGGGATGATATGGACATTTGTGTGAGGGGGTTTTCTCCATCGCCAAATTGATTCCCTAAATATTCACCAGGATATCCTGAATTCAATGTAAAAATAGAGATCATGTTGGAGATATCGGTTGCACCTGTAGATCCTTGTACTTTTTCAGTTTGAGTTGACATCGATGACTGGATTCCCCTAGTTAAGAGCTCTGATCGCTAATTAAAGAAAGTATCATTGTACATCCAGCTCAAAAATATTGTTGACACCACCATAAATTCCAATTAAGGTGGCATTATTTCCTGGAAGTCACAATTTTAATGGATTCTTCCCCCTGAGCATAGTAGTATGGTGAATGTTGCTAACAACACAGAATAGCCATTTTTTACTACAAATGTCCACAAAAGGATAAGAAAGAATGAATCCCACAATATCCAAAGCCCGAGTTTTCATTTACCTACACCTATAATAAT
Source organism: Larix kaempferi (assembly GCA_027924585.1). Lineage (NCBI taxonomy): Eukaryota > Viridiplantae > Streptophyta > Pinopsida > Pinales > Pinaceae > Larix > Larix kaempferi. Next base: position 949,345 of record BSBM01000655.1, on the reverse strand, counting down.
CTATTCAATCACCTACATTAGAAAATTCGGTAAGTCTTCATCTGTCCCTTTCCGTCCTTCAAAACTCTCTTGTAAATCGCATGATCTTTTGGTCACAATTCTTGGAAAGTTTTCCTTGTGAGTCAATTAGCTTTTCTATACAATTTTCCACATAGTCACCTTCTTTTCATCACTCAAAATTAAATATAACTAAGAAAAGGAAAATTGTATCTAAAAACTCTTCATCTCAAGCCACATCTACTAGTTTTGGTGCCAGCGACATCTCTTCTCCTCAAGTTCGTCCATTTGTAGATGAATGGGTCCCCATAGCTTCCCCTAAGACCTCTAAACAATCAACTAGATAACTCATTGAGTCTTCCCTTGATGAGTTGTTATCCCCTAAATCCAATTGAAAATTTTGGCCATCTGGGATAGCACGAAACCTTGTTCTAAACATATTGTTGTTTCCTAAATTCGTACAACTCCTGCTACCTCTACTCTCACCATTGAAGATGGTTAGGCTTTCCTCTTTCATATTATAGATATATCCATCTCTCTAATTTTAGGCACCACCTATGGATTTGAGTTGATATCCATCGAATCTCAAGTTGCCCAGTATAGGAGGATGAAGCCTTTTAAAAAGGCCAAACTTTTTGCTCAACTCTGGTATAAGCAGGGTCAAGAAGAAATCCCTTCCACTCCCTAGAGCTGGAATATTTTCCCAACCTAGAACTAAGAAGCCATGTCTGCTTTTAATTTTAGTTTGGGGTGAGTGTTAGATAAGGATATTGAAGAGGGTATGGTGGCACTGGTGGATGCTTACAACTATCAAAACACACCCAAATTTATGTATGTTGAAGCTATAGTCACATGAATGAAAACAAAACTAGTGGAATTCATAATACAAGGGTTTTTAGATATTAATCTTATCTTGTTTATATTTTAATCTTCAATCACCATAACATTTCGAGGCCTTAGGTATTCAAAGGGATAAAGGAGAGAATCCAAACATGATGTATGACTAGATTCCATATGTTAATAAAGGAGAAGAGGGTGCCACCTAGTCCTAGTTTGTATCTGAATTCATGTACAGAGCCTTTTCTTTGATCATTTGGAGGGAACTAGAATGAATGCCAAAGGAGATCAGGTTGTTCCTATAGTTTTGGAAAGCGATGAAAAGAGGAGACTGGTACTTGGCATCCTACTACATATTGGATTGTATGGAACCAAGTCTCCCGCTTATAGGCTACCCAAGATTCTTAATCCTAGAACATTCGTCCTAGAATATGTAAGGAAGATGATGAAGGTTGACAACCTCCATTTTATCAATTCAAAGAAGAAAGCGAGAATTGATTTTCCCATATCCACGGGAGGGTATGCAATAAGAGATAAAAGGGGTGTTGAGGAGGTATTGAGGATCCTAAAAGAGTTAAAATTAACCCTAGATACACCCTGGAGGTATGATCCTCATCTCCTGATAGGACAAGAGAAATGGAGGAAACCCGTTAACCCACAGGATTATGAGTAAAGGCCTGATATTGAGAAACTGGCTAACAGGGAAACATTCGAGGAGGTTGAGAGAACCATCATAGGAGAGGTGGACCCGAACAATATAATCATTCAATCATTTCCATATCCTACCCCTAATACTTTAGATGCCCCGTCTTATTTCACTTTCTATATGCCAAAAGGGGTTGTGATTACAAAAGAGGACATGGATTTTCAAGCCCCTACACAAGAGAGATATAATGAGTTGCAACATCATGGATTTAGAAAACATAAGAGAGGGGCATTGTTGATGTTGTGCTAGTATCTTGGAAAGAGAGAGGCACCATACCTCAACATCCCCAAGGACACTGAGTTTCACAAAATTTACAATGATTTTCATGAAGATGATGAGGTAGAGTACATTCCCATGATGGGCCAAGGCCCCAGGAGGGGACACAGGAGGTAATACCAATGGCAGAGATTAAGAATGGTATTAAAAGGGAGGTGTAAATAATACCTAAATTACACATTTCTCCTCCTCCAAAGGAGGTAGTTCCCTATTAGAAAGCACTCCCAATAATGCAATACATGGGCTTCAATCTTGAACAAGGTCTAGGAATTTAGTACACATCATATTCATCTTGAGAAAAGGTCTTACATACTAGGGTTGGGAGTTGATGTTAATACTCCAATGGACAAGAGCAAGGGGTTACATGACACTTTTGAACAAATTCCCCCAAAACACTCTAAGAAGAGCTTGCAAAAATAGGGTCCCCTACTCGTAAGTTTCCCCCAGGTTTTGAAAAACGAGAAGCAACCAAGGAACCATACTGTGAGATTACAGGGAAATCCAAGTCATAGAAAGCATCGCTAATTGAAGAAGTTGTAGATGACCCCACTCCTACTAAGACAAAAAGATGAGGCACAACACCTATGGCCCTAGTTGTTATTACTATTAAGTATCCAGCAAGGGAAGAAGGCCAAGTTGATATAAGGGCATCAAAAAAGAGAACAAAAATTAAATCCCCTAATACAGAAGAGATATTACAAAAAGAGAGGGAAGGGCTAAATCAATCCTTGCTAAAGATAGTTAGTGAATCCTCAAAATCTGAGAAGAGGAAGGCATATGAGATATTTGTGGAGGAACTTGAAAGTAAGAAGGCCCAATTAGGAATATCTGAAGTTGAGCAGGATAAATAAGGAAGTTATGAAGATACCGCTCCTCTACAAGATCTTCTACATATATTGGAGTAGTGTGGAGAAGAAACACGAGAAGAAGGTGAAAAATACACTGATCCTTTTACCCCTTCTTTTAATACTAATAATATCTTATCTATTGTGGCTTCATAAGTTACTTAAAGCATATTTTTATCACCCTTAGTCCCAGAGACAACACAACAGACTCCTTGGAAGAAGACTGTGCAACCTGTCAATATCATAGATCCTTTGGAGATCCTGAAAAGAGAACATGAGAGGAGAGCAGAAGCTCATAGAGGATTGCAAGAAACAAAAAGCGTAGAATCAGAAGCTCAGGCCAGGATGTTATCTAAATATGACCCAATAACACAATAGTTTGTGATCACCACATTGGATCCCATAGCACAAAAGAGATATAAGTACTTGTGGCATGACAAATGGAGGACCTTCCAAGTGACTCTAGAGACCACTAATATGCCCGCAGAAGAAAAAGTACCAATGGTGAAAGGAACATCTGGTATTACATACATAAAGTGCGTTCGGGTCGTTTCTACAATAGAAGAATATAAAAAGAAGTCAGAGGCCCTACTAATTAAGAATAACTTCTTATATGTCAGAGTAAATAGTTTAGAGAATGAAAATAACATGCTTTAGAACACAATCGTAAATTTAGGACAGAGCACCTAGGGTTCTATTGAAGTCACAAAATTATTGGATGAGAAGGATAAAAGGATTAGAGATCTAGAGTATTCTCAAATTGCTCAAACCCTCACAGCTACCCAACATCAGGGAAAATTTTAAGAACCCCCCATAAATTTCTATGTATAATAAATGGGCGAATATCCATGATATATAGGAAAATATGAATTCTATTTTATCAATGTTATATTATGTATATATAATTTTTTGGCGAATATCTCATTAAATTATATAATCTTGTAAAATCTTGGTAAATCTTTAACTAAATTATAAAACCTTGTAAAATCTTGGCGAATCATTCACTAAATTATAAAACCTTGTGAAGTCTTGGAAAACATTTTGGTGAGTTTCTCCTTGGAAATTCATGGCTCCATGCATGCCCAAATAGGCGGGTATGAATGAATTCTCATCCCCCATGCATGATTCTCTAAACGCCCACAAAAATGTTATTGTTGCATCGTCGATCGCAAGCTTCAAAATCCCCATGTTTCTTGGGAAAACTTTGGATTTGAGGTGATGGGATTTACAACTCTCCTAGATGCAAATGGGTCACTATAAGACCTGATAGTAAATATCAACTTCCCTTCTCATGTGGACATTAAGAAACTTGAAAAACGAGATTCAACCCATAAAATATAGATAAATGAATGTAACTCTGGCTTCGATTCCATGATCGATAGAAGGTGAAAGAGACCCTAGCAACTACCATTTCCAGAAATTGGGGGAGAATGGGAGATGCCTAGCGATTTTCGTGGGAGAATACAGGTTTAAATCCATTTTTAGAGGGGCGATTTTTTTTTAATCTTGGCTCCCCTTTTTAAATTTGATGGGGCTAACATTCTATTCATTAAAAATAAATAAATAAAATGTGGGCTAATCATACCTAATGGTTGTTTAATAAAAAATTATCCCATTAAAAATTTAAAACCCCTAAATTTATCCCATGGGCTAAGATTAGCCCCTAGAATTTTCCATGCTCAACATATGCTTGAAGAACAACAAAGCCTCACTAAAGAGCTTAATTTTTTGAGAAGAGGCAAATGCAATGGATTTGAGCTTCAATATGGATGAATCTAATGTTAAAATTGACCATCTGAAAATAAAGCTTTATGATGCAAGAGAGAAACTAAATTCAGCTCCTCCTATCAGTCAAGCAGAGACAATATCAACCTTAGAGAAACATATTAACTATTTTCTAAAAGCCACCACTAAAACTCTACCTTCTAGGATGTTTGGGGGCATTTCTATCAGACCACTCCCAAAAATATAGTTAACGACAGTTTTTATAAAATTTCCCCCAAAAGTCCTTCAAATTAGGTTTTCGGAAGGTGATTTTTATAAAACTTCCCCCCAAAATCCCCATACTTAGATTTTATTTTGTAGCTGGTATAAAATTGTCGATAAAATACAAATTTCAAGGAATTTTGAGGGTCCATTGGCATAGGAAGCAATATTGAGCCGATTAATCCACAAATGATGAAGATATCTCTTGTGTTTACCTATACCTTGGTGGGAAGAAACTAAGGCTCTAACTTTCATTTATTAGAAGTTTGTAAAAAATATAATGGGTCCCTCGAGCACCTAATACAAATGCAATGATATTTTTCGAATGTTTTCGATCTATATATCCACATTTCACTTTGGTCATTGAAGTTTACTCTAATGAATCACTAATCTTTTTCTTGGTTATTTATTTGTTTGGTCCATTGAGAATAACACCAATTCTTCTTATTTAGAAAAGAAAAGTTCCAATGGTTTATGTTATTACAACCTACCCAACCATAATTCCCTTTGGATAGGCATCTTTTGGGTAAGCAAGGGATAGGACTTGACATTGAGAATGAGAAAAAATCATGGGTTCATCATTTCTATGGTTCTTTCTACAACAGTAAGGTTCTCTCCATTCATCAGAGCCTCTTATTCATTTCCAAGATATGAGATCAATACGCTATTAGTAACTTGTAAGATCTATAAAATTTTATCTTAATGATACATTGGGGACATTTTTAGTAAAACCACCCTTAAAAAACATTTGTCCACAGTTTTAGAGGATTGTTGTTGAGATAAGCCGTCGCAAAAAGGGTAAATTGTTATAATGAAGGTTCAAACATTGACAAACACAGAGTTCTAGTCATATATATGAGCAAGTCAAGTTTGATTTCCCCCATATTAAAGAAAATTTTGTACAACAATTCAAAGTTGAGGTTCATATTTCCAAGTGGATTATCATGGTTTGGGTTCATAATTATGATCATGTATATAAGTTGGTCACGTTTGATTCCCTCAACATTAAGCTAGGTTTTATTGGGACATTGTAGAGGTGATATATATATATATATATATATATATATATATATATATATATAGATATATATATATATATATATATATATAGAGAGAGAGAGAGAGAGAGAGAGTTATGAACCCTACTTCGCATTATCACAATAAATCTTCCTTAATTTAATGTGAGGTTTTTGAACTCGATCAGCTCATAAATGTGATTAGGGATTTATGCCCACCAAATTTAATTTAATTAATTCGTTATTAATATTAATATATTTTTAAGGTCACGACCAAGCTAGACTCCATATTATTTTATGAAACAAGAAACCCCCAAGCTAGACGCCCTTATTTGTGGGACAAGAAACCCCCTCCTCTAATGTCCCCATTTTGACCCTTAGGACATATTGACTTTAATGTAAACATTGTATATATGTGATGTATAATTCCTAGCGTGGAGCTCAAGGCCAAGGCCATGCTAGTGAATGCTCAACTTTAAGAGGCAAGTATTTGACATTGTGTTATCCATGTGCTATTAAGCCATGGAAATTGTAAAAGTGATGTAAATATCATGTAATAAAAATACCAAGGGGCTGGCTATGGATGTAACTAAATGAGGGGTACTGTGTATACACTAGGGATTGGTGAGGGGGTTGGGGGATTGAACCCTAGTATGAAATATGTCACCTTGAGAACCCACCTTTGACTGTCCTAGATGTCATTTAATTTTGTGTAAGGATGAATACAGAAAACTGTTCATGAGGTTGATGGAGTATGGGAAGCCCTGAAATCCGTAAGGCAGGGTATGGGCTCGGGTTGCTTGACCCATAAGTCACTCCACCTCATGGGAGGACATTTTCGCTCATCCCCGAGGCATTTTGAAGGATCTAGGCACACGTTTTCATATAGGATGCAGACCCAGCAAGAGAGGGGCATCAATTTTCAGTTTGGTGGAAGAGAATGCAGACTGGGGGAGTAAGAACGAAAACCAGAGAATTGGGACTTGGGAGGAAGCCACGATTCGTTGGGCCAAAACGTCCAGAAACTTTGTGTGGGAAAAGAAATCCATTGGGAAATGCTTAGACTTGAACCTTGGGGCGGAATCGAGAGGGTTGGATGCCCATAATTTCAGAGGGAAACTGGTTTTGGAAGCCTGAAAGGGAAGCGATAGGACAGAGAATCTCGGTCGTAACCCTGAGGAGATCCAAGAGTGGATGACAAAGCGGAAGAGAGAGAAGAGGTTGGAACCACTTGATAAAACCGGTGAAGGTTTTTTTATTGAGTTGGAGATGTATGTAGCTCTATGGTTGAGCTCACTAGCTTAGCTTCATCCTCCCTTGTCTCTTGGCATGCTTGATAAACCCAACTGTGTGTTGGCTTAGCATGTTTGTTGGTGTGAAACCAAGGCTGTGATTAAACCTGGGTAGTTTCTCCTTAGTGTATACAAAGCCCCAACTTGGGAGTGGTCTCTGAGTGCTGAAAGAATACAGGTTGGGAAGAGACCTATGGTTGGGTTGGAACGTTGTAGTACATATCCAGTTGCTTGGTGGTTTCAATTAAAGGATAAGTTTTTCTTGTTGCCTTTGATTATGCCATTTCTATATACATGAATGATTGTTTGTTTATGTTAGAATGCATGGATTGATCTAGCTGATTGATGGAACTGAATACTTGTACTTTATGTTATTATGCCTATGATGAAATGGTGGTAAATGCTTGTTGAGTGTGTGTTAATATGGTTTGATTCAACTGTATTTATTTGAGTATGAAAATACATCCATGTGTTTTATTTATATGTAGATTTTTTCATTGATGAATAGGGATAAGTATTGTTGAGGTCCCGAATGTGCAGGAGGTTAAGTCAGGGCTTTGGGGAAGAGACAGATACCCCTTCTATATTCATATTCCCTCTGAGGGTCTGGAGTGATGGGAGGAGACATGATAGAGGAGTATAAGAGCCCTTACAAAGTGGTAAAGAGGCATGGATGAAGTTTGATGCCACATTTGAGGTTGGAATAAGGATAGGATTAGAGACCTTAGGTCTGGCAGATTATTATGCATTTTCATTGGTCTCGTCGAGATCTTTCCAACGATACAAAATTTTTCCAAAATGGACTTAGGATGAAGAAGATATCGGCCTGCGAAGTTGGCTGTAACAAGGTCATTTGGCTGACTTCCGACCTTCTGAACCCGTAGTGTGAATTGCGGATCGCAGAATCCAGAGGCGTGAATTCTCGGCGTGGTGCTTTGGAATTCCAACTTCCGAATCCTACAAACTGGATTGCGGAGTGCGGAAGTCGGAGGAGTATTTTCTTTGGAGTTGTGAATTGGGAATTCTGACTTCCGAATCCCGCAAGCTGGATTGCAAAGTGTGGAAGTCAGAGGAGTATTTCTCCGGAGTTGTGGATTGGGAATTCTGAATTTCGACTCCCACAAGCCGGATTGTGGAGTGCAGAAGTTGGAGGAGTAATTTTCCCGGAGCTGTGATTTCAGAGTTCCGACTTCCGACTCCCGCAAGCCAGATTGAGGAGTGTGGAACTCAGGGGAGTAAATTGCCCGGGGTTGTAATTTTGGAGTTCTGACTTCCGACTTCCACATAGTGGATTGCATAAGTCAGAGGCGTGTTTCAGTGTAGTTGGATATTTGGTGTCCCAAATTTCCGACTACCGCAAGCCGGATTGCGGAGTGCAGAACTCAAAGAGGTGTTTGTTCGACGTCGTGTATTTGGCGTTCTGGCATTCCAAGTCCCGCATCGCGAATTGTGGAAGTCAGAGAGGATTTTCCTTGATGCCATGTAATTATCGTTCCGACTTTCCAAATCCCGGATCGTGGTTTGTGGACTCTAGAAGTCGGATAGGTGTTTCTTTGACGCTAAGTAATTGGCATTCGAAATTTCCGAATCCCGCATTGCGGATTATGGACTACGGAAGTCAGAGAGGTGTTTCTTCGACACTGTGTAATTGGTGTTACGACTTGCAAATTGTTGCTTGCGTAATTGCAGATTGCGTATTGAGATCATTGCATTTGTGTAAAAGTGCATAGTTGTGGATAGTTTATAGGAAAATAAAATTATCAGGTTGTTCCCCCATCACTCTAAAGGAAACTGAGGGGATTGAGGATGTGACAGATGGTATCAGAGCCCAAGGTTGCAGCACTGGGGCTGCTTGGGCCAAAGTATGAGTTACAGGAAGGTAACCAAAATTTGAATGAAGTGCAAGTGCATGTAATGCACCTTGAAGGACTCCATATGGAGTTGGAATTGAACAGATTACAATGTTGATAAAGAGGGAAATCTCTCACCTTAAACTATCTCTATTTATAGCATAAGAATTGCATGCTAGGAAAGTAGCAAGTGTAAATGTCATGCATGTGTATATGTCCTGAATTGCTACTTGGTGGAAAAATCATAGCTAATGATCCCTTGTGTGCTTGTTAGAGATGCCATGAATTGGACCAGCTATGATGTGGAATAGGAATTACATGCTATGATGAGGAATTGGAGAGAAATAATTCCTCAACTCTTCTCTTGTTGTTTTGTTTATAAATTTAGAGCTTATATATATAGAAAATTTTGGTATAGGAATGTTGAAGATGCAAGAGATTAGATAGATGAAATGCATATGCATAGTAGGAATATCAAGAGATAATGCATACTGCAGGTAAACTTATGTGTGCTTGCATATGGTATTGCATATTGATAAAAGTTGTTAATGCGTACATTTCATTTCAATTTGAATGCGTACCTAATAAGGATGCACATCCACTAAAGGGATTGCGGGAAAATCCTATGTTGCATGCCTGTGATTCTTGCAATGTTGCACAAAGATATGGAGAAAATATTTTTGAGATGCCTTGCTTACACTTTGCTTTGAGAAATGACGAAAATGTTGTTACTGGGGTTCTTCATTTTAGCAAGAGGATATCCTAGATACCATGGTCAACTTAATATATCCAAGTTTGTTGGAAAACAGAACACAAGGACCAAGATAATAGAAGCATGGTTGAAGATGTTGATGATGATATTGCATATGACTAGCAATCTTATGAAGAAAGGTTGGAGCACAAATCCATGATCAAGAGGTTGGTGGAAGGACTGTGTAGGACTTGGTAAGAATCCAACTGATCAGGTAACATCAGATATGTTGATGGCATCCATGCAGGTAAGGTTTTATTTATACTAATTGCATAAATGTTGAGAAAGGATGCGTAAGAATCCCTTTAACCATGTTTTAATCATCATAAAATGGTATGCATGCAATAGTGAATGCATTTATGTGAATTACATCCCGTAGGGTATGGTGGGGTATGTGGTAGTAAAGGAAATGAGCATTATACCATGTAACTATTTAAACTTTTGAATGCATCCATAAGAAATGAGAGCATGCCATGTGAAACCATGAGGATGTTGGGTTGTGAAGCCTACAGTGCTCAACAGGTATCCCATGAAATCCCTATTGGTTTTAATTTGGGATGAAACCTCTTTTCCAACAACCAAGGAGTGAGAAAACTCCCGATGTGTTGTTCGAGTGAAGGGGAAGGCACCCAATTAGTTTACCAAGTGATTGGGGAGACGGTTGGCTATGGTGTTGAAGCATTGGCTAGGATGTCCAACTTACCATGTTAAGGAACTTGTTTAGGAACAAGAATGTTTAGATCACTGCTGTAGTGCATTGGGTACACTAAGTAAATGTACATTAGCATATTATGTAAATGTTGTGAATGTGCACGCATATGTGTGGGTGCACATGTTGGAATGCATTGCGTGAATGCATGGTTGTGATATATATATTTCATTACAATTAGATAATAGATGAAATGGTAGAATTATTGAAATTTATAAGATCCTTTCATGAGATGCTATGGGGAAAGAATTGCATGAAGAGGGTAGTCATGTTTGATGGGCTATCAGGATGCTCAGTTTGGGAGGATAGAGTTGCATGAATGAATACAACTATATGCATGGATACTCACCAAGTGTTTGGCTGATTGAATTTCAGATTGGAGATTTTGCTAATAATTGTTAATGATTGTTTGGCTAATCCAGAATTGTGTCAAGAGGACATGTTGAAGGTGGATGTCTATGCTATGGGAGAAATCCTAAACCATAATGGGAAGAGTGATACCACTTGCAAGAGACAAACAATATGAGGATGGCCTCATGGTTAATTAAATATAATTTATGTAGTGAACAGAATTATAAATTCAGATTTGAATTTGATTGATAATGTTGTTGATTGTTTGGCTAGTTGAGAAGTGTGTTAGGAAGACACAACGCATGAAGACCATATGCTCTTGCCTGCAGAAGCCAAACTCCATGGGAAGGATCCCATGCTATGGAAATGGGTTTCGGGTGAAACGCCATTGCAAATTTTGATAATGCCTCATTTGAACTGCAGGTTCGTAAACAATGCGGGTGAGATGGTAAAGTTATGCCAATAGGGAATATGTTGTTTATGAAACAAGAAAGGGATTGGGGTAACAATCCCGAGGGATTGTTAAATCGGATAAAAAAGCCCCATTCCTCGCAGAAGGAAGAGAAAATCCATCTGCAAACCGGTAAGTATTTTGTAACCCTTGCTGAGAATATGCATGTTTAATTATTAGAATTAATATACATAGCATGTTTTTTATTTTAGACTGCTTGAGTGTGATTAGGGCCTACATGACTCACATCAGAAATGGGTGCACACCTTTCGGATGATGTGTTGTGTTATGGTTGTCAACATTGACTAAACCCTAAGGGAATGGACGCATTCCTGGTGTTTCAATATTAGAGAGTGAATTTGTATGAATTATGTTACAATTTTATGTCAGTGATACGTCTGACGAGCTTACCTAACCATCTTTTGTTGTCACGTATTACACATGAAATTGGTGATGCATGCTAAAGAAGCAAAGTGAGGTGGGTACCGAGACTGGATGGAATGCATTGAGATTCCTATGTCTCCGTAGTAGAGTCATTGACTTGGAAATGGTTATGGTGCAGTTTCCTTCCATTGGCCTGTTGACCCAGACGGAAGTGCTGGCTTGGAAATGGAGAGGGAAAATCAGGTATGGGAATGGTTTGGCACCATAAATGCTTGGTAAATCCATTCGGTGCACTAGTTGGGCATTGAATGTTGTGGAGCAGCCTACATGCTGGAAAAACATTCCTTAAATGATTGGTAAATCCAGTCGGTGCACTGGTTGGGGATTGAATGTTGTGGAGCAGCCTGCGTGGTGGCCAACCATTCGTTATTGTATCCACAGGTGATCAAAGGCTTGTAAAGCAAGGAAGGATCTTGTGGAATAAAGTGAAGACATCCAATATAGATAAGTATTTGGTTATCTTGTAGCTTCTTCCTTATTTAATGTGAATATACGTGTGTATATGATTCGGCTGTGGTTTTTTAAACTCTACTTAGAGATAAATCCTATGAAAGTAAACTTGACATGTGAATTGAATCAATGTTTGAGTGTAGGTATTGATGGATGTAAGGACCTTGAGGGCACCCTAAGGGTGCATGTGGACATGTGAATGTCATAGAAAGTTCAGTATGAGTATTAATGGAAATGGTGCTAGTGGAATGGTGTGGGTCCTAGTAGCCAAAGGTTCTGTAGGAAACCATGGGGAAGGATTCCCTGGATGAGAAGCCTTGGACAGACCTTAGACACCAGGTGTCATCGCCAAAACAAGGAAAAAACGAGTTAAGCATTCACATTGGAAGTGAAAGAGACAAAGAAGCATGGAACCACAATTGTGGTAGGACTCTGGATTGGAACAAGATTAAGAGGAGGAAACTCTTACGCTTCTATTTCCTTTTTGATTGATGCATTTTAGAGACAGAAAATTGTTGAATGCATGTTATGGTTGAATGTTGATTATGTTTATATTGCTTGAAATAAATTGTGAATGCCGAATTAGTTAATTCCCTGTGAAAGGATGAACATGAATGAGTTCATTTGTATGTTGGACAAGCATGAAATGTGTGGAAGTATCATGGATAAAGCATGAAATTTCCATGTCAATTGCACAAGTAATTGACTGATCTTAATGCTTATGTTATTCCTGGCCTAACAAAATTACAATGATTAATTTCACAGGTGAAAATTAAATCAATTGGTTGCAGTTGTTACAAGACAAGTGTTTCTAGTAAGCAAAGTGTGGACAATTGTGCACATTGCCCATGGAAGTAGACCAAAGGTTACTAGATTTGGCTGGAAATATTATTCAAACAATCGCCAATACCCAAGAAAATATTGGGGAAATGCTCAAGCTACAAAAGAAAAAGAATGAGATGAACCACAAGGTTTTGCAGGACTCTATTTGTTTGCAAAATGAAGTAAAAGGCATTCTGGAAGCTATCAATAGTGGAAAGGACAGCGTGTCAATGAAGAGGTTGTCACCCAATCATCCCATTAAGAAATGCTCAAATATGGAAGACTCAAGGTAAATGGAGCATGTAGAGAAAAATAAGCCACTGAAATGTTGGTTATGTGGAGGAAATCATTGCCTCCGTAACTTCTCAACAAATGACAGCAAGAAGAATTGTAGCCATAAAGTTTCCAGACTTTTGGATCAACTGGAAGGTAAAGAAAAGGAAGGGATTGTTGTAGAGTTGGAAGGTCAAAGCCAACAGGAGCATCCTATGGAAACCAAAGGACTTGTCCTGGAATCTCAAAGTAAAAGATGAAATGCAGGAAATACCTGCCACATTTTTTGAATTTTGGACATGTGTAAATTGTGTATGTATTCCTAAGTATTGGAACACCGAAGACGGTGTTATTCTAAGGGGGAGGTAATCGTAATGTCCCCATTTGGATCCTTAGGACATATTGAATTTAATGTAGACATTGTATATATGTGATGTATAATTCCTAGCATGGAGCTCAAGGCCAAGGCCACGCTAGTGAATGCTCAGCTTTAAGAAGCAAGTATTTGACATTGTGTTATCCATGTGCTATTAAGCCATGCAAATTGTAAAAATGATGTAAATATCATGTAATAAAAATACCAAGGGGATGCCTATGGATGCAACTAAATGACGGGAACTATGTGTCCACTAGGGAGAGGTGAGGGGGTTGTGGGATTGAAGCCTTGGCTGCCATATGTCACCTTGAGAACCCACCTTTGACTGTCCTAGTTGTCATTTAATTCTGTGTAAGGATGATTGCAGAAACTATTCATGAGTTTGATGGAGTATGGGCAACCTTGAAATCCATAAGGCAGGGTATGGGCTTGGGTTGTTTAACCCATAAGTCACTCCACCTCATCGGAGGACGCTTTCGCTCATCCCCAGGGCATTGTGAAGGAGATAGGAATGAGTTTTTAGATAGGACGTAGACCCAACAAGAGAGGGGCATTAGTTTTGAGTTTGGGGGAAGAGAACATAGATCGGGGAAGAAGAAATAAAACCAAAGGATCACGACTTTGGAGGAAGCCGCAATTCGCATGTCCAAAACGTCCAGAAACTTTGTGTGGGAAAAGAAATCCATTGGGAAATAATTAGACAAGAACCTTGGCGTGGAATTGAGAGGGTTGGATGCCCAGAATTTCAGAGGGAAACCGGTTTTGGAAGCCCGAAAGGGTAGCGGTGGGATAGAGCCTTTCGACCATAACCCTAAGGAGATCCAAGCATGGATGACAAAGCGGAAGAGAGAGCAGAGGTTGGAACCGCTTGATAAACTCCATGAAGGTTGTTTGATTGATTTGGATGTGTCTGTAGCTCTATGGTTGAGCTCACCGACTTATCTTCCTCCTCCCTTGTCTCTTGGCATGCTTGATAAACCCAACTGTGTGTTCGCTTAGCATGATTGTTGGTGTGAAACCAAGGTTATGAGTAAACATGGGTAGTTCCTCCTTAGTGGATACATAGCCCTAGCTCGAGGGTGGTATCTGAGTGCTGAAAGAATACAGGCTGGGAATAGACCTATGGTTGGGTTGAAACGTTGCAGTCCATAGCCAGGTGCTTGGTGGTTTCAATTAAAGGATAAGTGTTTCATGTTGCCTCTGATTATGCCATTTCTATATACATGAATGTTTTTTTTTTTTTTATGTCAGAATGTATGGATTGATCCAACTAATTGATGGAACTAAATACTTGTACTTTATGTTGTTATTATGCCTATGATGAAATGCTGGTAAATCCTTGTTGAGTGTGTGTTAATATGGTTTAATTCCGCTGTGTTGATTTGAGTATGCAAATACATCCATGTGTTTTATTTGTATGTAGATTTGTTCATTGATGAATAGGGATAAGTTTTGTTGAGGTCCTGAATGTGCAGGAGGTTAAGTCAGGGCTTTGGGGATGTTGACTCAAACCCTGTCGACGGGGATTCCCATCGCTGTCGACACTAACCCACCGTGATCTCCCTGAGCACCAGCCCGGACAGGTTTTACCCCGTCCAGCAACACCTGCAGAGCAGATGAGGTCTCACCCGAGGAATTCAAGGAAGAGTGGGCAGAACCATGTTTCCGCCGAATGAAGGAGGATGGTTGCAGCACCAATTACTTAACTTATCGCAACATTCAAGACAAATCTATGCATTCAAAGTTAAAATCATTCATATTCATAGCATCATTCAACATAAACATTCATCGCGACAAGTATAACATTTAAAGTATTAACTATAGCAAGAAACCATAGCATCATTCATGAATCACAACATGCATTATCATAAGACATACATAGGGAATTTCACCAAATTGTTCTGTCGTGTCATATTACTTCAGCAAACCCTCATACAACATCTTCGCAAAACCAGATCTCAGCAATATCTCTTGATCTCAGATACAGACTCAAAGACGCACACGACAACATCCAAGGATCCGTACTAAGATGATTCAATACTTACAACTTATGTCTACATATAGGCTTCCACCTTTACAATGCTTGTCCACTTATTAACAACTTCCTAACCGATAGTTGGACAAATGACCCAAAATCTAACTGACGCGGTCCAAATGACCCAAAAACACACATACTGCGGTACAAATGACTCAACAACACATAATATATGGTCCAAATGACCCAAAACCCACAAACTGCGGTACAATTGACCCAAAAATGCATAAAATAATCCAGCTTTCTGCCTTCCGAGACCTCTTCTGACGTGTCGCAGCATCGGCGATGCTATGATTCTTCCTTACCAAATCGCCTGCCAACATGCCCCCAACACAATCTTGTGGCTCACCCTCGAGCCACGTCAACAAGACATAGTGTACTCTGTGGTTTTGACTTTGAAATCCTCGTACTGTTGCTCGACTGTCGTCACCATTTCCTTTGCTGCTGTAGCCGCCTCCTGACTGTCGATGACATCCTGGGGTGATGGGTGCTCGGTAAGCTTTGCGGCCACTTGTTGACGATGTTCCTGCACTTCCTAGAGAGCTTCGCCAGCCTTTGTCATGAACTAACCGCCAACATCCTGGAACTCCTCCAACTGCGCAGCGCGCTTCTTCTGTCGCTCATCAGCCTCGGTGACGCGCTGCTACAAATCTTTCAAATCTACAGACCTAGAAACCTGCTCCATGGGTGGCATCACGCACATCGCCACCTTTAGTGTCGCCAACTACCCCTCTGCTTCCTGCCAAACCTTCATTAGTTGTTCCACCCGCTCGTCCTAAACGATCC
The DNA here is from genome assembly GCA_027924585.1 of Larix kaempferi. Lineage (NCBI taxonomy): Eukaryota > Viridiplantae > Streptophyta > Pinopsida > Pinales > Pinaceae > Larix > Larix kaempferi. Next base: position 933,092 of record BSBM01000655.1, on the reverse strand, counting down.
GGCCCCAAAACTACAGTGTCGGCTATGAGCTTTGTTTCCATCATTTCCATCTCTACCAATTGTGTTGCTATCTCCTCAATAACTCATTTGCGGTCAGCCACTTCTGCTTAAGGGGTGACAGGGCTCACCTGAGCTTTTAGCTCCTGGTTCTCGTGCCGTAGCTGGACAATAATAGCCCCCATTTTCTGCACACGTTGAAGCATATCCACCTCTTTAGTGGGCTCCGACACATGGTGATAAGCCTCTGCAATGGCCCGATCTACCCATACACTGTCATCCCACATATGGGCCTTCTCCACGATGAGGTGGTCCTATTATTTCTTCATCTCTTCAATCTCTCGAGCCTTCTCAGCTCGTTCTTTCTTGATGTCCTCTTCTAGCTCATCCACAGCCTGCCGCACTGCAACAACCCTCCCTGTTAAGTCTGCAATGGCTTCCCGTGTAGCTGCCTCGCGCTCTTGTAACTGCATACACTTGCGGCTAATTTCATGCATTCTGTCCGCCATTTCTTGGCTAGCGACCGTCTGCATAGTTTTCAACCCTTGCACTAGCAACACGTTAACATTGAGGGTCACCTTCTTCAACTGCTGTAACAAGGCGTTCACAGCCTCATCGTCAGTCACAATCGCAGTCGGGGGAATTTCCACATTCCTGACCCGCGGCTCGGTGCTGATTGTGCCAACTTGCGGTGCCACTACTTCTTCAGGCACCTTCCTTGAAACCATATCGCACAAGGTGTCCATACGAGCAGTGAGTGCATGGAAACCTTCATTTGTCATCCTTGTCATCTTCTGAGCCGTTGCGGTGGATGCATCAGCGATTGCTTTTATGAGTTGGCCCAACTGCGCTTCCGTCGACAGGGGCAACCCACTGATTGTCGTAGGGTCCTGGTGCCCTTTTGTTATGTTTTCTTCTAGGGCCCGGTCACTATCATCATCTGTCTGTGTCTTTATGGATTCTCGGTCTGAGTCATGATGAATGTGCTAGTCCTGCGTCGATATGCGATCATCTGGACCTTGCGCTGGTTCCCCAACCTCAATCTCAGCCAATCCCATGGGTTTGCGCCACGCCTCTGGCCAATCGTTCACAATAGCCTCTAACTTTGCCGTCATTACCTTATATGATGTCAGCAACCATTGCCTCTCTGGGTCACGGCGGGCTTGGACATAAATTGAATGCGGTCGAATTGCAAACACCATGATCGGCTGAAACTGTGCTATGGTTTCTTCAGACAAACAGGGCACCTTCATCGCAGCTGCACATAGCATCTCCCAGTATAACTAGAACAACAATGTACATTCCTTATTCTGTTCTTGTTCTCGGACAAACCACAGGTTATGATACCACGCGCCGTGATGCTCTTTCACGGCATCAACCTCCATGCCCTGGTACACGTCAGGCTCCTTCCAGGCCATGAATGCAATCAATAGCTGAAGCCAGCTATATGTGAACGAGCCCTTACCAGCTTGAACCGCCACATCGTCCTCCGCCAATTGATTCAGTAGAAACAATGACCAGTTCATCTGCACCCCGGCCGCACACTGTTCAGCACATGCCACAATTCCTGAATTACATTGATTGGGTCGACTACCCCGTACCACTTTGCAGGAAAGTATCTTGGTGTTGGTGAGCACCGCCTGATCATTGATGTTGTAGGTGTGGTAACCCCAGCCATCTTTCTCCAACTCATAGCGCTTGACCAATTGCGCGGCCAGCTTTTTGTTGTTCTACTTTCCTCGAAAATATTGCGATGGGTCGACCCCATCCTTGGGCAACCCGGTAATATCTGTGATCAAGTGCACAGTGACGGGAATTGCTTCGTCCAGCCACAATGTACCACCGTGAAAGCATGTCAGCAGCTGCTTCACACATGCATTGACCTCCAGCAGCCATTCAAAATGGGGCATATTGATAAGGCCTAGCATGCCTGCTTGTTTCAAACCCCGTTCCCAATAACGCAGAACCGGCTTACTACTCAATTGTGATCCTGGCTCATAAGGGGCCGACGCAATCTCCTAGTACGCCACCATGTCATGGTCTTCATATTTCAGACGCATCAACACCGACACAATATCAATAGAGCACTCCATCCCAGCAGGGAGCGCTTGCATCTTTAGTGGGTACTTCTGGTTCCTCTGCACCTTCTAGGAGGGTACCCTGGGCCAACTGGGGGGGACATACCCCAGGATATTAGTGGCCGAGAGTCCTTCCCATGCGACGGACTCATCAACCCAACGGTTGGATGGCCCTGCTTCCCCTGGAGATTCCCTTGCCCCAGCAATGGAGGACCGAAGCTGATGCTTGCTCTGTAGTGACTTAGAATGCTATCCTCCCCGATGCTTCTTGGAAATCACCAATGCTCCAACTGGCATGTTTGCAACTTCTATCTCAAGATTGACTTCTCCCGCAGACTCAACTTCTTCTTCAATGACAACCAGGATAAAGGGGGACTCTAATTCACTGCTAATCTCAACGGTTTCCAGCATACCTCACACGACGTTCTCAACTGATCATTGGCGTAATTGACAGACCCACTCAATGCTCAGCAACGACACTCTGCAATTTCAATCGAACCTTTCCCAACTCACAACTGCACTCACTAGGCAATACCAATACTCTGCAACACTTCACAAGCTCACTTAATGACTGAATTCTCAGTGCCTTCTGACCAACTTTGACCCGTTGTTATAGCGTCCAAATCCTTCATCATCATTACTAAATTCGGCATTAACTTGACCAAAATTCTGTATTAATGACGCAAATCCGTCGTCGATCCTGTCAGTCGATCGGTCAGATCCGCCATTAATGCCTATCATGCGAACCCACTCCGTTAATTAATTGTCTCTACTTTTGGCATTTATTACTGATTTGACCCAGTCGCAACGTTGCCACTTTTCGTAGACCACTCCTAACTTGCGGCACAAGCCTCCCTGCTTGTGCATTCTGTTCCTATTGGTGCGCCATCCTGCCACTGATCAACCTGTAATTTTTTTTTTCGATGCGACTCAGGCATCGCACTGTTCCAAGCCCAACCGATAGGGCTTCAACCTACTACCGTTAATCAACTTTGGGAGCATCGCTCCATCTAACTATTGCAACTGTACCGCTCTGCCTAAATTGATGCTACTGATGCGATACTGACCAAGCCAATGCATCTGCAATTTTCCTAGATGTTTCATAAACTTGTTGTCATACAACAACACCAAGTCACCCTGCTGAAATTGCTTATTTTTTATGTGGCGATCATGTCAAGCCTTCAGACCATCCTTCTCCACCCCCTCGTGGAATCCTACGATAAATCGATCTTCCTCCAGTTGGACTAACTGCACTAGACGTTCTTCTAATGTTGCTGCTTCATCCATACCCGTCACTGCCACTATGCACAGACTTGGAACTATGTACTCCATTGGCATAATCGCTTCTTGTCCATACACTAACTTGAATGGTGTCTGACCCATCAACCTTTTACATGTGGTGCGATAGGCCCACAATACTGCTTGGATTTTCAGATCCCAGTCATCACGGTTCACATTGCACACCTTTGTCAGTGCATGCTCCAATATCTTATTGAAAGCTTCCACTGTGCCATTTTCTTGCGAATGATATGGTGTACTCTTCTTATGCTGTATCTGTAGTTCCTCCATTAATGCGTTGATGGTGCGATTGAGAAAGTGTCTGCCTTGATCACTCAGCAATATCTTGGGGCAGCTGAAGCGAGAGATAATGTTATCAAACAAGAACCATGCTGTTGTGGTTGCGGAACAATCAACGACTAGTGCAGCCTCTACCCATCTTGTCAAATAATCTATCGCCGTGATGATGTATCTTTCCCCAGTGCGCTTCCCCGGGGGATTGATTGGTCCCACAAAATCCACTGCCCCTTTGTTAAATGGTTGTAGTGTTAGTTGAGGCATCAGTGGCATCTCATCCCTCCTGGATGGCTTCCCGGTTCTCTGACAAACATCGCAGGACCGCGCATAGTCTATCGCATCATTATGCAGCGTGGGCCACCAAATCCCCGCATGAAGCACCTTCCTGGAAGTCGCTCAACCGCCGTAGTGCCTTCCGGCCACTCCTCCATGTGCCTCCACCAAGATCTGTGCTTGCTCATGTGGCAAGACACATCATCGCAATATTTCATCTGCACCCATCTTGTATAACTCTCCTACGATTAGCTGGAAGTCCGCATCTTTGACCACCAACTGCTTCTTTTGGCTCATGGTGAACTCCTCTGGTGCGGTACCTGTTTCAAAAAATTGAATGATTTCTTCAAAAAATCCATCGGCTACTTCAACCTTAAACAGTTGCGCATCAGGCAACCCGTCTTCGATGTTAGTTGGCTCTTCTCCTATTTCAATCCGCGATAGATGATCAGGGCCAGCATTCAACCACCCTGACTTCACAATTACTTCAAAATCAAACTCCTGAAAGAGAAGTAACCATTGACAGATCTCCCCCCCCAACATAGGCTTATTGACCAGGTATTTCAATGCAGAGTGGTCTGTGAACATCTTAAAATGTCTGCCCAATAAGTAGTGTCAAAACTTCTGTAGTGCGTAGACCATCACCAAGCCTTCCCTCTCGGTAGTGGTGTAGTTCCTTTCTGCGGATGACAGCTTCCGACTGGTGAAAGCAATAGGGTGATCGAGATCCCCCTCTCTTGGTTGTGCTAGCACCACACTGAGTGTAATCGATAAAGCATCAATATGGACTTGGAAATCCTTACTCCAGTCTGGAAATACTAGTATCAGTGCTGAATCCATCTTAGCCTTCAGCTACTCAAAACTATCATAACATTCAGTGCTCCATTGGAATACCACATCTTTCTTCAGTAGCTTCTCCATAGGGGTGGTGATTGCTACATATCCCTTGATGAACTTGCGATAATACCTAGTATGCCCCAAACTCGCCCTCAACTGCTTGACGGTGGTCGACGGTGTCAAGCTCAAAATGAGCGCAATCTTTGCTACATCGACTAACAACCCTTGTTTGCACACAATGTGACCCAGCAAGATCCCAAACGGTGCGCAAAAAATGCGCTTCTTCAAATTCAGAGATATCTGCAAGAACTTCTGATCCACTCTGACTCTTCAACAGGTTCAATGATACCAGCATCCAACATGCGATCAAGTTCTACCTTGACCTTGTCCTTATGTCACGGATTTAGCCGATAGGGTCGCTTCCTGATTGGTTTAGCATCTGGTTTCAAGGGAATCTTCCTCTCACCTAAATCACCCAAAATCCCTTTTATTTCAGAAAACTTTGTAGGAAAGAGGTCCTGGAATTCATGCAACAAGTCGGTCACCTTTCCATCATCTCATCATCCCAATAATCTCCAACATTAGCGAACTTGGGAGTGGCCTCCATCCCAATATTGAACTTGCGAAGCTTCAAGGGTTCTCTGAACGGATCACTTGGCGCATTAGGCGACACCACATCGCGACTTCCTTCAGACACTGGAATATAAACATTCTGTGGATCATCACCATCTTCAGGCCCACCAATGATATTATAACATTCCATTATGGATTGCATCTGGCAGTGCGTATGCAGATCCGTCGGGTACACCACGGGAACAAACTTTAGAACCACATCGCGGATGATCTACAAAGCATTATGGACATCCGGGCTCGGATTAGCAAAATTGAACGTATGAGTAAAACATATTGTCAACTCCAACCAAGTAGTGATTTCTCCCCGTAATTCAGCTACAGTATACCATGACCGCGACATTTCATCCAAGGTATGGATAAATGCATGGACCCACTCGTCTTTTGGTCACGATGCCCATAATGTCTGACACTCCATCAAATGGCCTCCAGGGTCGTTTCGACCATCATATTTCCCTGTGTGGTAGATGTCGGTATCGCCGAAGCGAACCGTCATCAATCTTCTGCATTTCGACCATCCATTAATTGATGCCTTGTGCGTTTCCCACCAGCATGTTGGAGCAGCCTTCAGTGCTTCATCCAATGCCAACAATTGCTGTCGTTCTGAAATTCTTTCCTCAAACTCTGTCAAAAAGTCGGTCAAGCCAGGTATCCCTTCATATAATGGTAATGTTACTATTTCAGTCGCGAAGCGGCATAGCGACTATGTGATTAGCCCACACTTACAGAGCGATACCTCATGTAAGCAGTTCTGCCAGTGTTCTAACGCGTCATCCGAGTCAGAAGACGCAAAGCTGTCACTGCACCATTCTAGCTCACCGTTGGCAGTTGGATGAATATAGTCTTCGAAAATGTTGAATCCATGGTCCCATCCACTGGGATCGTCGTCCTTCATTGGCTCAATGTATCTATGTCCTTCAGTCGAATCCAACAGGGCTATGACTTTGAGATCACGGTTTTCGAAAGTCATCATCCGTCACTTGAAGTTGATTACCACTCCACTATAGTTAGCCCATGCGATCCCCAGCAGCGCGGGATACGAACTTCCTCCTTCAACCACTTCGATGACATCGAAGTCAGCATAGGTCTTCATGCCCTCAATGTCCACCACCAAACATGGGACTCTCCCAATCGGCATCACTTTAGCATGATTAGCTAACCAGAGCTATACAGGAGACCATCTCAATGGGGGGCTCCCCATTTTCTGCCATGCCTACCTGGTTAATATGTTGACATCTGAATCGAGATCCAGGATGACTGAATCAACGTCATATTCCCCGATTTGGATATTCATTCGCATCTCCTTACCTGTCTTTCACCGCTATAAGGAGTTTACCATGGACTCCTACCGTCCCCTAGTTGGATGCTGTAACAACCTTTCAATCTTGGCCAGAGCAGCAGGATCTCTTTCCAACAATAAGCAGTTCTCAAGAAACTTCTGCAAGGTTCCCAACTACGCTGATGATCCTGCCTCTGAAGTTACAGCAAAAACAGGGGGCATGTCACAGATGATAGCTTTACCGCGATCCTGGTCCAACGCACGACGTGCTTGAAAGAACGTATCATGATCAAACTCAACATCAATTGATACCTTCTTCTACCTGACCTTTCGAATGTCCCCTCCTATTGCTGTGCCTCCCCTTGTGATGACTGCGATAGCCGCATCTTGTGGTCTTGGCTCCGCAGAAATTGTCGCAACATTCGCACCTTGATTCTGATTTGGTGTCGGGTTCCTTGGTTGGTTCACATTTTGGTTAGCATTCTGAATTGGACACTGATTCTGGTTCTGCATCGGTTGCTGCACCTGATTCTATACTGGCTGTTGCGCCTGGTTTTGATTCTGCAACTGTGGAACATTCCCTGCCTGCCATCGTGTAATCAATTGTGGGCAGTTCTCCACTGTGTGGTATGTAACAAAGCAAAATGTACACTGTGACTGCAATAATGGGTAACCACGCTGATAGTGTCCCTATACCGCACATTGATAGCATTGCACAGGTCCATGACCTCCTCGTCCTCCTCCACGACCAAATCCTCCACCACGTCCACCCCGGAATCCACCCTGTTGTTGGTACTGTGGTTGGTTGTACTACTGTTGCATCGGAGCTGGTTGCATGTTCTGCCCTTGCTGCGCATACTGCGGTTGCTGAACGTACTGTGGCTGCTGTGGAGCCATTTGCATCAGAGCATATTGCGGCACGAACTACTGTGGTTGCTACTGCGGTACAAATTGTACCTGCGGTTGAGGTAGCGGCTGGGATACCTGCAGCTGCGGTTACGGTTATTGTACGGCACTCTGGTCGTCCTTTACATAGAATGCATCGTACGTTCTCTCATGAAGCAACCCATATGCCCGACAATCTTTGTCGTCATGTCCCCCCGATTTACAGAAAGTGCAATATAGATTCATCGGTTTGGTGACCATTTTCTGCATGTATGGGAATTCCTCATGGCGGTGCCCAAATACCTGACAAACGTGACACCATGGCATGCCATCACCATTCAGCGGGTTGGGTGCTCCCAAAACCAAATAATTGTAGAAGTCAGGGAAATTGTCCTTAGTATGTCCTTCCCCTCAACATCGCGTACACCATACTTCGTTGCGCTGCTCCTTGCCCTTCTTTAGATCTTGCAGCTGTATGGTCAAGTTAGCCAGCTATGTCTGTATCTGCGACATCCCAGCTGCATTTTCACCAATCGACGACGCCTCCAATCGCATTGCAATATCCAGAGCTTCACTGGGCGTTGAGATGTTTTGTTGCATCAGTGGTAGTCGAATTTGCGGTAGCAGTGCCTCGATGAACCATTCTTTATGTTGGATGGCGCTCATATCAAAACTAACCCTCGCCATCAGCATCTTGAACCGTTGGTCGAAATCTCACACCGTCTCGTTGGGATACTGCTTAATTTCTTTCAATTCTGTGATATATTGTGCTTCAAACTTGGGCTTTTTGAATTCTACAATCAACCCATCCCTGATATCATCTAGTGACTTCTTCGGAGCTCCTGTAGGAACTAGAACAAATTTCATAAACCAATCTAATGCGCGACCTCGCAGAGTTGTTGCTAACTGCCCTTTCTTAGCAGCATCATCAGTGATCTGTTTTACGGTCCATACCGCTTCACACAAAAACCAATACTGCTTGGGGTTATCTGTCCCATTTCCATGGAACAGTGGCAACTTAGCATCATCGCCCGCTATCCTAGGCTTCCTTCCTGCAGTCGCTGAACTACTAGCAATTAAGTTTTGTTGACCCAGTGGAGCCGAAGTGGTGTTTCTCATTGGTTGACAGATAGTGAGCGGAGGTATGGCTACGTTGCTGCTGGGGTTTGGTCCTGCCTCTATCCTGGGTGTAGCCTATGCGTCCTTGTCTGGACTTTGAGGTCGCTTCGTCCTGTGTGGTCTTCCTTCATGAACTTGCGGTTAGATCGCAGCAGGACCTTCTCCTATCGTCTGCCTCTTTTCCTGTTGAAACCTCACTCCTCCCCTTGTAATACCACTCTCTTGCTCGACTTTGCTCATAGCCCTGTCATGACCTGCACCCATCTACCCCTTATCAGTCCATGTACCGCCCCCCAGCCGTCGCGATACCCACGGCCTCCGCCCACCAGTATTTTTAATGATCTATATGCATCTTCAATATACCCTTCTCGCAAATAAGCATCTTAATGGACAGTTGAAGCGACAACAGAAACCTTCCCCGGGGTTCGCGGAAGAAATATCTTTCAGCTTCACTATAAGACTTATGTGTATCAACCGCGAATTCAGTGATATATCCTTCAAGGATGATATCCAGCCACACTTCAACAGCCCGCGACGCTTTGTTGTCGACCTCCTGTAGTTCTTGGATCAACTCCCGGGTCCAAGTCGTTAGCTCACCACCTTGGTGGATCCTCTTCTGATGTCAACTTCAACAACCACTCGAACAAAAGGACTGGGAATTCACAGAAAAACCATTCGTGCGGACCATCGTGAATATATCTAATCCACCCACTAATCTACTGTCAGTCGAGTGTTCTGGATTTCTTCTTTGGCAAAATCCTGCAACTTCTGATCAAACTAGATCTGTATTTCCAGTTGTGTCGGATGCCACAACATATCCTCCTTTCACTTCGCACACGGTCTTGGCAACGGAACCATTTGTTGACTGAAACCCAGTTGACAGGGGTTCCCATCGCTATCGACACCAACCCACCACGATCTCCCTGAGCACCGGCCTGAACAGGTTTTACCCCGTCCAGCAACACCTACAGAGCAGATGAGGTCTCACTCGAGGCATTCAAGGGAGAGTGGACGGAACCATGTTTTCGTCGAATGAAGGAGGATGGTTACAGCACCAATTACTTAACTTATTGCAACATTCAAGACATATCTATGCATTCAAAGTTAACATCATTCATATTCATAACATCATTCAACATAAACATTCATTGCAACAATTATAACATTTAAAGTATTAACTGTAGCAAGAAACCATAGCATCATTCATGAATCGCAGCATGCATTATCATAAGACATACACAGGGAATTTCACCAAATAGTTCCATCATGTCATATTACTTCAACAAAACCCTGATACAACATCTCCGTAAAACCAAATCTTAGCAATATCTCTTGATCTCAGATACAGACTCAAAGACGCACACGACAACATCCAAGGATCCATACTAAGATGATTCAACACTTACAACTTATGTCTACATATAGGCTTCCGCCTTTACAATGCTTGTCCACTTACTAACAACTTCCTAACCGACACTTTGACAAATGACCCAAAATCTAACTGACGCGGTCCAAATGACCCAAAAACCTGCATACTGTGGTACAAATGACTCAACAACACATAATATACGGTCCAAATGTCCCAAAACCCACAAACTGCGGTACAATTGACCCAAAAATGCATAAAATATTCCATCTTTCTGCCTTCCGCGACCTCTTCTGACGTGTCGCAGCATCGGCGATGTTGCGATTCTTCCTTACCAAACTGCCTGCCAACAGGGGAAGAGATAGATACCCCTACTATGTTCATATTCCCTCTGAGGGTCTGGAGTGATGGGAGGAGACATGATAGAGGAGTATAAGAGCCCTTACAGAGTGGTAAAGAGGCATGGATGCAGTTTGAGGACACATTTCAGGTTGGAAGAAGGACATGATTAGAGTCCTCAGGTGTGGCAGAGGATTATGTAGTTTCATAGGGATCGCCGATATCTTTCCAATGGTGCCAAATTTTCCCAAAATGGACTTAGGATGAAGAAGATATCAACCTAAGAAGTTGGTTGTAACAGGGGTATTTGGCCGACTTCTGACCTTCCAAACCCGCAGTGCGGATTGCGGATCGCGGAAGCTGGAGGTGTGAATTCTCACCGTGGTGCTTTGGAATTTCGACTTCCGACTCCGAAAATCCAGATTGCAGAGTGCGGAAGTCGGAGGATTATTTTCTCCATAGTTGTGAATTGGGAATTCCAACTTCTGACTCCCACAAGCAGGATTGCGAACTGCGGAAGTCAGAGGAGTATTTTCTCTGGAGTTGTTGATTGGGAATTCCGACTTCCGAATCTTGCAAGCCAGATTGTGGAGTGTAGAATTTAGAGGAGTAATTTTCCCGGAGTTATGATTTTGGAGTTCCGACTTCCAAATCCTGCAAGCCGGATTGCAGAGTGCAGAAGTTGGAGGAATAGATTGCCCGTGGTTGTAATTTCGGAGTTCTGACTTCCAACTTCCGCATCGCGGATTGCAGAAGTTGGAGGTGCGGTTCGTCGTAGTTGGATATTTGGTGTCCCGACTTTCTGACTCCCGCAAGCCAGATTGTAGAGTGCGGAAGTCGGAGAGGTGTTTCTTCGACGCCGTGTATTTGGCATTTCGACTTTCCAAGTCCCGCATTGCGGATTGCGGAAGTCAGAGAGGAATTTCTTCGACGCCATGTAATTGGCATTCCGACTTTCCAAATCCCGCATTGTGTATTGCGGGCTGCGGAAGTCGGATAGGTGTTTCTTCGATGCCGTGTAATTGGTGTTCTGACTTTCTGAATCCCGCATCGCAGATTGAGGGCTGCGGAAGTCAGAGAGGTGTTTCTTCGATGCTGTGTAATTGGTGTTCTGAATTCCGACTTCCGACTTCGGCTTGCGGATTGCTGCTTGTGGAATTGCGGATTGCGGACTGAAATCATTGCAGTTATGTAAAAGTGCATAGTTGCGATATTTTAAAGGAAAAAAAAATTATCAGGTTGTTCCCCCATCACTCTAAAGGACACTGAGGAGATCGGGGACGTGACAGCTCCACAAAACGATTTGACTACTTTAGTCGACAGAGGTTGCATACCTTACCCTCCTCTAAATTTGAACCTATAATTTCCAAAGATGAAACATATATTCTTAACTATTAAATCCAATCAAATTATAACAATACCTCAACTTAACCTCTAAACTCATTCTACATATACAAAAACAAATTTACCTTAATTAAAAAATACAATTTTACAATCATATACAATCATATCATTTAAAAAAAAGCATGTTGAAAATATTATCTCCTCTTAATATACAACTTCTATGACTACTTCAATGATATAATTTTTATTGTTTTCCTCTTAATATACAATCTTCATTGACTACTTACTTCAATGATATAATTTCTCACTATTTGCATACTCCCGTGTGTGTGGCTCCTTTTTCTTCCTTAGATAACAATTTGTCCTTTTTCATTTGCATTTCTCTACGCATACTCCCTTGTATTGTGTGTGGCTCCTTTTTCTTCCTTAGATAACACTTTGTCCTTTTTGAGATGCATTTCTCTATATAATATATTTCCTGTACTTCATTATTCCTTGCTTTTAAATTATGTTTTCGAAGATATACTTTTAATGCTTTTGAAATTATTTGTTCCCACTTTTAAGATATGCTTTTAAACATTGCATGGACATGTGGGCATGATAGGCACTCACGTTTACTTTGCAGACCATTTCAGAATGCTTACCATTCTATCATTTGGGTTTTTATTAGATTCCTTAATTTCTTTGAACACACTATAGGCCTACTCTACTCTTCCTAAGTAAATGTGTTCCTCCTTCATAAGTTGTATTGAAATGATATCTTGTTTTTTCCCACTTGATATGACTTGAGAATTTGTATAAATGATTACATGGGGTTATTAATTAATATTTTATAAAGATAGAATATAATGTATTGTAATTGGTTTTTTATTTTAAAATAAAATTATATGATGATAAATTAACTGAATGTGTGTATTTGTTTAAACATGTATTTATTTACCAGCGAAAATGTGTACATCTCCACTACCTACATAAAAAGTGAAAGTGTATATTTGTAAATTTAATTATGTTAAATTTATTTAAATAATACATTATTATAAAAATATTATCTTATACACATATGATCATAATAAATAATTCATTTGATTTAACTCTTTTTCACTAAATCAATACTAAGAAAGACTACAAAACGTATTATTACCCATAACTATTATAATGAATATCAATAAATATATCTTAAAAATTTACACATAATTAATAAAAAATATTTTTTATTTACCCACCAACAAAACCTTTCACAAATAATAATATATAAACTATCACTTTAAGCCAACAACATTAACATAAAATTAATCCAAAATAAACCTACAATGTGTCTCGAATTATTATTCAAATAGTGATAAATAATGAGCGAGCCAAAGTGGAATGTGATTCATTGAGTATTTCTTGTTGTGTAATCAAGGATGAATTTTAGCTTCTTTCTTTTTCATCATTATAGGTATGATGGACTGAACCGTAAGAAGAAAGAACTTTAACACAAACACCAATATGTAAGGAATAAGGAACGCGTTTTTAATATAAAAAAGTCTTATAGAAATAGATAATATTAATATATTATTCAAAATATCATTATCTTTATAAATGGGGACCCTTTTATAAATGAGGGATCATTTAGGAGAAAGGCTATGCATGCAATTTAAATATTTCTTAATATTACATTTAAAAATATTATATATATAATTTTTAAAAGAATATTATATAAATTTACTAAAAAGTGTTATAGTCTTAATTTAAATATTTTTAATATAAAATTAAAATATATTTAAAAATGATTATGTAGATTTATTAAAATGTGTTTTGGTATAATTTATACAAAGTCATTTTTTTCAAAGAAATGATTATATAGATTGATAAAAAGCATCATAGTCTAATTAGTACAACACTTTATATAGTTTATGTAATTTGAGTAAGTGTTAGAGTTACTAAAATTAGCACAAACTGTTTTACTAACATTTAGATATACAAACAAAATATTTGTAACCAATAAAGAGGAAATGATTGTGATTGTTCATGAACACTAAGAATTGATTCCACTTGGATAAAGGAGATTGAGATGCTAGGTGCAAACTAGCATGGTGAGACAATGGTGGTGGTAATGTGTTATGGAGAAAGAAATTCAAGAAACTAAACAAAAATCAATAATTCCATCCACAACATCCAAAGAGGCTATTATCTCCAAAACTTGCATGTGAAGGCTATTGATAGCCATGAGGGACTCTAATTCCCAATTCTTTAGATTGTTAAGCTACTCCTTAATAACTCGAAGGAGGTGATTATGTTCCTTATTTCCTTTAGAAGTAGATAGGTCAAGATTGGTAATGTCTTTGTTACACTTTATTAAACCCTCGTGAATACCATGGAGCTCCATCCCAAGGTAATATAGACAACCTACATGGTCCATGGCACATGTTGAATTCCACTATCATTCAAATGAATGAGGGTGCCTACCAAAGAGACAAAGAGAGAGCACTTAAGAGTCAACCAAAGAAATAGGGAGAGACATTCATAGAGGTCTACAAATGAAGGTATCTCCTATGTGTAATCTCAATAGAATATAATCAAACTACAAACTACACTAGAGATGTTATATGAAGTGAAAACATTGCTAATTAACCCATGTAGAGAGCCTACATTGAAAGACCAAACCGAAGCCACTAGCTTAACAAAAATGAGAAAAAGGGTTCCCCCCAATTGTAAAAAAACGTGGGTTGAGGAGCCCCATATAACAACATGAGTAGCCATATAAGGCTCATGGGGAGGGAGAGGTTAGTAAATCCTTCTCACAACCTACAACGATTGATGTTGCAAGAGAAATACCCCTCCCCCTAAAAAAAGGTAATTCTTACATTGAACCACCATTGATATTGCATGTCATTAGGGAGATTCCTAGGTCTTTTGATAAGAGTGGAGACTCCTCACAACTCCCCGAGGGAGATTTCACCAACTAGGAGATTCATGCCCAGGTTGGTCATAAGATCAACCTTTTTATTGTTTGCTCTCAACACTTGAAGGAATGAGTTCTAATTGATTTGTCTTAATAACAAGTTGATTATTTGAATGCTCCTACTAATAGATGGAGAATAAAAATGAGCTTGATGTCATGGACTCATATTATAAGTGCCAAGTCACTAATCACTAGATTCACTTCTTGAATAGGATGAGAAGAGAAAATGTGAATGCCTTGTAGAGTGATTAGAACCTCTACCTTGTTGTTGGTGGTATGACGAAACCCCCATGCATATTCAAATTCTGTTTAATTACTAAGATCTATTATGCTCCCTACTGTACATATAATGCTCTTGGCTTGCCTTTAGATGCTTCATAAAACAAGAGTGAGGGCTGATCCTGTCCTTTAACCATGGATTAATCTACCCCTCCCCCAATTTAAATTTTACTAAATAATCCTTAGTATAAAAGCAAAAAGATAGTTTATTTAGTGGAGTTTTGGTAACTTATGTTGATTCACTAACAAAATTATCAATGTATGTTTCAATTTTGGTGAGAATGTCCAATCACTCCTTTGATTATTGGAATGAGACTACCCTTATTGGAAACATTTTGGGAAAGTTTATTGCCTTGGGTCTAAAATTAACAAGTAAATCTACAACTAATGTTGTTTGAATGTACATTTATTTAAAAATGGGTAAAGGTATTTTAAATAAAATAATATTGGAGCAAGATAATCGCTTTTGGATACAACTTCTAGTCTATGAACATATCATGTTTCATCGTAGGTTCTACCTTGAGCACATGTATATGGCAACTTTGTGTAAGATACTGGGGGGGCCCACAAGTTAAAAAAATATAAACCCAGTTGATGGAAGAACTGGACAATGGGTCACCATTGGATGATCCTACTTCATATCTAGAGGTATAAGTGCCTAGAGCTTATGTTTATGATCCCACCCCACCCACTACGAGGGAGATGCAAACAATGGTATAGAGATGAATAAGAAAACCAATTCACCATATGAAGAGTCCTCAATCCATTATTCTACTATAAGAATAAATCAAACACATGAGTTGGACATCAAATGTCATTTTTTTCCAATCAATACACTCATTGGGCCAAAACTTAAAACAATAAAAGTAAAAACAACACAACCCATCAACATCTTTGCAAATAAAATTTGTAGTTGTTTTTTATGAATTATGAATCGTCAAACATAAAATATCAAACCTTAAATCTAGTATTTAAGTGTTACTGGTCAAATTATAGAATATCAAACTAAAACAAATGTGATTTTTTTTATAAATTATAAGTGGTAAACAAAATGTAAAAAACAACACAAGCCATCAACATCTTTGTCAATAAAATTTATAGTTGTTTTTAGAGTTAGATGAATAGTCAAACATAAAACATCAAACATTAAATTTAGTATTTAAGTAATACTAGTCAAATTATAGAATATCAAACTAAAACAAATGTGAATTTTTTTATAAACTCCAAGTAAGTAATAGACAAAATGTAAATTACTTGTAATTGTAAGTTAAGAAGATAAACTTTATCATTCAATCTACATGGAATATGTAACATAATATAATAATAATAAATTAAAATGATAAAAAATTTAAAATTCTTAATCTAAAAATAAATAAATAAAACTATCATAACATTAAAAATATAACAATAAAGTAAATATATATAATAAATTTAAAAAAAATTTAAATATTAAAATGGTCAAAACCTAGTCCAAAGGGTTTGGATTTATAGGTTTAATTTTCTTTAGGGGCTAACCTTAAAGCATGGGGTCATCTTGAGGAAGGGTTCAAATTGGTTGTTGTACTTAGATAGATTGTATTTCTTCTTCAAACCATACGAATGCACGACAAGCCCATGCAAAAGGTTTGGTTAAGATATGCCAGATACCACCAAAGATACAAATGGAACTTAATCATATATGTCTTCCAATTACATCTTATAGATTGTCCATGGTAACCATCCATCCTTCTCCTTCGAAGTAGATGATCTCGCAACCCGCGCAAACATTAGTGGATCAAAGCCCACCTCACATGGTAGCTAAGAAAAGACACTAAGAATCTAGCCATATTAAAAATTGGTGTGACTCAATCCAAATACAATTCCCATATCATTTTAATAATTTTAAGCCCCTAAATCAATATTTCTTAAACCACATACTAATCCCCAAATCACATACAAACTAACCCAAAAAAACTTAGTTTTCTCATTTATAATTCCCTATACTTAATATCCCTCATACTTAATAAATACTTAATATCCCTCATACTTAATAAATAAGAGAAAGAGAATTTTATGACTCTAAAAAGTTAAAAAATATTACATTAATTAGTACACAACTTTGACCAACATAAAAACTTAATCTTAAAGTACTCTATATTGGATTCCCAAAAATAGTATCAATTAATCATTCTAAAAGACTTAATAAATTATATTTTCTAGGATCGATGAGAAGAGAATGACTATTATGGTAATAACATAAGTCATTGGAATAACAAGGACGGGTATAATTTTTACAACGGCTACTTTTGGATATTAAGATTCACATGTTTCAATGAGGATTATCCATACCCCACCGTGTATTCCAATTTTGCATGTATTCTCTAAAATATCTGATATGAAAGAGATATATTCCTAAAAAAACACAAAGTGTAAGGACAAGTTGCAAGTCTCAATGGCTTCACTGACCTAGAATCCAATATTTAATAAACTATGATTTATTTTTTTCAAGGTCCCCATTTCATTATCTTCACTTATGCTCTGACCTGCCCAACTCTCAAGTATGGAGAAATGGTACTGTGGGTACTGCTGAAAATACAAGAAATCCTCTGAAAGTAACAACAGTTATGGGATTGAGTTTCTCAGTACTGGACCATCCGGTGCGATGTACTGTTATTATTACTCATCGATCAATAATGGCACTTGGGTCGCCTTGACTTCCATTTACAATTTCATCAATCAGGGACCCAGACACTTATCGATGGGGTTTCATAGATGACTGTATGAAAGCATGTTGATTTGGGCAGTTACTCTGTGGTTCATCCTCTGTAACATGAAAATGCAGTTAGGAGTTTCAGATACAAGAGCAAACATGTACCGGGTTCATGTTCAGGGACCTGCTCTGTGCTTGCTCGCTGCAACCCTTCTGGGTTTTATTGTTCATTGCGGTGCTCTTACACCAGATGGTAAGATATGAATCTGAACCCTTCCTTTATAAATATAAGATGCCTGAATATAAGGGCTTCAAGTTTTATATATTTTGAGATCTCTAGTATTGATTTTTGAAATTCATTAAGTGTCTCGGTTACAGTCGGTGCTCTATGGCACTTAGATGGTAGCCTATTCTGATCCTGTATTCAAAGTTATCTATTCAATTTCCCAGTTAAATGTTTGAGTTGCCAATGGTGGTTGTTGGAGATTGTAGGTAAGGCATTGCTAGAGTTTAAAGCTCAACTCAATGGCACACGGAGTTTCCTCAGCAACTGGAATGAATCAGATACGACACCATGTGGGTGGGCTGGAGTAGTCTGCAATGCCCTCACCAAAAGAGTTACCGCATTGTGAGTCAGATACCCAAATGTCCATTGCTCCAAATTCTCGTGCTAAAATCCATTTTAATCTTAGACAATATGTTAATTATAGTGGAAGAGCTGCAAGAATTTTACAGAAGTCTTTATGCTTGGGAAAACCGATGTCATTTTTATGCATTAGTAATTGACGTCTTATCCGCTGTTGGATCACCAGAAACCTACCATATCTGCTCCTCAGCGGCACTATATCTCCCAGCGTTGGCAAATTGAACAAGCTGCGCAGATTGTATGTCCCGATTCAACATCTGCATCGGAAATTGCTTACATTTTGGCCCTTTCAGAATTCCCTTGAGTTATGTCAAATTTTCGGCTTAGGTAATAATGTGTATTGTGGATCTGCAGAGCTCTTCATGAGAACAGGTTGCATGGACATATACCTCCAGAGATCGGCAATTGCACAGATTTGAGAGCATTGTGAGAAATACCCCATTTCCCTGTCTTGATTTGTCTCTGTTTTCAGTAGTGTACAAGGTCAAAACTTGTTAAATGCACAGGAAAGTTCTGCTGAAAATATGGCCCTGCTGTCGGCCACTGCCCCTTTTGGTTTTGGGCTGGGCAGCAGTTTATGCTTATATTTTTTAGTCAATTTCATTTGAAGAGTACTTACATCATATTCAGCACCAGATAGATCATTATGGAATGCCAGGTAGGATCCATACAATTATGCTAACGGTTTGTCTCCACTCTGTTAGCATTCATAATGAGCTTCAATGCCTCCATGCAGGTACTTGCGAGATAACTACCTGGAAGGCGAAATTCCTGCAGAGCTGGGTAACCTGTCAAATCTTGTCATCTTGTGAGTTCGGAATTGCTTGTTTGCAAGATCTTTTCCTCCTGCACAAAACAAACCAATTTGGATTAAGTTTACCAGTGCTTTGCTTGAACGAGCTATATTTGTGTTGTTTCTGCAGGGATATTTCAAGCAATTCATTGAAAGGAGTGATTCCACCTTCTATTGGTGAATTAGGCATGCTGAGATTCTTGTAAGTGGGATCCCGTCGCCTGTTTTCTCATTTTATTTTGGGAAAATTTTAATTAGCATTCAGGAACTACAAAATGCCACATGAGGTAGCATCCATGCAGCATAATCAAATCAATTTTGAATTTCATTCCCTGGAATTATGAATTCTAAACATTATATTGAAATGAATGCAAGCAAGTAAAGAAGGAACCAAGTGCAACCGTTTCTACTTTATATAGGATCCTGCTGAAAGCTAAAATTATCATATGACATGCTAATGTGTTGCAAAATCTTGCATTTCAGAAACCTATCCACAAACTTCTTTGCGGGAGAGATCCCTAAAACTGGAGTGTTAGGAGGTTTCAGCAATCACTCGTAAGTCCTTTCATCTCGCTCACATAAATTGTCTTCAGATATTGAAGTATTTGTCACTGTTTCATGCCAAGATCGTTAAGCTCATGAAACCTCAAACCAGAAATTTGTTCTACAATATGCAAGGGCGTGACTAATCTTAGTAGGACAAATGAAAAAATTGGAGCAACAATGTTGTAAATATCTGGTTGAGTGACTGTTTCTTGTCACTGCGCAAATGCTATCTTTAGGCCCTTCTGTGCATAACAAGGTATCTTGGCATTTGTATATGCAGATTTATAGGCAACTTGGACTTATGTGGCCTGCAAGTTGAAAAGCTTTGCAAAGATATGCTTGAGTTCCCTGCAATAGTACCCACGTCCGGTGACGATGATAATGCCACTAATGTTAAACAAGGCAAATCTCCAAAATCCCATTCCTAAGTGATATTTTATGCATCTAGTTCATTTGATGCAATTTGAAATCTGCATTCTTTCTATCAATCCAGTAAATCTTCATAACGCAAGGAAAGCTTACATAAGGAAAAACTGTTGTAGAAGCATTATGTTTATGAATAAACTTTAAGACTGATTATTTGGAACTCACTGGATCTCAGTAGGGCATACTAGAACATTGACACGGTACTTGAATGGGCTACTTATTGGAGCAATGGTTACAATGGGAGTGGCTCTTTCTGTGCTTCTTGTCTTCTTGTGGGTCTGCTTTTTATCTAAGAAAGGAGTCAAAGAGGAAAAGGAATACACAAAGATAGAACAATTGCCCAAGAACCAAACAGGTACTTTGCAAATTTGAAGCGATCTAGATTTATAGGTATATCAACAAAAATGTTCTCCTTGATCAGTTTTTATGTTCTAGGAAAGCCCGTGGGAGTGATATCCACAAAATGTTTATTTCTCTGGCAATTTTCTAAACACTAGATTGTGAGAGACGAAAATTTCCCTTTCAAAATCCGAAATGTCAACATTTAATTTTAAGTCCAAAGTTTACTCAGTTCTATAATGTGATTCATAAATGTATATTGAAGAATATACAAGTTCCTTGTATATTCATTGTCTTAGAGATTGAAAAGATTCAGCATCTGTTCAAGTCACTTCTTGAAATTCAGCTGGATTATTTTGCAGATACGCAGCTTGTTACATTCCATGGAGATTTGCCATACACATCTGAGGATATTATAAAAAGGATTGAGCTGCTTGATGACGCTGACATCATTGGTTCTGGGGGATTTGGAACCGTGTACAAGTTGGTGATGGATAATAACAGCTTATTTGCAGTGAAGAAAATTGAGAAGTGTGGTGTAGCATCCAATCGGGTATTTGAAAGGGAGTTGGAGATTTTGGGAAGCATTAAACACAGGAATCTTGTTAATTTGCGGGGTTATTGCAAATTCCCATCAGCTAAAATGCTTATCTATGATTTCTTACTGATGGGAAGCTTAGATGAATTTCTCCATGGTTAGTACTTCCAAAATTAGGTGAATTTTTTTATTGATGCCATAGTGGTTGTCCATGATGTATGGCTGCTTATAAGGTTTTTTATTTCTTCAGACTGCAAACGACCTACACCACCTTTAAACTGGATGGCCCGATTGAAGATAGCACTTGGAGCAGGCCGAGGCCTGGCCTATTTGCATCATGACTGTGACCCTAGAATTGTCCACCGTGATATAAAGTCTAGCAATATACTTATTGATGAAAGGCTGGAGGCACATGTATCAGACTTTGGTCTTGCAAAGCTCTTGGAAGATGGTGAAACACATGTAACCACCGTTGTTGCAGGCACACTTGGATACTTAGCTCCAGGTATGTGGGCCTTTCTTTTGGGCATGACCCCAGGTTTATCCATATTTTTAATATGCATAAGAATACTGATTTATTCTCCATTTCCAAAATAGAGTACATGCAAAGTGGGAGAGCAACAGAGAAATCAGATGTGTACAGCTTTGGAGTAGTATTGCTAGAGTTGCTTAGTGGAAAAAGACCAAACGATCCTTCCTTTATCAACGAGGGAGTGAATGTGGTAGGATGGGTGAGTCAAAACCCATATTGCCTTGTGCTTTTAAATGCGAATTTGTGTTTCTCATGAATCTAATTATATATGCACAGGAATTTTTTACTGTAATATCTTATCTCAAAACTTCCTTGATACTTGATATTTACTTGGTCTAGAACATTGCGACTAGCTGTGGAGTGCTACCTATTCTGAAGTTTTCTTATGGCCATTTTTGCTTGACCTATTCTGAAGTTTTCTCATGGCCATCTTTGCTTGACCTATTCTGAAGTTTTCTTATGGCCATTTTTGTTTGACCTTCTGTCATATAAGTTCAAACTTCAAGATTGTTATTAAAGCATGTCTGATGGCAAATTCAGGTGAACACACTCATGAGAGAGAGTAAATTGGAGGAGATTATTGATCCAAGATGTGGTGGCGTACCCAGGGATAGTATTGAGGTAGTTCTTGAAATTGCAGCCAGGTGCATAGCACCAAACCCTGAAGACCGGCCAACCATGAACAGAGTAGTGCAGATGCTAGAGGAAGAGACTATGACTCCCAACTCAAGGGAATTCTGCCCAATAATGAACGCAGTATTTCAAATGCTAGAAGAAGAGACTATGTCTACCTGCCATAGTGAATTTTATGACTCATGCCCTGATGAAAAATTAATTCAATTCGACTGCTAGATGTAGAGATAATTTAAGGTAATAATGCTTTCCATTTTTACAGGGATTGTTTTCATCGAGGATATATTGTTTGGGCCTTTTAGCAGCCCTCCCATTTGTTTTTCTTTAGCCATTTGTATATAAACCATAATGAGATGTAGTAATTTTTTATGACAGTAGAGCAGATCCCGATCATCAATGCCAAACAAACTAAATTGTATGTGAACTATAATCAGCAGCAAGCTGTATGGATGAATTCAAATCAAAGATTGTACAAGTGAGCTATTTCAGTTCAACAACAAAGCACTACCAATGAATGTTTATTAGGGTGCGTTTCCACACCTTTGCAACCTGTGTTAACCTCTAACTAAAAAACAGTGCATAAAGTACACAGAAAGGAGAATCAACTACCAATGCATATACAAATCTTGAATGAACAATCGTCATCCTATGCTATACTGTACTAAGAGTATTATGTACTGAAAACACTGCATAGCTTTGCTTGATACAATATGACATTATATTAAAAATTATTGGAGTTTATTCAATTTTCGTTCTATGCAGATGAAAGTGAAAGCTATTGCACTAATGCTAAACTGATATTGCTTCATAGATACGAAATGGGATTGTTTGCCACCTGTGTTTTCTTGGCACTGAGCTATAATGAGAAATGGAAGACACCACTTCTTGACTACCACCTTGCAGATAGCTTCCAGTTTCATCCTTGGCCGCTCTAAAACTTGTACTTGTATCTCTTGCCGGTATCTGTACCATCTTGTAAATATGGTCACGTTTGCAAGGTTTTAGTAACAAATGAAGTTTCATATCAGATCTAAATAGTAAATACTCATTTTTTTTGTAAGTACTTCCTTTAAACTGAATAAAAACTTTACAACTTGCCTGAGGAGATACGGCATGACAAACCTTGTGTGCAAACCATTAACCTAAACATTTTTGTTTGGCTAAATTGTACAGCATGGCAAACCTTGTAGGCAAACCATTAACACAAACATTTTTCTTCTGCATTGTTGCCACAGATGATATTATTTTGCCAAAATCACCAAAGACTTGCACTTGTCCCTTATACTTGTCTCTTACAGCTTATCCTTATTTTGAGAAAACCTAACCTTGATCATGCTCAGGCATGCCACCATCTTCACTGTTGAACCACGACCTATTGATACAATATTTGATTTTTTATATAGGAATTATATACCGTTGAAATCCTATGGCATACATATATTCTCCAAGAAGAAGAATGTAATTGTTATATTATGAATTATATACCGTTGAAATCCTATGGCATACATATATTCTTTATGAACAAGAATTTATTGTGTTTAGTTTATATGTAACTTTTATAAAATTATAAGATTATTTTTGTTTTCAGTCAATGTTTGTTGTTAGTGAATAATCTTCCAAATGGGACAATTTTTTTCAACATTTTAATTTCATCTGCTGCAAAAGGACCAAGGTTGATGAAAGATCATGTTTCTAACATTGGAATAACTATTATTTAAGATTCATCTGCTGCAAAGGACCAGGTTTGATGAAAGATCGCGTTTCTAACAATGGAATCACTATTATTTTTTTTCACATAGAAAAAAGACAACTTTTATTAAGTAAAAAAGCTGTGTCAAAATATACAATTTGTCGAGGAGGGCGAGCTGCCAGCTCCTTTGATTTTGTAAAAAGACTCAAAAGTCATCATTACTAAATTTACCGTATCATTTTTACAAAGAAAGTTCTGTCAATGTTTGACGAACAATCTACCAAGAGCGGACTCAAGGCCTGATCTCCCTAGCTCAACGTGAGTCTAGAACAAATAGAGACAGAACATAAATAACTCTCCTAGATCTAATTAGAGATCAAGGAACTAGATGCCCTTACCCTTTGAATCACTGATCCTTTCTTCTTCAATGTTGCTCCAAAGCTTGATAGTCTTCAGATCTAAGTTGATAAACCTGTCAAGACAATACAACAATAGAAGCAGTAAAATAACATCTACCCAATAATAGATCTAAGTAAGCAGTTAAGCAAGCAAACTACACAATATACCATTAACACAATGAGATTGGTGGAAAGCACTTATATTACTGTATTAAAAGGGAAATACATAGGATGAAGAGATCCCAACCAATGACTTAACGTAGCAATCCTTCTCCAATCAAGCCAATGCCAAAGTCTCCAAAGGGATGATGGATCTCTCAAGGATGAGTAGAGATTTCTCCTAAGCTAATTTCACTAGCAATTAGATACTATAGACTTCCTCCATTCCCATGGAGAGAGTGGGTGTTTATATAGGGCTAAAGAGATGGGGTAGGTTGAGGATTAGGGGGAGATGGTTAAGGGATCCTCCCATTAGGTTAGGAATCAAAATGCCACCTCACCTAGAGCCGAGACCTCAAGACTCCCCAAAATAGGATTTAACCAACTTCGTCGCACCCTGGTAGAGGACACAGAGCGATAGAGGGGGCTGTCGCATCCTATAGAAGGACAAAGTGCGAAATTGTCTCACTCTAGCTGACCAAGAACTGCGACAGAGGGTGTTTGTCTCACCCTGTAGGAAGACAAAGTGCGGCAGCCTACTCAAATAGGTCAAATAGATAGGGAAATCTCTCAGTTGGATGTGTTTTAGCCCAGAATGAGTTTTAGGAGTCAGAGCAAAGAGTTTACACAATGGTCAAGATGACGACACTATCACAACAGTCATGATGACAACACTTGGTCATAATGACGACACTTGCAATGGTCATGGTGACGACACTAGATCATGATGACGACACTTGCAACACTTGCGACACTTGAACAAGGGTGGCAACATGTTGGTGTAACAGAATGCCCCCCAAAGCATGAAGCTGACGGAATGAGACAAGTGAAATGCTTTGTAGTAAGAAAAATGGTAAGGACTTGCTGGTTGAAAGGAGTTGCTGTAGAAATGACTTGAGATCCACAAGTCTCATACAACACAAAACATGGCTGCCGACCAATACACTACAGATCCATGGTAGTAATGACCGACTAAACACAATCATGGCTACTGGATATAAGCGTAAATCCATGAAGAGATGATAACACATCCACGACCAATACAAAAGTGGATCTGTGTAATATGACTCAAAACAATCTCCATCTCAACCTGGGTAAAACATGACTCCCAAGGATCTTCAAGCCGAACCCGCAATGATACGAATCTACCCATGTAATTACAAATGTCTTGATGTCGAACATGGTAGAAACCACTTGATTACCAGTCATTAATCTATACCGTTAACAAGCGTGAGGGAAATCACCATTAATGTTAATGATCCCCAAGGTATCACAGTACATATCATCAAGCATGAATAAATGAGTTGAAGTCGAACGTCGGATGAAATATTTCAATCAAGAGTCAATGATGTAAACTCATGTTGAAAGCGAGGTAACCTGCCATTAAGGCATGCAGGGCCAAGGTACTCGATTGGTTTCTAGATTCAATCCTCGAATGATGATTTGAAGTTGACAAGGATGAATCCGTCGAAGGAGGGTCATAATGAATCCCCCATCATCGACACGAAACACGACAACAGATGTTTGGAGTAGATCAGATGGTACAGTGACATACAGGACTGACTCGGAATAGACCGACATGGTGGAAGGCGTATTGACTGCAGAAAATGAGTGGTGAAAATATTCTTGAACATGGGCATGGCATGACTTGGCAGTATTGACATGACAAGTACGACATCAACTTCCTAATGCAACTGATGATGGAAGCGTTCTTTGAATGACTCAAAGGAGTGACTAGACTCATGAAGTAGGTAAGACTCGAGGACAAACGGATGATCCAAGTATTGCATGCAAATGCACATGAGTGCCATGTTCAAGAAATGACTAGGTACTACCATTGATAAAGGGTGTAACATAAAAGCTTTCCTTTTTCCCCATCATGAACGATGAGTGCCTCATGTGTTTTTAACAAGCTTGATGAGGGTAACCAAATGCTCAGTATAGCTCATCTCATAGATGAGTCCAATCCCAAATATTTTCCGAACCTGGGAGAGAAGGGGTTCATTCCATGGCGGGCCCTTCAATGTTAAATTTTAACGAGTCCATAGAAGGTAAACTCGGTCATCATTTCATGTTTAGAGAGTCTGAAAAGAACTAAAGAAGACTCCAACGATCCTTTTTTGTAAAGTTAGCCTTGTCACCTGAAAAAGGGTAAAACAATGCGAGAGAGAACTCTTCCAGTCATGATTGGCTGGAGTATTCATTTTTCGTAAGTAGTGCCCCCTGGTCCGAAAAAGGGGTAAACTATCACCGGGGAGACGATCATTCAAATCCTTATACAAGTGTGAACGAATCAATTTCGCTTGGCCATCTTTTTCTATTTTAGGAGTCTGAAAAGAGCTTAAAGAGGACTCCATGAACGACTTTGTCATGGCTGATAACCAAGTACGACAAAGGAAAAGTAAACTCGACACAGTTCATTTTCCGTAAATAGTCTAGTGAGGCTGGATAAAGTGATAAACCTATATTCGTTAGACACACCTTTTTACTCAAAATTTTAACGAGCATGATAATGGTATCAAAAGCACTCGAAATCTTTTTCATATTTGAACCAGAGCACGAAAAAGTAAAAACTAATCTCAAACCACTTTTCATGTTTCAACTAGAGTACGAAAAAAGTGAAAAGTAAGCTCAAATACCATCTTATTGTTTTTAATGAGCTCGAAGACAGGTGAAAAAAATGTTCATAACATTTGCTTCATTTTTAAACGAGCTTGTAACATAAAATGAACTATGCTCGGGATTACTTTCATGGTTTAGCGAGCTCGAAACCCATAAGAAAGTATGCTAGAAAAACTTCCCATTGGTGGACTCTTTCCAAACATGGTATCGAGAGGTTGGTACATGCCCCCGGCATGATTGCTGGAAGTAAGTGACTTAGCTCCAACATAATGTGGAGAGGCGATCGAGTTGACTTCAACATGACGTCTAGAGGTTGAAGACATGCCCCCCAAGCTTCATTTCATTCGCCTAAGGCATAGGTAGATGAAAAGAAGGTTCATGTACTAAGTCAACGAGAGGACTCGACTCAGAGGGAAATGATCTGTTTCATTTGTTAATGAGCTTGACACAGGAAAAGAACCGTGCTCGTGGGAACCTATTTCATTTTTTAATGAGCTTGACATAGAAATGGAACTATGCTCAGAGAATCTATTTTATTTTTTAGCGAGCTTCAAGCCAAAGGTAAAATTTGCTCAAACTATTGGTTTCATTTTTTAACGAGCTTAAAGCCAAAGGTAAACTCTGCTCAAACTACTGGTTTCATTTTTTAACGAGCATGAAGCCAAAGGTAAACTCTACTCATACTACTGGTTTCATTTTTTAACGAGCTTGAAGCCAAAAGTAAATTCTGCTCATAGGATACTGTTTCATTTTTTAACGAGCTTGACACAGGAATAGAACCATGCTCGTGGGGTATTGTTTCATTTTTTAACGAGCTTAAAACAGAAATAAACTGTGCTCAAGATAAGGCACTTATCCAACATGATGTCTAGAGGTTAGTTAAGTGCCCCCTAGCATGATGCCCAGAGGCTGGAGACATGCCCCTCATGCTTAAGGGGAAAAAACCACTAATACATGTGGAATGTCCAAGGAAGTTTGTTGAATGACAGTCATGCGATGATTGGGTGCCATGAAGGAAAGTTGATCAATGGTCACAATCCTCTCATCATAGGGAAAATACATCACTCGAAAGAGTGTGGACACTATGGCTTTAATAACATAGACATCATCACATCCAAGGAGGAGATTGAAATCTAAAGGACCTTAGACAACCATGACATCAACATAAACAGTTTTACCTCCCAAAGTGATAGGTAACTATGGAAGAATCCCTAAAGGTCCGGTAGGCCTTCTATTGAAAGCTAAAATATGGTTGGTAACCGGCACAAGCTAAGGAGACCATATAGCTTGCCAAGCAGTTGAGGATAAAATACTAACAGAAGCTTCCTCGTCAACTATAGTGCGAAAGATTTCTTTATCGGCAACACCTACAAATATCTGGAAAGGAACATTTGAGGGGAGACGAGGTTCTGCTAGACTATTCCAATCAAATGAAATAACCTTAGTACTTGGAGGAGGCTCTGTGGACGAGACTTCTCCTTGCCTAGAACTGTCTGAACCGATCAGAAAAATATCTGCGATTTCTAAATTGCTTTCAGTTGGAAAAGTAGGATACGATGAAGACTTTGTGATGGTGACTGCTTCAATTTGGGCATTTTCCAATGAAAGAGTTGGGTGGACCGAGGATAAAACTTGATCTACCTTTTGCATTTCACTTCTCAAAGGGAGAGTGGGATCAACGTAAGATGAAGCTCGATTAATCACTTGGATTTCACTCGTCATAGGAGGAGTGGGGTCAACCAAGAACAAAACTTGATTAACCGCTTGGATATCATCCCTCAAGGGAGGAATGGGGTCGATCAATGATGTCGTTGAATCGACTGCTTCGTTTTCACTCTCTGAAGAAAGAGTGGGGTCAACCGAGGGTGGGGTCGGATTGACTGCCCTATCAACCAGTGTAGGATCAGGGGACAACCTACAATACTTCGTTGGAAGGTGTTTAAGGAATGTGTCCATGTCTTCCAACAATTGTGAAGCTTCATCCATACGAGGACAAAGGTATGTACGGTGCATACCCTTGCATAACCAACAAGGGTCTGCAGCTCTACCCTTCTGATCCTTAACTACAATGTCACTAGTTGATGGGGTATCATCAATATGATGTCCATAGACTGATGACGGGCGTTGTTCAGAACGCAACCATATTTCTAAGACCTTGGAGATACCAGGGCATCTCTTAAGAAAATGGGACCCTTTACAAAGCTTGCAAGGGAATTTTGGTTTACGCAAATTCGAAACAGGTGTATTGGTGCCCCCAGCATGAGTGGGTGGTGAGTCCCCAACGTGATGATCAGTGGCTGGGGTTGTGACCTTCTGCTTGGTATTCTTCTTCTTCTCACCCGCCTTCTTACTAACATCAGAGTTTTCAGTAGGAGAAGAGGAAGAGATGGAAGCTGATTCAACTTTCGACAAAGAAGGAGAAGGGTCACCATGAGATTGATGCTCATGTGGTGAAGGATCTAGGTTCGACACGATTGGTGCACTTGGTGTAACTAGATTGGAGAATAACCATATTAGTAATCATATCGTCAATCCAGGAAGACTCAATGTATCCATAAAGGGAGGACCAACAAATCCATAAGGGGGAATAAAAACTGGCATACCCTGGAAAGGGGTTTCCTGGTTGGTAGTCCCGGAAGAATCTTTCATATCTAAACTTCCTAAGAGTCTCTAAAGTACCACACAAATCAAACATTACTCAAGTCTAAAAGCAACAAGAAAACTGTGTGAATAGGAGTGGATGAAAATTCAGGATCCTCACAGGATTATCAAGGCTTCCCAACTCACTATATACCACAGGGTCCAACAGTAAAATGTGACAAGGAGGATTGAGACCGTACCCTTTCCTGAATACTCGACTACCTGTACCGTACGTGTGTAGTAATCTCCTTGAGTGTTGTTCTTGGTGTATTGCTCTACCAAGACGGCCAAATGGTTAACTCAGTTGGTCATAGGAATCCTAAGAGTGTCTCCCGATATACGCTAGGTACATGGGAGCTCAAATCCGTAGTGACGTTGTCTAATGCACAACTGTATGCCACGAGACCTTCCTATATACTACCGAGTACGTGAAACACCTTTTTATATACGCCAAGTATGTGAAACACCTTTCGATATACACCAAGTATGCAAAGTACTTGGTGGGTACGTGAAAGAGCTTCGATATACCTCGCTGGTACATGAAAGATCTTCGATTTACCGATAAGTGTGTGGAAGACTACAATATCCCCGGAATACAGTGATGACAAATAACGACAGCTATCATGGTTAAAGACGCCGGAACATGTGTCTAACTTACACACAGTTACTAAATGATTTTAATCTAAGCTAGCGTTAATTTTATCTTGCACGTTTAGGTGGATGCATGAGGTGAGTACATAAATGTAAACATAATGCAATCCTCAACTACATGATAATGCACATTTTCCTTTCCTTTTCAATGAAAACTACTTAAGGTAAGGAGAGTTTTTTCTTTCTTTCAAACCAAAAGTACTTAACTAGTAGCAAAAAGAAGAATTCCTTCCTAGAGTGCAATAACTCTAACTTTGCAATAATAAGCCAAAAAGCGTAAAGAGAATGAAAGATGGGACAAATCTTAACAATGTATAAGACAACATAATGAAACACTTTCAATTTTCAAATGCATGTACCAAAAATGGAATTTGATAGCTAAACGCTTTTCATATCTATATACAGAAATTGAGAGAATATCTACAACACTCTAATCATTCAAAAATTCCCAAAGAAAAATGACAAGCACCCAAACAACTCAAAGGCACTCAAGAAAGGCTCAAATTATACCAAATGCAATAATTGTAATCTATTTCCTATCTTTTTACACTTGAAAAAGACACATCTAATCTATGGAAAGAAAAATTCCATAAATGTTTCCAATCAAACCCAAGACAAAGAAAAGCGCTTAACAATCTTATCTAACTCAAATGCACACAAATCGCCAGATTTGTTTGACAGACAATCTACCAAGAGCGGACTCGAGGCCTGATCTCCCTAGCTCAACGTGAGTCTAGAACAAATAGAGACAAAACATAAATAAATCTCCTAGATCTAATTAGAGATCAAGGAACTAGATGCTCTTACCCTTTGAATCACTGATCCTTTCTCCTTGAATGTTGCTCCAAAGCTTGATAATCTTCAGATCTGAGCTAAGAAACCTGTCAAGACAATACAACAACAGAAGCAGTAAAATAACATCTACACAATAATAGATCTAAGTAAGCAATTAAGCAAGCAAACTACACAATATACCATTAACACAATGAGATTAGTGGAAATCACTTATATTACTGTATTAAAAGGGAAATACATAGGATGAAGAGATCACAACCAATGACTTAACGTAGCAATCCTTCTCCGATCAAGCCAATGCCAAAGCCTCCAAAGGGATGATGGATCTCTCAAGGATGAGTAGAGATATCTCCTAAGCTAATTTCACCAGCAATTAGATACTACAGACTTCCTCCATTCCCATGGAGAGAGTGGGTGTTTATATAGGGCTAAAGAGACAGGGTAGGTTGAGGATTAGGGGGAGATGGTTAAGGGATCCTCCCATTAGGTTAGGAATGGAAATGCCATCTCACCTAGAGCCTAGGGATAGGCCTCCACCTCAACAAACTTCTAGAGAGACCTCAACACTCCCCAAAATAGGCTTTAACCAATTTTGTCGCACCCTGGTAGAGGACACAAAGCGATAGAGGGGGTTGTCACACCCTGGTAGAGGACACAAAGTGACAGAGGGGGCTGTCGCACCTTATAGAAGGACAAAGTGCGACAGTGTCTTGCTCTAGCTGACCAAGAATTGTGACGGAGGGTGTCTGTCTCACCCTGTAGGAAGACAAAGTGCAACAACCTACTCAAAGAGGTCAAATAGGCAGGGAAATCTCTCTGTTGGATGTGTTTTATCCCATAATGAGTTTTAGGGGTTAGAGCAAAGAGTTTACACAATGGTCAAGATGACGACACTATCACAACGGTCATGATGACGACACTTGGTCATAATGACGACACTTGCAACGGTCACAGTGACGACACTAGGTCATGATGACGACACTTGCAACACTTGCGACACTTGCACAAGGGTGACGACATTTTGGTGTAACAGTCAACTAACCATAAGATCCCACTGAACATAAAAGAACCGGTTACAGTGTGGCCCAAAATTTGACATTCAACAATAAAAAGGGTGGCAGTACTAAAGAAAGTACCACCTCTGAATTCTTGCATAAATATGGATCCATCCATGTCTCCCAGTAACTTTTGGATAGATGATCCGCAACCAGGTTTTTCTCTCTATAGATATGAAGGAAGGAAGTGGAAGAGTAAGAAGTGATGAGAAGGTGTGTCTGCTTCATCCAACCGTTCAGCTCCACTGAGTGTAGATTTTCTTTACCGCTCACCCAATTGACCACACACCTTGAATCTCCAAAAATAGAAAGAGAATGAATGCCATGAACTTAGCAAACCATAGCAAACCCCAAAGAGAAATGACCTCAGCTCTGGTGTTTGATCCGATCCCAGCTCTCATGTAAAGACGATACACATGTTCCTGAGAGAGTTTCAAAATCATCCCATCCCCACAAAGACCAGCCTGGGCTGTGCCATCAAAATATCTCAAAGGAAAACTGAAGTCCAATTCAGAGAAACATCTAATCTGACGTTTCTTCATGCTGAGATTCGAGCTAGCAGCAAAGTAGTAGCCATTTATTCGCGCACAAAGAATAAGAGCAGAGGCCTTCTGGTCCTGAAATATAAGCAGATTTCGAGCTTTCCAAACTTCCCACACAGCATAACAATTTAGAATCGGATCAACGGGATGATTGTTGAACCAAAGCTTGAGATTCCCTTCAAATGAGTCACTGTTCCAAGAGAAATGGAAGTTGAAATAACGTCCCAGTCCCTTCCAAAGAGTCTGGAAGAAAAAACAGTTCCCAAAAAGGTGATCTACCTCATCCAAAGCAACATAACACATGCAACAACAACCGGGTCCAATAAATCCACGTTTAGTAAGGTTTTTCCAAGTAAAATTTTTGTTATGGAGCAGTAACCACATGAAACATCATATTTTCAGTGGACAATTGAATGACCAGATCTTTTTTAACCACCATTTGGGAGCATCCCCAACATCCGACTCCTTCACACAAGAATATGCAAGGCTAGCAGTGACCATGCCATTTAACTTATTGAAACACCAAAGTAACCAATTAACTTATTGAAACACGAAAGTAAAATAGCTTCTTCGTGTGTCAAAGTAATACCTGCCTGCAAAAGAAAATTGACATAATTCTCCCATTCAACGTGCAGAGCAGGATCCAACATAATGTATGACGTAGAATACCAATGAGTAAAACCTCTCTCTTGATAGGAGGAATCCTGCTTCAATACATAAATATTGTGTCTGTGAAGAGCTGATATGAGCTCAGTAGAAAGTATATAATCAGCGCCAAGACCCTCAATTGGATCAATGCCCACATAAACTTGGGTGCCCCTACCAACATCCCAACCAATGGCTTGATTTATGATCGGATAAGATTTCAATCAGCTCCTCCAAAAGTAAGATCCATGTGTTCTTTTTTACCATTGCACAACCAAAATACCGGAGCTAATCTACCGAGATACTTAGCTCTCACCACCTTACCCCATAATCCCACATCGAACAGGCTGCGCAACAGAGACTTAACACACAGTGAGAGATTAAAAGCTCGTAATTCTTTTATGCCCCATCCATTTAAAAGCTTAGGACGAGTAAGTGAATCCCAAGATACAAGATGAAACTTGAACGAACTTTTGGATTCAACCAAAGAAATTGAGAGAAAATCCTTCACAGATCAGTAATCACCGATTGAGGAACCAAAAAAAGTGAAAGCCAAAACACCGGAATACTCTGATGCACAGAGCATAGGAGGGTGAGTCGTCCACCTAAAGATAACAATCTGAAAGCCCAAGTATTTAGCCTCCGATGAGCTTTCTTAATGATCCAATGCCAGTTGGCTGGGGAATATCCATTAGGTTTCAGGAAATAACCTAAATATCTGAAACCATTTCCAATTTCCTTCATCTAATAAGGTAACAATAGACTAATCTGGTCCTTCAAAACGGTATCCTAGCACTGATAAAGAAAGGAATATTTGTTGAGACTGATCTCCATACCAGAAGCTACACAAAATTATTGATGATGCCTTTAAAATGTATCCATTCTGAAATATCTCCCTTTCCAAATAAAAGTGCGTCATCCACGAATAAGAGGTGAGTAATAGTAAGAGCACTTGCCACTTTAACACTAGAAATGTGAGCCCCTCTCCTTGCTTCATTAATCAAGAGACTCAATCCTTCAATGGCCATAATAAAAATATAAGGAGACAAAGGGTACCCCTGCCCGAGTCCCCTATTTCCATAGAACTGCGTTGATGGCGATCCATTAACTAGAACAACATAACTCACTGAAGACACATAAGACATAATCCAACCAACAATCTCCACCGACAGCCCTGTTTGCAGAAGGATAAACCATAAGTAAGTCTAGTCTAACCTGTCATACGCCTTAACAAGATCCATCTTCAGAATGAAAGCATCAACCTTTTTTTTCTTAATCGAACGTAAACCCTCTTGGGCAATGCCCACCGCGTCCAGGATTTGTCGGTTATGAAGAAAACCATTTTTTTCAGCAGAGATAGAACACTCAAGATAAGGCTTTATTCGATCCAAAGTGATCTTAGAGATGACTTTATACAGTAGGTTACATAGTGAAATAGGTCTGTACTCACCGAAGCCAGTCGATCTATCATTCTTAGGAATACGAGTGATATAGGTAAAGTTCAAAATACTAGGAATCTGAGCCTTCTGTCTAGAATCATCAATAGCCATAGTAAGATCTTTCCCAAGGAGATAAAAGAAGTGTAGAAAAAATTCTACTGTCCACTCATCCGGTCCCAGAATTTTGTCCTTGGAGAAAAGTTTAATAGTCTTCAAAACCTTAGCTTCAGTGATTGGCCACCCAATAGTCTGATAAGCAGCTTCATAAAAATACAAGGGGATAGTTTTATAATTTGCAATTGACTTTCCAAATTATTGGTATTATTTTTCATGTAAATATCCTTGCAATACTTGTCTGCTGCATCTTTTAGTTGTGAGTTATTACTAATCACATGACCCTGCTCCTCTTCAATCTCCCAAATATAGTTAGTCATCCTTCTTTGATTTGCATAACGATGGAAAAATTTAGTGTTATTATCCCCAGGCTTGATCCAGATCACCCAAATTTTTTGTCTCCATGTTTCCTCTAACTACCCCAGAATCTTCCTTTTTTCTCCCTCCAAAGAAGTCATTTTATCCAACCTAACAGGATCAAACATCTGATCATCCACATAAAGTGAGATCAATTTTAATTCATAATCTATGTCCAAAAGTCGTTTGTCATTCTCCCTTTTCTTATCATTTTCCCAGATAATGAATTCCTTTCTGAGCTGCAAAAGTCTCTTAATCAAACAAAGAAGTGGAGGGCCATGAAAAGTAGAACAGCTGGATGTCCAACCATCCCTTATTAGTTCACAAAAGGAGGTATCTTCAAGCCAAATCGGATTGAATTTGAAAGGGTACATATGATACCTGTTATCAAAATCTAGCTATAGGGATATAGCCTTATAATAAAATAAACCCACAGCATAAGCCCAAGAGTGGTATCTTCCCACCAAATCACAATTTTTTTTCACCATGAAGAAACAGTCAAGCCTTTTGGTAATGTCGGACTTCCCACACCTACCGTTAGACCAAGTAGGAACAAGAACATTAGGAAAAATGTCGAATAATGTGACTTCATCGAACAAAGATGCAAAATACTCAGCAAGAGGATCCAAACATCTTCCTCCCCCCCAAGTTTCCTCTACAGAAAGGGTAAAATTAAAATCTCCAGCCATAATAAGGTCAAGATCCTATAGAAAACCACCAGATTTAACACGATCCCAAAACACTCTTCTGTTCTGATAGGGTGCATAAATGTTTAAAATACGGATAATCCTGGAGAAACCATTCAACTTCCCCTCCATCAATATTCCTGCAAAAGTTTGAAAGACCTTTAAATAAACAACATCAGGTTCCAAGCAGTCAGAAATGCAAGGTTTCATTATTACATTAATGAGATGTAACAATTCTTAACTCATGAAGTAGATTATAAACCCTTTTGTTTTAAAATGCAACATATATTATAATATAATTATAATAATAAAAAGAATAAAGGAAAATAACAATCTATAAAATCATCTTTGACTCAAATAAATAGATAAAAAATAATAAGATTATAATATAATAATAGATCATATTATAATAAGAAAGGAAAGTAATAATCTAT
Organism: Larix kaempferi; assembly: GCA_027924585.1. Lineage (NCBI taxonomy): Eukaryota > Viridiplantae > Streptophyta > Pinopsida > Pinales > Pinaceae > Larix > Larix kaempferi. The sequence continues at coordinate 896,778 of BSBM01000655.1, read as the reverse complement.
AAAACCATCTTTCCTATTAACATTAATAAAACTCAAATAAATAGATAAAAAATAATAAAATGTGAATTTAAGTTTAAACTAAAATGTAAGTTTAAATCAAAAGATAAAAAATAATAGGATTTGAATTTAAGTTTAAACTAAAATATAAGTTTAAATTAAATGTAAGTTGTATTTTTTTTGGTGAATTTAGTATATATGAATTTTTATTATTTTTAAATAATTATTATTTATTGGTTGGTTCACACAAATGAATTTAGATTTAAAGGTCATTTGTTATTTTAATGCTTTGACATAATAAAAATACATCATTTATAGCTTAGCTATTTCAACGTCGTTTAATCCAAAAGTTCTATGATTTCAAACAGAAAACTTTGATTTTTTTGGCACGATTTTGAATAAATTTGATAGAATTTTTTTAAGAAACTTGGTTACAACTTTCAAACTTTGAAATTTTGGGTGCCCTAGGGGTTTTTCATGGTGTTGAATCCATTTCTACCATCAAAATTACCATTAAAACACGGTTAAATTCAGATTATGCAAAATAAATGAAAAGCGTCCGTCTGGGCCAAATCGTCGAATTTTTAAACAACTCCTTTCAACATTTTAAATAAACTAAAATTTAAAAAAAAATGCAACGGAACACACATATCTACCCTAAAATCCATATGGGGAAACCTCCAATACAAATTACAAATTTGGTCAAACTTATTGTGAAGCTATGAGACACCATGGTTTGCTACAATGCTCTACAATATGCTTCTATCTCTTTGCTTTGTTAGTATCTCCTCCACATTCTTCTGCATATTATGGAACAACCAATGGCTAGTGAAACAATGCATCATTTTCCCCCATTTTGCTAGTTTTTTTATCACTAGAATTAGGGTTAGGTTTAGGATTTCAAAACTCTATTGGAGCTTCCATGATGCTTTTAGAAGTGTCTAGTGGATTCCCATGCATGAGTAACTTTTCATATTCAAATTATGGCGAGTTGGCATGAGTAACTTTTCATATTCAAATTATGGTGAGTTGACATGGTCACCACTTGGACATGTGGGGAATAGTTGGAGCATTACCTTATTGGGCTATAGCTTTTGCATACAAACTTAGTTTTAAGTACTTGATAACTCACAAGTGTAGTGACCGTAGATGCCTTCTAACAAGAGTATAATATAGATCTTGTATGCAAATATAAAATAACAATGAAAATAACATTGCATATTTTGAATACATTCATTACCCATTTAATTCAAGACATCATTGAAAAAAAAACATTCTACGAAGATATGATTATGAATACTTTGTGAAACTCATGTCCACTAAGCCAGTCAATGGGTAATTTACCACCTGAGCAGAGAAATCAAGTATGGATTCCACCCACAAGTAGCACCATAATACCACCAGGGTGAAAAATGTTCCTACATGGCTCTAATCTCACTCAATGTAACCCAATTACCATCATGCTTGGCCAATCTACTCATTACAGAGCATTCTAGGACTCCATCCGACCATCAAACAACAATGACACTCTTTTACACTACCCTACATAATGTGAGATTTTCAATTGCAAGGAAGTAGATTCATAAGACAATTTCACAAGGAATATTTCAGATAATGAGAGAAGAAGAATAGAAAGATTAAATTGTGGAAATCACTCAATATCTTATTCATTGATATGATAACAATATATAATACATCCTACATGGAGAAAATCGAATGCCTTTGAGGCAATTTGGAAAGAGCAAAAAGAAAAGGCTTAGAAAAGACAAAAAAAACCCTAGGTGGCAAAAGCAGTTTCCAAAACTATCCTAGAGGCTCACGAATTTAGTAATTATGGTATGGAAGCTCATGAGTGAGGTAAATAGAATGTATTGATGGCTTTAGGAGAGTAGATATGATGTGTAGGTAGAATTGGTCAAGTGGCAAGAGTTTCCAAGTCAACTAGCTTTTCCTTTTCCACTAGAAAGTAGAAAAAATAGGATAAATCTATCTAAATCAGGAAGGTGTCTTTCTAATTCAAGAATAGAATAAAATCAGATAGAATCCAAGGAAATCTTATCCAGAATCCATCCAAATTCATTTTGATGATTTAGGATTGCATGTGGTCCACTAAAAGACAAAGCTGGCCTATTTTACCTAGTCAAAACTCATGAAATTAATCATAAATAATTAATTAATTTATCCCAAGTCTAGAATGACATAGTGGGTTTTTTAAATGTTCCAACACCCTCCATTAAGCCTGAATTTATGTGATGGGAATCATAAAAATATCAGAAATATAGGGCCCAAGCAACAAGGCTTATGGTCACCCCAATACAAAAATAACTAGTCCATGTAAACCGAGGAAACAAGGAAAATCTCATGGGAACAAAACCCTCCCTAAAAAATGGACATGCTTGATGTCTTCATACTGTCATGTTGCTCATTTGAATGAGTTGAATGAGATGCTTCTGAGTGACATACTTAATGAGCTGAATGGGATGCTTCTAAGTAACATACTTGATGAAGAGATTGTGGATGTCATGATCATGCATCAGTGCATCAATGTTGTGTAGGAAAGAACCATGTGTTGAAGCTCTATGAAGCTCATCTTCTGATGATGGAGGAGCATAAAATGAATTTTTCTTGTTGCTGTAACATATATAATCAGATCTGAAAACATAATCAATGATGGAAAGAAGATCTCTGCATACTCCTTCCCAAGGAGAAACAATGAACTCAATAGGATCAATTTCTTCTGTAGCTGCAATGTAGTGCACTAGTTCTTGTATCTTCTTCTCAAAATGATGTAGGACCTTTCTGATATTTAAAATGAGATCATGCAGCTCTGAAATATCAGAATGTGAGTCATATGGATCAGCAATCAGTAAAGATGTGGAGTCTCCATGATCGAACATAGTTTCAGTAGGAAAAGTGTGAGAAACTAGGTCACCCTAACAGCTGAGCGAGCCTGGAGAGTGTGAGGACTTGAATTTTGAACCATGAGTGATGGGGTTAGGTACAGATGTGTGGAATATCAGTCCAAATATGACCAAAAACATGGCTGTCCAACCAATGAACGATATGAAATACAAAAGTGCAACAAAGGCAAGTGGCACAGTGTAGGAAAACATAGAATTGTGTAGTTTCTTAACTGGAGAACTTGGGGGTTGTGGGGTCTTTTGTGCATCCAATTGTTGGTAAAATGGTGTGGGAGATGTAATGACCTGCATATTAGACTGTAAATCATCTTCTAAATCAGAATCTAAAATATTTGAATGGAGGTGGAAATACATTTCAGAAGACAAGCCAGAAGCTAGTAAAAAATGACTAGTTTTGAGAGTAGACTTCGGTGAACTGACTGAAGACCGTTCCAAAGAAGAAGTGAAGGTTTCTGATTCTGATATATTAGAATGTGAATCAAAATCAGAGACATCAGAATTATATTTCAATCTAGCACTCAAAGCATAAGCATGATTACCTTTGGGAGAGGCTTGGAAACAATGTTATTGTTCTACAACAAGCTTGCCTTGTTCTTTCTTTGCAAAGTCAGGAACATCTATGTTATGCTCTTCAAGCATCTTGGCCATGATGTCCAATTTATTCTTGAAGAAATATTTCTCAGGATGTATGCCTTTGCAGCAATAAGAACACTTGGGCTTCTCCTTTTTCATATTCTTGGATTTGGAATCTCCATCAAAATCCTCTTCTTCTGACAATATCTTTTGTTTGGATTTTTCATTCTTGAAACTCTTTGCTCCATGAGCAACAAGTGCAAAGTCTTTGGAGGGTGATAGATCATTCATTTGGACCAACTTGTCCTTCTCATGAGTGAGTCAATCAATGAATGCATCCAAGGTTGGCATCTTCCACTTGGGAACTGCAAGTCTTGTAGAATGAAAAGTAGACACAAATACTGAGTATTCAGAGCTCAGTTTTGACAGAATGGTAAGGATTAATTGCTCATCCTTCTTTTCTATGCCACATTGCTTGAGTTGAAGCAATAGGTTCTTGAATTTTGAGATGAAATCCTCCATAGATTCGAAATTACTTGGACTAAGAGAGATTAGTTCAATCTCCAACAAATGACCTCTGAGCTCGTCCTGTTTTCCAAAGAGAGATTCTAGCTTTGTCCACACTTCATTTGGAGTGGATAGAGAATAAATATGGAATAGAAAATCTGGAGATACAGAGAAACAAAGTAACCCATAAGATTCATCAAGCCTATTGAACCATTTGGATTTTAATGCAACAACTCCTGGCTTAGTTTCAAGCCCCATAGTGACTCTATATAATCCTTTGCTTCGAAGCTGGATGATCATATGTGCCTTCTAGTCAAAGAAATTGAAGGGAGTGGGAGTCATAGCTTTGGATTGATTTTTCTCCATATTGATGCGTTCCTGGTGATGTAAATACTTGCAAAAAGCACTCTTGAAAATTTCTTTGAATCAAGCTAGCTCTGATACCATGTGAGATTTTCAATTGCTAGGAACTAGATTCATAAGACAATTTCACATGGATTATTTCAGACAATGAGAGAAGAAGAATAAAGAAAATAAATTGTGGAAATCACTCGGTATCTTATTCATTGATATGATAACAATATATAATACATCCTCCATGGATAAAATCGAATGCCTTTGAGGCAATTTGGAAAGAGCAAAAAGAAAAGGCTTAGAAAAGACAAAAAACCCCCTAAGTGGCAAAAGCAATTTCCAAAACTGTCCTAGAGGCTCACGAATTTAGTAATTATGGTATGTCAGCTCATGAGTGAGGTAAATAGAATGTATTGATGGCTTTAGGAGAGTAGATATGATGTGGAGGTCGAATTGGTCAAGTGGAAAGAGTTTTTAAGTCAACTAGCTTTTCTTTTTCCACTAGAAAGTAGAAAAAATAGGATAAAGCTGTCTAAATCAGGAAGGTGTCTTTCTAATTCAGGAATAGAATAAAATCAAACATAATCCAAGGAAATCTTATCCAGAATCCATCCAAATCGTTTTGGTGAGTTAGGATGGCATGTGGTCCACTAAAGAACAAAACTGGCCTATTTTACCTAGTCAAAACTTAGGAAATTAATCATAATTGATTAATTAATTTATCCTAAGTCTAGAATGACATAGTGGATTTTTTAAATGTTCCAACACATAACACAAAGAAGATATTCCCTTTCTCTTTGTGGAAAAATCCCTCAAAGATCTACTTTCCTTCCAATGCTTTTCTATGCATGTAGAAAGAATCTAACCGTTGGTTTTCTTTTGCGAATAATTTGGAAGAGGAAACACTTGGCCTCAAAATAGTGAATGGGAAACACCAATAGAGTTGTCAGTTTGAAGGTTTTTTCTTCAACAATTGTGAACATTTAAACCACGGTTTCTCTCAAAATCATCCCATTTTATCTTTCATTTTCAACAATGCCTCTTCAACTTTCACATATTCTTACTAACCATAATTAGTTGGGATTATATTGCCATATATAGCCCTAACAACCATAAAATACACAAGATAAAATCCTCATAACATGGGAGAGGATTGCTGATCGGGAGCATGTGTCCTTCCCCTTCCCAATGAATGGATGATAATCCAATAAAACCAAGGAAAATCATTTTCTTGCATGAGATCTACTTTGTTCTCAAGCATATGACAAAATGTACTCGGTAAACACACACTAGTCAAAGATTAATGGAAATGCATGGACTAAAAAGTTAGTATTTTCCACAAGAATAATGACAAGGTTAAACCAACCATGCACTCCTTTTCCTCCTCCCCTCTTGTAGTATCATAGTCTTCTTGTTGCTTCCTCAAGCAAATTGTTTTGTGTGTGGATATTGTATTATTATATATTATCTCTTTGTTTATGTTTTGACATAAACATGAGCACACCATGGAACAAAAGGAACACTGCTCTACAATAATCAAACATGAGCACACCATGGAAAAAAAAGAACACCATTCCATAATCCTAGCTAACTATCGGGGCTCATATTCATTCATTAGTGAGGACTTGGCCTTGAGCTCTACACCAAGAATATTTATAATGCATTTCTCATTATTTGCAACACATGCCCATTATAACTCATTCCCATTGTTTGACACTTATCACACATTGAAATACATGATTCATGTAAATAATATACAATTTATCACATTATAATTCAAGAGTTAAAATTGAGGTATTAAAGTCAGAAATATCTTAATGAGAAGACAATTTCCACCTTGGACACGGAAAGGCTACAACAACTCTCAGTTTTCGACATGATAGTCAAAAAATATGTTTAGGCCCTAAAAATCTGTTAAAAATTAATGACTTAAATTTGGAAAATTAACACTATCTCCAAGATCTCACAAATCTTAATCTTCTCCATTTAGAGCATCAATGACCTTTTTTCTTGCAAATGAAAAAAACTTCATATTTGATATTTCAAAGTTGAAATCAAAATATATAACATGTAGCCTTTAAATCAAATACATGTATGTAGAATTTCTTTGACATGCCCTGAAGTTGCTTCTTACAACATTTTAATGTAAAAGGGATTTTGAAGAAAAACTCTGAATTCATTAAATTAAAAATAATAAGGAAAACTATGAATTTCAATTATGAATGTGTTAACATCATTGTTTCTAAAGTGTAAAATTGGATTATAAAAGTGATAATATTGGTTTTCAAAAATGCTATTCTTTGTTTATTGTTTTTTTTGCCCTCTTTTCTCCCCTTCTTCTAACATCTTCCTCTTACTGTCTTTCTGTTGTTCCTTGGCTATTCCAAGCGGGGAGGTTTCCTACCTTAGTCCTTGCTAGCAAAAAAATTAAAATATGCAAAAAAAAGTAATTGTGTATCATTACCAATTAACTAAAAATATCCATACTATGGTTGATGTTATTACAGTTATGATTAATTAATGATATCCATACTATGGTTGATGTCATTACTATGATTATTTGATATACCCATGGCAATTATATAAGTGCAAGTTACACAATATGGTTTTATTAAGATTTAGTTACTATGGGAATCTTAATCATGATTTGAAATAAATGGTATATTTATACTTAAGTAATCTAATATGTATACATAGGCATATGGTATACAATGGTGCATGAAAGTTGATTCTTGGATACAAATGGCATAAAAATCTATATATAAATTAGGCTATCAACTAATATCAAATAATTAGTATTTTTTAATTTGATGTAAACGATTTCCCTTTTTTTTCCTTATGAATCTAGTTGATGTAGCACATGGAGATATGATAATATACGGGTTCTCCGTTGAGTTGGAAGAGTTCTACTTGGTGGATTTATTGTAAAATATTTAGTTCTCTTCTCAGTTAAGTGTCATGAACAAGTTATCTGTTACTTGTTCTACATGCTTAGTTGTAATCACCTGTTGTTGTCTATGCCTTAGCTACTATTACTTTCTTTAGTTAAATAAGTTTTGTGTAACTACGTCTTATCCATGCATGAGCTACGAGTTATCCATGCATCAAATACAAATTATATATATATTATTTATTTCGAATTTTGAACAACGCCTATAAAATCATTCTAGAGAGTACACTTGTCCCATCCTTCTTCAATCTAAGAAAAACATAGATGGTAGTCCACCCCACATTCTAAGATATAAACACCTATCAGTGTAATAAAATAATTGAGTGAAAAATACTACCTTTTTGTGAATGCATACATAGTTATAAGTTATGCATTGGGCAATCTTTGATTTGCTGTATAAACTCCAAAGAACTTAATTTGTGTGTAGGCCATATTCTTGTAGTTTGGACTCTTTGGAGCAAGCTAGCGATTGTGCCTCCATTATATAAATAACAGTTGTTCCTATCCTGCACTGAATCCAGGATCTACCCAGTCAAATACTAGATTTATTTGAGTTCGAAGAATGCATTGTATAATAAGAATTTATGCATTTAATTTGACAGTATTTTATGCCCATAAATGTGAGGGATTCCCATCGATTTTGATACAATATGACCATCTTTCTACCCGAATTTATAACACTAGCATAGCCACTTAACTTGTGGCCGATGAACACTGATATGTCACAAGTTAAGTGCCATGAACAAGTTATATGTTACTTGTTCTCCATGCTTAATTGTAATCACCTGCTATGTTACCTTCTTTAGTTAAATGGGTTGCTTGTCACTAATCCATGCATAAGCTACGACTTATCCATGCATCAGCTACCAATTATATATATATATATATATTATTTTTTATAATTGTTTGTTTTGAATTTTGAATGACTACCATAAGATCAATCTCAACAATACACTTCTTTCATCCTCCTTTAATCTAGGAAAAACATAGATGGTAGTCCACCCCAAATTTTAAGATACTAGCACAACCACCAACCACTTAGTTTTGTGGAGATGGCTGGGTGTTAAACAAAGGTTAAACATTAAGATAATTAATATAAATATTAAACTAACATAAACATTAAACTAACATAAACATTAAACTAATTAATATAAACATAAAACAAATACTATTTACTAAACATATCCCTTTTCTTAACCACCTCTTGCTTAACTGAAGCTTATTTAAATCTTAATCAAGATGCATTTGAGCATAACAAGATACGACGACCATGAAATGAATCTCCACTCTACACTTGTTACACTCAGGTTAATCTTGTTGATCCACTCAAGGAAGTCCAAAATCTCAGATAATATCTAAACACCTATCAGTGTAATAAACACTTATAGATGAATTAATAAAACAATTTTGAATACATAGAATATCCATTTGAATTTTGTAAAACAAATAGTCATGAATACCTAGATTTATTGGATTTCATTTTTCAATAAATACATTTAGTGGACAACGACTTTGCTAATATCTTGGAATTGAGGGCTCACAACCTTAAAATAGGTGATGCCCTTGTTTCTAAATGTGTTTAGGTTATTTCAATGCATGCTTCCACGAGTCTTTGCATGCATTTTGCAAAGTGGCACGATGATCTAAATGTTTATTTGAAAATTCCAATTTTCGTCAATCCTCATTCCACTAATAAGATTGAATAATGATTGCTATTGCGGGTTTATTGCTTGTCTTCATAAGGTTTATTGTTTGTCCTTAGACTTTTTCACTTTGAGATCCAACCACAAGCAATGAACCTACTATAGTAATCATTCATTGCTATACTGTAGACTGGTTATTTCAAATTGTTTTTAAAAAACCTCATAATTTGTTGTTGAGCCATATATTACAGATTTCACTCTCATGTGTACAGAATAATCCGCTTTGCAAAATCTCATTGTGTACAGAATAATCCGCTCTGCAAAATATCATTGTGTACGACATCAACTAGCGTTAGCATTCATCAAAGGGTAACTGTATGCCATCGGTAACCACAATTAATGGGCAAGGAGTTGATAATGGTCGTGAATGACAGCTTGTGTAAGATTGTTTTTTCCTCGTGAACTATCTTTCCTTCCATATATACTACCCATGAGGCCATAGGTGTGAGATGTTCTTGCTCATTGTTACTTGACTTGTCATTATCTATGATTTGATTGAACCATAGGTGTATGGGCATAGTTTGAGATAGCCTACACATTTTCTCAAGGTATTGAGATTAAGAATCATGTTGAAAATGGGTGACAACCAGTTCTCTTGATGATTGTGTATCTGTCTAACCGAGTAACTAATTTTGGTCAGTTATGAGTAACTGTGTAAGAATATTTATTTCTTGTGTTCTTGTAGGAGAAGGGTTGATCGATGAGAGCTGTTGTAATCTTCATATTCTGAATAATAAGAGAACCGATACCATTGCTCGGTGGATGTTTCCCTCTTGAGGGTTTTACCACATAAATCTCTGTGTACATTTTTTAATGTGTTCGCCAGTATTTGCTATCTTATTTAAATTCTTCCGCTACATATTATTTTTTGTGGTTGTTTGATCCAACAAGTGGTATCGGATCTTGGTAGGAGGCCACAGAGAACGAGAATGTTGAGAGTTATTATCACAATGAGCAAGGTCTCAGGTAAATTGTTGTATTTAATATATTTTCAATTTTAATGTATTCGAATGTTCACTAGAAACACGTTTTTCATGTATTTTCAATTTTTCATGGTGTGGATGTCGTTAAAAGTATGTAACATGGGTACTCGTTGGATGCATAATTTAATTATGCATCCAACGCGTCCTCCCGCTTGAAATTTTAGTAAACCTACAAGGAGATAAGTTGAAAATACAATCCAAAAAAATAGTTTTTTACTCTTTCTTTACTATTATTTTATTATTATTTTCCTTAGGAGGCCCATTTTTTACCCAAATTTCCTCTAGCGGCTAAAATTCCATCTTATCACAGCAAGACAAAACACATTCCTATAAAATACCATTTTGTAAGACATGTTATTAATGAAGGTGGAGGGGTTCTTGAAAAGGTCCACACTCAAAAGAATAGTGCAGACATGTTCACGAAACCAGTTACTTTAGAGAAGCTACGATGGTGCTTAGCTTCTCTAGGCTTGCAGGAAAGGTGATGAACAAAGCAATGAACAAAGTATCAGGGAAATTGTTGTCAAGGTAGAGATTGTTGGAAATGGGTGACAACCAGTTCTTTCGGTGATTGTGTAACTGTCTAACCGAGTAACTAAGTTTGGTCAGTTATGAGTAACCATGTAAGAAATATATTTATTTCTTGTATTCTTGTAGGAGAAGGGTTGATTTATGAGAGCTGTTGTAATCTTCTTATTCTGAATAAGAAGAGACCAATACTATTGCTCCGTGAATGTTTCCCTCTCGAGAGTTTTACCACATAAATCTCTATGTACATTTTTTAATGTGTTCGCCATTATTTGCTATCTTATTTAAATTCTTTGGCTGCATATTATTTTATGTGGTTGTTTGATCCAACAAGTAAGGATTGAACTTACTTCCCAGGTATTGAGATTAGGAATCAGGATTGAACTTACTTCCCAGGTTCTGATTGCTTGAGAAGATGCAATTGCAGGGCTCAGCCATAAGGAATAGCCATATGGTGGCAATAGAATTGCATCTTACTATGTGGTTGCTTGACATTCATGCTATTTAATTATGTGATATCATTGTTTCTAGCACCTTCATGATTTTTTATTCTTTTATTTTGTTTTAATGCAGCCTGACCCTGTATGGGAATTTTGTAAAAAAAACAAATTGCAGCTCATCATTAGGGCGCATGAATGTGTAATGGACGGTTTTGAACGCTTTGCTCAAGGTAATTTGATTACTCTATTTTCTTGGACAAACTATTGTGGTGAATTATTAAAAATGTCCAATCCACATGGAATTCTTGCTTTTATGCTGCTTTAATCTTGATGCTGAGTGGAAGCGATTTATTACTTAATTGTAAAATATATTGGTGTTTTTGCAGGCACAGCAAATAATGCTGGTGCTTACTAGTTTTGTGTAGAGACTTGGTTGTTGTCCTAAGTTGATTCATCCTCTGTTACCACCCATTCAGTACTGTGTAAAGGTTTATTGTTGAAAATCATAAAATGAATTTGTACGTCTTCTAACCATTTTGGATTTCTTTTGGCAGTGGCTTGAGTAGTTGTTGAAGATTAGGACGCATATACGAAATAGTTCACTTAAAGGAAATGGGGGCACACTTCGTTGATTTCTGGCAATTTTCTACATGTGAGGAGATTTGGGTGTCTAGAGGTTGCTATCATGGTAGCTTCAATAATGGCCAATGCCAGATTGAACTGCTTTTGGGCTCTGGTTTTGCTGTCTGGCAAGTGTTTATTTGCAATCTATTTGTTTTTTTCTTTGCCATTTTTTTTTGGTATTTTCAGAGTCTTGGCTATTGAGTTCAAGTGGATGCACAGGTAGGTTTGTGGCCAGCACGGGTGGTTTACTTCTAGCTGTCACATGCAAGCTGGCGGTGGCGGCGCTGTCCAGCTGCAAATTCACCGCAGAGATGACAAAACTCGTGCCGGTGCAACTGCTACCACTCGCAGCAGCTCTAGCACCATGGATCCGCTCGCGTATGGGTACACTATTTTCCAATATGTGCACAAGTTTGCCAACTGCCAACTACGATAAGACTTGGATTTAATGCATTTAATATAGGTGGTCGTCCCAACCACATCGCAGGCTGCAGCCACTCAACAAGACATGGATTCATTTAATGTAGGTGATGTTTCCAACAACATGGCAGGGGGACTTGGATTTAATGCATTCAATGTAAATGATATTTCCAACGACATCGCACCTACCAGGGCAGTAAGACTTCAAAAGTTGAAATCCAAAAGGATGGAATAAAAATAGAGTTTGTTGTTTAATTTAATTACTATAATAATAGGATGGCCAATATTTACTTATTTAGGATATCTTATGTTAAACATTGAAAGATCAAAAGAAATTTGAAGTCAAACCAGGTGCCGGAGGAGTCCTCTATGATTCTGAAGGAAGCAAGACGAAAGATTATGCTTGGGGAGTAGGTAAAAGATCTAATAATGGAGTTGAATGGCTAGCCCATCAAGGGTCTGGAGCTAGCTAGAAATGACGGAATTGAGGACCTCGTCGTCTTCGGCGACTCTATATTGATCATTAGGGAAGCCAGAAGCTTATCCAAGAGCAGAAAGAACCCTGTCACCAAGATGCACCACCTGCTGAACAACATCGTCAAGGAATACAAATCAATCAACTTCCTACATCTCTTGAGATCCAACAATCAGTACGTGGACAAGATGGCAAACATGGGAGTCAGAATGGAGTGCGGGGTCTTGGTTTGGAACCAACGATCTCACGGGTATGCTTGGGTTCCATAACTTGTTCATTTTTTGATCCTTATGAATAGACACAACATCTCCTCAAACACTTGGAAGCGGCAATGTTGTTTGTCTAAAATCACAAGCTTTCACTATTCTAGAATAGGCACTCCACACTTCAAAATCAACTTAATTCTTGATGCCACCTCATGTGTCCTCTCGACAGCTCTGGACCTACTCACATGCCCGACCCACATGGCCACCATGCAGCGATTAATTTCAGCCGATTTTCGAGGCATCTTTGTTTTTAAGAAGGGAGGGGAATTCATTCTACCCTCATTCGAGCTCACTGTCTGGTGCATTTGCAAGAAAAGAGGCAGAAGAATGTTCAGTGGCAAGCGCAACCCCGACTGTGAGGACCCTCTTAGCTGTGTTATAATGGAGGAAGACTCCCCTGCCCCTAGTCTTTCCACGCTTCAATGCATACTTTGTAGGAAAAAAATAGCATCCCATGGAGGGATAAGCAATGATTCTCTGAAGAATCCTCAATAAAACGAAGCCAGTCAGGTCAGGCCTAAGGAAGGAACGGGCATGGAGCATCACAATCTGTCAAATCCCTGCAAGGCAGGCTTTGTTGGGCAAAGAATCAACGTTCTCTCTGGTAAGATGTATGGAGATTGCAGTAGTTCTGTGACGGGGTTTTCTTGTCTGCCTGACGAGGTTCAAACATACCTGAAAGATATGGAAGCTCAAATCAAACCCTTCAGGGGGAAAATTACGAGCTTAAGCAGACGTTTTCTCATCTGTTCTCTCTAGTTCAAACTACCAACGCTAAAGTTCGAAGAAGCAGTTCCAAGATCACTGGCCATATTAACACTGGCATAAACCTTCAAAAAAGGATGCCCCTGTTCCGTCAATCTGGAAGCAAGGATCATTGCAGTTCATAGCAGCGCCAAGGTGGTGGAGGCTAAGATAGACAGCATGCGCGTAGAGATCAGAAACTTCTCCGAGGAAATCAAAGGAGTCGTGGGAAGAACACGTGTGGAGTCTTCCCATCATTAGTTCGAACTTTGCTCTCAGCAATTATGCCCCAGCTCCGGGTTAGAAGTTTTTTGTTAGTTTCTGAGTCTGTTCTATCATGCATTTGGACATTTCAGAAGTATAGGCTAGATGACAGTTTGGATCTTTTTTGTACTTGCCCATGGGTTAAACAATGCTTTGTACTTTCGTTTTGTTATTAGGCCAGTTTGTTAGGAGCTACAAGCTTCATAGAATATGATTTTATCATGAACAATCTAGACTATCAGAAATCAAGCATGCAACGATGACTCTTATTCTTCATAGAGAGCATCCTCGCGATAAACTTTTGTAAACCTTGTTCCAACTTTTATATAAAAGTCCTTTACCCGTTTTTGTTAAAAAAAAAAAATCCTTTGTTCACCTATTGTGGTAGTAACTCTATATAGAACAAAAAAGCATCCTTACAAATACTAATATCTTTAACCCTTACTGAAGTGTTCGCTACATTACTTCTTGTGCTAAATGGTATATCTAAGGTGATAGAACATCAACATTCACAATCTTAGATCTCGATTTACCTTAGAACATCAACATTCACAATGTTAGATCTCGATTTTCTTGAGCACTTTTTATGTTCTTCAAATTCCTATGGATCAACAGCTTCAATTGTCATGATAGGTAATCTTGACTCAGCACTTGAAGCATGTAAAATTGCACTCCTATTTAACCAATCAGAATTCACTGTGCATCCCTAATGAAAAGAACCTTCACAAAAATTGAGTTTAACACCTTTCCTGACCAACATATCCATTGCACACTGGGCACATGCACTCTTTTCATTTATCTCTATCTTAGATAAAATGAAGACAAATATATTCTTATTTCTAGTTCCTTTGGCATGGGCCTTTTTTTATCTTTCCTCCTTCACTCGATGATCTTGGAGAAGTCTATCTTCAAGGCCATCAATAAATACAGGGGAACATGAAACTTTCCTAACCAGTATTTGGTTCCACTGTCTTCATACTCTTCAAATTTTCTAACATGTTTTACAGCACATATTGGAATGTCTTTCTGGTTCCCAAAGACCAATAAGCCTCACCACCTTCATATATTTTCCCACAGAAAAATGGCATTTCTGGAAGAAACACCCTCTTTGAAGTATCTGTCATTCTTGAAATAATATGATGTCAATCATAAGCTTCCATAAGTCTTTCTTGTATTTTGCCTAAAACGTTAGCTCTGAATAGGGTCCAGGAGGCCAACATAATTCTGTAGAAATGACTGTCTTGAGATGATATCTAAAATGAGTAAGAGACAATTTACCAAGTACATCCATCCCCAAGTTCCTGTATTACTCTACAATAAAGAAAAGAAGAGCCCCTGTCAACATTGCAAAATATTGGAGTGAACATCCTTTGCATAGTTAGTATGTCTATAATAATTCTCTCTGACTATTCCCCGAGTACTAGAGCACTGCTTTTACAATCTATACAGCTCGGATAAGATCTCCGCCAATAGTGGATGCAATCAAATCAAGCCTGTTGATGGGTTGATTACACATTATAACTTGAAACTCAATTGATTTATATGAATTAGAAATAGAATGACCCGAGCTACCGTTGCTCTCTGTGAAAAGACGTTCATGGACTGCAATAGTTCCATCAGCAATCTCTACCCACAAATGAAACAATCCTTATCAGTTTCAATGCCTCTCAGCTTCAGAAATTGAAAGATAGACTCTTCTGTAACCTTTCCAAAAATTCTATGCTTGTGATCGAGCTAATCACATCAATTCAAAGTGATCAAAACTTACAGTTGTTTGAATTTGTATCTCCGACATTTGCACATGCAATACGACCCCTGTGCTTGAATTTGGATCGTAATCATGCCTGCATTTTAACATCCCATATGCCTAGAAAGTGAGAAAACTATCAGATACGTGGGTATCTTTGCAGGATTGCGGAGGGGAAGACTTCAATGCTTTAGTTAAAACCCAAGAACTTTATACTCTGAATCAATATACGCCGTCGATCTTGGGCAAGTGGAGATCGCTTGATCTTTTTACATCCACCTTTTCAAGCTGGTCAAAACATTTTTAAGCTTACTTTGTGGTTTTGTGGATTTTCAACTTTTATTTGCTCTTGGGAACTAACCTCACATTCATTGTGGAAGTGAATCCTTTGAGATTTATCTGCATGAACCTTTTAATATTCCTTTACTGTGCTTTTATGATAGGCACTCTTTAATTGAAGTGACTCTTGACACTTGGTTTGAAACGTAGTCTGGTTTGGAACATAGTCTAATGAATGTTGACATGGTTGGACATGTGACTCCACTAGTTTTATGGTTTGACATGTGATTCGGATGTGTAGGTTTGTAGGTGTGACATTTGACTCCAATAGGTTGTAAAGACATGACACTGGGTTTGAAATTGTTGCGGAAGTGAATCCATTGAGATTTATATGGCTTTTATGATAGGCACTCTTTAATTGAAGTGACTCTTGACACTTGGTTTATATGCATGAGCCTTTTAATATTCATTTACTAGGCTTTTATGATAGGCACTCTTTAATTGAAGTGACTCTTGACACTTGGTTTGGAACATAGTCTAAGAAATGTTGACATGGTTGGACATGTGACTCCACTAGATGGTTTGACATGTGGGATGGTTGGACATGTGATTCGGATGGGTAGGTGTGTAGGTGTGACATTTGACTCCAATAGGTCGTAAAGACATATGACACTTGGCTTGAAATTGACATGGTTGACATATGACACTTTTTACATGGTTGGGCATGTGACTTGGTTGGGATGGTTGGACATATGACACTTGGTTTGGAATTTACATGGTTGGGCATGTGATTTGGTTGGGATGGTTGGACATATGACACTTGGTTGGGATGGTTGGACATGTGAAATTGATATGGTTGGACATGTGGCTTGGTTGGGATGGTTGGACATGTGACTCGGCTGGGTAGGTGTGATAATTGGGATGGTTGTACATGTGACTTGGCTGGGTAGGTGTGACATTTGACTCCAATAGGTGTAAGATATGCGACACTTGGTTTGGAACATAGTCCAATATTTTTATATAAAAAATGTTGACATGGTTAGACATGTGACTTGGCTGGGATGGTTGGACATGTGACTTGGCTGGGCAGGTGTGACATTTGAATTCAATAGGTAAAGACATATGACACTTGGTTTAGAATAGAGCCCAAAGTTTGGAACATAGCCCAATATTTTTATATAAAAAAATGTTGACATGGTTGACTTGACTTAAAAATGTTGACATGGTTGACTTGACTTGATAACAAAGAGATTGGGCTAGAACGAAGCCCAATATTTTTATATAAAAAAATATTTAAACATATGGTGAATGTTGATATGGTTGACTTGAATTTATAACAAAGAGATTGGGCTCGAACAAAGCCCAATATTTTTATATAAAAATGTTTAAACATATGGTGAATGTTGACATGGTTGAATTGACTTCATAACAAAGAGATTGAGCTCGAACAAGGCCCAATATTTTTATATAAAAAAATGTTTAAACATATGGTGGTTGAAAAAATGTTTAAGCATATGATCAACCATCAAACCCGCCGGACCCATCATACACTTGGAAATACTTGATGGGTTAAAAAATGTTTAAAAATATGATCAATACAATGATTATTGTTAGTGGCAAAAGTTGTTTACTCGGTGCTCTATAAAGTAATATACACATCGATGCTTCATAAAATATATTGTGCACCGACGAGCCTGTGAACAAATTTATAACATGACAATTCGTTGTTTAAACTTTGGACAAGGTTGGGTTCTCTTTAATTGAATACACGATCGGTGTGACAACTCTATACAATGAGCACCATGAACCATGAAAGTGTTTTTTAATAATAAAAACTAATAGCGACAGGGTTTGGCATCCAATGCAATGAGTGGTCCCATTACAATGATTGCCAAAGGTCCCATATGAAAGTAAACCCTATAAAAATATGTTGCTTAAAAGAAAATTAATCTACATATGAAATATAAAGAGGGAATCAAGAAAAAGAACAAGAAAGCTAGGGTGTCTTCCAATACTGAAGGTAACTATGAAACCTTTTTTTTACAATGCAACAACAATTCTTTGAATCAAATAGGGTAAAGATTGAAATGATAAATTGAATGAAATCAGATACATTCAATTTATCCTCTACATATTTGTATGTGCCCTTCAATGATCTCTTGTATCTTTGGCTCTCCTAAAAATTCTGCCCACTCCAAAGTCACTACTAGTAAATTTTTCTTGTTCAAATCTCCCCTCTAAATTATGGAAAAATAATGAACTAAAGCTTAGGGTTTTCCATTATAAACACACATGTAGAAAAATAAATTCCTGCTCATTTTTCTATTATAAATTTCGGTGCATTGATGATAAATGCGTGCACTGTTTTTTTTACTTGTTGGTTTCGATGTGCTATTTGTTGTAAAGCATATCAGTGTGCTTTTTCTAATGCACTGAATCGTAATATAGTAAAAATTGCAAACCTTTGCAACGTGTGCATTGTTTTGATATCTTGATGTTATCGGTGCGCTATATAGTAAAGTGACCTAATGCATTTTTTACTTAAAAGCATTGGTTAGGAATTTTACAAAAAAGGAAAATCGAAACCTTCACAACTAAATTTTTGCGGATGTTTTGCTTCACAAAGACCAAAATGGATATAAATTTTCGGTGCGTGTAACTCTTTCATGCACTAGTGCATTTAGTATAGTAATGCACACCATTGCATAAACAATTGATATAGCGCACCAATAACTTGTAAATGCCCTTCAAAATTTGGTTTGAAGTTAGATTTTTCTATGATTTCCATACTTTATTTTATGAATTTATTCACGCATTGATTATTATTTTTGCTCAAATGTTATGAATTTATTCATGTACTGATTATACTTTATTTTATGAATTTATTCACGTACTGATTATACTTTATTTTATGAATTTATTCATGTACTGATTATAGTTCTCCCCCACAATTTGTAGTAACTCCATATTTTGTTATGAGACATTTATGTAATTTAATTTATGTTAGGGTGTTCCCATGAAGATGGGTAATACTTTTTGGAAAGATGCAGGTGTGGAGTGCCTGAAACACGAGCTCGATCGACAGTTATTTAAGTCCTCGATCGAGCTTTTTCTAATGGCCCAATCGAGGGTTTAGATAAATCTTGGTCGAGCTTTGGATCTCAATGGAAGGTTAGCTAAACCCTCGATCGAGCTATTTAATCATAAAAAACTTTACATTTTATATGGAAAAAATAAACTATTAGCTCAAATAACTCAATCAAGCTATTTGAGTTAATAGTTATTTTTTCCATATAAAATTTAAAGTTTTTATGATTAAATAGCTCAATTGAGCTATTAGTTCGATCGAGCTAATAGATCGATCAAGCTATTTCCTTAACCGCAGGTAAACCCTTAATCGAGGGATTTAAAAAACTGCTCAAACCTTTAATCGAATATTTTTAAGACCTCGATTGAGCTAATAGCTTGATCAAGGGCTTTAAAAACAAGACTCTAGCCCCTTTTTTATGTAGATTTAATTTTACTTAGCCTTTTTGAAAGGTATAAACCCCACCATTAATTGCACCTTAGCTGGCAGATTCGATGCCATTGGATTCATCAATGATTGTCTATCTATTGGCATACAATTTACATGTTTTTAAGTTCGTATGATATTTTTTTCTATTTTCTTTTAAAACTTACACTTAAAACCCTATCCACAACTTGGAAGGAGCTCAAAGAAAAATAAACAACATAAAAAGT
The DNA here is from genome assembly GCA_027924585.1 of Larix kaempferi. Taxonomy (NCBI): domain Eukaryota; kingdom Viridiplantae; phylum Streptophyta; class Pinopsida; order Pinales; family Pinaceae; genus Larix; species Larix kaempferi. The sequence continues at coordinate 877,262 of BSBM01000655.1, read as the reverse complement.
ACATAACCAAAAAATTAAAAAAATCTATACGTCCCTCATCGACACATCCTCTTCAAAAGGGTATTTTTGGTTTTTTCAATTTATATAAGTAGTTAAAATGTTTGTGTGCACACAAATGTATACAAAATGTGATTTAAATATTCATTGGTCAGTTTTGAAAATTAAGAAAAAATATAATTTTCCAAAATCATTTTAAAAATATATGTACACCGAGTGAAATATTCAGTGGCCACTTTCGAAAATTAATAAAAAATGTAATTTCCCAAAATAATTTTTAAAAATATATGTACACTCTAATGCACTCTGTGTAGATCATGTTTATATATGTGTGTGTGTGTGTATGTGTACACATACACACATATAATTATACATTTAGCATTAAATGTAATATCCTTGGGAATATTTAACCAAGATATTAACTCAACTTCAGAAATTTTAATAAAATTCATTGGTTGAATTTCTTAATAATTCTTTTAAACCAAGCAGGAGGTCAGTGATGGGGATGGAGACCGAATCTGAGTATGGTGGGATGAACTTTCAGTTCTGGAATTTGTATGGGGAAATGTGCAGCAACAAATAATAACATCAGAGGGAGAGTCCTAAGCACAAAGCACTGGGGCCATTTATGTTTCGGACATCAACTACCGTTGAAGCCTACCGCAAAGCTTCCTAGGCGCACCAACATATGCTTACTAGACGGGGTGGATACAAAAATAATTTATGATAGTAAAATAGGTTCAATGGACACAATGAGCAGCATTCAAAAGGATTTGGGAAGAGTAGGAGTGGTTTGGAAGTCTTAGGCCCTATCGGGATGACAGAGCTAGTCAAAATGCAATCTTTACAAACAAGAGTTAAATCCTCCAAAATTCTTTAAGTAGGGACTAATATAGCTAATATTATGTGTTATTGACCTCCTACAACTTACATAAATTAAATCTGACATTTAGAACAAATTTGGTAGTCATTCTTGCAAAACTAGTCAATAAACAATGTTCAATGAGCTAGTCTTCCAATCTGAGTTAATAAATGACTTGATTTAATTAAATTCTCTATTCTGAAATATTAATATGCTTTGATATAATGTAATTAACAGCAACAATTTGAATTATTACTCACTGAACCAATTTTGTACTCTTTAATTAGCTCCTCATCAGTACAATGTCTTGTAGACTAGAAAACCCCCTCTTAGGGCCATAGAATGACTGGAATAAGAGATGTATTGGATAAATATCTATTCTCAAAGTGTACTCTAGTCTTCAACAGGTATGAAACAGTGTATGGGGTTTTACTGGGCTTTCTGAGCTTCAATGAGTGCATTCACTTAACTGAAACTACACACGTGCGCTCATTAACACATGAAATCTTGGCTCCGGTGAAAATGGTTGTATCTTGGTCATCCGGACACCTTTTTCGATGAGACAAAAGTGTTTCCAAATAGAAGCATCCCTCTGAACGCAATGGAACAGGCCTCAAAGCCCATAAATGATCAGAAGTGCTGAACCTAAAACCTCCATTTCAGCCCTTCAATGTTGTCTCCTACGAATGTCCCTGTATGATGATGAATCCTTGTAAGCTTGGATTCTTCTTAGTATTGGATTATATGGACCTGCATATCAGATCTCCATGGATTCAAATCCTGAGAGAATATTAGAGAAGAGAAGTAGAATAGAAGAATGGGGCACATCACCAAACCTTGAGAAGCTAAAATGCTTCACTCATAAACTCACAATGACAAAAGTTGTGAAATGGAGTTGGTTGGCTTCTTTTATAAACTTCATGATGACCTGTTGAGCAAATTGAAGAGCTTGGTGACCTGTGAGAATAGGTCACCCATGAGTAGACATACTTTCCTTTATTTTTCCTTACAAGCTTTTCTCCTTTAGAAACTGTTGCCCCCTTTGTCTCCATATGTTTCCTGCTTTGTAAAAGTTGCTTGATTTGTTAACTTGACTCCTTTTTGGAAACTGCGCCCTCCTTTTGCTTTTTCTGGTTGTTTCCATTTTCTTGCTTTTAGAAACTCTTACACCTTTCCTTCTTTTGTTCTTTTCCTAAATCCACAAATTGATTTAGCCATATTTCTCGTCCATTCACCAACCACTTGGCACATTTATTAGCAATAATCATTTAAATAAAATAGCACAACTCATAAATAATTTAACTTAGCAATTAATTAATTATCCAGTAAATAATTAATTATTATGGTGCAATGCCTCCAAAAATATCTCCATTAATTTAATGATAATTCCATTACTTTCTTAGATCCTTAGCTTGGGCATTGATATCTTCCGGGAGCCCACCTCATCCATTTAATACCCAAATACAACCTTAGGCATCTTCCATAAGATATTTTCCATACTTTCTCATCAATTAAATAATTATTTCCTAGGTGACTTAGGCCAAAATTACCCCATGGACCATAGCAAAAATATGGGGATACGACATTAAATGATTTTACGTGCACCCAAACCACTTGTTAAGTTTTCCTAAAATATGCAAGGACAAACATTTCATTAAATGCAATATTGATACATTAAATGATATTAGTATTTTTTTTAAATATCATTGGAAAGATAACATAATTCCCTACAATTTGTTTTTTTTATTACATGTTGGAATTCACAAGGAATATATGAGTTTTTAAGGCTTTGATTTATTAAATGAGTAAAATATCAATTTTTCACTGCCACTTTTGTCCAAAAAAGTTACCCTTATTCATGGGTTCACCCATTAGCTATGTACGTGCATTTGAATAATTGTCGATTGAATTTTGAAGGATCATGATTCATGATCGAGTTCGAATGGAGAAGATATTACACAAGTGCAAAAGTCTCGCAAGCTCTTATTATGAGAAATATTGTATGCATATGTTTAATGAAAATGAGTAGGCTCTTTACCCTACCAATTGTAGCATGCCATCTTCTAGCAACCAACCTGGGTAATTGGTACTACACCGTGAATTGGATCTCTTTTATGACACACTAGTAGTATGTGTTTGTTCAAAATGTAGAGGGATGAAGGAAAACTCTTGGCATGTCACATTGTCCTATTATATTAATGATTGACTACCCAAAGTTGATGGTCTAGTAGATCCCACTATGGTTGAGCATCCAATAGACCTGATATAGAAAATACACGTAGGAACACTTCCATATGCTTCTTTTTTGAAAGGTTGGAAGCCAGATCAAGTACCAAGATTCACCCTAATTTGACCAGCTCGTCTCCTTCTATTGAGTCAATGAAGAATTATAGTGAGCCAAAATATTATATCAATACTGCAGAAACATATCTACTAGGAGATCTACAAACTTGTATGAGCTAAGAGAAAAAATGTCCAAGTACACACCAAGGTTGATTCAATTGTTGTAAGTGTTAAATTTTCAGAATTTACTTCAATCTGATCTAGGATCTTAACTGAGAGAACAACATGTACAGCATATCTACAGCATATTAATCATGGAGACAATAATGCAAGCACACAAGAGACACAAGATTTACTTGGGGAAAACCATAAAGGTGAAAAACCCCAACAACTTCCTCAGAGATAGATAGAGCAATGATACAACCAAGAGATAGACATATCCTAGCAATAGATCCTTATCCTCCATAAGTGCGCCACTCCTCCTTGAGTGCATGAGTGAGAAGTGAGTGATCAAATAGAGTGCCTCCCGCACTCTATTTATACTTGACTTGACTTGCTTTTTACATAAATCATGTAGGCTCGAACTTAACCACATAACATAATGCTGACTGGGCTGACCCCCAATAGGGTGGTCTAATAACCCTTTGACCCACATGGCCGACCCCCAATAGGGTGGTCTAATAACCCTTTGACCCACATGACTTATATAGGGCTGACCCCAACAAGGTGGTCTAATAACCCATCAAGTATAAGTTACGACATTTACAATATAAATGACGACACTTCCGTATAGAGGAATAATACCATCCCTATAGGAGTACATACAACATACATATATGAAATACATTCCGAAGTTACATATACATCAACACTCCCTCTTAACTAGGAAGGTATTTCTCAGCACAGGTCTTCTAGCACAAGTCATCTTCTCTGGATCATCGTCACTGGATAATCATCATCGAGTCATCATCATCGTCACTGCTGCTTCTATCTCAATCAATCTCTGAATCTACTCGTCATAGGAAGTTCTACAGAGCCAGTCCTTTTTCATACTGGATGTAGGCCCACCACCTGCAGGTCTTCGTCATCACTGGCCATACTGTGGAATCCTTAGGACTTATTACGTGCGTCACAAAACCTGGCTGCAGCATCCCAGGCTATTACGAGCACACAACTCTACCTGTAGGATCTCCCAGGAGCACATTACATGTGACCCATCACAAAACCTGGCTGAAGCATCCCAGGCTGTTACGAGCACACGGCTCTACCTGTCGGATCTTCCAGGAGCACATTACATGTGATTTCACCACAAAACCTGGCTGAAGCATCCCAGGCTATTACGAGCACACAGCTCTACCTGTCGGATCTCCCAGGAGCACATTACATGTGGTCCACCAAAAAACCTGGCTGAAGCATCTGAGGCCTTTTTCATCCTGTCCAGATCTCCCAGGAGCAAATTACATGTGGTCATGGCAAAACCTGGCTGAAGCATCTGATGCCTTTTTCATTCTGTCCAGATCTCCTAGGAGCAAATTACATGCCATAGGACAAAACCTCGAAAGAGGATCTGCCATATATCCCAGGGCAACGAATTACATGCCATAGGAAAAACCTCGAAAGACTATCTGTAGATCTCCCAGGGCACAAATTATATGTCCTCCCAAGAAAAACCTCGAAAGAGCATTTGCCAGATGTCCCAGGGCACCGAATTACATGCCATAGGAAAAACCTCGAAAGACCATCTGCAAATCTCCCAGGGCACAAATACATGCTTTCCTGCACAACCTGATCCACGGCCACAAAGTATCATCTGATACTCATCATACATCATCCTGATGTACACATGATCACCCTGATCATCATCACTGCAACATCCTGCTGCATGTCATCTGGAGAATCTCGTCATCCACGATCATCCTGATCATACAATGCATCCATCTGATGCACACCACGTATCTACCTGATACATATCATCATACATAGTGTATCCACCTGATACATAGATACATGATCCACACAATGTATCCATCAACATACATGATCTACCTGATCATATCTGATACATATCAATATACATGATCTACCTAATCATACAATGTATCCACCTGATACATACACAGATACATGGTCCAAGCATCCAACATGATGCATATACAAAATACATACACATGATCCAACCGATCATATCCAGCATCCAACATGATGCGTACATACATATAAATGATCCAACTGATCATATCCATCATCCAACATGATGCGTAAATACATATAAATGATCCAACTGATCATATCCAGCATCCAACATGATGCGTACATACATACATAAAAATGATCCAATTGATCATATCCAACAGAAACCAGAACATCATCCTGATGTTCATCATCCAGCGCTTACATCCACAGCCATGTGAAGGATCCTCCTTCCAACATGCTTGGAATGGCTTCAGCAAATGTGTCCATCACTTCTTCCTCGAAGTGTCCTCGATCTGAAGAACGCCAAGCCTCTCTCTGAAGTACTCCAACTTCACCCTGGCTAGTGGCTTCGTCAGCACATCTGCAATCTGCTCGTCCGTCGCAACATACAATAGCTTCACAGCTCCTCTCTGCACCATATCCTTGATATAGTGATATTTGATCTCTATGTGTTTCGACCTGTCATGAAACATTGGGTTCTCAGACAACTTCACACAACTCTGGTTATCACAGAAGATACCAGTAGCATCCAACGGGAGATCAAATAACTCAGACAGTAGCTTCCGTAGCCATACTGCCTCACAACTAGCTGAACAGGCTGCAACATACTCTGCCTCAGTTGTACTCAGTGCCACGCAGGACTGCTTCCTGCTAAACCATGAGATCACACCTGATCCCATACTGAAGCAACACCCAAATGTGCTCTTCCTATCTGCAGCACTGCCAGCCCAATATGAATCAACATAACCCTGCAGGTTAAACTTTTGATTCGCTTCATACTTGAGCCCAAAATCCACTGTACCCTTCAGGTACCTCAGAACATGCTTTACAGCAACCAGGTGAACACTCCTCGGATCCGTCAGGAACTGGCTCAATGTGTTCACAGCAAAGCAAATGTCTGGTCTCGTGTTCGTCAGGTACATCAAGGACCCAATCATCTGATGATACATAGAGATATCAACTGGCTCAGATGAAGCATCACACAGAAGCTTCAGATTCGATGCGATAGGTGTGGCCATGGCCTCGCAATCCATCATCCCAAACCTCTTCAGGATCTCTACTGCATACTTCCCTTGTCTAAGGAAGATTCCATCTGCACTCTGCCACACCTCCATGCCAAAAAGAAATAGTGCATCATCCCCAAGTTCTTCATCTCGAACTCGGCAGCAAGCTTCCGTTGCGTGTCGGCAATCAATCTATCTTCACCTGTAACAAACAGGTTATCCGCATACAAAAGTAGTATCACTGGATTGCGTTCCTCAACCTTGTAGAAAAAGGTTGGAACCCGCTTTACTCTTGGTAAAGACCAAACTGGATAGAAATATTCCTATCCTACCATACCAAGTTCTGCACATATATGATTTCCTGTCATGTGTCTAAGAACCAAGTGGTTGCTCCACATACATTTCGTCTTCAACTACACCATTCAAGAAAGTTGTCTTGAAATCCATCTAGTGTATCTTCTATTTCATCACTTTTATATTTCTCAATGCTACCATCTGCAACATGCTTGATCTGATAGTTCCATTTGGAAGTCACAACAGACTTCCCTTCAACTCTTGGGACCGCATCCCAAACATCGTTCTTCATGATCGACGGATCATGGCATTCTTCCCGTATCTTGGGAACTTCAATATCTTCAATAGATAATTTTGTTGCTGAATAAATGTTGTAGTTCTTCTTTTGTAGGAGATGGCATACGATCTTTCCTACACAACAAGTTAAATTGCATGATTAGAAAACATCTCATAGTTTTCAGAACAAATTCTTACACATAAAGAAATATGTAATACAGTCATGCAATTATCGTAGCCAATGCTTCAATACAACATTTATCCATATCCCGTAACTTTCTAGATGCCTTCCAATCTCTACCAGAACATTGTTAAGAGTGTGCACAACTCCCAACATGTCAGCAAAGAGGTTTCATTCTAGATAAGTAGCAATGGAATGTTGTACAGTGCCATAGGCCACTTACCCATGTATATTAGTAGTATACTGTTCATCAATGCAACTATTCTAATATGCACAATACATATCCTAAGTCTAGGAACATGAGCATATACATTATTGAACAATTTTATTTAAACAAACAAATATGCAAGAAATGATAATTAAAATACTTATCTTTGTTTGTTCGTTGGGTGGACTCTTTCTGAGTCTTCGCTTCCTTGCAGGAGCTGCTGGAGTCCTAATCTAAAGTAGCTTCTTCTACGCCTTTCTGTTGTGGAATGTAGAGAGATGGTCAACTCCCTCTGAATATCTGCATCCTTGCATAAACCACTGGAGTGTACTCCCTCTTGATCTTTGCTTCCTGGATTACCTGTTCTTGAACTCATATTCATCCTTGGTCCCTATTCTTATTAGTATCATGATTGTGTTATCCTTGTGATCTCATATAAAATCATACATTCATTAGTATACTATTAAAAAACACAATAATCTTAAGCATGTATAGTCATGATCATTTCAAACAGAAATAATAAGCATTAGCATTCAAGGTTTATGTAGGATTCTTATGGTTAGTCAAATCATAAGAAACATAACATGTCTAAACCTATGACTCTTCGGGTTAGTCATATCATTAATTAAGGTAAGACACATAATATGCATATACCCGTGATTATTCAAACTTATGACTTCATGAATAATCATTATCAACAACACAACAGTATAAGATCCTAACCCAAGGTAGGATTCTAGCTTGATATAGGAAAAACATACCTGAATTAGCATGCTAGCTAGTTATGTCTAACATACCCGTATAATGTCTTTTTGTTCTCTTCAGTGACTTGTGCTAGTAACCTGCATGTCTCATAATTTAACCATTGTAGAAACAAGTTATACATACCTCGAAAGTAGATCTTCTATGTGATCCATGACAATGGATGTATCCTTGTCTTCATGTCACCATGATCATATGATTTGTCTTTCTTGGTGTACCTTTTATGTTAGTAGACAACATATACCTCATACAACACCATAATGCATTAGTACAATCATAAGTGTCAACACCCTAACCAATGAATATCTTCTATCATGCATTCATAATTTTGTTAAGGTGATACGACAAATCTAAAATCAAGATTGTACTAACCGTAATAACATGAAGACAAACATACCATAAACTTAATAATGAACAAATATTGAAACATACCTCAATGAGTCATACCTGTCGAGATCGCTTGTAATATTCTTATGTAAGGCCTTAGCCTCATCTCCCTCTGAAACATGAACTTCTTCACTTATGCAGGTGACCAATCCATCTTCTTCTAGGATTAACCCAATCCACTTGATTTGCAAGAACTGGACCTGGAGATGGATATGGGTTTGTCAAAGAAACCCCAAAAATTCAAACTTTGAATTTCAAACTTCCGAAAGGATAGAAATATGCACCTTGATGAGCTGATCAAGCTAGTATATTCAGAATTTGAAAACTGCAAAGTTTCACTCCTCAATTTTGTCTTTGAAACTTATGGATTCACTGGACGTGACCCTGAACTGGGGTTTGATGAAGCCCACTCTTCTTCCCAATCAAAAGGTTTGATCCAAATATCTAAGCTTCTATTTTTCTGAGGAGCTTCCAGCCGTGGTCACAGATTTCAAAAATTCCCATTTTTACAGAAGCCCTAATTTTCCACTTTTCTGATCAAAGTCCCAAACTAGGGTCTGATCAAGCCCGGTCTTCTGCCCAACCAAAAATTCTGATATTCATCTCTAAATTTTGATTTTGATGAGTAGCATCCAGCCGTGGTCTCCGATTAGAAAAATTCCAACTTTCTCCGAAGCCCTAAATTCCGAAAGCCATGAATGAAGGTACTAAAAAATAATTCTGTTTTGACAGAAATATGTACCTGATTGTTTCTCGTGTACCTCCAAAATTTTCGATCCACAGAGTCTGAAAAAATTTCTTGAGATAGAACGACCTCTTATCTTTCCATCCTGACAGGTCTGACCTCAATTGGATTCTCTGAGAGAGAGTTATGCCAAGTGTCGCAATGTGACCTGTTTTGGGATAATACAGGAGAGCGAACTTGTACGACGTGCCACGTGTCACTGTTTGAACTTCGGCCTCTGAAATTTTTTCCTGAGATAGCGTGCCCTGTTATATTTCCATCCTGATAGGTCTGACCTCAATTGGACTCTCTGAGAGAGAGTTATGCCAAGTGTCACAACGTGACCTGTTTATGGGATAATACAAGAGAGCGAACTTGTACGGCGTGCCACGTGTCACTGGTTCAACTTCTGCCTCTGAAATTTTTTCCTGAGATAGTACAGTCTATGTAATACCTATCACTTTTTACACAATTTCATTTGGATCTTCCTAGCCCAAGTTATGACCTTTTTCCCATGGTCACCTGATTTTGACTCAGATCTGGAAGAGGCAGAAACCCTATATTGTATAGATCATAAATCATAAAGTACAATGAATTAGAGGTTTTCCTTTGGACACAAGGTACATGGGGATTTAATATTCTACCTGTAAAGATTCAGATCCAAAAACTTCGCCAAAACGGATTTATAGCGAAAGTGCTACGATGACTGGTTTTTGCTATATCAAGCCCTAGCATTGTAAGTGCAACAAGTGTCATACATGCCATATCATGCCTTCTTTCAGGCTAGCTCTGATACCATGTTAAATTTTCAGAATTTACTTCAATCTGATCTAGTATCTTAACTGAGAGAACAACATGTACAACATATCTACAGCATTTTAATCATGGAGACAATAATGCAAGCACACAAGAGACATAAGATTTACTTGGGGAAAACCATAAAGGTGAAAAACCCCAACAACTTCCTCAGAGATAGATAGAGCAATGATACAACCAAGAGATAGACATATCCTAGCAGCAGATTATTCTCCTCCATAAGTGCTCCACTCATCCTTGAGTGCATGAGTGAGAAGTGAGTGATCAAATAGAGTGCCTCCCGCACTCTATTTATACTTGACTTGACTTGCATTTTACATAAATCATGTAGGCTCGAACTTAACCACATAACATAATGCTGATTGGGCCGACCCCCAATAGGGTGGTCTAATAACCCTTTGACCCACATGGCCGACCCCCAATAGGGTGGTCTAATAACCCTTTGAACCACATGACTTATACAGGGCCGACCCCAACAAGGTGGTCTAATAACCCATCAAGTATAAGTTACGACATTTACAATACAAATGACGACACTTCCGTATAGAGGAATAATACCATCTCTATAGGAGTACATACAACATACATATATGAAATACATTTCGAAGTTACATATACATCAACAGTAAGGCAGTGATGAGTCCCCTCTTCCTATCCATCTGTAAAGTAAATACCAAACATATTACACCTACGCTGTATATGGTGCTTGGCTATCTTCTATGCCTGTGCTTGATGTTAGAACTAAATTCTCCTTTTGTGGTAATAGTTATATGAATTTCAAAGCTTAAATAGGTGTTGTAAGCCTTGGGTTGTTTATCCTTTCACATGTATTTGTTCCTCCCAAACAATCAGTAGCACTTCTGACATTTTGTGGTCCTCTTTATAGTTGGTCTAATTACATGAATATTGTTAAATACAAACATAGAATTTCAATATATAGTATGTGCATGAACAATTATTCTTCTGGAAACTTTAATAGGAAAAATCTATTATATATCAATGATCATCAATGAACTTATGGGAACATAGTCGGTTTCATAAATATACGTCGATCCTCATTATTTAGTGTAGATTGTTCATTTGAGGAACACTCCATGACAAATATTTCTTTATGAAAAGTAAGGAATCTAGATTTGATGTTGTGCATGCAATACATAATTTATCTCTTGGGGATGAGTTGTTAATAAATTATCACTTTCGTAGACCACCAATTACTCGTCAAGAAAACCTTGCATTGGGTCTACCTTTACATGTTCCCTTGGGGCATAAGAAAAATATCATTGAGTAATTGCATTTTTGGAATTTCAATGGAACTAATGGAAATGTATTGCTTAATTCCACTTTTGTATTATAAAGTGGTGGTTGCATGATTTATTATTGGGAAAATTCCATTCTTCCAATTAATGTTTGGTATAGTGTTTGAACATATTAAATGCATCGTGTTACTAATATTATTGATCTAATGTTCAATATTTTTACAATCAAGATTCTCATGATGAGTGACCTACCTACCATCTACCATTGTAACCCACTACTATGTCAAATCAAGAGAATGCTATTAAATGAGCACAAATTGGAGAGGAAGTACACCAAACATCGTCGAATCAACCACCTATTCAATTCCTACTACATCCTGAGTAACCAATTCAAAACATCTATAGTAACACTAGCTCTTCACATGTTGGGGATGAAACCAATGATATATAGGTTGATATGGATGATTTATTATGGGATACTGATGCCATGGAGGGAATGTTGTTACATGCATTCCAAAAAAATGAACTAGGTGATGATGCTGATATCTTCGATACTTTCTTTGAAAGACTAAAATTTACAACCACTACCCCTCTATTTTTACATGGAACAAGGTCTACCCAACTAGGGACAACAATGTTGTTTTACAACTTGAAAGAAATATAACAGTATGTCAGATGTGCATTTCTCAACACTTTTGAGGTAACTAACCATTCAGTTCCATACTTTGTAAAGGAATATTGTCACCCAATGAACATTGAAAATGGTTGATTTTATGCATGCCTGATGACAATGTACATTTATATTGCCCACTAATTGTAGGTTACTCAAAGATATGGTATTTCCAAGTGATAATATCTTTCTCAACAGTTGCTCAGAGGCAAAGAAAATGCTGAAAAGGTTGGGTGTTGAGTATATATAATGCCATGCATGTCCAAATGATTGTATTCTATATAGAGGTGAATATGCAGACAAAGAGATATGTCTACATTATAGAATTTTTGAGGTCTAAAATGGGCCACCTAAGGAAAATTATAAAATAACAGTGGAAACAATAAAATAATATTAGCACACCTCATCAAATTTTGGAGGAAAAAGCAAAAAACTACTTCAACTCGTATTTTCAACTTATCTCCTTGCATATTCACTCAAATTTCGCTTAGGAGCAGTCCTTGGATGGAGAATTCAATTCCACATCCAACGAGTACCCACTTGGCATACTTTTGATGGACCCTGCTGTCCCACAAACAATAAATACATGAAAAAATGTGATGATGATGTCGAATTGAAGAAGTATTTTTTTCACTTTGACCTTTTTACCTTTTTAATTTTTTACCCAAAAAATGGTGATCCATTCCCCATGGTTGACATCATCACCTTGAATCCTATTGGTTGATTTTTATAGTACATTTCTTTTGTTTTGAGGCCCATTTTTTGCCTCAAAATTTATGTAATGAGAATGTGGGCATGATAGATACCATAAAAAAAAACAAGATTAAGGCACATGGTTCTCCTCATAAGATATTGAGGAACATGCCTATAATACCAAGGATTCAAAGTCTTTTTTTTGCAAACAATTAGCTGTGTTGCACGGGTGGCATGCCTCACTTAAAAGTGAACCAGGAGTCATGTGAATCTCAATAGATTCAACATCCATGAAGTATATAGAGGATACATGGACTGATAAACTCAAGGATGAAGTACGTAGCCTTAGATTAAGCATAGACATGGGTGGATTTAACACATATTCCCTCTACAACACCAACTATTCTATTTGGACGATGGTAGTGATTAATAACAATATACTCCCATGGTTGTTTATGAATAATGAACATCTTATGTTGGCTCTTATATTCATGGATAGAACACAAGTGAAGAGAATGGATGCATACCTGCAACCATTGATCAATGAATTTAAGCAATTATGGTACGAAGAGATATATGTATACGATGTATCAAGACCCATCCCAATGGACATGTCCTTTACATTGTATTGAATATTTGTGCACAACACACATGATTATCCATGACTAGGATATTTCTCTAGCAAGCATGTCCATTGATTTGTTTATATATGTAACATTATTTGGCATACTTACTTTGATGCAACTATCTTTTTTATTGCTAACATGCTCTGTATACAATAACATCACATGACTTGTAAAATAGTGTATCATGGATGTAAATTTTGTGGACCTTCTATAAAGTATAAGTGGTCCAACGACCTATGAAAACCAATGTATGACTGCTCGAGGGTATTCCTCTCATAAGACCACCCTGATGGAAGAATTTCATCTGCTTTAAATGGTGAACTAGAGAGAACTCGAAGACCCGAAATAATCACACTGACATATTGGATTAGCACATATAACACATAGAAGGAAATTTCATAATTGTTTGATCCAAATGGGGAACCTATGTTTGACGATCCTGAATATTTTGACAACTATGTTGAGAAAATTCCCATCGGGAAGAAAGGAAAGTTTGTATTTTATGAGATTCCATATTGGGAGCATTTTAAGATTACCCACTTGCTAGTATATCCCACACTTGTAATAAAAAATGTTTCATATTCTTTATGGACACATATATCATAAAAAAAGAGACACATTGGCTATTAGGAGAGATCTTATTTCTTCAAATACAAATAAGAGACATTGGCCAAGAAAAGAAAGGAGAGGAGAGGCTGGTCCCTCTTGGTCTTTTTAAAGAAGGTGACGTCCCTTAGATTTTAAAGAAGGATGAGATTTATATGGAGAAGGATGCTATATTGGGTGTAAAAGCACTTTATTCATATGGTTTGACTATATGACATTGCTTCATTGGAGAAGGAATTTTTTTAGGGTTGAAATCACATGATCATTTGAACCTTCTAAGGGTATGTATGTTGAATACATGATTGTTTTTCTATATCGTAGGTTAAAATATACTACGCAATTGTAGTTTTATGGCAATTAATTATGTGTGTGTCTATTTTGTAGTGTCATTATCATTTTCTTATGTGTGGTTGTGTGAACCATGACTTCCGTCAAGACTTGTGACATGCCATATCAAAATTATTTTATTTTGTACGTTAGATCACATCAAAGGAGACTCACATGGATGCATTTCACAGTGGAATTGATAGATAGCTGATATTGTTTTATGTTTGAGAAGGACTTGCCCAAGATTTTTATGGACTTGCAAGCCCATATTCTAATTTGTTTTTTAACAGAAACTGGAAAAGGCCCTTATATTATAAAAAGGTTGTGCACAACCATTCATTACAAAATATGAGCTTAATTCGTGAAGTATTATGTAGAGATGCCATCAAAATTTGCTTTAACCAAGATTTAAATAGATTTCTATTTTTCTTCCTAGACATTTCCATAAAAGAGGAGGGATATACCCTTACAAACTGAGAATTAAGCAATATACAAAAAATTTTTTAAACAGAAAGATGAGTATAGTTTGTCATTCCCGGAACCCTTGCAGACCCTAAATCTGTTGCTGGACATAAGCTTCATCCATTGGAAACATATCTTCAGCAGGAGATTCCTGACAATGGTTGCATTGAGTCATCTTTTCCATCTTCAGGATTTCATCTTTGATGGTGTCCACAATTCCCGTAAGTTCAATCAGATTCCTCTCCAAATCATCAATGCAAGAATCCTGACATGTGAGTTGTTGTGAAATATATCTCATATCCTCTGCAGATTCTCGATTTTCCTTGAGGCCGGCACAAAGTGCCTCATAAACCTTCCTAAGATGATGCTTAAAATATTCTACACTAGCCTACAAGAAATCCATTCCTTCCATTAAACCTGCCATTGTTCCTAATTGTTGAACACAGTTAGAGTTACCAGAAAAATAAGGCGAGGGTGATGGGAACAACCTATGCTCCGGACTACTTTCAATGTTTTTCCCTTCCTCACAAGCGAAATGTGTGAGGGAAATACCTCCCATATATTCCCAAAGCTGTTGTGACAGATGTCCTTCAGAATCCTTCCCTTTAGATCTCGAAATTGAAGGAGAGCGGGACATCTTTTCTGAGATTGAGACAAGAGGTTTTGAGTCTTGAACAAGGATCCCATTTAATGCTGAAGCGAGGCACCTTCCATCAAAAGGACAAGCGCGAGCCTGTCCATACCCACACATCCTCCCATAGAGCAAAACATGAGACATATCATTAATCCAATAACTCCAACGGGACATGTCAATTTGAATGAGGCTAACAAGCCTAAGGAATATATTTGAACCTTTGTTTGCCATCCCCATACTGCACAAATCCTAATCCAAGGTTGACACCTCAATTAGCTAACTCATCAGCAGTTCTGTTGTTTTCTCTTAGGACGTGTAGGTAGATGAACTCAAGAGGAATGTTTAGAAGATATATTCTTTTGTATATTCTTTTGCACCGTGGAGTCCCTTTGACATAACCATCTCTCATTTTTTGGATGACTTGTCTAGAGTCTCCAAATACCATTAGTTTAACAATGTTTAATTTGGAAGCAATTTCCAGGCCATGAAGTAGGGCTAACCATTCAACTACATTGTTGGATTTCTCCCCCAATCCCCAAGCAAAGGCACTGACAATTTTTCCTCCGGGATCGAATATGATGCCCCCCGCACTTGCCTCCCTTGGAATCCCATATTCTAATTTACCTACCTAATGAGGTTGAATTATCTTGGGTTCTCTCATATCATTGGATGTGCTTCTTAGAGAGCTACATGAAAAATTGAAGGGGTTTGTTCGACAAAGGGAAAAAGCCAAAGGGCTCTATGGTGGAAGGGTGCATAGGATATGAGTTGTTCTATTACGCTAGTGAGTACATCAAACAAATTGACAACACACTAGGGGAAGTGGTTTGGGACGACCAACAAGATGAGGAAAAAAAGGAAGGGGAGCTACTCCAAACAAACGGAAAAAGGCACATGATAAAGAGTACGTCACTTATCTTTTTTCAAATTTGTACAGAGAAACTATTTATATTGAAGTTGATAATATATATTTAATCTCATATGATTCAGTTCAAATTCTTGTATACATCAGCGAATTCAGAAATTGATTCCATCAATAAATTTGTTCTTTACAATGTGGAGGCAATGCAAGCATGGATCGCATTGTATGAAGAGAAAATAAGGAAATGGGACACCAACATAAAATAATTCAAATGGTTGAATGGTAGAAGCATGCCTTATCCTTATCATTTAAAATAAAATATACCAAAGATCTATCCCAATAGTTGGTTGATTGACCAGATCATAGAGAAATAAGGCACATCTAGTTTTTACCCACATGAAGAAGAAAATGAACTAAACATAGGGATTGGGTGCAACAACTATGTAATAATTTCTCTATGTACCACGTTCAATTTTTAATGCACATTTTAATTTTAACATGTATTTTGTTTTTATTAAAGCTCAATTATTAGACATATGACACAATCCTTTGTTTGCATTTTTATAGGTACATTTGTTCCCATTTGTGTGGGCACATGGACATAATTTTTGCACTGAGGATGCCAATGATGGACACATCACACAAGATTTTGGAGTGGATGTCGAGTTTGACAAATCTAGTCATGCTAGCCACAATGATCAAAACCTAATAGAGGGAAATTTAGGTTACATTGGAAAGATACATGAGATCGTGCCAGTGGAATTCTTATATTTTCAATGTGTTGTTTTTACATCCAAGTGGTGGGATACCTTTGATCAAATTAATGTAAAGGAAGATCATGATATTGGGCTAATATGTATTAATTCTAAAAAAAGTGGGTTGAAACTAAGGAGCCTTACGTTTTCCCAAAACAATGAAAGCAAGTGTTATTTTACCCATATGTGTTGTATAGGGATTGGTGGTTGATATTGAGACTTGATCCAAGATCAAAACATTTTTTTGAGAAAAATAATGTTATAATTCCAAATGAGGAAGATAATTAGGGTGATGCAGGCAATGAAGAGTGATACGCAAATGTTTTATTTTTGACATTTATATTGTGGATGTGTCATTTTATTATAGATATCTATAACCAACCACTTATAATTTCTTCTTCATTTTACAATGTTGGATATGAAAAGTTAACAACCATTTAATACCATCATATTTAAAATGCATTAAATAGTATAAGCATAAAACATGGTTTCCATATGTTTTTATTATTTATTACATCAACTTTGTGTTGTATTATATTGACATATGTTCATGTTAACTTTTGAAATACTTAGCATTAATTGAGATATCAATCACAAAGTTGATGACATATTAATATAATACAATAGTAAATATTTATTTTATAGTAAATTTTATTTTATTGAAATTGACATCAATGTCACTTTAATTTAATGTTTTCTTTAAACTATGTTTTTATATTTCAATATAGAAGAATTTATAATCATTATCAACAATTAACACAACAATATTTATTATGTAAAAAATTGAGGAATAAATTTATGAAGCATCATTTAATGGAAGAATTTTATTTAAAAATTAATCAAATTAAGCAATTAGTCATAGAATCATTTAATTAGGTTGGTAAATATGTTTAATCAACATATTGTATCTTGTTGGACAATAAGCAGTTCACCTTCAAAAAGACTTAAACATTATATGCTATTAACAATTATAAGTATTCACAATCACAATCCAAATTAAATTATTTCATAGAACTAAAGTTAAACATTATATGGCAACTCTAAATCACAAATTTGATGCCATATTCATATAAAATAATAGTAAATATTTATTTTATAGTAAATTTTATTTTATTGAAATTGACATCAATTTCACTTTAGTTTAATTGTTTTTTTAAATATGTTTTCATATTCAAATATACAAGAATTTGTATCATTATCAACAATTAACATGACAATATTTCGTAAGTAAAAATATTTAGGAATAAACTTATGAAACATAATTTAATAGAAGAATTTGATTTAAAAAAAATCAAATTGTGCAATCATTTAATCATGTTTAATCAACATATTGTATCTTTCTAAGAAATAAACAATTCACCTTGAAGAATAATTAACATTATATGCCATTAATGATTATAAGTATTCACAATCACAATCCATATTAGCCTTGAGGGGTAGCTCAGTTGGTTGGAGTCTGAGTCCAAAGACTATTGATACTGAGGAAAGAGGTTCAATTCTCATGAATCCAACCATTTTGGGTCTTTTGGGGTTATGCTCCCAAACGTTAGTTTTTCATTATTTAATTCAATATTATCTAGGATCTTAACTGAGAGAACAACATGTACAACATATCAAACATAAGAGACAAGAGACACAAAGCATTTCATCGAGGAAAACCAAGAAGGTGAAAAAACCTACAACTTCCTCAAAGATAGAATGAGCACCAATACAAAGATCACAAAGATGGAACCCAAAAACAAGAGATAGTCTCCTAGTATCTTCTCCTCTTCCACTTGTGCACACTCCTCCTCTCTCTCACTAATGCAAAGTGAATGAGTGTGAATGAATAAATAGAGAGGTGCTCCTCTCTATTTATACTTTACCTTTACTTACCTTTTACTCTAACTGGGCCGACCTCCCTTAGGAGAGTCTAATAACCCGTTACCACTTATCATTGGGCCAACCCCACTAGGGTGGTATAATAACCCTTTAACCCATACTGGGAAAACCCCTTTAAGGTGTTTTAATAACCCATCAAATATAAGTTAGGACACTTACAATATAACTTGTGACGCTTGCAAATACAAATAATGACACTTATGATTGGAGGAATACTACATCTCCATCAGGAATACAATAAAGTACAAATGTAATACATAGGAGAATATCTTCCGAAGTTACAAATACATCAACACTCCCTCTTAAATAGGAAGGTATTCTCTTGACACAGGTCATCAATATATATCGGCACAAGTCTTCAATTCTAGAGCTAGATCATCGTCATTGGATCACGAAGCATCATCGTCACTGCTGTTGTACTCGTTATCTCGATCACTGGTGCTATCTCTCAATTATTCTCGTCATAGGAAGTTCTATAGAGCCAGCCCTTTTTCATGCTAGATGTAGGCCTAGTCTCCTATAGGTCTTCATCATCTATGCAAGTAGCCTGATAGAGGTGGAATATCAGGACTGATTATGTGCCTCTGCAAAACCTGACAAGAGCATCCCAAGATCCTTTATGTGCCTTAGCACGACTGGAAAGATCTCCCAATACTGATTACATGTAGCCTTAACAAAACCTTTAAAGAGCATCTCAGGATCCTTTATGTGCCTAGCACGACCGATGAGATCTCTAAAGAGCATCCCAGGACTGATTACGAGCTTACTGCTCAACCTATTGGATCTCCAGGACTGATTACATTTGAACTTCATAAAACCTTAAAAGAGCATCTTGCGACCTGCAAGATCTCTAAAGATAATCCTAGGACTTTTACGTGCCTAACACAACCTATCGGATCTCCAAGACTGATTACATGCCTACCTCGCAAAACCTCGAAAGAGCATCCCAGGACTGATTACGAGCTTACTGCTCAACCTATCGGATCTCCCAGGGAGCTATTATATGCTATTTCAAAACCTGCCACATGTCCATGGCGTCTAAGTATCATCCTAATACTCATGATCAACCTGATCATCCTCGCACGGAGCATCATCCTGATGATCATATTGATCATCATCATACAATGCATCATCCTGATGCATATCATTATCACATGATCATCCTGATCACCATCATAGCATCATCCAGATGCATATCATCACACATGATCATCCTGATCATCATCATACATAACATCATCTGGAGCATCGTCCTGATGATCATCACACATCCCTTACATCCACAGCAATGGGAAGGATCCTCCTACCACCATGCTTGGAATGGATCCTGCAAATGTGTCCCATCACTTCCTCCTCGAAATATCTTCTATCTGAAGAACACCAAGCCTCTCTCTGAAGTACTCGAAATTCACTCTAGCTAGTGGTTTGGTCAACACATTTGCAATCTGCTTATCTGTCGCAACATATAGGAGCTTCACTGCTCCTCTCTGCACCATATACCTGATATAGTGATATTTGATCTTGATATGCTTCGACTTGTCATGGAACACTGGGTTCTCTAACAACTTCACACAACTCTGGTTGTCGCAGAAGATACAAGTAGCATCCTACTAGAGATCAAATAAATCTGACAGTAGCTTCCTTAGCCATATTGCCTCCCAACTGTGTTAGGAACCTATGTCAACCCTTCTCTTTACTATGTTAGTATATTGTTGTTGGACGCATATGCTTTGTAAGTCGTCCCGTAGTATTTGTTGATCCATAGTTTATATTATCCCATAGTATTAACCCATAGTATTGGACGCATATGCTTTGTAAGTCGTCCTGTAGTATTATATGTCCCATGGTTTTGACTCATAGTATTGGGCATAGAATTAGTATATAAGTGTGTGTTGAGGTCATTGAAGGCACCATGAAGTTAATTATATTGAGCTTGCTCAAAGGAGGTTGCCCCCTCGAAGTGGCTCGTGATCAATATAAAAGTGATTATGTTCTATTATTTCTGATATCTCATGTATTTGCATTAATTAATTATTGCAGGTTCATCACATCTGGTATCAGAGCACTTTCTTGGGCTCGTTGGGTGGAATTTCTGCCAATTTTTTTTTTTTCGCATCTGTTGCAGCTTTGGATTTGGGAATAATCCCTATCCGCTTAACTGTGGGAAGTACTTGGGCATAAGCCCTAAAAATCATTGTGAGGAGTACCACGGGAACCCCAAAGTAGCTGGCCCATTGAGAGGACCTGCCAGCGAAAAGGGCAACGACCCCTACCTGATTGACTAGTTCCCACCCGTGAGGTAAACCAAGAGCTGTCGTTTGTGGCAAAGCGGTTATCAGTTTTACCTGAGCCGTGGAGTGAAGGGTATTGCCCCAATACACAAGCCGTCATACAGCATTGGTGGCCGAGTGAAACACTTGAATTGTCAGGAAGCCGTACATACCTGGGGTCCATATCTATTTTCAGTTGAACTATTGCAGATCACTTCCGCTCCAGATCCAGCCGTTTCAGATCCAACCGTTTTCGATCCCTTCCGCACCGCTGTTGCCGATCCATTTCTGAATATATATATATATATATATATATATGTTATATAACATATATATATATATGTGTGTGTGTGTTATATAACATATATATGTTATATATATGTTATATATGTTATATATATATCACGGGGAACCCCTGTCATCCCATTCTGCATCTTTCATTTCTGAGGACCCTCTCCCCAATTCCCCTTCCGAAAGCTTGAAATCCCACATTTGTCTATTTTTAGGGTTTGCCATAACTTCCTTAGATTTCACCCAATCACCTTCAAATTTTACCACAGAGTTCCTTTCTGAATTCTGCTTCTTTGTCCCTCTCTGCCAATTTTCTCATTCCATCACCCCGCTTCTGAAATCCACCTTTTTGCCTTCTTGTCCGTTCGACAGTATCCAAAATCTAGTCAAACCCCAATTACCCATCCGATTGTTTCCCCAATCCAAATTTCCCTTTACTAAATCAACTTCTGTTTGTGTTTTTCTACCCATTCCACCAAAAAAAAAAAACCTAGTTATGGTTGTCACCCGTGCAAGAGCAGACACCATGGAGGAAGCACTTGTAACCATCCAAACCAAACTCCAAGATCTGGATGAAAAATTTCTTAGCCTCCATCTTCAGCATTCAGCCATGAATACTACCAGACAACTAGAATCTTTTGCAGCCACTGGGTTCTCTTCTTCCAGCAATTTTTGTGGGCCGAAGCTTGATTTTCCTCGCTTCAATGGTACTGATTCGACTGGATGGATATATCGAGCAGAACAATATTTCAGTCTGCATAATACTTCTGATGCCCAGAAAGTTCCACTTGCATCCTTTCATTTGGAACAGGAAACCCTTCAATGGTACCGTTGGTACATCAAAGCTCATCCCAAGCCAAACTGGATAGATTTTTGCCACCTCATTTTGCCATGATTTGGTCCTAGTGCTTTTGATGATTTCACAGGAGCACTCACAAAACTTCACCAAATTGGCACAGTGAGAGAGTATTAGATAGAATTTGAGAAATTGGCCAATCACACAGAAGGATTGTCTGATGAATTCTACAGGAGTTGTTTTATCAGTGGTCTCAAGGATGAAATCCGCTCAGAGGTCAAAATGTTTTGTCTCAACACAATGATGGAAGTCCTAGGGTTGGCTAAGCTGGCCGAGGACAAGATCGCAGATCAACAATGCTCCAAACCCACCTTTGTTTCCTTCAGAAATATGGGTTCCCAAAGACCTCCCATCACGCTTGCTCCTCAACCAACTCCTATCAAGCATTTGTCGAAAATAGAAATGTAGGCACGCCGAGAAAAAGGGCTTTGCTGTAATTGTGATGAGAAATTCACTCGGGGACATCGATGTGTTCAACAAAAGCTCTATCTCTTGGATGTGGATTCTCCGCCTGCCTTAGAACTTGGTGAAGAAGCTACAGATACAGTAGATGATCAGGTCGACATTCAACACCCGCCTATTGACACCCCATCTTAGGACGACCCACCCGAGATCTCCATGCTGTAACCAGCATCACCACCCCACAAATAATGTGGGTCAGGGGATACTTCAAGAAGCTCCCTCTTACCATACTCATTGATTCTGGTAGCACTCATAACTTCATTGACTCTCGAATTGCCAAACAGGCTGATTGTTTTGTCCATCCTTGCTCCAACTTTGAAGTCATGGTTGCCAATGGGGGAACCTTACCTTGCAAGGGGAAGTGTCACAATGTGCGTATCTCTATGGAAGATTATAACCTATGCTCTGACATGTTTTCCTTGTCCTTAGGCGGATGTGATGTGGTTTTGGGCCTTCAATGGTTACACACACTTGGCCCCATCTTATGGGATTTTGCTAAACTTTGGATACAGTTTAAAGTCAATGGGGCACCACACAAATTTATGGGCTTACAACCAGGGTCTCTCTGCATCATCAGTTCACATCGCCTGGAAAAAATCCTTAATAAGAATTCACATGGTGTCATCGCTCAGCTCAATTCCACTACTTCCTTGGATAGATATGCAGGTATCTTTGCTGAACCAATGCGCTTGCTGCCTTCAAGAGACCTTTCCAGTAAGAATTTAGCCACATCTACTTCTCAGCAGGAAATGATGGCTATTTTGCATGCAGTACAGAAGTGGCAGCCATACCTATTAGGGAATTATTTCTGCATCAAGATTGATCTCCAGAGTCTAGAAAATTTTCTAGAACAATGGGTCTCCTCCCCAACACACCTGAAATGGGTTATCCAACTCATGGGTTATCCCTATGTGATCACTTACAAGAAGGGTAAGGACAATATGGTGGAAGATGCTCCTTCTCGCACAATTGATGACCCAGTTTCTCTTACAGCTCTTTCTCTGCTTGTTCCAAATTGGTTGCAATATGTTCAGGGCGATCTCTTCTATGAACTCCATGCTTCTTCATCAACAGGGCACTCTGGGTTTTGCAAAATGTATGACTGGGAACAATGTAACTTATTTTGGCAGGGACTGGCAGGGACTAAAAATGACAATTCAACAGATGGTGGCTGACGATGATACTTTCCAAGTCAACAAGGGTGAAACGACACTCCTTTCGGGATTGCTCAAACCCTTGCCTATCCCTACACAGCTTTGGCCAACTATTTGTATGGATTTCCTAGCAGCGCTCTGGTGGTACAATACCACATCTCAAAGGACACCATATGAAGCAGTCTATGGAAAAACACCACTATTTCTTCTTCCATACACCCTTAGCAGCTCCCCAGTTCAGGAAATTGACTCGATTCTTCGAAACCGCGATCAGATTCTTCTCATTCTGCAGGACAGTCTTCACATGGCTAGAATTCGCCTGAAACAACAAGCTGATTAGCACCATTCTAAGTGCATTTTCCATGCAGCTGATAGGGTTCTTCTTCATCTACATCCTTCCAAGCAATCCTCCTTGACACTCCAAATGCGTCAGTGGCCCGAAATGCAACCCGAGGATGCTACCGGGGAACCACTCCTTCAGATTCTGTAGCACTTTCTCCAACCAAAGCTTTGAGGACAAAGCTTTTTCTAAGGGAGAAGGGATGTTAGGAACCTATGTCAACCCTTCTCTTTACTATGTTAGTATATTGTTGTTGGGCGCATATGCTTTGTAAGTCATCCCGTAGTATTTGTTGATCCGTAGTTTATATTAGCCCATAGTATTGACCCATAGTATTGGATGCATATGCTTTGTAAGTCGTCCTGTAGTATTATATGTCCCATGGTTTTGACTCATAGTATTGGGCATAGAATTAGTATATAAGTGTGTGTTGAGGTAATTGAAGGCACCGTGAAGTTAATTATATTGATCTTTCTCAAAGGAGGTTGCCCCCTCGAAGTGGCCCGTGATCAATATAAAAGTGATTCCGTTCTATTATTTCTGATATCTCGTGTATTTGCATTAATTAATTATTGCAGGTTCATCACAAACTGGCTGAACAAGCTACGACATACTCTGCTTTGGCTGTAATCAGTGCTACGCAGGATTTCCCCCTGCTAAACCAAGATATCACACCTGATCCCATATTGAAGCAACACCTCGAAGTGCTCTTCCTATTTGCAGTACTACCTGCCCAATCTAAATCAACATAACCGTATAGGTTAAACTTTTGATTCGCATAATACTTGAGCCCATAATCAACTGTACCCTTCAGGTACGTCAGGATATGCTTTATAGCAATAAGGTGAACATGTTTAGTGTAATTTCCCTTGTTAAGAATTTTATTAAAATGGCAATTTTTCACTTTTCTCCCTAGTTCGGCCTTTGACTAGTTTTGATCTCTAGGTCCCAAATTTGCCCCAAATGATCCCAAATATTCTGAGAAGGTATATGAATGATATTAGAACATAAATATGTGTTTCAGGTATTCCTTTGGACCTTTAAAATACTTCTGCAAATCCTCTTTCAATTCTAGTCAATGTGGGTAACTTTACTAGTGATTTCCCTTTGACTAGTATTGGTCTCTAGGTCTCAAATTGACTCCAAATGCCTTCAAATATTAAAGGAAGGTGTATGAATGATATTAGGACTTGAATATTATGTTCAGGGATGAAATATGGCCACCAAAATACCTCTGCAAACTCTCTTAAGAGTCTGGACCAAGTATGCAATTTTACTAGTAATTTGGGGTTCAAATCCCCCTGGGGTAAGTACTGAAAATGGCTTTTCAAATGCCTCCAAACCCACTCAAATTTCTGAAAAGAGGTAGGGAATGTATTAAGGATGTTATTAAGGTCTCATTTTCACCATTAATTGATTATTATATCTGTTCCAACCCTCTCCCATTCAACTGCAAAAATCACCAATTCGACCCTTGGGGAAATGGCACTATTTCTTCTCCCAATGCAATTAAACTGAGTAAAAATACTTCAAATTCTCAAGTACAGTACATGAAACTTGTATAATACATCCATGGAAATATATTGATCAAAAATATATCAAAGAATCAACCATTCATTCGAAATCATCAGCATTACATTGATTCACAACAAGGTAGTGGGGAAATGGCATTGTTCTTTCATTAAAATTGAGATTTATACATTTCTACTCAGAATTTCGACCTGAAAATTTATGGAGATGAAGAACCAAGTATTTAATTCATATTTCAAAATAAATGGGGCATTATAATCTCCCCCAAAGAGTACAATAGCTCACAAAACACGCCCTCCCTCAAGGATCAAGAATATGCCATCAAAACTGGAAATGGTTGAAGGAGTGAGCTGCAATAGAAGAAACCATGAGCTGCCTTGTAGCTTACACCTACAAATAAAGAATCCATTAAAGCTCCAAATGAAAGGTCTAAATGGCCTTTCCAATTACCAACTTGGATGGGAATCTTTCACCCTCGAAATTGGCCAAGGCAAGAAACTAGTCATCCACTAGCTCTCCCTCTTCACAAATGCAATTGCAAATTCTAAAAATGATCAAAATCCAGTTTCATTCTTTGTTATTTACATTTATAAAGTTATAATGTCCTCCATGGGTCGAATTCCTTCCAAGAGACTCATGCCAACTCATGTTGGGAAGAGATACGCCACTTGTACAACAATTCCTAGTCGCCCACTTCCACCAAATCACATGTGGAAGCATCTTAGCTGCCCTAACACCCTTGAGCGCCCTCTTGGAGTCTATTTTTAGACATGACATGTCATATATGTCATATGTCAGCCTTCAGGTCTGATTTGTGTCATAGGTGTCATAGCATCTTCATCATTGTTGTCATAGAGCTAGGGAATCTAGCCCAAGTGTCTCACTAGCTCCAAATTGCCTCTTCCTCTTCCATGGGAGTTACTCTTCCTCTATATTTCGACCTTGGATGATTCATACCATGAATAATACCTTTTGCACTCCCCCAAGTATGTTACCATTCACCTTGAATTCGAATTGGTGAGAGAATGATGCCAAATGTAGTGGGGAAATCTAGCCATATGTGAGTCCCACTCCTCCATGTGTCTTCATGATGAAATGCCACTTTGATTTTCACTTGTATATATTTATTTATCTCCTTTATTAGATATGTATTCCATCCTAATGTTCCAACATCATTTATTATCCCCATTATTCACAATCCCAAAGCTTCCACTCCAAACCTAGGAAACTGGTAATTTCCCTCCTTGGCAATTATTTGACCTTTAGCATCAATTTGAAAAACACTAATGAATATGGACATTGTGATTAGGTCATTGTTACCCAATGAAAATTTTGGGACATGACATTTAGGATCCATCAGGAACTAGCTCGATATGTTCATCACAAAGAAAATATCTAGTCTTGTGTTCGTCAGGTACATCAAGGACCTAATCATCTGACGATACATCATGGCATCAACTGAATCTGATGAAGCATCAATCAATAGCTTCAGGTTCGATGCCATAGGTGTGGCCATGGCCTTGCAGTCCATCATCCCGAACCGCTTTAGTATCTTTATTGCATACTTCCCTTGTCCAAGGAATATTCCATCTGCACTCTGCCAAACCTCCATACCTAGAAAGTAATGCATCATACCCAAGTCCTTCACCTCGAACTCGGCAGCAAAATTCCTCTTC
Organism: Larix kaempferi; assembly: GCA_027924585.1. Taxonomy (NCBI): domain Eukaryota; kingdom Viridiplantae; phylum Streptophyta; class Pinopsida; order Pinales; family Pinaceae; genus Larix; species Larix kaempferi. The sequence continues at coordinate 849,924 of BSBM01000655.1, read as the reverse complement.
GTGTCGACAATCAACCTATCCTCACTTGTCACAAATAGGTAATCTACATGTAGTAGGAGTATCACTGGATTTCCTTCCTCAACCTTGTAGTAAATGTTGGAATCCTCTTTACTCTTGGTAAAGCCTAAACTGGATAGGAAGCTGTCAATCCAGTCGTACCATGTCTTGGGTGCTTGTTTCAAACAGTACAAGGCTTTCTTCAATTTGCACACATGTGACTCCTTGTCATGTGTCTCAAATTCGAGTGGTTGCTTCACATACACTTCCTCTTTGACTACACCATTCAAGAAAGATGTCTTGACATCCATCTGGTGTATCTTCCATTTCATTATTGCAGCCAGAGCAAGTACTATTATGATGTAAGTGTATCTAGCTACAGGTGCAAAAGTATCTTCATAATATATCCCTTCTTTCTAGGAGAAGCCATGAGCCACAAACCTTGCCTTTTATTTATTTATGCTACCTTCTCCAACATGCTTGATCTTGTAGATCCACTTGGAAGTCACAAAAGACTCCCTTTCTGGTATCGGGACCACATCACAGACATCATTCTTCATGATCGACTGGTACTCCTTGATCATGGCATCCTTCCATTACTGTATCCCTGATCCCAGGAACTTCAGATTCTTCAATATCTTCAATAGGTAGTTTTCTTGAACTTCGTCGCTGGAACAAATGTTGTTGTTCTTATTTTGTAGGTTATTGTACATGATTTTATACAAGTCAAATTCAATTGCACAATTAGAAACTTCGCATAGTTTTCAGAACAAAATATTACACATAAGGACATATGTCATACAGTCATGCAGTTATCTTAGCCAATGCTTCAATACAACATTCATACATATCCCTTATTCATACGGTAACTTTCTAGATGCCTTCCATCTCTACCAGAACATTGTTAAGAGTGTGCACTACTCCCAACATATCAACAAAGAGGTTTCATTCTAGATAAGTAGCAATGGAATGTTGTACAGTACCATAGGCCACTTACCTATTACTTGCATATTAGTAGTATCTTGTTCATTAATGCAACTTTTCTAAAATGCATAATATACATCCTAAATATAGGAACATAAGTATGTACATGACTTAACAACATCATTTAAGTAATCATATATACAAGAAATGATAATTCAAATACTTATCTTTGTTTAGTTGTTGGGTGGACTCCCTCTCAATCTTTGCTTCCTTGCAGGAACTACTGGAGTGTGCTACCTCTTGATCTTTGCTTCCTTTATGATATCATTTATGTCTTTGAACTTCTACCCATCCTGGACCAATATATATGCTTAAGTGTGCACTAGTGTCATCATTGTGTCATGCTCAAGATCTCATACATAATCGTACATTCATTAGTATAATCTCAATACTATCAAAATATTATGATTCTAAATAGTCTTAAACATGTATGGTCATGGTCATTTCATACATAGGTAATTGATCACAAGTGTTAGTATTTCAAGGTTTCAGGGAGGACTTCTTTTACTCATGCATATTTTTATTTGACCATAGGATTCTTCTGGTTTTTCATATCATCTATCAAAGTAAGAAGCATAATATGCATAAAACCATGATTACTCAAACTTATAACTTCATGAATAATAATTATCAATCATACAAAAATATACTTATATAAGATACTAACACAAGGTAGGATTCTAACTTGATACAGGAAAAACATACCTGGATTATCATGTTTGCTAGCAATGTCTAACATACCCAAACAATGTCTTCTTTGTTCTCTTCAATGATTTAGAGACCTTGTGCTAGTAACCTGCATATCTCATAAGTTAAGCATTGTAGAACCAAATTATACATACCTTGTAAGTAGAGATTTTATGTGATCAATGGCTATGGATGAGTCTTTGTCATCATGTCACCATGGTCATATGTTATTTATCTAGAACTTGATTTGTCTTTCTTGATGTACCTTTCATGTTAGCGGACAACATCATCCTCATACAACACCACAGTGCATTAGTACAATCATAAGTGTCATAACCCTAATCAATGAATGTTTTCTATCATTCACATGCATTCATACTTTCACTAAGGTGATAAGACAAGTCTAAAATTAATCAAGATTGTACTAACCTTAGTAATACGAAGACAAACATATCATAATCTTAATCATGAATAGATTTCAAAACATACCTGTATCTCCTCAAGTCATACCTATCGGAATTGCTTGTAGTCTTCTTATGTAAGGCCTTAGCCTCATATCCCTCTGGAACTGGAACTTCTTCACTTATGTAGGTGTCCAAATCATTATCTTCTAGTATTAAACCAATTCTATACTTCCATGCTTGGAAGTTATCAACCCCACTTGATTTGTTGAATCCAGATTTGGAGTTGGCTAGGGTTTGACAGAGAAACCCTAAAAATCCAAACTTGGAATTTCGAACTTCTGTCTGGACAGGGAGATGCATTTGACTGAGGTGAGCAAACTGGTATGCTCAAATTTTGAAAACTTCAAAAATTGACCCTCCAATATTGACTTGCGAATTTTGGATTTGCAACTTCTGTCAAAATTTGGTTTTCTAGTCAAAAACCCGAACTAGAAACCCTAAAAATCCAAACTTGATTTGTTGAATCCAGATTTGGAGTTGGCTAGGGTTTGACAGAGAAACCCTAAAAATCCAAACTTGGAATTTCGAACTTCTGTCTGGACAGGGAGATGCATTTGACTGAGGTGAGCAAACTGGTATGCTCAAATTTTGAAAACTTCAAAAATTGACCCTCCAATATTGACTTGCGAATTTTGGATTTGCAACTTCTGTCAAAATTTGGTTTTCTAGTCAAAAACCCGAACTAGGGTTTGATAGAGCCCAAGGTTATACCCAACAAAAAACTTCGAGCTTGGTATCTAAATTTTAATTTTGATGAGGAGAATCCAGTCGTGGTATCAAATTCCAAAAATTCCAACTTTTCCAGAAACCCTAATTTCCCGCAGCAGTGACAAACCAAGAATGGAAGTGCTCAGAATCCAATTCTGTTTTGACAGAAATATATGCAATATTGTTTCTGGTGCAACTCTGAAATTTCAGATCCTTAGGGTCTAAAACTTCAGCATGTGTTAGAATGAGTTGTCATCTTTCCAACCCCACAAATCTGACCTCAAATGGATTCTCCATGAGAGAGATATGCCAAGTGTCGCAACATGACCTGTTTATGGGATGAAACAACGTAAGTGAACTTGTACGGAGTTCCACGTGTCACTGTTTCAACTTCTGCCTCTGAAAATCAGACCTGTGAAACTACATTCCGTTCCCTAATTGATAATTTTTACGAAATTCCATTTGGATCTTTCTAGCGCTAGATATGACCTCTCTACCTAGGTCACTTGTTTAGGGATGCATTCTGGAAGAGGTAGAAACCCTAACTTGTACGGATCATATATCAAAAATTACAATGAATATGAGGTTGATATTTTGACACAAGGTTCATGAACATTTCATCTTCGGCTCGTAAAAGTTTCAGATCCCGAACCTTCTCCAAAACTGATTTATAGAGAAAGTGCCACGATGACTAGTTTTTACTATATCAAGCCCTAGCTTCCAATTTGTTGCAAGTGCAACAAGTGTTGTAAATTCCATACAATGCCTTCCTTCAGGCTAGCTCTGATACCATGTTAGTTTTTCATTATTTAATTCAATATGATCTAGGATCTTAACTGAGAGAACAACATGTACATCATATCAAACACAAGAGACAAGATACACAAAGCATTTCAGCGGGGAAAACCAAGAAGGTGAAAAACCCCGCAACTTCCTCAGAGATAGAATGAGCACCAATACAAAGATCACAAAGATGCAAACCCAAAACAAGAGATCATCTCCTAGCAGCTTCTCCTCCTCCACTTGTGCGCACTCCTCCTCTCTCTCACTAATGCGAAGTGAGTGAGTGTGTGAATGAATAAATAGAGAGGTGCTCCTCTCTATTTATACTTTACCTTTACTTTCCTTTTACTCTAATTGGGCCGACCTCCCTTAGGAGATTCTAATAACCCATTACCACTTGTCACTGGTCCGACCCCACTAGGGTGTTGGGCGGGCGCACAAAGATGGTCCCCAAATCCATTCCAATGGGGACGAGCTAGTGACAAAAAAAACTACGCATACGCACCCAAGGTAGCGCGCACGCGTAGCTAGGTTCGGTACTGAACCAAGGGGCATGCGCATGCATGCTAAGGTGCCGTGCACGCGCCCCTGTTAAAAAAAAAAACCAGACTAGAATTCCCCATTTTTCCATTTGGACCTGAGTGCGACCTCCACTCCCGTGTGCGCGTCGATTCAACCACCAAAGGAGGCCAAATCCACTCCAAAACCACCCAAATTCACCCACAAACTCATCAACGCATCAATTGATAGGTAAATATCAAGTTTTTTTTTCATTTTATTCATTCTTTGTGTCAATTTTTTGATTTTTTTTGTTTATTTAATTGTTAATAATTCCTAAATTTTGAAAACAACGAACCAATTTTCAATTGCAGATTGTAAACTGAGACAATGAGTGAACAAGATGTTAACCTTGAGTCCGATGGAACACAAGAAAACCCAAACATTGGACCCAATGCCGAAGAAAACTATGAACAAAATCCAAATGCCAAACAAAACCAAAACCCCCAACCAAATTTTGAACAAGATGACGTTAACCATTATGTAAATGAAATGCGAGTGCACACTCAAGATCTAAGAAACTTGGGGGAACCATTTTGATTGTCTCTTGCCACATCAATTGAGAGCTCAATTGACTCCCTCATCCATGTACACCAGCAATTGATCGACATGACTGAATTTAGAGCTAGGATGCAGTAGTATTACTCCCCGGGAATCTCCAAGGAAACAATAAAAGATTTGAACATTACAAAAGCTCAATTATACAATATGTTCACCGATCTGAAAACAAACCAACCACCAAACACTAGAAAGCCACGTGTCTACATGGATTGGTGTCATTACCAACCGTGGAGGGACAATTGGAAGCAGAGGTGGTTCATGGTGTACGATAAAACTCCCTGCAATAATAGAGAGGTTCCATAGTACTTCCTTCGCCAACTGTGGGTTGAATTTTGCCTCGGTTTACATGTCAATTATTTTGACATAACCGAGTTCCAGTATGTTGGGCGTGATTCTTCCCAAGATCGACCTGTTGCCAGGAGGAATCCACTGAGAGGGCCACCAGCTTCTAGGCGCGACCCCAACCCCTTTCCCCAGCCACCTTAGTTACCCCACAATATTGATCAGATCGAGCAGGAAATGAGGAATGTTGCATGTGGACCCCTCAAACACACCTACTTTGTAGCAACAACTACAGTGGAGAGGTCGGATGAACTTGATAGAGATCCAGGTGTAGGGCCTTCATGACAGGGCCATGATAGACCTGTGACCGGTGGTAGCCATGCTGGGCATTCCTGTTCGACAGGGACAATGCCACATCTTTGTCCCCATTGCGGGCACACTTCTCCTGGCCCGATCGAGGGCTGTTATATGGATCAGGTCAACAATTTTTTTGATGTGTTTTCAATCATCACTTGATCACTTTTAAAGTATTTTTGTTTGACTTAAACTATTATTTCAATGTACAGTTATTCAGAGCTAATACACCAACATGGGAGAACGTAGGATCTCCCAACCTGGATGCAGCAATGGCAGCTGCAACTAAAATTGTGACACCTCACACGGAGGTATTTTCAGTACCTCACACAATATTTTTATTACTTATGTCATTTATATTACTTAAGTATCTATATTTATGGCATACATGTTGATAGTTCATACAATGTTTTTGAATATCTTGATTTCCTAAATAATGACTTTGTTAACATGTTCATAATATGCATGCCATTTTCGTGTCCATAGGTGTTCCCTGACTACGGTGATTAACCATCCCCACTAGGGATTGGAAGATGACCATATACACAGGTACAATGTGTAGTTGTAAGAACGCTTTTAATTTGAATTGTTACGACTTACTATGGTTTAATTTTTGTTTTGTTTACTAAATTGTCATATTACAAATGTATATGTAGGTGCCACCAACAGCTTTCGGTCCCCATTTTAGCCCCATGTTTCCACCATCTCACATGAGTCCCCTAGCTCACTTCTATCTAGACCCCTCCCTCCTTCCAACCCCTCCCTTCCATCCAGCCCCCCCTCCCCGACTATACTCCCCCCCTCCATTCATCCTCCCCCACTCATCCATGCCCCCCCCGTATATACATCCTCCCCAATTTATCCACGCCCCCATGTCTATCCATCCTCCCCCATTCGTCCACGCCCCCCCTTCCTTCCACCTTCCCCTTTTCGTCCACAATCTCCCATTCATCCATCATCCTCCCTCCATGCAGGACTACCCTCCCATGCACCATCCCTCAACATCGTCCCTATTCCTTTTCGTTCACTACCCTCTATTGTACAACCGACAAGGGTTCATCATCCATGACATCCTCCTCCATCCCATACCACCATGTATTCTCCCACCATATCATCCCCACTTCCCGCCACTATTGTGGAATCTACTCTTCCAATATACTCATTTGTATCTCCAGTGGTTGCATCTGTAGTGGCTGCCACTACATTTGCCCCCCCCCCCCAACTACATCGGAGCTAGTTGTCTAGCCATATGCTCCACCTACTAGCCCAGAAGCCCAGCCATGTCCATCGTCGGAGGTGTTCACGGTTAGAATCAAGCTAATTTATGAAAATATTTTGATGCATTAACAAAAATTAATTTAAGAAATTATTACTTTTCAATGAAATGATTGTTGTAAATGTTGTAGTCTGGAATTGCTGAGAGGCTCCGCAGATCCAGGAAACTTGCCTCACGCTTCCCACTCGCATCAGAGGTGATTTATTTAAGATTCGAATTCTACATTTGTTTTATAAATGTGGTAAATGTTGCAAATTCTTGAAAATGACGGTATCTTATATCATTTGTTCCATAGCCTGGAGAGACGGTCTACTCCTAGACGGATCAAGACTCGAGGCACATGTAGCTTGAAGAGTAGGAAGATCGACTTTGGAGATGCGCTTGGGAGTGACGGGGGTGGTCACAATGCTTGACACACCATGTTATGTACATTAGCCATGATGTGACACTTTTGTGCACCAGTTTCCATGTACTTTGTATATACGACACGAGTTGCCATGTATTTTGGATCTATGGCATGAGTTGTTGCATTTTCAATAGGGCACGAGTTGCCATTGTATGTACATTGGGAACCATGTTCCACTATTTTCCAGGAATTGTATATGTTTGGATGAGTTTTGTCGCCTTGATGTACATGGATTTTTAGTTATGTGATCTATATCGATGTTGTCTATATTAGTATCTTGTTGTCTAATGTTGTTGTCTCATGTTGTGTGTATCATGACGTGATGTTGTCTAATTTTGGTTTTTACTTCTATCCATCCATGGCATGTGGTCTTAAGTTTTGGTACCAATGATGTCCATGCATTAGTCGATAATGTGAATCAACCTGAAGCTTACCTAGATCTTAGAAGAGAAGTTGGATATCATAGTTCAGCTTGGTTTATCTTTCCACATGTAAAAGCTTGTAATGTTATCTATGTTAAGAAAACATTATAAAAATAGGCCAACTGAAACAAAATCATGTGTGAGAATTAATCTAAAAAACAAAAGGAATAAATGGATGGAAAAATCACACCTCATGGCACGTAAGATATATATTGGGAAGTTGAGTACTCGGAAAAGAATACTTAAAAATAGAAAATGTCCATTGTTGTCAAAAGGTTAAAATGAGATCCAACATGATTTTTAATAGCTCTACATAATGAGATCCAAAATTTCCATACTCTACACAATGAAATGTCATCACTAGTATTTATATTGACCATTTTGTCTACTTAAGATCATGCAACAAATTAATAACCAAGTTATGGAATCATTTCATAATCAATTGTCACCATACAAATAGGACAACCTTGAGCACAATGTATATCTAGCTCATTAATTCTCACTCACGGATATAGCCACCTTTGATTTGATGACCATCACATCCACTACCATTTACAATTAGGACTTCCTTAATTTATCATTATGTGATAGCAATTTAATATTATGTAGACATGTTGACTTAAACACATATAGTTGACATTACAATAAATGACTACTATGAGGTGTATTTGTGAGGCTATATCCACGTCAACACATCAACTTGTTACCCCAATATCCCAACTGCTTTCGAATTTTGTTTGGAAGGGATTGAGGGGTATTAGGACATCCTAATTCATCTACTGGACACTCAGACACTTGCTAAAGACATTTAGGACTTGCATTACATCAATGGAGTCACACATACACCCTCATCAAGTTGCATGCATCCATTAGTGCACCTTCAATACTAGAACATGTAACCATTACTACATGTTGGACTAAGCTTTACTAATGTTATGATAATATTAGGTTTGACATCCATTGAGAAGGTTTTCATAGGTGTGCATATCCACCATATAAAAATCGTCATGGTACAACCAATTTCAAACCATTAGGTTTCTAAATTAGGTATCCGGTGCTAGGTACAACGGTTTTCTAGTTGATGATGGACCCTTGCTATATAGATGAGATACTATGAATATATGTGTATAGTGATTTGGATTCAAATCTATGCACATGGAATACATGTACAATGAAAATGATTTAATTTTTATATGTATTATAATTTAGGGCTAGATCTTAGGCTACATAATAGGGTTTCATTGTGATTAGATTACAAACTAGGGTTTATGCTACCAACTAGGGTTTTTAGGCTAGGATCTTGTGTTTCTAGCTAGTATCCAATCTCTAGGGTCACCATCTTAATGTTTAATTCCACTATCACGACATCATTCTCACCAATACCATGCCCAATACTAGAATCACCATCAAGCCTCTCAATCCCACTTTGTACATTTCCAATACTTCCAAGTTAAAATTTATAGGTCTTGTTGCTAAATCTTTTCACTTATCTATTCACATAGAGAAATCCACTTCTGTGAAAGATTTGTTGTAGTTTGGTACGAATGCAAGTTCACATGGAATAATAGTTGAGAAATCCAAAACATCCTATACCTTGGAAAAACAACCATATTAATCTTCTTTTGACTAAGGAAGGGGAGAACAACCTTATTAATGATATTTTTTTAAGTTTAACTTCATTGATGAAGGGTTATTTTGTCACTAAAACTTTGTGTCAAGGGCAATGTAAAAATTCGAAACGTAAAAAAAAATTAGTTTAAAGGGAGGAGATGAAATGGAATTCCAATGCGAAATGCTATTGCCAATAATTGAAATCTTCACATGATCAATGCTCTATGCATGTTGGCTTGCATGAGTATTTCATGTTGACCAAATTTTATCTACACATTGCTACAAAATGTGCCATCATCAGATATGTGCCATCATCAACATCTCCATCATCATCATCTTCATCATCAACATCAACATCATCATCATCTTCTCCATCACCATCAACATCTCCATCGTCATCATCTTCTCCATCATCCTCATCAACATCTCCATCATCATGATATTCTCCATCATCATAATCATCATCTTCATCAACATCACCATCATCATCACCATCTTCATCATCATCACCATCTTCATTGTCATTGTCATCTCTAGGTTCCTCATCAAAATCTCCATCATCATCATCATCATCATCATCATCACCATCATCTTCATTACCATCACCATCATCATCAATGTCTTCATGATCATCACTGTCATCATCATCATCATTAACATCTTCATCATCATTGTAATCTCTAGGTTCCTCATCAACATCTCCATCATCATCATCTTCTCCATCATCCTCATTAACATCTCCATCATCATCATCATCATCATCTTCATCACCATCACCATCATCATCAACATATTCATCATCATCACCATCATCATAAACATCTTCATCATCATTGTCATCTCTAGGTTCCTCATCAAAATATCCATCATCATCATCTTCTCCATCATCCTCATCAACATCTCCATCATCATCATCTTCTCCATCATCATCTTCATCACCATCACCATCATCATCACCATCTTCATCATCATTGTCTTCTCTAGGTTCCTCATCAACATCTCCATCATCATCATCTTCTTTGTCATCATCATCATCATCTTCATCACCATCACCATCACCATCATCATCAACATCTTCATCATCGTAACTATCATCATCATTATAACCACAAGTGCTCGGTGGATGATTTTGCAAATTTGACCCCCGTGTACAACAATTGCACACTCCCTTACTGAGCAAAACCCCATTTTCTAAGATAGATGTACAAGGTGACACTGAAGCCATAGGACCGGAGGAGAGGGGCACCCCTAGCACTATCCCGGCCTCCTTAATCAAATGGAGTCGACGGTTCATCGATTGGAGCCACGGTCATCATTCTATGGCTCGTTCCATCTCTCATCCAAAAGGCCTTTAGGGACACCTTCTAGATACCTGTCTGGGGCATAGAACTCCAATCGTGCAACAAAAATGGGTTCCGGGGAGTCCTGTAAGTGTGTTTGGGTAGGTTCCGGTTGGGAACGCTAGCCATAAGTGCTTGGTGGATGATTTTCCAAAGTTGACCCCCGTGTGCAAGAATTGCACACTCCCTTACTTAGCAAAACCCTAGTTTCCAATATGGACGTACAAGGTGACACCTAGGCCACGGGACCAGAGGAGAGGGACACCCCGAGCACTATCCCGACTTCCTAAATCCAACGGAGTTGATGGTTCCTCGATCAGAGCCACGGTCGTCATTCTATGGCTTGTTCCGTCTCGCATCCAAAAGGCCTTCAGGGACACCTGCTCGATACCTACTAGGGGCATTGAACTCCAACCGTGCAACAAAACCAGTTTTCGGGGTGTCCTACAAGTGTGTCTAGGGATGTTCCAGCTAGGAACGCTATCCAGAAGTGCCTGGTGGACGATTTTGCAAATTTGACCCCAATGTGCAAAAAATGAACACTCCCTCACTGAGCAAAACCCTAGTTTCCAAGATGGACGTACAAGGTGACACCCAGGCCAAGGGACCAGAGGAGAGGGGCCCCCTAGAACTATCCCACTGTCCTAAATCTAACGGAGTCAACGGTTCAGGGATCGGAGCCACGATCATCATTCTATGGCTCGTTCCATCTCGCATCCAAAAGGCCTTCAGGGACACCTGCTGGATACCTGTCAGGGGCATAGAACTCCAACCGTGCAACAAAACCGGGTTTCGGGGAGTCTTGAAGGTGTGTCTGGGTAGGTTCTGGCTAGGAACGATGGCCATAAGTGCCCGGTGGATGATTTTCCAAAGTTGACCCCCGTTTGCAAGAATTGCACACTCCCTTACTGAGCAAAACCCTAGTTTCCAAGATGGACATACAAGGTGACACCCGGGCCACATGATCGGAGGGGAGGGGCACCCTTAGAACTATCCCGACGTCCTGAATCCAACGGAGTCGACGGTTCATCGATTGGAGGCATGGTCATCATTTTATGGCTCGTTACGTCTCGCATCCAAAAGGCCTTCAGGGACACTTCCTGGATGCCTGCCGGGGGCATAGAACTCCAACCGTGCAACAAAACCGGGTTTCGAGGAGTCCTGCAAGTGTGTCTGGGTAGGTTCCAGTTGGGAACACTGGCCATAAGTTCCCGGTGGATGATTTTCCAAAGTTGATCCCTATGTGCAAGAATTGCACACTCCCTTACTGAGCAAAACTAGAGTTTCCAAGATGGACGTAAAAGGTGACACCTAGGACACGGGACCGGAGGAGAGGGTAACCCCTAGAACTATCCCGTCATCCTGAATCCAATGGAGTCGATGGTTCATCGATCGGGGCCACACTCATCATTCTATGGCTCATTCTGTCTCACATCCAAAAGGCCTTCAGGGACACCTGCTGGATACTTGCCGGGGGCATAAAACTCCAACCGTGCAGCAAAACATATTTCTGGGGTGTTTGGGGAGGTTTCGGTAGGGAACGCTGGCCAGAAGTGCCCGGTGGGCGATTTTGCAAATTTGACCCCAATGTGCGAAAATTGCACACTCCCTCACTGAGCAAAACCCTAGTTTCCAAGATGGACCTACAAGGGGACACCAAGGCCATAGGACCAGAGGGGAGAGGCACCCCTAGCACTATCCTGACGTCCTGAATCCAACAGAGTCAATGGTTCGTCGATCGAAGCCATGGTCGTCATTCCATGGCTCGTTTTATACATTTTTCTCCAATATAACCACCTTCCCTGCTATTCTTTTTGGTGGATCGTCCCACGCTGCATATAGAATCAATATTATGTTTCTGAAATCCCTTCTCATTGTTAAAATCTATTAAGGTCGCAGGAGCGCCTACGCCAGTGACATCTTCAGTTGTGATGACAAATTCCAACGGAGGTTCCACATGTGGTTCATAGTCATTGTCCTCCACATTTTGCACCCGAAACAAAACACTAATCTTACCATGGAAATAGAGAAAACATATAAGATTATAAAATGACTACTAAAACTGTAACTTACTAATTACTTGAATCAACTCCATCAGAAAATGCACATCCCTGTTGTATAACTCAGCAGATAATTGTTTAACTGCTTGATGTAAATATTTTGTAAGTGGATTTTCTTTTTCCTCAACACAGAACTTGTCTTTATTGATCTTTTCAATATGTTCCTTGGGGGTCTCCATAAATGTCACCAAACACAATCCACAGTAAAATCCTTTATCACCAAACATAATTCACAGTAGAATCCTCCAAGTGTCCCTGAATGGCCTCGAGGTGCCCGACTAGAATGCCCGTAGCTCCCGAATTATGACTTGGTTTGCGAATCCGTCAATTCCGGTGGGTCTAGGATGCCGGGTTTCAGCTAGGGGATCCCCAATAGTGTCCCTAGAAGACCCAGAAACATTTCCAATGGGCCATCTCTAGAGCTAGGTTTTTTCTAAGTGAGGGCCATTCCAAATTCGCTCAAGGGGGACATTTCTCGTCTAGAGGCCCCCGAGCATGCGTGGCCACCATGGATAGGTCCATAATGGCCACGTGGACCTGTGGGAGGCGACGAAATCCAAGTCCACTCACCGGTTTGGGTTCCGTGGCCCCGTAGCAAATCCTCCAAGTGTCCCTAAATGGCCTCGGGTTGCTCGACTAGAATGCCCGTAGCGCCCAAACCATGGCTCGGTTCGCGAATCCATTGATTCCGGTGGGTCCAGGACACAAGTTTTCAGCTAGGAGACCCCCACAAGGTCCCTCGAAGACCCGGAAGCGGTGCTAATGGGCCATCTCCAGAGCTAGGGTTTTGCTTAGTGAGGGCCATTCCAAATTCGCTCAAGGGGGCCATTTCTCTCCCGGAGGCCATCGGGTGTGCGTGGACACTGTGGAAAGGTCCACAATGGCCACGTAGACCTGTGGGAGGTGACGAAATCCAAGTCCGCTCACCGGTTTGCGTTCCGTGGCCTGGAGAAAATCCTCCAAGTGTCCCTAAATGGCCTCGGGGTGCTCGACTAGAATGCCCATAGCACCTTAACCATGGCTCAGTTCACAAATCCATCGATTCCGGTGGGTTCGGGATGTTAGGTTTTAGCTAGGGGAACCCCCACAACGTCCCTTGAAGACCCGGAAGCGGTGCCAATGGGTCATCTTCAGAGCTAGGGTTTTTTCTCAGTGAGGGCCATTCCAAATTCGCTCAAGGGGGCCATTTCTTGTCCGGATTCCCTCGGGAATGTGTGGCCACCGTGGAAAGGTCCACAATGGCCATGTGCACCTGTGGGAGACAACTGAATCCAAGTTCGCTCACCGGTTTGGGTTCTGTGGCCCTAGAGCAAATCCTCCAAGTGTCCCTCAATGGCCCCGAGGTGCCCGACTAGAATGCCCATAACACCTGAACCGTGGCTCAGTTTGTGAATATTTCGATTCCGGTGGGTCCAGGATGCCGATTTTCAGCTAGGGGACCCCCCACAGCATCCCTCGAAGACCCAGAAGTAGTGTGAAAGGGAAATCTCCGAAGCTAGAGTTTTGCTCAGTGAGGGCCATTCTAAATTCGCTCAAGGGGGCCATTTCTCACCCGGAGTCCCCCGAGCATGCATGGACACCGTGGATGGGTCCACAATGGCCACATGGACCTATGGGAGGTGGCAGAATCCAATTTCGCTTGCCAGTTTGGGTTCCGTGGCCTCGGAGCAAATCGTCCAAGTGTCCCTGAAGGGGTGCAAAAACCCTAGCTCCGGAGATGGCCCATTGGCACCGCTTCTAGTTCTTAGAGGGACACTATGGGGGGGGCCCCTAGCTGAAACCTGGCGCCTCGGACCACCGGAATAGACGGATTCATGAACTGACTCACAATTCGGGTGCTACGTGCATTCTAGTTGGTCACCCCGGGGCCATTCAGGGACACTTGGAGGATTTTACCCGGGGCCATAGAACCCAAAACGACAAGCGGACTTGGATTATGTTTCCTCCCACAGGTTCACGTGGCCATTGTGGACCTGTCCACGGTGGCCACACATGCCTGGGGGCCTCCGGACGAGAAATTCCCCCTTGAGCGATTTTGGAATGGCCCTCACTGAGCAAAACTCTAGCTCCGGAGATGGCCCATTGGAACTGCTTTCAGGTCTTCGAGGGACATTGTGGGTGGTCCCTTAGCTGAAACCCGGTGTCCCAGACCCACCGAAATCGACGGATTTGTGAACCGAGCCACGGTTCAAGTGCTACAGGAATTCTAGTCGGGCACTTCGGGTCCATTCAGGGACACTTGGAGGATTTGCTCCGGGGCCATGGAACCCAAACCGAGAAGTAAACTTGGATTCCATTGCCTCCCACAGGTCCATGTGGCTGTTGTGGACCTGTACACGGTGGCCATGCATGCCTGGGGTCTTTCGGATGAGAGATGGCCCCCTTGAGTGTATTTGGAACGGCCCTCACTAATCAAAACCCGAGCTCTGGAGATGGCCCATTGGCACCGCTTCCGGGTCTTCAAGGGACACTGTGGGGGGGTCCCCTAGTTGAAACTCGGCGTCCTTGACCCACTGGAATCGACGGATTCACGAACCAAGCCACGGTTCGAGCGGTACAGGCATTCTAGTCAGGAAGTCCGGGGCCATTCAGGGACACCTTGGCCCAATTAAATTGTCCCATTAACTTGGCCCAACTACTCGTGGATGCAAGCTGGAGAAACTTCAGAGAGCATCGTACCCTAATTTCCTTCTAGGTAGATTCAGGCATGGGATAATATTTGGCGGCACTTCCAAGCTCCCCAGACCATTTGGTTAGCCACAATATGTGCGACTCCTTTGACGAAAGATAAATTCTGGTGTGGACGACAGCATTTGATACACTAGCCAAATCTATGATGTTGGAAGAACTTACATATTTCAACAAAGGAGCGTTTTGTAGGTGACTTGAAAATCTCTTCCAATTTTCAGCAATAAAACAAAGAAGTTCAACATACGGATTTTCAGGCAAGCTTGTCAACCAATCAGACAACCGAATACAGGGAGATTACCATGCCCTAAGAATTCAAGCTATTATAAAACTCTTGTGTATCAACATAAGGATGGACTATGTGTACATTACGAGAATATAGATGAATGAAGTTGCTTTGATGAACTTGTCCTCTTGCTTTCTCCAGAATGCATTTAAAAGCAGGGAGTATTGTCCGAGTTTCTATTGGTTTACATAAACGTTTATTCCCAAAGATGACATCACATAAAACCACTTCCTTAGGTGAATTACCACTTATCATAGCGCGAAATGCTGAATAAAAGGCTAATGGAACACAACAAAATAATCCCTGGTTCCACTTTTTATTGAAAATGATACTTTCTCTTGACGAAACCTGTAAAACATCTGCCTGTATTATAAATGGAAATCCTGTTACAATTTTCATCGGAAGAAAAGCATAGATACCTATAGCCACCATATTTCCTTCTGTAAGCCGCTCGCCCATCGGAAAAGCTAATGTAATAGCCCATTTCCCAACATCTTTCCTCTGCTCAACCCTACACTCGTTTTCCACGGGAAACCGCTGACTCCACATGTAATAACTACATTGTTTTGTTGAAAATTGATCTTCTTTTGCTAACAAATGCAAAATGAAGGATTCATTGTCATTGCTACAAGAAGTTCTAAGGTCACTTTATCATAAAATAAAGATTGTATAAATCTTGTTAATATCGATATGTTCCAGCTCACGAACTGAGAGATTTTTTATCTTAGATATAAACAAAAGAGCTTCAAGATGAATACTAGAGAGCTGTTGCTTTACAGCATCAACCTTCTCAAGACGTAGGGGTATAAAACGAGCCATAGAATGACAACCATGGCTCAGATCGATGAACCATCAAATCCGTTGGATTCAGGACGTCCGGATAGTGCTAGCGGTGCTCCTCTCCTCCGGTCCCGTGGCCCAGGTGTCACCTTGTAGGTCCATATTGGAAACTAGGGTTTTGCTCAATGAGGGAGTGTGAAATTCTTGCACACGGGGGTCAACTTTGGAAAATCATCCACCGGGAACTTATGGCCAGCGTTCCCAGCTGGAACCTACCCAGACACACGTGCAGGACTGCCCGAAAACCGGTTTTGCTGCACGGTTGGAGTTCTATGCCCTCGTCAGGTATCCAGCAGGTGTCCCTGAAGGCCTTTTGGATGCGAGACGGAACGAGCCATAGAATGACGACCATGGCTCCGATCGACGAACCATTGACTCTGTTGGATTCAAGACACTGGGATAGTGCTAGGGTTTCCCCTCTCCTCCAGTCCCAAGGCCCGAGTGTCACCTTGTATGTCCATCTTGGAAACTAGGGTTTTGCTCAGTGAGGGAGTGTGCAATTCTTGCACACGAGGGACAAATTTGGAAAATAATCCACTGATCACTTATGGCTAGCGTTCCCAGCCGGAACCTACCCAGACACACTTGCTGGACTCCCCGAAACCTTGTTTTGTTGCACGGTTGGAGTTCTATGCCCCCAACAGGTGACCCTGAAAGCCTTTTGGATGCGAGACGAAACGAGCCATAGAATGACGACCTTGGCTCCAATCGACGAACTATCAACTCCGTTGGATTCACGATGCTGGGAAAGTGCTAGGGGTGCCCCTCTCCTCTGGTCCCATGGTCCGAGTGTCACCTTGTACGTCCATCTTGGAAACTAGGGTTTTGCTCAGTGAGGGAGTGTGCAATTCTTGCACATGGGGGTCAAATTTGGAAAATCATCTACCGGGAACTTATGGCCAGCATTCCCAGCCGAAACCTACCCAGAAAAATTTGCAGGACTCCCCGAAACCCAGTTTTGTTGCACGGTTGGAGTTCTATGCCCCCGGCAGGTATCCAGCAGGTGTCCCTGAAGGTCTTTTAGATGCGAGATGGAACGAGCCATAGAGTCATGTGGCTCCGATCAATGAATCATTGAATCTGTTGGATTCAGGACACCGGGATAGTGCTGGTGGTGCCCCTCTCCTCCGATCCTGTGGCCTGAGTGTCACCTTGTACGTCCATCTTGGAAACTAGAGTTTTGCTCAGTGAGGGAGTGTGCAATTTTTGCACATTGGGGTCAAAATTGAAAAATCGTCCCCCGAGCACTTCTGGTGAGCATTCCCAGCTGGAACCTTCCTAGACACACTTGCAAGACACCCCAGAAACTGGTTTTGTTGCATGGTTGGAGTTCAATGCCCTTGGCAGGTATCCAACAGGTGTCCTTGAAGGCCTTTTGGATGCGAGACAGAACGAACCATAGAATGATGACCTCAGCTCCGATCGATGAATCGTTGAATCCGTTGGATTCAGGACACTAGGATAGTGTTAGCGGTGCCCCTCTCCTCTGGTCCCATGGCCCGGGTGTCACCTTGTATGTCCATCTTAGAAACTAGGGTTTTGCTTAGTGAGGGAGTGTGCAATTTTTGCATATTAGGGTCAAATTTGCAAAATCATCCACCAGGCACTTTTGGCCAGCATTCCTAGTCGAAACTAGAAACAATTGCAAGACTCCTCAGAACCTGATTTTCTTGCACGGTTGGAGTTCTATGCCCCTGGTAGGTATCCAGCAAGTGTCCCTGAAGGCCTTTTGGATGTGAGACGGAACGAGCCATAGAATGACAACCGTGGCTCCGATCGACGAACCATCGACTCCGTTGGATTCAAGACATCGTGATAGTGCTAGGGGTGTTGCTATCCTTCGGTCCCATGGCCCGGGTGTCACCTTGTACGTCCATCTTGGAAACTAGGGTTTTGCTTGGTAAGGGAGTGTGCAATTCTTGCACATGGGGGTCAGCTTTGCAAAATCGTCCACCAGGCACTTGTGGTGATGATGATGTTGATGTTGATGACGATGAAGATGTTGATGATGATGATGATGGTGATAGTGATGGTGATGAAGATTATGATGATGGATATGTTGATGAGGGACCTAGAGATGACCACGATGATGAAGATGGTGATGATGATGAAAATAGTGACGATGATGAAGGCGTTGATCATGATGGCGATGGTGATGAAGATGATGATGATGATGAAGATGGTGATGATGATGGAGATGGTGATGAGGGACCTACAGATGACAATGATGATGAAGATGGTGATGATGATGAAGGCATTGATGATGATGGTGATGTGTTGGTTGTGGAGCTAGATCTTCTAGTCTCATAGATGATATTGTATCAGTTGTGTTTGTACCCCAGTCCTATATGATATGTAGGTGGACTGTACACTCACCCCAGCGGGGACCATCCCCCTTGGCTGGGGGGTCTGAGGGCCAGCGGTCCCTTGGCGGGGGTTCGGGGGCAGCGCCCCCGAAGAAAATTTTTGGGGTTGTTTTTGCCAGCTGTTTTGCGGGCCCATGGTTTTGGGTATCCCGTGGTATTTTCCCATTGTATTTCCCTTATAAAAGAAAGACATTGTAATACGGCTAGGGTTGTTGATGTATTAGGTTTTATGCATTGTAAATATCTTTGAGATCAGGAGAGAGACTGTGAAACAGAGAAGAGGAAGTGTAGCGGTTGTGCTGTAGGTTGTATCCCTTCGACTTGCTGGATGGTAATAATAACAAGGACTGGCAAATTCAGTGTGGACGTAGCCCAAGTTGGGTGAACCACGATATATCTGTGTCTCTCTTGTAATGTGTATGTGTGATTATATTTGCATTTTTGTTTATTGTTATTGCTCTGCGATCCTGTTTTTCTAACAATTGGTATCAGAGCCAAAGGTCTATTTGGCAGTTAAACCCGCAGGAAGCTAGGGTTTCTGGTTCGAGTGGGAGCAATGGCTGAAGAAGGAAAGTTTAAGGTCGAGAAGTTTAACGGCCAAAACTTTGGGTTATGGAAGATGCAAATGGAGGACTATCTGTACCAGAAGGATCTCTTCCTACCGTTGGGAGGAAAAGCAAAGCAGCCGATGGCTATGAAGGACAAAGAATGGGAGGTTCTTGACAGAAAGGCTCTGGGAACAATACGGTTGAGCCTGGCTTCGTCGGTGGCTTTCAATATCTCAAAAGAAACGACAACAGAGGGTTTGATGAAAGCATTGGGTAAGCTGTATGAAAAACCCTCAGCCTCCAACAAGGTATTTCTAATGAAGCGTTTATTTAATATGAAGATGTCTTAAGGTGGATATGTTATTGATCATTTAAATGAGTTTAATACGGTTACAAATCAGCTAAGTTCTGTAAGTGTGAACTTTGATGATGACGTTAGGGCTCTTCTAATCTTGTGTTCATTGCCAGAAAGCTGGAATAGCTTGGTCATGGCTGTAAGTAACTCTGTCTCTGGTTCAAACACCTTGAAATTTGATGATGTTATTGGTATTATTCTTAGCGAGGAAATGCGAAGAAAAAGCACAGGTGAGACATCAGGTAATGCGTTGACCATGGAGAGCAGGGGAAGACAAAAGGAGAGAAGAAAGAGCCAAGGTAATCGTGGAAAGTCTAAAACGGGCAGATCCAAGTCCAGACTGGGAAAGATAGAGTGCTGGAACTGTGGAAAGAAAGGACATCTGAAGAAATACTGCAAATATCTAAAGAAGAAAGGAGATGCACAGAAGGAAACTACCCAAGAAGCAAATGTAGCAGGTGATGTGTTACAAGATGCTTTGATTCTTGCATTAGATAATACTAGTGATTATTGGGTAGTAGATTCAGGAGCTTCATGTCATGCTACACCCCATAGGAAATACTTTCATGAGTATGTTCCTGGCGACTTTGGACATGTTTTATTGGGTGATGATGAGCCATGTAAAATTGTTGGAATGGGTAAGGTATGGATAAAAGTTAAGAATGGAACAGATTGGTTGTTGAAAGAAGTTAGGCATATTCCTGCTATGAAAAGGAATCTGATCTCAACAGGGCAGTTGGGAGATGGCGGCTGTATATATACGTTCGGAGAAAAGTGGTGGAAGATTACTAAAGGATCAATGGTGATAGCAAAAGGAGACAGAGTAGGTACGTTGTATTTATGTCCTCATAATACTGACCATTCTATCTCTTTAGCTTCCACAGGAACAGATACAGGATTGTCGCATTATAGGATTGGCCACATGAGTGAGAAGGGGATGCAGATTCTCCACTCAAGGAAGTTACTGCCGGATTTGAAGCAGGTAAGTTTGGAGTTCTGTGAAAACTGTGTTTATGGAAAACAGAAGAGAGTCAGATTTCTCAGGGTTGGGAAACAGAAGAAGAATGAAAAATTAGAGCTTGTGCATACAGATGTATGGGGACCGGCTCAGGTACAATCTCCTGGTGGCTCTCATTATTATGTTACATTTATTGATGATGCAACTAGAAAAACTTGGGTTTATTGCATTAGACAGAAATCTGATGTGTTTTCTACTTTTAAGAAGTGGAAAGCTTTGGTTGAGAATGAGACAGGAAAAAGATTGAAGTGTCTCAGATCTGATAATGGAGGTGAGTACTGCGGCAAGGAGTTTGATAGTTATTGTTCATACCATGGGATTCATAGAGAGAAGACAGTCCCAGGAACACCATAGAAAAATGGTGTGTTAGAAAGGATGAACAGAACGATCATGGAGCGTGCAAGGTGTATGAGACTGCATGCAGGGTTTCCCTTACAGTTTTGGGCGGATGCTGTAAATACTGCTGTTTATTTAATAAGCAGAGGACCTTCAAGTGCTTTGGATGGTGGTATTCCAGAGGAAGCATGGACAGATAAAAAGGTAAACTACTCATTTCTGAGAACGTTTGGTTGTGAAGCATTTGTCCATATTGATAAAGAAAATATAACAAAGCTTGAAGCTAAATCCAAGAAATGTACCTTTATTGGATATGGGGTTGATGAATTTGGTTATCGTTTATGGGATTATGAAAATAACAAAATCATCAGGAGTAGAGATGTGATATTCAATGAAAAGGTCATGTATAAAGATCAGTTGCAGGGAAAGAAATAGGAAAAAGAAAACACAGAGTACATAGTGCTTGATGAAGTTAAAGAGAATGAAGTTCCGAAGGTGCCAGAAAATCAAGAGCAGCAGCAAGTACCTGAAACTCCTGCAACTGTAAGAAGATCTACCAGGTTAAGTAGACTCCCTGAACGATACTCTCCTCAATGTATTATTTATTGATGATTGATTTTGGTGAACCAGAATGTTATGAAGAAGCAATGCAGGTGGAAACTAGAAAGAAGTGGGAGCAAGGCATGAATGAGGAGATGGACTCATTGGTAGGAAACCAGACTTGGGATTTGGTTAAGTTGCCTGCTGGTAAAAGAGCATTGCAAAACAAATGGATTTCAAGGTTGAAGGAAGAAGAAGGAGGTAAGAAGCGGTACAAGGCCAGACTTGTTGTAAAGGGGTTTGCACAGAAAAAATGTATAGATTTTGATGAAATATTTTCTCCTATTGTTAAGATGACTTCAATTAGGACTATCTTAAGTCTAGTGGCGGTAGAAGATTTGCATCTTGAACAGTTAGATGTAAAAACAGCCTTCCTCCATGGGGATTTGGAGGAAGAAATATATATGCAGCAGCCACAAGGGTATGAGGTCAAAGGTAAGGAGGATCTGGTATGCAGGTTGAAAAAGAGCTTGTATGGCTTGAAGCAAGCTCCAAGGCAGTGGTATCTAAAGTTTGACAGGTTTATGACAGAACAAGGTTATAGTAGATGTCATTCTGACCACTGTGTTTATTTCAAGAAGCTAGACAATGGAAGATATATTATCTTGTTATTGTATGTGGATGACATGCTTGTTGTAGGGTCTGACATGCAGGATATAAATGTACTCAAAAGGAAGCTAGCTAATTCATTTGTGATGAAGGATTTGGGTGCTGCAAAGCAAATCCTTGGTATGAGAATAACAAGAGACAGGAAAAATCACAAATTGACATTGTCTCAAAGTGAGTACATACAAAAGGTGTTGGAGAGGTTCAGAATGCAGAATGCAAAACCTGTAAGTACACCTTTGGCTAACCATTTCAGTCTAAGTAAGGAAATGTGTCCCAAGACACAAGAAGAGACAGATTACATGTCCAAGATTCCCTATCAATCAACAGTTGGCAGCTTGATGTATGCCATGGTGTGCACAAGACCAGATATTGCACATGCAGTGGGAGTTGTGAGCAGATATATGAACAATACAGGTAAAGAACATTGGAAGGCAGTACAGTGGATTCTCAGGTATTTGAGAGGTACTACCACTGAGGCATTATGTTTTGGAGGTTCAGACACTGTTCTACAGGGATATGTTGATGCAGATATGGCAGGTGACAAGGATAGCAGGAGGAGCACCACAGGGTATGTGTTTACTATAGGTGGAACAGCAGTAAGCTGGATTTCGAAACTACAGAAGGTTGTTGCACTTTCAACAACAGAAGCAGAGTATGTTGCCATTACAGAGGCTAGTAAAGAGATGATTTGGTTGCAGAGGTTTATGGAGGAAGTGGGTAAGAAGCAGAAGGATAGCAGATTGTATAGTGACAGCCAGAGTTCCATTCACCTTGCAAAGAACTCAGCATTCCATTCCAGGACTAAACATATACAGCTCAAGTACCATTTCATACGCTCTGTTCTAGAAGATGAACTGTTAAAGTTGGAAAAGATACATACTATCCGGAATCCTGCAGACATGTTCACAAAGGTAGTGACCAGAGAGAAACTGAGTTCGTGCTCGGTTTCAGTTGGCCTTCTAGCATGAAGGTGAAGAGGAGAAATTTGCCAAGTCCAAGTCCAGCAAGTGCAGCAGCGGTGGAGTTGCTGTGATCAGTCTCCAAGTGGGAGATTGTTGGTTGTGGAGCCAGATCTTCTAGTCTCATAGATGATATTGTATCAGTCGTGTTTGTACCCCAGTTCTATATGATATGTAGGTGGACTGTACACTCACCCCAGCGGGGACCATCCCCCTTGGCTGGGGGGTCCGAGGGCCAGCGGTCCCCCGGCGGGGGTTTGGGGGCAGTGCCCTCGAAGAAATTTTTTGGGGTTGTTTTCGCCAGCTATTTTGTGGGCCCATGGTTTTGGGTATCCCATGGTATTTTCCCATTGTATTTCCCTTATAAAAGAAATACATTGTAATACGGATAGGGTTGTTGATGTATTAGATTTTATGCATTGTAAAGATCTTTGAGATCAGGAGAGAGACTGTGAAACAGAGAAGAGGAAGTGCAGTGGTTGTGCTGCAGGTTGTATCCCTTCGACTTGCTGAACGGTAATAATAACAAGGACTGGCAAATTCAGTGTGGACGTAGCCCAAGTTGGGTGAACCACGATATATCTGTGTCTCTCTTGTAATGTGTATGTGTGATTATATTTGCATTTCTGTTTATTGTTATTTCTCTGCGATCCTGTTTTTCTAACACGATGGTGATGAAGATGATGATGATGATGGTGATGAAGATGGTGATAATGATGGAGATGCTAATGAGGGACCTAGAGATGACCATGATGATGAAGATGGTGATGATGTTGAGGTTACGTGTGGTGGTTCACAGATTCTAGGGCTAGATTAGGTTTCTAGGATTCTAGATTAATTTCATAGGGTTAGATTAGTGTTTCTACGGTTAGTTTAGCTTTTTAGGATTTATTGGGCTAGATTATGTTCGTAGAGTTATATTAGTGCTTCTAGGGTTAATCATGCATGAATAAACAATCACATGGCTATAAATCATAACTTAATCATAACTCAGACATCAAATTAACGATATAAGATAACGATATCAAATAAACTATCTAACATGAATAACATTAATCATGCATGAATAAAAAATCACATGGCTATACTATGTACCTCAGTAAATTAGGCCTTCTAGATCCTCTCAGTTTTTTATTGTCTCTAACAACCTCTCATGCTCCGCATGAGGTATTAAGTAGCGTACCTTGTTTGATGACTTCGTTGACATTGTCTGTAGTTGGATGTTTGTACCAACGATCAAGTGCATAAAGTGATACACCCGCGACCTTGGTCTATAATCCGTGTATGTGTAGCCATTTCTCTTTGGTCCCTTTCCATCCACTGTAAGATATTCCCCCTGAACAACCATCGATCCATTCAGAAAGGTAATGCCTTCACTATCCGTTAATGATGCGAGGAGGGTTTTCTTCACCTGGATGCATCGTGCCAACCAATAATTCGTCCCAATTGCACTGTTTGTCGGGGTGACAACTGCATAGATGTGTCCTGCAAAAACACATTTTAAGGTCATATTCCAACAAGTAGTGGTTTGATAACTTGGATAATTACCAAAACAAGGATGGAACCGGGATATTCATGCATACATGTTTACCTGGTTGTACAAGATCAGATATATGATCATATTCATTCGAAATAGAGGACTGGCCTTCCTCTAACTGGATTGTTTCAACAACTGCATGTGGGTCCACTACAAGTGATACATGATCCCATTCATCAACCGAATCCATTGATTCACACTCATCCCACTCACAACTGCTGCAATACCCACAAAAGAAAGCAAGTTTTCACGTCCATATTTCAAATAAGGGGTTGTTTGAGCTTCAAACCAAATGAAATCCACGAGTGCCTTGCACAGTACTACAACTATAAGAACGCGATCGATCTATATCAACTACATTCCTGAAATTTCTGACAACATGTCCTCTACCTGTTGGTATGTGTTGCTCTGTGGTTCGATCTGACATTTTTTCTTTGCACCATTGAACTGTGGATTCGACATTCCGAATATGAGGGCTTCCAATGCACCTCATCTCCTCCCTTTGTAGGGCAGTTTTGAGACATGCTTCAACCCCGTCGTTCTCTCCCTTTCCATGCTCGGTCTCAAAATAGTTCCATACATGTAGCACATCATAAGTCTTATGCAAAATACTCAACCGCTGGAAAATATGTGTAATTTTGAACTGGCCTGCACACCCATCTGACCATATCTAATGCTGATCCATCTCTATACCTCTCTCCTTCAGCTGATCATAGAAAATTTTGAAGCAATGCTGCACATAATGCAGGTCGTGGAACCTGTCGTCATTGATGTAGAAGTTGGACTCTTTCAATATTATCCTCATGTCATTGCTACTCTCTGGCGTGTGCATGTACGTGATATGGACCATTATGCTAACTTGGTCTGAATGGTAGTATTGACTTTTAATCTCATTCTGTGGATGTAGGGTGTAGTTTTCTGCAAAGTCCACAATTGACAATATTGTGCCCTTGGGAAAGGTGTCCCTGCACTGTCTTTACTGTTCATCCTGGAATTGTGCTCAGTCTTTTGGTATAATTCCTTCATGAATTTGCAAATTTGTACCTGGTGCCACAAAACCAAGGGCATTAATACAACGTGACATTTTCAATCTGAATATATATGTACAAATTCAACATATACAGTATGAAAGTATGGAAACTTAGATTACCTGTGACTTCATGTTAACTTTTGAAATACTTAGCATTAATTGAGATATCAATCACAAGGTTGATGACATATTAATATAATAAAATAGTAAATATTTATTTTATAGTAAATTTTTTTATTTATTGAAATTGACATCAATGTCACTTTAATTTAATGTTTTCTTTAAAATATGTTTTTATATTTCAATATACAAGAAGTTATAATCATTATCAGCAATTAACACAAAAATATTTATTATGTAAAAAATTTGGGAATAAATTTATGAAGCATCATTTAATGGAAGAATTTTATTTAAAAATTAATCAAATTAAGCAATTACTCATAGAATCATTTAATTAGGTTGGTAAATATGTTTAATCAACATATTGTATCTTGTTGGACAATAAGCAATTCACCTTGAAGAAGACTTAAACATTAGATGCTATTTACAATTATAAGTATTCACAATCACAGTCCAAATTAAATTATTTCATATAACTAAAGTTAAACATTATATGGAAACTCTAAATCACAAATTTAATGCCATATTCATATAAAATAATAGTAAATATTTATTTTATAGTAAATTTTATTTTATTGAAATTGGCATCAATTTCACTTTAGTTTAATGTTTTTTTTAATATGTTTTCATATTCAAATATACAAGAATTTGTATCATTATCAACAATTAACATGACAATATTTCTTAAGTAAAAATATTTAGGAATAAACTTATGAAACATAATTTAATAGAAGAATTTGATTTAAAAAAAAATCAAATTGTTCAATCATTCATAGAATCATTTAATCATGTTTAATCAACATATTGTATCTTTCTAAGAATTAAAAAATTCACCTTGAAGAATAACTAACATTATATGCCATTAATGGATATAAGTATTTACAATCACAATCCATATTAGCCTCGAGGGGTAGCTCAGCTGGTTGGAGTTTGAGTCCAAAGACTGTTGATATTGAGGAAGGAGGTTCAATTCTCATGAATCCAACCATTTTGGGTCTTTCAGGGTTATGCTCCCAAATGTTAGTTTTTCATCATTTAATTCAATATGATATAGGATATTAACTGAGAGAACAACATGTACAACATATCAAACATAAGAGACAAGAGACACAAAGCATTTCATCGGGGAAAACCAAGAAGGTGAAAAAACCTACAACTTCCTTAGAGATAGAATGAGCACCAATACAAAGATCACAAAGATGGAACCCCAAAACAAGAGATAGTCTCCTAACAGCTTCTCCTCTTCCACTTTTGCACACTCCTCCTCTCTCTCACTAATGCGAAGTGAGTGAGTGTGTGAATGAATAAATAGAGAGGTGCTCCTCTCTATTTATACTTTACCTTTACTTTCCTTTTACTCTAACTGGGACGACCTCCCTTTGGAGAGTCTAATAACCTGTTACCACTTGTCACTGGGCCGACCCCACTAGGGTGGTCTAATAACCCTTTAACCCATACTGGGCCGACCCCTCTAAGGTGGTCTAATAACCCATCAAATATAAGTTACAACACTTACAATATAGCTTGTGACACTTGCAAATACAAATGACGACACTTATGATTGGAGGAGTAATACATCTCCATCATGAATACAATAAAGTACAAATGTAATACATAGGAGAATATCTTCCGAAGTTACAAATACATCAACACTCCCTCTTAACTAGGAAGGTATTCTCTTGACATAGGTCATCAATATATATGGGCACAAGTCTTCAATTCTGGAGCTAGATCATCGTCACTCGATCACGGAGCATCATCGTCACTGCTGCTGTACTTGTCATCTTGATCACTGGTGCTATCTCTCAATTCTTCTCGTCATAGGAAGTTCTATAGAGCCATCCCTTTTTCATGTTGGATGTAGGCCTAGTCTCCTGTAGGTCTTCATCATCTCTTCAAGCAGCCTAATAGAGGTGGAATCTCAGGATTGATTATGTACCTCTGCAAAACTTGACAAGAGCATCCCAGGATCCTTTATGTGCCTTAGCACGACCGGAAAGATCTCCCAGGATTGATTACATGTAGCCTCCACAAAACCTTTAAAGAGCATCTCAGGATCCTTTATGTGCCTAGCACAATCGACAAGATCTCTAAAGAGCATCCTAGGACTGCTTACGAGCTTACTGCTCAATCTTTCGAATCTCCAGGGCTGATTACATTTGAACTTCACAAAACATTAAAAGAGCATCTTGCGACCTGCAAGATCTCTAAAGAGAATCCCAGGACTTTTACGTGCCTAACACAACCTATCGGATCTCCAAGACTGATTAGATGCCTACCTCGCAAAACCTCGAAAGAGCATCCCAGGACTGATTACGAGCTTACTGCTCAACCTATCAGATCTCCCAGGGAGCTATTATATGCTATTGCACAACCTGCCACATATCCACGGCCTCAAAGTATCATCCTGATACTCGTGATCAACCTGATCATGTTGATGTATATGTAACTTCGGAATGTATTTCACACATATATTTCATCTATGTATATTGTACTCCTATAGAGATGTTATTATTCCTCTATATGGAAGTGCTTGTATTCCTATAGAGATATTTTTATTCCTCTATACGGAAGTTTCGTCATTTATATTGTAAGTGTTGTAACTTATACTTGATGGGTTATTAGACCACCTTGTTGGGGTCGGACCTGTATAAGTCATGTGGGTCGCAGGGTTATTAGACCACCCTATTGGGGGTCGGCCATGTGGGTCAAAGGGTTATTAGACCACACTATTGGGTGTCGGCCCAGTCAGCATTATGTTATGTGGTTAAGTTAAGGCCGACCTAGTAAAGGTTATTAGGCAAGTCAAGTCATGTATAAATAGAGTGCGGGAGGCACTCTATTTGATCATTCTATTCTCACACACACTCTTTGGAGAGTGGCGCACTTGTGGAGGAGGAGAAGCTGCTGTTAGGAGATGTCTATCTCTTATGCTTGGGTTGTATCATTGCTTTATCTATCTCTGAGGAAGTTATTGGGGTTTTTCACCTTTATGGTTTTCCCCAAGTAAACTCTGTGTCTCTTGTGTGCTTGCATTATTGTGTCCATGATTGATATGCTGTAGATATGCTGTACATGTTGTTCTCTCAGTTAATATCCTAGATCATATTGAATTAAATTCTGAAAAACTAACATGGTATCAGAGCTAGCCTGAAAGAAGGCATGGTATGGCATGTATGACACTTGTTGCACTTGCGATGCTAGGTCTTGATATAGCAAAAACCAGTCATTGTAGCACTTTCGCTATAAATCCATTTTGGTAAAGGTTTCAGATTTGAAACATTTACAGGTCGAATATCATATCTCCATGTACCTTGTGTCCAAAGGAAAACTTCTAATTCGTTGTACTTTGTGTTTTATTATCTGTACAATCTAGGGTTTCTGCCTCTTCTAGATCTGAGTCATAAACAGGTGACCTAGGAAAAAAGGTCATAACTTGGGATAAGTAGCTCCAAATGAAATTTCGTAAAAGGTGACAGGTAGTGCATAGACTTTACTTTCTCAGGTAACGTTTTTAGAGGCTGAAACTAAACTAGTGACATGTGGAACACTGTACAATTTCTCTCTCCTATTTTTTCCCACAAATAGGTCATGTTGCGACACTTGGAATAACTCTCTCCCAGAGAATCCAATTGAGGTCAGACCAAAGGGGTTGGAAATTTGACAAGTCAAGATACCACAGGTAGAATTTTAAGACCCTGTGGATTGTAAAGTTCGGAGTTACACCAGAAACAATCAGGTGCATATTTCTATCAAAGCAAAATTATTTTTGAGCACCTTCATTCATGGGTTCAGGAATTTAGGGTTTCAGAGAAAGTTGGAATTTTTGTAATCAGAGACCACAGATGGATGATACTCATAAAAATCAAAATTTAGAGACCAAGATCAAATTTTTTGGTTGGGAAGAGGGACGGGCTTGATCAAACCCCAGTTCGGGACTTTGATCGGAAAGATGGAAAATTAGGGCTTCTGCAAAGGTTGGAATTTGGAAATCTGTGACCACGGCTGGATGATCCTGAGAAAAATAGAAGCTTAGAGATTTGAATCAAACTTTTTGGTTGGGTGAAGCTCCAGGAAACTCAAACCCTAATTCAAGGTCCTTCCTAGTGAATCCAGAAAACTAAAAGGCAATTTTGAGGGGTGAAACTTTGCAGTTTTCAAATTCTGAGTATACCAGCTTGACCAGCTCAGAAAGGCGCATCTTTCTACCTTTTCAGAAGTTTGAAATTCAAAGTTTGAATTTTTAGGGTTTCTCTGACAAACCCTAATCCAGCTCTAGATCCAGTTCCTGCAAATCAAGTGGATTGGGTTAATCCTAGAAGAGAATGGATTGGTCACCTGCACAAGTGAAGAAGTTCCTGTTTCAGAGGGAGATGAGGCTAAGGCCTTTCATAAGAAGATTACAAGCAATCTCGACAAGTATGACTTATCCAGGTATGTTTCGAGATTTGATCATGATTAAGTTTATGGTATGTTTGTCTTCATATTATTACAATTGGTACAGTCTTGATTAAATTTAGACTTGTCGTATCACCTTCATAAAATTATGAATGCATGATAGAAGATATTCATTGATTAGGGTTTTGACACTTATGATTGTACTAATGCATTGTGATGTTGTATGAGGTTTATGTTGTCCACTAACATGAAAGGTACACCAAGAAAGACAAATCATGTTCTAGTTCAAGAACATATGATCATGGTGACATGAAGACAAAGATTCATCCATTGTCATGGATCACTTAGAAGATCTATTTATGAGGTATGTATAACTTGGTTCTATAATGGTTAACTTATGAATATGCAAGTTACTAGCACAAGTCATTGAAGAGAACAAGAAGACATCATGTGGGTATGTTAGACATAACTAGCTAACATATTAATCCAGGTATGTTTTTCCTATATCAACTTAGAATCGTACCTTGTGATAGGATCTCTTATATAAGTATACATGGCATGATTGATAATGATTATTCATAGGTTTGAATAATCATGGGTGTATGCATATTATGTTTCTTACCTTAATTGATGATATGACTAACCAGAAGAGTCATAAAAGTATAGGTTTGAGTAATCACGGGTTTAGGCATATTATGTTTCTTACTTTAATTTATGATATGACTAACCATAAGAGTCTTTGAATACTATTGCTTATTATTTTTGTTTGAAATGATCATGACTATACATGCTTAAGATTATTGTCTTTTGATAGTATTGAGAATATACTAATAAATGTATGATTATGTATGAGATCTCGAAGATATCACAATAATGATACTTGTAAGCATGCATAGTGATCGAGGATGCATATAAGTTCAAAGACAGGTAATCCAGGAAGCAAAGATCAAGAGGGAGCACACTCCAGTAGTTTTTGCAAGGATGCAGATATTTAGAGGGAGTCGACCACTTCACACAATCCACATCAGGATGGAGTTACAAAGATTCAGAGGGAGTCCACCCAACAACCAAACAAAGATAAGTATTTGAATTGTCATTTCTTACATATTTGTTTGTTTAAATAATGTTGTTCAATGATGTATATGCTTATGTTCCTAGACTTAGGGTGTGTATTATATTAGAATAATTGCATTAATGAACAATATACTACTAATTTGCATATGATGGGTAAGTGGCCTATGGCATTGTACAACATTCCATTGCTACTTATCTAGAATGAAACCTCTTTGCTGACATATTGGGAGTTGTGCACACTCTTAACAATGTTCTGGTAGAGATTGGAAGGCATCTAGATAGTTACAGGATATGGATGAATGTTGTATTGAAGAATTGGCTAAAATAATTGCATGTCTATATGACATATTTCTTTATGTGTAAGAATTTGTTCTGAAAACTATGAGATGTTTCTAATCATGCAATTTAACTTGTTTTGTAGGAAAGATCGTATACCTTCACCTACAAAAGAAGGACTACAACATTTGTTCCAGCAACGAAGTTCAAACTATCTATTGAAGATATTGAAGAATCTGAAGTTCCCAAGATACGGGATATAGTAAAAGGATTCCATGATCAAGAAGTACCAATCGATCATGTTTGGGATGTGGTCCCAAGACCTGAAGGGAATTCTGTTGTGACTTCCAAGTTGATCTATAAGATCAAGCATGATGCAGTTGGTAGCATGGAGAAAGACAAAACGAGTGATGAAATGGAAGATACACCAGATGGATGTCAAGACAACTTTCTTGAATGGTGTAGTCAAAGAGGAAGTGTATGTGGAGCATCCACTTGGTTTTGAAACACATGACAGGAAGTCATATGTGTGCAGGTTAAAGAATGCCTTATATGGCTTGAAGCAAGCTCCTAGGACTTGGTATGGTGGGATGGACAATTTCCTATCTAGTTTGGGATTTACCAAGAGTAAAGTGGATTCCAACCTTTACTACAAGGTTGAGGAAGGCAATCCTGTGATACTACTATTGTATGTGGATGACCTGTTTGTTACAGGTGATGATAGATTGATTGCTGATACCAAGAGGAAAATTGCAACTGAGTTCGAGATGAAGAACTTGGGTATGATGCACTACTTTCTAGGCATGGAGGTGTGGTAGAGTGCAGATGGAATCTTCCTTGGACAAGGGAAGTATGCAGTAGAGATCTTGAAGAGGTTCGGGATGATGGATTGCAAGGCCATGGCCACACCTATGGCATCGAACCTGAAGCTTCTGTGTGATGCTTCATCTGATCCGGTTGATGTCACTGTGTATTGTCAGATGATTGGGTCTTTGATGTACTTGACGAACACAAGACCAGATATTTGCTTTGCGGTGAGCACATTGAGCCAGTTCCTGACGGATCCGAGAGATGTTCACCTGGTTTCTGTAAAGCATATTCTGAGGTACATGAAGGGTATAGTTAATTATGGGATCAAGTATGATGTGAATCAAAAGTTTAACCTACAGGGTTATGTTGATTCAGATTGGGCAAGCAGTGCTGCAGATAGGAAGAGCACTTCTAGGTGCTGCTTCAGTATGGGATTAGGTGTTATCTCTTGGTTTAGTAGGAAGCAGTCCTATGTAGCACTGAGTATAGCCGAGGTAGAGTATGTTGCATCTTGTTCGGCTATTTGTGAGGCAGTATGGCTTCGGAAGCTACTGTTTGAGTTATTTGATCTACCACTGGAGGCTATTGGTATATTTTGTGACAACTAGAGTTTTGTGAAGCTGTCTGAGAACCCGGTGTTCCATGATAGGTCAAAACACATAGAGATCAAATATCACTATATCAGAGATATGGTGCAGAGGGGAGTAGTGAAGCTCCTGTATGTTGTGACGGATGAGCAGATTGTAGATGTGTTGATGAAGCCACTAGTCGGAG
Organism: Larix kaempferi; assembly: GCA_027924585.1. Lineage (NCBI taxonomy): Eukaryota > Viridiplantae > Streptophyta > Pinopsida > Pinales > Pinaceae > Larix > Larix kaempferi. The sequence goes on along the minus strand of BSBM01000655.1, from coordinate 816,807 downwards.
TGAAGTTCGAGTACTTTAGAGAGAGGCTTGGTGTTCTTCAGATTGGCGACACTTTGAGGAAGAAGTGATGGAGAAATTTGCTGAAGCCATTCCAATCATGGTGGAAGGAGGATCCTTCACATGGCTATGGATATAAGAGCTGGATGATGAGCATCAGGATGATGTTCTAGTTTCTACTCTGTATGATCAGTTGGATCATTTATGTATGCATGCATCATGTTGGATGCTGGATATGATTAATTGGATCATTTATGTATGTATGCATCATGTTGGATGATGGATATGATCAGTTGGATCATTTATGCATGTATTCATCATGTTGGATGTTGGATATGATCAGTTGGATCATTTATGTATGTATGCATCATGTTGGATGCTTGGACCATGTATATGTATATGTATCAGGTGGATACGTTGTATGATCAGGTAGATCATGTATGTTGATGGATACATTGTGTGGATCATGTATCTATGTATGTATCAGGTAGATACATTGTATATGATGATATGTACCAGGTAGATACTTGGCATGCATCAGGTGGATGCATTGTATGATCAGGATTATCATGGATGACGAGCTTCGGGATGTTGCTCGAGATGAATTGCATCAGGATGATGCAGTGATGATGATCAGGATGATCATGTGTACATCAGGATGATGTATGGTGAGTATCAGGTGGATACTTTGTGGCCGTGGATAGGTTGTGCAGATGAGCATGTAAGTAGACCTGGGAGATCTGGACAGGATGAAAAAGGCCTCAGATGCTCTTTCTAGGCATTTCTCTGGGAGGACATATAATAGCGCCCTGGGAGATTTGCAGATGCTCTTGCTAGGTTTTTTCGCTGGAATATAATAGCTCCCTAGGATATCTGGCAAATGCTCTTGCGAGGTTTTGTCCTATGGCATGCAATGTGTCCTTGAGAGATCCGACAGGTATAGCTGTGTGCTCGTAACAGCCTGGGATGCTCTTGCAAGGTTTTGCCATGACCACATGTAATATGCCCCTGGGAGATCGGACAGGTAGATTTGTGTGCTCGTAAGAGCCTGGGATGCTTCAGCCAGGTTTTGTGGTGAGATCACATGTAATGTGCTCCTGGGAGATCTGACAGGTAGAGCTGTGTGCTCGTAACAGCCTGGGATGCTTCATCCAGGTTTTGTGATGGGTCACATGTAATGTGCTCCTAGGAGATCCGACAGGTAGAGCTGTGTGCTCATAACATCCTGGGATACTGCAACTAGGTTTTGTGATGCATGTAATAAGTCCTGAGGATTCCACAGTATGGCCAATGATGATGAAGACCTGTAGATGGTGGGCCTACATCCAGTATGAAAAAATACTAGCTTTGTAGAACTTCCTATGATGAGTAGATTCAGATATTGATTGAGATAGCAATAGTAGTGACGATGACAATGATTCGAGGATGATGATTCGCTAATGATGATCCAGAGAAGAAGACTTGTGCTAGCAGGTCTGTGTCGAGAAATACCTTCCTAGTTAAGAGGGAGTGTTGATGTATATGTAACTTCGGAATGTATTTCACCCATGTATTTCATTTATGTATATTGTATTCCTATAGAGATGTTATTATTCCTCTATATGGAAGTGTTTGTATTCCTATAGAGATGTTATTATTCGTCTATACGGAAGTGTCGTCATTTATATTGTAAGTGTCGTAACTTATACTTGATGGGTTATTAGACCACCTTATTGGGGTCATCCCTGTATAAGTCATGTGGGTTGAAGGATTATTAGACCACCCTATTGGGGGTCGTCCATGTGGGTCAAAGGGTTATTAGACCACCCTATTGGGTGTCGGCCCAGTCAGCATTATGTTATGTGGTTAAGTTAAGGCCGACCTAGTAAAGGTTATTAGGCAAGTCAAGTCATGTATAAATAGAGTGCGGGAGGCACTCTATTTGATCATTCTATTCTCACACACACTCTTTGGAGAGTGGCGCACTTGTGGAGGAGGAGAAGCTGCTGCTAGGAGATGTCTATCTCTTATGATTAGGTTGTATCATTGCTCTATCTATCTCTGAGGAAGTTATTGGGGTTTTTCACCTTTATGGTTTTCCCCAAGTAAACTCTGTGTCTCTTGTGTGCTTGCATTATTGTGTCCATGATTGATATGTTGTACATGTTGTTCTCTCAGTTAAGATCCTAGATCAGATTGAAGTAAATTCTGAAAAACTAACAGATCATCCTCGCACGGAGCCTCATCCTGATGATCATATTGATCATCATCATACAGTGCATCATCTTGATGCATATCATCATCACATGATCATCCCAGTCACCATCATAACATCATCCATATGCATATCATCACACATGATCATCCTGATCATCATCATAAATAACATCATTTGGAGCATCGTCCTGATGCTCATCACACAGTGCTTACATCCATAGCCATGGGAAGTATCCTCCTACCACCATGCTTGGAATGGATCCTGAAAATGTGTCCCAGCACTTCCTCCTCGAAGTATCTTCTATCTGAATAACACCAAGCCTCTCTCTGACTTACTTGAAATTCACTCTGGCTAGTGGTTTGGTCAACACGTCTGCAATCTGCTCATCTATTTCAACATATAGGTGATTCACTACTAGTATATGCACCATATCCCTAATATAGTGATATTTGATCTTGATATGCTTCGACTTGTCATGGAACACTGGGTTCTCTGACAACTTCACACAACTCTAGTTGTCACAGAAGATACAAGTAGCATCCTACTAGAGATCAAATAAATATGACAGTAGCTTCCTTATCCATACTTCCTCGCAACTGGCCGAACAAGCTGTGACATACTCTGCTTCGGCTATACTCAGTGCTATGTAGGATTGCTCCCTGCTAAACCAAGAGATCACACCTGATACCATACTGAAGCAACACCCTGAAGTGCTCTTCCTATCTGCAACATTTCCTGTCGAATCTGAATCAACATAACCCTCCAGGTTAAAATTTTGATTCGCATCATACTTGAGCCCATAATCAACCGTACCCTTTAGGTACCTCAAAATATGTTTTACAGCAATTTGGTGAACATGTTTAGGATCCATTAGGAACTGGCTCGATGTGTTCATCGCAAAGAAAATATATGGTCTCATGTTCGTCAAGTACATTAAGGACCCCAATCATCTGACGATACATCATGGCATCAACTGAATCTGATGAAGCATCACTCAATAGCTTCAGGTTCAATGCCATAGGTGTGGCCATGGCCTTGCAGTCCATCAACCCGAACCGCTTCAGGATCTCTACTGCATACTTCCCTTGTCCAAGGAAGATTCCATCTGCACTCTGCCACACCTCCATACTTAGAAAGTAATGCATAATACCCAAGTCCTTCATCTCGAACTCGGCAGCAAGCTTCCTCTTCGTGTCATCTATCAACCTATCCTCACCTGTCACAAATAGGTCATCTACATGTAGTAGGAGTATCACTGGATTTCCTTCCTTAACCTTGCAGTAAAGGTTGGAATCCTCTTTACTCTTGGTAAATCCCAAACTAGACAGGAAGCTATCAATCTTGTCGTACGATGTCTTGGGTGCTTGTTTCAAACCATATAAGGCTTTCTTCAATTTGCACAAATGTGACTCCCTATCATCTATCTCAAATCCGGGTGGCTTCTCCACATACACTTCCTCTTCGACTACACCATTCAAGAAAGTTGTCTTGACATCTATCTAGTGTATCTTCCATTTCGTCACTTCAGCCAAAGAAATTATTATTATGATGCAAGTGTATTTGGATACAGGTGCAAAACTCTCTTCATAATCTATCCCTTCTTTCTGGGAGAAGCCCTGAGCTACAAACCTTGCCTATTATTTATTTATGCTACCTTCTGCAACATGCTTGATCTTGTAGATCCACTTGGAATTCACAAAAGACTTCCCTTCTGATCTTGGGACCACATCCCAGACATCATTCTTCATGATCAACTGGTACTCCTTGATCATGGCATCCTTCCATCACTGTATCCTTGATCCTGGGAACTTTAGATTCTTCAATATCTTCAATAGGTAGTTTTCTTGAACATCGTCGCTGGAACAAATGTTGTTGGTCTTATTTTGTAGGTGATTGTACATTATTTTCTACAAGTCAAATTCAATTGCATGATTCGAAACTTTGCATAGTTTTAAGAACAAAATCTACACATAAGGACATATGTCACACAGTCATGCAGTTATCTTAGCCAATGCTTCAATACAACATTCATACATATCCCTTATTCATACGGTAACTTTCTAGATGCCTTCCATCTCTACCAGAACATTGTTAAGAGTGTGCACTACTCCCAACATATCAGCAAAGAGGTTTCATTCTAGATAAGTAGCAATGGAATGTTGTACAACACCATATGCCACTTACTCATTACTTGCATATTAGTAGTATCTTATTCATTAATGCAACTTTTCTAAAATGCATAATATACATCCTAAATCTAGGAACATAAGTATGTACATGACTTAACAACATCATTTAAGTAATCATATATAAAAGAAATGATAATTCAAATACTTATCTTTGTTTAGTTGTTGGGTGGACTCCCTCTTAATCTTTGCTTCCTTGCAGGAACTACTGGAGTGTGCTCCCTCTTGATCTTTGCTTACTTTATGATATCATTTATATCTTTGAACTTCTACCCATCTTGGACCACTATGTATGCTTAAGTGTGCACTAGTGTCATCCTCAAGATCTCATACATAATCATACATTCATTAGTATAATCTCAATACTATCAAAATATTATGATTCTAAATAGTCTTAAACATGTATGGTCATGGTCATTTCATACACAGGTAATTTATCACAAGCGTTAGTATTTCAAGGTTTCAGGGAGGAGTTATTTTACTCATGCATATTTTTATTTGACCATAGGATTCTTCTGGTTTGTCATATCATCAATCAAAGTAAGAAGCATAATATGCATAAAACCATGATTACTCAAACTTATAACTTCATGAATAATAATTATCAATCATACAAAAATATACTTATATAAGATCCTAACACAAGGTAGGATTCTAACTTGATACAGGAAAAACATACCTGGATTATCATGTTTGCTAGTTATGTCTAACATACCCAAACAATGTCTTCTTTGTTCTTTTCAATGATTTAGATACCTTGTGCTAGTAACCTACATATCTCATAAGTTAAGCATTGTAGAACCAAATTATACATACTTTGTAAGTAGAGCTTTAATGTGATCAATGGATATGGATGAGTCTTTGTCTTCATGTCACCATGGTCATATGTTCTTGATCTAGAACTTGATTTCTTTTTCTTGATGTACTTTTCACGTTAGCGGACAACATCATCCTCATACAACACCACAGTGCATTAGTACAATCATAAGTGTCATAACCATAATCAATGAATGTTTTCTATCATTCACATGCATTCATACTTTCACTAAGGTGATAAGACAAGTCTAAAATTAATTAAGATTGTACTAACCTCAGTAATATGAAGACAAAAATATCATAATCTTAATCATGAACAGATTTCAAAACATACCTGTATCTCCTCAAGTCATACCCATCGGAATTGCTTGTAGTCTTCTTATGTAAGGCCTTAGCCTCATCTCCCTCTAGAAATGGAACTTCTTCAATTATTTAGGTGTCCAAGTCATTATCTTCTAGGATTAACCCAATTCTATACTTCCATGCTCGGAAGTTATCAGCCCCACTTGATTTGCTGAATCTGGATCTGGAGTTGGCTAGGGTTTGACAGAGAAACCCTAAAAATCCAAACTTGGAATTTAAAACTTCTGTCTGGACAGGGAGATGCATTTGAATGAGGCAAGCAAACTGGTGTGGTCAAATTTTGAAAACTTCAAAAATTCACCCTCCAAAATTGACCTACGAATTTCGGATCTGCAACTTCTGTCAAAATCTGGTTTTTTGGTTTTCTAGTCAAAAACCCGAACTAGGGTTTGATAGATCCTGGGGTTCTACCCAACCAAAAAATTTGATATTGGTCTCTAAATTTCAATTTTGATGAAAAGAATCCATTCGTGGTCTCAGATTCCAAAAATTCTAACTTTTGCAGAAACCCTAATTTCCCGCAACAGTGACAAACCAAGAATGGAAGTGCTTAGAATCCAATTCTGTTTTGACAGAAATATATGCAATCTTGTTTCTGGTGCAACTCTAAAATTTTGGATCCTTAGGGTCTAAAACTTCTGCATGTGGTAGAATGACCTGTCATCTTTCCAACCCCATAGATCTGACCTCAAATGGATTCTCCATGAGAGAGATATGCCAATTGTCGCAACATGACCTGTTTATGGGATGAAACAACATAGTGAACTTGTACGGAGTTCCACGTGTCACTATTTCAACTTCGACCTCTAAAAGTCGGACCTGTGAAGCTACATTCCGTTCCCTAACTGCTAATGTTTACGAAATTCCATTTGGGTTACATTCTGGAAGAGCAAGAAACCCTAACTTGTACGGATCATATATCAAAAACTACAATGAATATGAGTCTGATCTTCTGACACAAGGTACATGAACATTTCATCTTCGTCCTGTAAAAGTTTTAGATCTCGAACCTTCTCCAAAACGGATTTATAGCGAAATTTCCACGATGACTATTTTTTACTATATCAAGCCCTAGCTTCCAATTTGTCGCAAGTGCAACAAGTGTTGTAAATGCTATACAATGCCTTCCTTCAGGAAAACTCTGATACCATGTTAGTTTTTCATTATTTAATTCAATATGATCTAGGATCTTAACTGAGAGAACAACATGTACATCATATAAAACATAAGAGACAAGAGACACAAAGCATTTCACCGGGGAAAACCAAGAGGTGAAAAACCCCTCAACTTCCTCAGAGATAGAATGAGCACCAATACAAATATCACAAAGATGGAAACCAAAAACAAGAGATCGTCTCCTAGCAGCTTCTCCTCATCCACTTGTGCGCACTCCTCCTCTCTCTCACTAATGCGAAGTGAGTGAGTGTGTGAATGAATAAATAGAGAGGTGCTCCTCTTTATTTATACTTTACCTTTACTTTCCTTTTACTCTAACTGGGCCAACCTCCCTTAGGAAGGTCTGATAACCCATTACCACTTGTCACTGGGACGACCCCACTAGGATGGTGGGAGGGAGCACAAAGATGGTCCCCAAATCTGTTGCAATTGGGATGCGTTAGCGGCAAAAACAAAATACGCGTATGCACCTAAGGCATCGCGCACACACAGCTAGGTTTGGTGCCTAACCGAGGCGCGTGCACGTGGCTAGCGCGTGCGCGCTAAGGTGGTGCGCATGCGCCCCTGTTAAAAAAAAACAGAGCAAAATGCCCCATTCTTCCATTTGGACCCGAGCGCGACCTCCACTCTTGCGTGTGCGTCGATTCAACCACCAAAGGAGGCCAAATACACTCCAAAACCACCCAAATTCACCCACAAACTCATCAATGCATCAATTGATAGGTAAATATCAAGTTTTTTTTCATTTTATTCATTCTTTGTGTCAATCTTTTGATTTTTTTTGTTTATTTAATTTTTAATAATTCCCAAATTTTGAAAACAATGAACCAATTTTCGATTGCAAATTGTAAACTGAGACAATGAGTGAACAAGATGTTAACCCAGAGTCCGGTGGAACACAAGAAAACCCAAACATTGGACCGAATGTCGAAGAAAACCGTGAACAAAATCCAAATGCCGAACAAAACCAAAACCCCCAACCAAATTTTGAACAAGATGACCTTAACCATTATGTAAATGAAATGCGAGTGCACACTCGAGATCTAAGAAACTTGGGGGAACCATCTCGATTGTCTCTTTCCATGTCAATTGAGAGCTCAATTGACTCCCTCATCCATGCACACCAGCAATTGACCGATATGACTGAATTTAGAGCTAGGATGCGGGATTTTTACTCCACGGGCATCTCCAAAGAAGCAATAAAATATTTGAACATTACAAAAGCTCAATTATACAGTATCTTCATCGATCCAAAAACAAACCAACCACCGAACACTAGAAAGCCATGTGACTGCATGGATTGGTGTCATTACCAACTGTGGAGGGACAATTGGATGCAGAGGTGGTTCATGGTGTACGATAAACCTCCCTGCAATAATAGAGAGGTTCCATTGTACTTCCTTCGCCAATTGTGGGTTGAGTTTTGCCTCGGTTTACATGTCAATTATTTTGACATAACCAAGTTCCAGGGTGTTGGGCATGGTTCTTCCCAAGATCGACCTGCTGCCAGGAGGAACCCACTGAGAGGGCCACCAGCTTCTAGGCCCGACCCCAACCCCTCTCCCTAGCCACCTTAGTTACCCCACAATATTGATCAGATCGAGCATGCAATGAGGAATGTTGCACGTGGACCCCTCAAACACACCTCCTTTGTAGCAGCGACTACAGTGGAGAGGTCGGGTGACCTTGATAGAGATCCAGCTGCAGGGCCTTCACGACAGGGCCATGATAGACCCGTGACCGGTGGTAGCCATGCTGGGCATTCCAGTTCGACGGGGACAGTGCCACATCTTTGTCCCCATTGCGGGCACACTTTCCCTGGCCCGATCGAGGGCTGTTATATGGATCAGGTCAATAATTTTTTTAATGTGTTTTCAATCATCACTTGATAACTTGTAAAGTATTTTTGTTTGACTTAAACTATTATTTCAATGTACGGTTATTCAAAGATGGTACACCAACATGGGAGAACATAGGATCTCCCAACCTAAATGTAGCAATGGTAGCTGCAATTGAAATTGCAGCACCTCACACAGAGGTATTTTCAGTACCTCACACAATATTGTTATTACTTATGTCATTTATATTACTTAAGTACTTATATTTATGGCATACACGTTGATAGTTTGTACAATGTTTTTGAATATCTTGATTGCCTAAATAATGACTTGTTTAACATGTTCATAACATGCATGCATTTTTGTGTCCACAGGTGTTCCCTCACTATGGTGATCAACCATCCTCGCCAGGGATTGGCATATCACCATATACACAGGTACAATGTGTAGTTATAAGCACTCTTTTAATTTGAATTGTATCGACTTACTATGGTTTAATTTGTTGTTTGTTTACTAAATTGTGATATTACAAATGTATATGTAGGGGCCACCAATAGTTGTCGGTCCCCATTTTAGTCCCATGTTTCCACTGTCTCACATGATTCCCCCACCTCGCTTCCATCTAGACCCCTCCCTCCGTCCAACCCCTCCCTTCCATCTAGCCCCCCCTCCATGGCCATACTCCCCCCTCCATTCATCCTCCCCCACTCGTCCATGCCCCCCATATATACATCCTCCTCAATTTATCCACGCCCGCATGTCTATCCATCCTCCCCCATCCGTCCATGCCCCCCCTTCCTTCCACCTTCCCCTCTTCATCCACAACCTCCCATTTGTCCATCATCCTCCCTCCATGCAGGACTGCCCTCCCATGAACCATTCCTCAACATCCTCCCTAGTCCTTTTTGTTTGCTACCCTCTATCGTACAACTGACAGGGTTTCATCATCCACAACATCCTCCTCCACCCCATACCACCATGTCTTCTCCCACCATATCATCCCCACTTCCCCCCCTCTATTGTGGCATCTAATCTTCCAGTATCCTCATATGTATCTCCAGTGGTTTCACCTATAGTGGCTTCCACTACATCTGTGCCCCCCCCATGACTGCATCGGAGCTGGTTGTCCAGCCATCTGCTCCACCTACTATCCCAGAAGCCCAGACATGTCCATCGTCGGAGGTTTTCACGGTGAGAATCAAGCTAATTTATGAAAATATTTTGATGCATTAACAAAAATTAATATAAGCAATTATTACTTTTCAATGAAATGATTGTTGTAAATGTGGTAGGATGGAATTGTTGAGAGGCTCCGCAGATCCAAGACACCTGCCTCACGTTTCCCACTCGCATCAGAGGTGATTTATTTAAGATTCAAATCCTACATTTGTTTTATAAATGTGGTAAATGTTGCAAATTATTGAAAATGACGGTATCTTATACCATTTGTTCCAGAGCTTGGAGAGACGGTCTACTCCTAGACAGAGCAAGACCCGAGGCACTGGTAACTCGAAGAATAGGAAGATCGACTTTGGAGATGTTCCTGGGAGTGACGGGGGTGGTCACAATGCTTGACACACCATGTTATGTACATTAGCCATGATGTGACACTTTTGTGCACCAGTTTCCATGTACTTTGTATATACGACACGAGTTGTCGCATTTTCCATAGGGCACAAGTTGCCATTGTATGTACATTGGGAACCATGTTCCACTATTTTCTAGGAATTGTATATGTTTGGATGAGTTTTGTGGCCTTGATGTACATGGATTTTTAGTTATGTGATCTATATCGATGTTGTCTATATTAGTATCTTGTTGTCTAATGTTGTTGTCTCATGTTGTGTGTATCATGATGTGATGTTGTCTATCTTTGGTTTTTACTTCTATCCGTCCATGGCATGCGGTCTTAAGTTTTGGTACCAATGATGTCCATGCATTAGTCGATAATGTGAATCAACCTGAAGCTTACCTAGATCTTAGAAGAGAAGTTGGATATCATAGTTCAGCTTGGTTTATCTTTCCACATGTAAAAGCTTGTAATGGTATCTATGTTAAGAAAACATTATAAACATAGGCTAACTGAAACAAAATCATGTGTGAGAATTAATCTAAAAAACAAACGGAATAAATGGATGCAAAAATCACACCTCATGGCACGTAAGATATATATTGGGAACTTGAGTACTAGGAAAAGAATACATAAAAATAGAAAATGTCCATTATTGTCAAAAGGTTAAAATGAGATCCAACATGATTTTTAATAGCTCTACATAATGAGATCCAAAATGTCCATATTCTACATAATGAAATGTCATCACTAGTATTTATATTGACTATTTTTTCTACTTAAGATCATGCAACAAATTAATAACCGAGTTGTGGAATCATTTCATAATCAATTGTCACCGTACAAATAGGACAACCTTGAGCACAATGTATAGCTAGCTCATTAATTCTCACTCATGGATATAGCCACCTTTGATTTGATGACCATTACATCCACTACCATTTACAATTAGGACTTCCTTAATTTATCATTATGTGATAGTGATCTAATATTATGTAGACACGTTGACTTAAACACATATATTTGACATTACAATAAATGACTACTATGAGGTGTATTTGTGAGGCTATATCCACCTCAACACACCAACTTGTTACCCCAATACCCCAAATTCTTTTGAATTCTGTCTAGAAGGGATTGAGGGGTATTAGGACATCCTAATTCATCTACTGGACACTCATGCACTTGTTGAAGACATTTAGGACTTGCATTACATCAATGGAGTCACACATACACCCTCATTAAGTTGCATGCATCCATTAGTGTGCCATCAATACTAGAACATGTAAGCATTACTACATGTTAGAATAAGCTTTAATAATTTTATGATAATATTAGGTTTGCCATCCATTGAGAAGGTTGTCATAGGTGTGCATATCCACCATATAAAAATCTTCATGTTACAACCAATTTCAAACCATTAGCTTTCTAAATTACGTATCCGATGCTAGGTACAACGGTTTTCTAGTTGATGATGGGCCCTTGCTATATAGATGAGATACTATGCATATATGTGTATAGTGATTTGGATTCAAATGTATGCACATGGATATACATTTACAATGAAAATGATTTAATTTTTATATGTATTATAATTTATGGCTAGATCTTAGGCTACATAATAGTGTTTCATTGTGATTAGAATACAAACTAGGGTTTACGCTACCAACTAGGGTTTTTAGGCTAGGCTCTAGTGTTTCTAGGCTAGGATCCAAGATCTAGGGTCACCATCTTAATGTTTAAGTCCACTATCATGACATCATTCTCACCAATACCATGCCCACTACTACAATCACCATCAAGCCTCTCAATCCCCCTTCATACATTTCCAATACTTCCAAGTTAAAATTTATAGGTCTTGTTGCTAAAAGATTTTCACTTATCTATTCACATAGACAAATCCACTTCCGTGAAAGATTTGTTGTAGTTTGGTACAATGCAAGTTCACATGCAATAATAGTTGAGAAATTCAAAACATCCTATACCTTGGAAAAACAACCTTATTAATCTTCTTTTGACTAAGGAAGGGGAGAACATCATAGTACAGTCTCAATAGCAATGTGTTTTTTAATCAATAGCCTCTATAAAGAGCATACTATATTTATCTGGTCTTTAAAGCCAAGTCATTTGGAAAAGAATGTCACAATTTCAATTACACCATTAATGCAACGTGTTCAATTTGAAAGTTTTGTTTTGTTGCATTACATGTGGTCAAACATTAACTTCCATGAATTATTCTTTAATAAAAAAATTATTAAATGATATTTTTTTAAGCCTAACTTTATTGATGAAGGGTTATTTTGTCACTAAAACTTTGTGTCAAGGGCAATGTAAAAATTCAAAACGTAAAAAAAAATTATTTTAAAGGGAGGAGATGAAATAGAATTCCAATGCGAAATGCCATTGCCAATAATTGAAATCTTCACATGATCAATGCTCTGTGCATGTTGGCTTGCATGAGTATTTCATGTTGACCAACTTTTATCTACACATTGCTACAAATACGTGCCATCATCAAATATGTGATATCATCAACATATTCATCATCATCATCTTCATCATCAACATAAACATCATCATCATCTTCACCATCACCATCAACATCTCCATCATCATCATCTTCTCCATCATCCTCATCAACATCTCCATCATCATCATCTTCTCCATCATCATCATCATCATCATCTTCATCACCATCACAATCATCATCAACGTCTTCATCATCATCACCATCTTCATCTTCATCGTCATTGTCATTTCTAGGTTCCTCATCAACATCTCCATCATCATCATCATCATCATCATATCCATCACCATCACCATCATTTTCAATGTCTTCATCATCATCACCATCATCATCATCATCCTCAACATATTCATTATCATTGTAATCTCTAGGTTCCTCATCAACATCTCCATCATCATCATCTTCTCCATCATCCTCATCAACATCTCCATCATCATCATCATCATCTTCATCACCATCACCATCATCATGGATGTCTTCATCATCATCATCATCATCATAAACATATTTATCATCATTGTCATCTCTAGGTTCATCAACATCTCCATCATCATCATCTTCTCCATCATCCTCATCAACATCTCCATCATCATCATCATCATCTTCATCACCATCACCATCATCAACAACGTCTTCATCATCATCATCATCACCGTCATCATCATCATCACCGTCATCATCATCATCATCAACATCTTCATCATCATTGTCATCTCTAGGTTCCTCATCAACATCTCCATCATCCTCATCAACATCACCATCATCATCATCTTCTCCATCATCATCTTCATCACCATCACCATCATCATCACCATCTTCATCATCATCACCATCTTCATCATCATTGTCATCTCTAGGTTCCTCATCAACATCTCCATCATCATCATCTTCTTCGTCGTCATCATCATCATCTTCATCACCATCACCATCATCATCAACGTCTTCATCATCGTCACCATCATCATCATCATAACCACAGATGATTTTTCAAATTTGACCCCCGTGTGCAAGAATTGCACACTCCCTTATTGAGCAAAACCCTAGTTTCCAAGATGGACGTAAAAGGTGACACCAAGACCGCAGGACTGGAGGAGAGGGGAACCCCTAGCACTATCCCAATGTCCTTAATCCAATGGATTCGACGGTTCGTCGATCGGATCCACGGTCGTCATTCTATGGCTCGTTCTGTCTTGAATCCAAAAGGCCTTCAGGGACACCTACTGGATACCTGTCGGGGGCATAGAACTCCAACCGCGCAACAAAACTAGGTTTCGGGGAGTCCTACAAGTGTGTCTAGGTAGGTTCTAGCTGGGAACGATGGCCATAAGTTCCCGGTGGATAATTTTCCAAAGTTGACCCCCGTGTGCAAGAATTGCACACTCCCTTACTGAGCAAAAATCTAGTTTCCAAGATGGACGTACAAGCTGACACCCGAGCCATGGGATCGAAGGAGAGGGGCACCCCTAGCACTATCCCGGCGTCCTAAATCCAACAGAGTCGACAGTTCGTTGATCGGAGCCACGGTCGTCATTCTATGGCTCGTTTCGTCTCACATCCAAAAGGCCTCCAGGGACACCTGTAGGATACCTACCGGGGGCATTGAACTCCAACTGTGCAACAAAACCAGTTTATGGGGTGTCCTACAAGTGTTTCTAGGGAGGTTCCGGCTGGGAATGCTAGCCATAAGTCCCCAGTGGACGATTCTGAAAATTTGACCCCAATGTGCAAAAATTGCACACTCCCTCACTGAGCAAAACCCTAGTTTCCAAGATGGACGTACAAGGTGACACCCGGACCATGGGACCGGAGGAGAGGGGCACCCCTAGCACTATCCTAGTGTCCTGAATCCAACGGAGTTGACGATTCATCAATCAAAGCCACGGTCTTCATTCTATGGCTCGTTCCATCTCGCATCCAAAAGGCCTTCAGGGAAACCTACTGGATACCTGCCAGGGGCATAGAACTCCAACTATGCAACAAAACTAGGTTATGGGGAGTCCTGCAAGTGTGTATGGGTAGGTTCCATCTGGAAATGCTAGCCATAAGTGTCGGGTAGATGATTTTCCAAAGTTGACCCCCATGTGCAAGAATTGCACACTCCCTTACTAAGCAAAACCCTAGTTTCCAAGATGGACGTACAAGGTGACACTCGGGCCATGGGGCCGTAGGAGAGGGGCACCCCTAGCACTTTCCCGGCATCCTGAATCCAACGGAGTCGACAGTTCGTCGATTGGATCCATGGTCGTCATTCTATGGCTCGTTCTGTCTCGCATCCAAAAGGCCTTCAGGGACACCTGCTGGATACCTGCTAGGGGCATAGAACTCCAACCGTGCAACAAAACTGGGTTCCGGGGAGTCCTGCAAGTGTGTCTAGGTAGGTTCCAGCTTTGAACGCTAGCCATAAGTGCCCGATGGATGATTTTCCAAATTTGACCCTCGTGTGCAAGAATTGCACACTCCCTTAATGAGCAAAACCCTAGTTTCCAAGATGGATGTACAAGGTGACACCTGGGCCATGGGACTGGAGGAGGGGGGCACCCCTGGCACTATCCCAGTGTATTGAATCCAACAAAGTCGACAGTTCGTCGATCGGATCCATGATTTCCATTCTATGGCTCGTTCCGTCTCGCATCCAAAAGGCCTTCAAGGACACCTGCTGGATACCTGCCAGGGGCATAGAACTCCAATTGTGTAGAAAAACCAATTTCTGAGGTGTCCAACAAGTGTGTCTGGGGAGGTTCTGGCTGGGAATGCTGGCCAAAATTGCCCGGTGGACGATTTAGCAAATTTGACCCCAATGTGCAAAAATTGCACACTCCCTCACTGAGCAAAACCCTAGTTTCCAAGATGGACCTACCAGGTGACACCAAGCCATGGGACAAGAGGAGAGGAGCACCCAGAGCACTATCCTGACGTCCTGAATCCAATGGAGTTGACGGTTCGTCGATCGGAGCCACGGTCGTCATTCTATGGCTCGTTCCGTCTTGCATCCAAAAGGCCTTCAAGGACACCTGCTGGATACTTGTTGGGGGCATAGAACACCAACCGTGCAACAAAACCAGGTTCTATGGAGTCTTGAAAGTGTGTCTGGGTAGGTTCTAGCTGGGAACGCTGGCCATAAGTGCCCCGTGGATGATTTTCCAAAGTTGATCCCCATGTGGAAAAATTGCACACTCCCTCACTGAGCAAAAACCCTAGTTTCCAAGATGGACCTACAAGGTGACACTCGGGCCATGGGACCGGAGGGGAGGGGCACCCCTAGCACTATCCTAACATCCTGAATCCAACGGAGACGATGGTTCGTCGATTGGAGCCACGGTTGTCATTCCATGGCTAGTTTTATACATTTTTCTCCAATATAACCACCTTCCCTGCTATTCTTTTTGGTGGATCGTCCCAAGCTGCATATAGAATCAATATTCTGTTTTTGAAATCCCTTCTCATTGTTAAAAGCTATTAAGGTTGCAGGAGCGCCTACGCTAGCAACATCTTCAGTTGTGATGACAAATTCTAACGGAGGTTCCACATGTGGTTCATAGTCATTGTCCTCCACATTCTGCACCCAAAACAAAACACTAATCTTACCATGGAAATAGAGAAAACATATAAGATTATAAAATGACTACTAAAATTGAAACTTAGTAATTACCTGAATCAGCTCCATTAGAAAATGCACATCCTTGGTGTATAAATCAGTAGATAATTGTTTAACTGCTTGATGTAAATATTCTGTAAGTGGATTTTCTTTTTCCCCAACACAGAACTTGTCTTTCCTGATCTTTTCAATATGTTCCTTGGGGGTCTCCATAATTGTCACCAAACACAATCCACAATAAAATCCTTTACCACCAAACACAATTCACAGTAGAATCCTCCAAGTGTCCTTAAATGGCTCCGGGGTGCTCGACTAGAATTCCTGTAGCGCCCGAACTGTGGCTCAGATCACGAATCCATCAATTCCGGTTGGTCCGGACGTTGGGTTTAAGCTAGGGGACCCCCCACAACGTCCCTCGAAGACTCGGAAGCGGTTCCAATGGGACATCTCTGGAGCTAGGGTTTTTCTCACTTAGGGCCATTCCAAATTCGCTCAAAGGGGCCATTTCTCTTCTAGAGGCCCCTAGGCGTGCATGGCCACCGTGGACAGGTTTGCAATGGCCAGGTGGACCTGTGGGAGGCGACGAAATCCAAGTCTGCTCGCTAGTTTGGGTCCCGTGGCCCCGGAGAAAATCCTCCAAGTGTCCCTAATTGGCCCTGTAGTGCCTGAACCATGGCTCGTTCATGAATCCATTGATTCCGGTGGGTCTGGGATGTTGGGTTTCAGCTAAGGGACTCCCCACAACATCCCTCGAAGACCCAGAAGCGGTGTCAATGGGCCATCTCCAGAGTTACGGTTTTGCTCAGTGAGGGCCATTCCAAATTTGCTTAAGGGGGGCATTTCTTGTCCAGAGGCCCCGGGTTGCTCGACTAGAATGCCCATAACACCCAAACTGTGTTTCGGTTCGAGAATCCGTTGATTCCGGTGGGTCTGGGAGCCGGGTTTCAGCTATGGGACCCCCCACAGTGTCCCTTAAAGACCCGGAAGTGATGCCAATGGGCCATCTCCCGATCTAGGGTTTTTGCTTAGTGAGGGCCATTTCAAATTCGCTCAAGGGGGGCATTTCTTTTCCGAAGGCCCCCGAGTGTGCATAGCCACCGTGGACAGGTCCACAATGGCCACATGGACTCGTGGGAGGCGACGAAATCCAATTCTGCTCGCCGGTTTGGATTCCGTGGCCCCGGAGCAAATCTTCCAAGTGTCCTTGAAGGGGTGAAAAAACCCTAGCTTCGGAGATGGCCCATCGACACCACTTCTGGGTCTTCAAGGGACGCTGTGGGGAGTCCCCTAGCTGAAACTCAGCATCCAGGACCCACCGGAATCGATGGATTTCTGAATCGAGCCACGGTTCGGGTGTTACCAACATTCTCTTCGGGCACCCCGGGGCCATTCTAGGAAACTTGGAGGATTCGCCCTGGGGCCAAGGAACCAAAACCAGCGAGTGCACATGGATTTCCTCACCTCCCACAGGTCCATGGTGGCCACGCACACCCGGGGGGCTCTGGACGAGAAATGGCCCCCTTGAGTGAATTTGGAATGGCCCTCACTTAGCAAATCCATAGCTCCGGAGATGGCCCATTGGAACCGCTTCTTGGTCTTCACAAGACGTTGTGGGGGGACCCATAGCTGAAACCCTACATCCTCGAACCACTAAAATCGATGGATTCACGAACCGAGCCACGGTTCGGGCGCTACAGGCATTCTAGTCGGGCACCCCGGGGCCATTCAAGGACACTTGGAGGATTTGCTTCGGGGTCACGGAACTCAAACCAGTGAGCAGACTTGGATTTCGTCACCTCCCATAGGTCCATGTGGCAATTATGGACCTGTACATGGTGGCCATGCACAGTCAGGGGCCTCCGGACGAGAAATGGCCCCCTTTAGCGAATTTGGAATGGCCCTCACTGAGTAAAACCCTAGCTCTGGAGATGGCCCATTGACACCACTTTCGGGTCTTCGAGGGACGTTGTGGGGGTCCCCTAGCTAAAAATCAATGTCCCAGACCCACCGGAATCGATGAATTCATGAACCGAGCCACAGTTAGGGTGCTACAGGCATTCTAGTCGGGCACCCCAGGGCCATTCAGGGACACCTTGGCCCAATTAACTTGTCCCATTAACTTGGCCCAATTACTCGTGGATGCAGGCTGGAGAAACTTCAGAGAGCCTAGTACCCTAATTATTTTTCCACCTTCATCTACTAGGGGAATATTCTTGCAGAGACTGGTAAGCTCTTCGGGCCAGACGTAGTTTATTGCAGATGAATAGTGCAAAAAATGTGCAGTGGTGATAACAAGTTTACTGTCTGTTGAGTCTGATACTACATCCAGGAGCTGCTCAGCAAAATTTGAGATAGAAAGATCTGTAATTTTAGGATACTGATTCAACCACTCATACAATTTCTCACCTTCTCCAGGATCTACATTTATAATTGCCTTCTAGGTAGATTCAGGCATTGAATAATATTTGGCGGCACTTCCAAGCTCCCCAGACCATTTGGTCAGCCACAATATGTGCGACTCCTTTGACGAAAGATAAATTCTGGTGTGGATGGCAACATTTGATACACTAGCCATATCTATGTTGTTGGAAGAACTTACATATTTCAACAAAGGATCATTTTGCAGGTGACTTGAAAATCCCTTCCAATTTTTAGCAATGAAACAAAGAAATTCAACGTACATATTTTCAGGCAAGCTTGTCAACCAATCAGACAACCGAATACAGGGAGATAACCACGCCCAAAGAATTCAAGCTATTATAAAATTGTTGTTTATCAAGATAAGAATGGACTATGTGTACATTATGATAATATAGATGAATGAAGTCGCTTTGATGAACTTGTCCTCTTGCTTTCTCCAGAATGTGTTTAAAAGCAAGGAGTATTGTCCGAGCTTCTGTTGGTTTACATAAACGTTTATTCCCAAAGATGACGTCACATAAAACCACTTCCTCGGGTGAATTACCACTTATCAGAGCATGAAATGCTGAATAAAAGGCTAATGGAACACAACAAAAGATTACATGGTTCCACTTGTTATTGAAAATGATACTTTCTCTTGATGAAACCAGTAAAAAATCTGCCTGTATTATAAATGGAAATCTTGTTACAATTTTCGTCGGAAGAAAAGCATAGATACCTACAGCCACCATATTTCCTTCTGTAAGCCGCTCGCCCATCAGAAAATCTAATGTAATAGCCCATTTCCCAATATCTTTCCCCTGCTCAACCCTACACTCGTTTTCCACAGGAAACCGCTGCTTCCACATGTAATAACTACATTGTTTTGTCGAAAATTGATCTTCTTCTGCTAACAAATGCAAAATGAAGGATTCATTGCCATTGCTACAAGAAGTTCTAAGGTCAGTTTCTCATAAAATAGAGATTGTATAAATCCTATTAAGATTGATATGTTCCAGACCACGAACTCAGAGCTTCTTTATCTTAGACATAAACAAAAGAGCTTCAGGATGAATACTAGAGAGTTGTTTCTTTACAGCTTCAAACTTCTCAGGACGTAGGGATATAAAACGAGCCATAGAATGACGATTGTGGCTCGGATCGACGAACCGTCGAATCCGTTGGATTCAGAATGCTGGGATAGTGCTAGGGGTGCCCCTATCCTATGATCCCGTGGCTCGGGTGTCACCTTGTATGTCCATCTTGGAAACTAGGGTTTTGCTCAGTGAGGGAGTGTGCAATTTTTGCACATTGGGGTCAAATTTGCAAAATCGTCCGCCGGGCACTTTTGGTGAGTGTTCCCAGCCGAAACCTCCCTAGACGCACTTGCAGGACACCCCGGAAACCATTTTTGTTGCACGGTTGGAGTTCAATGCCCCCAGTAGGTATCCAACAGGTGTCCCTGAAGGCCTTTTGGATGTGAGATGGAACGAGCCATAGAATGACGACCGTGGATCCGAACATCAAACTGTCAACTCTGTTGGATTCAGGATGCCAGGATAGTGTTATGCCCCTCTCCTCCTATCCCATGGATCGGGTGTCACCTTGTACATCCATCTTGGAAACTATGGTTTTGCTCAGTGAGGGAGTGTGCAATTTTTGCACATTGGGGTCAAATTTGCATCATCATCCACCAGGCACTTCTAGCCAACGTTCCTAGCCGGAACCTACCCAGACACACTTGCAGGAATCCCCGAAACCTACTTTTGTTGCACGGTTGGAGTTCTATGCCCCCGATAGGTATCTAACAGGTGTCCTTGAAGGCCTTTTGGATGCGAGACGGAACGAGCCATAGAATGATGACCATGGCTCCAATCGATGAACCGTCGACTCCGGATTCGGGACATAGGGATAGTGCTAGGGGTGCCCCTCTCCTCCAGTCCCGTGGCCCGGGTGTCACCTTGTACATCCATCTTGGAAACTACAGTTTTGCTCAGTAAGGGAGTGTGCAATTCTTGCACACGGGGGTCAACTTTGCAAAATCGTCCACTAGGCAATTTGTGAAAATCCTCACAGCAGATCTAAGAGATGATGTACACCTCACAAGAAAGTAATTGATTAAGTAAGAAAATAGAATAAGAGTGGTCAATGCAGTATAATGAGCAACAAAATAATAATACAGTAGAACTCGGATAGAAGCAAAAATACTTCACACACACTAATTAATTAATCACAATATGGACAAATAAATAGTACAATGCATGAGGATTCGAATGCCTAAGGCGGAAATTCGAATTATCCTTCATGGAGTGATCAAAGGATCACTGGAGTGTCATCGGAGCACAACTATTAGTCTATCTCATCATCAGTGGAGTCATCAATGCACAAGTAACTGTCAACCGTTAGTCAAACTGAGTCTAATTGAGTGTGGTAGGTGTAATTGAATGTAGCTGGCACATGGAGACACTAACTGAATGAAGGAGGCTCAGTGGAGGGCGCATGAGGAGCTAACTGAAGTCAAAACAGGTAGTCATGTCTCATCGGAGGTCAATCAGAGTGATAACAGTAGTGAGGAGTCAGTCTGGCCTCAAATCAAGGAAATACTGGTGGATAACTGAAGTAAACTGGACTGGTAGGTGAGAAAGGTGCCCTTCTCATGCAGTAGGTGAAAGGAGGGTGAATGACAGGCTAGGAGGGATGAAACTGAGTGCAAGGAAGCTCCAAGGGCTAGCTAACCGAGGGATAGGTGCTAGGACTGATGACTGGAATGCATGCAAACCCTAAAAGTGCATGCATGACTGAAAATGTAAATGATAAAAATACTAGTGGGACTAGGATGGAGTATAGGAATATCCTAACACCCCCCTTTAATCCATCCTAGGCCCTCGTAACTAAGACCAAAGGTCACCCAATACAATGAATAATAACAGTTAATAACCCAAGGAAGTGGGGAAATTTTCATTTGAAAAATACCCCCCCCCTCAAAACAGACTGTAAGGCACACATAAAAAATAAATGCTCCAAACTCAAGCAGGTGTGATGCTTGGTCATATGTCTGGAGGTATCTTCTTCTCGGGAAGAAGTGGATCATGCTCAAAAAGCATGTGCTTGTACTTGCTCTTCAGATCGAATGTGATGAGAACAAATCCAAAAGTATGAGGATGATCCTTGAACCTGTGATTCGAATCAGTTGAGGTAGGATCAAATCTATGAATGTACAAATAGTCTTTTGTCTTCTCCTTCGAACCATCATGGGTGAGATTATGCCAAAAAGAACCATCAAATAATAAAGATTGCTTGGAATCCAAATCAGATCCAAGACTTGAATAATGGTTGCTTAAGATCTCCTTTGAACCATTTGAGGTGAGATCTAAACTAGTAAGTGCATGAGAAATTTTCTCAAGCGAATGGCAATGGCCAGTATCTTCAATAAACTTCTGAGAACATGAAAAAATGATCTTACAGTAGTAAATGAGAGGTGATTGCTTGGAATCCAAATCAGATCCAAGGCTTGAATCATGGTTTCTTGAGATCTCCTTTGAACCATAAGAGGTGAGATCAAAACCAATAGATGCATGAGAAATTATCCCAAGTGTATGGCAATGCTTTCTTGAGAACTCCTTTGAACCAGCAGGGGTGAGATCAAAACCATGATGTGCATGAGAAATTATCCCAAGCGAATGGAAATGGCCATATTCTTCAATAACCTTCTGAAAGCATGGAATAATGATCATATAGAAGTAAATAAGAGGTGATTGCTTGAGGAGAGTGAATTCATTACCTCCAATAGCTGATTTTACCTCCGAAATAATCATGTGATCATGATGCAAACCAATAGACTCTGGTGCAAGAGAGGATTTAGGACCTTCTGCAATATCTAAAGTGTGTTGGCACAGAAAGAGAAGAAATTTGGAGCATGAGTGTAGAATCTGCAAGTTCTTCTTCTTTGTGGACAAATTCAATATGAGATGTGTTTGATACTGGTTCATGATCAATGAGATCATCAAGGAGGGAGAATGCATCACTTTGCTTGCTCTTGAAGGGGTTTGGACCAATTCCTTCATTCTGTCTGCCAAATATTACATCCAGGTGAGCCCATATCTCTTTTGGTGATGAAACATCAGGTAGGTCATATAACATCCATTGAGGCATAGCAAACATCATGGCTGCAATAGCTCTTCCACCTTCATCTAACCAGACATTCTTTTATTCAGAGGATTCAAACTCTCTTTCAAAACAATGATCAAAGAGACCATTTTTCTTTAAATGTGCTATCATATTCGGTTTCCATTCACCATAGTTGAGTGGAGAAAGAAGATCATAGTTGAATGGAGAAAGAGGATAGATTTATTTTGAATACATTGAAGCTGTAGAAGGCCTGCAAAAAAAATAGAGAATATCTGCAACTGCTACTACTGCAAAAATGTAGAAACTACTGCAACTGCTACACTCGAAATCTTGATAATAACCTGCAAAAAACTCTTAGGAATGGAGATAAACAATACTCGCAACATGCTCTGATACCATGTGAAAATCCTCACAGTAGATCTAAGAGATGATGTATACCTCAAAAGAAAGTAATTGATTAAGCAATAAAATAGAAGAAGAGTGGTCAATGCAGTATAATGGGCAACAGAATAATAATATAGTAGAACTCAGATAGAAGCAAAAATACTTCAAACACACTAATTAATTAATCACAATATGGACAAATAAATAGTACAATGCATGAGGATTTGAATTCCTAAGGTGGAAATTCGAATTAGCATTCATGGAGTGATCAAAGGATCACTGGAGTGTCATCGGAGCACAACTAGTAGTCTATCTCATCATCGGTGGAGTCATCAATGCATAAGTAACTGTCAACCATCAGTCAAACTGAGTCTAATTGAGTGTGGTAGGTGTAACTGAATGTAACTGGCACATGGAGACACTAACTGAATGAAGGAGGATCAGTGGAGGGTGAATGAGGAGATAACTGGAGTCAGAACAGGTAGTCATGTCTCATCGGAGGTCAATCGGAGTGATAACAGCAGTGAGGAGTCAGTCTGGCCTCAAATCAAGGAAAGACTGGTGGATAGCCGAAGTAAACTGGACTGGTAGGTGAGAAAGGTGCCCTTCTCATGCAGTAGGTGAAAGGAGGGTGCATGACAGGCTAGGAGGAATGAAACTGAGTGGAGGGAAGCTCTGGGGGCTAGCTAACTAAGGGCTAGGTGCTGGGACTGATGACTGGAATGCATGCAAACCCTAAATGATGCATGCAAACCCTAAAAGTGCATGCATGATTGAAAATGTAAATGATCAAAATACTGGTGGGACTAGGATGGAGTATAGGAATACCCTAACACAATTGTGCTGATGATGATGATGATGATGGTGATGATGATGAAGACATTGATGATGATGGTGATGTTGATGGTGATGAAGACGATGATGATGGAGATGTTGATAAGTGTTGGCCCGGTTTTGCAACCAGGCTTAGTGCTATGGGCACCTGCTAACTAGTAGCAGCAGTTTCAATGTAAATAAATAACAATAAACTAATTAAACAAGACTATTCATGGATCTAAGCAAAGATATTAAGCAAATAACAAAAATAATTTAAAATCAAGAACAAGAAGATATTAAAGAATGAGCTTGTATTGAAAAATGGGGGGCAAGCAAGTGCTTGCGATAATACCTTCAATGGTGAAGGTTGATGTTGAATGGCTCCAAGGATGAGCAACTCCAATCTCCAATGGTCTCTTCTCCAATGTGGTTTGCAATGGCTAAAATGCTCAAGAGAGATTTCAGCAGCATAAGGATGAGATAATGGATGGATGTGAAATGAGGAGCCCCTACCACCTTTTTATAGGTTTTGGTGGTGGGAAATACCATTTGTGGTTTTGTGGAAACCAAATGGTATTGACCAACATGGTTTAGGTACTTTTCCCTCCTTTTTCTTTTTTTGAATAAAAATAATATTTTAATTCCCTTTTTAATATTTTTGGGAATTTGGACCCTTTTTGAGGGTTTTTTATGATTTTCTTAGAAAAATAATCTTTTTTAATGGAAAAAGGGGTGTACTAAGGTATTTTGGTAACCTTTTGTTGGTTTCAGAGGCTCAGATGGTGGAAAAGTGGACAAATGGGTCATGTGAATAGGAAAATGAGCTAGTGAGCACTTTTTGGGTGTTAACAGATTGCCCCCTGATGTGTGAGGGCAGGAGCTCATCGTATGGCCGATAGACATAATAGTTCATTTGTCTTTTTCTGGGGTTTTAGGGGAGAGAAGAGACCGGTTGGAGACCTTGGAAGCTGCAAAAAACAAAAAATATTACATGGCCTCAATATGGATGAGGTATAATCTCTGATAAAGGACGAGGCGGGCATTCCCATGCTCGTATCAAGACATATACAAAACAATTAGTCCCAAGAAGGGGGATCTAATACGTAAAGAAATATACTGGTACATCATAATGGTACAGAGGGGACATTATTGTGGGATATACTCATGATCATTGCTGATCTCAATAACTGATACACTGGAATAACTGTTGAACTGCTGAAACTGAAGGTGTCCAACATCTGTATGGACTCAATGACTGTGAGCCATCTGAGATATTGTCGCCATACGCAACCCGGATATCTATAGAAAAAATGTAACTGGTTGTATCCATAGGTAGACTCTCAAATGTGGAGGAGTCAGGTGGTATCCGGGGTCTTCGACTAATAACTGAACAGACCAATACCCTGTGCGAGTCTCAACGATGCGAGCAAGGTGTTGAAGTCGAGCATGTGAGAAACAACCATTCGGAGAGGCACTGAGGGTTCCTCTCAAAATGATTCGTAGGCACTCATCATAAATGGTAATGAGTCCAAGACACAGGGACCTCTAGGTCTATCCTCTAGAATCAATGTAGTTGTCGTCGACAGAGGGAGACCAGCAACTAACAAGGCAATGATGTTTCCTTGATAGGAGCAGGAGGTGTATAACTGAAGTGATGTAGTACTGATGGTAGGACTGACATACTTGTGGGGAAGGAAAATAACTGGGTCAAAAAATGGGTAGACTCAAACTTCCTTTGTTCAGAGCATGATGACATGGTTGACCTGGCAGCGTAGGGAACTGACTTGTAGGTGTGGGGATCATTGCTTTGACTGAATGGTATATATTGACTCTGGGGGGGAGGACGAGCTGATAGGTGCTGTCGAGGGATTATCAGGGTGACATACTGCAGAATACTCTGAACAAAGGCGACCAAAATGGGGAAGCTGCCATATGAGTAGAGGTGATCTGTCGTGGCGCCAAGAGGCACCATTGATTCCTTCTTCGTAGTTTTAATGAGCTCCAAGAAGGGATAAAAGTGTGCTCTAAAATGATACGGTCCTGTGGATTTTGCGAGCCCAGGACGGCTCGTGCTCATGGTTGCTTTCATGTTTAGAGAGTCTGAAAACGGTAAGTGGACTCTGTTGGTGTTTCTTTTTCGTAAGTTTAGTCTCCAAGGCCCGAAAAAGGATAAAATGATGCGGATGGAGAACTCTTCTAGCCGATGTGACTAGAGTATACCTTTTTCGTAATTAGTCTACAAGGTCCGGAAAAGGGGTAAACTTATACCAGGTAGACGCCCTTTCAGATACGTTTAGCGAGCATGAAAGGAAGCAAGATTGCTCGGCGATCTTTTCATTGTTTTAGGAGTCAGAAAAGAGCTTAACAGAAACTCCCTAAGTGCCTTTTTCGTAAAAGGGATTGCTCGGCCCGAAAAAGGGATAAAATTATACCGAACAAAAATGGATTGATGAGGGCGAGAAAAAGTCTCAAGCATCGTCATCAGTGCGGAAAACTGGATCCGGTGACCTAAGGATTGTTGAAAACTGAGAACGGCCGATGTGGCGCGTAAACCGAGGTGACGAGGGGGTCACAAGGAAAAATGCCCGAAAAATCTAGAGGTGAGAGCGAGAAATGATCTCGAGCGTCGTCACGAGCACGGAAAACTGAATCCGGCGATATAAGGCACGTCGAAAACGGAGAACGACCGATGTGGCACGCAAACCGAGGTGACGAGGGGGCGTGGAAAAAATGCCCGAAAAATCTAAAGGTGAGAGCGAGAAATGATCTCGAGCGTCGTCACGAGCGCGGAAAACTGAATCCGGCGATATAAGGTGCGTCGAAAACGGAGAACGGTCGATGTGGCACGCAAACCGAGGTGACGAGGGGGCGTGGAAAAAATGCCCGAAAAATCTAAAGGTGAGAGCGAGAAATGATCTCAAGCATCATCACGAGTGCGGAAAATTGAATCCGGCCATATAAGGCACGTCGAAAACGGAGAACGGCCGATGTGGCACGCAAACCGAGGCGACGAGGGGGGCATGGGAAAAAATGCCCGGAAAATCTAAAGGTGAGAGCGAGAAATGATCTCAAGCATCATCACGAGCGCGGAAAACTGAATCCGGCTATATAAGGCATGTCGAAAACGGAGAACGGCCGATGTGGCACGCAAACCGAGGCCACGAGAGAGGCCCAAAAATGGTGAAAAAATGGACTTCGTGAAAACAAGAAACGGAAAGAACCTGTATGAAGTTCTCGCTGTGCTGATCCCAACGGTACCAACGGTTTGAGAAATGGACTTCGTATGCTACCGCAATGGTTGTTTGAAATTTGGTGGAATTTCTATAAATAGGGCGTGGGGCCCAAAATGACATTTCATTGTTACGTGTGAGTTTGATAGAGCTGTCAGAGCTATTTCTCGATTTCCGGGAGATTTCACCGTTGGTTTTCGATTTAGCGAGTTGCAGGTAACTCTATTCGCCTTAACCTTGTCAATTATGTCTTTTTTGTTTGGCGGCGGGCCCCCGAAGGCCGCGAAACTCCACGTTGACTCTCCAACGTGGAACCGAGCGGGTTTCGGTGCTGAACCCGCGAGGGTTTTAGGCTCACAGTCGCGATGTTCATCGCGACTGTGAGGTCGGAACCCGTGATGTTCATCGCGAGTTCATGGGGGATAGTCGCGATGTTCATCGCGACTGTCCGGCCAAAACCCGCGATGTTCATCGCGGGTTTTTGCATGGATCCCGCGATGGTCATCGCGGCTTTTTGAGGAAAAGCCGCGATGGTCATCGCGGCTTTTCGTGTAAAATCCGCGATGGGATTTAAAAAAAATTTTAATGCTGGGGCTAAAAATTTCTTCTGTTTTTGGGCAGGATGTTGCGGAGACCTCAGTCTGTGTGGCGGGAGAGGGAGATCGATGTTGATCTCATGCTGAGGATTGAGACTGATGCAGGGGTGAGACAGACCCTGGCTATGAGCGGGCTCTTGAAGTTCGCTCAGATCCCGCCTATACGTTCAGTGAGACGGCTCCTGAACAAGCTTGTGCAGTGGTGGGTGCCGGCAGAGGGTGCCTTCATTATTGGTGGTGAGAGGTTAGAGATCACTCTCACGGATGTATATTTTTTGACTGGGTTGCCTCGCTTGGGTGAGGTGGGTGATATTTCGCCGAGGTTGCCTCCGGGTGTAGATATGGAGGACCTCTTACAGACTTTCTGTGTGGATGATGCTGTTTTTTCTTCGAGCGGGTGCCGACCTTGCGGCCACGGGTACCCGTTCGTGCTGGTCTTCCGAGTGAGCCTCGTATGATGAGGTGGGGGCAGATGATGCCCCGTGCCGGCGGTGGTGTCCGCGGCTACTTCACGGAGGATTTCTATCATCAGTGGGAGCAGATGCCTCTGGTGATTGAGGACTATCCCTATGCCGGCATGGACTACCGAGGTGACCCAGAGATGCCTCGTGCCCCAGGACAGGCCTGGAGTTTGGACGGTATGTTATGTGTTTTATTTGATATTATATCATATGTTGTTTGATTTATCATTGATGATTTTTTGTATAGTATCTGATGGCTTACTTGCTTTGTGCAGATGTGGGTCTAGTGCCACCACCTGACTATGTGGCTCGGCAGGGGCGGGCGATGGTGGTTGCCCATCCACCTGTACCTGTACCTCCTCCGCGTGGTGGAGGATATGCAGCCCGTGGGCGAGGGGTTGGCCCTCATGATGACGCCATAGATGGTGTCCGACGGACCTTAGCCCGGATCGTAGCTGGGCTCCCCGAGGATGGTTGGAGGGACCTTGATCGGGACATTTTGCAGGGATGTCTCGGTGCGCCGCCTGAGTGGCAGTCGCTCCTGTTGAGGGCAGCGGTGTTCGTGGCGAGGCATGGGGATGGTAGACGAGATGCTCCGGCAGGGCCGGCTCAGGGGAGGATACGTCTGAGGGACGATCCAGCGGGGCCAGCAGAGCGGCGAGTTCGGGGTCGTCATGACCCGGCGGGGCCGGCCGCGGAGGAGTCGGAGGAGGAGCCGGAGGAGGAGCCAGAGGATCCTAGGGATCCAGATGAGTAGATATATTGTATCTGCCCCCAAATGCTGATGAGCATATGGGGAAGCATTTTTGTATGACAGATGTATTTTTTGTATATCGGGTGCTGAGGGCACTTATGACATGTTGACTATTTGATTTATATATATATGTGGATATATATTTTAGATATATTGTCGTGTATGCACGTGGATGCACATCTGTCTTTTGTATATGCCTGTGGAGGCACATGTTATGCACGTGGATGCAGTATATTTGTTGATTTATGTATGCCCGTGGAGGCACCTGTTATGCACATGGATGCATTATTTGGTTTGTTTGTTTTATGCCCGTGGAGGCACATGTTATGCACGTGGATGCAATATTGGTTTTTGTATATGCCCGTGGAGGCACCTGTTTTGCACATGGATGCAATTTCTGTTTATGGATATGACATGATGTGATTGGTGTGCCAGTCGAGGACACTGTTGGCCATATTATCTGCTACACTATTGAGGTGTCTTGGGACATGTGTGAATGTAATGGATTCAAACTGTCTAACCATTTGTTTAGTGCACAGGAATTTTCTGAAAAGATAGGGATCGCATACCTGGTAATCATTGTTGAGCTGGGAAACTAGGAGCTGTGAGTCCAAGAAAACGTTGAGGTGACGTATGCTCATCTGGAGAGCAGCGGCCAGGAGACCGGTCACGGCATCGTATTCAGCTTGATTATTGGTAGCGGCACCTAAACAGACTCCGTCAATGTGGATTAACTCATGTGAGGGGGAGTATATTACCCAAGCTGCGGAGGCGAGATTGGGAGACCAACGGCTTGCACCATCAGCGAAACCGATATGGCAGAGTGGAAGAGGCTCCATCTGTGGTCATGCAGAGAAAAACAAATATTTAGGTTTTGTTGAATTTTTTGTGAACAAAGAAAGTATGCCTATACTAAAATGGACAATGGTGTCCATCAGATTTTCTATGGGTAAAATCGTTTAAGCTACAACCCGTTGCGTGGGTTGCGTAGGGTGTTGCCTTCTGAGTCGGTCAGAATGTATGCCCCCTGCCCGAGGCAGGTGTGTATAATGTAGGGGCCTTGCCACATAGACACGAACTTTCCCTTTCCGGTTTTATCATGAGCTTGATCATAAGCGAGGACAAGGTCTCCCTCAGAAAAGGTTCTTGGGTGGACGTGTTTGTCGTAACTTAGTTTCGATCGTTGTTTAGCTGCTTCCATGTTTTGAATGGCGGTGCGCCGATCTTCATCGGCCTGCTCTAGGAGTAGTAAACGTTGCTCGATCGGGGAAGTGTCCGGTAGGAGTTCAACGGCGATATGCAAGGCTGGGATCTGACACTCAATAGGGAGGACGGATTCGACACCGTGAACTAAATGGAAAGGGGTAAAACCGGTGGCGGTTTTGGTTGAGGTGCGGTAGGCCCATAGTGCCGGGAAAAGCATGTGGTGCCAATTGGATTTGTGCTTGTCTACAGTACGTTGGAGAATGGTCTTCAAAATTTTATTGATCGCTTCGACTTGGCCGTTTCCTTGGGGATAGTAAGCAGAAGAGAAATGGTGTTCAAATTTCAACATGGTTGATAATTCCTTCCAGACGGCATCTTCGAAGTGAGAGCCGTGGTCAGAGACTAGTTGCTTAGGCACTCCGAAACGAGTGATAACATGGTTGAAGAAAAACCGTGCTGCAGTTTCGGCTTTGCAATTGTAGGTCGGCATGGCTTCTGCCCACTTGGTGAAATAATCTACAGCCACAATGATGTGTTTGTGACCGCCGGCTGACGGGGGGTTGCAGTCGAGGAAGTCGATGGCCCATTTGCAGAATGGTCCAACAGTGATGACTGGATGAAGGGGGGCAGGGGGGGTTCTTGCTTTTGGGGAAAATAGTTGGCAATTCTGGAAATGCTTGACTGCGGTGATGCAATCAGTAAACAATGATGGCCAATAATAACCGGCCCGAATGATTTTCTGGGCGGTTGCCATACCGGAGAAATGGCCTCCGCATGCGCCGCTATGACAATCATTGAGGACTTGTTCTGCCTCACTATGGGATAGGCAGCGGCGTAAGATGGTATCAACGCCGCGTCGGTAAAGTACATCCCCTATCAGGAGATATCGAGGGGCGTGGTGTCGTATGCGACGGCGCCCATCACGATCGATGTCTGGTCGAAATTTTTGCGTACGAAGGTAAGTCAAAATGTCGCCGTACCAAGGGTCGTCAGACGAAATGATGAAAATCTGCTCGTCAATCAGGTCCGTTTGGATAACGGGTGATGTTGAAGAGGATGGGAGGTCTGTGATGAGGTGAGCAAGCGCAAGGGCTTTAGTGCTTTTGGGAGTTTTGAAAGTTAGGTCATATTCCTGGAGGATAATGACCCATTTAGCAACACGACCTTGTAGGAGCCGCCGGGTGAGGAGGTAGACCATGGGGTTGGAGTCGGCCACGACCGTGGTATGACTGAGTAGGATGTAGTGTCGCAATTTTTGTACGGAAAAGACTACAGCTAGGGCTAATATTTCCTCGTATGGGTAACGTGGAGGTGGGCCAGACAAGGTCTGGCTGACGTAATATATCACATGCTCTTTGTGGGAGGCATCTTCTTGGACCAAAACTCCGGACACAGCATGTTCAGATGCCGAGACATAAAGGGTGAAGTCTTGAGAGAAATCCGGTGGGGATATCAAGGGGGCTTGTG
Source organism: Larix kaempferi (assembly GCA_027924585.1). Lineage (NCBI taxonomy): Eukaryota > Viridiplantae > Streptophyta > Pinopsida > Pinales > Pinaceae > Larix > Larix kaempferi. The sequence continues at coordinate 785,100 of BSBM01000655.1, read as the reverse complement.
TGAGAGCTTTCTTGAGGGCTTCGAATGCCATGTCTTCTTGTTCACCCCAAACAAAGGGTATGTGGGTACGAAGTAAGCGTAAGAAGCCATGGACTTTGGTGGCATAATCAGGAACGAAGCGCTTAAGAAAATTGGACCGCCCTTGCAAGCTCTGAAGCTGTCGAAGCGTGCGAGGAGGGGGAAGTTCTAAGATGGCTTTGACTTTCAGGGGATCGACAGTGATTCCATCTTGGGAAACAATGAAACCCAATAAGCGGCCTGCCGGGACGCAAAAGACACACTTGTGTGGGTTCAAGCGGATTTTATATTTGCGACAATGCAAGAAAACTTGCCGGAGGTCGTTAAGGTGGTCTGATCATTTTCGGGAACGAGCTGTGAGGTCGTCAAGATAGACTCGCAGGATATGGACCAAGTCGTGGAAGCAATAGGTCATGGCTCGCTGGAAAGTGGCACCAGCATTTTTAAGGCCAAATGGCATGACGCGATAGGCAAAGGTGCCCCATGGGGTGGTGAAGGCAGTCTTGTACTGATCCTCCTTGCGGATGTGAATCTGGTTATATCCGGAAAACCCGTCCATGAAGGATAGGACTTCATGGCCCGCACACTCATCAAGGAGTTGGTCAATGAATGGTGTGGGGAAATTGTCTTTTGGACAAGCGTGGTTTAAATCGCGGAAGTCAGTGCATACTCTAAGGGTGCCCTGCTTTTTGTTGACGGGAACGGGGTTCGACACCCAGGTGGTGTACGGAATAGGGTAAATGAACCCTGCTTTTCGAAGTTTCTCGACCTCAGCCTTAACAGCGGGGAGCTTGGAAGGGTGAATGGGTCGCTGTTTCTGACGAACAGGGGGTACTTCAGGCCATGTATCAATGTGGTGTTCAATAATGGCGGGGTCGAGACCAGGCATCTCGGTATAGGACCAGGCAAAGACGTCTCGGAACTCTTGAAAGAGCTTTTTGTATGCCTGAGTTTCTGCTTGAGTGCAAGATGCACCCAGCGAGATGAGCTCAGGTTTCCCTGGTGTTGTGGAAATGTCTATCTGTATAGTGGGGGAAATGTTTGACATGTTCCCTTCTTCAAAGGCATCCGGTGCTGGGATGGGGTCTTTTAACCAATCGACCTTAGTGGGTATGAAGTCTTTCGACTCGACCGATAGCTGGTTGGATGCGGTGGATGTAGATGCTTCCAGGAGGAAGTACGAGCGATGATGCATATCATCCCAAGGGTAGTCAGGTGCAGTGAGTGTCTCCAAAATTTGCTCATCAGTATTGAAGTAGTCAGACCATAAATCAAGGGGTTCTGGTTTGAAAGTTGTTGAAATCATATAAATTGTATTGACTTCTTCCGACGAGGATGATGGCGGGGGGTGGATCTCTTCGATAAGGGGAGGAGATATCTCTAAGTCGACGTTGTTCAACTCGTACAACGCTGCTCTATAGTCAGGTAGATCAGGACAATGGTGAGAGTAGTGGCCGTAAACACTGCATATAGCACAAGGATGGTTAGTGCGCAGTGATTTGTCGCGAGGCTGTAGAGGTGGCTCTAACCTGACTACTGGGATGCTGATGTCATCGTCCAACATATTCATATGCTCTTGGAGTGCCGGTAAGTGTGGTCATTGATGAGTTGGATGTCCTATCTCATCGCATAATGAGCATTTGGGGGGAGCTCGAAACACTGGTGGGGGTTTAACTGCCTTAGGAGGTGGTATCGCAGTGTACGGTTGTGGACCTCTGCCCCCAGTGGGCTTGATAAGAGGGGGAGGATTCGTTGACGACGAAGGAATACTGAGACTGGGAGGAGGTTTCGTTGACGACGAAGGGATTACGACACCAGGAGGAGGTTGATTTGTGGTAACAATAGGTTGTACCGGTTGGAGGATGACGTTTGGTGTCGGCGGTGGAACGGGAGGTGAAATATACCACACGGGTAATCCCAATGTTAATCCGGGTAGACTAAGGGTAGCCATAACCGGGGCACTTACTACACCCGAAGGAGGAAATAGAAAGGGGATGGTGTGGATGGGTGTAACACCGATGTGACTCGGTACCAATGGTGGTTGACTACCGGGTGTTTGTGTATTCTGTGAAAGAGTACAGAGGTTTGCGACCTGGGTCTCTGGTGACGGTGGTGGAATGGCCTGGAATGTAGAGGTCATTGGTGTATCTGAGTAGAGTCCGAGTCCCACAGAAGACACAAAGGAGGTAACTGCACTAGAAGCGGGTTGTTCAATCATGGGAAGAACATTTTCGGGGGCTGCAGGGGCATTGGGATCATAGTAGGTGAGTTGGTCGATTTTGACCACGCGTCCCTCATGGGGGAACATCATGGTACGAAAAACGGAGGAGGCGACCGCTTTCATGGCGTACATGTAACTACGACCCAGTAAAAGGTTGTAATCGAGCTGGGCGTTAATGACCTCAATGTCGATGAGCACAGTTTTCCCACCCAATTGGACGGGGACCTTGGGTAGTAGACCTTGAGGTTGAGCTGACCGGCCGTCATAGGCCCGCAATGCAGTGGTGGATTGCTGGAGAGCAGGGGATCCCAACTTCTGCCAAACAAATGTGGACATGACGCATGTGGAGGCACCTTCGTCAATGATACATCGATGGATGACAAGATTCCAGATAGAAACGGAAACTTGGACTGCTATGGTGGAAGGCAGACGTGGTTCGGACTGGTCCAAATCAAAGGTCATCAATTTCGAATCATTTGGGTCAATTGCCCCAATGGCGGACAGTAAAGTCTTGCGCTGCGTAGGACAATTTTTCAAGACTTCTAATGCAGACATGGCTGCGGGAGATTGAGCTAGGTCATCTACGATGTTGTAATTTGACGTAGCCCGTGCATTGGGGTTGTTGTTGATACGACGGAGAGGGAAACGAGGTGCTTTAGAGGCACCATCGAGTGGAAGAGGTGGTATCCGTAACGTCTGATCGGTGGGATTAGCGTTAGTATCCTTGTCGGCAGGGGGAGCCTCAGAGGTAGGACCATACTGGTTCCGACGGGTTTGGATATTGACGTCGGCAGTGGACATCATCAATAGGTGGTGAGTTCCTGTATCAAACATGGGTTGATCAGGAGCGGCGTAAGTGATTTGTTGTGGTTTCACGTTGCCCTGTGGGGGGGCTAACGGCTGAGTGTTCACCACCCCTTGTGTGGGAAAAGGGTTTTGTAGCACCAAAGGCTGTTGTTGAGGTGGTGGAGGGTTGGGTGGCGGCTGAGGAGCCGCCTGCCCTTGACGATGGGCGTCATCTGTCCATAGTTGTCGAGCTCGCTCCAGATGTGGGCAAGCGTGGGTATAGTGGCCATAGACACCGCAAATGGAACAAGGATGGTTTGTTCGTAGATTAGCATTTTTGGCTTGCTTAGGTGGCCGATCGGGATTCTGATGAGCAGGCGCCGCGTTATTGTTTTACGGAGGATGGGTAGGTTGTGGAGCTTGGTTATGGTTTTGGTTGTTTCCACGGTTACGTCCTCTTCCGCGGTTTGGTTGCCCACCCTGGTTGCGTTGGTTATTTTGGTATTGGGGCTGATGTTGTTGTGCGTACACATGCCCTTGAGCATTGGGGGGATTCTGGGGAGCCGCAGGTGCGGGAGCAGGTTGCGGTGGGTAGTATGCAGGTGGATCTGGAGGTGGTCCAGTTGCCTGTTGGGGTTGTTGGTACCCCTCAGCTGGCGGAGGTGTGAGGTTAGCTGGTGCAACCGGTTGTGGGTAATGTATGGGCTGTTGTGGGAACTGCATGGGGGTCTGTACCGTAGGTTGAGCATAGTATGTAGGAGGTACATATGCTGATGGCGCTTGGCCATAACAATGTTGTGGACAAGAGGGTCCATGAACATGATGGGTCTGGTTTGTTGGAGCATAAGAAGTTGTCGCTCCGGAACTCGATGTAGCCCTAGAAAGGTCTGGGGCGGGCATGGTGCTCACCATACTGAAAGGTTTTGCTTGCGGTGTAATTTGGCCAATAATGCCATCAGCGGCATGTGATGCCCCCGGTGTGTCACCGCGTGCAGAGTCGCCTCGTGGGGCATCCGGTATGATCGTGTATAAGTAACCCGACTGGGCATAGATGAGATCAAACTGTTGGGCCTTGAGGATGGCCTCTTCCTCGGACTGGGGTCTTTCAGATGCGACATCCTTCGCAATGAGAGGAAGGAGGGATTTAAGGAACCAGTCTAAAAAGATTCGGTCGTCTAATTTGATTTTGCATAGGCTTCGGCGCCGGCGCCAATCATGAATATGGTCAGTGATATGCGTGGCCGTGTTCTGTCTGCAAGACAGTAGGATTTCGACGCCCGCATCATAGCGAACAGGTAGCTGAAAGAACTGCAGGAAGGTCGAGGCAAGGGAGGTAAATGTGGAATGCGTCCCATGGGGTTGCTCGATATACCATTTGGCTGCAGAGCCAGTGAAGGTGCGCTGTAATAAACGGAGGCGGACAGAGTCATCCACTATGGATTTGGAGGAACACCATAGATGGAAGGACATGATATGGTTTTGTGGGTCTTCTCCTGCCTTACCCTCAAACTTAGGGATGTCAGAGGGAAGTTTGGTGGGCATATGGGGCCACGCAGGATCATGTCTAATGGGGTCATTTGTTAGCCTAGCTAGGTCTGGCAGGTTCAGACTTGCCATGTATGGTAGGCTAGCCGGTGTGGTAACTGGGGCGGGGACATGCCTAGCCATTGTGGTATGGTGTAGGGGTCCAGTAGCGCCTAAAGGTATGCCAGGTATGGAAGGTATGTGCCCTCCCATGGGTATGGGCTGGTATGGGTTAGCGCTTCCAAGTGCAACATGGGTTACACTTGGGTTAGGAATTGCACTAGGGATTCCTGGGATAACACTCCCAAGTGCAACATGGGTGGCACTTGGGTTGGGAATCGTACTAGGGATTCCTGGGATAGCACTCCCAAGTGCAACATGGGTTGCACTTGGGTTGGGAATCGTACTAGGGATTCCTGGGATGGGGTTTGTGGAAACCAAAGGGGGTATGACCCCCATGTTGGGTATACCTATGACAGGTGTTGGCCCTGTGTTGGGCATTCCTAAATGTGGAGTGTTACCCATATTGGGCATACCCAAGGGGGTGGTTGTTGCCGTGGATGGTACTACAGCAGAAGGGTCTGCGGATGTCTCACCTATGGTGCTTGTAAACAATGGATCAAATGGTGTTCCAACCATAATGGTGGTTGGTGGTAACTCTGTGGGTTGTTCGGATTCTACCTCCAAATCAAAAGTGAAGTGAGGTGTGTCAGAATCGGATGACTGCCTAGTTGATTGACGATGTGTCGAATCAAGGGATAGGGCTCTGCATCTGTGACGTGGAGAGCCAAGTGGACTAAACTCTGGGAGTTCGCCCTGTAGACGACGAGAGCATCTAAAATTCTCAATGGTGAGAAAATATGTTTGGGTAAAAAATTTGTTTAAGTATCAGGTGGTGATATATATATAAAATACTCAAAACCCTAATGCAACCAAGGGGGTGCAAGAAGGGGAGTGAAAAAAGAAGGCTCTCAGGCCAAAAAATCAATCCTAAAAAAAGGCACTTATTCTAGCAGGTGTGCTACAATAAGTGGAGGAATGCAACAACTGGTCAGAATACCAAAATGCAAACGGCTCCTAGAAAAAATAGGTGTAACTAGACCACAGGTAGGTTGAAATCATGCAAACACCTAATCTAAAAGTATTGTGACTCAAACAGACGATATCCTCTGCAAGGTGATGAAATCCAAGTCAGACAATATGAATGTTGAGACTACGGCTAGATATCCCCCTACCGGGAGGGACACCGGGTAATCAATCCTAAAGACAGGCTACTAGGATACTCCGTTCATGACGCGTCGAGAAAAGGTAAATCTGCCGTTTGGTCCTTTGATCGCAATATCCCAATACAGGGATATCCCGAGAACTGCGAATGGTAGCCCTTCGGTTACTGAATGGATTTCGGTATTCCACTCAGGCTTCCGGAACCATCCTCGCGACTTCAACCCTCCTAAGGGAGAGGCCTTCCCACAAACCGGTTGTGACCGCGCCAAAAAGTACTAAGAGATTTTAGCTCCCTAATTGGACAACTTCTATGTCTCAGATGTATGAACTGAGGGGTGTTATTGGAACACCTATCCCCCCAATACTACCTAGCTGCAAGAATTCTTTTAGTGTTCCCCAAGTGGGGTTAAAAGTGTGTTCAAATTAGGGTTCGTTTTAAGGCTTAGTTCAATTAAGTGATCGTGTGAGTGCACGTGGGGTGTTGTAAACTGAACTTGAAAAAATAAAATGCTTTATAGGAAATTTTCAAAAAATAAAGGATTTTTCGAAAATAAAAAGCAAATATTTACGATTTTTTCACTAAAAGGAATTTAAATGCTTTTCAAAAAATAACTCAAAAAATAATGGATTTTTTGGATTTATGAAAGCAAATAATAGACTTCTTTTAAAAGAAATAAATGGATTTCTTCGTTCAGGAAAATTGCTAAGGGCAAGATTTTAAAGAAGTAAACAAGAAAAAATTTGAATCTAGATGAAAATGCAAAATGAGTCTTTCTTTCACTTTCTTGAAAATTTTTAAAAAGATTTCTAGATATGCACTTTTAAATAGTAAAAAAATTTTTCAAAGCTGTAAAATATGCAGAATTTAATACTGTAAAAAATGTGCTATGGGCAGAAAGTACAGTAAAAAATATTTTTCAAAATCGGGATGGCCGAATGAAAAATTCAGCCGCGCGGGTTTTGGACGTACAGCCGCGATGGGCCGCGCGGGTTTTGGACGCACAGTCGCGATGGACCGCGCGGGTTTTGGGCGCACAGTCGCGATGGACCGCGCGAGTTTTGGGCGCACAGTCGCGATGGACCACGCGGGTTTTATCCGCACAGTCGCGATGGGCAGCGCGGAAATCGGCCGCAAAGCCGCGGTGTGCAGCGCGGAAAAACGCAGAAATGTCGCGATGGACCGCGCGACTGTCTGGAAAAAGGCCGCGATGAACCGCGCGGAAAAAACGCAGAAAAGTCGCGATGGACCGCGCGACTGTCTGGAAAAAAACCGCGAGGCGGAAGCCGTGCACAGAAACCGAGAAACGAACCCAAAAATTGAAAATTTCGGGCTATTTATGGGGCCAAAACTCAGAGCAGCAATGGATCTGCTGTCTAAGATGGCAGATCTATGGATCTAAAGGTTAAAAACTCATAAAAAACTAAGATTAAAGGCAAAACTAGAGATCTATAGTTCAAACCAAAGCGGAGTCGCCAAAAACTGTTGGCCCGGTTTTGCAACCAGGCTTAGTGCTATGGGCACCTGCTAACTAGTAGCAGCAGTTTCAATGTAAATAAATAACAATAAACTAATTAAACAAGACTATTCATGGATCTAAGCAAAGATATTAAGCAAATAACAAAAATAATTTAAAATCAAGAACAAGAAGATATTAAAGAATGAGCTTGTATTGAAAAATGGGGGGCAATCAAGTGCTTGCGATAATACCTTCAATGGTGAAGGTTGATGTTGAATGGCTCCAAGGATGAGCAACTCCAATCTCCAATGGTCTCTTCTCCAATGTGGTTTGCAATGGCTAAAATGCTCAAGAGAGATTTCAGCAGCATAAGGATGAGATAATGGATGGATGTGAAATGAGGAGCCCGTACCACCTTTTTATAGGTTTTGGTGGTGGGAAATACCATTTGTGGTTTTGTGGAAACCAAATGGTATTGACCAACATGGTTTAGGTACTTTTCCCTCCTTTTTCCTTTTTTGAATAAAAATAATATTTTAATTCCCTTTTTAATATTTTTGGGAATTTGGACCCTTTTTGAGGGTTTTTTATGATTTTCTTGGAAAAATAATCTTTTTTAATGGAAAAAGGGGTGTACTAAGGTCTTTTGGTGACCTTTTGTTGGTTTCAGAGGCTCAGATGGTGGAAAAGTGGACAAATGGGTCATGTGAATAGGAAAATGAGCTAGTGAGCACTTTTTGGGTGTTAACAATAAGGGACCTAGAGATGACCATGATGATGAAGATGGTGATGATGATGAATATGGTGACGATGATGAAGGTGTTGATGATGATGGCGATGGTGATGAAGATGATGATGATTATGATGAATATGGTGATGATGATGGAGATGGTGATGAGGGACCTACAGATGAAAATGATGACGAAGATGTTGATGATGATGAAGATGGTGATGATGATGAAGGCGTTGATGATGATGGCGATGGTGATGAGGATGATGATGGTGATGAAGATGGTGATGATGATGGAGATGGTGATGAGGGACCTAGAGATGACCATGATGATGAAGATGGTGATGATGTTGAGGGTACGTGTGGTGGTTCACAGATTCTAGGGCTAGATTAGCTCAATAGGGCTAGATTAGGTTTCTAGGATTCTAGATTAATTTCTGAGGGTTAGATTAGTGTTTCTAGGGTTAGTTTAGCTTTCTAGGATTTCTAGGGCTAGATTATGTTTATAGGGTTATATTAGTGCTTCTAGGGTTAATCATGCATGAATAAAAAATCACATGGCTATAAATAATAACTTAATCATAAATCAAACATCAAATCAACAATATAAGATAACGATATCAAATAAACTATCTAACATGAATAACATTAATCATGCATGATTAAAAAATCACATGGCTATACTCTATACCTCAGTCAATTAGGCCTTCTAGATCCTCTCGGTTTTTTATTGTATCGAACAACCTCTCATGCTCCGCATGAGGTAGTAAGTAGCGTACCTTGTTTGATGACTTTGTTGATATTCTTTGCACTTGGATGTTTGTACCAACGATCAAGTGCGTAAAGTGATACACCCGCGACCCTGGTCTATAATCCGTGTATGTGTAGCCATTGCACTTTGGTCCCTTTCCATCCAGTGTAAGATATTCCCCCTGAACAACCATCGATCCAATCGGAAAGGTAATGCCTTCACTATCCGTTAATGATGCGAGGAGGGTTTGCTTCCCCTGGATGCATCGTGCCAACCAATAATTCGTCCCAATTGCACTGTCTGTCGGGGTGACAACTGCGTAGATGTGTCTTGAAAAAATGCATCTTAAGGTCATATTCCAACAAGTAGTGGTTTGATAACTTGGATAATTACAAAAACAAGGAGGGAACTAGGATATGCATGCAGAAATGTTTACCTAGCTGTACAATATCAGATATATGATCATATTCATTCGAAATAGAGGACTGGCCCTCCTCTAACTAGATTGTTTCAACAATTGCACGCGGGTCCACTGCAAGTGATACATGATCCCATTCATCAACCCAATCCATTGATTCACACTCATCCCACTCACAACTGCTGCAAGACCCACAAAAGCAAGCAAGTTTTCGTGTCCATATTTCAAATAAGGGGTTTTTTGAGCTTTGAACATAATGAAATCCATGAGTACCTTGCACAGTACTAAGTCTATAAGAACGTGATCGATGTATATCAACTACATTCCATAAATTTCTAACAACGTGTCCTCTACCTGTTGGTATGTGTTGCTCTGTGGTTCGATCTTATATTTTTTCTTTGCACCATCGAACTGTGGATTCAACATTTCGAAATTCTTTGGATGCATTAAGTGGTTGTAACGATGGGAAATCCTGCACAATGTTAGTATGCAAACCACAAAATATATGTCTATATGTATCATAATAGTACTCAAATTCTACATGGTATCTACAACAACATGTATTGCGATCAATGCAAATTCTAACATATCAGGGTTTGCATTTTTCAAAGGACCTTTGGCCCAAGTTCAATTGTGTGTGCTCATTCTTGAACCTCTCATAGAGTTTTGTCTGTGTCATTTCAAGGAAGTGATTGACATGGGGTTCACCCCCCTAACACCTTTTCTCAACTTTAAAACATCTCTTTGATTCGATGACGGTCTAGTGTTATCATGCCAAAAATTTTGCACTAGTTCTTTAACAGCATCAATGAGCTTCATGTTTGAATGAGGTAACCTACCAACAAAGGTCCAACAATCTTTTTGGCCTAGGGTCTCAAGTTTTTCTCTAATTTCATAATACTTTTGAAGAGTCTTTCTATCTACTTTAAATATTTTACATGTGTGTGATAGTAGGCAACGTTGCCTTGTGGATTTGTCTACAATCAATTCCGACAGTACACGATGGGATGCATTAAAATATTTTGTACGAGAAGTTTTTCCAATCAAATTAAATGCAAATTGTAGATTTCTAACAACATGATTGTTGGCCTCTGAACTTCTAATTACTTTTATGCCCAAAATTATCCTAACATGAGCTAGACAATGTGATTTTAACAAAGCAAGAAACAATTGACATTTTGCTACATCGGTTTTGGATTCAAAAAAATCTTTGGTTATCTTACTACAATGGAAATCAATAGTGCATTTGGGCATCTTACCTAAGTTCTGAAAATGAATTTTCATCCAGATGAATACATCTAGGAGTTCTTCATCGTCCGGTTGATAGTCGAGGAAAGGGAGTTGGCAAGGAAGTACGAGTCTTGTCAACGGTTTGTTGTGGCCTTTCATTCACAAATTGGTCCTGCAAGGGAGTGTGTTCACCATGTGTGTGCTCTTCTTGGGGAGGTTTCCAGTTAAGAACTTGTTCAACATCCATCCCTTCATACTCGACATCAGGCAAGATTTGATTGAATTCAACCACTTCGTCATTGCTTGTTGATGGATCTAAGGCACTAACATTTTTATTTCTATGGTTTTGCATGTACAACCTGGCATTTTCTCTTATCTCATGGGCCTTTTCAGGGGGCAGCTGCGTCCTTCTAGACTTTCTTTTATTATTACGTTTGTTTCCCATATTCAATGCATTTTTTGGAAAAAGAAAAATATCACCCCTGCAAGAATGAACAACAAATAAGATATTAAAACTCGATGTGCATGATTATTAAAGCTCGATGTAGCAATTGATTATGTACAACAACATCTAGTGAGAATGTTTTCATATAATCTTAAAAGCTCATACTCACTTCATTTTCATGGTATGGATGAGGGAAAATAGCCCCAAAAGACTAAGAGTTTTCAATTTTTTAGGTGTTTGTGTGAGTTGTTGTAGTGAAACCATGAGGAATTCAACAAATTTTTGTCTAGTAGATGGAGGAATGTGATTATGAAATGTTATTGGTGGTGATGCAAGTCATTTTTTTTTATTATCTTCATGAAAGGTTGAAAGTATTTCCTGGTGCATGTTGTAGTTTTTTTTTGGTAAGATGTTTTTATTGTCTATGTTGAAGATTAAGAAGACTAAAATAGATCTATCATAAAATTCATGAGGAAAAACCAAGATAGATTCCATTCAAACAAGTGATGAAGACTAAAATACATTTAATAAGATAAAATTGTCACCATACCTCAAGGATTATGATTACTCTTTGCTTCAAATGTAAAATTCTCCTTTAATGTGTCCACTATATGTAAGAAGAGTTCATGTGTGTCAAAGTAGCATGAGAATTCAATCCAAGGAGCCAAATAGAGTCCAAATGTTGTGTATTCACTCAAATAATCCAAATAGAGGCCAAGAGGTGTGTATTCAATCCAAATAGCCAAATAGAGCCCCGAATGTTGTGTATTCTATCCAAATGGTCAAGGAAGCACCAAATGGTGATTGAATTCAACATAAAATGGTGAGGCTTGTTGGATTGTGCGTGAAAAGAGCCAACAAAACACGATGAAGCAGGGAGAAAATGTGGGAGAGGAGCACGGGTGTTTTTCTAATTTTCATCTTCAGCAGGGACGCGCATGCGCCAAGGAGCGCATGCACCAAGGAGCGCATGCACCAAGGAGCGCATGCGTGCCTCTGTTGAACATTTTATAGTTCGGTGAGTAACATTCACTACATTTATTACCCAACAAATGTAAATGTGTCAGTTTATTCCTAGAGCCCCTCCCCCATAAAAGACTTTAGGCCCTATTCTAATCCATAATCCCTAAGTGCATTTAAGTGCTTCTAGGTGTTTAGGGGTGATGATGGAGATGTTGATGAGGAAGGGGGAGATGACAATGAAGATGAGGAGGAGGATGCAGATGATGATGATGAAAATGATGATGATGATGATGTCAAGATGATGATGACAATGGTGATTAGGACATGGTGATGATGATGATGAAGATGATAATGATGATGGCGATGTTGATGAGGAAGGGGGGGATGACAATGAAGATGAGGAGGATGATGCAGATGATGATGATGATGGTGAAGATTTTGATGATGATGATGAATATGTCAAGATGATGATGAGGACATGGTGATGATGATGATGATGATGGAGATGTTGATGAGGAAGGGGGAGATGACAATGAAGATGACGAGGATGATGCAGATGATGATGATGATGGTGAAGATGATGATGATGATGATGATGATGATGATGAATATGTCAAGATGATGATGACGATGGTGATGATGATGGTGATGAGGACGTGGTGATGATGATGATGAATATGATGATAATGATGGAGATGTTGATGAGGAAGGGAGAGATGACAATGAAGATAAGGAGGATGATGCAGATGATGATGATGGTGAAGATGATGATGATGATGATGATGAATATGTCAAGATGATGATGATGGTGGTGATGAGGACATGGTGATGATGATGATGAAGATGATGATCATGATGGAGATGTTGATGAGGAAGGGGGAGATTACAATGAAGATGACGAGGATGATGCAGATGATGATGATGATGATGATGATGATGATGAATATGTCAAGATGATGATGACAATGGTGATGAGGACATGGTGATGATGATGATGAAGATGATGATGATGATGGAGATGTTGATGAGGAAGGGGGAGATGACAATGAAGATGAGGAGGATGATGCAGATGATGATGATGATGATGATGATGATGATGAATATGTCAAGATGATGATGACAATTGTGATGAGGACGTGGTGATGATGATGATGATGATGATGGAGAAGTTGATGAGGAAGGGGGAGATGACAATGAAGATGACGAGGATGATGTAGATGATGATGATGGTGGTGAAGATGATGATGATGATGAATATGTCAAGATGATGATGACAATGGTGATGAGGATGTGGTGATGATAATGATGATGATGGAGATGTTGATGAGGAATGGGGAGATGACAATGAAGATGAGGAGGAGGATACAGATGATGATGATGGTGGTGAAGATGATGATGATGATGATGATGACGATGGTGATGAGGACATGGTGATGATGATGATGAAGATGATGATGATGATGGATATGTTGATGAGGAAGGGGGAGATGACAATGATGATGAAGAGGAGAACGATGATGATGATGAGGAGGAGGATGATGATGATGGTGAAGATGACGATGACGATGGTGATGATGAAGAGGGGGATGAGGAGGAGGAGGAGGAGGAGGAGGATGGTGATGAGGATGATGGTGATGGTGATGGTGATGGTGATGATGATGATGAATATGTTGATGATGATGATCGTGATCATCATCATCATCATGATCATCTTCATCACCATCACCATCATCATCCTCATCACCATCATCCTCATCTCCATCATCATCATCTTGTTCATCATCATCACCATCATGATCATGATCATCATCATCACCATCTTCATCACCATCATCATCATCATCCTCATCACCATCATCCTCATCTCTGTCATCATAATCATCCTCATGACGCTGATGATGATGATGATGAATATGGTGATGATGATGATCATGACACTAATGACTCTGATGATGATGATGATGATGAATATGGTGGTGATGATGATGATGGTGGTGGTGGTTATGATGATGATGATGATGAATATGGTGATGATGATGATGATTATGAAGATGATGATGAAGAGGAGGACGATGACGATGATGAGGATGATGGTGACGATGATGAAGATGATGATCATCATCATCCTCAACATCTTCATCACCATCACCATCATCATCATCATCATCTCATCATCACCATCATCATCCTCATAACCATCATCCTCTTCATCATCATCATCATCATCATCATCATCATCATCATCATCATCATCATCATCATCATCGTCATCCTCATCATCATCCTCATCATCATCTTCATCACCATTGTCATCATCATCAACATCTTCATCATCATCACCATCTTCATAATCATCATCATCTCATCATCATCATCATCGCCATCATCATCATCATAAACATATTCATCATAGTTGTCATCTCCCCCTTCCTCATCAACATCTCCATCATCATCAGATCAATATCTCCATCATCATCATCATCATCTTCATCACCAATGCCATCATCATCAACATCTTCATCTCCATCATCATCATCTTCTTCATCCTCATCACCATCATCCTCATCACCATCATCATCACCACCATCATCATCATCACCATCATCATCATCAACATCATCAACACCATCATCATCATCATCATCATCCTCCTCCTCCTCATCATCATGGTCATCATCGTCCTCCTATTCATCATCATTTTCATCCCCCCCTTCCTCATCAACATCTCCAACATCATCATCTTCTTCATCATCATCAACATCATCTTCATCACCATCGTCATCATCATCAACATCTTCATCATCATCATCATCATCACCATCATCACCATCATCAATTCATCAACATGATGATGATGATGGTGATGGTGATGAGGATGAAGAAGATGATGACGATGGTGATGAAGATGATGTTGATTATGATGATGAGGATGAAGATGATGATGGGGATGTTGATGAGGAAGGGGGAGATGGCAATGATGATGGTGATGTTGATGGTGATGATGATGGTGATGATGATGGTGATGATGAGATGATTATGATGATGATGATGGTGATGGTGATGAGGAAGGGGGAGATGACAATGATGATGAAGATGTTGATGGTGATGATGATGGTGATGATGATGATGATGATGATGATGATGATGATGATGGTGTTGGTGATGGTGATCAAGATGTTGATGATGATGACGATGGTGATGAAGATGATGATGATGATGATGATGAATGTGATGATGATGGAGATGTTGATGAGGAAGGGGGAGATGACAATGATGATGAAAAGGAGGACGATGATGATGATGATGCAGATGATGATGAATCATCTTCATCATCATCATCATCATCTTAATCATCATCATCATCATCATCCTCATCAACATCATTCTCATCACCATCACCATCGTCATCATCATCATCATCATCACCACCACCATCATCATCATCATCATGATCCTCATCATCATCTTCATCACCATCGTCATCATCATCAACATCTTCATCATCATCACCATCATCATCGTTATCATCATCTCATCATCATCATCATCATCATCATCACCATCATCATCACCATCAACATCTTCATCATCATTGTCATCTCCCCCTTCCTCATCAACATCTCCATCATCATCTTCATTCTCGTCACCATCATTATCATCACCATCACCATCGTCATCATCATCCTCATCATCACCAACATCATCATCTTCCTCATCTTCATCTTCATCACCATCATCATCATCATCAACATCTTCATCATCATCATAACCATCATCATCATCATCATCATCATCTCATCATCATCATCATCACCATCATCATCACCATCAACATCACCATCAGCATCTTCATCATCATTGTCATCTCCCCCTTCCTCATCAGCATCTCCATCATCATCATCATCTTCTTCTTCTTCATCACCATCATCACATCATCGACATCTTCTTCATCCTCATCACCATCATCATCATTTCCATCATCATCATCATCATAACCATCACCATCATCATCATCACCATCATCATATCATCGTCACCATCATCATCACCATCTTCATCACCATCAAAATCTTCACCATCATTGTCATCTCCCCCTTCCTCATCAACATCTCCATCATCATCTTCTTCTTCTTCATCATCAACATCATCTTCTTATTCATCACCATCGTCATCATCATCAACATCTTCATCACCATTACCATCATCATCATCATCATCTCATCATCACCATCATCATCCTCATCACCAGCACCCTCTTCATCATCATCATCATCATCATCACCATCATCATCATCACCCTCATCATCATCTTCATCACCATTGTCATCATCATCAACATCTTCATCATCATCATCATCATCATCAACAACAACATCTTCATTTCCATCACCATCAACATCTTCATCATCATTGTCATCTCCCCCTTCCTCATCAACATTTCCATCATCATCATCTTCTTCTTCATCACCATCGTCATCATCATCAACATCTTCATCACCATCACCATCGTCATCATCATCATCTCATCATCACCATCATCATCCTCGTCACCATCAACCTCTTCATCATCATCATCATCATCATCATCATCACCATCACCATCATCATCATCATCCTCATCATCATCTTCATCACCATTGTCATCATCATCAACATCATCATCATCATCTTCATTACCATCGTCATCATCATCAACATCTTCATGACCATTACCATCATCATCATCATCATCATCATCTCATCATCACCATCATAATCACCATCGTCATTGTCATCTCCCATTCCTCATCAACATCTCCATCATCATCATCTTCTTCATCATCATCATCAACATCTTCATCCTCATCATCATCATCTTCTTCATCCTCATCACCATCATCATCATCATCATCATCATCATCATCATCATCGCCAACACCATCATGATCATCATCCTCCTCCTCATCGTCATCATCCTCATCATCGTCGTCCTCTTCATCATCCTTGTCATCTCCCCCTTCCTCGTCGACATATCCATCATCATCATCTTCTTCATCATCATCAACATCATCTTCATCACCAGCGTCGTCATCATCGACATCTTCACCATCATCACCATAATCAATTCATCACCAGATGAATTGATTATGGTGATGATGGTGAAGATGTCGATGATGACGACGCTGGTGATGAAGATGATGTTGATGATGATGAAGAAGATGATGATGATGGATATGTCGACGAGGAAGGGGGAGATGACAAGTGATGAATTGATTATGGTGATGATGGTGAAGATGTGGATGATGACGACGCTGGTGATGAAGATGATGTTGATGATGATGAAGAAGATGATGATGATGGATATGTTGACGAGGAAGGGGGAGATGACAATGATGATGAAGAGGAGGACGATGATGATGAGGATGATGATGATGATGATGAAGAAGATGATGATGATGGTGATGTTGATGATGAAGGGGGAGATGACAATGATGATGAAGATGTTGATGGTGATGATGAAGATGTTGATGGTGATGATGATGGTGATGATGAGATGATGATGATGATGACGATGGTGGTGAAGATGATGACGATGATGATGATGATGAAGAAGATAATGATGATGAAGAAGATGATGATGATGGAGATGTTGATGAGGAAAGGGGATATGACAATGATGATGAAGACGAATACGATGAGGATGATGGTGATGAAGATGAAGATCATGATGATGATGATGATGATGATGATGATGATGATGATCATCATCATCATCATCTTCATCATCATCATCATCATCTTCATCACCATCATCATCATCATCCTCATCACCATCATCCTCATCACCACCATCATCATCATAATCACCATCATCCTCATCATCATCTTCATCACCATTGTCATCATAATCAACATCTTCATCATCATCACCATCATCATCATCTTCATCATCTCATCATCATCATCATCACCACCACCACCATCATCATCATCATCAACATCTTCACCATCATTTGCTCCGAGGGCACGGAACCCAAACTATCACATTTGTTAGACAAACCTTCGTAGTGAACTATGGGTTTGCCATCTTGCAGCTGAAGGGAAACGTAATACCATGAATTGTCACTATTTCCAAGCTGAAACTCAAGACTGCTGGCAATGCTCCTCAGACGGTGGGCATGGGTCCTAATGAATTGAGAAACTAATTGAGGGAAAACGCAGTGAGAATCTGAGACGGCTACATAGTGAAATGCATGCAGAATGAATGAAGAGTGGGTGGCGAGAGAAATGGCGATGGGAATTGATTGATAAGGTCAAATTAATTCGTACGGTGGTAATAAACTACACTTGTGTCTTCCATTGTCAGCTGCACTTCAATCTTGAAGGTGGTATCCTTGGGACTAGACATAGGTCTCAGGTTCGAATCTCCTTAGTTCAGTTTGTACCCTGTTATTTTTCGCTGCAACTTATAAGTTTTCTTTAATTTCATTTGTCAACTTTACGTATCCCTTTATATGTTTTCTTTAATTTCTTTTGTCAACTTTATGTATCCCCTTGAGAAAGGAAATTAAAGAAAACATATAAAGGGATACCTTGTTTTTGAAAAATAAAATTTGTGTGCAAATAATGCGTACGCGCAACTACGTGTGCGCGCATGTAGACATGCATGCACACAGTTATGCGTGCGCGCCTATAGACACGCATGCACACAGTTACATGTGCATGCCACATTTGAGTGCACACGTGTCTAAATTCAAATTGTTTTTGGCACCCTTGCAGGCTTGGTATTAGCTTCGGATTGCACATTGAGGCTCGGTCTTATTTATGTCTAATTTATGGCAGGACACATCCAATGATGTAACTTGATGTTTTTCACAACTAGTTCCCCATATGCTCCACGAGTGCACTGCAGATGAAATTGCACACACTTGTCGAGCTCTGTGTGCAGAATATAAATATATAATTTTTTAATATATCTGTTGTTGTTTTCTATTTTTAATTCATTTTTAACTACACTCATGTCAAATTTGTAAAAAACATAGGTCGTTTATTTGTCCTATAACTTTTGATTGGATTACCTATTTTGAAAACGGAAAAGAACCCGCAAAAGAGTACGAAAATACCTACAACCTAGAAAAAAAAAGGTATTTTGATAATTTTTAGACCATGATATGGTGGACCAACACTTGACCATGTTGTTTTAGGGCTTCACTGACTTCGGCAATTTTAAAAAAATATAAAATTATTTTTTAAAATTTTGAAAAATAGCCCCGCACAAGATTTGTCTATTGCCTACGCCTCTACATATTTTTTTCTCATAAATTGAAAATTTACATAGCAAACAGGTGGGTCAACAAAAACATGTGCATTATGTTTTAGAAAAAAAATAACATACCAATCTACGAATAATGACATTTTGGGGTGGTTATACCACTTTTCCATAATAAAAGTTATATATTCCGGAAGGTCATCCATTTTTCTACGTTTCATCTTTTTACACCTAATTGGAAAAAAATTTGTAGGTACCTCTAATAATTGATTTTAATGATAATATTTCTGTTTTTCCAGAATGTCATTGCAACTAACGTGTCATAATTGGGTATCATTACCTTGCACCAACCCTGGTCTAGTAACCCTTTAACCCATACTGGTCCGACTGCTCTAAGGTGGTCTAATAACCCATCAAATATATGTTACGACACTTACAATATAGCTTGTGACACTTGCAAATACAAATGACGACACTTCTGATTGGAGGAATAATACATCTCCATCAGGAATACAATAAAATACAAATGTAACACATAGGATAATATCTTTCGAAGTTATAAATACATCCACACCAAAAATGGAGCTGATAGGGCGAGGCTGCTTCGAGTGGGCCCCATAGAATTGTTATTATGGATGTAGTGAGCCCCGACCACAATTGCCGAGGCTTTGAATCACGTGAAAAAAATCACAATCCAAATTAAATTATTTCATAAAAATAAAGTTAAACATTATATGAAAACTCTAAATTTAAATTAGTGATACATCTCAAATTTAATTTAAAAACAAAAAAATCAATTAACAACAAAAACATCAACATGATATGAAAAAACATAATATACATGAGCGATATACATATCAATATACATGTAAATTATACATCTCATCAAAATCAATATACATGTCATATATATATCTTAACTAAAATATACAATAATCAATATAGATGTCAAGTACCACTGCTAACTAGGTTTGCAACTAGAGGTAGACGATGTATCAATACCCATGAAAAATAACAATGATAAAAGTAGAGAATTATATATCTCTCCACCATGAAGTATATCACTTGATGCGACCATATCATTTACAACATCAATAGCTAGTGCAATAGGTGTAGAAGATGGTGTAGCTGCAACTGGTGGTGTAAGTGGATCAACAACTAGTGGCAAAAGTAATGTATCAACATCTAGCGATGCATGTGGAGGTGGTGGAGGAGGAGGATCAGTGGATGGTGTACCTAATTATGCATGTGGAGGAGGTGGATTAGTAGATGGTGAAGCTGCTAACACATGTGGAGGAGGAGGTGGAGGAATAAGAAGAAGATAAGGAAGTTAATGATTAGGTGGTGGCCTAGGTGATGGAGGATAGGACTAGGTGACGGAACATCATTAAATGGATGACTAGGTTGTCAAGGAGGAGGTGGTGGAGTACCAGGTCCAGGTGGTGGAGGAGGTGCAACATCATCATCAGAATATGATCTAGATGAGGAAAAATGATCATTATTTCTCAACCTCAACCTTAACCTATGGATTAGGTCAAGGACACTGACAACATAACACATAAGTGATGTCATCTCACAGGGAAGGGTTCACCATAAAGATGAGTAATCTAGAACCCATAAAATATGTGTGGCATCTTTAGGTCCCTCCCATTGATCCAACACAAGGAAGGGAACATGACTAAAGTTATGGGATTTTACAAAAACTCAGCTCTGTTAAATTTTGAGCATTAATTCACAATACTCTAGGATCTTCACTGAGAGAATAACATATACAGTATATCAATGCATAACAATCACAATAAGCATGACAAACATCACAAGAATCGAAAGCATAAGAGACAAGAGACACAGAGTTTCCGTGGAGAAAACCCTAAGGTGAAAAACCCCACAATTTCCTCAGAGATAGAGAGAGCAATGGCTCAACCAAAGTACAACCAAAATACATTAATATAGTCTCCTAGTAGCAGATGATCCTCCTCCTCACTAGTGCGCCACTTTCTGAGTGAGAGAAGTGTGAGTTTCTGAATGATCAAAATAGAGATCTCCCGATCTCTATTTATACTAACCTATTTGCCCAGTTACACTATGGGGCCGACTTGTCTAGCTAGGTACATCCACAATATAATATATATTTCAGGGCCGACCCCACACATGGTGGTCTAATAACCCATCGGCAAGTTCACACACTTGCGACACTTGTCAATACACATGACGACACTTCCTTATAGAGGAATAACACATCTCTTATAAGGGTACAATAAATATATATGAAATACATTCCGAAGTTACATATACATCAACAAGCTCCATTCATCATTAACAATTCATAACACAAATAAAATGCATATGTGTGCAGAAATAAAATCCATATCTACACACATTTTAATTGCATTCATCAACATAATCATAACAGTATTCAAAGAAAAACAATGCATAAGTAAAACACATAGAGAATACTTATCTTGATTGCGAATTTGTCTCGAGAAACTAGCTATGCAGCTGCATTGTTCCACCCAACCATAGGCCAATTGTGTTCATCAATCTCTCAACACAATTGCCACCCCTGAGATGAGAATGGATCTTTGTGATACGAACCGCTACACCAAAACCTCGAGATGTTAGTGAAGGCTTTCCACTAGGATCTTAACATCCCACCACGCTCTGCAGTCCAGACTCTGGGCTGGATGTGCACTCGTACGGTGGTGTCCCCTTTGAGCCGTACGAGCCTTGGGCGAACACTGCAATGTCGACATTTCCACCCGCTCTGTGACTTGAACCTTGGTGGAGGCTCTGATACCAAATGATACGAACCATTACACCAAAACCTTGAGATGTTAGTGAAGGTCGTCCACTAGGATCTTAACACTTTGGATAGTTCAAAAGGAGAGATTAGTTGTTTGTAAGTATAGTAGCTTGCATACAAAATTAACTCTTAGGAACAACAACCCCATCGTAGTATTTTCATTGTTGCATGAACGAATACAGGAGCAGAGAATAACAACAGGACCATATAATATTTAATTCTAACTTGCTTACTCAGTATAGGAAGGACTCAACCAAGAAAAAGACATTGTTTCATATCGATTGGATACAATTAAAAACAATTTTTAATTATTTTTTTTGCATGCAATGATGGCAAGAGGTAGGCTATTTAGCATGATGGCCCACTGTATGTGTCATCGAGAATGTATTATAAAAATTAGAATCGAAGAGAACCATGGAAGTGCTTGTAGACAAATTGGTGTCCACATGCTAAGCGAGAGTCCAACGAGATGGCCCATGCTACACGATGAACACGTAAACCATTTCATGGTCCATGATTAATGAGCACACCTACTGCAGATAAGGAATGTATCTGTAGCACAATAAGACAGATGGAAGATCCAATATCCTTCACATCCATGGCCCCTTGAATTTTCAACTTGCAGCATTTAGATGGTGTTCTTTCCATTCTAGAACACGCCCCTAGTTTGAGGGGCCATGTTAAAACTTGCTTGGACCACACTGGCAGCTGTTATTTCACAAATATCACAAGTGTTGACTTATTTAGAGTAGTTTTAGGTATGCATATATTACATGAGTTGTTTACGTTGTACCACATGGCTTTGAAATAGAATTTGACAACCCTCTTTCAAATGACATGTGGCTGCATGTATGCCTTCAAAACCTTATTCCTTCCGAGATTCAAGGATGTTCATTTGATTGCTATTGATATGGTTTAGTGTTTGCTGGTGCATTTTTCATACTGAAAGAATGCCATTATGCTTTTAGTTTATGCGCCAGGATGGTATAAAATGTTATAACATTGTGTGGAAAAACAATGGATAGACATGTTCTATAGCGGTAAGTGCCAAGAGGGAAGGACGTACGAAGGAACACGATGTTTGTTCCGTGCCGTTGGGTGAAAGGAGACAAGTGGTGGAAAGGTGAAGTCTAATTTCACATGTTACAATGATTAGCCACAACCAACACTTCTTTCGGCAAGCGCTAGCGATCAACACCAAACAAGAAGGAAGGAAAGCATTATAAATCTTAACTAGAACAATGGTGCAAGGTGCACCGGCATACCCAGTAGCATATCCATAGGTATAGGTATAGTCTGTTGACCAAGTGGATATACCAGTTCCGACTGCAATTCCAAATTGTATTGATCAAGAAGGATCAGTAAAAACAGATTACGTAGAGGCATAATCCATCACATAGCTAGGTCCAAATATAGTAGTAAATAAAGCAGGAAATATCTAAAAAGCTAAGCTAGAAGCAAGGGTAGAAAGGAAAGCAACAGGAAAGGTAGAGGCAGATCGAAATGCAGTTAAATAAGTTGATTTACCGAGAGAGAATACCCATATATGTTTCTTTGAACCTATGGGAAGGTGGAACACGACCACGACCCCTGTGACTACACATGTGAAAGCAAGTTAGGCACATTATATATTGAACATTGAATAAACTGCAAGTCAAGTACATCAAAACATAAGGTAATGGTTCTGAGGTAGTTTACAAAATAGTTAGTATATATGAAAGAATCTAGTTTTAAGAAGCTACCAGATTGCATTTGTTGAACGCTGATATGTCTAAAGCAAGTGATGGGAGTGTCAAGCAAGTGCAGCATCGAATGCTGGTGAGAAGTAAATATAAATAATACTGCGTAAGACATGTGGTTGATATTGATTGCACAAAACATCTACAAGATTTTCAACAACTTTTTTAGCATATCATAGTTAAAACCTGTTTAATGGTGGTATGGATTTCTTCTTTTCTTCGCCACACCTCTGCATATCCAAATGTAAGTGAAAAATAATGTTAGGAATCACTTCTTATATGCTTTGGTACAATACATAATGACTCTTTTTGAATAAAACGCATTCAGTGCTTGCTTACAGCCTTGAATAAAGGAATTGAACAACTCGCGCATGCGTGAATGAGCTTCATGTCTTCTTGCTGGAAGAACCGGTTAAGGATTTGAGCCCTTATTTGAAATCATTGGCATTCCCGCTTTACTGATGATACCCTCCAAATATGGGATTAGGGTAATCCCATCATTATTCCCAGCGTGAGAATAAGCAGTTTCAGGAGCATAATTCCCAGCTTAATGAGCACCAATTAAACCATCATAATTCTTATCAGCGGCACAACCAACAAAAGGATTCTAAGCAGCATTAGTAGCAGCCCCACCAGCAACATAACCAGTGGAAGCATCACCAGTTGTTGAACCAAGATCAGTGGAACCGAAAAAGGAAGCAAAAGAAGAACCCAACTATATTACCTAGCAGAATGGAAATGCAGGATTTCGATGAGAAACTGAAGGATCGAATAGTGGATAAGGTGGCGAAGGCATTGGAGAATGGATAATTGATGAAGAAGGTGGTTCTGAGAATAAGGCGGTGGAGAATGATGGATAATTAATGAAGAAGGCGGTGCTGAGAAGAAGGCGGAGGAGAATGGATAAGAAGGCAGTGGAGAATAGATAGTTGATGAAGAAAACAACGTTGAGAAGACAAAAGGAATAAATATTGGAGTAGTGGCTGTGATGAAGGCGGCGAAGGAGACATCTAATATTAAAAAAATTTAAAACCTTCTTCAATACCAAGATGCCCGCCGTCGTCTTGGCAATAAGACTCTCAATCTCTCGACCAATAAGAAAGATAATTTGAGTGAACTTTGGATAGTGGCATTGCATGAAAAATGATTTTGCATACTTTGGTTAAAATTGTGAAATGATAAAAAAATTAATAGGTATTCAACGTGACTAATAGGTGGTCAACGTCATATCAATTACAATGATACACTGCCTATCGGCAGGTATAATAAGACATGAAATTAATAAAGCACGTGCTTAAGGCGGTTGAACCTTCAACCATGTCTATGCTTCCACCTTACCATTCAAGTACAATTAATAATAGGATGAGCTATATGAACATAGTAATTTACAATATATAAATGTAATTTCACCCTTATACTACATTTATAAGTGAGGCAAATAAAATTTTTATATACATCTATATGAAGAAAACATTATGAAGACAATCAATAAAAACATAACTATATTTCTGAGTACATTGTTGACTCCTTGGATGCATCATTTCAGATATAACTTGTAGTCATTATATTATATGCTCTTATCTCCTTAAATTAAGTGCAACAATTAGATTTATTGTCACTTAAAGATTCAACAATTAGAATTTTGTGTGTATGAATTAAGTTTACTTCGGGATTGTGTAATTAGTTATTGTTGTCTTTTTTTCTCAAAATACAGTATGAAATTGTGTATACATGTAAAATATTTTGCAACTCTAAATAATACAACATTTGTTATTGTGCGATTTATTTTTGTCGATTAATTCTATAACAATGGAATAATGAATATAGAAGATATACAAGCACATTCAAAATTAATGTCTATATATGTTAGTACCTTTAATGATACATGAAATGATTGGTCTTCCATAATATTCCCTGTCTTATTATCCCTGAAAAGGAAAGGATATACTTGAACCTCTCCAATGGCCATAATTTTTTATCATAGGTGGTGACAACAATCTATATGAGCAAGTAACAAGATCCCAAAGAGAAATTATGGTCCCATATTTCAAACGTAATATAAAATTGACAAGCCTGGATTAAGATTGAAACTACAAGATCATTCTTCACCAACCATTCAAGGCACACTTAATATGATAAAATAAGATGCAACCCCTCCTTGGAAATACCAATTAATTGCAAAGTACATGGTGTATATTTAATGAAGTCCACTGAATTGTTGAAGAAATAGATACCTCTACCAATAATCATTTGTCCCTGACCTATATCAAAACCTCATGTAGTATTTTAAGTGTGTTTTCTTTGTCTATTAATTGTACATAGATTGAATCAAAGTTGTACATAATCACCAACATACAAAGGAAGTGATGTCTATCCAATACATAAGTGACCATAATCAAGCATATGAGAACCATTCCATGGTTTTATAATATTCCACATGTTGGAGATAATTATACCAACTAAACACCAAGTATGTAAGGATATACCACCCAGGATATCAAAATCTAGACAACCATCCATTAGGCATGTGTCCATATGAGGCACCAATTGTATACTCAAATCATAGATTCATTCCAAGCATAGTCAACACAAATTTAAAAGTTCATGCATACATGAAAAGTCCTTCTTGAAACAACATATATTATTACTTGAACACGAACAATTTAAAGAGACTCAAGGGTATCAAGAAGAGAGACAACACCAACTTTATCATCCCATATTTTTCCAAACACTTATTCAAACCTTAAAGGACTCACAAAAAAAAATAGCGACACTCACCAACAACTAATAAGAAACCACTACCATGTCACCAGAAACCATATTTTAAACTAACATAAGCATAAAACCTTGGAAACAAAACCATGCCTTTCTCAATATTGATATAGCTTTGATTATCTTCCAGTGGATTAAATTTCTTAGACTAAGAATTGTGATATTATAAGTACTTTAAATATATTAATAATTTGATCCTCAATATTAGTTTTATTTGAACCTTCACAATGTTTCTTGTGAAATGAGAAGTCACCAGAAATTGTACTTTTATGCATTACTTTTTTCTTTGAAGAAAATATGTTGTTTTCTTACTATTAATGATTTCTTATCCATGAGACACTTCTTCACAATGTTTCTCGTGAAATGTGTAGTCACCAAAAATTATACTTTTATGCATTACTTTCTTCTCTAACGAAAATATGTTGTTTTCTCACTACAAATGATTTATTATCCATGAGACACTTCCTCAAAAATTAGAGAACAAATCCTAATACCCTAAAACCTCCCATTCATATGCATAGAAAAAGTCATGGACAATAATACCTAGCCCATGTCCATTTAAGGTTATTTCATGACCTCTATTAGTAGTCACCTCACTGTTTAATCCCCCTCTATTGTTGAAGTTAAATGGGAATAATGATAGGTGAAATATTTTTCACATGAAATATGTCACACCTCTATATAATAGAAAAAATCATTTGACAATTTATTTTAATTTCAAACTTGATTTCAAGGAGAAAAAAAATATTTCAACCTCTTTATTAATAAAACATGAAATTAATAAAGCACGTGCTTAAGGGGATGAACCTTTAACCATGTCTATGCTTCCACCTTAACCATTCAAATGCAATTAGTAATTGGATGAGCTATATAAACATAGTAATTTACAATGTATAAATGTAATTTCACCCTTATACTACATTTCGACATTTCGAAGTGAGGTAAATAAAATTTTATACACATTTATATGAAAAAAACATTATGAAGAGAATCAATAAAAACATAACTATATTTCTATTGTTGACTCCTTGGATGCATCATTTCATATATAACGTGTAATTGTTATATTAGATGCTCTTATCTCCTTAAATTAAGTGCAACAATTAGAGTTATTGTAGATTCAAGAGTCAGAATTTTGTTGACTCCTTTTATTAATAAGACATGAAAGCAATAAAGCACGTGCTGAAGGGGATGAACCTTTAACCATGTCTATGTTACCACCTTAACCATTCAAATACAATTAATAATTGGATGGGCTATATGAACACAATAATTTACAATGTATAAATGTAATTTCACCCTTATACTACATTTCGAAGTGAGGAAAATAAAATTTTATATACATTTATATGAAGAAAAAATTATGAAGACAATCAATAAAAACATAACTATATTTCTAAGTAGATTGTTGACTCCTTGGATGCATCATTTCATATATAACTTGTAGTTGTTATATTATATGCTTTTATCTCCTTAAATTAAGTGCAACAATTAGAGTTATTGTAGATTCAATAATTAGAATTTTGTGTGTTTGAATTAAGTTTACTTTGTGAATGTGCAATTAGTTATTGTTGTCTTTTCTTGCTCAAAATATAGTATGAAATAGTGTGTATATGTAAAATATTTTGCAACTGTAAATAATACAACATTTATTATTCAAGCTATTTATTTTTGTCAATTAATTTTATAAGAATAGCATAATGAGTATAGAATATATACAAGCAAGTTCAAAATTAATGTCTATATATGTTAGTATCTTTAATGATACATGAAATGATTGGTCTTCCATAATCTTCCTTATCTTATTATCATTGCCAAGGCAGGGATATACTTGAACCTCTCCAATGGCCATAAATTTTTATCATAGGTGGTGACAACAATCTATATAAACAATGCACAAGATCCCAAAGAGAAATTATGGTCTCATATTTTAAACATTATATAAAATTGACAAGGGATTAAGATTGAAACTACAAGATCATTATTCTCCAACCATTCAAGGCACACTTAATCTAATAAACTAAGATGCAACCCCTCCTTGGAAATACCAATTGCAAAGTACACGGTGTATCTTTAATGAAGTCCCCTAAATTGTTGAAGAAATAGATACAAACTCTACCAATAATCATTTGTGCCTGGCCTATATCAAAACCTCATGTAGTATTTTAAGTGTGTGTTATTTGTCCATTAGTTGTACATAGATTGAATCACAGTTGCACATAATCACCAACATACAAAGGGAGTATGTTTATCCAATACATAAGTGACCATAAGATAGCATATGAGAACCATTCCATGGTTTTATAATATTCTACATGTTGGAGATAGTTATATCAAATAAGCGTCAAGTATGTAAAGATATACCACCCAAGATCTCAAACTCTAGACAACCATCCATTAGGCATGTGTCAATATGAGGCACCAATTTTATACTCAAATCATAGATTCATTCCAAGCGTAGTCAACACAAGTTTAATAATTCATGCAAACATACAAAGTCCTTCTTGAAACAACATATATTATTACTTGAGCACAAACAAATTAAAGAGACTCGAGGGTATCAAGAAGAGAGACAACACCAAATTTACCATCCCAATATTTTTCCAAACACTTATTCAAACCTTAAAGGACTCACAAAAAAATAACAACACTCACCAACAACTAATAAGAAACCACTACCATGCCACCAGAAACCATATTTTAAACTGACATAAGCATAAAACCTTGGAAACAAAACCATGCCTTTCTAAATATTGATATAGCTTTGATTATCTTCCAGTGGATTGAATTTCCAGAGTAAGAATTGCAATATTTTAAGTACTTTAAATATATTAATAGTTTCATCCTTAATATTATTTTTATTTGAACAACCTTCACAATGTTTCTTGTGAAATGAGAAGTCACCAAAAATTATACTTTTATGCATTGTTTTCTTCTTTGAAAAAAATATGGTGTTTTCTCATTACGAATGATTTCTTATCCATGAAACAATTCCTCCCAATGTTTCTTCCGAAATGAGTAATCACCAAAAAAATATACTTTTATACATTACTTTATTCTTATACTTTATTCTTTTAGAAAAATATATTATTTTCTCACTACAAATGATTTCTTATCCATAAAACACTTCCTCAAAAATAGAGAACAAATACCAATATCCTAAAACCTGCCATTTATATGCATAAAAGAGTTCATAGACAATAATACCCAACCCATGTCCATTTAAGGTTCCTTCATGACCTCTATTAGTAGCCACCTGACTAGCCTCCATTGCCTCAATATTTCGTGCATGGCATGCTTGTGATGAATAGTGAATACATGAAATTCCTCCTCCTCTTCCAATTCATCACCACCTACTCTCGTCATTACTGCAACGAAGCTGTATAGTTTAATTGGCTAATCTTAATGGAAAATAGAATCTGGTGGGGATATTTTGACGTTGAATATGGGGAGGAAGCCGAAATGAGGAGGGGTCCTAGCTGGACTATCCAAGAGGATATGCAGCTAACTGGGTATAGGTTCTTACATGGGGAAGGTTGATGGATCTTTCTCTCCAAAGAAGATGGTATGTCGAGACTTGGAACTAAGTTTTGTCAATATGTACATCTGCAATGCTTAATGTTTATAACAATATTTCTCCTTTAGGGGAAAATTTTGAGTTTTTCCACATTGTGGATGGTTATTATTGCTTGGAATCACAATATTTTTAAAGTTTACATCAATTTTTATCTTTCATGGTTGTCGAAAGGAAGGAGATAAATTAATTGGTCATTGAGTTCTTATCTTCTTGGATTAGTCGAAATCTGAACTGTATGTATTTGTAACGCACGCCTGGTAGTTGATTGACTAGAATATTGAAGGCACTAATATTGAAGTGACCCGGTTAAATAAACTTGAACAATGTGTTATGCTTTATTATTTGAATAAAAACTGTTGATTGACAAGCAAATGATGATTATGCTTGATTGATTGAGAAATATGATTTGAATATTATGTTATGAATAAATGAAAGAAGTGATGCTTTTGATTCCATAGATGTGAATAAATGCTACTTGTTTAACTATAATTGAATAAAGATGAATAATGAATGATGATATACTTATTATGGTGCAACGCTACTAATGTGCGCTTTGAGTGTGTGCAGTAGCAAGTAGAACGAATTACCAACTGACTCTCAAATGGAATAAAATGGGGGTTGCAAAGAATGGGAAATATACATAGGGGTAGGACGACAGACTGTCGACTCTGAAATAGCATTCCATGCACGAGTCGGAAACCCTATCATCTCACTCGAGTAGTGTGTGCAGTACAGGTGAGGCCATCACAATTTGGTCGCATACGATGTGTTGAGGGGCACGCAATAAGGAAGATATTATTCCTCAATCACCATTAGTCTCCATGGAAATGTGGTCATATGATTACGGTAATGATTCCTAATCGCTACAACGCACTCCCCACATGAAGACATGGACAAGAAAGTTGTCAGAAGGACCCATAGACGTGGTACCTAGACAACGACAAGAAATGGAATTACTTGCATACTTGCACTAAAACATTTAGACACATATTGAATTATGCATATGTTAAAGTTAAATTTGAGAACAATTAAATGAAAAAGTATTTAAATTGAGCAAATATTAAGGGGGGGTATTTTGAGGTAGACTTCATGTGCACCCACTAATTTAGGAAGACATGCATTGAATAAATATCATAAATAAATAAAAGATATTTTGGATCAAATCTAGATTGATAGACATTCTTGAGTTTAACTCCACATGCACCCACTGATTTAGGGATTGGGATTTTAGACTAAAGAGACAACTAGGAGAGAATTGAGGAACTTATGTGCACTATCATATGAAATCAACACACGGTTGCATGATAATGAATATTAGGAAACTAATAAGTTAATTAATTTTGCATGAGAGAACACATGTCATCCAAGACTTTTTCTATTTAAGAAGGGAGGAATGAAGAGGAAAGGATCTCTTTCTCCCTAATGTTGGATGGATTCCGTAATGGAAGTTTGAGATTAGTGTGGTCCATGTGAGCTTGGTTGAGAATTGCTATGGGGATTGAGAGATCTCATCTGAGTTTTGGGGATTGTATGTTCTTTGCAACCCCCTATTTGCTCGGGGGACTGGTAGGAAGAATAATACTCCCAGTGTGGTAGGGAGGTCAACTAAGGATTCCTTCGTTAATTGCATCAAGAATTGTTCGGATTGGAGCGACATCAAGATCAACAACACCGAATTTTACAGGATCAACCATCGGAACAGGTCCTTATAGTATGCTCGATTAAATTTGAGATAATGGTTAATTTTCTATTATATACATAATTTTTTATTTATAATTCATGTTATGAATGAGGAAGGGTTATAATTAGAGGAAATTTTGTCTATGATCCAATTATGCGTACCAAGAAAAAAATTACCCTTGCGATGAATAGATGACGAGTGCCCTATAATATTGTGCATGACTGAAGAGAAGTAGCAGGAGTTATAGGCTAAGGTGTGTTAACACCCTATGGCCCGATCTCAAGCACAACAAGATCACTCCTGAAGAATGTGACGCCCCGTTTTGACATTTCTGCCTAAACTATTATTATATCTTATATTTGTTTGATTATGAGACTTCGTCGGTTTGACGACACTGTGGACATGTGGTTCTATTATTTTTCCGATATAGATATGTGTGTGTGTGATGTTAGTATTAGGATATGTAGTCATGTTAGATATGTATCATGTGTTAGCTATGTCTCATATGTGCAAGTTAATGAATGATGAGTACGTGGATACCATTAAAGTTATTGTTGAACGAAAGAATGTTATACCAGGTGCATGGTGAAAATAATGAATTGATTATTGTTGTTATGTTATGACAAAATGTATGTGTACATGTTGAGGATTTGTGCACGATATTCGAGATTGTATGTCAAGGACTGACTTACAGGTTAAAATGGCTAAGTGATAGTTGGATCCTACGAGGTGGGAGAGCCTTGGGGACATGGACTCCGAAAGATACACGGTATGTAGGTGATGCATTATTTACTTTCGCATGATTATTATGATGTTTATTATGATGTATGGGTGGGGTAGGGTTTCAGGAAACTCAACCGCCCAGATTGGTTATACGATGACAAACCGAGTACAAGTGCAACGTTGTTGTTATGTTGAGTAGACATAGTCCCTTGTTCCATTAGGGGGGGTGGAGGCTTTACCCACCGTTTATCCCCGAAACCCAGAGTCATGGAAGGGCTGTGCTACAGCGCGCTCCCCAAGGTGTGTGATGATGACTGGTGGTTTCCTGCTGGAGAAGCTTGGTCGATGTAGTCGACACTTCCGCTTACGGGTTCTAGCTGGAACCGGTCATGGATTGACATTTCAGGGTAGTCCAACAAAGGAAAGGATAGGATGTGGAAGTTAGTGATGATGTAGGTAGATGGGTGTAGCTTGAAGTAGGGGTGAAAACAAGATCTAACTGTATGTGTGTAAAACCCTTGATTGAGTATGTGTTGTAACTCAGTAATGTACAAATTGTCGTAACTTAATAAGATTTCAGTTAGTTAATGGATTGTACCTTGCAAACTACGTTTAAAACTTGTGTCAGTGAACAACAGGTTTCAGGATTATGATTGATGTGTGTGAACTATTACTGTTATTGTACTTACACGAGGTATGTAAGCAGTAGCTACGCTTACATAACTCTCCTACATATTTATGATTGCATGAAATACTGCTGAATAATAATGTTAATTAGTGTCGCTTAATAATTAATTATTGTACATTAATGATTAATAAACAAATTACAATTAAATTAGATAGTAAATAATGCATTTGGTTAGTAAGCTTAATAAAATGTTAATGAGTTTGATTAGTAAAGACTAAGGGTTAACATGTTAAATGATTATTGTAGTGATAATTAAAGTAGTATTAAATTGATAAGTTACTATTAATTGCAAGGTTGGATAATTAATTAAACTGTATGGATAAGAATTAATTTATATCTATTAAATTTTATGATGACCATGCAGAAGCTAATTGGAACATAGGATAATTTACGAATAGATGTAATATGAAATTGATAAACAAGTGTTAGGTACACACTTGGGAATTGCTCATGAAAATGATAAATTAATTATAAGTTAATCAATTATGAATTAATTATAATTTAAATTATGAATTATTTATAAATTAATTGTGAATTAATTATGAATTAATTAGGGATTAATTTTGAATTAATTATGCGTTAGTTGTAAATTAATTAAGAATTAATTATAAAGTAATTCTAAATTAATTATGAATTAATTAAGGAAGACATTACCTTATGTCATTTTATATCAAAGTTTATAATTATAATGTATTTTAGTTAATAAATTAAAATATTAATTAAATAGTAATTATGACCACTTGAAAAGACAAGGGCGGTGGAACCGCATTAATAATTTAGTTGACTTTTACATACGGTGTTTGCATAAAAGAAAGGGATAATATTTATAATTCATTTATAAATTAATTAATTAATTAATTAATATATTGAAGGTATCAATAAATGTGGACATGTCTCGGGGGAGAAAATGAGGACTGACATCTTAGCTAGAATTGAATGGAGAGGATAAGGGTAGTAATGGGGAGCATGGAGTCGGCAGGAAGAGGGGTTAAGTGGAAGGATGGTTGGGAAGGTAAGGGGATCTTTACCTTAGAGATTTTGGGGGAGAATTGAGAGAGAGTAGGGAGAAAATTGCAGAGAAGAGAAGGAGGTTCTTGTTACAGAAAATTCAGAAGGGAGAGCAGGTTGGCTTTACCTGGTTTGGGCTCAGGGGTCCAAAGGGGTACCTTTGGAGTTGGGTGGTCGGCGAGACCTTGCCAGTTGGTAGGGTGGAAAAACTGTTTTGGGATGGTTGAGTTTCAGAGTTTTTTTGGGGAAGGTTTTGGTTGCAGGGAACAACAAAAGGAAACAACAAAACAAGGGGGATCTACTAGCTATCTACAGGTATTTTTCAGTAAGGTATATAATCCATATATAATCCATTTTTTTTACTCTGTTTGAATTTTTACTATGATAAAGTTATATGATAATGGATTATTTGTAATTTAGTACACCCATTCGAATATGTGTATGGAACCTGCACAATTGGTAAATGTTCGAAACATGAATGATATAACCTGTAAATGTTAGAAATAGTGACTATTTTATAGCAACCAGTAAATATAAGTGTTATTTTTACAAAACTGAAAAGAACACAAACCAACAAAAACCAACAAAACAGAGAGAGAAATTGACACAGAATGTAAACATAAATAAATGATTAGTTTATTAATAAACTGAGATTACTTAGTAGCGTGGTCCTACACATGGTATCAGAGCCATGGTTCATAATCTGGAACCAGAGGGCTCACTATAGCTAAACAAAATAGCAGTGAAAAGGGAATTTACACTCACTATAGCTGAACAAAACAGTAGTGAAAAGGGAATTTACACCGTAAAGCTAATTGCTAAATTAGCACGTGAATTGGGAAAATAATAATTGGAAGAATTCTTAGGACCAAAATATCAAAAGTGTTGAGCAACTTCATCCGGTTTTACACCTGCAAAAGAGAGAAAGAGAGACATTAGAAAATTAATGTAATATAAACGAAGATAAAATTATACAACAAATTGTTTTTTATTATAAATTAAATGTTTATTTAAATGAGATTAAATTAAATTAAAATTTGAATTAATATATATACGAGCCAAGCAATTATGTATGAAACACAAAGACGAGGAGAAGATTAATTGAAATTTTAATTTATATAACAATATATATATATATATATTTTTTTTCCAAAAGAAAAAAGCATAAACAATATATATATATATATATATATATATATATATATATATATATATATATATTTAATTTGAAAAAAAAAACTATATAAATATGTAATATACATATATAAAAAAAAAAAAAAAGGAGGGAAATATTTTGATTTGAAAAGAATATAAAAAAATAAAATAAAATAAAAATATAAGCATAAACAATTTTTTTTAAAAATGCGAGCTTGACATATAAAAACAAAAAAATATATATACATATGAAATATTTCTAAAATAAAAAAAAGGGGGGGGGGGGGGGGGGGGGTTGAGTTCAGGCTTGTGGACTACGTAGCCTGCGGCCCGGCCAACAGCCCAGCAGGGCTGCGGCAGTGGGCGTCCTCCCCTATGAGAACTGAATTCTTCTTCTTAACCGGTAGGAGGATTTCTATGAGTCTTCTAATCTCATCATTCTATTTCTGGTGGCTTCGGCAATAACGCTAGCAGGGGCTGCCAAAGAAACCAGCAGCCTCAGGGGGTTAGCGTCTACTGCAATGTGCTTAATCCTGCTCTCATTATTGCTGAGTTTTTTTTTAATAAACAAAAAAAACTTATTAAAAAAAATATATATATTATTGGACTATATATCATTTTTTTTTTGTTACAAAAAGAAAAAACAAAAACAAAAAAAAAAACTTCCTTAATTCGTTTGGCACCGACATGGGCGGCCATGGGCACAACCCAGCGGCCATGAGCCGGCTTGGGCGAAGCCCTGCGTGGCCATGGACCAGCCATGGGCACAGCCCGGCGGCAATGAGCCAGCTTGGGCGTAGCCCTGCGCGGCCATGGACCGGACAGGGCACAGCCCGACGGTAATGAGCCAGCCTGGGCGCAGCCCCGCGCGGCCATGGACCGGCTAGGGCATAGCCCGGTGGTCATGGGCCTGCCTGGGAGCAGCCCTTCGCGGCCTGGGCGTGCATCTCGGCCAAACAGCCTTCGGCTGCGGCCGACCAGCAAAACTTATACATAATAAATTAAAAGAAAAAAGAAAGAAAAAAAACCTTCTTGCTAAGCAAATCAATCTTCGGAAACTGTCTATAGATCTCTTTTAATTAAGCAAAATAAAATTTCTCCATGGACCCAATAAGCTTCCTGTGCAGTTAAATTTAAATCCTGCTATTTTTTACAAGGCCCCGGCAGCAGCCGCAGGGTGTGGCCATGGCAGCTCGGCCAGCAGCCGTAGGGTGTGGCCATGGCAGCTCGGCCAGTAGCCTGTGCTGCGGCGAGCATGCAGCGGGCAGAAATAAAATAAAGGAAATAGAAATATATATATATATATATATATATATATATATATATATATATATATAGATATAGATATATAGATATATATATATATATATATATATATGAAAAAAAGAAATGAACATAACACCAAATAAAATAAAAATAAAAACAGTGAAGGAACCATGGACCTGGTGCATGGAGGAGTTGCAGAGCTCCTGACCGAGTGCAGAGTAAGGCTCATCCAGGGAAAAATGGAGGAAGAAATGAACCGCAGCAGGGGGGCTTGATCTCTTATAAAAATAATACTAAATTATTCATGGCAGT
This sequence comes from Larix kaempferi, assembly GCA_027924585.1. Classification (NCBI taxonomy): domain Eukaryota; kingdom Viridiplantae; phylum Streptophyta; class Pinopsida; order Pinales; family Pinaceae; genus Larix; species Larix kaempferi. Next base: position 748,360 of record BSBM01000655.1, on the reverse strand, counting down.
GGGTTGCTTGGACGAGGACACGTGGACTCTCATGCAGGTTAGGGTTTGCTTGTTACATGAGGAGGCCACATGGCCACGTGGTCTTAGGAGGTGTAGAGTGTAGGGTTAGGTTAATATAGAATAAAATAATTTGTATTATTTGATATATTTTGTATTATAAAATGTGGTTTTATTTTGTTATATAAAATAAATACAAAATAAAAATAAAATAAAAAATTATAAAAAAAAAATAGTATAGATAATAAATTTCAATTTCAATTTTTTTTATATATGGAGGGTATCATTTAATTCCATATACCCTAAGGTGACGATAGGTGAAATATATATATATAATAAAAGTTTAAAGATAATTAACTAATTAATTTATTTAATTATGTATTTTAATTTTTTTTATTTTATTAATTATTTATTTATTTGCATTCTAAAGTAAACCTTAGTAGATTATAAATTGTATTAAAATTTGCTTAAAATTTAAATGGTATTAAAATTTAAAGTTTAGTAATTGTATTAAAAATTACTTAATGATTAAGTCAAATTTAAAAATACAATTCTAAGGTTAATAAATTAAGTAAATTTTATTATAATGTTAATTGTTATGAATTTGATTATTATAGTGGTAAAGTAATATTTGCATTATTAATAAATGATAGAAATTAATGTTAAGGTAAATAAATTAATTAAGTTGCATGTAAGGTGGATTGAAAACTAGAACTATAAACCAGGTTTTATATGTGATTTCTTAAAAACTATGATACCAAATATTGCTATGGATGCAATCGAAACTAAGGATTAATTGGAAAAGAATATGTGTTTGTCCAAAGCCCTTAATCCTTTATGGGATAGCATGGGAATAATAATTGGTAGTTAGGATTTTAATTCCTAATTTAACAAACAAATATACGAAGGCGATATTGTATTATACAATAGCAATATGGTTATCACTGCTGATTATAAAATTTTAGGTACAGTACCACTTAAAAAAAACAAAGAAAATGACATTTTACCATATCTAATGTTATTCATAAAACAAAGTAATGAATAATAACCATATATATATATATATACGAGGAAAATGCACATAGAATTTAATTACAAATGGCAATTATGGTGTATGGTATGCGGGTTAGATACACAAGGTATGCAATGACTTTATGACCTCTAGTCAAATATTATTCAGTTGTAACTTATAAAAGCATTGTATTAAATTTAAGAGTTTCTAGATTTGGTATATTACATATATATATATATATATATATATATATATATATATACTATTTACTCATTTCATTTGTAACGACTATAACCTATAAACGAGTATTACTTATAAAGGCTAGTGAGGTTGTGTAGACTCGATTATGAGGAATGTTAAGAGACAAGTTAGCAGTGCGGACCATTTCTAATAACTATTGTGTACAAAAGTAATTTATATTTTATTTGAATTAAATAAATTATTTCAATCTAAATTAAATGATAATAATGTTTGGTATATTGTAAGGGTGGAGGGCTTAGTGGTCCCAAGTATTAAAGGTAATAATTGCTTATGTTAAATTTTTTTATTGAAAATATAAGTATTAAAGCTAATAATTGCTTATGTTAAAATTTTGTATTGAAAAAAAAATTGTTTGGGAAATAAGATTGGGTTACTATAATACAATTAGATACTTTTAGTACACTCTTAATTAATAGAAGATTTGTAATGTATTTATTTTGATGTTCATTGGCGTGGAGATTAGCTCTTATCTATGTATTAATGCCAAGAATATATATAAAATAAATAAATAAATTTGACCATAGCATTACATTAAGATAATGACAATAATTTGGTAGTGTCACTTCAATGGCTAGCCTTGCCTTAATCTAGATATGAAACATGTGGGTAGAAATTAAGCATAAAATATTTCCAATGACGACCTTGCATATTTAATATGTCAAAGGTTGTTTAGCATGAGGTCTTTAAACAGATTGAGTAGTTTGAAAGGAAAATTTTAGAACATGCAGCTACAAGAGCAATAATTATATGGTAGTAACTATAGATTGTGGTCATGGATCCTTGCATGAAACTGATTCTTAATTTACGTGTATGTTTTACAAAACTCTTGTTGGTAGGAACACATTGTGCCTTATCTATGATGAAAAGGAACCATATGCGTGGAAGTTCACCCTATTATGATATAGTCTAGATATTATACATGGAGTTAATAAGATTGGTAGTAGAAACCATGAGACTATGACCCAGTTCTACTTTGTAGATGCATTGTATTTCTTAGACATGGATTAATAATATTTATGCCTATGTTCCAAAGATGAGGAAATTATTGTATGACTATATATTGAGGGGTGGCGTATGTGTAATACTTATCAAATGGGAGTTATTATCAACATTCATGTACAATTGGTTATGTTTAACAAATACTTGGAATGAGGAGATGAGACTCGAGCTAGTGGTTAGACAAATGGATTGTACAAATAAATAAGTAAATGAATTCCTATGGAACTTAAGAAAAGTGACCTTAAAAAAAAAACGGGGGGGGGGGGGGAGAGAATTAGTGTGGAAGAAGGTGAATGGATAAATGGAAATTAAATATTGTTATGACAAATTATATGGCAGGCACACAAGCTAACAACTAAACGAAATAATATAGAAGTTGTGGCCATTATTGAAGTTACTAATAAACATATAGTAATTTTGTATTACATTATAGAATTAATATGAGAGATGAGAGTTGTAATGAAGGTAGAGAACATAATTATCAGCACATCAGAGGATAGAGTTATGCAAGAAAGGTACTCAAAATCGTGGGTGGACTAGGAGTTGAGAATAACATAAACAATGAGATAATCAAATAAGGAGTAGTAGTTGGCGAATGATGTACATATAATAACTAGGAATAACAAAAATAAGTGGCATTTTCATTATGTCTAAAATATATGAAGCATAAAGATACCAAACCAGTGATTGTATGAGGTAACAATAGTGTAAGGAAACACGAATGCATTTAGGGCATATAACTTAGTCCTTGTCAGTGATAGTACAAAAACACATGATGTATTAGTAAGTTAATGATAGAATAATGAGGCAAAAATAATATGCGACGATAATAATAAGGAGTGAAGCATAGTACAATAAATATGTGCACATGGTGTCTAGTCGCAGAGATACATAAGATTAATTTTAGTATTTCAAGAAAAGACGTGTTATTCATCTTCACCCTGTAAGGATGAATGAAAAGTCGGTCAACAATGCATGGGGTTGTCAAATCGTAAACCTTTATCAGTAACCTATGTGGACATGCTAGAAATACATGGTGGAGTGATGGTATCCTAAAAGGGAGTGACCTTGTATCGAATTTACGATGTAACCAAAAGGTGTAATTAAATGATGGAATCATGGTAATGCCTTGAGGGCCAACTGAATTTATGTATGTTTAAAAAAATAAAAATAAAAATAAAAACAACAACAACAACACAATTGCAACATATCAACTATAGGCATGTCAATGACAAAAGACCGTTATGATAAGTAAAAAGGGGTTATAACAACACGAGAACCAACCATAATATCTGGTAAGGTGTGATAATAACTGATAAACTCATTAGCATATTGTGATGAGAGTTTGTTAATGCAGTATAAGCAATGATTCATGAGTAAGGACTATAATGTTAATGTGCACATATAAGTAAGAGTCATCGTCTTGTGTAATTAATGGATTATAAATAAGAAGAACTAATAAGTGTAACTTAGATACTAAAAGTAATAGAGTAGATAGGATTGGTGGGAAAACATAAAGATGTGAATGAAGGAAATGAGTATATCAAGGTAAGGGATAGTTAGCGAAATAGTACCAAACATAGGACAATAATGTAAGGATTACAAGATAAATGGAAATGCATTAGAAGATAAGTTCTAGTTGAACTTGTAAAAGTTGTTAATGATGATATGGAAATTTCTCCATAATGTTTAAAATGCAGTCTCAATAGATGTATCATTTAAACCAACAATATTTAAATAAAGAGCATGATGGATTCATAATTTATCACTAATAATAAATCTTGATATAGAGAGATGGCGTAGGTCAAAGTGAAATTAACTAAAGATGAGATCCGATTAAAAGTCATGACAATGGCTTAGAATCAAATTAAAAGTAATATATAAGATAAGGTATCCTTATGAATCAGATTATAGAATGTGCAAATTACTTTAATTTAACAAGGATGTTGAATATTCTATGGATTAAGTATGGTGATGAACCTTGAGTAGTTAAAACCAACAACCAATGCGATGTTAAACAAAATATAAGAACACCTCCATTAAGATTAAATGAATGAAATTGTAGATGTCGTTATGTATATTTAGGAGGTGGCCCAGTAGGGAAAGTACACCCTAGGTTCAGCTACCTGGGAGGACACACAGATCATGCATCGTGATTGTTCCACACTATTTTGACCATAACTTCGGGACGAAGTTTCCTGAAGGGTGGGTGTATGTAACGCCCCGTTTTGACATTTCTGCCTAAACTATTATTATATGTTATATTTGCTTGATTATGAGACTTCGTCGGTTTGACGACACTGTGGACATGTGGTTCTATTATTTTGCCGATATAGATATGTGTGTGTGTGATGTTAGTATTAGGATACGTATTCATGTTAGATATGTATCATGTGTTAGCTATGTCTCATATGTGCAAGTTAATGAATGATGAGTACGTGGATACCATTAAAGTTATTGCTGAACGAAAGAATGTTATACCAGGTGCATGGTGAAAATAATGAATTGATTATTGTTGTTATGTTATGACAAAATGTATGTACATGTTGAGGATTTGTGCACGATATTCGAGATTGTATGTCGAGGACTGGCTTACAGGTTAAAATGGCTAAGTGATAGTTGGATCCTACGAGGTGGGAGAGCCTCGGGGACATGGACTCCGAAAGATAAATGGTGTGTAGGTGATGCATTATTTACTTTCGCATGATTATTATGATGTTTATTATGATGTATGGGTGGGGTAGGGTTTCAGGAAACTCAACCACCCAGATTGGTTATACGATGACAAACCGAGTACAAGTGCAACGCTATTGTTATGTCGAGTAGACATAGTCCCTTGTTCCATTAGGGGGGGTGGAGGCTTTACCCACCGTTTATCCCCGAAACCCAGAGTCATGGGAGGGCTGTGCTACAGCGTGCTCCCCAAGGTGTGTGATGATGACTGGTGGTTTCCTGCTGGGGAAGCTTGGTCGATGTAGTCGACACTTCCGCTTACGGGTTCTAGCTGGAACCGGTCATAGATTGACATTTCAGGGTAGTCCAGCAGAGGAAAGGATAGGATGTGGAAGTTAGTGATGATGTAGGTAGATGGGTGTAGCTTGAAGTAGGGGTGAAAACAAGATCTAACTGTATGTGTGTAAAACCCTTGATTGAGTATGTGTCGTAACTCAGTAATGTACGAATTGTCGTAACTTAATAAGATTTCAGTTAGTTAATGGATTGTACCTTGCAAACTACGTTTACAACTTGTGTCAGTGAACAACAGGTTTCAAGATTATGATTGATGTGTGTGAACTATTACTGTTAGTGTACTTACGCGAGGTATGTAAGCAGTAGCTACGCTTACATAACTTGCCTACATATTTATGATTGCATGAAATACTGCTGAATAATAATGTTAATTAGTGTCGCTCAATAATTAATTATTAATAAACAAGTTACAATTAAATTAGATAGTAAATAATGCATTTGGTTAGTAAGCTTAATTAAATGTTAATGAGTTTGATTAGTAAAGACTAAGGGTTAACATGTTAAATGATTATTGTAATGATAATTAAAGTAGTATTAAATTGATAAGTTACTATTAATTGCAAGGTTAGATAATTAATTAAACTATATGGATAAGAATTAATTTATATCTATTAAATTTTATGATGACCATGCAGAAGCTAATTGGAACATAGGATAATTTACGAATAGATGTAATATGAAATTGATAAACAAGTGTCGGGTACACACTTGGGAATTGTTCATGAAAATGATAAATTAATTATAAGTTAATCAATTATGAATTAATTCTAATTTAAATTATGAATTATTTATAAATTAATTGTGAATTAATTATGAATTAATTATGAATTAATTTTGAATTAATTATGCATTAGTTCTAAATTAATTAAGAATTAATTATAAAGTAATTCTAAATTAATTATGAATTAATTAAGGAAGACATTACCTTATGTCATTTTATATCAAAGTTTATAATTATAATGTATTTTAGTTAATAAATTAAAATATTAATTAAATTATAATTATGACCACTTGAAAAGACAAGGGTGGTGGAACCGCATTAATAATTTAGTTGACTTTTACATACGTTGTTTGCATAAAAGAAAGGGATAATATTTATAATTCATTTATAAATTAATTAATTAATATATTGAAGGTATCAATAAATGTGGACATGTCTCGAGGGAGAAAATGAGGACTGACATCTTAGCTAGAATTGAATGGAGAGGATAAGGGTAGTAATGGGGAGCATGGAGCCGGCAGGAAGAGGGGTTAAGTGGAAGGATGGTTGGGAAGGTAAGGGGATCTTTACCTTAGATATTTTGGGGGAGAATTGAGAGAGAGTAGGGAGAAAATTGCAGAGAAGAGAAGGAGGTTCTTGTTGGAGAAAATTCAGAAGGGAGAGCAGGTTGGCTTTACTCAGTTTGGGCTCGGGGGTCCAAAGGGGTACCTTTGGAGCTGAGTGGTCGGAGAGACCTCCCCAGTTGGCAGGGTGGCAAAACTGTTTTGGGATGGTTGAGTTTCAGAGTTTTTTTGGGGAAGGTTTTGGTTGCAGGGAACAGCAAAAGGAAACAACAAAACAAGTGGGATCTACTAGCTATCTACAGGTATTTTTCAGTAAGGTATATAATCCATTTTTTTTACTCTGTTTCAATTTTTACTATGATAAAGTTATATGATAATGGATTATTTGTAATTTAGTACACCTATTCGAATATGTGTATGGAACCTGCACAATTGGTAAACGTTAGAAACATGAATGATATAACCTGTAAATGTTAGAAATAGTGAATATTTTATAGCAACCAGTAAATATAAGTGTTATTTTTACAAAACTGAAAAGAACACAAACCAGCAAAAACAAACAAAACAGAGAGAGAAATTGACACAGAACGTAAACATAAATAAATGATTAGTTTATTAATAAACTGAGATTACTTAGTATCGGGGTCCTACAAAGAAGAATGTTTGATTATTGAATTCCATGGTCATTGGGGAAACAAATATAGTGTATACTCGTCATAAAATACAATACAATATATAGTTGGGTCTTTGAGGCTTCCTAAATATATGCAAATTCAAATGGTAGGTGATCTCACATTGCACAAAGTTTACCTGGAAGGACGGACAACAAAATCAAGAATTACTAGAGAACTCAAAACAAGGGAAAATTGAATCTTCTAGTTGATACTAGCATCAACGTCATTGATGCAGAAAAGGCATTACATTTTAAACCTGCAATGTGTTCTTATGACATCCCAACTTCATCTCAGAGACCGGCCGAACTTCACAGTGCAGAGCCTTCGACTAGATTCCGAATGCAAGATAATAAGCATATAGTTGTTAAAAAAAACCAAACCCATGTCAAGATTATTTTTCGTTGAGGATAATTCAAAGTAGTGAAGGGTATTATGAGTTTGGATTATAGGGAGAAATTCATGGTACTCAAATCAGTGATGACTGGAAACCAAGCATAGCTTTGTAGGAATATCTGAAAGGATCATACAACCAGTTGTTTGAGAACATCTTGTCTTACAATCTTTCAATGGGTTCTCTTGGAAGTCTCGGGAATGAGAGACGATGATATTGAGGACTAATGGGCATAAATTTTGTTTGTTCTATTAACTAAAATTATGATCATATCCTTAGCATTGTGTAGACACCCTTGCACCACCCTTTTGAAATATTGCTTACATCACGACGTCTATTGGGATTCTTCACCTTGTCTAACTATTGTTTTTGTATTAAGATTCCATGTGTCTCGTTAAAATGTTTACCAGGATGGTTCCATGATCGAGGGTTAGTGATTAAGTGTAAAATTGAGACAGGAATGGGATGGTCATACTAAGCTGTAGAACTGAGAAACAACATCCTTATCCATATTATTTGTTGGTAAAATAGAACACACAATAACCTTTAATCAATTATATAAATAACCTCCATTTACATATAGTCTTTATTAAAGCTCCAATCTATTTCACTTTCATTTGAACTGAACTGATAAAGATGTGATAAAAATCTAAATATCTAAATTATTTTCATTTAGATGATAACCTTGAATTCCTATTTAACCTTTTACACACTCGTAAAGAAAATAAGGTAAGCTTCGTAAAGCGTAGAAATGTTTGTATTTACAACACTATGCCAAGATAACCCACTTCATTTGTCTTTGATATTTTAGGTACTTGAACATTTTGAAGACTTTAACTTCATCTAAACATTGGCCATGGAATGTTTTGAAGGATTGTGACTTTCTCCGATGACACTTTCACCTATGAAATGGATAAGTTGCCTTGCAGCTGAATCTTGTTCTTTAACTTTTCAAACAAAAAATGTCCACTCTTAAACAATTTAACATGCTTGTAAACAACTCACAATTCAATGAATAAAAAACAATTTATACAAAATCATGATGCCAAGTATGCATTATTATGTGTTGTTTCTTTCACCATTGTGGAGAGGACATTGTCATTCACCATTTCTTCTTCCTTTTCATGTAATTTTTTAATAATCAATAATTCATACTTCAATTCTATTTAGTAGAGTAATGGTATATTGCCTACACCATATCATATCGACCATATCTTTTATATTGTCTTATCTTATACTATTGTATTGACTTATAATACAATAGATATTATAAAAGTGAAAGACTAATAATTGTAAAGGTTCAAAATTACATGTCCATTGTAAAAATATATATTCTGAAGCAGCATATTAATGAATTTAATGATGAAAAATTAATTTAATGATCTAAACATAAGAATTTATTTGAAAGTTCTCACATTCCCAGCCAATTATATTGTAAAACTATATATTTTATAAAAGTTGAATGAAGCAGCATATTAATGACCTTAATAATGAAAAAATAATTTAACAAGGGAAAAAGTTGTGTTGCAGCTAATTCCCTTCCAAACGGATAGCAAAGAAGAGGATGGAGTGGGCTAGGTGAGCCACGTGGCATTGGGGCACAAGAAGAAGCCATAAGCCATAAGGCTTTTTCGAGGCTATAATTAATAAGGCTTCATCGATGGGCTATAAGGTAGGCAACGTGGGACCTCAGAGTGGGGAGGCAAGCCATATGGCAGCGACGCAACAACTTTGGGCACAAGAAGCCATAAGGCTCCGACTATTGGACTAGTTGTCACAATTTTCATATTGGTCTCGGTTAGATGGGGAATGGAAGGAAAGAAAGCATTCCAAGCATCAATTCATATGGCTAAATGTAATGTACCCATCCAAATAAATCACTAGAAGGGAAAATTCCACCAATCTACTAGTTCCTTAGGTTGGGGTGGAAACATTTAGATTTGGAATAAGGGAGATATAAAACTCCAAATGGACATTAGATTGACAAAATATATTAAAATGGGATAAATAAATATTTATAATAGAAAAATAAGGTGGCACTTGGTCATTAAAGAAAATTGGTGGTGTGGGACCCACACAAAGTAGGATTCTCCATGCCACATGGCATCCTACTCTCACCTATTCAAATCCAAGGTGGAGTCCAACATTCTTGGGGGAGTTGAAAGGGAATTACACTTGGCATAACTCATTAAGGGTTGAATTTGAGTGGAACAGTAACTCCCATGGAAGAAGAAGAGGCATCTTAGAGGTATTGAGACACTTGGGCTAGATTCCCTAGCTTTTATGACAACAATGATGAAGATGCTATGACACTTATGAAAAGGATCAGACCTAACTGCTGACATATGACCTATATGACATGTCAGGGATAAAAATAGCCTCCAAGAGGGCGCACGAGGGAGTTATGGCAGCCAAGATTCCCCCTGTTCGAATTGATGGAAGAGGGAGGCTAGGAATTGTTGGACAAGTGACACTAATTGGAATCTTTCCCCAACTTAAGTTGGCATGAAGCTCTTGGAGGGAATTTGAGCCATGGAAGAATTGGAAGGATTATAAAAGACAAGAACAAAGAAGGATATGGGATTTTGATCATTTCTCATTTGGTAATTTGGAGAGCATAGCTTGTCCATGCAAGTTGAGTGTTTATTCTACTTGCCTTAGCACCAATTTCGAGGGTGAAAGATTCCCATCCTAATTCGCAATTGGAGAGGCCATTCAGACCTTTCATTTGGAGCTTCAATGAAGTCATTTGTTACAGGTTGAAGCTACAGAGCTGCTTGTGATCATATCTTATTCAACTTGTTCCCACATCTCTCTCACTCTTCTCTTCATATTCTTGTTCTTAGAGGAATGGTGCACATGGTGAGATGATGATCTCTTTGGGGAATTCCAAGGGGCCCCATTTATTTGTAATGTGATGTATACACTCTATATTTGATGCTCAGATGAACCTCAGTTTGAAACTCCAAGTGAAACTATCTAAAAATGCCAAACTATGAATGAATGGTACCATTTTCCCATATATCTTGTTGTAAGAGCTTGAAGTTGTTTGATATGGAATTTTTCAGTCAATATTAGAGTTTTTATTGTTTTTTGGAGAGCCATCAATGTATTGAATAATTTTCATGAACCTTATGCAAGTATTTGGAACATTTGTCTCAAATTTCATAGCAAGTTATAGCGTTTTTCTCTCATTTCCCCCTATGTTAAGACATGTTTACAAATCTTTGATTTATGGGAGTTGCAAAAGCATTTAGGAACTAATTAATGATTAATTTTGGTGCCCATTGAATTCATATCACTAATCCATGTCTCTGTTATGAAATTTGAGAGGTTCGTACTACATTTGGGAAGCCATTAGTGACCTCTAGCCTAGGGGGTTTGAACCTCGAAATTACTAGTAAATTCCCTATTTTCTCTTGATTGCAAATGAATGTTGCAGAATTATTTTCAGAGTTTCCATGAACCTATCAAACTCATTTTTATGTCCTAATACCCTTCAAGTACCTTCAGACCCAATTCGAAATCCTTAGGATCCATTTGGAATCACTTGGGTCATCACTAGTCCAAGGTTCGAATTGACCAAAAAATTGCAATTTTTCCAATTTTTCCAATTTTTCCAAATTATTAAAAAGGGACACTACAAGTAGTATCAGAGCATGGTCCTTGCACCTGTTTTGGGTGACCATTTATGAGGTCAAGAATTCATCCCCCACCCTTAGAGACAGGAATTGAAAGTACCATTGGTGAAGAGGAAGAAGAAGGAGAAGAAGTGCACTTTGTTGAGACTTTGGCTAAGGATGAGAAAGGAACTTGAGATATGGAGGAGAAAGAGGATTTTAGGAAATTCATGAAACCAATTTTTGAAGACATTACAAGGCATATAATTCAAGGGTTCGAATTGATGTCTAGTCAAATTGGTAAAAAATTGGCAATAGGAGGCAGCAATAGTTCCACTAGTGAGGAAAATAAGGCATTTGGTGGAAGCATTTTCTCAAGGACAGTGCCTCATAATCGACCCAATGAATTTCAGAGCTCAATAAGAGCCACCACATCCAAGTTTCTTGATACTAAAGAGGACCTTCACACCCAATATGGAATGCAAGAATTTTTAGCAGAATGGAAATAGTTGAGTGAAGATTGTAGGAAGACCCTACAATTTGATCAATTCTTTACTGTCTCAAACAAGCTCAAGATGAGGGGAGGAAATACAACTCATTTCCAAAACAAAGACTTGAGTTATGCCATAGGTAAAATGCCCCTTCCTACCTTTGATGGCTCATCTCAAAGTTTTGCAAATACTTGGACACAAAAGTTAGATGTATATTTTCAGCTGAATCCAATGGTTGAAGAGGATGCTCTAACAATGACTATTTTGCATCTTGAAGGAGAAGCCAATGATTGGTGGTTCCATGGGATTAAAACCTTGGGACATGATCAGGTCAACATATGAATAATTTTTTAACAGGTTATTGGAAAGATTCGAGCAAAAAGACCTTGAAATGTCTTTCAGGGAACTAGCACAATTAAAGCAAATTGGAACCCCTTATGAGTACATGTTGGAATTTCAAAAACTATCAGTTAAGGTAGCTGATATATCTATGATTTGACTGGTATTTCTCTTTACTGAAGGTTTGGCTAAACCTTTGAAAGGTTTAGTTAAATCCCACAAACCTACTTCATTGAAAGATGCCATGAACTTGGCAAGAGATTTGCAAAATGTGCTACCCAAGACAAAGTATCCCCCCAAGCCCAACTTTTCTTCCAAGTTCATATTTGACAAGAAGCCATGGAAAAAAGATGCATTTGGAAAAGACAAGAAAGAGGGACCAAGCAAGGAAGAACTCAGAAGAAAGAAACTATGTTACACAAGCTTCCGACCATGGGTACCAGGTCATAAATGTGCTAAGGGGAAAGCACAATTCATTGAAGTATTTTCTAATGATGAAGAGGAAGGGAAGATGGAGGACGAAAAACATCTTTCAGCCCAAGAATACGGATATGACACAATAGAAGAAGATCATCCATCACCTGAAAAAGGGAGAATGGCAGTGCTTTCAGGAGTGCCTCGTTTTCACACCATTTGATGCAAGGGAGTGGTACAAGGGCAAAGAGTTTCGGTATTAGTAGATGGAGGAGCCACTCATAACTTCATTGATGTAGCCTTGGTGGAGAGGATAAAGCTACCTACTAAATCATTTGATAGGTTCACTGTCATTATTCCAGGTAACAATTCTATGGAATGAAAAACATGGATTCCAAAGCTACAACTGACCATAGGAAATTACACATTTTCTGATAGCTTTTATGTGGTGGATGTTGCTGATACAAATGTGGTCTTGGAAGTGAAATGGTTGTACTCTATAGGAGAACATACAGTGAACTACCAAATACCTGAAATGAAATTCAAAGATTCGGAAGGAAAAAAAGGGTAGTGCGAAGAATGCACACCTATCCTAACCAAGTGGTGTCTTCCCACAGTATGAGGTCCATATTGAGGCATGGGTATATTGAATGGGATGCTGAATGTTTCATCACTTCCCCCAAGACAAACATAAATATTGCAGAACATCCAAGGGAGATAAGGCAACTACTACCAAAAATGAAAAGGTTTTTGGAGATCTTCCTCCTGGAACGCCACCTGATAGAGGAGTTGAGAACACCATTGTTTTGGAGGTGGGTACTTCACCTATACAAATACCACCATATAGACACCCAAAAAGGTTTAGAGATGAGATTGAGAAGTCTATTCAAGAGCTCTTGGGATTGAGACTCATTAGACCAAGCTCAAGTCCCTATGCTTCTTCAGTTGTTTTGGTGAAGAAAAAGGATGGAACCGTAAGGATGTGCATTGATTTTAGAAATCTAAACAAGAAGACAATAAATAATAGATGTCCCATTCCTAGAATAGATGAGCTCATGGATGAGCTATTTGGAGCAAATTTATTCTTGAAAATTGATCTTAGATCTGGTTACCATCAAATTCGAATGAAGGAGGAGGATGTGCATAAAACTGCTTTCAGATGTCACTATGGTCATTTTGAATTTCTTGTCATGCCTTTTGGTTTGACCAATGCTCCAGCCACATTCCAATCATGCATGAACAAAATATTTTTCAAGCAACTCTGTAAGTTTGTTTTGGTTTTCTTTGATGATATTTTGATTTGCAGTAAGACATGGGAGGAACATTTGCACCATTTAGAAGTTGTATTGAAAATATTGCATGAACAATCTTTGTTTGCTAAGTTGTCCAAGTGTGAATTTGGGTTGAAAGAAGTTTTGTATATTGGGCAAATCATTGAAAAATATGGAGTAAAGGTGCACTTGGAGAAAATAACAACTATTATTGAATGGCCATCACCCAAGAACATCATTGAATTGAGAGGTTTCATTGGGATATGCACTTACTATAGGAATTTTGTGAAGGGGTTTTCCAAACTAATAGCTCCCCTTACTAATTTGACCAAGAAGGATTCTTTCAAATGGGATGAAGAGGATGAAAATGCTTTGCAAAGAATGAAATAGGTAATGAGTAGTTGTCCAGTACTTGCATTACCTAATTTTTCTAAACCATTTGTTTTGGAATGTGATGCATCAAGAGAAGGGATAGGGGCGGTCCTAAAGAAAAATCAACACCCAATAGATTTTGAGAGAAGAAAATTGAAGCCACATGCGAAGCTCTACTCCATATATGACAAAGAAATGTTAGCCATCATGCATGCCTTGGCCAAGTTTAGACAATATCTGGTGGGGAACAAGTTTGTGGTCAAAACTGATCATAAGAGTTTAAAGCATTTCCTCATACAAAAGGATCTCAATGAAAGGCAACAAAAGTGGGTAATTAAGGTCCAATAATTTGATTTTGACATTGAATATGTAAAAGGGAAGAATAATATTGTAGCAGATGCATTGTCTAGGAGACCTTCATTTTCTCTTATGGACATTTCGAAAGATTGGAAAGATATGCTAATAGTAGAATATGCCAAAGATAGCTTTTCTTGTGATGTATTAGATGGGGTCAAAAGAGATGATAAATACAAGATATTGAATGGCCTAATATACTATAAGGACCGAGTATACTTGGTTCATGGTTCGAACCTAAAGCACAAGATCTTGAAGGAAGCTCATGATTCTCCTTTAGCAGGCCATCCTGGTTTCTTTAAAACATATATGAAATTAAGACAAAGGTTCTCTTGGAAAGGGATGAAGGAAGATGTTATAAATTAAATGAATGAATGCAAGATATGTCATCAAAACAAAGTTGAACACACCCATCATGTGGGTCTATTGCAACCATTACCCATTCCATAACAAAAATGGGAAAGCATCTCAAAGGATTTCATCAAAAGTTTTCCCAAGGCTTTGGGTAAGGATTGTATTTATCTTGTGGTGGATAGGCTCACCAAATTTGCTCATTTATTTTCTATTATATCATCTTTAACTGCTGCACAAGTGGTTGATCTATTCTTTAGAGATATTTCCAGATTGCATGGACTTCCCAAAAACATTGTGAGTGACAAGGATAGCAGATTTATGAGTTCTTTTTGGCAAAAACTCTTCAAGTTGGTGGGCACTCAATTGACTCCTAGCACAAGATATCATCCTCAAAATGATGGCCAAACAGAAAGGGTGAACCAATGGTTGGAAGGATACTTGAGGAACTATGTTGGTGAGCAACAGAAAGCATGGATGAAATGGCTACACTTGGGTGAGTTTTGCTACAATACTACTTTCCATATGTCCATTGGCATGTCTCATTTCAAAGAAATTTATGGTTATGAAGCACTCACCTTTGTTGATCACATTTTTGGTGATAGTAGAGCCCCATAAGCTAAAGATTGGGTTGAGGAAAGTCAAGATATTTTGAAGCTTCTAATAGACAATTTGTAGGTTGCCCAAAATCAATAAAAACAGTATGTCGATCAACATCGGGAGGAAATAAATTTTCAAGTGAATGATTTGGTTTATTTGAGGCTGCAACCATATAAGCAAACATCCTTAAAATGGAAAGGATCATAAAATATCAAACTAAGGTATTATGGTCCATACAAGATAGTTCAAAAAGTTGGGGAGGTAGCTTATGAGTTAGAACTTCCAGAAGGTAGCAAAATCCACAATGTATTTCATGTTTCATGCCTTAAGAAGGCTATTGGTCAGCAAATTTCTATTTCAAAAATACTCCCTCAATTAGATGATGAAGGAAAACTCATACTTATTCCAGAAAATTTTTTGAAGACGAGAGAAAGGAAATTGAGGAGCAGAACTATAAGAGGATATTTGGTACAATGGAAAGATTTTCCAAGTGAGGATGCCACATGGGAAGAGGGACAAATTTTGCAGCATCCCAATTTGGAATTTCTTGAGGGAAAACAATCTTGGGTGGGGAGGAATGTAATGTCCCCATCCAAATAAATCACTAGAAGGGAAAATTCCACCAATCTACTAGTTCTCTAGGTTGGCGTGGAAACATTTAGATTTGGAATAAGGGAGCTATAAAACTCCAAATGGACATTAACTTGACAAAATATATTAAAATGGGCTAAAAAAATTTATAATAGGGAAATAAGGTGGCACTTGGTCATGAAAGCACATTAGTGGTGTGGGACCCACACAAAGCAAGATTCTCCATGCCACATGGCATCCTACTCTCACCCATTCTAATCCAAGGTGGAGTCCAACATTCTTGGGGGAGTTGGAAGGGCATTACACTTGGCATGACTTATTGAGGGTCGAGTTTGAGTGGAAGAGTAACTCCCATGGAAGAGGAAGAGGCATCTTAGAGGTATTGAGACATTTGGGCTAGATTCCCTATCTTTTATGACAACAATGATGGAGATGATATGACACTTATGACAAGGATCAAACCTGATTGCTGACATCTTACGTATATGACATGTCAAGGCTAAAAATAGCCTCCAAGAGGGTGTACAAGGTGTTAATATTTAATATGATAAGACAGAAAATAGCAGCATTACATTCCATTTCACAATAATAGCATATACAGGATCACTGAAGAAACAACAAGCACAGCATAAACACAAGAGACAGAGATTTATCCTGGGAAACCCTCATGGGGTAGAAAACCCAGCAAAGCTTCCTCAATATAGATGACCAGCAATATACAAAGATGAAACCCTGAGACATGATCTCCTCCTCCACAATAGCAGACCTCTTCTCCACAAATGCGCTATCCTCAAGTGAGTGAGTGTATCAAATGAGGAACACACCTCCTCTATTTATACACTACTCTGACATATCTTTTACACAAATACACGTAGGCTCGTATTTAACCAATGGGTTAAATACCCCACTACAACTGACTGGGCCGACCCCTCTAGGGTGGTCTAATAACCCTTTGACCCACATAACACATACAGGGCTGACCCCCACTAGGGAAGTCTAATAACCCGAGTTACCACATTCCGACGGAGGAGTAAACATCTCCAGATTCATAGTATAATTACATCGGAGGTATGGAACATCTCCGGAATAAATAATATACAAATATAATATTCTTTGAAGTTACAATATTTTAACACTCCCCCTTAACGAGAAGGATATTATAACAGTATCTGCACGAGCAAGGAGTCATCAACGTCATACATGATACATCTATAAATCATTGGAAGCTTTCTCAACATCATCAGTAACTTAAGCAGTTATTGGAACATCTTCAATACTGGAACATCAACATCTTCAGTACTGAGTCTTTATCTTCTGCAGCATTCGAACAGCTACAACAACATCAACATCTGGCTCCTCACGATCATCAGTATCATCATCTCACGATCATCAGCATCGTCATCACACGATCATCAGCATCGTCATCACACGATCATCAACATCGTCATCGCACGATCATCAGCATCGTCAGCACATGATCATCAGCATCGTCATCACACGATCATCAGCATCGTCATCACACGATCATCAGCATCGTCATCAGCATCGTCATCATACGATCAACATTTTCTAGGGTGATCAATCCTGCTCTCTTTAGGACATATGTCCATGCATGATGCAATCCAGTAATGTACCTTTTGAACCGAAGTCCAGGGATGATCCAGTCCTGTCATGTACCTTTTGAACCGAAGTCCAGGGATGATCCAGTCCTGTCATGTACCTTTTGAACCGAAGTCCAGGGACGATCCAGTCCTATCAATTCTCGGAGACCTCATGTCTACGGCTCAGTTCACAGGACCAAAGTCCAAGGATGATCCAATCCTTACCGTACATTTAGGACCACGTCCAAGGATGACTTAATCCTCCACCGTGCATTTAGGACCACGTCCAAGGATGACTTAATCCTACACCGTGCATTTAGGACCTACGTCCAAGGATGACTTAATCCTCCACCGTGCATTTAGGACCTACGTCCAAGGATGACTTAATCCTCCACCGTGCATTTAGGACCTACGTCCAAGGATGACTTAATCCTCCACCGTGCATTTAGGACCTACGTCCAAGGATGACTTAATCCTCCACCGTGCATTTAGGACCTACGTCCAAGGATGACTTAATCCTCCACCGTGCATTTAGGACCTACGTCCAAGGATGACTTAATCCTCCACCGTGCATTTAGGACCTACGTCCAAGGATGACTTAATCCTTTACCGTCCACCAAGGACTTCATTCTCGAAGACTTACATCTACGGCTCTTCTTTAGGACTGAAGTCCAGGAATGATCCAATCCCTTCACATGTTCATCAAGAACTTCATTTTCAAAGACATACGTCTACGGCTCTTCTTTAGGATTGAAGTCTAGGAATGATCCAATCCCTTCACATGTTCACCAAGAACTTCATTTTCGAAGACATACGTCTACGGCTCTTCTTTCGGACTGAAGTCCAGGGATGATCCAATCCCCTCACATGTTCACCAAGAACTTCATTCTCTAAGACATACGTCTACGGTTCTTCTTTCGGACTGAAGTCCAGGGATGATCCAATCCCCTCACATGTTCACCAAGAACTTCATTCTCGAAGACATACGTCTACGGTTCTTCTTTCGGACTGAAGTCCAGGGATGATTCAATCCCTTCACAACATGTATAACAAAACATGTATCCTCATCATCAAAACATGTATAACCACAACATGTATCATCATCATCAAGACATGTATAACCACAACATGTGTCATCATCATCAAGACATGTATAACCACAACATGTGTCATCATCATCAAGACATGTATAACCACAACATGTATCATCATCATCAAGACATGTATAACCACAACATGTGTCATCATCATCAAGACATGTATAACCACAACATGTGTCATCATCATCAAAACATGTATAACCACAACATGTATCATCATCATCAAAAACTAACATCAAAAGTATGTATACATCTAGCATGTATTCTCACTAATACATCTAACATCAAAACATGTATACATCACATCATCAAAAGAAAGAATATAAGAGTCCTAAATCTAAATAATTCTAAGTAACTAGGTGCAGTAAATAGGTAACCTCATCATTGATGAGACAGACTTGTTATCAGATACTATGCTACTCCCCATTTCGAGGAGATTTCTTTTGAACTATACCAAGCTTGTCTCGAAAGTATTCAAACTTCACTCGAGACAGAGTTTTAGTCAAGATATCAGCAATCTGATCCTCAGTGCTTATATATATGAGCTTGATAGCTCCTCTTTGCACCATATCTCGTATATAGAAATATCGGATCTCTATGTGTTTTGACTTATCGTGGAACACAGGATTTTCAGTCGTCTTAATGCAGCTTTGATTGTCACACATAATCACAGTGGGATCCATTTCTAAGTCAAACACTCCATATAATAACTTCTGAAGCCACACTGCTTCACAGCTGGCAGAGCAAACAGCTATATATTCTGCTTCAGTAGTACTGAGAGCCACACTAGAATGTTTCTTGCTAAACCATGAGATCATGGTAGATTCAAGACTATAACATCCACCTGATGTACTCTTTCTGTCTGAGACACTTCCTGCCCAATCAGAATTTGAGTAACCATGTAATCGGAGTTCATGACCTCCAAGATAATATAGACCAAAATCTAATGTACCTTTTAGGTACCTCACTACATGCTTTGTAGCTATTAAGTGAACCTTTCTAGGTTCTACTAGATACTGACTTAGGGTATTTACAACAAAGCATATATCTGGCCTAGTATTTGTTAAATACATCATTGGCCCAATGAATTGTCTATATAGGGTTAGGTCCACTAAATCCGATGAGTCATTAACTAATAACTTCAAGTTGGATTCCATGGGAGTGGCCATGGCTTTACACTTCAACATATCAAATCTTTTTAGAAACTTCACAGCATACTTACCTTGATTTAAAAGATTCCTTTTGGATCTTGCCATACTTCTAGAAGTAGTGCATTAATCCGAGATCTTTCATTTTTTTTTATTTCTGCATCCATTTTCATGATCTGTTTCTCATTCCTTGTCAGAAAGAGATCATCGTCACACAATAATGGTATGATAGGTTCATCATCCACAACCTTAAGGTAAAGGTTAGGATCAGATTTACTTCTGGTAAAGCCCAAGCTTTGTCATGAAGCTGTCAATTGTCCATTATTCACACTCTGCATTGAGTGATCTTCTGCATATCTATCTGTGCCATCTCTCGTCAGATGGGTCTACTAATATGAGCCTCAAAGTCATTCGAACTCTATGGTGAGTTCCTTCTTGCAACCATGTCATATGTGTATAGAAGCCATATTCAACCTTGTAGTAAGGGTTGAGATCCACATTACCCATGATGATCATTAAGCTCATCAATTGACTACCGATCCTGGGAACCCATACAAAACCTAGTCCCTTGGAGCAAAACATCTCATCATGATTCTCTTCCTCTTTCTAAGAGAATCTCTTAACCACAAGCTTTCTATAGTGTGTTTGATTTGTAAATATTTTGTTGAACATCCATCGCTTGTTCAGAGTTCATCATTCATCATGATCTTTCCTACAAATCAAAATTAAATACATGATTAGTAATACTTCATAATCATCAAATCATATTTGACATGATAACCTATTATGCATACAGATATCATTTACATAGTTATGCAACTATTTTGACCAATACTTTGGCACAACACTTTCCCATATCCTGTATGCATACAGTGGCTATCTAGATGCCTTCCATCTCCACCAGAACATACTATCGAGAGTGTGCACAACTCTCAGCATGTCAGCAAAGAGGTTTCATTCTAGACAAGCAACAATGGAATGTTTGTCCAACTTACCAATCATATGCATATTAGTAGTATACTGTTCAATGCTTTATGAATGTTTACTCAGCATGATATATTCTAGGAATACAAATATGCATACAAGCAATATCATTTACTATTTCTAATAACAACTCAAATACTTATCTTTTATGTTTGTGTGGTTGCCTCTCGCTTGATCTTCTGTATGTCTTCTGAACTTCTATTCATTTTGTACCACTGTGCATGCTCAAGTGTACACTAGTGTCATCCTCATGATCTCATACACAAACATGCATTCATTAGTGTATTCTCAATATTATCAAAACATTCCAATTCTAAATAATCTTGAATATGTACAGTCATGATCATTAGTATTCAGGGTTTCAAGGAAGTCTTCTTTTACTCATGCATATTCTTGTTTGATCTAGTTAGTTAAATCATCAACCAAGATAAGAGACATAATACGCATAAACCCTTGATTACTAACCAATCATACCAAGTATACTTACACAAGGTAAGATTCTAACATGACATAGGAAAACATACCTGGATTAGTATACCTGCTTAGTTATGTACAATATACCTAAACAATCTCTTCAATGATTTAGAGATCCTGAGCTAGAACCTGCATGTCTCGTAGGTTAAACATAATATAACAAAGTCATACATACCTCGTGAGTCTTCATGTTGTCATGGTCATGGAACTTGATTTGTCTTTTGTAATGTACCTGTGTCTTGTTAGCAGACAACATCAACCTCACACAACACCATAATGCATAAGTACAATCATATAGCCCTAATCAATGAATGTCTTTGATCATTCACATGCATTCATATCAAGATTGTACTAATAAATAACATGAAGACAAACACATTATGAACTTAATCAAGAATCAGATTTCAAGGCATACCTGAACCTCCTTAAGTCATACCTGTCGAGACTTTTTGTAGTCTTCTTATGTAAGGCCTTAGCCTCAACTCCCCCTGAAACTTGATCTGGAGCTTGATTAGGGTTTGCTAGAGAAACCCTAAAAATTCAATCTTTGACTTTCACACTTCTGAATGGATGAAAGAATATGTCTTGCTGAGCTGATCAAACTTGCATACTTCAATTTTGGAATCTCCAAAAATTTGACCCCTCAAAATTGCCTTTGAAACTTCTGGATCTTCTAGACAGGACCCCGAACTAGGGTTTGATGAAGCCCACCCTTCTGTCCAATCAAAAGGTTCGATCCAAGGCTCTAAACTCTTATTTTTCTGAGGAGCTTCCAGCCGTGGTTACAGACTTCAAAAATTCCAACTTTTGCTGAAGCCCTAATTTTCCAATTTTCTGATCAAAATCCCGAACTAGGGTTTGATCAAGCCCGGTCTTCTACCCAACCAAAAAATTCGATCTTGGTCTCTAAATTTTGATTTTCCTGAGTAGCATTCAGCCGTGGACTCCGATTCCAAAAATTCTAACTTTCTCCAAAACCCTAAATTCCGAAAGCCATGAATAAAAGTGCTCCAAAAATAATTCTGTTTTGACATAAATATGCACCTGATTGTTTCTGCTATAACTCTGAAATTTTTGCTCCACAAGGTCTGAAACCTTTTTTCTGCAGTAGCCTGACCTGTCATCTTTCCATCTTGACAGATCTGACTTTAATTGGGTTTTCTGAGAGAGAGTTATGCCAAGTGTTGCAACGTGACTTGTTTATGGGATAAAACAGGAGGGCGAACTTGTACGGCATGCCACGTGTCACTGTTTGAACTTCGGCCCCTGAAAACGTTTTCTGAGATAGATCGACCTGTTATCTTTCCATCCTGATAGGTCTGACCTCAATTGGACTCTCTGAGAGAGAGTTATGTCAAGTGTCGCAACGTGACCTGTTTATGGGATAAAAAAGGAGAGCGCACTTGTACGGCGTGCCACGTGTCACTGGTTCACCTTCGGCCTCTAAAAATGTTTCCTGAGATAGTACAGTCTGTTTACTACCTGTCACATTTTACAAAATTTCATTTGGAGCTTCCTAGCCCAAGTTATGACCTTTTTTCCAAGGTCACCTAATTTTGACTGAGATCTGGAAGAGGCAAAAACCCTAATTTGTACTGATCATAACTTACAAAGTACAATGAATCTGAGGATGCCCTTTGGACACAAGGTACCTGGGGATGTTATCTTCGACCTGTAAACTTTTCAGACCCTAAACCTTCTCCAAAATGGAGTTATAGCGAAAGTGCCACGATGACTGGTTTTTGCTATGTAAAACCCTAACCTTCAAATTGTCGTAAGTAAAGCAAGTGTCGTAAGTGCCATACCTTGTCTTCCTTCAGGTTAGCTCTGATACCATGCTAATATTTAATATGATAAGACAGAAAATAGAAGCATTACATTCCATTTCACAATAATAGCATATACAGGATCACTGAAGAAACAACAAGCACATCATAAACACAAGAGACAGAGATTTATCCTGGGAAACCCTCATGGGGTAGAAAACCCAGCAAAGCTTCCTCAATATAGATGACCAGCAATATACAAAGATGAAACCCTGAGACATGATCTCCTCCTCCACAATAGCAGACCTCTTCTCCACAAATGCGCTATCCTCAAGTGAGTGAGTGTATCAAATGAGGAACACACCTCCTCTATTTATACACTACTCTGACATATCTTTTACACAAATACACGTAGGCTCGTATTTAACCAATGGGTTAAATACCCCACTACAACTGACTGGGCCGACCCCTCTAGGGTGGTCTAATAACCCTTTGACCCACATAACACATACAGGGCCGACCCCCACTAGGGAAGTCTAATAACCCGAGTTACCACATTCCGACGGAGGAGTAAACATCTCCGGATTCATAGTATAATTACATTGGAGGTATGGAACATCTCCGGAATAAATAATATACAAATATAATATTCTTTGAAGTTACAATATTTTAACACAAGGGAGTTATGGCAGCCAAGATTCCCCCCATTCGAATTTATGGAAGAGAGAGGCTAGGAATTGTTGGACAAGTGGCACTCATTGGAATCTTTCCCCAACATGAGTTGGCATGAATCTCTTGGAGGGAATTCGAGCCATGGAGGACTTGGAAGGATTATAAAATACAAGAACAAAGAAGGAGATGGGATTTTGATCATTTCTCATTTGGTAATTTGGAGAGCATAGCTTTTGCATTCAAGTTGAGTGTTTATTCTACCTACCTTAGCGCCAATTTTAAGGGTGAAAGATTCCCATCCTAATTGAAAATTGGAGAGGCCATTCAGACCTTTCATTTGGAGCTGCAATGAATTCATTTGTTATAGGTTGAAGCTACATGGCTTCTCATGATCATATCTTCTTCAACTTGTTCCCACATCTCTCTCACTCTTCTCTTCATATTCTTGCTCTTGGAGGAATGGCGCACATGGTGAGATGATGATATCTTTGGGGAAGTCCAAGGGGCCCCATTTATTTTTAATGTGATGTATACACTCTGTATTTGATTCTTAGATTAACCTCATATCGAAAATCCAAGTGAAACTATGTAAAAATGCCAAACTATGTATGAATGGTGCCATTTTCCCATATATCTTGTTGTAAGAGCTTGAAGTTGTTTGATATGGAATTTTTCAGTCAATATTAGTGGTTTTATTGCTTTTTGGAGAGCCATTAATGTATTGAAGAAGTTTCATGAACCTTATGCAAGTATTTGGAACATTTCTCTCAAATTTCATAGCAAGTTATAGCGTTTTTCTCTCATTTCCCCTATGTTAAGACATGTTTACAGATCTCTGATTTATGGGAGTTGCATTAGCCTGTAGGAACTGATTAATGATGCATTTGGGTGCCCATTGAAGTCATCTAATTAATCCATGTCTCTTTTTTGAAATTTGGGAGGATCGTATTGTATTTGGGAAGCCATTAGTGACCTCTACCCTAGGGGGTTTAAACCTCGAAATTGCTAGTAAATTCCTTATTTTCTCCTGATTTCAAATGAATGTTGAAGAAGTCTTTTGAGAGTGTACAAGAACCTATCAACCTCATTTTTATTTCCTAATACCCTTCAAGTACCTTCAGACCCAATTCGAAAGCCTTAGGATCCATTTGGAAGCACTTGGGTCATCATTAGTCCAAGGTTCGAATTGACCAAAAAATCGCAATTTTTCCAATTTTTTCAAATTATTAAAAAGGGAGACTACACTAAAGCTTACGGAGATCAGGCTCGAGTGTCTCTTCATCATAATGGGATGGGCTATTCTTACCCGTCCTTACAAAC
Source organism: Larix kaempferi (assembly GCA_027924585.1). Classification (NCBI taxonomy): domain Eukaryota; kingdom Viridiplantae; phylum Streptophyta; class Pinopsida; order Pinales; family Pinaceae; genus Larix; species Larix kaempferi. The sequence goes on along the minus strand of BSBM01000655.1, from coordinate 723,244 downwards.
AACCAATGTTTAGTTTCCCTCCATAGACCAATCTAAATAAGTGTGGGATCGGTGAAATCAATGTGCTACTATTGTTGTTATCTAGATTTTAAGTGTAGATATTGAGAATCCAGTGATCAAAATCATAAACCTAGCACTTCTTATTCAGATCTTAATCATGACATTGCTTATTGAAATTCAATTTCCATCTCAAGAAGAGATTGTTGGTTCGTTGAAATCAGAGTAAGAATCATAACACCTCTGATTCAAATACAATTTCCATGTCAATAAGAGACCATTGGATCTTTGAAATCAAGGTTTTATATTGTTTTTTATCATATTTAGGCTTCCCGAAAAGTGACATGTTTACTCTCCGGTGTGTCGTGGGTCCAATCTTGAAAGGTGACATGTTTAACCTTTGATGAGGTTGCAAAAACTTAAAGTCATTTTTTGAATGGAAGTTGGCATAGTCACATGCCAGTAGATGCTTTCCATCACTATACAACGCCAAACTAGAAGTAAATAAATAATCAAAGTCAATGCATTTGATGTCATATAGAATCCAACACAAAATATCTTAGACATGCCATATAGAAGAACCTTTCGACTTTATATCAACTCGAGTCACTTTGTTACCACTCGTTTAACATAAATTCTGATAATTATAAATATTAATAATAAAAAATAAAATCAACCTATAGTTAAAATGTCCTCTAAATTTAACCCTCCGCCCCAAACCGTGAAAACCTCCCATGTTGTTGCCTCGAAACCTTGCGATGTTGACACATGTCAGCCAATGAAACGAATGAAATCCAAAGGCGAGACAAGTAACCAACAGTCCCCAGTCAAAACTACAACACACATGACAAAATGGTTTGAAATACCACGAAATGTTGATTTTTCCAACCATGGCTGATAAAAAATAAACATATTAACAATGACAAGAATTTGATGAGAAAATAAACAGCCAAAGAAGTGGATTTCGAATAGGAGTTGCGGAACACTATCGGCGTTTGATCAGATGCCAAAATTTGATGTCATGGTTAAAGGAGGGTACCTGTGCTCATGGCGACCTTTAAAAAGTAGCCATGGCATTCTTGAGGCGCCTCGCCTAGTGTTTCTTTGCTGTAAGAATGAAATGGAATCCAAATATAGTGTTTCCATGTTGATCATTGTTATCGTGTCATCTGTTCACAGTGTCTATGCAAGTGCTTTGCCAATGCTAATGGACGGGATTTCATGGGCATTTTACAAGGGAAACTATCTTTCTAAACAAAATGTATGGTGACCAGAGCGAGCAACAAACTACTCCAAACCTAACACTTAGAGCCACAACGTTCGAGATTATCAACAAAAAGAAAACATTTAACTACAGCGAAGTAGTTTCTTGTACTGAAATCTTGGCTTTAGCATCTTCGTACGTAGTATTTGTGGTGTGCATTTAAACTCGAAACCCCATTAAATCTCTTATATATTGATATGGACCCTTAATTAATCCAAATTGAGACTTGGTATCTATTCTTATTAGTATAGATCATATTACCCTTCATCGGACTGAGAAAGGCCATGTATTCCTTAAGTTTGTTGTATTAAACTAAGAGAGGGGAAGTATTACTATAGTTTCTTGAATCAAGAAGAACTGGAAATTCGTCATACAGATGAAAAAGTGGGCTCTTCCAATAAATATTTACATGAATTTTTTTTCATTGGCTAAGGAGATGTGAACTAACAATAGTTTTGATTTTATTCCGCAACAAATAGGTCGGAGGACCGGAATTTTTAGTACCACTAGGCCATAGAGACAACTTAACCTTTTCTAATCACACAGTCACTATGGATAGTTTACATAGCCCAACTTCAAATGTGATTGTATTGATGACTCTCTTCACTGAAGAGGATTCGATAAATTCATGGATATTGTGGCACTCTCGGGTCAGTTTCCAATGTTAAAGGCAAACGATTTTAAAAAAAAAAGGTTAATCCATTCCTTGATAATTATATTTTGGTGGACAAGATTCATGGATGTATGAACATTCAGTAAGGCACGCCTTTGGTATTAGTTACTACGCATCGTTCGTGGACATGATTTATCCAACACAAGATCCCACCTTCAATGCATCCTATGCAAAGGAACTCAAGAGAAAACATGCCCTACAAATGCCACCATGAACACCACATACTTAGATATCCGCACTCCAACTATATTCGACAAAAAATATTACATCGATCTGGAAAATAGAGAAGGTCTCCTCACCTCTGATCAAGATTTCTACAACAACTCCAGCATGCAACACATTGTTAATGACTTTTCCCAAAGCTAGTCCCATTTCTTTCACTAGTTTTTGCTGAGTATGTTTAAAATGGTTCAAATTGATGTTCTCACTGGAAGCAAAGGAGAGATTCAGAAAAATTGTGCTATTAGTAATACTAATACCTCCTCCTTATCACACTCCATCTTTGTAGATGGGTGACCGTTGATATCTACTATGTGTGGAGGCTGAGTAAATCCACCACTTCATGGATGGCAACTTACTTCAGAGTTGAGTATTTCTAGATGAGACAGAGCCTTAATCAGCTAGATGATGAATTGAGGCTTGTGAGAGGAAAAAAATACATTTTGAAACTCCAGACGATGAGGAAAATGATCTGGTTGCTTCGTTAGCTACTGCCATCTTAATTATGTTGCAGTTAGATGTTAAAGGTTGTTGTTTTATCTCATAAATGGTGTTTTGTAACAAGTATTTCATGGAAAAGTATATATTGAAGCAATGTAATTGATTAGCATCAAATCCTTACTGTAAAAATTCCAGGAAGCTTTGGAGGATATGCACATGTCAAGGGAGAAAACAAACAATGTGTAGCTAGCTAATTGGAAGTCGATTCCACAAGCAAAGAATCTTATCATGGAAGTCTAAGAGGAGAGCAAAAAATGCCAAATTATCACCTCGCAAACCACCCTCATGTCATTATCAAAATTGGTCATTCTGTTCCATTAATCTGAAATGTCCCCACCCATCTATCCAATGCGAAGGAGGGTACATGGCACTAAAATCTGGGCTTTTGGGAAACTTAGCCCATTCCACCATTCATATAAGTACAAACAATTTGACATTTCAACAAAATGCATATTTGTGCATATGCAACTCAAAGCAAACATGCACAGCGGAATAGAATCATCCACACACATATCACATGCATTCAATATATCAATAGCAATCATCAATTAACTAAAACAGTGCAGAAGTAATTACACATAAGGAGATATACTTATCTCACAGTAATGTTGTCCCAAACAACTGGCTATGTCGCTGCAACGTTCCTCCCAACCATAGGTCTCTGCCCAGCCTATATTATTTCAGCACTCAGAGACCACCCCTGAGTTGGGCATGATATCTACAAGGAAAAGGGAACCCTCAAGCATAGCACAGCCCAAAGCAATGGATACCCACCTCAACCCCAGCATTCTCTTGCACCCAAAACTCAAATATGGGCTCTGGAACACACTTTCAGCAGTGGGACTTAGGAACTAGATGGACAAGGGTTTTCCCCAAAACGCAGGCCCAACAAAAATGGATTTGTGAGAGGGAAAGTCGTCCATAGGGAAGAAAACGATTTCTCCCACAGGTATGCAAGCAATCAGTGAGTCAAAATAGCCTCTAATGTCCCCAAATCGATTTCCATTTCTTCCCCATTGTTACACAACACAAAAACGCCCTTCCCAGCTAGGAGATTGAAGAAAGACACAGCAAAACCATGGACAAAAACGCCCAGGTAGCTCTAAACTCCCGAAGGAGCAAGACTGATGGTTGAATAATGGCTTAGGGGCAATTTCGTGGCTTCTTTCTTACCTAAGAATCCAAACACAAAATTCTAGGAAGGGTGGCTTGCCCATACTCGAATTTGGACAACCATACCTCTCCATTCCCCAAGGCATTAACTATCTCAACCAACTCTTGGGAGAAATGAATGGTTGGGTACAAAAGTCAACATGGGTAGTTGAAGGTTCATGGGTTCTCTCATTGACACTTGGCTTGACTTGATTGGCTCAAGGGTTTGAATATTTCCCTCCCAATTTCCTTGTAACATCATGCCCCCATCTCTTGTTGCATTGCATAGCTAGTTGTGGGCTTTTATATTAAAATGCATATTTACAATTCCCATGGTTCACTAACACATGGGTAGCATAATTTCAAATACTTGCATCTTCTAGATCGAGTGTTCACTAGCGGGGCCTTGGCCTTGAGCTCCATGCTAGGAATCATACATAATATGCATACATTATTTACATTATAGCCCAAAATATTATAAAGGTCAAAATGGGGGACATTACACAATCAAGCATACCAATCATACCAGCAAGGTGTAAAATTTTCCAATTTTTAATTCTTAAATTAATTTTAATTTTGAAATTTAAAATCCCTCCTACGGGGATTTAAGTCACATCCCTGGCGTCCTTGACCAATAAAAAAATCCCATTTTCCTTTTTCAAAAAATAAATTACATATATTTCATTCCAGAAAAATCAATTTAATGGACATTTTTCTATAAACATTTCAAAACATTATGAAAAATAACATAAAAAATTCAGCACTAATGCCAAGTCAAAAAGATTTGACTTTCCAACGGAAAGTATATCCCTGCCTTGGCAGGGACTAATAATCTAAAATATGATCCCTCGCTTGGGAATTCTCAAGATTAACATCGATGTTAGAAAAATACATTATGAATTCTCTTAGAATCACATTCCTCAATAAAAACTTAAACTTAATAATCTAAACATGATGCCTCACTTAAGAGTTCTCAAGGTTAACATCAATGTTGGAAAAGATTGTTCACTCTCTTAGAAAACTCCGCTCCTTTATACTCTTCTCATTTTACTTCGAATTTTTGTTTCCACACAGTATTTGAACGAGTTTTAAGTAAATGTTGCAACAAATTTTGGCATTGTCACTCAATTTGATAGATTTGTATTGTTATCATACACCATATAATTGGAATTGGAATTCCCTATGGGATTAGTATGCTAGTTACCAGTTATATCTAACTGCAATTTATTTGAATTTTAAGTTTTTAATTTGAACATTAAAGTTTCATCATCTCATTCAAGTGGCTAGTTTCACTTGTACATAGTCACTGGGTATCTCAGTCTCATTAATAAACAAGTGCAAATTGACAATGGATGCATCAAATTTAATTTTGACAAAGCATTGAAAGGAAAATCATTTTGGTATAGTGTCAACAACTCCATGGATGGGTCAAGTTTAATATCAACAAAGCATTTAAAGGAAAACTCGAATTGGCAAGGGTGGGAGGCCCTTTTTAAAACACAAAATGATTACATATTGGTTGACATTAAGCTAATTGGATAAAAACAAATCAACAATATAAATTTTAAAGTTGGTGATGTAAGTGATAGAAGCTCTTAAACATGGTTTTAAAAGAATCATATTTGAAGGGGACTCAAAATTCAAAAGCAACTACTTCAATGGAAAGGTCTACATTTCATCAATGATTGATCAACTTATGGCCAAGTTGATCCACTACCACTGGTGTTATTAATGTTTACATGTGAAAATTAATGTTCTTTTACAATGTTGGTTTATTTAACCTTTCTATATACTCTACTTGGGACAAATTACTATCATGTAATAGTCTTAATCTTGTGTAATCACTATCTTCAAATTTCATTATGCATTTAAGTAAAGAATTCAATTGAAAACCATGCAACATTACAAAGGATTTAACTTGAAAACCCAAATGGGAAAACCGACATCAAAGAGGAGGTTTGCTTAGCTCCAAAGAATCTCATGTACCAGTGGATTACAAAACAAATTCAACTAGAGCTACACTATCTCTACACCATGACACAAGGCTACAAGAAAGGGAAATGGTCCTTAATCTACTCTTGTACACAACCAGTGAAATGGTCCTTAATCTACTCTTGTACACAACCAGGGAAATGTTGGTGTACAACATAGATTATTTTTCTTGCATGGATTGTGACCAAACAATCAACAACATGGCTTCCTCTTATTTGGAAGAAATACTCACCATCCAAGTTGCAGGTGGTCTTTTGTTATAAACACAACAATAAGTTTTTCCTTCTTCTGCTCTGGAATCTTGGTTTTGGCAATCAGTTCAATGGTTGGGACAAATTCTCCTTGTTTTCAGGAATATTGGACCTCCTTCATTGTCAATTAGAAGGTTGTCTACTGCTTTTCTGCTGCAACATGGGCACTTCCCAAAACTGACTTCAATGACTCAACAAGTCAACCATATGCAATTCCGAGATTCAAGCTTTGTAATAGCTTGAATTAGATATCTCTCTGCTAATGGAAGCTTGTTGAGATCATCAGGAGCAATGAGAATGCATAAAGGGCACATCCATTTCTTTCATCTTCCTCTCACTCTATAGTTTCACTTAGTTTTCCTCTTTTCCTGATGTCACATGAACCAACTTACTCTCCAAGTAGAACCCTTTCTCTAATTATTGTCTTTTTTTTTTATCTCCTCCACGCAAATCTTAAGACCAAAGGACTCAAGAATTAGTTATGGGAACCCAATCATATGCTTGAAAAACTTATCCAGTTGTTCTCCTAAGGGAAAGCAAGCTAAGAAACCATTACTCCCCCTCTTTTGGGAATCAATATACCAACTATGTAGTAAAATAACTTTTGGACCTTTTCATTTTTGTCACGTGACAACCTCCTAATAGTCACCCTATACATGTGGCACCGCCTAATGTGTTCTTACATACTAAGCATCAAACCTCTATGGCTCTTGGTCCTCCTTTCTTCTATGTGAAGGTTGGGTTGTCTTGTGCTTTGCTCCACATGGATGTAATTTTGCTCCACCTAGACCTTAGTTTCCAAAGGGTGTGGAAACTAGCATCATATAGATGGAACTACAATGTAATGCATCACATAAACATTCAATGCAACATCATCAATAGCATAATCATAGGTGGAACAACATTAGCACATTTTATTCCTTCCATCCAATTTCCAGAATGCATCAAAATTGAGTAAGTATCTAATTTTTTTTCCATTATACATGAATAGGTATCTAAAAAACTAATGCAAAAACATCTATAGATTCCACCTCCATGATGTAAAGAATCAAATCCAACCGATTTAAGTTCTAGACTTTGATCTCTCATAAGTATTAGCAAAGCTTATAGTATAGTGAATCAAATAAAGAGGCCAAGAAGAGTTGTTTTTCAATTACCACTTTGACTCTTATATTGATTAATGAATTTTATGAACCAACGAGGGTTTGTATCCCCAAGTTAGCTAATTTATTTAATCCAAGGAAAAAGAGTATTCTAAATAGCTAGTTTATTTAATCTAAGAAAGTGGAGGAAAAAGAGTATTCTAGGTAGCTAGTTTATTTAATGCGAGGAAGTGGAGGTTAAAAAGTAATATAATCACTAAAATGTTTAAAAAATGAGAAACATTCAAAACACCATTTTATTTTTAATTTAATTTCTAGAAAATGTCAAATTCTGATTGATTATTCAAACGTATTTGTCTATAAAATTTATAGAGATGAATTGTCAATGAAGTGTATCCCTAAAAACAATAATGTACACTATAAGAGATATTATATTATAAACAGAAATGTATATAAAAAAGATGTTATAATTTTAATGTATCTTTATTTCATGGGTGCCTTTAATGGATGAAACCATAATGTATACTACAAAAGATATTATATATTTAATATAAATATAGTTGTTTCTTTTATAGTTATCTTTAATTGATTAATTTAATTAGGTATAATATTGTACATGTAAGTATCATTAAATTACTCAAAGTTTCAAGGGAAGCAACTTTCCACAATCTCACATAAAAGTCTCGTTAGAAGTGGTAAAGATCTTTACAATCTCACATATAAATCTCTTATTAGAAAGGGTGTAGAAATGTACACTATAAGAGATTATATTATATACAGAAATGTATATAAAAAAGATGTTATAATTTTAATGTATCTTTATTTCATGGGTGCCTTTAATGGATGAAACCATAATGTATACTACAAAAGATATTATATATTTAATATAAATATAGTTGTTTCTTTTATAGTTATTTTTAATTGATTAATTTAATTAGGTATAATATTGTACATGTAAGTATCATTAAATTACTCAAAGTTTCAAGGGAAGCAACTTTCTACAATCTCACATAAAAGTCTCTCGTTAGAAGTGGTAAAGATCTTTACAATCTCACATGTAAATCTCTCATTTAAATTACTCAAAGTTTCAAGGGAAGCAACTTTCTACAATCTCACATAAAAGTCCCTCGTTAGAAGTGGTAAAGATCTTTACAATCTCACATGTAAATCTCTCATTAGAAAGGGTGTAGAAATGGTGTAAAGATCTTTTTTTTCTAATATTTTAGGATCACACAAAAACTAAACATTAACAATCTTACCTTTCCCAAATTTTACAAGCAATTAATCCCATATTTTCCAATTTCCATAAATCTGGTTAGAAATGGTATTTTTTTTTTCTATGTTGCATGGGTACCCGTACTCAGGGGTAGGGTACACGTACCCGTATCGGGTACTTGGGTATGTGTAAGATACGTTTCCTACTATACCCTACAGTAGAACATACTGGCTTTACGTACTCGAGACGTCGTTATAAAAAAAAGGGTGCTTATAGGTTAAATGGTACAGTCGACTCAACAAAATGCAAATCCACAGGGACAAATGTAATGACCCCCAACCAAAACTGAACTATGGAGTCTAGTTCAGGACTTATGCCATGCACTTTGCAACATTGTTCAAATTCCACTGAATATTGTCCAAATCTAGTAGACTGATTTTGCGAATGTTTTTATGGTTTTGTGTTCATCACTCATGAAACATAATTTGACTACCAAATGTGCACATAAAAAATATACATGTATTTAATACTAAGAAATATAGTGACATGAACCCGGGAATATATTTGCTTGTAATAACAGTGCAAATAGATGTTTAAAATCATATTTCAATTGTACCTTTTGACTGGTACAATGATTTATCAAATTTTATGTAACTTCTTGTCTTCCACTTGATATCTACTATGAGTCTATGATTTATCAAATTTTATGTTTCAAATTTTCAACGCAATTTAGAATTATGAATTAAATATGCATGTATAATGTGGCTGTGTCGTGTTATATATATATATATATTACCTCAGTACCTAAATACCCTGTTTCAAAAATTGGCGTCCCCGTCCCTGTCCCTGTACTGGTACCCGTCTCTTTGCAAATTTGACTACCAAATGTGCACATAAAAAATATACATGTATTTAATACTAGGAAATATAGTGACATGAACCCAGGAATATATTTGCAACTTTTTATTGCTTGTAATAACAGTGCAAATAGATGTTTAAAATCATATTTTAATTGTACCTTCTGATTAGTACAATGATTTATCAAATTTTATGTTCCAAATTTTCAATGCAATTTAGAATTATGAATGGTGATTCATAATTTATGAAGAAATCTGAAATATGCATGTATAATGTGGCTGTGACGTGTTATATATATATATATATATATATATATATATATATATACCCCGGTACCTAAATACCCTGTTTCAAAAATTGGTGTCCCCGTCCCTGTCCCTGTCCCTGTACCTGTACTGGTACCCGTCTCCTTGCAAATCTGACTACCAAATTTGCACATAAAAAATATACATGTATTTAATACTAAGAAATATAGTGACATGAACCCAGGAATATATTTGCAATTATGGCTTGTAATAATAGTGCAAATAGATGTTTAAAATCATATTTCAATAATATATTTGCAATTATGGCTTGTAATAATAGTGCAAATAGATGTTTAAAATCATATTTCAATTGTACCTTCTGACTGGTACAATGATTTATCAAATTTTATGTAACTTCTCTTCTTCCACTTGATATCAAATGTATAATGTGGCTGTGACGTGTTATATATATATATATATATATATATACCCCGGTACCTAAATACCCTGTTTCAAAAATTGGTGTCCCCGTCCCTGTCCCTGTACCTGTACTGGTACCCGTCTCCTTGCAAATTTGACTACCAAATTTGCACATAAAAAATATACATGTATTTAATACTAAGAAATATAGTGACATGAACCCAGGAATATATTTGCAATTATGGCTTGTAATAACAGTGCAAATAGATGTTTAAAATCATATTTCAATTGTACCTCCTGACTGGTACAATGATTTATCAAATTTTATGTAACTTCTCTTCTTCCACTTGATATCTACTATGAGTCTATGATTTATCAAATTTTATGTTTCAAATTTTCAATGTAATTTAGAATTATGAATTGTGAACTATGAGTCTATGATTTATCAAATTTTATGTTTCAAATTTTCAATGCAATTTAGAATTATGAATTGTGATTCATAATTTATGAAGAAATCTAAAATATGCATGTATAATGTGGTTATATGCCTGTGACGTGTTTTATATATATATATATATGTATATATATATATAAAATACCCCAGTACCTAAATACCCTGTTTCAAAAATTGCCGTCCCCGTCCCCGTCCCTACACCTGTACCTGTACCTGTACCCGTCTCCTTGCAACTTAGCTTTACCCGTCTCCTTGCAACTTAGCTTTAGGATTAGCATCACACAAAAACTAAACATTAACCATCATTAACGAAGTCTGAGTTTGAGAATTCAATCATTTTACAGTTCTTGAGATTCGAGATTCGATAGATTCAGATACAGAGGAGGCCGACGTTTTTATTTTAAGAAAATTTTACAAACCAATACCTAGTTTACTATACATCATTTTTTCAAATCTCACAGAGTATGATGTTTGTTACAACAGAAAAATAAGCTACCCATGGCAACTTAAACTCGCCTGAACATATTCAGGGGTGCAATAACCAAGAATGGCATGCTACAAATAAGAAATATGTAATCCCTCCATCATATTCTTCAACATATTTGCAATAATGATAAGTATATTGACAGAGATGAATCCTTTCAAAGTTTAAAGCAGATGAGAAGAAGAATAATACCGCCAACTCAAACCTCCTTCCTTCATTTCTTTTATCTCCGAACTATGATAGTCGATATGCTTGCTGTTGGATCTGAACGGCGCCTCGCACTAAAAATAACTGAAATAACAGTAACCAACTGTAGCGTGGATTGGACTATGCAGACAATCCTTCCAGCCATAAAAATGAGGTCGTCGAATCTGGAGAGCGGTTTGCTGAAGAGCAGAGCGGAGGAGAGCCGAAGAGAGCGCCTCAGAGACTCCTTGAACCACTCCATGGGAAGAGAAAGAAGGAGAACCAGAGGTGGGCAAATGGGTTTAATGACTAGTTCACAGTCACCACAGAAATGAGCACATAATGACCTCATTCTGTCACCCAACGTGTGAGTCGGCGCTACGTTAGGTTTATTTTAGGAATAGATCCACCGACCATGTCGACATATGTTGCCATTGTCTTCTTGTCTTTTTTGTCTTTTCTAGTAGACTGGAAAGTGCCACGCGTGACTCCATGTTTGAGTGTTTGGTAAAACTGGGGTTAAGTTGGTTGTCGGTTAATCATTGAAAAAAAACTGTATTTTTTTGAATTTGTATTTTGAATTTTATAATTTTTTTTGTTATAATAGATTTTATAAGACAAATTAAAAGATAGATAATAATTTGTTTATGATTTTAGAGTAAAATTTAAAAATGTTCTTAAAAAAAATTTGAGTAAGAAAAAAAACATACGTTTGTTATAATAGATTTTATAAGACAAATTAAAAGATAGATAATAATTTGTTTATGATTTTAGAGTAAAATTTAAAAATGTTCTTAAAAAAAAATTTGAGTAAGAAAAAAAACATACTTTTGTTATTTTTATAGAATCAAAAAGTATTTTGCAAAAACCATATACAATCCCATGATCACTTTACAAAATATCAGCACAAAAAAATCAGTCCCACAAATATTGATTGCATGGAATCTGCACAAGCTTCCATCATATCAAGTTCCCTATAAAAACTATCTTCTATCTTCACCTCAGAGAAAAATGAGGCTCCTACTACATGCAGAAAATTAAAAAAATATCATCAATACATCAAAAAGCTGTTCTTTGTATCACAATCAATCAAGGAATTTTCAATATATTCCTCCCAAAAGATGATACCTTCCTCACTCGATAAAGCTTTTTTGGATAGATCATTAGCATCTTCTTTTAATTCCTTGGAAATATGTTTGAACTCAATATAAGAGAAGGAAGATATGAACTCAATATAAGAGAAGGAAGATATGAGTTCTTCAGTGCATCTACTCCAATTCATTAAAGAGTAAATTTGCAACTTTGATTCGTTGCAAGCCCAGTTGATGATGACCTTCGAATCACCATAAACATATAAAGTATCAATGCCAAATAGATATGCCAATTTGCACAGACACCATAAACTCAAGAGTTTTGCCTTGGTGTTTGAACCCAAACCACAATTGAGTTGAATCTTGTAGACATGTATATCATTGATGAATAAAATCACACCAGCAGCGCATAATCCATCTTTTGCTGCCCCATCAAAAAATCCAAAAGCATACTGAATATTCTGTAAAGGTTGCACCTGTCTGATAATTTGTCACATGTGATCAGTATTCGTATAATCCTTAAATATATTACTAATTATGAAACAAACATCCTCCAGCACAAGTCTCTTGTCCTAAAAAATACATCGATTCCTAGCATGCTAGATACCCCATGAAATAAAGGCAGGTAAATTTCCATAGTCTTTACACTCTTTCATCCATGTATAGAAGTTTTGTTCAAAACAGTCATTTCCTCAATAGGAATTTATTTTGAAAACAAAGCAGATTATCTTCCAGACTTGTTTTGAAAACTAACATTCCACCATCAAATGCTCAATAGATTCCCTATTGCACCAACATAAATAACATCTATTTGGTCCACACCAACCTCTTTTGATAAGATTGTCCCAAGTTTTAAGATAGTTTTCAAAAGTAAAGCACGGGAAGCACTTAATTTTCGAAGGTATATGCCATCTCCAAAGAGTTTTGTACCACCATCTAGGAACCTTATATCTTGAGTCTTGTGCTATCACTTGATAGGAAGATTTTGCATGATATTACCTATTTTTTTCTTTAAAGACCAAATAAGAGTGTCTTTCCCCAAATGAATTTGCATCCAATAGAATTCAATTTACAAATACATCCATCCCATTTTACAGCCCACCGCTCACCAAGGCCCAAATCTTTTGTTGTAAGCCAATATGAATTAGAACAGGGTAGCCAATAAGGTCTTTTGATTTTGTTTAGTGTATGAAATCCCAACTCAGCTAGATAATCCAATAAGTAAGGAGATAGTTGGTAGCTCTCCTCCAAACCCACTATGGGGTCAACTCCAACCAAAATATCAATACCATCTCCCACCTTCCAAGTGAGACCTATGCCTAACCAATTATAAACTTTTAAGAAACCAAACCAAAAAGGAGATGTATTTATGCAATTCTTAACAGGTTTCCTAACACAATTTAAGAGGCCCCCTTTTATATATTTCCCATAGATCACTTCAGTCCATAGACCTGTATCGAAAAGACACCTCCAATTTTTTTTTAATCTTAGAGTCGTTCCAAACCAAATGAGTTGTTTGACGCCCCATCCACCCCATTCAAGCGATAAAGAAAGTATCTCCCAACTAGCCATCTTTAAATCCCCCCCCATCAATATTTCCTGACCACGGAAAACTGAAGATAAGTCTTCTCAGGCATCCTATAATAGACATAGAAATCTGTGCTAAGGAGAGCCAATATTCCTGAATACCATGTAAAACAGCCTTAATAATTTATTAAATTTTTTAAAATAGTAAAATATAATTAAAAATTATTAATTTAAATCAATAAAAAATATAATTATGTATTTTTTAAACGTATGATAAACAACGTTTATATAACTTTTGAAAATGGCTATTTAGTAATATAACCAATTTAATGTTTTTATAATGTTTAATTCAAATCTTTTGACTTACAATAATTTGTTTTTTCACACATACAGTGTTATAAAGTTTTGTAAAATTTAATTTCATGGCCGACTCTAAACCCATAATTCTAATCATATGAATGATTGTGATGAATATTGCCTTGATTTCTTCCTTAGGGAGATTCCAGGTTGAATCGCCATATACCCAGTGGTGTTTGCAACAGTAGGAGAGGAATGGTTTTAGTAGATATCCATGTCCCTATGTGTAGTGACCAGAAGGTTCAACAATAACTACCATGGGTTGGCTCGAAGTTGATGTCCAACCTGGCTTGAAGTCAATGTCCAACCTACAGTCCATTTTTCTTGTGATAAAATTAAACATGCAAATCTAGTAGTGGGCACATTGGCGTTGCCTTGTTTGATAGAATGGCCACTATAAATCGAGCACGAAATAACTTTCCATTTCCAATATTGATCTACATCGCATTTGTAACAGTCTCACACTCTTTTAAGCCCTTTGTAATACCCCCATTTTGACCCTTAGGATATATTGGTTTTTAATGTAAATATTGTATACATGCGATGTATGTTTTCCTAGCATGGAGCTCAAGGCCAAGGCCCCGCTAGTGGATGCTCGGATTTTATTTAAAAATGAAATGATTTGATATTATGTTAGCCATGTGCTATTAAGCCATGGAACATTGTAAAGTGATGTAAATATTAATATTGCAATAAAATACCAAAACCTGGCTATGGAAGCAACTAATAAGAGGGGGACCATGTGTATCCACTAGGGAGAGGTGAGGGGGTTGTGGGATTGAATCTCATGCTACCAAATGTCATATTGAGAACCCATTCGACTTTCCTTGCTGACGTTTAATTATGTTGTAAGGAAGTGGTTGAAGAAATCAGTCCATGGATTCAATGGAGCATGGGCAGCGCAGAAATTCATATGGCAGAGTATGGGCTCTGTTTTCTTGACCCACAAGACATTTTATCTCATGGGAATTTTTTTTTACTCATTCCCATTCCATTGTTGATCATCTAAGCATAATTTTTCATCCATTACACATTCCCAACAGTGAGAAAAACCAGAAATCACAACCCAGAATTAAGCCACGTTTTAAAGTGCCAAAAACGCCCAGAAATTTGTGTGGACAGTGAAATCCAATGGGGGATCCATAAACCTGAACCTTGGTGTGAATTTGAGAGTGTTAGATGCCCAAAATCCATAGGAAAACTGTTGGGTAAAATTATCACTAGTTAATTTACCTTCAATTAATTGTCAACCAGGGTGCGTAAACTTTGAGCTGCTACACTATATGTGCAGGCAAGGTAGTTTTAATGCTCGTGCTGACAGGAATGCTAGTCTACTTCAAACAAAGCAATGAAATGGATGAAACTATGGCTATCCTGGATGATCTATACTAAGGACTCATAGATCTGTTCTAAAACAAAAGGAAATCAATTTACTGACTATCAAACTCAATATAGCCTACAGCAATCTACAGCAATATGAAACTACAGTAATTTCCAAAATAATACTAATCTTTCAAAGAAATCCTACCTACAGCAATACTTCAAAAGAACAATCTGCTGATAAATTAAACAAACCCTTGAACTACAACAATCTCTTAAAGTAATTGGCAGTCTCTGCAGCAAATCGATTCTTCAGCAACTAAAATCAAGTTCACTACCAGTTTGCCAATACCACGATTCACACTGGAAATCGAAAGGGAACTTAAATACACACCATTCCTCAATTTTCATTAAATCAATTCTGTGATAAATCCAATCCAAATTATCACACATTTCATCATTGCCGTAACCATTAATAATCACTCACACTAAAAACCAAAGGAGATTTTAAATACAGATCACTCCCAAATCTATTCTCTGCGCTAGATCAAAATACAAATGAAATTAACTAATGACCTGCAGGCATGCATTCGATTTCAATTCATAGATGAGCAAAAACCATTAATATTTCTGAAAACATTGTCAAAAGAAGAAAACGTTACTCTACTACTGTAAAATGCACAATACTAAAATACCAGAGTTTGGTGTTGAAGGCGGGCCCTGCCCTCAACACCCAACAACCTTAAATCACAGTTTTAATGAAGATAATCACTGAATCTATTAATAAAATGAAGTTTTACAGTCTTCTCCTTCGAGTATCCATCCTAAGGATTATTTATAGATGGATAGATGAACAAGATCCATCCCAGAATGCAGAGATTTGAGCAACTACCCAGAAAACGGCCAACACCAAATATGGCAAAACCATGTCTGTTCTGGAAAGGATTTCTCCCCATTCATTGAGAAATTCTGAAAACTGCCCATGGTTAGGGGTAAATGGGGCCATTTGTGAAGTGGGTTTCGAACCGTTTTGAAAAATTCCCAACCGTTTGTTCAGAAATTGAGCCCGAAATCAGGTTCCTGATAAAGGACGGGAATGACATTGCCAGATTGCTTGAGATCCATACACTGCTAAAAATGGAGGATAACAGCTCCTTGAACAAAGATCATCCCCAAAATAGCACCTGAAATATCTGCATAGATATCTAGAAGATAATGGAAGTTCAAAAGACACCCCAAATGTGGATCAAAGCCCCCGAATCGCTAGTGCAGCTAGCGTAAATCTGCCCTGGAGCGCCGAGACCACTGCACAAAAGAAACAACGACCATTAGTTGACCAAGCATTTAAACGGAGGATTAAAAAGCCCAATTTTATACATAAAACAAGGTAAAGTAAGAAATAAATAATTAAAAATTACTTACCAAACCTTTGTCCACGTTGGTCTCCACAAAGGCATGATCATACACAAATAAACATTAATAAAACTAACTTATCATGTGGTTTCATAAGTTTTATGCTAGAAAATGATGTATTGGACAGCAAATAATAGGAGACCAACATCTCCCCCAACCCAAATATCTTGCAGGTCCCTATGCAAGAAAGTCTCATACAACAAGATTTGAAACTCAAAGTAAAGTCTGATAGAATTAAAGTCTGATCTTGCAGACTTTACTCATCATTCCCGCATTTAGCAGGTCAGACATGCTGATGAACATCTACGGTGATCAACAATCAAGTGTTCCAGGAGCAAGACTTACTAACAGAAGGACTCGATCCAAAACAAATCATGAGAAAAACACATAAAGCTGATGGCACAAAGCTGAGAAACTCAGCATCTAAAATAGAACAAAGTGGCCCTCATTAATGGCCTTGCCATCCAAAAACTCAAAGAAATAACCATGGCCCAAATCCAAATTCAGGGCCTTCTTAGAAAATCCATCTGCTAGAGAATTATGCTCCTGGAAAACGTGCTTGAAGATCACCTGAGGGGCCATGTGGATTGAATATCTCATATCTTTGCACCAAGGCATCAGAAAAGAACATCAAATGCCAACAATCGGTTGAGCCATGAAATAACTATCAAGGAGTCTCCATAAATTAGCTGAATTGGGACAGCTAACCTCATAACACTTAAACTCCAATTGCAATAAAACAAGGTTATGATTTTTATTAAAGGTTGCCAATCAATAATAAAGGATGAAATATTGTCCAAATCAACATAAAAGGAAAACTGTGGTGTATCAATTAGATGAATGCCAAAGTTATCATAGTAGGTAATAGCTCATCAATTTGTGTAGTAATGGCAAAAGCATTTAATTATAACCATAGACCTCAATATATAGCAATTAAGACTTACCCAATCATGCCATGTGCATTACCTTTATCAGCATTTCTTACCTTTGTCATGTCAATTTGCAAAAAAAATTCTATTCCGGTACTTCATCCAGCATTCAATCCAGTACTTCAGCCAATGTAAAATACAGCAGTGCTTTCAAGTTGATAAAAATGAATAAAAATTACCAGCATAGTAGTAATTACCATCATCCTGAGCAGCGGCTGTGCTATATCAAATAAATGCACTCACACAGTGATATTAAACCATTAACTTTCCCAATATGCACCACTCAAATGAGTTAATAAACAAGTAAACTGGATTAAAATTTGTTTGACCCCCAACAGTTCATGGCATAATGACCTCATTTCCAGCTTGCTGCTGTACAAGAAACCAAACTGTGTCATAAAATCAATGTACATTAACAATACAAAACAAACAATCGGAATGCAAACTTCAATCAATCACCCTTACTCCTATGTGACTATAATGCTCAAACAACCGTAAATGCAAACTTCATTCTTGTCATTCATACAGAACTGTTTCCACCAAGACATAGGCCACAAGACAAAAGGAATGCTAACAGAAGCTAATGGAATAGTGGCCTCTTTGACCCAGCTTCACACAGGATAGTTTGAGTAGTGCCAAAAACTGTACTGAAATCCTCAGCTATGTTCAGGACTTAGAAAATATCAGGCATAAACCTTCTTTTTTACAAGAACCAGGTAACCAAAAATGCAGAACAGCTGGAGATGATTATCAACTAGCTATCAATTGACTTTTTCAAGGAGTTTATTTAAATTTTCATTAACCACCCTTATGACCTCTCTTTTACCTTTACATAGATACATTGTTCATACAGACAAGTATAGATGAGGCTGTTAAAGAAGATATTAGAGTCAAAACCCATTGCCAGCGAGCCCGTTCAGTACTCCGGTGGGGTAACTGTAACATCTAAGAAGCTTCTTCCCCAGGCAGATGCCCCATTGCCAACAGGCCTGTTCAGTACCCTGATGGGTTTGCCTGTTTATACCACAGGTCGGTACCCGCTGCCAGCGGACCTGTTCAGTATCCCGGCGGGTTAACCTCTTGCACCCGTTTTCTATCAGAGGCCCTTGTCCCAATTTCATCTTAAAGATAAATTTTATGATTTGCTCAAGCATAGATGAGTGGGGGAGATGCTCTGAAAACCATCTAGGAGTGGAATGGTACCAGAATTGGAAGAGTATTCTTTGTACATGCCTGTAAAAATTTGCCCAGATGAACAACTAACCTTTGCAACAGTAGAAAGTGAAAGTCATAAAGTGGCTGCACCGTATATATATGTATTTGATATTTATTGAAGCCAATAGATAATAACCCCCAAACTGCCCAGTCCTGGATACCTTCTTCCAAAATGATGCCTGACTTAAAAATAACTTAATGCCCATAGCTGTCACTAAAAACAATTCCCTCGCTCCATCTAGTGTGAAACCAGGTCAAATGGTCCTAGCAACCCATAAGTTCAGAAGCAAAAAAACTTTGGAAGCTTAAAGCACTGATGTAGGCAATGCCTGGTAGATAAGTACTCATATGAATAACAAGAACAGTTCTAAAAAACCTGACAGCACACATATATTTACCTGATACAGACATTCTAATTACCAGTGTAGCTCAGAAATTACCAAATTAACACAGTCCTTTGCAAGAACAATCAATGGCTGAAAAATAGAAATAATAACAAAAGACTTCCCTGTTGTTTTTAAAACAGCCTGAACCTGAAAAGAATATCTGCATCCTTCAAAAGAAACCTAATAAAAAAAACAACTTCCTATACATATATACAAAAACAATTTTATTGAATGTTATTATGAGGAAGTGGAAGATGAAGAAGTAATTCCTTCACCTACCAGCTCTAGTTCCAATTGCTGATTCATGTTATGAAGGAACTCTTGCTTAAAAAGAGGTTTGTGATATATCTTTAACCAATATCCATTACCACAAATGCAACCTGTTCACCAATTGGTCTTATGTTTACAGAACCATTATTAAAAACAACAGTCACAATTTCATATTACCTTCTGGCATTTTTTCCTTGCTATGGGCTGTTGTTATAATAAATTTTTTGAAAGTATGGACTGGAGAGAAGGTCTAAATTCTGGTTAAAGATCTTATCATTTTATTGAAAAGAAAGAAAAACAACGAAGTTGCATTAATTTTTAAACTGAACATGCAACTTTTTTATTTACATACATATTTTCCTATTCTACTTAAGAAGAAAGAAAACATTTCTATTCAAGTATAGGAATTTTTCCAATGTAACCAAGTGCGAAATAAAATTAAAAATATACCTTTATCCACATTTGCAATGATTACCTGGATATGGAGAACCAACTGACTTACTTGCTTCTGCAACAAAAGGTGTTGAAGGAGGAAATGGTGTTGTAGTCTGGTTGCCTCTTGGAACCAACTTTCGAAGTAGTCCTGGTACTCACCTTCCTTCATCATATCATATAGATCCCCTTCTTCTGATTGATTGATTTCGGAAGTACATAGAGAATTTGCTGATACCTCCTCAATTTTTAGCTGCTTTCCATCCAATGTAACACCCAAGTTGTCAATTTCCTCTACAATTTGGCAAGGAATGTCTTTTTGTGGCTCTTGGGACTTTGGTTCATTTGTTGTGTTAGGAGAGGTAGATAAACTCTTAACTGCTGTCAGTATGTGTTCTACCTGATAAGAAGAACTCCCAACTGCAGCTAGGATTTGAGAAAGTTTTCCCAAATTGATGGTTACTTCTGTATCCATTTCTGTCAGTTGTTTTGTTCATGTTTCGCACAAGGATCAATGTCTGGGGCTCTTACAGCACCCAAGTTTTTATTTTGATTTGATTTAGATGTGTTTTAAATGATTCTAATCAAGACTGCACGCTGCTCTTGCATAAAATGAAACACTCTTGAAATTAAATTGCAGAAAGTAAACACACCCAAACTTGCAAAAAGAAAAACACACTTGCATGAAATTAAATTGCAAGAAAGTAAACACGCCTTACAGGAAAGGTAAACACACTTTTGCAGCAAAATAAATCAAACATACAAAAAACAAACACGCTTGCAAGAAGGAAACAACAAGGGTTTGGGGCAACCCACTAAAGTGGATGCGGCAGGCTGTTACACCATGGGAATCCCATAGTGAAGTCGTCTTTGCGTCTTAACGTTTCCCCTCCACCTTGTTGTGTAATGTAACAGGAAACCTATCTACCGAAACAAATTCGTAGAAAAATGAGCAAAATACCAGCTTACCTTGGAGCAACTCCCCGGCAATGGCGCCAAAATGTTGGTTAAAATTAATGTTACTTAATTCACCTCAATTTAATTATCAACCGGAGAACGTAAACTTTGAGCTGCTACACTATATGTGCAGGCAAGGTAGTTTTAATGCTCGTGCTGACAGGAATGCTAGTCTACTTCAAACAAAGCAATGAAATGGATGAAACTATGGCTATCCTGGATGATCTATACTAAGGACTCATAGATCTGTTCTAAAACAAAAGGAAATCAATTTACTGACTATCAAACTCAATATAGCCTACAGCAATCTATAGCAATATGAAACTACAGTAATTTCCAAAATAATACTAATCTTTCAAAGAAATCCTACCTACAACAATACTTCAAAAGAACAATCTGCTGATAAATTAAACAAACCCTTGAACTACAACAATCTCTTAAAGTAATTGGCAGTCTCTGCAGCAAATCGATTCTTCAGCAACTAAAATCAAGTTCACTACCAGTTTGCCAATACCACGATTCACACTGGAAATCGAAAGGGAACTTAAATACACGCCATTCCTCAATTTTCATTAAATCAATTCTGTGATAAATCCAATCCAAATTATCACACATTTCATCATTGCCATAACCATTAATAATCACTCACACTAAAACCCAAAGGAGATTTTAAATACAGATCACTCCCAAATCTATTCTCTGCGCTAGATCAAAATACAAATGAAATTAACTAATGACCTGCAGGCATGCATTCGATTTAAATTCAGAGATGAGAAAAAACCATTAATATTTCTGAAAACACTGTCAAAAGAAGAAAACGTTACTCTACTACTGTAAAATGCACAATACTAAAATACCGGAGTTTGGTGTTGAAGGCGGGCCCTGCCCTCAACGCCCAACAACCTTAAATCACAGTTTTAATGAAGATAATCACTGAATCTATTAATAAAATGAAGTTTTACAGTCTTCTCCTTCGAGTATCCATCCTAAGGATTATTTCTAGATGGATAGATGAACAAGATCCATCCCAGAATGCAGAGATTTGAGCAACTACCCAGAAAATGGCCAACACCAAATATGGCAAAACCATGTTTGTTCCGGAAAGGATTTCTCCACATTCATTGAGAAATTATGAAAACTGCCCGTGGTTAGGGGTACATGGGGCCATTTGTGAAGTGGGTTTCGAACCGTTTTGAAAAATTCCCAACCGTTTGTTCAGAAATTGAGCCCGAAATCAAGTTCCTGATCAAGGACGGGAATGACATTGCCAGATTGCTTGAGATCCATACACTACTAAAAATGGAGGATAACAGCTCCTTGAACGAAGATCATCCCCAAAACAGCACCTGGAAAATTTGCATAGATATCTAGAAGATAATGGAAGTTCAAAAGACACCCCAAATGTGGATCGAAGCCCCTGAATCGCTGGTGCAGCTAGCGTAAATCTGCCCTGGAGCGCCGAGACCACTGCACAAAGGAAACAATGACCATTAGTTGACCAAGCATTTAAACGGAGGATTAAAAAGCCCAATTTTATACATAAAACAAGGTAAAGTAAGAAATAAATAATTAAAAATTACTTACCAAACCTTTGTCCACGTTGGTCTCCACAAAGGCATGATCATACACAAATAAACATTAATAAAACTAACTTATCATGTGGTTTCATAAGTTTTATGCTAGAAAATGATGTATTGGATAGCAAATAATAGGAGACCAACAAAAACCCAAATTTGATAGCCCGAAAATCCAATTACGGGAGAGAGTCATTCGACCATTGAATTGAGAAAATCCAAGCATGAATGAAAGAGAAAAAGATAGAACAGATGTTGGAATTGCTTGACAAACCTAGTGAAGGCTAGAATCTCAAGGATTTAACAGCTTGGACCTTTGTATGCCCACCCTGAACAGCACTGGAGGGAAGGGGCGCCTAAGGGTCTGTGTAGCAGAGAAGGGTACCTTTCTTGTGTTAGGTGTGGTAGGTATTGTGGGTGCCAAGGTTGTTTGAGTTTAGTTTGATATGTCTGTAGCTCTGTGGTTGAGCTCATTGGCTTAGCATCTTCCTCCTTTTTCTCTTTGCATGCTTGATAAACCCAATTGTGTGTTGGCTTAGCATGACTGTTTGTGTGAAACCATGGTTGTGAGTGAGCCTGTTTAGTTCCTCCTTAGTGGATACATAGCCCAGGTCGTGGGTGGTCTCTTAGCTAAAAGAATATAGGATAGATAGAGACCTATGGGTGGGTGGAACGTTGCTCTTACATAGCCAGTTGATTGGACAACTTCATCTTAAAGATAAGTATTATCTATGTGTTTTACTTCTGCAATGTTTTAATTATTTGAAGACTGTTATGGTTATATGTTGAATGTATGATGCAATTGTGTGTGGATAATGTTTCATTCCGCTGTGTTTATTTGAGTATGAATCTGCACACATGAGTTTTATTTATTATGAATTTGTTCATGATGAATGGGGTTGAGTTTGCCAAATAATCCCATAATGTTAGTCATGTTCCCTTCCTTGCACCGGATCAATGGGAGGGGACTTGACACCCTTTATTCCAAGAAGTGCAGATATTTAAGAGGAGAAATCCAAAGAAGGTTATGAGGAAAAATGAAAAGAAGGGAGTTAAGAGTGGAAAAATAGTAATGAGATTTGAGAATTGTGCTAACTTTTTTAATTTTTTATGTCCCCTGTTAGCATATTCCTATACTCCACCCTAGTACCACCAGTATTTTGATCATTTACATTTTCAGTCATGCATGCACTTTTAGGGTTTGCATGCATCATTTAGGGTTTGCATGCATTCCAATCATCAGTCCCAGCACCTAGCCCTCATCTAGCTAGCCCTCGGAGCTTCTTTCCACTCAGTTTCATCCCTCCTAGCCTGTCATGCACCCTCCTTTCACCTACTGCATGAGAAGGGCGCCTTTCTCACCTACCAGTCCAGTTTACTTCAGTTATCCACTAGTATTTCCTTGATTTGAGGCCAAACTGACTCCTCACTGCTGTTATCACTTCGATTGACCTCCGATGAGACATGACTACTTGTTCTGACTCCAGTTAGCTCCTCATGTGCCCTCGACTGAGTCTCCTTCATTCAGTTAGTGTCTCCATGTGCCAGTTACATTCAGTTACACCTACCACACTCAGTTAGACTCAGTTTGACTGACGATTGACAGTTACTTGTGCATTGATGACTCCACCGATGATGAGATAGACTACTAGTTGTGCTCCGATGACACTCAAGTGATCTTTTGATCACCCCATGAAGGCTAATTCGAATTGCCACCTTAGGCATTGGAATCCCCATGCATTGTATTACTTATTGTCCATATTGTGATTAGTTAATTAGTGTGTGTGAAGTATTTTTGCTTCAACCCGAGTTCTACTATATTATTATTCTGTTGCTCATTATACTGCATTGACCACTCTTCTTCTATTTTCTTGCTTAATCAATTACTTTCTTGTGAGGTATACATCATCTCTTAGATCTGTTGTGAGGATTTTCACATGGTATCAAAGCATGTTGAGAGTATTGTTTATCTCCATTCCTAAGAGTTTTTTGCAGTTTATTACCAAGATTTTGAGTGCAACAGTTGAACTGTAGTAGTTGCACTC
The DNA here is from genome assembly GCA_027924585.1 of Larix kaempferi. Classification (NCBI taxonomy): domain Eukaryota; kingdom Viridiplantae; phylum Streptophyta; class Pinopsida; order Pinales; family Pinaceae; genus Larix; species Larix kaempferi. The sequence goes on along the minus strand of BSBM01000655.1, from coordinate 698,713 downwards.
AAAATCTTGGTAATAACCTGCAAAAAGGCAGGTAAATTTCCATAGTCTTTACACTCTTTCATCCATGTATAGAAGTTTTGTTCAAAAGAGTCATTTCCTCAATAGGAATTTATTTTGAAAACAGAGCAGATTATCTTCCAGACTTGTTTTGAAAACTAACATTCCACCATCAAATGCTCAATAGATTCCCTATTGCACCAACATAAATAACATCTATTTGGTCCACACCAACCTCTTTTGATAAGATTGTCCCAAGTTTTAAGATAGTTTTCAAAAGTAAAGCACGGGAAGCACTTAATTTTCGAAGGTATATGCCATCTCCAAAGAGTTTTGTACCACCATCTAGGAACCTTATATCTTGAGTCTTGTGCTATCACTTGATAGGAAGATTTTGCATGATATTACCTATTTTTTTCTTTAAAGACCAAATAAGAGTGTCTTTCCCCAAATGAATTTGCATCCAATAGAATTCAATTTACAAATATATCCATCCCATTCTACAGCCCACCGCTCACCAAGGCCCAAATCTTTTCTTGTAAGCCAATATGAATTAGAACAGGGTAGCCAATAAGGTCTTTTGATTTTGTTTAGTGTATGAAATCCCAACTCAGCTAGATAATCCAATAAGTAAGGAGATAGTTGGTAGCTCTCCTCCAAACCCACTATGGGGTCAACTCCAACCAAAATATCAATACCATCTCCCACCTTCCAAGTGAGACCTATGCCTAACCAATTATAAACTTTTAAGAAACCAAACCAAAAAGGAGATGTATTTATGCAATTCTTAACAGGTTTCCTAACACAATTTAAGAGGCCCCCTTTTATATATTTCCCATAGATCACTTCAGTCCATAGACCTGTATCGAAAAGACACCTCCAATTTTTTTTTAATCTTAGAGTCGTTCCAAACCAAATGAGTTGTTTGACGCCCCATCCACCCCATTCAAGCGATAAAGAAAGTATCTCCCAACTAGCCATCTTTAAATCCCCCCCCATCAATATTTCCTGACCACGGAAAACTGAAGATAAGTCTTCTCAGGCATCCTATAATAGACATAGAAATCTGTGCTAAGGAGAGCCAATATTCCCGAATACCATGTAAAACAGCCTTAATAATTTATTAAATTTTTTAAAATAGTAAAATATAATTAAAAATTATTAATTTAAATCAATAAAAAATATAATTATGTATTTTTTAAACGTATGATAAACAACGTTTATATAACTTTTGAAAATGGCTATTTAGTAATATAACCAATTTAATGTTTTTATAATGTTTAATTCAAATCTTTTGACTTACAATAATTTGTTTTTTCACACATACAGTGTTATAAAGTTTTGTAAAATTTAATTTCATGGCCGACTCTAAACCCATAATTCTAATCATATGAATGATTGTGATGAAGAATGCCTTGATTTCTTCCTTAGGGAGATTCCAGGTTGAATCGCCATATACCCAGTGGTGTTTGCAACAGTAGGAGAGGAATGGTTTTAGTAGATATCCATGTCCCTATGTGTAGTGACCAGAAGGTTCAACAATAACCACCATGGGTTGGCTCGAAGTTGATGTCCAACCTGGCTTGAAGTCAATGTCCAACCTACAGTCCATTTTTCTTGTGATAAAATTAAACATGCAAATCTAGTAGTGGGCACATTGGCGTTGCCTTGTTTGATAGAATGGCCACTATAAATCGAGCACGAAATAACTTTCCATTTCCAATATTGATCTACATCGCATTTGTAACAGTCTCACACTCTTTTAAGCCCTTTGTAATACCCCCATTTTGACCCTTAGGATATATTGGTTTTTAATGTAAATATTGTATACATGCGATGTATGTTTTCCTAGCATGGAGCTCAAGGCCAAGGCCCCGCTAGTGGATGCTCGGATTTTATTTAAAAATGAAATGATTTGATATTATGTTAGCCATGTGCTATTAAGCCATGGAACATTGTAAAGTGATGTAAATATTAATATTGCAATAAAATACCAAAACCTGGCTATGGAAGCAACTAATAAGAGGGGGGCCATGTGTATCCACTAGGGAGAGGTGAGGGGGTTGTGGGATTGAATCTCATGCTACCAAATGTCATCTTGAGAACCCATTCGACTTTCCTTGCTGACGTTTAATTATGTTGTAAGGAAGTGGTTGAAGAAATCAGTCCATGGATTCAATGGAGCATGGGCAGCGCAGAAATTCATATGGCAGAGTATGGGCTCTGTTTTCTTGACCCACAAGACACTTTATCTCATGGGAATTTTTTTTTACTCATTCCCATTCCATTGTTGATCATCTAAGCATAATTTTTCATCCATTACACATTCCCAACAGTGAGAAAAACCAGAAATCACAACCCAGAATTAAGCCGCGTTTTAAAGTGCCAAAAACGCCCAGAAATTTGTGTGGACAGTGAAATCCAATGGGGGATCCATAAACCTGAACCTTGGTGTGAATTTGAGAGTGTTAGATGCCCAAAATCCATAGGAAAACTGTTGGGTAAAATTATCACTAGTTAATTTACCTTCAATTAATTGTCAACCAGGGTGCGTAAACTTTGAGCTGCTACACTATATGTGCAGGCAAGGTAGTTTTAATGCTCGTGCTGACAGGAATGCTAGTCTACTTCAAACAAAGCAATGAAATGGATGAAACTATGGCTATCCTCGATGATCTATACTAAGGACTCATAGATCTGTTCTAAAACAAAAGGAAATCAATTTACTGACTATCAAACTCAATATAGCCTACAGCAATCTACAGCAATACGAAACTACAGTAATTTCCAAAATAATACTAATCTTTCAAAGAAATCCTACCTACAGCAATACTTCAAAAGAACAATCTGCTGATAAATTAAACAAACCCTTGAACTACAACAATCTCTTAAAGTAATTGGCAGTCTCTGCAGCAAATCGATTCTTCAGCAACTAAAATCAAGTTCACTACCAGTTTGCCAATACCACGATTCACACTGGAAATCGAAAGGGAACTTAAATACACGCCATTCCTCAATTTTCATTAAATCAATTCTGTGATAAATCCAATCCAAATTATCACACATTTCATCATTGCCGTAACCATTAATAATCACTCACACTAAAAACCAAAGGAGATTTTAAATACAGATCACTCCCAAATCTATTCTCTGCGCTAGATCAAAATACAAATGAAATTAACTAATGACCTGCAGGCATGCATTCGATTTCAATTCATAGATGAGCAAAAACCATTAATATTTCCGAAAACATTGTCAAAAGAAGAAAACGTTACTCTACTACTGTAAAATGCACAATACTAAAATACCAGAGTTTGGTGTTGAAGGCGGGCCCTGCCCTCAACACCCAACAACCTTAAATCACTGTTTTAATGAAGATAATCACTGAATCTATTAATAAAATGAAGTTTTACAGTCTTCTCCTTCGAGTATCCATCCTAAGGATTATTTATAGATGGATAGATGAACAAGATCCATCCCAGAATGCAGAGATTTGAGCAACTACCCAGAAAACGGCCAACACCAAATATGGCAAAACCATGTCTGTTCTGGAAAGGATTTCTCCACATTCATTGAGAAATTCTTAAAACTGCCCATGGTTAGGGGTAAATGGGGCCATTTGTGAAGTGGGTTTCGAACCGTTTTGAAAAATTCCCAACCGTTTGTTCAGAAATTGAGCCCGAAATCAGGTTCCTGATCAAGGACGGGAATGACATTGCCAGATTGCTTGAGATCCATACACTGCTAAAAATGGAGGATAACAGCTCCTTGAACAAAGATCATCCCCAAAATAGCACCTGAAAAATCTGCATAGATATCTAGAAGATAATGGAAGTTCAAAAGACACCCCAAATGTGGATCAAAGCCCCCGAATCGCTAGTGCAGCTAGCGTAAATCTGCCCTGGAGCGCCGAGACCACTGCACAAAGGAAACAACGACCATTAGTTGACCAAGCATTTAAACGGAGGATTAAAAAGCCCAATTTTATATATAAAACAAGGTAAAGTAAGAAATAAATAATTAAAAATTACTTACCAAACCTTTGTCCACGTTGGTCTCCACAAAGGCATGATCATACACAAATAAACATTAATAAAACTAACTTATCATGTGGTTTCATAAGTTTTATGCTAGAAAATGATGTATTGGACAGCAAATAATAGGAGACCAACATCTCCCCCAACCCAAATATCTTGCAGGTCCCTATGCAAGAAAGTCTCATACAACAAGATTTGAAACTCAAAGTAAAGTCTGATAGAATTAAAGTCTGATCTTGCAGACTTTACTCATCATTCCCGCATTTAGCAGGTCAGACATGCTGATGAACATCTACGGTGATCAACAATCAAGTGTTCCAGGAGCAAGACTTACTAACAGAAGGACTCGATCCAAAACAAATCATGAGAAAAACACATAAAGCTGATGGCACAAAGCTGAGAAAATCAGCATCTAAAATAGAACAAAGTGGCCCTCATTAATGGCCTTGCCATCCAAAAACTCAAAGAAATAACCATGGCCCAAATCCAAATTCAGGGCCTTCTTAGAAAATCCATCTGCTAGAGAATTATGCTCCTGGAAAACGTGCTTGAAGATCACCTGAGGGGCCATGTGGATTGAATATCTCATATCTTTGCACCAAGGCATCAGAAAAGAACATCAAATGCCAACAATCGGTTGAGCCATGAAATAACTATCAAGGAGTCTCCATAAATTAGCTGAATTGGGACAGCTAACCTCATAACACTTAAACTCCAATTGCAATAAAACAAGGTTATGATTTTTATTAAAGGTTGCCAATCAATAATAAAGGATGAAATATTGTCCAAATCAACATAAAAGGAAAACTGTGGTGTATCAATTAGATGAATGCCAAAGTTATCATAGTAGGTTATAGCTCATCAATTTGTGTAGTAATGGCAAAAGCATTTAATTATAACCATAGACCTCAATATATAGCAATTAAGACTTACCCAATCATGCCATGTGCATTACCTTTATCAGCATTTCTTACCTTTGTCATGTCAATTTGCAAAAAAAATTCTATTCCGGTACTTCATCCAGCATTCAATCCAGTACTTCAGCCAATGTAAAATACAGCAGTGCTTTCAAGTTGATAAAAATGAATAAAAATTACCAGCATAGTAGTAATTACCATCATCCTGAGCAGCGGCTGTGCTATATCAAATAAATGCACTCACACAGTGATATTAAACCATTAACTTTCCCAATATGCACCACTCAAATGAGTTAATAAACAAGTAAACTGGATTAAAATTTGTTTGACCCCCAACAGTTCATGGCATAATGACCTCATTTCCAGCTTGCTGCTGTACAAGAAACCAAACTGTGTCATAAAATCAATGTACATTAACAATACAAAACAAACAATCGGAATGCAAACTTCAATCAATCACCCTTACTCCTATGTGACTATAATGCTCAAACAACCGTAAATGCAAACTTCATTCTTGTCATTCATACAGAACTGTTTCCACCAAGACATAGGCCACAAGACAAAAGGAATGCTAACAGAAGCTAATGGAATAGTGGCCTCTTTGACCCAGCTTCACACAGGATAGTTTGAGTAGTGCCAAAAACTGTACTGAAATCCTCAGCTATGTTCAGGACTTAGAAAATATCAGGCATAAACCTTCTTTTTTACAAGAACCAGGTAACCAAAAATGCAGAACAGCTGGAGATGATTATCAACTAGCTATCAATTGACTTTTTCAAGGAGTTTATTTAAATTTTCATTAACCACCCTTATGACCTCTCTTTTACCTTTACATAGATACATTGTTCATACAGACAAGTATAGATGAGGTTGTTAAAGAAGATATTAGAGTCAAAACCCATTGCCAGCGAGCCCGTTCAGTACTCCGGTGGGGTAACTGTAACATCTAAGAAGCTTCTTCCCCAGGCAGATGCCCCATTGCCAACAGGCCTGTTCAGTACCCTGATGGGTTTGCCTGTTTATACCACAGGTCGGTACCCGCTGCCAGCGGACCTGTTCAGTATCCCGGCGGGTTAACCTCTTGCACCCGTTTTCTATCAGAGGCCCTTGTCCCAATTTCATCTTAAAGATAAATTTTATGATTTGCTCAAGCATAGATGAGTGGGGGAGCTGCTCTGAAAACCATCTAGGAGTGGAATGGTACCAGAATTGGAAGAGTATTCTTTGTACATGCCTGTAAAAATTTGCCCAGATGAACAACTAACCTTTGCAACAGTAGAAAGTGAAAGTCATAAAGTGGCTGCACTGTATATATATGTATTTGATATTTATTGAAGCCAATAGATAATAACCCCCAAACTGCCCAGTCCTGGATACCTTCTTCCAAAATGATGCCTGACTTAAAAATAACTTAATGCCCATAGCTGTCACTAAAAACAATTCCCTCGCTCCATCTAGTGTGAAACCAGGTCAAATGGTCCTAGCAACCCATAAGTTCAGAAGCAAAAAAACTTTGGAAGCTTAAAGCACTGATGTAGGCAATGCCTGGTAGATAAGTACTCATATGAATAACAAGAACAGTTCTAAAAAACCTGACAGCACACATATATTTACCTGATACAGACATTCTAATTACCAGTGTAGCTCAGAAATTACCAAATTAACACAGTCCTTTGCAAGAACAATCAATGGCTGAAAAATAGAAATAATAACAAAAGACTTCCCTGTTGTTTTTAAAACAGCCTGAACCTGAAAAGAATATCTGCATCCTTCAAAAGAAACCTAATAAAAAAAACAACTTCCTATACATATATACAAAAACAATTTTATTGAATGTTATTATGAGGAAGTGGAAGATGAAGAAGTAATTCCTTCACCTACCAACTCTAGTTCCAATTGCTGATTCATGTTATGAAGGAACTCTTGCTTAAAAAGAGGTTTGTGATATATCTTTAACCAATATCCATTACCACAAATGCAACCTGTTCACCAATTGGTCTTATGTTTACAGAACCATTATTAAAAACAACAGTCACAATTTCATATTACCTTCTGGCATTTTTTCCTTGCTATGGGCTGTTGTTATAATAAATTTTTTGAAAGTATGGACTGGAGAGAAGGTCTAAATTCTGGTTAAAGATCTTATCATTTTATTGAAAAGAAAGAAAAACAACGAAGTTGCATTAATTTTTAAACTGAACATGCAACTTTTTTATTTACATACATATTTTCCTATTCTACTTAAGAAGAAAGAAAACATTTCTATTCAAGTATAGGAATTTTTCCAATGTAACCAAGTGCAAAATAAAATTAAAAATATACCTTTATCCACATTTGCAATGATTACCTGGATATGGAGAACCAACTGACTTACTTGCTTCTGCAACAAAAGGTGTTGAAGGAGGAAATGGTGTTGTAGTCTGGTTGCCTCTTGGAACCAACTTTCGAAGTAGTCCTGGTACTCACCTTCCTTCATCATATCATATAGATCCCCTTCTTCTGATTGATTGATTTCGGAAGTACATAGAGAATTTGCTGATACCTCCTCAATTTTTAGCTGCTTTCCATCCAATGTAACACCCAAGTTGTCAACTTCCTCTACAATTTGGCAAGGAATGTCTTTTTGTGGCTCTTGGGACTTTGGTTCATTTGTTGTGTTAGGAGAGGTAGATAAACTCTTAACTGCTGTCAGTATGTGTTCTACCTGATAAGAAGAACTCCCAACTGCAGCTAGGATTTGAGAAAGTTTTCCCAAATTGATGGTTACTTCTGTATCCATTTCTGTCAGTTGTTTTGTTCATGTTTCGCACAAGGATCAATGTCTGGGGCTCTTACAGCACCCAAGTTTTTATTTTGATTTGATTTAGATGTGTTTTAAATGATTCTAATCAAGACTGCACGCTGCTCTTGCATAAAATGAAACACTCTTGAAATTAAATTGCAGAAAGTAAACACACCCAAACTTGCAAAAAGAAAAAAACACTTGCATGAAATTAAATTGCAAGAAAGTAAACACGCCTTACAGGAAAGGTAAACACACTTTTGCAGCAAAATAAATCAAACATACAAAAAACAAACACGCTTGCAAGAAGGAAACAACAAGGGTTTGGGGCAACCCACTAAAGTGGATGCGGCAGGCTGTTACACCATGGGAATCCCATAGTGAAGTCGTCTTTGCGTCTTAACGTTTCCCCTCCACCTTGTTGTGTAATGTAACAGGAAACCTATCTACCGAAACAAATTCGTAGAAAAATGAGCAAAATACCAGCTTACCTTGGAGCAACTCCTCGGCAATGGCGCCAAAATGTTGGTTAAAATTAATGTTACTTAATTCACCTCAATTTAATTATCAACCGGAGAACGTAAACTTTGAGCTGCTACACTATATGTGCAGGCAAGGTAGTTTTAATGCTCGTGCTGACAGGAATGCTAGTCTACTTCAAACAAAGCAATGAAATGGATGAAACTATGGCTATCCTGGATGATCTATACTAAGGACTCATAGATCTGTTCTAAAACAAAAGGAAATCAATTTACTGACTATCAAACTCAATATAGCCTACAGCAATCTATAGCAATATGAAACTACAGTAATTTCCAAAATAATACTAATCTTTCAAAGAAATCCTACCTACAACAATACTTCAAAAGAACAATCTGCTGATAAATTAAACAAACCCTTGAACTACAACAATCTCTTAAAGTAATTGGCAGTCTCTGCAGCAAATCGATTCTTCAGCAACTAAAATCAAGTTCACTACCAGTTTGCCAATACCACGATTCACACTGGAAATCGAAAGGGAACTTAAATACACGCCATTCCTCAATTTTCATTAAATCAATTCTGTGATAAATCCAATCCAAATTATCACACATTTCATCATTGCCATAACCATTAATAATCACTCACACTAAAACCCAATGGAGATTTTAAATACAGATCACTCCCAAATCTATTCTCTGCGCTAGATCAAAATACAAATGAAATTAACTAATGACCTGCAGGCATGCATTCGATTTCAATTCATAGATGAGAAAAAACCATTAATATTTATGAAAACACTGTCAAAAGAAGAAAACGTTACTCTACTACTGTAAAATGCACAATACTAAAATACCGGAGTTTGGTGTTGAAGGTGGGCCCTGCCCTCAACGCCCAACAACCTTAAATCACAGTTTTAATGAAGATAATCACTGAATCTATTAATAAAATGAAGTTTTACAGTCTTCTCCTTCGAGTATCCATCCTAAGGATTATTTCTAGATGGATAGATGAACAAGATCCATCCCAGAATGCAGAGATTTGAGCAACTACCCAGAAAATGGCCAACACCAAATATGGCAAAACCATGTCTGTTCCGGAAAGGATTTCTTCACATTCATTGAGAAATTATGAAAACGTCCCGCGGTTAGGGGTACATGGGGCCATTTGTGAAGTGGGTTTCGAACCGTTTTGAAAAATTCCCAACCGTTTGTTCAGAAATTGAGCCCGAAATCAAGTTCCTGATCAAGGACGGGAATGACATTGCCAGATTGCTTGAGATCCATACACTACTAAAAATGGAGGATAACAGCTCCTTGAACGAAGATCATCCCCAAAACAGCACCTGGAAAATTTGCATAGATATCTAGAAGATAATGGAAGTTCAAAAGACACCCCAAATGTGGATCGAAGCCCCTGAATCGCTGGTGCAGCTAGCGTAAATTTGCCCTGGAGCGCCGAGACCACTGCACAAAGGAAACAATGACCATTATTTGACCAAGCATTTAAACGGAGGATTAAAAAGCCCAATTTTATACATAAAACAAGGTAAAGTAAGAAATAAATAATTAAAAATTACTTACCAAACCTTTGTCCACGTTGGTCTCCACAAAGGCATGATCATACACAAATAAACATTAATAAAACTAACTTATCATGTGGTTTCATAAGTTTTATGCTAGAAAATGATGTATTGGATAGCAAATAATAGGAGACCAACAAAAACCCAAATTTGATAGCCCGAAAATCCAATTACGGGAGAGAGTCATTCGACCATTGAATTGAGAAAATCCAAGCATGAATGAAAGAGAAAAAGATAGAACAGATGTTGGAATTGCTTGACAAACCTAGTGAAGGCTAGAATCTCAAGGATTTAACAGCTTGGACCTTTGTATGCCCACCCTGAACAGCACTGGAGGGAAGGGGCGCCTAAGGGTCTGTGTAGCAGAGAAGGGTACCTTTCTTGTGTTAGGTGTGGTAGGTATTGTGGGTGCCAAGGTTGTTTGAGTTTAGTTTGATATGTCTGTAGCTCTGTGGTTGAGCTCATTGGCTTAGCATCCTCCTCCTTTTTCTCTTTGCATGCTTGATAAACCCAATTGTGTGTTGGCTTAGCATGACTGTTTGTGTGAAACCATGGTTGTGAGTGAGCCTGTTTAGTTCCTCCTTAGTGGATACATAGCCCAGGTCGTGGGTGGTCTCTTAGCTAAAAGAATATAGGATAGATAGAGACCTATGGGTGGGTGGAACGTTGCTCTTACATAGCCAGTTGCTTGGACAACTTCATCTTAAAGATAAGTATTATCTATGTGTTTTACTTCTGCAATGTTTTAATTATTTGAAGACTGTTATGGTTATATGTTGAATGTATGATGCAATTGTTCGTGGATAATGTTTCATTCCGTTGTGTTTATTTGAGTATGAATCTGCACACATGAGTTTTATTTATTATGAATTTGTTCATGATGAATGGGGTTGAGTTTGCCAAATAATCCCATAATGTTAGTCATGTTCCCTTCCTTGCACCGGATCAATGGGAGGGGACTTGACACCCTTTATTCCAAGAAGTGCAGATATTTAAGAGGAGAAATCCAAAGAAGGTTATGAGGAAAAATGAAAAGAAGGGAGTTAAGAGTGGAAAAATATTAATGAGATTTGAGAATTGTGCTAACTTTTTTAATTTTTTATGTCCCCTGTTAGCATATTCCTATACTCCACCCTAGTACCACCAGTATTTTGATCATTTACATTTTCAGTCATGCATGCACTTTTAGGGTTTGCATGCATCATTTAGGGTTTGCATGCATTCCAATCATCAGTCCCAGCACCTAGCCCTCATCTAGCTAGCCCTCGGAGCTTCTTTCCACTCAGTTTCATCCCTCCTAGCCTGTCATGCACCCTCCTTTCACCTACTGCATGAGAAGGGCGCCTTTCTCACCTACCAGTCCAGTTTACTTCAGTTATCCACTAGTATTTCCTTGATTTGAGGCCAAACTGACTCCTCACTGCTGTTATCACTTCGATTGACCTCCGATGAGACATGACTACTTGTTCTGACTCCAGTTAGCTCCTCATGTGCCCTCGACTGAGTCTCCTTCATTCAGTTAGTGTCTCCATGTGCCAGTTACATTCAGTTACACCTACCACACTCAGTTAGACTCAGTTTGACTGACGATTGACAGTTACTTGTGCATTGATGACTCCACCGATGATGAGATAGACTACTAGTTGTGCTCCGATGACACTCAAGTGATCTTTTGATCACCCCATGAAGGCTAATTCGAATTGCCACCTTAGGCATTGGAATCCCCATGCATTGTATTACTTATTGTCCATATTGTGATTAGTTAATTAGTGTGTGTGAAGTATTTTTGCTTCAACCCGAGTTCTACTATATTATTATTCTGTTGCTCATTATACTGCATTGACCACTCTTCTTCTATTTTCTTGCTTAATCAATTACTTTCTTGTGAGGTATACATCATCTCTTAGATCTGTTGTGAGGATTTTCACATGGTATCAAAGCATGTTGAGAGTATTGTTTATCTCCATTCCTAAGAGTTTTTTGCAGGTTATTACCAAGATTTTGAGTGCAACAGTTGCAGCAGTAGTAGTTGCAGATATTCTCTATTGTTTTTGCAGGTCTTCTACAGCCTCTATGTATCCATCAGGAATTACTCCTCCTTCTCCATTCAACTATGATGAATGGAAACCAAAAATGATAGCATATTTGGAGAGAGATGATCTCTTTGATTGTTATTTTGAAAGAGAGTTCGAATCCTCTAAAGAGAAGATTGACTAGTTGAATAAAGGTGACGAAGCCTTTGGAGCAATGATGCTTTCTTTGCCTAAATACATGATTAACCAATACCTTGATGTTGTTGAAACGCCAAAAGAGCTATGGGCCCATCTGGATGAAAGATTCGGCAGACAGAATGAAGGAATTGGTCCAAACCCTTTCGAGAACAAGCAAAGTGATGCATTCGCCCTCCTTGATGATCTCATTGATCATGAACCAATATCAAACACATCTCATATTGAAGTTGTCCACAAAGAAGAAGAACTTGTAGATTCTACACTCATGCTCCAAATTTCTTCTAATTCGAATTCTGTGCCAGCTCACACTCTAGATATTGCAGAAGGTCCTAAATCCTCTCTTGCACCAGAGTCTGTTGGTTTGCATCATGATCACATGATTATTTCAGAGGTAAAATCAGCTATTGGAGGTAATCGGCATTCGCTCTCCTCAAGCAATCACCTCTTATTTACTACTATATGATCATTATTCCATGCTTTCAAAAGGTTATTGAAGAATATGGCCATTGCCACCCGCTTGGGATAATTTCTCATGCATCTACTGGTTTTGATCTCACCTCTTATGGTTCAAAGGAGATCTCAAAAAACCATTGCCATTCGCTTGAGATAATCTCTCATGCATTTACTGGTTTTTATCTCACCTCTCATGGTTCAAAGGAGATCTCAAGAAACCATGATTCAAGCCTTGGATCTGATTTGGATTCCAAGCAATCACCTCTCATTTACTATTATAAGATCATTCTTTCATGCTCTCAGAAGTTTATTGAAGATAATGGCCATTGCGATTCGCTTGGGAAAATTTCTCATGCACTTACTGGTTTAGATCTCACCTCAAATGGTTCAAAGGAGATCTTAAGCAACCATGATTCAAGTCTTGGATCTGATTTGGATTCCAAGCAATTACTGATATTTGATGGTTCTTTTTGGCATAATCTCACCTATGATTGTTCGAAGGAGAAGAAAAAAGAATATGTGCATATTCATGGTTTTGATCCTACCTCAACTGATTCAAATCACAGGTTCAAGGATCATCCTCATACTTTTGGATTTGTTCTCATCACATTCGATTTGAAGAGCAAGTACAAACACATGCTTTTTGAGCATGATCCACTTCTTCCTAAGAAGAAGATACCTCCAGACATATGACCAAGCATCACACCTGCTTGAGTTTGGAGCATTTACTTTTTGTGTGTGCCTTACAGTCTGTTTTGAGGGGGGGGTATTTTTCCCATGAAATTTTCCCCACTTCCTTGGGTTATTGACTATTATTATTCATTGTATTGGGTGACCTTTGGTCTTAGTTACCAGGGCCCAGGATGGATTAAGGGGGGGTGTTAGGATATTCCTATACTCCATCCTAGTCCCACCATTATTTTGATCATTTACATTTTCAGTCATGCATGCACTTTTAGGGTTTGCATGCATCATTTAGGGTTTGCATGCATTCCAGTCATTAGTCCCAGCACTTAGCCCTCAGTTAGCTAGCCCCTGGAGCTTCCTTCCACTCAGTTTCATCCCTCCTAGTCTGTCATGCTTCCTCCTTTCACCTACTGCATGAGAAGGGCGCCTTTCTCACCTACCAGTCCAGTTTACTTCAGTTATCCACCAGTCTTTCCTTGATTTGAGGCCAGACTGACTCCTCACTGCTGTTATCACTCCAAGTGACCTTTGATGAGACATGAATACCTGTTCTAACTCCAGTTAGCTCCTCATGCGTCCTCCACTGAGTCTCCTTCATTTAGTTAGTGTCTCCATGTGCCAGTTACATTCAGTTACACCTACCACACTCAGTTACACTCAATTTGACTGACGGTTAACAGTTACTTGTGCATTGATGACTCCACCGATGATGAGATAGACTATTAGTTGTGCTTCGATGACACTCAAGTGATCTTTTGATCACTCCATGAAGGATAATTCGAATTGCCACCTTAGGCATTCGAATCCTCATGCATTGTACTACTTATTGTCCATATTGTGATTAATTAATTAGTGTGTGTGAAGTATTTTTGCTTCTATCCGAGTTCTACTGTATTATTATTCTGTTGCTCATTATACTGCATTGACCACTCTTCTTCTATTTTCTTGCTTAATCAATTACTTTCTTGTGAGCTATACATCATCTCTTAGATCTGCTGTGAGTATTTTCACATCCCCCTCAGATACTTGAAGATGAAGATGAACGTGATGTAGATCTTATGAGTGTTGGGAAGATCCACTTATTACTTGAACTTATGTTTAATGTTTCCCACCTTAAGCTATTTTTATTGCTAATAATTTTTGGGTGGTTCACGCAGGCCGAGGACTTGCAGGATTTGTTGGAACATGATTATGATATTGGGTTTTTACCTTAGCAATTGTCGAGTGTTTCTATTTATAGTGCCCTTTTTACTATGCCAATTAAATTGAACTTGTATTCTTTGCAGTTTGACCATTAGGGATAAAATTATCCCACGTGTAGTGTTTTGGTTCACTGGGAAAGTTGTAGAAATTGATGATGAAGACGAAGATAAATGAAAATGAGGACGGAGATGAAAGACGATGATAAAAAAGAATGATGAGGAGATGAAGAGAAATATCACGACCATCAAAAGGTATTGACATTGTGTTATCTTATAATATGGTGAGAAAGTGCTTTCCTTGATTATCTCCTTATAGTGAACATTCAGCTTGATATTGGCAAATATGAATTCCTTTGGATTCGCCCAATTGCTAGTACTGTACCATTTTTGATATTGCAGAAACACTCTTCTCCATTAGTATCCTCTTTATAAACAAAATCCAATGTTGCCTCACTCAGTACTGTACCATTTTTTTGTAATGAACCTAAAAATTCATAAAATAAAAAACATTCCTACCACAGCGAATTTGCAAAACAATATGTAAAGATTTCTCATTATGGGTCAATGTAAAACACAACACACCTAAATTTAAAAAGAGACAGCCACCAAAATGAAATTTACTCTGTCTATTTAATTTAGTTTGCAAATGATTGCCTGAACTCTAAGATGCCCGTTGGTAAAGGAAAGGTATCGTGTTTTAAACTAATTCTAGATTCTCTGTGCTTATCTCAATGTGAAAATGATTTTAATATTTATTTGTGCAATTGAAAAAAAAAAAAAAAAGATTGTCTAAAACTTTATGTTGATAATTGCATGTTGAACCACCCTGTACTGAGAGGAGGCTTCGTATAGCCCTGGCTTACTCAGCTTTTCCTACCTTTTGAACAGGGTTCTTAGGTGGACATAGCTGCTATTGAAAGTAGAGACCAGGACCAAGGTTGAGGCTTGAGTCCACTACGTCCCGAGGAGGGTTTATGGTACAACAAAAGGATTTAAAAAGGGGGTGGCCGTCCTAAGTGGCACTCCAAAGGTTAAAAACACTTTTACGTAAAGGACTTCGCGAAGGATTACAACCCAACGAGGCGATCCTAACCATACCATTAATTCGATTTCGGACAACTTGTAATCCCGTACCAAGATTATGATCGAACAAGTGAAAGGATGCTTCGCTCAGTGGAGGATAGACTGGCGAAATTAAATGCAGCCCTAAACTATCCCAAAAGAACAAGTGAGGGTTTTGCGGAAACATTGACGACTTTGGGGGAGAAGGGAGAGCTTACGGCTGCCATGGTCATGGAGCTCTGCACCTCCGTGCCACCATACAGGAGGTCGATACTTGCTAAGTTCGTCAATGGCGTTGTCGTTGTGCCTATCAGACTTGAACCCATATCCGTTCATGCTCGAAATTTAAGTTACTTGCTAAGACAGTGCGAGGTCTTGCACCAGGGGGTTTTACCAGCTTAACCTGACATGCCTCTAGAACTCCAATGTGGTAACGAGGTAAGTTGATTATTATCCAATCATTCTGCCCTTGGGTAATATAAAAAAAAATATGTTTATCAAACTTGCTGGAAGAAAGCTGACTTCTAAAAATGTTTTTTATGCGCAGGCAACCGGTGGATACCACTGCTTAAGTGAAAGTCTTCCATTACTGTGCTGCTGAAATAGACAGCTAGGTAAGCCATGGCTATCCCTGGAATCCCACGGGCAAGGGTTAATTTCCATTTGCTTGTAGAAGTGGTGACGACTCTGTAATTAAAAATGGTTTTGCTTAAGTCCAGACTCTCAAGGGTTTTTGTAAAATATAGCCAGTCCTAAATAATTGAAAAGCACTATGGAACTTTTGAAGGCAAGGAAAAAATTAATTTCGGTTCTTGGTTCGAAAATTAAATGTTTTTAATGTTTTTCCTTGATTTTAGTTTTGAAAACCGCAAAGCTTAAATAATGCTTATGCGCTGATGGTCGAAGGCTTGACCTTGGGTTTCACCCGATTCCTAAGGTGTAAAGCTATGATAAAAATATTTAATAGGGTATTTACGTTTTTAAAACTGTGTTTGTACTGGATATTTATGAGGTTAAAAGAAGGAGCCATGGTAGTGGTGGATTTGATAATGATATAAAGAAAAATTCTCCAGCATGACCCTATTTTTTTCTTTTCTTTTCTTTTCTAAGTGGTCATTATAATGTCTGGTTTCAAAATGATTGAAATGTTACTTTTATTTAACCGCTACAGGAAAAGCTAGGATAGAGTTGGATCTACTAAAAGATACTCTATTTTGCGGTAAAAACCCTACAAAAAAAAAAACGTAGATGCTACAAACTTATTACTGAACTCTGTTGGGATTTTCGAATCTGTATTTTAGCTAAAGAGCAAAAAAACATGTTTGGAAGGTGTGCCGTAGAATTGGACTTCATCGATTTGTTTATTTAGAAGATCTTGTCTGTAAAAAGGAAAAGATGTTTTGAAACAAAGTTCTATTTAAATGATGCTACTGCATATTAAAATGCTAGATGGATGATTTCAGATTGGTATAAAAGTTACCCTGTATGAGTTTGTGTTAAAGGAGAAATAATTCTTTTTATCTACAAAAAAGAAATATAACAAGGGGAAAGGAAATTATTCTTTATTGAAAAAGGGCAGGGATGACGATCTATATAAAATATATATATATCATGGATGCTTACTGTATATTTAACTAGGTAAGAGCTATAAATTCTAAACACAAAATTATGTATTTCAAGTTATTAGTTTCTCAAACTAATATACAGAATTTTCACTCCATGAATTAGAAATGGTTTGCAACCCTAATGATTATTAAACCCTACTTAGTAATAATACATCCTAGTCGAACTGTACAGAGCAATAATCTCATTGAAATAATAATGCTGATAGAAAATAAAATAAAACCTGATATCAAAGTGGGAAAACAAGGATGGCTCTGCCGTTCCTCCCAACCAAACTCCTAGAGCAATCAAGCTCCAGAACCCTCGAGCTCGTCTGTTGAACTACCTGAGCAAAAATCACAATGCACCATCTCTTGCATTTACAATTTTCGATCCCTGTCCAATGCTAGCCTCCTGCTGCTCATGGAATTACTATTTGTAGTATTTGCCTAGGTCTTGCCATTTATGAGCCTCCTGCTCTTCAACACTCAACTCAGAGTGAAGGCCTGATTTTCAGGGATGATGCCTCCTGCATCCTTAACAATGTTTGACACTTGTCTTTTTACTCAAGTAGTTTAGCAGACACTCTTCAAGGGCTAGATCCATCCTTGTCTCTTGTTTTATTATATTAATTAAAAATAATATCTTCAATACAATTTGTTTCATTTTGACTTCTCAATCAAAATAATAAAATAATAATTGTTCTCAATATTCTTTTACCGGCAGAAATAATAAAAATGTTTATTATTTTGGGGGTGTTACATACACCTCCCCTTAGAAGGTAACACCATCCTCGGTGTTACATTAATTATTCATTCGTCCATAAACTCTTCTTGGAACCAGCTTGGATATGCCTCCCGCATATTGCTTTCTAGCTCCCAAGTAGCTTCTTCCAGACTAAGGTGCTCCCATTGCACCTTGACTTGTTCGATGATACATTTTCGGAGAGTGATTTCTCTCTTGTTGAGAATGCGTTCCGGTCCCACCTGGAACTCTCCTTCTGGTTCCACCTAGATTACATTCCAATCAATTATGTGTGAGGCATCATGAATATATCTTTTCAAAATTGAAACATGGAATACATTATGCACCCTAATATTAGGTGGCAGAGCTGGTTGGTATGCAACTGGACCTATTCTTGCCAAAATTTCAAATGGCATGCAAAACCGGGGTGCCAATTTGGAATACTTACCTAGCCTTAAGGAACTTTTCTTAGGCTTTACCTTTATGTAAACATGGTCACCCACCTGGAACTCTTTAGGAGTTCGTTTTAAATCAACATAAATTTTCTGCCTGTCTTGGGAAGCTTTTAAATTTTGTTGTACCTGTTGCACAGTTAGTTCCATTTCCCTTAATAGTTCAGGTCCAAACATTAGCCTATCTACCGGGCTGCTCCATGAGATTGGATTATTGCACCTTCGTCCATATACAACTTCAAATGGACTCATACCTACAGAAACTTGAAAATTATTATTATACGCAAATTCTACTAAATGAAAATAATCTTTCCACTTACCGGGTGTGTTCATAACATACATCCTCAGCATGTCTTCCAAAATTTGGTTGACTCTTTCAGTCTGCCCATCCGTTTGTGGATGGTATGTAGTGCTAAAATTCAACTGAGTTCCCAAACCTTTAAACAATGCTTTCCAGATATTACTTGTAAATTTTGCGTCTCTATCCGAGACTATCACCTTTGGTATGCCATGCAACCTGAATATCTCCTTCATAAAAATATCTGCAATGTTAACAGATTTATATGTAGACTTCACAGGAATAAAGTGAGCAGCTTTGCTTAATTTTTCTACTATAACCATGATCAAATCATGTTGTCTGAAATTTCCTGGTAAGCCGGTTATAAAATCCATGCTGATAGTTTCCCATTTCCATTTCGGAAAGGGTAATGGCTGCAGTAATCCGGCTGGATGTTGGTGTTTAGCCTTGACTTGCTGGCATTCTAAACAACGTGCTAAGTATTATTGTATTTCTCCTTTCATGTTTGGACAATAGAAATCCTTCCTAGCCATGGTAATCATCTTTTGATACCCTGGGTGCCCAGAATAAGGTTGCTTATGTAATTCATTTAAAACAATTAGCTTAATTTCTGTAGAATTGGGTATGTAAAGTCTGCTTTTAAACAGCAATATACCTCTTTCGTTAGTACGGAAATCAATCTTTAACTAATTACTTTCATTTTCAACCGTTTTCTTCCTTAAAATCTGGTATTCTTTATCAAAATTTTCCACATTTAAAATCTATTTTCTAGATCAGATTCGTAATTACTGCTTGCATACAGCAAGTTTGCTTGACGGCTTAAAGCGTCTACAACCTTGTTTACTTTACCCTTTATATGTTTTATTTCAAAGTTGTATTCACTTAAAAAGGACAGCCACCTGGCTTGTCTAGCGTTTAAATTCTATTGGTCAAATAGGTATTTTAAACTTACGTTATCTGACATGAGTAAAACTCTTCTTCCAATTAAATAGTGTCGCCACATTTTTAAGGCATGAATAATTGCAGCAAGTTCCAAATCATGAGTAGCATAGTTTTTCTCACGATCCTTTAATTTTCGGGATTCGTAGGCTATAACATGGTTTTCTTGAGTTAATACACCGCCTAATCCTTCGTTACATGCATCAGTGCATACGACGAAATCTTTTAACGGGTCATAAATTTTTAATATAGGAGCAGTGGTTAAAAGATGTTTTAGTTTATTAAAACTTTCCATACATTTTTCGTTCCAATCAAATCTTTCCCCTTTCTTTTGTAGCGAGGTTATGGGGTAGGCTATTTTCGAAAATCCCTCTATGAATCTCCGATAATAGCCCGTCATCCCCATAAAAGATCTTATATCGGTTACATTTTTAGGGATTGGCCATTCCATGATAGCTTTAATTTTATCGGGGTCGACCGAGATTCCATCTTTAGACACTACGTGTCCGAGATAATGAATTCTATCTTTATAAAAGTCACACTTGTTGAACTTAGCAACCAGTTTTTGTTCTCTTAAAATTTTCAGCACTGTTCTTAAATGTTCTTCGTCTTCCTGTTCGTTCTTTGAATAAATCAGTATGTTGTCAATCAAGACAATGACAAATTTATCCAAATAGTCGTTAAAAATATTATACATTAAACTCATAAAATGCAGGTGCGTTTGTTAAGCCAAATGGCATTACAAAGAACTCGTAATGACCATAACGAGTTAGGAAGGCTGTTTTGAAGATGTCTTCATCCTTGATCCATACCTGATGGTAACTGGATCTTAGATCTATTTTTGAGAAGACGGTCGCCCCTTGGAGTTGATCGAATAGATCGTCAATCCGAGGCAAGGGGTATTGATTCTTTATAGTCATTTTATTTAATTGCCTGTAGTCTATGCATAACCTTAAGGTTCCGTCTTTTCTTTACAAATAAAACCGGTGCTCCCCAAGGGGAAACACTGGGCCAAACATATTTCTTATCCAAAAGTTCTTGTAACTGAGTTTTTAACCCTGTGAGTTCAATTACATTCATTCTGTATGGAGCCTTAGAGGCTGGTACTGCTCTTGGTATTAGATCAATTGTAAAATCTATATCCCTTTTTGGAGGCAGTTCCTGAATTTCTTCAGGAAATTTATCTTTAAAATCTTGTAAAATTGGTATATCCCGTAAATTTAATTTACTCTCAAATTCATTGTTATCCATTATGTAAACAACAAAAACCTTACATCCCTTTCTTAAAATCTTTTTAATTGTAAAGCTGATATTTGTCTAAGGGTGGTTTTTCTAGGAATTCCTGTTACTTTAACTATATTCCCTGAAGCATCTGTGCAAGTGAAAGTTTTATTGAGAAAATTTAATATAACCTTCTACTCTTCTAACCAATCCATTCCAATCAATAAATCATAAGAACCTAGAGGTAAAATATTCAGATTTTCACTTGTTTTCAACTCGTTCATCAGAAATTCACAATTCTTAACATGACTAGTAACCTTGCGTTTAGTACCTGTAGCTAGCTGTACCAACCATGATTTTTCAAAATTTTAAGGTACTAGATTACATAATTCTACAATTCTGGGAGCTACATAACTTAGACTTGCACCCGGATCGATTAATATAGCGATAGGATGATTCTTTAACATACCTGGAATTTCAACCATGGATGTTTGGTGATCTGCCTGTCGATTTTCTAGTGCAGCGTTGATTCTAGGCATGCTCCTCGCCATGTCTCCAACAATGATGGCTTCTTGCAGAGAATGAACTCTATTAAAAGTTTTGTTTCTTTTAGGGAAGTCCTTAAAATAATGTGGGTCACCACATTCCCAACACTTTAATGGATCTTTCTGAGCAGCAGGCTTATTAAAGGGTTCTCTTTCTCTTATAGCAGGAGGTTGGGGTTTGTAGTTTAAGTGGTTGTTACCCTGATATCCCTTGTAATTAATTCCAGTATTTCGATGAAATTTATGATTATTGTTTCTCTGGAAGTTAAACCTTTTCTTCACATTCCATCTGGGCATACTTTCTCTTCTGTTTTTTCTCTGTTCGTAACAGTAGTTCGCCTTCCTCATGGTTTCTTCTAATGTCTTTAGGTTATCAAATTCAATTCGTTCCTTGAATGGGGTAGGCAAACAACTGAGGAAGTGCTATATCTTTGGCTTTTATTCAACTATATAAGGCACATAACGGAGTAGACTCATAAATTTACTGCTGAGTTCTTTCATATTCATGGTTCCTAATTTCAATTCGTAGAATTCCTTTTGCTTTTCTTCGTAAAACTGCTCTGAAAGATATTTCTCTTTAAATAAATTTTTAAAGGTTTTCCAATTCACCCCCCGCTCCTTTATGCCTTTAACTTTGTTAATGTCCTGCCACCATATATCAGCCTTTCCACTTAGGTTGTATATGGCCATTTTTTCCTTAAGTTCATTAGAATAGTTGTATATCTGAAAATATTTCTTCATGCCTGATAACCAGGCTTCAGCTTCTTCACCTTTTTCCATTTCGCCATTAAACATGGGGGGTTTGATTTTCTTAAATTCCCGTGAAATCTCCTCATACGGTCTGTAATTCCTCTTACCTTTATGATGGTCATTTCCTTCACTGCAATCTCGTTGTTCTTGTTTTAATGATTCATCACTGGATGTTTCAGTCCTATGGCTAGAAAAATCGAACTTTCTCCCCTTTTGTTTAGGGGGTGTAGCTGCCTTTCCTTCCTTATTTTTATCCTTCTTGTTAGTATGTATCTTGGCTAGTAAAATAGTATTCAGTTCCTCTTGATCCTTCATTATCCGTTCATTTTCCTCCCTAACCTTTTTCAATTCAGCCCCTTAATTCCTCAACATTATCTCTACTTTCATTCAGTTGCACCCAAAGTCTACTTCCTCCAGTTCCTTCCGGTGGGGGTGTCTCTTCAGGCATTCCGAACTCCGCCATTTCTCCCTGAATAGCACAGTTTGTTTCCTAATACCTGAATTTAGAAAAAAATACATAAAACAATTACAGTAAAAATGTCATTAGTTAAAATATTTTAACACAGCGTCGGGGTTTTGAACCGAATCAGGCCAAGTGCTGTAACACAACTCTAATACCATATGTAATGAGCCTAAAAATTCATAAAATAAAAAAATTTCCTACCACAACAAATTTGCAAAATAATATGTAAAGATTTCTCATTATGGGTCAATGTAAAAGACAACACACCTAAATTTAAAAAGAGACAGCCACCAAAATGAAATTTATTCTGTCTATTTAATTTAGTTTGCAAATGATTTCCTAAACTCTAAGATGCTTGTTGGTCAAGGAAAGGTGTCGTGTTTTAAACTAATTCTAGATTCTATGTGCTTATCTCAATGTGAAAATGATTTTAATATTTATTTGTGCAATTGAAAAAAAAGAGAAAGATTGTCCAAAACTTTATGTTGATAATTGCATGTTGAGCCACCCTGTACTGAGAGGAGGCTTCGGACAGCCCTGGCTTACTCAAATTTTCCTAAGCTGACACACCTTCTACCTTTTGAACAGGGTTCTTAGGTGGACATAGCTGCTATTGAAAGTAGAGACCAGGACCAAGGTTGAGGCTTGAGTCATACCATATGTAATGAACCTAAAAATGCATAAAATAAAAAACATTCCTACCACAGCGAATTTGCAAAACAATATGTAAATATTTCTCATTATGGGTCAATGTAAAACACAACACACCTAAATTTAAAAAGAGACAGCCACCAAAATGAAATTTACTCTGTCTATTTAATTTAGTTTGCAAATGATTGCCTGAACTCTAAGATGCCCGTTGGTAAAGGAAAGGTGTCGTGTTTTAAACTAATTCTAGATTCTCTGTGCTTATCTCAATGTGAAAATGATTTTAATATTTATTTGTGCAATTGAAAAAAAAAGAGAAAGATTGTCTAAAACTTTATGTTGATAATTGCATGGTGAACCACCCTGTACTGAGAGGAGGCTTCGTACAGCCCTGGCTTACTCGGCTTTTCTTAAGCTGACACACTTTCTACCTTTTGAACAAGGTTCTTAGGTGGACATAGCTGCTATTGAAAGTAGAGACCAGGACCAAGGTTGAGGCGTGAGTCCACTACGTCACGAGGAGGGTTTATGGTACAACAAAAGGATTTAAAAAGGGGGTGGCTGTCCTAAGTGACACTCCAAAGGTTAACAACACTTTTACGTAAAGGACTTAGCGAAGGATTACAACCCAACGAGGCAATCCTAACCATACCATCAATTCGATTTCGGACAACTTGTAACCCCGTACCAAGATTATGATCGAACAAGTGAAAGGATACTTCGCTCGGTGGAGGACAGACTGGAGAAATTAAATGCAGCCCTAAACTATCTCGAAAGAACAAGCGAGGGTTTTGTAGAAACATTGACGGCTTTGGGGGAGAAGGGAGAGCTTAGGACCGCCATGGTTGTGGAGCTCTGTGCCTCCATGCCACCATCCAGGAGGTCGATACTTTCTAAGTTCGTCAATGGCGTCGTCGTTGTGCCTATCAGACTTGAACCCATTTCCGTTCATGCTCGAAATTTAAGTTACTTGCTAAGACAGTGCGATGTCTTGCACCAGGGGGTTTTACCAGCTTAACCTGACATTCCTCTAGAACTCCAATGTGGTAACGAGGTAAGTTGATTATTATCCAATCATTCTGTCCTTGGGTAATATAAAAAAGAAATACGTTTATCAAACTTGCTAGAAGAAAGTTGACTTCTAAAAATGGTTTTTATGCACAAGAGACCAGTGGATACCATTGCTTAAGCGAAAGTCTTCCATTACTGTGCTGCTGAAATTGACAGCTAGGTAAGCCATGGCTGTCCCTGGAATCCCACGGTCAAGGGTTAATTTCTGTTTGCTTGTATAAGTGGTGACGACTCTGTAATTAAAAAGGGTTTTGCTTAAGTCCAGACTCTCAAGGGTTTTTGTAAAATACGCCCGGTCCTAAAGAATTGAAAAGCACTATGGAACTTTTGAAGGCAAGGAAAAAATTAATTTCAGTTCTTAGTTCGAAAATTAAATGTTTTTAATGTTTTTCCTTGATCTTAGTTTTGAAAACCGCAAAGCTTAAATAATGCTTCTGTGCTGATGGCTGAAGGCTTGACCTGGGGTTTCACCCGGTTCCTAAGGTGTAAAGCTATGATAAAAATATTTAATAGGGTATTTACGTTTTTAAAACTGTGTTTGTACTGGATATTTATGAGGTTAAAAGAAGAAGCCATGGTAGTGGTGGATTTGATAATGATATAAAGAAAAATTCTCCAGCGTGACCCTATTTTTTTCTTTTCTTTTCTGAGTGGTCATTATAATGTCTGGTTTCAAAATGATTGAAATGTTATTTTTATTTAACTACTACGGGAAAATCTAGGATAGAGTTGGATCTACTAAAAGATACTCTGTTTTGCGGTAAAAACCCTATAAAAAAAAACGTAGATGCTACAAACTTATTACTGAACTCCGTTGAGATTTTCGAATCTGTCTTTTAACTAAAGAACAAAAAAACATGTTTGGAAGGCGTGTCGTAGAATTGGACTTCATCGATTTGTTTATTTAGAAGATCTTGTCTGTAAAAAAGAAAAGATGTTTTGAAAGAAAGTTCTATTTAAATGATGCTTACTGCGTATTAAAGTGCTAGACGGATGATTACAGATTGTTATAAAAGTTACCTGTAACATACCCACCCATCCATCCAAGGCAAGGGAGGGAACACGATGCCAGTCTCTGGGGCTTTTCATAAAAACTCAGCCCATTCATTAGATTCATACAATAAAAAAAAATCATTGTGTGCAGAT
This sequence comes from Larix kaempferi, assembly GCA_027924585.1. Lineage (NCBI taxonomy): Eukaryota > Viridiplantae > Streptophyta > Pinopsida > Pinales > Pinaceae > Larix > Larix kaempferi. The sequence continues at coordinate 673,404 of BSBM01000655.1, read as the reverse complement.
GTAACTCAATTAAATATGCACAATGGAAATAAACAAATCATCCACACACATTTCATATGCATACAACATACCAAATAATCATCCAATTAAACATTGCATAAGTAAAATACAGAGATAGAGAACACTTATCTTCGTTGTGCAATTGTCCCAAACAACTAGCTATGTCGCTACAACGTTCCACCCAACCATAGGTCTCTGCCCAGCCTGTATTCTTTCAGCACTCAGAGACCACTCCCGAGCTGGGAATGATTTCTACAAGGAAAAGGGGACATTCATACTCACACAGAGCCGAATAATCATTTCATCTAAGCCAAGCCAGTCCACAGTTGGGTTTATCAGGCGAATTCTGAACCCTGGATGCTTGCACTCAAGCTCAAGCCAAATTAATGGAGACCCATAACCCATACCCCAACATACTTTTTTCTCACACAGCAAGCACAATCATTGGGCAGGGATACACATTTAACAATGGGATTTACAACAAGATGGTCATGGGTTTTCCCCAATTCGTTTCCACCCAAAAATGGATTATGGGATGGGGAAAAACAATCACAGGGAGGAAAATGATTTCTTCCCCAACTAACTGAGCATTTAGTAGCCAAACGATCTCTATGGAACCCTAGTTTGATTCCCCTTCTTCCCCACTGGTATACAACACAAAAACGCCCTTCTCCCATCTGAGAATGAAGGAAAACACATAAGTTCGATGGGGAAAAACGCCTAGCAAGCTCCTAACTTGTGAGAGAGACCAACTGGTTGATGGATAATGGCTTGGGGAGCAATTCATGGCTCTTTTCTTGCCCAAGAAGTAAAACACGATTTCCCATGCAGGGTGGCTTGCCCATACCCGAATTTGGACAACCATACCTCCCATTCCCCAAGGCATTAACTACCTCAACCAACTTTTGGGAGAAATCAATGATTGGGTACAAAAGTCAACATGGGTAGTTGAGGGTTTGATGAGTTCTCTCATTGACACTTGGCTTGACTTGATTGGATCCAAGGGTTTGAATGTTTTCCCTCCCAATTCCTTGTAAAATCATGCCCCCATCTCTTGTTGCATTGCATAGCTAGTTGTGGGTATTTTTATTAAAATGCATATTTACATGATGTTTGAAATTCCGATGTGCCTGGCTAGCACGAAAACCATATGCATCAATAAATCGATGGCATGGCCTTGGCCTTGAGCTCCTCACCATGATTTCATAATAATATTACATCATTTACAATTTTAATGCCATGGGGTCAAACTGGGGAAGTTACATACCCCTCCCCTTGGAATAACACCGTCCTCGGTGTTCCAATACTTCAGAATGTATACCCACTTTACACATGCCTAAAAAATTCACAAATGGTGGCAGGTCTGTCCTGCATTCCATCTCTTTACTTTGACCTTTCAGGATCAAGTCCTTTGGCTTCCTCAAGCTACTCCTGCTGGCTTTGATCTTCCATCTCTGCAGGTGGGCATTGCTCCACGGAAATCCCTTTCCTTTATTACCCTTCCAGCTAATCTACAAGTCTGGAATTCCATGGCTACCATCTTTCTTGCTGTCTTGGTAACTAATTGAGGAAGATTCCCAGCCAAAACAAATATCTTTTGGTCTGCTTCCATGATCAAGGCGCACAATTGGCTCTCACTTTTCTCACTAGCAATCACTTGGCTAGTAACAACTGCAACAATGGCTTTCAATGTCTCTCCTGTGAGACTCATCATGGCAATTCTTGTTAGGACAAGCATAACACAATATTAAAATTAGTCAATTATTTTCCCAATTGACATGGAACGTCCATGCTTTACTCATGAGACTTCCACACATTTCTGCTTTCCCACATACACATGAACTCATTCATGTTCATCCTTTCACAGGAAAATAACTATTTCAGCATTCACAATTCATTTCAAGCAATTAAACACAATTTGTTTTCATTTATGACATGCACCCAACAATCTTTTGTTTCTAAGATGCACCAGTCAAAAGGAAAGAGAAGAGTAAGAGTTTCCCCCTCTTAGTCTTGTTTCAATCCGGAGTCACACCATCACTTGTGGTTCTATGCTCCTTAGCCTCTTTCGCTTCAATGTGAATGCTTGATCTGCCCTTTCTTGGCTATGACACATAGTGTCTAAGGTTTGTCTGAGGATTTTCAACCAGGGAACCCTTCCCCATTATTGCCTACAGAACCCTTGGCTGCTAGGACCCACACATGTCCACTAGCACCATCTTTCATTACTGCTCATACTGAGCTATCTTTAGGACAGTCATATGTCCACATGCATCCCTATGATGCCTTTGTAGTCCTTGCTTCCAGCAATACCTATACTCAAAGATTGAATCAATTCACATGTTTAGTTTATTTTCATAGGGTTTATCTCCAAACGAGAATTTAAGAAATCATAACCGAATCATATACACACATATATTCATATTAAATAAGCAAGAAGCTGCAAGATAACCAAATACTTATCTGCATTGGATGTCTTCACTTTATCCCACATGATCCTTCTTTGCTTTGCAAGCCTTGGATTTCTCGTGGATACAATAATGAATGTTGGGACAGCACGTAGGCTACTCCACAACCATTCAAATAGGCAATGCCAGGATAGTACGCCGACTGGGTTCTATCAATTAATTAAGGAATGTTTGGCCAACACGATGGCTAATCCACAACATGAAGTGGTTAATGCCCCCACCAACTATTCTCTGAATTTATTGAGCTTCAGGTACTCTCTGGATTTACCAATAATTTTATAGCGACTGACTAGTTACTCTCTGGTTCTACCAAGAAATTTATAATGCTTAACCAGTTACTCCTTGGTTTACCAAGAATTTTATAGTTCTTTTGGGGTCCTTGCTTTCCTGCAATGACCAAGGTTTCCAGCAAAGAAAAAACAGTGTATCATCTTAGCTGTTAGAAGACGTATACCTGAAATCTTCATTATTCCAAACAGGAAAATAAATGAAAATGAATACTTATCTGTATTGTGCATTTCCTTTCTGGTCCATAGGATCCTGCTTCGCATTGCAAGCCTTGGGATCGCCTATGGACTTGGATGTTTGGCCAACACTCATGCTGCTCCACAACATCAAATAGTTAATGCCCAACCAATACACCTTCACGCCGACTGGGTTTACCAAGCATTCGTGGTGCCCAACCAATCCCATACCTGGTTGGCCCTATCCATTGCCGAGCCAGCACATTCGTTTGGGTCATCGACCAATGGAAGGAAACTGCGCCACCGACCATTATAGGTCAAGGCTCTACCACTCTGCCTTAGGCTTGCATCAGCCTTTTACTAATACGTCCACAACACCCAAGCAAATAATTACAAACCAGTACATCGACTGGGTTCATTAGGCATGCAACAACCCTTCATGCGCATAACAATTCTCCATCCACACAAGGATGACACTCCTTTTCCCAGGCAAGCCAATGGTTCCCTTTACGAACTCTATAGGTGGCCTTCTTGACTACAAGCTATCATGGCCCCATGATACCCACTCACACTACACAAAGGTTACCATTGCTCATACAGTCCTCTTGAGCATCCTTTCTTTACTTTTCCTCTAAACGTGCATCATCAAATTGCATCTGTGTAAGCTGATAGCATAAGAAGGATAAGCAGACTCATCAGTATTGCTGCTCTAAAATTGTAACCATGTTTCATATCATTCACTATCAAGTATTGAAACACCAGGAATACGTCCATTCCCTTAGGGTGTAGTCAATATTTACAACCCTATCATAACCCAACACCAGAAAGGTGTGCACCCCCTTTCGGATGTGAGACATGTAGGCCCTAATCATACTCAAGCAGTCTGAAATAATAATGAAATAATAAAACATGCACTGCATATTAAATCTAATAACCAGACATGTATATTCTGAGTTCGGGTTGCAGAATACTTATCCCTTTTCAGATGTATCATTCATTCATTTGCGAAGAATGGGGGCTTCCTTCTCTGAGTCAACAGTACTTTGGTTTGCCACCCCAATCTTTTCATGTTCCATAACCCTCACATGCCTCCTTGGCATAATTTTACTATCTCACTAACATACAATGCAGCTGATGTATTATCAAAATTCACAATAGTGTTTCACCCGAAACCCATTTCCAAAGCATGGGGTCCTTCCCATCTAGTTTGGATTCTGTAGGCCATCACACATGGTCTTCCTGCAATGTGTCATCCTGGCACACTTATCAAATAGCCAAATAGTCAACAACATTTAACAATAGCTTCAAATCTGATTGTTTTATAACCAATCAATGTCATTAATAATTAAATTCAATATGAATTTACAATTCTGTCTCCTATAGAAATTGATTTGCTTAGCAATGAGGCTATCCTCATATTGTTTGGCTCTCGTAAGTGGTATCACTCTGTCCATTAGGGTTTTACACTTGCTACCATACCTGAACATCCACCTACAACATGTCCTCCTAGCACAATTTTATGTAAGCCAAACAGTCATCAGCAATTATAAGCAAATTCTCAAATCTGAAATCTACAAATCTGTTTTCCTACAGAAATTAGATTTGCAACCATGAGATTATTCTCATAAATTTAAATCAGTCAATTTTCAGATCTATTTCGTGCATAATTTAAATTTCACAACCATGAGAACCTTCTCATAACCTTTGGCTTCTACACATGGTAGATCCTGATCTTTACTATGGATTTATCCTCATCCATACGCAAGACTTTTCTACCTGAAAATTGAAACTTCAATCAGCCAAAAACGTTGTGAGTATCTATGCATATAATCCTTTCATTTCCACAACAGTCACTGAAGTGATCTCAGAATTATAACACTCAATAATTCAAACACCTTCAGTTGTTAACATTTGAAATGCAATGAAATATATACATTCCCACGTATGCATCATTATCATAATAAAATTGCAAGACACGGTCACACTATCCATGCAATTTAAATAAACTGTAAATACTCATTACTTCACATTCCATGCAACTCTGTCCTTCCACAGAGTGCTCTGGTATCCCACCACATGTCTACCTTATTCATGCAATCATTCTCCTGCATTCACAGCAGCTCATGAAATGGTCTCAGTATTAACAATGGTTCACCATTTCATCGATTATCTTAATTGCATTGAAACATATATATCACAACCATGCATTCACACAATGCATCTCAACATGTGCACCTGCACATATGCATGCACATTCACAACATTTACATAATATTTTGATGTGCATTCACTTAATGCATAACCCCTCAATACAACCTTGCATTAATCCATGAATACTATGCATTCCACCATATTATGGCCTAACCATGACTGTCTCATATGGCATGTACTACCACAACATGACTATAAGTCTTTACTTTCTTTGGTTGTTAAACTCACAACCAACATACAAAAATTGTATGATATAATTTCATATGAATGCATTAAGGTTTCTAAGAAACTATAGGGTGTAAGGCTCCTTGCCTTTTCTTACCCGCACCTCCCCATACTCGATAGGTTGACATTCAAATTCAGGCACCCAATACCGCATGCAAACCAAATCAACATAGTTTAAACATAGTTGAAGGGATCTCACCAAATCCTCTTTCAATCATTCTTGCAACTAAGCACAAATAACCATTACCTGCATGGCTATTATTAACATCGCTTGATGTTACCTGATCAGTTGGCCTCTTACCAAGGCTTCACAGTCCTTTTTCCAACCTCGTGATCGTAGATTTGTTGCCCCAACCTTTCTTCATAAGGTTGTTGGTCATATGCAACAACATCTCCCACATCTTCAACCATGCTTCGGTTATCTTTGGTCCTACAACCAATGAAAACATGTCGACTAATTATTAGCAACCACAATCGTTATCTTAAGTGGCTCATTGCATATGTAAAACCTCACTATTTTAACAATATGAAATATTATATACATGCAAAAACGTTTTCACATGCACTATGCAATGTTTATTGATATGCCATCTAGTGCATATTCTTATCTATCTAATCTCTTGCGTTTTCAATCATGCTTCTATGGTCTGATTCCCACAACCATTATCAACAACATTAATAGTCATCAATCATAGGGGATACCATTAATGTGATATTGCATGTGTAACCTCACTACCTTTACCCATATGCAACATCATGCTCATGCATGAGCAATTCACATGCACTATGCAATGAGTCTTTAATCATGCCCACTAATTCATATGCATTGTTCTCTTGCATTTCCAACATCCCTATGCCATAATTTTCAGTACATAAAACTTAGGAAATATAAATATAACAACAATGGAGGAGTTAAGGAATTCTCCCTTTCCAATTCCTCATCATGGCATGAAGTTCCTCCTTCACATCATAGCTGATCCTTTTCTTGGATTCCCTACCAAGCACACAAGGATCCATTAACTATGATCTTCTCACGAATTAGCAATTCAGTATATACATAAGTGTATAACATTCATTCTTCTATTTTCCAAACATGCAATTCTTATGCTATAAGCATAAATAGTTTAAAGTGAGGAATTTCCCTCTTATCAACATTCCTCGTTGCTCCCATTGCTCTTCCGCAATGCATATTACAGCCAATTACTTGTAATAAGGATTCCACAACCTTTTATGCAATTCCTGCTTCTCATCCCAAGCATAGAGAATGCATTTCACACTTTCAACGACTGTCTCCGGGGGACGACAGGGGTCAAGGGGGCTTGCGCATAAGTTCCATGGCATTTTTCAACTTTCGGCAGCTAAAAAATCTTCCTGGAAAACAGCTGAAATTCCCTGTTTTGGCGGACTTCGCCATTCTCTTCCGATGCGTTGCGGACCAACTCGCTGAGTTTCATCGATCGGGGGACTCATCTGTCTTTTCCACCATTGTAGACCAACTCACCGAGTTCTTCCACCGTTTCAGACCAACTCGCCAAGTTCTTTTGCCGTTTCGGACCAACTTGCTGAGTTCTTCTGTCGTTGCGGGCCAATTTTTCGAGTTCTTCCGCAGTTTTGAGCCACCTCGCCGAGTTCTTCCACCGAAAGACACTTAGAAAAATTTTTCAGACCAACTCGCCGAGTCCTTCTGCCATTGTGGACCAACTTGCCGAGTTCTTCCGCCGTTGTGGACCAACTCGCCAAGTTCTACCGCCGAAAGACACTTAGAAAATATTTTCGGACCAACTAGCTGAGTCCTTCCACCATTGCGGACCAACTCGCCGAGTCCTTCCTTTGTTGCAGATCAACTCTCCGAGTTCTTCCGCCGAAATACACTTAGAAAATTTTTTCGGACCAACTTGCCGAGTCCTTTCACCGTTGTGGACCAACTCGTCGAGTTCTTCCGAAATTTTCTCTTGGACGCCAAAAAACACTTAGAAAAATCTTGAAAATTTTCTTCCTTTCCCTGGGCACTTCCACAACTTCGTCGGCGCAACTCAGCCAATTTCTCCGAACGTGTCGGCTCCACTCAGGAAGTTTTTCCGCCGTTTCGAGCCAACTCGTAGAGATTCGTTGGCACAGTTTTTGGAAGAAAACTCATAGACACTTAGAAAAATTTTGAATTTTTTCTTAATTATCAGTGCTGAGCAGGAAGCATACTTACCTTTGCAACTGTGATAGGTAGCCCATGAAGGCCCAATGCTGCAACCAGCATCTCTGATACCATTCTGTAACGTACCCACCCATCCATCGAAGGCAAGGGAGGGAACATGATGCCAGTCTCTGGGGCTTTTCATAAAAACTCAACCCATTCATTAGATTCATACAATAAAAAAAAACATTGTGTGTAGATGTTACTCAATTAAATATGCACAGCAGAAATAAACAAATCATCCACACACATTTCATATGCATACAGCATATCAATATAATTATCAAATTAAACATTGCAGAAGTAAAATACAGAGACAGAGAACACTTATCTTCGTTGTGCAATTGTCCCAAACAACTAGCTATGTCGCTGCAACATTCCACCCAACCATAGGTCTCTGCCCAGCCTGTATTCTTTCAGCACTCAGAGACCACCCCAAGCTGGGCATGATTTCTACAAGGAAAAGGGGACATTCATACTCACACACAGCTGAATAATCATTTCATCTAAGCCAAGCCAGTCCACAGCTGGGTTTATCAGGCGAATTCTGAACCCTGGATGCTTGCACTCAAGCTCAAGCCAAAGCAATGGAGACCCATAACCCATACCCCAACATACTCTTTTCTCACACAGCAAGCACAATCATTGGGCAGGGATACACATTTAACAATGGGATTTACAACAGGATGGTCATGGGTTTTCCCCAATTTGTTTCCACCCAAAAATGGATTATGGGATGGAGAAAAACAATCACAAGGAGGAAAACGATTTCTTCCCAAACTAACTGAGCATTCATCAACCAAACGATCTCTATGTAACCCCAGTTCGATTCCCCTTCTTCCCCACTGGTATACAACACAAAAACGCCCTTCTCCTAGCTGAGAATGAAGGAAAACACATAAGTTAGATGGGGAAAAATGCCCAGCAAGCTCCTAACTCATGAGAGAGACCAAATGATTGATGGATAATGGCTTGGGGAGCAATTCATGGCTCTTTTCTTTCCCAAGAAGCAAAACGCGATTTCCCATGCAGGGTGGCTTTCCCATACCTGAATTTGGACAGCCATACCTCCCATTCCCCAAGGCATTAACTACCTCAACCAACTCTTGGGAGAAATCAATGATTGGGTACAAAAATCAACATGGGTAGTTGAGGGTGTGATGAGTTCTTTCATTGACACTTGGCTTGACTTGATTGGATCCAAGGGTTTGAATGTTTTTCCTCCCAATTCCTTGTAAAATCATGCCCCCATCTCTTGTTGCATTGCATAGCTAATTGTGGGTATTTTTATTAAAATGCATATTTATATGATGTTTGAAATTCCAATGTGCCTGGCTAGCACGCAAACCATATGCATCAATAAATTGATGGCGGGGCCTTAGCCTTGAGCTCCTCACCATGATTTCATAACAATATTACATCATTTACAATTTTAATGCCATGGGGTCAAACTAGGGACGTTACATTACCCTGTATGAGTTTACGTTAAAGGAGAAATAATTCTTTTTATCTACAAAAAGAAATATAACAAGGGGAAAGGAAATTATTCTTTATTGAAAAAGGGCAGGGAGGACGATCTATATAAAATATATATATATCATGGATGCTTACTGTATATTTAACTAGGTAAGAGCTATAAATTCTAAACACAAAATTCGGTATTTCAAGTTATTAGTTTCTCAAACTAATATACCAAATTTTTCTTATATATATATATATGCATTTTTCTGAATACCAAATGATTGCTAAAAGATCTATGTGTAACTAAAATTAGAGACTAATATGGCAGAATTTTCACTCCATGAATTAGAAATGGTTTGCAACCCTAATGATTATTAAACCCTACTTAGTAATAATACATCCTAGTCGAACTGTACAGAGCAATAATCCCATAGAGATAATAATGTTGATAGAAAATAAAATAAAACCTGATACCAAAATGGGAAAACAAGGATGGCTCTGCCGTTCCTCCCAACCAAACTCCTAGAGCTATTAAGCTCTAGAACCCCCGAGCTTGTCTTCTGAACTACCTGATCAAAAATCACAATGCGCCATCTCTTGCATTTACAATTTTCGATCCCTGTCCAATGCTAGCCTCTTGCTACTCATGGACTTACTATTTGCAGTATTTGCCTAGGTCTTGGCCATTTATGAGCCTCCTGCTCTTCAGCACTCAACTCGGAGTAAAGGCCTGATTTTCAGGGATGATGCCTCCTGCATCCTTAACAGTATTTGACCCTTGTCTTTTTCCTCAAGTAGTTCAGCAGACACTCTTCAACAACTAGATCCATCCTTGTCTCCTGTTTTATTATATTAATTAAAAATAATATCTTCAATACAATTTGTTTCATTTTGACTTCTCAGTCAAAATAATAAAATAATAATTGTTCTCAATATTCTTTTACCAACAGAAATAATAAAAATGTTTATTATTTTTGGGGTGTTACATTTTTATATTGCAGTTAGGAATAGTGCACCGCTAGAAACTCGTCTTTAAAAAATCTGGGAAACTACATATTGCAGTTGGGTTGTAGCTATGCAGTTTCTGGAACTTGTATTCACTATCCTTGTAGAAAGGAGTGAATGGTAGGTTGCACACCTCACCAACATAAAAGTTAGGACACAGATGGTCAAAAGAGCCTATGCAACAATAAAAGAGATCAATGGGAAAAAACTCTTATCTCTATCGTTATCTTAAAACTTAAGTCACCGACAAGTAAAGAAAATTAGTTGCACAACTAATAGTTAAGGTTTCATAAAAGAGGTTAATATATGATACTGCACAATCTTAACAAATAATAGTCAAGGTTAGTAGAATATGGCACAATATCTTTATTCTTTGCAGTTTGACCATTAGGGATAAAATTATCCCACGTGTAGTGTTTTGGTTCACTGGGAAAGTCGTAGAAATTGATGATGAAGACGAAGATAAATGAAAATGAGGACGAAGATGAAAGACGATGATTAAAAAAATGATGAAGACGAGATGAAGAGAAAGATCATGACCATCAAAAGGTATTGACATTATGTTATCTTATAATATGGTGAGAAAGTGCTTTCCTTGATTATCTCCTTATAGTGAACATTCTTGATTCAAATTAAGCTTGATATTGGAAAATATGTATTCCTTTGGATTCTCCCCATTGCTAGAGTTAATTTGGTTTCATTTGTCTTTCCTTGGTTCCAAGTAAAAAAAATTCAATGTTACTTCCCTTAGTATTGTACCATTTTTGTCTAATACAAAAACACTCTTCTCCATTAGTATCCTCTTCATAAAAAAAATTCAATGTTACCTCACTCAGTATTGTAAAATTGCAGTTAGGAATAGTGCACCGCTAGGCTCTCGTCTTTAAAAAATCTGGGAAACTACATATTACAGTTGGGTTGTAGCTATGAAGCTTTTGGAACTTGTATTCATTGCCCTTGTAGAAAGGAGTGAATGGCAAGTTGCACACCTTGCCAACATAAAACTTAGGACAGAGATGGCCAAAAGATTCTATGCATCATTAAAAGAGATGAATGGGAAAAAAATCTCTCTCTATCGTTATCTTAAAACTTAAGTCACCAACAAGTAAAGAAAATTAGTTGCACAACTAATAGTTAAGGTTTCATAAAAGAGGTTAATATATGATATTGCACAATCTTAACTAGTATAGACCCATCTAACTCTGGTTCTACAAAGACTCCAGAAAGATCAAATCTCCAAACCTTTCACCACTAAACTACAACACACATCCCTCTTTATTCTTATTTTTTATTATTTTTATTTTTTTATGGGACAGACGGACACTTCCCCTATACCCGGGCTGTAGAAATGGGCCTTCTCAACGCAACAATAGTTAAGGTTAATAGAATATGGCACAATCTTTATTCTACTTAATCTTTAGTATGTCAATATGTAATCGAGTGCTTAAACCTTAACCTCGCTTTAATTTTTAACTTTCCATAGTTCCTCTGTGAACGCATGCCAACACTAATCCAGCCCATTCTAAGCAATAATTATCCAACACAACAATATGTGAATATCAATTCTTAAAAAGGGTTTTCAAGACTATTTTCCACCACCGACAGGATAACACTATCTGTCATTGAGCATGCGGTTTGCAACTTGTCACGAATGGGAAACACATGATAGTTTAACATGTACAACAATAATCAGCCATGGTTTAGTAATTGACAAAATGTTGTTTTATAGCAACTTTCCATCAGACGAAATAATCTCAGGCATGTAGGCCATACAACTTTGTTGAGTGTCACCAAAGAGTGAGATGAACTAGATAAATTAACAACCTCTTGCTATCTTGTATAATCCTCTTAGTACAATTTTCTGATATTGATCCACCCGTGTTTTGAAAAACAACCTTTTCATCTCAGTTTTTCAACCAGCAACATATAAGCATCGCTTACCAAATCTTCATACAATTTACTAGACTTTTTGAACCATTCGCCATAAGCTCCATGAGGTTTCTGCTACTATCATCACCTCTGCAATATTCACAATATATTTCTCCATGAGTTTTAGTTCTCTGATATCTTGATTTCCCATGGAAGTTGGCCCTATCTTTTTTTTAGTCAGGCTACATGTTTAGTCTTTTAAACCATGCATAGCAATAAGAAACAGGTGTGTGGGTCTCTATACCAAGGAACTAAAATTTCAATGTTTTTGGATTTGACAGTCTCACCTGTATGCTAGTCGGAAAGAAGATGTACACACCAGACTAATGAGGAAGTACATGAATCAAGTGCCAAATTCATGGTTTTGTTAATATAGTTTTAATGGATTTTACATACATGATACGAATATTACATCGATAAGCTTCAATTTAAGACAATACACAATTTTTTTTTGTCTTAAGTTGAGACAATTTACACAAATATTGTCTTAATACCTCCTCTATGTAGTAGTGATAGAATGCAAATATTTATGATAGGGAAGGGTGGAATCGAACCACCAATCTTCTGCATTATAATGCAGATGCTTTACCATTGAGCTCATACCCTGCAACTTCATATACAAAATAATATTTATATTTTTTTAGAGGTTTTTTAAAGCAATGAGCACAAGAAGCATGGAATACTCACTGTATTTCACTCATTGGATGGATTGATTTGAAGGATCTATTATGCAAGCCCAAAATCTCAGATAATATCTAAACACCTATTGGTGTAATTAAACATTAAATTATATTTATTTTAAATTTTAGATTACAAAAATTAAATTTATGATTGCTTAAAGTGTATTTAGTTTACTCAATACAATATAGAAAAGATAATAAAAGTTAAAGTTAAATTTACATCTATAAATTGCTAATCCTTCCAAATCCTTAATAAAACATAATTTCACATAATCTACACTAAATAAGTAAACCAAACCAGCTAATTTCTAATACAATAGATGTATAACTAGAGATACAAAGCCCTATGTCAATTACCAATATTTATTTGTCATTTCTGTAAATTCTATATATGGAATCTCACCGAGGAGAGGCCAAAAAGTGGCAAATCTCTATCTCAAAATTCAATTATTTACACATATGATTTAATATAAACATAAGACAATAGTTTAGATGGATCTATTGTGCCCAATGCATATTTTAAAGATGTACTTTGAAGTTTCACAACATTGAAGTGCATATCAAACCCAAAGGCTAATATTTAGGTGAGTTTGCTTTGTTGTAGATCTAATGCACATAAACATATCCAAGGAGTTATGGATCCATGCTCCCATTTCCAATCTGGCTATAAGAGTTCTTTGCAGTTATAAAAGTGAAGTATTTCTATAATCAGAATGAAGTGCTTTACAATCATAGTGGGAGAGATCTATGACAAAAATAGATCCAATTCTGAATCCATTAAACATAAAGCTATCAGAAGAGATAATAAGCGAAGGGCTCTTACAATCAGAATGGAACAATCATAGTGGGAGAGATAATAAAAATTGATGCAATTCTGAATCCATTAAACATAAAGCTATGATATGGGAAGAGATAATACAAATAGATCCAACTTCTGATTTATAAAGCATAAAAAACAGGGATAAACGTTTCAATCTCTATCATCCCATACGCCATGTTTCCCCTCTTCAATTTCCCATCCATTCTGTCGGTTTAACACTTGTCTCCTTGAATGAGTACATCCCCCCTGGCGCGATTACCCCTCTTTAACTTGATAGAAGCATCCCCCATAATGTTGGTTGGTAAAAATAGAATATGATACAGGAACGATTGACGCGGCTCCAAGGAGGCTAAGGGAAGAATAACAACATCATATCATTCCAACCCGCAATATAAAAAGTAAATAATCAGTATGACTATGAATCGGTCCTGCCTCTCCTAGAAGAATCCAATGTTAGAAATTCACATTGTTTGTGTTGGGAAGTGGTAATGGTTTGGTTTGAATGGCCATGTATACCTCATTATAGGGTTACAGCAAGAAATCCTTACCTACGGTCCTACTCACTACAATACCGTGAATTAAAACATATTTCTCAAAACTTTCATGTAAATTCAAAACTAAAAGTCTAAATCCCCAAGAGTAACACTTTTTTATTTTTCCAGATTGCAAATCAGTGCTTTTCAACACTTTTTTATTTTTCCAGATTGCAAATCAGTGCTTTTCAACGAATCGATGAAAATTATTTCTTGTTCAAGGTTCCAAGCATTGCTTATTTGGAAGGCATGACTTCAACAATGATATATATATATATACCGAATCAGTGTTTTTAGTACCAAAAAGGAACCAGAGGAAGAACGCTGCTTAAGCTCTTATCCCAGGTATGAACTAAAGATCGGATCCCAAAACCCTAAAGACACAAATTTGTTGTGCTATATTGTGGTTTGTATGTATGAGTTCGAGTGTGGCTTCCAAGAAATTTTGCACTCTCCAAGAAAGTTTGTATGTAAGTACCCAAATGAACATTTGCATGCCTCTCCCTACTTCCATATTCATAGGATATTAAAACAGAGAATGGTTTGCCTTTGATTATGAAAAAATACCTTTTAGATAACACCAATGTTACACCCATGGCCACTCTTAGGAAGAGGGATTGTGTAACACTTAATCCTAAATTTGAAACCCCCTAAAACAAAGGTAACGGATGCATATAAGGGTGTACAACATGGCTTCGAAAAATGAAATAGGGTTAAAAAGAAAAGGGATATGTATATATTCAGGGGAACATCTATGTAGGGGACAAATAACTGATAACGATTGAATTATTGGAAGAATCAGTGAAGATACAAATATTTTAATGCCCATGGCATTCGTTTAGAACAGAACTTGGCCTTCCTTCTGGTTAGTGTATAGAGCCTTCTCAATCAAGGCTGAAAATTAAGCTTCCTGCAAAATTTTAAAGCATAAAATCAATTTTAGTTATAAAAAAATAACAATTTCAAAAACTAAAAAATAAAAACAAACAATAAAAAATCTAAAATGGATATTTAAAATTAGATTTTGATTTTGTTTTAAAAATAGTCTTAAATATTTTAAAAGGTATTCAAATTAAGTATTTGAGACCATATGTTAATTTTGTCTTAAATTTTTTCTCAAACATCCCCAACTTGTAATAGTGTAAGGATCTCACCACTTTCAGGACATTATCGAATAATGCTTTGAGAAGGATCTCACTGCTTTAGAGAAAATCGTGGAGATGTTCAATCATAAAATCGCTATCTGAGTTTACTACAAGTTGGACATCGTATTGGTTGCATGTAGGATTCAAGTCACATTTTGATGTATTGAGCATTCATGGCTTATATGCTCATGGCTTATACATTAAATTTGGATGAGGTCAATCCATATATGGGATGCTTGTTGATTTTATTAAAAAAAAGTAAAATCAATGGAACCTGTCTTCATTTAGGAGTAAATTATTAATTGAAAAATGAATTTGAAGCATATTATTTTAAACATTCTTTGCTTTTATAACATTGATAGAGAATTAGTTGCATTGCAGCTTCTTTCTTATTTATTTTCATTTTGAATTTATATATTCAATGTACAATTTTGACTTCTATTTACTACAACCTTTAAAATATACCCATAATTTATAAAATATGGATTAAAATATTCACTTAGTTCTCTAACATTTCTACATCATTTTAATTTTTTTTTAATTTGTGGTTTCATTATATATATATTTTTAAATGATAGGTAGAAAATTATATAATTTACTTTCATATATATATATATATATGAAATAATAATAATGATAATAATAATAATATATTTTTAAAGTCACAGTAAAGCCAAACATTGAGACCCCCTCCTTGTGGGACATTGGCACCCCCTTCTTTGTGGGATAAGGGACCCCTTCTGCATAGGGATTTAGGTGCTAAAGTTTACAAAGGTGTACATACTCTACCCCTTCTCGATTTGACTATATGACCTCTTAAGAAGAAACACATCTTATTAACCATTAGGCCTATATTTAAATTTTACGCCTTCCAATGGAAAAGAAAATAATTTACAAATTCATTACAAAATTTAATCTCATATTTATATGAGACGACATAAAGGTTAAGAATGTGTGTTTCCTCCGAGGAGGCCATGGGTTCAAATCCAGAAGGGGGTATGGTATGTACACCTCTGTAAACTTTACCAATCACATCGGATAGTCACATCGCGTAGAGGGGGGTTGTACACCTCCATAAACTTTACCAATCACATCACATAGAGGGGGATAGGGTATGTATACCTCTTTAAACTTTACCAATCAAATTGCATAGAGGGGAGTAGGGTATGTACACCTCCATAAACTTTACCAATCACATCGCATATAAGGGGATAGGGTATGTACACCTCTGTAAAATTTATCAATCACATCAGATAGAGGGGGGTAGGGTATGTACACTTTATCAATCACATCACATATAGGGGGTAGGGTATGTACAGATCTATAAACTTTACCGATCACATTACATAGGACCTATGTACACCTCTCAAGCTCCATAGGGGGGATAGGGTATGTACACCTATGTAAACTTTACCAATCACATCGCATAGATGGAGGTAGGGTATGTACACCTATGTACACTTTCATAAATACATCACATAGAGGGGGATAGGGTATGTATACCTCCATAAATTTTATGAATCACATCACATAGAGGGGAGTAGGGTATTTACACCTTTGTAAACTTTGCCAATAACATCGCATAGAGGGGAGTAGGGTATATACAATTCCATAAATTGTACCAATGTAATGTCCCTAAAAATACACTCTATTTTTTTTTGTATGGGTATTTATTTGTCTAAATCGGTCATAATGATTCTTATTAAATTAACTTCAACACTGAGAAGTGAGTTGGTGAAATTACTAGTCTTTTGGTCTGTCTATCCGGAATGTGTTCTATGTCGGTTGCTTATGATAATTTTTACTCCCGCAGCCGATGACTGCATGACTGGTTGTTTGTAAGAATGGTTTGATTATTGTATGGATTTCTTTTGTATGGTGAGGTCTCTTTCTTAAGTTCTGAAAACTTACTCTTCTATTGGGCCTAGCTTACTTAGCTTTTTGAAAGATAATGCATTTATATTATTAATTTCTTGCAGGTTTTAATGCTTGGCTCGTTTCTCCTAAATCAGAAGGGTAAGAAAAAATATGGGGATTGTGCATCCTACAGACTACAAGGGTCCTAAGGGGCTGGTAAATAACTATCATGGTAGTTGGCCCTTGGCATAACTTTTGGTTTCTATGTAATGGGACCCTACATACTCTACGATTTTCCTATATGGTAGATTTTATATAAACCACGATTTCTAAGTGATAAACCCTATGGGATTAAGTCTTATGATCCTATGCTAAATGACTATACCCTAACTCCTTTTAAATGGAGGTCTGGTCTTAAAGAGCGCTGGTGAGGCATTTAACACTGCCATGTGATGGGAAAATTTTCCTTGGGTCCACGTAGGCTAAGCACCTTCTTGGTCGTTTCAATGTGGTAAGGGCTCACATGTGATGTTAATTCATTCATGCTACTGGGGGATTGGAGGAGTGGGAAGCCTTGGGATTCTCCTCTGCGTTTTTTGATAGAACCCTAAGGGTGTTTCGCTTCCCTGGTATGAGTGGATTCACCATTGTCGGTCATAGTTTTCATCGTGTAATACTCAGCAAAGTTGGATGGTGATTATGTAATGCTCCCCTCTATACACATCGGTCTTGGTGGAAGTCATTTTCGCTTGCATGGGGATTCTACAGTTTAAAAATCTCAGGTGATGTGAATTTCATTGATGTCTATTTTATAAATGTTTCACCCTATAGTAATTTCTAGTATCTAATGGTTTTCCTTTCATTAGTGATTGTCGTAGGTACAGAAGCCAATGTTCTTGGAGCCATGTGATATGCTCCAAGAAGAACTCAAAGCTATGGTAAGTTAGTGCTCTCTGAAGTTTAGTTTTCCTCTTAAAGGGGAAGTGACTACGCTGGCTCTAGTTGAATTATAATCATGGTTTTCGCCACTATGGAGTGACAAGGGTTTTGGGTGTTTTACTCTGAGCGTTATGTACAAAGTCTCCATTAATTTTCTGGAAGAACTCAACGATATGTTTGTTTGACTCAGGGTCTGTTTTCCCTTTTCTTTTATTGTAAAGGAATTCTAAGCCTGTGTAGGAGATTTTATGTTTGCAAGTTTTATTTTGTAGGACTAAAAAGAGTAGTGACTCTCTTGCTTTCGGGCCTGTATAGATATCCGGTGATGTGTTTTCTACACTTCGTTTTTGGTCTTTTAGGTGTAGTGGATGTTAATGTGTATCTTTGGATAAGCAAAAGTATTTCTCTATTTATAATATGATGAGTTCTCTGTCGATTTATGTATGACACTCTGTTTCTAAAAGGATGAAAATCATGGCTATGATTCTGGGTTCCGGTTATTCTTTTGATTGGGCGTGTTTTACACAGTCAAATCTGTTCCTATCGATTTCTCCCGTCGAGCTCTAGCAATAGCAAAGCTCTGCTAGAGTGAACCCTTTACTAGATTCGATCCTGGGTTGGATGAGTTTTTACAATCCTTGTTAGATAGTTAGATGTCTACGATTTATGGGGAAAATCCCTTCGTCAATCATGGATTTTGACTGTTTTTCGTTTGATTGGTGGTTGAAAATATTCTAGGTTAAAAGGAAATTCTACAGACCTTCGGTCTGTTGTAGCGTTAATGGTTTGAACAAATTGTTTTGAGATTTTAATTTATGAGCATCGTGATTCTCTTTGTTGACTAGGCATGTTGAGTTCTAAACTGAGGGTTATGTGTTTTCAAGCTTGGAATATCATCATTTTAAGTTTTTGGTTTGCAAATCTATATTTGGGTGAAAATAACAGAGTTCCGTTTATCATAAAAAAAATTTAATGCATGATTTAGTTTATGAAAAAAGTTTAGTTATAATGCTCTATTTCTATGTAGATCGTTAAATAATTCCATGCATAGTTTTGTTCATAAAAATAAGAAGTTGTGATGGGGGTTTGGAAAAAGGGTGCGTTACAAGGTATTTTTTAAGGATTTTAATATTATACCTAAGTATGGTATTCTAGGCGATTATTTTGGATAGAAAAAATCATATATTTAGATAGGTAGGCGAATATTAAATATCAAACGTACAATTTACTACATGAACTTGCAAATTTTGGCGAATATTATAGTAAAAAAACATATTTTATGTAAATATCAACGATATTAGAGCTTAAAAATGACCAAATAGCGAATTTATTTTTTGAAAAAAGGCTCAAAAAATAGCCAATTGGCGAAATTTCGCCCCTAAAAATTTCCCTGGTTCGTGATAAGCTTAGATTTTTAGAGCAGGATGATGCTCGATATTAAGAAAAAACCCCATGGGTCATGACTAACAATTCTGTCAATGACCACATACTTAATAAGAGGAATAAATTATTCATAGAATTTGTGTAATGCCAATTTAATAATTATACCTAGAATTCAACAGGAGTTTCTTTCATGAACAATCATAAGAAAATACTACCTACAAATTTCTTGTGAGATGTAAAGTATAGATGCAGATTGTAATGAAAATCATAAAATAAATACTTATCAAAATACTACCTACGAATTTCTTATGAGATGCAAAGTATAGATGCATATTGTAACGAAAATCATAAAAGAAATACTTATCAGTCCTCTTTTGATTTGACCAACTAACTAGGGAACTGCCACGTTCCTCCCAATCGCAGATCTTGAACCATTCCTGGTTTGTTTAACAAATCACCCACGAGACGAATCGAGCATGCAATGAGACTAGAATGCATAGGAAATTGTTGTTATCTTTCTTACTAAGGACTCAATCTATACTCCATGATGTAAGACATGGATGCTCCAATCTTATTTTTGACACCCATCTCTTGTAATGTCCTCTTATTTATAAGTATTTCAAGGAGGAGAGGATCCTAGGGTTTTGATCTTTGAGATGATTTAGCTTAGTTTACTTGAAAGTTTCATCATATTAAGTTATAAAAGACTCTCAGTGTCTTTATTTATTTTTTATTTTGATACATATATACTTTTAACTCTTAGTAATATATATATATATATATATAAACTCTCAGTTATCTCTTTTTGAATTATATATCTAGATTGAATTTTTAGTTATTTATTTTGAAATATATATATTATAATTGGACTCTGAGTTTAAATAATGAAATATATATTTATAATTAGACTCTTAGTTTATTTATCTTTTAATAATGAAATATATATTTATACTTGTACTCTTAGTTATTTAATCATAGGATTTTAATTATCCTATCATCTAGTTGATTTAGTTTGTCAATTATTCGGTCGTTATAATACCTTTGCATGCTCGCTCCCTCTTTGAGTGGCAGTACCAGTCAACCTTTAAAATAAAGAAAATATAATTCATTTAATCAGTAGAAAAAATATGATTACTAACGCTCTAGAGTTTTTGGCTCAACATTAGTAATGTGATGATTTTTTGTACTATTCAGAGTTTTTCAGGCTCACGAATTTTAAGTGAAGTAACTCTAGTGCTATTCAGAGCTTATGCTCAACAATTGCCAGGGAGAGTTACTCCAGTGTTATTCGAGAGATTATTTTCAACACTAGTCTAGGTGTCATAATAGCTACGCCTAGGGACAATGATCAAGGTATAGATGCTCCAGAGCTTATGCTCAACATCTATATAACAGTTCATGTGCTCCAGGGCTTATGCCCAACACTTATTAATTAATCTTATAAGGTTATCTATGTGCTCCAAAGCTTACACTCAACACATAATACAGTAACCCACGTGCTCCAGGGCTTATGCCCAACACATAATAAAAGTCATCCATGTGCTCTGGAGCTTACGCTCAACACATAATAAAAAGTCATCCATGTGCTCTAGAGCTTATGCTCAGCACATAATAAAAATAATCGATGTGCTCCAGAGCTTACGCCCAACACATAATAAAAATTCATCCATGTGCTCCAAAGCTTATGCGCAACACATAATAAAAATTCAAAGTATCGGGATATTACATCCCTCCCTGCTTAGAACAACACCATCCCGGTGTTAGGGACTCAAAATGAAACACTGAAATAAAGAGGGGTAAACCTCTTTCATTGTGGTTTCATTCTTCCATTTGGCCTCATCTGGCCCGAAATGCTTCCATTGCACTTTCAGCTGGACAATGGTTCACTTCCTGAGTTGTACTTCTCTCTTGTCCAGTATATGAAGGGGTTATGGCATAAATTCCCCTTTGGGTTCTACTTGTAACAATGACCAATCAATCACATGATTAGTATAATAAACATATTACTTTAATAAAGATGCGTGAAAAACATTGCGAACTTTCGCATGGGTAGGTAATGCTAATTCATAAGCCAATGGGCCCTTCTTGGTCAGTATTTCAAAAGGTCCACAAAATCTGGGAGCTAGCTTTTCACATCTCCCCAAGCTCAATGAGCTGCTACTTGCTTTCACTTTTAAGAAAACATGTTCACCTATTTGATATTCTTTGTCCTTCATCTTCCTATCTGCATAACTTTTATGGTGGTCTTGTGCTTCTTTTAGGTTCTAGTGTACCTTGGTGACCAAATGTCCCAGATATTTTAGCAAATCTGGCCCCAACATGAGCCTTTCTACTGGGCTATCCCAAGTTATCAGTGTTCTACACTTCCTACCATAGAGTACTTCAAAAGGACTCATCTTGGCGAAGGTCTGGTAACCATTGTTATATGCAAACTATGGAAGGTGTAAGTAGTCTTCCCATTTTGTGTGATTATTCATCACATACATTCTAAGCAGATCTTCTAAGATTTGATTTACCCGTTCTATTTGTCCATCTTTCTACGGATGATAGGTTGTACTGAAATTTAACTATGTTTCCAAACTGGACAATAATGATCTCCAAAAGTTACTGGTGAATTTTGTGTCTCTATCTTATACAATTTCTTTGGGTATCCCATGTAATCGAAAGATCTCTTTTAGGAAAATATATGCAATGTGGACGACTTTGTAAGTAGATTTCACTGGGATGAAGTGTGCAACTTTGGATAGTTTGTCCACTACTACAAAAATAGATTCATTATGTTTCTTTCTTTTAGGTAAACCCGTGATAAAGTCCATGCTAATAACCTCCCACTTCCATTCCGGAATGGGTAGAGGTTGAATCAATCCTAAAGGATGTTGATGCTCAACTTTAACTAGCTGACATTCATGGCATTTGGCAATAAATAATTCTATGTCTATTTTTAATTTAGGCCATACTAAGTGTTTCTTTACTATTGATATCATTTTCTGATACCTTAGATGTCTCGAATAGGGTGTTTGGCGGAACTCATTTAAAATGCTAGATCTAATGTCCCCAGTGTCTAGAACATAGAGTTTGTCTTTAGACCATAACAACCCTGATTTGTCAATCTTATACTCCTTCTGTTGTTGAAACAACCTGTTCTCTTGTATTTTCTTATGGATTTCAACATAGAAGCAGTCATCTTTACTTGTTGTTCTAATTATGTTATGTAATTCAAAGTCTGTTTGACCTACTGTTACCTCATATAGCATATGAACTCTGCAGCTTAAAGCATCATCAATTTTGTTCTCCTTTCCTTTTATGTGTTTTAACTCAAAGTGGTACTCGCTGAGGAAATCCAACTATGTAGGTTTCCTAGCATTTACGTATGGTTGATAAAAAAATTATGTTAGGCTCATATTGTCCGTCTTCAGGAGGAATTTCTTTGCCATGAGGTAGTGCGTCCACATTTTCAAGGCATGGATGATGGCAACTAACTCAAGATCATGTGTTGGATAGTTCTTCTCCTGTTCTTTCAACTTTTGTGATTCATAACAGATCAAAAACTCATTCTGCATAAGGACTTCACCAAGCCCCTCCTTTATTTCATCTGTGCAAACAACAAAATCTCCATCGGGGTCCACGATTCGTAGTATTGGTGTACTGGTTAATAACTGTTTTAGCTTTTGGAAGCTTTCTTCACATTTGCCTGTCCATAGAAATTTGGTTTCTTTTTTCTATAAGGAGGTCATGGGACAAGCGATTTGGGAGAATCTCTCAATGAACTTCATGTAATATCCTGCTAATCCCAAAAATGATCTTATGTCTGTGACACAAGTGGGTGTAGGTCATTCCTTGATTGCCTTAATATTTTACGGGTCGAAGGCTATTCTCTTTTCTCAGATGATGTGACCTAGATAGTGTATTTGAGGTTTATAGAAGTCACACTTAATGAACTTAGCATATATTTGATTTTCCTGTAATATTTGTAATATGATCCTAAGATGTTCTTCATGTTCCTTCTCACTCTTGGAATATATTAATATATCATCTATGAAAACCAATACGAATTTATCCAAGTATTTACAGAAAATGTTGTTCATCATGCACATGAAGTTTGATGGTGCATTGGTTATCAAAAAGGGCATTACCACAAAATCATAGTGGCCATACCGGGTCCTAAAGGAAGTTTTGTTTATGTCCTCATCTCAGATCCTCACTTGATGGTATCTAGATCGTAAGTTGATCTTTGAGAAGATCTTTGTTCCCCCAACTTGGTCAAATAGGTAATGCATTCTAGGGAGTGGATATATGTTCTTTATGGTTAGTTTGTTTAGTTGTTGGTAATCAATGCACATCCGCATTTTACTGTCTTTATTCTTCACAAAAATCATAGGTGCTCCCCATGGAGACACACTGGGTCTGATGTATCCCTTCTCTATCAGTTCTTGCAGTTATAATTTTAGTTCTACTAACTCTGGGGAACGCATGTGGTACGGGGATTTTGAAGCTGATACCGATCCTAGTATCAATTCTATGGAGAAGTCTAAATCCCTCTTTGGTGGTAGCCCTGGTATTTCCTCTGGAAATACATCCCTAAAATATACTAGAACCAGAAAATGCTCAATTTTATGTTCCCTCTCTTCTTCCAAATTCTGAATGTTAACTTCATACAGTTTGCAACATTTCCTTACACACTTCTTTTCCTGTAAAGATGATATCTGTATGACAAAGACCTTCTTAGGTATTCCTTATATCTTTCTTTGATTCCCTTGCTTATCTGTACATATGAAAGATTTTTCAAACAATCAAGCATGAC
This sequence comes from Larix kaempferi, assembly GCA_027924585.1. Classification (NCBI taxonomy): domain Eukaryota; kingdom Viridiplantae; phylum Streptophyta; class Pinopsida; order Pinales; family Pinaceae; genus Larix; species Larix kaempferi. The sequence goes on along the minus strand of BSBM01000655.1, from coordinate 649,295 downwards.
ATGGTGTTGTTCCAACCAGTCCATGCCTATCAGTAAGTCATATGATCCTAAGGGTAGGATATTCACACCTACTTCTATCTGGAAACCGTTCATATCTACCTTACAATCTTTCACAAGTTCCAAAATCTTCATCTTTGTATCGGTGGCTAATTGTACCAGCCATGGTTTACTATGCTTCTCCTTGTTTAATTTACATATGTCGACAATTTTATGGGAGACATAGCCACGACAAGCTCCTGGGTCGATCAAAATTGAAATTGGTGTGTTTGATATTTTACCTTCCATCTCAACCATGGTAGACTGGTGTTCTTCTTGTCGATTGTCAAGTGCTGCTTAAATCCTGGGTGTCCTTTCCATATCTTCCATAGTTGATTCTTCTTGTAAGTTGTTCTTGGTGCGGACATATTTGGTTGTGTTCCAAACCTGTTAAAATTTTTGTTGGGAAGAAAACTATTATTCTTCTTTCTGTAAGGAGGTGGTCTAAACCCTCTCTTCTGGTTGTCTGAAAAGGTCTTGAAATTTTCTCTATTTATGTTTATGTTCTCAGCCCTGTGTTGACCATGTTCGTAGCATAGTCTGGCCTTGTCCAAAGTTTTGGGCATATCAAATTCAATTCTCTCTCGAAAATTTGGAGGAAGGCATCCCAAAAAATGTTGTATCTTTACCTTCTCATCCTTAATGTAAGGTACATAGTGTAACAGGTCTAAGAATTTGTTGATGAAAGTATCCATCGTTAGAGAACCCATTTGTAGCTCGTGGAACTATTTTACCTTCTTGTCGAAAAATCTCTCGGACATATAGTTTTCCTAAAATAGCCTTCCGAAGGTACTCCATTTGATGTTATTCACTTTACTCTTGTTGGTATGTTTCAGATCTCGCCACCATCTGGTTGTTTTCCCATTTAAATTATAGATGGTCAGATGACCTTTCATCTCGCTGGAATAGTTGTGTACCCGAAAGTATTTAGTCATTCCTAAAAGCCATTCTTTAGCTTTTTCTCCCATATCCATCTCTCCCTCGTACGTTGGGACTTTGATCTTTCTGAATTATCCCTGTAGACTATCATCACCTGTCTATTTCTTCCTGCAAGGGGACGGTGAGTAGCCATTGGAAGAGCTTCCATACTCATCTTTCATGATCTCGGGTTTTTTTTCTTCTCGTCCCTTAATTCTTGGATTGTTGGCCCTTATTTTATGGTGATATTCCTCTCTGGATTTGTTGGTTGAATGAGTATCCTTTCCTTTGGGTTTTTCTCCCGTCAAGTTCTGAAGCAATGCTTTGTTTACTGCCTATTTCTCTCATCTCTCATTCAGGTTATCATTTTTAAAGCTCCGAAATTATGTTTGTAGGTTATGTATTTTTTTCATGATCATCTCGGATGACTTGGCTATCCCGAGGCTATCATTTAATTCCACCACTAGCTCTTCTTCTTGAGGTGGTGAATCCAATTTTCCGTGTCGAATTATGTTCCTCTTTGTGTTCATGATTATGTTCCCTTATAATTCCTAGATTCGGGCAATGTGTAGTAAACAAGATCTTGTTAGCTTTGTAAAAACATAAATATAATTCGAAAATATTTTTCTGCAGCGGATTTCTAAGTAGTAAGCTTAAAAGGTATCGAGTGTTTGAATATGGTCTTTGATACCACTTGTAATGTCCCTAAAAATACACTTTGATTATTTTTTTTGTATGTGTCTTTATTTGTCTAAATCAGTCATAATGATCTTATTAAATTAACTTCAGCACTGAGAAGTGAGTTGGTGAAATTTACTAGCCTTTTGGTCTGTCTATCCGGAATGTGTTCTATGTTGGTTGTTTATGATAATTTTTACTCCTACAACTGATGACTACATGACTGGTTGTTTGTAATAATGGTTTGAGTATCTTATGGGTTTCTTTTGTATGGTGAGGTTTCTTTCTTAAGTTCTGAAAACTTACTCTTCTGTTGGGCCTAGCTTACTTAGATTTTTGAAAGCTAATGCATTTATATTATTAATTTCTTGTGGGTTTTAATGCTTGGCTCGTTTCTCCTAAATCAGAAGGGTAAGAAAAAATATGGGGATTGTGCATCCTACAGACTACAAGGGTCCTAAGGGGTTGGTGAATAACTATCATGGTAGTTGGCCCTTGGCATAACTTTTGGTTTCTATGTAATGGGACCCTACATACTCTACGGTTTTCCTATATGGTATATTTTATATAAACCACGATTTCTAAGTGATAAACCCTATGGGTTTAATTCTTATGATCCTATGCTAAACGACTATACCCTAAATCATTCTAAACAAAGGTCTCGTCTTAAAGAGCGTTGGTTAGGCATTTAAGACTGCCATGTGATGGGCACATTTTCCTTGGGTCCATGTAGTCTAAGCACCTTCTTGATTTTTTAAGTGTGGTAAGGGCTCACATGTAATGTTCATTCATTCATGCTACTGAGGGTTTGGAGGAGCGGGAAGCCTTGGGCTTCTCCTCTGTGTTTTCTGATAGAACCCTGAGGGTGTTTCACTTCCTTGGTCTGAGTGGGTTCACCATTGCCGGTCATAGTTTCCATCATGTAATACTCAACAAAGTTGGATGGTGATTATGTAATGCTCCCCTCTCTACTCGTTGGTCTTGGTGGAAGTCGTTTTCACTTGCATGGGGATTCTATGGTTTAAAAATCTCAGGTGATGTGAATTTCATTGATGTCTATTTTATAAATGTTTCACCCTATAGTAATTTCTGGTATCTAATGGTTTTCCTTTTGCTAGTGATTGTCATAGGTACAGAAGACAACGTTCTTGGAGCCATTTGATATGTTCTAGGCAGAGCTCGAAGCTACGGTAAGCTCGTCCTCTCTGAAGTTTAGGTTTCCGCTTAAAGGGGAAGTGACTACGCTGGCTCTAGTTGGATTATAATTATGGTTTTCGCCACTATGGAGTGACATGGGTTTTGGGCGTTTTACTCTGAGCATTCTATATAGAGTCTCCATTAATTTTCTGGAAGAAATCGGTGCTATGTTTGTTTGACTCAGTGTATGTTTTCCCTTTTCTTTTATTGTAAAGGAATTCTAAGCCTATGTAGGCGATTTTAAGTTTGCAAGGTTTATTTTGTAGGATTGTAAAAAGAGTAGTGACTCTCTTGCTTTCAGGCTTGTATAGATATTCGGTTCTTTGTTTTCTACACTACGTTTTTGGTCTTTCGGGTCTAGTGGATGTTAATGTGTATCTATGGATAAGGAAAAGTATTGCTCTATTTATATGATGAGTACTCTGTTGATTTATGTATGAAACTATGTTTCTAAAAGGATGAAAATCATGGCTATGATTCTAAGTTCTGGTTATTCTTTTAATTGGGCATGTTTTTACACAGTCAAATCTATTCTTATGTATTTCTCCTGCTGAGCTCTAGCAATAGCAAAGCTATGCTAGAGAGAACCCTTTACTGGATTCGATCCTAGCTTGTACGAGTTTTTACAATCCTTGCTGGATAATTAGATGTCTACAATTTCTGGGGAAAATCCCTTCGTCGGTCATGGCTTTTGACTGCTTTTCGTTTGATTAGTGGTTGAAAATATTCTAGGTTAAAAGTTAATTCTACAGACCTTCGGTCTGTTGTAGCTTTAATGGTTTGAGCTAATTGTTTTGAGATTTTAATTTCTGAGCATTGTGATTCTCTTTGGTGACTAGGCATGTTGAGTTCTAAACTGAGGGTTATGTGTTTTCAAGCTTGGAATATCAATGTTTTAAGTTTTTGGTTTGCAAATCTATATTTGGGTGAAAATAACAGAGTTTCGTTTATCGTAACAATAATTTAATGCATGATTTAGTTTATGAAAAGAGTTTAGTTATGATGCTCTTGATGCTCTATTTATATGTAGATCATTTAATAATTCCATGCATAGTTTTGTTCATAAAAATAAGAAGTTGTGATGGGGTTTTGGAAAAAGGGTTAGTGATAAGCTTAGATTTCTAGAGCAGGATGATGCTCGGTATTAAGGAAAAACCCCATGGGTCATGACTAACAATTCTGTCAATGACCACATACTTAATAAGAAGAATAAATTATTCATATAATTTGCATAATGACAATTTAATAATTATACCTAGAATTCAACAACAGTTTCTTTCATGAACAATCATAAGAAAATACTACCTACGAATTTCTTATGAGATGTAAAGTATAGATGCAGATTGTAATGAAAATCATAAAAGAAATACTTATCAAAATACTACCTACGAATTTCTTATGAGATGCAAAGTATAGATGCAGATTGTAACGAAAATCATAAAAGAAATACTTATCAATCCTCTATTGATTTGACCAACTAACTGGGGAACTACCATGTTCCTCCCAACCATAGATCTCGAACCGTTCCTAGTTTGTTTGATAGATCACCCCCGAGCCAACTCGAGCATGCAATGAGACTAGAAGGCCTAGGAAATTGTTCTTATCTTTCTTACTAAGTACTCAATATGTACTCCAGGATGTAAGACTTGGATGCTCCAATCTTATTTTCGACACCCATATTTTGTGCTGCCCTCTTATTTATGTGATATTTTAGAAGTAGGATCACTCAGCTGTAGCAAACCTAACTAAAACTCACTCAAGAAGTGCATAAAGAAGAAGAAGAAATGTTGCTTCAATAATCACTCATACACAAGAAATGACAAAAATTGTTGTATCATACATCAGTTGTAAGATGGCACTCTGAATGGTGAATAATAACTGAATACAATCAAATGAATTCAAATGCCTCCTAAGATCATTCGAATTCTCCTTAATGTGTGGCTTGGATGACATTGGAGATATCATCCAATCAATAATAGTGGTCACAAGTGGTAAAACATAAGTCAAATGAGTCTAACTGAGTCTAACTGGTGTATGTGGCACAAATGTAGGGAAGGAGACTCCAATGTGGGAGCATGAGGAGTTGTCAGTATTCAATATAGTTGATCTTGTCTCTCTAGAGGTCTATCTAAGTGGTTCAGTAAGTTAAACTAGTAATCAGTCGTCAAAACAAGGAGCAGATCCACTAATCATGGAACTAACTGAAGAATCTCCTAAATAGGTGGAAGACGGTGCACTTGTACTCCAGTGATGAAAACAAGGGCGCATCTGTGGCTAGGAGGGTTAGAACTGAGCAGAAACAGGCTCCCAGGGATGAAAAACTGGGGACTAGGTGCTGGGAGACTACCATACTGATGACTAGATGCATGTATTTGCATGCATGATGACCGGATGCATACAGAATGTATGCAAGCATGCAAAATACAAAAATGATGGTGAGAATATTCCAACACCCCCCCGCAAGCCAAACTATGAGGAACAACTGAAATGGTAGGGCCTTGGTAACTGAGACCAAAGGTCACCCCGTACAACAATATAAATAAATAAAGTGAGGAAAGAAGGAAAACCCAGTGGGAAGAAATCCCCCCCCCTCAAGATAGACTGTGGTAGGATGATCAATCATGTACATCACTCACCCCAAATTGTAAGTGCACTTCTCCACCAAAGAAAGATCTACCGGTAAGAAATGGATCTGTAATGTGAGAAGGATGAAACATTCCATTCTAAAAATCAGATTTGGTTCTCCTCGGATCAAGTGGATCTCCAACAAAATCTCCAATAGATCTAAGAGTAGTGGTTGCCCATCTAGGAAGATGAGGATCGTCAAGTGCAATATCATCAGATTCTTGTGGATATGGATCTTCCATTCGCTCATCTTCACAAATAGGTGCTAGATCTTTAGGTTCTTGTGGATCTGGATCTAGCATTCTCTCTTCATCATCTTCACTCTCATACTCTGAGTCTGAAACTGAACTGTCATGTGATGAAGATTCGCTCTCTTTGATCTCACCAAGCAGTGGAGGTGTGGTAGGAAAGCTCTCTTGCTCAACAAGATGAGCATCATGTAGAGTCCATTCCTCAAACTGTACACTCCTATCAAGGAATGTGGTCATAGTAGAAGGATCAAGAAGCTTGTAGGCCTTTGCATTCAATGCATAACCCACCATAATATTCTCTGCTTTGTGGATCTAGGGCTCTCATTTTCTCAGTTGGAATCATTGCCCATGCTATGGATCCAAACACTCTAAGATGAGACACATCAGGTTTTTATCCCATCCATGCTTCGAAATGAGTCATATATGTGAGTCCTTTGTGAGGAACTCTATTCTGAAGATAGGTGGCACATTTGATGGCTTCTGCCCAAGGACTAGGGTGAAACCCTTTCGAGTTTAGCATGCAGGTGGTCATCTCTTTCAATGTTCTGTTCTTCCTTTCAGCAACACCATTATGTTGTGGTGTATAGGGAACAGTATGTTGCATCTCAATGCCTTCTTCAGCACAAAAGGTTTGAAAATCACCCTTGATGTACTCTCCTCCATAACCAGTGTGAATGGCCTTGATCTTTCTATCTGAAAATGTTTCTGCAGAAGACTTGAAAAACTTAAAGAATCCAAATACTTCTGACTTTAATATGAGAAAGTATACCCATGTAAATATTGAATAATCATCAATAAAAGTAATAATATACCTTTCCTTGTTCAAAGATAGATCTAGAAATGGCCCTACAACAACACTATGAATCGGATCTAGAGGTTGAGAGGCTCTCCTTTCCTTCCCCTTTTCAAATTTCTTTTCAGGATGCTTTCCCATCAAACAACCATGACAGTTGCCCTTAGAAAACTTGATCTTGGGAAGCCCTTCAACCATCTCTTGAGTATGCATGTCTTGCAAGTATTGATAGTTGAGATGCCCAAATCTTTCATGCCATAGCCTACTCTCTTCATTTGCATGAATGTGAAGAGCAAACTTTTTAGAGAGAGGTAAAAAATGGGATAACTCATAGAGTTTGGACTTATGATTTGCAACATCTTTTGCAATGGTAAAACCTGATACCATGTCTTGAATTTCGACCTCATTTGGAGAGAAGATCACCCTCTTAGGATCTCTAGTATGGGTCATCTGATATATTGAAAGTAGATTAGTAGTGAGAGTGGGGACATAGAGCACATCTAAGAAGTACCCATGATCAAGTTTGATTCTTCCAATCCCCTCAGAGGATACCTTAGAATCATTCCCCAACATAATGGATGGTCCAACAGTAGCTTTGAATCCAGTGAATAGATCATTGGAGGAAGACATGTGTCTTGATGCTCCATAATCTATGATGAAGGAGGATTGAGTTGATGCACCTGCCATGAGGGCATGGAATCTCTCTTTGTTCTCAGATCCAGATGGTTCACTCTCTTTCTTTCTAGCACATGTAGGTACTGGAAGATTATTTTTTCAAGAAGTGAAGCCATGAGATCTATTATCTTCTTCATACATGAGCTCTCAGGGTGATATCCTCAGTTACAGTATGTGAACTTGGATTCCCCCTTCTGAGTTTGTTTGTCTTTCTTAGGATTCAAAACTCCATTTGACTAGTATGGAGCCTCCTTCTTCTTTTGGTCATTCAAATTCCTATCAGAAATTTTTTGTTTTCCTTTACCATTCGCTCTTCTTGGCTCAGTAGCTGCAAGAGATTAATCCAATTTGGTTTTTATCACCCCCATGTGCACTAGCTTCTCCTCCTCAAGTGTGAGGGTTTGGATGAATTCTTCAGGCGAAGGGAATTTCCATCTTGGAATGGACAACTTTGCTAACTGGAAGGTAGAAACAAACACTGAATAATCAGGGCCTAGCTTCGACAGGATGGCAAGGATGAGTTGCTTTTCTTCCTTCTCAATCTCATACCTCTTCAACTGTGAAATCAAGTTCTTGAACTTATTGAGAAACTCAGTGATAGTTTCGAAACTGCTTGGGCTCAAGGAGATGAGCTCATTTTCTAATTTATGACCCTTCAATTCATCCTTCTGACTAAGAAGAGATTTGAGCTTGTCCCAAACCTCCTTTGGATTCTTCAGATCAATAACATGAAAGTGTAGGTCTTCAGAAAATCTAAGTAGCAGTAGTCCTACTGCTTCATCAAGCTTGTCTAAGTACTTGGATTTCTCTACTGCACTAGTGGGCTCAACTGCAGATCCATTCACCACTCTAGAAAGGCTATTCAACTTCAAGAAGATGTCCATCTTTGCCTTCCATTCGAAGTAGTTGAATGAATTCAACTTGAGATCCATGATACTAGAGAATTCAAAGTTGAAGAGGGGATAGTCCTGCAAAACAAATGAGAATTATGTAATGGAGATCTGCTGCAATTCGAATTGAACACTGCCTTAGGACATTGAGAACATGTGACTGGGTCCTTCACACCTTGCTAGACCTCACTAGATTGCTCCACTGAATTCAAGGAAATAGCACCAGGATTTGCTGTGGAAACCCAGAGGCTTCTGGTGCTCAATGAAAGATAGCTGCTCAAGGAATTGCTGAGCTTGCTGCTGCTGCAATTCAAATTGCTGTTGTCAGCTCTGATACCATGTGATATTTTAGAAGTAGGATCACTCAGCTCTAGTAGACCTCACCAAAACTCATTCAAGAAGTGCAGAAAGAAGAAGAAGAAATGATGATTCAATAATCACTCATATACAAGAAATGACAAAAACTATTGTATCATACATCAGCTGTAAGCTGGCACTTTGAATGGTGAATAATAATGAATACAATCAAATGAATTTGAATGCCTCCTAAGGTCATTCAAATTCTCCTCAATGTGCGGCTTGGATGACATTGGAGACATCATCCAATCAGTAATAGTGGTCACAAGTGGTCAAACATTAGTCAAATGAGTCTAACTAAGTTTAACTAGTGCATGTGGCACAAATGTAGGGAAGGAGACTCCAATGTGGGTGCATGAAGAGATGTCAGTAGTCAGTATGCTAATCTAGTCTTTTTGGAGGTCTATTTAAGTGGTTCAGTCAGTTAAACTAGTAATCAGTCCTCAAAACAAGGAGCATATCCACTAATCATGGAACTAACTAAAGAATCTCCTAAATAGGTCGAAGAGTGCACACTTGTACTCCACTGATGAAAACAAGGGCTCATCTGTGGCTAGGAGGGCTAAAACTGAGTAGAAACAGGCTCCTGGGGCTTAAAAACTGGGGACTAGGTGTTGGGAGACTACAATACTGATGACTGGATGCATGCAGATGCATACATGATGACTGGATGCATGCAGACATGCAAAATATAAAAATGATGGTGAGAATATTCCAACAATTTTTAAGTATTTCGGTGAGGAGAGGATCCTAGGGTTTTGATCTTTGAGATCGTTTAGTTCAGTTTACTTGACAATTTCATCATCTTAAGTTATAAAAGACTCTCAATGTCTTTATTTATTTATTATTTTGATAAATATATACTTTTAACTCTTAGTAATAGAATATATAATATATATAAACTCTCAGTTATCTCTTTTTGAATTATATATCTAGATTGAATTTTCAGTTATTTATCTTGAAATATATATATATATATATATATATTATAATTGGACTGTTAGTTTAAATAATGAAATATATATTTATAATTATACTCTTAGTTTATTTATCTTTTAATAATGAAATATATATGTATACTTGTACTCTTAGTTATTTAATCATGGGATTTTAATTATCATATCATCCAGTTGATTTACTTTGTCAACTATTCGGTCATTCTAATCCCTTTGCATGCTCAGTCCCTCTTTGAGTGGTAGTACTAGTCATTCTTTAAAATAAAGAAAAAATAATTCTTTTAATCAAAAGAAAAAATATGATTACTAATGCTCCAAAGTTTTTGGCTCAACATTAGTAATGTGAGGAGTTTTTGTGCTATTCAAAGTTTTTCAAGCTCAACACTTTTAAGTGAAGTAACTCTAGTGCTATTCAGAGCTTATGCCCAACACTTGTCAGGGAGAGTTACTCTAGTGCTATTCCAACTATTATGCTCAACACTAGTCTAGGTGTCATAAGAGCTACGCCTAGGTAAAATGATCAAGGTCCATATGCTCCAGAGCTTATGCTCAACATATATATAACAGTTCATGTGCTCCGGGGCTTATGCCCAACACTTATTAATTAATCTTATAAGATTATATATGTGCTTCAGAGCTTATTCTCAACACATAATACAGTAATCCATGTGCTCTAGGGCTTATGCCCAACACATAATAAAATTCATCCATGTGCTCCAGATCTTACGCTCAACACATAATAAAAAATTATCCATGTGCTCTAGAGATTATGATCATCACATAATAAAAATCATCTATGTGCTCAAGAGCTTATGCTCAACACATAATAAAAATTCGTCCATGTGCTCCAGATCTTATGCTCAACACATAATAAAAAGTCAAAGTCTCAGGATATTACAACCAATCACATCGCATATAAAGGGATAGGGTATGTACACCTCAATAAATTTTACCAATCACGTCGCATAGTGGGGTGTAGGATATGCACACCTCCGTAAAATTTACCAATCACATCGCATAGAGTGGGGTAGGGTACGTACACCTCCGTAAACTTTACTAATCACATCATTGCTCATAGAGAGAGCCCTTGGGGTCTCATACACCAAATTGGTGTTTGAATAGGTTGTCACCTTAAACTAGATTATTATTATTATATTAATATTACATGAAGTTTCCCACAACTTTTTTTTTCAAAACTAGAATTTCATAGTTTTATAATTGTTCTCAAGACTAAAATAAACTTTCAAACATAATCTAAGATGGAGCTGGTAGTGTAGTGGTTGATGAGGGTTTCAAAATCGAAGAGGAGAAGATTGATTTATGCGAAGGAATTAGATATGGAGATCTCCCATACACATTAGATCAGTGACTAATGTGAGTAAATATGTATAAGTGGGCTCAAATCCCCAGAACTAAAAACTCAAGATAACATAGGTTATGTGGTGAAGGGTATCACGAGGGTTTGATTAGTTGTCTAGGTTGACCCACGGTCTTGTTAGGAACTTGACTCAACCCTTCTAGAAACTCCCACTACAACAATCAGTTTCTCTATCCAACCACCTAGTGAGGTTGTTAAAATAAAGACGAGTGACTTTGATAGCTTGGAATAGATGTATTCAAGGTTGCATGCAGAGAATGATGTAATCATGATAGGTAACACATGCAAGGTTCTAGTAAATTCTTTGATGAACAAAACTCGCCCTCCCTCAACATTGGAAAATCCTTCCATGCCTCCTTATTGTTCTTTTGATGGTATTCCACTTTGGAGATGTGAGTTTCATTTGAAGTGATTTAGGCTTAGAAGAACAAAATGACTAGCTTAGGCTTATTGCGACAAGACATGATCTAGAATCACTTAGTGGAGCTCCCCCATTAATAATATAATCACTAATTTGTTGTGTAATAAAAAACGGAATGGAAAGCCTCCATTTCTATGCCAAAATGATCTAAAAATGAAAACAACTCCAAATACACCATTTTCTATAGTTCTAAAATTGTTTCTTAAAGAAACTACAATTTTTTAAATATATTTGAGAAAGGAAAACCATTTTTGGCACGTTGAACTTGAAAACGCTAATTTCCAGTGACCTGAAGCATGAGGAAAAAATGTCAAATTCTCACTAATGATTTAAAATATTTGTATATAAAGTGTAGAGAGATTAATCTTGAATGGAGTGTATCCCATAACGTATATTATACGAGATGTTATAAACGTAAATTTAGTTGTTTTTCCATGAATATTTTTAATTGATGAATTTAACTATGTTTAGTATTGTACATAATATCATTGAATTGCTTCAACTTTTCAATTAATATCATAACAAGGGAACCAAACTTCTACAGTCTCACATGTAAGTATATGATTAAAAGTGGCGAAGGCTTTATTCCTAATATTAGGATCATGAAAAAGCTATGCATTAACAATCCTACATTTCCTAAATTCCACATGCAAGTTTTTATGAGAAGTATGGAGGGATTTACTTGTACACACAGACATTTTCTACAGTCAAATAGGTGAGATGTGTCACATCTATAATATTAATGTGTTATGTGGCATATATCGACTCCAAAATACAAAAATAAAGCAATATAAAACCAACCACATAAAACACAATATATTATATTGATTTTGATCTTTGATCCGGATATTGTTGAACAATCAAATAAAAAATACAGATACTCCTATACTAAATGTCTTTGCCACGTCCCAAATACTCAAGTTCTTCACACAGTTGCTAAAATCTTCACCTTCGGGGGGTCTAAACTAGCAGAAGGTGGGTTCAGACATCCGGAGACCAAAAACAAGGAATAGCCATAACTAAAGTGCTGCTGAAAATTCCATTAAAAATTCCTTCCATTCTCAATGGGTGTTGAATCAGAGAAGATCGTTCAACGGTGATTGTGGCCCATCATCTCTCCACCATAAAAGGAGTAGATAAAAATGTGGTGATGAAAAATGGTTAGGTCATTGAATTATGTGAACACCAATAATTGATTTTGAAACCAAATGTTTTGTTTCCTTTTCAATTTGTTTTATGGAGACTTGTGTAAGTATATTATTAAAGGTTTTACATTATGATATAATATGTGTTTTTATTCCTTGCCAAGGCACGAATATACTAATTAATTGATTAGTCAAACTTCATTAACTTATATTAATTTCCATTTTCACATATAAAAAATTATAAATTTTTTAAAGTTTTGTAAAATTTCATTATTAAACATAATAGTTAAAAAAATTAAAAAATATATTACAACTTTTAAAATATAATAATTCAATTTTTTTATTAGTGTAGGACAATCTTGATGGGACATAAATCCCTGCAGGAGTGAAGTTAATTTTCATAATTAAAAAAAAATAAAATTGATTTATAAATGTAAAATTTCAAAAAACCACGTGTACACTCTGACATTGATGCTTACCTAATAGATGTAAACGAGATACCTCATCTAGGGCTTCGAACACCGATGTGGCTTTCCCTGCAACAAAAACGACTTTAAATATATCATCCTCTTGCCCCTGGATTGCCAATTCCGTGCAACTTTCTATTAGCACATTAGTTAGTTGTCCACTTTCAATACACTGCAAAATAATGCTTGCTAGTAAGCGTTATAAATTGCTAATTGTGTTAGCGGATTTAGCTTCTCGGGTTTTGTACAAGCCAATTTCAGTTGTAGATATCTTCATCCAATCCTTATCATTCACAGAAGGAAGTTCTCTGTTGGTTTTTTCTTCTATCTTGTCCATGAGTTCTTTGAGTGGGGCTTTCATTTCACATTCCAATAATTTGATAACTACTTCTCTAATTGATCCTAGTTGTGTCCAGGAAGCATGAGGGGGACAACAATTCGACTGAATGAGTCGGCTCTGTTATAGCGGAAGCAATTAAGAATAAGTAGAATGAGAAAAGCAGTATTACACTACACAGATAAACACAAATACACATAGAAAATATGCAGGAATGCGAACTGATCTTCTATTACTGTAAAACAAGTCTAAGACATGATAAGATTCATCTATTGATTCCTGTATGTTACAATATTATACATGCTTATATGATTTCTGAGACGCTTGGGTGCCTGTCCGTTACATTCAGTTACAAAGAAGAAGTTAGAACGGTTCAACAGTTCAACCATTACAGTCGACTGGAAGACAGAGAGACAGCCTGTCGAAGTTCGACAGTCGTTGGTTGCATGTCGACGTTTCTTGTCGATGTCGCAAACTATGAGGTTGCTAAACATGTCGAAGGTACGAATGTGTCGAGGTGTGTCGAAGTCGAGACTCGTCGAAGTTGTGTCGAATTCGGAACTTGTCGGAGATAGCTTGTCGAGTCGAAGTCGTGTCGAAGTTGAAACTTGTCGAAGTTGCATCAACATTGTTGACTTTCCAACTACGATGCGGATCGGACCTCCTTCCTCAAGAAACAATGGACCCCTTTGTTTGATCGTGAAGGTGAGAAAACTTGTCGGTCAATTTAGTAATAGAGTACCACTTTCCTTGAGATGATATCTGGCCAGCCTTAGCAATCTGAAACAAGGGAATTGTGTCCATCCTTGTATGGTGTACTCATCATCCCACAATGGTGTCACAAGGAATAGGCTCCTGAACATATGGATGGATGTCTTCGGGTTCTGCTATCTGTAAGTTGTTTTGTTCCAACAAGGGTGCATGATATGGTCAAAGTAGATCCACATTGAATACTGGATACAGACCTAGGCATGCAGGAATGTCGAGTTGGAAAGTGTTTTCACCAATCTGTCGAAGAATACTGTATGGACCATATCGCAAAGGCTTGAGCTTCTTGAATGGGCCTGTGAAGCACTCCTTCTTGAAATGTAACCAGACCTTATCCCCAATTTGGAATGTATGAGGAATACGATGCTTATCGTGTCGGGCCTTAGCTTTCTGTCTTTCTCTGTGCAACATTTCTTGTACTTGCTTTTGGATGTCACATATCTGATATCTGAACTTGACTGCTTTATCAACTTCTCACTGGCTGTAGTCGGTGTCGCTCGGTTGTGTCGAGGAGCTGATCAAGTCGATAGGTGCTAAGGGTTGAAATCCATAACAGAATTCAAATGGACTCTTGCTTGTAGAGTTGTGTTGAGCACGATTGTAGTTGTGTTGGATGTATGGAAGACTTTCATCCCATGTGCATCGATGCTGGTGATTGCACATGCGAAGCAGTTGTACTACCAAGCGATTCACAACTTTCGTTTGTCCGTCAGTTTGAGGATGGAAAGCTTTTGACAATGAGAGTCTTGTGTCTAGAAATTGCCAGAGGGTCTTCCAAAAGATGCTGATGAATCGGGCATCTTGGTTGGAAATAATGGCTGTGCGTAAACCATAGTGTTTCCAAACATGTGTAAAGAAGAGCTGAGCGGTCTGCTGCACTGTCGTGGTCTTCTTACATGGTATGAGAATGGCAATCTTGGAAAATCGGTTGACTACTACTAATATCGCGTCATGCTGATGTCTGGTAGTAGGATAACCCATTAAGTAGTCCATAGAAATATATTCCCATGGTCGACTAGGAACTGATAGAGGTGTATACAATCCCTATCGTCGATTATGTGGCTTAGCAATGGCGCAAACCACGCATGATCGAATGTACCTATTGACGTCGAATTTAAGTGTAGGAGAAAAGAAATACTTCTACAGAATAGCAAGTGTCTTTGCTACTCCAAAGTGTCCTACAGTCTTGCTATAGTGTGCGTCCCAAATTAGTTGTTGTCGATGCTCACCTGTCGGTACACAAAGCTATCCAAGCTTGTATAACAAGGTATCTTTCAGGAAATAGTCGGAGTCTGAGGTCAATGACTTGTTAGTTTGTAACTGGTAGTAGACTGCTAAGAAGTCATTGTCGTCCTCATACAATTATGGCCAAGTGGTCGTGTCGTATCCCTACAAACTCATCACTGTCAAAAGGAGAGTAATGGGTGGTCGACTGAGGCAATCGGCGGTGGCGTTAGATTTACGTTTCTGATACTTAATCACCAACTAGAATTGTTGTAGGTAATTAATCCACTTGAGTTGTCCATTTGTATGCAACTTTGATTATGTCGGAGCAAACTGTAGAGGATTATGGTCAGTGAGGATGATCGTTTCCTTGCCAAGGATGTAATGCCTCCATTGCTTAAGAGCTTGCACAATGTTGTACAGTTATTTTTCGTACATCAAGTATCTTCTAACTGTGTCGTTGAAAGTCTCATAATGAAAAGCGACTGGGTGAACAAACTAAGTGATCACTGCGCCCAAGGCATAGTCTGATGCATCCGTCTCAATCTCAAAGAGCCGATGCAAATCAGGTAACACAAGTACTGGTGCAGTGTAGAGCTTATGTTTGAGTTGTAAAAAAGTTGCTTGTTCTGTTGCTGTCCACTAGAAGACAGTTTTCCCACTTCCCTCCGTCAACTGATTCAAGGGCTAGGCTATGTGACTGAAGCCAAGTATGAATCGTAAATAGAAATTCGTCAAACCAAGAAAACTTCTTAGTTCTTGAATGCTTCTAGGAATGGGCCAATCTTTGAGGATCTGTACTTTTTATGGGTCGACGTGAATTCCTACAGAGTCAATTACATACCCCAAATATTTGATGTTGGTCGTCGCAAAAGAGAAATTGTCCATGTTCAGATAAAACCGATGTTGCTAGATAGTGTTAAGGACATGTCAAAGATATCTGACATGTTCTTCCCATGATCGACTAAAAATCAATATGTCGTCAAGATAGACAATAACCCATTTGCTGATGAAAGGTCAAAGAAGGTTATCCATATGTCGCATAAAGGTTGTAGGTGCATTGGTTAAGCTGAAAGGCATGACTAACCATTCAAACAATCCTTCTTTGGTTTTGAAAGCATTTTTCCACATATCTGAGGGCTTGATTGGAATCTGATGGTATCTCGACTTGAGGTCTAGCTTAGTAAAGAATTTAGCACCTTTTAGACAGTCGATGAGCTCGTCTATTCGCGGCAGAGGGTATCGATTCTTCACCGATATTTTCTGAGAGCTCTGTAGTCAATGCACATGCACCAAGTCCCATCTTTCTTCGAAACTAGGATGACTGGACTTCCACAAGGAGAGGAGCTGGGTCAGATATGACCTTTGTTGATTAATTCTTGGATCTGTTTGCGATTCTCTTCATTTTCGGGAATTGATCTCCATCTTTGTTGAGAGGTTCTCCCACCAGCAGTGCACAGAGGTTGACATCTTTAAGGATGTAAATGTGATCTTTTCAGCTTCTGAGAGTTGATTCACAATGTAATAGGATTCCAATTGTAGTACCCAATTGTTGACGGATTCTACGTCAATCTTACCTTCAAGATTCAGTATGTCCAAATTCATTTGCACTTTGAAGGGGTTGATTTAATTGGAGTGAGTTCTCATCAAAGATCCTCCGGATGTCGAAGCGAATCGCATGAGAATCTCGTTGAATTGGGCGAACATTTTAGTCCATTGTCGAGCCATAGGTTGCTCAATAAGCTATGCTGTCTCTTCGGCTGCATGTCTATTGTTTGTTTCTTCTATCATCTTTCAAGGTAGGGTCTGCTTGGATTGCTAAGATTGCGAGCGATTTTGAACCGACATAGGTCAGGTAACTTTGAAAGAAGTGTATACACAAAACTTAAGCACGAAACTGAATGCTCTGATTTGAGTTTGCTCTGATACCAATGATCTAGGTCATGTCCAGGAAGCACGAGGGGGACAACATTTCGACTAAATGAGTCGAATCTGTTATGGCAGAAGAAATTAAGAATAAGAAGAATGATTAAAGCAGGATTACACTACACAAATAAACACAAATACGCATAGACAATATGCAGGAATGTGAACTGATCTTCTATTACTGTAAAACAAGTCTAAGACATGATAAGATTCATCTATTTATTTACAATATTATACATGCTTATATAGATTTCTAAGATTCTTGGGTGCCTTCCCGTTACGTTTAGTTACAAAGAATAAGTTAGAATGGTTCAACAATTCAATCGTTATAGTTGACTAGAAGACAAAGAGACAGTCTGTCGAAGTTCGACAGTCGTTGGTCGCATGTCGACATTGCTTGTCGATGTCACGAACTGTGAGGTTGTTGAACATGTCGAAGGTATGAATGTGTCAAAGTCGAGACTAGTCGGAGTTGTGTTGAATTCGGAACATGTCAGGGATAGCTTGTCAAGTCGAAGTCGAAACTTGTTGAAGTTGCATCAACGTTGATGAATTTCCAACTGCGATGCGGATCACTGATTGCTCACACTTAATATTATGATGCTCATCCCAAATATTTACAAGATCGACCAATTTTCTATCAGCACCGCTGCAAGCATGCACATGGCTTCTCGATCAAAACCGTCAACCATTTCGATATATTCACATGCTCCATTGTAAGCATCTATAACATCATTGACGAATTCACAATTACTGTCGTCATTAAAGTACATCATCAGATGAATGGACGACACTGCTATCATCTTACAATATGATAATTTTCTAATTTCCATGATATGCTTTTGTTATTCCAAATATATATTAGGTGTATCTTATGTCAGCTCTGCAATGTTTCCTTTCAAGAAACTGATTAATTTTTCCAAACTACGCTTTTCCTCTTCCACTCCTCTTTAATGCAAATATCTATTTGGTTCAAGGCCCATTTATTGGCTATCCACGGGCTATATTCCATCTCTCTTGGCTTTCGTTCGCATCATTTTCAAACTTTCTTTGTACTTGGAAATTTCATGGGTTCATTCAATTCATGGTTCATTATGAAAGGCCATTTCATTTGCAACGCACACTGAGAGATATACCAGGAGACCTTACTGAGTAATACCACGAGTTTTTGCAGCCAAAGCCCCACCGTATAGCCTTTTTTATTGAGTGAAGCATGACTACCATGACTTAAATAACAAAACGCTATTGGTAGGGAATTAGCTGCATTACAACTTTGTCTTGTTTTATTAAATGTTTAAAATATGAAGTTATTTGGTTTCTTTTTCAATTTGTTTTATGGAGTGTAATAAGTATATTATTAAAGATTTTGTATTATGATATAATATGTGTTTTTTATTAAACTTTTAAAATGTGAAATATAGTTGGAGCGACCATGAGGAAAAGTAGTCATCAAGAATTTAAGTATCCTCAAAATATATTTTTAACTTAAATCATGTATAAATTAAAAAAAAAATAGAGAATGATTTCAAAATTAATTAATTATTATTATTATATATAGCTATAGTTCATGGTGCATAAGTAAATTGGCTTATATTTCATAATTATATATCTATATATATATATATATATATTGAAGTTGTAAATTTTCCAGTATATAAACAATTACATTTTTATTATTCGTACCATTCGTTTATAATCCCTTGAGGTGTAGGCCCCAATTTTATAGTGCTAAACTTGAGTAAATGTTTGCACCTTAAGGGTTTTGATCCCTCTCGACCCTTGGTAGAACGAGAGTTAAGATGAATCTATAATGGTCCTATGCAATGTCACATATAAGTATGTCATGACCACCACATAAGCCTTAGTATGGAAAGTATGCATTTACGAGATTTTGATAGCTACAATATCTAACTCATAAATTTTTTAAATCACAAACCCATGTGAAATAAAGTTTTAATATGTTTACACCGAAGGCGTTATTTAAGGGTTCGGTTCCTTCGACGTCTTCGTCGTCTATCAAAGGCCTATGAGGAACCGCCCCCTGTCATTTGCGTAATAAACATTAATAGTCAGCTCTGTCATGTCTCCATAAATAACCTATGCGGTATAAACAAGTTATACAACTTGATGGGAACTTTATGCTCAAAATGAGAACTCTAGCCATACAAACTCATATTTTTGCATAAAAAACACCAAAAAACAACCCTGAATCAAAAAATGGTGCTACCGGTAGAACCACTTTTTGATTCGGGGTTAAAAATATAGAAATGGACCAAAACAATCGTTATTGTTGTTTTAAAAAATCTTAAAATCAAGTCCCGAATTGAAAACTAAACTTTTTGATTCAGGGTTAAAAATATAGAAATGGACCAAAACAATCATTATTGTTGTTTACAAAAACCTTAAAATCAAGTCCTGAATTGAAAACTAATGTTATCGGTAGCACATTTTTTCAAAAAATGGCAATATTATATCATTGTATTAAAATTTAAAATTGTATTTGTTAAATCTCTTAGTAACACTATATAAAACTATCACTGAGTTAAACACAAATTATTCAAGAAATTATTTGGCCACTCTTTCCATATAAAATAAAATAATTTATGATATTATTCATAATTAAACCATAAAACATAAAAGTTCTGATATTTGAGCATACAAAGGAGGAAATGCAGTATCACCCATATTGGGAGGGCTAAAATTACAACTTTCTGGAAACGATGGGTGGCATCATTGTAGTCGAAACCCTAAATTGACCCCCAGATTGAAAAGTGGACCTCCTAGAATCACTATCATTATTATTCGAGGCTAAATTTAAAAACAATGTGAAAATTCCCAAAATGTGAAAATTCAAATCACAAATCTTATTTAAAAAAATTCAATAACCAAATTAAAACAAAATTTAATTTTTTTTACAACCTTCCAAAAAAAATTATAAAAAAAAAATTAAAAAAATAAATCCAAAAATAATTGTAAAAAAAATCAAAATTTAACACTAATTTCAAATTTAAAAAAAAAAATCAAACAAAAAATTTAAAAAATTCAACAAATTTCAATAAAAAAAACTAAAAACATACAATTAAAAAAAAACAAATACATTTTTTTTTAATTTCAAAACAAAACAAAAATTAAATAAAAAAAAACTTAAAAAGAAAATTTAAAAATTAAAAATTAAATTTTAAAACCACATTAAAAAAAAAGCATTTCAAAACAAAAATTTTAAAATTTTAAATTTACAAATTCAAATTTAAAATTAGAAAAAAAAAAAGCAAATCCCTCGTCCCCCTCCCCTCTCCCCTCCCCTGTCTGTCGTTCCCCTACCCCCTCCACCCTTCCCTCCCCCTCACCCTACTCCCTCCACCCTCCACGTGCCCGACTTCCCCCTACCCCTTCCCCTCCCTTCCCCACCCTGCTCTCACTCACCCAGTCGCCTCCCCTTCCCCCCCCTCCCTGCCCTGTGCCCACTGCCCACCCCACCCCACTTCACAACAGACCGCAATTCTGAGAATTGCGCCGCTGTGGATAGGCGACACTTGGGCAGAGAAGTGAGCGGATCTACTCACTTCTTTGCCCAAGCGCCACCCTTCCGCGGCCTGCTGCGAATGAGGGTGGGTGGGCAAGGGGCATGGGGCAGTGAGGGGAGTGGGAAAGGGAGGAAACAGGGTGAGCGGGAACGGGGTGGAGAGGGGAAAGTGGGGTGCGGAGAGGGTGGAGTATGGAGGGGGTAAGAGAGTGGCAGACGGGGGAGGGGACAGGGGATTTGCTTTTTTATTTTTATTTTAAATTAAAATTTTAATTTTTAAAATTTAAAATTTGTGTTAATTTTATTTTTGTTTTTCATTTTTTTTTTTAGTTTTATTTTTTTAGTTTTTTTTTTTAAATTCTTTTAAAATAATTAAAATGTTTTGTTTTGTTTATAAAAAAGATAAAAATTTGAAATGTCTTTTTTCTTTTTTTTTTTCCAAAATTGAGCATGAAAATGCTTTTTTAAGATAAATGTTTAAAGAAAAAACTCCAAGAATGTATATATATATATATATATATATATATATATATATATATATATATATTTCATTCTAATTAGCTCCCAAAAATTTAAAAAAAATTGAAAATGTATATATTTTTTATAATAATTAGTTACTAAATGTATATTTTTTTGTAAAATTTGAAAAAATGTATTTGTAAATAAAAATTAGAGTTTTTTATGACCAAGAAGATTCAAAATCGCAAAAAAAAGTCTCAAATTGAAAAATGGTGCTACCAGTATAAACACTTTTTGAAACGGAAGTAAAAACAGCTACTAAAATTGACCCCCCAAAAAACAAGAACAATGTCAGGTTCTCGTCAAGTTGTAAAATATGTTTATAAAAAATGTATGTCCTATATGATTACTCCACCTAGGTCTTTTAGGATCAAACTATTGTTTTTAACTAGATACTTTCTACTTCGAGATGGATCTATTAGTCTTCCAAGGGTATCTCTTTCGACATTAATTTCATGGGCTAAATATTTCCTCTCAAACAAAACAAATCCATGATTGCAAGCTTCACCTTAAGATAGATCGTCATATGCCAAGAGATCAACATATATGTAGGCTAGGCACTTCCTTAACCTTTTAAAAAGAGGAGTCCAAAGAATGTTGTGTCGCAATGAGCTAAAGCATTACTACCTAAAACATAAACATACATATCCATAGACTTCACTCTTTAGAGGCCAAATCCACAAATATTTTGTCTTTTGGTGCCCAACTTATTATGAAATTCAAGGTAGATATTAGTACTATGAAGGGACTTGTTTTCATCTTTTCATTGTGTTCAGATGTATCAATTGGGGATTTGTGAACTCACTGGTGTTACTTGCTCAAGATAACGAGCATTGCATATGGATCCTCACTTATTACCTCACCGTCCACCGATCCATATCAACAATTGGACAAAACAAAAACATAGATTGCATTGATTCTTAAGGTTACTAGACATTATTGTTAATCTCAAAAATTTTGACAACATACACAAATCTATGTATCCTTGTCGGCTTCCAGGGTTTTCATCACACATAGTAAGACTTCTACAAATCGCTTCCTTGCATTAGAGGGAATATCTACCTTGAATATAGGAGAAATACAGCTTAATTGTCAAGATAATATTGCACAAAATGTCCCCTAAAACCACATCCTCCCCACTGATATTCTTAAATAGGTCCCAAGGGATTTTATGGGGTTCAATGAAGAACTTGTGACAATTATTTTTAGCTTATTAGCAACTCCATCAAGCAGTTTTAGGTATATATTATTATATGCTTTGACATCTACATTTTTATTTATGTGTTGCATGGTGTACTTTCCACTTTTTTATTATCTACATATATTAATATATTTCTCTCTCTTCTCAATGCTTCTTTTGGAACACATAAATACACATTAAATAATGTAAAAGGACTGTAAACTGCAAAAACACACACTCATGAAGCATAGAGAGCTTGAAATAATTTCACAACAAAATATTTAAATGAATTAATTGAGAGTCACTAAGTTCTTCTATAGATAATTGCTCTAAAAGAGTCTTTCATAGCTTAGCTTGTTATCTAAATTGGTTAGATAAAGTATATTATGATTTTGTTTATCATTATCTATTATTGAGTACATGATAACGGTGTCAATCTCTTGTCCAAATAAATGATTATGAAATTTAACTATCCTAAATGTGATGCATTTCAAGAAATTTTAAAGAATTACATTAAGTTAAGAGTGAGTAATTTGAACAATGCTAAGAAATGGAATGGAATGCATGAAAGCCTTATTGTAGTGAAAATCATTACCCTTCAATATATAGAATTGAGCTTCCCTTCCCCACAAGAAATATGAGTGGCATCAAATTATTCACCCATTGTTTTCACAACATCGTCCTATAACAAATAGAGCTCATGCATACAAAATCAAATATGCCAAGCCCCAGCAGTACTACCATTACTGGTTTTTTTGCTCGATGAAAGATGGTGAAATTTAAATATACATAGCTTAAGACATTTATGCCCATGTTTGCAACTTGAAGTACTAAAATGATCAGGGATGGCAATGAGTTTACGTCTCTTTTTAGCATAAAATTACTGAAATTTAAAGAGTCGAATATGTTATGAAAATCCTTACTCTTCTTTTACATACTTGAGCTTCCCCAAAGTAAATATGAGTGGCATTACACTCTTCACCCTCTCCTTTCACACCATCATCATGTAGAAAACATAGCTCATGCATACAAAATCAAATGAAATGCCAAACCCTAGCACAATACCAGCATTATTGTTTTTCTTTTCCAGAAGGAACATGGTGAAATATAAATAATCGTAGATGAAAACACTTATGCCTTGTGCGCAACTCAAAGCAGTGAAATAAGTTGGGATTGTTGTGTTTGACATCTTCCTCCACTTACACGTTTGGTTGCATTGACTTAGAAGACGTGGAAGGTGTTCAAGACTGTACGTGGTTGAAAGATCCTGATGCTTCAGATGTCCTAAATTCCAGTGTCGGGTCACATGGGAGTTGAAAAAGTGTCCTCACACACACACAAGTTTTATTGATATGGAGAAAAATAGTTACATAAGACACATGAGGGCTAAGAACTAAATCTACCTCTTGCAAAATGGATTTAAATAACCCAAGAGAAATAACTAAAATTTTGTTACCTAAAACTGACTAAGGACACCTCAAATAATCACGTGAGTGTGTAGGTGTCCTTTTACAATAAAGTTTATTAAGTTGAAATTCTAAACCTATGTTTTTTATCATAATTTCTAACAATCTCCCCTTTGATCCAAAACTTCTTTAGAACAAATACCAAGTTCATTTCTAAACTTTGTAGATTTAACCCTTCCAAGAGATTTGGTGAAGTTATTCGCAGTTTGATCTTTTGATGGACAATACTTTGTCTTGAGGATTTCCTTGATGACGAGAGTTTGAATGTAATGATACTTAGTATCAACATGTTTTGTCTTCAAATGAAAATCTAGACTTTTGGCTGACTTGATGGCTTACTGATTGTCGATAAATAGTGAAGTAGCTTCCTTTTGAACAGCTTTAGGATCCTATAAAATTATTTGTAGCCAAACTATTTCACAAGTTGCTTCCCAAAATCAGATACATTCAACTTCTGTTGTAGAATTTGCAATTGTATCCTACTTTTTACAACTCCATGACAGAGTATTTGATCCCATATTCATTAAGTAACCCGAAGTAGATTCTCCATCATCAACATCTCCAGCAAAATCTGCATTTGAATAGCCAACATGTCTAAAATTTTTGTTCCTTTTAAAATCAAGTCCAAAATCTTGTGTTCCTTGAAGATACCTTAGTACCCTTTTTGTTGCATTCCAATGACTTTCGTTGGGCTCCTGCATATACCTAGAAACAATGTTGACTGCAAAAAGATAAGTCTGGATGAGTATTAGTCAAGTAGATCAATCTTCCAATTAATTGTCGATACTTGTTACTACTGACAAGTTCCCCCTTCAAACCTAGAAAGTTTTAAGATTTTATCCATGGGGGTAATAGCTAGCTTACACTCCTCCATTCCAAACTTCCTCAATAATTCGAAAACATACTTAGTTTGAGAAATAAATATGCTTCTTTCTCTTTGAATAACTTCAATTCTAAGATAATAATGAAGTAAACCCAATTTTGTCATTTCAAAACCTATTTGAAGTTCTTGCTTCACCTGAAAAATATGATCATCATTATTACATGTTATCAGCAGATCATCAACATACATAACCAAAATGATTAAGTTGTTTTCCTAGGTCCAAACATACAAAGTGTCATCTGACTCACTATGAATAAACCCAACTTTCTGTAAATAGGCATCTATTTTAGCATACCAAGCTACAAGCTTGTTTTAACGCCTTAACAAATTTACAAAATTTCCTTTCTTCTCCTAGAACCTCAAAACTAGGAGGTTGAGTCATATAAACATCCTCCTGCAAATAAGCATTAAGAAATGCAATCTTTACAGCCATTTGGTGAACTTTCCATCCATTATGTGTAGGTAAAGCTAGAAAAACCCTGATAGTATTCCACTTTGTTTTTGGAGTGAAGGTTTCTTCATAATCAATCCCTTCTTTCGACTTAACTTCCTGAAGTAACTTAGTTTCCCACTTTGGTTCCTTGTGAGCAACTTGAGATAATGATGAAGTACCTTCCACGGAATTGTCATCAACGTTAACTTGATTTGAATCGTCTAAGTTAAATTGTGAATAATTTGTTGAATCCTAATCTTCAACCTATTCGTTTGAAGTCCAAGTTAAATCAAACCACTAATCATCCCTTGATTTGTTTAAGTGTTGCATTCGTTGTTGTTCCTTAGATACTTTTTGCTCTAATTAATTAAGTTGATTTTCAATTTCTTCCACACTTAGACTTTATGTTTCATCAAAAATAACATCTCTTCTAACAATAAATTTTCCATTTTATAAAAGTCTATACCCCTTCTTCTATTCAGAATATCCAATTAGAATGCATTGCATGCCTCTCGAATCTAATTTTGTTTGCTTTTCTTTTGGAAAAATGGAATAATAAACTAAACCGAAAACTATGAGATGTTTAATCATACATTTGAATCCATACCATGCCGCATAAGGAGTAATGCCATCCAAAGATGAAGAGGGGGACATATTTCTTAAATAAACTAAGGTATGTATTGCCTCGGCCCAATAACTTGAACTTAATCCTTTTAAGAAAATAATTTCCCTTACCATTCCCAATAATGATTGATTCATTTGTTATGTTAATCCATTTTGTTGTGGAGTATAGAAGTTAGTCAATTGTCTCCTTGTTCCTTTTTCTTGACAATACATTAAGAATTGTCTCAAATTGGCAATTTTTTCTTTAGTTGCAGTTTCAACCAAATTCTAAAATGACTCAAACTTAGCAAATGTCTATGATTTCTCCTTAAAAAAATACACCCAAACCATCCTGCTAAAATCATCAATAAAGAGAAAAAACTACTTGCATCCACCAAGTGAAGTGTCCAAATGACCACAAATATCACTATGCATAAGCTGTAATATCCTATTTTCCCTCCAAGTGATTTTGGGAAAAGCTAACCTTCTCTATTTTCCAAAAATGCAAGCTTGTAATCTTTCATTTTCCTTCTGAAAAGTGGGTAACCCCTTTACCATTCCTTGTTGTTGAAGTTGAGAAATACTATCATCATTTAAGTGACCAAAACAAATGTGCCACAATCTCATGGATGTAATACTAGGCTCAACTGAACCTACAAATTTATTCATTCTTGAAATGACTATGCCATTCATTCTTAGAATTTTTCCATCCTCATAACATGTCATCATTGTTTTGTATGCATCATTAATTGATTTGATGTTAAGTATCCCATCTTCCATTACAATTTGATTTCCTAACTGGCGAATCAAAACCAAAGACAACAAATGTTTCTTAAATGTGGGAACAAACAAAAAATTAGATATCATTCTTTCTCCAATTCCTAGTAAAAGTACCTTAACTAACCCTTTCCCCTGTGGTATATGTGCGGTATCATCTGCTAAAAAGACTGAATTCAAATGGAAATACTAATAAATACAAAAAAAAATCTATGTAAGTCATATGTTGAGTGGTGCTTGTGTCCATGATCCATGCATCCTCAAAATCACTTCTAAAAGAGTAAGTTGTTTGAACTAAGCTTGTTGCTTCTAATTGTTGAAGTGTTGTAAATACATATTCAAAATCCTTGTTATCCTTTGTATTTGCATATTGTGTTGATGAAGACTCTTTCTGCTTTACAATCTTATCATAAGAAACTCTGCAATCATATGCATAATGTCCAATCTTATTGCATCGAAATCAAGTTACCTATTTCTTACCTCTTCCTCTTCCACTAAATTGTGAATGTTGAGTACCTTCTTCTTTTGAATTGATCTTATTCCAGTTTATATCACCTCTACCTATGCCACTTCCTTGGCATCTTCCTCTACCACGACCTTGACCACGAACCCGATTTGAATACTAAAAATAATTTCATTTATTTTCATTCCCTTTCTGATCATTGCCTCTGGTAGGATAAACACTTTTTCCTGTGGATTGTTTGCTTGTGCTAGCAACCAATACATCTTCTCCTGAATGTTTTGACCTACCAAAATTTTTATCTTGGTTTTCTAGTAGCTCACTAAATTTGTCAAAAATAATGGTGTCCAATTTATCTGTGAGTTGTAAAGTCTCCAAAAAGTGCTTGTATGATTCGAGGAGTCCATTAATCAAAATAATGACCATTAAACTATCTTCAATTTTTCCAAAACCTGCTTTATTTATTTCCTATTTGATATTATTCAACCTTGAAATTTACTCCATAACATCACCTCCCTGAGTCAATTTCTGCTGAAATAAATTTAACTGAAGATCAATTTTCTTGGCTTCCAGTTGTGAATCAAATAGGTCTTTAAGAGTTTTCCAGGTTGTGAATTGCAAATGCACTTCCATAATTCATTATAAATTAAAGTACTTTGAGCATGTCAACTCCGTATTTTTTGACCCCTCCAACTTGTCAGAGTCATTAAATAAACAAACAACTTTGGACATTGTGAAGCACTTTAAATTTTGATAAAAGACAAAAAAATATGTATGGTGGAATAAAAAACTTATAACTCCAAAAAATCGCCTTATTTCACCGCAAACTGCTTATAACACCACAAAAAATGTGCATCAAATAATAGTTTTCCACCTCAAAAAGTTTGCACCTCAAAATATCAAAACATTTGAAACCACTGCACCACCATCAAAAGAATAAAACCACCATGAGAAGAAACCATGCACAGAACACAAATACCACACTCTGCAAAATAAGAAAACTGTAGTGGTTTGGCCTTGACCCTCTTATAGTCTCGTAAATAAAAAAAATGATTGAGCTTTATTATACTCTAAGCAATTCTTGGAATTCCAACTTTTACAATGTGAGGAAAAATACATCAACTCCACACCTGCTTGATTTAGTTGATATAAAACCAATTTATATTGGTTTTTTTACAAATAAAAACTCCTTATTTCTCCAAAAATAATTATATATATATATCAACTTTTTGTTTAAAAATCCTCACACAATAAAAAATAAAGTGAACCCTTTTCTCAAAAAAATTAGGGTTTCTTTAAGGCTCATGCAGAGCCTTACTCCAAGCCAAAATTTCTTCAAAATTCTTACAAATTTGTGTAAATTAACAAATATAAATATACTCAAAACAGACCTCGGATCGAATGCTCACACTTTATTAAATCTTTAAAGATTAAAACTTTTCAATTTGTTGCAGATCTTTATCACACTTCACGTCAAGACTGTCTATTTGACCTTTAGATGCTTTGATTTGAGGATGTAGATGTGTCGAGTTGCAACTACCACCCTTTAAAATTTCATCTTTGACTCCACATTCAATTGATTTACAATCCTGCAATGCGCAAACCCTGCGTCCTCTTTACTAATGTCAACAAATAAACGACCCTAGCCACCAGCAACCTTCAACAGAGATCTTCTAATGAGCTTGCATTACTCCTTTTTAGTGATGGAAAAACTATTGGAGCCTTCTTGGATTGTAATGGCCTTCGTCCAACACAGTATTAGCAAATAAGTAAGTGTCTGTAGGCAAGTAATAAGAGAATTTGAGATTGAGCAACAATAGCTCCTCCTACATGGTTTTATCTTATGCATTCTAAAAAGGTTTGATCTGCTCGACAACCACCAGGGTTTCCATGGCCTGAGCGCCGCTCTGCTTCACGCTTGGTCCTCCATGGACTCTCCTCCTTCGGATCCTCCCCTAGAGGAGCTTCGACATCGTTTGGATCTCGCCTTACAGGCCCTAGTCGCTTCCACCCCTCTCACCCCTGCAATGGACCCCCCTTCCTCTGCCTTTGTAAAGCGTGCTACTGTGCCTAGAATCCAGATTGCGTCTGCAGCTTCATAGATGAAAGCCCTTTCCTTGAGTGAAAGAGGTCTCATTGGACATTTTTCTGGGATCTGGCCCTCACCAAAATCCATGGATATTTGGATCACTAAGAACTGGATGCCCCTCATTGTTAGAGGATTGCAACATTGCTTCTATGGAAAAGTTTTTTTTACCTTTTTATTTGAAAATAAGGAAGACAGAGATCTCATTTTTAGAAGTGGTCCTTATTTCATGGGGCCGAGAGGGTTATACCTCAACCATTGGAACTTATCCTTTGATCCAGAGAAAGATGTTCCCTCTGTAGTCACGGTCTGGGTCCACCTTTCACATTTACCCCTTCATTGTTGGAACGATGAAGCTCTCCAGGCTATTGGAAACTCCTTGGGAAAATTCATTGACAAAGCTAAACCAAAAGGCCCTCTCTTATCTTGTGCCCGGATCTGTGTGGAAGTTTATCTAGAGAAAGGATTACCATAAGGAGTTAATCTCTCCATGGACGAATGGGAATTTTTTCAGAAGGTAGATTATGAACAACTTCCTTTCAGATGCAGAGAATGGCATGAGTACGGACACTTTGTAAAGAATTTCCCTAAATCTTCCCAGGAAGACATGGAAAAAAAATCAAGAAGAAGGATGGAAACAAATTGAGAGAGAAAAAATCGAATCCTACTCTTGCTAGCAATAATCTTGGAAATCAACAAGAAAAAAATAAAGAAAAATCCATGGAAAAAAAGGAAGCTTCCACTAGCAATCAATATGAAGCCCTTCTCACCGAAGAAGGAGAAATTTCAGATCAAGAAATCACTACAATGGAATATAGATTGGAATCCAACAAGATCCCCCCTTCTGGGATCCCCTCGCCAGCAGTTGTGGAAGAGATCGTTGAAAAGGCCCCTGATGAATCTACCTCCCCTGGAGGAACCTGAGAAGAAATGGTAAAGCACACCAGAATCAATCCAATGTCCATAACTCCAGGTCATTCGTCATCACAAGATACACAGGAAATAGCAGGTTTAGGTCCATCTTTGTCTACTCGGGAAAGAAAATCTCAAGGACATCATCGAGAACAAGAGACAAAGAGAGAAATAGAATTTGGAAGGAAATTAAGCATAGAGGATACAAATCTTCTACAGAATGTCAAATCTATTGGATTTAAAGAAATTAGATCTCGGGCAGGATCTCATGCATCCAAGAAATAATGAAAATAGTCTCTTGGAACTGCAAAGGTCTGGGAGGCTCTATTAAGGTGGAAACCTTGAAAAATATCTTAAAAACTGAGAAACCAGACATATTACTTATTCAAGGGACTAAGATGATGAAAGAAGAGGTAATACACCTTTCTTACCTCTTCTGGAAAAATAGTTCTGGAAAAGCCATTAGCTCAAGAGGGGATTCAGGTGGAATTGCAACTTTTTGTAGATCAAACAAATACAATAGATTAGTAAAAGAAAATACTCATTGGCTTTTACTCGAACTTCAAAATGAAAGCAATCAAGAATCAATATTCATTTTTAATGTGTATGGACCTACACACTACAGATATAAATTGGCCTTCTGGGATTCCCTATCCACTCTAGATTCCGAGTTGCATGGGAAAGAGATTATTATAGCAAGGGACTTCAACACCACAAAATCTAGTTTGGAAAAGAGAGGCGGATTGATTATCAGGGATCCTTTTGGAGAAAGACTCGAATACCTGATGGTTGATCTTGATCTCTTTGACCCCATCCCTAAAAATGGGAAATGCACTTGGAACAACAAACGGACTGGACCTGGGCACATTGTTGCTAGACTCGACCACTTTCTGGTAAGTTCCTCTATCCTTCAAAAAGACTTGCTTCCTATTTCTTCCATTATCTCTTCAGCCACCTCTGATCATAAACTTATCTCCCTCCTCCTATCCCCTCCCACTGATTTGGTCACTATTCCCTTCCAGTTCAACCCTATTTGGATCCATAATGATAAGACCCTTGATATTATTCACTCGGCCTGGAGCTCTACCTTTCCTGGCTCTCCTAGCTTCATATGGGAATCTAAACTCAGGGAAGTTCGCTTTGCGTTGAAATCTTGGGTCTCCTCCTCCTTTATTGAACCCTCCTCCTTTAAAAAGGATCTTCAGGCTGGACTTGCTACTCTACACTCTAATATGGAGTACGAGGAGGTCACTAGTGACTCCATTTCCCACTAAAACGTACTGAACCTTGAAATCTTAAAAGCAGCCAGGCATGAAGAAGAGATGTGGAGAATAAACTCTAGACAACTTTGGTTAAAAGGTGGAGACAAAAATACTGAATATTTCCATAAACAAGCAAAGATAAGAATGAGCTTCAACCACATCAAGGAACTGAAGGACAGTAATGATCAAAGAATCATGGGATAGGATGCCATAAAAAATTTGGCCTTTCATCATTTTCATCAACTTTATACAGACAGTGGAGAAACAGACCCAACCTCCCAAGCTGATCTTCTCTCTGGTATTCGCTCTTCTGTCTCTATCTCAGATAATGAGGAACTGGAGAAACCAATCACAGAGAAAGAGATTATTGAAGAAATCTGGACCCTTCATCCTAACAAATCCCCAGGGCCAGATGGATTCACGATCAATTTCTATCATGCTACATGGGATATCATCAAAGACGACTTAAGAAGGATGCTAAATTGGACCAGGAAAAAAGACAAAATTGGTGGAGCAACAAACTCCACTTTTTTGGCTTTGATTCCTAAAGAAAAAAATCCTCTTTCGATAGAAAGATTCCGGCCTATCTCTCTGTGCAACACCTCCTACAAAATTCTCGCCACCAAAATGAAAAGGATCATGGCTCATATTATCTCGGACACGCAAAGAGGATTCATAGCTAGCTGACCAATCATGGATAACATTATCATCATCCAAGAAGCCATTCATTCTAGCCTGGAACACAAATAACAAGGTATGGCAATTAAGCTGGATATGGAAAATTCCTTTGATAGGGTTAAACACTTCTTTATGTTTGAGATAATGTTAAGATAAGGTTTCTCTTAAAAAATTACTAGATGGATTAAAGCTTGCATCAGTAGTCCTTGGATTGCTCCTCTTGTTAATGGTAGACCTACAGGAATTTTCCAAGCCTCCCGAGGACTCTGACAAGGTTGTCCTTTATCTCCTTTCCTATATCTTATTGTAGCAGAATCATTGAGTAGGAAATCACAATCCCTTCAAGACAGTGATGAACTCAAAGGTCTAAAAATTCTTAGAGGAGTCAAAGCTACAAATCATGCACAATTCGCAGATGATACTATTCTCCTTAGGGGGGGCTCAGTAATTATAGCAAAGTGCTTCAAGGAAATCCTCTCTATTTTTGTCAAAGCTTTAGATGGAAAAGTAAATGCTTCAAAAACAAAAATCTATGGATGAAACTGCCCTGACATAACAATGGTCAGGATTGCAAGGACCCTAGGCTATGAAGGAAAAGTAATCTGGAACTCCTTCAATTACCTTGGTGTTTTGATTCACAAGGGAAAGAAAAAAGCTTCAGACTGGAAAGGTTTGGTCGAAAAGATTAAAAGAAAAAATTCCTCCTGGGGAGTAAAATGGCTCAACCTTGCTGGAAAACTCATCCTCATTAATTCTATTCTTGTTGCTTTCCCTATTTACTCCTACTCAATTTCCTTATCTCCGAAAATGATAATCAAGGACGTCGCAAAGGAATTCAGAAACTTCCTTTAGCAAGGATGAAAGTCCAGTTGTACTAAGAAGTTTCACTTAGTTAACTTGTAAACTGTTTGCACCCCAAAATGTTGTGGAGGAGTTGGAATTCGAGACTTGGGAATGATGAATCTTGCACTAGGAGCTAAAATCCTATGGAGAATTGTAACAGGAGAGAAAGTGTGGTGGAAGGACATCTTAAGGAAAAAATACGTGAAAGGAAAAAGAAAATGTCGCTTAGAAAACCTCCCTATTGCTGAAAATGACTCTCCAATCTGAAGCTTATGCAAAAAAGATGCTCATATCATTCAAAATAGCTTGCAATAGTCCTTGGCAATGGTAAACAGATTCGAATATGGGAAGATAACATTGGACCCTCCTCCCCTTCGCTCCATTTAGAAGGTTTTATAAACCTCAAAATTTGGATGGACAATCAAAACATCTCCATTATTTATGATATCTCTATTTGGCATGGTAATGGTAGATGGGTAGGATGGAAAAACTTAGATGTTCCGGAACATATGATCATGGGTTATTCAGTGTTACAGACGATCCTTCAAGGCTCAACTCCTGTTCATCAAAATTTAGCTGACTCCAGAAGTTGGGGGAACTCGGGTATCTACTCGATCAAGGCCGGTTACAATATCATAAAAAAAAGAAAAGAAAAAGAATCTATTTGGACAATTGTCTAGTGCAAGGATGACCTTCCCAAAATCAACTCCTTCTGCTGGATCTTAGCACACCACAAAACCCTCACAACTGAGAATCTAAAAAGAGGGGGGATTGAAGGACCATCACGATGCATCCTCTGTAAAGACTTGGAAGAAACTCTGGAACATCTTTTTTTGGATTGTCCCTTTTCTAAGGAGGTGTGGCACATAGCTCTTACAGATCTTCATATTAATCTCATCTTCCAAAAAAAGTGGAAAGATCTCTTTACCTGTTGGAAAGATTATTATAAAGCATCTCTACACAAAAAATCTGATTTTTCCAAATCTTGGGTCGCCCTTCCAAAGTATATTTGTTGGAAAATATGGACGACCAGAAATAAAGGAATCTTATAAAATTTGTTCCTCCATCCAAGCAAAGTCTCTTCCTCGAAAAAATATCTTTGGACTGAAGCCCTACTCTCCAAAGTTTTAAGACACTTGCGTCTCGAACCCCTGATAGTCAAAGAAAAAACTTGGACCTATGACTTTCACTACTTCTCCAACTTTCTTTCTCCCCCCCCTCAAACAAACCAAACTCTTTATGATGGAAAATTCGAATGAGCCCAGAAGCTTTCAACAGCTGGTGGGCTAAGTTAGGATGTCACTCCATTTTCTTCGATGGTTCTTCAAAAGGAAACCCTACGTTGGCAGGTGCGGGAGGGGTCATTTTTTACACTAGGGGAAACAGATAGAAAGACTTTGCTTGGGGATTAGGGAAGAATTCGAACAACCACGCAGAATGGATTGCCTTAATCAAGGGATTGGAGACAGCAAGCATTCTCGGAATAAAGGATCTGGTTGTTTTTGGTGACTCTCTCTTGGTCATAAGAGAGTCTCGAAAACTCATTATGAATTTTAAAACTCCCTCTCTAAAGCTACATCACATTTTCAAAAATCTCACCAACAACTTCAATGCTCTCAAATTCTTCCACATTCTTCGAACTAATAATCCCTTCGCGGATCAAATGGAGAATAAAGGGGCTCAAATTGATTATGGCAATATTATTTATAATGAAGAAAACCCTGAATGTTGTTGGGTTCCATGATTCACTGTGGATGTCTCGTAGAGGAATCTCTCCACCTATATCTATCCACTTGTCACTTCTTGATTACAACTATCATTTGAGCCTTCCCAAGATCTCAAAACGTGGTAACAACTTCATGTTTTTCCATATATTTCTCGCGCATGCAATCAATGCCTAGAGGCATACAGCTGGGTGTCCTCGGTCTTGGCATCAGGTTTGCACAATTGATTTAATGCCTTCAGGTGGGTTCATTCAGAGCCCACATCCTCTTTCCTGCCCTACCTTATTCTCCTCTCTTGTCTCCTTTTGGCACTCTATGAAAGCTCCGCTCCGTATTGTAATGGGTGATTCGCCTCTTGTCTCTCCTCTAGCATCCATTGTGGGTGTTGGGACCTTAACTTTTGAACCTGATCTTCACTTCCCCCACAAGTGCCTGCTCTGCAAAAAAATGCTTTCTCTCCCACAGGAGATCGATTCCTCTGGAAAAAGTCTTTGTTCTCCCTTGCCTGTCCAACTTGGCGCTCTCAACCAGCTGACCCTGGAAAGTTACTGCTCGCCGCTCTCTTTTTCCCACCTTCTTTCCAACTCTGACTCAGCTTCAAATTCCATCACCCTATTGGAAACTATGGAAGAACAAATCCGTTTGATCAGGGCTGAAAATTTTGAGATGAAAAGGGCAATTTCTAGAATGTACACTCTAGTCCAAGCTACCAATGCTGAAATTTAGAACAACAACAACCTAATGAACGGGGGAATCTCCAACCTCTTCGACACTCTGTACTATGTTTCCAATACTGTCTCAAATGTTGAATCCAAAACTGATGACAATAACCAAAATATCGTGGACATAGAAGGGAAAATCGAAAGGCTCGAAGAATACATTAGCCGTTGCATTCTAGGTCTTCACGACAACAAAGGTTAGGGCATCACCATTCACCAAGATCATTCTCTGGAAAGCGTCTCGGGTCCTTTGGCTCAGCTTCGTCGTTGACTTGTTTCTTTCTTTGAAATGTTGGTTTACATCCTATAGTATTTCCTTTATTTTTTCACATCATGACAGTATATTCATCCTCTATAATTTCTAGAACAGGAGCAATTTTGAACCTCATGAAGACTCTGTTAAACTTTTGGGCTCTAGATCAGCAGTTAGCTCTTTTTAGATATATTTTGTTTCTATATCTTGATACTTGGACAATTTGTAAGGAGGTATAGTTGTCTTGGGTTTTTTCGAATCCACCTCCATTTTGTAAAAAATGAACAGGATGTTCTGGATTGTCCTGGATATAGATGCTCTCTGGAAGCAGTCTATAAGCATATTTCTATAATTGCTGCCTTTTTTAATATAAATTCTCCTAAACCGTTCTTGTTAAAAAAAAATAGCTCATCCTACGCGTTTTCCTATGTGGTTTTTTATACAGACAAAAATGCACAGAGAGAAATGCCCAGAAAACACTTTAATAAACAGAACTCTATAGTTACTCAACGAGAAGCAAAATCCCCTACAAAAATTACAAAAGGAAAGGATGTTGCAAAGAGGAAAGGGCATGATCGTGTAGACATTGAAAACTTGGATAAATTTTCAAAATCAAAGATGACAACACACATTGCTATTTGCAAAACAGTGGTGCATGGACACTGAAAATAGAAGCAGAGACTAAGTGAGAAATAAGACAGAATCGCAATTGAGGTCATGTGAAAGTTCAAATGCATGAGTGGTTGACGAGATAACAAAAAAGGCATATTGGCCACACTTGAATAGAATAACAATAACATAAAGGCTTATTGGCCGCACTTGAATAGAATAACAAGAACATTGGTCTTGAAAAAATTGAGTTAAGTTGAATCGTGTGTCTTACTGTCAGAAATGGACTGCCAAAAAATAAAAAATTGCATAGGAGTAGAGTTTCAAACTCAGATAGGCAATTGACAAACAACGCACAACTAATCTACACTATTGAAAAACATAGGTTGCTCATCTAGAAATTACAAAGGGACCAAACCTTTAGGGTTTCATAAATTTTGAAATTTTCTCTTAATAACAATTTTCTTTTACAAATACAATTAATTTAGCCCAAAAGAAGAACATGAATTATAATTCACTATTAAAATTTCGCTATCATGATATCTTGAAAAAGAAATTGAAAAAAATTCTCCAAGAATTCTTCCACCTTCAATGGGAGATGCAGACTTCAACCTTCAAAATCTTCCAGTCAAGTTGAGCCAACCCTAACCACGCTCTGATACCACTTTGACAAAGTATTCTCAAACACACAAGTTTTATTAATATGGAGAAAAATAGTTACATAAGACACATGAGGGCTAAGAACCAAATCTACCTCGTGCAAAATGGGTTTAAATAACCCAAGAGAATAACTAAAATTACGTTCCATGACTAAGGACACCTCACATAATCATGTGAGTGTGCAAGTGTTCGTTTACAATAAAGTTTATTAAGTTAAAATCCTAAACCTATCTTTTGGATCATAATTTTTAATAACTACTAAAATTACATTAAAAGCAAAATAAGGGAAGTCGATTTACAATGAAATAATAATTGCAATATTTATTATTTAGACTTGGTTTGTGATAAATTAAATTTATTTCCTCACAGAGTGTTGTGTATTCATTAAGCAAAATATTTTCAGCTCTAATTATTATGTCTTGTGTAGCAGGATATATATGGATCGGCATAACCCTATTAATCTTTGCCCTACTCCATTTTAATTTTTTTATCTATAAGGTTTTACATAGTTACAATTTTATTTATTAAATTAGTTTTTATAAAAGCCTATTTATCTGAAATGTAATTGGTTCTGAAACAATGATGTAACTCTTGAAATTAGTGCCCTGGGAGGGGGCGGTACGATGTCATCAGTGTTTTGCAGTAAATGTACTTTGTACTGAAAGAATACACTACATTGTTTCAGTATATGCTTTGTATGCAGAGAGCGTGGCAATCTGCATGCATACTGTGCTATTGTGTTGGGCGACTGGTGGCTGGACACCAATTCTCTCTACTAATTCAAGAGCCAAGAAAATGGTAAGCCAATACCAAAAATTTGACCTTTCAGGGCCTCATCCTCTCACTAACATCAATCGGTAAGAATGCTCAAAGTAACAACCACAATCCTCCCTCATTTGTTTTCATTAATTTATCATATGAAGGTTTATAGGCAAATTTAATGATAATTAATATGTCTGAAGAGTCATTAATTAGTATTCTTCAAATGTAGGAGAGATTTCAATCACAGGCTATGCGTAGCGTCCATTCTGGTGCAAGGTGTGTGCATCCAGGAACGTGACCGACAAGCCCATAGCATTGGAAGTGACGCTTTGGCTAACAAGTTTAGCACAGAGTGGATAGCTCCCCTCAACAAGCACAAAGTGGGATAGCTTCCCTCAATGATAAATCACAACCAACCATTATGCTCTCAATCTAAGTTTACTGAACATCATGAAGGAAGTAAAATCCATCATTTTGTATTATAACATTTGAATGCCTCAAAGGTGAGTGTGCTGCAGAGGGAATGAGGTGTTATGTAGGATTCAATTTGATATTTTAGACTCGGCAAAAAGTCCAATTTGCAAGTATATCCTCTCTTGGAAGTCCATGTCTATCACAAATTTTCAGATGAAGATCTAAGCACAAGGCACTAAAATGTTTGTGTTAGAACATTAGTACACCTTAGGATCTTAGTCATACATCACATTGTTGGGCGTGGCCCAAGTGGGTACCAATTTTGTTGAAACACGATTTTGAGTTGCGCAGGGGAAAAGCACAACATTGGTGAGTGCACAGCTTGTTGGACATATTCAGTAGCGCAGCCAGGCTGATGTGCAGAACTCGCGTAGCAGTGGATTTTGGTAAGAAGACATAAGTAAAGGTCAGACACGGAAGTGACCTATTTTTGGTAAAGAGCCGGACGAAGGAAGGAGAAATCGACCTGTCTGGAAGAGTGGAGGCAAGCAGTTTAGAAGCTAGGCCACTACATCGACAGGGACATGCAGGCAGAAGTAGTAGAAAGAGACAGGCCACGATGCAGTTGTAACTGTTTTGAGGACTGTGGCCGTCAGAGGAGCGTGTGAGCCACGAGTGGATGAGTAGGATAGCCTAGAGTAGGCAGAGTAAGCTGTCGACGATGACAGTCAGGCAGGCAGTTAGGCATGCCATGTTTTGGAAACCTAAGGGTTTTTTCCTATGAATTGTAAAGGCATGACCTACGGGCATGATCTATAAATAAGGCATTTTATAATAGGGAAAGGTGACTCTTCATTTTGGTATTGTTCTTATCTCTGATTTGATAGAATTTTGTTGAAGAACAATTTTGTAAAGGCTTTGCAAGATGAGTGCGCAGAGGCCTGTTGAGAGAGAAGAGAGTTTGTAGCTGAGTGCGCAGACTAAGAGTGGTTGTACCCTTCCCAAAAGATCAATATTAACAACCGTTCTTGTGGACGTAGCCTCCATCCGGGGGGTGAACCACATTAAATCTTGAGTAGTAAGATTGTTTGTGTGCTTATGCTTTGCTCTGTCTATGTGCTTATGCTTTGTTCTGTCTGTTTGCTTACTATGCATGCTCGGAATCTCAGTTATCAGTTGGATGGTTAATGCTTTGATATGTATTCACCATAGAAGAAGAATGAGGGTAATATGCTAAGTATTTCATAAATGGATGACTAATGAATGTGAAGTATTCTAAGTATGTGAATGTATCAGTCGTAGTTAGACATATATGCAAGCAAAGAATGGTTGTATAATCCCGTGAATGTGTAACATCGGAAGGACGCAGTACTGATAACTTGTTTGATTACATTAAGTATAAGGCTAAATAACCATTAACAACAATTAAAGGACTAGTGCCAAGTGAGATCCTTAACACAAGTGCCACAGGAGTGGAAGTCCATAAGTTTGTGCGCTGCCCCGACGAGTGAGCAAGGTCAACCTGCGCGATCCATGGATGCATTGGGTGCACAGCTTGTCATCTAAGAAAATTATCAACCTTTAACAAGGATAGTTGTTGCGTGGCCCTCAATTTGCAGCACGAGTCTATAGCGTGCTGCGCATTCCAGTTGTCCCATCAACTCATCACCTTGCTGTAGAAACTTGATTCTGCAGCACCCCCCATAGCTTCGCCTCAGGTGAGACCTCAACCTGCGCGCAGGTTGTTACCGAAAGGGCCGGTGGAAAAGGGGTTTTGTTGGTTAAAGCGAAAAAAACAAAATAACCTGGGTCTATATTAGAAAACCTTTAGCTTAGTATATACGCCAACACACATTATTGATTAATTGTTCCAAAACAGGTTAATAATTACAATCCAAGGTTGTTAGAAGGTTGTTAGAAGTTAGTTAGGGCAAATGATGACTCATCTACCAAAGTATGGGCCAAAATTGGTCAATATAGCTGTTGGGCGCCCTATTTATGGCCAAATCTAGCATTTATTACCACCACTTGAGCAAACGCGCCATGTTTCCTATTTTTAAGGAAACAGTCTTTGACTTAAGGTTCCCATGCAATGTATCTAGTCATGTTTTGTCCCTTCTTGGTTATTTTTCCCTATCCTTGGATACCTAACTTCCTCCCAATCTTATCCACCACATGTGTGAGCCTCATTTTGGTCTTTCCATGCTCACCCAATGTTCACATGGACAATTCGTACTTGTTTGGGATGATTTGGGAGCCTATTGGTCAACCTAAGGGGATTGAGGTCCAATGTAAGTTAGCCACTTGTAGATTCCTCCTAAGGAAACCAAATTCTCCCAAATGTTATATAAGGAGGATCACAACTCATTGTTTTGATAGTTGTACAGTTAATAAAATCTGATATTTGATCATTTATATCTCAGGTTTTTTATCATTTGTATTACTGGTTTTTGATCATTTGTTTTCCAGAATTCTTCTTGCACTTATTTCTTGCATAGTAAGCTAAATATTTCAATTGTGAGGTAATCTATAGTTTCTAGATCCTACTGTGATATAGATTTCACATGGTATCAAAGCTCTTGGAGCTTCTATTCGAACCAAGACTGTTTTAGATGTGCACCGGAAGCAATGGAGAAACCACAGAAGTCCCCGGGGCCATTGCCTTGAAGCCATTGGAGAAATCCTTTGGAGTCTACCTAGGGTGTGATTCTCTCCTGAATGTGCCTTCTATCAAGCAGGGTTCAAATCAGTTAGTTTAGATTCCCTCTAGAGTGATTGAGTGTTTGTTTTGCAGGAAAAATAGCTTCTACATGGATTCGAAAGTTCCTCTTATTAATCCATTCAGTTATGCAGAGTAGAAGCCTAAAATGTGTGCATATCTCAGGAGACAAGGTCTCTATGATGTGTCTATTGGTGCTGAGAGAGAACCAGAGTCTTATGAAGAGAAAAATCATTGGCTAAATGACTGTGACAGAGCATTTGGAGTTATGTGTCTAGCCATGTCTCCAAGTATTCACTACTTGATTGATTATGCAGACTATCGATTTGAGCTATGGTCCAAATTGGACAAGGATCTCGATAAGCAGAATATTTGGTGCAATGAGTGAGCCTATGGATGCCTCAACATGTGCTCTCCCTCCTAATGTTTCGGCCTCTACTCTCTTTGATGAAGTTGTTCAAGAAGATCAAATGGAAAAATCTTCAGCACAAGTTCTTGTTGGTACAGATCTCTTTGATTCGAATGCTTCCTCTACATGTTGTGAATTAGAATGTGAAGAGACATCATCTATTGCACAAGATGTTGCTTCTAATGATGAAGATACAACAAATGGAGCAACCATTGTTGAAGAAGAACTATCTCTACATTCATTGTTCTCCCATCATACTTCTTCTACTGAGGATTCTCTATCAGTTATTGCTCTAGAAGATAAGCATTATTCATATGAGTTTGTTGATGTGAAAAGTTGTGGTCCTTTGGATATTTTGGAGTCTAGATCAAATTATGGAGTTCATGCATTCACACTCCTTGGTCCCAAGACTCCTCTCACTTCCTACATGGTCACATGCACACTTCCTCAAGGTTCTGTTGAAGATGGAAACGTCATGCATTTGCTTGGGTTTATGCCTCAAGCACATCAAGGTTCATATGGTTCGAAGTTCAAGCATTTGGACCATCTACAAGCATTTGGAGTTGATCTCCAAACCTCTTTGTTCTCTTGTGAGTTTTCACATTCAAATTCTAAGGATCATCAATCAGTTGTTGCAGCTCACTTTCAGTATGGAGTTGATGCATTCACTCTCACTGTCATGCTTCCTATCCACTGCATGGTTAGAACTTGTTCTCAGAGTTGCACAAAAGATGGAGGACATTATCATTCATTTGGGATTGATTCTCAAGTTCATCAAGTCTCATTTGGATTTGTTCTTGCCACATTTGGTATGATGATCAAGTCTGAAGAGTATCTACTTGTGCTTGCTTCCACAAATGCAGAGATCAAGCATCTGATCCAAGCATAGGAGCAACATCCACTTCTTCCAAAGAAGAAGATTCCTCCAAACATCTAATCAAGTTCACACCTACTTGAGTTTTAGAGGGGAGGTTTTATTTCCCATGTGGTTTTCCTCCTTACCTTGGTCACATGGACTAATAAAAATTGTTGTTGTAAAAGGTGATTTGAGCCTTAATTGCTAAGGCCTTATTTTTTATATCTACCAAACTCTAGCTTATGGGAGGGTGTTAGAATATTATTACACCTTAAGATCTTAGTCATACATCACATTGTTGATTAATTGGTCCAAAAGAGGTTAATAATTACGATCCAAGGTTGTTAGAAGGTTGTTAGAAGTTAGTTAGGGAAAATGATGACTCATCCACCAAAGTATGGGCCAAAATTGGTCAATATAGCTGTTGAGCGCCCTATTTATGGCCACCTTAAGCTTTTATTACCACCAGCAAAAACATTCTTTGACTTAAGGTTCCCAAGCAATGTATCTAGTCATTTTGCCCCTTCTTGGTTATTTTGGCCTATCATACGATACCTAACTTCCACCCAATATTATCCACCACATATGTGAACCTTATTTTGGTCTTCCCATGCTCACCCAACATTCATATGGACAATTCATGCATGTTTGGGATGATTTGGGAGCCTATTGGTCAATCTAGAGGGTATTGAGATCCAATATAAGCTAGCCACTTGTTGATGCCTCCTAAGGAAAACAAATTCTCCCAAATTTTATATGAGGATCACAACTCATTGTTGTGATTGTTGGACAATTAATAAAATCTGATATTTGATCATTTACACCTCGGGTTTTTTATCATTTGTATTACTGGTTTTTTATCATTTATGACTGACTCATTTTTTATCATTTGTTTTCGAAAATTCTTCTTGCACTTATTTCTTGCATAGTAAGATAAATATTTCAATTGTGAAGTAATCTATAGTTGCTAGATCCTACTGTGATATAGATTTCACATTTAGACAGGCTGCTCATTTGTCCAAATTCTTACAGGAAAGAGCCCTTCCAACAGAAGCTTTTGTTGATTCATTTTAATTTTTACGCTTGCTTAAACATAAAATGCATGAGAATATAGGGTGTGTTTTTATACGCATAAATATTTTCTTTTCTCGCGCTTGACTTTTATTTATCCACGATTGATGAGTTAGTCCCTTGAACTTAATCTGGCTGAAGTTTAATTTCTTTTATTTCAGATTTCA
The DNA here is from genome assembly GCA_027924585.1 of Larix kaempferi. Lineage (NCBI taxonomy): Eukaryota > Viridiplantae > Streptophyta > Pinopsida > Pinales > Pinaceae > Larix > Larix kaempferi. The sequence continues at coordinate 606,265 of BSBM01000655.1, read as the reverse complement.
GAGCTTATTCAACATCAAGATCCTTCATCCGTTCGTAGATGTAGCCCAGGGTGGCCCTATATTAGGCAACGTGTATAACTGGAGCAGGAAGGAAATGGGCTCCCCATTTCGCCCACCCGTTGCACCCAAGATCATGATAACCTTCAGAGGTTTTGCTCAGCTCCGAATTTGTGGCATGAATATTTTGATTTTTCAGTACATTTGCTCTTAATATTGAAATTTATGGCATAAATATTTATGTTTTTGGTGTGTTTCTTGTGAAAGATGGGATTTTTTTGTATAATTTTCATGTCAGAAAACAACTACAAAGTCGCATCGATCCATCTGTATCTTGTGCCCATGTTTATTTTGTGGATTCTTGGCAATTTTCCATAAGGGTTAGAGTTTCTGTTCAGATTTTGGTGGAAGACAAGCCCAGTGAGGTGAGAGTTATGGTGAGAATGAATGAATGAGGAGAAAGAAAAGAGGAAGAAGGGTTTGTTAGATGGTGAAGTAATTAAAGATACCAGGTTCCTTTTCTTGTGGACAAGTTTGTTACTTCTTCTTCCATTATTATTGTCACCACTCCGTTGATGTTGTTGCTAATACCAATCGCCATATTCCTCATGGTCCTGTTTCTGGCTCTTCTGCCTTGCAGATCATCACCATACTTGGTTTTCGTTTTTTTCTTTTAAAAGAGATGTAAAGTGCAGGTACGCAATGTCATATTTTAAGAGAGGTGTAATGTCTTTGTTTAACGTCGAACTATCTATTTGTTAGAGATGTCGCAGGGTAATAGGGAAGTGATGTGTTGATTTGTGGAATTTTAGAGTAATTATTAGTTTGTTTGGTTCCCTTTTGGATTTCCATAGCTACAGTAGCGATACCACAGTTCAATTTGAGGGTAGTTGAGCAAGTACAATAGTCAAGTTCAAAGTGCTAACCAATCTCTCGCACACAAACGTAGAAAAAAGCTTCCTCTCACGCACACAAACGTAGAAAAAATCTTCCTCTCTGGACCCGATCGAGCGAAAAGAAATAAGTGTGGTTATCCTGATCGATATTAGACCCTTTAGAAAAGCTTTTAGAACTTTTGATGTACCGGGATATTGGCGGTTTTGACTCACTGTATGATCTCACATGGCGGAACATATTCATATTAGTAGATGCCACTTCCTCTGTTTTGTTATGGCGACCCATAACCCAAGGTTCAGAATTGAGAAAGAGATGCGACTGTGAATTCATGTTTCTCTGCAAATCCATAGCAGTTGTGTGTAGTTGGTACAAAATGTCTCGGCCACACTTAAGCTTTATCATATTTTCCATGTTATGCCCCACTTCCTGTAGCAATTTTGCAGCTCATTGTTGAACTGATCCCACAACACAGGCGAAGGCTGCAAACAAAAATCAATCATAATAAATTATCACTGGAAAAAAAATCTAAAATCTGAGTTGAAAATAGTGTTTAATAGGGTATCTCAAACGGAGGCTACAAGCACCAAACTGTAGATGTCGGGTGAGGCAGACTTAAGCACTCCCTCGTGGCTTGCTTCTGAGCTGGCTGGCATTGCTCGGATTGCTGGGATGGCTGGCGTGTTGCATGCGTTGGATGGGTTGCATGAGATGGCTGGTCTTCTTGCTTGAATGACTGGCTGGTTAAGCTATTTTTATGCCTTGAAGCTTGACGGGTAAGACAATTCTTGCTTGATCGGGCGATGGGACCATATACCTATGGATTTGAGTGGGGAGATGGAAAGGCAAGGCAGGTTGGATTATCGCTGAACCCACGTGTGGAAACAAGGTGGAACGATCCAAGCCCATCCCCACATTTTGCTGGGTTAACCCATAGCAGGAAGACATTGTCGAACGAATTTACTTCTTTGCTTAAACTTGCAAGTCATATTAATATATTAATAATTAATATGGCTTATATACGCCATATTAATTATTGATATAGTTGGCTAGTTATAAGCTATATTAATTATTAATATGGTTTGCTAGTTAACAATCAGTGTGACGAGAAAAATTGTAAAATTTTAATTATTATTTATTATAATAATTAAATAATTATTATTATAATAATTGTTATTATAAAAAATAATACTAATTATTTATAAAAGAAAATATTAATTAAAATTAAATAATAATAAATAATATGGTTAATAATAATTAAATATAATGGTTAACCATGGTTGATCATGGTTGACAAATGTTAAGCATGGTTGACCATTATTAAGCATGTTTGACTTTGTTTGACCAAAGTCAACCATAGTTTATCATGGTCAATCAATGGTCACCTTTGATTCACTGTGACCATGGATGACTTTGGTTAACTGTAGTCGACTTTGGTTGTCCATGGTTGAACATGGTTGAATTTGGTTGACCATGATTGACTATGATTAATCCTGGTTGACCATGGTTGTCAATGGTTGAATTTGCTTCATACTCAATGATTTTGGTCGACCATGGTTGACGTTTGTCGACCATAGTTGAATTTGGTTGACCATTATTTAACATGGTTGAACATGGTTGACTTTTGTTGAACATGGTTCACGATGGGTGACTATGGTTGAATTTTGTTGACCACGGTTTTCCTTTGGATGACCATGGTTAACCATGGATAACTTCGGTTAACCATGGTTGAATATGGTTGAATTTGGTTGACCATGGTTCCACATGGCTTGACTCTAATTGACCATGGTTGACTTTGGTTGACCATGGATAACCATGGTTGACTATGGTTGATAACGGTTATTTCAAATTTTTTATAAATATTGATATATATGATGTGGTGAATGATCACCAAAATAATTATACATACAAGTGGCCATATTAAAAATTGAGAACAAGATATATATGATAATGACAAAAGCATGAAAATTATGACAAAAATGTGAAAATGATATTAAAATATAAAGTAAATTAAATTTATAAATTGAAAATACATCCTTTCATACCATTCAATTACAACATTTTGTGCATGATGTAGGAATAATAACCATCTCAACCAGATGTGATATTCTAATACCTTTCACCTTCCATTAGAATATGGATAGCATAAACTATGATATAAAGTGGTCCTATCCTATCATTAGAGTTCAATGATAATATAACTATCAAATATAACTATCAGACAAACTATTATGGACAAATTATAAAGTGGTCATGCTTAAATGATGCCATGATAAAAGAAACAAAAGCCATAAGATGGCAAATGTTCTGCGTCATTGTTAATTTGTTTTTTTGAAATTTGTAAAATTATATTGTTGTATCATAAAAAATTATTGAAACAAAAATAGGAAAGAAAACCATCTATGCAACTAAGTTCAAAGTGGGCTATGAATTAATTGTGACTATAGTTAATTGGTGGTGTGACTTTGAGTTGAGGACAAGATTTGGCTACTAGTAAGTTGGGCAATGAAATTTGTTGTAAAAATGACCATTTGAGTGATGGAATGCCTACAATTCTCAAATACATATATATGTTCAATATGTGTTTCCAAGCTATATGGCACTTGAACATTCAAAGGACTTGTGTGGTTCTCTATATGGCACTTGAACATTCAAAGGATTTGCGTGGTTCTTTAGAGTCTTACTCATTACGATCTCATTTTCCATTAATGTACAAGAAGGATGGCTTGGACTTTTATGGAGCGGTCTACTACTCTTTCAATCTAAATTTGATTTAATGAGACTCTTTTTTTTTAATTTGCCTAATGATAACTAGAATCCCAAACCACCTCATTAACAAAAAATTACAAAATCCTTTTTTCATGAGACAAAGAGTTAAAATTCCCATATAATTAATTCTAAACCTTGTAACATCTTTATATCTCTATATATCATATATAATATTAACATTAACAAATATAACAATGTAACATCTATACATCATATATAATATTAATATTAACAAATATAACAATATGAACACCTCTCTAAAGACTTTATTTGACATTTTCATTAAAAAATACCTATAAATAAATGATATAGTACACATCCCTATAAAGATTGATTAAGCACAAAGTAACATGAACACCTTTCTAAAGAATTTATTTGATTTTTGATTAAAAAATACCTATAAATCATTTTTTCACAAAGCACATAGTTGAAATTCCCATATAATTAATTCTATGATATTTGTTTTAAAAGATAGCATATAGTTCTATAATTCACCTTATGCAACACAATATTAAATTATTTAATCACCTAAATGAGTGGTTAAGTGGAGCTTTTCTCCATAAATATATTTCTTTGCTTGTTTTTCCCACCTTTTCGAAAGTAGATGTCTCACCTTCTTTCTATTTTGTCCATCACATTTGTGACTTATCTTTGGTCCACTTAATATATATTGTAAATATAAATGTGGTATTTAGGCTTGTGATAGCTTATGATGACACTCAAATGATCATTTTTACAACAAATTTCACTAACTAAATCTTGTCCTCAACTCAAAGTCACATCACCAATTAACTATAGTCACAATTAATTCATGGCCAAGGAAAATAAATTTGCATCACAAATTTGCAATGACCCAAGACATTTGCCATCTTGTAGCTCTTGTTATTATATATATCTCACAAATATGTTATTAGTTTTTAATATTACATATTAGTTACTAAAGTTTAACCTTTGAACTTAAAAATACATATTTTTTAATTATAAAATAAAATATTTTTTTTAATTTTTAATTCAAATAAAATTAATATATATAGTATCAGTTTACAATAATTAAATATTATTATTACTTATTATTAAAACTTTATCCATACTAATTTATTATTAAGAAAACCAATTAAAATTTAACATTGTACATTAATTACATCTTTTAGAGCATCTCTATAATATTATTTTATTAATGATGTTTTTATCCAAAACAATCAATAAAAGTGTGCAAGCATATTATTTTCTTCCCATGGAGATAATAAACATTAAATTAAATTATTACAATATAGGATTTCATTTTATTGAAACATTGAATCATAAATAAGATAAATTTGTTTGGATTTTTAATTATATATATATATATATATATATATTATATGTTTTTTTAATATTTTATTGTAAAATATTAAAAAAGAGAAAAATAAAATTTAAATATTATAAAAATAATATTTTTAATTTTAATTATTGTAAATATTTTCAACTTTAATAAAAAATTAAAATTCCTCTTCAATATTTTGATGAAGTTTTAAACGTTTACACCAAATATTAATTATATATATATATATATATTTTATTGTAAAATATTAAAAAAAGAAATATTATATATATATATAATTTTATTGTAAAATATTAAAAAAGAGAAATATAAAATTTAAATATTGTAAAGATAATTTTTTAATTTTAATTGTTGGAAATATTTTTACCTTTAATAAAAAAAATTAAAATTTGTCTTCAATATTTTGATGAAGTTTTAAAAGTTTACACTAAATATTAATTATGCAAATATTTGTAATGCATCACTTTTCAAAGCTAAAACAAAGGTAGTATCTTTCACCACAAATTAATCATTAATACTTAACCATATTTATTTTCAAACACTTTTTATGGACATACCTACCACACATAAACTCCAAAACATGATTATAGCTTTACCGATACCAAACTTTCACACAAAATAGTCAAACTTATATTAAAAAAATAAGAAATAATTATTTCAGATAACCACATGAATATGAAAGGGGATTTTTCATTTTTTCACAAACATCAAAGCATGATTATAACTTATATGTTAAATTTTTTTATTAATGATCTTGTTTGTGACATAAGATAATCAAAACTATAGTAAAAATAAGAAACAATTGTTAAAAGTAACTACATGCATATGAAAAGGGCTTTTCATTTTTTTTATATACTTTTAAGAAAACCAAATGAGGAAAGAGTCTTATGGGTTTGGTGAAAAAATTACTACCTTTTAAGAGAGGAGAATGAAGAAGAGTTCACTGAGTTTTAGTGAGAAAAGAGTCATCTTTTAAAAGAAGGGAATGAGTGAAGAGTTTGGTAGGTTTAGAGTGAATAGAGTCACTTAATGATACCTACTTTTCTTCTATCCAACTCCTTTGTGTGGGGTAGTGAGTAATGTTATCTTGCAATTTATGGATACAATCAAGACTAGGAAATGGTGGACTTGGAGTGGTCATGCAAATTGTATACACATCTAGATATAGCCCTCCTAAGTTGCTAGTCTATATTGTCAAGAAATTTGATAATTACATTGGCTCTTCATAGGACCAATCTCAACCAAAAAACATACAAATTCTACCCATAAATCGAAATAACAAGAAACAAATCCCCCTCAAGATTTGTTTCATTCTACAACATTAGAATGAATGTAAATTGCACCAACATTCTCCTTCAACCACTATGCAAAGATGAAAGACACTTCATATGTCACACTTCGAAAAAAGAAAGAGACACACCTTCATTCTCTAGTCTTTTTCACACTTAAAATTATAACCCTCAATCCCTCCATTCCCTCTACCAAATAAAAATACCAATGTTGATTGCCAATATATCTAAAGTCAAACTTGATAAATACCCAACCCTTCATTGTTTTACTCACATATATATACTTTCACTTTATTGTTTTACTCACCATTTTTACAACATATTAAAGTCCTGCTTCCCCAACTTGGAGATGTATTAGTAAATAAAAATTAAAAATCCTTAAAGGTTTAAATTAATAAGTCTAGGCCTGCCATCAACGGTACGCTCAATGTTCTCAGGGTCCGTAAGAAGTCCAAAACCGTAAAGAGTGTGGTGGTCACATCGTCTGCGGCTACGGTTTGCGTAAACGAGCCAGAAGAGCAGAAATTCAGCTGGATAGATGTCGATTTCTTCTGTACTAAAAAAAACCCTTGCTGGGTACACTCCCTAGGACTACGTCTACTAAGCTGACAATTTAAAGATTTCGCATTTTTTCCTGTACCTGAGAAAATAAAGAAATTTGAAAGGGTTAGAATCTTTATAATTCTCCCATTGGTCTTCCTGGCAAAATAAAGAAAATTTATGGCGTTCCAAGATTTCGTATTCTTAGATGTTCATACCAAAATAAAGAAAATTCCAATTGTTCCAAGATTTCAAATTCTCGGGTGATTCTGACAAAAGAGGGTTTGTGTGCAGGAATATCTAGTTTCTAAAACACTTGCGCTTGCAGAGCAAGCAGCGCTGCGCTGCAATACGGAAAAGAACACGAGTTAGATGTGGGGACGATCAACCCTGTGCTGGCGGTGGGATCTGCCATTTCCCCCAAAGTACCCTACAGCGTTCAGGTAAAATGATTTCGAACACTCATTTACTCAAGGTGTGATTATTTTTATTTTAGTATTAGGCTTCATAGATGTATTAACTTTGGTGCAGGATTGGTCATGATTGGTTGTCTGTCGGTCCCAGATGTTTATAAATACCAAATCAAATGAAATTCTCCTTTGCAAAAATAGATATTTTTACATAAAGATGATAATCTTCACATCTTGATTTGAGATTGAAATGGATGCAAGGCTTCTAAATGTGGACCGGAACTTCTTTAAATTTCTGCTTTTATAGTATAATCTTGATCTGTAATGGCTGCTCTTGACCAAAGAGCTTCAGATATGAATAAATTTTCATTTTTTATTAAGAAATATTATACAAACTAATACACATTGACAATACATCAGTTTTTTCAAATCTCACAGAGAATGATGTTTGTTACAACAGAAAAATAAGCTACCGATGGCAGCTTAAAGTCGCCTGAACATATTCAACGGTGCAATAACCAAGAATGGCATGCTACAAATAAGAAATCTGTCATCCGTCCCTAATATTCTTCAACATATTTGTAATAATGACAAATATATTGACAGAGAAGAAGACTTTCAAATTTTAAAGAAGATGAGAAGAAGAATAATACCGCCAACTCAAACCTCCTTCCTTCATTTCTCAGTTATCTCCGAACTATGATAGTCGATCTGCTCGCTGTTGGATCGGAACGGCGCCTCGCAATAAAAATAAGTGAAATAACAGTAGACATATGTAGCGCGGATTGGACTATGTAGACAATCCTTCCAGCCAAAAAGATGAGGTCGTCATATCTGGAGAGGGGTTTGCTGAAGAGCAGAGCTGAGGAAAGCCGCAGAGAGCGCCTGAACGCATCCTTCAACCACTCCATGGAAAAAATAAGAAGGAGAATAGGAGGCGGGCAAATGGGCTAAATAAATTGTTCGCAGAATCGCAGTCACCAAAGAAATGAGCACATAATGACTTCATTCTGTAACCCAACGTGTGAGTCGGCGCTACGTGTGTGATTTATTTTATTTATTTTAGTAATAGATTCCCCTACCATGTCGACATATGTTGCCATTGGATTTTTCCATTCTAGTAGATTGGTATGTGCCACGTCATTGTCGAGTGTTTGGTAAGGGTGGGGTTATGTTGGTAGTCGGTTGTTGATGGAAAATAATAATTGAAGTGAATTTTTAATTTTTTTTAATTTATAATAAATGTTTTATTAATTTTTGTTATAATAGATAATACACTTTTATAATAAAAATTAATAAAATGATAGATAGTATATTTTTTATGACTTTAAAGTAAGTTCTGAAAGTGTTTTTAACTGGTTAAGAGTGGAGTAAAGTAAGATTTAGAAGTGCTTTTAATTGATTAAGAGTGGAGTAGTCGAAATATTTTATGTTTCTTAATTTTTCTTGATATATTTTTTGGTTTGTTTTGTTAGAACTTTTGTTGAAATCTTCATAAAATTTAAAGTTACAAAAATCATTGAAAAATCCAAAAAGTAGAAGAAATAGACTACTTTGATAAGAATATCTTAACTTGCATTTAAGAAGGTGTGGTCTACATATTCTACATTTTCAACTTTTTTTCGAGCATGTTTTCCATTTAATTTTGTTTGTATTTGATTGGAAATCTTTAATAAATCTTAGAATCACATATATTAGCTATAGAAATTGCATAATTTGGGTGCCATGGGGTATTTGAGGGTTCCCAATTTATTTACGGATTCAACGACACAATTTAAACACATAGAAATTTGGATTTTATATAAAAAAATGGATTTTACCAAAAACAAAATTAGCCGCATGCAGCAATGTTTGTGACAGAGCATGAAAATAGTGAAGGAGACACGCACTGCAACAACAATTGAACCATGCAAAATAGCATATAATACAACTACTAACTGAACCAGGATGAAGCAAAAAGACATAGCTGATATAAACACATAATGTTGAACATATTAAGAACATATATAAAGAATTGGATCTACAAAGATGAACCCACACAAGCAAGGACAATGATATAGCTAATACTGTAGCATTATATGAAATAGGAGATGTCGATTCAAATGATTGATAGCAATCCACAAGCTAAGTTTTCTTTACTTGTACTAGCTTGTCAATGTAATTAAATGTATTTACTTTCTTATATATTCCTTGGATTATGTTAAACAAAAGTGAGTAATCACCACATCTAATGAATACACTACCACTTCAATTGCATTGCATGTTGATTCACTTTATATAAGTAATACATGTGCACATACCCTATTTTTACATGCACTATAGTTATAAACCTTAAATTTGAGGTATCATAATTGAACAAGTTAAATATGTAAATTATTCAAATATATTTTAACAAATTACAGCGATGAGATCTGCAATACCATTCCATGATAATTAACATAGACATCCATGATGTTCTATAGCAGTTTAATCAAAGTAAAGTATGCAGAAAACAAAGAACAATCGCCTCGCATTTTGTCGCAGTAAGCCCACATACATACGATGTAATATCTCATCAATTTACTCGGAGCATGGGGCAATATTAAGTCATTGAATTTACAAATTTGTCCACCATAAATTCATTCTTCTATGCACACTTCGAGGATGTCTTCGAACGATGGTTTCCATGTAGAATGAGTTGCAGCCTTCTTTGCATTTACATGAACACCTGTAACTCCCTCTGTTTGAAGTTTTTTCAACATAAATGATGCTAAAGCCTCTGCATGGCTTTGAGACAACAGTTCAACCAACTATTTTGAAGAAATGATCAGCTTAATCTCCTGAAAATTTTTCAAACTTATCTCCATCTAAAGCATGCAATTCACGACTGCAACATCTACTGCAATGTACCTTCCCCATATGATGAGATTGCTTCAACCCACTACAAATACAATTACCCATCACCACATACACACTGCTAAGACTTACCACCATCTCAAAAGCAGCAAAATATCATGCAATTCATACAACTTCTATAACGAAGCATACAACGTTCATATTCTTACTTATCCATGAACTCCGCAGCTGATACTAAATTAAGTAAAGCTTATATTACATGCATCGTTTACTTGTTGATTTTGTCATTTTCAAAGGGAAATGGAGATTATACTATATTGATAAAGTGGACAGTAACTATCGATCATGGGGGGATGGCCATGGTGATCTATTGCTCCTTCTAAAGAAACAAATGAATGCAATTGTTTCCAAGTCATGGCACATATTTGCATGGACTTAAATTAGAAAAATTAGTGAGCATTCCAATATTAGGTTAGACGGGATATAAAGCTGTTCTTAGTGGGAGATGTTCTGTTATTTTCCATTGCCCATACCTAGATGGCACGAATTCCATAGAAAATCCCTCCATCAATTCCCAGTACAACAACCTTTGCAGCGTACATACGTCATCGAACAGGTGTCAAAGTGATTCCCCACTCCAAAATTCAAGGAGCAAAACCTCCCTTTTAGCCTAAGTTCCACCATAAGAAATGGACATAGCCTTCCCGAAGCATCGTAATGCCTTGACTTTTGCATGCCTTGAATTCTGCGTGGTTGATGTTACCCTTGACAAAATGGCACAAGGAACCCCAGGCATTCATGTAGAGAATGATGTCATTGTGGATAGATGGCAAATGAATTCCCTCTCCAAACCCCGAGGTTGACATCATCCAATTTTAGCCAATCAACATTTAAATAATTAAAATATAAATTAAATATAAAAATTCAATACCAAAGTCTTAACATTGCCAATTGAAAAATGAATGTATAATGCTAAACTAACAAGTGAAATTAGCACCGACGCTGCTTATTACCTCCCTACTAAGAAGAAAAATAAAATAATAATAAGTCTAATTTACAAATAAATAAATAAATAAATTATATTATAAATTTTAATCAAATATATTTAACCATGTAAGACATTTTGTTGCACCTAGAGTAGCTAGGTACTTACAACCTAGTGTGGGTGAGATGTTGTCATGTGTATTATGTTTCCCATGTCACCTCATAATTATTAAAAATAAAAATAATTAAAAAATGGCATGTCAACTTAGAATAAAAAATTTAAAAAAAATTACACCTGAATAAATTGGACCCCTCTAGATGCTTAATAAATTTGGGTTTAAGATTAGTTTACAAAAGTTATATAAAACATTTTAAAAACTTTATTGATTGTATTAAAAACTTTAAGAAAAAATTGAATAAAAAAATCAATGATCATGCAAATAAATAACTAACTTACTATCTTAGTAAGTAAAAAGACTTACATGTCAAAAAAAACTTATGAAAAAAGAGCCAGTCTCAGTTAGGTGCACATTTGCATGTATCTAAATGTTGTTGTTATGGTTGTTTAAAGCTCTCTGCAAACTTTGCTCTGGTTGTTTGAAGCTAGCTATAAACACCAAAAAGCTATTACAACGATGAAGCTAAGGATTAAATTTTAAATGGCCAAGAGGTGCATGTGGTCTTGGTTGAATGGTGATATGAACCGATTTAATCTTGGGATCTCATTTTTGTATTTTTTACTTAAAACGTAGCATGCTCTTTGCTTATTGTTTTGGATAAGTTAGATGTAACCCACTCCTTTTGAAAGCTTAGGGAAAATTATAAAAGCCAACAAATTAGGTATTTGCAAAAGTTGGAGAAATAATAAAAACCAACAAATTGACTATACTTACAAACTGAGTATACTTATTGTCTGGAAAACTTCCTTGCCTTAGTCAACTCCAATAATTCAATGCACAAGGAAAAGCTTGCCATGAACACTTCATTGTTTCAAACATATCAATATATCATATAGTTTGTACTATAGCTTATGCCAATTTGTCGTTTTAAATAATAATTAGCAAGCTTCACTTAATGGTTGTGTAAGTGGTTTAGCTAAAAACCAGATCTATGATATTATCAATAAGGAAATAGCTCCAAAGCATCCTGCCATAAAATGATGCTAAGTTTTGTCAATAAAAAATTACATAAAATAATGCTAAGTTTTGTCTGTAAAAAATTATTTAAGTAATTACATAACATTATTGATCCAACCGGAATGACTGATTGTCCCATTTCAACTTGACAATGGGGAATTCTTATACCCAAGAAACAACTCTCTAGAAGAATAGAAGTGCCAATAGATAGGGGACATTGTACTTTTACTTTTTATCTCTCTTGAAGGTACTCAAAGCATAGAAATTCAAACATTTTGGCTATATGGCTTGAAAGATATATCTTAGTTCTCATTTTTATCAACAAAAATTACCAATAAATAAAAAAATATTTATTTAAGTGATCACATAGCATTTTTTTATTGGCAAATAGCTGTTTGATTAGAAACTTTAGGTATCTTCGGTCATAACTAAGATTAGAAATTTGTAGTACTTTATAGTTATATGATTAGAAATGTGTAGTAATTTATAGGTATCTTCAGTGTAGCTGTATGGTTAAAAATTTGTAGTAATTTGTTATCTACAACTAATAAAACACTTCAAAGTATACGTAACACAAATTAAACAAGTGCCATGGAATGGCGATGTCTCTGCCGATCATGAAAATTAAAATAATTTGTAAGAGTGAATGACTAGTCAATTTGAAAATAGAATCTGTTATTAGAAAAAGCTGGAACAGTTGTAATTTGTCAAAAGTTGTGTGTATATAAGGCTTTCCATTTCCGTTGTTTCTTGTACCTATTATATGGGTATTTGGATGGGTCTTGTGGCCTCATCTTATTGACTTATTGACGCTGCATAAAGATAGGTGTTGGATTGATTTGCTACGATTGTGTAAGCTGGAGAGATGGATTGTCTCTGCCTGGACATGATCCAAGAGATTGAATTAGCTTGATAGATCAATAGATCATTTTTTATTTATTTATTTTTCTGTATCAATTAAAATATTTTTTTTATTACAGTATTGGCATTGGCTTTATATTTTTTCATTACAGCATTATCATTGCCAATGGCGTAGCAGAAACACCCCGCATATACAATTGACAGAGTGCCTTCTTGCATCTTGAGCCTGCTTATGAGTCATGACCCCCTCATCTATCTACGCGCCAGTACATGAGTATACACATCTTTAGGAGATATGAAACTTCCCTCTTGGTCACGTCTTGACAAATGTTACTGTCCTATGGAATGCATGTTCCACAACTTTACAAATTGGAGTAATAAACGTATTCCATCAAACCTTTCATTAATCGCATTAATTAAGTGTTTAAATGGTACTGCATTACAACTGTAAGCATTGAAGGCACTCAAATCCCACACCCGCATTGAAGCGCTCCATGGGTGAAGAACAGGTGGCACTGGGAGTTGGTAGTAGAAGGGTTCCGTCAGTTCGAGTCTAATGCTTTACCATTTGGAAACCGACAAGATTGCAGCCTTAAACTGGTGCACGTGCAGGGTCTTAGAAATCACCTCAGCATAATGTCTTTCGGTGAAGAGTATACAAGTTCTGAGCACAGTATTGGAGGAAGGAAGAGAAGAATTCTGCCAAATTATAAGACAAGTTTTCTTCACAAACATGTCTTGGGAACGAACAAATGGAATTGAGCAAAACTGAAATGCTTCCGGTGAAGCGTCTTCAACATCTAAGCACAGTATTGGAGGAAGGAAGAGAAGAATTCTGCCAAATTATAAAATAAGGTTTCTTCACAAAAAGGGTCCCAGGCACGAACAAACAAAGAGGCCATGCAAAGACAGATTTGGTGAAGCATTTTTTGTCATCTATGGCATTGCATGAGCTGCACATGGAATCCAAAAGCTGTGAAGAAACCATTACAATGCTTGTTGAGTATTTGGACAAGAGCAGGAGTAGCTAACATTCCAGGCATGAAGAAACAAAGAGTTGGTGCTAAGACAGATCAAGTGAAGCATTTTTCAATAACAGGATCATCAACTCCTCACACAGAGGCACCACCCTTGGCTAAGGTACATTCGCGGTGCTTCAATATTCCCACATAAGCTTTTGCTTGTTAGTTTTTCCTGTCAAAAACTTGAATTCATAGGTTTTGCCATGAAAATAAAAAGAAACATCTTTTGCTGATACATATGCTTAATTTTTGTCAAAAACTTGAATTCATAGGTTTTGTCATGAAAATAAAAAGAAACAGCTTTTGTTGATACATATGCGCTTGTTAGTTTTTCCTGTCAAAAACTTGAATTCGTAGGTTTTGTTATGAAAATAAAAAGAAACAACTTTTGCTGATACATATGCTTAATTTTTTTCAATTATGTATTAATTTTTTCAATGAAAGATTGCCCAATTTATATAAAAAAGAAAAAGAAAAAAGAAAGTTCATGCATATTACAGAAAACATAGGAGTGAATGCAATCCAGCCCTCCATCTTTAGCTTTGTCTATCAACCTGGGCCACACCTATAGAATTATATAAACAATAACTTTAACCATTATTCACCAACGAAATAATATGTATATACAATGTGTATATATATCGTCAACAGAGAAGAGGAAAGATACAGGTTCATCATATATATAGAGAGAGAGAGAAGGCGAGAAATGTAGATCAGAATGCAAGCAAAATAAGTTATAAAAACTAAGCAAAATACGTTATAAAAACTAACCTCTGGAATGTTGGGAGGGTAGTGAATGGATCCCGAAATGAGAAATGCAAACAAAAAAATTCTTATTAAAGGTAGGAAATTAAAATTTTGAATTCGAGTTTCCAGTCCCCATTGAACTTTGATATTCCTATAGTATTTATTACACTAGCGAGAACATATAATATGAACACTGGAAAAAATTACAGTTAGCTTTGTATCCATACAATATAAAATAAATTATTAGAATTTTAGTGTGGTTAAGATATTATAATTTCTATTATAGTATGTTGTTTCAGGATTACAGTCTATGATATTATAGCTTTTAGTATGTTCTAACTTTTGCAAGATGTTGTTCAGATGTTGCTGCTCGGAGATGTTGATGTTTAGATGTTGCTTCTCCAGAAGGAGATGCTGATGTTCAGATGTTGCTGCTCCAGAAGGAGATGATGTTATTCAAAGAGAGTTTGTTCCATAAATCTGAAGAAGGTGTTGCTGCTTCTCCAGAAGAAGATGAAAAGTCTGAAAAAACTGAGTTTAGTGTATGGAAGCAAAGACCTTTGCATAAAACCAAGAAGGCCGAGAAGGTCCTGAATTGAGTCAGGAAATGGCCTAGAATAGCATGCCACCGCCACCTCCACTGCCACCGCCACCTCTTGACAGAATTCGACAGACAATGCAGTGAAATAAATGTCACTTAGTCCTCGAGAAGTGATGCCATTAATACTGTCATTAATGACTGCTTCATTGTATATTTTAAAATTAAAAACAACCCATCTTTGCTTATGTTAAAACTTTGTACTTTGCACATCAAGCAGGAGCCGAGCAATAACGGTTCAAAGTTTCATCCAATGACATACAAGATAAATAATAGGTAATGAATTAATTAATAGATAAATTCAATAGCTATGTCAAAAAGTTTATGATATATGCACAAATACTACAAGATAAATAATAGGTAATGAATTAATTAATAGATAAATTCAATAGCTATGTCAAAAAGTTTATGATATATGCACAAATACTCAAAGTTAAAGATAGATTAATAGGTTGTCAATGCATATTGAAAACAATAGTTACCCTGGCCTTCTGTAGGGACTAATAAATGGAAAAGAAGTTAGATATTCAAAAACACATCAAATACGATCAAAACCAAAAGACACAAAACCTTCCATGCATATAAATTTTCTTAAACAACCGTTCTTTATTTAAAAGAACAAAATAGCTATATTGACACACATTGCTATCTCTACACCACGCATGCACGGAGAGGCACACCTTCCTATCTCCCCACGTGGCAATAAGGTGTCGACACCAAAAGGCCAGACATTATTAGCCAACAATATAATATACACTTATAATGTTGTATGTAACTTTACAAATGATCAAGGGAAAGTTAAAATACCGTATACAAGTGCAATTTGTAGACATAGATGTGGGTATTTCATGTGACCGCGGTATTTGTGTGGATAACATGACCTTGGCGCTAGTCAGCAGACCATATCTCAGAGAGATCACTTCGTTTGTGGGTTTGAAAATCGAGTTAAGATTGTAGATAGATGAGCATGCAATGAAGAAATAGAATGGCATTTGGAAGTCACCATGTATTGTTATCATCTATAGCTACGTGTTGGATGGGATGTTGGTCGACTCTTTCATAAAAAATCCTATTATCACCAAGCGTAAGTAACTTCTTACTAGAAGAAATGATGATCTTAATAATAATAGCTCAACTTAGCTTAGATATGCTCCACTTGCTTGTCGTTAAACTCCTTCCTTTAAATGATGTAACGCCACTCAATTAATATGCAGACTACACTCATATGGATTCCAAACTTAGTTCGATTTATCCCATCCTGATGGTCAATGACAATCACATGAAAGACTTGAGGGGCCAATTTAATTGTTGCAATTCTTTTTAATAATTTGGTCAATGACAATCACATGAAAGACTTGAGGGGCCAATTTAATTGTTGCAATTCTTTTTAATAATTTGGAAGTGAATACTTATGGAAGGAAGCAAATACTTTTTTTCCAGCGGAAAAATCATCTTCCTGTTATTTCGAAGGAATCAAGGAAAGTTAACAATGGACGAGAAAACTCAAAAAACTTCCTCACATATCGTGGATGGTAGGTCGAGCAAACCGTCAGTCGTTAATCCAAGTCAGAATATGTCTCAACGGAATTGAACCCAGGTGGATGGAATGAAATCCATCTAACCCCACCAATAGGCCACTGTATCCTTGACAAAGGAAGCAAATACATATTGATAATGATGAAACTTCTTTATTTCCTTTATACCCTCGTACGTGTAACATCTTGGTGGTGCAGGAAATGGTGGGCCTCCATGAATGTACACGTGAATGTCTAGCCCACTACTCCCCCAACTGGAATCTCGTCTACCTCCACCTGTAGGCCATTCAAAATAGGGTTTGCAAATTCGCAATTCTGCTATGCTTTTCATCGAAGGAAATCTAATTTGCATTTGTCGAGATTTGATGTCTCAATCCAAGGGGATTGAACCCGCAATGGGTCTAGAAACAGATTGGAAGGAATAAGCCTTGCGTGGAGGCTCTCTGCAATAGGTGGATCCTGAAAATGGTGTCAATGGTTGGTTGTCCCCAACTGGAAACTTGTTTCAGGCTTCCAATTATTTCACCAAGAGACAGAAAGTCCATGCTGGAGACTAGTTGGTGAAACCACTGGGCATGGACTGGCTCAAGGCTAGCTCGAAGCTCAACAATGTCCTCGGTCATCTTGATAACAGGGTGATGCCAAACCAAAATTTGCTTGTTGTCTTAGGAAGTCGAAATCGCCATTATTGCTCACGAGAGAATCTTTGCCACGCTCTTTATCAGAACACCAACAAATAACAGTTTGAATTTTGAATATTTGCATGCTCATGAGACAGTGGAGTTTGAAAATAGAAGACATGATATTTAATGTCATTAATGAAACATGATGTATGAAAACCAAATGGCAACCAAATGTTTTTTTTGAATTTTGAAATTATTTTTTATTTTTCAAAATTTCACATCCTAAGTAGGGGTAATTAGTCTATTCATTGTTAAATCATGGTTTTAGTAGGTAATAATAAGTGAAAAATGAAAACATTATATCATAAATATCAAAAATAAAATAATAATAATATAATTGAAAATTATTATTTTAAATAAATTATAAAAGATATGTTATATATTTATTATAAACCACTTTTACATCACTTTTGAAAATGATTATTTATTAAGATAATTGATTTTATATTTTTATATTGTTGTATTATTTTTCTTTTTCATTTTCAATTTATATAATCAATGTACAATTTTTACTTCTCTTTTTCACATAGAAAAAAACAACTACTTGTTATTCAATATGAATCAAAGTTGTTACATCATCTCCACTTCTTACAGAAAGACTTACAACCTTTCATATCAAATATATACTTCCTTTCTTTCTATGTTCAAATGATCCAACATTCTTTTAGCTTCAAAATTCTATGGTTAGACTACCTAACAGAAAATAAAACTGTATATAAGGCTTCTTTGAATCATTCAAAACAAGTCTTTTACAACTACAGAAAGATTCTAAAGGCTAAAAAGACTGAGAAGGTCGCAAAAAGATCTAAACCAAATGAGACTAGGAGATGACTAAGTTTCCAGTCTCTGTTAGGAGACCATTACAGAAAATTTCATAGTTTATAATACCGTCAAAATCAACAATAACCAGTTTAGATAGGATATCCGCTTCTCCATTAAATTCTCTATAAATATGCATGAAGGAGATTCTGTCGATTAAAATAACTATAATTTATAAAATGTTGATTAAAATATTTACTTAGTTGTCTTACTTTTGGACATCATTATTTGTTTTTTTTAATATTCAGTGTACAATTTTTACTTCTCTTTACTTTCATATTATATAATATAAATAGTTTTTTAACATAAACATATATTTAAATTTTACACCTTTTAGTAGCAAAAAAATGATTTTACTAATTTATTGTAAAATTTGACACATACACATATATATAAGCCACTTATAAGCTCCACAAGTTAAATGGGTTGTTTGCCACTAACTACCCATTATCCATGAATCAACTAAGAGTAATCTATACAATGGCCAGTGATCCATGTATCAACTAAGCGTTATCCATGTAACTACCAATGATCTATATATCTATATATCTATATCTATATATATAGATATAGATATATGTATTAGTTGTTTATTTCAAATTTAGAACAAGTGCCATAAAATCAATATGAATAGTACACTTGTCTCATCCTCGAGCAATATACAAAAAACATTGCTGCTAGTCCACCTCAAATTCTAAGATATAAACACCAAGCAATATTATATATATATATATATATATATATATATATATATATATATATATATATATATACAGTTTCATATGACTTGTACTAGAATTTTAGAACTTTATAATTGTTCTCAAGATCAAAATAAGCTAATTTAGAATTCTTAAGATGGAGCTTTGCACTGAGAGATCTAGATCTAGTGGCTGATGAGGGTTTTGAAATGGAAGAGGAGGATATTGATTTCACTAATGACATATACGAAGGCAACATATATGGAGATATCCTCTCGTTTGCATTTGATTGAAAACTAACACAACCAGATATGTACAAGTGGGCTCATATCCCCTAGACCTTGAAACCCTAAATACCCTAGGTTATGTCGTGAGGGGCATCGCGGTTGTTTGATCAAGTGTGCAGGCTAACCCATAGTCCTATTAGGCACTTGAATTATCCATTTCAAACACTCCCACTACAATGACTAGTCTCTTTATCCAACAACCTAGTGAAGTTGTTAAACTAGAGACAAGTGACTTTGATAACGTAGAATAGTTGTATTCAAGGTTGCATGCAAAGAAGGATGTGGTCATGATAGATAATACAATCAAGGTTCTGGTAAATTCTTCAGTGAAAAAAAACCTTCCTTCATCGGCATTGGAAAATCATTCCATGTCTTCATGTTGTTCTTCTAATGATCTTCCACTTTGGAGTTGCAAGTTTCATTCAAGTGGTTTAGGCTTAGAGCAATTAGATATCTAGTCTGGGTTCACTATGGCAAGAATTGACCTGGACTCCCTCAGTGGAGCTCCCCCCGTAAGATGGTCAACAACTTGATCATCGAGTTTTACCCTATAATCGTAGATAAATCAAATATGATTTATAAACACCGAAAGAAAGAAAAAATGTGGTCATAATGAAGTCGGACCCGATAAACTTGGTTTTGGGAGCTGATGTGAAATAAAATGAAATAATGGATTTGAGAAATAAAACTCTATTTGGTAGGATTAACGATCGTCGTGTGGGGATACAAAGTATAAAGACTTGGGCTATCAAAGAATGCCAAACCCAATGTTCATTTTCTAGTTTGAGAAGTTCTTTGTGAACATTGGTAACTCCCTCAAAACCTATTATGAAGCAGTCTGTCTTAGAAGACGATTGTGATATGTATTATTGCAAGAATCCTAGTGGGGGTCAATCTAAAGGAGAAATGGCTAAGTCAATTACTATAAATAGCATAGGAATAGGGCATTGTCTAATTGTAGACTATGAATGAGTCCATTTTCAATGTAGTAGGTGTCATATGTATGATCATTTGGTCCTAGACTATGCACTCCCACATCGGTTCCCATAATGGGTGAAGAAATCTTCGGCCCCAATGATGCCAAAGTCATTGTTGTCAAAATAGTGGGATGACCTACCAATTAGTGGGACTATTATGGGGGGGAATTCGAGGAATGCATCCCCCAAAAATACTCTAAATGCTGAGGTGGATTCTTCCTCGAACTATTTCTAGCTCGACGTTGTCCCATGTCAATGTAGCATCAATTGTGGAGAGTCTAATGCTAGCGTCGTCTGAGTTTTCTCAAGAAACCGTGAATGATATGGTGAACATAAAAAAACTCACTCCTCTTTTCAATTTATTAAAATTTAGGACCTTAGACAACTTTAATATGGGGTTCTCCCTGTAGAACTCTATTGGAGACCTAGTTCTTAGCTAGTCTTTCTAGTGTCAAATCCTAGCACCCCCTACATGCCCTCTCTATCCAAGAGGACAAAGGGAAAACCCCTTCCATTTCAACCTCCTCCTATCCTTCCATTGATCTTAGTGATGATAATTAGGAGTCTAATAAGTGCTTTAGGAGAAGTATTCGAGGGGGCCCAAATAAAATTTGCTACCTACAACCAAAGCTCCTACCAACATACCCATGGGATTGGAAGGGGACCTTGGTTCTATGGAGGAGTCTTCTCTGAAAGGAGTGCTCAGAGGGTGAAAATCCTTCCTATCTAAATCCCAACATTAAGCCAGTAGGGAAATTGTCTCCAAAAAACAACTATATCTTGAAAGGACTACTTAGAGGCCAGAAGTCCTTGTGTGAGGTTCTTTGATGTTTGTGCTCACCCTAAATTGGCATGGGTTATCCAACCCCTCTAAAAAAATCGATCTTAAGTGCTTGATTACATCCCAAAACCCTAACATTATTTTTCTTCCAGAACTTATGATTAAGAGAGGAAGGATTCTTGGCCAAGACCCTAAAAAATCTCTTTTTAAGGATGGCATTTCGCTTGTGTGGATATGAGAGGCAAATTGGGGGGAATCCTAACACATTGGAAGACTCATATCTTCACATTAACAAACTCATGGTCTATTTCCTCTAGTATTGGTAGTGTGCTCTTCTAAGGGGAATTCAATAAGGATATCATATTTCTCAACATGTATGGCCCTTATATGGACGTAAGGGAATTCTAGGAACATATTTTTAACAAGTCTTGGATCTTTCAAGGTCTCCTAATTGTAGGAGGAGATTTAAATTTATCAATTGGATCTTTTGAGGTTTGGGGCCCTACTTCCCAAGTGGATGGATTATTAGAATAATTTATTCATAAATGGGAGGAAGTGAGGCTATTTGATATAGTTCCTATTTCCCTAAACCCTAGAAAGAGGAATAATCAAGTGGGTGAAGCTCAAGCAGCAAAGAGGATGGACCAATTTCTTATTTATGAATCCATCCTTAAGGAAAGGGTAAAATGCAGGAAATGGGTTTCCCAAGGAGGAGGCACTGATCATCTCCATATCATTCTAGATCTTATATGTGATGAGCCAAAACTCCCCATCCCATTCAAACTGAACTCTGAATTGATAAAAGGCAATAGTTATCTTCCTACCATCAAATAGATATAGATATCCCATAATATCCAATCCTCTGAATCTACAACCTTGCAATTCCTTGACAATCTAAAAAGAGGCAAGAAGGCCTCCATCGATTGGTCCAAGAAAAAAATACTTAGAGATGAAAGGATCGTTTCAAATATAAAGGAAAAATTTGATCCATGTTTACAACAACGAAGGGTTTGGTTTCCTCTCAGAATAGTCCAAGCAGGAACTACAAACCCTAGAGGCTCAAAAAGAAATATATCATTCTTTCTCAGGAAAAACAATAGAGATTAAAAAATAAATCCCTCTACATGAAAACACCAAGAATGGGTTAGTAGAATTCATGGTATAGCGCACTAGGGCACTGAGTACTTCAAGAACATCTTTAAGGCTATAGAAAGACCTGCAATTGTTGAAATATTAATAAAGGTAGTTGCATAATTTCCTCATTTTACAAAAGTCAAGGACAATGAGGATTTTATGGACGAGGTTAGTATGAACTAACTTGAGATTGTTCTCCACAGTTTCCTAAAGGACAAGATCTCAGGTCTTGATGGGATTCCTATAGAATTTTTCCTTGGATGTTGATTTCATTGGGGTGTAGCTTAAAGGTGTTGTGGATGAATCTAGACTAACATGTAAAGATCCTACCTGATTTTATCTCAACATTTATTTCCATCATCCCAAAGGTTGATAATCTTGCCTCATTTGATTAGCTAAGGCCAATCTTCCATGCAATTGTGTCTACAAAATTATTTTTAAAATTATCACCAAAATATTAAATCCTTTCATGTCCCATGACATATCTGAAGAGTAATTCATATTTCTAGAGGGAAGGTAGATCCACGATAATGTTGGAGTATCCCAAGAGGGTTTACACTCCATTAAGACTAAAAAATATTAAGTAATGGCCATGCAAATCAATCTATCCAAAGCATTTGATCGATTGAACTGGTTATATTTGCACCTCCTTTTGATCCATCAAGGGTTTTATGTTCCTTTCGCATCTTGGATCATGAGTTGCATATCATCGTCTTCCATATTTTCTCTATTCAATGGATATGCCACTCGATTCTTCAATATAGATTGAGGGGGTAACGCAAGGATTCCCACTCTCCCCTCTCCTTTTTCTCTTAGTTGTTGAAGGACTAAGTAGATTAATCAAAGATCTCACCAAACAAGATTGATTAAGGGAATAAACATTACAAGTTCATATTCTTTGACCCATTTATTGTTTTTTGATGACATCTTTACTCATTACTTCATTGGATAGGGGAGATTTCAAGGAGCTTAAATATGTTATTGATATATTTTCTGCAACTGCTCGCATGCAGGTAAACATTGATAAATCATTAATTTTGTACCAAGGACTTGAGGAACAAGATAGGGTATTTCTTCGATCAATTTTTCCATTCCATCTAGCCGAGATAGACTCAGGAGAAAAGTTCCTTGTTTTTATTTCTAAAGGAAAACACTTATAGGAAACAAGACTGGCAATGGAATATTCCCAAATTTGAGGATCAGGTTTATATTTGGTGCAACTATGGGCTATCCCGAGGGGATCAACTAGTCCTTGTGAAATCTATTATGGAGGCTTAGACAATGTTTTGGTCAATCCTCTCATGAATTCCAAAATGTACTCTAAAAAATATTTGAGGTTATGTTTCAAATTTATTTGGTCTGGAAATCAAGACAAAAGGAGACTCCCTTTGCTTAATGGAAACAATTGGCCCTCCACCTATATGCTAGAGGCATCTTTATATTATCACAGGTAGTGGATAACACAAACTCATCTATTCTGAACTAGGCTTGGATGTCAAGTAGGATGCTTGGAATTAATGAGGAAGACAATGTTATTTGGGACAACTACATTGAACAGTTGTGCTCTATCCATATTAGTCTCAAAGAAAATATTATTCTCTCCTTTGGACAAAGCACCCACATGGTGAATATTCTCCTAAATTAGGATATTGTGTATTGAATGAATTAGTGAACCAAGATCCTACTAAATGACGATGAAATTTGATTTGGAGATTCCTATTCCCACCAAAGGTTCACAGCTTGATATGGATTCTCCTAAATAACAAGGTCCCTAGGTAGGGCATACTCCAAAGAAGGTCTTTTGTTGGCCCCGGTAGGTGCAATTTATGTTTATTTCAAGAGGAATACAAATTTCACTTGGTTATATCTTGTCCTTTTGCTCAAAAAGTGTGGGAAGGAATTGTTGGATTCATTGAATTGAATGGCATATGGACTAGTGTTTCTATTGAGGATGGTTTGGCAAGATGGTGTGAGCAAAATCAAACCAAAAAAAATTGTACTCTCCCTCTAACAGTCACCCAAGGTGCTTGGCTAGCTTAAAATTAAGCAATTTTTAAGCATAGTGAAGTGAACCTTCTAGTTTTAGCTATTCAATATATCAATATAACAAAGGCATGCATCTCCCAAGCCATGCCAAAATCACCAAGGCTTTAGTTGGAAGAATTTATTGACAAGAGTAATACCTAGCCTTACTTTGATGGGGCATCCCAAGGGGACCACCATATAGTGGAATATAGTTGTATCATTCACTTCTCAACTTTGCATCCCATTAGATTTAAAGTAGGCCTTGGTTGAGAGGCAAACAATGTCACAAAATTGTGGGCTCAAAATTTAGTATTAACATTACCAGTGGAGAATGGTCTCAAATCCAACCAAATCTTTGGATACTCATAGTTATTCATCAGCTGAATCTTTGGAAAAATAAGAATAAGAAACTTCAACCTTCAAGCTTTGGATCAAACAATTTGGTTATACAATTCTATTCCAAATGCTTCTATCAAACATATTTTCAAAGAGCGAAACCAAGAATCAGGATCCCTCTCAAAGGAATTCCTACAATTGTCATGGGGGATTTGGCCTATTATGGAAGTTGAAAATGATAGGAGATCTGAGTATCTCCATGCCCCCTTTTCTAATTTTTTATTGTACTCATTATATACAACCTATACTTGTTTTTTTTTCCATAGATGTGAGCACATATTCACAATGTTATATAAAGATCTATATTTTTAGCACTAAATAGATATTTGGTTTGCAATTAAGAACTTATGAATGTCTCAAATATCAGCACCTATAAAAGAAAACTCAAATTTGAATGCCTAGGTGCATCTAACATATGTAACTTTGCTTTGACAAAAATGAAAATATGATTTTTTCCTTGGAAAATAAAAATCATATATGTAATTTCACTTTGACAGAAATGAAATAATATTTTTTCCTCAAAAATGAATGTGTGTGTGTGTGTGTGAGAGAGAGAGAAAGAGAGAGAGATACACACACACATAACTAACAACAATGTGTAAAACAACATCTTAATAATTTTCATGTTGTTCCTTTATTTATTTTCTAGGGTATTTAGTTTGTTCATAATTCAAGCTTATTCAAGGACATTACTTTTCAAGCCTTCCAAGTTTCCACTTAGATTTGTGCCATTTCTTAGCATTATCAATCAAAGGGGAGAGTCACAAATATTAGACATATTGATGAATTAGTAGTGGATAAATCTTATCCCTGGGGATTTTTTGAGGGTGCTTGTTGAGGCATTGAAGTTACATACGGTATTGGGGGTGTAAATTATATTTGCACGAGCAACGCTTTATTCATTTTAGGGGCATGGAAGAAAAAATTGAGTTGAGATTTTAGCTCTTAGAGCACTATTAACGCTAGACAAGCATAAGAGTCATTCAAGATATTAATATCCACAATTTAGCTTTGGAACATAAAACAATATCACACCAATCCATACAAATATCCTTTGCACATGTTTATAGAGAGATGAAAACTATAACACATTCATTATCCAAGCAAGGCTTGAATCAAACTTCTAGTATTCTATATCTTAAAGATCCATACAAATATCCTTTGCACATGTTTATAGAGAGATGAAAACTATAACACATTCATTATCCGAGCAAGGCTTGAATCAAACTTTTAGTATTCTATATCTTAAGAAGGCTTGAATCAAACTTCTAGTATTCTATATCTTAAAGAGTTTGAGGAACACTGATTTTATTTTGAATATTTGATACTACTACAAAGTTGATAATAAGGTTGTTTAATTGAAGACATAAATTGAAGGTCTTTTTGTCCAAGCCACATGATTTTTTATGTAATTAATATAAGAAGATAACTTTACTTTCACAATGTTCTTAGTTTTATATGTTGGGCAATTGGGATATCAATACTTGAAATCGGGACTTCTTGGTAAAAGTTCTCTAAAGCACCTTAAGAATGTATTTTTTCAATCTATTTCTAAATACAAAATACAATTTTTTTCTTTGGGAGAAAATTAATTTATATTAAATATATATAATGCTAAATTTATCACCTTGGGTTTTAACATATTATTATTATTATTTTTTTAAATTAGTGTCTTTAACAATTTGCAATACAAACCTATATTGCAATTTTTTTTAATGTTAAATTTGAACGGTTTTATCAATTTTGAACATTTTTTAAGTGTGGTTGTGGAGAGGAACTGTCAACATTGACATGAAATAAAATTGTCAATCCATAATTATATTGGTTAGAGAACTACCAATCTGTCATTTTCTCCTTATAGGGGTACCCCATGGACCAACTTGAGTAAATAAGAAAATCAACATTGCTAAATTAAGAACAAATTCTTATGAACTCCAAAGTGAAACGGGGTGTTCAACAAATCCTAAAACATCATGGGTGGAAATAATTTGTCATCATACTGATATTAAGAAGGTTGAAAATGAAAAACACTTTCTCTTCTAATGTCATGGTACACCCACATTAAATTGAGCAATTTCAAAATATTTGTTTCAATACCATTTTTTTTGGCAAGTGGTACCCCTTACTTACAAGGTTTTCCTTTGGCTAAGAAACCATGAACCGGGGGCATCTAAGCTGTCAAAATCAACCGGGGATCACACCCTGCCTAGACCGCACCAACCCTTAATATGGTTGTAGTTTTGGTATCCATGGGATTTCGAAACGATGATCATTCAACTTAAGGGTGTCTTAACTCATCAACCACCACCAACTGTTCTACATCTTGCAGATAGTTTCAATACCAATCTTAATAAAGGTTTCATAGCTATTTAAGAATGCTTTTGTTAAAGCTTTTCAAGTAACTAAATGAAATTATAATGCAAACTAAGTAATTCCCTACTTTTTTTCTTAAGCTTCCATAAATTTTAGTATGTATTCTATTGCATGCCATGAGAAGTTTCACAATTTCCAAGTAATTTTCCATGAGTTTCTTTTCTATTAAGTAAGGTAGTTAATTCAAACTTTGCAAACTTACAACTTTATAAGGCTAAGATAACGTAAGGTGATTCTAATTTATGAGGAGGAATTTGGCTAAAACAAAGTATATCTTGAGTTTCATTGCAAATGAAAATTGTAAATATGAGAAGATGATGAAATAAATTAACTATAGCATATTGTAAGTATATGGGAAGATGCTAATGTGGTGTAATATGATACAAAAAGTGATGAAAACACATAAATATTAACATACGAAGAAAAAAATATTTAGTGGTTTTATATCTCAGGAGAGGCAACTCATATGGTGGCATATGAACCAATAATAGAGTGAGAACACATATGAGGGAACATATTTCATAAGTTGAAAAGGCAAAAGAACCTAGAGATAAGAGAAAAGATGAAACTATGTTCTACCAACTTAGGAAGTAAAGATATTTTTAATTTTACATGTCAAACTGAAGGAGATATGTTGAAGAAGCACCTCTGGTTGAGGTGATGTAATGGACACAATCTATTAAGTATTGGTATATCTTGAAAATACCTTTTCAACCTTTTCAAGGAATTGATTGAATCTCAACTTCTTGTCTATAATTTGTGCAAAGAGATTGGTGCTGCAATCAAAACATTGTCTTGGTCTTGTAACTGGAACTCAAGAACAACTCCATGAGCAAAGACAAACTTAAGAGTGAGAGTATGACTTAAATCCTAGAAATACTCATGAAAAGCCCAACAAACAATGCATTATACACAGACACACACAATCGACACATAAGACAATGAAGCTCTTAACCAAGGATTGAACTTATAACTTATTAAACCAATTAACATTTATAGTGAAGAGTCGTAGTGAATCACTTTGTTCAGTAACATGATGGTCGTCAATAAAGTCATGATGCACTATGACACAAACACCCATTTGATAAAGCACAAATAGTTTTTGGGAGGTCGAACTCTGCATAAATAGTTTTTGGGAGGTCGAACTCTTGCTTGAGATTTCACCTCATCACCTAGTAAACCCAATACTTGCCATGAAATATTGCAATAAAATCTAATAGCAAATCACTTAAAAATAAGTAGATGATAGTAAGTTAAGTCATTATGCATTGTATAGTTTTTTAGAATTGCTTCAATTGTATGCCATGAAATCTCATTGTTTTTTTTTTTTAATATGTAATATATAGTTTTATAATAAAATTAATTGTTGAAAAATAAAAATAATATAAACACTTAAAAAAAAACCATATTCACAAGTAAAATATTTCAAGTTTTGTAGGTTTAAAATAATATTTATAAAAAAAATAAAAAATAAAAAATATATGTGGTGTAACAATTTGGTAAGATAAAGTATTTTGAAGTTTTAAGATATGCTCTTTGGATGGACTTAGGATGCTTATAATAAGGAGTAGTTACCTTAGCTAAGTGACCTAAGCTAATGCTCATAGAAAAGGGTACGATCTAATGCAAACACCTTATTCATTTGGAACACATGCTATCCGTTTGCAACACACCCTATTAAGTGAAGTGGAAGAAACATTATCCATCCACTCAATTTACCAAAAAAAAGGAGATTAAAGACTTTTCAATATACAGTGATTTATGATCGAGAAGTCAAAATCTATTCTCCTTGGCCTTATTTTCTCTCTAAATAGTTAGATTTAGTTAATAACAAATGAATGAGATAAGTAAATACGTTGAATAAACTTCAATTTATCCCTATATCGGAGATATTCACATATTCATTTGTATATACGTAATATTATGTAGATAATGATGTGCTTGTAGTTGGCTAATACAGAAGAAGCCGAAGACAAGAGGCTTCAAGAATTGTTTTAAGAGAAGAGACTTTAAGAAAAGATTGCGGACATCCGTCATATAGGCTTGTATTATTCTGATCTATGAGGACGTATAGTTTAATGTAGTTTAGCGTAGATGGTGGTATTCATTGTGAATTTGTTGAGAGTTATAAAGTTACTTTACAATGTTTTTGGTAAAATCAAGTTATTAAGTTGGTTTAATAGTTAAGAATATGTGTTTCTTCTTAAGAGGTTATAGGTTCAAATCCGAACGGAGTAGGGTATGTATACCTCCATCGACTTTATTAGTCAAATTGATGCATGGACGGGGGTCCTTGTCCCACAAATAAGAGGGTCTCTTACACCAAATTGGTGGCTGGCTAGGTTGTGACCTTAAAAATAGGTGTTGTTGTTGTTATAATATTGCATTCAAATAAAAATATTAAATAGTGACGAGGCATTAAAGATGGGTACATCATGGTAATGAAGAGTCACCGCATTCAATTTGAAACAAGTAACTATGACTAAGTTGACATATTCAATTTGAAACATAACTAAGGGGTACTATAAGCTATAAATTTGAACCTAGCTAATGCAAGTAGAAATGCATTTAAACTTCTAATAGCGATATTTTCTTCGTTGGTTATAAGCTAAAATTGGTCCAAAATATTCGGCTTAGTATTCTACCACACATTGATTGTTGAGCCTACCACCTTCTTCCTATATATCGGATTGCTATAATGTGCTTAGATTCAGAGTAGAGCGAAAGAGACAACCGTTGCCTGCTCCCACAAGCACAGGCAAGGCCAAGCCCACTATACAAATAGTTGTTTCAACCCTAGTATTTGAACGAGATCATTGTTTTGTGTGGGATATCAAGCCTCTAAAGGAAACGTATTAGGTATGTTATAGATTACATATATCAAGGGAAGTGGTCTATGAATAATGTTCATAGCCATGGTTTGTGCTCTTGTGCAATGTTGATATCTTAATTTTCTATGGAGTTCTTATGTTTCCCAGTTCATGAAATTAAGAAAAATGGCTTTGAATGTCTTGTAATATGCAATCATTATCACTATTTCATGGTTAAGGAAAGCAATCATTATTATTAGTTCTATGTTCCTTGGTTTAGTAGTTCATGACATTAAGAGGAAAAAATAGTGAACAATTTGTAAGGGATCAATCATTAGTTAAACAATATACTTGAAAGTTGTGACATAGCATTGGATGAAAAAAAAAATGTATTGTTGATGACAACTTAAGTGCTAACATGCTCCAAAACATTTTACGAGTAAATGAACAAACATTGTATGAGTGAATGACTAACTTTGAACACAAGTTACATAGCCTACCCTCTTAATTTTCTAACACATTCTATAAGGCATTTCACAGTGTATTTAATTATCTAGATGTCATAGTGAGGACACATTCCTTGAGGATTTTTATAGTGTATTTACTTGTTTGGATGTAACACTAAGGGAGTGGGTTTTTATGACAACCTAAGTGCTAACATGCTCCAAAACATTCTACGAGTAAATGACCAAACATTATATGAGTAAATGACTAACTTTTCACATGTTACATTGCCTACCCTTGTAGTTTTTTGATACATTCTTCTGGACTTTTTATAGTGTATCTAACTATCTAGAAGTAGCAATAAGGGACACATTCCTTTAGGATTTTTATAGTATATTAACTTGTTTGGATGTAGCACTAAGGGAGTGGTCTTTTATGAATAGCTAACCATAAACCTTAAGCCATAAACATTGCCTAGCTAATTATATGTTTTGAGTAACTATCTAAGTATTATTTTATGTAGGGTTTAAGGGTTAAGGTTCTACCTCTCACCATTTCTCTCTAAGCCTCCATGTATGTATACATTTTTTCCATGTATACTTTTGGGGTATCAAAGGGGTACAGTGGACTCCATGATTAATAATGTCTATTATTGATTTAAGATATCGCTTCTTAGACATTGAACTCAAACCAAATCCATGCATAGAGGAAAATGTTGTGATTTATAAACTCAACAAATACCTTGATTCATGGCTTAGTGAGAGGCTCCTCTTGATAGAAAAAAAAGTGCATATGTGTCTATGATAATGGGAAGTAACCGATCCTTAGCTATGGATTTATGTGTGGGTTCATTTGATCAATTATAGATTGAAGTTAAAAATTATAGCAGATCAAATTAAAACAAGTCAAATGACTCTCTATCCATGAAAAAGATAAATAATAGATCTGTATTTTTGTAAAAGGGTTTATATGTTCCTCCATACCCATGGTAAAGGAACATCCGAATCCAGACACTTATCTCTATGACTCTAAGTGTTTTTATGTGGTTTTTATTCATTGTTTTTAGTATTTAATAGCGTTTGCACTTCTTTATGGATCTCATAGTAACTTCATGTTGTTATGAATAGTGGGTAATACATTATGTTTAGTAGCTTTATCTCTATCATGCTACCCATGCCAGCATCAATGCAATTCTTTTGGATAGTGTGGGCTCAATATTACAATCCCATTGTTTGCAATATATCTGTGTTTCCACGCTTTCTTGTGAATTCCATAAATAAACTTAAAAATGTGGTTAGTGCACTCGTTAGAAGATTGTCCCACCAAAACATGTTTTTAGATATATCAAATTCTAATGGTAAGTATTTCTATTGAATGTGATTTATATAAGTTGGATTGTGTGTTGCCTTATGCAGGCAAATTGATCCCCAAGAGTAGTTTGTCATAAGGTGATCCCAAAAATAATTTAGTTATAAATCTTCCAATTTAATGTGGTAGGTTGGTCAAAATCGAACATAATATTTAAGAGTACTTGATACCCAAATCATGAGAAATAGAACAAATAGATGTTTGATACAATGGTAAGGGGTACATTAGCATTAATAAGTGTCATATATACCATGGGAATGAACAAAAGCACATATAATTTACAATAATTAATTGATGGGTAAAAATAAATATTAAATGTCATGCGAAGGGAAATTTCATAAAAAAATTACCTAAGGGGTAGGGGTGCTCATCAAATTTAACCCCTAGGTATACTATATCACGATTTCAATGAGTTGATTTAGCTTTCTAGTGATGCAATATAAGTGATAGCAACAAATTTGGTATACTTAGACCTAGTCACTGAAATTGCTTCAGAGAATCAATGGATGATGAGAGGCGATTTTTTATAGATGAATCTAGTATACCATGCACTTAGTTGTGAATTTCCTTTACTTCAATTTTCAGCTTGGGAGTGTTATAAGCATTAGGATTAATCACCCTTATGGTTCCTCCATATTTGTAGATTGGTTGTGCTTGGAGGACATAAATAGAGATGTCATATTCATAGATTGATTGTGTTTTGAAGATGCAAATAGAGATGGGGATCAAGAGTTTTTGAGCAATGTACTAGTGACTAGAAAAATATGGTTTAGCTTCAACTAACCCATCACCTTGGTAGCATACCCATGTGTATTATGTAGTAAGTAAACATACAAATGTATATGCTTAATTATCACCAAATTGCTTCAAATTATGTTTCGAATAGAATGACAAAAAGAAGCAATGTCCCTCAATACCACATGGAAGCGTGTCACAGAAATGGTTAAGGATCTAGTTCTATCTTTTTAGGATCATGCGAAAGATGAACACTAGCAATCCCACATTTCCTTAATTCCACATGACCACCGAAAAAGCCTTGGTAGTATTCAACTATGATAATTTGGAAAAGTATGCATTTAGGAGATTTGAGTAGAGGGTAATCCAATCCATAAAGTGGATGGATCTTACTTGGAAACTTCAAGGCTCGATATCCATGTCTCTTTTTTCATACCCATAACTAATTGGTACAAAGTGTATATACAAATACAAGTCTCTTATAACTTACCAAGTGTATATACACATGCAAGTCTCATGAGAGGGGTGTGTGTGTGTGTGTGTATTCTCATGACCCTATCCTCATCCAAGGCAAATCTTACCTAGGACTATGCCCAAAGTGAATAGGTCTTACTATGGGATTCCCAAGGTAGGGGCATGTAGGTCTCAATACAAAGTGTATATACACATGCAAGTCTCATGAAGAGCATATGTATAAAGGGTGTATGTATAAAATTCTATCATAACATTGTTACAAAGTGGCAAAAAGGAATGTCTTCTATCATTTGCATGTGTCCTTGCATGATGGAAGACATAAAACATGAAGCCAAATGGATTAATGCCTTTATCAAAAGTTTAGACCTAGGAAAAGTGCATTATGTCATCTAATTATTAATTAACTTAATGGAATTACTTTTTATAAAGTTAAAGTGAAAATAATTTAAGTGATGGCTAATCTAATCTTGGCCATTGATCTCACCGGAGGATCTCATCCATTGATCCATAGTGAGGAGTTAGGGTTTTTGCTTAACCCTTGAGTTAAAAGGAAGATCGATTTGGTGGAGAGGACACTCACATAGTTGCTTTGACACACTCATTGTCAGAGAGAGATTTCTTGCTCATAGCTTTCCGCCGGAGAGTGAAAAAGAGATCTTGCAAAGGGTGAGACTGAAGAACTTCTATCCGAAGATTGACAGGGCGACAGAGGAAAATCAAAGAGGTCGTACAGGGAGGCAGTACAAGTGATGCAGAGGCTGAACTCAGTGACGCAGGGCCTGTCGTACAAGCTGACGCAGGGTGGCCGTACAGGTGACGCAAGAGGTTGTACGGGTGGAAGAGGTTGTACAGGTGACATAGGGAGGTCATACATTGATGCAGGGGTCGTACACACTCACATAGGGGGGGCGTATGATTTTGTTGGGGTTTCTATGTGAGTTTTAGTTGTACAATTTTTCCAGGTTGGGTAAAATTGATTTATGGATTGTACTGTTCTATATCTTGCTAATAAAAATATATTCTCAAACTGCTACACCGGTTTTCCCATCTTGGGTTTTTTCCAGGGGTTTTCATACCCAAAAATATTGGTGTCTCTATTGATGAGACTGTTGTTCTATTTCTTTCAGTATTTATTTTCCGCTGCAATATTTGTGAAGAAATCCATTTGTGGTTAATAGTAATTTGGGGTTAAACAATATATATATATATATATATATATATATAACTCAAGAGTGGGTTTTAAGGAAATTTACATGGTATCAGAGCTCTTATGAGAAGATCTAAGAGAAAGAAACAATTATTGGATAGATCGGGGGCATATCTATTCTAGGGTTTGACAAGTACACTTCATTATGGCCGTACAGTTGAGAGTCGAGGATAGACTCCAGGGGACTTAGAACTTTCCTACATGGAAAGAAAGGATCACGAGGATCCTGGATGTCAGTGAGGCAGAGGAGCACATTAACGACCAGAAGGCTGCACCCACAGATCCGACATAGTTGGCAAGATGGAAGAAGATAGATTCTAGGACCATGTTGCTTATCTTGGATGGGGTGAAGGATCACATAGTCCCTCACCTTTACGGGAAGAAGACTGCATTGGAAATGTGGAAGGATCTGGAAATCCTTTAACAGAGTAAGAACGAAAACAAAAAGATGGTGCTACAAGAGAGGCTATGTAGCATCAAGATGGCCAAGGGAGAAGGAGTGGTGCCTTATATCACGAGGCTCACACAGATTAGGGATGAACTTGGAGCAGTGGGATCTAAGACTGAAGATGAGGAGCTAGTTTGGATAGCCCTCAATGGATTTTCTAAGCCATGGGACGTCTTTGTTAAAGGCGTGGTGGCTAGGGAGAAGCTCCTTGACTGGCAGAGGTTGTGGAATGAATTTGTGTAGGAGGAGATCCATATGGGTCAAGGTTGAGGTTCATCCACCAATGCCCCACAGATCATGGATGAAGAGGCTCTAGCCCTAGCAGGTAAGGGAAAGGGAAAGGAAAAGAAGAAGAAGGGTGGTAATAAGAACATTGACATGTCAAAGGTCAAGCATTTCATCTGCCACAAGCTTGGACACTCTACCTCCCAGTTCCCGGATAGGAAGAAGAACAACAACACACAGATGGAAGGTTCTGCAGAGGTGGATGAGTTCAACAAGAGTTTTGATGAGGACTTTTGCTTGATAGCTTGCATGGAAAGCTCCATAAATAACAACATCTAGTATGTTGATAGCGGAGCATCTTTTCATATGATAGGACACTGAGCATTCTTCAAGAGCTTGCAGGAGGGTGGAGTAAATATCTACATTGAGTTGGGACATGATGCGCAGTATCGGGTCGAAGGAGTCGGGAAAACCCCTCAGTTTTGCTGACATATTATATGTTCTGGGGTTGACAAAGAACCTCATATCCATTTCCACCTTGGAGGACAAGGGTTTTCTAGTGACTTTTCGGGATAGGAAAGTGTATATCAAGCCTTAGGGGTCAGATCAGAAGTTGGATCGGATGATTGGGGTCTGGAGTGGGAAGGTGTACAGACTACACTTCGATTCTGCAAAGGCTCTAGTCAGTAGCAGAAGCAGTCAGAGTGAGTTGTGGCATAGGAGGATGGCACACTTACACCATGGAGCACTGAGGCATTTGAGACAGGAAGTTATTGGAGTTCCTAAGGTACATGAAGAGAAGCATAACCATTGCAAGGGTTGTGTGTTGGGGAAGAACATCAGAAATCCTTTCCCAAAGAGTAAGCACAAGTCTAAGGGGACCTTGGACTTGGTGCATTTGGATGTTTGCGGACCTATGAGTGTCAATTATTTTAGTGGCTACAGTTATTGCGTCACATTCATTGATGACTATTCTAGGAAGACCTGGATCTATTTCCTGAAGGCCAAGTCAAAGGTCTTCGAGCGGTTTCAGGAGTTCAAGACTCTCATGGAAAACCAGACAGAAAGGAGGATTCGAATATTGAGGACAGACAACGGGGGTGAGTACACCTCCAAGGAGTTCTTGGAGTTTTGTTCATCATAGGGGATCAAGAAGGAGAAAACTGTTCCTCACACCCCGCAGCATAATGGAGTGGCATAGAAGAAGAATGGGACAATAGTTGGTGTAGCCAAGGCCATGTTGTTTGATCAGGGATTTCCACTATTCCTATGGGCCGAGGAATTTCGAACTGCAGTATACATCCAGAATAGGTGTCCCCACTCAGATTTGGGGAAGAAGACACCTTAGGAGGTGTTCACAGGAACTAGAGCAGATGTGATTCATCTACGCATATTTGGTAGTGTCTGCTATTGTCACATTCATGCTGACACTAGGAAGAAGTTGGACCCTTCTAGTGAGAAGGGGCTACTAGTTGGTTACAACGAGACTTCCAGGCATCCAGGGTTAATATTCCGTCTCGCAAGAGGATCATTGTGAGCAGGGATTTCCATTTTGATGAGGACAGTGAATATTTTTAATGAAAATCACAAAAATTTCTTATTGGACTTTTATCAAACACTTGACTGTAATTCTGATTTGTGACTTTTCTGAACTAAAAAATATTTCTTCTAGTTGAAGCATAAATACCATATAATCAATCTTTCCTGAATGAAGATGAAAGTAACACAGGATTTTAGGGAAATGCCCAGGGCCAAAAACCTCAACAGAGGAAAACCCTTGAGAAAGAAATTTATTCAGAGAATAATAAATTCAGAAATTCTATCCTTGGAATTTCATTTACAGCGTCAAAGACAATCTACAGGAAATCTGTATTGAAATCTAAACTGAACAAACACAGTAAAACTCGCACGTGCGGGTTGTACAGGAGAAGATTCTTGGGTACTGTAAGGACTGTACTTCTGTACAGATTTACTGTACCACTGTACTTCTGTACGGATTTACTGTACCACTGTACTTCTGTACGGATTTACTATACTAGCGTACGAACTGTACTTCTGTACAAAATTTTTCCTACAATTTCTTTAAATCTGAGCCTATTGTACGGTCAATACTTTGCAACAATTCTTTTGGAAAATTGTGCCCTCAAATTTTCTAGATGATTATCCTCACACAATCTGAAATATCTCTTACTGTCTCTATGTATTTTTTCTTCATTCCCAAGCATGTATAAATACTTACACTTTTCCCAAGAAACCCTAACTTACATAACCAACCCAAATTAACTTTTAATCTGATTGCTATTATAAGTCTAATCTAAGGGTCTTTATTAAATGCACAACTTAAATCCACTTTATTAAATAAAGAGTACATTTAATAAACTTTGGGCTCCACAAATTATGTGCATTCACCTTATCAAAAGGTACTTTATTAAAAAGTTCACTTTACAAACATAACATACTAGGAAATATGACTTGTGTCCCCCCCATGACAAAAATACAAAAACATGAAAAGGACATTTCTTGTTATAATTTTCAACACTCCCTCTTAACGAGGGAGGTCCTTTCAGCACCACCTATAACTGATCCACCTGGATCATCATTCTCAGCAACTTCCTCTTGCTCTGGAAACTGATCTGGAGATTTGTGTCTAAACACAACTTTGAAGGCTGAATTCTGAGAAGACTCCATTCTTTTGTTCTCTATCTGCTCAATCTCATTATGTTGGCTTAGCCTCTTGCCAGTGCTTTGAAGAGATTCACTCTCTTCCTCTGAAGGTATCATCTGAGTGTTTGCAACCACTATCTCATCATCCTCTATCTCAAAATGCCAATCTCCGGACTTTGTATATACTAGCTTTCCCTGTAGTGCATACATCTTATCTCTTCTGTCTCCCAATAGAAATGAATTGTCTGGTCCCCCAGTTGGATACACAAAAACTTGGCCTATTTTGAACAAGGTACTGTAAGCTTCATCTTCCAAGGCTGAGACTGAAATTAAGTTTGTTTTGAGCCCTGGAACAAATATAACCCCTTTCAACACTAGGGATTTCTCTTCTAATTGGAATTTAATAATTCCGATACCTCTGATTTCCTTAACCTGATTTAAACGGGTCTCAAAAAACCAACATCTTGGTCCAATCTCAACAATTTCCTGAAATACACTCCAAATACCGGTCATATGTCTGGTAGATACACTATCCACTATCCAGAAATCTTGCAAACTGGAACTGTTCGTACTGGAAACAATAGAAACAAGAGAGAACTCTTGTTCAAATTCAGTAGCAAATTCTTCAAGAGATGTTGATGCTGTTGTTTGTTTCTTATCTTTGTTATTTGGATAGTTCGAAGCAAAATGTCCATACTGATTGCATTGGTAACATCTAACTTTGCTGATATCTCTTACAAAATTCTTCTTAGCCTTTCCTTTGTTCTTAGTCAGAAGGGAAACATTCTCCTCACTATGTTCATTCGGTGACTTTTTTTCAAGAGCTTCATCATGAAGCTCCTCTTGGACAAAATCGTCCCACAATCTTTCCTAACCATGTAAATTTTCTCTGGATACTACACCCTTCACAAAGGGTTTCCACTTTTTAGAGAAACCGTTTAAGGCAGTCCTCGCCATCTCTGCACCAGTCATGGCTTCTCCAACTGCACTCAACTCATCCCTAATCTTGGAGCTCCTAGTAAGGTAAGAAGTTACATTCTCTGTGTCAGTCATTTTCACATTTCTCAGTTTCTCCCTAAGCACCATCTTTCTATTATCATTTGAGTTTTGATATAGGCTAAGCAATGAGTTCCACATTTCATAAGCATGTGTCTTCCCTGCAACATGAGGGATCACATGATCCTTGACAGAATCAATGATCATCTTCTTGGATTTCATACTCTTCTTGTTAAAGGATGCATAACCTACAACATCTATAGTTGCATTAGGAACAACTATGGGTTTAGTCTGGGTACTCTCTACTACTTCCCACAGATCATCTACCTGTAAGAACATTTTAATTCTTTCCTTCCATGGACAAAAATTAGACTCACCATCCAACCTATCTTCATATCTCAACCCAGACATATTCAACAGAAATAAAACTGATTTCTGAAAACTAACAAGAACCTGATGTGTTACTTAATAACGTTGTGCCCTCTGCTAATGTTAACTTCCCTTCAATTAAAGCTCTGATACCATGAATATTTTTAATAAAAATCACAAAAATTTCTTATTGGACTTTTATCACACACTTGACTGTAATTCTAATTTGTGACTTTTCTGAACTAAAAATTATTTCTTCTAGTTTAAGCATAAATACCATACAATCAATCTTTCCTGAATGAAGATGAAAGTAACACAGGATTTTAGGGCAATGCCTAGGGCCAAAAACCTCAACAGAGGAAAACCCTTGAGAAAGAAATTTATTCAGAGAATAATAAATTCAGAAATTCTATCCTTGGAATTTCATTTACAGCATCAAAGACAATCTACAGGAAATCTGAACTGAACAAACACATTCAAATTCACACGTGCGAGTTGTACAGGAGAAGATTCTCAGGTACTGTACGGACTGTACTTCTGTACGTATTTACTGTACCACTGTAATTCTGTAAGGATTTACTGTACCAATGTACGGACTGTACTTCTGTGCAAATTTATGCCTGCAATTTCTTTAAATCTGAGCCTGCTGTATGGTCAATACTTTGCAGCAATTCTTCTAGAAAATTGTGCCCTCAAATTGTCTAGATGATCATCCTCACACAATCTAAAATCTCTCTCTCTTACTGTCTCTGTGTATTTTTCATTCATTCCCAAGCATGTATAAATACTTACACTTTCCCCAAGAAACCCTAACTTACATAACCAACCCAAACTAACTTTTGATCTGATGGCTATTATAAGTCTAATCTGAGGGTCTTTATTAAATGCACAACTTAAATCCACTTTATTAAATAAAGAGTACATTTAAGAAACTTTGGGCTCCACAACTTATGTACATTCACCTTATAAAAAGTTACTTTATTAAAAAAGTCACTTTACAAACATAACATACTAGGAAATATGACTTGTGTCCCCTCCATGAAAAAATACAAAAACATGAAAAGGACATTTCTCATTATAGTTTTCAACAGACAAAGCCTTATGAAGATATATGGACTTACCAGCACAGGACTCGAGAGTCAAGTTGGAGGAGGAATAGTTACAGGTACAGACATAGGGAACATGTTCTAGTAGTCAGAGGGAGTCAGGTGGACATGATCCTTCGGTCATTGAGTTGGAGGATGAGCTACAGCAGGAGGAGGATATCCAACATCCACAATAGATAGACACTAGGCCACGACCTAAGTGGTACAGGTCCACAGTTCCGGATTCCAGGCAGGTGACTCTTCCACAGAGCTCCATGAGGCGGAGCAAACCACTAGATAGACTTAGCTATATGGCACTGATGACGGAGTTGATTAACTCCGAGCCTTCCAGTTTTGAGGAGGTTGCACAACATGATGTGTGGCAAGAGGCTATGGTTGAGGAGTATGACTCCATCATGAAAAACCAAGTGTGGTAGGTTGTGTCGAGGCAAGAAGAAAAATTGATGGTCGGATCCAGGTGGATCTACAAAGTAAAGCATGCAGCAGACAGAAGCATGGAGAAGTATAAGGCACACTTCGTGGAAAAGGGGTATTCGCAGAAGGAAGGTATTGACTATGAGGAGACCGTTGCCCCTGTTTCTAGATACTCTTCTATTTGGACTATTCTCTCATTGGCAGCAGAGATGGGTTGGCACGTTCATCAAATGGACGTAAAGACCACCTTCCTCAACAGAGTTATAGAGGAGGAGGTGTTTATTGAACAACCAAAGGGGTTTGAGGTGGAGAGAAAGGAGTCACATGTATGCAGATTGCGGAGAGCTCTTTATGGGCTCAAGTAGACACCTCGGGCATAGTACTCGAGGATCGAAAGCTAGCTACGGGAGATGGGTTTTCAGCGGAGTGAGGCAGACCACAACTTGTACTTCTTGTCAGGTGAGGTACCTCTCATACTGGTATTATATGTAGATGATCTCTTTCTTACAGGAGATGAGAGGTTGATCAAGGACTGCAAGTCCAATCTTGCAATAGAGTTTGAAATGAAAGACCTTGGGTTGATGCTTTACTTCCTATGTCTAGAGGTTTGGAAGGGAGAGGGATGCTTCTTCATTGGTTAGGGGAAGTATGCAGTGGAGATCTTGAGGATATTCAAGATGGAGGACTGTAGACCCATGTCCATGCCTCTAGTTACCAACTGGAGGAAGATTGATGCATCGAGTTCAGAGGAGTTTGATCCTACATTGTATCGCCAGCTTATCAGGTCACTCATGTATCTGGTCAACACATGACCAGACATTAGCTTTGCAGTCAAATCTTTGAGTCAGTTCATGGTGGACCCTTAGAGAGTGCATTGGACAACTGTGAAGCATGTAATTCGCTACCTCAAAGGTACAATGGAGTATGGATTGGATTATGAGCGTAGTGGGAGTATACAGTTAGCAGGATTCACAAATGCTGATTGAGAAGGATGTGTAGAAGATAAGAAGAGCACTTCAGGCTGTTGCTTCAGCATTAGGTCATGGGTTGTTTCTTGGTTCAATAGGAAGCAGAGAACAGTTGCATTAAGCTCGGTAGAGGCTAAGTACATGGTAGCCAATATGGCACCATGTGAGGGGATGTGGCTGAGAAAGTTTCTCTCATGGTTATTCGAGTGTGAGTTGGAGACTACGGTGGTTTACTATGACAATCAGAGTGGCATTAACCTATCTAAGAATCCCGTGTTCCATGACTGGAGAAAACACATAGACATACGGTATCACTTCCTGAGAGATTGTGTACATAGAGGAACCATTCAATTGGAGTACATTCAGACATATGACCAGGTGGCAGACATATTCGCCAAGGCACTTTGCAAGTGCAAGTTTGTGAAGTTCAGATACAAGTTAGGGTTGCTACTAAATCCCTTCCTCGTTGAGAGGGAGTGTTAGAAAGTGGCAACAAGGAAGGTCTTCTATCATTTGCATGTGTCCTTGCACGATGGAAGACATAAAATAGGAAGCCAAATGGATTAATGCCTTTATCCAAAGTTTAGACTTAGGAAAAGTGCATTATGTGATCTAATTATTAATTGACTTAATGGAGTTACTTTTTATAAAGTTAAAGTGAAAATAATTTAAGTGATGGCTAATCTAATCTTGGCCATTGATCTCACCAGAGGATCTCATCCATTGATCCATAGTGAGGAGATAGGGTTTTCGCTTGACCATTGAGTTAAAATGAAGAGCGATTTGGTGGAGAGGACACTCACACAATTGATTTGACACACTCATTGTTAGAGAGATATTTCTTGCTCATAGATTTTAGTCGAAGAGTCGAAAATAGAGTTTGCAGAAGAATTTTGCAGAGGGTGAGATTGAAGAACTTCTATCTAGATATTGACAGGGAGACAGAGGAAAATCGAAGAGGCTGTATAGTGAGGCCATACAGGTGACGCAGAGGTCGAACTCAGTGACACAGGGCCAGTTGTACAAGCTGACGTAGGGTGGCCGTACGGGTGACACAGGAGGTTGTACGGGTGGCAGGGGCTGTACGGGTGACGCAGGGAGGCCGTACGTTGATGCATGAGGTTGTACGATGACGCAGGGGTCGTTCACGCTTACACAGGGGGATCGCATGATTCTGTTTGGGTTTCTCTTTGAGTTTCAGTTGTACAATTTTTCCAGGTTGGGTAAAATCAATTTCTGGATTGTACTATTGTATATCTTGCTAATAAAAATATCTTCTCAGACTATTGCACCGTTTTTCCCATCTTGGATTTTCTGGGGGTTTTCATACCCAAAAATATGGGTGTCTCTATTGATGTGATTGTTGTTCTATTTCTCTCAGTATTTATTTCCCGCTGCAATATTTGTGAAGAAATCCATTTGTGGTTAACAGTAATTTGGGGTTACACAAAAGATATATATATATATATATACTATAACTCAAGAGTGGGTTTTAAGGAAATTTACAAACACTACCCTCATCCAAGACAATTCTTAGTTGGGACTACTAAGCGCAAAGTGGGTAGATCTTACTTTGGGACTTTGAAGGTAAGGGCATGTATGTCTCCTTATTGTATGTATGCATATAATCTTGTATATGTTTTTATATGTGAAACATTCTACAGTTTGACAGATATAATGAGACATTTACGTTGGTGAGATTCTCTTATTAATCTAGTGCATGTGTTTATCATGTGTGAGTCTCATTTGCATTGGTGAGATTCTCTTATTAATCTAGTGCATGTGTTTATCATGTGTGAACCTTTTAAAATTTGATGGATTTAGAAAAGCCCTTTCTTTTGGTGGGATTCTTTTATCCCACACTTAAATGGAAAATTTAAAATAAAAGCTCCAATATACACGTAATTTTTACTAGCCAAGGTTTCAACAATACATAGTTGTGCACTTATGTTTTACTTTTCAAAGGCTTAACAATCCATAGTTGTGGAAGAGGTAACGAGAGATAAAATCATCCAACCATTGTCGCTCAGTCTTGAAGACGCTACTATGCTCTATATTGTCATGTTAATGTTTAGTAGGTGTATATTGTCACGCTAATGTTTAGTAGGCTAGTTTAAGTGATTGTTTTAAGGAATCCCAGCCTATTTATTGTGGTTAGTACAATGATTTGATGTTTTTAGGAAGTCCAACTAGGTCTAGTGGCTGGTTTATTGAATGATTTGATGTTTTTAGATCTAGTTGGCTGATAGAGTGATTTGATGTTTTTAGGGTGTATAGCATTTAACCAATTATAATAGTTGAGTCATTTGATGTAATTTGAGGTGTTGAGTGATTTGATAGTTTTAATGGAATAATTGAGTGGTTTGTTGTTTTAGAAAATCCAAACTATTTACACTACAGTGATTTGATGTTTTTAAGGTGTATAGCATTTAACCAATTCGAGTAGTTGAGTCATTTGATGTAATTTGAGGTGTTGAGTGATTTGATAGTTTTAATGGAATAATTGAGTGGTTTGTTGTTTTAGAAAATCCAAACTAGTTACACTAGTTTACTGATTTGATGATTTGATTTTGAGTGATTTGATGTTTCTAGAAAACCCAACATGTACTTTGATGATTTGATTTTGAGTGATTCGATGTTTCTAGAAAATCCAACCCTGTAATTAAGTTGAGTGATTTGATATTTTATATCTCAAAGGCCATTTGATTTGAGTTATAGTGGTTGGTTCATTGAATGATTTGATGTTTTTAGATCTAGTGGTTGGTTGATAGAGTGATTTGATATTTTTAGGGTGTATAGCATTTTAACCAATTCCAGTGGTTGAGTCATTTGATATAATTTGAGGTGTTGAGTGATTTGATAGTTTTAATGGAATAATTGAGTGGTTTGTTGTTTTAGAAAATCCAAACTATTTACACTACAATGATTTGATGTTTTTAGGGTGTATAGCATTTAACCAATTCGAGTAGTTGAATCATTTGATGTAATTTGAGGTGTTGAGTGATTTGATAGTTTTAATGGAATAATTGAGTGGTTTGTTGTTTTAGAAAATCCAAA
The DNA here is from genome assembly GCA_027924585.1 of Larix kaempferi. Classification (NCBI taxonomy): domain Eukaryota; kingdom Viridiplantae; phylum Streptophyta; class Pinopsida; order Pinales; family Pinaceae; genus Larix; species Larix kaempferi. The sequence continues at coordinate 561,869 of BSBM01000655.1, read as the reverse complement.
CTAGTTACACTAGTTTACTGATTTGATGATTTGATTTTGAGTGATTTGATGTTTCTAGAAAACCCAACATATACTTTGATGATTTGATTTTGAGCGATTCGATGTTTCTAGAAAATCCAACCGTGTAATTAAGTTGAGTGATTTGATATTTTATATCTCAAAGGCCATTTGATTTGAGTTATAGTGGTTGGTTCATTGAATGATTTGATGTTTTTAGATCTAGTGGTTGGTTGATAGAGTGATTTGATGTTTTTAGGGTGTATAGCATTTTAACCAATTCTAGTAGTTGAGTCATTTGATATAATTTGAGGTGTTGAGTGATTTGATTGTTTTAATGAAATAATTGAGTGGTTTGTTGTTTTAGAAAATCAAAACTAGTTACACTAGTTTACTGATTTTGAGTGATTCGATATTTCTAAAAAATCCAACCCTCTAATTAGGTTGAGTGATTTGATATTTTATATCTCAAAGTCCATTTGATTGGAGTGATTTGATAGTTTATGGAAAACCCAACCCACTAATTAGGTGGACTAATTGAGTTAATGCTTGCTAGAGGATTGGTTGGATTGTTGATCAGATCCAACAATTCACATCCTGGCTGGAGGATTGGATTGACTGTTGGATCAGATCCAACATTTCACATTCTGACATTACTGCAGGGTGCATATTGAATGCCTCGATGTCACATATATGAAATTTTTCTTTGAGAAATTAAAGATCTCAGTATATGAATCTAGAAGTTTTGATTTGATATTCAACTGGATATAATGCTTCGAAATGTGGATCAGAACTCCCTTGAACGTTTTGTTTTTTATTTTTTTTTGGATATAAACTTATCTGTAACGAGTGCTCTCAACCAAAGAGTTTTACATATAAATAAAGCCTTTTTCAATTAACAAAATTAATACACAAACCAATAGCAAGTTAACAATACATCATTTCTATCAGAGTATGATGTTCGTAAACAATAGAGCAGGAATAAGCTCCCATGGCAGCTTAAACTCGCCTGAACATTTTCAAGGATGCAATAACCAAGAATGGCATGCTACAACAAGGATATCTGTCGTCCCTCCATCGAACATTTCACCATATTTGCAGTAATGACAAATATTTGACAGAAAATAAGACATTCAAAGCTTAAAAGAAGAAGAAGAAAAATACCGCCGACTCAAACATCCTTCATTCCGTTTATCTCCGAACTATGATAGTCGATATGCTCGCTGTTGGATCGGAGCGACGCCTCGCTCTAAAAATAACTGAAATAACAGTAGCCAACTGTAGCGCGGATTGGACAATGTAGACAATCCTTCCAGCCAAAACGATGAGGTCGTCAAATCTGGAGAGCGGCTTGCTGAAGAGCAGAGCGGAGGAGAGCAGCAGAGAGCGCCTGAGAGCATCCTTCAAGCACTCCATGGGAAGAGAAAGAAGAAGAACCAGAGGTGGGAAAATAGGTTTAATGACTTGTTCGCAGTCACCAAAGAAATGAGCACATAATGACTTCATTCTGTCACCCAAACGTGTGAGTAGGCGATACGTGGAATTTTTTGGGCATAGATTCCCGCTACCATGTCGACATATGTTGCCATTGTCCTTTTAACTATTTTAAGAACCTGGTAAGTGCCACGTCACGTTTGAATGTTTGGTGAAAGTGGGGTTATGTTGGTTGTCAGTTCTGGATCACTAAAACCTTTTCGGCATCATGAAATCATGGTTCCGAGCTAATCCTGCGGAATCTAATTTTCAATGTGTTTTTGTTAACAATAAACAATGTGTTTTTATCAACAGTAAACAATTTTAAAAGCACTCAATTACATCAAGAGAAACGAATAAAAGTTTAATTGAATTAAAATATATTAAGTGTTATTAATTTTTATTGTACAAGTTAATTGTAAATTGAATAGTATCTGGTTTTAGGTATAATATCAATGTTTAAATATTATTAAAAAGTATATGGTCTCATTTGAATTAACAACTTTAGGGATGATTCTCAAAGATATTAGTTTTTTTTGTTAATATGGTTTTATGTATGAGATTAAAGTTAAATATTATTAAAAATGATATAATTTTACTTGAGATGATTTTAGTGATGATTATAAAAAATAATACTTTTGTGTTATTATCATCTAGGTATATGACTATAACTAATATTACCTTTCTTGCTTACATTATCTATTCTTTTGATCTTGATGTAAGATCTAAAATTTCTTAGAGATCATCTTGCTTAAACTTTTTTTTAAGTGATATACCTTTTTTTAATAACATGATGAATAACTAAATGATAATCACTTAAATAAATAAATAAAACTCCCAAGAGAAGGTGTATCTTCCTTCATATGTATATGCAATATTAAAAAATATTTATTGTTTATATTATATAAGTAAATAATAATGACAAAACTAGCCTAGATTGATATATTGATTTTAATTTGTGAATTTATAAATATTATGAAAAAGAAAAGGTAATTTTATGATGATGATGATTGTAGTTAGTCCACGCACTAAGACCAAGTCATCTTATTAGGATTACTTAGATTGCTGTAAAATTTTATTTCTATACTAAAAAAGCTTAAAAAGAAGTGTTCCTAGGTTGCTATAGTTTTGACAAGTTAGAAGGTTAGGGAGGTTTGTATAGTAGTAGAGATTAAGAAACTACGATCTAATGTGGGTGTATGCAGGGCATTTTAAGAGAAAGTGGCTTTCATCATCAATGCTCATAGTTATCATCCACTTAGACCAATTTTGATATCTCGGACTTTAAGAAAGAAAAGTAAGGAACTACTTGGTTTGCTTTAGAGTTTTATTTATGTGCTCAAAAAGCTTGGAGATGAGCATTCCTAATACTATATTTTTGATGAGATAGAAGGTTGGGCAGGTTTGTATTGTAACAAAAATTTTGAAATTGGGATCTCATGAAGATGTAAGTAGGACAATCTAAGAGAAAGTTCTTATAATTTAATATAAGTTTATTAATCTAATTTAATTTAATTTTCTTATTAGTTAAAAAAATTATTAAAATTATTGAAGAGATATTAATTCTTGAGAAATTAAGTTTATTTTTACCATAAAACCCTTACAACATTAATTCTACCTTGAAATATTAATGTCATCCTTGAATCTTTATAACATTCTAATTATAAAAATTACAATTACTTATGCATTTTAATAAAATTAAAAAACAAACAAACAAACTATATAAAATCTCTAGTTGGTCCAAGCTAAAACCCAAAATCCTTGACTGGTAGGCCTATTACTGCTCCTGATTATATAAATTTGCAATTCCATGCTTAATTCTAGTTTCACTGAGAGTAGTGAGGTGCTTACAACCCAGTATGGGGGAGATGTTGTAACACTTAACAATTGTGTAACGTTATGTAACACGACATACCTATAAAAAAAGAAATATAAATGCAAATGATGTTGGCTTAAACAAAACAAAAAATGATCTTAAACCTAGAGATATCAAGAATCCAAAGGGATCAAATATCTTGAGGGGAAATTGTTTTCTTAATGTGTACAAAATGTAAGATAAAAAACTTTATACCTCAAGAAAAATTGGATCCCTCTAGGTGCTGGACTTGATAGATCCAGTTTAAGAATGGATATATGCTAGTACTATAAAATATCCTATTTGAACTTCATTGTAAACTTGCCTTATAAAAAAAGCTCAACTCCTTGGCATGTTGGTGTACTCTTGTAGTATTGATGTTTGGTAGCTAAGACTTCGACTTGTGAGTCTTTAGAGATTGCATTTTTTGGTTTTGGACCTAACTTCATTAATAAAGTAGATAAAACTAGCAATTGAACCTAAGAGTGCAAAAAGTACGTTGAGGTAGAAGTGATGATGTAAATTGGAAGGAAGTGTCAAAAACAGTAAAAACAAAAAAATGTATCAAATATGAAAGAAAGCGGTGTCGAAGTAAAAGTGATGATGTAAAGTGGAAGGAAATGTTGAAAACAATAAAAATGGAAAATGTATAAAATATGAAAGAAAGTAGTGTACGAGAAGACAATTAGTACACTAGGTCATTTTCATAACAAAAAAACTATATAAACTGTCTCTATATCCCAATTATTTTTTTATAAATACACTCCCATATAAAAAAATTGAATAAATTAATATTTATGCTCGATCTATATATATATATATATATATAATCGCACTTTGGGGTTTCCGTAGTGTCAATTTTGTGAGGTGGTTTGAACCTCAATCATGTTAGCCTACACAATCTAGTGATCTTATGACATGATGGGGGTTTACAAGGAGGCCCTTGATTATGGTGAAGATACATTTTTGGATTCCCCCACTATATTCTGTATGCAGGAGGAATCGAAAGAGGAATGGGAATGTACATGTGCCTTTAATTCACATCTTTTGCAGGCTTCCCTTCTTCTATCATTGGGCTCAGATACACTTCATGGCTCTCGATTTGAGGACCCTCTTCTCGAACCTTCTCCCTCTCCGGTCATTCTAGATGACACTCAGCCGAAGACTATACCAAACCCTCTTTGTATAGGAACGACCGCTTTTTCTAAGTCTAATCTTCTTACCTTATCCAAGACCTAGACTTGCGTCGATGAAGATTTGACCTAGATTTGTGTTAACAAATCGATCCTTAAGCGGAATATCAAATGCTTGAAGGCTCAAAGGAGACAAGGTTAAGTTGATCTTGGGTCTTGATGTTGATATGGTTCCTGTTGTGGACTTGGCCTCTTGAGTGCTTGTGGGGAATTTTATAGGGAAAGCAAGTCAATTATGCTTCACTTCGGGGTTGGTTGGAGAAAGGTTGGAAAGGTACTCTTGGCTACATGTCAGTTTTCCACGTCCTCTTAAAAGTTTAGTTATGCTTTGAATTTCACTTTGAATTTGATAGGGTTTTAATTCAAAATCGGTTATGGCTTTGGGCCCCTCGATCTTGGTCCTCAAGCCATGGAAACCTTCCTTAGATCCTTGACATGAATTGTTCTATATTCAACATATCTAGTTTTTAATACCTACTCTTTCGCTTTATTTGGTCATAGGAAATCCTGAAATCAATTGGTAATTTGCTTGGAAAATTTATAAATGTCGAGGAAAACTTCTTGCAGCAAGAAGACAAGAGGATGAAAAAGGACTTGGTTGAATTAGATATCTTGAAGGGGTTATATGAAAATATAGAACTGGAGTACAAATCGAGATCCCTTATTTATCCTTTGGATTATTGGAAGACTCATTTTTGTTGCTCTTGTTGTCGGGAAGTGGGACACCTTCATCTTGATTGTGAGCAGATCCATCTCAAGGAGTCTAGGAAAGTATGGGTAAAAAAAGGCTCTATAGTTCAGTCTCAAAGATATCCTTTAGATTTTGATACGCTAACTCTGACTGTCGCGAATTCAACTCTTTAACTAATTCCTGGGCCAATATAGCAAAAGGATCAAGCTACAAAGTCTAAGGATTTTATGTTCGGGAAGAGATCCATTGAAGGGACACTTTCTACAGGTTCACCTTCCCCCTTGAGTCTGTCTCATAGGGATCCCGACTATTAAAAAGTCTACTCTCCATCCGACCCCTACGCCCATAGAGCAGTTGGATCTAATGACAAAGTCCATGCATTTTGATTAGGTAGAGCTCGAATGATGGATCCCTTCTTTCAAGTATGTTTTCCCCATTAATGAGGTTTCCTCAATGGAATTTGGTCCCATTACTCAATTCACTTCTCTGATGGATTTTTTGAACCAATGTTCAAGCTCTTTGCAGGATTCACAACCTGTTTTTTCTAACAAAGGTATTAAACCTTCCTCGTCTTCTCCTGGGATGAGGAAACTGATTTCTACCTCCTCCTATATGCTAAGGTCTAAGAAAATTATCTAATCTACAAATAGTGGGGAAGTAGAGGGAGGTCTAGGGTTGAATTTGGTAGTTTCTTCCCAGTCAGGCCATAAATATTTCATCACCAAAGCCAAATCGAAAGCTTCTAAGGAGGTGATGTCCAACAAACAACTTACCATTAATGGGGTGCTTAGAGTAAGTAAAATCCCTGACAAATTGTCATCATGATCTTTCTTTCTCTAAATATCAGAGGAGTAGGGGGTGCCCCAAAGAAACTAGCCCTCAAATGTTTGCTTTTTGTTTATTGTCTAGAATTTATCCTACTACAAGAGACTATGTGTTCTAGAGTTAAGGCTATGGAGATTCTATCTTCTATTTTGCACAATTGGCAATTCTGTACTATTTACTCAATGGGTCATTTTGGGAGATTATTATTTGGTTGGAGTCCATCTTTTAATGCACTTTCAACTCATAATGTTCTTAATGTAGTCCTAATAGTAAAATGAGTGGATAGGAAGATTGGAAGGGTCTTGAATATTATTAACATATATGGGCCTTACATCGATCATAAACCTTTCTAGGTTCATTTGATAAATTATAGATTGAATTGAAAAATTACAATAGAACAAATTAAAAGAAGTCAAGTGACTCTCTTTCCATGAATAGATAAATAATATATGTATTTATGTAAAAGGGTTTGGATGTTCCTCCATACCCATGGTAGAGGAGTGCCCAAATCTAGACACTTATCTCTACGACTCTAACTTTTTTTATGTGGTTTTTATTAAGTGTTTTGAGTATTTAATAATGTTTGCACTGCTTTATGGATCTCATAGTAACTTTATGTTATTAAGAATAGTGGGTAATATACTTTGTTTAGCAACTTTATGTATGTCTTGCTTCCCATGCCAGCATCAATATAACTCTTTCTGATAGTATGAGCTCAGTATTATGATCCCATTATTTGTAATAGATCTATGTTTCTATGCTTTTCTCTGAACTCCATAAATAAACTTATAAATGTGGTTAGTGCACTCAGTAGAAAATTTTCCCACCCAAGCATATTGTCAGATTTATTAACTTCTAATGGTAGGTCTTTCTATTGAATGTGATTTAGATAAGTTGGATTGTGTGTTTCCTTATGTATCCAAATTGCTCCCAAGAGTAGTCTGTCCTGAGGTGATCCCAAAAATAAGTCGATTATAGATCTTCCAATTTAATCTAGTAGGTTGATCAAAATAGAACATGCTATTTAAGAGTTATTGATACTCAGATTATGAGCAATAGAGCAAGTAGATGTTTGATACTTAGCATCAATAACTATCATATATACAATGGTAATGAACAAAAGTACATATAATATACAATAATTAATTGATCGGTAAAAATAAATATTGAATGTTATGCAAATGACAATTCCATAAAAAAAATTGCATAACAGGTAGAGGTGCTCATCAAATTTAACCCCTAGTTATAGTATATCATGATTGCAATGAGTTGATTTAGTTTTCGGCTAGCGATGCAATGCAAGTGATAGAAAAAAATTTGGTATGCTTAGACTCGATCATTGAAATTACTTCTGAGAATTGATGGTTGATGAGAGGCGATTTTTCAATGATGAATCTAGTACACCATGCACTTAGTTATAAGTTTCCCTTGCTTCAATTTTCAGGTGGGAGGGTTTCTCACTAGTATAAGCATTAGGAATAATCACCCTTATGGTTACACCATATTTGTAGATTAGTTGTGCTTGGAGGACATAGATAGAGATGTCATATTCATAGATTGATTGTGTTTTTGAGGATGAAAATAGAGATGGGGATCAAGAGTTTTTGAGCAATGTACTAGTTTATGAGCAATGTACCAGTGACTAGAAAATATGGTTTAGCTTGAACTAAACCATCAACTTAGTAGCATACCATGTGTATTATGTAGCAAGAAAACATACAAATGTATATACTTAATTATCACCAAATTGCTTCAATTTTTGAAAATAGAATCACGATAAAGAGAAGCAGTGTCCCTCAATCTCACATGGAATCATGTCACGAGAAATGGTTAAGGCTCTAGTTCTATCTTTTAGGATCATGATAATAATGAACACTATCAATCCCACATTTCCTCAATTCCACATGACCACTACAAAAGCCATGACAATATTCAACTAGGGCAGTTTGGGAAAATATGCATTTAGGAGATTTGGGTAGAGGGTGATCCAACCCATAAAGTGGATGGATCTTACTTGGCAACTGCAAGGCTCGATATCCATGTCTATTTCTTATACATATGACTTATTGGTACAAAGTGTATATACACATACACGTCTCTTATAACTTATAGGTTCCAAGTGTATATACACATGAAGTCTCATTATATATATATATAATGAGACTTCATGTGTATATACACTTGGAACCTATAAGTTATAAGAGACGTGTATGTGTATATATCCTCATCCAAGGCAACTCTTACCTAGAACTATGCCCAAAGTGAATAGGTCTTACTATGGGACTCCCAAGATATGGGCATGTAGGTTTCAATAGAAAGTGTAAATACACATGCGAGTCTCATGAAGGGTCTATGTATAAAATTCAATCATAACACTACCCTCCTCCAAGAAAATTCTTACTTGAGACTACTAGGCCTAAAGGGGGTGGATCTTACTCTATAACTTTGAAGGAAATGGCATGTATGTCTCCTTGTTGTATTTGCATAACATCTTGTATATGTGAAACATTCTACAATTTGACAGATATAACGAGACATTTGCTTTGGCGAGATTCTCACATTAATATAGTGCATATGTTTCTCATGTGTAAAAATTTATAGAGTTTAATAGATTTAAAAGAGCCCTTTCCTTTGAAGGGATTCTTTTACCCATTAATAAACATTTACATGCCAAATTTAAAATAAAAACTGTGATATGCACTTAAATTTTACTTGCCAAGGTTTCAACAATGCTCTTAAGCTTTACTTGCCCAAGGCGTCATAGTCCATAGTCAACCAACCATAGTCCCTCACTCTAGAAGATGATACTATGCTCTATATTGTCATGTTAAGGTTTAGTAAGTATATATTGTCATGTTAACGTTTAGAAAGTTTGTTTAAGTGCTCTATATTGTCATGTTAATGTTTAGTAAGTATATGTTGTCATGTTAATGTTTATAAAGTTTGTTTAAGTGATTGTTTCAAGGAAGCCCAACTTGGTAACTATATTTAATTGTTAGTTGAGTGATTTGATGTTTTTAGAAAGTCTAGCCATGTAAATAGGTTTAGTGGTTGGTTGATTGAGTGATTTGATGTTTTTAGAGAGCATAGTATTTTAAATAAATTAAGAGTAGTTGAGTGATTTGATATTTTTAATAGAAGAATTGAGTGGCTGGATGTTTTAGAAAAATCTATACTAAGACTAGTTTACTGATTTGATGTTTCTAGAAATCTCAACATATAACTAGTTTGATTTGATGTTTGCGTCGAGAGCACAGTATGGGGGAGATTTTGTGAGTCGAGTGCTTGAGTTTGTCGAGTAACAAAATAATATAAACTAAGCAAAAAAAGAATAATACAAAGTAAAAAGTAATAAATATTATGTCAGCCATAGACAAAAAAGAAGAATACAAAGTAAAATGTAAATATGAGACTTAAACTAGAGATTTTAAAGCTTAAGATTAGGTGGTAAATATTATGTCGACCATAAACAAAAAATAATAATACAAAGTAAAAAGTCAATATGATACTTAAACTAGATTTTACTTTTTACTTCTAATACAAAGTAAAAAGTAAATATGAGACTTTATAGTGTTTGTCGAGTACTTGTCCAATAACAAAATAATACAAAGTAAAAAGTAATAAATATTATGTTGGCCATAAACAAAAAAAAAAATAATACAAAGTAAAAAGTAAATATGAGAATTAAACTAGAGACTTTAGAGCTTAGGATTAGGTGGCTTAGGTATTGCACTCAAGGAGTTATTCAAGGAGAGGTTTGCACCTAGGGAGATTTGATCCCTCTCGGCGCTTGATAGAGCTTAGGATTTGGATCTAGGCTAGTTATAGAAAACACAACATATAACTAGTTTAATGATTTGATTTTGAGTGATTTGATGTTTGTAGAAAACCAACCCTATAATTATGTTGAGTGATTTGATATTTTATACAAGAATTCTCAAAGTCTATTTGATTGATTTGATAGTTATGAGACTCTAGGGATGGCTGTCTTCAATAGGCATTCAATATGCATCCTGAAACATTTATTACTGCTACTGCTAGGATATGGACTGTAGAGTCACAGGATGGCTGTTTTCAATAGGCATTTAATATGCACCTGCAACATTTATTGTTGCTATAGCAGGGATGTGGACTGTTGGATCTGATACAATGATCAATCCAATGTGGTCAATCCAGATCCCTGCTGCTGCAGTAATAAATCCATTGCTGCATGGTAAATATCCCTGCATATCGATGGCCAATGGCCGTCTCCTAGCTGTATTCGATACCGATGTTTCGACCGGACAGATTGAATTTTTCATGGAAAATTAAAGATCTCCGCGTCTGAATCTAGATGAGAACCTGCACTTTTTTATTTGATATTCAACTGGATGTAATGCTTCTAAATGTGGATCGGAACTCCTTTGATTGTTCTGATTTTTATTTGAATATAAACTTGATCTGTAATGAGTGTTCTCAACCAAAGAGTTTTACATTTAAATAAAGCCTTTTCAATTAACAAAATTTATACACAAACCAATACGAAGTTGACAATATATCATTTCCATCAGAGTATGATCTTCGTAAACAATAGAATAGAAATAAGTTCCCATGGTAGTTTAAACTCGCCTGAACATTTTGAAGGGTGCAATAACCAGGAATGGCATGCTACAAATAGAAAATCTGTCATCGCCCCATAAAAAATTTCCCAAGCTTAAAAGAAGAAGAAAAATACCGCCGAATCAAACCTCCTCCATTCTGTTTATCTCCGAACTATGATAGTCGATATGCTTGTTGTTGGATCGGAGCGACGCCTCGCTCTAAAAATGACTGAAATAACAGTAGCCAACTGTAGCGCGGATTGAACGATGTAGACAATCCTTCCAGCCAAAACGATGAGGTCGTCAAATCTGGAGAGCGGCTTGTTGAAGAGCACAGCGGAGGAGAGCCGAAGAGAGCGCCTGAGAACATCCTTGAACCACTCCATGGGAAGAGAAAGGAGGAGAACCAGAGGTGGGCAAATGGGTTTAATGACTAGTTAGCAGTCACCAAAGAAATGAGCACATAATGACTTCATTCTGTCACCCAACGTGTGAGTAGGCGCAACGTGGAATATTGTTTTAGCAAAGATTCCCGCTACCATGTCGACATATGTTGCCATTGTCCTTTTGCCTCTTTTAAGAACCTGGTAAGTGCCATGTCACGCCTGAATGTTAGTTGAAAGTGGGGCTTTGTTGGTTGGCAGTTCGGCATCATGGTTTCTACTCCCGGGCCGTCATGCTGAATCATAATATTATTTTTTTTAATATTTTCTGGGTATATGGTTGCAAGAGGTTTTTATTTTGGTACATGGTTTAAATCTTTTAATTTTTTTAAGGTTGGTATCCAGGGAGCTTTGAGAGCTTTGAGTGGGTGAGTTTACACAAGAAAATCATAATCTTAGATAAAGAATGTTTTAATAGTATACTCATCTACCGTTTATTTTAAACGAGTGGGCATTAAATCTTTTAATCTTAAAATAAATTTAAAATTTCTTAAAACTATTCTTTTTTGAATGGTATATTTTTTTAATAACTATTTTTTTTAGAAGAGATTTTATACACATAAAAAAAATTGATACGTAAAAAATGTCTTAATAGTACACTTATGTACCGTCTATTCTAAGTCCATGGGCATTAAATCTTTTAATCTTAAAATAAATCGAAAATTTCTTAAAAATATTCTTTATTAAATTATTTTTTGAATGGTATCTTTTTTAATAACATAATTTTTCTTTTTTTTAGCCCCTAGGGGTAGTTAAGTTGGTTGGAAGCTAGTGGGTTGAAGGTTTAAATCTCTGGGTCCTTCGGAGTTAGGCTTCCGAACTTGGTGTGGCCCCTAAATCCCCTAGTCCTTTGAAGTTAGGCTTCCTAACTCCCTTGATAATTATTACCGTGGATGTAGCAAGCCCTCCATCTTCCGCGCTGTGAACCACATGAAAAAATGAGTAATTTTTTAAATATTTTTTTTTATAAAATTTCTTAATTATTTTTTGAATGGTATATTTTTTTAATAACATAATTTTTCTTTTTTAGCTACAGTTCCTGGGGTGGGCCCTTCATCTTCCGAAGCTGTGAACCACATGAAAAAAAAAGAGAATTTTTTAAATAATTTTTTTAGTTGACATGTCTATTTGTGGTGTATGTAATATTAATTTTTTTTAAATAATAGTGACAAGATATTTTGAGTTTTAAAATTTTGTTGAGAGATGTAGTTTCCCATACAAATAAATGCAAATGATATGGCTTAAATAAAAAATATTAAATTATATTGATTTCATTTTAAACTTAGATATAACAAGTACATGATCAATTACCTTGAGGTGTGAATTTTTAAGATAAACAAAATTTACATTTCGGGAAATTAGATCTCTCTTGGTGGTTAATACATTGAAGTTTAAGATGGATATGTGCTCGTAAAATAATAACATGTGTTTCTTATTAGGAGATCATAGGGTATGCACATCTCTATAGACTTTGACATGGTAATCCTTTGTCTCACAGATAAATAAATTATTATTATTATTATAATAAAATAATATGATTATAAAATATGTGGTATATTTAAATTTTTAATTAATATTTTATTTATTATTATAATTTTAATAATTTGTATTATAAAGAATATTTTTTTTCCAGTTTTAGATGATTGATTTTTGATAAATACAAAATATATTTTTATTATAATAAAAAGTATATTTTCCATCTATACATCATCATACATCATTATTGATTAAATTGATTTTAATTTAATGATAAACATTTTTATAAGTTTTTCAATATTTTTTATTTTTTAAACTTTCATCAATTTTTTATTTTTTAATTTAGAAAATTATTTATAAAACAATAATGATTGAAAACCTAATTTCACTCCAATTGCTTGACCCGTGGGCCTAAAACCCGACTAAAAAATGTCCGGCTCCTTGGCATTTTGGTGTACTCATGTTGGGTAGTCTTTACTGATTGCATTTTTTAATTTTGGTTTTGGGTAGACACTCTATGGGTAAATTGGTAATTACTAATGGCCAAGGTAATGGTTGTCTATTACTTTCTAGCGTTTGATTTTATAATGTTAGTTACATGTTGTTCAAGTTAATTAGTATATGTTGAAATGTCATAGTTAGTAATATCTTTAATTTTGAATTTGTTTATATAGGTGTTATAATTAAAATGTTTTTTTTTTTTTAAATTTCAATTCAATCCTAATTTTTCAAAACTAAGATCATAATTCTTAAACATAATTTTAGTAATATATATCATCAGATATAATTTGGTTAAAATATAATTTTAATATGTATGAATTTAGATCCATCTTAAAGATGGATTTATTAAACATCAGAGATCCGATTTTTTGAGATGTAATTTTTATTTTTCTCTTAAATTTTTTATATATCAAGAAAACATTTACACCTAAAGAAATTGGATCCCTCTTAATGCTTAATAGTTCTAGGTTTAAGACGGATCTATGATGGTTTTGATTTTTTATTTTATAAGTAGACATGAATCTTTACGTGACAAACGTGACAATATCTACCCCATATTGGGTTATAGCACCTAGCTACTCTCAATGCAATTATGTAAAATTTCATCGTTGTAATACACTTTACTTGAAGATACAAGTTACAACTATGTTCACTAGTATCCTTATCATTATGAATGTTTTTTTGGGCATAATTATAGAAAAACATTGTATGTTCAAAATTTAGAGAAAATAAAAAAATTGCAATGGTGAAATTCACATACAATAATGCAAAAGAATCTAACAATCATGGATTTGCATAAAATATAAACTAGCAATTGCCCCAAAAGGTGCAAAGGAAAGCCGAGAGGAAAATAAGAAGAGAAAGAAAATGTTGTGGAAGAAATAATTGTTTAGAAAATAGTCATGGAAGAATTAAGATGAGCATTAATTCTTTAATACAGTACATTGCAACATTAAGATGCGATATGAATGTCTTTGATTCATGTGGAATTGCTGAGAATGGAAGACCTTAAGATCCATTTTACAATAGATATATATTAGTGTGTAGACATAGGTAAACGCGAAAATACGTTGCACTAGAGCAACAAAAAATGTTCTCAAAATAAAGGAAGGGAAAGTGCATTGTAGAATAGTTTGAGCATAGAGATTGTCTTCTTGTTGTGGATATAATTTTTAGCCATGCATAAGCATTTGATATGATGTTTATGTTTCTTTGTTAGCCTTTTTTGGCATTCTTGGCAATGAAATATTTCACACATTAAAGACATGAAACATTCCAAATTCCATTTTTTTCTTGTAATAGTTGCCAAGGTTTATCAATTCCAAATATATTCGCTAGAAGATTGATGTTTGTGTGCCTTGATATAAGCATGCAGGTGTATATTAGTGTTTCACCATGTATAGGGAAATGCATGTATGTCAACAATAAAAAAAATTGTGTGCCTTGATATAAGCATGCAGGTGTATATTAGTGTTTCACCATGTATAGGGAAATGCATGTATGTCAAAAATATAAAAAAAAAATTCACGCCTGAAGGAATCAAGGGAATTGAACCCGAGTGGATGGAATGAAATCCATCTATCCCCACCAATGGACCACCGTATCCTTGGCATGTCAACAATAAAACTTAAATCCCCTATACATGATACAAACTAAAAATGTCCATACAAAGAGTTGGTTGCATCGTGGTTGAGTGGTAAGTCTACATAAATTTACTATATTTTATGTTTTAGTGATAAGTTCTTATGAGTTTAATATATTCTAAGTAGGTAAGAGTTTATTCACTATGATTTAGTGGTAATTTTACACTACTATATTCTTAGTTGGTAAGAGTTTATTGAGTAGGTTAATCATTATTAGTTAGGTTGCAACAAACTCTTAGTTTTATTTTTTATTAAAAATTAATTATAGGAGTTCATTATAATCAATTTACATCCATTTTAACTTAGAATATGTGATGTATGAATCTATATTAATCCTCTATTTATCAAGCAACCATAATGATCAAATCCACGAAGGTGTTTTTTATGGTGCAAAAACCAAACATTTAATCTTTACCTTGAAGATATATAATCATGTTCAACACTTAATAAATGTCGAGTTAACATAAATCTACACTAGTTATTACTATTATTATTATTATTATTATTATGTGAATGTAAAAATATTAACATTACACTTATTCATTAGTGACATTTCTTTTCTATATTTAATTGTAAAATGCATCTCTAAAAACAATTAATCCAAATCCAAATTCAAGCTGTAATAATTTTTTTCAATTTTACTTTAGAATTCTCAAAATAATGGACCTCATTTATTTGATTCTCTTCAAATAAATTAACTTTAGAAAAACAATAAATTTTAATATAAAGTTCCAAGAAAATGTGTCTTTGTTTTAAAAAACAAAGAACATATTCCATAATTCTCATTTATTCTATTTAGAAATAAGGCAAAATAAAAATGCAAAGACCATTAACTCCTATGTCTTCACTTATGAATTTAGAAATAAGTTGGTGCAATGCTATCTCTTAAGCATTGAGAAAAATTAAATGCTTTTACATCAAAAGACCATCTTTCATAATTTTCATTGTTTTCCTTGAATCCATTTAGAAATAAGGGAAAATAGAAATGCAACGACATTCCCTTCGTCTTCATTTATGAATTTAAAAATAAGTTAATACAATACTGTATCTTGCAAATTGAAAAAGATTAAACACTTTTTATAACCATCTCAATCCACATTTTGTTAAGAATCTAGAAGGATCAAATCCATCAACCTACTAACTTTTTTGATGGTGAAAAACTTGTTAATCAATTTTAAATTGTTAAGAATCTAGAAGGATCAAATCCATCAACCTACTAACTTTTTTGATGGTGCAAAACTTGTTAATCAATTTTAACTCTAGATCTATCAAGTGTAAATAAATATAAATAAGGATTACATGTTTTGCATCATCAAAAAGTTTAACACCTCAATAAATTGAGAGATATAACATCATCAAAAAGTTATTTTATGCTTATTTATGAGTGATATTTATAAGGCACCTCTATGAACCATTAATACAAATTCAAATTTTGATTGTATCAACTTTTTCAATTTTATTTAAAAAATCTCAAAACAATGCAACTTATAAATTTGATTTGTTTTTAAAATTCACTTTAAACAAAATCACTTTTTATGGATTCTTGAATAAAGAAAAATTAAAATGCAAAGACACTGCAACAGCATCGCATGATTCTCATGATTGTGATGAAACTCGGAGGCCAATTGAACACTTCCTGCCCCATTACATGTACCACTATTCAATACATAAAAGGGTATTTTTATTTAGCGAATTCCATTGCCTACCCTCACAGGGCTATTCAATATTATATCTGAGGAACCTAGACAAATTGGATGCAACGAATCCACAAAACCCATCCCACATAAAATATGTGGTATCCCAACCATATCACTTGAGTTCAATAGAAGACAAGTGCAAAATATTGAATACGAGACCATGCCTTGTGCAATGGATGTTGACCCTCCAATATCGAAGCCAAATTGTTAAAGGCCACTTGAAGTCCTTGACATTGACACATTAATAGCGTTGGGAGACTTCTTTTGGGCTACCAACGAAGCAACTATTTCACATCATGTCCATGTAATTTAAGTCCTAGTTGGTTCACATTTTTCATGGTTTTATTGTTTCCACATAATTCACAATTTTTTTTAAATGCTCCATATAAAAGTTTTGTGGATATATCAATTTAGTACATATTGTTCATCAACATAAAGAATGGAAAGTTATAAGCTTGTTGTTTTTATGGATTATTTTTTTCATTTTTATGTAAATTTGGAAAAATAAAATAGTTATTATTATTTCATTTAATTTCCAAAAAAAATTAATTAATTTTTCCTTATACTCACAATATAAATCAGAATGACATAATCTATAAACATCTTAATATAAAGCAGAATGACATAATCTATAAACATCTTTATAATTTTTTGTATAGTACACCACACCATGTTGTTCTTAAACTAGACATTTCATCTATGCTTCTTACTCAATCCATCCTCCACGTGTCAGAATATGAAGCAACAACAGGTATTCAACAAACTCAACAAACTCATGGTAGACTTAATTACAAGGTTTATTATTACTGCAATTTTGCAATTGTTTCCCTTACAACTCATACTTTTATTAAATATAATTTATGATCTCAATACTTAAAACCAAAATCAAAACACAAAATCATAACTAATGACGTGAAACTCAACAAAATAAGAAACAATATACCATGAGACAAGTGAACCTAATGCAAAGTACAACACACCAGGAGTCTTAGTGACAAATTTGTGTTCATTTTCTAGTTACTATTTTTTTTATATTTTTATTTATTTTTTTTTTATTTTTTTTCCGGGACCTGAGGAACCTCTCCAAACCGCTCAGTGAGCGTTGTCACTGCGCCACCTGGATACCAAACCCCCGGGCCGGGGCCAGCCTTAGAAAAGTGTCGAACTAGCTGATAATTACATTCCTTAAAGAGAAAGGAATCCCATTGGGTTTCACACCTTATTTAGAAAACATAATAAGAATGTAACCATGTATTAATTTAGCAATGCATTTGATCTCAATCCCTCAAGTATTAAATTAGTAATGCATTTGATCCCTTTCCCTCAAAACTTTTTGAAGATGGAACAAATTGTACAAGATTTGATACTTTTTCAAATTTGATAATTTCAGGGAAGATCTAGGCTGGTTTATTGTATTATTATTTTTAAATAAAAGTTTTAAAACCAAGACTTCAGTGTTACCATGACTCATCACTCTGACAATTTACCCCTTTTAAGTTGTGGAGCATGCTCAATGCAATATTTATATTACTAGTATGATTAGCATACTGCCTACACTGCATGAAAAAATAAATAAATACAAAGAGATGTGTAAGTGCAACAATTGTGTTACATAATATCCATACACTATTAAAGAGCTGTGGAGTGCAACAATAGTATTACCACCTAATATTCACTATCCATAGGGATCAAACATGATTCGAAGCTTCTCAGCATCCACAATTCCCACTGTGGCTTGGGAGTCCTTAACAGGCAGCATAGATCTGCACAGGCTGCAATGGAGTTAATTAATCTGTAGACAATTGAATCAGCCTACTATTTTTCTTTGTTAGAATATCATATCTAATAGGCAGAGGATTCAACTTTGGTCTAAAGGGCTTCCTCAATTATAATACATCACTGCATATCAATGCACTCATTCGTCATTGAATATCTGATCACTGATTTTATAGAGGTAAGCTGACCCATAAAACAACTAAAAGTCTCCAAATTGTGTCCCTGTTATTGTATTTCTCAAATTGTCACTGCCATAGTTACATTTGCCGACTCTCCTCATTCTCAGATGTTACAACTTCTATTGTTAGTATAAAATCTTAAAATCCTATTACTAGATACTTAAAGCTGAGCAATTAAATCCATTTAATAGTTTGCAGAGCTATGGAAGCTAGTGCATGATTGTGAATTTTGAAATCGTGTTTTCTATTGTGGATAAATTTTATAGGTCTTAGATTTCCAAAATTTTGGTTTAGAGTCTGCATAGAAAATCCAAAACTTGGAATGGGTTATCTCAAAAGTTTTATGAGAAGATAAAGCCATGTGTTGTGTTCTAGTTTTCAATTTTAAATATATCAGGTGGATGAACTTGAAGGTTTTTGGTCCCACAAATACTCAATTGAATCGGTTGCATCCCATGGTCTACCTCTCTTTTTGAAGGCAAACTGCAATTTGAAAATTTGCTGGGGTTTGATCACCTTGCTACTTCAAAAGTGTCATTTCAATTTTCTTATTTCCATTGACTAATCTATTGGCTTGATTGGCCAAAACCAGACATCTTTTGATTACCTTTATAAATATTATTCCTTCCATCTTACTGCTGTTGGTGTACCTTCGGGTTTTTCATTTCTCCATTTTATGTTGATTTCTTGTCCCTAGCCTCTCTATAAATAAGACCTTATAGTGATCACTAAGGTTCTTTACCTCAGAAGGATAGCTCTCTTCTAATGAAGCGATGTAAACCTCCATGGTATTTCAACAATAACTGCCGATCCTCAAGCATGAGGTCTAAGTTATAACAAAATAGCTTGTTTTTATGTCTGTAGCTTTCCCTCCACATTAATCATTAATACATGGTCAATGATCTTCAACGTTGTAAAATATAACTTTTGTTCATCTTTGTACCCTTAAATAATGTAGGATTCCTCTCTCTGTCAAACCAGTGGTCCAACATTTTGGCATCGACTTGGCCATCATCAACATGGATATCTATATTTGTTTTGAGCTGGAATGGAATGACAAAAATAGAAGAAGAATTATTATTAACAAAGACTTAAGGGTTTTTACCTTTGGTTTTCTGAACGCCAGGATCTTATTATCCATGCTCATATTCTCAGCTCCATTCGTTCAACCTAACTTTTGGTTATGTTGTTCTTCATGAGGGAACCTTCCATATTTTGTCATCTTTTGTCGTCCAGGTTTTTCTGACGGTTGCTGTACAGTGTATTGGCTCGCTGCACTTATTTTACCCACTCCAGGGATTCTACCACTAAGGGATTTATCCCAAGTTATTTTGAACTTGTGCCAGATAACAAAGTAAACTGGGATTACAGATGCTCACTGGTAGTGTGTGAATTGTAGAATGGAAATTCTTCACATTTGTTGCAATTCTCACTCCTGGGCTATCCATTGAAACTCTGTTATTTTTTTCCATGTCTTTGGTGTATGAATTCAATGTATTCTGCATGACTATCAGGGATAGTAAGTGTAAGAACAGTTCATAGTTCACACAATGATAGAATTTTTTTATCTGGAGAACAACACTTTTGGGAATTAAAAAACTCTAATGTTTATTCTTCATATAACATGATAGGTTTTATAGTACAAACCAAGGTGCTATCCACTTGCTACTTGTGTCTTCCAATGTCAAGTTTCTAAAGTTAAATGCTGTGAAATCTTCTGGTCTGCTTGCCTCTATCACGCAGTGTTGGGTTTGTATAGGAAGATAGATCATGGTGTGAACACTCTATTCTTTGGCCCTTATCCCACTAGACTGATGGATCCTTTTCTTTCCTTCATATGCTTCTAGGAAGGTCATTGGCCAATTGCCTCTTCCTTTCTTGTTGGATGATTAAACCCACATGGTGCTAACATAACATTTTTCCTTTTCTTTACTGATCCTTTACAAGCAGCCTATAGATACGGCTAGCTCCCTGTAGAAGTTAAGGAAGTAGTATGGGGGATGAAGGAAGGATGATCTCTAGGTAAAGAGTGTTAAGTTTCTAAAGTTAAATGCTGTGAAATCTTCTAGTCTGCTTGCATCTGTCACTTGGTGTTGGGTTTGTATAGGAAGATGGATCACGGTGTGAACACTCTATTCTGTGGCCCTTCTCCCACTAGACTGATGGCTCCTTTTCTTTCCTTCATATGCTTCTAGGAAGGTCATTGGCTAATTGCCTCTTCCTTTCCCGTTGGATGGTTAAACCCACATGGTGCTAACATAGCATTTTTCCTTTTCTTTTCTTTACTGATCCTTTAAAAGCAGCCTATAGATACGTCTAGCTTCCTGTAGAAGTTAAAGAAGTAGTATGGGGGATGAAGGAAGGAAGGATGATCTCTAGCTAAAGATGGTTTTGGGTAGAAGTTTAAAGTCTACAATGCATTTTGTAGCAGCTGATCTTTAGAAAATTATTCAGCGACCCGTTAAAAATGGCAGCCTTTGACATATTAAGGTCAATGCAGTGATTGGAGGCCACTAACTATATCTAATGTCCTGGAAAAAGTCATTAAAAATGGAAAATGGAGTCTTGCACATGAAAGTTAGTGCAGTGGTTGGAGACCACTACCTATATTTTTTGTCTTGCACAGAAATCATTAAAAATGGCAAGCCTGAGACATAACAAAGTCAATGCAGTGGTTAAATTCGAAAGGTCGCCACTATTCTTAATGTCTTGCACAAAAATCTTGGCAAATGATGAAGCCATTAGATCTAAGGA
The DNA here is from genome assembly GCA_027924585.1 of Larix kaempferi. Lineage (NCBI taxonomy): Eukaryota > Viridiplantae > Streptophyta > Pinopsida > Pinales > Pinaceae > Larix > Larix kaempferi. The sequence goes on along the minus strand of BSBM01000655.1, from coordinate 540,786 downwards.
TATAGTGCCTAAGGTCGCTGGGAAAGTACAGATGGTATTTGTTAAAAAGAGGTTTCTTTTTAACAATTCAAGAAGCTTGCCAATACGCCAATTCCTCCGATGTTGGAAAGAAAGGTTTGCTGCCAATGCCGTGGATCAATTTGTCTTGAAGAAGTTCAACCATTGCTGGACTCCTATCAGTAAAGAAGTAATTGATGGCAAAGTAATGATTACCTTCGGACAGTAGCAGGGCAGTCCAATTAGAACAACAATCCTTCTCCCTTCAGGAGTCCTCATCTTCAGACCTTTCCTACCTTCATACTGCAGCAAATTTATGACAGCCACAATGAGAGGTTTGGTCCAAGATATGACTGAGATTTCCCATAAATCCTTTGGAAGCATAAACGGGGTCAGTTCTGAGACAAAATCTGCAGTCTTGTAGATGTATGTGGCAGCCCGTGATAGTGATAAAAAATCTTTAAAGGCAGCATGTCATAAAAGTTTGAGGAGTTTAGTGTGTAACAGACTTGTGGCAGCTTGTGGCTCAGTAAGATTCCTGTCATCATCTCGAAGCACCATTTTGGGCAGATCTGGAAGAGAGTTTGACATGAAAGCTCAATAACTAAACCATTCTATGAACAACAATGTAGTGGCAGCCCTGTAAGTGTGTTGGTGAGCTCTTGGACCAAATCTGGTTGAGTACATCTTTTTTGAGCAGCCCTAAAAACAACAAACATTTGAGACATTTCCAGCAGCATATCAACCCTTCTAAATCTTCCTTTTCGACAGAGTCAGCTGACTGTCCAAGGCAGGCTCTATAATCTTTTACCTTGCATTTCTAGTCCTTTGTTTGAAGCTTTGAAAGTGGCAAAAAACAAATATAAATTAGCATACCTTCATCCAAAATATCTAGAAATATGGCATCTTCGATGCATGGTTGTTTGATATCACAAGCTTGTAGACATTTTAAAATATTTTAGAAAACTGAAGTGGTCTCTCCTCTCTCAAAAGTAGTTGTTCAATGTGCAGAAAATCCTTTAAACATTGAACATAAAATGGAAGAACTATATAAAGAATTTTGACTTCCAGTCTTTAAACATTTTAGTATTGGACAATATTTGCGATTAAAATGGTAGTTATTGGTCTTAGTGGTCTTCCTACTAATATAATGGTTGATTAGTCGTGAAAGACAAATATCTATATTTGCTTGAAAACCCTTTGATGTGTTAACCCCTTCTCTGTGAGATGTGTTATGTGGTTTCATGTATATAATATGACATATTGTGTGGATTCATATATATGATTAACAATAAATTAGTGTCTTAAACTAGTTTTTACAACTTTAAAATCTCATCCCCTCTTGTCAATGTCAAAGTAAAGAGTTAATTATATCATCTACATTAACTCAAGAGTGAAAGTAAGATGATCCAGTTTGGTGCCTGCCTATGAAGGGCAATCACACATTGAGAACCTCTTTGGGAGAGAATTTCAAGTCTTAGACACAGCCATTAAGTTTACCATTTCGAAGATCAAGACTCACTCAGCTGAAGTTCAAAGTTGATGAAATGTGCCAACATGGACTTCTTTCATAGGTGCTCACTGGCAAGAGTAATTGACCATTAAGCCATCCACCATCTAGCAGGGTTGAGTTGCAAAGCGATAAGGCTGGGTGCAAGTGGCGAGTGTTTTTGGCAGATTAGGAACCATTGAAGCCTATCACCTTAGTTGATGTCTGTTTTTTACAATGCAACCTCTTCATAGTGTGTTACTGTGTTTATTGAAGCACTTTCAACAAAAAAAATGATGAAAAATGATTGAAGAGAGAAAATAGAGATAAGAAATAGTTTACAATGAGATAACGGATGTTTCAGCTGTATTAATATATAGATCAAATATCTTCAGACTATATTAATGATTCTATTAAGAACTAGTTTACAACGAGATAAAGGATGTTTCAGTGGTATTGATATATAGATAAAATATCTTCAGCCTATATTAATGATTTTGTTAAGAACGATAGAACGGTAGGCAACCTTGGAATTAATATCAGGCAGAATTGAACCTCCATGAATAACAGTAAAACGTGACTTCAAATTCAACTGCAATAATGGACCCTGCAATTGCTTGTCATCAGGTAAAGGTTTCCATTGGGGATGAAATCTGACAAAATGAGTTGCATAGTTGATGACCAGTAATATCCTTGTATCGCAACAAGGTTTGGATGTCGAAGGTTACCAAGACGACTGATTTCCTGTTCAAATTCTTCTTGGAATTTGATTCTTCCCAATGTCTCCAGCGTCTTTACTGCAATAGATAATCCTCCTTCAAAAGTTGCTTTGTAAACAGTTCCAATAGCACCACCTCCAATAAAATATTCCTTGTCAAGTAAAGCTTTGGTCCCTGCCTCCCAATCTTCATATTTTGATGGCAGGCTTTTGCTGAAGAGAATAAGTTTACCTATAATCAGATTAGCTTCTGGAGAAGGAGGTGTGCTTTCGTAGACAAGAAATTCAGTCTTTTTTCTCCTAAGGACCCTCACATTCATCAATGTAATTATGTACACACCTACAACTATTATTGCAGCAGCAATAATTGCAGAAACAGTCAACACCCTGGTTCCTCCACTCAATTGATTAGATGGACTCGGCGAGGGTGCTATGCAAGGTGTGTCCAGTGGAGGTCCACATAATTCTTTATTCCCAATAAAGGATCTATTGCCAAACTTATGCATTACAGAATTATTCGGTATAGAACCCTGAAGGTTGTTGAAAGAAACATTAAAATAACCCAGTTGAGTCATGTTGCCAAGCGACGAAGCGATCATTCCAATAGTCTATTATTTGACAAATCCAGATATTTCATATAATTGAGATTCCCAAGCCTTGAAGGAATGTTGCCATTGAATCTATTACCATGAACATCCAACTTTCTCAAATACGTGATATTATAAATCTTCTCAGGGATCTGGCCATCAAGACTGTTGTCTGAGAGATCACTGCAACACCACCCACAGAAAGAAAAAGAGGAATTTGTTCAACTCCAGCAAGTCATTTTCAAAATGATATTTATTGATCAAGATCCAAATTTAATCTATTGATGCCAAAATTTTATCCCAAGACAAATATTGAGCTATATATTTCACTATGTTTTAGAAAGTTATTATATATAATATATTATTATCATAAAATCCTAGATAGAAATGGCCTTAGAATCACTGGATTCATTATATTCTATAGGATTAATCCAGAGCATGTTATATTTAATAAATGGCCTTAGAATGGGTTGAATGGTCTTAGAATTCAATTAAATTCAGATATGCTTTTACTAGTTTGTATTCCGCACTATTGCAATAAGCAACCCGTTTGACCTATTTGCAGCCATATCGCTGGATATTAATGAAATTATCTCGTCTTATCTCGAATAGGGAGTTCAAACCCAAGTTTATCATGCTATTTAGTGTATTGAGTTCATCACAATAAGCCAATCGTGAGATTCCAACCATTACTCAAAAAGTGGATGGGTATAGTACATAATCCAATCTCAGTTAAGCAACCGGTACAAACCTCCCTGGGTATATTGAGATCCTGGTTCATATTCATATTGGAATTTGCCCAATGAAACTCAGAAAAATTAACGAGTGCCAAAAAAGGGTAGAAAAAGCCATTTAAGTTCAGCAAATGGAGTACTAAGTAAATTTTGTAGACAGAAATCATATACAAATAAGTTTGTAATTTTTTTCAAAAGCGTAAACAATTTTATTCATTAAGTTCACCATTGCTTGAGGTGCGTCAAATTTCAATTAATTTCCGAGAACAAAAAAAAGTTTTGAATGCAGTGACTACCTAATACATGCAATACATGTAGTTATGTTAGAGCCCAAACAAAAACCAAAAACTTGTTGCAACACGCATCCCACTTGGAATTAAAATTTAAATTCAGCTATCTTCATGGCTTTATCCACAATTAAAAACCTAGGCATTTAGCTAACATAAATCAAGATGGAAAACATTAATTTTTACCGTGAACATCAATTGCTGATCTTTACAGTTAAGAAGTATAATTGATTAACACAATTCGTATGTGCCAAAACATCATCCAGATAAGCATTATCCATTGGCCCTCTTCAATACTTCTCTTAACCCAACAAAAACAATAATGTTTTAGAGAACCCTCAAAAAATCACATCCAATAAAATTTCCCCCAACATATAAACATGCCCCCACGGATGACTAATGAGCATTGGTTCCAATTCCAAATAGCCGAGAGCCATGTAGCTCATTATCATAATCTAGAAATCCCTTATGTGCAGAAAAAAAAGGCTTCACAGTAAATTTTCAAACTTCAAAGAACAATTTTAAACAGAGGGGTTCCAAAATAAAATAGAAATCAGTTCAGTCCAAAAACTCGGTTTGTTGCCAGACAATGTTGCACACCCGGATTTGACCCCGTCCTTTGAGCGTCCGCCCCAAGCCCTCGCACATCGAAAACGTGGTCATTTGGGTTCTCGCAAAATCACATGCAGTAATCTCACGTGGGGGCAGCCTCTTTTCATCATTCTTCTCATCATCGTCCTCTACTTCTTCCAAACCAGGGTTTGCCGTAAGCTGGGGTTTCATCGAGCTCCAATTACTTTTCGACCATGGTGGCAATTTCAACGGCATGGTATCAGGATCAAAGCCCATGCCAATGCCTTCAGAACCTGAAAATGATCCAAGCCCCGCTCTTGGTCCTCAACCTGCCAATCTTTATCAAGATCCCTTTTCAGAATCTTGTGAAGCTCCAACCTTTCTTGAAAGTAGGGACGAGGGTTTAAGATCGAGTGCATGCTCCATGTGGAACCGAGGACGAAGAAACTCTCACAGGAAGAGGGGTTGTCGGGACTCGGGGTCGGCTCCCACCACGGGATTCTTATCGATTAGGTATAAGCAGTGCTGAAATGCACGCTTGTATGAAGTGACCAGAAACGAGATGAAAATAAACACAAACCCACAAACCCAGATGCATATAAACTTAAATCGACGGAACAGGGCGAGCAACGTGTTAATGATCTAGTGGACCGATAGACGAGGAATCCTGTTACAGGAGCAAGGATTATCCTCGCAGAAAGAACGCCTTATGGCGTAAACATCAAAAGAATCTAACAATTATTAACCAAGTGTTTGTAGACCTATGAGATGTAGGCAAAGTATATGTTGGATTAGGAAGAAAGCTAACTATGAATATGTCAAACTAACTTTATTATAGTCAAAAGACAAATTGCTTAATAAACCACTTTCAGGAATCAAAATGAAACATCAAAAGGCTATCCTATTTTCTCTAGTCACAATTTTTATTCTTTTGAGGAATAATCCTGTAACATTCTTAGATAGTTCTTTAGAGGATTCATTGGACTCCTATATTTTTACAAAGCATAAAATAAAATCTCAAATCAATCTTAAAGCACAATCTACTCGACAAGTCATTTCTAGAAATCAGATTTAAGTAGGAGAGTTATGCTATGTTCTCACAAACTAGGCACAATACTTCTAATTAGAGAAAGAATATTCTTGTAATAATCTAACAAATAGCTTACTCAATTCTTGTAGCTTAGTCAAGCATTAAACAAAATCAAACCAAACTTGCAATCCAAATCATAAATAGAAATATCAAAGTTATTAGTTCAAGTCCCGTAACTTCATGTTTTAGCATAATTCTTATGTCAACAACATATTAAGATATCCAGTAGTAAATGACACCACACTTAATCTATGGAATTCCAATGGCCCATTCAAACAAGCATTAAAGAGAATAGTAGTGATAAAATCATGAATAAATCAATCAATTCGGGAAAGCAATTAAACTTCTAAATAAGATAATGATTTCTATGCATAAATTAACCAACACACAACCAAATATGAAACACACACACAACTATAATCAAATAATGAAAACAACTACACTAACTCTTTGCAGTGCATACCTAGATCAGGGAGCCCTCATGTTTAGGATGCACTGCAAGAAACCGTGAAATCTAACTCACATTCCTTATATTAACTCCAAATATTTATAGGTTACAAAGTATGAAGTAGAGTCTCATAGGCTTAGGGTTCTTCCTCTGTCTCTATTTCTTCTTATTAACCCTCTCAACACCAAGACACATCCTTTTATACAATACAAAAGAGATGACCCGATCCCCATCTTGAGGATATTTAACTAATTACATGCTTAAAAGGAAGATGAAAGATATGTCCAAATCATAATAGATAGATTGATATTTGAGTATAGGGCATTAATACAAAATAGTCATCCATTTTGGCTCAACGGATTTCATGTTTGAAATCATGAAATCATGAAATCATGATGTCATATTCAGATTTATCTCTTCCAACTTAACCGTTGACCCAACCTTTGACCGAAGATCTATGGGTTTAATGATGATGTTGATGCCAGGTAGATAGGACACAATCCATCTTGACACCTTTCTAAATAATATCCATGTTCTTGAATTGAGCTTGACGTGGCACAACGAAGAAAACCAACGAACTTGCTACGTTGTTATAGGAAACAAAATCTAATAACATCATAAATGCAAAGCAATTCTAATCTATATAATTAAGTAAAACAAATAGATTTAAAGACTTAGGAAACAAACTACCTCATAATTCTGTAATAGAATAAACTTGATGAAAATGTAGGCAAAGGACCGAAAGGGAGTAATATGATGGTGAAATGGAAGAGTATATGGGAAAAATAGGGTATTAATGACATCACAAAATGCTCAAAATTGGAACCCAACATTGCCCCTGCACTTGATAATTTTCATGTCCCCATGCAACTCCATCGTAGATATTAGTCAAAACTGCTTCAAGAACCCTGATCAAAACTGATGCAGACGAACTTGATTCATGTGCTAGTAGCTGCATGTATGACGACATCTAAATTGGAGGTGGAAGTAGGTTAAGGTTGATTCCCAAGCTTAATAATTTTCAGCTTGATCTGTAGACTCTTGTTAAACAATTTAAACTATTGAGTCCTCTTATACCATTTCTATGCTATCTTGGGTAATCTCTTGTTCTTTGATTCCAATTGCTCCCTCTCACTCCGAATCCTTGCACTTGTCAGTTTCAGAGACATTCTAAATTTTGATGTATCGATCCAAGGTCTCTAATTAGTAAAATCAGGATATATAGGGATTGGATCAAATTCCTAATGCATAATGGTGTCATCAAAATCATCCCCTTTTATCTTCCTTGTAACGTTGTCTAAAAAATCTATAGCTGCGATCTCATGCATTAGACTATTATCTCCAGGCTCAGTATTTACAATCAATATTTTATCAAAATACCCTGTTCTGGGTTTCTTAGATACTAGAGGAAAATTTACCTTTCTTTCATGCTCCCTCAACTACCTTTCTTTCATGCTCCCTCAACTACCTCTCTTTCATACTCCTCAACTGCTTCTTTTTCATGCTCTTCAATTGAGGGTATTGATTCCTTCATGGCTCTTCTTCTCATGAATTTGAGACTATTATGAGACCCTGTGCTCTTCTTCCTTGTACATTATGGTAATATATTCATTCTACTGGTGGAACCCTTGCTATGCTGCATATTTTCATGCCCATTGTCACATCCCCAATGACCTCTATGGCATATTATGACTACAGAGGATCTAATTTATTCCTTCTGCTTCTGATACCAAGACATTATTGTCTATTACTAGGCTATTTTGTTGTGTGACACGCTGTGTGCATCAAAATTTAGTCTACTTGTAGATTTGGTCTTATCAATTTTTTATCGCATAGCCGACTATGTGCACGAATAAGATTGCTGCATAATCCATTGTGCAACTGCTTTTACTCACTATGCATCTCTCACCATGCAGTGTAACCACTCTATGGTAACTCAGCTTGCAATGTTAGTTCACTGGTTACCTACATATTTAGAGCTATATACATTGTGGGTCTTCATATACATACAATCATCTACATGCAAGCCATTCACCTTCACGATTATTCTATACAGAATACATCTTATCATTCATACAATGGAAATACATAACAACGATAAACATCACATAACACTTATCTTGAATGAAGCTTTTCCGAGAAACTGACTGCACAAGAGAAACATTCCACCCAACCGTAGGCACTCTGTCTAGCATATACTCTTTCTGCTAAGAGGCCACCCCCGCACTGGGCATGATTACGTTAAGGAAAGGGGAACTATCCATAGCTCTCTCCCATAGTTAATCAAGCACAAGACCACAACCAAGCCTACCTCTGTTGGATTAGAAGGTTGTTATAGTCATAACGATTGAACTCTGAAGACAATCCACCCTTTGCTGGGTTAACAGGTTGTCCAGGTACCTTAGGGGAAATTTTAACTAGTGACTCACCATAGTCTTGCAAGCACCTCGCGTAGACTCGTTTAGCTTTGGGTCCACAATACCCACCCCACACAACACGAAGAAGGTACCCCTTAACCACTCAATGGTCCCTCAGGCATCACCTTCCTCCAGGTGCTACACCGGTGTGTGTGTGTAAAAAGACCACTCAAACCCTGCTATTACACTAAGAGGTCTCATCCTTCTCTAGTTTCTTAGCCAGATACGCTCTATATACTGCTCTCATACTCAATACTAGAAATCGACCCCGCACAAACTCGATTAGGTTGAGGTCCATAATACCCACCCCACACAAAACCGTACAGGTGCTATTCCAGTGTGTGCAGAGAAAGACCAGTCAAACTCTGCTATTCCACCAATAGGTCTCACAACCGCTATTTGATCTCAACCCACTCGGTGCAAGCAGTACTTTACCCATTCTTCAGGGATCACAACAAGTCAAATAAAACAAACAGTTAGATATGGTTTACCTCCATAACCACATATGACTCATGTAGACTCTACTAGCTTGGGGTCCTCAATGCCCACCCCACACAACACCAAAAAGGTACCCCTTCACTGCTCAATGGTCCCTCAAGTATCACCTTCCTCTAGGTTCTATACGAGTGTGCATAGAAATACTAACCAAACCCTAGATCATTTTCCTACAGGCTATGTCTTCCTAGGGATTACAAATCTTGGTTGTGCACAACTAATGGATCCAAGGAAATCACTTCGATCATTGTCCAACATAACACTATGCTACAACTAGACCCACAATGACCATGCTTGGGTTGTCTTAGGATTGAGGAAATGAGACTTGTTAGGCATGCAATTGGGGAATCACGACACTTCACCACTCTCTTACCACACTGCTGAGACTTGCTCAAACACTTATGGGAATAGAATTAGTGACATTTTTATTCAACACAACTCAAGATACTCAGGCTCACGCTAACAACTAGGTACCTTGATACCACTTTTCTATCTAGCTGCATAGGAGAATGCATAGCAATTGTGCTCTTTAGTCAACTCTTCGACTCATAGTCTTGACCATGAACCATAATTGAGTCCACTATACACTGTATCATAGCTCAGGTTCAGATTCCTCTCAGGAATTGGTTGAATCTTCTCCACAGGTGAGAATGATAGATTTGTCAATGATGAAATGAGTGAAGAATAGCCAGAGTGTATCCCTTCCTCCCTCATTAGGGTGAGATAGATACACCTCTAAAGTAATGAGTTACTTGAACACATAACTTCTTTAAATGGTTGAAATACTCACTGATAGGTTGTTACCAGACTCCCACTGATGGGTTGAGTGATAGGCTGACTAACAGACTCCTACTGACAGACAAACCAAAAGACTACATCGCCATCCCCAATTGACAGGTAATTTAAGGATGACATCAATGCGAATGATCACTTGTCCCATAAGGGATACTCATTCCCATCTTTGTAGGGTGATTGCCACATCTTGACCATAGGGTAACTCAAACCCACACCTGCCTTCCCCAATTCATTAACTATCTCAACTACCTTCCTCTTGGAAGCATTAAACGATTGGAGTGCACGAGTCAAATTGACATATGATGGTCCATAAGTCCTCTTTAGGAAACTTGGATCTCATATATTAACTTCATGGATTCAATACATACTTTCCTAACCTTAGGATAATCATACCCCTTGCTCTTATTGCTTTCGTGCAGTTAGCTATGGATTATTTATTATTATCATGCATATGTACATCATATTTACACTGTTATTGAAATTGACCAGCTCATGGTTTACTAACCATATACATTTGGGGAATCCATGGTAGGGCCTTTGCCTTGAGCTCCTCACCATGTTCCTTACAATTATCATTGTTATCACATGATTTACGTAGTTTATGTCAAGGGTCAAAACTAAGGACATTACAGTACCCTCCCCCTTGAAACAACATTTCCCTCAGTGCTCTTCAAAACTAAAAGAAAATGGGTATGCCTACCTTATGGAATCTTCAAGCTCCAACGTAGCTTCATTTTGGGTGAAAGTGCTTCCACTGCTCCTTTACCTAGCTGATGGTGCGGTTCCTGAGCACAATCTCCCTCTTTCCTAATATGCACATAGATTCCACTTGGAACTCTCGCTGAGGCTTCACCCGAATCAAATTCCAATCAATAACATGATTAGGATAATGTATATATTCCTTAATTAAAGAAACATGGAAAACATTATGAGCTTTCATATGTGTAGGCAATGCAATCCTATATGCAAATAGTCTTATTCTATTAAGGACTTCGAACAGTCCACAATATCTTTGTGCCAACTTGGAACAAATTCCAAGCTTTGGTGAGCTCTTCCTTGGACTAAATATCAAATAAAAATGGTCTCCAACTTTAAAATCTCTATGCACTCTTTTCATATTTGCATAGCTCTTTTACTTGTCCTGTGCTACTTCCAAGTTCTTCCCAATATTAACCATTTCTTACTCCATTTCCTTGAGCATTTCATGTCCAAGCACTATTTTGTTCACTGGGTTTTCACAACTCACTAGGGTCCTACATTTCCTTCCATACATGGATTCCAATGGACTCATACCCATTGATGCCCGATGACAATTGTTGTAAGCAAACTCCACCAGGTGTATGTAATATTCCCATATGGATGGCTTATCCATCACATGCATCCTTAACATATCTTCCAACACTTGATTTACTCTCTCTGTCTGGCCATATGTTTGTGGATGGTATGCTGTTATGAAATTTAGCCAAGTTCCCAACTCTTTGAATAGTCCCTTCCAAAAATTCAATGTGAATTTCAAATCTCTATTTTAAATTATTTCCTTAGGTAATCCATGCAACTTGAAAATTTCCTTCATGAAGATCTGTGCAATATCAATAGTCTTGTGTTGACATAACTGGAATGAAATGCATTGTTTTTATAAGCTTTTCCACTACCGCTATGATAGAATCATATTGCTTCACTGTCTTTGGAAATCCTGTGATGAAATCGATAGATATCTCTTCCCACTTCCATTCAGGAATAGGAATGGGATGTAGTATTCCTGATGGGTGTTGGTGCTCAATTTTCACTTGATGGCACTTCTGACATCTATCTATGTACCGTGTGATGTCTTTCTTCATAAATGAAAAAAAATTACTTTCTTGATGTGGTTCTGGTATTCTAATATCCCAAGCGACCTTAGTATGGCGCCTAGTGAATCTCATCCATTACTAGATTCTTCAATTCTACATTGTTCAAAATGTACATGCATCCTTGGAATAGAAGAATTCCACCTTCTTCCAACTAATATATGTCATACTACTTGTCTGGTTATGCGTGCCTAAGTACCATGCTCACTTGTGCATACTTCTCATCTTCAACTACGACCCTGCTAACTCATTCTCTAAGGTATGTGCAACACAAGATTATGGCTGTGACATGAGACTTCTTGTTGAGTGCATCAACAACCTTGTTCTCTTTTCCCTTGACGTGCTTGATATCAAGATTGAATTCACTCAAAAATTGTAACCACCTAGCATGTCGGGCACTAGAAAACTTGGATGATCAAACAAATATTTTAAAATCATGTGATCAGTGCGCAACTCAAACTTTCTTCTGAGTAGGTAGTCTCACCACATCTTCAAGGCATGCACTATGGTTGCTAACTCCAAATCATGCATCACATTGTTCTTCTCATGATCCTTTAAATTTCGGGACTCATTGCATATCATGTGTCCTTCTTTGATAAGTACTCCTCCCAACCCTTTGATACAAGCGTCTATGCATACTACGAAATATTTATCTGGATCTGTGACCTTCAGAATAGGGGCACTGGTGAACAATACCTTTAGGCATGGAAACCTTGCTCACATTTGTCAGACCACACGAACTTTGCATCCTTTCTTTGTAGTGACGTAATAGGGTGCGCCATTTTGGAGAAATATTTGATGAATCTCCTATAGTATCCTTCCAATCCCATTAATGATTGAAACATATGTAACGTTCCTGGGCATAGAACAATTTACTATCACTTCAATCTTCTCAGGGTTTACTGAAATTCCCTCTGTTAATATGACATGACCAAAATACTGAATCTTCTTCTAGTTGAATTCACATTTACTAAACTTGGCATACAACTTGTGCACCCTAAGCACCTGCAGTACCTTTCTTAGATGCTTTGCATGCAACTCCTCATTCCTGGAATAAATGAGGATGTCATCTAGGAATACCAACATGAACTTATTCAAATACTGGTTGAACACACTATTCATGAGGCACATGAAAGTGGCTAGCACATTGGTTGAACCAAATGGCACTACAATGAATTCATAGTGGCCATACCACATCATGAAAGCTGTCTTGTGGATATATTCTTTCTTTATCCTAACCTAGTGATACCTCGACCTTAAGTCAATCTTAGAAAATAATTTGGTTCCTTTGATCTGGTCAAAGAGATCATCTATCCTTGGAAACTGATACTCATTTTTTACTATGACTTTATTGAGCTGTCGATAGTCAATGCACAGTCGCAAGGTTCCATCCTTCTTTTTAATAAATAACACTAGTTAACCCCACATGGACATGATCAAACTAATATACTTCTTTTCCATTATCTCTTGTAGTTGAATTTTCAACTCTACTAGCTCAAGAGTGCTCATTTTGCAAGGGGATTTTGACACTAGGGTTTCACCTGGCACCGGATTAATTGTAAAGTCAACATCTCTTTTGGGTGGAATCCCTTGAAATTCTTTTGGAAATACATCCTTATATTCTTGCAGTGCTAGGAAATCCTCTTGCATTCGGCCTTTATCTCTTGTCGATTACGCGACATGAACTGCATAGATTTGACAGTTCTTCTTGAAGTATATACCTATTTGCAGTGCTAAAAATTTCCTTATCAAAACCTTCTTCATTACACCTTTCACTGTCGGAGTATTTCCTTCATCATCAAGGCATTCAAGAGACTTATTATAGCAATCAAGCTTGGCGTGGTGCTTTTCTAGCCAATCCATGCCAATGAGAATGTCATAAGATCCTAACGCTAGGATGTTCAAATTTGTTTCATTAGATACACCGCCCAACATTGACGACATCTTTCCACCACTTCAATGACTTTCCTCATTATACCTATGGCTAACTGGACTAGCCATGAATTGTCATGCTTACTTCTCTTAAGTGCACAAACTTCAACAATCTTAGGATGAATACAACTATGATTGGATCCCGGGCCTATTAAAATATAAACATTCTGCACAACAATCTTACCTCCAACCTCAACCATTGTGGCTTGATGGGATGCTTGATGATCATGCAAATATGTGTAGATTCTAGGAGTTTCTCTAGTCACATCCTCCACAGTGACAACTCCTTCAAGGTTCTGGATCCGTCATGGCTGCTCCTTACTGTTAGGGAAATCATACATCTTATGATTCTCTCAACATCCCCAACATTCCGTTAGTTCTCTAGGACTTCCTACATCTATCACAGTGTGTTGGAATCTGCCTTGCGCTCGATGTTCCCATTGAACATTCCTCTGTTGATTCTTATAGGGTACATATCTAAACTCTTTCTTCCTTGGATCAAACCTCCCCTTGGGATTTCCTCTCCCTACTTGGTTCTCCTCAAACATTCCCTTGCTCTACTCATTGCAATGCATAACCTTTTGGATAACATCATCCAAGGTCTCGGGTTCCAAAAATTCAATTTTGTCATGGTATCTCTAGGGTAGTCCACTTAAGAATCTCTAAATATTTGCCTTCTCATTTATGAGATAATCCACATACCATAGTAGCTCTAGGAATCTATTCACATACTCCTCCATTTCCATCTATCACAATTTCAACTCATGGAACTCCTTGATATTACTGTCATAGTATCTTTTAGAAAGATATTTATGCTTGAAATACTTTTCAAACTTCTTCTAGTCAATCCTCCTTTATTTGAGGCCTTTCACTTGCCGTAGATGCTCCCACCAAATAAAATCTCTACCATTCAGATTAAAGATGGAAATCCTAGCTTTCTCATTCCCAAGAAACTCACGAATCCTGAAGTACTTCTTCATTCCAAGAAGCCATGCTTCAGCCTCCTATGCTAACTTACTTTCCACATCGAATGTAGGTGGGATTACCATCCTGGATATTTCATAGGAATTCACCCTATGAGGCCTCCTCCTCATAGATCTTCATGCTAAATGTGCTAAGTCATCTGATGACATTTATGATCTACTCAATCTATTGCTCGAAGTTCTTTATGGAGAAAGGCTCATTCTCCTTCGGCACTCACTTCTTTCTTGGCGTCACAACCTTCCTCTAGAGCGATTGCTCGCAATATTTCCATCCTTACTACCATTGTTATAATTTGATCCCATAGTGTCTTTCTAATGTAGGTTTGTTAGGCTTTCCAATATGGTAACATTATTCTAATGTTGCTCCTCACATGCCTTAGTCATCCTTTCATTAAAAATTCTCATAGTTTCTTCCATATCCGAAGGTGTGATTTGCGCCCTCCTTTCATTGGACTTTGTTTCTGTGCTACCACCATGCACATCCTATCCCATAACGTCTTGTATGTGATCATAGGGATCTTGCGCATCATCCATGATAATAATTCAATTGGATAAATCATGTCCTTCTACTCGCTGCTTTCTTTCCCTTGCTGTAATGACCTTTGGGTTAATGCTAACACTCTTGAAAAAGGAAAATATATTAGCGAACCCACTAATAATCTTAATAATCACCTTAATATCACCACACATACTTCATTTTTGCACTCAGAGGTCTACTGTCGAAACCATTGCTTTGATACCACTCTATCATGTCCCCAACAGCCTTTGTGGCCTATTGCGACCACGGGAGATCTAATTTATTCCTTCTACTTCTGATACCAAGACATTACCTATCTATTATTGGGTTATTTCACTACGTGACACCCTATGTGCATCACATTGTATTCTATGCACGGGTTCGAGCTTATCAATTCTTTACTGCGTAGCCTACTGCACAAACGAATAAGATTGTCACGCAATCACCGCGCGACTTCCTTTACTCACTGAGCATCTCTCACCACGTAGTGTAACCACTCCGTGGTAACTTATCTTGCAATGCTAGTTCACTATCTACCTACAGAGTTGCGCTATACACGTAGTGGGAATTCATATACATATAATCATCAACATGAGAGCTATTAATATTCATAGTTATTCTATACATCATACATCTTATCATTCATACAATGGAAATATGTAACAACCATAAAACATCACATAACACTTATCTTGAATGAAGCTTTTCCGAGAAACTGGCTATGCAAGAGCAATGTTCCACCCAACTGTAGGCACTTTGTCTAGCATATACACTTTTTTCTAAGAGGCCACCCCCATGCTAGGCATGATTACCTTAGGGAAAGGGGAACTATCCATAGGTATCTCCCATAGTTAATTAGGCACAAGGCCACAACCAAGCCAACCTTTGCTGGGTGAATATGATGTTACAATCATAATGACTCAAATCTCAGGACAAGCCAGCCTCTACTGGGTTAACAGGTTGTCCAGGTACTAGAGGGTAAATACTAACTAGTGACTCACGATAGAGTTTCAAGAACCTCACACAAAATCAGTTAGCTTGGGTTCCACAATACCCATCATACACAACACCAAGAAGGTACCTCTTCAACACTCAATGGTCCCTCAGGTGTCACCTTCCTCCAGGTGCTATACTAGTGTTTGTGTAGAAAGACCACCCAAAACCCACTATTCCACCAAGAGGTCTCATTCATCACTGTTCTCTTAGCCAGATCCACACTCTATACCTCTTTGGTATTCAATACCAACAATCAACCTTGTATAGACTCGATTAGGTTGAGGTCCAAAATACCCACCCCACACAACACTGTGTAGGTGCTATTCCAGTGCATGTGTAGAAATACCACTCAAACCCAACTATTCCACCAAAAGGTCTTGCAACTGCTATTGGAATTCAATCCACTCGATGCTTATCAATTTACCCACTCTTTAGGCATCACAACAAATCAAATAGGAGAAACAATCAGATCTAGTTTACCTCCAGAACCAAAAATTCCTCACATGGAATTGGCTAGATTGGGATCCACAATACCCACTCCACACAACACCAAGAGGGTACCCCTTCACTGCTCAGTGGCCCCTCACACATCACCTTCCTCCAGGTGCTATACTAGTTTGTGTGTAGAAAGACTACCTAAATCCTAAACCATCTACCTACATGCTCTGTCTTCCCAGGGATTGCAAATCTTGGCTGCACAGAACCAATGGTTCCAAGGAAATCACTTTGGCCACTATCTAACACACCACTCTGTTAAAAATAGACCCACAATGAACATGCTTGGATTGTCTTAAGATCGATGAAATGAGACTTATCAAGCACATGATTAGGGAATCATGACTCTTCACCACTCTCTTACCACATTGCTGAGACTTGCTCAAATAATTCTAGAAATAGACTCAGTCACACAGGTCTTCGACACAACTCAGGATACTCGAGCTCAAGCTAACAACTGGGTAACTCAATACCATTCCGTTTTCTAGATCCAGATAAGAATACATAGCAATTGCGCTCATTAGTTGACTCTTTTAATCATAGTCTTATCCATGAACCAAAACTGAGTCCACTATTCACTCTATCAGAACTCAGGTTCGATTTACTCTTAGGCATTGTTCAACTCTTCTCCATAGGTGAGAATGATATATTGGTAAATGATGGAATGAGTGAATAATTTATAGAGTGTATCCCATCCTCCCTCATTAGGGAGAGGTAGATACACCTCTGGAGGTTTGAGTTAGTTGACCACGTAACATCATTAACTGGTTGAAAGACTCACTGATAGGATACTTCCAGAATCCTATTGACAGGTTGAATGATAAGCTCAGTGACAGACTCCTGCTGACAGGATGACTAACAAACTACTGCGAGATTCCCAACTGAAAAGTAATTTAAGGATGACATCAATGTGAATGATCGCTTATCCCATAAGTGATATTCCCATCTATCGAGGGCGAATGGCACATCTTTGCCATAGGGTAAATCAGACCCACGCCTTCCTTCCCTAATTTATTATATGTCTCAACTACCTTCCTCTTGGAAGCATTAAATGATCAGGGTGCATGATTCAAACTGAAATTTGATGGCCCATAAGCCCTCTATAGAAAACTTGGATCTTAGCTATTGACTTCATGGATTCAATACATCCTTTCCTAACCTTAGGATAATCATGCCCCTCTCTCTTGTTACTTTTGCATAGGCAGCAGTGGATTATTTATTATTGTCATGCATATATGTACATCATACTTACATTGTTACTATTCTTGACGAGCACATGGTTTACTAATCATATACATTTGGGGAATCCATGCTAGGGCCTTTTCCTTGAGATCCTCATTGTGTTCCTTACAATTATCAATGATATTACATCATTTACATAGTTGATGTCAAGGGTCAAAACTAGTGACAATACACCCATCATCAGGTTTTTGTGCCTTTGTGCTAGTTTGCTCAACAAATTCAATTATAAATAGGAATTTTCCCCAAGTTCATAAGCCCATGGTGGTATAAACTTCTCTCTATATGTTTTGTCCCTTTCTGTACTAAAGAAGACATTTTACAAAGAGACTTCCAAAGATAGTGTGCCAAGTTAAGTTCTGTCTCAGACTCAAAATGTAGAAATATTTGAATATGGTATAGAAAAGTGAGATCACAACGCCCTTCACAAGTTATATAATTTTGCAGAATAACCAAAAGGCATTGATATTTAACTTTCAACCAACTGCTTGGAATCCCCTTTGACCAATCGGGGTTTTGATGAGATGCAATTAAAAACTGAGTCCATCCCACCTTCTTGATTTGTCGATTCTTGAACTGTTGCTCACCCGTTTGAGGAATCCCTGTAGCAAATTCCATTGGAGTGCTCTGAAAATTCAAATTCCAAATCACCTATTTTGACCATTTCTCCGTTAGAATTCTGAGTGAACTCTAATGTCACATCGTTGTGGGATACACAGAAATTCTCAAAGAATGGAAGCCAATCTCCTCTACCAGTATTTCGTTTGCACTAAGGGTAAATTTAAAGGAATTCCACCCTTGATGGCTCTTCTTGGACCACATTCCCCATTCTCAAGATGTAGATGATGAATTAGTTCTTCGTTTTTCATCAATTTATTGCGGTCAATGCAGGGTTAATGTAGTGGATTCAAATAGAATGGTAAATGACTAGTTATGGGTAGATGAGGAAATCATAAGTTTATTGTGATCATAACAAAAGATAAGAATATATTGTACTATATGGTTTAGGTTGATGATATAATGGTGAATTTGATCATGTAAATGATTACATTTCAAGGCTTATTTGGAAACCTGATGATATGATGAAGCAAGTAATGATAATTCACAGTTTAGGGACATATCTAATGTAGGCTAATGATTTCAAATTGATAGGACTTAAAATGTGTCAAAGTTTTTTGCATAATACTATAGGGATGCTTAATACAACTGTCTTATCATATTATTCCCACATTTAAAATGAATTAAATAGACTTGAAAAGAATTGCTATTTACCTTGGTTACCTTTTTCCTTTACCTTCACTTGATCATTCTTGATGTGATGCATGAAGCATCTGCTGGACTCATTGTGCCGAAGAACACTTGGAGGTATGCTATTTATTGTTGGATGAATAATTTGAAGCGACTGCTAGAACATGAATGCTAAATAATAGAATTATAGAATGCTACCAGAAGGTCTAGAAACACACACTGCTACCAGAAAGTTTGCCAACACATACTACTACTATAAAGTATTAGCAATAGCTAATCATAGGATATGAAGCACATTGTTTTCTTTGCCAAGGAAAAAAGAAGTAGAATCCAAGATTGAATTTCATGTACCTTTTGGTCATTGAGTTGATTGCTTTTTATTAAATTCCATAGGAATAGAATTGGAAACCAATTGCTAAGTTGAACTTGAAAAAAATGATGCACTGAACTTTAATGAACCAGACTGAACTGCTACAAAAACTAAATGTTGCGGGAAAGATGGATTTCTAGGTTAATTAACAAACATGGGTGACTAACTCAAGCTTTGTAATGAGACAATCTACTGCAAAGTGAAAACATAACTTGCTACAAGTGAACATAAACTACCTCTTTTTGAAGCTATCTACCTTGGTTATTCCAACAACCAATACAACCTTTTTTTAAATTTAGAAAATTTACCAAATTTGCAACTACTGTTAGTGATATGAAGAACTGTCATTAAAGTTTCTAATCAACAACTTGATGTAGAGATTTATTGTGAACTATTTCTGCCAAAAATCCGATTTCCAAACAGAGTCCATGTCTAGTTGTGCTAGAAGTTATGGTTTTTATAGCTAAATTGATATTTATCTTTACTATTTTTCTATTCTCTCTCTTTCTCTGTATATATCTATATATCTATATATCTATATATATATAATGAAAATAAATTTAGGAAGAATATGGAGTAGGAGTGGGAAGGTTTCCGTTCTCATTTATCACCTCCATATATGTATGTTGAAGTAAATCTACAACAAATCCATCCTTAGACATGGGTTTATGATATAACCGTAATCTATGACCACACACTAAGAAAGAAACCTGGTGTTCATTAATGCTTTTTTCTTTGACTGCTCCATTTTCAAAATAGTTTCTACCTCACAGGGCCCCAACCATTGAGTAGTGTGCTTCTCCTTAAAATTCTTAAAATTTGAGTCAAAGAGGGGATCCCAATCACTTGATTTGAACTACTTTTTCCATATGAATTTATCATGCCACTTAATTCTCTGCTACTGGATAAGAGTAGTATGTTGAATGGAATCTTGTCTTATCTCATCCATCTCATTAAGCTAAGATACTCTCTACTATTGTGGCTATGAAAGGTCTGTTCCCAACTAAAATGTTGTTCTACAAGTTTTGACTTGAAATTCAATATGAATGAGAACTTGCTCATCGTAAACCAATTCATAAGGTGTGAATCCAATAATGTTCCTCCAAGTAGTTCTATAAGCCCATAGTGCCTCAAGAATCTGATTTTCCCAATCTCTATGATGGATCTGAATTTTTTTAGTCAGGATCACTTCAAGCACTTTATTGGTGGATTCCACTTTCCCATTGGCCTATAAATGGTAGGGAGAAAAATTTTTGTGCTTAATTTGGTACTATTGAGAAAGAGATTGAATGATATTTGATGTGAAGTGGTTACCTTGATCTATAAGTATTTCCCTTGGGACACAAAATAAATTAAAGACATCTTCATACAAAAGTCTACAACTGCATGTTCATTAGCTCAGAGTAAGGCCTTATCTTCTACCCATTTAGTAACATAGTCAGTGCAAACTAGAATATACCTTTTCTTCCTTGACATTGGGATGATAGGCCCAACAAAATCTAGAGCTCATTTTTCAAAAGGACCAATAAGTACCTATGGGTGCAAGGGAATCTCATCAAGCTATATCGGTCATCCCATTCTCTAACAATTGTCACAGTTCCCGATGTACTACTTGGCGTCCTTGAAAAGGTTATGCCAATAGTACCCCGGGTGCTAAACCTTGTAGGAACCCCTTTTGGTATCAAAATTACCCATACATGGTTCATGATCATTTACTTTCAGGATATCATACATTTCATCTTCTTGAACATACCTTCGGTTGATGAGATCTGTTCTAGTATGGAAGAGTTCCCCTCTCATCCAAGAATGATTGGCACTTAAATTAATAGTTTTATGTTTCTTCCTGGATGACAAATGTTGTGGTAACTTTCATGTAGCAAGGTAGTTAACTATATCTACAAACCACATAGTGAAAATAGATACGAAAAATAAATGCTCATCTAGAAAGTTATCATCTACATGAATAATTTCACCTTCGTTAGGAATCCTAGAAAGGAAATATACAATTAAATTTTCCTTACCAGGCTTGTCCACAATGGTGATATTAAATTCCTATAGCAACAAAATCCATCTAATAATCCTCCCATTAGTAATTGTTTTATTCATCAAATAACATATGGAAGAATGATCAATGTGGATAAAAACCTCACAGCTAGTAATATAATGCCTAAACTTGTTAAATGCATGAATGAATACTAAGAACCCTTTTTCTATGATAGTATAATTAAGCTCAACAAGTGTAAGGTTCTTGCTAACAAAGTAAATAACATAATAAAACTTGTTTTATTTATGCTCCAAGAGGTGTATTAGAAGCATTTGTAGAAATATGGAAAGGAAGGAACTAATTCCACCCCCGTCAAAACAGGGGTAGATGAAATTTTCTCTTTCAAAATTTCAAAGGCATGCTGGTAGTAATTTTCCCAAGAAAAATCAGTGTCATTTTTAAGTAACTTGAACAAGGGTGCTTCTATTCTTGTAAAATTTTCAATGAATTGTCTTTTATAACCAACATGGCCAATAAAGCTTCTTACCTCTTTTGGATATTTTGGCACATGAAGTTTTGAAATTACTTCAATTTTAGTTCGATCAACCTCAATTCTTGCACGAGAAATAATAGGCCTAAGAACCACTCCTTTTCTTATCAACATTCGACATTTTTTATGACTTAAAGCAAGATTAGTATCTAGGCATCTAATTATGACCCTTTCAAGGTTCTCTAATGCTTCCTCGAAGGAGTCACCATAGGTGGTGAAATATTCAATGTACACCTCTACACACTCATGGGTAAGATATGAAAAGATGCCTAGTACTACTCTCTGAAATGTTGCAGGGGCATTACATAATCCAAAAGGAAACACTCTACAGGTGAATGTACCCCATGGACATGTAAATGTAGTTTTATCCCGATCCTCGGATGGAATCTAAATTTCGTTGTAACCACTAAAACCATCCGAAAAGGAAAAATACCTTGACAGATTTCCTACTGAAAATTGTCAAGCTGAGAATTAATATGTATAAATTTACCTTGACTAATTTCAACAGGAATATTGGAACATTTAGAGTTCTGAGTGGTGGCTGCTACATGATTGCAGAATGAGGATAAGGCAACCAAATCACTACTTTCCTGCACATAAGTCTTTAAATTTTTTCCAATGGGAGAGTAGACAAATCAAATTCATGTGTAAAGTCTGAATTGTAGAGAAAAGTACTGATTTGGTATTTCTCCAAAGTTTCTTTTAAGTCCATTACTTGATCTATTAGAAGGACAAATTATGATCTCCTTGTCATTGTGGTCCTCATCAAACCATAAAATGTTTTAAAGCTAAGTGAGTCAGAGGTTTTCAAGGGGGTATAAGGTTACTTGTTTAACTAAATTCCCATGAGAGATGAACATATTTTTAGATCTACATCCTATACATGCATCTATAGTAGCAATCCATGGTCTTCTAGGGTTCACTGGGTGTCCTCCTGAATAAGATTTGGGCTATAAGGTCATTAAATATATGGGTTATTCTTAGGATTCCAAGGAGAACATAACACCATCCAACATACCCTCCGGTTTTATCTTTGATATATCAACTAAATTAAGGATTGTGGGGGTTGGACGAAGGTTAGACAATAAGTTGAGCTTTGTGACCTAAGATGTTACATTTGTAAGATATAACATTGTTGTATAACTTTGCAATATGTCCATAATTATTTCATTTCCAACATATAGGAACCCCATTAACTATTTTGACTTTGTTGTTCATAAAATTACAATCCACTATTTTATGCCCAATTATGTTGCATAAGAAACAACAATTCAGGTTTTTTGTACTTGTCTAACTATTGTCTTCTTGGTTGTATAGTCATTCTGTATTTGCTTAGATTCCCTAGCTCCAATTTCTTAGACCATAGGCCACTTCTACAAGTTAGAGATATTCGTGCAAAAAGAAAGGTATTAATTTCGTTTAATATGGTTTATATTAGTTAATAATTTACAAATTCACTCTTTGCATTTGAAGACTATTACTTCATAAAAAAAATTAAATTGAAGCTTTATGGTTAACACAAGCAATCATGAGTCAAATATGATATCTCTTCCGCAAAAATTGGTGAGGTCATGGGTTCAAATTTCTTGATCCCCTCATCAAGGTTCCATGGTTTACTCCATTTACAATCCATGAAAATACTTGAAATTTTTTCCATAAAATTATTCCTTGAAAAAAGTTAAATTGAAAAAGATCCAACAAAATAATAAAGATGACTATACTCCTATTTTAAAAGGGTAATTGTTACCATCCCTTCAAGCTATTAATGACTTCAATTGATACTTTGTGTTAGCACCCGAAATTTTTTTGTGATTAATCGTCTTCTGACGGCATTAATCCTCTTCTGGCAACATTGGCGGTGCAAAATAAGAACATTTTTCATGGCGGGAGGTTTTCAAGCTTGGTCGAGAAAAAGAATGTGTCCTTAGTTGCAGACACCAAGGCTGTGAAAGAGAAAATGGTTAAAAGGGGTTTGTGAACTAAATTTTTACAAGGAACATTAATTGTTATTTTAACCTACGGTTAAGGGCTACTATAAAGAAAGGCTTTAATATTTATATTAAGCCTAAGTTTCAACTTCATGAAAATCTTTTATCAAAGCCCAAGTCAAAATGGAGAAAGGTTTTTATATTTTATGCCAAAGATAAACTTTATGGCAAGGTTTTTATTTTATTATTTTCATAGTTTAAGCCTAAAGTATGGCTTTGGTCTTAATGATATAGCCTAACTAAAAGCTTTATGAAGGAGGTTTCGATTTTTCATAATGTGGCTAGAGCTTTAAAGGTGGAGCAAAAGTTGTTAACACCCAGCACCGGGGGCTCACCATGGAACCAAGCGCCAAGCCAGCGAGGGCCCACATACCCTCCATCACCGAAGCACCCAAGGCCCAAGCCTTCTCATTTGTTACTTGAAATACATTGCAAGCTAAAAGATATATAAAGCATCAAGGGAGCTTTCCAGCTTTGCATGTGGGATAAGTCCCCAAAAGCAAAATAATAAAAACGTATGGCTCTATGCAATTCAAAAAACGCAGCATTCAAAGATGACAGAGGGAGGGCTCAGATTCCATCTCATGGATCACATAGCATTAAAGGAGAAAAGATTAGTAGCAGTGATGAAGAAAACCACTAGTCAACATGTCATTTCTTGGGTTCATCGCATGAAGACAAGTGGTATTATAAACCATTTTTCACCAACGCGAAACCACCATTCCTGAAGGTATAAAGCGCCCAACTCAAGGAAGAGGAGTATAATAGAATTCGCTCCATGTTAATAAGTCTTGTGCGTGATGTAGTATATAAACACTGCAAGTACTTTTCACTTAACCAATGTGGGATACATCTCACAAAGAAAGTTAAATGGAATAGGTAGAACATGTTTTTATGAAAACGACTATTTTAGTCACCATTTTCTAGCAGCTGTTTCGGCCAAACCAGAAGGAATTTCGGAAAACTGAGAGAGGTTTATCTCCAGCATGGGCCCATCTACAAAACCTCTCTGAGAATTTACACAAGTGTCATGGATTGGGAGAATCGAAAGGTTCTTTAGAGAGTAAATTTCTAGAAATGGCGTTTTCTGCGTGTGTCATCATTTTCCGGAGCAGATCCTGGACAGTTGGAGGTGAATATGAGGAAAATGAAAGAGGTTTTTCTTCAGAATGGACCAATATACAGAAACCTCTTTCATGTTTTACACATCTCTCACCGTTTGGGATATAAAGCCATCGCACCGAGAGGCATTTTTCAGCAGTTCGCGGCCAAAACTGTTCATAATTTGTTGCAACCGACTCTTAAGTTGTTGAATTTCTTTGTGCAGTTGTCAAATACTGTTGTAACCATCTTCCATGGAGGCATCTCGACCATAGGGCTGAGAAATCCTATAAATGCAATGTAATAGAAGAATTAAGTGTGAGTGAATCATTGGGCTGAAGCCTAGGAGATCTCAGCTCTATTTTTGAGATTTTATTGTTAAATATATCAGCAGTGTTTGAGGATGGGTTATTTTGCAGAGAATTCCCATGTTATCTTTCTTACAGTCTGTCTTTCCTTTCTCATGTTAATTTGTTCATCTTTCTTTGTAATTCATTCTGTTAAATTTCTCTCATGCTTGGATAAGTGTAGCATTGGAATGGGATTCATAGAAATAATGCCTTGTTCCTTTCATTTCCACGCATTTCACCACCAGTTTCTGCTAAAGTTGGCATAGGATTCATCCTTGTTAGATGCCCTATGCTGATGGATTGTTCATTCTTCTTCTATTTCATCCCTTAAATATCTTTGACTGTGTGTGGGTGGCTACCTTGCCTCTGTTTAGATATCTTATGCAGCTGCACTGTTATGTGTTTATGATTCATCTTTTGACTCCATTGCCCAATAGTTCTCCTCCTAATTCTCTTACCAAGGTTTTAAACAATTTGTTCCAGCAGAAATCTGATCGTCTGCACCTGTTGTTCATTGAATATCTTAAATGTTGAATGCTCGTCTGTTTCTTCATTATTGACAATCTTGATGATTTCCAGCTTTCAGAAAGTTAAAGAGAGAGCCCTCTCTATTTATGTTTGATCAGAAGCGTAAACCAAAGACTGGTTAGTGGTTACCCGAGATTACCCTATTTCAGCCTTGGGGGTCAGTTTTGGTGTTAACAAATAGGCGCCATTGCTGGGGAAGAGATTGTTTCACAATCCCTGGGAGAACGACAAAGTTCAGATCTGAATGCTGATGGTGAACAACAGGCAGACATCAAGAAGGTTGTATCATTCACCTGGCGACTCCACTCAGAAGATTTCAAGTGGAGAGGTGACTCCACTGGGAGGATCAGTGACTCCATATCAGAATTTGAGATGTTGAAGGTCTGATAGCGACTCCACATTTAAGAAACCCAGTAGCCCATTGTTTCACAGGCTAGTCTCCTCAATCTTCAAATCAGAATTTGTAGCTTCAATGTTTCAAGATGACTTCATTGTCAAGAAGGTATGCTCCTTTAAGAAGGTCTCATATTCCTGGTTTTCTGAATCGAATCCCTAAAGTAGATTGGAAAAACTACTTACCTAAATTCAGAGATGAAGATCAAGACAATGCTGCTTTGCATTTAATCAAATTTCATATACACGTATACAAGATGAATATTAGGTTTCATGAGGACTGTCTTATGAAAATGTTCATGGCTTCTTTAGAGGGCAAAGCAAGGGATTGGTATGAAAGATTGAATCCTGGCAGCTTGTTTTCTTTAAAAGATTTTCACATAGCATTTTATGAGCATTATAAAGGGTATTTTCTGTCTCTGTCGTTAGTAGAAGATTGCTGTGGTCAGTTTCAGGATTTCATACAGTACCTTGAAAGTATTTATGAAGATCTGGAAAGTATGAATGATGAAGACTTGTCTGAAGCCATTTATCATTTTTTTTCACAAATCCATAGTCATGTTATTCAAGAAAGCTTTCAAGACACAATTACACCCTCAACTGAAAATAAAGAAAGCAGTGACCATGTAGAGGATCTTTATATCTCTTCTCTCGAGATGGATGAGAAGTGTTCTCAGTTTTGTCAATCATCCTGTGTTTCTGAAGAATATCAGATCAGTCCCATTTTATGTCATATTATTTCAGAAGCTGTTGGTTTAGAGAATCCTGTCTTATTTGATTCACTCGAAGGACAACACTTCGATGTTTGCCTTAGAACACAAGAAGCAGATCAGGTCTCAGAAGATGCTGCTGATTTTTCATTAGACAAGAAAGAAGAGCATATCCTTCACAGTGTTGCCAAAAGTTCTCCTCTGTCTGAAGATGAGATAGATCAACTCCTGAAAGGTCATGTTACAGCCTCACTTGAATCAAGTCTGCAGGGTTCACACAGTCCAAGATCTGTAAGTAAAACTTCCTCTATTTCTGATAATGTAAATCTGAATTTAAAAGAGGACAATCATAATGATCTTTTGAAGGAATCCATTTGTGATGAGGATTCTCCACAAGAAAATCAGCTATTAAACATCATTTTCTTTCATCAAGAAGATAGGGTTGTCATGTCTAATGATCTTGAAGAGTGTTTGCTGTTTGAAGAGACTTTAGATTATGGTATAGAGGAATATGAAGCTGTGACAGATAGTGTGCCAAAGAAAGAACCAAAGCTGCTCATGCTCGAGGAAGATACAGTCAGCACTCAATTAGCAGAAGGTCACAAATCCCTATGCATTCTCAGGGATCGAGAGCCAAATGCGGGTGAAATTGAAATAGGTACTTGCATTTTTTCTGAATCTTAAGATATGGTAATGTTTCAGACTATTGAAGATCCCTATGCTAATTTGCTTCAGTCTAAAGGGAAGATGAATTTTCTTGCACTTATGGAACCTGAGCTCATTATCAGTGGGTGTTTGGAGTGGTTTGTCTTTTGTCTTCTCTGCTTACTCGAAGAGAGTGTAAGCAAGATTCGGGCAAATGGCGAGTTATTAGATTGGCTTCACTGGAAATTTTGTGTCATTTGATTTAGCAGTTGCATTTCGGAGAAGTAGGGTAGGTAGCAGGAATAAGTTTGCTCAGCAAGAAATTTTCAGTATGTATAGTGTTATTTTTTCAGTTTGCAGGATGATTCAGAAAATTTCAGTATGTTTTTAGTTTCGACAGTTAGCAGTTTTCATTCCCGGTTCTCAGATGAAGAGCAGGTTACAGGTTGCGATCTTCAGGGTTGGGAGCCACCCAATGGATCAGGCACTTGGTCTACAAGTTCTTTGCTACCTCGTAGGGAGGATAGCATCCCCGACTGGAGCCAGTTGTTAGCACCCCAAAAATTTTTGTGATTAATTGTCTTCTGAGGGCATTAATCGTCTTCCGGCAACATTGGCGGTGCAAAATAAGAAAATTTTTCATGGCGGGAGGTTTTCAAGCTTGGTCGAGAAAAAGAATGTGTCCTCAGTTACAGACACCAAGGTTGCGAAAGAGAAAATGGTTAAAAGGAGTTTGTGAACTAAATTTTTACAAGGGACATTAATTGTTATTTTAACCTATGGTTAAGGGCTACTAAAGAGAAAGGCTTTAATATTTATATTAAGCCTAAGTTTCAACTTCATGAAAATCTCTTATAAAAGCCCAAGTCAAAATGGAGAAAGGTTTTCATATTTTATGACAAAGATAAACTTTATGGCAAGGTTTTTCTTTTATTATTTTCATAGTTTAAGCCTAAAGTATGGCTTTGGTCTTAATGATATAACCTAAGTAAAAGCTTTATAAAGGAGGTTTCGGTTTTTCATAATGTGGCCAGAGCTTTAAAGGTGGAGCAAAAGTTGTTAACGCCCAGCACCGGGGGATCACCATGGAACCAAGCACCAAGCCAGCGAGGGCCCACATACCCTCCATCACCCAAGCACCCAAGGCCCAAGCCTTCTCATTTGTTACTTGAAATACATTGCAAGCTAAAAGATATATAAAGCATCAAGGGAGCTTTCCAGCTTTGCATGTGGGATAAGTCCCCAAAAGCAAAATAATAAAAACGTATGGCTCTATGCAATTCAAAAAAGGCAGCATTCAAAGATGATGGATGGAGGGCTCAGATTCCATCTCATGGATCATATAGCATTAAAGGAGAAAAGATTAGTAGCAGTGATGAAGAAAACCACTAGTCAACGTGTCATTTCTTGGGTTCATCGCATGAAGATGAGTGGTATTATAAACCATTTTTCACCAACGCGAAACCACCATTCCCGAAGGTATAAAGCGCCCAACTCAAGGAAGAGGAGTATAATAGCATTCGCTCCATGTTAATAAGTCTTGTGTGTGACGGAGTATATAAATGATGCAAGTACTTTTCACTTAACCAATGTGGGATACATCTCACAAAGAAAGTTAAATGGAATAGGTAGAACATGTTTTTATGAAAACGACTGTTTTAGTCACCATTTTCTAGCAGTTGTTTTGGCCAAACCAGAAGGCATTTCGGAAAACTGAGAGAGGTTTATCTCCAACACGGGCCCATATACAAAACCTCTCTTATAATTTACACAGGTGTCATGGATTGGGAGAATTGAAAGATTCTTCAGAGAGTAAATTTCCAGAAATGGTGTTTTCTGCGTGAGTCATCATTTTCCGAAGCAGATCCTGGACAGCTGGAGGTGAATATGAGGAAAATGAAAGAGGTTTTTCTTCAGAATGGACCAATATATAGAAACCTCTTTCATGTTTTACACATCTCTCACCGTTTGGGATATACAGCCATCGCACTGAGAGGCATTTTTCAGCAGTTCGCGGCCAAAACTATTCAGAATTTGTTGAAACCAACTCTTAAGTTGTTGAATTTCTTTGTGCAGGTGTCAAATACTGTTGTAACCATCTTCCATGGAGGCATCTCGACCCTAGGGCTGAGAAATCCTATAAATGAAATGTAATAGAAGAATTAAGTATGAGTGAATCATTGGGCTGAAGCCTAGGAGAGCTCAGCTCTATTTTTGAGATTTTATTGTTAAATACATCAGCAGTGTTTGAGGCTGGGTTATTTTGCAGAGAATTCCCGTGTTATCTTTCTTGCAGTCTGTCTTTCCTTTCTCATGTTAATTTGTTCATCTTTCTTTGTAATTCATTCTGTTAAATTTCTCTCATGCTTGGATAAGTGTAGCATTGGAATGGGATTCATAGAAATAATGCCCTGTTCCTTTCATTTCCAGCCATGTCACCACCAGTTTCTACTAAAGTTTGCATAGGATTCATCCTTGTTAGATTCCCTATGCTGATGGATTGTTCATTCTTCTTCTATTTCATCCCTTAAATCTCTTTGACTGTGTGTGGGTGGCTACCTTGCCTCTGTTTAGATATCTTATGCAGCTGCACTGTTATGTGTTTATGATTCATCTTTTGACTCCATTTCCCAATAGTTCTCCTCTTGATTCTCTTACCAAGGTTTTAAACAATTTGTTCCAGCAAAAATCTAATCATCTGCACCTGTTGTTCATTGAATATCTTAAATGTTGAATGTTGGTCTGTTTCTTCATTATTGACAATCTTGATGATTTCCAGCTTTCTGAAAGTTAAACAGAGAGCCCTCTCTATTTATGTTTGATCAGAAGTGTAAACCAAAGATTGGTTAGTGGTTACCCGAGATTACCCTATTTCAGCCTTGGGGGTCAGTTTTGGTGTTAACAAATTTGCGCCATTGCTGGGGAAGAGATTGTTTCACAATCCCTGGGAGAACGACAAAGTTCAGTTTTGAATGCTGATGGTGAACAACAGGCAGACATCAATAAGGTTGTATCATTCACCTGGCGACTCCACTCAGAAGATTTCCAGTGCAGAGGTGACTCCACTGGGAGGATCAGTGACTCCATATCAGAATTTGAGATGTTGAAGGTCTGATGGCGACTCCACATTTAAGAAACCCAGCAGCCCATTGTTTCATAGGCTAGTCTCCTCAATCTTCAAATCAGAATTTGCAGCTTCAATGTTTCAAGATTACTTCATTGTCAAGAAGGTATGCTCCTTTAAGTAGGTCTCATATTCCTGGTTTTCCGAATCGAATCCCTAAAGTAGATTGGCAAAACTACTTACCTAAATTCAGAGATGAAGATCAAGACAATGCTGCTTTGCATTTAATCAAATTTCATATACACGTATACAAGCTGAATATTAGGTTTCATGAGGACTGTCTTATGAAAATGTTCATGGCTTCTTTAGAGGGCAAAGCAAGGGATTGGTATGAAGGCTTGAATCTTGGTATCTTGTTTTCTTTAAAAGATTTTCACACAGCATTTTATGAGCATTATAAAGGGTATTTTCTGTCTTTGTCGTTAGTAGAAGATTGCTGTGGTCAGTTTGAGGATTTCATACAGTACCTTGAAAGTATTTATGAAGATCTAGAAAGTATGAATGATGAAGACTTGTATGAATCCGTTTATCATTTTTTTTCACAAATCCATAGTCATGTTATTCAATAAAGCTTTTAAGACACAGTTACACCCTCAACTGAAAATAAAGAAAGCAGTAACCATATAGAAGATCTTTAAATCTCTTCTCTCGATATGGATGAGAAGTGTTCTGAATTTTGTCAATCATCCTGTGTTTTTGAAGAATATCAGATCAGTCCCATTTTATGTCATATTATTTCAGAAGCTGTTGGTTTAGAGAATCCTGTCTTATTTGATTCACTCAAAGGACAACATTTTGATGTTTGCCTTAGAACACAAGAAGCAGATCAGGTCTCAGAAGATGCTGCTGATTTTTCATTAGACAAGAAAGAAGAGCACATCCTTCATAGTGTTTCCAAAAGTTCTCCTCTGTCTGAAGATGAGATAGATCAACTCCTGAAAGGTCATGTTATGGCCTCACTTGAATCAAATCTGCAAGGTTCACATAGTCCAAGATCTATAAGTAAAACTTCCTCTATTTCTGATAATGTAAATCTGAATTTAAAAGAGGACAATCATAATGATCTTTTGAAGGAATCCATTTGTGATGAGGATTCTCCACAAGAAAATCAGCTATTAAACACCATTTTCTTTCATCAAGAAGATAGGGCTGTCATGTATAATGATCTTGAAGAGTGTTTGCTGTTTGAAGAGACTTTAAATTATGGTATAGAGGAATATGAAGCTGTGACAGATAGTGTGCCAAAGAAAGAACCAAAGCTGCTCATGCTCGAGGAAGATACAGTCAGCACTCAATTAGCAGAAGGTCACATATCCCTATGCATTCTCAGGGATCGACAACCAAATGCGAGTGAAATTGAAAGAGGTACTTGCATTTTTGCTGAATCTCAAGATATGGTAATGTTTCATACTATTGAAGATCCCTATGCTAATTTGCTTCAGTCTAAAGGGAAGATGAATTTTCTTGCACTTATGGAACCTGAGCTCATTATCAGTGGGTGTTTGGAGTGGTTTGTCTTTTGTCTTCTCTGCTTACTCGAAGAGAGTGTAAGCAAGATTCGGGCGAATGGCCAGTTATTAGATTGGCTTCACTGGCACTTTTGTGTCATTTGATTTAGCAGTTGCATTTCAGAGAAGTAGGGTAGGTAGCAGGAATAAATTTGCTCAGCAAGCAATTTTCAGTATGTACAGTGTTATTTTTTCAGTTTGCAGCATGATTAAGAAAATTTCAGTATGTTTTTAGTTTCGACAGTTAACAGTTTTCAGTCCCGGTTCTCAGATGAAGAGCAAGTTACAGGCTGCGGTCGTCCGGGTTGGGAGCCGCCCAATGGACCAGGCACTTGGTCTACGAGTTCTTTGCTACCTCGTAGGGAGGATAGCATCTCCGACTGGAGGCAGGTGTTAGCACCCCAAAATTTTTTGTGATTAATTGTCTTCTGACGGCATTAATCGTCTTCTGGCAACATTGGCGGTGCAAAATAAGAACATTTTTCATGGTGGGAGGTTTTCAAGCTTGGTGGAGAAAAGAATGTGTCCTTAGTTGCAGACACCAAGGTTGCGAAAGAGAAAATGGTTAAAAGGGGTTTGTGAACTAAATTTTTACAAGGGACATTAATTCTTATTTTAACCTATGGTTAAGGGCTACTATAGAGAAAGGATTTAATATTTATATTAAGCCTGAGTTTCAACTTCATGAAAATCTTTTATAAAAGCCCAAGTCAAAATGGAGAAAGGTTTTTATATTTTATGACAAAGATAAACTTTATGGCAAGGTTTTTCTTTTATTATTTTCATAGTTTAAGCCTAAAGTATGGTTTTGGTCTTAATGATTTAACCTAACTAAAAGCTTTATAAAGGAGGTTTCGATTTTTCATAATGTGGCCAGAGCTTTAAAGGTGGAGCAAAAGTTGTTAACTCCCAGCACCGGGGGCTCACCATGGAACCAAGCGCCAAGCCAGTGAGGGCCCGCATACCCTCCATCACCCAAGCGCCCAGGCCTTCTCCTTTGTTACTTGAAATACATTGCAAGATAAGGGATATATAAAGCATCAAGGGAGCTTTCCAGCTTTGCATGTGGGATAAGTCCCCAAAAGCAAAATAATAAAAAGGTATGGCTCTATGTAATTTAAAAAACGCAGCATTCAAAGATGACAGATGGAGGGCGCAGATTCCATCTCATGGATCACATAACATTAAAGGAGAAAAGATTAGTAGCAGTGATGAAGAAAACCACTAGTCAATGTGTCATTTATTGGGTCCATCGCATGAAGACAAGTGGTATTATAAACCACCATTTTTCACCAACACAAAACCACCATTCCCGAAGGTATAAAGCACCCAACTCAAGGAAGAGGAGTATAATAGCATGCACTCCATGTTAATAAGTCTTATGCACGACGGAGTATATAAATGATGTAAGTACTTTTTACTTAACCAATGTGGGATATATCTCACAAAGAAAGTTAAATGGAATAGGTAGAACACGTTTTTATGTAAACGACTTTTTTAGTCACCATTTTCTAGCAGCTGTTTCGGCCAAACCAGAAGGCATTTCGGAAAACTGAGAGAGGTTTATCTCCAGCACGGGCCCGTCTACAAAAACCTCTCTCAGAATTTACACAAGTGCCACGGATTGGGAGAATCGAAAGGATCTTTAGAGGGTAAATTTCCATAAATGGCGTTTTCTGCGTGAGTCATCATATTCCGGAGCCGATCCTGGACAGCTGGAGGTGAATCTGAGGAAACTGAAAGAGGTTTTTCTTCGGCATGGACCAATATACAAAAAAATATTTCATTTTTTACACATCTCTTACCGTTTTGGATATACAGTCGTCGCACCGAGAGGCATTTTTCAGCAGTCCACGGCCAAAACTGTTCAGAATTTGTTGAAACTGACTCTTAAGTTGTTGAATTTCTTTGTGCAGGTGTCAAATACTGTGGTAAACATCTTCCATGGAGGCATCTCAACCTTAGGGCTGAGAAATCCTATAAATGCAATGTAATAGAAGAATTAAGTGTGAGTGAATCATTGGGTTGAGATTTTATTCTTAAATATATCGGCAGTGTTTGAGGCTGGGTTATTTTGCAGAGAATTCCTGTGTTATCTTTCTTGCAGTCTGTCTTTCCTTTCTCATGTCAATTTGTTCATCTTTCTTTGTAATTCATTCTGTTAAATTTCTCTCATGCTTGGATAAGTGTAGCATTGGAATGGGATTCATAGAAATAATGCCCTGTTCCTTTCATTCCAGGGATTTCACCACCAGTTTCTGCTAAATTTGGCATAGGATTCATCCTTGTTAGATGCCCTATGTTGATGGATTGTTCATTCTTCTTCTGTTTCATCCCTTAAAGCTCTTTGACTATGCGTGGGTGGCTACCTTGCCTCTGTTTAGATATCTTATGCAGCTGCACTGTTATGTGTTTATGATTCATCTTTTGACTCCATTGCCCAATAGTTCTCCTCCTGATTCTCTTACCAAGGTTTTAAACAATTTGTTCCATCAAAAATCTGATCGTCTGCACCTATTGTTCATTGAATATCTTAAATGTTGAATGCTGGTCTGTTTCTTCATTATTGACAATCTTGATGATTTCCAGCTTTCTGAAAGTTAAAGAGAGAGCCCTCTCTGTTTATGTTTGATCAGAAGCGTAAACCAAAGGTTGGTTAGTGGTTACCCGAGATTACCCTCTTTCAGCCTTGGGGGTCAGTTTTGGTGTTAACACTTTGCATATGTACGCTCCAATCCCATTAAATGAAAAAAGAGTGTGATAATTGACTCATTAGCCAATAATGAAGTTGATCTAGTGATCTAGAATGGGGTTCAAGGCAAACTTGGTGTTTTGAAGATCTCCAAAGCTTGGTAGATCCCATCGAGTTCAAAGGGATATTAAAATTGATGTTCAAAGTTTGAGGAACACCAAACTTATATGTTCCCATTACCATTAGGTTTTTTAATAATAATAGAAATAATCTAATTCAAGGTTATATTCTTGCTAGATGTCATATATAGATGTTTGATACATTCGAGATTTAACATTATATATATATTTGCTTATTACTTTTATATTATTTTTGAACCTAATATCAAGTGGTGGCTTCTTAATGACTTTTAAACTAAATATTAAGTAGTGATTTTTTATTGAAAATAATTTAAGGTACATATGGTGCAAATATGAAGTAGGGGGGATTATTGAGGATTTAAGTAAGAAGCATGTGTAGATGGTTCTTGTAGACTCCATCATGGGGTGTTTTCTAATTTTTAGTGAGGTAGATGGATCTTAAACTAAGGGTTTGGTACATGATTATATTTTCTCATCAAAACATATAATTCTTGATTACAGAAGGGTTCCATGGGTTGGTAGTTATGATTCTTCAAGAAATAGATGAAGGAAGTGTGTTAACTAATGAGACTCACTGATGATCTTGGTTTTTTATGACAACATTAAGATGGATGAAGTGGTTATGGAAGATCATGCACTAGTGATTCATTTCCATGGTAGGAAGGTTGGTGAGAGTTCACTTATTCAACCAAAATGGGGTATTTCTACACAAGTTGAACACCTAGAAATCTCGGCCACCCCTTGGATCCACCTTCACACTCAACACTTTGTTTGCTACCTCCATGATCTACCATCACCCAAATCCACAACTCCACTCTCCACTTCCAGGCATCTCCCTTAACGCTGCTCCCTCCATGCATTCCTAGCAGCCTTTCCTCCGCTGCCCATATCTCACGCTCTCCCTCACGCTTCCATCTCCAGCATTCATTCAATGCAACTCCTTCCAAATTCTCTCCACACTGCTCATCCCCAACGATCATTCACTCCACACTCAGCTCCCTGCAAACACCCCTCTCCACGCTGGTCATTCCACGCTGCCATATCCAACATTCATTTCATGCTTCCAGCTACAACATTCACTCCATGCTCAGCTCCCTGCAAACTCCCCTCTCCACACTGCTCATTCCATGCTCATTTACTCCACACTCAGCTCCCTACAAACTCCCCTCTCCACGTTGCTACACACCCATATCCAAGTAGATCCATGCTACCACTTCTATGCTGTCCAGTTCTCCCATTCACACTGTCACAGTAACATTCACGCTGCCCCTTCACCTTCCCTTTCACGCTCTCACCTTTGGCATTCACGCTCTGTCCATTCCATTCAGGCTGCCCCTTCACATTCCCTTTCACACTGTGCATTCCTTCCCTCAAGCTCATTCTCCACGCTGCTCCATCTCCCATATCCACCTGCAACTTCCCCAATACTCCATGCTCAACAATCTCTCCACATATCCATTATCTCCATGCAGCCATTCTCCATGCTGCCCTATCTTACACATTCTGTCGCGTCACCTCAGCTCCACACTCAACATTCTTCCCATTCTTTCAAACCCAACTTCTATGGAAAACTCGAATATGAGTAGTTTTGGGTAGAGAAGGCGATAGATCTCCTCAATATTACAGATCAATTGGTATCAGATCTCCAAGATCCGAAGGAGAAGCCAGATATGCAGTAAGGTTTTTTTTTCCTTAACATCTTTTTTTTTATAGTTTTTATGATTTCCAATAGATCTCACACCCTTCTCAGGGTTTCGTACACTTGATGTTGGATTCACTGATCTTGCCCCAGGCGCTCACATATCTCCACCATAGAGGGGAGATTCACATATCTTATTTCCTGCATATCTCTCCCTCTAGTAAAAGCCTTTGTTTCTTAATCTCTCAGCCCCCAGTGCTTTTCTCCCTTTGTACTCAACACAGAGCATACACTAGATTTTTCTCAAAATAATTTTTTTGGACTCCAATCCTTCTTACTCCACAAGATGCCTCCTAGAAGAGATCCATTGGCTGTTGAGTCTGATTCAAATGCCTCTGATCCAGTCAGGGACCTCGAATCTGCTCTCAATGAGTTAATGAGGATGCAACAATAGACCAACCCAGATCCATTCTGGTTAGATACTCGGTTTGAGCTCCTTAAGTTCGCTGGCCAAACCAATGGAGAAGCTGTGGATTCATGGATCCGCAACCTTTCCACATATTTAAGGACTTGCACATGCCTTACTGAAGAGAGAAAGCTACAGATTACAGTGTTACAGTTGGAAGGAATTGCTCAAACTTGGTGGGACACAGAGCAGGAAAACACCACCTTGGTAATAGACATTAGAGCATCAACACAGTCTTCTTCTTCTTCTCAATGAATCAGCACGTGGGCTCACATGTATGAAGCATTGAGAGATCATTTTTATCCACCCAGGTATCTTCAGTCCTCATGGCTCCAGCTCCGCCAACTACCTACACAAGCGGTACATGCCTATATCGAATATTTCTCCAAGCTTCGACTGCTACTCCACATTCCAAATCCTGAAGAGGTATTAATCCTTAAATTTAATTTTGGTTTATGGGTTCATTTTCTTAGAGAATTTGAGCTATTTGAAAATTATACATTAGATAAATCTTTTCAAAGAGCATTGGCAGTTGAAAGAAATGTATCTCCTCGGGGTAGTACTCCTCAATCCCGTCCCAACCATAATCCCTCTACTTCACAAAATCCCCCACCCAATATGTCATCTCGCTTTCCCTCCACTCGTCCTACCAACCAAAATGCCAATACACACTGGTGTTCCTTCCACAAGACTATTTCCCATAACACTTCATATTGTCACGTTTTACAATCTCTCAAGGCCAACAAATCTCTTTGCACAGAAGCTACTTCATCCCAACCTGTAGATGAAATTGATGAGGTTTCTCTTGAGAATCCTACTGAATTAGATCCCTCATTGATCTTAATGACATCTGAAGATTCCCACTCATCTACCCTACCCCTATTTACTCATAACTACCAAATCAAAAATTATTTGGCCTTGCTCATCTTGGACAACGACAGCCAGAAAAATTTGGTTTCACAAGATCTTGTGCAACGCCTCCATCTACCCACCACTCCTCACCCGAAACCATATCATCTAGGATGGGTCTAAAAGGATGGTCCCCGTCTTCTCGTTTCTCATCGTTGCTTGGTAACATTTTCCATCGATCAATTTAAAGACTCTATACTCTATGATGTATCACCATTAGATTGTGCTGACTTACTTCTCGGCCTCCCTTACCAGGACCAACAGAATGCCATTTATATAGCTAAATATCACCAGTAAAAACTCACCAAGGATAGCCACACCTATAACCTTACTGCAGCCTCACCCAAACCCATGCCAACAAATGAAAAACTCCCTCATGTCCATCTCAGCCAAGACATCTCTATTTGTCTGGTCCAGCCCATTCAACATGTGAAATAGTCACCCCAACCCCAAATACCTCAGGTTCAACAACCATACAAGAATGTTTTGCAACAACATCAGCTCAGTTCATAGGCTTCTTTGGTACCAAGACAACAGGGGTCTGCAAAGATGACACATCAAACAACACAAGTTCAATTGAAGAGTGATATAAATAGTGAAGTGAAGTAAAAAATGACTACCACATTCAAACCAGCATCTGTCAAACATCAACAGCTTGGTCAAGTATTAGTTTATCAGCCACATAAACAACAACATTAGCAATTTAATGATACAACATAATTTCCTTCCTCTACAACACATAGTTTTTAGGAATCTTCTCAGGTTTCTCAGCATTCCCCTTCAATTCTTCCAATGCCTTCAACCCTAATGGAGAGAATGTTGATACGAAGTCCTCTCTTATTGTATATTCTGTCTCGAATACTGGAAGTGCTCAGGGTCTTCAGGAGTTAGTTACTACATCTGCCAATGGTCAGACTATAACTATTGGCATGCTAGGAATTTCCTCTCCTCTTTTGGGCACATCCTCTCCAAACCTTGCACAAAATCTTGTGAGTGAGGATGGATCTCAAACTATATCTCATGGGATTATGATGGATGAAAAACAACCATGGGTTTATGATGGATGGAAGCAGGGGAGGCTTCCAGATCTAAACAGAGAGGAATTGGGCCACCCCTTGGCTCCACCTTCACGCTCAACACTTTTTTTGCTGCCTCCACGAACTACCATCACCCAGCTCCACAGCTCCACTCTCCACTTGCAGGAAGCTCCCTTAACGCTGCTCCCTCCACGCATTCTTGCCAGGATTTCCTACGCTTACCATATCTCACTCTCTCCCTCACGCTGCCATCCCCAACATTCATTCCACGTAGCTCCCTCCACATTCTCTCCACGCTGCTCATCCCCAATGATCATTCACTCCACGCTTAGCTCCCTGCAAAATCCCCTCTCCACGCTACCATCTCTAGCATTCATTCCAAGCTTCGATCTCCAGCATTCACTCCACGCTCAACTCCCTGCAAACTCCCCTCTCCACGCTGCTCATTCCATGCCCATTCACTCCACACTTAGCTCCCTACAAAATCCCCTCTCCACGCTACTACATGCCTAGATCCAAGCAACTCCATGCTCCCACTTCTACATTGTCTAGTTATCCCATTCCCATTCACACTCTCACAATCACATTCACGCTGCCCCTTCACCTTCCCTTTCATGCTCTCATCTTTGACATTCACACTCTGTCCATTCCATTAAGGCCGCCCCTTCACATTCCCTATCACGCTGTGCATTCCTTCCCTCAGGCTCATTATCCATGCTGCTCCATCTCCCATATCCACCTGCAACTTCCCCAATACTCCACGCTCATCAATCTCCCCACATATCCATTATCTCCATGTTGCCCTATATTCCACATTTTGCTGCATCACCTCAGCTCCACACTCAACATTTCTCCCATCCTTTCACGCCCAAATCTATAGAAAACTCGAATATGAGCAGTTTTGGACAGAGAAGGGGCTAGATCTCCTCAATATTGCAGATCAAAATCCCTCACAGAAACAAATCACAGATCAATTCTCTAATCTATGGTAAAGGTCCAATTTGGGAAATAGTGACATTGAATAATTGATATTAGTGATTGGTCAACAATAATTAGTGGCTACAAACTAGGGTTTCTAGGATTTTGAACACAAACTAGGCTCTAGGCTACAAAATAGGGTTTATAATTTAAAATGAGGGTTTCATATACAAACTAGGGTTTATCGCCTTCACGCTAGGGCTTATAGGATAGGATTTCTATGCTAGGAGTTTAGAATACAAACTAGGTTTGTTGGACTCTCTTGCATATTTGTATCACAAAGGTTTAGATACAAATGGATGCACGTGAATATGTAAAGTTTTTTGGCATGCATATATAGTTGTAGCATGAAGTTTTTTGGACTCTTGTGCATATTTATGCACAATGGTTTGGATTCAAATGGATGCACATGAATGCACAAACCGGGGTTTTTTGGACTATTGTGCATATTTGTAGCATAATGGTTTGGATTCAAATGGTGATGGAGGTTTATAAGGATAGATTAGGTTTCCAGGTTTATATATTAGTTTGCTAGGTTTTATAGGCTAGTATTTCTAGGCTGGGGGTTTAGAATACAAACTAGGGCTTTTTGGACTCTTGTGCATACTTGTAGCACAATGGTTTAGATACAAATGGATGCACATGGATGTATGAAGTTTTTTGGCATGCATATATAGTTGCAACATGAATTTTTTTGGACTCTTGTTCATATTTTTGCATAGTGGTTTGGATTCAAATGGATGCACATGAATGCACAAACTAGGTTTTTTTGGACTCTTATGCATATTTGTAGCATAATGGTTTTGATTCAAATGGTGATGGAGGTTTCTAGGTACGAACGTGGACATGATGCATGTAGATTTTCCCTCATCGACTTTGCATTAGCGTATAACCAGGTTTTAGATCGAAACTGAGATATGAAATGCAATGGACGAAAGCATGCCGGGTTCTGACTGATGTAAGTCGAATGCCATCAATCATGAGTCAGAAGGGTATATCGCATCTAATGCTGATAGTAATGATTTTCGTTGTCCTCTAAAGTTTTTTAGAACTTCCAAGGCTGACATGGTAGTGGGGAACTGGGCCAATTCATCCATGATGTTATAATTAGGGGTGGCGTGAGTGTTGGGGTTATTAGTAATGTGACGCATAGTGAATATGGGGGCTTCAGGGGATCCTTCATTTGGTTATGGTGGAAGGCATAATTATTGGTCAACGGGGTTTGACGTGGTCACCTTATCTGCAAGTATAGTTTCCGTAGCTGAACAATATTGTTTGCGATGAGTCTAGAGATTGAAATCGGATGGTGACATCATTAGGAGATGGTGAAATCCTGATTCAAAGAACTGACTTGAGGATGTGCCGAAGCTAGAGGGTGATTGTGTGGTCAGGACCCCTTGCATGGGTAGGGGGTTTTGCAATGTCATAGGTTGTGTCGCGGTTACCATATGGTCATTTGGTCCGAAATAATATAATATGATCACAACATCCGATAATTATTCTTAGTATAATGTAATGTGATGGATAAGTAAATTTAGCACATATTGACCATGCAGTAAGAGATAAAAAAAAAAAAAAAAAAAATATAAAGCAAAGAGATCAAGAGAATTTGAAATTTCCCATGTAGACACTTCAACTAATTAAAGAGAACTCAAATTGTTAAAGCTTCATTTATAAAGCTTCAGTTAAGTATCAATGCTTCAGTTGAAGAATCAATTAAAGATATGGCTCAGTTAACTAAAGAACTCACAATGGTCACTTCAAGTAAATCGATCAACATGATTTTAGTTAACTAAGTGTTAAACAAGAAGGACTAGTTAACTAAGTGTTTTTACTTTAGTTAAACTAAAATATGACACTTCATTTAAAGAGAGTTAACTAATTGACAACAAATAAGATCTAGTTAACTAAGTTTTATTGCATGACGACACTTATGTTAAACTAAAATATGACACATGATTTGCAACACTTGCATGTAGACACCTAAGTTAGCCACCTAACTAAGTGGGATAGATTTCAATTAAGAGGCAAGTTCATTCTAAGTGACAACTCAATGATATAAAGCACTCCGTGAGAAGCAGGGCACACCTCTGCATGCAAGATTAATATATCCAGTTTGAGGGCAAGTTCATATTGAAGTTAGAAGTTAAAAATAGAATATCTAAGAATGTATAAATATGTTATACAAGATTGATGAATCCAATGTGAATCAGATTCTCTTCTCCATTGAAGGAAAGGCGCTTCTATTTGTGCAGGGTATTGTTCATGCTTGTTATTGTTGTGTTGGGCACACATCAGATTGATCTCTCTTCTCTATTGCCTCCATATCTTCATCAAGAGTGCTTGGTGATCTCTTATATTTCAAAAGAAATATGCTATGTTGTAAAAGAAAGCATTCTCTGCTATCCATTATATTATACTGAGAAGAGTTGATGGGGGTTTTGTTCTCATAATTTTGAGGATTTTCCCCAAGGCATATCTTGTGTTATGGTTGTATGAATTTCATGGATTGAATTGTCTCATTGCTTCAAGTATCTGCATCTAAAAGAATTAAAGATCAAAACTCAACCAAATTTCAACAACTTCCTCATCACTACAATAATTGTTGATGTATTTCCTATGGCTTGAAGTAGAAACACAGTCATGCATATTGGGAAATGAGGAATATGTTATACTATACTAGATAATTTGGTGATTAAAAAATGTCATCCTATGATGGATTAAACTAATTGTACACCACAATCTAAAATGACTTGCATCTTTGATACTATCAAGGAATTAGTTCTACATTAATTTTTTCTTCACCTTCATTAATACTACATCCACAACATATTTCAGAAAGCCAATACCATGAAGGAGATAACATGACTCTTGAGACAAAGGTCATATAATTTTCTCCCATGCTCTCTCACATTATTTCAATATCCTGTTCATATGGATGAACAACATTGTAGGATGATTGAAAAAAAAATCTCATTAAAATAAAATAAAAAATTTAATTATTAAATTACTAACATAAAATTAGATTTTTTGAAAATATAAATTATGAATTTACAAAAATAAAATTGATGCTTTCTTATAATATTGGAGCATTGGTGCTACTAGAAACGTAGAGAATTGGTGCACTATTATTAACTAGAAGATTCAATATGTAATGAATGAATGGATTCATTCTATCACCCAAAATGTGAGGATAGAGATTGAGGGCCAACCAATTACTCAATAAACATGAGTAGAAGATGATAAAGGAGATTTATTATTTTATATTCTTAAATGTTTCGCATTAATTGTACAGAGGTATGATATAGAAATGTGATCATTATTCCATCGTTTTCTATTGATTCAAGTGGATGATTTATACATTATTGTTTATGTGAATTGTTGGACGTAAGGAGGTGAATAAAAAGTGCGGATTGACAGAATATGACGGCCTCCAAAGAGAACATGTGACATAGAATGGTGGATATTTATCATCTCTTTGTTTGAAAAAGGGGTAAGTTATTAATCCACTTTTAGTATGTTATTTGTTATGTGAATTGTTGGACGTAAGGAGGTGAATAAAAAGTGCGGATTGACAGAATATGACGGCCTCCAAAGAGAACATGTGACATAGAATGGTGGATATTTATCATCTCTTTGTTTGAAAAAGGGGTAAGTTATTAATCCACTTTTAGTATGTTATTTGTTTAATAGTTCTTAATGTTTTAGAAGAAATAATTTTATGTATATAAATAATAATATGATAATTTATTTTTTTAATTTATAGGAAAGGAAAAGGTTGCAAAGAAAAACTAGAGAAAAAACCAAGAGAACATAAAGATATAGTACCACCAACTATTAAAAGCCAATGAATTTGTGATTCAAAAAATGTAGTTGATGAAAATAAAAGTTGTGGCGATGTGCAACATGATATAACACATGGTGATGTGGAGCATAATCCTCTATTACCACAAAGTCTAAAGCACATTATTGATTGACATGAGAAAAAAGAACTTAAATCAGGTCTGCATTTGATTTATTTAAAATTAAAGGACTTGTTTGAAGGCGCACCTGTGGAGACCGGTATTAAGCTACTTATTCTCACACCTTATGTGGCCAAGTAGCATGTAGTTCTGGTTAATACAAGTCATGAAGAGACACCGCTTACATTTGGTGTTCCTCAAAATACACCTCCTACATCCACAACATTTGATGAAATTGGATCAGCCAACAATATTGGTAGTAGTTAAAAGGATGTGCTTTCTTTTGTAATAGACAAAGATTCATCCAAGTTTGATATAGATCTATGGATAGGAATGAAAAATAAATAAAATTATAAGGTAAGCAACCATTCTTGGTTGAGGTGTCGAAATATGGTGAGCCCATTGGGAAAAATGCTGCAAGGTGGTCCACTGAGTTGGGTACACGATGTAGGTCTCATTTGGATATTTGCAAGTGAAATTTTGCAGAGCAATATCCAAGAGCTATGGAAAATGTTATCCAAAAAATGGAAAATTATTTTGAGACTGTTGGTTAGCAAATCTATAGAAAATATTACAACCAAAGGATGATAATTTTGATGAACAATTTTAGATACAATTGTAGAGAAACAATCATGGAGGGAAAAGATAGGACAGACTCCCGTCTAACTCTCAAAGAGTGGGAGGATTTGAAGGAAAATATACTTTCCTCAGACTATTTTTCAAAGAGGAACAAAGGAAAGAAAGAAAGATATACTGTGAGGGATACCATTTGGTCAAGGCGGGTTGCAGGCCAA
The DNA here is from genome assembly GCA_027924585.1 of Larix kaempferi. Lineage (NCBI taxonomy): Eukaryota > Viridiplantae > Streptophyta > Pinopsida > Pinales > Pinaceae > Larix > Larix kaempferi. Next base: position 496,031 of record BSBM01000655.1, on the reverse strand, counting down.
AACAGACAAATTTGCAGTAAGTGTATTTTTTTTGGTTAAATTTATCTCGTGTTATTTACTTGGATTTATTTATAGAACCGATTGTATGTTAACACTTGACATTGTCTTTTAGGTTCAAAACAATAATAGAGAACCAAGTGCATAAGGTATTGTGAATTCTATGGCAACATTAGGTTCTAGAGAATCTTACAGTAAAATCCAGCAGAAATCTAGATCATTGCCACATATTTGACAACCATTTATTGGCGTTGAAAGAAGCATAGATTTAAGAGCTAGTGTAAATGCATATGTCAACTCGAACGATAGGTACCAACATGTAATGCATTGCATTTATGGTATTAATGAGAAAATTTTGCAGTTGTTTGATGCCTTCGTTAAGCCTATAGTTTCTGCATGGTATCAACACAAGGGTATTCCATTATAATCCACTTTTCTCTCGTTTTTTGGATCTGGGTAGTTTTATTATCTTCCTCAGGGAAACCCATTTTCAGCACTAGCAGTTCTAGTTGTTGCAAATCCAATTGCACTAGTAGTTCTAGTTGTTTCAAATTCAATTGCACAAGTAGTTCTAGTTCTAGTTCTAGTTCCTTAAAGCAGTGACGAAAAAATTCAAGGAAGTGATTTTCCTCTAAGATGTATGCATGGGATATAGGGGTAGTTATTGTAAACTTAGCATTCCATTTATATTTTTCATTGTTTCACTTGTTCATAGCCTAAATTAAAACTAGCCATTTTCCTCATCCAAAATTTCAAGGAGGTGATTTTCTTGTAGGATGTATGCATGGGATACATGGACATTTATTGTAAAATTAACAGTCCTTTACACATGTGCAATATTTCACTAGTTGACCGTGTAAATAACAATAAATGGCATGTCAATGAACATGATTGTAATTAATTCTTTGAGGATAGACCTAGATCATTATTTTTGTTTTCTTCTCCAAGACCAATTGCAAACACCTTCATCTAATCATTTATTTGGATTGTCCACATTGAACAATTGCACCACTCTCTTTTTTTGGCTTGTGTTTTTTTCATTGTTGTAGCATTTTGTAGTTCCATTAAGATAAATATTTTTTACTTTTTATATTTCCTAAGCTAAATCAAAGTGAAAAGAGGGAAAATGAGGTGAGATTTTCTTTGGTACTTTCTATTGTGTTTGCTTCTTTTGGGGGAGGACATGTTGTTCGATTTGGTCATCATCCCCATTATTCTTTTCCCTAGTGTACGTTTGCAACAAAGCATCATTTTTTTGTTTAATCATACCCATGAAAGGGTAGTTTTCATTCAATAGATTATTTACATAAACCACGTGCTTCTTCAATTTTTTAAAATTGATCTTTTGACAAAGTAATTATTACCTCCTCTTTACCCAGATCAGATTGTGTGAATACATAATAAACATATTCTTCATAGTCTTCATCATTTGTCCATTGGGTGTTCACATTTCGATAAAAATCTTGATTCCAATCATCTTCTACAAGACATTATCCTCTAGGGGTAGTGAACTAAACCATTGAACACCCCAATACTATGACCCAATTTGCATCTAGGAAGTATGATTCCTCAATTGTGCCATGTATTATAGATGGTAGAAGAGGTTTTTATGAAAGGGAATATGGTAACTAAATATCCGCTACTTGGGTGCCACTTCTATGATGGATTGACCTCCCTTTTTTAATACATTCAACTTGTTATCGTTCTACCTCTAAACACATTGATATAATTATTCCTTGCAACATGTTAGCATTGATAATACATGTTGTCATTCCTTTCCTGTTATGGAGAAAACTTCCTATGGCTTGGGGCAGACCACAACAGACAACTGACCACCAGACCCGTACAGTAAGATATGGTCATAGCCATGACCTGTACAGTAAGATATGGTCTCCTGTTGAAAAGGAAACAACTGGTGCAATACTGGCGGTACAAACTGCTGATGTATGAGAAATAAGCTCTCATGAGTATAGTCATGATCAAGAGAAACATACTGAATGCTACTCACATCTAGGGTCTTCTATACAAATCATCTGCGGTGCAAGTCCCATCAAGTGAATAAAGGTATTGAGGTCGAACCTGATGTGACATCGTCTGATTACCGGTCAATGATGTATATTGTTAATAGACGTGAGATAACCCACCAATAATGAAAATGGGCATAAAGGCACATAGTACAATCTTTAGAGTGCGAATAGATGTGTTGAGGTCAAACACTAAGATGAATCCATCGATCAGGGGACATTGATGTATTCCCAAAACTATTGACGGCGAGAGAACCTACCACTAATGACTGCAAGCATCAAGGTACTCAACCGACTCTAAGTTTCACTTCTGGAATAAATGAGTTGAAGTTGACGGAACGAAACTCGCTGGAAGGAAGGCATTAAGGCATCCCCGATTAACCAGTATGAGGTAACAACTACACTAAAAGATTTGGAAGAAATCAGACGAACGGACTGACTCAATAAGGATGGACGACATGCAATAGTCAAGAGATATGAGGAGTGGCCAACTCTGGTTTCAGGACTTCCTTTGAACAAGAGCATGAGCAGATGAATAGACTCAGGAAGCATGGACTCAATATAAAAACTGTGCGATGCAGGAGGCATCAACAAAGGGCTACATAGTGACTGGAAGCTTAACCAATAAGTGGAGTAAAACTGAGAAAAGAGTACAACTCCTAAGGTCCTACTATAGTCCCGACTCATGATGGATGGAGTGGAATGAATGCTCTGTTCAAAGGCAACACAACAACTGCCAACAAAAAAAAGTAAATATTCTCCCATTCGGCTTTTTGGAATATTTGATTTTTTTGGTCTTTTTGATATTTGGAAAGCTTGAAAAAGAATAAAATTTCTTATAGTACAACAAGTGAGGGAACAAGTGTCAAATAGAGAGCAGACTAGTCCCAAGCAGTGGAACATACCTATGATCAATGTAAGGAAGCATGTGCAGGGTGTGGACACTCCGGGGGGGGGGGGGGGGGGGGTGTTCCCTCAGGGTGAAAAGGTCATCAAATTATGAAAGGAAAATGAAAGCTCTGTAGGGCTCGACAAGGAAAGTGCTCAGGTCTCAGGCTAACAATTGAGTAAGTGGGAGCCGACACAAGGCTCAAGCAGCAAGTAGGATGATGCAATGCAATCATAACTTGATATAACAAATGGGGGAGTCCTTATGGGAGATGGACAACATAAGACAACGTAGAGTATGAGTCTTTATCGCAATGTCATGGCGTAATTATGAAGGACTCCTGATCTTAAGGAGACATAACAACATGGGTGCCAAAAGGAAAAAAAGGTTCTAACTAGGGCACCCATGTTCAGATAGGCCCTACCGCTAAATAATGACACTTCTATAACAATGTGAAGGTTCCGTTTCGGTTATAAAGCGAGGTTGCACCTAGGGTTAAAAAATGGTCAAAGGTCAAATGAAAAATGCAGGTGAAAATGACATCTAACCTATATGACGGGTGTGAAATATACCTGCCGTAGGCGCGAAACGGTAAAAAATTCAGCTCTCATCGAAAAAACTTGTTCAAAATGTTACTCCAAGACATTATATTAGTCCAAAACAACTTAAAATGATGAAAACTATAGAAAAGTGGGTTTGTAAAACTATACATAGTAAAAATAAATTACTATTTACCAATTCATTTTCATTTTCATCCAAATAGTGGTTTTCGTTAGTTTTCACCTCCGAAGTCCAGTTGCTGATTCCGGAAGCTGTGGGCGTCCATTTCAGGAACCGTCTGGAGAAGGTTAGTCATCTCGTCCCCCTCTTTCATTTAGTAGATTTTATTTCAGTTTTTAGTGGTCCATTAATTTTATTGGGTAAGCTCTACTTATCCTCGGCGTTGAACACAAGCTACAGCTTCGCGGGTCGCGGGTAGGGCTTGCTACCCGCGGTCAACACATGTGTTGACCGTAGGTAGATTCCACTGTCTACTAATTAGCTCGCGGGTACAACCATGAGGTTGGTTTTTTAAATGTTTAAGGCTAAACAAACTTTTGTTTCTTCCTCTAGGATGGTTCGAGAGTGGAGGGAAAGAGAGCATGATGTTGTAGATGAGATGGTCTACCAAGATTTTCCCGCAGAGCAAGCACTACAAGCATGTGGCATTTATAAAGTCTGGAACATTGGGGGTTTAAGGGCTGTTGGTAGGCGGTTCGATAAGAAGATGTCGCAGTATCTCCGATGCTGGACACGTCAGATGAGGTCGGGGAAGAAGGATTAGTTTATGCATTTTTGGGTTAAGTGTACCGCAGTTGGCGGGTTTTGGGTCATTTGGACCACATACTATGTATTTTATGCAATTTTGAGTGAGTTGTATCGTGGTATGTGGGTTCTTGGGTCATTTGGACCGCGTTAGTCAGATTTTGGGTCACTTGTCCAAGTGTCGGTTAGGAAGTTGTTAGTAAGTGGACAAGCATTGTAATGGCATAAGCCTATATATAGATAAGAGTTGTAGGTGTTGAGAATATAATGAAGGGAGAAAACAGTATGTTTTGGATCGTAATATTGTTTTTGCGCATCTGTGAGATATTGCCAAGATCTAGTTTTTGAGGAGATGTTGTATCAGCGTTTTGCTAAGCAATATGACATGACAAAAGTATTTGGTGAAATTTCCTGTGCAATGCCTGTTGTGATTTGTAATTGATACTATGATTTTTGCTGCAATAATGCTTTATGTTGTATCTATTGCAATGAATGTTTCTATTGACCGATGCTGTGAATATGACTAATGGTAACTTTAGATACATTGATCTGTTTTGAATGCTGTGATAAGTTACTGTGTATTGTCACAACCATCCTCCCTCATTTGGAGGAAACATGGTTCTGTCTACCCTCCCTTGATCGCCTCGAGTGAGACTTCATCTGCTTCGCAGGTGTCGCTGGACGGGGTAAAACCTGTCTGGGCCAGTGCTTAGGGAGATCACGGGTTTTGGTGTCGACAGTGATGGGAACCCCTGTCGATTGGGTTTGAGTTAACAAATAGTTCTGTTGCCGGGACCGTGTACGCAGTAAGAGGAGGATATGTTGTGGCACCCGACAAAACTGGAGATCCAAGAATTGACGGTAGACCAGTGGGTGGATAAATATATTCACGATGGTCCGCATGAATGGTTTTTATGTGAATTCCCAGTCATTTTGTATGAGTGGTTGGAAAAGTTGATGTCACGTCCCCATTTTGACCCCCTTTGTATCAAATTGTAAATGATGTAAATACTGATATTTAATCATGGTGAGGAGCTCAAGGCCAAGGCCCCACCATTGATTTAGCGTTTATGTATCGGCAATTAAACTAGATGCCTATGGTTCTTGTGCGAGATGGGCACAATGTATATAAGACATCATGTAATTACGAATTTTTAATGAAAAAACCCACAACCGGCTATGCAATGCAACAAAAGAGATGGGGCATGGTACAAGGAATAGGGAGGGAAATTATTCAAACCCTTGAGCCAATGGTATTAATCCATGTGTCAATGGGGAAACCCATAAACCACCAACTACCCATTTTGTCTCATGCACCCAATCATTTAATTCTCCCAAGAAATTGGTTAAGGCAGTTAATGCCTTGGAAATGAAGAAGTATGGGCAAGCCATTTTCGTGCATGGGCAAGCCATCAACCTGGAAATTCGTGTTTTTGCTTGTGGGGCAAGAAAACACCCACGAAATGGTGCCCAAATCCATGGGGAATGGGCAGTCTTCACTCATTCACGCAGTTGGAGTTAGCTGGGTCTTTCCACATACGTTTTTCATCAAAATCCTGCATTTTTCCATGCCTGAGAGTCGTTTTTGCTTGGTATAACAGTTGGGAGAGGAAGGCCACGAATTGGGGACTAGGAGGGAGGTCGTTTTTGCCCCGAATTGACCCTGGACGTTTTACTAAAAACGGATTTGGCTTCCTGGGTTGTTCCCCAACTTCCCATTTCGTTTTTGTGGGTTCCCACGTTTTGCTGAGCTAGCTGAAACCCCATCTCATGCATCTACCTGTAAAAACGTTTTATCCTGCTCCCATGATTGTGTTCTGCTGTGGTGTGCATCCTCATTTTTGGTTTGAACCTGTGAATTGAAGTTTTGGAGTGGTAGTGGACAGAAGTAGCTTGATAAACCTAGTGGGGGAGACAACCTCTCAAGAAGATCAAGAGGGATTTGGTTACTCTTCTATGCATACCCTGAGAGCACTAGATAGGGAAGGTATGGATTGAGGGATTGTATAGCAGAGAAAAGAATACTTCCTTGTGCTGGGTGTGTAGGTATTGTGGGTGCCAAGCTAGATAGATCTTGCAAGGTTATCCCTGGCTCTGTGCTGGAGCTCACTAGCTTAGCAACTCTTCCTTTCCATCTCCCAGCAGCCTGATAAACCCAATTGTAGATTGGCTTGGCTCATTTTGGTGTATGCTTGGCTATGTGTGAGTCTGTTGTTCCCTGGTTCCTTGTAGAGATCATGCCCAGCTCGGGGGTGGCAGTGGTGCTGAGAGATTGAGGAGCACACTGGCCTACGGTTGGGTGGAACGTTGCAGTTGCATAGCCAGTTGCGTGGGACTACTTCTGTATAAGATAAGTATTCTCTTGTGTGTTAAATTGGCAATTTTCATTTGATGAATATTATGAATGTGTGAAGATTGTGTAATTCATAAATAAATTCCGCTGTGCTTTCTGTTAATTATGCATCTTCATATCTCCATTTAAAAATCTAAATGATTGTTTGAATGCTTCTTTATAATGTATGGGGCTGGATGCCCAGTTTAAACTCACGCTCCTCTCCATCTAGCTGGTACAATGGGAGGGGACGTGACAGTTGACCTTCCAGAAGAGGAACTTCTAAGGTGGTGAATCGACAACTTGGACCCCCGAGTTGATTTAGGAGCTACAAGAAGTCAACAATAAAGCATCACGCGCCATTGAAATCTGGCTCAATAGCATCTTGGAGGGATATATCACCGAATTCGCGGTCGATACGCAGAAGTCCTATAGCGAAGCCGAAAGATACTTATTCTGCAAAACCCGAGGGAGGTTTCTGCTGTCGCTCCAAATGTCCATTAAGATGTTTATTTGCAAGAAGGGTATATTGAAGATGCATCTGGATCAGTAAACAACATGGTGGGAGGAGGATGTGGGTATTGCGACAACTGGGGGGTGGTACATGGACTGATCAGGGGTAGATGGGTGCGGGTCATGATGAAACTGTGAGTGAAGCCGAGGAAGAAAGTGGTGTTATGAGGGGAGGAGCGAGTTTTTGACAGGAAAAGAGGCAGAGGACAGGAGAAGGTCTTGCTACGATCGAAATGCTAATTCAAAAAGGAAGACCACACGGGACAAAGTAACCTCACAGTCCTGACAAGAATGACCAGGCTACGCCCAATATAGAGGCAGGACCAAACCCCAACACCAACATACCCACACCTCCGCTCACTATCTCTCAATCGGTAAGGAATACGAATTTAACACCACTAAGTTCATCAATTCCTCAAATATTAATTACTGGTAGTTCAACAACTGGAGGAAGTAAGCCCAGGATGGCGGGCAAGGATACTAAGTTCCCGTCGTTCCACGGCAATGGAACAGACAAACCTGAATAGTATTGGTTTCTGTGTGAGGCGGTATGGACCATTAAACAGATCACTGATGATGATGCTAAAAAGGGACAATTGGCGACCACTCTTCAAGGTCACGCTTTAGACTGGTTTATGAAATTTACGCAGGTTCCTGTCGGTACCCCAGCAAAAACATTGGATGAGATTCGAGTAGGCTTGATCACCGAGTTCCGGAAGCCTAAATCCGAAGCGCAATATATTATAGAGCTTAAAGAGATTAAGTAGTTTCCTAACGAGTCTGTGTGGGACTTCGATTAGCGGTTCAAGACGCTGATGGCAAGAGTCAGTTTTGATATGAACACTGTGCAACATAAAGAATGGTTTATCGCGGCACTGCTTCCGCATATTCGGCTACCACTGATGTAGCAGAATATGACAACACAAAGTGAAGTGCTGGAGATCACAATGCGGTTGGAAGCATCGCCAATTGGGGAAACGACGACTGGGATGTCACAGAACCAGACACAACTGGCCAACTTAACTATTCAACTGTAGGATCTCAAAAAGGGCAAAGAGCAACATGAAGAATATGGTGTACACGGTGTCGGGGAGAAGGACATACCAAGGATAATTGCCCTAACTTCCGTAACTATCTAGTTTCAGGTGCACCAAATCCCCTGAATGGTGGGAGCATGCCGTGGTGTCACGTCTACCACGTATATGGGCACAGCCATGACAATTGCCCGTACATGCAGAAAATGGTCAGGACTCCAAGAAATCTTTACTGCACATTTTGCAAATCTTTGGGTCATGATGACAAAGATTACCGAGCATATGGGTTGATACAAGAGAGAATGTGTGATACATTCTATGTAAAGGACGACCAGCGTGCCGTACAATAGCCGCAAACGCAGCCGCAGGTAACCCAGTAATTACCTCAATCACAGATGTAGTTTGTACCGCAGTAACCACAAGCATAGCAGTTCATGCCACAGTATGTTCCGATGCAGATGGCTCCAAAACAACCACAGTATGTGCCACAAGGGCATGGTATGCAACAGATACAGTAACCGCAGTACCAGCAACAAGGAGGGTACTGCAGAGGATTCCGGGGCGGACGCGGTGGAGGTGAAGGAGGTGGTCACAGACCTGTCCAATGCTATAACTGCGCGGTATGGGGACACTACCAGTGGGACTGTCCACTACTGCAGAACCAGTGTATGTTCTTCTTTGTTAATGATCACAGGGTTGAGAATTGTCCGCAGTTGATTGCACGATGGCAAGCAGGGAACACTCCACAGTTGCAGAATCAGCCCAAGGTACAACAGTCTGCTCAGAAGCAGGTATAACAATCGGTCTAGAACCATAACCTGAATGGAAATTAGAATGTGAATCCACCACTGAACCAACCTCAGGGAGCGAGCATTACGACAATTTCCGCAGAGCCAAGACCGCAGGATGCTTCAGTAGCTGTTGTCACTCGTGGAGGTAAGACAATCGGGGAGGATAGCTCACATTTGTTGATTCGGTTGGCAGGACAAAAGAAGGTATCATTTGACATTGATGCTGAGTGGGAAGCATTCCTTCAAGCACGTCGTGTGCTAGAAAAAGATCGAGGTAAGGCTGTTATTTATGATATGCCCTCTACTTTTGATGCTACTCAGAAGGCTGGTCCATTGTGGAAATCCACCACCCTTCAAGCGTTTTGGAACATTGTTTATCCATGGCAAGGGATCCCGATGCTCTGGCTGAGATTGAAGCTCTACTGCAGTGACCGGCTCAGGGTCCACAAGAGTTCCCAGTCAATTCCCTAAAACGATGGAAGACGGGTAAGGAGATGCGGATGAATGTTCAGATTGGTGACTATGATGTTGATTCAGTTATTCTGGATCTTGGTTCGGATGTTAACATCTTAACCAAGTAGGCTTGGCAGAGGATGGGGAGTCCCCCATTGAGCTGGTCCCCTGTATAGCTCTGGTTAGCTAATCATGCTAAGGTGACGCTGATTGGACGTGTTCCACGATTGGTGGTGGATATTGAACGCATGAAGACATATGCCGATTTCGATGTGATAGAATTAGTTGAAGGAGGAAGCTCTTATCCCGTGTTGTTGGGGATTGGTTGGGCTAATGATAGCGGAGCAGTAATTAACTTCAAGCGACGGATGATGACTTTTGAAAATCGCGATCTCAGAATTATCGCTCCGTTGGATCTGACTGAAGGACGCTGCTACATCGAACCAGTGAAGGACGATGATCCCTGTGAATGGGATCATGCATTCAATATTTCTGAAGATTACATTCATCCGACTACCAACGGTGAGCTTGGATGGCATAGTGCCAGCTCTGCGTCTTCTGACTCTGATGATGCGCTTGAAAACTGGCAGAACCACTTGCATGAGGTGTCGCTCCCCAAGTGTGGGTTGTTGATGCAGTCCTTATGTCGAGTTGCAACTGAAACTGTTACACTACCAATATACGAAGGGCTGCCGGGGTTATCTGACTTTTTGGTGGAGTTTGAGGAACAAGTTTCCGGACCACAGAGACTGTTGGCATTAGAAGAAGCACTGAAGGCTACTCCAGCACGGTGGTGGGAAACCCACAAGAAATCTATTACTGAATGGTCACAGTGTCACCGACTGATGCTAATTCGTTTCGGCGATACCGAGGTCTACCATGTAGGGAAGTTTGATGGATGGAATGATCCAGGTGGTCACCTGATGGAGTGTCAGCGATTATGGGCATCACGACCACGAGATGAGTGGGTCCATGCTTTTATCCACACTTTGGATGAGATGCCGTGATCATGGTATACTGCAGCTGAGTTGAGAGGGGAATTTACCACTTGGTTAGAGCTAACAGTGAGATTTACCCATACGTTCAGTTTTATGGATGCTAATTCGGAGGTCAATAATGCATTACAACTTATCCGTGATGTAGTTTTACAGGTTGTTCCGGTGGCATATCCGGTAGATCCACACACGCATTGCAAGATGCAGTCTCTCATGGAATGTTTCAATATCACTAGTGGGCTAGAGGACGGTGATGATCCGCAGAATGTGCATATCCCAGAGTCCGAAGGTAGTTGCGTTGTGGTACCACCTGATGCGTCAAGTGATCCGTTCAGTCAGCCGCTGAAAATTTACAAGATTAACATTGGGGCAGAGGACACTCCGAAGTTTGTAGATGTCGGGGACTATTGGGATGATGAGATGATGAGAAAGGTCACCAACTTGCTTCATGAGTTTTAGGATTTATTTCCCATGAAGTTTTCTGATATGAAGGGGAGTCTGGGCGACTTAGGGGAGATGAAAATTCCCTCAAAACCCGATGCAAAGCCGATTCGGCAGCAACCCTACCGATTGAATCTGCGACATAAGGAGAGAGTTAAGGTAGAACTGGATTGCATGTTGGATGCTAATATCATCGAACCCGTTGAAGAGTTGGAATGGATCAGTCCTATGGTGGTATAGGATAAGAAGATTGGTGAAGTGCGCATTTGTGTTGACCTCTGGAAGCTCAATGATGCATGTTTGCATTATCCATTCCTGACCCCGTTTATTGATGAGGTGCTCAATGGTGTGGTTGGAAAGGAGATGTAATCGTTCACCGATGGGTTCTCAGGCTACCATCAGATCCGCATTGCGAAGGAAGACCGCCACAAGATGACTTTTGTGACTGAATGGGGTTGTTTTCAGTATACGGTAATGCCATTTGGATTAAAGAATGCACCTGCGATATTCTCGCGAGTTGTTGTTGCCGCATTCAAGGATTTCCTTCAAAATTTCTTGGAGGTCTATATGGATGATTGGACAGTCTATGGGTTGGTCCAAGATCATCTGGCAAATCTATGGTTGATGTTGGAGCGATGCCGGCAGCACCAGATATCGTTGAACTTGAAGAAATGTATCTTCTGTGCATTGTTTGGCATATTGCTGGGTCATATTGTGTGTAAGCAAGGGTTGTTGGTCGACCCAGCAAAGATCTCGCTTATCCTAAGCTTGATTCCACCGACTACAGTTAAGTAGCTGAGGGCGATGTTGGGACAAACTGGATACTATCACAAGTTCATCCGAGGTTATGAAGCAATTACTGCCCCTATGGAGAAGTTGCTGAAGAAGGACACGGTATTCCAATGGAACCCTGATTGTCAAGATAGTTTTGAGAAACTAAAGGCGAAGATGGCTTCGGTGCCGATATTGGTATTTCTAGACTGGAGCAAGGAATTCCATGTCGATGTTGATGCATTGTCTATCGCACTTGGTGTGGTGTTAGCGCAACTAGGAGAAGGGGACCTTGATCATCCTATTGCTTTTTCTAGTCGAAAGCTGTCATTTACGGAACAAAACTAAACCACTACCGAACGGGAAGGCTTGGCGATGGTCTATGCGTTGTAGAAGTTCCTACACTACTTGTTGGGCGATCATTTCAAGATGTTCACAAACCACTATGTATTAAAATACTTGGTCAATAAGACTGGGTTGGGAGAGAAGATATGCCGCTGGTTACTTCTCTTTCAGGAGTTCCACTTTGAAGTAATCATGAAGCCAGGACAACTAAATGCTGGACCTGATCACCTATCACAAATTGAGATGAGGGAGGAGCCGACCAACATTGAGGACGGGTTGCCTAATGTGAAATTGTTTAAGGTGGAAGTCTCCAATAGCTATTTTGAAGACATTATTCAGTTTCTGGCGATAGGTACTGCACCAGAAGAGTTTACCACTATTCAGAAGAAACAATTGGTAGTCAAGGCTGTAGATTTACAGTTGATAGCGGGAGAGTTATACAAGATGGGCACATATGAGATATTGCGACGATGTGTTCTGCCGCATGAGCAGGAGCATATTTTGGAAGAAGCACATGCAGGAGTGGTCGAAGGACACTATGGAGGCCAGGCGACTGCAAGGAAAGTGCTTCGAGTGGGGATGTGGTGGCCTACGTTGCGCAGTGATGCGATGGATTATGCACGGTCTTGCGATGTCTATTAGCGAACCGAGAATCCAACTCGACGGGATGAGATGCCATTGATGACTCAGCTGGCATTGCAACCATTTGAAAAATGGGTTGTGGATTTTGTGGGACCAATCAATCCACCAGGAAAGTGTACTGGTGCACGCTACATCATCATCACGACAGAGTATTTGACCAGATGGGCGGAAGCTGCACCAGTTATTGATTGTACCATAGCCATAGCCACGCGGTTCCTCTTCGACCACATTATCACTCGTTTTGGATGTCCCAAGATATTGTTGAGTGATCAAGGCAGCCACTTTCTCAATCGCACCATTAGCGCACTAACGGAGGAGTTGCAGATACAACACAAGAAGAGAACACCCTATCATCCGCAGGAAAATGGCATGGTGGAAGATTTCAACAAGATATTGGAGCATGTGCTGACAAAGGTGTGCAATGTGAATCGCGATGACTGGGATCTAAAAATCCCAACTGTGTTGTGGGCCTATCGCACCACACGTAAACGACTGACAAGGAAGACACCATTCAAGCTTGTGTATGGGCAGGAGGTGGTTATGCAGATGGAATACATCGTTCCAAGCGTGTGCATAGCAGCATCAATGGATATGGATGTTGTGACAGCATTGGAGGATCATTTAGCATAGCTATTTCGGCTCGAAGAAGATTTCTTCATCGCAGGTTTCCACCAAGGAGTGGAGAAGGATCGCCAGAAAGCATGGCATGATCGTCACATCAAGAACAAACAGTTTCAACAAGGTGATTTGGTGTTGTTGTATGATAGTAATTTTATGAAACATCCCGGCAAATTGCAGATGCATTGGCTTGGTCCATGTAGCATCAGTAGCATCAATTCCGATGGGGCTGTACAATTGCAACAGTTGGATGGAGCGATGCTCCCAAAGTGGATCAATGGCAGTTGGTTGAAGCCCTATCGATCAGACGTGGAGAGAAGCGATGCCTGAGTTGCATTGAAAAAAAAAAATGCAGGTTAATAAATGGCAGGATGGCGCACCGAAGACAACAAGAATGTGCAAGCAAGAAGGCTTGTGTCACAAGTTATGAACAGTCCATGACAAGTAGCAGGATTGCGACCGAGTCAAATCAACAATAAATGCCAAAAGTTTCGATAATTAATTAACAGTGCTTGATGGGCATTAATGGCAGATCCAGCCAATCGACTTCCAGAATCGACGACGGATTTGCGTCATTAATATAGGAATCCGATTGAATTAATGCTGTATTTTTAGTAATCATTACGTAAGATTGGGTTGGATGCTATAAGAACGGGTTGAAGCTGGTTGAAAGGCACCAATAATTCAGTTGTTTCAGTGAGATTGTGGAGTGTTGCAGAGTATTGTTGTTGTTTTGTGAGTGCCGCTTCACGTTGGGAAGGCTTGTTGAAGTTGCAGAGTTCTATTGCCGAGTGTAGTGAGGTATTCCAGGTGAGCTTGAGACCATTGAGATCAGTAGTGAAGTCAATTCCCCCTTCATCCCGGTCGCTGTTCAAGAAGAGGTCGAGACTGTCCCAGCCATCAACCTTGAGGCCGAGGTAGCAAACATGCCGGTGGGTGCATCTGTGATTGCTGAGAAGCATCGGGGAAGTCATCTTTCCGAGTCACCGTAGAGCAAGTGTCAGCTTTGGTCCTCCACGGCTGCGGCAGGGGATGCTCAAGGGGAAGTTGGGTCATCCCGCCACCGGGTTGACGAGTCTGCTGCATGGGAAGGACTCTCGGCCATTGATATCCCGAGGTATGTTCCCCCCAATCACCCTGAGATACCATCCCCGAAGCCCCAGAAGAATCCAAAGTATCCATTAAAGATGCCCTCCCTGCCGACAGGAATGGAGTGCTCGGTTGACATCGGGCCAGCAATAATGCGTCTGGAATATGACGACCATGATATGGTGGCATACGAAGAGCTTGTGGTGGAACCTTACGAACTAGACTCTCGATTGAGCTGCAACCCGGTCCTACATGACTAGGTGCAAGCATTGAAACTGGCCGGCTTGTTAGGTCTTATCAATATGCCTCATTTTGGACGGTTGCCGGAAGTCAATGCCCGTGTGAAGCAACTATTGGCCTGTTTTCATGGTGGTACATTGTGGTTGGATGTAGCAGTTTCCATTACGGTGCACTTGATTGCAGAGATCACCAGGTTGCCCAAGCATGGGGTTGACCCATCGCAGTACTTCTGTGATAAAGAGAACGACAAGAAGTTGGCCACACAGTTGGTCAAGCGATACGCTATGGAGACCGATGGTCGTGGTTACCGCACAAGCACCATAAATGACAAGGCGGTGCTCACCGACACCAAAATACTTTGGTGCAAAATGGTATGCAGCGGTCACCCCAATCAGTGTAACTTAGGGATTGTGGCGTGTGCCGCGTAGTGTGCGGTCTAGGTGTAGATGAACTGGTCTCTATTTCTACTGAATCAGTTAGTAGAGGATGTTGCGGCGGTTCAAGGCGGTAAGGGATCCTTCACCTATAGCTGGCTTATAATATTGATAGCGTGGCATGGAAGGAGCCCGACGCATACCAAGGTATGGAGATTGAAGCAGCCAAAGAACGTTGTGGCGCGCGTTATCAAAACCTGTGGTTTGTCCGAGACCAAGAGTGGAATTGGGAATGTACGTTGGTGTTTTGGGTATACTGGGAGATGCTCTACATGGTTGCGATGAAGGTGCCCTGATTGTCTGAAGACACCGCAGCTTAGTATAAGCCGGTCATGGCATTTGTGATTCGACCACATGCCATTTATTTTCAAGCCCACCGTGACCCAGATAACCAATGACTGCTGCACAGTATAAGGTAATGATGGCAGAGCTAGCGGCTATTGTGCATTACTGGCCGAAAGCATGGCGTGAACCTATGGGGTTAGCAGATATAGGGGCTGGCAACTAGACGAAAGGCTCAGATGATCGAGTATCGGTGCAGGATTAGAACAGTCGTCATGATTCCGATCAACAGTTGACAAGGACACCGACACAGGATGATAGCGACCGTGCTCTTGAGGAAAACAGATCAAAATGACACTAGGAGCATGCGACAATCAGTGGGCTACCCCTGCTGGCAGAGGCGTAGTTGGGCCGATTAATGATAGCTCTTAACCATGCAGCCATAGTGGTCGCTAAAAATATGGTGCTGAAGGCGGATGAGGGTTTCCATGTGTTCACTGCTCGTATTGACTCTCTGTGTGATGCAGTTTTAAGGAAGACACCCAGAGACTCACTGATGCAGGAAACGGTCACAATCAACACTATGCCCCGGGTTCAGAATATAGATATTCCCCCGATTTCAGTTTTGACTGATAACAAGGCTTTGAAAGCTTTGCTGCAGACGGTTGACTAATGATAGTTTTAAACCTTAAAAGTGCAGTAAAAACTCATACAAATTCTTAACCATTAACAGAAAATACACAATGGCACACGCATAACACAAATATTTTCACCTAGAAACCATTAACTGGGAAAAAACCAGCAAAACTTAGAGCCGCACAACTCTTTTCATTATATGTTTTCTTAACCATTTACAATACAATATATGGTAGTCGCAGCATCTAACACCCTAATTCGTTTACCCAAAATTAGGTTACAACCATAATCCCTTTACCGGGATTAGATAGAATACAATGGGCCGAAACAACAAAAAAGAAAAAACAACCCAAAAAAATTTTGCGCTCTACACGGACTCCGGGGGCCTAACGGCCTCCTCCGTGTCATTTCGGAACCTAATGGTACACTGCTGGGAAGGGGATCATGGTGTACATGCACCCTCCATGTGAAGAGATATAACACACCGAAAAACCAAGTGACTATCGACGTCAACGCACTACCAGCGGCTGCGTTGACAACAATGCAGATGGTCCCCACTCGAGAGATGGCAGATAGGATGCACGAAATCAGCACGAGCTATCGACACTTGCAGGAGAGTGAGACATCCATGACCGTAGCAATCGACGAGCTCACAAACAGGGCTACTATAGCACGGAAAGCTGTGGATGAAATCGAAGCGGATATCAAGACGGAACGGGCCGAGAATGGTCGCGCAATTGAAGAACTCAAGAAGGAACATGATTTCCTTATTGTGGAGAAGGCCCGTCTGTGCGACCACAACGTGAAGCTTGAGGCCTCTATTAGTGATGCATGTCAGCATGTGCCGGAGCCCATCACCAAGTCAGATGTGCTCCAATGGGTGCAGCGACTGGGGGCCGCCATTGTCCAATTTGTTAAGTTTAAACCAAATAGACAAGCAAGATCACTGAAAGAAACACAATCACAAGATATACACACAATATACCCTGGGAAACCCTCATGGGGTAGAAAACCCAGCAAAGCTTTCCTCAATAAGATGATCAACCAAAATACAAGATGTGCTCCTTCCTTCTTTGTCTCCTTAGCAGATCTCCCAGACAAGTGCGCACTCTTCCACAAGTGAGTGAGTGATCTAATGAGGAGTTCACCTCTCTTATTTATACTGAATCCTAACTGACTAAAAGACCTAATGGGGCCGACCTCTCCTGGAGAAGTCTAATAACCCCAAAAATATAACCACAGGGCCGACCCCCACATGGTGGGTCTAATAACCCTAGTTAATACAAACTCTCGGAGGAATAAACATCTCCGGATACATAATAGGGTTACCCCGGAGGGATGAAACATCTCTGAAATAATAAAGTACAAATATAATATTCTTTGAAGTTACAATATTCAACACTCCCCCTTAACGAGAAGGATATTATAACAGCATCTGCAGGAGCAAGGAGTCACTATACATGATACATCTATAAATCATCGGAAGCTTTCTTCAATTTGTCTTCATCAGTAACTCAAACAGTTACTGGTATATCAATATCAACATCAGCATCACGATCTTCAGCATCGTCATCACATGATCAGCAGCATCGTCATCACACGATCAGCAGTATCGTCATCACACGATCAGCAGCATCGTTATCACACGATCAACAGCATCGTCATCACATGATCAGCAGCATCGACATCATCATCACACGATCAGCAGCATCGTCATCACATGATCAGCAGCATCGACATCGTCATCACACGATCAACAGCATCGTCATCACACGATCAACAGCATCATCATCACACGATCAGCAGCATCTTCATCACATGATCAGCAGCATCGACATCGTCATCACACGATCAGCAGCATCGTCATCACACGATCAGCAGCATCGACATCGTCATCACATGATCATCAATACAAGTATCCTACCGATACAAGTAATCATATCATCAATACAAGTATCCTACCAATACAAGTAACCACATCATTAATACAAGTATCCTACCGATACAAGTAATCACATCATCAATACAAGTATCCTACCGATACAAGTAACCACATCATCAATACAAGTATCCTACCGATACAAGTAACCACATCATCAATACAAGTATCCTACCGATACAAGTAACCACATCATTAATACAAGTATCCTACCGATACAAGTAACCACATCATCAATACAGGTATCCTACCGGTACAAGTAACCACATCATCAATACAAGTATCCTACCGATACAAGTAACCACATCATTAATACAATCACTTTCTCGGAGACCATTCGTCTACGGATCAATTCAGGGACCGAAGTCCGGGGATGATACAATCCCCATCACGTACATTTTGAACTTAGTGGTTCCGGGATGATGCAATCCCCATCACTTTATTCTCGGAGACCTCACGTCTACGGATCAATTCAGGGACCAAGGTCCGGGGATGATACAATCCCCATCACGTACATTTTGAACTTAGTGGTTCCGGGATGATGCAATCCCCATCACTTTATTCTCGGAGACCTCACGTCTACGGATCAATTCAGGGACCAAAGTCCGGGGATGATACAATCCCCATCACGTACATTTTGAACTTAGTGGTTCCGGGATGATGCAATCCCCATCACTTTATTCTCGAAGACCTCACGTCTACGGCTCTCTTTAGGACTGAAAGTCCAGGGATGATCCAATCCCCTCAACTGTCCTCTAAGGACTTCATTCTCAGAGACATCACGTCTACGGCTCTCTTTAGGACTGAAAGTCCAGGGATGATCCAATCCCCTCAACTGTCCTCTAAGGACTTCATTCTCGGAGACCTTACGTCTACGACTCTCTTTAGGACTGAAAGTCCAGGGATGATCCAATCCCCTCAACTTTCCATTAAGGACTTCATTCTCGGAGACCTCTCATCTACGGTTCTCTTTAGGAATGAAAGTCCAGGGATGATCCAATCCCCTCAACTGTCCATTAAGGACTTCATTCTCGGAGACCTCTCGTCTACGGTTCTCTTTAGGACTGAAAGTCCAGGGATGATCCAATCCCCTTCTGTATTCTCATCTATACAGGTACAAATATCCAAGAGCATGTATCACATTTAGCATGTATTCTCACTAATACATCTAATCATCAAGACATGTATATATCACAACTAGCATGTATTCTTACTAATACATCTAACATCCAAACATGTATACATCACACCAAAACATGTATACATCTAGCATGTATTCTCACTAATACATCTAGTATCAAAACATGTATACATCACACCAAAACATGTATACATCTAGCATGTATTCTCACTAATACATCTAGTATCAAAACATTTATCCGTAAAAATAAAAGATATATAAGAGTTCTAAATCTAAATAATTGTAAGTAACTAAGTGCAACAAAACAAAATTGTTAACAAGTACTATACTACTCCCCCTTTCGAGGAGGGTCCTTCTGGACTATACCAAGCATGTCTCGGAAGTGTTCAAACTTTACTCGAGACAAAGGTTTAGTCAGGATATCGACAATCTGATCCTCAGTGCTTATGTACTCGAGCTTGATGGCTCCTCTCTGCACCATGTCTCGTATATAGAAGTAACAGATCTCAATGTGTTTTGACTTATCATGGAATACAGGATTTTTAGTCATCTTAATGCAGCTTTGATTATCACACATAATCACAGTGGGATCCATTTCTAAGTAAAAAATTCCAGATAAGAGTTTTCGAAGCCACACTGCTTCACAGCTGGCAGAGCAAGCAGCTATATATTCTGCTTCAACAGTACTGAGGGCCACACTAGATTGTTTCTTGCTGAACCAAGAGATCATGGCAGATCCAAGTCCATAACATCCGCCTGAAGTACTTTTTCTATCTGAGACACTTCCTGCCCAATCAGAATCTGAGTAACCATGTAACTTGAGTTCATTACCTCCAAGATAGTATAGGCCAAAGTCCATTGTACCTTTTAGGTACCTCATTATATGCTTTGCAGCTATAAGGTGAACCTTTCGAGGTTCTACTAGATACTGACTTAGGGTATTTACATCAAAGCATATATCCGGCCTAGTATTTGTCAAATACATCAATGATCCAATGATTTGTCTATATAGGGTTATGTCCACTAGTTCTGATGAATCATTAACTAATAGTTTCAGGTTGGAGTCCATGGGAGTGGCCATGGCTTTACACTCCAACATATCAAATCTTTTGAGAATCTCCACAGTATACTTACCTTGATTTAGAAAGATTCCTCTTGGCTCTTGCCACACTTCTAGGCCTAAGAAGTAGTGCATTAATCCGAGATCTTTCATTTCGAATTATGAAGAAAGCTTCTTCTTGCTTTCAATGATTTGATTCTCATTTCCGGTTAGAAATAGATCATCTACATATAACAGCAATATAACAGGTTCATCATCCATCACTTTAAGATAAAGATTTGGGTCAGCTTTACTTTTGGTAAAGCCCATGCTTGTTAAGAAACTGTCAATCCTTCCGTACCAAGCCCTGGGAGCTTGCTTCAATCCATATAATGCCTTTTTCAGTTTGCATACATGGGTCCTTCCGTCTTTGACCTCAAAACCTTGAGGTTGTTCTATGTATACTTCTTCTTCAATTACACCATTTAGAAAAGCTGTCTTATCATCCATTTGATGTAGTTTCCATTTCATCATGGATGCAAGTGCCATGATAGTTCTGATTGATGTATACCTAGCAACAGGTGCAAAAGTTTCTTCATAGTCAATTCCTTCCTTTTGAGAGAATCCTCTGGCTACAAACCTTGCCTTGTATTTTTCAATGCTACCATCTGCAGCATGTTTTATCTTGAAAATCCATTTTGAAGAAACTACACTTTTATCTCTTGGTTTGGGGACTATATCCCAAACATCATTTTTCATAATCGACTGATATTCTTCTGTCATTGCTTCTACCCATTCTTTCTTTTGAGCTGCTTCTTCATAGCTAGTAGGTAATTGATCCACAAGATCACACACCAATGCCATATAGTTGGACACTAGCTTTGGTTTCTTTCTTTCTCTAATGGAGCCTTCAGGAGCACCATATTTTTTAGCCCCTTGGATAATATCTCTAGCCCATGCTGGCCTTCTTTTCTTTGATAAATAGGAGGTTCTTGAGGCTCCAACATGTCATGATCCTCTGGTGGATTATCTTCAGGGATGTGAACAGCCTCTGAGTTTCTAGAAGAAGGATCTTCTTCATAGATTTCTTCAAGTTGGCATTTTCTTGATTTCTTGAGAGCTGCTTCTTCATCAAAAGTTAAATCTCTACTGATTTCTATATGATGAAAGCCTGGTATGTAAATCCTAAAGGCTTTGGATGATTCACAATAACCAACAAATATTCCTTTCTTACCAGAAGGATCCAACTTGGTTCTCTTTTCTTTTGGTATGTGGATGTACACAGGACACCCAAATATTTTAAGATGGCTTACCTCGGGCTTCTTTCCAGAGAGCACTATGAGATAATCTGTTTTGAACATATACTGCTGTTCTGGCTGCTTCAGCCCATAGATACATGGGAAGATCCTGGTCATGTATCATAGTCTTCACAGCTTCCATGATGGTTCTATTTTTCCTTTCTGCAACCCCATTTTGTTGGGGATTGTAGGGAGTGGTTAGTTCTCTCTTGATTCCAGCTTCTTTACAGAATTCTTCAAACTCTTTTGAAGTATATTCTCCACCATTGTCTGTTCTGAGAATCTTGATTTTCTTTTCTGAGAGATTTTCTATTAGAGCCTTGAACTCTTTGAACTTTCCAAAAACTTCATTCTTACCCTTTAGAAAGTATATCCAGGTTTTCCTTGAATGATCATCAATGAATGAAAGATAGTATTCAAATCCACTTAGAGAGGTGGTGGGCATTGGACCACATACATCTGAGTGTATTAACTCCAAGATACCTTTAGTCTTTGTTTCACTCTTTGGAAAGGGGTTCTTGACATTCTTCCCTTTCTTACATCCTTTACATGAGCCATCCTGATCAACCTTCAAATCTGGTAGTCCTATGACCACCTTGCTTACATAGGGTAAGGCTTTGTAGTTAATGTGAGCTAGTCTTCGATGCCATAGCTCACTGGGGCTAGAGGTTTCATGAATGAGAGCAGCTTCCGGATAACCCTTGAGTTTATATAAACCTCCTTCCTCTTCACCAATAACAATTGCATCCTTAATAGATTTGCCTTTGGACCACATTAACACTTGTCCATCAATGAATGCCACTCTATAGCCTTTCTTGTCTAAAGCTGAGATTGAAAGCAAATTCTTCTTCAATCCTGGAACATATAAAACTTCCTTCATCTTCATGGGAGTTCCAGAATCGAGTTTGTAGTTTGCTTCACCGATTCCCTTAATGGGATATTGATAGTCATCTCTTAGAGATACCTTTTGGAGAGAAGTCTTTTCTTCAAGATTTGAGAGAGTCCTTTTCTGTCTTGTCATATGCTTTGAAGCACCACTGTCAATAAGCCATGTACCTTCTCCAGGGGTTATGGATCCAGAGAGTGCGGAGAAGAGAACATATTCTTCTGCATCTTCTTCTGTATTTCTTCTTGACTTTCTTTTGAAGAAGGTCCTTTCTTCTTCTTCCTCTTCATCTCTAGGCCTTTTATTGTGAGACCTTTCTTCCTCTACTTCTTCTTCTTCACTATCATCTTCTGCAAGATGTGCTTGGTGTATTTTGTAGTAAGTACCCTTTTTCTTCTGTAGAGGGCAATGTTTAGCAATGTGCCCTATCTTGTGGCAAGAATAGCACTGGAAAGAAGAGTAATCCCTTCTTTGGGTAGATCCTCTTTTCTTATGAAATCTGTGAGGAGGATGAGACTCATTGTGACTACCCTTCTTGGAGTAGGATTGACTTCTTCTTCTTTTGGTGTGGGTAGCCAAGGCTTGGTCATCCTCTTTGAGCAAGGCTTCTCTATTTGCAACCCTAGCCTCCTCTTGTACACAATCCTCCCAAACTACATCAAACTTCATACTTTCTTTTCTGGCACACATAGTTTGAATGAATGACTCCCAAGGTCTAGTGAGACCATTTAGAGCTGTCATCACAAGTTCATCTTCATCAAGAGTATCACCAATGGCATCTAGTTGTTCTTTGATTAGAGAGACTCTTGAGAAGTAGTCTTGAATGGATTCTCCTTTGTGCATCTTGGTACTCTTCAACTGAGTCCTTAGATTCATCTTCCTATTGATGTTCTTTCCTTCATACATTCTTCCTAGGGCATCATACATTTCCTTTGGAGTCTTCTTGGAAGCCACTTGGGGAATCAAGTGGTCTTTAATAGAATCAGCTATGATTCTCTTTGCCCTAATCAAATCCTTCCTGTGTTTTTCTTTGGCTTCATCTTCTTCTGGTTCTGCAACTTCCTCCTTGATATAATGAGCAAGATCATTCTCCTCAAGAATGAGACCAATTTTGTATTTCCATGCTCGGAAATTCTCTAAACCTTCTAGCTTGTCTTCAAGCTTAGTGTTTGGAGCCATCTTCTCTTGGGGGATTCCAAGAGACAGAGTAGACTTACCTGGGAAGTTACTTTTCACTTTTCCGGAATCTGGAACAGAATTTTATCGCACTTTTGGTAGAATTAGGGTTTGACTTTCCCGGAGTTCTAACCAACCAAAAAGTTCGATATATAGCTCAAAAGAATGCTCTTGAGAAGGGCTATCCAGCCATGTAATCAGAATTAAAAAATTACAACTTGTTTCTGAAACCAAAAACTAACGTATCGCACTTTTGGTAGAATTAGGGTTTGGATTTCCCGGAGTTCTACCCAACCAAAAAGTTCGATCTATAGCTCAAAAGAAAGGTATTGAAAAGAGCTATCGAGCCATGCAACCAAAAATCAATAATACCAACTTTGGGCTGAAACCCTAACTTCACCAAAGAGAGAGAAAGAGGTTTTCTTACCTTGTGAAAGATGTCCTATTCAGTCTAGCTCTGATACCATGTTAAGTTTAAACCAAATAGACAAGCAAGATCACTGAAAGAAACACAATCACAAGATAGACACACAATATACCCTAGGAAACCCTCATGGGGTAGAAAACCCAGCAAAGCTTTCCTCAATAAGATGATCAACCAAAATACAAGATGTGCTCCTTCCTTCTTTGTCTCCTTAGCAGATCTCCCAGACAAGTGCACACTCTTCCACAAGTGAGTGAGTGATCTAATGAGGAGTTCACCTCTCTTATTTATACTGACTCCTAACTGACTAAAAGACCTAATGGGGCCGACCTCTCCTGGAGAAGTCTAATAACCCCAAAAATATAACCACAGGGCCGACCCCCACATGGTGGGTCTAATAACCCTAGTTAATACAAACTCTCGGAGGAATAAACATCTCCGGATACATAATAGGGTTACCCCGGAGGGATGAAACATCTCCGAAATAATAAAGTACAAATATAATATTCTTTGAAGTTACAATATTCAACACAATTGCGGCTGGAGAATCAAGCATTGAAGGCTCAGGTGCATCCCGGTACACCGCAAGATGAAGTCGATGCCAGAAAACGGACGATTGAGGAGGTTTCCACTCAATTGGAGGAGATGGAGAAAGTGGCGATGAAGCTCACAGCTGACATTGTGGATTTTTGGGGCCGGATCGTCTAGGATGAGCAACACGAGCAACTAATGAAGGACTGACAGGAAGTGGAGGGGCAGTTGGCGACACTCAAAGCGGCGATGCGTGTAATGCTAGCCATGGAGTAGGTCTCCAAGGTTATGGAATTAAAATATATACAACAGCGTGTCGCCAAGGCAGATGAGCGACAAAAGACACGGGCTGAGCAGTTGAAGCAATTTCAGGATATCGGGGGACAATTCATGATCAAAGAAGGCAAAGTGCTTCAGGAAGTACAGAAGGGTCGTCAGCAGGTGACGACAAAGATCACCGAGCAGCCATCTGCGGAAGATGTGGTCGACAGTCAGGTGGTGATGACGGACGTCAATGAAACGGTGACCACAGTCGTCCAACAGTGCAAAGAATTTAGAGTGAAGACCACGGAGTGCACCATGTCCAGTTGACGTGGCTCAAGGGAGAGCCATAAGATTGTGTTGGGGGCTTGTTGGCAGGCGGTTCGATAAGAAGATGTCGTAGTATCTCCGATGCTGTGACATGTCAGATGAGGTCGCAGAAGAAGGATTAGTTTATGCATTTTTGGGTTAAGTGTACTGCAGTTGGTGGGTTTTGAGTCATTTGGACCACAAACTATGTATTTTATGCAATTTTTAGTCAGTTGTACTGCGGTATGCGAGTTCTTGGGTCATTTGGACCGCGTTAGTCAGATTTTGGGTCACTTGTCCAAATGTCGGTTAGGAAGTTGTTAGTAAGTGGACAAGCATTGTAATGGTAGAAGCCTATATATAGATAAGAGTTGTAGGTGTTGAGAATCTAATGAAGGGAGAAAACGATATGTTTTGGATCGTAATATTTTTTTTGCACATATATGAGATATTGCCAAGATCTGGTTTTTGAGGAGATGTTGTATCAGGGTTTTGCTAAGCAATATGACATGATAGAACTATTTGGTGAAATTTCCTGTGCAATGCCTATTGTGATTTGTAATTGATACTATGATTTCTGCTGCAATAATGCTTTATGTTGTATCTGTTGCAATGAATGTTTCTATTGACTGATGCTACGAATATGACTGATGGTAACTTTAGATACATTGATATGTTCTGAATGCTGCGATAAGTTACTGTGTATTGCCACAACCATCCTCCCTCATTCGGCAGAAACATGGTTCCGTCTACCGTCCCTTGATCACCTCAGGTGAGACTTCATTTTCTTCGCAGGTGTCGCTGGACGGGGTAAAACCTGTTTGGGCCGGTGCTCAGGGAGATCGCGGGGTTTGGTGTTGACAGTGATGGGAACCCCTGTCGATTGGGTTTGAGTTAACAAGGGCCCAAAACCAATTGCTCCATCGGGTGATAGACTACTGGGACGTAGATGCACAGAACTTCAACATGGATGGTCAAACACTATCCTTAGAGGTGGATGAGATATATTTCATCACAAGGTTATCCTATCGAGGGGAGGTGGATAGCCTTCGATCTTGCACTGCTGGTGGTGGGATCACCATTCCTGACTACATAGAGCAGTACTATCCTCCTGGCGCCCAAAAGGTGGGGAGTCAGGTACCTATTGGGGCTATAGCCAGCTTGAGTATGAAGATCATAGTGTCCACTCTCGTCAGGATCACAAGTTTAGCAGATCTACACCAGGCTTCAAGGTCAGTGATGTTCTACACCTTAGAGTGCATGAGGCCCATAGTATTTGACTAGTGCACAACGTTACTAGCGTCTATGAAGACCTAGTTAACGGAGTGCAAGCATGGGAAGGAAAGGAAATTTGGGTATGGAAGTATACTATACAACTTTTTCTTCGAGAGAGTTCCAGGGCTTAGTCCGAGGGTTGAAGTCCCTCCGCATACTCTCCGTGACCCAGCTCTGACTCGGTGGGCAGAGGTTCTTACGTGACAGGGTGGTGGCCGACATGCATCACCATATACAGATGAGTTCTTCCACTGGTGGGACCGGTAGGTCATAGCCATTTTCGACTACCCATATGCCAGGATAGACTTCCGTGGCGATCGTGACATGCCACTTCCTCTAGGGGCCACATTTGGAGATATTGGTATGTTACTCTTTTTATGTTTTGTGTATTAATTTTTTTGGGATTTTTGATTATATATGAAAATGCAAAAATAATTTTGGTGTAGTATCACATATTGACATTCTACTATTTGCTCGCAGATGCTGGTCCACGAAGACCAGAGGGATTCCCGAGACATCGTCGATGGGACAGGGGGGGAGAGGTAGCTAGTGCTGCAGCTGAGTGCACATTAGAGACCGTATGGGTCAATCTGTCCCGTATGACAACCAGGGTACCCATGATTGAGGGGGAGCATCTTCTAGAGGAAATGCAACAACATGTTGTGGGAGTGCCGGGCACCTAGGTGCGACTATTGCGGCGCATAGCCTAAGCAGTTCACTATCACTATTAGACACATCCTGTCGAGGTAGCTAGGCATCCTCCTAGGGCTTAGATATCTCAGAGTCCCACATTTTGTATCGATTATGTATATTTTTGAGAGCTACGGGCTCCAGTTTTGTACTGTGACACTACCTTTTTGGACATGTTATTTATAAAAAACTATGATTTTCCGGTTCTACTATATGTATATGTACAAATGTGTGAATGAATGTTTATTTGTGTGCTTCTTTATTGATGAGACAAATTCCAATATTGGACATAACTAGCATATGCATCAGTTACATGATTAAAACATCTTGGAACATGAATGTATGTAATGGAAACAAAATGATGCTCCAAGAGTCTTACCCTTAATAATCTCCGTAGTAACGTAGGATCCCTTATGCGATACCGGTCATTCAATTGAGACACGACCAGCTGTGAATCCAGGTGGGCCTCTAAATACTGGATGCCATGTGAAATGGCATCCCGAAGTAGCTCAACCACGACATTGTGCTCAACCATGACACTATACTCAACCACATTGTCAGATGTAGGACCGAGACAGGCACCTCCCGAAGACACAATCTGACGGTCCGGTGGATAAATAACCCACGCAGCAGAAGCACCATCTGCGAATCCTAAGAACACAGGATATTCTGCTAACATCTGTCAACCAAATGGAAGTGAATCAGCAGATCCGAAAAACCAAAAGAAATCTAAACTATGTACAGAAGCAACTATACAATAGTATACAAAAGTATTAGCTCGATCTAGAAGCTCAAGCGTAATACTGCTTGAGGTAGAGCCCATTTCTAGGCTCCTTCAAGGCGTTCCCATCATAATCTTCCAATTCTTAGGCTCCTTTCTCAAGGACATGCCTCACTATGTAAGGACCGTGCCACATGGGGTTAAACTTGCCTTCCCCCAGGGGTTCTTTAGCTTGGTCATACAAGAGGACCAAGTCACCTTCAGCATACTGTCGAGGATGGACATACCTATCATATTGAACCTTGACATGACGCTTATTGGAATCTATAGCCACGGCGGCATCTCGATGTTGCTCGTCAAGCTGATCAAGGTGGATCAAACGTTGCTCAACAGATGACGTATCAGGAAGGAGATTTATGGCTAGTTTTAACGAAGGGATTTCACATTCAATTGGTAATATAGACTCCACACCATGTACTAGCTGAAATGGTGAGAAATCGGTGGCAATATTAATTGTGGTTCGATATGCCTACAAAGCAGGATACAACATAATGTGCCAGTTGCTCTTGCTTTGCTAGATGGTACGCTGGAGAATGTTCTTTAAGGATTTATTGATTGCCTCGACTTGACCATTCGCTTGGGGGTAGTAAGAAGATGAATGCTCTTGACGAAACCCAAGCTTGAGTGACAAATCCGCCATCATTTTGTTCTGAATGTGACTGCCATGGTCAGTGACAATCTCTTTCGGAATATTGAACCAAGCGATAATTTGATTGAACACGAAGTGGGCTGCTGTAGCACCATCGGCTTTTACGGTAGGCATGGCCTAGCCCATTTGGAAAATTAGTCCACAGCCACAATGATATGGTGATTCCCCCTAGCCGAAGCTAGTTTGCAATCCATGAAATCCACCCACCACTTAATGAAGGGATCGACGGTGACGACCTGGTGAAGGGGCGCTGGATGCGAGTGTATATTCCGAGAAAACACCTGGCAAGGGTTACATCTCTTCACACCATTCATACAATCTTTAAAGATCGATGGCTAGAAGTAACCTGCTCGCATGATGCATTGGGATGCGCAAGCCATGATAAGTGACCACCACACACCCCACTATGGCAGTCATTCAGTACTAACTCCGTTTCTTCGTGAGTCAAACAACGACGGAGGATAGAGTCCTTTCCTCAACGATACAAAGTGTTGCCAATGATGACATAATATTTAGCTTGGTGGCTTACACGCCATTGTTCATCCCATGAATAGTGCGGAGGGAACTTCAAAGTTTGGAGATATATGATGATATCCCCATACCTAGGGTCCACCGACGAGATAAGGAATAAATGCTCATCCACAAAGGAATCTTCATGAATGATGTCCTCATCAAGTCATGGAAAATCAGACATGAGCTCGGCGAAAACCAAGGATTTCACCGACTTCACCGAATCAAAATCAAGATCAAACTCGTAAAGAATCACAATCCATTTATTGTACTTCGCCTCCATTAGATGTCATTAAAACACGAACTGAAATGGATTGGTATGTGCTATAACAGTGGTTTTCCTAAGCATGATGTAGTGTCGTAAACGTTGGACTTCATGAATAGTTGTAAGTGCCAACTTCTCCACATGAGTGTATGTCAGCTTAGCGTCTACTAATTTTTGACTAAGATAATAGATGACATGCTCTTGGAGCACATCATCTAGTTGAACTAAGACCATGCCAATCGTCTCAAAAGATGCGACCACATAAAGTAGGAAATCTCTATCAAAGTCGGGTGGACTAAGTAGAGGGGCCGATACCAAATATTTCTTCAAATTCTTGAAGGACTGTTGGGCTCGCTCATCCCAGATAAATGGTGTGTCCTTCTTCAACAGATGCCCAAAACCTTTGGTAAGACTAGCATAATTTACTACAAAACGTCGTAGAAAAGTGGCTCTCCCTTGGAGGCTCTAAAGTTGAATTAGATTACGTGGGGAAGGAAACCAAAGTATTGCCTCAACCTTAAGAGGATTGACTCTTATACCCTCTTGTGAAACTATGAACCCTAAAAGGCGACCCGTTCTCACGACAAAGATGCACTTATTGGGATTAAAACAAATCTTATAACATCGGCATCTTTCGAAAATGAGGCGAAGGTGCTTGGGGTGGTCCACTCTCTTGCGAGAGTGGCGAGCAAGATCATCCAAGTAAGCCTCCACTATACGCTTGAGGTCATAAAATTCATAGGTCATAGCACATTGAAATGTAGCTCCGACATTTTTAAGGCTGAAGGGAATTTTTCGGTACGCAAATGTACCCCAAGGACATAAAAAAGTTGTTTTATGTTGGTCCTCGGGTTTTATCTGGATGTGATTGTATCCAGAGAAACCGTCCATGAACGAAAAAACCTCGCTTCCCACACACACATCCAAGATTCGATCTATAAATGGTGTGGGAAAGTTGTCTTTCGAACATGCACAGTTCATATCTCTAAAGTCTGTGCATATATGGATGGTTCCTTGTTTCTTATCTACAGGACCAGGACTGGACACCCATTCATTAAGAGGAACCAGGTAGATGAAACCAACTTTAAGGAGTTTCTCCACCTCTACCTTAATTGCCGATGCCTTTCTAGGATTCACAATATGAAGTTGTTGCCAAACCGACTTGGCATTGGGATATGTCTTAATCTCGTGTTCGAAAATACTAGGGTCTATTTTTGGCATCTCCTCATATGATTAGGTGAAAACGTCCCGAAATTCCTTGAACAGTTTGGTGTACAGCTGAATCTCTTCAGGCGAATAGTTAGCACCGATGTAAACGTTCTCTATCTTCTCGGGTGTGTGAGAGATGTTGATCGGTATGGTTGGGGATATATTGGCCATATTCCCCTCCACATAAATCCCATGTGAATCAAAAGGAGCCACAAGGTGACCAACCTTCTCTGCAAGAGTCATCCTAAACTCTTCTTGCTCCATGAGATCGAGGTTAGGAAGAAAATAAGATCGATGATGCAAATCTTCTCAAGGCCTCTCACTATCACACATGGCCTCAATGATGGCTTCATCCAAAGGAAAAGTACCATCAAGACAATCGTGCGAGCAAGACGTTATGGTTGTTCTCATCCTGAACTCCTAAAGCAGATAAAAGGGCATGTCGTTGTGAAGGACATGCCTGTAACACCTCAAGAGCCGACATGGCATACGGAGTTTGACCCAAATATTCTACAATAGAGTAGTTCTGGGCGGCTTGAGCATTGGGATTATGTGCCGAACGCTTAAGAACACCTTTCGGTATCCGCAGCATAGTAGCGGGCTTCTCGATATGCAGTGAAGTGTGAGGAGGAGGAGGAGGCTCATTCCCCATATTCGGTTGCGGCACACCATAATCACGTTGAAGAGTAGCAACACTAACCTGCTATTGGACCATGTTTACGCATCTGTAGCCACTAGCATGAGAAGAAGACGTTGTAGTTTCATTAGTCCCATAGCTAGTAGCAAGAGCATTCAAAACCATACTCTGATGATGCAGAAGGGGATCTTTCAACACAGCTGGGTTCTGTGCAAGATGCTTCGATGCTTCTTCAATTCGAGGACACAAGTGAGTCAGGTAATCCTCCCCATAAAGTTTGCAAGGGAATTTCACTTTATGTCTCAGCTTACTATCCCGACCAACATTTCCGTCGTCCCATGGAGGGTTGGCGTTCTCTTTCCTAGGAGTGTTTCGATTACTTCCATTATTTGAATTATTCCCACCCTTACGGTTGTTTCTCCCTTTCTTTCCACCAGGTTGCTGGTTACCTGATGGGTTTGTTGTCTGTATAGAATGGACATCGGATGACTGGGTAGGAGTGGACGAGGCATGAGCCTGTCCGGGGGTATAGTGGATAATAGAAAAATTATGCATTTGATTGGTAACCAAGTCTATAGGTCGAGTACTTGTAGCTCCCACAATGCCATTAGCATGTGGTCCAGGAATAGGCTTGGATTCATGTCATGAATGCGGTGCGTCAGGAATAATATCATACAGGATGCTCGATTGAGCGTAGAGTAAATCTAGTTGCTGGGATTTGAATATAGCTTGTTCCTCTGTCGTAATGCCGGACACCGAAACGTCCTTTGATATGTATGGAATCAAATACTTGAGGAACCATTCCAACAGAAAATATAGAGGAATGTTGGCTTTCACCATCCTCTTCTGTCGATGCCACTCCTGAATGTGATCGGAAATGTGTGTGGCCTTGTTCTAATGGAAGGTAGATAAAATTTCGGTGCCAGTATTGTAGCGAACAGACAACTGAAATTTGTCTAAGAAAACCAAAGATATCTCATTAAAACCCCTGTGGGTGCCCCCAGGAAACTCGACATACCTCTTCGCGGCTGCCCCCATGAGAGTGCATTGAAATAGTCTTAGACGGATAGAGTCATGATTTAATGAATTCGAGGAGCACCAAAGGTGAAAAGTAGTAACATGATCACCTCGATCCTCACCATTATTCCCTTCAAACTTTGGAATGTAGGAAGGGATCTTGGTAGGGACTAGAGGCCAAGAAGGATCGTGACAAACCAGATCATTCGTAAGCTTCGAAAGATCGGGTACGTTCAAACGAGCAAGAAACGAGAGCGGTGGCTATGAAGCTGGATTAAAGGCTCCCAAAAGAGGCTGACCTTGCGGACCGTAGGGATGATATGGACCATGACCATGACCGTAGGGCTGATAACCTCCTCCACCCTGACTTGTATAAGGGTATGAAGGAATATAAGTGTTGTCAGTACCATGGTGAGGAGGGTTGTAATAAGTACCATAACTGGATGCATTATAAAAAAGATTGCCTCCATGTTGATGGGGCATATAAATGCTAGTTGTAGTAGAAGTAGTCAAGTAATGACCATAATTATGAGGTACATTTCCACCCCCAGCGTTAGGAATGTGCCCACCCACATTGTTGGGAATGTACCCACCTCTAGTGTTGGGAATGTACCCACCCCCAGTGTTGGGAATGTGTCCACCCTCGGTGTAGGGTATGTGCCCTCCTCCCATGTTGGGAATGTGCCCACCCCCAGTGTTAGGAATGTGTGCACCCCTATGGTTGGGAATGTGCCCACCCCCAGTATGAGGAATGTGCCCACCCCCAGGGTTGGGAATGTGCCCATCCCCAGCATGAGGAATGTGCCCGCTCCCAGCTTTAAGAGGGATATGTTGGTTAGAAGTCGCGGTCGCAGTCACATGTATATGTGTAAAACCATGCACATTAGGTTGTGTAACGTGAGCTGTGTTGTGTGAAGTGTTCCCACTAAAATGAGGGACAGTCTTAGGACGTGGTCCTCCCCCAACAGCCGTAGAAGCTGAAGGGACATGACCAGACATAAATTGAAAAGGAGACGAAAAGGTTGTGCTGCCTCCAGATGGAGCGGAAGTGGATGTGCCGCCCCCGGAGGGAGCGGAAGAAGTCCTGCCGCCCCCTGAGGGATCATAATGGGTGGCACCACCCCCAGAAGGGACAATGCCTGTGGCTCCAAGGCTAGTATTAGCTCGACTATTCGATGAAGTGGACGTAAGAGTCGAATTAAGGCTAGGCATACCAAGTGAGGAAGGATTAGTGGTTGAAGGGTTCGTGGTGTCATTAAGATATGGCATCCCATATCGAAATCCCTATGGGTAAGTATCATAAGATGGATTTGTCTCCAGGGGTGGATATGGCCCAAAATTTGCAAAAGTGACGTGTGGGGGTGAAACTTATCCTCCAAGTTCCCTAGCAGTGGAAGGAATGGGCTGTCCATCGACCTCCACCAATGGAGTCATGAGAATTATTCCCGGTGTGCCAGATGCAGAAGTCATAATGTAATTGTGAAGTTATTCATAATTATCAAAAGTATCAGAAGATATATCCCTGTGTCTCTTATGAAAAGGACGTGCTACCTTGTCAGTTGGTAAACCAGCTAAACGATGAGACTGGTGGAGAGGTGGATATTGCTCCATGATAACTCCAAATAAATAGAATTCCTCCTAATGGCCAACTATCGATCAAAGAACACACACCTAAAGAAACTATAGCCAAATGCACAAAAACATGACTGGCTCAAGGGACCTCCCGACACTACAACCGATATGTCTCTCCTAGGAGAGGCTTGAGACTCCCAAACTATAGCCATAGGTAACAAAATCAGTTATAAGGGTTCCCAGACTTTGCTGTGTGCACAAGGTCAAATCCCTATACAATAGGCAACTGTGTTGTCCAACCCCTATTTGACTCAGGATACACACAGGATAACCACTGCAAGCACCCTATGTGATACTTAGGTAAAGCAACTAAGGTCACCACAATATAACCAATGCTCAAGGGGGCAGTCGCAGGTGGGATCCGTCATATGGGAAGGATAGCTAAGCCCGAAATGCAAGAGGGTCAAATCCCCCAAGAGTCCCTGTACACGAACAAATCCTGGAAGTATATCCCACGCTCAGCCGGTATTGGAGGGATATCTCCGCAACCAACCTCCTGTGACCTCGTGCTTAACTCTGGTCTAAGTAGAGCTTCCTGAGAACACTGATGTATATTATGGGTTTCACCACTCCCTGGTCAGACACATAATGTTGGTTCAATAGTCTTGGATTGTTAACTCAGAATGATCTATTCCAAGACTCTAAACCTAAGCTAGTTGGTGCACCCTAAAAATAAAAATTGTTTCTAATCAATTTTAAGATTAAGCGTTGATTTTAATGGCTATAATTACTCAAAGGATATGGTTGTGCAACTGATGATGTACAAGACTCAATGGGATGCACAACCGAAAAACACTAGACTCAACTAATCAACAAAAGAGCATGCCACTAATATGACAATCAATCGAATGATTCGAAATAAAATGCAATCTCTTTAACATTTCAATGCACAAGCAAGTCCTAGATAAAATCACAAGCACTCAGATGCAAAATGCAGTACATAAATCAAATATTTTTGTATTTTCTCTTATAAATGCAAGGAAAATGCAAAACAATGTTTTTGTATTTTTTCAATATAATGGAATGAAAAAATGCAAGCAAAATCTAATTATTCAGTAAAGAAATGCAGAGCATATCAAGTAGACAACCCAGCAAGACCCAAACAGTAAGATTTAGCCAAGCTAATGAGCTATAAAACAAGAAATTGTGAGAAATCTAAAAGCTCAAAAAGTTAAAGAAAGAGGAGTTACTGGTCACAAACAGAGCATGGAACAGTTAGGAAACAGGCCAACCGTGACTCAGGAACACTCAGAATCAACCCAGCAATCACCCAAGGCCAAGAATCAACCAATCCCGGAGTTGTACGCAACTGTTCAGAGAAAATTTGCGAGTAGACGTGGGATACTGTTCACACAGAGGCAGGTAGACGCGGTCAAAACAAGGTTGACCCACGTACAGGGAAAATAAAATGAGCCCATAAAAGGTCAAACAACCTAGAAAAATCTAGTTTTCTAATGTGAATCCCGACGGCCAATCAATGATATAGAAGCTCAACAAACATCAACTCAAAATAAGGACAAATTCCTAAAAATCCCCAAAAATGGATGTCGTCCCCAGTGGAGTCGCCATTTCTATTATGGAGAAAACTTCCTATGGATTGGGGAAGACCACAATAGACAGTTGACTACCATAAAATGACTCAATTCCCAATACAATGCTATATAAATGACAATGCTAAGATAATGGAGAAAATACAAATCTTCAACCGGATGTTCGAAGTAGATCCGCGTTGAGCTTTCAACTTCTACACTTGAACCTACAGATTAGTCTCAACAACAAGTACAAGCAAGTGCATATAATATGTGAAAGACATTAGCATAATCAATGGCATGATCCATGATATCATAAGCTAATATAACCTAATGTAATTTAACAATATTCACAACATCAATTGGACGAGAAAATGAGGATTTCCATTAATGAATAACAAGAAGTACAATATACGACCTCTTGCCAGCAACCAATCTGAACCACAAAATAGGTCTCTCCACTTGTGCCTCCACCACTTCAACCCCCCATGCAATGGAAAACTCAAAGTATGAAAGGAGTTTGGTAGGTGAACATAAAGGAGTTCACAACAATAAGGATCGATGAGTGTAGACTCAAGTCACGGCAAAAATCTTTTAGAGTTATCTTTCTCTCTTTCTCCTCCCTTCCATACACCATAATAGCTCAATATATAGCCTTCCAAAGGTAAGTGAAAGGTCTGATCGCGTCGTTTAAAGGGCATATGGAGGGCCAAAGGTCACCCTAAGACCACTTTTTGGGAGTAAAAAGTATTTTTCTATTGGTTTTTACCATTTTACTTGGTGTCTGTGGGCTATAGTGGAACAGCTTGGGTGTATGCTGGCTATAGTGGAACAACCTGCGTGTACGCTGGCTATAGTGGAACAACTAGCGTACAGGAACAAAAATAGGGATTTGTGTGTTCCTTAGAGGGAAAATGATAGATCTGAGTTAGTAAAATGGATCCTGAAGGCCAATGAATGCTGATGCTCACAAGGTGGAAAATTACGCTGTAACATTTCCTTCCACAAACTTTGCACTAAGAGGTCCCCTTTACAACCTTCTTCCTCTCTTCCCTTAGTAATGACACACTCCTTTTGGTTATTAGATTCATACTCAACCCTTTTGATAATCTTATTAAACTTTTGAGAATACAATAACTACTATATAGGAAGAAGACTTCTATCTCTTTTTGTATTCTCAAGGATATCTTAATACATGGTCTTCTTGAATATCAAGTTTGGTATTAATAAAGGTCGAATTTTAGGAATAAGGTGAATATGAAGACGATTTGATTCTATTTGTCTATGGGAAGTTCGAAATGTAGGAAAGAGAAGAATATAGAGAAGTCCTAGTTGGAATAAGAATGAATAAACCATAAGTAATATATAAACTTGTCCTAGAAGAATAAGGGATTCAAATCCTTTCTTGCCTTTATGAAATTAGGAAATTAAGGTAGCAAAAGCTATCCATCTAACCTTTTCCTCTAGATTAAAGAATACTAGGATATATAGAGTATGCTAAGTCTAGTCTCTATTCAGTATGATTTATGTCCTATTACTCTTTATAGAAGGAAATAAATATCAAGTTAACAACTCCAATCTAAGGAGATTATAAAAGGGATCCATTTCAACTTCTAATAATCTTAGATTTTAGGATACCATGTGTACTTGATTGAAACCTAGATACAAAGGTGCTTAGAGAAAAATAAAGCATCCCATACATTGTGGGTAGAACCACCATACACATATAGGAGTCATTACGCTATGAAAGCTTTATTGCTAGGTTTCACCTAGATACATACAAGGATCATATTGAAAGGATATTCTTCTTACTCTTACTCATTAATAAATATTTCATACACCATACCTAGTCTTACCACTACTGAGTCTTTTCACTCCTAAAAGGACCTTGATTCAATATAATTGAACAAGATTCAATATGTACGGCACAATTATAATCTCCAAATAGGAAATTCCATATCAACAAATAAAAGGACCTTCAACTCAATGTATTGATACTGAACGAATGAACACTTTAACAAAGGTCAGATTTGAGAAATTGCTTAGAACATGTCTGCTTAGTTATAAAAAATTAGCTAGTCGGATTGAGATAAATGTTTAACTGCTGAACCATTATTATATAGGTTGGGCATCCTTTCCTTTTCGTACATATACCATCAATCAAAATGTACCACAAGCTAGGTTCCTTTCTTTCCAAGGCTGACCAATAGAACTTCTATAGAACAAATTTTCTATATTTTCCTACTGTAGAACCGAAGAGAAACTAAGTCACCTTGATGTTCATGTACTATCCTCACCAAGCTACCAATCTGTATGTTGTTTCACTTTCTAGGATTCAAGTAATTAACATGCATGCCTAGGTTTGGCCATTTTCTGAGTTTATGGCTGCAAATCCATCATCATTATCAAAATATGCAATAGAGTCCGTTTCTCTTATATTTATAGATTCATCATAAAAAACAAGATCTATAGATGGATCCCTTAAATTCAAAGCATGTATAGGATTGAAAAACATAAGATTCAGTAGGATGATTTGGTA
Organism: Larix kaempferi; assembly: GCA_027924585.1. NCBI lineage: Eukaryota > Viridiplantae > Streptophyta > Pinopsida > Pinales > Pinaceae > Larix > Larix kaempferi. The sequence continues at coordinate 458,463 of BSBM01000655.1, read as the reverse complement.
ATTTGTTATGTCTATGAGGTCAATATTCATAGGATGGGTGCTCCTTTTGATGATACTCTCTTCGTTTGTTACACCATTATTTCCTTATAGATACAACTAACTTACTATTGACTTTGCGAGATTCTAAGAGATATGAAAATGCATGTATCTATGTCTGATTTTTATGTGTCCTTTGAAAAATAAGTATGGAACCATAGTCATAAAATATACCCCTTACTTCCTTTAATCCTGCACCTATTGTCAATGGATAATCTTAGTAGTATGATAAACAAGGACAATAAGTTGAAGACCATGAGTTTACCGTCATCATATTATAAGGATAACTGTCACAAATGCCAATTTAATAGTGATAAGTATGAAAAAACAATGTAGATTACCATCGTCAACCAAGGGATGAAGGACTCATCCATCACCGAATACCTAGATAATTATTCATCCCATCCAACATTTGTCACATGCTTCGTGATGTCAAAAAAAAAGTTCAAAATTTCCCTAGAAATTTGGTGGAAACAGAGCAGACCTAAAAAAATGAATTTCATATATTCCAAGCAAGGATAGCCTCAAAGTACTAGAGTTTTCTTGTATTTTTTAGTAGGGCATACCCGTGACTTGGTAATTTCTTATGTCGCTTAGGTCAATATTTTTCTACTGTATAACCTGAGAGAAATTGATTCATCTTGTTGTTCATGTACTATCCTCACCAAGCTACAAATATGTATGTTGTTTCACTTTCTAGTCTTCAAGTAATTAACATGCATGCCCACGTTTGGACATTTTTTGAGTTTATGGATGTAAATGCCTCATCACTATTGAAATATGTACTAGATTTCCTTTCTCTTATAATTATGGATTCATAAACGAAAATAATATTTGTAGATGGCTCCCTTAACTTCAAAACAAGTAGAATATTGAACAACATAAGATTTAGTAGGCTTCTTTGGTAAATTCGTATGTCTCTAAGGTCAATATTCATAGGTTGGGTGTTCCTTTTGATGTAACCCTCTTATTTTATTGCAACATTATTTCTTTATAAATACGACAAACTTACTGTTGACTTTGCGGGATTCTCTAAGATATGAAATTGCATATCTATGTATGATGTTTATGTTCCCTTTAAAAACTATGGAACCATAGTCATAATATATACCCATACATCCTTTAATCTTGCATCAGCTGCCAATAGATAATCTTAGGTGTATGATAAACAGGTACAATAAGCTGAACAACATGAATGTATCATCATCATTGTAATCAAATTATAAGGAGAATCCCCATAGTTTCCAAATTATTAGCGATAAGTATGATAAGTGTAGAGTACCACCATCAACCAAGGCATGGAGGAATCATCTCTCATTGAATTCCTAGATCATTCTTTTTCCCATCCAACATGTGTCACCTGCTATGTGATGTTAAAACAAGAGTTCAAAATTGCCCTAGAAATTTGGTGGCAATAGAGCTGACCTAAAAGAAATTGAATTTGATATATTCCAAGCAAGGGAAATATCTAAGTACTAGAGTTTTCTTATAGTTTTCATTAGGACCATCCTCTGAGTAAGCCTTATCACTTTCACATGTGTAGTTATATGCACGCAACTATACATCAAGTGCCAAATGGGGGAGAATTTCAAATGAATGGGATCTTTAATATATCATTGATATTGTTAGTTTTTGAACATTTAATTCAATCTGATCTAGGATCTTAACTAAGAGAACAACATGTACAACATATCAAACACAAGAGATAAGAGACACAAAGCATTTCACCGGGGAAATCCAAGAAGGTGAAAAACCTCGCAACTTCCTCAGAGATAGAATGAGCATCAATACAAAGATCACAAAGATCAAACCCCACAACAAGAGATATTATCCTAGCAGCTACTCCTCCTCCACTTGTGCGCAGTCCTCCTCTCTCTCACTAATGCGAAGTGAGTGAGTGTGTGAATGAACAAATGAGAGAGTCGCACTCTCTATTTATACTTTACTTTCACTTGACCTTTACTCAACTAGGTCGGCCCCAACTTAACCACTTAACATAATGATGACTGGGTTGACCCCACTAGGGTTGTCTAATAACCCTTTAACCCACATGACTCATATAGGGATGACCCCACCAAGGTGGTCTAATAACCCATCAAGTATAAGTTACGACACTTAAAATATAACTTGCAACACTTGCAAGTACAAATGACGACACTTCCAATCGGAGGAATAATACATCTCCGTTGGGGATACAATAAAGTACAAATGTGATACATAGAAGAATATCTTCCGAAGTTACAAATACATCAACACTCCCTCTTAACTAGGAAGGTATTCTCTAGAGATAGGTTATCAATACATATCGGCACAATTCTTCAATTCTGGAGCTGGATCATCGTCACTGGATCACAGAGCATCATCGTCATTGCTGATATACTCATCATATTGATCACTGGTGCTATCTCTCAATTCTTCTCATCATAGGAAGTTCTACAGATCCAACCCTTTTTCATGCTGGTTGTAGGCCTAGCCTCCTGTAGGTCTTCAACATCTCTGGCCATCCTATGGAATGTGCATCAAAAAAACCTCAAAAGAGCATCCCAATAATTTTACAAGCACACATATCAACCCATCGGATCTCCCAGGATCTTTTACATGTGACCACCACAAAACCTTGAAAGATCATCCAATCTCAAACTATCGGATCTCCCAGGATCTTTTCCATGTGGTTAGGAAAAACCTTAAAGGAGTGTCTTGCAACCTGCAATATCTCTAAAGAGCATCCCAAGACTTTTACAAGCAAACATCTCAACCTATTGGATCTACAGGACTGATTACATGCCTCCTATAGAAAAACCTCAAAGAGTATCCGAGCTCAAACTATCGGATCTCCCAGGATATTTTCTATCATACCTGTAGCAAAACCTTGAAAGGGTATCCAAGCTCAAACTATCAGATCTCCCAGGATATTTTCTATGCTACCTACATAATCTGTCCATGGCCAACCTATAGCAAAACCTCGAAAGAGTATCCGACCTCAAACTATCGGATCTCCAGGGATCTTTTCTATGCTACCTGTAGCAAAACCTCAAAAGAGTATTCGAGCTCAAACTATCGGATCTCCCAGGATCTTTTCTATGCTACCTGCATTATATTTCCATGACCACAGAGTATCGACATGATACTCATGATCCACTTGATCATCCTCGAATGGAGCATCCTCCTGATGCTCATGATCTTACTGATCATCATCATATAATACATCATCTTGACGTACAACTTCTGGAGCATCAACCTAATGCTCATATGATCGTCTTGATCATCATCATACAATACATCATCCTGATGTACAATTTATGGAGCATTGACCTGATGCTCACCGCACATGATCATACTGATCATCATCATAGCATCATCCTGATACATATCATCACATGATCATCCTGATCATCATCACATCATCATCCTGAGGCATATCATCTGGAGCATCGTCCTGATGCTCATCACACATGATCATCCTCTTCAGGTCATCTCATCATCCATGGAGAGCATCATACAACACTTACACCACTGACATGGGAGAACACATCTACCACCATTCGGGGAAGGCTCCAGCCCTTAATTTTTCACCATGGGAGAACACATCTACCACCATGTGAGAATGGCTCCAGCCCTTACATCTGAACCATGGGAGAGAAAATATACCACCATGTGAGAATGGCTTAGCAATTACATCATGATCATGGAAGAACACATATACAACCATGTCAGAAAATCCCATGTGCATCTACGTCTTCCAGACTCATCACTTCCCCTTGGAAGGAACCTCGATCTGAAGTACACCAAGCCTCTTTGGTCTGCAATCTACTCATCCGTCGCAACTTACAGGAGCTTCACTGCTCCTCTCTACACCATATACCTAATATAGTGATATTTGATCTTGATATGCTTCGACTTTTCATGAAACATCGGGTTCTATGACAAATTCACACAACTCTGGTTGTCACAATAGATACAAGTAGCATCCATTTGGAGATCAAATAAATCAGACAATATCTTCCTTAGCCATACTGTCTCACAACTAGCCGAACAAGCTGCGACATATTCTGCTTCGGCTGTACTCAGTGCTATGCAAGATTGCTTCCTTCTAAACCAAGAGATCACACTTGATCCCATACTGAAGCAACACCTCGAAGTGCTCTTACTATCTGCAACACTTCCTGCCCAATCTGAATCAACATAACCCTCCAGGTTAAACTTTTGATTCGCATCATACTTGATCCCATAATCAACCGTACCCTTCAGGTACCTCAGAATATGCTTTACAACAATCAGGTAAACATGTCTAGGATATGTTAGGAACTGTATCAAGGTGTTCACCGCAAAGTAAATATTTGGTCTCGTGTTCATTAGGTACATCAAGGACCCAATCATCTGACGATACATCATGGCATCAGCCGACTCTGATGAAGCATCACTCAATAGCTCCAGGTTCGATGCCATAAGTGTGGCCATGGCCTTGCAGGCCATCACTCTAAACCGCTTCAGGATCTCTACTGCATACATCCCTTGTTCAAGGAAGATTCCATCTACACTCTGCCACACCTCCATACCTAGAAAGTAATGCATCATACCCAATTCCTTCATCTCGAACTCAAAAAAAAGCTTCCTCTTTGTGTTAGCAATCAACCTATCCTCTCCTGTCACAAACAAGCCATCCATTTGGTGTATCTTCCACTTCATTACTGCAGCGAGAGAAAGAACTGTTCTGATGGAAGTGTATCTAGGTACAGGTGCAAAAGTCTCTTCATAATCTATCCCTTCTTTCTGGGATAAGCCACGAGCCACAAACCTTGCCTTGTATTTCTCTATGCTGCCATCTGCAGCATGCTTGATCTTGTAGATCCACTTGGAAGTCACAACAGACTTCCATTTTGGTCTTGGGACCACATCCCAAACATCATTCTTCATGATCAACTTGTACTCCTCGATCATGGAATCCTTCCATTACTGCATCCCAGATCCTGGGAACTTCAGATTCTTCAATATCTTCAATAGGTAGTTTTCTTGAACTTCGTTGCTGGAGCAAATGTCGTTGTTGAGTCTTTGTTGCTGGAGCAAATGTCGTTGTTGAGTCTTCATTGCTTGTTCTTCGAAATAAGTCTCTCTTGTAGGTGATGGTACACAGTCTTTCCTACAAGATAAGTTCAATTGCATGATTAGAAACATTTCATAGATTTCAGAACAAATTCTTACACATAAATATATATGTCATACAGTCATGCAATTATCTTTAGCCAATGCTTCAATACAACATTTATCCATATCTTGTAACTTTATAGATGCATTCCATCTCTACCAGAACATTGTTAAGAGTGTGCACAACTCTTAACATGTCAGCAAAGAGGTTTCATTCTAGATAAGTAGCAATGGAATGTTGTACAGTACCATAGGCCACTCACCCATTACTATATTATTAGTATCTTGTTCATTAATGCAACTTTTATAAAATGCATAATATACATCCTAAATCTAGGAACATAAATATGTACATGAATGAACAACATCATTTAAGTAATAAGAAATGACAATTCAAATACTTATCTTTGTTTGCTTGTTGGGTGGACTCCCTCTCAATCTTTTCTTCCTTGTAGGAACTACTTGAGTGAGCTCCCTCTCGATATTTGATTCCTTGCAGAAACTACTGGAGTGAGCTCCCTCTTGATCTTTGCTTCCTAGATTATCTGTCTTTGAACTTATATCCATCCTCGACTACTATGCATGCTTAAGTGTGCACTAGTGTCATCCTCAAGATATCATACATAATCATACATGCATTAGTATAATATCAATACTATCAAAACATTATTATTCTAAATAATCTTAAACATGTATGGTTATGGTCATTTCATACACAGGTAATTTATCACAAGCATTAGTATTCAAGGTTTTAGGGAGGACTTCTTTTACTCATGCATATTCTTATATGACCATAGGACTCTTCATTAAGAATCATAATATGCATAAACCCATGATTACTCAAACTTATAAATTCATGAATAATCATTATCAATCATACAAAAAATATACTTATATAAGATCTTAACATAAGGTAGGATTCTAACTTGATATAGGAAAAAATACCTGGATTATCATGCTTGTCTAAGATACCCAAACAATGTCTTCTTTGTTCTCTTAGAGACCTTGTGTTAGCAACCTGCATATCTCATAAGTTAATAATTGTAGAACCAAGTTATACATACCTCGTAAGTAGAGCTTCTATGTGATCTATGACTATGGATGAGTCTTTGTCTTCATGTCACCATGGTCATATGTTCTCGATATAGAACTCGATTTGTCTTTCTTGATGTACCTTTCATGTTAGCAGACAATATCATCCTCATACAACACCATAGTGCATTCGTACAATCATCAGTGTCATAACCCTAATCAATGAATGTCTTCTATCATTCACATGCATTCATATTTTTACTAGGGTGATAAGACAAGTCTAAAAATAATCAAGATTGTACTAACCTCCATAATATGAAGACAAACATATCATAAACTTAATCATGAACAGATTTCGAAACATACCTGTATCTCCTCAAGTCATACCTGTTAGGATTGCTTGTAGTCTTCTTATGTAAGGCCTTAGCCTCAAATCCCTCTGGAACTGGAATCTCTTCACTTATGTAGGTGTCCAAATCATTCTCTTCTAGGATTAACTCAATCCACTTTGATTTGATGAAGCGGGATCTACAGCTGGCTGGCTAGGGTTTGACAGAGAAACCCTAAAAATCCAAACTTTGAATTTCAAACTTCTGATTGGATGAAAAGATGTGCCTTGCTGAGATGATCAAGTTGGCATACTTCAATTTTGAAATCTCCAAAATTTGACCCCTCAAAATTGACTTTGAAAGTTTCGGATTTGTAGCTTCTGTCAAATTCTGGTTTTCTAGTTTTCTGGTCAAAATCCCGAACTAGGGTTTGATAGAACCTGGGGTTCTACCCAACCAAAAACTTCGATATTGGTCTCTAAATTTTGATTTTTCTGACGAGCATCCAGTCATGCTCTCATATTCAAGAAATTCCAACTTTCTATGAAACCCTAATTTCCCGCAGCAAGGACAAACCAAAAATGAAAGTGCTCAGAATCTAACTCTGTTTGGACAGAAATATTTTCCATATTGTTTCTGAAGTATCTGTGAAATTTTGGAGCCCGATGGTATGAAACTTCGGACTGTGGTGGAATGACCTGTCATCTTTCCAACCCCACATATCTGAACTCAAATGGATTCTCTAAGAGAGAGATACGCCAAGTGTCGCAACGTGACTTGTTTATGGGATGAAACAGTATAGCGAACTTGTACGACGTGCCAAGTGTCACCGTTTCAACTTCGGCCTCTGAAACCTGAACCTGTAAAACTACAGTCCGTGCCCTAACAGTCAATTTTTACGGAATTCCATTTGGAGCTTCCTAGCCCGATATATGATGTTTTTTCCCAGGTCACCTGTTTAGGACTGCATTCTGGAAGAGACAGAAACCCTAACTTGTACGGATCATATCTCACAAAGTACAATGAATATGAGGCTATCCTTCAGACACAAGGTACATGCACATTTCATTTGCAACCTGTAGAATTTTTCGATCCTGAACCATTTCCAAAATGGATTTATAGCGAAAGTTCCATGATGATTGGTTTTTACTATACCAAGCCCTAGCTTCCGATTTGTCGCAACTGCAACAAGTGTCATAAATGCCATACCATACCTTCCAGGATAGATCTGATACCATGTTAGTTTTTCAGCATTTAATTAAATCTGATCTAGGATCTTAACTAAGAGAACTGTTAAATTTTGAGCATTAATTCAAGATACTCTAGGATCTTTGCTAAGAGAATAACATGTACAATATATCAATGCATATCAATCGTAGCAAGCATGTCAATCATCACAAGAAGAAAACATAAGAGACAATAGACACACAGAGTTTCCATGGGGAAATCCCTAAGGTGAAAAACCCCACAACTTCCTCAGAGATAGATAGAGCAATGATACAAGCAAAGTGCAACCAAAGTACACAGAGATAGACTCCTCCTAGCAGCTGATCCTCCTCCTCACATGTGCGCCACTTTCTGAGTGAAGTAAGAGTGAGTTCTAAGTGATCCAAATAGAGATCGAGATATCTCTATTTATACTTGTCCTGATTGCCCAATAACCTTATGGGGCCGACTTGTCTAGCTTAGTACAATAAACCAATATTAACTTAATCAGGCCCGACCCCACACATGGTGGTCTAATAACCCATGGCAAGTTACGACACTTGCGACACTTGTCAATACAAATGATGACACTTCCGCATAGAGGAATAATAACATCTCTATAGGAGTACAATATACATAGATGAAATACATGGGTGAAATACATTCCGAAGTTACATATAAATCAACACTCCCTCTTAACTAGGAATGTATTTCTCAACATAGATCTGCTAGCACAAGTCTTCTTCTCTGGATCATCATCAGGGCATCATCATCCTCGAATCATCATCATCGTCACTGCTGCTGCTATCTCAATCAATCTCTGAATCTAATCGTCATAGGAAGTTCTACAGAGCTAGTCCTTTTTCATACTGGATGTAGGCCCACCACCTGCAGGTCTTCATCATCACTGGCCATACTGTGGAATCCTCAGGACTTATTACGTGCGTCACAAAACCTGGAGGTAGCATCCCAGGCTGTTACGAGCACATAGATCTACCTGCCGGATCTCCAAGGAGCACATTACATGTGACCCATCACAAAACCTGGCTGAAGCATCCCAGGCTGTTACGAGCACATAGCTCTACCTGTCGGATCTCCCAGGAGCACATTACATGTGATCTCACCACAAAACCTAGCTAAAGCATCCCAGATTATTATGAGCACACAGCTCTACCTGTCAGATCTCCCAGGAGCATATTACATGTGTTCCACCACAAAACCTGGCTGAAGCATCTGACGCCTTTTTCATCCTTTCCAGATCTCCAAGGAGAATATTACATGTGGTCATGGCAATGCCTCGAAAGAGCATCTAAGGCCTTTTTCGTCCTATCCAGATCTTCAAGGTCCACTTACATGCCATAGGACAATGCCTCGAAAGAGCATCTGAGGCCTTTTTCATCCTGTCCAGATCTCCTAGGTCTAATTACATGTCCTCCCAAAGCAATGCCTCAAAAGAGCATATGAGGCCTTTTTCATCCTGTCCAGATCTCCCAGGTCTATTTACATGCTCATCTGCACAACCTGTCCACGGCCACAGAGTATCAACCTGATACTCTCCATACATCATCCTGATGTACACATGATCATCCTAATCATCATCACTGCATTGTCCTAATGCATGTCATCGGGAGAAGCTCGTCATCCACGATACAATGCATCTACCTGATGCATACCAAGTATCTACCTGATACATATCACCATACACAATGTATCCACCTGATACATACATAGATACATGATCCACACAATGTATCTACATGATACATATCAACATACATGATCTACCTGATAATACACAGTATCCACCTGATACATATACAGATACATGGTCCAAGCATCCAACATGATGCATACATACATAAATGATCCAACTGATCATATCCAACATCCAACATGATGTGTACATACATAAATGATCCAACTGATCATATCCGGCATCCAACATGATGCATACATATATAAATGATCCAAATGATCATATCCGACATCCAACATGATGCATACATACATAAATGATCCAACTGATCCTATCTAGCATCCAACATGATGCGTACATACATAAATGATCCAACTGATCATACAGAGCAGAAACTAGAACATCATCCTGATGCTCATCATACAGCGCTTACATCCATAGCCATGTGAAGGATCCCCCTTCCACCATGCTAGGAATGTCTACAGCAAATGTCTCCATCACTTCTTCCTCGAAGTGTCGTCGATCTGAAGAACACCAAGCCTCTCTCTGAAGTACTCGAACTTCACTCTGGCTAGTGGCTTCGTCAACACATCTGTAATGTGCTCATCCATTGCAACATACAGGAACTTCACTGCTCCTCTCTGCACCATATCCCTAATATAGTGATATTTGATCTCTATGTGTTTCGACCTGTCGTGGAACACCGGGTTCTCAGACAATTTCACACAACTCTGGTTGTCACAAAAGATACCAGTAGCTTCCAGCGGGAGATCAAATAACTCGGATAGTATCTTTCGAAGCCATATTGCCTCACAACTAGCCGAACAGGCTGCAAAATACTCTGCCTCGGCTGTACTCAGTGCTACGTAGGACTGCTTCCTGCTAAACCAAGAGATCACACCTAATCCCATACTGAAGCAGCACCCAGAAGCGCTCTTCCTATATGTAGCACTGCCTGCCCAATATGAATCAACATAACCCTGTAGGTTAAACTTTTGATTCGCATCATACTTGAGCCCATAGTCAACTGTACCCTTTAGGTACCTCAGAATATGTTTTACAACAACCAGGTGAACACTCCTCGGATCTGTCAGGAACTGGCTCAATGTGTTCACCGCAAAGCAAATATTTGGTCTCGTGTTCGTCAGTTACATCAAGGACCTAATCATCTGACGATACATAGTGACATCAATCAGCTCAGATGAAGCATCACACAGAAGCTTCAGGTTCGATGCCATAGGTGTGGCCATGGCCTTGCAGTCCATCATCCCGAACTTCTTCAGGATCTCTACTGCATACTTCCGTTGTCCAAGGAAGATACCATCTGCACTCTGCCACATCTCCATGCCAAGAAAATAGTGCATCATCCCCAATTCCTTCATCTCAAACTCGACTGCAAGCTTCCTCTTCGTATCGGCAATCAAACTATCATTACCTGTTACAAACAGATCATCCACATACAGGAGTAGTATCACTGGATTTCCTTCCTCAACCTTGTAATAAAGGTTTGAATCTGCTTTACTCTTGGTAAAGCCCAAATTGGATAGGAAACTATCCATCCTACCATACCAAGTCCTAGGAGCTTGCTTCAAGCCATACAAGGATTTCTTCAGTCTGCACACATATGAATCCCTGTCATGTGTCTCAAAACCGAGTGGCTTCTCCACATACACTTCCTCTTTGACTACACCATTCAAGAAAGCAATCTTGACGTCCATCTGGTGTATCTTCCATTTCATCACTGCAGTCAGAGCAAGTATTGATCTGATGGAAGTGTACCTGGCTACAGGAGAAAAAGTTTCTTCATAATCTATTCCCTCTTTCTGAGAGAAGCCACGAGCTACAAATCTTGCCTTGTTTCTCTATGCTGCCATCTACAGCATGCTTGATCTTGTAGATCCATTTGGAAGTCACAACATACTTCCCTTTGGGTCTTGGGACAACATCCCAAACATCATTCTTCATTATTGATTGGTATTCTTTGACCATGGCATCCTTCCATTCTTTCTTCTCCATTGCTTCTTCATAATTGGAAGGTTCTTTGTTCATGATATCACAGAGTAAAGCAACATAGTTGGTATGTGATCTAGTTCTCTTCTTTGCTCTATGTTCTTCTTCTGGAATGCCATATCTTTCTGCATCTTGAATAAGCTCTCTAGCCCATGCAGGTTTCCTCTTGTGAGAGTTATTCTCATGGGGTGGATCTACAGGTTCTTGCGGATCTTCAATTTCACGATTTGCATCTGGAATTGCTTCAGTCATAGTGGTGTCTTGAAATCTAGTTTCCTTAGGTTCTTCATAACCTTCAACTGGTGTCTTCCTTGATTTGATGAATGCTGAGTTTTCATCAAATGTCACATCCCTGCTGACATCAATCTTCTTGAACCCTGGAAAGTATATTCTGTAAGCCTTCGAACTTTCATTGTAACCCACAAAGATACCCTTCTTTCCTGAAGGATCTAGCTTGGTCCTCTTTTCCTTGGGGACATGAGTGTATACTGGACAACCAATTATTTTGAGATGGCTGACTTCAAGTTTCTTACCAGAGAAGACCTCTTCTGGTGTCTTGTTGTCCAATATCTTATGGGGTGTTCTGTTCTGCACATATACAGTTGTCCTAGATGCTTTTGCCCATAGATGCATAGATAGATACTGGTCATGCAGCATTGCCCTTGCTGCTTCCATAATTGTTCGATTCTTTCTTTCTGCAACTCCATTATGTTGTGGATTGTAAGGAGCATTCAACTCCCTCTTAATCTCTGAATCACTGCATAACTTCTTGAAGTCACCTGAAGTGAATTCTCCACCATTGTCGGATCTGAATTTTTTGATCTTCTTATTAGTTTGGTTCTCCATCAAGGTTTTGTATTCCTTGAACTTATCAAACACTTCATCTTTGTTCTTCAAGAAGTAGACCCAAGTCTTCCTGGAAAATTCATTAATGAAAGAGACATAGTAAACATACCCACTGAGAGAACTGGATGACATCGGACCACATACATCAGAGTGGATAATTTCCAAGATATCTTTTGCCTTGCTTTCACTGCTGGGAAATGCTTTCTTTATGTTCTTTCCTTTTGCACATCCTTTGCAAACACCTTCATGTTTGGTCTTGATTTCAGGAAGACCCCCTACTGCCTTGCTTGCAATTGGAAGTTCCCTATAGTGCATATGAGCAAGTCTTCTATGCCAAAGTTCACTTGGCTCCATTGATTCATGCACCATGGCATGTTCAGGTTGTCCCTTTAGTTTATAGAATCGTCCCTCTTGCTCTCCAATCACTACTGCATCATCTATGGTCTTTCCCTTTGGCCACATTAGAACTTGGCCATCCACAAATGCAACCCTCATACCTTTTGCATCCAATGCGGATATGGAGAGTAGGTTCTTCTTGAACCCAGGTACATACAAAACATCTTTCATCTTCAAAGACTTCCTAGAGTCTAGATTGTAGGAGGCCTCACCACTTCCTTTGATAGGGTATTGGTATTCATCACCAAGTTTCACCTTATGGGGTGACTCATGTTCAGATAGATTAGCAAAGGATTCTTTAAACCTTGTCATGTGTTTTGAATCCCCATTGTCAATAAGCCAATCATTACAACCATGAGAGATAGTACCTGTGAGAGCAGAGATTAGAACATACTATTCTTCGCTTGATGAGGCATCATCATCACTTTCTTCTCTAGCCTTCTTCTTGGGAGGTTCATCATCCTCAATAGCATGAGCATGGTACCTTCTTTTGCTGCCCTTCTTCTTCTTGTTGAAGTTGTTGTTGTCCTTCTTGTTCTTGGGACAATTTATGGCAATATGTCCCTTTTCATTACAGGTGAAGCATATTCTCCTTTCTTTATGTTGTTGTGAAGATTTCTTGAAGTGAGATGGCTCTCTCTTGGACTTCCCTTTCTTGGTGTGAGTTGTGAGAGCTTGATCTTCATTCCCAATCTTTTCTTCTCATGCCACAAGCCTTGTTTCTTCTTGTGAGCATTCTTCCCGTAGTCTGCTGAAGGATACCAACTTCTTTCTTGCATAGATTCCTTGAATAAAGGAGTCCCATGACCTGGGTAGGCCATTCAGAGTGGTCATGACAACTTCACCATTCTCCACCATTTAATCCACTGCTTCTAGTTGTTCCTTGATCTGAGAGACCCTAGAAAAATAAGATTGAATGGATTCTCCATTTTGAAGTTTTACCCCTTTCAATTGGTTCTGCAGAGTCATCTTCCGATTTATGTTCTTCCCTTCAAATAACTTGGATAGGGAATCAAACATCTCTTTGGGTGTCTTCAGAGATGACACATGGGGGATGAGATGGTCCTTGATAGAATCAACAATGATTCTCTTTACCTTGACCAAGTTCTTCTTATGCAATATCTTAGCCTCTTTATCCTCTGGGATAGGGATCTCTTCTTTTACATATGAGTCCAACTTATTCTCTTCCAGGATTATCCCAATCCTATACTTCCAGGCTCGGAAGTTATCAGCCCCTTCAAGCTTATCCTCAAGCTTGGTGTGGTGAGACATCTTAAAGAATAATTCAAATGGAAATAGAAAATATTTAGGTCTTACCACTTGATTTGCTGAAAACTGGATCTGGTCCCGGATTAGGGTTTGTCAGAGAAACCGTAAAAATTCAAAATGTGAATTTCAACTTTTTGAAAGGATAGAAAGATGTGCCTTGATGAGTTAATCAGCCTGGTATACTCAGAATTTGAGTTCTGCAAAGTTTCACCCTTCAAAAATGCCTTGTAATCTTTCTGGATTCACTTAGGAGGACCCTAAATTAGGGTTTGAGTTTCCTGGATATTTACCCAACCAAAAATTTCGATCCAAAGCTCTAAACTTCGATTTTACCAAGGAGCTTCCAGCTGTGTCTTCTGATTTTAGAAATTCCTATTTTTGTGGAAACCCTAAATTTTAGGGCCAAAACTGCAAGTGCTCAGAATTGAATTCTGATTGGATAGATAGATTCACCTTGTGGAGGAGAGTCAATCTATCATATTAATTTTCGAAAATATGTGGATAGAAACCCAATAAACAAGAAACCCTGGTTTCCTTCACTGCATAATGTCTTCTTCTCAGGTTAGCTCTGATACCATGTTAAATTTTGAGCATTAATTCAAGATATACTCTAGGATATTTGCTGAGAGAATAACATGTACAGTATATCAATGCATATCAATCATAGAAAGTATGTCAATCATCACAAGAAGCAAACATAAGAGACAATAGACACACAGAGTTTCCGTGGGGAAAACCCTAAGGTGAAAAACCCCACAACTTCCTCAGAGATAGATAGAGCAATGATACAACCAAAGTAAACAGAGATAGAATCCTTTGAGCAGCTGATCCTCCGCGTCACATGTGTGCCACTTTCCGAGTCAAGGAAGAGTGAGTTATGAGTGATCCAAATAGAGATTAGGAGATCTCTATTTATACTTGTCTTGATTGCCCAATAACCTTATGGGGCTGACTTGTCTAGCTTAGTACAATAACCCAATATTAACTTATTCAGGGCTGACCCCACACATGGTGGTCCTAATAACCCATCGACAAGTTATGACACTTGCGAGACTTGTCAATACAAATGACGACACTTTCATATAGAGGAATAATAACATCTCTATAGGAGTACAATATACATAGATGAAATACATGGGTGCAATACATTCCGAAGTTACATATACATCAACAAGAACAACATGTACAACATAACAAACACAAGAGACAAGAAACACAAAGCATTTCACCGGGGAAAACCAAGAAGGTGAATAACCCCGCAACTTCCTCAGAGATAGAATGAGCATCAATACAAAGATCACAAAGATCAAAACCCACGACAAGAGATATTCTCATAGCAGCTGCTCCTCCTCCACTTGTGCACTCCTCCTCTCTCTCACTAATGCGAAGTGAGTGAGTGTGTGAATGAACAAATGAGAGAGTCACACTCTCTATTTATACTTTACTTTCACTTGACCTTTACTCAACTAGGTCGGCCCGAACTTAACCACTTAACATAATGTTGACTGGGCCGAACCCACTAGGGTGGTCTAATAACCCTTTAACCCACATGACTCATATAGGGCCGACCCCACCAAGGTGGTCTAATAATCCATCAAGTATAAGTTACGACACTTACAATATAACTTGCGAAACTTGCAAGTACAAATGACGACACTTCCAATCGGAGGAATAATCCATCTCCGTTGGGGATACAATAAAGTACAAATGTGATACATAGAAGAATATCTTCCAAAGTTACAAATACATCAACATATATATCATGAAACAAGTCATGAAACGTCCAGAATTCTAGGAAAAGGTCTTCAAATATGTACCATGAGAGATAAATAAGGTCTTCAAACCCCCATATAGGTCATCTAGGAGAGAGAACAAAGTAGCGTGCAAAGACAATATGAGGTCCATCATATGTCTCAACCATGGAAATACATTAATTCATCCTTGCCATGTGTCCCTAAGATGCCAAGATATCACTAGGAACACCAAGCTCAACCACAACCCAATAAAATCAAGCCTCTACATGTGTACCATGAGAGGGAATTCACTGTATTTACTCTATCTATTGGATGAATAAGCCTAGTTATAATATATTATTTTTGTAGATTTGATTAATATAATACTTCTAATCTTGGAAGTATTATTTGTTGTGTACTAGTGCCAAAATACTTATAATTCAATCCCTTCACTCCCTTTGGTTATGCACCTTCCTGCTTTCCTACATCGATGGAGCTTGTGATGGCCTAATCCCTGATCAGACATTTGATATGGTGCTTGTGATTGTGATTTAGATTGTTTTGATGGTACTTTGGTTACTATGCAGAGGGTCCTAACCCATTAATGTTGTATCTCGTGTATATGCTCAAAATTGAGAGAGCATTTGTTGAAAACCTATATAAAAACAAGCCATTATGCTTATACAAAAATTCAAGGAGGTGATTTTCCTGTAGGATGTATGCATGGGATACAAGGATAGTTTTTGTCAATATTTTTTCTCACTAATCTACAATATTCATATTTATGTCATCTAGTTGTTGCTTGAGGTGTAAACCATTTCGGGTAAAAATCAGCCTTGCTTGATGTTATCAAATGTTAAAATTTTAAGAAATTAAACTAACATTTTATTAAAATTTACCAAGATAATTTGCAGTGAACCTTTTCATAATTTAGCAAAGCACTTATTTTATAGTAAGCAAGACTAGAACTTTTCCTCCTTCGGTTGCTTCAATTTGAAGCCTAAAACGTTTCCTCCTTTGGTTGCTTGAATTTGTTCTACTAGAGCAACAATCTAGCGTAGTAGAAAATCTCTAACTTACCCCTTGCCACTTTCCCAAAGTGGAATTAAAATTCATTGCCAAATAGGAACCTAGCCAATGTCTTAGCTCCAAGAAATCTCTTAGTTTCCTATCCCAATGTGCCTGAGGCTCTAAAAACGACAAACCACAACAAGTATCTAGAAAATATTTTCACAAAAAACATGTCTTCAATTAATTCTCAATATGACAAATTTCCCAATTCCTTAAGCAAAAATTCAACTTCAAAGAACCCATCAACACTTGTCCTCCCTATTTATCAACTCCCCATGCACAACCCCCAAGCTACCTCAACCACCCTCATTAAAAAACCAACAACCTAATCAAACATGCAAGTGGTAGTTAAAATAACTCATTATTTGATACCTTCATTTCCAAAGTCACAATGATTCAATAAATATATTGTGTGAATAATCACATAACATTTATTCGAAATGAATTTGATGAACATTTTAAGCATGACAAGGAATCTAATTACAATGCCATATAAGTAGAGGATGACACAATTGATCCCTATCTGGATCCCAACCTACTTAGAATCAACCCATAGCACCTAATCACAACTACTTCAATCTTCTATGTATTCCTATACTACAATATGTTGTAGCATCCTTTTTTTTCCAAAAAAAGACATCCTTTTACTTATGAAAAAGATGTGTCAAAAATTGCAAATCGACAATCCAAAGTGAAGACAAGGGTTCTTCTCTTATACATAGTCAAAATATTTTACCAGTTCAAAGTACTCCATGTCCTCTGAATGGTGCTCAAACGAGCTACAAGAGGAAATATTTCCATATCAATTGCATATGCATTTACAATTTGCAGAGCTGAACGTTGTGCTCCAAAAACAAACTACAAGAGAAAAAAATAACTCCCAAATCAACTATCTATGAAGTTACAGTCTACTGAACCGGTATACTAGAGAAAAGCTTCCAAGAATCGGTACAATGCCCCGCACTTATCCATTTGGAATGGAAAAGGTATAAACATGAAAATAAATGAAGGACACAAACAGTAATATTACAGGGTGTCCAAGTCCAAATACCCTTCAGGAACCAAAGTGTTAGATCTGAATTCCTTGTAAAACATCTGCCCCGAGCATATGCCCAGAGCCAATTTTGATAAACCGTCGGCCACAGAATTATGAAAACGATAAATATGTTTAAATCCAATGTAGGAAAAAGCTGAAATCAATGTCCGGGTCCTCCTTTACCATTGCTGCAGCGATAGAGATTGTAGCCAAGACCGTTCACTAGCCCAATCAATAATAACACGGGAATCACCCAGAATACTCATATGTAGAAGATCAAGATGCCTGGAAAAACTTAATAAGCCCCATAAGGCCAAAATATCTACTCGAGAGTTTGTGCCCATGCCAACCTTAAACATCAGGTGATAGAAGTGATTAGTCGAGAGTTTTAGAACCAAACCCACACCACATAAACCACCCCGTGCAACTCCATCAAAGTATCCAAGTGGATAAGTATAATGTATCTCATCAAAAGGGACCCCAACTTTATGTCTCTTCCTTTTCAGTAGCCAAAATGATATGTTTCCCGCCAAAATATTACCAATTTCCCTCATCATCGAAGGATTTTGATTGTCGAAAATCAGCTTGTTTTGAACGACCCAAATATCCCAGAGGGTATGTAGAATGATAGAGATAGTCTTCATGGGCAAGTTTAAACCAAGATCCAAATTGTCAACCAGAAGTGATCGATCCCATAGGGGAAGTACCGGTACTTCAACCTTCAATAAACTCCAAATCTCCCGAAAAAAATACAAGCCCCGAATAGATGGTGGGTATCCTCCTGAGCATTGCGGCAAAGTAGAAAAATCCTAGGGCCAGCAAAACCTCATTTCTATAAGCTCTCCTAGGTAAGTATTTTATTATGTCTGCACAACCATCCAAAACAGTTTATCTTCAATGGAACCTTGTCATTCCAAAGTTTATTTGTCCTCCACCCAATCACTGAATTCTGTACAATCTCTAGAATCTTTGTATATGCCTGCCTGGAAGTAACAGACCCATCAACATGGTTTGCTTCCCAAACCAGTGTATCGGGATTCTCAGAGAATGAGATGCCCAATGAAGAGAATTTACTTACATACCCCTCCCACTTCGCTCGGCAGAACATAGGAAGTTGAAAATCCACCGAGGTAAGCCACCGCGAGTGATGAGTCCAATTTTTAGGTATTTGATAAACTTTTTCCCGCAGTCAAGCTCAAGCAATGGCGAAGAAACACACTCATTTGTGGGAAAAATGTTTTACTTTAATTATTTAATGAAATTGTTTTTGATGATTATTCTTGTATGTTAAAATGCATATTCGATAAACTAATTTTGTGGAAACCAAGCATTATTGAGTAGGTTCAGGATCATTACAGGATGAACGTGTAGAAGACTGAGGGATCACCAAGCTCAGCACCCTGTTTCCTAATTTATAGAGACTGCACTCCTGTTTAAGGGAAATCGACATTTAGACATTTAGTTAAGTTATGCATTACGAATTATATAAATATGGACCTCTCAGATAGCGAGAGGCCCCTGTTGACATTTTGGAGAAACATTGTTTTAAGTTTTCTGCACTATTGAGATACTGCGAAGTACATACCTTTGTGAAGACATGGATTTTATATTTTAATAAGAGATTGATGTTAAATTCCAGCCAGTGTTTATAAGTCTTTTTCTCTCCTGAGTACGGGTTGGAGAGGGCCCCTCCAACACGTAAGTCAGGGGATTTCCATTTTCAGGTATTTTCCAATTATGTGTTTTACATTGATGAAAAGTTATATCGCATATGGAAGCGCTTGAATGATTTATTATTTCTGTAGTAGTTTATAATACGTTCTGTAGTACAGCAAAACGATTTTACTAGTCCTGTAGCTGCTTTCTTCCAACGCACATTTTAACAAACGATTACATCTGTGTTAGCTTTGCTTTCGAAATTCATGGTTTAGATCTAAGATTTATGAATGTTTCCCATCGTGATTAATTAATTTGACTTCCTAGTAAATGGATGTGTAGCATGAACGATCGCACTTCAATTTTAGTTTAGTATTTAAATGATTTAGATCAGAACTCTAGTTTTATGCATAAAGTAATTACAGACCTTGTTTTCTCCAATATTAGAATAGATCTGTTATGGAATTTTATTTCCTAGATTTACCATTCTGCATTAAGTAAATTCATAGGATTATCTCTTCTACTTTAAACATTTTAATTATTTAAAACAGATTTACTGCTTTCAGTACTTTGATTCTTTAAAATAGATTTATTACTTTCCAGTATTTAATTCCCTAGTATAACCAGATTTACATATTGAGTAGGAAACCCTTAGAACATCGATACCGACATACAACTATGACAAAGATTATCCTATAAGAGCACAAATAGTTCCTGCACCTCTAAAGTTTGTACGTCCCCCGGGTTGACATTTAAAGTAGGCTCTTAGTATAGCTGCCCTCATTAGGCATCCATATTGGGAGCTCACCACTTTTTGGTGCCGTTGTCGGGGAGGTGCTAAATATTTTAGGAGACATCACCTAAAAACAACACAAAAAGAAAACAAAAATTACATAAAACAAAAACATAAATACTTTTTTACCAATGAATGCCTCGTCGGCAAAGGGATAGGTTTTGCTGCTTTCTGCCCAAGCATTCCATGAGCAACAACAGTAATAACAGTTCTGACCATTTGCAGTTTGAATTTCTACACTCTGAAAATGAAACTGACTCCACATACGATCCAAACAGAAGCAACTTCACCACCAGTTCCAGCTCAAACACCTCAATGGCAAACGAAGAGGAGGAACCTAGGGAGATTTTCCCTTTCCCATAATCATACCTCTTGGAGATGTCAGATTGAAGAACATCAATCCTAATAATCTACCAAACTTTCATGGTTTGACTTCAAAAGATCTTGACACATTCCTGTTTGAATTTGAGGTAGTTTGCATATCATTTTATTACACTACTAATGCACAAAAGCTAAGGCTTTTTCCTTCCACACTAAAAGACCTATCACTTCGGTGGTTCATGAGCCTTGAAGGGAATAGTATCTTTAGCTGGGATCAAATGAAACATGCATTGTTAGAAAAATATAGGGACTACTGCAAGGCCAAAGATACTAGGGATGAAATCTTTAGGATGCAACAAGGAGAAAGAGATTCATTAGAAGATTATGCCCAAAGATTTCAACTCAGCTACAAACGAGCCATTCATTGCACCTTGGATCCTGCATCACTAAAACTTGTCCTTCTTAGAGGTGTAAAGGAGAATTTTGAAGTCTTAAATCTCCTAGGAGATGGAGATATATTCCAAAAATCTTTTGACTAGATCTTGCAAATCTTCAAAAACTACTCTAGATCTAGGAAAACTAATAATGGGACAAGGGATACACATGCATCCACTAGTGGATCATCGTCTTCAGGACCAACACTTACAAAATATGATTTAGGAAACCTGTTGGATGACATGAAGACTGACATACTGCAATATATGGCCATGCAACTTGATGCTCTTCAAATAAAAAAGAAACAGGATGAAATTAACCAAGCCTTGGCAGTATTCTGTCCTCGTTGTAGAAAGAAGCATGAGAAGGGGCAATG
This sequence comes from Larix kaempferi, assembly GCA_027924585.1. Classification (NCBI taxonomy): domain Eukaryota; kingdom Viridiplantae; phylum Streptophyta; class Pinopsida; order Pinales; family Pinaceae; genus Larix; species Larix kaempferi. The sequence continues at coordinate 437,080 of BSBM01000655.1, read as the reverse complement.
CACCTTGAACAAAATAGAAGTATGTGGTCTCTGTACTGACGACCATTCCACTTATAAATGTCCCCTCTTACCCTCATGTAAGGCAGCTATTCAAGACCCAGCATCTGAAGGAGCAATAGAACAACTCTATTTTATAAATCAGAAGAGGAATAATTTTGTCATACCATATCAACAGAGCAATCAAACCTACTATAATCAAGGACAACCAAATTGGAACGCTACACCAACTCCATGGAAAGCACAGCCAAATAAAAACCAATGGCAACAGAATCAACAAACATATCAACCATCCTATCAACAACCATATTATCCACCGTCTTATCCTCAGTACCCCCCACCTTTTCCCTCCACCACAAATTATGCAAATCAATACCCCCATCCATCAAATTGGAGGGCACCATTATAACAACCACTTATTATGCCACCCCCACAAACTCAACCACCCCCCAGACGTCCACCCATACCAGCCCAACCAATCTCAAATCCTAATAATAACAGACCTCCACAATAGCAATAGGCTTATAACGTTGATATCACACAATTCCCAACTTATGTTGTAGACACCATAGAAATAAACGAAATAAACCCGCGATCTGGAAAAACGTTACAGCATACATCCCCACACAACATCCAACAACCTGAAGATCAAGAACAAACAACGGAACCTTACGTTCAGCATCCTGATGAACCAGAACCTCCTGAGGACAAAACCCAACCACTCCCACGCAACAGAAACCCTCCATTTCCCGAAAAGCTAGTACGAAGTACCAAAGATGAAGAAGAAAATGCAATTCTGAATGAATTAAAACACTTGAGTATCCAAATCCCCATATTACAAGCCATCAGAGACGTACCCATCTGCAACAAATATATAAAAGAGAATTGTTTGAAAAAACCTGGAAGGAGAAAGCATGACCTGCCAACTATTAATGTAGTGGGCCAATTAGCTGATCTAATGTTGGGCATCATGGTTAACCCAAAATATCTAGACACAGGTAGCCCCGTGGTCCAAGTCAACATCAATAACAGAAAAATCGACAAGAGCCTAATTGATTTAGGAGCAGCTATAAACGTAATGACCAAAGATACTATGATCCACCTAGGTCTCCAATCAGAGGTTAGACCAACAACTACAGTACTCCAGCTAACGGATACATCCATTGTGAAGCCTGAAAGAATGCTTGAGGACATTATAATCAATGTAGAATCCTGCGAATACCTAGTAGATTTCATAGTCATTGAGGTAAAAATCAAACTTAGTGGATATCCTATTATACTCGAAAGACCCTGGCTGGCAACTGCAGATGCTTACATAGGATGCAGGTCAGGCAACATGAGCATCACCAGTGGCTAGTCTAGGCAAAAAAACACCATTTACCCACCAGCCAGAAAATCCTTAGACATAGAATATCAAAACTGGACTGACGAAGATGGCCATAAGACCTTAGTGTGTCATTTACAATGACACACTGAATCAAAACCTAAGACCTCTCCTGACAATTGATGTTGCATTGACACTAAAAGCCATAGACGAAGATGTCCATATATATAGATTTATACAAAATGTATCTTCTAACAATCATGTTATTCAAGAATTTGTTTCTACAAAAATAGGTGACAGTTCAAAACAGAACATGGATGACTTCTGGACAGAAGTACTGGAAGAACAGATTGAAAAGGTAAAAGTCGTGCAAATTAACCCTGGCAAAACAGACAACATAAATTCCAATTTGGAACTGGAGCAAGAAAAGAAATTGATGAAGATACCAGAAGAACAAAGTAAAGCATTTGCATGGACATATGCAGATATGAAAGGAATACATCCTGATATCTGCAAACACTACATTTACATCAAAGAAGGTCCTACTCCTATTAGGCAACCACAAAGAAGACTCAACCTTGAACTAAAAGACATAGTCAAAGTGGAATTACAAAAGTTATTAGATGCAGGGTTCATCTATCCAATATTTGATAGTGAGTGGGTCTCACCACTAGTCATTGTACCCAAAAAAGGAGGCAAATGGAGAATTTGTGTGGACTACAGGGAGCTGAATAAGGCAACCAAGAAAGATAACTTTCCACTTCCATTTATAGACCAGGTGTTGGATACATTATCTAGAAACAAGTACTTTTCATTCGTAGACAGTTTTAGTGGGTACAATCAAATTTTAATACACCCAGCTGATCAAGATAAAACGACCTTTACATGCTCATGGGGAACTTATGCCTATAGGTTCCAACCCTTTGGTTTATGTAACGCCCCAACAACATTTCAAAGAGCCATATTGAGTATTTTCTCCAATTTTCTGAATGAGAAAATGGAAGTCTTCATGGATGATTTCACACCCTATGGACATAACTTTGACTAGGCATTGAACAATCTTGAATTAGTATTAAAAAAATGTATTGAAATGAGCTTGTGCCTAAGCAATGACAAATGTAGGATGTTAATGGAAGAAGGCATCATTCTAGGACATCATATATCACAAAGAGTTATAGAAGTTGATCAAGCCAAAGTCTCAGTAATCAGAACGATGCCCCCACTTGTTAAACAAAGGGATGTGAGAAGTTTCCTTGGACATACAGGGTACTACAGAAGGTTTATTGAAAATTATAGCATAATTGTTGCCTCCATGTTTGCACTTCTCACAAAAGACAATGTCTTCATATGGACAAGCAACTGCATGACAGCCTTTGAAAGTCTTAAGTAGAAAACCATCACAGCACCAATACTCCAAGGACCAAACTGGGAAATTCCATTTCACATCCACATAGATGCATCAGATAAATCCATCGGATCTATGCTTGGACAAGAACAAGACAAGAAACCCTATGCCATATACTATCTGAGCAAAAATTTGGCTGGGGCAGAACTCAAATACACAGTCACAGAGAAGGAATTTCTGGCAATCATACATGCAATCAATAAATTCAGGCATTACATCACAGGATACCAAAGTTTTATCCACACTGACCACTCAACAAGTAGATATCTTATGAACAAGCCTAATACTAGTGCGAGAATTATTAGATGGATGCTACTTCTACAAGAATTTGACATTACTATAATAGATAAACCAGGCAAGCATAATGTGGTAGCCGACTTTTTGTCAAGAGTCACACATGGAAAAGATAACGAATTGGTTCAAGATAACTTCCCTCATGGGCACCTTTTTTCCATATCAATAAGAAGCCCATCGTTTGCGGACATAGAAAACTATTTAGTATCAGGAAAGTTTCCAGAACATTACGGTTATAAAGAAAGGACAAAAGTAATAAGGCAAAGTGCCACATATACATGGATAGAGGGCATGCTTTTTAAACAGGGACCAGATCAAGTACTTAGAAGGTGCATTAGGGAAGATGAAGTACATGACATAATGCATGCCACCCACAATGAACCCTGTGGAGGACACTATGCGGAAAAAAGGACAGCCTACAAGATCTTGCAAATAGGGTATTATTGGCCAACACTCCACAAAGATGCTTATGAGTATGTGTCCCACTGTGACGATTTCCAGAGAATGGGAAAACCAACAAAAAAACAAGAAATGCCACTCCATCCACAGATATCCTTGGAGGCATTTGAAAATTGGGGATTTGATTTTGTTGGCCCATTCAACCCACAGTCCAATCATAAAATCTACATCCTCATATGCACTGATTACCTTACAAAATGGATAGAGGTAGCAGCACTAGATGCTGCCAATGAAACCAGTGTGGCCAAATTCTTTACTGAGCAGATCTTTCACAGGTTTGGGGTGCTAAGAGAAGTAGTTTCCGATCAGGGCCCACAATTCAAATCAAATTTAATTGAAGACTTGATGAAAAGAAACAATGTAAAGCACAAACTGTCATCCTCTTATCACCCTCAAGCAAATGGTCAAGCTGAGGTAACCAACAGGGAATTAGAGAGATTCTTGACAAAAACTGTCCAACTTCACAAAAGGGATTGGGCTGATAGACTTAGTGAGGCAGTCTGGGCTTACAATACTACATGGAAAAAACTACAGGATTCACACCATATGAACTGGTCTATGGAAAAAAGGTCATGCTGCCAATCGAATTTGAAATAAAGACATTAAGAATTGCAGCAGATTTATAGATGGACCTATCAGAAATTCAAAAAGAATGCATGCTGCAACTAAATCAACTGGATGAATACCGCCAACAAGCACTTACACATACTGAAATCATCCAACAGCAAAGAAAGAAATGGCATGACCAACATATGAAGGATAAAAATTTCAACAAAGGTGATTGGGCACTACTTTACGACTCCAGATTTCACACATTCAAGGGAAAACTAACCACTAGATGGCTTGGACCATACATTATACAGAAAATTTATGAAAATGGGGCTGTGAAAATTATTACAATTGATGAAGAGGAGTTCCCCATGATAGTGAATGGGCATCGCCTAAAACTTTACAAGAAACGACAGTCAAAAGAAGAATTTACATAGGTACTCTACCAACAACAATTGATGCTGATAGAGGACGCGGAAAATCAGTGAAAATCAACTCATTCAGAAAAAAGAAACAAAAAAAATTATGAAAAAAAAAGAAAAAAAAGAAAAAAAGAAAAAGGAATGAAAAATTCATAAAAAGTAGAAAGAAAATTAAAGGGCCACGTATATCCCTATGAATGATCAAGCATTACTATTGCCAAGCAAAATATCAACCACAATTCAAGAGAGCCGGATATGCATTCAAGAAATCCATAAAAAATATCTACCACTACAGGAACAATCCAAGCACACTCTTCATTTCAACTCTGCCATATCATCACGAGAGCCTGACCATACTTCAAGAGATCCTGCAATTGATTCAAGCGAGGCTACATTTATTCAAGTGATCCTGCAATTCAATTCAAGCAAGCCAGATATATTACATATCAGCACTCAAGCGAGCTAGCCACGTTTACATTCAGAAATCGGCCATCACTACTACAGAATTCTTCAAACACGCCATTCCATTCTTTTTCAACATACTCAAGCGAGCCTGCAAGTTATTCAAGAGAGCCAGTTACATACATCCATGCAATCATCCAAATACGAAGCATCATCACATGAGTCGTATCAACAACTGGCACAATTTTCAAAAGAAGATACTTCAGCAAATTCAAATGGGAAAAAAGGAAAAAGCAGCCCACACACGTAACTACTGACATGCAGAAATCAACTACAGACACCGCCAAATCTACTACAAAATCCGCCATGCATGAAAAATGCACCAGATCATCAATACAGGTACGCATACATACCAAGGTAATCTCTCGAATGATTTTATTTTATTCTTAAGGTAAAACATTATCCCACAATACATTCGTTTCTAGTCAGCTGAGGGCAGCTTCTATTTTAAATCGGCGGCATGGTCGAATCACCTTAATAACTCATGATCGCTACCTAAGTCCTGTCACCCTCAAAAAATCATGATCGCAACCTTCACCATATGAAGTACATAGATCAATTATGGGAATATAGAGATCGATCATGGAAAAAAGAGGATTAAAAGAGGCAAGTACAAGAATGATGGAAAGGATAGGTGTGGAAAGACGGCAAGTAAGGCTGCATAATATTCCCCGATTTTGCATATAAGGAACCGCTCGGAATTCCCAAGAAGCAACATACCAAAGCTAATGCGCTCACTCATCCAGCATTGCAATCCTCGAGCCTGTAGGCAGAGTCTCGACCAGTTGAAGGTATAAACCATATTCCAAAATTCTGGATTTTGTCTGATTATAAAGAAGATTCTAAAATGACAAAGGGTTTCAAGAAAAGTGAAGCGGAAGATCACAACACCATTTATCAGAGCCCGAGAGTCCTGCAGATCATTCGCAATTCAGGATGGATGCCTTTCATCCTTGTACTGAGAGGATATGATACAGGGGTAGCTCAGAAGTTTGCAAGAAACCTCAAACATATCAAAGATGAACAGTACGTCACCCGAGTAAAAGGGTTGTGTATAAAATTGGATGAGGACATGATTTCCAAATACAGTGGTCTTCCAATGGGCCTGCATTGGAGCAGCAGTGACAGGGAAGCAAACCACATAAAAAAAGCAGCATTCTTTGAACAAGGGGAAGCTTACGATGAGGACAAAAATGGAGTCAAAAGACACTCCATGATAGCACCATGGGATGAAATGGCTGCAATTGTCCAGAGGTACATTACTTGCACTGGAAGGTTAAGTTATGTTCCCATTTTCCATTTTTTGTATTTTGGAACTTCTCAGGCATAGGAGTCACATTTCAACAAACAACAACATTAGCATTCCATTTTACCTGCTCCAATCCCTAGCAGAAATGAGCATGAAGCTGGCTAAGGGAAAAGAGGATGCTTTGGCCCATCATGGGCTAATCAAACTAATAGTTGGTGAGGAACTAAAAGCACAGATTCCAGAGCTCTCTTGGGAGGAGTTCATCGTGGTATCTACTGAGGACGTTCAGAGAATGAAGACTACGCCCTTTCCACCAGAATGAAAAAGTAAGACCACCTCTGTATCAGGGTAAAAAAGAAAAATTGACTTGGACAGTGTGGCCGACACCTTGGTAAAGATAAAACACTCAAAAGAGGACTCCCCCAAATCAGACCCAGGTATTCCTACTAGTAGTCAGGGGCAGAAGAGGCGCAGCAAGAGATTCACGCAGGTATCTAAAATCCAAGTCTCCAAGGAGGAAGAAAGGGAACCCAGTCCCCTGGTTACCAATGTGTCTGATGATGACATTGATCCTTTTATAGACTAGAAGGATCCCACTACAGATGAAGAAGAAGAAGAAGAAGAGGAAAAGAATGAAGACGAAGAACGGGATGAAGAAGAAGAAATGGAAGAAGAAGAAGAGCAGAGCTTACAAGAGCAAGGAAACCTCCAAGGGAATTCTCCAGAACATAATGAAAACCCCGAGGTCGTTACCCAACTCGCTGAGACTCGGGAAGAATTGGAAAGGCTCAGAAATGAGTTGGCAACGTTAAGAATTGGGCCAGGAAGCCAGCCCACACCTCCCTCGTTCTCAGCCGAGAAGACAGAAATCCTGAAGATGCATCATGTAGAAGAGCTGCGGCTGGCTGAGCAGAAGAATTTAGCGCTGCAAGAAAAATATGCCGAGGCACAAAACGAATTAGCAAAGAAAGATCAGGAGATTACCAAATTAAAGGACGTTTTGGCCACTACTATCGGCATATATGATAGACTGCGGGACCTCAAACCACCGTCGGTAGTATATGCAGTTTATATACAGAAGAAATGGGGCAAATTCTAGCTCCAGAGGTTGAAGCAAGGGTTCCCTATAGAGATAAGCACTCCCAAAGAGTTTATGGATGCATGTTTGAACTCCACAGAGCTAGAGAAGGACCAATTGAGTGAATTCTTCTTGCATAATTTCGTAGTTTCTGGCTTTCCCAACTGGTCGCCAAACCCAGATGTGGGCGATTTCCAGTTAAGGGCATTATGTTCGTGGATGAACCACAAAATTGAGCGAGCCCAGGACTACCATCTCTATGTTGCATCCAAATGGGAAACCCCATTAATGATCAGACCAGAGCCAACTCACCCTGAAGGGATAATCTATAACCACAGGATCCTCACCCAGGATGAGGAACTGATACCCATTCTCCTTGCAGAACAATAGGAGGCTATGACTCATTTTGACATTACACTCTGAAGCACACAAAAGGAAGTTCATGAGTCCATCAAAGAAAGGTGGAGCAGAGTGGCAAACGATCTAAGAGGAAAAGAACTCCACTCCCCCCTTAGGCTTAATGATGCTCTTTTCAAAGCCACACTCTACAAGGAATCTCTGGAAAGAAATCAACTTAGATGGATAGGGATGAGGCTGAATCCCCCATTCTTTCTTTCCCCAGTCATCAAGGGACAGATTAATGAAGAGGAAGAGAGGAGGGCATGGGCCAGGGAGGATCAACATTTTGTATATAACGGGCAGGCATGGATACCTAGGGTAGTAGCATGGGATATTAGCGATGTCATCGACGAATTGAATAAGTCACCCAAGAATGGGCGAATACTTCAAGTATGGGAGAGAATGATGAGTCCAATTTTCAGGTATTTGATAAACCTTTTTCTCGCAGTCAAGCTCAAGCAATGGCGAAGAAACACACTCATTTGTGGGAAAAATGTTTTACTTTAATTATTTAATGAAATTATTTTTTATGATTATTCTTGTATGTTAAAATGCATATTTGATAAACTAATTCTGTGGAAACCATGTGTGATTGAGTAGGTTCAGGAGCATTAAAGGATGAACGTGTAGAAGACTGAGGGATCACCAAGCTCGGCACCCTGTTTCCTGATTTATAGAGAACGCATTCCTGTTTCAGGGAAATCGACATTTTGACATTTAGTTAAGTTCTGCATTATGAATTATATAAATATGGACCTCTCGGATAGCGAGAGGCCCCTGTTGACATTTTGGAGAAACATTGTTTTAAGTTTTCTGCACTATTGAGATACTGTGAAGTACAGACCTTTGTGAAGACATGGATTTTATATTTTAATAAGAGATTGATGTTAAATTCCAGCTAGCATTTATAAGTCTTTTTCTCTCTTGAGTACGGGTTGGAGAGGGCCCCTCCAACACGTAAGTCAGGGGATTTCCATTTTCAGGTATTTTCCAATTATTTGTTTTACATTGATGAAAAGTTATATCGCATATGGAAGCGCTTGAATGATTTATTATTTTGTAGTAGTTTATAATACGTTCTGTAGTACAACAAAACGGTTTTAGTAGTCCTGTAGCTGCTTTATTCCAATGCACATTTTAACAAACGATTACATCTGTGCTAGCTTTGCTTTCGAAAGTCATGGTTTAGATCTGAGATTTATGAATGTTTCCCATCGTGATTAATTACTTTGACTTCTTAGTAAATGGATGTGTAGCATGAACGATCGCACTTCAATTTTAGTTTAGTATTTAAATGATTTAGATCAGAACTCTAGTTTTATGCATAAAGTAATTACAAACCTTGTTTTCTCCAATATTAGAATAGATCTGTTATGGTATTTTATTTCCTAGATTTACCATTTTGCAATAAGTAAATTCATAGGATTATCTCTTCTACTTTCAACATTTTAATTATTTAAAACAAATTTACCGCTTTCAGTACTTTGATTCTTTAAAATAGATTTATTGCTTTCCAGTATTTAATTCCCTAGTATAACCAGATTTACATATTGAGTAGGAAACCCTTAGAACATCGATACCGACATCCAACTGTGACAAAGATTATCCTATAAGAGCACAGATAGTGCCTGCTCCTCTAAAGTTTGTACGTCCCCCGACTTGACATTTAAAGTAGGCTCTTAGTATAGTTGCCCTCATTAGGCATCCATATTGGGAGCTCACCAGTGAGCATAGTTCATTAGAAGCAAGTTTGACCTGTGAAAGTGCATGAATACCCTGTGACAGAATCTCCTTCAAAATATCAACTGATAATAAGGATGCTCTACCCATTCCAGCGATAGGATCAATTCCGATAAACATCAGTATGCTCTCCCCACCTTCCAGCAAATAACATAATTTAGTACAGGATACGCTTTAATGAAACTTCTCCAAATCTCCGAGGAATTTAAGCAAGATTTATCAGACCTTCTAAACCAATGAACAGGGTCTAGGCCCTGCAAATACTTGGATTTGACCAATATTCCCCACAGTCCCTGATCAAGTAGGCATCACCATCAGTTTTTTGCATAGAGGGCCAAATTAAACTCCTTTAATCGCTTGATACCCCATCCCCCTGAATTTAGTGGAAGGGACAGACTCTCCCAGGAGCAGAGATGAATATTTGAATTACCCTCCCTTCCCCCCCACAGGAAAGTAAAAATCTCAGTTCTGATCTTATTCAAAACACCGAGAGGAACGATGAACAATGAAAACCAATATATAGGTATGCTGTGAAGTACATAGTTTACCAAAGTCAAGCGATCTCCAAGAGTCAACGAGTGATGGCTCCACCCATTAATTCTACGTGAAATCTTTTGAATCAACCATCACCAGTATGAGGTCCCATAGCAATTTGTCTTAAGTACAAATCCAAGATACTTGAAGCCCACATCCAAGTCCATAAAAGAGAAACGAAATAGTGGTTTAATAGTCTCAATGAAGTCTCCATCAGATTGGCAACCATAAAATACTGACTTAGCCGAATTGATATCATCCCAGAATCCTCGTAAAAGAGATCGAGGATCGACTTATACATATTCCACTCTCCAAGAGACCCCGTTCCAAATATAAGTACATCATGAACAAAAAATATATGTGTAATGGAAAGGGTTCAGGTGATAGTGATACCTGAGATGTTCCCACGATCCTTGGCCTTTGAGATGAGAATACTGATCCCTTCAATAACTATTATGAACAGGTAAGGTGATAAGGGGCAACTGTGATGAAGTCGCTGGGAGGCCCCGAAAGTGGTAGTCGACGACCCATTGATCAATACAGAGAAATTGGCAGTAGTAACACAACTCATCATCCAATTTACAAGCTCCACAGATAGACCCACATGCATGAGTATAAATAAGAGATAGGACCAGTTGAATCGGTTAAAGTATTTTTGAAGGTCAATATTAAGTATAAGAGCTTCCAGTTTCTTAAATTTGATGGTGTGAATGCCCTCCTGTGCAGCCCCCACTGCATCCATGATCTGTTGGTTTTGTAGGAAGACAAACTGTTTAGCAGATACCCAATGACCCAGGATGGGCTTAATCCTTTCAACAATGATTTTGCTGATAATTTTATACATGAGATTACATAATGAAATTAGACGGTAATCATTGAAATTTGTCGGTCTATCCACCTTGGGAATAAGGGTTATATATGTAGAATTCAAGCCATTTGGCACCTCCTCCTTCTGCCGAGAGTCTTCTATAGAAGCAGTAAGTTCCACTGCCCCCACAGATAGACCCACATGCATGAGTATAAATAAGAGATAGGACCAGTTGAATCGGTTAAAGTATTTTTGAAGGTCAATATTAAGTATAAGAGCTTCCAGTTTCTTAAATTTGATGGTGTGAATGCCCTCCTGTGCAGCCCCCACTGCATCCATGATCTGTTGGTTTTGTAGGAAGACAAACTGTTTAGCAGATACCCAATGACCCAGGATGGGCTTAATCCTTTCAACAATGATTTTGCTGATAATTTTATACATGAGATTACATAATGAAATTAGACGGTAATCATTGAAATTTGTCGGTCTATCCACCTTGGGAATAAGGGTTATATATGTAGAATTCAAGCCATTTGGCACCTCCTCCTTCTGCCGAGAGTCTTCTATAGAAGCAGTAAGTTCCATACCCAGAAGATAAAAAAAGTGCAAATAAAATTCCGTCGTCTAGTGGTCGGGGCCAAGACTCTTATCCTTGGAGAAGTGTTTGAGTGTAGAGTGAACCTCCTCAACAGTAAGTGGTTTTCCCACTTCACGGCAGTCTTCATCAGAAAAATATTTAGAAAAGTGTTTGATAGTCTCTAGTTGGTTCAGAAGAGATACCTATCGGCTTACAGAGTATATGTCCTTCACGTACTCCACCATCACACTCTTGATCAAGGGGTTATAAAAAACCATCCTATCGGGATCCACCCTAATATCCCAAATAGCGTTCATCAACCTTCTTTTATTTGCAAGCTGGTGGAAATATTTTATGTTTTTATTGCCCGTCGAGAGCCAAATAGCTCTGCTCTTCTGCTGCCACTCCTCTTCTAGCTGCAAGAGGATTCTTTCCTTGTATTTACAAAGAATTAAAACATGACCTCTCCTTTCCATAAAAAAAAAGACTCATCCATCTCCGCAGATAGGGATTGTAATTCCAGTTCAATAGCTTCCAATACTTGCATATTTTCCTTCTTTTTAGTCGTAGCCCACTTCCTGACCGGGTCTTTCAGCAATGTTAGTTTTTTAGTGATACTCACTAGAGGAGATAATCAGATAGACTTCAACAGCTTATGCCATTCCTTCCTCAACATATCACCGAAGGAGTCATCAATAAGAAGTCCAAGATTAAATTTGAATGGGTATGCCTGATGGGAATGATCGAAATCCAGTTCCATGCTCACGACCTTGTGATCCGAGACCACCAACGAATAAGACCACGAATGATATTTACCAATATCCCCATAAAGGTTTTCTTCCATTAAAAACCGATCCAGGCGCTTAGCAATACCTGCGTGCCCACATCTATCATTCGTCCAAGTAGGATAAAGGACATTCAGGACCACATCTAATAAGTTGCATTTTGGTCCCGAATGCTAACTTCAACCACCTGTGGAAGAAAATATATAAGGAATCACAAAAACTTATCTATCGGGCGAAGTTAGTCCATATAACAAGGAACACTCAGCAATTCACGGATTTCAATTCCGATGAACCATTGATCTTCTATGAATTTCTGGATTTCACTACTTCTCACTTTTCACATTTTCCCAAAATTCCAAATTTTGGGCAAAAAACGGCTATCTCCTAAACGGTGCATTTCTGGAAAATCTTCGTCTAACGGAAGCTGTCCGTCTTATTGAGAATATGAAATGTCTAGTTCAGTAAAATTTCTGATTCCCACCTCTAGGGTCACTTTTACTGCCCACAAGCTTTTCAAAATCCCGAAAAAGTGGCCCGGAACAGTGCTTTTTGGCCTTCTTGCTCACCCCGACTCCACATCCCTTGGAGTTTGGTTCCAAGATTCGGAACTTAACATTGTGCCTGCTTCATGGCCGCGCCTGATCAATTTCAGCTCAAACCGACCTTCCGTCAATCCTCGGGACTCCGTCCTTCAAAAGTCACTATTATCCATTTTCTGTCAAATCGGAGTGTAATGGGCTACGGGTCTTCACTGGTCCTTTCATAGCCTTCGTTAATGGCCTCCGAGCCCCACAAGAATCATCGCATTCTGAGTCCGGATGCTCCTGCTATCAAAAAATCAAGGCTTTTTTTTTTCCTCCTGGCGCGCGGGCCGGTTCTCCGAACGCTTCCGCAATGCGGAGCAGTTCGTCGAACGGTTCCGCAATTGCAGAGCAGTTCGGCGAACGCTTCCGCAATGGCGGAGCGATTCGCTGAATTCTCCCGCAATTGCGGAGCCATTCGGCGAATGCTCCCGCAACTGCGGAGCCATTCGGCGAAGGCTTCCGTTGCGGAGCCATTCGGCGAATGCTCCCGCAACTGCGGAGCCATTCGGCGAAGGCTTCTGTTGCGGAGCCATTCGGCGAATGCTCCCGCAATTTCGGAGCCCTTCGCGGAATCCTTCCGCCGTTTCGGAAGACTTTCCCGAATCCTCCTGCGATTTCGGAGCCGTTCGCGGAATCCTTCTGCCGTTTCGGAAGACTTTCCCGAACTCCTTCCGAAACAACTTTAAACAAAATTTTTGAAAACACTTAGAAAAATTTTCTTCTTTTTCGGAGCATGTTGATCTTTCTTTTACTTTCTGGGTAGACCCGGGCTTGCGGTACCTTTTAGACCAACAGAACCCTTAGCTCACTGGCCCTTTCGGCAACAGGTCGCAGAAGCAACCTGAAGTCTCACCCGAAGTGATTCTAATGGGAGGCAGAAGACTCAAGTGTCCTCAGCCAGGTTCTGAGGCATCTAGGGTGCTTAAACCCACCTTAACCCTTTCCTCATAAGCTGACTTATCTCATTCTATTACTCCGGCTGTGCCTCTGTCTTATCGCATTACGCAGGGAGTGCGATAAGTCTTCCCCCTATGTGAGCCCGTCTAGCGATACCTAAGATATAGTAGGTGCGATATCTTCCCCTTCTTGTCCCTGCGGTACGCGATTCTTGACCGCTTCCTGGATTAATACGTGGTTTCAGCCGTTCTTATCCTATTACTGCAGTTAGTAATATCATTTAATCTCCAAGCATAACCCTTGCTAATGAACTTGGCCCCTTGATATCTCGCAACAATGTAACTGAGTAGAGTATTACTTTGAGCACTGTCTAAGTGAACCATTCATGCATTATATTCAGTCCATACTCGCACATTATCCTCTGCTTAACAATTATCTAGTTCGCTAGGATTTTAGCTATGATTATCACAATTGTTATACATCAACCAGAACTTAAACTGATGACCACATACATTACTTATAACAGAATGAAGCATTCGTGTATAATAAAGGCAAGTGAATGAGAGCAACAGCTACACAAATACAATAGCGCTACTTAGATAAGCACGTTGTTACTCCCAGGGCGGGAACTACGTCCAAGGGAACTGTGTTTCTTGTTAACAACTCTGAAGAATAAACACAGTTCCTTTCCAACTCTTTACAACAAGGGTCTTCTGGGAAACTCCACCTCAGTGGGAGCCCTTCTCTATAGACCTCTCTTCTCCTCCTGCCTCTTACAATGCACTCTCTTTCTTTCTCAATCCCAGCGGATTGCACAATCTCTCAACGGGTCGGCCCTTGTTCTCTAAGGGATGTTCAGACTCTGTATCAACAAAGACTTGACTACCCTCTACTTAATGGCTTCTATCACTAAGTGGCCAACCCCTTATCATATAAAAAGACTCCTATATATAGATGGCCCGAAGGTCTCATCGCAGTTACAAAACTGTGGGCCTTATCCCAACAGTGACTCAACCCTAACCACTTACAGTCAACTGGCTGTACTTCCATAGCCGCCTCCTGTCTCGTCGCCGCTTCCTGCAGTCCTTAGTATTTAATGCATCGGCCCGTCGCTTCTTCTTGGTTCAAGCAACGCTGACTGTAGTCCTTCTTCTTAATGAGGGTAGCTGAACCCTCTCTTCATCTTCGGCGCCTTTATTACGGTGGTTGAGCTCTCCCTTCGGCCTCTTTTTTGTACCACATGCTTTGAATTTTCTGTACCTATCGCCGTGATTCCCGTCGGAATTTGCGCTATGGCGATATCTTTGTCTTACCGCCAAAATTGGTACTTTCTCTCCAAAATTAGTTATCCTTCCCAAAATTAGCAGCTTCCTAAATGCTGCGGAAGTTCTCTCCAACAACTCCCCTAACACTTACTTGTGGCTCGTCCCCGAGCCACTCGCAACACCAGCCTGCTTCATCTGCCTAAGCTTATCCTTTGCTGCTCGTGAGATTGTTGCGAATTGTGCCTTAAGCGCTTTAATACTTTCATCCATGTGTGTTACTTCTTCCTGCGCTGCGCTGAGCAGCTCAGCGGTTACCAAGGAGTCCTCTGTGCCCTCAATGACTCCTTTACTTGAGGTGAAGCTTTTCACCTTTTGCTCCAGTTCATCAACCAGATGTGCGACTTTGCTTTCATGCGGGCTAACTTCGTTAGCCAGGTTGATCTGCTGTTCTCTGTACTTCTGCACCTGCTGTTGAAATTGTGTGATTTCTCCTTTCTTTCTTATCTTCGCAAGAGCACTCAAGCCCTTGTACTCTTCTTCAGCTCTCGATATCGCATCTTCACAGTGCTTAATGTGCTGATCGAGCTCGGCTTTCTGTGGGAGCTCCTCTAGCTCCAGCCATGTTTTTGATGCATCCTCTAGGATAGCCTATGTTGCTTCCACCCGACAGTGCATCTGTGTCTATACAATTCTGAAAGCTTGCACTCATGCTTCTTGGATTTCCTCTGGAGTAGGCGGCCTATTCGCTTCCAGTGCAGCAATCCTTGCTTCGTATTCTTCCTCCATCTTTTTCTTCTCTTCATCTAGAGCCTTTGCTCTTTCCGCTATTTTTCTGATCTTTTGAGTTATTTCTAACTCAGGCCTGATATCGCACTGCGGAAGTTCTGCTGCGATATTCTTTAAAACAAGAGAGACATCCTGCTCTCGCTGAACATATTGTGTCAACTGGGCACTCTCTGCCTCATGCTGTGCGATGAGCTGCACGTTTTCGTTAGACAGCAAAACATTTTGCTCATATGTGACTTGTTCTCTGTGCCTCAGCTCCGTGCCTATCTGCTGGAAAATTTCGTACAACTGGTCCACAGGTACTTCTGGTAGGTTCACCTCAAGAGGATGCCCTTCTCTATAGACCTCTCTTCTCCTCCTGCCTCTTACAATGCACTCTCTTTCTTTCTCAATCCCAGCGGATTGCACAATCTCTCAACGGGTTGGCCCTTGTTCTCTAAGGGATGTTCAGACTCTGTATCAACAAAGACTTGAATACCCTCTACCTAATGGCTTCTATCACTAGGTGGCCAACCCCTTATCATATAAAAAGACTCCTATATATAGATGGCCCGAAGGTCTCATCGCAGTTACAAAACTGTGGGCCTTATCCCAACAGTGACTCAACCCTAACCACTTACAGTCAACTGGCTGTACTTCCATAGCCGCCTCCTGTCTCGTCGCCGCTTCCTGCAGTCCTTAGTATTTAATGCATCGGCCCGTCGCTTCTTCTTGGTTCAAGCAACGCTGACTGTAGTCCTTCTTCTTAATGAGGGTAGCTGAACCCTCTCTTCATCTTCGGCGCCTTTATTACGGTGGTTGAGCTCTCCCTTCGGCCTCTTCTTTGTACCACATGCTTTGACTTTTCTGTACCTATCGCCGTGATTCCCTTCGGAATTTGCGCTATGGCGATATCTTTGTCTTACCGCCAAAATTGGTACTTTCTCTCCAAAATTAGTTATCCTTCCCAAAATTAGCAGCTTCCTAAATGCTGCGGAAGTTCTCTCCAACAACTCCCCTAACACTTACTTGTGGCTCGTCCCCGAGCCACTCGCAACACCAGCCTGCTTCATCTGCCTAAGCTTATCCTTTGCTGCTCGTGAGATTGTTGCGAATTGTGCCTTAAGCGCTTTAATACTTTCATCCATGTGTGTTACTTCTTCCTGCGCTGCGCTGAGCAGCTCAGCGGTTACCAAGGAGTCCTCTGTGCCCTCAATGACTCCTTTACTTGAGGTGAAGCTTTTCACCTTTTGCTCCAGTTCATCAACCAGATGTGCGACTTTGCTTTCATGCGGGCTAACTTCGTTAGCCAGGTTGATCTGCTGTTCTCTGTACTTCTGCACCTGCTGTTGAAATTGTGTGATTTCTCCTTTCTTTCTTATCTTCGCAAGAGCACTCAAGCCCTTGTACTCTTCTTCAGCTCTCGATATCGCATCTTCACAGTGCTTAATGTGCTGATCGAGCTCGGCTTTCTGAGGGAGCTCCTCTAGCTCCAGCCATGTTTTTGATGCATCCTCTAGGATAGCCTCTGTTGCTTCCACCCGACAGTGCATCTGTGTCTGTACAATTCTGAAAGCTTGCACTCATGCTTCTTGGATTTCCTCTGGAGTAGGCGGCCTATTCGCTTCCAGTGCAGCAATCCTTGCTTCGTATTCTTCCTCCATCTTTTTCTTCTCTTCATCTAGAGCCTTTGCTCTTTCCGCTATTTTTCTGATCTTTTGAGTTATTTCTAACTCAGGCCTGATATCGCACTGCGGAAGTTCTGCTGCGATATTCTTTAAAACAAGAGAGACATCCTGCTCTCGCTGAACATATTGTGTCAACTGGGCACTCTCTGCCTCATGCTGTGCGATGAGCTGCACGTTTTCGTTAGACAGCAAAACATTTTGCTCATATGTGACTTGTTCTCTGTGCCTCAGCTCCGTGCCTATCTGCTGGAAAATTTCGTACAACTGGTCCACAGGTACTTCTGGTAGGTTCACCTCAAGAGGATGCCCTTCTCTATAGACCTCTCTTCTCCTCCTGCCTCTTACAATGCACTCTCTTTCTTTCTCAATCCCAGCGGATTGCACAATCTCTCAACGGGTCGGCCCTTGTTCTCTAAGGGATGTTCAGACTCTGTATCAACAAAGACTTGACTACCCTCTACCTAATGGCTTCTATCACTAAGTGGCCAACCCCTTATCATATAAAAAGACTCCTATATATAGATGGCCCGAAGGTCTCATCGCAGTTACAAAACTGTGGGCCTTATCCCAACAGTGACTCAACCCTAACCACTTACAGTCAACTGGCTGTACTTCCATAGCCGCCTCCTGTCTCGTCGCCGCTTCCTGCAGTCCTTAGTCTTTAATGCATCGGCCCGTCGCTTCTTCTTGGTTCAAGCAACGCTGACTGTAGTCCTTCTTCTTAATGAGGGTAGTTGAACCCTCTCTTCATCTTCGGTGCCTTTATTACGGTGGTTGAGCTCTCCCTTCGGCCTCTTCTTTGTACCACATGCTTTGACTTTTCTGTACCTATCGCCGTGATTCCCGTCGGAATTTGCGCTATGGCGATATCTTTGTCTTACCGCCAAAATTGGTACTTTCTCTCCAAAATTAGTTATCCTTCCCAAAATTAGCAGCTTCCTAAATGCTGCGGAAGTTCTCTCCAACAGAGCATTTCGCCAAATTTTTCCGTGTTGCGGGACAACTCGCGGAATCCTTCCGCAAATTTCGGAAGAGAATTCCTTCTGAAAATTTCGGAAGGGAATTCCTTCCGCAATTTCGGGGCGACTTCCCGAATTCCTCCGCGTTGCGGAAAACTTCGCAGAATGCTTCCGCAGTTTCGGGGCAATTCACCGAATGCTTCCGCAGTTGCGGAAGACATTCGGGAATTCTCCCCGAAACAGTCTTAAACGAATTTTTCAAACAGACTTACGAAAATTGAAAACTTTCATTTATCTCACATTCAACAGTCCATCCAATGGATTCAAAATTAATCCCTGTACATACAAAATACAAAATACAAAATGCATACACACACACAAAATGCATTTTAGTTTCTTTTAATGCGTTTTAGCTCCAAATACAAAATGCATGTACACTCAATGATTTGTATCTTTGTGAAGGGCCCAACAGTCGTAGTGTTGAACCTAGAGCTCTGATACCACTCTGTAATGTCCCCTTCTCCATCAAACAACAGGGAAGGAAACATTAACAACATACCGGGCTTTTGGTAAACTTAGCCCCAATATTTTTGCACATAAATTCCTAACATTTTAAAACTTCTATATGCAGATTCGTTTCAATATAAACACAGCGGAATGAACATGCTAACAAGCACTCAAACAGACAGTAATTGCAATCATATCAATCACAGCAAAGAATGATTCAACACACAGAGACCCAATCTCATTCGTATGCCATGCATGGATTCTATATTAATTCATTTCATTAAACATGGGCAATTTAACATATTGCAGAATACAAAAAGGAATAATTTATAATCCACAGAACACTTATCTTGAGAAGTTGATGTCCAACGACTGGCTACGTGAGAGCAACGTTCCACCCAACCATAGATCTCTGTCCAGCCTGTATTCTTTCAGCTGAGAGATCACCCCCGAGCTGAGCTGTGTATCCACTAAGGAGGAACTAGATGGCTCACTCACAGTCAGGGTTTCACTCAAACAGCCATGCTAAGCCAACACACGGTTGGGTTTCTCAAGCATGCAATGGGAGATGGAGGAGGATGCTAGTCCACTAAGCTCAAACCCAGAGCCACATACCCTTCAAACTAGACTCAGCAATCCCATCCTCTATTCATACATCCACAATTGGATTTCTCACAAACCTGTCACAAACAACCCAAATCCGTCACTGATTTTCTGGGCCATTAAAACTGGGTTTTCCCATGGCTTTTGGGGTAGCTATTGCTCCCAAATTCGCCCCAAGGTTCCTACCAATGGATCCCCCATTGGATTTCTCTGTCCAATACCAAATCGGGACGTTTTTGGCTTCCCAAAACGTGGGTTCTCTCACAGTCGCGATTTTCGGTTTTCTCACTGTTGGGAGCTCGTTTTTGGGTGGAGAAGATGTCCCATACTTCCACAATGGAATGGGGATAAGGATGGAGCAACCCCCAAGATGTAGAGTGACTTGTGGGATAAGTCAAAAGAGCCCATACCTTCCCATACGAATTTCAGGGCTGCCCATACCCCATCAAAGTCATGGGCTGAAATCTCAACCACTTCCTTACAATTGGCATCAATGCCACCTAAAGGAAGTCAATGGGTTCACATAATGACAAATGGAAACCTATGGGTCACTCCCATAGCCCCCTCACCACTCCCTAGTGGATACACGTGGCCCCTTCTCATTCGTTGCCTCCGTAGCCAGCTTTGGTATTTTATATTGCATGATGTCTAATTTACATCCTATTACAATTTCCATGGCTTAAGAGCACATGGTATCAAAATATCAAATACTTGCCCTTTAAATAAAATTCGGCTTTCACTAGTGGGGCCTTGGCCTTGAGCTCCACGCTAGGAAAACATACATCACATGTACACTTATTTACATTAAAGGCTAATATATCCTAAGGGTCGAATTGGGGGTAATACACATGCCATTGCCTTTAAATATCGAGGAGATGGGTATCACAGGAGACTTTTCAAAACCAATAGTGGAGTACGTGCAGAATGGAAGGAATGCCTCCCCCACCATACGGTACTGGGACTCATTCAATGGGCAGTCTGATAGGGAAGGAGAAGTGGACATAACTCCCCCACCCCCCCTCTCCATAAAGAAAATGCTAGATTCAATACCCCCATGAGAGTTCGAAGGAAGTGGATCCATAGAAGTCAGTCCATTACCCCCCGCTGAAACCTCCCAGTCTCCTGATGTAAACAAATCATCCCCCAAGTGCCCCCCAGTGTCGACCTCAGCAGGAGCATAACCCAAATTTTTAGTAATAAGGGACTGAAAAATTCGAATCCAAGGCAACTTTTACTACCTCCAATGGTAAAAATTTGAATAACATAGGGAGCAGATGTGAAAAACTACCAAGGGAAGAGGAAGCCGAGTTCTAGTCCAATGGTAGTGGGAGCCATTGGCCATATTCCGAGTTAAAAGAGCTTAGGTTCTCCACGCCAGGGCATTCAATTCTCACACCACATTGAGCCTTAGAGTGACCAACACGCCGGAAGGAGTGACAGCGAAATGGTATTCTCCAATAGTCCAGTTTCTAGATAAAAGATCCTCCATCCCAGACAATCTCTAGCTCACTAGGAAAACCATCACTCGCATCCAACTCGACCAACATACGGAGGGTATTGCATTCTGGGCGGAAGAGCTATTCTTCTTCCATAAGGATAAATCACCCAATAGAGTTGGCGACTGCCATGAAGCCTTGAATGTTCCAACACTGTAAGGGGAACCCAGAAAGGATTGTCCACAAGTGCCTCTTACAAAGACGTTCCTTCCTAGGGTGGAAACCGTTATTCCATCTCTATAAAAAAGGAACCCTTTCCCACAATCCAGAACTTCTCTTCAATGATGTTTCGGTCCTCCTCAGAGAGGAATTGAAACATAATCCACCCGTTCACTAGCATAAGGACCCTCGGCATGTTAGAGATCAAGGGTTTCCACCTCTCATGGGCCCACGCCAGGATTTTCGTGCGCTTCAAATGTGAATACTCAAATTTCCCCACCAGTGCCCGGGAACTCAGAGCCGCAACCAAATCCATGGTAATGTCTTTCCCCACACATGAGTCTCCCCTTTATTTCTTTTTCAAACTGCAGGAAAATCTCCTTGCGAGCAGGCACATCACCCCCCAATAATATCGAGCCACGACGACCTTTACCCCGAGAGGACCTGTCAGCGAGCTCGCTACCCATAGTACCCCGTGTCTCTTTCACTTGAGAACAACCCTCATTCCTAGACACAACGGGTACATAAGAAACCTGTGCATTAGTGTTAGTATAGACCCTAAATGTCACTTCAGGGACCTGAGATCCCATCCCTCGAAACCCCACAAAAAAGGGATATGAGACAAAACAATCTTAGCAGAACCGGTATAAAGACCCAAGGAAAACACACCCTCCAAGCAAACAAAGCATAAAATAACGACCTACCCAGCAAGTCTCAAAAAACAACAGAAAAGATAGATAGGCTTCCCACTTTTTTACCTAGTTGGTACTAAGTCCAACACCTTGTGTTGAATGGACTCCAGGGGGACCATATACAAAAACCATGGTTAGTACAATGATCATTCAGCAGAAAAACCGATGAGTATGTCATTCCTAGCAGAGATAGCAAAACAGGAACACATAAAACAAGGGCATTGTCTACCCAGAGTATCTGATCAAAACCCTGAGCAAATCATAGGTTTACTGTGATGGATGCCCCCAGGGCCATCCCTCAGGGTTCCTCATAAATCATTTTACTGTGATAGACGCCCCTAGGGACATCCCTCAGCGTTCTCTTAGATCGTGGACAAATGATTCCTTCCAAGGTGTTTACACACACACTTCGAGGGCTTCTATCTCATCGTATTGTTGGTAGAATAAGAATGCAATAAACAAAACCAAGATATTTCTGATATGATTGATTCTATTTCTTTCGATAACAAGGGACCCTATTCTATATATATTTTTCAAAACACCAAATTCCAAGAAAATGAAGTTTTTTTATCACCTCTGGGCAACCATGCCAGCAAAACATTACCCATGTGGCATCCTTCACCGAGGTCATCCACACCGTATGGAGACGGAAAGCCTTTGGATTTCACCCATGTGGAAACCTTCCCTCGTCCGTTCATAAGAGTAACACATAAATTGTCCTCTTGTTACAACTGAGAGGGGGGGTGAATCAGTTTTAATTATAACAAGAATAATCAGTTTATCTTTTCTTTTAAAATTTTAGTAGCATTCACAAAATGATTGTCAAGATAATGAACTAGTAATCATCATTCACACATATGATGTACACAGATACAAATATTCATGAGGAAACCCATAAAGGAAAAAAACCTCTTCTTCTTAGAATGATAAGCAGTCTTTAACTCCTGTACATCAATTATATTTGAGCACCAACTCAAGATGAGGCTACAACCTCTGTTTAACAAGCTGAAACTTGTTGAGAGCACCAACTCTCATGTTTTTCCAGCACCCACTCCCAATATTCAGGAATCAACCTAATTTACAGAGGAAATCAATCCTCCCTATCACCTCCCTTCCACCCTATGTAATAATTTTTCAGTCGATTATATCACACTGGTTCAGATATATCAGTACATACTCTTTTCATTTTTGTTCTTTGCTGCTACAGCTTGGGTTTCTGGGCATTCTATTTTTCATTAAATCGAGCCACACATTTTTCTTCTGAATTGTTAAGAATTTTTTAGTTACTTATATCACACTGGTTCAGATATATCGGTACATACCCTTTTCATTTTTTTTCTGTGCTGCTACAACTTGAGTTTCTCAGCATTCTGTTCTTCATTAAAACGAGCCATACATTTTTGTTCTGAATTGTTTTCTTCGAATCACAGCTTCATCAGCAACTAGTCCTCTTCATCCTCTCAATTCTCACACTGATTTTGTTCTCATCAATTGTTTTTTTATAGATGCTGAAGTTATATGCCTCAATCTCTTTAACTTCCAGATATTCCAATTCTAAAACTAAAATTGTCTCTTTAACTCCCAATTCAAAAATTGAATTGTATCTTTGACTTCCAGAACTTACATGCTGTAACTGACTAATTAATAAATAAATAAATGTTTGTGAGTCGCAGCTTGTCTGAGTCGTGGATGTCTGAGTCTCAACCGTCTGAGTTGTGGCTGTTTGAGTCACGGCCGTATGAGTCTCTGCCGTCTGAGTCACGACCTTCTGAGTCGCAGCCGTCTGACTCGCAGCTGTCTGATTCATAGCCATCTGAGTTGTGGCCGTCTGAGTCACAGCTGTTTGAGTTGCAACTGTCTCAGTTGAAACTTGTCTAACAACATTCTTTTCTTGGATTTCAAACTCAGTTGCAGCTTTAGTAAACTGAAGTTGGTATGGTGTGAGTTACCCACCTTGTCTGCTCTCCAACCATCAATGACAACTGAATCACAGTGCCAACAATCTCCCCCTTTGGAATTGATGGAAACCTAAAATTTATGATGCTGCAAGTGTAATCACTGACTGCTTGTCATCTGCAACTACCTGAACTTCTCCCCCTTTGACATCAATGTCAAAGAAAACATGAAAATACATCTCCCCCTATTAAGATGAACTTAGAAACCAGCAAAGAAAACATTTTGGAACCATCTCAGAATTACATTAGATATGCAATAAGCACAAACTCCCCTTGCCAAAGTGAACAAGTTAGTTGGAACAAGATATGACACCCAACTTCTGGCGTAGATATTCAAACTGGATTTTGGATAAGGGTTTAGTAACGATATCAACAATCTGTTATTTAGATGGAATGAACTGTAATTGTACAACTCTGTTTGTAACCTTCTCCCTTAAAAAATGATACTTGATTGGAATGTGTTTGGTCTTGGAATGAAGAACAAGATTCTTAGAGACACTAATGGCACTTGTGTTATCACAATGAAGAGGAATAGATTCAACATATGTTACTTTTAGATCTGCAAGAGTTTGAATCATCCATAGAACCTGTGTACAACATGTGGTTGTAGCAATGTATTCAACTTCTGTGGTAGACAAAGCTATAGAGCCTTGCTTCTTACTTAGCCATGCTACTAGTGAATCACCCAAGAAGAAAGCACCTCCACTTGTGCTCTTTCTTTCATCCAAACAGTTTTCCCAGTCAGCATCTGAATATGTTGTTAACTGAAAGTTCTGATTTATAGGATACCAGAGACCATAAGTGACTGTGCCTTTCAAATATTTGAATATCCTCTTAACAACTACTAAATGGCTTTGCTTAGGAGCAGACTATAATCTACCTACCATACCAACAACTTGCATTGTATTAGGACGCGATGCTGTGATGTACAACAGGATACCTACCATTGACCGATATGTTCTTTGATCAACATCTGGTGATACATAATCCTTGATGAGCTTGCATCCAACAACCATGGGTGTGCTGACAAGTGAAGAATCTTCCATATGAAATATCTTCAACATCTCCTTCAAGTACCTCCCTTGGGAAAGAAATAAACCTTCAGAACTCTGATTGATTTGAAGACCAAGAAAGAATGACAACTCTCCTATCAATGACATCTCAAACTAAGATAGCATGGCATTAGCAAACCACTAAACAAAAGAATCATTAGTACATCCAAAAATAATGTCATCCACATAGACCAAAACAACTAATAAATCAACACCTTCAACCTTGATGTACAAATTACTATCAACAGTACCTTTCTTGAAACCTTTGTCTAGTAGATACTTAACCAATCTACAATACCAGGCTCTTGGTGCTTGTTTCAATCCATATAGTGCCTTCTTCAGTTTGCAAACATAGTTAGGATTATCTGTCAGTTGAAATCCTTCAGCTTGCTCCATATAGACTTCTTCTTCCAGATTTCCATTAAGAAATGCTGATTTAACATCCATCTGATACACTTTGAAGTTTTTGTGGCTAGCATATGCAAGAAACATTCTAATGGATTCTAATCTTGCCACTGGTGAAAAGGTTTCATCAAAATCTTGACCCTCAATTTGTGCATACCCTTTATAGACCAATCTGGCTTTATTCCTCACAACCTGTCCTTGTTCATTCATCTTGTTTTTAAACACCCATTTAGAGCCTATTACATTCTTATATGTAGGTCTAGGAACAAGTTCCCAAGTATTATTCTTCTCAATTTGATCAAGCTCTTCATTCATGGCTTTGATCCAATCTTCATCTTTACTAGCTTCATCAAAGTTCTTGGGTTCAACCATAGATAGAAAAGCAATCTATGATTGCTCTCAAGCTTCAATCAATTTTCTTCTTGTTTGAACTCCTTTATCCTTGTCACCAATTATATGACTACCAGGATGATTCTTTTTAACAATTCTGGAAGGTGATTTTGTTTTTGTTTGTTTATTTGAAACTGCTTGAATATTTCCATCTCCATCATCTGACTCAAGGTCTTCTCTTTCTGATTCTTGGACCTCTTCATCTTCAATTTCAATTGTATCCTTTGCATCTGGTTCAACACTACTTATGTGATAATTGTTAACTGAGATTTCTTCATCAATTTTAATGTCAATACAATCAACTAATTTATGCAATCTTTTATTATAACATCTATATCCTTTGCTGTTTGTTGCATATCCCAAAAAGATACCTTCATCTGCTCAATCATCATATTTGCCAATATGTTCATCATTATTTTTAATATAGCATTTAATTCCAAATATTTTGAAATGCTTAATAGTAGCAGGTCTCCCAAACCAAAGTTCATAAGGAGTCTTATCACCGTTTGGTCTTAGATGTACTTTGTTAAGAATATGGATAGTTGTATGAATTGCTTCTACCCAATAAATCTGAGAAATGTTTTTTCATTCATCATTGATCTTTCCATTTGCTGAACTGATCTATTCTATCTTTCCACAACTCCATTTTGCTGTGGAGTCCCTGGAATAGTATATTCCATTTTGATCCCACGTTTATCACATAATTCTTTAAAATCTCCTAAATTAAATTCTCCTCCTATATCAAACCTTACTACCTTCAATATTTTTCCTGTTTGATTCTCAGTCAGAGCCTTAAATACTTTGAATTTTTCAAATGCTTCATATTTTTCTCTCAAAACAGAAACCCACATGAGTCTAGAATAATCATCAATAACCAACATGAAATAGTTTTCTTTTCCTGTACCTTCCTTCCTGGATGGTCCACATAAATCCATATGTACTAACTTAAGAGGCTCATTTGTTGATGTAAAACCTTTTGATTTAAACTGAGTGCAGGTCATCTTTTCCATTTGACATGACTTAAACACTGAATCATATGGCTTTGATATCTTTGGAAGATCCTTTACTGCCCTATTGTTAATAAGTTTGATTATATGATCAAAATTCAAATGTCCAAGTCTCTTATGCCACAACCAACTCTCATCATACTTGCTTAGATGACATTCTTCCTTTTCTTCATTCAAAACATAAACATTATTTTTCGTCCTTATGCCTTTTGCAATCAATTGTCCTGAGGGTACATACTTTATCTTGCAACCTTTTGAATTAAAAACTACTTCACACCCTCTATCGCAGACCTAACTGACACTAAGGAGTTTATGTTTTAAACCATGTACAAACAACACATCTTGAGCTTTTCCTCTGCCATTATTCAATCTTACCATCCCTTTTCCTTCGTTTTTCCTGGAGCATCATTTCCAAAGGTCACATTTCCTGATTTGCTTTCATTTAGAGATAAAAAATTATTTTTATCACCCGTCATGTGTTTAGAACAACCACTGTCAATATACCAGAGATCCTTTTTCCTTTGAGCAGAAAGTACTAATCCACATTTGTCACTTTCTTTCTTTTTCCAAACCTTAGTCTTTTCAAATGTATAATTTATTCTCAGATTTGTTTTGTACTTCCTTAAATGATAGTCTGTAGCTTTGTGTCCAAAATTATGGCAAACAAAGCATTCTGGCTCATTATTTAATAGATAAAAAGAGTTGATATGTTGATAATCGGTTCTTCTTTTAGTTGTGGACTTAATTGCGTGATATCCTTGTTTCCTCACTGACTGTCCAACTCTGTTTTGTAGCATCTGACTCTTTGACTTCTGTAGTTGCATACTTCTAAATTTAATTCCACAATTTGCAATTTTATGACCAAAGTTAGAACAATAATAGCAATAACCATAGAACAAATTTTGGTACCTGCATATTGGTCTTCTTTCTGGGCTTGATTGCTTTGTCTCTTGTTGTCTATGTTCCTGATCAGATCTCAACTTATGTTTATTAATTTTGGTTAGCAAGGTATGATCATCATCTCACTTTCTGCTACTTGACCCACTTTCATAACCTAGGCCAGTCTTTATCAATGGAGATCTTTGTTTACTCAGGATGCTATTTAGTTCTTTTGAGGCTTTGATACTTGACAAATTTTGGTGGTACAAAGCTTGAAATTTCTCCAAATCTTTTCTAGCTTTTACCACTTCTTCCAAAGCTTCACATCTTAAATTTTTTTTTTTTTTTCTCTGCTAATTGTTGTTTTAGAGTGTCTTCTATTTTCTTTGCTTCTTCTAATTCTAATTTTAACAGCACAAAATCTTCACTTGTTCCTTTACCATTTTTTTTAAGCTGCATCAACAAATGTTTTGTTTTCTCTTCTTAAGTCTGAGTCTGTCAATCTCTTCTAAAGCGCTGATTAATTCACCTTCCATGTCAATCATAGCTTCTTTATCATTAAGATCTTCTATAGCCATAAGCATAAAATCATTCATTCTATCTTCACAAGATGAATTGCTATCTATATCCTTTGATTCATCATCATTTGCACAAAAACTTTTCTTTTTGTTGTATTTCTTAAATTTGTATTTCTCTTCATCATCAGAATTCTGATCTTTTTTCTTATGAGGACATTTAGAGGCAAAATGACCTATCTTACCATAGTTAAAACATTTAAAGGGAAGCTTGTCTCTATATTTACCTGATCCTTTCTTCAATCTTCTTACAAATTTTTCCTCAATCTCATCTGCTCCATAATCAATATTCTTATCTTCTTTAAAGCATGCTTCTCTAGTGATGAGTTTGTCTGTACTAATCCTCATTTCATAAGCAGTTAGAGTTCCTAGGAGTTGATCAATGCCCAGAGTTTTAAGATCATTTAACTCTTCTATTGCTGAAACTTTGGGGTTAAATTTATCAGGCAGAGATCTTAAAATTT
Organism: Larix kaempferi; assembly: GCA_027924585.1. Lineage (NCBI taxonomy): Eukaryota > Viridiplantae > Streptophyta > Pinopsida > Pinales > Pinaceae > Larix > Larix kaempferi. The sequence continues at coordinate 408,656 of BSBM01000655.1, read as the reverse complement.
TCCGAATTAAGGATTCTTCTTCAATTGTTTCACTGAGGCCCTTCATAGCATTCAAAAGCTCTTCAAACCTTAGGAAATATTTACCAACATTCTCATCCTCATTCATCTTTAGTTGTTCAAATTTCAACCTGTATGTATGCAGTTTGGCATCTTTTACTTTCTAATTCCCTTCATAACTGCTTATAAGTTACTCCCACATTCCTTTGGTAGATTCAAGATGCATAACTTTTACAAATTCAGCTTCTGCAAGACCATTGAGAATAACATTCATTGCTTTTGCATTAAAGGTAAATTCCAGTTTGTCATCTTTGGTGGCTAGTACAATGGTCTTTACATATCCAGTTTCAACTACATCCCATACATCAGCACCTACAGACATAAGATAGGTTCTCATTCTAACCTTCGAGAAAGAAAAAAATTTCCCATCAAACAGAGGAGCCTTATTGATTGAATTTCCATCATGACTAGTCATGTTTTAAGCTCACAGATCTACCTTTAAATAAAATGAACCTGCTCTGATACCAAATGTTACAACTGAGAGGGGGGGGGGTGGATCAGTTGTAATTATAACAAAAATAATCAATTTATCTTTTCTTTTAAAATTTTAGTAGCATTCACAAAATGATTGTCAAGATAATGAACTAGTAATCATCATTCACACATATGATGTACACAGATACAAATATTCATGAGGAAACCCATAAAGGGAAAAAACCTCTTCTTCTTAGAATGATAAGTAGTCTTTAACTCCTGTACATCAATTATCTTTGATCACCAACTCAATATGAGGCTACAACCTCTGTTTAACAAAATGAAACTTTTTGAGAGCACCAATTTTCATGTTTTTCTAGCACCCACTAGAGGGAAGCACCCACTCCCAATATTCAGGCATCAACCTGATTTACAGAGGACATCAATCCTCCCTAACACCTCCCTTCCACCCTATGTAAGAAATTTTCAATCGATTATATCACACTGGTTTAGATATATCAATACATACTCTTTTCATTTTTGTTTTGTGCTACTACAGCTTGGGTTTCTGGGCATTCTATTTTTCATTAAATCAAGCCACACATTTTTCCTATGAATTGTTAAGAATTTTTCAACCAATTATATCCCACTGGTTCAGATATATCAGTACATACCCTTTTCATTTTTTTTCTATGCTACTACAGCTTGATTTTCTGAGCATTCTGTTCTTCATTAAAACGAGCCATACATTTTTGTTCTGAATTGAATTCTTCGAATCACAGCTTCATCAACAACCACTTCTTTTCATCCTCTCAACTATCACACTGATTTTGTTCTCATCAATTGTTTTTTTATAGATGCTGAAGTTATATGCCTTTATCTCTTTAACTTCCAGATATTCCAATTCTAAAACTGAAACTGTCTCTTTAAATACCAATTCGAAAATTGAACTGTCTCTTTGAATTCCACAACTTACACGCTATAACTGACTAATAAATAAATAAATGTTTGTGAGTCGCATCTTGTATGAGTCGCGGCAGTCTGAGTCACGGCCGTCTGAGTCTCAGCCGTCTGAGTCACGGCTGTCTGAGTCACGGCCATCTGAGTCTCAGCCATCTGATTCACGACCGTCTGAATCACAGCCGTCTGAGTCGTAGCCGTCTGAGTTGCACTTGTCTGGGTCATAGCTTGTCTGAGTCATAGCTTGTCTGAGTCACAACTGTATGACTTGCAGCTTGTCTAACAACATTCTTTTCTTGGATTTCAAACTCACTCACAGCTTTAGTAAACTAAAGTTGGTATGGTCTGAGTCATCAGCCTTGTCTGCTTTCCAACTATCAATAAAAACTGAATCATAGTTCCAACACCTCTTACATACATAATCGTAAGTCGACATGTAAAAGTGAATATACAGGATATAATCATTACGAGTGTACACCTATAAGTACCCAAGCTCGTTTCCTTCCTGGCTCTTCCTCACCTCACACAGAAGAGTAGATAAAAGCTGTAGCTCTCTGGAGGCTCGATCAAAATCTGCCCGGTCTTATACATTTTTAGTGCTTCCATCGATCTTCCATAATTTCCTGCGCCTCGTTGTTTCAAAGGTATTTTTAACTGTATTTTCGTGGTATTTTTCACAATGATGAAGACCATTACTCCCGTAGACACATCCGCAATCGATCCCCAGCAACAACAGTGGATGATAATGCAGCCGCCTCCCCAATCCCAACTCTAACATCCCCAGCTTATGGTGTAGCAACAAGTGAGCTCCGCTGACGAGAATAGAACCCTTTGGATCGGAGGTCTACAGAATTGGATGGATGAGACTTATCTGCATTACTGTTTTGCTTCTAATGAAGGATTTCTTTCTCTAAATATTATTCGCAATAAGCAGACTGGACAATCAAAGGGTTATGGTTTCCTGGAGTTTGTAATCCATGCAGCAGCCCAGATGGCTCTACAAAATTACAGCGGTCTACGGATACCCAACGCTGAAAAATTGTACAGTATAAATTGGGAAACATTTAGCTTTGCAGAAAAACGTCCTGAGGATTATACTATATTCGTGGGAGATTTGGAATCTGATGTCATAGAATACTTGTTGCAAGAGACCTTCAGAGCTATATTCCCATCTGTAAAAGGAGCCAAGGTTCTTACTGATAGGAATACAGGCCGTTCAAAAGGATACAGATTTGTAATGTTTGGGGTAGAGAATGAGCAATTTTTGGCTATGACAGAGATGAATGGAATATTTTGTTAGTGGAGGCCTATGCGAATAGGTCTTGCCACAAGAAAGAAGACTATATATTATCAGCAACCATATCTTAAACTGGCCGCCTCAGGCTCAGATAATACAACTCTATTTTTTGGTGGCTTAGACACCACTGTGATAGTCCAAATGCTGACGCAGACATTTGTTCAGTTTGGTGAGCTTGTGCAAGTGAATATACTTATGGGTAAGCATTGTGTATTTGTCTGGTTTAGCAGCAGGGCATCTGCAGACGGAGCATTGCAAATGCTATAGGGTATAGTTCTTGGTAAGCGACCAATTCGACTATCTTGGGCACTAAGTCCTGCAACCAAACAAGTGCATGTTGCAGGATGGGTTCAAACCCAACAAGTGATCTAACATGACAAGAATAGGACCCTTTGGATCGGAGGTTTACAGCATTGGATAGATGAGACTTATCTTCGTAACTCTTTTCCTTCTACCGAAGACCTTATTTCTCTTAAGATTATTCGCAATAAACAGACTGTACAATCAACAGGTTATGGTTTCCAAGAGTTTGTAAGCAATGAAGTAGTCCATATGTCTCTATGAAATTACAATGGTCTACAGATGCCCAACGCTGAAGAATTTTATAGGCTAAATTGGGCAACATTTGCCGTTGGAGAAAAACGTCCCAAGGATTATACTATATTCGTGGGAGATTTGGCATCTGATGTCACAGACTACTTGTTGCAAGAGACCTTTGGATCAATATACCCATCTGTAAAAGGTGCCATGGTTGTTACTGATAGTTCTAGAGGCCATTCAAAAGGATATGATTTTGTAAGGTTTGGGGATGAGAATAAGCAAGTTCGCACTATGACAGAGATGGATAGAAAGTTTTTTTTCTTCAGACCTATGCGAATAGGTCCTGCCACAAGAAAAAAGACTACAGGTTATAAGCAATCATATCCAAGTGATGGCCCCAGGCTCAGATAATGATCCAAATAATACAACTCTATTTGTGGGTGGTTTAGAATCCACTGTGAGAGTCAGTCAAAATGCTAATGTAGGAAATTGTTGGTGGCTTAGACTCCACTGTGACAGTTAGTCAAAATGGTAATGCAGGCATTAGGTCAGATACCTCTGGTGAGCTTTTTGGATTTTTCCAGTTTAGTAACACGGTATATGCAGAGGGAGCATTACAAATGCTACAGGATTCACTTCTTGGTTAGCGACCAATTAGGGTTTCTTGGGGGAAGAAGTCCTTCAAACATAGAACAACGAATTTCTGAAGGAAAACAATCAATAGTAAATTGTTATAAAAAAATTCAAAGGATTCAAATATGGTTTTATTTTTATAATTTTGTTTTTCATTTTTTAAATAGTCATTCATATTTTTAAATTAATTTATATTTATTTTGATTTTTTCCTTTTTAAATATTAAAAGATAAATATAATATTATAAAATTTAAAATTTGGTAAAAACTTTGTGAATACATAAAAATGATTTGTGAATACATAAAATGAGAGCCAAAACCCCAAGGATTACAACCTTGTGGTAATCTCTTGTTATTGTTACTTTCTACTTTATATTCTCTTGATCTCATCTAGCAAGCTAACATTGCAATCACGGTCGGAAGTGTTACATGTGGATCACTCTACATATTTTAATGCAACACCTACATATTTCATGCAACAAGCATTTGAAATTGCATAGTCATAGGATCATAGCATAACATCAAAGTCACAAATGACACAGGACACATGTGGAAAAACAATAGAAAGACAAACATCCATGAGTACAATCAATCAACTCTCCTTTACAATGAGGACTAAGTTCCTTTATTTATAGAGTAGATTCTTGCCATCCACTCATTTATTTTTTGTTCACTATTCCACAATTAGAAGATTCTCCGAGTGAAGATGTTATGTACCAAATTCCGCGCGCGAGAGAGAGAGACCCAATGCCTCCAGAGAGATATAAAGAGTTGAATAAGAAGCCTCCGAGGGGAAAACTCATTTTACAACATATCAAATACATGAGACAAGATGAGATGATCACTAAAACTAGGTCTCCTTGGTATATACAAGAGACAAAGGTTACAATTACAATCAAGGTCCTCTTTGACCATACAAATACATTATACAAATAAAATAATAGAAATGTAATATCACAATATCTTGGGCTTAACATGCCGCTCCTATTAAAAAAAGTGTTCTCTTCCACACTTAATTAACTATGGATGCTTTTGTATGAAAAGGTCATATTCCCATGCCACATGTTCTATTGGCAGGTTCTTCCACTTGATGTAGTACTCAATAATTACTCGATTTCATAATTTGTTTATCTATGTGCCAATGGTTGTTTTACAGGAAAACACCCTCTAGTGGAGGATTTTGTGAAGGCTTTTAGTGTTACATGATTTGCCAAAATTTTCAAAGAAACCTCAACTAGAATCACCACCATTGGTAATGGAGGTTTCTACAGAGATCATTAATGGATGTGCCTTATAACTTAAAAAATTGTGTGATCGGAGGCAATAGAAAAGTTTTTTTTTAATACATGTGCACATTGTACAAAAACATTGATGTGTAATAAACATAAGAGCATAGGTGCATACAATTTAATGTTATGCCCTGGTGCATTGGTAAAAATAAAAGAACCAATGCATATAATTTCAATGTTATGCCCTAGTACATTCCTAAACATAAAAACATTTCAATGCATACAATTTAAATGCTATGCACTTATTCTTTCATTTACTTAACTAGTGCATGTAAGATTAATTATGGCACTAGATCATATTATCTCTGTTAAATCCACTGATTCCAACATGCCATAGATAGTCATTGGTGCTTACATTACCATACACACTATTGCATCCTATAAATTTAACAATGATGAAAACGACAAATAATTTTCCATTTTCTATGTTTTCATTGTGCTTATTACAATGAATTGTGCCAATGTCATTTTTTTGTTTAAAGCACTAGTGCCTAGTATTAGTTGAGCATTGTTATTCATGTGCTTTTATAACAAACAAAAAAATATGTAAAAATCATTGCATCAATAAAAAAAGTTTATGCCCCATAGTGTTTAGTAACTTCAAAAGAATACAATGCACCGCTAATATGTCTTTTTTTTTTTAATTAATCCTCAAAAAATCAAATCATTTTTATAACAATATTTATATTTGAATTTCAATTATTTCATTTGGGGTATAACTATTGTATTAATGTGTCATCATGTCATTAGATTACATATTTATTCATTGTAATATTTAATCTTGTGTACATAATGTATCCATATATTTAATCAACAGTGTAACGTTTTACAACATTAAACAATGCCATAGAACAAGATTCTCATTTATTATATATTAATAAGAGTCTACCTTTCATCATACAAAATATAAAGGTCCATAGTAATCTAAATGCCAATATGTAATTGGTGCACTTATTGCTAACCTATTGTCATCCGATTGGAACAATATATATGTCCAATATATTATACACAATGTTTGATTTCCATAGACAAACATTTCAAAACATACAAATTGCAAGAAAAATCAATTATATTGATCATCATTCTTCACTCCAGCTAATGCCATTGCTTGAGCTGATTGCATGCCTCACTTCTTTATCACTTGTAGGCGATATTGTACATGATTTATTGTAGTAAATTTATTTTTGATTGGATTGATTTTGTTATTCCTCTTCATTTTCCATATACAAACATAGAAATAAACTATAATGAGTATATCAACATTTACAATATAATATATATGATTGTATAAATTGAAAAGTGCAATAGAGAAAAAATTGGTTCCTAAACAATACACAATATTTCAAAGTAAATTATCACGCCATCTCTTAACAAATCTTCTATTGGCTCCACTCAATATTTTGTTTAATATAGGTTTTATACACCGTGAAAAATAATTGATATAATTAATATCAATATTTCTTGTTGTTCCATTCATTAAGAAATGAGGGAAGTTAAAAAAATATAGCTACTTGCAAATTGCACAATTAAATTTTGATACTATACATCATATACTCACTATAATACCCTGGATTTTCCAACCCATGTTTGCAACTAAGTATTGGTAACAATGAAACTATGTAGTTGACATTGCTATGTGTTTAATTTGTTTATTGAACTATAATAAATATTTTCTTCTGTTGTGGTTAATGACCGATGAATGAGGGGTCCTGGTCTCTTTTGGGAAATAATTAGGATGAACAAAGAGATTATAATAAGTTAAATAGAAAAATACAATTAAGACTGAAAATGAATAAAACAAAAATTAAATGAAGCAATAGAAGAGAATCTTCTATAATTGACACTCCTACTTAGGTGGCATAACCTAAGGAATTAACTAAGAATAGTAAACACGTCTTCTTCAAAATAAGAGAAAATAATTCTCTTTGTGTATGAAATACATGCAATATATATGAAATAGAAATGTGTGTGTGTGTGTGTGTGAGAGAGAGAGAGAGAGAGAGAGAGAGAGAGAGAGAAATGAAAATATAAAAGAAAGAAATAAAGTTGTAATGAATAGAAAGATGAACAATTGAAGGGGAGGATATAGCTAGTGGTATCTGCTTATAGATAACCAAAATTAAGTCAAGTCGTGGTTGAAAATATTTTTGGTCATAGAGTATGTAAGCACATAGGTGTTGTGTACCAATTGGTAGGGAACTACCTGGTACTAACAACAACAATATTGTTTATATAGAGTGAGGGTATTGGGTGTTGCTAGCATGACTATTGGTTATATAGGATGGAGTATTGGCTTGTTGTATGGTAGTCAGGATGCCTGGCTTGTTGTATGGTACTGGCTTGTTCTTTTCTTTGTTTGCGCAACTTGCTCTACTGGTGAAGTGTTCTACTGTATAGGATTCTCTTGCTATGTGAATTATTCTTCTTCCGTCAAGGGAATTCCCCATGCCAAATTCCAATCATTTATGATCTGTGCAATGTCCTCCTTGGAGCAATAGAACATAGTGGGTAACCATTGTTTATGGGGATCCCATTTGGATTGTACATAGATATGATGCATCCCCACTTTGAAGATTGTAATTTATTTGTACATATCAATAATACGTGGGTGTATGCGCGATGTCTCATTTATGATAACTCTAATTTCTTCATTATATAGAAAGAAATTAATGTTGTTTTCTACCTGTCTACAATATTTTTTGGTAAACTGCAACTTTGTGTACCTTGCAGCTAAGAAAGGTTTCTTGTTTCTATCAAAGAATTGACTTTCATCTGGTTCTTTCCAGCCTACTAGCGCAAGACATATTAATAGTTAGGTATAATGAAAAGGTGTACATTTTCATTGCATTTCTTGGCAACCAACTAAGAACTCATTTAGTAGAAATGTTGACCACTTGATATGAACCCCCTCCACACAGTGCGTTGTAGTTGTGATGATTGTTGCTGAGAGTTGGTCTTGTCAACTCTTCCGGAACAACTTGCTTGTTAGAATTTTTGCTGCAAATCTCAAAGCTTTATCATTTATGTGTGCAACATAGAAACCTATGCTTTCTCTTTGGGTTATGTATCTTTCTATTACCTTCTTTGCAAGGGCCTTTTCTTGCTTCATGTCCAGGAAGGTACTCACATATTCTCCCCTAGTAGGGAGTCCAATGATTAGTTCTATCAAATGGGTATCAATGGATCTAGGCATGTTCAACCACAAAAATCTGCCATGTATCAATGATATTAGCATCTTTGCGCACATTTTTGCTTGTGGCTTCCTTCAAAAGTGTGGAATATCCATCAGATTCACAACCCCTGATTTCTGCAACCCATACGCCCATGTTTGAAGTTCCATTAAAAATGGTGCATTAGGGTCTATACCTATTCTTCTATTCAAGTAGTTGCTTTTGATCAGCTCAAGAAATGTTTCTTCATTGATTATTTATCATAATCAACAAACTGAAATTTCTATAGCTGACCAAGAAAATTTTATTCAACAAGCACTCCCTCTCATATCCCTAGTGCTGGTACACTCTTATCGCCTATGGAAGGTAGATTGAATGATGTCATGGTGGGTTTTCTTGGCAGAATGTAGTATCGATGGAACTTTACCGGATTTGATGTTGACAACTTTGGTGTATGTGTAGTCCTTTCATGCAAACGCACTCATGGATTATTTGTTCTACACTATCTCTTGGGTGCCATCACTCTCCTTCAGCTCTAACCTTACTATATTATGTTGACTTTATAACTGATATTTTTAGTAGGGGTTAGTGGTCCTCTCTTTGTAAAATGTCGAATACTTGCATTGGAAGCTTTGTATTCTCTTGTTGTCTTTATTACCTTTTGTATTACTCATATTTACCTTGATTTGGTCAAAATACATTTAAGTGTCTTCTACCATCGATCATTAATGACACCACATTTTTAGTCTTGTCACTCCCTGACCTGTCATTAATGCTCATGCTTTGTTGTAGTCCCTTGTTTTGCGCACTACCTTCTTTCGGCGACATGATGAAATATTGTGGTTTCATAGGTTTATCATGCTCCATAAGTGTTTATCTTTGCTTTGAGAGGTCTTTCTACAACCGTATGTGAGGGAGAAGTGTAATTTTGTTCTCAACATGGAGCTAACACGTGGTTTTTTAATAAAATATTAAGTAAACAAATTTAACAATGTTGGCCTTAACCTTACAAGTTCAAAACCAGTGTGAGGGAGAAGTGTAATTATGTGATCAATGTGGAGAACATGCCCGTTTAATAAAATAATAAAATATTAAGTAAATAAAATTTTTACAATGTTGACCCTAACCTAAAGTTCAAAACTAAAGAGATATATATTCCAATTTGTGACATTGTCTACATTTTATTCCTATATTGAAGTACAAGAAGTATAGAGACTTTCGGTTCCCGAATACGTCATCATAGTTTCTAATGAGGAAAACTCAAGGCTAATTTTCAATTGTCTCTTCATTTTCTGCGCATAGAATGAGTCCATTGAGTTTTCTTTTTGATTTATTGACATCCTTTTCAAAATATTTCTGCAATTTTCCTTTTTTTGTTCCCAAAAATAATCATCTATGAGTAGCGTATAAAATTGGATGAGATTCTCCTTCAATGTTCTTTTCCTGCATTTTCTTCCAAAGTTTGTTTGATTTCTCTGAATTCTTACAATTCTAAGCTTTGTGACCTAATATGTTACATTTGTAATAGACAACATTGTTGTATAACTTTGCAATATGTCCATAATTATTGCATTTCCAACATATAGCAACTCCATTAACTCTTTTGACTTTGTTGTTCATAAAATTACAATCCACTACTTTATCCCCAACTATGTTGCACAAGAAACAACAATTCAGGTTTTTTGTACCTGTGTAACTATTGTCTTCTTGGTTGTACAATCATTCTATATTTGCTTAGATTCCCTAGGTCCAATTTCTTAGACCATAGGTCACTTCGACAAGTTAGATATATTCGTGCAAAAAAAAAGGTATCAATTTTGTTTAATATGGTTTATATTTAGTTAATAATTTACAAATTCACTCTTTGCATTTAAAGACTATTACTTCATAAAAAATATTAAATTGAAGCTTTGTGGTTAACTCAAACAATCATGAGTTAAATATGATATCTATTCCGCAAAAATTGGGGAGGTCATGGGTTCAAATTTCTTGATCCCCTCATCAAGGTTCCAGGGTTTACTCCATTTACAATCCATGAAAATACTTGGAATTTTTTCCATAAAATTATTCCTTGAAAAAAGTTAAATTGAAAAAAATCCAACAAAATAATAAAGATGACTATGCTCATATTTTGAAAGGGTAATTGTTACCATCCCTTCGAGTTATTAATGACTTGAATTGATACTTTGCATATGTATGCTCCAATCCCATTAAATGAAAAAAGTGTGATAATTATCTCATTAGCCAATAATGAAGTTGAATTAGTGATCTAGAATGGGGTTCAAGGCAAGCTTGGTAGATCCCATTGAGTTCAAAGGGGTATTAAAATTGATGTTCAAAGTTTGAGGAACACCAAACTTATATGTTCCCATTACCATTAGGTTTTTTAATAATAATAGAAATGATCTAATTCAACGTTATATTCTTGCCAGATGTCATATATACATGTTTGATACATTTGAGATTTAACATTATCTATATATTTCATTATTATTTTTATATTATTTTTGAACCTCAAGTGGTGGCTTCTTAATGAATTTTAAACTAAATATTAAGTAGATATTTTTTATTGAAAATAATTCAAGGTACATATGGTGCAAATATGAAGTATGGAGGATTATTGAGGATTTAAGTAAGAAGCATGTGTAGTTGGTTCTTGTAGACTCTATCATGGGGTGTTTTCTAATTTTTAGTGAGGTAGATGGATCTTTAACTAAGGGTTTGGTACATGATTATATTTTCTCATCAAAACATATAATTCTTGATTATGGAAGGGTTCCATGGGTTGGTAGTTATGATTCTTCAAAAAATAGATGAAGGAAGTGTGTTAACTAATGAGACTCGCTGATGAGATTGGTTTTTGATGACAACATTAAGATGGATGAATTTGTTATGGAATATCATGCACTAGTGATTCATTTCCATGGTAGGAACGTTGGTGAGAGTTCACTTATTCAACTAAAATGGGGTATTTCTACACAAGTTGAACGCCCTAAGAAATCCCTCACACGGAGAAATCACAGATCAATTCACTAATCTATGGTAAAAGTCCAATTTGGGAAATAGTGACATTGAATAATTGATATTAGTGATTGGTCAATGATAATTAGTGGATACAAACTAGGGTTTCTAGGATTTTGAACACAAACTAGGCTCTAGGATACAAACTAGGGTTTATAATTTAAATTAGGGTTTTAGATACAAACTAGGGTTTATCCCCTTCACTCTAGGGTTTATAGGATAAGATTTATACGCTAGGAGTTTAGAATACAAACTACGTTTGTTGGAATCTTGTGCATATTTTTAGCACAATGGTTTAGATACAAATGGATGCACATGAATATATAAAGTTTTTTTGGCATGCATATATAGTTGCAGCATGATTTGTTTTGGACTCTTGTGCATATTTGTGCACAATGGTTTGGATTCAAATGGATGCACATGAATGTACAAATGAGGGTTTTTTGGACTATTGTGCATATTTGTAGCATAATGGTTTGGATTCAAATGGTGATGGAGGTTTATAAGGATAGATTAGGTTTCTAGGTTTATATATTAGATTGCTAGGGTTTATAGGCTAGGATTTCTAGGCTAGGGGTTTAGATTACAAACTAGGGTTTTTTGGACTCTTGTGCATACTTGTATCACAATGGTTTAGATACAAATGGATGCACATGGATATATGAATTTTTTTTGGCATGCATATATAGTTGCAGAATGAAGTTTTTTGGACTCTTGTGCATATTTGTGCATAATGGTTTGGATGCAAATGGATGCACATGAATTAACAAACTAGGTTTTTTTGGACACTTGTGCATATTTGTAGCATAATGGTTTTGAATCAAATGGTGATGGAGGTTTCTAGGTACGAAAATGGACATGATGCATGTAGAGGTGCCCTCATTGAATTTGCATCAGTGTATAACCATGTTTCAGATCGAAATTGAGATATGAAATGCAATGGACGAAGTCATGCGGGGTTTTGACTGATTTAAGTCAAATTCCATCAATCGTGATTCAGAAGGGTTGATCACACCTAAAGCTGATAGTAATGCTTTTTGTTGTCCTAGGAAGTTTTTTAGAACTTCCAAGGGTGACATGGCAGTGGGGGATTGGGCCAATTCATCCATGATGTTATAATTAGGGGTGTCACAAGCATTGGGGTTATTAGTAATGTGACACAGAGTGAATATGAGGGATTCAAGGGCTCCTTCATTGGGCGGTGGTGGAAGGCATAATGATAGGTCAACGGGGGTTGATGTGGTCTCCTTATCTGCATGTATAGTTTCCGTAGCCGAACCATATTGGTTACGATGAGTCTGTATATTGACATCATACGATGAAATCATTAGGAGATGGTGAACTCCTTATTTAGAGACCTGACTTGAGGATGTGTCGTAGTTGGATGGTGATTGTGTGGTGAGGACCCCTTGTGTGGGTAGGGGATTTTTCAATGTGATACGTTGCGTCGCGGTGACCCCTTGATTGGGTAAGGGGCTTTGAAACACCATTGGAGGTTTTGTCGTTTGGGTTGGTTGAGGTTGTGCCTAAGGGGCAGTGGTAGTGTTGCGACAGTTATCCTTGTGCCAAAACTAGCAGGCTCTAGCTAAATGGGGAAAATGGTGACTGTAGTGGCCATAAACATTACAAAAGGAACAAGTATGATTGGTTCACAACTGTGGGTTATTACCCTATCGAGGAGGTTGGTTAGGGTCTTGATTCATGGGATTGGCACCATTATTCACTAGGGGGTTAAGGGGAGGTCCACTCCCCCACCCAACATTGATTGTATCTGTAATTCCATCCATGTATTATGTTTTATTGGCCTTGCTAGTTGTTGGGTGTAGGTTGGTTTGGTTGTTGGTTTTGTTGAGCATAAACCTGTCATTGAGGTGCAGGGGAGCCCTAAGGTTGGGCAGGTGGAGGCGCTGCTGGAAGTGAATAATAGGTAGGGGGAGCTTGAGGTTGGGGGGGAGCGGGAGAAGGAATTCGATGGTATTAAGTCGAGGGGGAAGCAATAGGGGGGTACGCTTGCTGGTTATGAACCCATGTATTTGAGAAATGTGGGCCAGTGGAACATATGAAGGTGTTGCTACATAATGAGTTCTTGTACGTGAAAAGTTGATATCACAGCTCATAGCAGGTTGCACGGATGTTGTAGGAATATGCACGGGGGGTCAGCCAGTGGATGCAATATGGTCGATGAAGCCATCTGGAGCATGGGATTCCCCCAGCGTATCCTTCCGAGAAGTATCACCATGTGTGGAATCATGTAATATGGTGTATAGGTAGCTATATTGGGCATAATTAAGGTCGAATTGTTGGGATTTTAGTATGGCCTCTTCTTCTGATTGGGGTCATTCGGATGCCACATCCTTGGAGATGGTTTGTATAAGAGATTTCAAGAACCAATCTAAAAATATGTGGACGTCTAATTTAATCTTACACAAACTGTGACATTCACACCATTCATAAATATGGTCCGTGATATGAGTAGATGTATTTTGTCTGCCAGACAGGAGGATCTCAACACCAGCATCGTAATGAACTGGTACCTGTAAGAACTGCAGGAAATTTGAAGCGAGGGACGTAAATGTGGAGTAAGCCCCATGGGGTTGGTCGATGTACCACTTGGCCACAATGCCAATGAAGGTTCGTTGTAATAGGTGTAGCCAGAAGACTGCCAAGACCCCATATTGAAAGATAGTCACACCCCGAGAAGGAGGAAGAATCCCATCTTAGTTTGGTCAAAGGAGGTAGACCTGTTCAGAATAGGTTCTACATCGAACCCAAGATCGTGTGCCTGTCCCCAACACCCGAGGTAGGAAACCCAAGATTTTCATTTCTAGTTAGTAATAATAGTAAAGGTAGCCAAAGTAGTGGGGGTAAGTAAACTTCTCCAACATAGTATACGACACCTAGTATCGATAATGTATATAATTTGATGGTGTGGATAGACCCTAACTCGAGTATGCCTATATTCCATGGGGTGGGGACATAGAATCCATATTAACACTTTTTTGGGTGTGAGGCGATATGGAAGGTGAAGAACATCCAATATGATGCCACCAAAATGGTGCAGTTGGTCACCAATTTCAGTGATGACCAATTGTACCAAGTACAAGCTAGAAATTTGGATGGCATCAGTAAATATTTGATAAAAGAGTTCAAGAAGCCAAATGACATGGTATGTGAAGTATCAAAACATAGTACAAGCTAGAAATTTCGATGGCATCAGGAAAGCATTGATAAAAAAGTTCAAGAAGCCAAATTCAGTGTCAAAGTATATCACTGAGTTGAAGAATATTAGACAGCTGGGGAATGAGTCAGTTTGGGAATTTGAACAGAGTTTCAAATTATTGATGGACAAGGTGACATTCAAAATTCACAAGGAGCAGCGTAAACAATGGTTCATTGCAGTGTTTTTTCCACATATATGTGACCCCTTGACGCAACAAAAGATTACGACACAGTTAGATGCATTACAACGGACTATGAAGTTGGAAGAATCCTTGGTAGTAGAGAACAATGCAGGGATGGTGTGATGTACCAACTAGGACTGATTATACACTAACTCACTCTCCTACAAGACTCAAGGAAAAACAATCAACTCTGGTGACTAGTTTGACTGTAGGTAGGAAAAATCAAAGGAATATGGAAGGGATGAGGATCATTCCAGCTGATAGAACCTTTGCACAATGTACTAGTACCATTAATATTTTGAACATCAGCAAGGCTGAAGTCTACTCCAAGGCTCCTAGGCACCCCAACATATGCAGACTGGAACTTCAACTAAGCATTATATGAGAACCAATGGTGAGGGATTTTGACTTAGGGAGGATGAATAACATTAAATAAAATTGAATTAACCAACTAGGCTTTCTCCAACATGTTTGGGAAGGTTTAGAGGATGTCTCACAAACATACAAGAAAAATTGCCTTCAAGGATTACACAACTAGGAGAATATCATGAATTCCCAAATAGTCTGGGAGGCTTAAGAATTTATGATCTTAATATTTGAATGATTGATTTGGAATATTAATTAACATCATAAACAAAAATCACTTCATTTGGACCAATACTCATTTATTTACAAAACAAGTTTTCGAAACTAGCACATTTTCATTGAAATCTAGACTAAGTGCAAGAAGAGGTATTGGAATCATATTTTTATTCAGTTAAACTATAGTATTCACATCAAAGGTGCATTATTATAGTCATATCACCCATCAGTACCTATTTCATACATCAAATAGTTCTCAGGAAAGATATACATCAAGAACAATCTCTTTAATCAAGAAGGACTAGGAAAATACTCATAGATCTGCATGAAGATCTATCAAATATATGTCATAGGATCGTACTCCACTGGTGTAGAATTCAGGACCTTCAATAATCTCAATTAAAATGGTTGAATTCCCTCATCCTCTCACAGGAAGCCAAGGCACATCTCCCAAGTCACTGAGGCACAATTGCACTCACTCCAATTCTCCAACTATCAAAAGATGTGATAGTGGTGGGCTCTCCTTCTTTTATAGATGAAATATTACTTGAGGAGAAATTATCCTTGTCTAATGCACCATCATGGATGGATAATGTAATCTTTCTTTCATCATTTTCACGTTTTATGCTTTTCTTTCTGCTTTAGCTTTTCAATACTGCTTTGTTGTTTACTGCTTTTTCTTGCTTTTCTGCCTTATCCTACTTTTCTATCTTTATCATGCTTTCTACTTTTGTGTTTCTTTCTGCTTTATGCTAATTTTCCTAAGTTTTTTCTACCTTTCTCATTTGTACAATCTATCTTTTTTTTTTCTCATTTTCTAACTTTGGATAATTTCACCTATCTTTTCTTGCAAGTCATCTCTTTGGTAAAATTTATCCTCTAAGGCGCACTTGTGGAGCATTATCCATTTTATTTCAATGTAAAAGTACTTATTTGATGAAAAATAATTATTCTTAAGTGCATATCAAACCTTAGGAAAAATAAATCACACTCCCTAATTAATTAAATGCATGAACTTCCAAAATTAACCCCAAGTAAATTAAGTTGTCTCCTCAACCCTAGGGATTGATTGGGTTAGGAACTTAATCCAGTAATCATCATTGAGGGGACATGACATTCATCCCCTCCCAATATTTCTTGTCCTGAAGCAATTTGAAACTCAGATGTTGTAAGATGTGTTATCCTTCCCATTTAGCATCCTCACTAGGTAGTTCTTCCCATTGCACAAGGAATTCCTTAATGATTCTTCTTCTTACCTTCTTCTCTCGAACCTCCAATTTTTTTTTGTTTTCCTCACTAGGTAGTTCTTCCCATTGCACCAGGAATTCCTTAATGATTCTTCTTCTTACCTTCTTCTCTCGGACCTCCAAATTTTTTTTTTGAAACTAGCACCATATGTCCTTCATCATCAAGGAGAGGAAATGATTTTGAAAGCTTAACTTTCTTCCCTATTTCCTTCTTCAAACAAAACACATGGAAAACAATGCGAATCCTACTACCTGGAGGTAATTCTAGCTCATAAGCCACTTCCCCAATATTCCTTAGGACTTGGTCGAGACAATAGAACCTTGTTTGCATCTTCTCAGCCCCTTTATACTTCAATGCGGACTTTCAATAGGGATGAAACCTAAAATATACCAGATCTCCTACTTGGAAGTTTCACTCCACTCTATGCTTGTCTGCATGCACCTTTCCCCTATTTTGTGCTACCCACGAGTTGTCTTTGAGAGTTCTGAGTATGTATTGAATCTCTTGGATCCAATCATTTTCCTTCTATGTATTGCAATCACCAAATATCTGTTAAGTTTAGCCTAATTTCACAAGCAAGATCACTGAAAGAAACACAATCACAAGATAGACAAATATTTACCATGGGAAACCCTCATGGGGTAGAAAACCCAACAAAGCTTTCCTCAATATAGATAATCAACTAATAAAAAGATATAGTCCCAAACAAGAGCTCCTTCTCCTCCTATGCAAATCTCTCTCTCTCTCCTATGCTCCAATCACAAGTGAGTGAAATGAGCGATAAATGAGGAACACACCTCCTTTATTTATACTCATGTTCCTATTGGTTGTGGAGCCAGATCTTCTAGTCTCATAGATGATATTGTATCAGCCGTGTTTGTACCCCAGTTTTATATGATATGTAGGTGGATTGTACACTCACTGCAGCGGGGGGGCATCGCCCCCCCACGGGGTTCCAGGGGGTCCCGGGGCAGCGCCCCCGAAGAAAATTTTTGGGGCTGTTTTCGCCAGCTGTTTTGAGGGCCCATGGTTTTGGGTATCCCGTGGTATTTTCCCATTGTATTTCCCTTATAAAAGAAAGACATTGTAATACAGCTGGCGTAGAGGATGTATTAGGTTTTATGCATTGTAAAGATCTTTGAGATCAGGAGAGAGACTGTGAAACAGAGAAGAGGAAGTGCAGCGGTTGTGCTGCAGGTTGTATCCCTTCGACTTGCTGGACGGTAATAATAATAAGGACTGGAAAATTTAGTGTGGACGTAGCCCAAGTTGGGTGAACCACGATATATTTGTGTCTCTCTTGTAATGTGTATGTGTGATTATATTTGCATTTCTGTTTATTGTTATTGCTCTGCGATCCTGTTTTTCTAACACTTCCAACTGACTTTTCACCCTAACTGGGTTGACCTCTCCTAAGAGAGTCTAATAATCCCTAAAAAACTAACTCAGGGCCGACCCCACATGGGAGATCTAATAACCCTAGTTACCACAATCGCTTGGAGGAATAAACATCTCCGGATATACAATAGGGTCTCCACGAAGGAATGAAACATCTCCAGAGTAATAAAGTACAAATATAATATTCTTAGAAGTTACAATATTTCAACACTCCCCCTTAACAAGAAGGATATTATAACAACATCTGTAGGAGCAAGGAGTCATCAACTACATAATACATGATACATGATACATCTATAAATCATTGGAATATTTCTTCAATCATCATCAATACCTCAATCGGTTATTGGAACATAATCAATACTGGATCATCAAAATCGTCAGTACTGAGTCTTCATCTTCTGTAGCACTTGATCACCTACAGCATCATCATCATCTGTATCTCTCGATCACATCATCATTTGTATCTCTCGATCAACAACATGATCTGGATCTCTCGATCAATAGCCTCATCGTCTGCAACACACATGATCCTTCCTTTCAGAATTTACGGGACCATTTCATCACAATCAATATTTAAGACTGTCCTTCCTTTCAGAATTACTAGCTTTACTGTCTAGGGATGATCAATCCCATCACAATCAACATTTAAGACTATCCTTCCTTTTGGAATTACTGGATTTACTATCTAAGGATGATTAGTCCAATCACAATCAGCATTTAAGACTATCCTTCCTTTCAGAATTACCGGATTTACTATCTAAGGATGATTCGTCCAATCACAATCAATGTTTAAGACTATCCTTCCTTTCAGAATGACTGGATTTACTATCTAAGGATGATTAGTCCAATCACAATCAACATTTAAGACTATCCTTCCTTTCGGAATTACTGGATTTACTTTCTAAGGATGATTAGTCCAATCACAATCAACATTTAAGACTATCCTTCCTTTCAGAATTACTGTATTTACTGTCTAAGGATGATTATTCCAATCACAATCAACATTTATGACTAGCCTTCCTTCCGCAATTACTGGATTTACTATCTAAGGATTATTAGTCCAATTACAATCAGCATTTAAGACAATCCTTCCTTTTGGAATTACTAGATTTATTGTCTAAGTATGATTAGTCCAGTCACAATCAACATTTAAGACAATCCTTCCTTTCGGAATTATTGGATTTACTGTCTAAATATGATTAGTCCAATCATGCACATTTTGAACCAAACGTTCAGGGATGATTCAATCCTATCACGTACATTTTGAACCAAATGTTCAGGGACGATGCAGTCCTATCACGTCCAGTTAGACAAAGTCTAAGGACAACACATCGATCTTATCATTGGAACAGATAACCTCATCATTGACCTCATTGTCGGAATAGGTAACCTCATCCAGTATCCTCATCAATACAGGTGTCCTCAGTATCGACCTCATCATCGACATAGGCAATCTCATCATCGATACAGGTATCCACATTGACACTAGTATCCAAATATCACCATCGACCATATCACTCCCCCTTTCGGGGAGGGTTCTTCTGAACGACACCAAGATTGTCTCGGAAATACTCAAACTTTACTCGAGACAGAGGTTTGGTCAATATATCAACAACTTGTTCGTCAGTGCTCACATACTCGAGCTTTATGGCTTCTTTCTGTACCATATCTCGTATATAAAAATATCGGATCTCTATGTGCTTCGACTTATCATGAAACACTGGATTCTCTGTCATCTTGATACAACTCTGGTTGTCACACAGGATCACAGTGGGGTCCATCTCTAAGTCAAATAATCTTTATAACAACTTCCAAAGCCATATTAGTTCACAACTAGCATAGCAAGCAACAATATATTTTTCTTTAGTTGTGCTGAGAGCCACACTAGAATGCTTCCTGCTAAACCATGAGATCATGGCAAATCCCAGAAAATAACATCCTCCCGATGTGCTCTTCCTGTCTAATACACTTCCTTCCCAATCAACATCTGTGTATCCATACAATCTGAAGTCATAATCTCCAAGATAACATAGACCAAAGTCTATCATACCCTTTAGGTACCTCATCACATGCTTTGCAGCAATCAGATGAACACGTCTAGGTTCTACTAGATACTGACTCAAGGTGTTCACAGCAAAGCATATATCTGGCCTGGTATTCATCAGATACATCAATGACCCAATAAGCTATCTATATAGAGTCACATCCACTAACTCTGATCAGTCATTATTTAACAGCTTCAAGTTGGAATCCATGGGAGTGGCCATGGCTTTGCATTCCAACATATCAAATATTTTCAATATTTCCACTGCATACTTTCCCTAATTGAGAAAGATCCCATCTTAGCCTTGCCATACTTCCAAACCTAGGAAGTAGTGCATCAATCGAAGATCTTTCATCTCAAATTCTGTAGAGAGCTTCTTCTTACACTTGACAATCTGTTTCTCATTTTCAGTAAGAAATAGATCATCTAGATATAGAAGCAATATGACAGGTTCATCATCAATAAATTTGAGATAAAGTTTAGGATCATATATACTTTTGGTAAAGCCCAATCTTGTCAAGAAACTGTCAATTCTTCCATACCAAGCTCTGGGGGCTTGTTTCAACCCATACAAAGCCTTCTTCAGTTTGCATATGTGGGTTCTTCTATCTTCAACCTCAAATCCTTGTGGTTTTTCTCTGTACACTTCCTCCTCAATCACACCATTTAGGAAAGTTGTCTTCATATCCATTTGGTGTAATTCCCACTTCATCATGGATGCAAGTGCCATGATTGTTCTGATGGAAGTGTACCTTGCAATTGGTGCAAATGTATCTTCATAGCCAATTCCCTCTTTCTAAGAGAATCCTCTGGCCACAAACCTTTCCTTATACTTTTCAATGCTACCATATGCAACACACTTTATCTTGTATATCCATTTGGAGGATACCACACTCTTGTCCTTTGGCTTGGGAACTATATCCCAAACATCATTCTTCATTATTGATTGGTATTCCTCAGTCATTGCCTCTACCCACTCTTTCTTATGAGATGCTTCTTCATAACTAGTGGGTTCTTGATCTACAAGTTCACACGTCAAGGCCATATAGCTGGAGAATGTCTTTGGTTTCTTGCTCACTCTAGTGGAGCCTTCACGAGCTCCATACTTTTCTGCTCCTAGTATAATGTCTCTTTCCCATGCTGGCTTTCTCTTTCTTGATATGTTTATGGCAGGGGGTTCTTGTGGCTCCATCATGTCATGGTCTTCAGGTGTTGTCTCTTTAGGGGTGGGTGCATCTTCTGTAATTTTGGAAGGTGCATCTTCCTCATATACTTCCTCATACTGGCATATCCTAGATCTCTTGAGATATGCCTCTTCATCAAATGTCACATCCCTACTTATTTCCATATGATTGAATCCTGGGATGTATATTTTGAATGCTTTGGATGCTTCACAATATCCAACAAATATTCTCTTCTTCCTAGAAGGATCCAGCTTGGTCCTCTTTTCTTTTGGAATGTGAATGTATATTGGGCATCCAAATATCTTGAGGTGACTTACCTCAGGCTTCTTCCCTGTGAACACTTCTTCTGGGGTCTTGAAATCAAAAGCACTATGAGATAGTCTATTCTGCACATAGACTGTTTTCCTGTCTGCTTCATCCCATAGATACATAGGTAGGTCTTGATCATGTATCATTGTCTTTACTGCTTCCATGATGATTCTATTCTTTCTCTCCGCAACACCATTTTGTTGAGGATTGTAGGGAGTGGTTAGTTCCCTCTTGATTCCAGATTCTTTACAAAAGACTTTAAAATCTTTTGAAGTATATTCTCCACCATTATCTGTCCTGAGTATTTTGATATTCTTTTCTGAATGATTTTCTATCAAGGCTTTAAATTCCTTGAAATTTCCAAAGACTTCATCTTTTCCCTTTAGGAAATATATCCAAGTCTTCCTTGAGTAGTCATCAATAAATGTAAGGTAATATTCATACCCACTCAAGGATGTGGAGGGCATTGATCCACACACATTTGAGTGAGTCAATTCCAAAGTACTTTTAGTCTTTGTTTCACTCTTTGGAAATGGGTTCTCGATATTCTTCCCCTTTGCACATCCTTTGCATGTTCCATCATGATCAATATTCAAATCTGGTAGTCCTATAACTACCTTGCTCACATGAGGTAGTGCTTTGTAGTTAATGTGAGAAAGCCTCCTATGCCATAGCTCACTAGGGCTAGTGGCTTCATGAACAAGGGCATCTTCTGGATGACCCTTGAGTTTGTATAGACCTCCTTCCTCTTCACCAATAACAATTGCATCCTCAATTGCTTTTCCTTTGGGCCACATGAGTACTTGTCCATCTATGAATGCAACCCTATAACCTTTCTTATCTAATGCTGAGATAGAAAGAAGGTTCTTCTTCAAGCTTGGTACATATAATATTTCCTTCATCTTCAAAGGAGTTCCAAAATCAAGCTTGTAGCTTGCTTCACCAACTCCCTTGATGTGATATTGATAGTCATATCCTAAAGATACCTTATGTGGAGAGGTCTTCTCTTCGAGTCTTGAGAGAGTCTTTGTTTGTCTTGTCATGTGCTTTGAAGCACCACTATCAATAAGCCATGTGTCTTCTCCAGGTGTTACAGACCCAGAGAGTGGACAGAATAGAACATACTCTTATGCATCTTATTCTTATACTTTAGCTCTTTTCCTTTGAAGTCTTTCCTCTTCTTCATATTCACTATCATCTTCTGCTAGATGTGCTTGATGTCTTTTGTGGTGGAAACTCTTTTTCTTCTTTGAAGGACAATCCTTAGCAATGTGTCTTATTTTGTGACAAATGAAACATTGGAATGACGAGTAATCTCTTCTCTGATTAGTTCCTCTTCTCTTTTGAAATCTTTGTGGAGGTTGAGACTCCTTGTGACTATCCTTCTTGAAGTTGGATTGACTCCTTCTTCTCTTGGTGTGGGTGGCCAAGGCTTGGTCATCTTCTTTGAGCAAAGCTTCTCTATTGGATACCCTAGCTTCTTCTTGAATGCGATCCTCCCATACCACATCAAACTTCATTATTTATTTTCTGGCATGCATGATTTGGATAAATGATTCCCAAGGTCTAGTGAGACCATTGAGAGAAGTCATAACTAGGTCATCTTCATCAAGTTTTTCTCCAATAGCTTCTAGTTGTTCTTTGAACTGGGAGACCCTTGTGAAGTAATCTTGAATAGATTCTCCTTGATTCATCTTAGTGCTATTCAACTAAGATCTTAGGTTCATCTTCCTATTGATGTTCCTCCCTTCATACATTATGGATAGGGCATCATACATCTCCTTTGGGGTCTTCTTGGATGCCACTTGGGGAATCAAGTGGTCCTTGATAGAATCAACAATGATTCTCTTTTCCCTAATCAAGTCCTTCTTATACTTTTCTTTGGCTTCATCTTCGACAGGTTTTGCAACCTCATCTTTCATATATTGGGAAAGATCATTCTCTTCAAGAATGAGACCAATCCTCTATTTCCATGCTCAGAAATTATCTATACCCTCTAGCTTGTCTTCAAGCTTAGTGCTTGGAGCCATCTTGTCTAGGAGGTCACAGAGATATAAGTTTCTCAAAAGATAGAATAGAACTTACCAGGAGATGTGATTGATTGAATTGAGATGACTAGTGTACTCTACTTCTGGAAACTTCAACTTTTCACCCTTCAAATATGATCAAGAACTTTCGGATCTACAACAGAATTTATGATTTTCTGGTTTGCACTTTTTCTGAATTACTAGTGTACAGGTGTGCAGTTTTTCTAGTTTATTGGTTTTCTGGTTTTCTGGTTTTTCTGGTTTATTGGTTTTCTGGTTTTCTGGTTTTCTACCCACTCAAAAAGTTTGATCTAGGGCTCAAAAATTTGATTTTAGGAGGAGCATCTAGCCATGCTCTTAGAATAAAAAAATTCCAACTTTTGCAGAAACCCTAATTTTCACTGCAGGAGGAGAGAGAGGTATTTTCACCTTGTGAAATATGTCCTATTCAGGCTAGCTCTGATACCATGTTAATTTTAGCCTAATTTCACAAGCAATATCACTGAAAGAAACAAAATCAAAAGATAGACGGAGATTTACCGTAGAAAACCCTCATGGGGTAGAAAACCCAACAAAGCTTTCCTCAATATAGATAATCAACGAATACAAAGATGTAGTCCCAAACAAGAGCTCCTTCTCCTCCTATGAAGATATCTCTCTCTCCTATGCACCAAGCACAAGTGAGTGAAATGATTGATAAATGAGGAACACACCTCCTATATTTATACTCATCTTCTAACTGACTTTTCCCCCTAATTGGGACGACCTCTCCTAAGAGAGTCTAATAACCCCTAAACAACTAACTCAAGGATGACCCCACATGGGAGATCTAATAACCCTAGTTACCACAATCTCTTGGAGGAATAAACATCTCCAGATATAAAATAGGGTCTCCACGGTGGAATGAAACATCTCCGGAGTAATAAAGTACAAATATAATAGTCTTAGAAGTTACAATATTTCAACAATATCAGTTGAAAAAAAGTAAGTGCATCATATCCATATAGGGCCTTGAATGGTGACATTCCAATTGAAAGATGAAAAGTTGTATTGAAACAAAACTCTCCCAAATGGAGACAAGTAGTCCATGACTTTTGCTAACTAGTATCATAGTTTCTCAGGTATCCTTCCAGCCATTGTTTCACTTTTTTTTGTTTGACCATCGTTGTGTGGATGGTATATTGTACTCATGTCCAAACTTGTCCCCATTAATTTGAACAATTATTGCAAAAAATTGCTAGTAAACTTGCTATCTCTATCACTGATGATGGACTTAGGTATGCAATGAAGTTTGAAGACTTATTTGATGAAAAATTCAATGACTAGGATGGCTGCAATATTAGTTGTGAAAGAAATGAAATGTGCATATTTAGTCAATCCATCAACTCGAACAAAAATATTGTCTTTACCTTGGCTTTTGGGAAGCCTCATAATGAAATCCATTGATACACTTTCCAATTTTTGCTCAAGAATAGGAAGTGGTTGTAAGAGTCCATTTGGATGACTATGCTCTACTTTGTTTTACTGACATGCCACACATGATATAACATGCTCCATCACTTCCTTCTTCATCCCCTTCGAAGAGAAACTTTCCTTCACTTTCCCGTATGTTTTCACAAACCCCCGATGTCCGGCTAGGGGCACATCATGAGCAACCTCTAGGATCTTCTTATTTAATGAGGATTCTACAACAAAAAATATCTTATCCTTATGATAGATTATATCATTGAGAATATTGTAAGTATCATCATGAATGACTCCATCAAATAGATCACAAGCAAACTGATTCTTTGCATAGTCTACTCCTAGTTGTTCTTTCGAACCATCATGAAAATTCATTAATGCAAAGGTTGGTTTTCTAGAAAGAGCATCAACTATAGTGTTCATCTTACCCTTCTTGTATTCAATGTAAATTTAGAATGATTGGAACTTTATTACCCACTTTTTTTTCCTATCATTCAACTCCTTTTGGGTCAGGAAGTATCTGAAACTTATATGATCAGTCTTGATGATGAATAAGTACCACCCATAATATATTGTGTGAAATTGACTAGTGCATGCATGATGGCTAGAATTTCCTTATCATAAACTGAATATAACCTCTCATGGGGCTGCAACTTCCTACTTTCAAAGGCTAGGGGATGCTTGTTTTGCATCAATACTGCTCCAATCCCATTCACTGAAGCATCAAATTCAAGAACAAAGGGTTGATAAAAATATGGAAGTGAAAGAACATGACTACTACTCATTACCTCCTTCATCTTATTCAATGCTTATTCATCTTCTTTTAACCAATTGAAGGCTCCCTTCTTAGTAAGTTTTGTCAATGGAGATGTCAACTTTGAAATGCCTTTGACAAAATTCTGGTAGTAAGTGCATATCCCAATAAATCCTCTCAATTTAGTGAGATTTTTAGGACTTGGTGATGTAGGAGCATCGTTGCTGAGTCAACATGTGACTACATGGTCACCTGTTGTGACTAGCTGAGGACAAAATGTTCTGATGTGGATAGTTTGAGTTGTTTCATGATAATATTTTTTCTGTTACCTTGTGGATTCATGCATACTGTAAATTGATGCATTGTCTATTTTTGGTATTATAGGACTAGTGGTGACCTGATACTCCCTGCGTGGAGATCAGGCTAGTTTAGGAAGTTGGCTAAGTGATGATGAAGACCCGATGTTGTGGAGTGTGTTAGGCTATTAGGTTGTTTGAGTGGCTCGAAATTCTATCAGAGAGTCGGATGCATAAGTAGGGCAGCATAGAATGAGCTAAGGGTTGGTTAGTCGAAGTAGGGTTGGTTGGTCAGCTTTGTATTTTGGGGTCGTTCTATCAGGATTGCAATTTATATGCGTTTGTGAGTAAAGATAGGAGAATGGTGTGTTGCATATATCTTTATGTGTAATTGAATCTAGAATGCTTTGAGTTTCTATCAGGTTGAGTTGTGTGCGCCGTGGACTTGATTTCCGTGTGAAAAGAATCTTTGTGTTGCATCCATTTGATTTATGTATGCAGGAAAGAACCCCAATGTGTTTGTAGACTAATCACCCGTGAAGTGTTAAGTTGGATTCTTGTTTATGTTTGATTTTCCCAAGTATTCAGACGAGGATTGAAGCGGTATTGATCGTTCCATGGTCAATCGATCGAGAATTTGTGAAGAAACCAAGTAGAATTGGTTTAGCAGTGTCCAACGGCTCAGATCGAAGCCGAACAGAAGATCGACGACAGGGAAAGATCACTCGAAGCGAAGTTGTGCGGAAATTATTGTTCCCACAAGCCGAAGTGAAGGATCCCGCCTTGATTTCAAATCAATAGTTGAGATGACGTTGGAAAAAATATCGACGGTGGAGACAACGCCCTTTAAAGAGAAGTAGTGTAGTGGTTAATGGCAAAGCGTTGTGGAAACAAAATTTTGGGAAGGAAATTTCGGGAAGACTTTTCGAGTAAGTCAGGGAACACCCCAAAACCTGAAACCCGTAAGGGGCGGGAAAGATATTGCGGAAAGGAGTGTTCGAGAAGAAGTTGCGGAAACATTTTCCGAGGACGCAAGAAGCGGGCCTGAAACCCAAAACCCGCAAAGCTGCGGAAAAAGGGTAATCCCGAAAGAAATTTTGGGAAGCCATTTCAGAAGGGTGGAAACCCCCGAAGGTTGCGAAAATCCTTTTTTGAAGGCCATGCCTATGTGGCAGAAGGACTAGGCTAGTTTCTGGCCAAGTCAGGGACTAATTCAAGTGAATCACCCCAGATCTTGGAAGGTTGAGGGTTAAGTTTGCTGAGGTTGACCCAACACCCCATCAGATTGGTATCAGAGCGAGAAGCAGAATCCAGTAGCAGAAGAGCGTGGATTGTTTGTGTGAAAGAGCAAAGAAATGGTTGCACACATGAGAGGTGCAATAATGCATGGAAGATGAATATTGGCGACAAATCCCGAAGTCTTGAAGGAAATGAGAGAAATGTGAGCATGTATGGAAGCTATGGAGATGGGTCAATGAAGAGATCCGGAAGCAGGAGATATAAGTGATCCTGAAGAAGAAGAACAAGAGGAAGCAGGACCTATGCAAGAAACACTTGAGTTGAGATACTTTCGATCAATTCTTGGAGCAACTTTGAGGCCGAAACCTGAGTTGCCTACCTATATAGGGAGTCTCACTGTAGAACACCTCATTGATTGGATTAATGAGCTAGATAAATACTTTGAGTATGATGAAGTTGAAGAGAACAAGAAATTCATATTTGTAGTGACCAGACTGAAAGGACATGCATCTTTGTGGTGGGATAGTGTGCAAGCTGAAAGAAAAAGAAAGAATAAACCGGTTATAAAGAACTGGGATAGAATGGTAGTTAAGATGAGAGCAAAGTTCTTACCAAAGGATTACCAGTTGACATTGTATAGATAGATGCATAACCTTAGGAAAAGATTATTTACTGTAAGAGAATATACAGAAGAGTTTTACAAAGTAAACCTAAGGGCAGGATATGTAGAGGAGTTAGCAGAGAAGACTGCTAGATATGTCAATGGACTTAGAATGGAAATTCAGGATGAGATCAGTATGATATCACCTAGAACGATGGATGCGGCATAATAGTGTGCCTTGAGAGAAGAAGAGAAGTTTTTGAGAAAACAGAGCTTTAAGAGAGGCAGAGGTTCAACCCAAGGGAGGGGGAAAACAACTGGAAGAGGAAGTTTTGCAGCCCAGAGAGAAGAACCCAATAATTCACACTAGCATGAGAACTAGCATAGAGGAAGTAGCTCCAGAGATAGAGGACCTTACCATAGAGGTAGAGGTATAGGAAGAGGCAGAGAGAATGTCTATAGATGTTACAAGTGTAACAAGTTGGGACACAGATCTTTTGAATTCCCAGAGAGGGAAGAAGTAGGACAAAGAGGATCCTGTGTAGTTCAGAAAGAGAAGAAGCAGGAACAAGCACCAATAGATGAGAACATGCCAGAAAAGGGAGAGTCTCTAGTGATGAACAAGACCTTACTAAAACCTGAAAAGGAGGACATGGAACCTGTCCAAAGGAAGGCTTTCTTTAGAACCATGTGTAAAGCAAAAGGGAAATGTTGTAAGATGGTGATTGACAGTGGGAGCACTGGCAACCTTGTTTCCATAGAGATGGTGGACAAACTGAGTCTAAAGAGAACCAGACACCCTGTTCCATACAGAGTATCATGGTTGCATAAAGGACATCAAATTCTAGTAAGTGAACAATTTGAAGTTGAATTTAAAATAGGCACGTATAAAGATAAGATTGTATGTGATGTTATGCCCATGGATGTTTGCCATATTCTTATAGGAAGACCCTGGAAGTTTGATAAAAAGGTAGTACATGATGGTAGGAGTAACTGTCATAGTTTTATCCAAGATGGGGTAAAACATATTCTTCATCCTTTACAAGGAGAGAGTTCAAGAGAGCAATAGGTATCTAAAGTGCTGATGTTGACAGGAAAAGAGTACTTACAACAGATTGATGAGAAGGAACTGAGTTATGCTGTAGTATATAAGCCCATAGTGGTAGTAATGAAGACTAACATTACAGATCTACCTAAGGAGATTCAGGAGATGCTGGGAGAGTTTAGTGACATTGTGGTAGATGATTTGCCCAATGAATTACCACCGAAGAGGGATATAAGTCACCACATTGATTTTATTCCTGGAGCAAGTTTACCAAATAAGGCAGCATATAGACTGACACCTCAAGAGAATGAAGAAGTCAGAAGGAAAGTACAAGGATTGGTAGACAAGGGATTGGTTCAGAAGAGTCTGGGTCCATGTGCATTACCAACAGTACTGACACCGAAGAAGGATGGTGAGTGGAAGATGTGTACTAACTCTAGAGAAATTAACAAGATTACTATCAGATACAGATTTCCATTACCAAGGATGGATGACATGATGGATTGCCTTAGTGGGGCAACAGGATTTTAAAAACTGGACTTGAAGAGTGGAGACCATCAGATTAGAATTCGAGAGGGAGATGAGTGGAAAACAACCTTCAAGACAAATGAGGGATTGTATGCGTGGTTGGTGATGCCATTTGGGTGGTGCAATGCACCAAGCACATTAATGAGGTTGATGAATGAATTATTGAGAGATTTCATAGGTAAGTTTGTGATAGTTTACCTTGATGATATTCTTATTTTCAGTCGATCAGAAGAAGATCATTTGAAGCATCTGAGATGTGTCTTGGAAAGACTGCAATAGGAAAAGTTTCTAGTGAATGTGAAGAAGTGTACATTCCTGAAGTCAGAGCTAGTATACTCGGGTTTTGTTATCTCAACGGATGGATTGAAGATGGATCCAAAGAAAGTGCAGGCAATCATTGATTGGTCTTCACCACAGATTATTTTTGAGGTAAGAAGTTTCCATGGATTGGCAAGTTTTTATAGGAACTTTATAAAGATTTTCAGTGGTATTTGTGCACCTATCATTGAGACCATTAGGAAAGATCAGCAACCATTCCAATGGACAGTAGAGGCTGAAATGAGCTTTCAGTTCTTGAAGAAGAAGATTACTGAACAACCCATACTGAAATTACCAGATTTCAAGCACCCTTTCCAAGTGAAGTGTGATGAAAGTGGAGTAGCAATTGGAGCTGTACTCAGTCAGGAAGACAGACCTGTAGCATATTTAAGTGAAAAGATGAATGAGGATAAATAGAATTATTCCTCATATGATAAGGAATTTTATGCTATTGTTCAAGCATTAAAACATTGGAGACATTATCTGATGCCTAGTGAGTTTGTTTTATTTTCAAATAATCATGCATTGCAGTATATCATGCAGCAACCTATGTTGAACCAGAAACATGTCAAGTGGGTTTAGTTCATGCAAAAATTTACCTTTGTGATAAAGCACATAAGTGGGAAGTCAAATTGAGTAGCTGGTGCTTTAAGCATAAGGCAGTTGATGGTACAAGAGAATCAGATCGAAGTTTTAGGATTTGAACATTTAAGAGATTTGTATGAGTTTGACATTGATTTTCATAATGCATATAGAGCTTGTAGAAATCCTGTAGAAACAGACAGAGAGACATGGATTGAGTGTATGTTACAAGATGGTTTACTCTTTAAAAATAGTAAGCTTTGTATTCCCATATGTTCCATGAGAGAGAACTTGATATAGGAAAAGCACAATGGAGGAATGGTAGGACACTTTGGAAGTGATAAAACTTTTGGTCAGTTAAGTCATTTTTACTTTTGGCCAAAGATGAGATCTGACGTTGAGAAATTTGTGAGCAGATGTAGGGTATGTCATCATGCCAAAAGAAGAAGCTAGAACACAGGATTATATACACCATTGCCTATTCCAACTAGGCCTTGGGATTCTGTGAGTATGGATTTTGTTTTGGGTTTGCCGAAAACTCAGAAGGGATATGATTCTATTTTTGTGGTGGTGGATAGATTCACTAAGATGGCACATTTTGTTCCATGTTATAAGACTAGTGATGCCACACACATTGCTAACTTTTTTTTTGATGAAGTTGTTGAGCTACATGGTGTTAGGATATCTCATCATTCACTTATGTACTTTGCATGCATGCATGCATTCTGCATGCTGCATGCACCCACATGCTGCCCAGTCACTAGTATGATGCCTCCAACACCTAGTCTCTAGTGTCCCAACACTCGGGAGATACTTTCCACTTAGATTTAGCCCTCCTAGCTTGTCATGCACCCACTTCTCACCTTCCACTGCAGAAGGGCACCTTTCTCACCTACCAGTCCAGTTTACTTCTGTTAACCATCAGTCTTTCCTTGATTTGAGGCTAGATTGATTCCTCACTGCAGTTATCACTCTGATTGACCTACGATGAGACATGAATACCTATTATGAGTGTAGTTAACTCCTCATGCACCCTCCACTGAGCCTCCATCCCTACATTAGTGCCACTTACCATCAATTACACTTATTACACTCAGTTCGACTCAGTTAGACTCAGTTTGACACCTGTTTGACAGTGACTGGTGCATTGATGACCACCATTTATTGATGATGAGGAATACTAGTTGGAGCCAAGCTATGCCATGCAATATATTTGAATGAACTCCTTGTCTAATTCAAATTGCTCACTCATTGTGACAGTATTGTATTGTATTTCCATTATTCTGGATTATAGAGCACTGATGCATCTCTCTTGCACAGTTTTTACTCCACATTGTTTTACATCTTTGTGATTGATATTCTTATTCAATAGATCTGTTGTGACTAATTTTACATGGTATCAGATCCATTGCAGGGACAAGATCTCTCTTCTATAGGTGTTCTACATGATGATTTGAGTGAATTTGCTCAAAATTATTGAAGTTTTGGCATGAAAGATCTCATGTGCATTCACTCATGTGCATGCAAAGTATAAAAATATACTCCAATCCACTCCAGAAGCTTGAGTTTTCCACATAATTCCTGGATTTGATACATTGGACCCATTCAACTTTGCTTGATCTCCAATCCCAAGTGTGATGCAACTCTAAAAGGGTGGATTGTTTGGCCTTACTGTTCTTGTTTTGATTGTGATTTGCAGGTTTACCTTCTCCATCAAGTGCATTCGCTATCTCTTGATTTGTAGTTTCTTCTTCACAAATTGCACTTGTTTTTCAGTGATGGACTCCTCTTCTTCAAAGCCTATGCTAACTCCTTTCAATTATTTTGATTGGAAGTATGACATGGAGATAATATTGCGCTCAAAAGGGTACTATAGAGTCACCATGGGCTTCGAATTGGAGCCAAACACTCTCATTGAAAAGTCAAAATACTTCAATAAGCTTGATGAAGCTTATGGTCTTCTTTGCCTCTCCATCTCCAAGGATATTCACTTCCATCTCAATGGATTGAAGTCTCCGAAAGCAATATGGGAGCAACTTGACAAACTTTCTGGCAAGCAGGATGAGCTTAGAGCTTTTCAATTGGAAAATGAATTGATTGCCGTTAGTCCTGAGAATTTCGAGACCATCAATGAGTTTTTCACAAGATTCAAGCACTTGGCATTGCAATTGAAGAATAATGGTGTTGTAAAAGAGGATAAACAATTGATCCTCTCCATTCTCACAAAGATTAGGAAATATTATTCGGTATTTGTTTCTACTTTCAATTCCGGTCGGCTAACTACCCCGAATTGGAAGATGCCTACCTTGAATGCCTTCATTGAATCCGTAACCAAAGAGCATGACAAGCTGATTCAAATGGGGTCCATAAACTCCAAAGATTCAGCCCTATTTGTTCAAGGATCCAAGAATTTGAATGGCAAAGGAAAGCAAAAGAAAGAGAAGCCCAAATTCAAACCTAACAAGCAAAGAGAGAAAGGCAAGCAATCGGATGCACCATTCGGTTCAAGGAACAAGCATAAAGGTAAAGAGGGTAAAGAAAAATCTAAGTGTTCATATTGCAATCGTGGCTTTCATCCTGAAATTTCATGCATGAAGAAAAAAATAGATCAAATGGCCCTCCTTTTGGAAAAGAATAGCATATGTCTTCCCGTTGGTGCACGAAAGAAGGATTGAAATGATGATCATGAAAGAGGTCAAGAACCCATGGAAATTGTTTCGAAACCCACCACTCTACTGATAGATTCCGATGCCTCGAATCATATGGCTGCAAATATTGAATATTTTTCTTCATTTGCTCCAAACAGCTCCATCCCCATCCATTTGGGAGATGACTCAAAAATTTCTTCAAAGGGTAAAGGTACCATCCTGTAGAGCATGGAAGCTTCCATAATGTCCTCTATGTGCCTTCCTTGGCTTCAAATCTACTTTCTGTGTATCAAATGACACACACTGGTGAACCAAAGCAACTGACATTCAGCCCTAACAAAGTTGAAATTTATGATATTGAAAGTGGAAGACTTATTGCAGTCGGAAAGGAAAACCATTCTGCAAAATACTATGAGTTTTCACACTTTGTGCCGCTCGAAAAACCCACTGCTCTCCTCACTCATGGAAACGAGGTTAGTAGGATTTGGCATGAAATATTTGGACACCTTAACTACAAGTATTTGTTGCTGTTACAAAATAATTCCATGGTTGAAGGTCTCCTGCAACTCCGTTCCTCGAAGGGAATATGCCCCGGTTGCATCATTGGGAAGCACCCTGAGCGCAAGTTCAACCACAGAAACGCTAGCAGAGCTTCTACAATGTTGGGTCTCATACATTATGATATCAATGGTTCAATGCCCAACATGTCCATGAATGGGTCGAGGTACATCCTGCATTCATCAATGACTTCTCTTGCTTTACTTGGGTATTTTTTCTCAAAAACAAGTCAGAAGTGCTTGGAAAATTCAAGGATTTTAAGGCTTATGTTGAGACCACCAATGAGAGAAAGATAAAATCTCTTAGATCTGACAATGGTAGGGAATATATCAAGGCTGATTTGCTGCAACTTTGTGCCAAAAGAAGAATTCAGATCCAACATACAGTTCCCTACACACCCCAGCAGAATGGTGTAGCAGAAAGAAAGAATTGGTTGCTGAAAGAGATGGCTACCTGCATGCTTGATTCAAAAGGTTTGGCTGAAAATATTTGGGATGAAGCCATTAATTCTACTGCATATATTCATAACCGAGTTCCACACTCATCCGTGAAAGGAAAACACCTTTCGAAGCATTCTTTGGTCGCAAACCGGATGTGTCCAATCTGAGGGTTTTTGGCTCCACTGCATGGGCTAGAATTCCTTCTGAAAAGAGAAAAGATTTGGATCCACTGTTAATTTTTTTTTCTATAATTTACTTCAATCTGATCTAGGATCTTAACTGAGAGAACAACATGTATAGCATATCTACAGCATATAAATCATGAACAATAATGTAAGCACACAAGAGACATAGAGTTTACTTGGGGGAAACCATAAAGGTGAAAAACCCCAATAACTTCCTCAAAGATAGATAGAGAAATGATACAACCCAAGCATAAGAGATAGACATATCCTAGCAACAACTTCTCCTCCTCCACAAGTGCGCCACTCTTTCGAGAGTGTGAGAGAGAATAGAATGATGAAATAGAGTGCCTCCCGCACTCTATTTATACTTGACTTGACTTGCCTAATAACCTTTACTAGGTCGGACTAAACATAACCACATAACATAATGCTGACTATGCCGACATCCAATAGGGTGGTCTAATAACCCTTAGACCCACATGGCCGACCCCCAATAAGCTGCTCTAATAACCCTTCAAACCACATGACTTATACAGGGCCGACCCCAACAACGTGGTCTAATAATCCATCAAGTATAAGTTACGACACTTACAATATAAATGACGACACTTCCATATAGAGGAATAATAACATCTCTATAGGAATACAAACACTTCCGTATAGAGGAATAATACCATTTCTATAGGAGTACAATATACATATATGAAATACATTCCAAATTTACATATACATCAACACTCCCTCTTAAATAGGAAGGTATTTCTCGACACATGTCTTCTAGCACAAGTCTTCTTCTCTGAATCATCGTCACTGGATAATCGTCATCGAGTCATCGTCATCAACACTTCTACTGCTATCTCAATCAATCTCTGAATTTACTCGTCATAGGAAGTTCTACAGAGCTAGTCCTTTTTCATACTGGATGTAGGCCCACCACCTATAGGTCTTCATCATCATTGGCCATACTGTGGAATCCTCAGGACTTATTACGTGCGTCACAAAACCTTAAAAGAGTCTTGTGAGGCACCTGCAACAATTAATTAATATGAATATGCAAAATAGAAGAAAAGACAAAACTCAAAATCACTGTTATATTGATCACAGGCCACTTCGAGGGGGCAACCTCCTATGAGCAAGCTCAATACAAATAACTTCATGGTGTCTTCATAGGTCTCAACACACACTTATATACTAATTCTAGGCGCCAATACTATGGGTCGAAACCATGGGCCGTTACAAACTATGGATCAACAATACTAAGGGCGACTTACAAAGCATATGCGCCAACAACAATAACATAAACTATTGATCAACAAATACTACGGGACGACTTACAAAGCATATGCGTCCAACAACAACATACTAACAAAGTAAAGACATGGGTTCCTAACATCCCCTCCCCCTTAAAAAAAGCTTTGTCCTCAAAGATTTAGATGTGGAAATTGTTGTTGAATCTGAAGGAGTGGTTCCCATGTAGCATCCTCTGGTTGCATGCCATGCCACTGAATTAAGACCTCTGTGATAGAGCGAGAGCGAAGCTGACGCGTCCGCCGATTGAGGATGGCCTCTGGCTCCAAAAGGATGGATCCTTCATTATCCAGTTCGGGTAAAATTGTTTGTCCACTGATGTTGGTGCCAAGAACTTTCTTCAGACAAGAGACATGAAAGACTGGATGAATGCGGGAAGAAGGAGGAAGTTCCAATTTATAAGCAACGGACCCAATCTTCTGAAGAATCCGATATGGCCCATAGAACTTTCGAGCGAGCTTATGATGCCCTTTGAGTTTCAAGGATGATTGTTTGTACGGCTGGAGACGAAGAAAAACCATATCGCCGACTTGAAAAGTGCGCTCAGAACGATGCTGATCAGCTTGTTGCTTCATGCGATTTATTGCCATGTGAAGATTGTCCCGCAAAATGCGAAGAATCTGATCACGATTTCAAAGGACCGTGTCAACTTCCTGAACTGGTGAACTGGTGGGGATGTATGGAAGAAGAGCTGGAGGTGCCTGACCATAGACTGCTTCATATGGGGTCATTTTAGAGGCATTGTGGTAAGAGGTATTGTACCACCATTCAGCGAGAGGGAGCCATTTTTCCCACTGATGTTGTTGTTCCGAGGTGAAGCAACAAAGATAAGTTTCCAAGCATTCATTGACAATTTCAGTCTGACCGTCTGTTTGTGGGTGATACCCTAAACTCATCTTCAGTTTGGTGCCAGTGTGGCGAAATAATTCTGTCCAAAAAATGACTGGTGAAAGTCGCATCACAATCCGAGACAATGGAAGAAGGGATGCCATGAAGACGAAAGATCTGGTCCAGAAAAATTTGAGCGACGGAGGCGGCTATATAGGGATGGCTGAGAGCACAAAAATGACTATATTTGGAGAGGCGATCAACCACAACGAGAATCACTGTCTTCCCTCCATATTTAGGGTGCCCTTCAATGAAATCCATAGAAATATCTGTCCAAATCCGTGTAGGTATGGGCAAGGGTTCAAGCAATCCTGGAAGGAGTGTTGTTTCACCCTTATTGCGCTAGCAGGTATCACATTCGGCCACCATCTGTTGAATTGTCCTTTTCATGCCCTGCCAAAAGAAGTTACGCCGTGCTCGTTCATATGTTTTGAGGAACCCAGAGTGCCCTGCCGATGGAGAAGCATGGAGTTCATAGAAGACAGCCTGTTGAAGATCTGTGCTCTGGGGAAGCACCAGACGACCCTTGTATCGCAGCGAAGCACCATCCCAAGAGTAATGTGGTACAGCAGAAGGGTTGTTGGTCAAGCATTGGATGATTTGAGATAAGGAGGATTCATTGACATAACCCTGTTGAACAGATTGCAACCAATTTGGAACAGGCATAGAAATAGCTGAAAGAGAACCTTGGGCCTCAAATGTGCGAGAGAGAGCATCTGCCGCAATATTTTCTTTACCCTTCTTGTAAGTGATCTCATAGTCATAGCCCATGAGTTTGCTAACCCATTTCTGTTGTGTCGGGGAGGAGACACGCTGGTCCAAGAAATATTTCAGACTCTGGTGATCTGTCTTGATGCAGAAATGATTCCCTAATAGGTATGGGCGCCACTTCTGTACTGCATGCAAAATAGCCATCATTTCCTTCTCATAGGTAGAGGCAGCTAGATTCTTACCTGAAAGGGCTTTGCTGGTGAACGCAATGGGGTGTTCATCTTGAAGGAGAACAGCACCAAGTCCATTGCCACAAGCATCACTCTCTATAGTGAAGGGCTTGGAAAAATTGGGCATACCTAGCACAGGTGTAGTACACATAGCTTGTTTTAGTTTGTCAAATGCACACTGAGCAGCAGGTGTCCATGTGAAGGCATCCTTTTTCAATAGAGTAGTTAATGGAGCTGCAATCTTCCCATAATCCTTGACAAACTTGCGGTAGTAGCCAGTCAACCCCAAAAAACCACGAAGGCTCTTGAGTGTCTGAGGCTACGACCAATTGTTCATGGCATCAATTTTCGCAGGATCCACGCGAACCCCTTGTGTTGAGATAATGTGCCCGAGATACTCAACTTCCTTCTGTCCAAAAACACATTTAGACTGCTTGGCATGGAGATGATGGTCAGAGAAAAGTTGCATGACAAGATCCAAATGCTGGAGATGTTCATCCCATGTTTTACTCTAGATGAGGATATCATCAAAGAATACCAGAATGAATTTCCACAAGTAGGGTTGAAATATTTTATTCATTAAGGCCTGGAATGTGGAAGGAGCATTAGTGAGGCCAAAGGGCATGACCAAAAACTCATAATGGCCATCATGTGTGTGGAAAGTTGTTTCAGGGATATCATCCGCATGCACCCGAATTTGATGATACCCAGAACGAAGATCCAACTTGGAGAAAAAGTGAGCCCCATGAAGCTCATCAAGAAGCTCATCAACAACAGGAATTGGAAACTTATCCTTGATGGTGAGGTGATTAAGTGCTCGGAAGTCAATGGAGAGGCGCCATGACCCATCTTTTTTGCAGACAAGAATAACTGGAGAAGAAAAGGAACTAGTGCTTGGGCGAATAATACCTTGCTTCAATAAGTCCCGAACGAGCATTTCAATCTCCGTTTTTTGGTGAAATGGGTAGCGATAGGGCCTGATGTTGGGAGGAACGCTACCAGGAAGGATCTGAATACGATGGTCTTCTGGCCTGGAAGGTGGCAATCCCACTGGTTCAGCAAAGACACCTGTATATCGATCCAGAATTTGTTGTATATCCAAAGGAGTAGTGGAGACCGCTGATGGTTGCATCTAGATGGAATGGATCTGAGCGATGACACCATGTGAATTCTTCTTGAGGATTTTTTCCATGCGATGTGAACTGATGATGCTGAGAGAACCTGGTTGTAGTCCTGTCAATGTGTGTTTGTGTCCATTGAGGGAAAACTACATCCAAAGTTCAGCAAAATCCCATAAGATAGGGCCAAGTGTGCGTAGCCATTGAGCGCCCAAAACCACATCACATCCGCCTAAGGGCAAGGCAAACATGTCAGAGCGCAAGGTATAATCTCCCATAGAGATACGCACATTTCGACACTTCCCTTTGCAAGGTAAGGTGCCCCCATTGGCAATCATGACTTCAAAGTTGGAGCAAGGATGTATAAAACAATCATCTTGTTTGGCGATCCAAGGGTCAATGAAATTATGAGTGCTACCAGAATCAATGAGTATTGTAAGAGGAAGCTTCTTGAAGCAACCCCTGACCCGCATTGTTTGGGGGGTGGTGATTCCCGCTAAAGCATGGAGAGATATCTCTGGCTAGTCATCCTGAGACGGAGGGTCAATAGGCGGTTCCTGAATGTCGACCGGAGCATCCAGTGTTTCTGGATCTTCGTCACCAATTTCAGAGGCAGGCGGAGACTCCACATCCAAGAGATAGAGGTTTTGCTGAACACATCTATGTCCCCGAGTGAATTTCTCATCACAATTATAGCAAAGCCCCTTTTCTCTGCATGCTTGCATCTCTGTTTCAGACAAACGCTTGATAGGAGTCGGTCGAGGAGCCTGCGGTATAGGTGGTCGCTGAGAACCCATATTTCGGAAGGGAACAAAAGTGGGTTTGGATCGTTGTTGGGATGCAATCTTGTCTTCTGCCAATTTAGCCAACACTAGTGCTTCCATCATTGTGTTTGGACAGAACATTTTGACCTCAGAGCAGATGGCATGCTTTAGACCACCGATAAAACAAATCCGGTAAAATTCATCAGACAATCCTTCGGTGTGGTTGGCTAGATTTTCAAATTCGGTTTGATACTCTCTCACAGTGCCAGTTTGGCAAAGTTTAGTGAGGGCTCCTGTGAAGTCATCAAAAGCACTAGGACCAAATCGTTGCAAAAGGAGCTGGAAAAAATCTGGCCATGTGGGCTCGGTATGAGCCTTGATGTACCAATGGTACCATTGAAGAGCTTCTTGTTCCAAATGAAAGGATGCCAACGGAACTTTGTTGACATCAAAAGTATTATGCAGACTGAAATACTGTTCTGCACGATAGATCCATCCAGTTGGATCGGTACCATTGAAGCGAGGAAAATCAAGCTTTGGACCACGGAAATTGTTGGAAGAAGAGAACCCATTGTCTGCTGAAGACTCAGGTTGTCGTTTGTTGTTCATGGCTGAATGTTCAAGATGGAGACCGAGAAATTTTTCATCCAGATCCTGGAGTTTGGCTTGGATGGATGCAAGTGCGTCCTCCATGGTTTTTGCTCCTGCATGAGTGACAACCATAACCAGGATTTGATTTTTATTTTATTTTATTTTATTTTATTTATTTATTTATTTTTATTTATTTATTTATTTTTATTTTTATTTTTATTTTTATTTTTATTTTTATTTTTATTTTTTATTTTTTATTTTTATTTTTATTTTATTTTTATTTTTTATTTTTTATTTTTTATTTTTTATTTTTTATTTTTTAATTTTTAATTTTTAATTTTTAATTTTTAATTTTTTTTTAATTTTTTTTTAATTTTTTTTCCAGACTGGAGCGGCTACGGCTCGAAAAAGATCTGAAACAACGCTGAATGGATTGAAAACGGATGAATCTGGAACGGCTTGCAAAATGGATTTGAAACGGTGCAGCAGTGATCGACAATAGTTCAGCTGAAAGTAGATATGGACCCCAGGTATGTGCGGCTTCCTAACAGTTCAGGGGTTTCACTCGGCCACCAATGCTGTCGGACGGCTTGCGTATTGGGGCAATACCCCTCACTCCACGGCTCAGGTAAAACTGATAACCGCTTTGCCACAAACGACAGCTCTTGGTTTATCTCACGGGTGGGAACTAGTCAATCAGGTAGGGGTCGTTGCCCTTTTCGCTGGCAG
Source organism: Larix kaempferi (assembly GCA_027924585.1). Taxonomy (NCBI): domain Eukaryota; kingdom Viridiplantae; phylum Streptophyta; class Pinopsida; order Pinales; family Pinaceae; genus Larix; species Larix kaempferi. Next base: position 368,083 of record BSBM01000655.1, on the reverse strand, counting down.
GTCCTCTCAATGGGCCAGCTACTTCGGGGTTCCTGTGGTACTCCTCATAATGAGTTTTAAGGATTATGCCCAAGTACTTCCCACAGTTAAGTGGATAGGGATTATTCCCAAATCCGAACCTGCAACAGATGCGAAAAAAAAAAAATTTGGCAGAAATTTCACCCAGCGAGCCCAAGAAAGTGCTCTGATACAAGATGTGAGGCACCTGCAACAATTAATTAATACGAATATGCGAAATAGCAGAAATGACAGAACTCAGAATCACTGTTATATTGATCACATGCCACTTCGAGGGGGCAACCTCCTATGAGCAAGCTCAATATAAATAACTTCACAGTGTCTTCATAGGTCTCAACACACACTTATATACTAATTCTAGGCGCCAATACTATGGGTCGAAACCACAGGCCGTTACAAACTATGGATCAACAATACTATGGGCGACTTACAAAGCATATGCGCCAACAACAATAACATAAACTATTGATCAACAAATACTACGGGACGACTTACAAAGCATATGTGTCCAACAACAACATACTAACAAAGTAAAGACATGGGTTCCTAACAAGTCTCTTGACTAGCAAGAACCCTAAAGAGCATCTGAGCCCTTTTTCATCCTGTCCAGATCTCCAAGACTTATTACATGTGATTGTCACAAAACCTTAAAAGAGTGTCCCAGGAACGTTTATGTGCATAGGACGACCGTCAAGAACTCTAAAGAGCATCCCAGGAACATTTATGTGTCTAAGCACGACTGGCAAGATCTCCAGGACTGATTGCATGTGACCTCTACTATAAACCCTTGAAAGAGCATCCCAGGACTTATTACGGGCACACAACCCAACCTATCGGATCTCCCAGGTCTTACATTTAGCATCCCACCACAAACCCTCGAAAGAGCATCCCAAGACTTATTACGGGCACATAACCAACCTATTGGATCTCCTAGGTCTTACATGTAGTAGCCCACCACAAACACTCGAAAGAGAATCCCAGGACTTATTATGGGAACACAGCCCAACCTATCGGATCTCCCAGGTCTTACATGTGGCCCACTATCACAAACCCTTGAAAGAGCATCCTAGTACTTATTACGGGCACACAGCCCAACCTATCGTATCTCCCAGGTCTTACATGTGATACATAGTGCCAGTCCTTTTTCATACTAGATGTGACCTGGAACAAATCTAGGATTTTCTTTGCGCAACCTGTCCACGACCATAGAGTATCAACCTAATACTCACCATACATCATCCTGATGTACACATGATCATCCTGATCATCATCAGTGCATCGTCCTGATGCAAGTCATCTGGAGCAACATCCTAAAGCTCGTCATCCATGATCATCTTGATCATACAATGCATCTACCTGATGCATACCAAGTATCTACCTGATACATATCACCATACATGATCCACCTGATCATACAATGTATCCACTTGATACATACATAGATACATGATCCACACAATGTATCTACCTGATATATATCAACATACATGATCTACCTGATCATACACAGTATCCACCTAGTACATATATAAATACATGGTCCAAGCATCTAGCATGATGCATATACAAATACATATAAATGATCCAACTCATCATATCCAACATCCAACATGATGCGTACATATATATACATATAAATGATCCAACTGATCATATCCCACATCATCCTGATGCATATACAGAGCAGTAACTGGAGTATCGTTCTGATGCTAATGATCCAGCGCTTACATCGATAGCCATGTGAAGGATACCCCTTCCACCATGCTAGGAATGGCTACAACAAATGTCTCCATCACTTCTTCCTCGAAGTGTCGTTGATCTGAAGAACACCAAGCCTCTCTCTGAAGTACTCGAACTTCACTCTAGCTAGTGGCTTCGTCAATACATCTACAATCTGTTGATCCATCGCAATCATACAGGAGTTTCACTGCTCCTCTCTGCACCATATCCCTGATATAGTGATATTTGATCTCTATGTGTTTCGACCTATCATGGAACACCGGGTTCTTAGACAGCTTCACACAACTCTGGTTGTCACAAAATATACCAGTAGCCTCCAACAGTAGATCAAATAACTCAGATAGTAGCTTCCGAAGCCATACTGCCTCATAACTAGCCGAACATGATGCAACATACTCTGCTTCGGCTGTACTCAATGCTACAAAGGAATGCTTCCTGCTAAACCAAGAGATCACACCTGATCCCATACTGAAGCAGCACCCAGAAGTGCTCTTCCTATCTGCAGCACTGCCTGCCCAATCTGAATCAACATAACCCTGTAGGTTAAACTTTTGATTCGCATCATACTTGAGCCCATAATCAACTGTACCCTTCAAGTACCTCAGAATATGCTTTACAGCAACCAAGTGAACACTCCTCGGATCCGTCAGGAACTAGCTCAATGTGTTCACCGCAAAGCAAATATCTGGTCTCGTGTTCGTCAAGTACATCAAGGACCCAATCATCTGACGATACATAGTGATATCAACCGGCTCAGATGAAGCATCACACAGAAGCTTTAGGTTTGATGCCATAGGTGTGGCCATGTCCTTGCAGTCCATCATCCCGAACCTCTTCAGGATCTCTACTACATACTTCCCTTGTCCAAGGAAGATTCCATCTGCACTCTGCCACATCTCCATACCTAGAAAATAGTGCATCATCCACAAGTTCTTCATCTCAAACTCGGTAGCAAGCTTCCGCTGCGTGTCGGAAATCAATCTATCTTCACCTGTAATAAATAGGTCATCCATATAAAAAAGCAGTATCACTGGATTGCCTTCCTCAACCTTGTAGTAAAGGTTGGAATTCGCTTTACTCTTGGTAAAGCCCAAACTGGATAGAAAGATGTCTATCCTACCATGCCAAGTTCTGCACTTATATGACTCCCTATCATGTGTCTCAAAACCAAGTGGCTGCTCCACATACACTTCTTCTTCAACTACACAATTCAAGAAAGTTGTCTTGAAATCCATCTGGTGTATCTTCCATTTCATCACTGCAGCCAGAGCAAGTACGGATCTAATGGAAGTGTATCTGGCTACAGGAGCAAAAGTCTCTATGCTACCACCTACAGCATGCTTGATCTTGTAGATCCTCTTGGAAGTCACTACAGGCTCCCCTTCAGGTCTTGGGACTGCATCCCAAACATCTTCATGATCGACTGGTACTCCTTGATCATGGCATTCTTCCAAGATCCCGGGAACTTCAATATCTTCAATATTTTCAATAGATAACTTTGTTGCTAAACAAATGTTGTAGTCCTTCTTTTGTAGGTGATGGTATATGATCATTCCTACACAACAAGTTAAACTGCATGATTAGAAAACATCTCGTAGTTTTCAGAACAAATTTTTACACATAAAGAAATATGTCATATAGTCATGCAATTATCTTAGCCAATGCTTCAATACAACATTTATCCATCTCCCGTAACTTTGTAGATGCCTTCCAATCTCTACTAGAACATTGTTAAGAGTGTGCACAACTCCCAACATGTCAGCAAAGAGGTTTCATTCTAGATAAGTAGCAATGGAATGTTGTACAGTTCCATAGGCCACTTACACATGTATATTAGTAGTATATTGTTCATCAATGCAACTATGCATAATACACAACCTAATTCTAGGAACATGAGTATATACATTATTGAACAGTATTATTTAAACAATAAAATATGCAAGTAATGATTATTCAAATACTTATCTTTGTTTGTTGGGTTGACTCCCTCTCAGTCTTTGCTTCTTTTCTGCAACTCCATTCTGATGTGGATTGTGAGAAGTGGTGAACTCCCTCTTAATATCTGCATCCTTGTAGAAACTACTGAAGTGTGCTCCTTCTTGGATCTTTGCTTCCTTGCAGGAAACAACTGGAGTGTGCTCCCTCTTGATCTTTGCTTCCTTGCAGGAACAAATGGAGTGTGCTCCCTCTTGATCTTTGCTTCCTTGCAGGAACAACTGGAGTGTGCTCCCTCTTGATCTTTGCTTCTTGGATTACCTGTCCTTGAACTTATATCCATCACTATGCATGCTTATTAGTATGATCATTGTGTTATCCTCGAGGTCTCATACATAATCACACATTCATTAGTATAATCTTAACACTATCAAAACACAATAATCTTAAACATGTATAGTCATGATCATTTCAAACACATATAATAAACATTAGTATTCAAGGTTTTAGGGAAGTCTTCTTTTACTCATGCATATTCTTATTTGATCATAGGACTCTTCTGGTTAGTTAAATCATCAATCAAGATAAGAGACATAAAATGCATAAACCCTTGATTACTTACATTTCTAACTTTATGAATAAACATAACCAATCATACCAAGTATACTTATATAAGGGATCCTAACACAAGGTAGGATTCTAACTTGATATAGGAAAAACATACCTGGATTGGTATGTTAGCTAGTTATGTCTAACATACCCATATGATGTCTTCTTGTCCTCTTCAATGACTTGTGCTAGTAACCTGCATATCTCATAGGTTAACCATTATAGAACCAAGTTATACATACCTTGCAAATAAATCTTCTAAGTGATTCATGACAATGGATGAATCTTTGTCCTCATTTCATCGTGATCATATGTTCTTGAACTAGAACATGATTTGTCTTTCTTGGTGTACCTTTCATGTTAGTGGACAACATAAACCTCATACAAATCCATAATGCATTAGTACAATCATAAGTGTCAACACCCTAATCAATGAATATCTTCTATCATGCATTCATAATTTTATTAAGGTGATACGACAAGTCTAAATTTAATCAAGATTGTGCTAACCGTAATAACATGAAGACAAACATACTATAAATTTAATCATGAACAAATCTCAAAACATACCTGGATGAGTCATACCTGTCGAGATTGCTTGTAATCTTCTTATGTAAGGCCTTAGCCTCATCTCCCTCTGAAACAAGAACTTCTTCACTTATGCAGGTGACCAATCCATTCTCTTCTAGGATTAACCCAATCCACTTGATTTGCAGGAACTGGATCTCGAGCCGGATTAGGGTTTGTCAGAGAAACCCTAAAAATTCAAACTTTGAATTTCAAATTTTTGAAAGGATAGAAATATGCACCTTGATGAGCTGATCAAGCTGGTATACTCATAATTTGAAAACTGCAAAGTTTCGCCCCTCAAATTTTCCTTTGAAACTTCCAGATTCACTGGAAATGACCCCAAACTAGGGTTTGATAAAGCCCACCCTTCTACCCAATCAAAAGGTTCAATCCAAAGCTCTAATCTTCTATTTTTTTGTGGAGCTTCCAGCCGTGGTCACAGATTTAAAAAATTTCCATTTTTGCAGAAGCCCTAATTTTCCACTTTTCCGATCAAAGTCTCGAACTAGGGTCTGATCAAGCCCGGCCTTCTTCCCAGCCAAAAATTCTGATCTTGATCTCTAAATTTCGATTTTGATGAGTAGAATTCAGCCGTAGTCTCTGATTACAAAATTCCAACTTTCTCCGAAACCCTAAATTCTGGAAGCCATGAATAAAGGTGCTAAAAAATAATTCTGTTTTGACAGAAATATGTACATGATTGTTTCTAGTGTAACTCTGAACATTTCAATCCACAGGGTCTGAAAACGTTTCTTGTGATATCCCGACCTGTCATATTTCCAACCCCACTAGTATGACCTCAAATGGATTCTCGGAGAGAGAGTTATGCCAAGTGTCGCAATGTGACCTGTTTATGGGATAAAACAGGAGAGCGAACCTGTACGGCATTCCACAAATTACTGGTTTAGTTTCAGCCTCTGGAAATGTTACCTGAGAAAGTAAAGTCCGTGCACTACCTGTCACTTTTTACGAAATTTCATTTGGAGCTTCCTAGCCCAAGTTATGACCTTTTTTCCCAGGTCACCTGTTTATGACTAAGATTTGGAAGAGGCAGAAACCCTATATTGTACAGATCATAAATCACAAAGTAAAATGAATTAGAGGTTGTCCTTTGGACACAAGGTATATGGGGATCTTAGCTTTGTCCTGCACAATTTGCAGACCCTGAAACCTTGCCTAAATTGATTTATAGTGAAAGTTCGACGATGACTGGTTTTTTCTATATCAAGCCCTAGCTTCACAATTGCAACAAGTGTCATACATGCCATACCATGCCTTCTTTTAGGCTAGCTCTGATACCATGTTAATTTTTTTCTTCTTCAGAATTTACTTCAATCTGATCTAGGATATTAACTGAGAGAACAACATGTATAACATATCTACAGCATATCAATCTTGAACAATAATGTAAGCACACAAGAGACACAGAGTTTACTTGGGGAAAACCATAAAGGTGAAAACCCCCAATAACTCCCTCAGAGATAGATAGAGCAATGATACAACCCAAGCATAAGATATAGACATCTCCTAGTAGTAGCTTCTCCTCCTCCACAAGTGCGCCACTCTCCTGAGAGTGTGAGAGAGAATAGAATGATGAAATGGAGTGCCTCCCGTACTCTATTTATACTTGACTTGACTTTCCTAATAACCTTTACTAGGTCGGCCTTAACTTAACCACATAACATAATGCTGACTGGGCTGACACCCAATAGGGTGGTCTAATAACCCTTTGACCCACATGGCCGACCCCCAATAGGGTGGTCTAATAACCATTCTACCCACATGACTTATACAGGGCCGACCACAACAAGGTGGTCTAATAACCCATCAAGTATAAGTTACAACACTTACAATATAAATGGAAACACTTCCATATAGAGGAATAATAACATCTCTATAGGAATACAAACACTTCGGTATAGAGGAATAATACCATCTCTATAGGAGTACAATATACATATATGAAATACATTCTGAAGTTACATATACATCAACATCCACAAAGTACTAAATGCATCCTAATAGGATATGGAGAAGAATGAAAGGCATACAAACTCATGAATATCAGATCCAAAAAGATATTCATAGAGTGAAGTGTGAAGTTTGAAGAACCGCTGTCAGATCTCAAACTAGTCGAGGAAAACACTGTTGATCTGCATTCTCCACCAGAATAAGTTTCAAGAGAAGATGATGAAAGCATTGGATCTGATATCTTTGTTATTATATCAGAATTTGATGGCGATGATATATCAGGTTTGGAATCAAAACATAATTATCCTCCTCAGTTACCAAAGTGGACTCAAAACACTCTACATTCTGCTGCTCCAAACATTGGAAATCCTGCTAATCCAAGGAGAACATGAGCAGACTTTCAAAGAGTGGGTATGGCTCTTTCTTTTTCTCATCCATTATTATCTGAGAAATGTTATTTGATGATTGGTTCAGATGCCAAATCATACTATCATGCCCACCGAGATCTACGATGGCAAACCGCCATGGATGAAGAGTACAGTTCTCTTCAAAAGAACAATACATGGGAGCTAGTTTCTCTTCCACCTGGAAAAAAATTAGTTCAATGCAAGTGGATCTACCACACGAAGGTTGCTTCTGATGGTTCTACCAGCAAATACAAAGCTAGGCTGGTGGCAAAAGGATTCTCCCAAGTCCGAGGAGTGGATTACACTAAGACCTTTGCACCGGTTGCAAAGATGGATTCCATCCGCCTAGTTTTGGCCATTTCCACATCCAAGCACTGGGAAGTGCACCATATGGATGTGAAGAGTGATTTTATACATGGAGACCTTGATGAAGAGGTATATATGAAACAACCAGAAGGATACATATCATATCCATCATTAGTTTGCAGGTTGAAGAAATCTTTGTATGGATTGAAACAGGACCGAAGAGCTTGGTACACAAAGATGGACTCCTTCCTTCTTTCTCAGAATTTCAAAAGATGCAAATCTGATCCGAATGTGTACCTACAGTAGTTGAAGGTAATTTATTGATTTTTTTTTTATATGTTGATAATCTTCTCATTACTGGTAGCATTCTCCTTACAATTAACAAGCTAAAAACTGCCTTAAATCTAGCTTTTGACATGAGCGATTTGGGGTTGCTTAAGCAATTTTTGGGATTGGAGATAGCTCAAAATTGTGATGGGATTAAATTATCTCAACAAAAGTATGCTAAAGACCTGCTATTAAATTTTAATATGGCAGAATGTAAGGCTGAGCCGTTTCCATTCCTCTCAGGAATCAGTTTTGAAGAGGGAAACTCCACACTGCTTGCAGATTGCACTATGTATCGACAGTTGATTGGTTCACTACTCTACTTGAAATACTCAAGGCTTGATATATCTTATGTCGTGAGTGTTGTATCGAGGTATATGCAGTATCCCCATGAGCTTCATTGGCAGGTAGCCAAGCGGATCTTGCAGTATGTGCAAGGTACGAAAAATTTTGGCATACATTATGCTGCAGATTCTGAGCTAGATTTCCTTGGTTTTACTGATTTAGATTGGGTAGGTGATAGCATAGATCAGAAGTCCACTTCTGGATATGTTTTCATGATTGGAAATGGGCCTATTTTCTGGCCAAGAAAAAAGCATGCAGCCATTGCACTTTCTTCATCAGAGGTAGAGTATCGAGGGGCAGTCAATGCCTCCATTCAGGCAGTTTGGTTGCAGGGTATTCTTTCCGAGTTTGATTTTTGTATCACTACTTCGACTGTCCTATTTTGTGACAATCAAAGTGCTATTAAGATCTCTACCAATACATTTCAGTGGTAGAGGACCAAACACATTGAGATTCATATGCACTACATTCGAGAGTTGGTGCATGATCGCACCATCATTCTGCAATATTGCCCTACCGATGAGCAAATTGCAAACATCTTCACCAAGAGCTTCACTGAGAAGAAGTTCTCTTACCTCCATTCACTGTTGGGGGTAAGTTCCATCATGGTGGAGAAATATTAGATCCATTATTATGTTTAGCTTGAGGGGGGGCTTTCTTCCCACTGGGTTTTCCCTCTTTCCTCACTTAGCTTATTTTCAGCATTTTTTGGATTATTGTATTGGGGTGACCTTTGGTCTCAATAACCAGGGCCCTACATTTTATTTTTTACATCATAGTATAGCTTGAGGGGGGGTGTTAGGATATCTCATCATTCACTTATGTACTTTTCATGCATGCATGCATTGCATGCACCCGCCTGCTGCCCAATCACCAATACGATGCCTCCAGCACCTAGTCCCTAATCTCCGAGCACTCGGGAGCTACTTTCCACTCAGATTTAGCCCTACTAGCCTATCATGCGCCCACTTCTCACCTTCCACTGCATAAGGGTGCCTTTCTCACCTACCAGTCCAGTTTACTTTAGTTAGCCATCAGTCTTTCCTTGATTTGAGGCTAGACTGACTCCTCACTGCAGTTATCACTCCAATTGACCTCTGATGAGACATGACTACCTATTCTGAGTGCAGTTAAATCCTCATGCGCCCTCCACTAAGCCTTCATCCCTACATTAGGGCCACTTACCATCAGTTACACTTATTACACTCAGTTAGACTCAGTTAGACTCAGTTTGACACCTGTTTGACAATGACTTGTGCATTGATGACCACCACTAATTGATGATGAGGACTCCTAGTTGGAGCCAAGCTATGCCATGCAGTATATTCGAATGACGTCCTTGGCTAATTTGAATTGCTTACTCAGTGTGACAGTATTGTATTGTATTTCCATTATTTTGGATTATAAAGCACTAATGCATCTCTCTTGCACAGGTTTCACTCCAAATTGTTTTACATCTTTGTGATTGATATTCTTGTTCAATATATTTGTTGTGACTAATTTTACACATGGTTTACCTACGAGTATTGTGTCTGACAGGGATTTGAAGTTCATAGGTCATTTCTGGAGAACCTTGTGGAAGAAATTGGGTACTAAGTTGAACTTTAGTTCAACATATCATCCACAGTCTGATGGACAGACTGAAGTAGTAAACAGGAGTCTAGGTAACATGTTGAGAATTATGATTGGAGAAAGTCCCAAGCAGTGGGATAAGGTATTGAGCCAAGCTGAGTTTACATACAATGATTCACCAAACAGGAGTACAGGGATGGGTCCATTTCAAATTCTGTATGGAATGAATCCAAGAGGAGCATGTGAACTTCGAGATTTAGGTCAATTGGAGAAAAGGAGTGCAAATGGAGAAGATTTTGCAGCGAGAATCAGTGAACTGCAAGAGCAAGTGAAGGCAAGATTGCAACAGAGTAACAATGGGTACAAGGCTAGAGCAGATGTCAAAAGATGAGAGAAAAAATATGAAGTGGGAGACTTAGTCTTAGCACATCTGAGTAAAGAGAGGTTTCCAAAAGGAGAGTACAACAAGCTAAAGATGAAGAAGATTGGACCTTGTAGGATACTTAGGAAATTTTCAGCAAATGCATATGAACTGGAAATGCCAAAAAGAATTGGAATATCACCTATTTTTAATGTTGCAGACTTGTATGCTTATGTGACAAATGATGCAGGACAAGTGCCAGAGGTGGAATATTTGCAATGGCTAAAACAGATGCCTATGGTCGAACCTTCAGAAGTTGAGCATATCTTGGAGACTAGAGTTGCAAGAAGTACAAGACAGGGGGACTACCTGGAGTACCTGATCAGGTGGAAGGGACATCCTGTAGAGGATTCTACATGGACAGATGCTAAAGAATTGGAAGCCAAGGGTTTCTCAGTAACAGACTTACTGAACAGGGGTTCAGAAATTTTAACCTTGGGAGTCTTATGCAAGAGCATCGTTGCTGAGTCAACATGTGACTATGTGGCCACCTGTTGTGACTAGCTGAGGACAAACTGTTCTGATGTGGGCAGTCTGAGTTGTTTCGTGATAACTTATTTTTTGCTACCCTGTGAATTCACGCATACTGTAAATTGATGCATTGTCTATTTTTGGTATGATAGGACTAGCGGCGAGCTGATACTCCTTGCGTGGAGATTTGGCCAGTTTAGGAAGTCAGGTAAGTAATGATGCAGACCTGCCATTGTGGATTCTGTTAGGCTGTTAGGTTGTTTGAGTGGCTTGAAATTCTGTTAGAAAGCCGGATGCATAAGTAGGGCAACACAGAATGAGTTAAGGGTTGGTTAGTCTAAGTAGGGTTGGTTGGTCAACTCTGTATTTTAGGGTCATTCTATCAGGAATGAAATTTATATGCGTCTATGAGTAAAGATAGGAGAACAGTGTGTTGTATATATATTTATGTGTAATTGAATCAAGAATGCTTTGATTTTCTCTTAGGTCGAGATGTGTGCGTCGTGGACTTGATTTCTGTTTGAAAAGAATCTCTGTGTTGCATCCATTTGATTTATGTATGCAGAAAAGAACCCCAATGTGTTTGCAGACTAATCACCTGTGAACTGTTAAGTTGGATTCTTGTTTATGTTTGATTTTCCCAAGCATTTAGATGAGGATCGAAGCAGTATTGATTGTTCCATGGTAAATCGACCGAGAATTCATGAAGAAACCAAGTAGATTTGGTTTAGCAGCGTCGAACGGCTCAGATCAAAGCCGAATAGAAGATCGACGACGGGGAAAGATTGCCCAAAGTGAAGTTGTGTGGAAATTATTGTTCCCACAAGACAAAGTGAAGGATCCCACCTTGATTTTAGATCAATGACGGAGATCACGCCCGAAAATATCAACAGTGGAGACAACACCCACAAAAGAGAAACAATGCAGTGGTTAACGACAAAGCATTGCGGAAACGAAATTTCGGGAAGACTTTTCGAGTAAGTTAGTGAACACGCCGAAACTTGAAACCCGCAAGTGGTGGGAAAGATATTGCGAAAACGAGCGTTCGGGAAGAATTTTTGGAAACATTTTCCGAGGATGCAAGAAGCGCGCCTGAAACCTGAAACCCACAAAGTTGCGAAAAAGGGTAATTGCGAAAGAAATTCCGAGAAGCCATTTCCGAAGGGTGTAAACCCGAGAAGGTTGTGAAAATCCTATTTTGAAGGCTAGGCCTACGTGGCAGAAGGAATAGGCTGGTTTCTGGCCGAGTCAGGGATTGATTTGAGTGAATCACCCATATCCTAGAAGGTTGAGGGTTGATTTGGCTGAGGTTTACCAAACGCCCCATCACTTGGCCAATCCAAAATGGTTTGGATCTTGGCCTTGAGATATGGCAAAGAAAATATGAAATTTTTCTATCTCGATGTAATATCCAGAAACTTAGACATTGATTATATATATATATATATATATATATATATATATACATATACATTGGGCATAAGCCCCAATGCACATGGTTTATTTTGATTATATATATATATATTAGGCATAAGCCCCAATGCACATGCTTTACTTTTGTTACATATACTAGGTGTAAGCTCCAATGGACATGATTTAATTTTGTTATATATATTGGGCATAGGCCCTGACATACACAAATTATTTTTATGTATTGGGCATAATCCCCAATGTACCTGGTTGATTTTTATTATGTGTTGGGCACAAGACCTAATATACTGACATGACCTTGTTATGTACTGTGCATAAGTGTTGGTATACATGATTGAATTCTATGATGTGTTGGGCATAAGCCCTGGAGCACATGGTTTATAATACTATGTGTTGAGCATAAGCTTTGGAGCACATAGGTAACCCCATCAGATAAATGATAGAGTGTTTGGCATAAGCCCTGGATCACTCCAACATGATGTTGAGCATAAGCTCTAGAGGATCGAATCTTTGGCCATTGTATCCCTAGGTGTATCTTACTAATGCATCCTAGTACTAGTGTTGAGCAAAAGCTCTAGAATTGCACTAGTGTAATTCCCATTAACGGTGTTGAGCATAAGCTCTGAATAGCACTAGGTTTACCTCACTTAAGGGTGTTGATCTTGAAAAACTCTGAATAGCACCAACTTTCATCATACTTATTCAAATTGATTAATTGAATCATTATCTATTTCTCATCAAGGACTGAAAGACATTTCCACGAAAAATGAGGTAATCAACCATGCAAAGGGTCTAGAACTACCTATCCTTAGTTGACCAAACAAACAACAAGAAGCTATGATAAAGAAATGATTTAAATTAATGAAGCATCGTAAATATTTATACTATATGATGCAATGAATAATAAAAATAGAATTATAAAGGAGTCTCACACACACACACACATATATATATATATAAATATGCGTATATATGTAGATGTTATATATATAGTAAAATATAATTTATATACATATATATAAAAGATATTTGAATAATAAAGAGATAAATAAATTTAATAATTGATTCCATAATCTATATAAATATATATATATTATTTATATAAATATAAGAGTTCTATTTCTAATTCAAATAGAAACAATTAAAAAAGTTCAAGTTATCAAGGAATAATAATTAAAATGAATTTTTTTAGTTATATCACATATATTTCAAATTATGAATTAAATACAAGAAGATGTTAAAATCTTGATGTTAACTCAAGATAAAAAAACTGCCCCATTTCAAAAGCCTAGGTTTCAACCTAGCCAATTTAACTATAAATACAAGGGAAATTACCAAGAGAGGGCATCTTATCTTATCATTTTATTACTTATGGGATTGGAGAGATGCCAAACCTTGCACCTGGAAGATACAGTAACCACAGTCTTTCCTTAGGTGTTCTACATTTCTTGCATGCTCGAACCAACTCAGGGGTGATCTGATTAACGAACTAGGAACGGTTTAGGATTGATGGTTGGGAGGAACGTGGTAGTTCTGATGTTATTTGGTTACATTCTTACAGACTGGTTTAAGGTAGCTTTTATCAACCTGTTTTTATAGTGTGCAGGTTATAGAATTAATCTCAGCAGTATCCTCACTAGTAAGTATGATCTAGTCCCTTATTTTTTTATTTAGTTTTAAACTGCTCAAGATAATTCAAATAGAAATATAGTAGGTGCTAAGCTTTCAATTATTAAACTGCAAATCGAATTTGAAATAGGTACTATTTTTATCTGGCAACATGCTCATCGACAGAGTACTTAGTCATGACACGCTTGGGTTGTATTTTTGTTTTAATTACTGTAGGATAAATTCAAAACCTTCAACCAAGAAAGTATACCAAACCAATTTAGAACTCTGCCTTTCAAAATTCGTCTTTTGCTTTCTAGTTAAAATACTCATCACAACAAAAAAGCATTCATACCTAGATTGTAAGATTAAATAATTCATTCCAACCCCAAAACAACATGAAAACACTTAAGTATCAAAATTATGGATTCCGTTCAGAGTCGTAATTCTTTTCCATTTCGAAATTCGCTCTAGTAGAGCATAGATTTTGCCAGAGATCAGGTAAACCTAATATATTATCATTCCCTTCTTTACACAGAATTATAACTAATTACCAGGGTTGAAATTAACGACATCAAATAGAACCTATATCTGTTAAAACGTTGCAAATCGTTCCTACGATTGGCATAGGCTACCCTTACCACTAAGAACTACCAACACTTATTTTCCCAAAACCAAAAACTTAGCAAATCAACCACACGCTTACTCCATCTTCACTTCTAATAACCACTACGTTAATCACTTAAATACATGCCAGGAATTACACAGGAAGCAAAACAGATAAATTAAATAGACTCGATATGGAGTCCTATCATTGTTGTGATTAAATAAAGAAACACACAACAAGCAAACACAGTAACCTAACAATTTAACAAGAGCCCATAAACGTAGGTATTTACATAGTAATAAAATAGGGAAAACATTAAATACACAACCATTAGTAGATTGAATCCCTTAGAGTCCCCATTATACACATATCACAGACTTCCATCCATTAAAAAAATAAGTTCATGTTATAATCCACGCTACATCATTGGGAAAAGTACCCATGTGCTTGTCATTAAATAATTAAAAGGATTCTTACAGACAACATTAAGGTTCTTCCCAAAAACATCTATGGGTAAATAGTTAGGAAATAAAATAACACATAGACATCAAATTAGAAACAACGGGATTGAGTCCCTCTAATGAAATCGAACACCTACATACAAGGAGAGCACGCTTTTAGTGTATCCAATCTCATAAATAAGCTAAGTAAAACCCAGAAACTAACAAAGACCATTATGGTTTAAGGAGTCTGAATTATGAATAACAAGTCAAATAGAGCCTTCGTTGAAGCGTTGTCAAGAATCCCATTAAATATATCATTTGATTTAAACAAGAATACATCAGATGCATTTAGGGCCTTGGCCATAAATAATAAATCTAACAACACCAAATTGATTCGATAATATCATGATGAGATTCGCCTTGAATAAAATAGGAAAACTCATACAAAGTTTCTGTTACTCAACCTCATTCCATAACAGAGACATAACATGGACATATCAACTACAACAATTAATAAACACAATACTCGTACGTTAGATAAACAACGACATTATGAACTAATACAAATCATTCAACTGTATAGATTGTATCAAGAAAATCATGATATAAATGAATTAACAAAAATTAGGCTCAAGTTTCAGTCTCAAAGGCCAGCATAAATCATTTTACAGAATTTTCAAATGCCCCTACAGGCTTACAAAATAAAGAGCTACACAACCGAGATAGTTTCCCCATACTAAAAATTGATTACAAGGGTCAAACAACAGAGTGTTCCCAACAAAATCATGAGGTTATTAAAACACCTTCTTGTAACTCTGAATGGCAAGTCATCAACCCACAACACATTGAAACTAGGAAACGCAGATAGTACATTGTTTCGCATGAAGGGAGGGGTCACTTGAACCTAGGGCTTACCATGGCCAGTACGCCTATGGTCTTCTACCCCTTGTTCAACTATCCTGTAGGTGAGCTCTAGGAAACCTTCAACTCTCTACTGGCATTCATAAACACAAAAAAAACACAGAGTAAGTAATTTATATAAAACAAAGCTTCTGCAAAAGAGTTTGAAATCAACCACTTCTTTAGAAACAAAACTTACCTCAGGAAACCGACCTCGAGGATGAATTCTACAGGAGGTAAGAGCAGACCAAGAGCTACACTCTCGTCATGTGCCCACAATTTCCCCCCAATATCGTGAACCAGTAGAGCCCTTGCTCTCCAAGTGACCCAAAACGAGAATGATACAAAGACACGATATTTTGTTAGGGTTTTACACCCTTTTTCAAGAAATAAAGATATACTGTGAGGGATACATATTCATTTGGTCAAGGCAGGTTGCGGGCCAAAAAAGAAAAATTTGCAGTAAGTGTATTTTTTTTGTTTAAATTTATGTTATGTTATTTACTTGGATTTATTTATTGAACCGATTGTATGTTAAAACTTGACATTGTCTTTTAGGTTCAAAACAATAACAGAGAACCAAGTGCATGAGATATTGTGAAATCTATGGCAACATTAGGTTCTAGAGAATCTGACAGTAAAATCCAACAGAAATCTAGATTGTTGCCACATATTTCACAATCATTTATTGGAGTTGAAAGAAGCATACATGTAAGAGACATTGTAAATGCATATGTCAACTTGAACGATGGGTACCAACATGTAAAGCATTGCATTTATGGTATTAATGAGACACTTCCGTAGTTGTTTAATGACTCTTTTAATCCTATAGTTTCTGCATGGTATCAACACAAGGGTATTCCATTATAATCTAGTTCTCTCATTTTTTGGATCTGGGTAGTTTTATTATTTGCCTCAGGGAAACCCATTTCAGCACTAGTAGTTCTAGTTGTTGCAAATCCAATTGCACTAGTAGTTCTAGTTATTTCAAATCCAATTGCTCAAGTAGTTCTAGTTCCTTAAAGAAGTGACTAAAAAATTCAAGAGGTGATTTTCCTCTAAGATGTATGCATAGTAGTTCTAGTTGTTTCAAATCCAATTGCTCAAGTAGTTCTAGTTCCTTAAAGCAGTGACTAAAAAATTCAAGGAGGTGATTTTCCTCTAAGATGTATGCATGGGTTATAGGGGTAATTATTGTAAACTTAACATTCTATTTCTATTTTGCATTATTTCACTTGTTCATATCGCAAATAAAAAATAGCCATTTTCCTCATCCAAAATTTCAAGGAGGTGATTTTCCTGTAGGATGAATGCGTGGGATAAATGGACATTTATTGTAAAATTAGCAGTCCTTTACTCATCTGCAATATTTCACTAGTTGAAAGTGTAAATAAAAATAAATGGCATGTCAATGAACATGATTGCAATTAATTCTTTGAGGATAGACCTAGATGATTATTGTTGTTTTCTTCTCCAAGACCAATTGCAAACACTTTCATCTAACAAGTTATTTGGATTGTCGACGTTGAACAATTGCACCACTCTCTTTTTTGGCTTGTCTTTTTTTCATTGTTATAGCATTTTATAGTTCCATTAACATAAATATTTTTTACTTTTTATATTTCCTAATCCAAATCAAAATGAAAAGAGGGAAAATGAGGTGAGATTGGCTTTTGTACTTTCTATTGTGTTTGCTTCTTTGTGGGGAGGACGTGATGTTCAATTTGGTCATCATCCTAATTATTCTTTTCCCCAATGTATGTTTGCAACAAAGCATCATTTTTTTTAATCATAATCGTGAAAGGGTAGTTTTCATTCAACATGGTATTTACATAAACCACGCGCTTCTTCAGTTTTTTAAAATTGATCTTTTGAAAAAGTAATTATTACCTCCTCTTTACCCAGATCAAATTGTGTGAATACATAATAAACATATTCTTCATAGTCTTCATCATTTGTCCATTGGGTGTTCACATTTACATAAAAACATTGATTCCAATCATCTGCCACAAGATATTATCCTCCAGGGGTAGTGAACTAAACCATTGAAGACCCCAATACTATGACCCAATTTGAATCTAGGAAGTATTATTCATCAATTGTGCCATTTATTACCGATGGTAGAAGAGGTTGTTATGAAAGGGAATATGGTGACTAAATATCCGTTGCTTGGGTGCCACTTCTCTGATGGATTGACCTCCCTTTTTTAATAGATTCAACTTGTTATCGTTCTACCTCTAAACAAATTGATATACTTATTCCTTGCAAGATGTTATCATTGATAATACATGTTGTCATTCCTTTTGCTTCCTCAAACTTTTCCTTAAGAGGTCCCCTTTACAACCTTCTTTCTCTCTTCCCTTAGTAATGACACACTCCTTTTCGTTATTAGATTCATACTCAACCCTTTCAATAAGATTATTCAACTTTTGAGAATACAATAACTCCTATCTAGGAAGAAGACTTCTATATCTTTTGTATTCTCAGGGATATATTAAGACACGATCTTCTTGAATATCAAGTTTGGTATTAATAAAGGTAGGATTTCAAGAATAAGGTGAAGATGAAGATGATTTGATTCTATTTGTCTATGGGAAGTTTGAAATGTAGGAAAGAGAAGAATATAGAGAAGTCCTTCTAGTTGGAATAAGAATGAATAAACCATAAGTAATATATAAACTTGTCCTACAAGAAGAAGGGATTGAGATCCTTTTCTTTCTTTTATGAAATTAGGAACTTAAGGTAGCAAAAGATATACAGCTAACCTTTTCCTCTAGATTAAAGAATACTAGGATATATTGAGTATGCTAAGTCTATTCTCTATTCAGCATGATTTATGTCCTATTACTCTTTATAGAAGGAAATAAATATCAAGTTAACAACTCGAATCTAAGGAGATTATAAAGGGGATCTATTTCAAATTCTAATGATCTTAGCTTTTAGCATACCATGTGTAATTGAATGAAACCTAGATACAATGGGCCTTAGAGCAAAGGAAAGAACCCCATACCTTGTGGGTAGAACCACCATACACATATAGGATTCATTACTCTATGAAACCTTTATTGCTAGGTTTCACCTAGATACATACAAGGATCATATTGAGAGGATATTCTTCTTACTCTCACTCATTAATAAATATTTCATACACCATACCTAGTCTTACCACTACTCGGTATTTTCACTCCTAAAAGGACCTTGATTCAATATAATCGAACAAAATTCAATATCTATGAAGGCACAGTTATAGTCTCCAAATATGAAATTCCATATCAACAAATAAAAGGACCTTCAACTCAATCTATTGATATTGAACGAATGAACACTTTAACATAGTTTGGATTTGAGAAATTTCTTAGAACATGTCCTATTAGTTATAAAAAATTAGCTGGTCACCTTGAGATAAATGTTTAACTATTGACCCATCAATATATAGGTTGGGAATCCATTCCTTTTCATACATATAGAATCAATCAAAATGTACTACAAGCTAGGGTCCTTTTTTTCCAAGGCTAACCAATAGAACTTCTATAGAACAAGTTCTCTATATTTTCCTACTGTATAACCAAAGAGAAACTAAGTCATCTTGATGTTCATGTACTCTCCTCACCAAGCTACCAATCTGTATGTTGTTTCACTTTCTAAGATTCAAGTAATTAACATGTATGCCCAGATTTGGCCATTTTCTGATTTTATGGCCGCAAATCCATCATGATTAAGAAAATCTACAATAGAGTCCCTTTCTATTATATTTATAGATTCATCATAAAAAACAAGATATGTATATGGCTCCCTTAACTTCAAAGCATGTATAGGATTGAACAACATAAGATTCAGTAGGATGCTTTGGTAATTTCTTATGTCTATGAGGTAAATATTCATACGATGGGTGCTCCTTTTGAAGATACTTTCTTCTTTTGTTAAACCATTATTTCATTATAGATACAACTAACTTACTATTGACTTTGGGAGATTCTAAGAGATATGAAAATGCATGTATCTATGTCTGATTTTTATATGTTTTTTGAAAAATAAGTATGGAACCATAGTCATAAAATATACCCCTTACATCCTTTAATCGTGCACCTACTGTCAATGGATAATCTTACTAGTATTATAAACAAGGACAACAAGTTGAACAAAATGAGTTTACCGTCATCATATTATAAGGATAACCCTCATAGATGCCAATTTAATAATGATAAGTATGATAAAACAATGTAGATTACCATCGTCAACCAAGGCATGAAGGACTCATCCCTCATTGAATACCTAGATAATTATTCATCCCATCCAACATGTGTCACGGGCTCTGTGATGTCAAAACAAAAGTTCAAAATTTCCCTAGAAATTTGGTGGCAACAGGGATGACCTAAAAAAATTGAATTTCATATATTCCAAGCAAGGATAGCCTCAAAGTACTAGAGTTTTCTTGTATTTTTTAGTAGGGCCAACCCATGACATGGTAATTTCTTATGTCTATTAGGTCAATATTTTGCTATGATTGATCTTGTTGTTCATGTACTATCCTCACCAAGCTACAAATCTGTATGTTGTTTCACTTTCTAGGCTACAAGTAATTGACATGCATGCCCAGGTTTTGCCATTTTTTGTGTTTATGGCTGCAAATCCTTCATCACTATTGAAATATGTAGTAGAGTTCCTTTCTCTTATAATTATGGATTCATAAACAAAAATAAGATTTGTAGATGGCTCCCTTAACTTTAAAATAGGTAGAATATTGAACAACATAAGATTCAGTAGGATTCTCTGGTAAATTCTTATGTCTCCAAGGTCAATATTAATAGGTTGAGTGTTCCTTTTGATTTAACCCTCTTCTTTTATTGCAAAATTATTTCCTTATAAATACCACAAAATTATTGTTGACTTTGCGGGATTCTCTTAGATATGAAATTGCATATCTATGTTTGATGTTTATGCGCCCTTTAAAAACTAAGTATGGAACCATAGCCATAAAATATACCCCTTACATGCTTTAATCTTGCATCAGTTGTCAATGGGTAATCTGTAATGTCCCTAAAACTATAAGTATTTAAAAAATTTCTGGTACGGCTACCATCATCTATTTGGTAAATGTTTATCAAATTAACTTCAGTACTAGGAAATAAATATAAGACTTATTGACATAGTGAGAATGCATGGTTTATAACTTTGTTTATGACTCGCCGTTTGAATGAATTGAATGTGGTTGTTTTCTATCTTATGGTTATGCAGAAGCGATGATGTATAAATGAACTCTGTAATTATACTTCTGTTTGTTTGAAAAGCTTGTCACGATGCCTGTTTGTCCTTCAAAGCTTGGTATGTTTCTTATGGATGTTTGTAAAGAAACCTATGATGGAGAAGATGGTGGCATGACTGGGCTTACTTATCATTTAAGCTAATGACTATTTTATACCTTTGTTTATGTAGGTTTTAAAAATTTAATGCTATGTAAAAGTGTTATTTTATAAAAGGGTTGGTAAAAGTTCTAGGATGAAAATCCCAAAATATTTCTAAAGTGATCAAGGTCAAACCAAATTCAAAAGTGAAATACATGCACTATGACCAACAGAATTCAACTCCATAGAGTGACAGTCTCAACTATAGAGAAGTGGGTTTTTGGTAGTCTTAAATGCTCCTGCGCTAAAGAGTGCTATCCAGCTGGAGTACACTAGGGTTCTAAGCAACTAAGTTGGCTTTCGTATGAGGGTTCATTCTTGTTATTTGGTCGTTGGGGTTTGGAGGGCTCTGGTCTACGAAAACGATGGCAGGGTTATGGGTTCCTCCAACCATGAAGTGAAACCATGAGGCTAGCGTTGGCCATGGGTGTGTTTGCTCGAGACCGGGCCTACTCACACAGTGTGAAAGCGAGCTTATCTTCATGAGGTAAGCTTTGAGACTCCTCTTTGTTTACTGAAAGTATTTCTCCTTTGTTTTTTGTTGAGCAATGGTACTAAGGTTTGAATGTTTAATGTTGAAAAGGTTTACATTGATGGGAGCTTGGATCTTGGCATGAAGGGGGTATTTCTCAGCTATGGAGGTTATGGTAAGCCCGGTCACTTGTGGACAACTTCTCCTCTCAAGCATGCATTTTTCCTGTAAATAATGTTTGCTTAGTGGATGGGGATGAATGACCCATTCGAATTTATGGTGATGCTAGGTCTGAGTGGAGTGAAAGAGAAATCGTGGCCTAAGTTTTAAGGCATGCTCTATAAAATGGAATAATCGTAATTGGATATGTGTTGTAGCCTGTATGGCATTTTGGTGGGAGGAAGCCCTAACTTGAATATTGTATACGATGGTTGTGGTCTTGGCAGTTTGGAAGAATCATTTTGTTTAAAATTATAGAAACTCTTCTCAGCTGATCTCTGTCATGGTTGTAGATGTAATAAGAATTGTTTTAATACTTTACTTTGGCTCTGTATGCTTTTCAATACTAAATCTAGCATCTTTGTGTTTTATCACTCTTTGTGTGTGTTTTCGATGCTTGCTTTTCCAAAAATTTATGTGACCTGAGTTAGTCCAGGGTTTGATAAATTGTCTTTGGTAACCTTGTGAAAGATCTACCTATTGAAACTTGGGGTGATAACCCTATCTGTAAAATACTAAGGCTCTTTGCGTTTCCCATTTAGTTTATTTAATTTAAGTGTTTAAACTGTAAGTAGAATTTCTTTATGTATGAGATGAGAATGTTGTTTAGTTAGAAATGAAAGGGGGGAAGCCCGGATTGGATGCACAAATGTTTGCGTAGCGAAATTACTTCTGTAAAGAGTTGTTTAAATACTTTAAATCCATTGTTTATTCTATGTGGGATAGAAATGTAACCTCTGTAATAAAATCTTTGCGTTTTGATTATTACTCTTTGGGAATGTATTTTTATGACTCAACCCTATTGCGCCTTTGGGAGTTACAACCTACTTAAATTTTTGTTTTAAGTTGAGATATAATTTACTGTGTGAAAAATCGTCAATCCTATACTAGATGTTAATGAATTAATATAAAGTATTTTTATGCGGAAGTCTACGGCTATCCCTAGTGTGGAAGTCGCATTCGTTTTATTGTTTGTATGGTTTAGATTTTTTAATGAGAATGAACAATGCTCATGCTGTAGCATGAGCCCTCGTTTTTTATTCGTAGCTTCGTTTTTAGTTAGGGTGAGGGCACAGGATTCGATCTTGAGTTGGATTTTTATTAATAGTTTCTAAATTTTGGAAATAAATGCTAAATGAATTTATTATCCTGTGTAAGGTGACTTTTAGATGAATGTATGCGGTGGTTGATTTTTAATTCTAAAACGATGGCTAAGTCTTTTTACTTCGTTTTACGTTTGCTTTAAAAAGCCTTTTTGAGAATGTTGTATTATAGGTTCGGTCATTTAATAAAAATTCGTATTAGTAGAGTAAGGGTTTGAATTTTAGTTTTGGAACCCTACGAGATCTATGTCAGAGATTTAATTGATTTAATTTAAGTATTTAGCATAGCATGAAATCATATAAATTTGGAAATAACCTCTACGCCAATACTTGGTAGAGATTTGGTTATAAATTTTTATTTTAGGGCTGGCGAACGAAGATGGTCCCCATTTTCGTTGCAATGGGGGCGCGCTAGCGGAAAAAAAAAATGGCGCATAAGCACCTAAGGAAGCACGCACGCACTGCTAGGTTCGGTACCCAACCGAGGCGCGTGCGCGTATATGGTGCGTATGCATTCCTGGTGTGTGCGCGCAATAATGGTGCACACGCGCCTCTACTGCGCGCACGCGCCTATGTTAAAAAAAAAAAAACAGTGCCCAATTTCCACATTGTTCCATTGGGTCAGCCGAGCGCGACTTGCACCTCCACGTACGCATC
Source organism: Larix kaempferi (assembly GCA_027924585.1). Taxonomy (NCBI): domain Eukaryota; kingdom Viridiplantae; phylum Streptophyta; class Pinopsida; order Pinales; family Pinaceae; genus Larix; species Larix kaempferi. The sequence continues at coordinate 344,549 of BSBM01000655.1, read as the reverse complement.
AATTCAACCACCAAAGTTGCCCAAATCAACTTCAAAACCACCCCACAACACCCACTAACTCATCAACAGGGCGATTGATAGGTAAATATCAAGTTTTGTTTTCATTTTATTCATTCTTTGTATCAATTATTTGATTTTTTTTGTTTATTTAATTGTAAATAATTCTCAAATTTTGAAAACAATGAACCAATTTTCTATTGCAAATTGTAACATAAGACAATGAGTGAACAAGATGTTAACCCCGAGTCCAGTGGAACGCAAGAAAACCCAAACCTTGGACCCAATGCCAAAGAAAACTGTGAACACAATCCAAATGCCGAACAAAAACAAAACCCCCAACCTAATTTTGAACAAGATGACCTTAACCATTATGTAAATAAAATGCGAGTGCACACTCATGAACTTAGAAACTCGGGGGAACCATCTCGATTGTCTCTTGCCATGTCAATTGAGAATTCAATTGATTCCCTCATCCATGCACACCAACAATTGACCGACATGACTCAATTTAGAGCTAGGATGCAGGAGTACTACTCCACAGGCATCTCCAAGGAAGCAATAAAAGATTTGAACATTACAAAAGCCCAATTATATAGTATGTTCACCAATCTGAAAAAAAACGAACCACCGAACATTACAAAGCCATGTGTCTACATGGATTGGTGTCATTCCCAACCCTGGAGGGACAATTGGATGCGGAGGTTGTTCATGGTGTATGATAAACCTCCTTGCAATAATAGGGAGGTTCCACAGTACTTCCTTCGTCAACTGTGGGCCGATTTTTGCATCGGTTTACATGTCAACTATTTTGACATAACCGAGTTCCAGGGTGTTGGGCATGGCTCTGCCCAAGATCGACTTGCTGCCAGGAGGAATCCACTGAGAGGGCCATCAGCTCTGAGGCACGACCCCAACCCCTCTCCCCAGCCACCTCAGTTTCCCCATAAGCTTGATCAGATCGAGGTGGCAATGAGGAATGTTGCACGTGGTATCCTCAGACACACCTCCTTTATAGCAGTGACTACAGTGGAGAGGTCGGGTGACCTTGATAGAGATCCAAGTGTAGGCCCTTCACAACAGGGCCAGGATAGACCCATGATCGATGGTAGCCATGCTGGGCATTCCAGTTCGACGGGGACAATGCCACATCTTTGTCCCCATTGTGGGAACACTTGCCCTAGCCTAATCGAGGGATGTTATATGGATCAGGTCAGCAATTTTTTTAATGTGTTTTCAATCATCACTTGATAGCTTGTAAATTATTTTTAAAGTATTTTTGTTTGACTTTAAACTATTATTTCAATGTACAGTTATTCAGAGATGATACACCAAGATGGGAGAACGTAGGATCTCCCAACCTAGATGCAGCAATGGTAGCTACAACTGAAATTGCGGCACCCCACATAGAGGTATTTTCAGTACCTGATACAATATTGTTATTACTTATGTAATTTATATTACTTTAAGTATTTATATTTATGGCATACACGTTGATAGTTCATATAATGTTTTTGAATATCTTTATTTCTTATATAATGACTTGTTTAACATGTTCATAGCATGCATGCATTTTGTTGTCCACGGGTGTTTCATGACTACGGTGATCAGCCACCCCCACCAGGGATTGGCACATCACCATATAAACAGGTACAATGTGTAGTTATAAGCATGCTTTTAATTTGATTTGTTACAACTTACTATGGCTGAATTTATTGTTTGTTTACTAAATTGTTATATTACAAATGTATATGTAGGTTCCACCAGCAGCTGTGTCTCCACATTTTAGTCCTGTGTATCCACCCTCTCCCATGATTTCCCTCCCTTGCTTTCATCTAGACCCCTCCCTACGTCCACCCCCTCCCTTCCATCCAGCCCCCCCTCTCCGGCCATACTCCCCCCTCCATCCATCCTCCCCCACTCGCCCACCCACCTATGTCCATACATCCCCCCCAATTTATCCATGCCCCCATGTCTATCCATCCTCCCCCATTCATCCATGCCCCCCCTTCCTTCCACCTTCCCCTCTTCGTCCACAACCTCCCATTTGTCCATCCTCCTCCCTCCCTGCAGGACTTCCCTCCCATGCACCATCCCTCAACACCATCCCTAGCCCTTTCCGTTCGATACCCTCTATCCTAAAACCGACAGGGGTTCATCGTCCACATGGTCCTCCTCCACCCCATACCACCATGTCTTCTCCCACCATATCATCCCCACTTCCCGCCACTATTGTGGCATCTACTCTTCCAATATCCTCATCAGTATCTCCAGTGGTTGCACCTGTAGTGGCTGCCACTACATCTGCGACCCCTCCCATCACTGCATCAGAGTTGGTTGTCTGGCCATCTGCTCCACCTACTAGCCCAGAAGGCCAACCGTGTCCATCGTCGGAGCTTTTCACGATGAGAATCAAGTTAATTTATGAAAATATTTTGATGCATTAACAAAAATTAATTCAAGCAATTATGACTTTTCAATGAAATGATTGTTTTAAATGTTGTATGTTGGAATTGCTGAGAGGCTTGCAGATCCAAGACACCTGTCCAACGTTTCCCACTTATGTCAGAGGTGATTTATTTAAGATTCGAATTCTACATTTGTTTTATAAATGTGGTAAATGTTGCAAATGTTTGAAAATGACGGTATCTTATATCATTTGTTCCGGAGCCCGGAGAGACGGTCTACTCCTAGACGGACAAAGACCCGAGGAACTGGTAGCTCGAAGAGTAGGAATATCGACTTTGGATCTACACCTAGGAGTGACGGCAGTGGTCACAATGCTTGACACACCACGTGTTATGTACATTAGCCATGATGTGGCACTTTTCTGCACCAGTTTTGATGTAATTTTTATCTACGGCACGAGTTGCCATGTATTTTGCATCTACGGCATGAGTTGTCGCATTTTGTGTAGGGAACGAGTTGCCATTGTATGTACATTGGGAACCATGTTCCACTATTCGCTAGAAATTGTATATGTTTGGATGAGTTTTGTAGCCTCGATGTACATGGATTTTCAGTTATGTGATTTATATATCTCGTTGTCTATTGTGGTTGTCTCATGTTATGTGTATCATGATGTGATGTTGTGTAAATTTGGGTTTTACCTAGATCTTAGAAGAGAAGTTGGATATCGTAGTTCAGCTTGGTTTATCTTTCCACATGTAAAAGCTTCTAATGGTATCTATGTTAAGAGAACATTGTAAACATAGGCTAACTCAAACAAAATCATGTGTGAGAATTAATCTAAAAACAAACGGAATAAATGGATGGACAAATCACACCTCATGGCACATAAGATATATATTGGGAACTTGAGTACTAGGAAAAGAACACTTAAAAATAGAAAATGTCCATTGTCGTCAAAAGGTTAAAATGAGATCCAACATGATTTTTAATATCTCTACATAATGAGATCCAAAAAGGCCATACTCTACATAATGAAATGTCATCACTAGTATTTATTTTGACCATTTTGTTCACTTAAGATCATGCAACAAATTAATAACCAAGTTATGGAATCATTTCTTAATCAATTGTCACCATACAAATAGGACAACCTTGAGCACGATGTATAGCTAGCTCATTAATTCTCACTCACAGATATAGCCACCTTTGATTTGATGACCATCACATCCACTACCATTTACAATTAGGACTTCCTTAATTTATCATTATGTGATAGCGATCTAATTTTATGTATGCATATATGTGTATAGTGGTTTGGATTCAAATGTATGCAGATGAATATATATGTACAATGAAAATGATTTAATCTTTACATGTATTATAATTTAGGGCTAGATCTTAGGATACATAATAGGGTTTCATTGTGATTAGAATACAAACTAGGGTTTATGCTACCAACTAGGGTTTTTAGGTTAGGCTCTCGTGTTTCTAGGCTAGGATCCAAGCTCCAGGGTCACCATATTAATGTTTAATTCCACTATCATGTCATCATTCTCACCAATACCATACCCACTACTACAATCACTATCAAGCCTCTCAATCCCACTTTGAACATTTCCCATACTTCCAAGTTAAAATTGATAGGTCTTGTTGCTAAAATCTTTTCACTTATCTATTCACATAGACAAATCCACTCCTGTGAAAGATTTGTTGTAGCTTGGTATGTGCAAGTTCACATGAAATAATACTTGAGAGATCATTTTACCCCATGATCCATGGAAGATTCATTGGAGTCATATCAACCTCATTGTCATCACCCCAACCATGTTCAAGATGCCAAGATCCATCCTTAGTAGACAAAACCTCATGTTGGCACCCATACCACACTCAAAGATAAAAAATTCTTTGAAAGGGCATGTTTGGGGGTTGAGGGAATCTTGATTTTTTTATAATCACACATGAGAGGTTCTTAGAGTCAAATACATTGGATATAAATAAATTCCCCAACGCCTTCACCATCTTCATCATCATCTTCATCACCATCGCCATCATCATCAATGCCTTCATCATCATCACCATCTTCATCATCATCACCATCACCATGACCATCAACTTCACCACCATCACCATCATCATCAAATTCACCATCTTCATCATCATCACCATATTTGTCATCATCACCATCTCCATCTTTTGGATGCGAGATGGAACCATCACCATCTTCATCATCACCATCACCATCACCATCACCATCAACCTCACCACCATCACCATCATCATCAACATCACCATATTCGTCATCACCAACATCTTCATCACCATCACCATATCCATCTTTTGGATGCGAGACAGAACCATCACCATCTTCATCATCACCATCACCATCACCATCAACCTCACCACCATCACCATCATCATCAATGTCACCATCTTCATCACCATCACCATCTCCATCTTTTGGATGCGAGACGGAACCATCACCATATTCATCATCACCATCACCATCACCATCAACCTCACCACCATCACCATCATCATCAACTTCACCATCTTCATCATCATCACCATCCTCGTCATCATCACCATCTCCATCTTTTGGATGCGAGACGGAACCATCACCATCTTCATCATCACCATCACCATCACCATCAACCTCACCACCATCACCATGATTCATCACCACCATCACCATCTTCATTATTGTTAGAACAGTAATCCATACTTAGTATCATAGTCCATAACCATAGTCAAATTTTATTGCTCATGTGCTTCATTACACCATAGTTTGGACTAGGTGACTCTAGTTGGTCAAATACCCACATTTGAGAGTGTTCACACCCACTTCCAAGCAAACCAATTCACCCAACCTCCTATTTTGTCCACAAGTGTGCCCTCATTAAATGCTGGAGCGCTCTCTCTCCTTGAATTGGGGAATTACTGTTGACTTGGAGCGCTAGGGTGGATTTTGCCCAATTTTGGCTAGATTTGGAGCATTTATTGCTCCCTTGGTCCTCCCAAACACCTTTATTTGCTCAACCACGCTTGCCTTGGCCTCATTTATGACCCAACATGCTTCATCCACCTTCACACCTGAATTCGTGACTGTTTGGGATGATTAGGATTGAGTTGGACCCACCTAGGGGGGATTGAGGCCAATTTGGCAATTTTGACTTTTACACTCATCTTGAGCTATCTAATGCTCTTGAATTTCTAATGGATGTAATAAAAAACTATTCTTAACATTTCCACATGTTAGACAGTCAGAGAATGCAAAGATTGAGTTCACATTGTGTGTAAAATTGTCTCCTTTTTCAAGATTTTTCACTGGTTTTGCAAATAGTTCGATTTTGTGAGGTTCTCCATAGCTCCTAGATCTTACTGTGATAAAAATAATCACATGGTATCAGAGCCATTTTGGATTTAGTGAGTTGTAGATCAATATTGAGCATTGAACTGCATTCTAGAGAGGATTTCCAGATAAAAATTGAGTGTTTTTTGTAGGTGTTTTAGTAGTTTGCTCACCCTTAATGCAGCAGTAATGGAAGAAAACCAAATGTTTCTCACACCCTTAAATTTATTCGATTGGAAGGCTGAAATGGTTATCAAACTGAGATCTAAGGGTCTCTATAGAGTAACCATGGGCACATAAGTGGAGCCAAACTCTGTTGTGGAGAAAGCAAAGTACTACAATTGACTTGATGAAGCTTATGGATTGCTATGCCTAAGCATTTTGAGGGAACTCTTGTTTCATACAGAGAGTTTGACAACCCAAATGAAATATGGGAGAAGCTAGAATCACTCTTTGGGAAAACTGATGAATTGAGAGGCCACCAGCTTGAAAACGAGCTCATTAGCTTGAGCCCAGTGCATTTTGAAACCATCCAGGAGTTCTTCACTAAGTTCAAGTCACTAGTGCTTCAACTGCAACAATGTGGAATTGTTAAGAAAGAAGAACAACTGATTCTGTCTATCCTTTTGAAGCTAGGCCCAGAGTTTTCTGTATGTGTTAGCACATTTCACTCAACCAAGATGACCCTTTGAAATTGGAAAATTCCATCACTAGCTACCTTCATGGAGTGTCTCACTCAGGAGCTGGACAAACTAGTTCAGATGGGCACCATAAAATCGAAGGGCCAAGCACTGGCAATGGGTGTTTCAAATGCCAACAAAGGCAACCAGAAAGCCAAGAATTCGAAGCAGCCAGAGGAGAGGAAGTTTGATAAGACCAAGTCTGCAGATGGAGGTTTGAATATTTCAAAGGAGAAGGACAAGAAGGGAAAGGAAAAGACCAAATGCACCTATTTTCATAAGGGATGGCATCCAGAGAGCTCATGCATGAAGAAAACCATTGACTCAATGGTGCAACTCCTGGAGAAGAACAACATCCCAGTCCTTGAGGTCGCAAGGAAGAAAGAGAGCACCTCAAATCCTGACAATAAGGAGAAGTGTCATGCTTTGGTAGCAGGTATTTCGAATCCCTCATCCTTTATCATTGATTCAGGAGCTTCCAGACATATGGTTTCATCTAGAGAGCTCTTCTCTTCTATGCATTCGAATGGTGGCCCAACAGTTCGAATGGGAGATGATTCAGAAATCTAGACCAAGGGGATTGGTAGGATTGACATTGAGCATGGCTATTTCAGTGATGTGCTCTATGTACCTTCATTGGCTGCAAATTTTCTATCAGTTTATCAAATGACGCATACAGGAGAAGCCAAGAGAGTAACATTTACTCCATATTTGGTAGAAATCTAAAAAATGTCTTCAAATCAAGTTGTGGCAGTGGGATATGCTGATCATGAAGAGAGAATGTACAAATTCTCCAATTTCATTCCAAATTCTAGTGACCGTGCTCTTGTCTCTCATGCCAACGAGACCTCCAAGTTGTGGCATGAAAGATTTGGCCACATGAACTACAAATATCTCCAGACATTGCACAAGGATGAGATGGTGGAAGGGCTTCCAGAAATCAAATCTTCAAATGGTGCATGCATTGGTTGTGTAGTTGGAAAGCATCCAGAGCGCAGATAAGAGAAGGGAATGCCAAGGAGAGCCACTCAACCACTTGGATTGGTACATTCAAACCTCATTGGCCCTCTTCCCACTCCATTAAATGGTGGATCAAGGTATGTACTCACATTCATAGATGACTACTCTCAATTCTGCTGGGTTTACTTCCTTAAATTGAAATCAGAAGTGTTTGAGAAATTGAATATTTGGAAGGCCTTAGTGGAGAATCATAGTGGTCATAATATAAAGATACTTAGGACTGATAATGGAAAGGAGTATGTGAACAATAACATTCAGCATCTTTGTGAGGAATGTGGCATCCAAATGCAACATTCAATCCCCTACACACCTTAGCAAAATGGTGTGGCAGAGAGGAAAAATAGATCTCTCAAAGAGATGGCCACTTGCATGATTGAAGCTAGGGATCTAATCCCTAAGCTATGGGATGAAGCCATCAATTGTGTTGCTCATATTCAGAAGAGAGCCTTTCACAAATCAATCAAAGTAAAAACCCCCTATGAGGCATGGTTTGGCCAAAAACCAAATGTGTCAAATTTCAGAATTTTTGGGTCTAGAGCATGGGCTCGAATTCCATCAGAAAAGAGGAAGGATTTGGAGCCACAGAGCAGAGAATGTATCATGGTTGGATATGGTGAAGAAAAAAAGGGATACAATCTCTTTGACATATCCACACTCAAAACTTTCATTGAGAGAAGTGTGCAATTCGAAGAAGAACCAATTCTTGATTTTGAGCTTGCACTGGGGGAAAGCTCTTCTCCTCCACGCCTTAATGAAATTAGTGATGATTACAGTTCTGATTTTTCTAATATTTCTGAAGATGACATGGATAAATATGACATTTCTGTACATGAGTCACCATCAAGGCCCAAGTGGGCTGAAAAAATCATACAAGCTGCAGGTGAATTGGCAGGCAATCCCCAAGAGCCTAGGAAGACTAGATCTCAAACAATCAATGCTTCCTTTGCAAATGAAAGTGAACTTGATGATCAATATTATATGATGATTGGATCTGATCCAACATCATATCAGGAAGCTCATCATGATCCAAGGTGGAGAACAGAAATGCAAGAAGAATTCCAATCTCTCCAAGAGAACAAAACATGGGATTTGGTGCCTCTTCCTCCCAAGAGGAAACTTGTGCAATGTAAGTGGATTTTTCGAACCAAACCTGTTGCTGATGGTTATGATATGAAGTATAAGGCTAGTTTAGTGGCTAAGGGCTACTCACAAATCCATGGTGTGGATTATACAGAGACCTTTGCACCGGTTGCAAAGATGGACTCAATTAGACTAGCTCTAGCCATGGCATCTAGTAAGGGTTGGGAAGTTCACCATATGGATGTTAAAAGTGCATTCTTACATGGTGAGCTACATGAATATATATATATATGTAGCAACCTTAAGGATTCCAAGAGGATCCCACACTTGTTTGCAGGTTGAAGAAGTCACTCTATGGACTCAAGCAAGCCCCGAGGACTTGGTATGCCAAAATAGATGCTTTTTTGCTCTCAATTGGTTTCTGTCGATGCAAGTCTGATCCAAATGTTTATTTGCAGCAATGTGATGATAATTTGCAGGTAATTGTACTATATGTTGAAGATATTTTAATTACAGGGAGCTGCAACAACCAAATTGGCTCAATCAAAGCTTCTTTGCACAGTGAATTTGCCATGAGCGACCTAGGATTGCTAAGGCAATTTTTGGGTTTGGAAATGGAGCAATCTGAGAGAGGTATATTGTTGAGTCACCCTAAGTATGATTCAGACCTGTTATTGAAGTTTAAAATGGCTGAATGTAAGGCAGCCAAGTGCCCATTCCTTTCAGGCATAAAAATAGGTGAATTTGAAGACTCTCCATTGGTGGACTGCACACTCTACAAGCAGCTAGTTGGAAGCTTGTTGTACCTTACACATACAAGACCTGATTTGTCTTATGCTGTAAGTGTTGTAGCAAGATATATGCAGCAGCCACATGAGATCCATTGGAAGGCAGCCAAAAGGATCCTTCAATATGTCCAAGGAATAAAGAGCTTTGGGGTACACTATGTAGCTGGTTCTTCACTACAACTAGCTGGATTTTCTGATTCCGATTGGGCTGGAGATCCCATTGATAGAAATTCCACTTCAGGTTTTGTTTTCATGTTTGCTGAAGGTCCCATTTTCTGTTCAAGTAAGAAACAACATACTATTTCACTTTCATCAGCATAGGCCGAGCACAGGGCAGCAGTGAACGCAGCCACACAGTGTGTTTGGTTGCATGGCATTCTTCGGGAGTTTGGTGTTTCTATTGATTCTCCAACCAACATTTGGGTGGATAATCAAAGTGACATCAAGATATCTACTGATCCTATATAGAGGCAAAGAACAAAGCACATTGAAATCCATATGCACTACATTTGGGGCTTGGTGCATGACAAAGTGATTTCCTTGCAGTATTGCCCATCCACCGAGCAAATTGTTGATATTTTCACCAAGTGTTTTACTGAGAAGACCTTCACTCACTTGAGAGATTTGCTTGGAGTGAGTGATGGATGGTGATTGCTGCAATTTTATTGCTTGTTCAGCCCCATGTCCATTTTAGAGGGAATTTTTTATCCCATGTGTTTTTACTTCTTGTCCTCGGTTTATATGGACAAATAAAAATTATGTTTGTAATGAGGTGACTTGAGCCTTTGTTGCCAAGGCCTCCCACTTATTGTCATGAGTTGTACTAATTTATGGTTAAGGGGGGGTGTTAGAACAGTAATCCATACTTAGTACCATAGTCCATAATCATAGTCAAATTTTATTGCTCATGTGCTTCATTACACCATAGTTTGGACTAGGTGACTTTAGTTGGTCAAATACCCACATTTGAGAGTGTTCACACCCACTTCCAAGAAAACCAGTTCACCCAACCTCCTTTTTTTTCCACAAGTGCACCCTCATTAAATGCTGGAGCGCTCTCTCTCCTTGAATTGGGGAATTACTGTTGACTTGGAGAGCTAGGGTGGATTTTGCCCAATTTTGGCTAGATTTGGAGCATTTATTGCTCCCTTGGTCCTCCCAAACACCTCTATTTTCTCACCCATGCATGCCTTGGCCTCATTTATGACCCAACATGCTTCAGCCACCTTCACACCTGAATTCATGACTATTTGGGATGATTAGTATTGAGTTGGACCCACCTAGGGGGGATTGAGGCCATGTTGGCAATTTTGACTTGTACACTCATCTTGAGCTATCTAATGCTCTCAAATTTCTCATGGATGTAATAAAAACTTGTTCTTAACATTTTCACATGTTAGACAGTCAGAGAATGCAAAGATTGAGTTCACATTGTGTGTAAAATTGTCTCCTTTTTCAAGCTTTTTCACGGGTTTTGCAAATAATTTGATTTTGTGAGGTTCTCCATAGCTCCTAGATATTAATGTGATCAAAATACTCACAATTATCATCACCACCTTCATCATCATCACCATATACATCTTTTGGATGCGAGACGGAACCATCACCATCTCCATCATCACCATCACCATCACCATCAACCTCACCACCATCACCATCATCATCACCATCACCATCACCATCACCATCACCATCACCATCACCATCACCATCACCATCACCATCAACGTCTTCATCATCACCACCATCTCCATCATTATCATTGACTCGAACTCTAACCCTAATTCAATTTCCTTCTATAACCCTAGCCCTAACCCTCACCCAAACCCTAGCACTAAGTCATCTTCTCCATCCTCACCATCACCATCACCGTCACCATCAACGTCTTCATCATCACCACCATCTCCATCATCATCATTGACTCTAACTCTAACCCTAATTCAATTTCCTTCAATAACTCTAGCCCTAACCCTCACCCAATCCCTAGCACTAAGCCATCTTCTCCTTCCTCACCATCACCATCACCGTCACCATCAACGTCTTCATCATCACCACCATCTCCATAATAATAATTGACTCTACCTCTAACCCTAACTCTAACTCCAACTCTAACTCTAACTCTAGGTTCCTCATCAAAGCCTCCATCACCATCACTTCATGACCATCGCCATCGCCATCACTATCACTGTCAACCTCTTCATCATCATCACCATCACCATCATCATCATCATATGTGCCCGGTGGAAGATTTTCCAGAGTTGACCCCTGTGTGCAAAAATTGCACACTCCCTCACTGAGCAAAACCCTAGTTTCCAAGATGGACGTACAAGATGAAGGAGAGGCCACCAAGCCATAGGGGAGGGGCACCCCTAGCACTATCCTGATGTCTTGAATCCAACAGAGTCGACGGTTCATCGATCCAAGACATGGTCTTCATTCTATGGCTGATCCCGTCTCGCATCCAAAAGGCCTTCAAGGACACCTGCTGGATACCTACCAGGGGCATAAAACTCCAATCGTGCAACAAAACCAGGTTTCGGGGAGTCCTGCAGGTGTGTCTAGGCAGGTTCTAGTAGGGAACGCTAGCCCTAAGTGCCCGGTGGAATATTTTCCAGAGTTGACCCCCGTGTGCAAAAATTGCACACTCCCTCACTGAGCAAAACCCTAGTTTCCAAGATGGACATACAAGATGAGGGCAGTGCCACCGGACCGGAGGGAAGGGGCACCCCTAGCACTATCCCAGTGTGCTGAATCCAATGGATTCAACGGTTCGTCGATCCGAGCCATGGTCTTCATTCTATGGCTCATCCCGTCTCACATCCAGAAGGCCTTCAGGGACACCTGCTAGATACCTATCGGGGGCGTAGAACTCCAACCGTGCAACAAAACCGAGTTCCAGGGAGTCCTGCAGCTGTTTCTAGGCAGGTTCTGGATGGGAACGCTAGCCACAAGTGCCAAGTGGATGATTTTCCAGAGTTGACCCCCGTGTGCAAAAATTACACACTCCCTCACTGAGCAAAACCCTAGTTTCCAAGATGGAGACACAAGATGAGGGTGGGGCCACCGGGCCGGAGGGGAGGGGAACCCCTAGCACTATCCCGGCATGCTAAATCCAACGGAATCAATGGTTTGTCGATCCGAGCCATGGTCTTCATTCTATGGCTCATCCCGTCTCACATCCAAAAGGCCTTCAGGGACACCCGCTGAATACCTGCAGGGGGCGTAGAACCCCAATCGTGCAACAAAACTGGGTTTCGGGGAGTCCTGTAGGTGTGTCTAGGTAGGTTCCGGCTGGAATCGCTAGCCCTAAGTGCCCAGTGGAATATTTTCCAAAGTTGACCCCCCTATGCAAAAATTGCACACTCCCTCACTAAGTAAAACCCTAGTTTCCAAGATGGAAGTACAAGATGAGGGTGGGGCCACCGGGACAGAGGGGAGGGGCACCCTTAACACTATCCCGACGTGCTGAATACAATGTAGTTGACGATTCATCGATCCGAGCCATGGTCTTCATTCTATGGCTCGTCCCATCTCGCATCCAAAAGGCCTTCAGGGACACTTGCTGGATACCTACCGGGGGCGTAGAACTCCAACCGTGCAACAAAATCGGGTTTTGAGGAGTCCTGCAGGTGTGTCTAGGTAGGTTCCGGTCGGGAATGCTATCCCTAAGTTCCTGGTAGAATATTTTCCGGAGTTGACCCCCGTGTGCAAAAATTGCACACTCCCTCACTAAGCAAAACCTTAGTTTCGAAAATGGATGTACAAGATGAGAGCAAGGCCACCAGGACAGAGGGGAGGGGCACTCCTAGCACTATCCTAGAATGTTGAATCCAACGAAGTTGACGGTTCATTGATCCGAGCCACGATCTTCATTCTATGGCTCGTCCCGTCTTGCATCCAGAAGGCCTTCAGGGATACCTATTGGATACCTGTCGGGGGCGTAGAACTCCAACCGTGCAACAAAAATGGGTTCCAGGGAGTCCTGCAGGTGTGTCTAGGAAGGTTCCAGCTGGGAACGCTAGCCACAAGTTCCTGGTGGATGATTTTCCAGACTTGACCCCCATGTGCAAAAATTGCACACTCCCTCACTGAGCAAAACCCTAGTTTCCAAGATGGATGTACAAGATGAGGGCGGGGCCACCGGGCTGGAGGGGAGGGGCACTCATAGCACTATCCCAACTTGCTGAATCCAATGGAGTTGACGGTTCATCGATTTGAGCCACAGTCTTCATTCTATGGCTCATCCCATCACGCATCCAAAAGGCCTTTAGGGACACCTGCTAGATACCTGGCGGGGGTGTGGAACTCTAATTGTGCAACAAAACTGGGTTTTGGGGAGTCCTGCAAGTGTGTCTAAGCAGGTTTCAGTCGGGAATGCTTGCCACAAGTGCCCAGTGGGTCATTTTCCAGAGTTGACCCCCATGTGCAAAAATTGCACACTCCCTCGCTAAGCAAAACCCTAGTTTCCAATATGGACGTACGATATGAGGGTGGGGCCACTGGGCTGGAGGGGAGGGGCACCCCTAGCATTATCCCGACGTGTTGAATCCAACAGAGTTGACAATTCGTCGATCCGATCCATAGTCTTCATTCTATGGCTCATACCATCTCGCATCCAGAAGGCCTTTAGGGACACCTGCTGGATACCTACCGGGGGCGTAGAACTCCAACCGTGCAACAAAACTGGGTTCCAGGGAGTCCTGCAGGTGTGTCTAGGCAGGTTTCGACTGAGAATTCTAGCCACAAGTGTCCAGTGGGTGATTTTCCAGAGTCGACCCCCGTGTGCAAAAATTGCACACTCCTTCACTGAGCAAAACCCTAGTTTCCAATATGGAATTACAAGATGAGGGCGGGGCCACCGAGCTAGAGGGGAGGGGCACCCTTACAACTATCCCGGCGTGCTGAATCCAACAGAGTCGACGATTCTTCAATCCGAGTCACGGTCTTCATTCTATGGCTCGTCTCATCTCGCATCCAGAAGGCCTTCAGGGACACCTGCTGGATACCTGTCGGGGGCGTAGAACTCCAACCATGCAACAAAACCGGGTTCCAGGGAGTCTTGCAGGTGTGTTTAGGCAGGTTCCAGCCGGGAACACTAGCCACAAGTGCCCTGTGGATGATTTTCCAGAGTTGACCCCTGTGTGCAAAAATTGCACACTCCCTCAATGAGCAAAACCCTAGTTTCCAAGATGGAAGTACAAGATGAGGGCGGGGCCACCGGTCCAGAGGGGAGGGGCACCCCTAGCACTATCCCATCGTGTTGAATCCAATGGAGTTGACAGTTCATCGATCCAAGCCACGGTCTTCATCCTATGGTTCGTCCTATCTCGCATCTAAAAGGCCTTCAGGGACACCTCCTGGATACTTGTCGAGGGCGTAGAACTCCAACTGTGCAACAAAACTAGGTTCCGGGGAGTCCTACAGGTGTGTCTAGGAAGGTTTCGACCGGGAACGCTAGCCCTAAGTGCCCGGTGGAAGATTTTCCAGAGTTGAAACCAGTGTGAAGGCCATGCCAAATTCGGTAAAGGCGGCCATTTCTCGACCGGAGGCCCCTGTGCGTGCATGGCCACTATGGACAGGTCCGCAATGGCTAGGTGGACCTGTGGGAGGTGATGTAATCCAAGTCCTCTCACCCATTTAGGTTTCATGGCCATGGGTCAAATCCTCCAAGTGTCCCCGAACGACCCCGGGGTGCTCGACTCGAATGCCCGTAGCACCCGAACCATGGCTCGGTTTGTGAATCCGTCAATTCCAGTGGGTCCGGGATAGCGGGTTTCAGCTAGGTGACCCCCCGCAGCATCCCCCGAAGACCCATAAGTGGCGCTAATGGGACTTCTTCGAAGCTAGGGTTTTGCTTAGTGAAGGCCATGCCAAATTCGCTAAAGTGGGCCATTTCTTGTCCGGAGGCCCCCGGGCGTGCATGCCCACAATGGACAGGTCGATAATGGCCACGTGGACCTATGGGAGTTGATGGAATACAAGTCCACTCGTTGGTTTGGGTTCCGTGGCCCTGGATTCCATCGCCTCCCACAGGTCCATGTGGCCATTGCGGACCTGTCCACGGTGGCCACAAATGCCCGGGGGCGTCCGGTCGAGAAATGGCCACCTTTAGCGAATTTGGCATGGCCTTCATTGAGTAAAACCCTAGCTCCGAAGATGGCCCGTTGGCACCACTTCTGGGTCTTCAGGGGATGCTGTGGGGGGTCCCCTAGCTGAAAACCACCATCCCGAACCCACCGGAATCAACGGATTTACGAACCGAGCCACGGTTCGGGTGCTACGGGCATTCTAGTCGGGCACCCCGGGACTGTTCAGGGACACTTGGAGTATTTGACCTAGGGCCATGAAACCCAAACCGGTGAGAGGACTTGGATTACGTCGCCTCCCACAAGTCCACCTGGCCATTGCGGAACTGTCCACGGTGGCCACGCACGCCTGGGGGCCTCTGGTCGAGAAATGGCCCCCTTTAGCGAATTTGACATGCCTTCACACTGGGGTCAACTCTAGAAAATATTCCACCTAGCACTTAGGGCTAGCATTCCTGGCCGGAACCTGCCTAGACACACCTACAGGACTCCCCGGAACTCGGTTTTCTTGCACGGTTGGAGTTCTACGCCCTCGGCAGGTATTGAGCAGGTGTCCCTGAAGGCCTTTTGGATGCGAGTCGAGATGAGTCATAGAATGAAGACCGTGTCTTGGATCGACGAACCGTCGATTCTGTTGGATTCAACACGCTGGGGTAGTGCTAGGGGTTCCCCTCCCCTCCAGCCCGATGGCCCCGCCCCCATCTTGTACATCTATCTTGGAAACTAGGGTTTTGCTCAGTGAGGGAGTGTGCAATTTTTGCACACGGGGGTCAACTCTGGAAAATAATCCATCGGGCACTTGTGGCTAGCATTCTCGGCTGGAACCTACCTAGACACACCTGCAGGACTCCCGGGAACCTGGTTTTGTTGCACGGTTGGAGTTCTATGCCCCTCACAGGTATCCAGCAGGTGTCCCTAAAGGCCTTTTGGATGCGAGACGGGACGAGCCATAGAATGAAGACCGTGGCTCGGATCGACAAATCGTCGACTCCGTTGGATTTATCCTGTCGGGATAGTGCTAAGGGTGCCCCTCCCCTCCGGACCGGTGGCCTGCCCTGATCTTGTACATCCATCTTGGAAACCAGGGTTTTGCTCATTGAGGGAGTGTGCAATTTTTTCACACGGGGGTCAACTCTGGAAAATCATCCACTGGGCACTTGTGGCTAGCATTCCTGGATGGAACCTGCCTAGACACACCTGGAAGACTCCCTGGAACCCGGTTTTGTTGCATGGTTGGAGTTCTACACCCCCGACAGTTATCCAGTAGGTGTCCCTGAAGGCCTTCTGGATGCGAGACGGGACGAGCCATAGAATGAAGACCGTGGCACGGATCGACGAACCGTCGACTCCGTTGGATTCAACACGCTGGGATAGTTCTAAGGGTGCCACTCCCCTCCGGCTTGGTGGCCCCGCCCTCATCTTGTACGTCCATCTTGGAAACTAGGGTTTTGCTCAGTGAGGGAGTGTGCAATTTTTGCACATGGGGGTCAACTCCGGAAAATCACCCACCGGGCGCTTGTGGCTAGCTTTCCCGGCCGCAACCTGCCTAGACACACCTGCAGGACTCCCCAGAACCCGATTTTGTTGCATGGTTGGAGTTGTATGCCCCCAGCAGGTATCCAGTAGGTGCCCCTGAAGGCCTTTTGGATGCGAGATGGGACGAGCCATAGAATGAAGACCGTGGCTCGGATCAATGAACCGTTGACACCATTGGATTCAGCATGCCCCAATAGTGCTAGGGGTGCCCCTCCCCACTGGTCTGGTTTCCCCTCCCTCATCTTGTACGTCGATCTTGGAAACTAGGGTTTTGCTCAGTGAGGGAGTGTGCAATTTTTGCACACGGGGGTCAACTCTGGAAAATATTCCACCGGGCATGTATGATGATGATGATGAAGAGGTTGACGGTGATGGTGATGACGATGGCAATGGTCATGAAGATGATGATGATGGAGGCTTTGATGAGGAACCTGGAGTTAGAGTTAGAGTTGGAGTTAGAGTTAGGGCTAGAGGTAGAGTCAATGATGATGAAGGAGATGGTGGTGATGATGAAGACATTGATGGTGACGGTGACGGTGATGGTGATGGTGAGGATGGAGAAGACGGCTTAGTGCTAGGGTTTGGGTGAGGGTTAGGGCTAGGGTTATAGAAGGAAATTTAATTAGGGTTAGAGTTAGAGTCAATGATGATGATGGAGATGGTGGTGATGATGATGACGTTGATGGTGACGGTGATGGTGATGGTGAGGATGGAGAAGATGGCTTAGTGCTAGGGTTTGGGTGAGGGTTAGGGCTAGGGTTATATAAGGAAATTGAATTAGGGTTAGAGTTAGAGTCAATGATGATGATGGAGATGGTGGTGATGATGAATATGTTGATGGTGACGGTGATGGTGATGGTGAGGATGGAGAAGATGGCTTAGTGCTAGGGTTTGGGTGAGGGTTAGGGGAGTTAGAGTCAATGATGATGATGGCTATGGTGATGATGAAGACGTTGATGGTGATGGTGATGGTGATCGTGATGATGGAGAAGACGGCTTAGTGCTAGGGTTTGTGTGAGGGTTAGGGCTAGGGTTATAGAAGGAAATTGAATTAGGGTTAGAGTTAGAGTCAATGATGATGATGGAGATGGTGATGGCGATGGTGATGGTGATGATGAAGGAGATGGTTTAGTGCTAGGGTTGTGGTGAGGGTTGATAATGCAATGTTTTCAAATATATTTGGTGTATGCTAATGGATGAGGATACAAGTGGAAATATGAAGAATTTTGCATATGTATACTATGACCTATTACTTCATGGTTATTATGAGTGATTGACCTACTAGATTAGGTAAGGTGTTATATGATGGGTTCACATATGGTTGAAGTTTGTGCACATAAGTTAAGTGGATGTATACATGAGGTATCATAGGGTGGAGGTGGTTGTTATGAGCCTAACTAAGTGGATGTTGATATAATTGAGATATTCTCTCAGCTAAGTGTGTGTTAGGTGAGTATTTTTATGATTAATTTTTATAATATCTTTGTGTTTAGGTTGAGTGTTAAGTTATTAAGAGATTTTGTCTCAACTTCTCTTTTTGTTAAGGAAGTAGTAACATGTCCTTAATGTACATAGACATGTAATAAATGTGCAATTGCATTGAATTTTGTTGAAAAACATCTCCCTATATTTTCTAATAAATTTGACAAGAGAACTGGAAGCAACAAAATATTGGGAAGTTTCATTTGTAGGATAAGAGGAGTAACATATAATAAAGTATATTTTTCATTGATAATTATGTTACATAGTGTGTTTCTATGTTCTATGGTTTTTCTATGATGTCATTGGTTCTATGTTTTTTGGAGGTTATTTGTTGCAAAATAGTAGTCATTGTCTATTGGTTTGATGCAATGCACCGTATAATGAGAAAATATTCTACAAGATGCTACTAATATTATGTTTTATGAAAGAATTATCATGGAAAAGTTGCAAATAAGTACTACCAATGATGTGCTTGATTTGGATGTGATTCCCAATTATTATGTCATTGTTGGGATTTTGTAGCTGTGAAGAATAACTATAATAGATGGGGGGGTTGAAGATATGAATCAACAATATTTTGTCCCAAGGAAGTCTTGGTCTCATTTTTTTTTTACTTATGCGACATCACGATGGATTGAGTAGTCATGATTGATCATATGTGTTTATGAATTATTAGACAATTGCTATGATTATTATGACCGTAGTGCATAAAGCATGGAGATTGAGCTACATAACGAATGGAGGTCATAGAGGTTGTGTGAAGGCAATGTTGAATGTTGTTGCTAGCTCTTGCATGTATTGTAAGGAGAATCATGCTTAAGTGAATCATGCATGGTGTAGATCGCTGATTAAGCATTGACCTGAAGGCTTTTGCATGTTTATTTTGTACATGATGCATGGTTTTTGTGTATGTGGCTCTTGGTGAGATCATGATGAGAAAAAACCCTTTGACTTGGTGGACTATTCTGCAATTACAAGTCAAGTAGAAAAATTCAAAAGAGGTGTAAATGAGAGGAAGCAAATGAATCGCATTGACGCCAATTACACTTGCAAAATCAGAGCAATCAAAGCTATCAATATCACCAATACCACTCTGTCCCTGAAGAAGATTTCCCTATAAAGTACCTAGATCATGACCAAAGGAAGTGACTACTCCCAATCCAGTGACAACTACCCTCCCTTGATTAGTAGCACTTAGTTTTTTTCCTGTGCAGCCTTCACAGGTTGCAGAGCAATGGTCGTTGCTTTGCCTAGAGGTTAATTAGAGTGTGTAAGATAACAAGTGTTCTCCCAGCTGGATTTTTGGCATTTGATTAGCGACATATAGGCTATATAAGACTGGAAATGAATCAATGTGACTTGGGCCCTTAATAGATTGGGTGACAAACCCTTCTAATAGTGATCCTATCCCACTTGGAGTCCAAATACCCCCTATTGAGGGTACGTGTGGTGGGTCATGGATTCTAGGGCTAGATTAGGTTTCTAGGATTCTAGATTAGTTTCTGAGGGTTAGATTAGTGTTTCTAGGATTAGTTTAGCTTTCTAGGATTTCTAGGGCTAGATTATGTTTCTAGGATTCCATATTAGTTTATGAGCATTAGATTAGTCTTTCTAGGGTTAGTTTAGCTTTCTAGGATTTCTAGGGCTAGCTTATGTTTCTAGGATTCTAGATTAGTTTTTGAGGGTTAGATTAGTGTTTCTAGGGTTAGTTTAGCTTTCTAGCATTTCTAGGGCTAGATTATGTTTGTAGGGTTATATTAGTGCTTTTAGGGTTAATCATACATGAATAAATAATCACATGGATATAAATCATAACTTAATCATAACTCAGACATCAAATAAACGATATAAGATAATGATATCAAATAAACCATCTAACATGAATAACATTAACCGTGCATGAATAAACAATCACATGGCTATACTATGTACCTCATTCAATTAGGCCTTCTGGATCCTCTCGATTTTTTATTGTCTCGAACAACCTCTCATGCTCCTCATGAGGTAGTAAGTAGTGTACCTTGTTTGATGACTTCGTTGACATTGTCTGTAGTTGGATGTTTGTACCCACGATCAAGTGCGTAAAGTGATACACCCACGACCCTGGTCTATAATTTGTGTATGTGTAGCCATTGCTCTTTGGTCCCTTTCCATCCACTGTAAGATATTCCCCCTAAACAACCATCGAACCAGACGGAAAGGTAATGCCTTCACTATCCGTTAATGATGCGAGGAGGGTTTGCTTCCCCTGGATGCATCATGCCAACCAATAATTCGTCCCATTTGCACTGTCTATCGGGGCGACAACTGTGTAGATGTGTCGTGCAAAAATGAATTTTAAGGTCATATTCCAACAAGCAGTGGTTTGATAACTTGGATAATTACAAAAACAAGGAGGGAACCAGGATATGCATGCAGAAATGTTTACCTGGTTGTACAAGATCAGATATATGATCATATTCATTCGAAATAGAGGATTGACCTTCCTCTAACTAGATTGTTTAAGCAACTGCACGTGGGTCCACTGCAAGTGATACATGATCCCATTCATCAACCCAATCCATTGATTCACACTCATCCCACCCACAACTACTGCAAGACCCACAAAAGCAAGCAAGTTTTCGCATCCATATTTCAAATAAAGGATTGTTTGAGTTTCGAACCGAATGAAATCCACAAGTGCCTTGCACAATACTACAACTATAAGAACGCGATCGATCTATATCAACTACATTCCAGAAATTTCTGACAACATGTCCTCTACCTGTTGGTATGTCTTGCTCCGTGGTTCAATCTGACATTTTTTCTTTGCACCATCGAACTGTGGATTTGGCATTCCGAATATGAGCGCCTCCCATGCGCCTCATCTCCTCCCTTCGTAGGGAAGTTTTGAGACATGATCTAGCCCCGTCGTGCTCTCTCTTTCCATGCCCAGTCTCAAAATAGTTCCATACATGCAGCACATCATAAGTCTTGTGCAACATACTCAGCCACTGGAAAACATGCGCATTTTTGAACTGGCCTGCACAACCATCTGACCATATCCAATTCTGGTCCATATGTATCCCTCTCTCCTTCAGCTGATCATAGAAAATTTTGAAGCAATGTTGCACATAATGCAGGTCGTGGCACTTGTCATCACTAATGTAGAAGTTGGTCTCTTTCAATATTATCCTCATGTCATTGCTTCTCTCTGGCGCGTGCTTGTACATGATATGGACCATTATGCTAACTTGGTCTGAATGGTAGTATTGACTTTGAATCTCATTCTGTGGCTGTAGGGTATAGTTTTCCGCAAAGTCCACAACCAACAATATTGTGCCCTTGGGAAAGGTGTCCATGCACTGTATGTACTGTTCATCCTGCCATCGTGCTACATGGATGTGCTGTACATAATGCTCGGTCTTTTGGTAGAATTCCTTCATGAAATCACAAATTTGTACCTGGTGCCACAAAAGCAAGGGCATTAATACAACGTGACATTTTCAATCTGAATATATATGTACAAATTCAACATGTACAATATGAAAGCATGAAAACTTAGATTACCTATGACTTCAGCAATGCAATTTTTTTGCTTTCCTTCGAACTATCTACTTGATATGTTATGTACTGGAAGTTCTGCATTTCTATTGACATCCTCCCAAATTCGTGCTCCGCGGTTGCGTGGATGCAGTGGCTCAATAATGCAAATCCACTGTAACTAGAACACGTCCCATATAAACATGATATTTTATAATATTTTTTTCCTTCAGGCCTTCAACACATTATGCTATGTATAAATTCTCTGGATGCATTCGATGGTTGTAACGAAGGGGAATCCTGCACAATGTTAGTATGCAAACCACAAAATATATGTCTATATGTATCATAATAGTACTCAAATTCTACATGGTATCTACAACAACATGTACTGCGATCAATGCAAATTCTAACATACCAGGGTTTGCATTTTTCGAAGGACCTTTGGCCCAAGTTCAATTGCGTGTGCTCATTCTTGAACCTCTGATAGAGTTCTGTTTGTGTGGTGTCAAGGAAGTGCTTGACATGGGGTTCACCCCCCCTAACACCTTTTCTCAACTTTAAAACATCTCTTTGATTCGATGACAGTCTAGTGTTATCATGCCAAAACTTTTGCACTAGTTCTTTAACAACATCAATGAGCTTCATGTCTGAACGAGGTAACCTAGCAACAAAGGCCCAACAATCTTTTTGGCCCGGGGTCTCAAGTTTTTCTCTAATGGCAGAATACTTTTGAAGAGTATTTCTATCTACTTTAAATATTTTACATGTGTGTGATAGTAGGCGACGTTGCCTTGTGGATTTGTCTACAATCGATTCCGACAGTACACGACAGGCCGCATTAAAATATTTTATGCGAGAAGTTTTTCCAATCAAATTAAATGCAGAATGTAGATTTATAACAACATGATTGTTGGCCTTTGAACTTCTAACTAACTTTATGCACAAAATTCTCCTAACATGAGCTAGACAATGTGATTTTAACAAAGCAAGAAACAATTGACATTTTGATGCATCGGTTTTGGATTCAAAAAAAATTTGATTATCTTGTTACAATTGAAATCAATAGTGCATTTGGGCATCTTACATTCAAGTCCTGAAAATGAACTTTCATCCACATGAATACGTCTGGGAGTTCTTCATCGTCCGGTTGATAGTTGAGGAAAGGGAGTCGGCAAGGAAGTACGAGTCTCATCAAAGGTTTGTTGTGGCCCTTCGTTCAGTAATTGGTCCTGCAATGGAGTGTGTTCGCCAGGTGGGTGCTCTTCTTGGGGTGGTTTCCAGTTAAGAACTTGTTCAACATCCATCCCTTCATACTCGACATCGGGAAAGATTTGATTGACTTCAACCACTTCGTCATTGCTTGTTGATGGATCTAAGGCACTAACATTTTGATTTCTACGGATTTGCATGTACAACCTAGCCTTTTCTCTTATCTCATGGGCCATTTTAGGGGGCAACTGCGTCCTTCTAGACTTTCTTTGACTATTATGTCTGTTGCCCATGTTCAATGCACTTTTGGAAAAACAAAAAATATGACCCCTGCAAGAAGGAACAACAAACAAGATATTAAAACTCGATGTGCATGATTATTAAAGCTCGATGTAGCAATTGATTAAGCACAACAACATCTAGTGATAATGTTTTCATATAATCTTAAAAGCTATTGGGAATGCCCTACATATAAAGTTACAACATCACATCTAGGAACTCAGTAGGATGGTATTGGATGGCGGTATGGGATGTTAGTAGTCCAGCAAATTCCCTACAAGGGAGAAGCTCATATCACTTCATTTTCATGGTATGGATGAGGGAAAATAGCCCCAAAAGACTAAGAGTTTTCAATTGTTTAGGTGTTTGTGTGAGTTGTTGTAGTGAAACAATGAGGAATTCAACAAATGTTTGTCTACTAGATGGAGGAATGTGATTATGAAATGTTATTGGTGGTGATGCAAGTAATTTTTTTTTTATTATCTTCATGAAAGGTTGAAAGCATTGCTTGGTGCATGTTGTAGTTTTTTTTTGGTAGGATGTTTTTATTGTCTATGTTGAAGATTAAGAAGACTAAAATAGATCTATCATACAATTCATGAGGAAAAACTAGAATAGATGTCATTCAAACAAGTGAATGAAGACTAAATTACATTTAACAAGATCAAATTTTCACCATACCTCAAGGATTATGATTGCTCTTTGCTTCAAATGTCAAATGCTCTTTCGATGTGTCCACTATATGTAAGAAGACTTCATGTATCCAAGTAGCATGAGAATTCAATCCAAGGTTCCAAATAGAGTCCAACTATTGTATATTCACTCAATTGATCCAAATAGAGCCCAATAGGTGTGTATTCAATACAAAGAACCAAATAGAGCCCCAAATATTGTGTATTTTATCCAAATGGTGTATGAATTCAATCTACCATGAAAATACTTGTTGGATTGTGCGTGAAACCAGCGAAGAGAACGCAATGAATGAGGAAAAAAATGCAGGAGAAATAACACGGGTGATTTTCTAAATTTTATGTTCAACAGGGACACACACGCGCCTCTGGCATGTGCACACATCTGGCGCATGCGCGTCCTTGCTGAACGTTGTA